>CM077636.1:20765000-23265000 GCA_039660915.1 Euphorbia tirucalli | reverse complement strand
TTTTAACATAAGAAATAATTTGTTAAGTAAATTGAATTGAATTCTAGTAAGGAAATTCAATTCTTTTCCTACTTGGAATTTATTCCAAATAACAGGATATATATATAAACTCATAACAAAACAGGTCTATCTTTTTTTTTTTAATTTTTTTATTTTACAACAACAATATATTCATATATTTTTAATATGTAGAATATATCACAATAAATTTATTGATAATAAAACAAATAAATTCTCCTGCAAATATTGAAATAAATACAAATCAAATGAGCCACAAAAAATACATAAAATAAACACAAATATTGCATCCTACATTTTATCAAACTCTAACATACTTTATTAGAGATTCACAGCCATAGGGATTTGCACGTTCAGTATATCACTATGCAGTTTAGTGCATATGTATAAAACTTCCAGATATTAGGTAAAACAGATAGATCCGGATATCTAGAACGTAAAGATTTTATAGGATCTTTGTCTAAGAACTAGTGAAAACCAATCTATCGAAAAGAAATTATCAGATTTGTGATGTGCTTGAGTAATTATAGTACAGAGGAAGCTGATTCAAGAGATCAACTTGAAAAATACCTCATATAGATTATTTCACGCAAAATAGAACAAAAATACACTATAAGAAAAAGAAAGAAGTAGAAGGAGAGAGATGAAAGAAATGAAAGAAGATCTTCTCCTCGGGAATAAAGGGCTTTTTTTGTAAGGACTAAATACGTTTTTTTCCCTTTGTGCTATCAACGGTTACCCTTTTGGGCAATGTCTTATTGATATTTTCTTTTTGTCTTCAGTGTTATTAAAAAAAACTCCAAAATAGCCTCTTAATAAACATGTTCCGTTAATAGTTTTGTTAACTGAATATGATAAGATATACATTTTGGAAATATTTTTGTAAACGTCAATAAAACAAATTGGTGAGAGTGCAAGAGTGAAAAAGCCTTTCGTATTTTTCTTTTTTCTTTTTTATGAACCAAATAGATGCTGAAATAAAGATATTGATTCAACAGTTATAAATCAATTTTTAATAAAGTATTTTCAATCAAATCATCCAACATGAAACAAAAATACGAAAGGATAAAGCCGAGGCAGAAGATGAATATGGAAGAGGAAGAAGGAAGACCGGATTTTTTTTTCCTTCTCAAAATTGAAACTTTAAAAGTGTTTTCTTTTAATAGAAATAGGAGAATGTGGCTAGGGTTTGCTTCCCTAATACTAATTCGTCTTGGTGTTAAGTTTATATGAGTTGAGCGTGTGATAATGATTATGACCAACGTTATTGAAACCGGACCGGACCGGCCGGTTCGACCGGTTTTACCGCGAACCGGCCATTGGTCCGGTCGGTTTAATTAAATTAAACGGTTTAGTCAAAAACCGGATTTGACCGGTTCGAACAGCGAAAAACCGGTAAACCGACGAACCGGTCAAAACCAGTTTCTTGACCAATTTTAACTTGAAATTAAGAAAATGCTGAAAGTAGGATTTGAACCCATGTCCCCTCACTTAAGTTTGACATCTTATACCACTGGGCCATCCTGACTTTACTGATGGGTTTTACTTAAATTTTTAATATATCAATTAAAAAAAAATGTATCATAAAGAAAGCATTTTCATGAAATTGTTTGCTTATATCAGAAAATTATAAAATCAAAATGACACTTTTCGTCCTTAATCTTGAAAAACGTACATAAATTGAATTTGAATTTATGAATTTTTGTAGAGTACAATAAAACTGAATATTCTATATTAGTTCATTATGTTTTATTGAATCCTACCATTTTGTAAGTTAATTTCTCATTCAAAATCCAGTTTACTACTTGCTTAATCTTGCAGTAGTACCTTTAATTTCTATTGCCCTTACTATTACTAGTCTCTGTTTTTGCCCTTGCTATTACTAGTTTATTTTTATTATTTAAGGCTTGTATTTAATTAAGTTTTAAAATATTTTGTGAAGTTATTTTGAATATTTAACATTTAAAACTTATGTTTGATGAATTTATAAGCTTATTTATTATTTAAATAATATTTTTTTAAAAAAATCAATAATCCGGTATAACCACCGGTTGAACCGGTAAACCACGTACCAATAGCTTCACCGGTTTGATGTCCGGTACGGTTATGATAACATTGATTATGACATAAGCTTAAACGCCAAATTAATAATTAAAATAAAAATTTACATTAGCAAATAAATTTATAATTTTTGTTTATAATTTCAATATGTTGAATACATCACACGTACCTACGGATAATAAACCCAAATAGATACAATAAATTCTGTTATAAAAATAGAAACCAAACATAAGAACACTGTATTAGTGAACAAAAATAAATTGCATAGGCCACAGAAAATACATAAAACAAATAAAATAAAGTATACAAATATTACATTTTATATTTTATCAAATTTCACTGTACTTTGTTATAGATAAACGACACTAAGAATTTTTACGTGCGGCATATCACTAAACAGTTGAGAATATAGGGACAAAACTTTTTTAATTTTCGCCTTAACCCATTTTATGTTTTAGGGCTAGTTTGTGATTGCTGTTAGTGAAAATGTTTTTCTCCACAGCTAGGTTTCATTGCTTTCTTTAAAAATAGTTTCAAGTATTTTTTCAGTACTTTTCTAAATACAACCCCATTTTTACCGATTATATATTTGTGAGAGCCCAAAAACACCTTCAGAAGAAGAAAGAAAATGGATTGGGTAAGATGAACGGCTATGTTTAAAAAGGAAAAGTCAACGTAAATGGTGGTTGGTTTCATAACCACATCAAACGTGGTGGGTTCTCCTAAAATCTTTCCATTTCTCCTTCTCCTTCTTCTTCTTTCTTCTTCTTCTCGTTCCTTTCTCTTTTCTGGTTTCATCTTCCTTCAAACTCCTATTTCGCTCCTTTATTTTTTTATTTTTTTTTATATTTTTAACAGTCCAAAGCTGCTCAATTTTATTTCAGGCAAGACTTTTTTGCTCTTTCATCTTTGGCCTTCTAATTTATTTATTGAGTTCGATTCATGATCATGAGCTTTTTTACTCTTATTAAGCAGCAGTGAAGTTCGGATCCTTTTCTTATCTATAGCATATATTGCTATTTTTCAAAATGACTAGTTTTGTGAAACCGTTATGTATTAGGGATTTGATGGCTTCTCGATACATACATATTCAATGCAGCAGGGATTTCATCGTTAGAGTCTAATTGATGTAGTCAAGTAATTTTGTAAGTTGTAGTTTATGCTCCCAATGAGATGCCTTCAAAGTAAAGCATATCTCTAATATGAATTCTAGCCAGCAATGGACTTAAGGAGTAGATGCAACATGTATGCACTTGAACTCTAACTTGGGACTGCACAGAGATTAAATTTTGTTTTTTATTCTCTACTTGTGTTGTTCTTAGATCATCCAACTGAAGATTTTTATTTGTATCGATTTATGTTTCCATACTTCTTTATAATGAGCTGTTTGATTTTATGTTTGTTCTGTTGTGCACATTCTAACATCTTCCTATTATATCTGGTAACCATTTGCAGAACTACGATATATCCTGGAATCTGCATCCATCCCTTTTTGTCTTATTAATTGACAATGGGAGGTGCAGTGGGGAAAGCTAATTCGTCCATTTGCATACCAGAAACAAAGCTTGAAGCAAAAATCGTTGAAGCTATGCGGCGGAGAGAAGCTGAAGGATGTTCTGCAAGATCATTCAACAGCATAATTTTGAAATTTCCAAAAATTGATGAGAGCCTAAGAAATTGTAAAGCTATATTCGAGAAATTTGGTACGAATCATGCTTCGCTTATTCTTGTTTTTCAAATGATAATTAATTCAGCTATAAGCTAACATCTCCATCAGGATTTATATGTCATATTGTTCTTGTTTAATGTAATATTCAACTCATTTTCTGAAAGTTATTTATTTCAAAGCACAAATTGCTGAAGTTTGAAACACCTTTCATGTATGTCAGTACAAATCCTATTTGTTCTGTGACACATATGCATGTGTTAAGCTGTAAACAAAAGGTGCATATGTTTTATGCTTCGCAAGAGGTAAGCATTCTGTTTATATTTCTGTAGATGAGGACTCAAATGGTGCAATCGATCAAGAAGAGCTGAGAAAATGTTTTCAGAAGCTGGAAATTGCTTTCTCGGAGGAGGAAATTACCGATCTCTTTCAGGCATGTGATATTAATGAAGATATGGGAATGAAGTTCAATGAATTTATTGTACTTCTGTGCCTTGTCTATCTCTTTAAGGATGATCCCACTGCTGCTCAGGCTGTATCCAACACGAAGCCACCTTCTGTGGCATTTACCTGTCATACTATCTTCATTTTAAGCTATTAGTCACATCTTATTGGACAACTTTTCCAATTGAAGATGGCATATAAACTCATTAGTTACAGTTTTACCTTTTCTCACTGCATCATCGTGTTAGCTTTTTACCATGTTCCAGAGCTGGTTTTATCACCTCTTATATTCATGTAAAGGACAACAGTCAATGTCGTTTTGTCTTGCCACTTTCTGATGCTTTTGCATCTGCATCATGATTGAGAAATAATTCACTGCTTCACAAATTTTACAAATATATGGGAAACTCTGGTAATTTTTAGTCTTCTCATTTCAGTATTCTCTTTTCTGTTATATATTGTATCCCATGACAATGATAGAAATCACGGATGGGAATGCCGAATCTGGAGACCACATTTGAAACACTGGTTGATGCTTTTGTTTTCTTGGACAAGAACAAGGATGGTTACGTCAGCAAGGAAGAGATGATTCAAGCCATAAATGAATCAGGGGAACGTTCCTCTGGACGAATAGCAATGAAAAGATTTGGTCTCTCTCTCTCTCTCTCTTCTCTGTGTATTTATGTCATATTTACATGCATAACATGATAATGGACATGTTTATAGTTAATTGTGTTTGTGTGACAGTGGCATTTTTAATTTGACTTGGTAGGCCAAACTAGATTGCTCACATCTTACCCAGTGGATGTCTAATATATCACAAGCATAGGTTTAGAAGGCATCCATGTTTAAGTGAACCAGGAAATCTTTGATTTATGCATTTATTTTTTACCACATTTTCTAAAAATGTATAGGTAAACTCTGAAGTTAGAAGTTTCATGTTGGGATCTTACTTATTACTTACGATGTCCATTGCCCGAGTCTTCTAGTTGTAAAAATTCTAAAAGTTATCATATTGCTAAAGCTTTTTCCTTTGCAAATACAGAAGAGATGGACTGGGACAAAAATGGTATGGTGAATTTCAAGGAATTTCTGTTTGCTTTCACACGTTGGGTTGGAATTGATGAAAATGAGGATGAGGAAGATGGTGATGATAAAGTTTAATCCAGACTCTGTACATATGAATCACAAGTAAACGTGAAGCATACGACATTCAGGTTCCTGCCATAAATAAGATCATTGTGCTTTCCAATAACAATGAAGGTTCATAATGTCTGTACCAATTCATTCCCCACTCTTGAATTTGTAATGTAAATACATATAGCACCCAAATGTAATGCTAATAAGATGTCTTCATACTTGTTAGCTATGTATCCGCTGCGGCATATTGTATAAAATGACCTTGGAAAAAGCGTTTTATGTTCGTTTGACTATATAGAATGGCCAGAATTAACAACAGCACGGTTCATTCTCCCTCAAAATAATTCTTTTCAAGCTAGCAAAAAACATTTAAGCCCATCACTGCCTACGGGTTGATTCCATCACCTCTCATTAATGTATTATTATAATCTCATTGGTTAGTCAACACTAATTTGCTCTCTTAATTTTTCTTGAAGATGAGATGGATATATTGATGAAAGATGTTTCCAAACTAAACTATTGGCGACTTCATTTTAATGCTTAATTGAGTCCCTTACCTTAGATCGCACACCAAATTGAAATGCTTTGACTTAATGTGTGCCCTAACCATACTCAAAATCTGTAAGGGGAAAAAGCGGCTAATGCCATTAGTTAGATTGATGTATATTCTTAGCCATGTTGTTTACAAATGCACCAATATCACCAAGAAAAAAGTAGCTCAAGCAGATTAAGCTTACCCAGATTGATAGTTCAATTTCGTAATCAACCAAAAAATCAACACCTGAAATAGGCATATGATTCTAGCAAAAGTACAAACCCACAGGTGAAAATGAGCAGAGAAGCATGAATCCAATTTCACTTGGACAGGACAAAGAAATGCCTTCAAAATCAAATTTGATCTAGAACTGATGATACAAAACATTCCATCCCAGACATCATGCATTAGGGTAGATAATTGTTTTTAGCTCACTATTTGTATACAAACCATACCTTTCTCACATAAGTCCCCATCACTATCAAAACTGTTAATACACGCTTCTAATAAAGACTAATTTTAATAATAATACAGAGGCAGTGTTGGAGTCCAAACCGCCTTTCGCAACATATATAAAGCAAGCCCCCCCGAACTCAACCGGCTCCTTACTATGAGATACCGTCATTAAACCTTCTCCAAACTTAAGATAAACACACTTCATAGGGAAACAAGTTAGAACTGGCACCCAACAGTACCAGTGCCCCGATGGCAGTCGGAGGCAATGGCTGACACAGCAACACCTGTGCCATAGGAACTGCTGATCTCTGGCAGGACAAGACACACAAGCTTTGAAGCTCTCTCGGAATGGGGACCCATCACCCCCTTGTCTTGGCCCTCTTCATACCGAGACTGTTATGGAAGGGAGATACGGAACCTGACATTGGAGAGCCTTCTTCGCGAAGTGTACCATTCAACATTGCTAGCTCTCTCAGCTGCTGCTTCTTGTAAAAATCATGAGTCTCGTCCTACGCAAGAAAACAGAGATTAGTTCTGAACGAAATTGCAAGTCATATCAAGTCACCAGAATGATAACGCTACTTACAATTGGTTTCAGCAAGTCCTCAAGTATCTCCCGCGCTTGCATTAAGCGAGCATCAACTATTTCAACAGGTAACTCAGCCTCAACTAAGATATGGAGAGGTTCATTTAGATGTTCATATCCTGGTTTCCCTCTCATCATCTCTTCCTTTAAAATAAACCAACCAATGTAAGGTTATGTAACAAGAGAATGTACAGCCCAGCAAAAATAAACAGAAAAGGAAAAGCTTATGAAGCACATAGCAAGCAATCGTCGGGTAACTGATCCAAACTAGCACGAAGTGATTCTGAAGTTCTTTCTCTCGATAAGAATCACCCAAAAAAAAAAAAAAAAAAAAGAAGCAATTTGGACAATTTACAGACTCCTTATACATGGTCCACATGCAGCCAACACCTCTAGTTTTTCTAGAGATAGTTTCTTGCAAAATCTTCCATGCCCCCCAAGCCAGATTTAATTACCATAACAATGTTAAAGTTACTCTTTGTCAGGAGAGGTCTTTAAACTTAGAGCAGAGTCCGTTCTTTAGAATTACAGGTCAACCATCAACCATTATTTCTTTCAATCTAATATTAACAGTTCCATTCACAATAACGAATCATAATGAAATTCAGAAGCAAGAATGCAAGCACCATCAACACTGAACAAATAATATATCATCGTTACCCTAGCTGGATCCTTGATGCTTCCACGCCCTCTAATGAGGACACGGCACTCTGTACTGGCTTCCACTCGCTTAAGAGAATTTCCCCTAGGGCCAAGGAGGCGCCCAACAAAGTTGTACTGCTAACAAAAGTAATTTTGGTACATCAACACAAAAGAACACTAGGAAAAAGATAACACAGCAAAAAGAAGTAAGGATCCATACATTTGGATACTTGTCGACAGGGATATCAACTCTGACAGTTCTTTTAACAATGAGACCAGATGAGCTGCCTTGATTACTGAGCCAGTGTGCTGATGAGGGCTGTAATAAACCCGACATCTGCACAATGTAGTTCTAAATGTTGTCAAACCACAATAAGATAAACTGTAGCTTCCTTGCTTTCCATGTGCAGTTAAAAATGATAGAAAAATCTCAAAAACATATACAGCTTACAGCTCAACAGAAGGTGCATAATTCATCACGCCACAAAAGAGGGGACGACAAAACCACAAATTGTTAAAAAAAAAAATGGCAGCCTGACATGTACAACTGTAAGAAACTCAAAGCAAGAGTTCTTATATTCAAGCATATAACCAAATAAGGAGTGAACACGGATGCTTCTAAACTAAACATGTAATAGGACCAAAATGATGGATAAATCTGACAACCACGGCAAGCTGAACAAACTTGTCATCTTTTACTTCAAATGAGGCACATGATGCCACAATAGTAACACTTAAACCATCTAACACATGTGAGAAACTAAAACATCCAAAACATCCAAATGCTGCAGAAAGTTTATGCTCCATTTGCCTTAAGGATTCCTAAATTAGACAACCCTAATCCTAGCAATCTACGTGTCAGGCAACTTAACTAGAAGAAAATCAATGTAATCCCAAAGCTTTGGAAAATATTTCATGTAATAGTGGTTTGATCCCCCATTAAGTTATCAAATATTAGATGGGGAAAAAATCATGTACTGGCCCCTGTGGAACTTAATAAAACAAAAATAGCATAAGTACAGGCTGTCTAAAATTTTTTTTCTGGAACAGCATGCGGAAGTTAACAGCTATTATCGTAGGTCAATGAAGTTAGCCTCAGAATCAGACTCCCTGCCATGAAAATACTATGAAATATAAACTAGAAACTCAAACAAAGTTAACAGTTAGAATCAAATGTAAATCATCTAGTCAGAAATGCTTCTAGAAAACAGTAAAATTAGATGGAAAAAAGAAGGTTATGTTAATGGTTAGTATCCGTACTTCTGATTGAAACCGTGATGCCCATCCATTTGCATCAGCTCCTCCATTTGAAAATATTCCTCCAGAAGCCAGAGGGCTAGCATGTTCAAGCCCACTTTGACCTAAAACTGATGCATTCCCCAACAGTGTGGTTACACGCAATATTTCTGCTCCAAAAATGTCAATTTTCAAGAACAAGATGTACTAGTTAGCATTTGTTAACAGATTGGTTAGCAGTCACCACAAAATGGATAGACAAGACGGATTGTTAACTGAGTTAGTTAAGAATCAATGCTTGCCCCATAAAATATAAGTAAACATCAGTACTTAGCCTGGAAATGTTATAGCCTGGAAATGTTAAGGACCACACAGTTTAGTCCTATCCAACTATATGCATAAATAAGGAAACAGCAGGTTTACATAGTCTGACAAATTAGTGGACAAAGCATGAAACTAAATAGTTAATAAAAAATAACCCCAGGTTATGCAAATAAAGATAACTGCAAGGACATTTTCAAAAATTAGTGGATAAAGCATAAAGCTAAGCAGTTAATAACAGATAATCCCTAGTTATGTAAGTAAAGACAATTGCAGGACATTAAAAATCACAGCCAGTAAGAAAATAATAATAAATCAACATCAAAACTCCTCACGACCATATGTTAGCACCCGCATTTACAACTTTACACTTAACATGAAAGAGAGAAAGAGAGAGAGAAGGAATGAAATGGAAATGGTCAACAGCAATATCCTTGTAAAGGATCAACCCAAGATATAGGAAGGAGGACATAAAGGAAAAGTTCAGCAACCTACTAAGCAAGTCTCTTGTTTTTTCTGCAAGGTCAGCCTCCACATAAACCAAATTCGATATGTAAAGTATGCCACAAGAGTAGTTATCAATATGTCAGAGACTTCTCCTTAAATGACATTATATATGACCAACCAGTAATCATGCTATCAGTTCCTAACCATTTAAATTGGCAGACCACTTCCAAAAGAGATCAGAAAAGGTATCATCCTACTAGACTTTAAGTAAATATAAAATAAGGCTTCTAATAAATCAACGGTGTCCTGAAATGAAATTTTCAGTGAAAATCGTGCTACACTATATAATCCTCAGATAAGATTTGGACGAGCCTTCTCTTCCTCTCCAACCTTGATGGACTCGCTCTAAAGCACTGATGGGGGGTTTGTAAATCCAGTCCTCATATCTTGATTTTCCAACTCATAGCTAAGCTTTTTCAGTTACGTGGGGAAAAATCAACACAATTACCATAGCTAAATTACTCCCAGAACTAATAAAATTAACTTCTCTACCCTATTGTTCTTGACTTGCTAAAGGTTTGTCTGTCCCACCACACTCCTATGACCTACATATTCTAGTTGCTTGCACCAGATGAAGCCTCAGATAACACAAGAAAAAAGAGACAAATTTTATATTCTAACACAAAAAACAAGCTGCCTATACAAGGTGACACGATGAACTAACTCAACTCCAGTCTCTAGCTAGATAAAGCTGGCTACATGGATCTTCTTCCTCTACCCAACTTAGGAAGAACTCAGGATAAAATACCATACGACACTGCTCTCTTACCGCATTAGTCATTGCGTATGGCCCCGTCCTTTCCACCTTTCGGTGAGTAACTAAAACCATTTCTTTTCAGCAACAAGCCACCAATGCATGCACTACCATATATGTCATGGCTAAATCATACTCCAACCTATTTTCAACTTATCCATGATGATGCCTCTCACCATTTGAAAATGTACTTCTAATTTGAACAATTGATGAAACTACATATATTCTATTTAGCAAATGACCCAAAACTCTCTTAATCTTCAAGATTATAATCATTAAACCACCAAGAACTGTACACAGTCCTCCCCTATGCTCTATGATTTTTGCATAATTCAATACCACGTGCAATTCAAATAAAAGCACTTTTCACGCGAGTTTTAAAATATATTTTCAAAGATGTGTGCAAGCAAGAAAGGAAGAGCTCTTCTTTTATGATATGCAAAGGCATCCTGAAAAATAAATCATATATTTTTTTTTCACCTAGCTGGTCTAAATCCTTGTAATTACAAGATGAATTTCATTTGGAATTGAATTAATATCAAAGGAATCTGAAGAAGTCAGAAAACTTAATGGTTAAGATAAGTAGCTCCCGTAGAAGATTTCTAGATAAAGGTCAAGTCTCAAGAGTGGTGGTCACTCACAGTCAGTTCCATAATCGAGATACCTACCAACTGCCATCAAGTTTTCTTATTTCATCCACTTTCATCAATATACCGAATATGGCTGTATAAACTTCAAGTATAAACACAAGTAAACTGCTCATGATTCCATTGAAGCCAAAAGTCTCTTTAAAAAAAATCTTCGACGATATATGCCTAATGAAAAGCTTTGGAACTATTTTCTAGATAGACTGAACCTCTCACAATCACATAACAACCCATTAGAATCTCTCCATTTTAATCATCTTGGTTCCATTATGCGGAAAGTATGCACATTTAGATATGCTTCCACTAATTATAAAACGCCATATTGATATAATATAATAAATACATATGAACTTATCTTTTTAACGATTCGCGTGGAGGGAGCCACCTCCATAGTGATTTGAAGAGCCAGTTGGATTTCAACAACCAAATAATTAAATTAAGGGTATGAAAATGCATTCACATATGTCAGCATTTTATGATCATAGTGGAAACTAAAATAAATTTGCAAAAAAATTCTCATATCCAATAGATGATTACTTATTTTCTCTTCTGTCCTCTTTACACCTCTAATCCTGTAGAAACTATAAGTAAAAGCCACTTCAGCACTCATCCACCCTCATCACTCCCAAAGTTTAAAAGGATTCCAGAAGTGTGATGACCAAAGTATCAAATATAAGAAGAAAAGCCAGACCCAAACAGTCCCATACAACTAAATATTTACCCATTTGCATATGCATTATGCAATTAAAGCTAAAGTGTTTCTATCCATGAAACCAACCATGATAGGAGTAAGTTCACACAAGAGATTTAAGCATTAGGTCACAGATGAGTTTCTAAAGTTCTATACAAGGAAAAAAAAAAATGAATCCACCTACACCACATCTTAGACAAAGGGATGAAAAATAATGGTTTAGGCATGCAAGTGCTGTTCCCCAATTTGATAATGCACTAAGAAAGAAAAGACAGCAAAATACACAAAGCTTATGCAAAAATTCATTGCTAAAAGATTCTTAAATTTTTATATATCTGAACCCTTTTTATGTATAGTAAATAGTCTTCAATAAGCACTTTGCATCCATTGAGTCACTGATTTTACGCCAGAAATCACTAGTGATAATAAAAAAATTGAAGTAAAAGCTAGAACTTCAGAATTCGCTTGATCTTGATCTACCAAGAAAAACTATTACAAAGTTGAATATGTTCATCCCCTATAAAAATAAAAAATAAAAATAAAAACAAAATTCTTGAGTTTTCAGTAAAAATTCAAAAATAACCAGTGCAGTAACACTGAAAAATTGATTTAGATCCCAACCATGTAGTATTTCTCTTGATACAAATCAACGCATACACACAGACATCAGTAGCCAACTGTTTCAATTTTCAGATTCGCTTATTTCTCCTTATAATAAGAAATGAAATTCTCAGGATCAATCAACTTTTTTCTGAAACTTACCCTGGCTTAATAATCTATAAATGTGAGGAAGCACAGGCAGGAATGGACTTATTTTGTGCCGCTCTGCTAATAATTCTGAAAGATATCTGTAACAGAAAGTGGAACCAAACATAAGCAGTTAACCATGAATTCATGGCTGGTAACATATAAAAAGAACATATAAATGAGAAAGAGGGAAGCAGGGAAAAGATGAGCTACTTCACCTGCTCAGACATAGTAAAAAATATAAGCAATCAGATACAGGGAAATAAAAGGAAATGAAAGCTGCTATGGAAGTTCATATGATAAGAACCTCAAAAGCCAAAGAATTCTACATTGCATCACATATCAGCTATCATGAAGCCACATGACGTGAAAGAGGTAGCATAGACTTGGAAAATTTCTTTATCAAAATGAGAGTTCAATTGCAATAAAAAAAAGTACCAAATGAAAATCATCTAAGCAAAAACAACAAAAGATCACAGGAAAGATGATCCGATGAACAAAAAAAGATATTTGTCCACTGGCTCCGGTGACACTAAAACTAAACCGAGTAAAAATCATCACTTAAAACTACAATCAACAGCTAGATCGCACATACTAAACTCAACACAGAGATCGGAGAAGCAGTGAGTGAAAGTCTAGCAAAAACCAAGCAAATCTAATTGAATCAGACAGCAACAAGTACACATCAAAGAACAAATAACAAAAAAAAAAAAAAAAGCTAGATCCTACTAAACATTAATTTAGATCCCAGATAGAAAACTGAAAGAACTAGAGAAATAGAGTAGTATACTTTTCTTGCTCAACAAGAGCGGTGGAGGCGGAACGGAGGCCAGAGAGGTGAGGAGAGTGAGGGGCGGAGGGAGAAGGAGAAAAAGCCATGAAGCGGCCGCCACCGCCGCCGCCTGAAGTGGTCATTCTGTCGGTGCTCCAATCAATATCCGTATAGATATCCGTTTTGGCGGATTGAAAAGGGAAATCGAAAGACAGAGAAGAGAAGAAGAGAAGGGAGGGAAGGTGGACGAGAGGAAGAGAGCAGCAGGAGTTGGAGTAAAGAGGGTATTGTAATTGAAGTTTGGTGGGTAATGAGATGATCTTGTGGTTATGATTGTTGCTGGTGGGTCGATCCCGACCAGACGCTCTTTCTATCCTGCCTGCGTCGGTGGAGTCCTTCCTTCTTACTTATTTATACCTCTAACCATTTACTTTTTTCATTTTACTTCATTTTTTCTTTTTTAAAACAATAACAAAATGCAATCCAACATTTACTCCTTCATCGCTCCAAGCTGTCAAAACCCATTTTAAAACCCCTAAGTTTTTATGTATAATTTCATAATTGGCAGTTTAGCCGATTTTTCAATACAATCGATACATAATATTTCTGTTTTGATAGGATTAACTCCAATTTTGACAATTTTTTCTACCGTGGACTGTAACACTTATGCTAACACGTGACATAATTTTTATAGTGAATATAATTTACATTCATGACTATCATAGACTATAATAGATAGTTGATTAAAATCCTCTCAAATGAACTCTAGTTACTTTTATTTTTCACAAAAATTATATCATGTGATATTTAACAATATTAAGTTTAGAACTAATATTATCAAAACATAAAGATTATATACTTAATGTATTAAAAAAATTGAACAAGGAACCAATTACGAAATTCACAAAAATTTTAGGGATCAAGATGATGAGCTTTCCCTAAAATGAATTTTTAATATAGTAAATAACTTTTTTCTACGGAAATATGGTAAATAAATTAAGAACATAACTTAAAGTTGTTTTTCAGTAAAAAAAAAATTACATTATTTCACTTTGATAATTTCAAAATTCTATTCATAGATATCATAATGATTCGGAAGGAAAGTGTTAATATCTTGTTTGGGATTGAAGGCTGGAGCTATTAAATGTTTACCAACTCGGTATTCATACTCATCTTAAAACAATTAGGCTTAATTAACTATCGTTTTTAATTAGTTAGACTCGCATTGAACTTACTCCTTCCGGTTTTGAATATTTATCGTTTAAAGTTATTCATCAAAACCAATAAATTATTAATTGTGTTATTAAAATGACTAATATACCCTTAATAATTTTGTACTAAAACTCTACTTTTTATGTTAAAATTCTCTTCCTTCTTAATTATTAATACTTATTTGTATTAAATATTGAACTTCTCTCATACTTTTAATAAGGGTAAATATGAGAAAATATTGTAAAAAATACGTTGGTAATCTAAGATGACATATAAAAAAAATCAAAGTAAAAATTCTAAAGAGACTAATATTTGAAACCGGAAGGAATATGAAGTTCGACCTAATTTTTCAAATTATGCTTAATATATTACGCTAAATCATTACTTTAAATAGCTTTAAAAATTCTTTAATGTTATGGATATTATTGTCTATCGTATTATATTTGAATTGAATTATCGTATATGAGATATAATAATAATAATAATAATAATAATAAAATATTACTTTTGATATTTTATGATAAAAGGTTTTGAATGCCAACCATGTGAACTAAATAATCAAAGTTGGAATTACAAGAATGTGGAATATAGTCAATACGAAGGCTAATAACCAACTAATAAGTCTTGATATGATTTTGATTAATGAACAAGTTTGTAAATATTCTACTATATTATGCTTACAACATAATATTCATTGATACATACATTTCAAATCTTTGCTACAAGTATTGTACATTGTACTTCAATTCGCCATTTTATGACAAAAAAAAAAAAAAACTAAAGTAAACAAGTACAAACGTTACGTCATTCTAGAAACAATCGTCAAGACCGTAAAAAATAACTCATAACATACATTTTCATCATTTTTGGTATTGTAACTAAGACAAATACTAAAAAAAAAAAAAAAAGATATGATTGTAACATGGTTCTAACAGGTCTACATTTTAACTCGCATTATTCAAAATTGCATATACAAACACAAAAATAATAGTAAATCTTATTTAACCCTTTGATAGAATTGAGTTACACCATAAACTTGTTCTTTTTTTTTTTTTTTTGAAGATATGGTTAGTATTATATATACTAGAGGTGTGGATACGGAATAAATTAAGGTTTTTGTTTTGAGATTTTAAATTTGTTTAACCATGATTTTTGGCATATTAAATAATAACTTGTAGACTTGAGATGGATATTGAATTGGTGTAATTGCCTTTGAATTTGCTAATTACTTGAGAGAATATGTTGTGATTTTAGAAAGCATTGCTACTAGTACAATATTATTCATATAAAATTCAGATATTTGAAAACAAAAAGAAGTATTTTCATAGAAAAGCATGAAAGAAAAAAGGATAAAATTGTAGTCACAAGAAACACATTGATCTTGTTGGCACATTTAGTTTTTCAGTATTTCATCGCGGATGAACAACATCCACGTTCCAACTTTTGTTACATTACAACATTTTAATATAAAAATGTCAATTCCTAACATTCATATTAAAGCTTCAATTTAATTTCAATAAATGACACGTAATGATTATATGGGACATAAGCTACACTTGCGCACAAATCATCAAAGTAAAATATATAGGGGTGTCAATTCGTGTTTACGGGTCGTGTTCGTGTCGTGTTTGGATATTCTGTTTGTTAGCCTCGTTATTGCAGCCGTGTACAAACAACAGTATAAGCAATAGTATAATAAGCAGGAGATTACAATTGAAGTAAAGAACAATGAAATTGAAAATACTATTCAACCTTTGATAAGAACAAAGATTTATTGCGGAGGCCTGAAACCAGTGTCCTTAAGACGTTTATTCGGCCGAGGCAGAATACGTCTCCCAGGATACAACCGCAATCGAAATCGAACTCTAACCGTGTAGCAAACCACCACCAGAACCTAAAGGTCTAAGAATAGAATTTTGTTTCTGTGTTGAAGAAGAAGAATTTCGTCCAAAAAAAAAACATGTTCAAACCAGAAACTAAAAACATTTTTAAGGCTACAAGGAATTACAAAAATAATAGCACATAATTGATCATTAAAGGTGCTTAATCCATATTAATTTTGCTGTTACAAAATTAATAGAGATGTTACAAGCTGTTAGGAATTTGAATGGATCTTTAAGGGAGAAAAAATTATCGGGCCGAATTAAAAATGGGCCGTGCGCGGGCTGGCCGATTTCGGAGCAGCATTCGCGTCGCCCACGTCGTGCGGGTGCGCATTGGGCCTTTGGAACCCAAGCCCGGAACGTTGGATTTGCACCCCCCCCTGCGCGCCCGAGAGAGAGCCTCTGTGCTTATAATTCTTACAAGCCCATAAAGTGCCAAAGCTTATAAACACAACTCTCCCTTCCTTCATAACCCATGTGGGATATGGGATTTTTCATCCAATTTCTCCATTCCTTCACCATTCCATTGAGCTCACTTTGAACTTCAATTTCACATTCACCTCTAATCCATTTTGAGCGTATAATATATCGTTGGAAAGCTCGTGTTACGTAGAATACATTGACATATTCCATGTTATTCAAAACGTAACATTTCCGTTAAATATTTACACTCAAAGTTGACAAAAAATCAATTGTCCAATGCTATATTTCCAACAATCCCCCACATGAATGAAAATTGAAAATATATAAAGGACATTTTCAAAAATTCGAAGTGGTGATAGTTTCTACAGTCAATATCTGCATAGGATAGGTAGACTACAACCTTTGAACCTTCCCTTGTGAAAGTATATTTACTTTACTGGCTGACTAGTAGACGTGATGTCTTTGAACTATTCTGCCGTTTGTGTAAACGATGATATACCTCACACAAATATCAACTTAACACGGTTTTTGGTTCTCATGGTTATGTCCGTTATGGTCATGGACATCTCCTGGTTCTGCAAGAGTTTAGGACAACTAAGCCCCATTTAGTTTCCTTTGAAGCGACCCCACTTCACTCTCACATAGGTGATTTCTTTTGCTCAACTTGATGCACAAAGAATCATTAAAAACTCATATAGCTTAACCTTATCCACTTAGTCACTGTTTACATCATAGGAATGGTCGAGGGTTACCCCCACAGTGACCACACAAGGTCTATGCAATTAGGTTGTCCCATTGAACCTAGATCTTGGGATCTCCAGTCAACAAGGTTGGGTTTTCCTTCACATAGCACCTTATACATTCATGAGCTTTAGTCCCATTCCTTTCGATGTCTTATCAACTTGATCTCGATTTAATCCTTTGGTTAGCGGATCCGCAATGTTATCCTTTGATACTACAAAATCAATAGAGATAACTCCTGTTGAGATCAGTTGTCGAACGGTGTTATGTCTACGACGCATATGTCTTGACTTACCGTTATACATGACATTTTGTGCCCGTTTAATCGCTGCTTGATTATCACAATGAATACAAATTGTGGGCACAGGTTTAGGCCATTCTGGAATATCTTCTAAGAAGTTTCGCAGCCATTCGGCTTCTTCTCCAGTTTTATCCAAGGCCACGAACTCAGCTTCCATAGTGGATCTTGTTATAATCGTTTGTCTTGAAGATTTCCAAGACACTGCTCCACCTCCTAGAGTGAACACGTATCCACTTGTACCCTTAGAATTCTTAATGTCGGCTATCCAGCTAGCATCAGAATACCCTTCCAGAACAGCTGGTTCTCTCATATAGTGCAGTCCATAATTCCGAGTATATCGTAAGTATCTTAGTAGTCTCACAATAGCCTTCCAATGGCTTTCCCCTGGATTACTCGTGAATCTGCTTAAGTTGCTTACAGTGAAAGCAATATCAGGTCTCGTACAACTCGAGAGATACATTAGACTGCCTATAATCCTAGCATATTCCACTTGGTCTATGCTTTCACCTTTATTTTTAGACAAATACTGACTTATATCAATAGGTGTTCTGGCTGTACCAGAATCATCTTTACTGAATTTATTCAGTATTTTGTCCACGTAGTGTGACTGCGTTAATATGAGACCATTAGGTGATCTTTTTACTTGAATGCCCAATATAACATCCGCAAGTCCCATGTCTTTCATGTCAAATTTAGAATTTAACATATTCTTAGTGCTTTTGACCATATTCTCATTGCTTCCTACAATGAGTATGTCATCAACATACAAACATAAGATAACATATCCTTCATTTGTAGTTTTGACATAAATACATTTGTCACACTCGTTAATTCGATAGCCACTAGCCGTCATGGCATCATCGAACTTCTTATGCCACTGTTTTGGTGCTTGTTTTAATCCATATAAGGACTTTACCAACTTACACACCTTTTTTTCCTGATCTGGAGCTACATAACCTTCAGGTTGTTCCATGTAGATCTCTTCTTCTAGATCTCCATTCAGGAATGCTGTCTTAACATCCATTTGATGTACCTCTAGATTTCTCAATGCTGCAATTGCAAGTACCATCCTAATGGATGTTATTCTCGACACAGGAGAATAAGTATCGAAGTAATCAAGACCTTCCTTTTGTCTATAACCTTTTATGACCAACCGGGCCTTGTACTTATCTATTGTTCCATCTGCCTTCAGTTTTCGTTTAAAAATCCATTTAGAAGTTAGTGGTTTAGTTCCGGGAGGAAGATCCACTAATTCCCATGTATGGTTTTGAAGAATGGAATCAATCTCACTCCTTATGGCTTCTTTCCATAAAGGACTTTCAGTAGAACTTACAGCTTCATTGTAAGTCTGAGGTTCAGCCTCTAGCATATAGGTTAGAAAATCAGGACCAAAAGATTTTTCTATCCTTGCTCTTTTACTTCTTCTAGGCTCTATCTCTTCGTCCGCCTCATTCTCATATTGAGAATCTTGAACATTTATGTCAGATTTAACATCATCATTTTGATCTTCTTCACTGTCTATTTCAACAGTTTCACGAGATCGTTTAGATCCCGACCCTTCATTTTCCTCTTTAAATGGAAACACATTTTCAAAAAATGATGCATCTTTCGATTCTAGAATTGTGTTCTTGTGTATTTCTGGATTTTTAGATTCATACACAAGAAATCGATATGCATTACTGTTCTTTGCATATCCAATGAAGATGCAATCCACAGTTTTCGGTCCTATCTTCATTCTCTTAGGTAATGGAACCATTACCTTTGCAAGGCACCCCCACACTTTCAAATAATTATAGGAAGGTTTTCTACCTTTCCATAATTCATAAGGGGTTTTGTCCATTTTCTTACGTGGTACCTTATTTAAAAGGTAATTCGCCGACAAAATAGCTTCCCCCCACATGTTCTGTGGTAACCCTGAACTAGAGAGCATCGCATTCATCATTTCTTTAAATGTACGATTTTTGCGCTCAGCTACACCATTAGATTGAGGAGAGTACGGTGGTGTCACTTCGTGAATAATACCATGTTGGGAGCAAAACTCACCAAATGGTGCAACATATTCTCCACCACGATCACTTCTTACCACCTTAATCTTTTTATTAAGTTGGTTTTCTACTTCTTGCTTATAGAGAACAAATTTCTCTAAAGCTTCATCTTTACTTTTAAGTAAATACACATAACAATATTTTGTGCTATCATCGATGAAGGTAATAAAATATTTATTCCCTCCTCTAGATTGAACGTATTTCAAGTCACAAATATCTGTGTGTATTAGATCAAGAGGTTCCGTATTTCTTTCAACAGTATGAAATGAAGATCTTGTCAATTTTGTCTCAATGCATATTTCACATTTATGTGATTTATCAATTTGAAAATTGGGTATGTGATTCAAGTTAATTAAACGTCGTAACGTATCATAATTAACATGACCGAGTCTGGCATGCCATAAACTAGAAGACTCAACAATATAAGCAGAAGAGGCATTTTTATTCATATCAATTGAATTTTTCTTACAAGCAATGGCATTGAATTTCCACAAGCCATTCAATTCATAGCCCTTCCCCACATACATACCACCCTTAGACAAAATAAATTTCTGTGATTCAAAAACCATCTTAAAGCCGTGATCACTTAAGAGGCTTCCAGAGACAAGATTCTTCCTAATATCTGGTACATATAAAACATTTTGTAATTTGACTTCTTTTCCTGAAGTCATCTTCAAAATCACTGTACCATGTCCCTTGATCTTCGAAGTAGAACTGTTGCCCATATAGAGCTTCTCTCCTTTCTTTGTAAGAGTCAATCCAGCAAAAGACTCTTTGTCACCACAAATATGTCGGGTAGCACCAGTATCCAGCCACCACTCCTTTGAATTCAAGTCAACCATGTTGACTTCAGAAATGACCGCACAAAGATCAATTTCAGAAACATCTTTAGCAATGACCTCAACAGCATGGGCCTCACTCTTGTTGACCTTCTTTGGCAACCTGCAATCAGAGGACTTGTGCCCCATTTTGTTGCAATTGTAGCATTTCCCATTGAACTTTGGCTTCTTAGAAATGCCACCCTTTGGTCCCATTTTGGACTTGGATCCAGCAGTCTTATTAGCCTTTTTGGAGTCTTTCCTTGCCTCCACTACGTTGGCTTTAGCCACAGCTTGATTTACAGCTACACCAAGCTTTCTTTCAGCCTTTCTATTGTCCTCCTCTATACGGAGTCGGACAATAAGATCCTCAACAGACATCTCCTTACGTTTGTGCTTGAGATAGTTCTTAAACTCTCCCCATCCAGGTGGCAACTTCTCAATAATAGCAGCCACTTGGAATGGTTCACTAGTGTCCATTCCTTCAGCAGTCATGCTGTGAATCACAAGCTGGAGTTCTTGCACTTGACTAACCACTGATTTGGAATCAACCATTTTATAATTCAGAAAATGGCCAACTAAGTATTTCTTAGCTCCAGCATCCTCAGTCCGATACTTTTTGTCCAAGGATTCCCACAATTCCTTAGCTGTTCGTTTCACAGAGTACACTTCCCATAATTCGGGCATCAAACAGTTTAAAATACTGTTTCTACAAAGGAAATCCAAGTGATTCCATGCATCAACAGCTGCCTGAACAGAAACATCCGTATTTCCCTCAGGTACAACGGGAGGATCTTCTTTCAGCAGTCTGTGATATTGAACACTAGTCAAGTAGTACAACATCTTTTGTTGCCACATCTTGAAATTTACACCAGTAAATTTCTCCGGTTTATCAGGCACAACCATTGGGTAATGTCCCATAGCAGAAGCCGAATTGTTAGGAGCAACTGAAATTGAACCAATAGATCCAATCCCACCATTTGGTCCAGAATTCAGAACAGTCCCAGAACCACCAATTGGACCATGTTGTCCATTTTGGTTTTGGTTCGGTCTGCCCCCACTGGTCTGTCCAATGTCAGAACCGTTGCCTCCATTAGGTGGTGGTACAACCTCCATATCTCAATACTGCAATTTCAAACAATTGAATGTTAAAAAAAAAATAACTCCAGAAACAAAAATCAAGAAATTACAGAATAACTCCAGAAGCAAAAATTCAGAAATTACGGAACAGAAACTTTATGTTATAAAAGTTTCAATATAAACAGTCCAGTATGAGTAGTTCGATTGTAATCCAGTTATAATCCAATTATAATCTCCGAAGCAAAGGTAATCCAAAGCAAAGGTACCCTGCAAACTTAATATAAATTGCTGTTATACTTGATAAAAGCGAATAAACATCTTAAGATTGTTAGCCTCGTTATTGCAGCCGTGTACAAACAACAGTATAAGCAATAGTATAATAAGCAGGAGATTACAATTGAAGTAAAGAACAATGAAATTGAAAATACTATTCAACCTTTGATAAGAACAAAGATTTATTGCGGAGGCCTGAAACCAGTGTCCTTAAGACGTTTATTCGGCCGAGGCAGAATACGTCTCCCAGGATACAACCGCAATCGAAATCGAACTCTAACCGTGTAGCAAACCACCACCAGAACCTAAAGGTCTAAGAATAGAATTTTGTTTCTGTGTTGAAGAAGAAGAATTTCATCCAAAAAAAAAACATGTTCAAACCAGAAACTAAAAACATTTTTAAGCCTACAAGGAATTACAAAAATAATAGCATATAATTGATCATTAAAGGTGTTTAATCCATATTAATTTTGCTGTTACAAAATTAATAGAGATGTTACAAGCTGTTAGGAATTTGAATGGATCTTTAAGGGAGAAAAAATTATCGGGCCGAATTAAAAATGGGCCGTGCGCGGGCTGGCCGATTTCGGAGCAGCATTCGCGTCGCCCACGTCGTGCGGGTACGCATTGGGCCTTTGGAACCCAAGCCCAGAACGTTGGATTTGCACCCCCCCCTGCGCGCCCGAGAGAGAGCCTCTGTGCTTATAATTCTTACAAGCCCATAAAGTGCCAAAGCTTATAAACACAACTCTCCCTTCCTTCATAACCCATGTGGGATATGGGATTTTTCATCCAATTTCTCCATTCCTTCACCATTCCATTGAGCTCACTTTGAACTTCAATTTCACATTCACCTCTAATCCATTTTGAGCGTATAATATATCGTTGGAAAGCTCGTGTTACGTAGAATACATTGACATATTCCATGTTATTCAAAACGTAACATTTCCGTTAAATATTTACACTCAAAGTTGACAAAAAATCAATTGTCCAATGCTATATTTCCAACACTGTTGACACGTTTAAGTACGACACGAACACGACCCGTTTAAGTTTGACACGATTAATTGAAACAGGAACACGACCCATTTAATAAACGGGTAACACGACACGACCCGTTTAATACGATTAATAAAAAAAATTAATTATACGATACCCATATATAACACGACCCATTTAGCAACACGACTCGTTTAGCAATCCGACTATAAATATTAGTTAATACCATTAATTAAAATCTAACATCATCCACCAATATAATTAATTATATAAATAAATATTAATAATTTATATTTAATTGATATAATATATACTTACTATATGTAATTATTAACTTATTTATATATGCCTAATAAAATAAACGGGTTACGCGGGTCAGAAACGGGTTATGCGGGTTGACCCGTTTACAACACGTTTATTTCGTGTCATAAACGTGTTGACCCGTTTATGACCCGAACCCGTTTAACCCCCAACCCAAACCCGCAAAAATAGGGGTCGTGTCGTGTCGTGTTATCGTGTCGTGTCAAAAATTGACACCCCTAAAAATATACATATAGAGTGAGAAGTTTGGTTTATTGAG
Source organism: Euphorbia tirucalli (assembly GCA_039660915.1). Lineage (NCBI taxonomy): Eukaryota > Viridiplantae > Streptophyta > Magnoliopsida > Malpighiales > Euphorbiaceae > Euphorbia > Euphorbia tirucalli. Next base: position 23,241,422 of record CM077636.1, on the reverse strand, counting down.
TATTGATGATTTGTATCCAAATTGATTTATGTGGCATATACTTCTATTCGTTGAATTTTACAAGGCATACATATATCATGGTTCTCGAAAGAGAGGCTGTTTTTTTTTTTCTTTTTTTGACATTCAAATGAAATTTAGGGGTTTTAATGTTACAAAATTATAAGTTTTATTGAAAATGTGTTATAAAATAAAAGTTGAGGGACGTGGGTGATAGTTTCCATTTTATAGCATATTTACATATATTCCGTTGTTGGATTGGATACCTTGTGACTTTACTCGTTCAAATAGGACCTTACTTGTATGTTGCTGCAGATTATAAATCGAAAGTAAATTTACTATTATTTCATTCATGTATTTCTTGTTATGAACCTGTCATACTTTACTGATTAATTTGAACTTAAAAAAAACCTAAAATATAACTTGTTAAACCTTAATTGATTCGCTAGTTTAATGTAGAAATCTATTACCAACAATTTCATCATGATTATTCTATCAAATATATGATATAAAGTTTGGTATAATAATAGAAATAAGGATGAGAATGGGTATAGGTTTCGTGGGTACTCAGCTTTACCCGACTATAATGGAACTACTTGAATCCAATATATAAGGGTATGGGATAAGATTGTGAATATTCCTAGGGTAACATATAAAATATTGTAAATATTTCATATAGGTGGTCCCACCACCTCTTAATTGAAGTGTTAAATACAGATACAATTTTGGTTTCTTAATGATTTATGCATGTAGTTATATTTATTCACTCATTTAAATATTATTATATTATTATTAATAATAAAAATATTAATATATTACATTATTATTAATAAAAAAATGATTAAATTTAGTTTTTGTTATGTTGTTTTGTTAAGTGAACTACCATAATAGAAACATCATTTGAATGTGAATTAGTACTACTACGCTATTGTAGTACTTTTTGCATTTTCTTTTGTAATAGCTTTCTATTTTGATCATGTGGAGTTCTTCTCTTGTGTTCTATGCCATATTCTTTTTTGTTTTTTCCTTTTCTCCTTTCATATAAGTTGTGGACATGATTTTATCCTTTCCTTTAAGCTGCAAACATGGGGCATTTTCCAATGGTAAGCACTGAAACCTTTTGAGTTTCTTCTTCTTCTTCTTCTTTTTTTTTTTTTTTTTTTTTCTTGCAATCACTCTACATTTTTAGATTTGTGTTTTTTTGTTTGATTTAGGTGCAGAATTATGAGTTTCATGATTTTCTATTTGATTCGAATTTTCATAGGCTACTCCTTTTTTTGGTTTGTAGATGGTTCTTGAATAGGTGAAATCACTTATAGGCATACCAATTATTATGTGATTGCAACTGATCCTTTTCCATCTCTCCAGTAGCTTCTTCCTTCTCCCTACGTTCATTGTGTGTTCTTTGGCTCAAAATTGACAAATAATCACACTTTATATTCCACTTTTTCCAACAATCCCCTACATGAATGAAAACTAATATACGAAAAGAAGATCAAGATTCGATGCAGTGATAGAACTCTACAATCGATATCTGTATGGATAGGTAGGCAACAACCCTTAAACCTTTCCTTGTGATAGTATATTTACTTTACTAGCTGATTAGTATATTTACTTTACTAGCTGATTAGTATACGCGATGTCCTTAAACTATGCCATTGTTTATGTAAATGATGATATACCTCACATAGTTACCAACATATCACGATTTTTGGTTCTTATGGTTATGTTCATTATGGTTGTGAACATTTCCTGGTCTGCAAGAGTTTTAGAGAACTATGCCCTAGTAGTCTCCTTTGAAGCGACCCCCCTTTACTCTTATATAGGTGATCTTTTTTTCTTAGTCTTCCAACACACAAAGAATCATTAAAAGCATAGCTTAATCTTTTAATTTTTATCATTATTTACATCACATGAATGGACAAGGGTTAACCCCTATAGTGATCTCACAAAGTCTATGCAATTAAGTTATCCCATTGAACTTAGATCTTTAGATCTCTAGTCAATAAGGTTGGGTTTTCTTTTGCATAGGTGTTGGGATTTGTCACTGGAAATCAACCCGATTAAAGCAGAAGAACGTGATGATTTCCTCAAATCCATGCCCAGGAGCAATTAAGATGGAAATTGGAAAAACGAAAATTAAATCACAAGAGATAAATCTCTTACCCGGAATATCTCTTTAAGAGATGGATGCAGACTGCAGGAATCAATCTAGAATCCCTCCTTGTTCACGTACACGAATGCCTAACGAACACTACCCGTGCTAGCGTCGGAAAAACGCGAACAATGGAGAGGAGGAAGGGGCAAATTTCGGCTAGCTTGTGTTTTTGTTACTGTGGCCGAATTACCTAGGGTTATTCTAACCCTAGGTGGCCGAAATTTTCAAGGAGAATTTTGGCCCAATTAGCTTATTCATCTGTGTGGGCTTCCTTCTTTTGTTTTAGGCCCAAATCTATTTTAATTAGTCTGGTTTAAATTAATCTTAAGCCCAACTTTAATTTACCCATGTATTTAATATATTACACCAAGTAACATATTATTTTCATTCAAATTAAAACTGGTTTGACTAATTAATTTAATCCATCAAATTAAAATTAGATCTTCATAAAATAAATTCATATGTAAACCTATACATATGAATATTTTCACACAGGAAATAATCTCATAATTAATCCAATCAATTATAAGAAAGCCAATCAAATATTAATTTTATTATTATGATCAATCCAATTGATCTTTATAATATAATTAATATATTCCTCTCTCTCTAGAGTGTATACTCCAAGTATACATGTGATTCCTTAAGTCAGTGTTCAGTCGCTCAATGTGTACGATCCTGTGGGCCCATCTTTATGTTGGTAGTGGGCCTGTGGCCCACATACTGCAGTTGGGCTTTAGCAAGCCACTGAAGTCCTCAGTTAAGATGGAGATGGCAGTCCAACTGATATCATAACCCTGTAGTTTAAACTTGTATATCCCATGTCATCGATATCGGTGTCCAACACAGAGGCATGGATTTATCACCCTCTTTTGTGTCTGGACATTAACTTGATCCCGAATGTACTAAAGCTCACAAATAAGTTCCAACTTGTTTGGGTGTGGCCACACTCTTATCAGTCATATTTATCAAGAGACTGGTGATATCTTCTCAGTAGACTACTGAGTGACAAATCCCTTCTGCATATCCATAGCATTGCCATGCTAAGTGACATACCCGAAAGTACCCATACTTGGCACCCTATTACAGGCCCTTTAGGCATACCCCTAAGTATGCAACCTCACATGAAATACCATCATATGGTCAGGTCAAAGGATCTATACAAGTACTACACAAGAACCACTTATGATACTATACCATACGGATTTCTCGTTTAGTGGATCTATCTAGTACCATGCCCTTTTTACATGTACCCATTAACTTGGTTGACATCCCATGTCCAATGACCGGTAAGACACCGCCATACAACCAGGCTAATGATAGTCTCTAGTTCCACTCATTCCCATGACTGGAACAGACTATGGATCTATTTATGGTCATATCGTTTACCCTATCCATGGTCTTACTGCCAAGTGCATGACACTTGTCATCATGGATATGGATATGTCCATTGGATACTTCATTTAATATAACACACAAGATATATATAATAAATGAATTAATGCCTTTATTAATAACACAAATGAGTATAATATATAAATCCAATAAATGTATAATACAAATACAAGGACCAATGCCTTGGGACTAGGGCATATCCAACAATCTCCCACTTGCACTAGTTCCAACTAGGCATGGGCCTAATCCCTATAGATCTAGTATGACCCTCGTGCTTGGGTTGAGCCAGCGCCTTGGTCCAAGGATCTGCGACATTTTCCTTGATGTCCACTCTGTGCAATGTAATGTCACCTCTCTCCGCGATCTCTCGTATGAGGTGAAACTTTCTGAGCACGTGCTTTGTGTTCTTGTGTGACCGGGGCTCCTTAGCTTGTGCAACGGCCCCATTGTTGTCACATAAGATATCAATTGGGTCCTGGATAGTTGGTACTACTCCTAACTCAGTGATAAACTTCCTCATCCATACAGCTTCCTTAGCTGCATCACACGCCGCGATGTACTCAGCTTCTGTTGTAGAGTCTGCGATGGTTGGCTGCTTTGAGCTCCTCCAGCTTACAGCACCACCATTTAGCAAAAATACATACCCATCAAAATCAACAACATCAGCAAAAATTTCAAAGCTAGGGTATTCAACATTTCCAACCCTTACTGGTTCAGCCTGGCCCTTGTATAGACCTTCTCCTACCTTCAGAAATGGTTTCATCATACCTTTGCCATTTTTGCCCCTTCTCGGGTAGATGCCTCCTCTGTATACCCAAGGCCGAACTGCTTTGGCTTCCCTGAGTCAATATTAAACTCAGGCACTCCTTGCAGATTAATTCCAAGTCCCATGCCCGGGACAAAATTCTGCTTGTACAAATACTGGGATAGCCACTCCGGCATATAATTTTCATAAAGGACCGTGGGAGTGTCCGTAGTTTCTTCTTCCTTGATCACAACGACTTGGAACCCGCCAAAAGGGACCATTCCTTCATTCACAGCTCATCCTGGTCGGTCTGGAAGCTTGCATCAGTGTACCCAGTAATTGATAGCACTTCCTGACCACCATACACTAAGAAGCTATCCTTAGTCCGGTTAAGGTACTTGAGGATTGCCTTAATAGCCTTCCAGTGATCCTCCTCGGGATCCTGCTGGTATCGGCTCGTCATACTTAGTGCAAAGGTGACATCAGGTCTCGTACATAGCATGGAGTACATAATTGATCCTATAGCCGAAGCATATGGAACCAATTTCATGTTCTCCCTGTCCTCCCTTGTCTTAGGACAGTTCTTCTTACTAAGCTTCAGCCCATGACCCATTGGCAAGAAACCTTTCTCAGTCCGGTCCATGGTGAATCTTTTCAGAACTTTGTCTATGTATGAGGCATGACTTAGGCCCAGAAGCCGATTTGATCTATCCCTGTAGATCCTAATCCTTAGGATCATCTCAGCTTCACCTAAGTCCTTCATTGTGAAGCACTTACTCAGCCACTACTTTACCCCTTGCAGTGTAGGTATGTCGCTTCCAATGAGTAGGATGTCGTCTACATAAAGTACCAAAAATGTGACAATGCTCCCACTAGTCCTCTTATACACATAAGGCTCATCTTGATTTTATATGAAGCCATATTTCTTTATAGCTTCATTGAATCTAAGATTCCAACTTCGGGATGCTTGCTTCAGTCCATAAATGGACCTTTGAAGCTTGCATACCCTTTTCGGATACTCTGGATCGACAAAACCCTCAAGTTGTGTCATGTACACATCCTCGAGTAGCTTTCCATTAAGGAAAGCGGTTTTGACATCCATTTGCCAGACCTCATAGTCATACCATGCGGCTATGGCTAGCAAGATCCTAATGGATTTGAGCATGGCTACTTGGTGAGAAAGTCTCATCATAGTCTATTCCATGGACTTGTCTGAAACCTTTCACAACCAGACGCCTCTTGAAGGTATTATCGGCTTTTAGCTTGTAGCACAACTTGCAACCTATTACCTTAGCACTCGGAGGTGGATCAACCAAGTTCCAAACCTGGTTATTGTACATAGATTACATCTCTGCCTCCATGGATTTACGCCAATTTGGAGATTGTGGGCTTGTCATAGCCTCCTGGTAGGTTTTGGGTTCTTCCTCATCCCAGATAAGAAAAGTTTGATCATCGGTGTCGAGGAAACCATACCTCTCCGGTTCCCGACGATCCCTACCAGACCTTCTAGGTCCTTGTGTGGCCTGGGTTGGTGCTTCCTCCTATGGAAGCTCCACCTGGGCCTCCGAGTTATCCTCTTCAGGAGCTTATGAACCTTGAACTTCCCTAAGTTCAACATTGCTCCCACTATCTTTCTTGGAAAGGAACTCCTTTTCTAGAAAGACCCCATTCCTTGCCATGAACACCTTGTTCTCGGTGGGGTTGTAGAAGTAATACCCTTTGGTTTCCCTAGGGTAGCCCACAAACAGGCATTTATCGGTTTTGGGCTCTAGCTTGCCACTAGTCAATCTCTTGACATGTGCTTCGTATCCCCAAATCCTTAGGAAAGACACATTAGGCTCCCTGCCCATCCATATCTGATATAGGGTCTTTTCCACTGCCTTAGTCGGAGTATTATTTAAGATGAGAGCTGCTGTCTCGAGGGCGTGTCCCCATAAACTAATTGGGAGAGAGGCTTGATTCATCATTGAGCAGACCATGTCCAACAGGGTCCTATTCCTCCATTCGAACACCCCATTCCATTGTCGTGTTCCTGGAGGAGTGAGCTGTGGAACTATTCCATGCTCTCTCTCAATTATAAGTCAAACTCTAGGCTCATATACTTACCTCCTCGGTCTGACAGAAGGGTTTTGATATTCCTGCCTAGCTGGTTCTGTACTTCGTTCCTAAATTCCTTGAACCTATTAAGGGTCTCAGATTTATGTTTCATCAGATAGACATAGCCATATCTGCTGAAATTATCCGTGAACATGACGAAATACAGTTGTCCACCTCTGGTCGCTGCGTTCATGGGTCCACATACATCTGAATGTATTAGGTCCAATAAGCCAGTGGCTCTTTCAGCTTTCTTGCTAAAAGGCGCCTTAGTCATCTTGCCTCGTAAACATGACTTGCATATGTCAATTGACTCCAAGTCAAATGACCCTAAGACTCCAGCTTTGTGAAGCCTAGCTATGCGCTTCTCGTTTATGTGGCTAAGATGACAATGCCATAGGTAGACAGGATTGAGTTCGTTGGGCTTAACCCTTTTAGTGTTTATGTTATATACATGATTAGTTTCATTTAAGTCCAGGATATATAGGCCATTATTTAATAGAGCATTTTCACAAAATAATCCCTCTCTAGATAAAGAAATTCTACCATTTGAAATAGTAAAATGAAATGCAGAAATATCCAACATTGATACCGAAATAATATTCCTGCACATAGGAGGTACAAAATAACAATGTTCTAAAATTAAAACCAATCCACTAGGCATCACAAGGTGATATTCGCTGATCTCTATGGCAGCAACCCTTGCTCCATTTTCAACCCGCAAGTCTACCTCTCCCGACCCCAATGACCTTCTGTTCTTAAGTCCCTGCATATTGCAACAAATGTGAGAACCACATCCAGTATCCAATACCCAGGATGTTGAAATAGTAAGGTTTATGTCTATAACATAAATACCTGAACAAGATGCACCTTGGCCCCTTCTCTGCTCTCCCATCAGCTTGGGACATGATCTCTTCCAATGGCCTGCCTGCCTACACCCGAAACAGACATCCTCAGGACCTGCCTTCTGCTGGGCCTTGGCCTTCTTAGCCTTGGCCTTCTTGGTCTTGGCCTTGCCCTTGGTAAGAGGAGGGTTCCCCTTGTTGACCAGCAGCACCAGCAGACTCTTCTTGATCGACTGTTCAGTAAGCTTGAGCATCCCATGTAGCTCATTAACAGTACGGTTCATCCCTTGCATGGTGTAGTTCAGGGTGAACTGATCGTAAGAATCTGGTAAGGATGCAAGGATTATGTCCACCGCCAACTCCTGAGAGATGGGTGATCCGAGACGAGCCAATGTATCTAAATAGCCCTTCATCTTGAGCACGTGTACACTCACAGATGTCCCAGCCCCCATCTTATAGGAGTGGAATGCCTTATTGGTCAGGTACCTTTCCTGACGAGCTTGCTCCTGAAACATCTCGTTAAGAGTTATTATCATAGCAAAAGCTTGATGGTCCATAAACTGTTTTTGCAGTTCGGGGACCATGCAGGCCAATATAAGGTATGTCACATCCCTATTATCCTTGACATGCGTCTCGTATTCCTCCAGCTGGGCAGCCGGTGGATTACGTCCTTGAGGCGCAGCCGGTACAGGCCTTTCCAGTATGTACTCTTTAGACTCCTATCTTAGAACTATTCTCAAGTTTCTAGACCAGTCCAAAAAGTTGGGACCGGAAAGCTTGTCGCTTTCAAGAATTGATCACAGTAACAATGAGTTGTTATTTGCCATTTAAAGTTTCTACATAGAAAAACATTTTAGAGTGTTAATAAAGGACTTTACTTTGTTATTCCCATATATAATTAATAATGAATCAAGTTATTAATTAATCCGAGTTGTTGGGCTCATGGGCCGGGATCCATATTTCACTAAGATATAGCCAAACGAGGGCCTGGTACAACTATACCCTAATTATTTAGGTAGGAACACCGTCCAATCCCAACCTAGGGACTCTCAGTTTGATGGGCTTGTTGGCACTTACCCATCTATGCTTAGGGCCAGGAGAATGCTACTACCCATGCTGAGTCAAAACCTCCATTCAAGTGTTAGAGTATCCCATACCCTAACCCAATACAAAATGACGATACTCCAGTGTATCCTGCGAGGACAAGGTCTACAACTGGCCTATCCCCATTTCGAGCTGGTTTTGAATGAGGGAAGCACATTTAAGCGACTTAGTAATTTCATTTGGTTATTAGATTCAATTAATAACGGCTTACATACATAAGGTGGGTGAAAAAGCTGTTGGATCATACATTCATACATGCAAATAAATATAAGGCATAATTAAATAAATAAGTAAAATGGACTGCTATGGGCCTATATTACATCCTAATATTATTCTAGTAAACCTATACTAAAAACCAATATGAGGTGGGCCTCCATCTTCCTCCTTCTGGGCTTGCACCTCCACTTGGGCTCACCACTCCATGGGCTTCTTCTTTTACAAATTTTATAATAAGTAAATAAAATAAAATTACATTAAAAGAAAAATGACGCGGAGGCTGTATTTACCCAAAAAGAAAATACAATCCATCTTGAATAAGGCCCAATAGCATCCAGTCATACAAAACATTTAATTACCCATATGCATCCAATACATATAAGTCATAAGCATGTTACAATGCATGATTTAAGCCCATTTCAATTATGTCTAAGCCATTATTTTGAAATCGCCAATTTTGGCCCACCATGGTTCTAACCCTTAACGGGCTTTGGGCCTCCAGCCCTGGCAATCCAACTGCTCCCATGGAATTGGGAAACCATGGGTCCAATTCAGCCGTCCAAGTAATTGTGTCAAAATTACCTGAACCAATTTCAATTAACCATATTAATTTCCAAAATCAATATCACATGAATAAAATAAAATTTCATTCAAGAAACCATACGCATTTAAATTACATAAATTTAAACATGAATTTTAAAACCAATTAAAATTCCAAAACTGGGCCCCGGGCCCAAAAACCCGCCAAATCCAAAAACACTGGGCCCGACCCGCTGTGGCTAGAGGCAGCAGCGGCACTGCTGTCGCGCAGTGGCAGTAGCAACATGAGCGGCCGCTGTTGCTGCCTGTGGCGCCCAGCACCACAGCTAGCGGCTGTCGCTGCTGTTCCCGCCGCCAGTAGCCCTACACGCCAGGAACAGCCAGATTTTTTTTTATTTAAAACAGAAAATAAAATAAAAAGGAACATGGCATCCAAAACAAGAAATTCACCAAGAATTCTCATACATGCAATTAAATTAAACAAACATAAACCTATATGCATATTCAATTTCAATTGTACAAAATCAAATGGGAAAAATCTTAAACCTAAACCAAGAACCCTAATAAAAAAACTCTAAGTTTAAAACAAGGGATTTAACTAATTTCAACAATTTCCACGGATCAAAAGCCCGCTCTGATACCATTGTTGGGATTTGTCACCAGAAATCACCCGATTAAAGTGGAAGAACATGATGATTTCCTCAAATCCGTGTCCAGGAGCAATTGAGATGGAAATTGGAAAAACGAAAATTAAATCACAAGAGATAAATCTCTTACCCGGAATATCTCTTTAAGAGATGGATACAGACTGTAGGAATCAATCTAGAATCCCTCCTCGTTCACGTACACGAACGCCTAACGAACACTACCTGTGTTAGCATCGGAAAAACGCGAACAATGGAGAGGAGGAAGGGGCAAATTTCGACTAGCTTGTGTTTTTGTTACTGTGGCCGAATTACCTAGGGTTATTCTAACCCTAGGTGGCCGAAATTTTCAAGGAGAATTTCGGCCTAATTAGCTTATTCATCTGTGTGGGCTTCCTTCTTTTGTTTTAGGCCCAAATCTATTTTAATTAGTCTGGTTTAAATTAATCTCAAAACCAACTTTAATTTACCCATGTATTTAATATATTACACCAATAACATATTATTTACATTCAAATTAAAACTGGTTTGACTAATTAATTTAATCCATCAAATTAAAATTAGATCTTCATAAAATAAATTCATATGTAAACCTATACATATGAATATTTCCACCCAGGAAATAATCTCATAATTAATCCAATCAATTATGAGAAAGCCAATCAATTATTAATTTTATTATTATGATCAATCCAATTGATCTTTATAATATAATTAGTATATTCCTCTCTTTCCAGAGTGTATACTCCAAGTATTCATGTGATTCCTTAAGTTGGTGTTCAGTCGCTCAATGTGTACGATCCTGTGGGCCCATCTTTATGTTGGCAGTGGGCCTGTGGCCCATAGACTGCAGTTGGGCTCTAGCAAGCCACTGCAGCCCCCAATTAAGATGGAGATGGCAGTCCAACTGATATCATAACCCTGTAGTTTAAACTTGTATATCCCATGTCATCGATATCGGTGTCCAACACAGAGGCATGGATTTATCACCCTCTTTTGTGTCCGGACATTAACTTGATCCCGAATGTACTGAAGCTCACAAACAAGTTCCAACTTGTTTGGGTGTGGCCACACTCTTATCAGTCACATTCATCAAGAGGCCGGTGATATCTTCTCAGTGGACTACTAAGTGACAAATCCCTTCTGCATATCCATAGCATTGCCATGCTAAGTGACATACCCGAAAGTATCCATACTTGGCACCCTATTATAGGCCCTTTAGGCGTACCCCTAAGTATGTAACCTCACATGCAATACCATCATATGGTCAGGTCAAAGGATCCATACAAGTACTACACAAGAATCACTTGTGATACTATACCATGCAGATTTCTCGTTTAGTGGATCTATCCAGTACCATGCCCTTTTTACATGTACCCATTAACTTGGTTAACATCCCATGTCCAATGACCGGTAAGATACCGCCATACAACCAGGCTAATGATAGTCTCTAGTTCCACTCATTCCCATGACTGGAACAGACTATGGATCTATTTATGGTCATATCGTTTACCCTATCCATGGTCTTACTGCCAAGTGCATGACACTTGTTATCATGGATATGGTTATGTCCATTGGATACTTCATTTAATATAATGCACAAGATATATATAATAAATGAATTAATGCCTTTGTTAATAACACAAATGAGTATAATACATAAATCCAATAAATGTATAATACAAATACAAGGACCAATGCCTCGGGACTAGGGCATATCCAACAATAGGACCTTTAAATATTCATGGGCTTAAGTCCCATTCTTCTCGATGCCTTTTCAACTTGATCTCGGTTTAACCTTTTGGTTAGTAGATCCGCAATGTTATCCTTTGAAACTACAAAGTCAATAGAGATAACTCATGTTGAGATCAGTTCTCTAACAGTATTATGTCGATGATGCATATGTCTCAAGTTGCCGTTATACATCACATTTTATGCTTTCTTAATCACTGCTTGATTATCACAATGTATACAAATTATGGGCATAGGTTTTGGCCATCCAAGAATATCCTCCAAGAAGTTTTATAGCCATTTGACTTATTCTCTGGTTTTAACCAAGGCTACAAACTCAGCTTCTATAGTGGATCTGGTTATGATAATTTACCAAGACACTGCTCCTCCTCCTAGAGTGAACATGTATCGAATAGTACCTTTAGAATTCTTAATGTCAGTTATCCAACTGGTATCAGAATATCCTTCTAGTTCAGTCTCTTCTCTCGTATAATGTAGTCCATAATCATAAGTATATCGTAAGTACCATAGTACTCTCATGATGTGAGTCTACTTAAATTGTTTATAGTGAAAGCAATATCAGGTCTTGTATAATTTGATAGGTACATTAGATTGTCTATAACCCTTATGTGTTCCATTTGGTCTGCGCTTTCACCTTTGTTTTTGGATAGATGTTAGCTAATGCCAATTGAATTTCCGACTACTCTAGAATCATCATTACTAAACTTTCCAAGTATCTTATCCATATAGTGTGACTAAGTTAGAATAAAACCATTAGGTGAACGTCTAACATGGATGCCTAAAATCACATCCGTAGGTGTGAACACGAATTTTTTCGCATTAAAAAAAAAATCTGACAGTTGGAACCACGACTGCATTTACAGTCGTGGGGTTTTGGTTACAGTAGTACGATTGTAACATAAGTACAGTCGTACGACTGAATGGTCGGGGTAGGTTGCAGAACCCATACCCCCAAGAATAAAAAATTGGTGAAAAATCTTAGGCATTTAATGCCTCAAGATTTTCCGGGAGAGAGAAGATAAAAGGAAGGCAGAAGTGATAGGAGAGGACTTTTGGCCATTTTCCTGAGTTGGAGCAGATTTAGAGAGAGAAAAATAAAGAAAAAGAGGGAAGAGAGAAAAGAGAAAAACCTTACTTAGAGAAAAACCTTACTTTCTTCTACCTTTTTCTTCCTGATTTCTTAGTGTTAATAATTAAAATGAATTAGAAATCCTAGGTTAACCTTCACACAAGAAATCTAAATCATCTCTGGACAAAAACAAGATCAAATCCGTGACTTTTTGGAGGATTTTTGGACCTCATTTGCAACCTTAACAAACCAAGAAAAAGGGGCAAATTCACGTGGATTGGTGCGTAGCCAAGAGTCATTCCAGCTATGGATCAGCGCCAAAGAGGTAAACGCACTTCAACTTTACTCATTTTCCAGCTTTCTGGGTGATTTGGTTGATTTTTGTGCATTTTTTTTCCAAGTTTTTGCACTTCTGCTTCTGGAAAATTAAGAATAGTTGTCACAAAGAACAGGGGCACGACTGTAATTACAGTCGTGCCATTTTATATATAGTCGCACCACTGTTGTTATTTTTCCCAGTTTAGTCCTTCATTTCAAGTTTTTTTTTGGCGATTTCTGCCTCAGGTGAGGACTACAGTCGCACGACTGTAGTTCTCGGCCAGAAGCAGAAATCCCTAAAAATAAAAAAAAATTCATAAAATCCCAAAAATTTCAGAAAAATCAGAAAAATTAGAAAAATCTTGAAAAATAAAAAATCATCAAAAATGAATTTTGGAGTGTGCATTCACGATCCTAGATTTATTTTTCGGTATTTTTGCATTTAGAACAAAACCACGATGGAGACTCGGTTCTCCCAAAAACCGACCCATCTCGTATGCTAAATTAAAATAAACCGAAAAAAAATGTTTTCAAAAATGATTTTCTCACAAAACAAAAAATACAGGGACGTTTCAAAATGATTTTCCAGGTCAAACCGGGCCGGTCGACCGGGCCAATCCGGTTACCCCCAACTGCATGACCCCGAACCCTTGAATTCCCAATTTTGTCAAACTTGAGTCCTAAGTGTGGTGTGCCATATACTTGTGCTAACCATTTGTTTTGCAGCTTTAATTTCTTTTTTTTTTTTTTTCATTTTTAATGTATTTAATAGATTAAACTGTGTATATTAGGCGATTGTAAACTTTTTCTTAGATTCTCGTGTATTTTAGGCGCTTGTATCGTGAGGTCGAGAGTTTTATTTTTTTCTTTCAATTGGGTTGTAAGCTCCTAAATATTTATTCCTTTTACTCTTTATTTTGCTGTATTATTATGTATACGCGCCGCGTGTATTAATTCAATAAAATTTATCTTTGCAATTTAAAGTGCCGTAACTAGAACATTGGCTAATAATATTTAAATTAGACACAAAATAAGGGACTTGTCCGAACCTAGATCTCTGAAAAGTGTAGCGGTTCTCACTATGGTTCAGCTACACTGTAATTTCCTGGTTGAGCTGAGCCGGGTGGTGACTCCTGTACTTTTTATCGAGATTTAGGTCTCGATTCTTTTACGAAACTATTTGATTTTCAAAAAACGAATTTCCAAATCCAAAAACCCCATGCGAGGGAGGGCCCTGCCTGAAATCGAGGCGCCCCTTCCGAAAGGGAGTCTCGAGTCCCGTCGAAAATGTGTCGTCCGCTCACAGTGGCAACTCCGCTGGGGATTTCTCAAAAGTTTTTCAAAAACTTAAAAGAATTTGACAAGCCCTGAAAAGTGTCTAATTTAAATTAAGCGGATGATTCTTATATGGCACTTTATGCATTTTTGTAGGTAGACATTTGTTGCATTAGGATAGGTATCCATTATTTAGCCCGGTGAATCGTTGAAGTGTCGCCTAAGTTCCTCTTGGTCTTGGGGGCACGGATACGAAACACCACCCATAGCCTCGTACGAACCCCTTCGTTCGGACCCTTGAGTGGGGAGAAGTGAGGAGTATATTTTGCTATGGGAGCCTTGATGTTATCCCGACTTTGGACCGAACTGATTTAAGCAACCCTAGTTGGATTCCCTTAGGACACCAAAATAAATCATGTGAATAAAATAAAATGCGCCTTCATCATCCTCGATTAGTGATCGAAGAGAACCCCTCCTAGGACTCGATTAGAATTTTATCGACTTGACCACGTTTGGAGGAAATAAGGTTAGAGGAATACGATCCGTGTGCTAATTGCTACGTGTCTTCTTGTCCCTCCAAACATATCATCATCTGCATTTTTCACGAACATAACATACCGCATATAAGGCATTTGTGTGATTCTAACTGACATCTTTTGTACAGCCATGTCCGTTTTTTTTTTTCGTGTGTAAATACATTGATCACCTGTGTGACATTTACACTAACCACATTTTTTTGTAGCGATGCATCCTTTCATCGTGTGAAAAAAGAACATTAATTCACATACATCATTTGAATGTCATAAGCATTAACCAATTTGTCTTGTAGCCATGTGGAACACGTGTCATGCATAAAACATTCATGCGAACCTTGGACAACCTCATAAGGGTCACACACATTACACCGCCTACCAAATAGGAA
This sequence comes from Euphorbia tirucalli, assembly GCA_039660915.1. NCBI lineage: Eukaryota > Viridiplantae > Streptophyta > Magnoliopsida > Malpighiales > Euphorbiaceae > Euphorbia > Euphorbia tirucalli. Next base: position 23,226,348 of record CM077636.1, on the reverse strand, counting down.
ATCATTTAGGTGCTCCACGAGTGCCAAAAAAATTCATTTCATTTAATCTAATCATTTAGGTGCTCCACGAGTACCGAAAAAATTCATCACATTTCACTTAATCATTTAGGTGCTCCACGAGTGCCGAAAAAATGCATCATGTATCATTTAATCATTTAGGTGATCCACGAGTGCCGAAAAAATTCATTTCATTTCATTAAAGCATTTAGGTGCTCCACGGGCGCCGACAAAATTCATTTCATCTCATTAAATCATTTAGGTGCTCCACGAGCGCCGAGGAAAATTTTCATTACATCAAATCATTTAGGTGCTCCCCGAGCACCCGAACTCTGCCCGTTCACCAAGAACGCATTCATTTCACATCACGATATGGAAATCGAGATACTCCGTGAGTATTGAAATTCTGCTCGTAAACCAAGCACGAGTTCATTTCATATCATCAAAAATCCAAGGCGTCCCCCGGACACCAAAACCCCGACCATGTGACATGCGCATGTCGATCTCACATCACAAAAATCCGAGGCACTCCCCGAGTGCCCAAACTCTGTCCATTCGCTAAGAACATTTATCTCATATCACAAAACCCGAGGTACTCCCCGATGGCCAAGGGCTTCGTCCATGCATCAAATGCTCAAATTGCAATTCATACGTACATAAATAGGAATTCATGCATGCTTCACCACCCGAAGGATAAGTTGTTCAAGGTTAGCGTTGCGAATTTACTTCATACAACATTCACATACCATTCATCTAACACGCCGTGCATACATGCATATCTCCTAGAGTTCATCACTCTTTGGGTGATCATCTTTTACTAACTCTTGTTCAAAATGTTTTGTAGTTTGGCTCAGATCGGGAGGTAGACTCGTGAGACTAGAGCACAGTGATTCATCGTCCAGTGAGTCTGAGGAGTCCGTTTAGTTCAGAGAGGTTAAGACAGTATCTGAATTGAGTGCTGAGTTTTCACCAGAGTTCGAATAGTTACAGCAAAGCTTTCAAGACATGGCACTCACACCAGAAGCTGCAGCTACCATGATGGCCACTACTGCCATCCTGGAATTCATGAACTCTGATGAATTCAAGAACCTCATCAAGAGCCAAGTTCAGAGTGCATTGAGTGAGTCGTCCAATCAGCGACCAGAGAAGGCTGCCCGAGAGGAGAGTAATGGGGGAAGACTGAATGATGGGCAATCAGATGCAGAAGAAGGCCGAAGGGATAATACTAAACGACCCGTGGAGTTTGCTTTAGAAAGGAAAATGAAGGAAATGGAGGAAACTATAGCAGAACTGCACGCCAACTCCAAGATCCAATCTTCTAAGCGTATTGATCCATCCACACTCATAGCCGGAGGGGTTGAGATGTTACCTGTAGGCTTCCAGATGCCTAGAATTGCACCTTATATCGGGAAAAGCCCTCCCACGGCTCACTTGAACCAATATGTGCCGATCATGACTATGGTAGGGCTTACAATGAATCAAGTGGTGGGACTGTTCCCCACTACTCTGGAAGGAGGAGCCATCACTTGGTACAACAAGCAGCCCGAGAGTGTGCAAGGTGATTGGGATGTGCTGTCTGATGCTTTAATAAAGTATTTCAGTTTCAATACACAGCTAGAGGTCAAGCTACAAGACTTAGAGGCGGTGAGATAGAAACCGAATGAGACCTTCTCGGAGTACTATCAAAGGAGGATGGACAAGACGATCCTCCTCCATCAGAAGCCGTTGGAGGATGAGTTGATTGTGAAGTTGATTGATGGGAGCTTAGAGGTCTATCGGAATGTGATGAAGTATCACAAGTTTCAATCCTTGGTGGAAGTGTACGAGTTGGCCCGTAAAGTGGAGAAGTACGAGATCGATCCGGCCCATAACAGTTCTGGGGGAGGATACCGAAGCTGGACGTATTCCTCAGGGTACAAGAGCAATAGCAATCCTGCAGCCTCCTCGTTGACAAGCGCCAAACCGAGTCAGCCATCTGCCCCCGTCAAGCAAGTAGAAGTAGCGGCAGTGGCACAAGGGGCAAATCAACAAACAGCTGGAAAAGGGATTTCTCCTTGGGAGGATTCTCTTAGGCGGATCTTTCTTAAATGCAGAAATTTGGGTTTTCTTCAAAGCCTAAAACCGTACATGCCTCTGGCTGAGGCGGACAAGAACAATTTTTGCCCTTATCATGTAACGAAGGGGCATCGAACTAATGAGTGCCATGCATTGAAGAAGGCAGTTCAGTAGCTGATTGATGAAAAGAAGATAGAAGAGCCTCGCCCAAAGCCTAATTTTCAGAGCAATCCATTACCTCAATTCAAAAGGAGGGTGAACATGGTACAGTCGGGGTTATCTCCTAACTTTGTCATGAGTTAGATTGCAAAGGCGAACCCTGCAATACAAGTGGTAGTGGGCGAAGATGCTGAACCACCTGTGGAGGAGAACAAGCCCGTGAATTTAGACGATGTGGAGTTGGATGACGATGCAGATGAGTTCGAACTAATGAGTAGACCCAAGCTTATGAGCCAGACAACACCTGTTTATCCCGTTTGCACCAAGGACGGGATATACATAAGAAAGAAGGATGCCCCTGTGAACAATGTCACGAGGAGTGGAAGGGTGTACCAACCTGAACCGCAACGGTTAGGGGAGCCAAGTAAAAGAGCAGAGGCCCCGGTCCAGGATTACTTACCCGTCAAGGTGGATGAAAAAGAAGATCTAGTGGTAGCACAGCTCAAAAAGATGCCTGCACGTGCATCTGTGTGGCATCTACTTATGGAGTCCCAAAGGCACCGGGCTAGGGTGGTGAAGAAGCTTATGGAAATGGATGCTAATCCGTTGATGTCTCCTGAGGAGGTGTGCATGGTAATTGGGAGTACAAAGAGTCAGCAACCTGATAGTCCCAAGGGGATCACTTTCACTAATGATGACCTACCACCGGAAGGAACTAATCATAATCGTGCCTTGTACTTGAAAGTTGAAATGATGGGCAGAACTTTACCTTGTGTAATGGTTGATGATGGGTTAGCACTGAATATCTGTCCTTTGAAAGTACTACCTAGCCTCCACCTATCTGAAGAAGCACTATCGCGATCTAACACAGTGATCCGGGCCTATGACGATTCGAAGCGTACCGTGGTTGGTACTTTTGAGGCGGAGGTGTTAGTTGGGGAAGTTAGATCGACTGTGCTGTTCACCGTCATCGACATTCCGATGACATTTTCCTAGCTTTTGGGAAGACCTTGGTTCCATGCTTCGGAGGAGTGCCCTCAACTCTACATCAGAGAATAAAGATTCCAATGGGAGGGACGATCGTGACTCTTGAGGCGGATGAATCTTTTGTGGTAGCTGCATTGAATTTATTTGAACAACCCCTGATTGGCTTTCAGGTAGCAGTTGTCTCAGAACACAAGGAGAAAGACCTGATGTTTTCTCCATGGATCCATAAGTACTTTCAAAGGCAGAATTTCATCCCAGGAAAGGGGCTTGGAGTCCACCAGCAAGGGGTTGCAAAATTTGATATCACTATGGGCCAATCACACCGGGGAGGTCTTGGTTACAAAGGTGCTGAAAAGAAGGAGATCCCTGAGACAAAGAATGTCCATCTCTTGGACACTTTTGCTCGAGCAAGTGGTGGGCCATATGATGGTAAGCTGGAGCCAATGATGATTGATGGGGAAACAGTCCCTGGGTTTGAAATCTTTGCTAATGTCGTCAACTTTTCGAAGTATGGGGTCGGTTTGGTAGAAGAAATGCTTAAGCTTGAAGTTGTGAAAGAGATCAATACTCCTCCAATAACTCGAGTTGAAGTAGTGGCCCCCATCATTCTGGAGGAGCAATCAAAAGAAGATGCAGATCCCCTGGTGGATGCAATCTGATTATGTGGAGAACCTCGAGTTTCCAGATGAACAGTTGGCCATGGTGGAAGTGGAGGTCAAAAAATGGATTATGCACTTTGATGGAGCTGTAAACAAGAGAGGAGCAGGCCTCGGAGTAATCATTATAACTCCTGAGGGAGAAATAATTCCTTTGTCAAAGCGGCTAGAATTCTCGGTAACTAACAACGGCGCAGAATATGAAGCTTGTTTATTTGGCATTGATGCTCTCATCACACTAGGGGCAAATGATGTGACCATTGTTGGAGATTCGCTGTTGGTGATCCGTCAAGCCACCGGAGAATGGGAAATCAAAAAAGAATCACTTCGCCCATACTTGGAGACTTTGTGGGAAATGGTGAAAGTATTCGGGCACATTGAATTCAGGCATGTGGCTAGAGATGATAATCAAATGGCTGATTTGTTAGTAACCTTGTCATCCATGTGGGACAGACCTCAGAAAGCACTAATACAGCCCTTGATCCTGGAGACCACTAGAACACCATCCATCGTTCTAGTGATGTCCTGACATTAGTAGCAGATGACAAGCCCTGGTACCAGGATATAGCTGACTTTCTACAAAATGGCCAATATCCTGAAGAAGCTGATGCATCAGATAAGGCCACACTAAGGAGATTGGCAGCTCAGTTTAGATGGTTTGATGGACAACTTTTCAGAAGGACCGCTGATAGATTGTTGTTAAAGTGTCTGATGGAAGCAGAAGCCAAGAGGGTTATGCAAGAAATGCATTCAGGGATTTGTGGTCCGCATTGAACAGTTTAGCTCTGGTAAAGAAGATCGTGAGATAAGGGTACTTCTAGCTTACCATGCAAACAGATTGTGCAGAAGAAGTGAAAAAGTACCACGAGTGCCAGATTTACGGGGATATCAGCCATCTTCCACCTATGGAGTTATAGAATCTCATGACTCCTTGGCCATTTTCAGTGTGGGATATAGACATAATTGGTGACATTCGGTCTCCAGCATCGAATGGTCACAAATTCATTGTAGTGGCAGTGGATTATTTTTCCAAGTCGGTTGAAGCCGATTCTTATGTCACGGTCACGGCTAAGAACATGGCTAAGTTTATAAAGAAGCACATCTTCGTGAGATATGGTATACCATATCACGTGGTGACCGATAACAGAGTGCAATTTCAAGGGGCCACAGCTGAATTATTCGAAGAATATAATGTAGAGCATCGTATATCTTCACCTTGTAGGCCACAAGCCTTGGAGCAGTGGAAGCGGCAAATAAGTCTATTAAGAAGATCTTATCCAAGACCACGTCAACCTATAGGGATTGGGCAAATAGATTACCTTATGCTCTATAGGGATACAGAACCAGTGTTAGAATGCCAACTGGGGAGACACCATATTTGCTGATTTAAGGGATGGAAGCAGTCGTTCCTATTAAAGTGGAATTGAAGTCATTAAGGACGGTCTTGGAAGCCCAATTGCCTGAAACAGAATGGGTAAAGGCGAGGTTTGAACAACTGGCTATGGTCGACGAAAAGCATCTCAAGGCTCTAGATCATCTGCAGATGTACCACCAAAGGATGGCTAGGGCCTATAATCAACGGGTTCGTCATTAGAAACAGCCTCTGAAAGCGGGAGATCTAGTGTTGAAACAGATGAGGCCAACTAACACGGTTGCGAGGGGCAAATTCAAACCCAACTGGGAAGGGCCGTATGTGGTTAAGAAAATACTCTCCAAAGGTGCAGTGAAGATTATGGACATGGACAGCAAAGAGTTCACCAATCCGATTAATCAAGATCACCTCAAACGCTACCATGTGTAAAAAAAAACCTGTTAAGTCGAAAACCCACAAGGGCGGCTTAAGCAAAAATAAAGGCAACGAGAGTTAGCTTATCGATGAGAAAACTTGTATAGGATGGTTGATAACAGGAATGAGTTCGTTCGAGATATGTACTAATTTTGGCATTTTTAATTGATACAATAATTAAATTTCATTAATGAAGTGTGTCTTGCTCAACATATTGCATGAATGTTTGGAGTATGTTACATGATTCATTCGTCGAAATATCCAGATAAACAAAGTCATTCAGGCGCCTAAGTGTGCGAATTGCGAACATCATCCATTCATTCAAAAAAAAAAGGGGCCTGTTAAGTCGAAAACCCGCAAGGGCGATTTAAGCAAAAATTAAGGTAAAAAAAAAAAAAAAAGAAAAAGAAAAAGGGAGATATATATAAATAATAATAATGATAGTCAATACATGCATAATAATGAAAATCACTTTTCTTTCATGTTCTCCTTTTCTTGACAGGAAGTGATCTCGCGGCCTCAGAAGGAACCAGCCAGTGGAAAGTCACGCGCTCACGCGCTTCGCGGGTCGGTAGGTCCTGGATCTCAGCCAACCACTGCTTGTAACGATCATCTGTCTCTGTGGGAGAAAGAGAAGCATAGCTCAATGCCACACGGTGGGTATCCCTAGCCCAGCGAAGTCTGACGTGATCCGGCCAAGATGCAGTGTACTCCTCACAAGTGGTGACACAAGAGCGCTGGGGGATGTTCTGTAGATGGCCATACTATCGGCAAAGATGACTCGGAGAATAGAATGTCACCCTGGTCTTTCCCAACAACTACACACCATGTGCCCACATATCCACAATCATGTGGGTAATCTTCCACTAGGGGCAAACCCACCTAATCTAGTCATCCGTCAGGCGAGATAACCAAGTGCCCCACTCATCAGCAGACATGTCGGTATAGGAGTCAATGGAGAAGCCTCTTTCCTTGAAGTTGGTCGGCTGGTATTTCTTAAAATTCCCCCTCGGGATCTTAAGAATCGATAGCTTCTCCAACAACCAGATGTGCAGTATGATAGGAAGTAAAGGTTAGAAGTTCGTTTGGTCCCAGGAATACGCTGGCCAATAAGGAGATTTACCTGGAGAAGTATAAGATGAGGGCCAATGTGGAGGACACCATTTGTCTTAGATGTATGCAAATTGATCAGTGTCTTAACAAGTCCAAAAGGAGCTGGAGATGCTCCCGTAGCCATCTGAGGGATAAGGGAGACGGCTCTGAAGGAGACAACCCCATCACTAGGACCACAGAAATACCGGCTCACCAGTAACAGACTAGCCATACAAGCCCAGCTCATGTGGTCCCTGGGGGCATTGATGCACCACTCCAGTATAGAATCCGAGCTCAATCCGGGAGAAGGGGACCCAATGGAAAGTAGAGCTTCCACCTCGGGATTGGGAAGCCCAAACAAGCTCACCAATGAAGAAACGTTGCCAAAGGTGAACTCAGGAACGACAATGTCTACCCCTTTGTGACACGGGATGTTCAAAATGGCACTAAATTCTTCATATAAGGGGCAGAGCTCTTGGCATGAGAAACAGAAAACATTATCCACCGGATCCCAAAAACGATCATAGGCACTCAACAGTTTAATGTTCCAGGGGTGTTTGTAATAGGCCGTGATATTCCACAACCCGAAAGGCTTCAATTTAAGCCAATCAGAGCCTTGTAACGATTCTAGAAAATTGTAAAAGCCTGGATAAAAGGAAGCAAAAATTGAAAAAAGAAGAAGAAGAGTGAATTCTCAAAGATTAATAAAATAACATACCATAATATGAAATATGCAGTTCATGATGTGCGTAAAAATCCAACACAGGAAAAACAAGAACAATGTGTATGGAAAAAAAGCACTCTATCTAGCTCTCATCTTGTCCCTCTCCGTCCTCCTCCTCTTTGGACTCACTCTGATGCATAGCCCTATAGGAATCAAAGTCCGCCCGCACCCGGGTCAGCTCATCCTGCAGCCTGGCTGCTTCAGCTCTCATCCGATCCGCCTCCTGGGCCGAAGCCAAGGCCTGAGCCTGAGAAGCAGTGGCCTGTCTGACCTAGTCCTGAAGCATCTGGTCTCGAGACTGCAATCAATAACATAAATTAACATGCATACATACATACATACATACATACTCATGCATTGCATAAATTATAAGATGGTGCAGGAAATGCAGAATGCTCACCGCCCAAACGGCGTGCGCCTGGACCATGAAGTCCCCCATGCCTATATATTGGTAAGCTATGTCATCCACCTTGGCCCGGGGAACCTAGAACATATCAGAAAGTCAAAAAAAAAAAAAGAGCTTAAACTTACATGAGTGGTGTCCTCCGGAATGAATCTAGTCGGCTGCTCACGGGAAACTGACCATGTCCTGTAGGAATAGCTGCCATCCAGCCCCATCATGTTGAAGCCGGTCCTGAGCTCGGTCATCAGGTGACCCTCCACTACACCAGCAGCCCGGGAATCTGAGGTTGCGGCGCTACCAGTATGGACAGGGTGGCTCCTATCCTGAATCGGGGCATCCCCACCAATCGTGGCCGCCTTGGCACTCCCGTCGATCGGCCCACTCGGTTGAGTGGACCCCGGTTCCCTTACGCCTCTTAACCTGTAACCAGAAAGGTATTATTAAAAAAAAGAACAAGAAGGAGAAGTAAATACCCGACAAGTGGGAGGAGCCGCCGACACGTCGCCTGCGACCGGCAGTAGACACTGCTGGATATAGGTCGGATAGTCCCCGTCGATAGGTCCAACGCTGTAACCCTCCCCGAATATGTCAAGATCTACAGCAGGATCAGCGAGGTGAGGCCAGAACAATGCATGCAGAAGCGGTGGAGGTACAGACCGACCAGCTGGATCGTCTACATGGTCAGAAAGAGTGAGGCGCTCGCCTAGATACCACTCCTGCGACATAAGACACTCCAAGAAAAACCGCGCGGTCGTCAAACCGTACAGACATCTGTACGAGGAGGGAAATGGCACCCTGACCATGCCATGGATGGTGCTGGATCTGTAGAAATACAACAAAAGAAATTCAACACAGGTAAGTAAAAGTTAATTTAATTTTTCTACTAATGAATTTTGTTTACTTACCCTCTGCCAGGAAGTATCAAGCAAGCTTTGCTTGACCTTCTCCAAGTCCCGGCCAATACCTTGCCATCCCTGCGTCCAGCAACGTAGGATGGTCGGCTGAACATCACCCTGGACGTCCCTCAGCTCCGACGGCTCTAAAATACGGAGCTCGAAGGCCCAAATCTGTAGTTAAAAAAAAAGGAAAAAAAAATGAAAGAAGAGATAATACCAGAAGGCCGAGCCAAAAGCCGAGGATCTCCTGTTGCTGCCCCCGAGCGCATAAGTCCAATCCATAAAATAACTGCCCCAACGCAGCTCGGGCCCAGTCCAGTGTGGGAAAGATAGTCAGGTCCGCCAAGGTGGGGAGTAGAGTCATATTGCAGGTACTCTGCCCGTAGGGAATAAGGTGCAGGACAACAAAACAAGTACATAAGCCCGAGCGAACCGCTCCACGTCCTCCTCGGACAGGTCTGGGCGAGCAGCCCAATAAGCCTCCACCCTGGAGCATAGAATCTTCCCCTTTTCAGGGGTGCAGCCGATCAATCTGCAAAAGTGATAGGAGAGGACTTTTGGCCATTTTCCTGAGTTGGAGTAGATTTAGAGAGAGAAAAAGAAAGAAAAAGAAGGAAGAGAGAAAAGAGAAAAACCTTACTTTCTTCTACCTTTTTCTTCCTGATTTCTTAGTGTTAATAATTAAAATGAATTAGAAACCCTAGGTTAATCTTCACACAAGAAATCTAAATCATCTCTGGACAAAAACAAGATCAAATCCTTGACTTTTTGGAGGATTTTTGGACCTCAATTGCAACCTTAACAAACCAAGAAAAAGGGGCAAATTCACGTGGATTGGTGCGTAGCCAGGGGTCATTCCAGCTGTGGATCGACGCCAAAGAGGTAAACACACTTCAACTTGACTCATTTTCCAGCTTTCTAGGTGATTTAGTTGATTTTTGTGCATTTTTATCCAAGTTTTTGCACTTCTGCTTCTGGAAAATTAAGAACAGTCGTACGAATGTTCTTGTCACAAAGAACAGGGGCACGACTGTAATTACAGTCGTGCCATTTTACAAATAATCGTACCACTGTTGTTATTTTTCCCAGTTTAGTCCTTCATTTCAAGTTTTTTTTTGCCGATTTCTGCCTCAGGTGAGGACTACAGTCACACGAGTATAGTATACAGTCGTACGACTGTAACCACAGTCGCACGACTGTAGTTCTCGGCCAGAAGCAGAAATCCCTAAAAATCTAAAAAAATTCAAAAAATCCCAAAAATTTCAGAAAAATCAGAAAAATTAGAAAAATCTTGAAAAATAAAAAATCATCAAAAATGAATTTTGGAGTGTGCATTCACGACCCTAGATTTATTTTTCGGTGTTTTTGCATTTAGAACAAAACCACGACGGAGACCCGGTTCTCCCGAAAACCGACCCATCTCGTATGCTAAATTAAAATAAACCGAAAAAAAATGTTTTCAAAAACGATTTTCTCACAAAACCAAAAATACAGGGACATTTCAAAATGATTTTCCAGGTCTAACCGGGCCAGCCGACCGGGCCAATCCGGTTACCCCCAACTGCATGACCCCGAACCCTTGAATTTCCAATTCTATCAAACTTGAGTCCTAAGTGTGGTGTGCCATATACTTGTGCTAACCATTTGTTTTTCAGCTTTAATTTCTTTTTTTTTTTTTTTCATTTTTAATGTATTTAATAGATTAAACCGTGTATATTAGGCGATTGTAAACTTTTTCTTAGATTCTCGTGTATTTTAGGCGCTTGTATCGTGAGGTCGAGAGTTTTATTTTTTTCTTTCAATTGGGTTGTATGCTCCTAAATATTTATTCCTTTTACTCTTTATCTTGCTGTATTATTATGTATGCGCGCTGCGTGTATTAATTCAATAAAATTTATCTTAGCAATTTAAAGTGCCGTAACTAGAACATTGGCTAATAATATTTAAATTAGACAGGAAATAAGGGACTTTTCCGAACCTAATCTCTGAAAAGTGTAGCGGTTCTCACTTTGGTTCAGCTACACTGTAATTTCCTGGTTGAGCTGAGCCGGTGGCAACTCTTGTACTTTTTATCGAGATTTAGGTCTCGATTCTTTTACGAAACTATTCGATTTTCAAAAAACGAATTTCCAAATCTAAAAACCCCATGCGAGGGAGGGCCCCGCCTGAAATCGAGGCGCCCCTTCCGAAAGGGAGTCTCGCGTCCCGTCGAAAATGCGTCATCCGCTCACAGTGGCGACTCTGCTGGGGATTTCTCAAAAGTTTTTCAAAAACTTAAAAGAATTTGACAAGCCCTGAAAAGTGTCTAATTTAAATTAAGCGGCTGATTCTTATATGGCTCTTTATGCATTTTGTAGTTAGACATTTGTTGCATTAGGATAGGTATCCATTATTTAGCCCAGTGAATCATTGAAGTGTTGCCTAAGTTCCTCTTGGTCTTGGGGGCACGGATACGAAACACCACCCATAGCCTCGTACGAACCCCTTCGTTCGGACCCTTGAGTGGGGAGAAGTGAGGAGTATATTTAGCTATGGGAGCCTTGATGTTATTCCGACTTTGGACCAAACTCATTTAAGCAACCCTAGTTGGATTCCCTTAGGACACCAAAATAAATCGTGTGAATAAAATAAAATGCGCCTTCATCATCCCCGGTTGGTGATCGAAGAGAACCCCTCCTAGGACTCGGTTAGAATTTTATCGACTTGACCACATTTAGAGAAATAAGGTTGGAGGAATACGATCCGTGTGCTAATTACTACGTGTCTTCTTATCCCTCCATAACATATCATCATCCGCATTTTTCACGAACATAACATACCGCATATAAGGCATTTGTGTGATTCTAACTCACATCTTTTGTACAGCCATGTCCGTTTTTTTTTTCGTGTGTAAATACATTAATCACCTGTGTGACATTTACACGAACCACATTTTTTTGTAGCCATGCATCCTTTCATCGTGTGACAAAAGAACATTAATTCACATACATCATTTGAATGTCATAAGCATTAACCAATTTGTCTTGTAGCCATTGTAATGCGTGTCATGCATAAAACATTCATGCGGACCTTGAACAACCTCATAAGGGTCACACACATTACACCGCCTACCAAATAGGAAATCACTTAGGTGCTCCACGAGTGCCCAAAAAATTCATTTCATTTAATCTAATCATTTAGGTACTCCACGAGAGCCGAAAAAATTCATCACATTTCACTTAATCATTTAGGTGCCCCACGAGTGCCGAAAAAATGCATCATGTTTCATCTAATCATTTAGGTGCTCCACGAGTGCCGAAAAAATTCATTTCATTTCATTAAATCATTTAGGTGCTCCACGGGCGCCAACAAAATTCATTTCATCTCATTAAATCATTTAGGTGCTCTACAGGCGCCGAGGAAAATTTTCATTACATCAAATCATTTAGGTGCTCCCCGAGCACCGGAACTCTACCCGTTCACCAAGAACGCATTCAGTTCACATCACAATGCGGAAATCGAGATACTCCACGAGTATTGAAATTCCACTCGTACACCAAGCACGAGTTCATTTTATATCATCAAAAATCCAAGGCGTCCTTCGGACACCGAAATCCCGACCATGTGCCATACGCATGTCGATCTCACATCACAAAAATCCGAGGCACTCCCCGAGTGCCGAAACTCTGTCCGTTCGCTAAGAACATTTATCTCATATCACAAAACCCGAGGTACTCCCCGAGCGCCAAGGGCTTCGTCCATGCATCAAATGCTCAAATTGCAATTCATACATACATATATAGGAATTCATGCATACTTCACCACCCGAAGGATAAGTTGTTCAAGGTTCGCGTTTCGAATTCACTTTATACAACATTCACATACCATTCATTTAACACGCCATGCATACATGCATATCCCCTAGAGTTCATGACTCTTTGGGTGATCATCTTTTACTAACTCTTGTTCAAAATGTTTTGTAGTTTGGCTCAGAACGGGACGCAGACTCGTGAGACTAGAGCACAGTGATTCATCGTCCAGTGAGTCTGAGGAGTCCGTTCAGTTCAGAGAGGTTGAGACAGTATCTGAATTGAGTGCTGAGTTTTCACCAGAGTTCGAACAGTTACAGTAAAGCTTTCAAGACATGGCACTCACACCAGAAGCTGTAGCTGCCATAATGGCCACTACTGCCATCCGGGAATTCATGAACTTTGATGAATTCAAGAACCTCATCAAGAGCCAAGTTCAGAGTGCATTGAGTGAGTCATCCAATCAGCGACCAGAGAGGGCTGCCCGAGAGGAGAGTAGTGGGGGAAGACTAAATGATGGGCAATCAAATGCAGAAGAAGGCCGAAGGGATAATGCTGAACGACCCGTGGAGTTTGCTTTAGCAAGGAAAATGAAGGAAATGGAGGAAACTATAGCAGAACTGCGCGCCAACTCCAAGATCTAATCTTCTAAGCGCATTGATCCATCGACTCTTATAGCCGGAGGGGTTGAGATGTTACCTGTAGGCTTCCAGATCCCTAGAATTGCACCTTATGTCAGGAAAAGACCTCCCACAGCTCACTTGAACTAATATATGCGGATCATGATTATGGCAGGGCTTACAATAAATCAATTGGTGGCATTGTTCCCCACTACTCTGGAAGGAGGAGCCATCACTTGGTACAACAAGCAGCCCGAGAGTGTGCAAGGTGATTGGGATGCGCTGTCTGATGCTTTCATAAAGTATTTCAGTTTCAATACACAGCTAGAGGTCAAGCTACAAGACTTAGAGGCGGTGAGACAGAAACCGAATGAGACCTTCTCGGAGTACTATCAAAGGTGGATGGACAAGATGATCCACCTCTATCAGAAGCCGTTGGAGGATGAGCTGATTGTGAAGTTGATTGATGGGAGCTTAGAGGTCTATCGGAATGTGATGAAATATCACAAGTTTCAATCCTTGGTGGAAGTGCACGAGTTGGCCCGTAAAGTGGAGAAGTACGAGATCGATCTGACCCATAACAGTTCTGGGGGAGGATACCGAAGCCGGACGTATTCCTCAGGGTACAAAAGCAATAGCAATCCTGTAGCCTCCTCGTCGACAAGTGCCAAACCAAGTCAGCCATCTACCCTCGTGAAGCAAGTAGAAGTAGCGGCAGTTGCACAAGGGGCAAATCAACAAACAGCTAGAAAAGGGATTTCTCCTTGGGAGGATTCTCTTAGGCAGATCTTTCTGAAGTGCAGAAATTTGGGTTTTCTTCAAAGCCTAAAACCGTACACGCCTCCGGCTGAGGCGGACAAGAACAATTTTTGCCCTTATCATGTAATGAAGGGGCATCGAACTAATAAGTGCCATGCATTGAAGAAGGCAATTTAGCAGCTGATTGATGAAAAGAAGATAGAAGAGCCTCGCCCAAAGCCTAATGTTCAGAGCAATCCATTGCCTCAATTCGAAAGGAGGGTGAACATGGTACAGTCGGGGTTGTCTCCTAACTTTGTCCTGGCTCAGATTGCAAAGGTGAACCCTGCAATACAAGTGGTAGTGGGCGAAGATGCTGAACCACCTGTGGAGGAGAACAAGCCCGTGAATTTAGATGATGTGGAGTTGGATGACGATGCGGATGAGTTCGAACTAATGAGTAAACCCAAGCTTATGAGCCAGACAACACCTGTTTATCCCATTTGCACTAAGGATGGGATATACATAAGAAAGGAGGATGCCCCTGTGAACAATGTCACAAGGAGTGGAAGGGTGTACCAACCTGAACCGCAACGGTTAGGGGAGCCAAGTAAAAGAGCAGAGGCCCCGGTCTAGGATTACTTACCCGTCAAGGTGGATGAAAAAGAAGATCTAGTGGTAGAACAGCTCAAAAAGATACCTGCACGTGTATTTGTGTGGCATCTACTTATGGAGTCCCAAAGGCACCAGGCTGCGGTGGTGAAGAAGCTTATGGAAATGGATGCTAATCCGTTGATGTCTCCTAAGGAGGTGTGCATGGTAATTGGGAGTACAAAGAGTCAGCAACCTGATAGTCCCAAGGGGATCACTTTCACTGATGATGACCTACCACCGGAAGGAACTAATCACAACCGTGCCTTGTACTTAAAAGTTGAAATGATGGACAGAACTTTACCTTGTGAATGGTTGATGATGGGTCAGCACTGAATATCTGTCCTTTGAAAGTACAACCTAGCCTCCACCTATTTGAAGAAGCACTATCGCGATCTAACACAGTGATCCGGGCCTATGACGATTCGAAGCGTAACGTGGTTGGTACTTTTGAGGCGGAGGTGTCAGTTGGGGAAGTTAGATCGACTGTGCTGTTCACCGTCATCGACATTCCGGTGACATTTTCCTTGCTTTTGGGAAGACCTTGGCTCGATGCATTGGGAGGAGTGCCCTCAACTCAACATCAGAAAATAAAGATTCCAATGGGAGGGAAGATCGTGACTCTTGAGGCGGATGAATCTTCTGTGGTAGCTGCATTGAATTCATTTGAACAACCCTTGACTGGCTTTCAGGTAGCAGTTGTCTCAGAACACAAGGAGAAAGACCTGATGTTTTCTCCATGGATCCATAAGTACTTTCAAAGGCAGAATTTCATCCCAGGAAAGGGGCTTGGAGTCCACCAGCAAGGGGTTGCAAAATTTGATATCACTATGGGCCAATCACACCGGGGAGGTCTTGGTTACAAGGGTGCTGAAAGGAAGGAGATCCCTGAGACAAAGAAAGTCCATCTCTTGGACACTTTTGTTCGAGCAAGTGGTGGGCCATATGATGGTAAGCCGGAGCCAATGATAATTGATAGGGAAACAGTCCCCGGGTTTGAAATCTTTGCTGATGTCCTCAACTTTTCGAAGTATGGTGTCAGTTTGGTGGAAGAAATGCTTAAGCTTAAAGCTGTGAAAGAGATCAATACTCCTCCAATAACTGGAGTTGAAGTAGTGGCCCCCATCATTCTGGAGGAGCAATCAAAAGAAGATGCAGATCCCCTGGTGGATGCAATTACTAAGGCATTTTCTGCTTTGCTGAAGAAAGGGTTAAAAGAGAGTCCTATGAGAAAGGAAGCTGTTTCAGGACAGGCAAAGTTGGTAGAAAAGGTTGTTGCTGAGCTCACCAAGATGATGGCTAAAGGTAAAGCAAAGAAAGAAGAAGACGTTCTATCAGAGGCACAGAAAGAGACCCTCGAGGTTGACCTGAGTGACTTGTTCGAGGAAGGACCTGCTAATCCAGAAGACCTTGCTGCTGAAGACCCTCTGCATGTGGAGGAGGAAAATGATTTCTTTGTAAACTTATCTGATGTATTTGATGTGAATAATTCCACCTATAAGGCGATGAATGAAATGAAGTCTAACTTTGCTTATTTGTGTGATGTTTTTCCTAATGGCTCTGTGCATACATGCAATCATTCATTCAATGTGTTCAGCATTCACGACACTGCATTACATGAAGTTAATTTGGGTGCAATTGAAAATCCTAAAATGGTATCTATCTCTAACAAACTCACTCCTGAAGAAGAGAGAGAATTGATAAAAATACTTAAAAAAACATGTGGGAGCGTTTGCCTGGTCTTACGATGATATGCCAGGGGTTGACAGAGGGATAGCAGAACACAGAATCCCAATAGATCCCAAGTTCAGTGCAGTAAAGCAGAAGCTCAGGCGTCTACATCCAGAATGGGTTGAGAAGGTCAAAGCAGAGGTAGCAAAGCAGATTAAGGCCAACTTCCTAGAGGTGGTAGAATACCCAGAATGGTTAGCCAATATAGTCCTAGTTGCTAAGAAAGATGGAAGAGTCAGAGTTTGCGTGGATTACCGGGACTTGAATAAGGCCTCCCCAAAAGATGATTTCCCACTCCCTCACATCAATGTCCTGATCGATAGTGCAGCAAGGGCAGTTATGTACTCGTTTATGGATGGCTTCTCTGGGTATAATGAGATCTTAATGAATGTCATTGATAAAGTCAAGACGGCCTTCATCACCGAGTGGGGGGTGTACTGATACAGAGTAATGCCTTTCGGGTTGAAGAATGCTGGGGCAACTTATCAGAAGGCGGTTACGACATTGCTACATGACATGATCCGCAAGGAGGTCGAGGTATATGTTGATGATATGCTGGTGAAATCCATGACCCGGGAAGAGCACCCTGCTATCCTGGATAGATTCATGACCAGGATTGAAAAGTATAACTTGCGGCTCAATCCGATGAAATGTGTATTTGGAGTTGCATCGGGCAAACTATTGGGCCACATTGTCAGCCAGAAAGGCATCGAGATGGACCCGGACAAGATTAAAGCCATTCAAGATATGCCAGCACCGAAAACAGAAAAGGAAGTCAGTTCTAGGGTTGCTTCAATATGTCAGCAGATTCATTGCCAGATTGACCACTATCTGTGAGCCCATTTTCAAGCTTCTTCGGAAAGAACAACCCCGTCGTGTGGAATGAACAGTGTCAGGTTGTATTCGATAGGATCAAAGAATACTTGATCAATCCACCAGTGCTGAAGCCTCCAACTCTGGGAAAGCCTTTGACCCTGTACTTAGCCATTGAAGAGACCTCCATAGGGGCGATGTTGGTTTAAGAACAAGATGAGAAGAGGGAGCACGCTATTTACTACCTCAGTAAGAAGCTGCTAGATTATGAAACTCGGTACACCGTGGTGGAAAAGACTTGCACTGCTATGATTTGGATGACGAAGAAATTGAGACACTATTTCCAATCCTATAAGATACAAGCTGTGGCGAAAGTTGATCCGATGAAATACCTCTGCTCTGCCCCGTCTTTAACAGGGAAATTGTCTGGGTGGTTGCTTTTGCTATCAGAATTCGACATTGAGTATGTGATGAAGAAGGTGATCAAAGGAAGAGCAGTGGCTGAGTTCCTAGCCAATCAGCCGCTTGAATCTGATTATGTGGAGAACCTCGAGTTTCCAGATGAACAGTTGGCCATGGTGGAAGTGGAGGTCAGAAAATGGATTATACACTTTGATGGAGCTGTAAACAAGAGAGGAGCAGGCCTCGGAGTAATCATTATAACTCCTAAGGGAGAAATAATTCCTTTGTCAAAGCGGCTAGAATTCTCGGTAACTAACAACGGCGCAGAATATGAAGCTTGTTTATTTGGCATTGATGCTCTCATCACACTAGGGGCAAATGATGTGACCATTGTTGGAGATTCACTGTTGGTGATCCTTCAAGCCACCGGAGAATGGGAAATCAAAGAAGAATCACTTCGCCCATACTTAGAGACTTTGTGGGAAATGGTGAAAGTTTTCGGACACATTGAATTCAGGCATATGGCTAGAGATGATAATCAGATGGCTGATTCGTTAGCAACCTTGTCATCTATGTGGGACGGACCTCAGAAGGAACCAATGCAGCCCTTGATCCTGGAGACCGCTAGAACACCATTCCATCGTTCTAGTGATGTCCTGACATGAGTAGCAGATGACAAGCCCTGGTACCAGGATATAGCTGACTATCTACAAAATGGCCAATAGCCTGAAGAAGCTGATGCATCAGATAAGGCCACACTAAGGAGATTGGTAGCTCAGTTCAGATGGTTTGATGGACAACTTTTCAGAAGGACCACTGATGGATTGTTGTTAAAGTGTCTGACGGAAGTAGAAGCCAAGAGGGTTATGCAAGAAATGCATTCAGGGATTTGTGGTCTGCATATGAACGATTTAGCTCTGGCAAAGAAGATCGTGAGACAAGGGTACTTCTGGCTTACCATGCAAACAGATTGTGCAGAAGAAGTGAAAAAGTGCCACGAGTGCCAGATTTACGGGGATATCAGCCATCTTCCACCTATGGAGTTATAGAATCTCATGACTCCTTGGCCATTTTCAGGGTGGGGTATAGACATAATTGGTGAAATTCGGCCTCCAGCTTCGAATGGTCACAAATTCATTGTAGTGGCAGTGGATTATTTTTCCAAGTGGGTTGAAGCCGAGTCTTATGTCACGGTCACGGCTAAGAACATGGCTAAGTTTATAAAGAAGCACATCTTTGCGAGATACGGTATACCACATCACGTGGTGACCGATAACGAAGTGCAATTTCAAGGGGCCAAGCTGAATTATTCGAAGAATACAATATAGAGCATCGTAAGTCTTCACCTTATAGGCCACAAGCCAATGGAGTAGTGGAAGCGGCAAATAAGTCTATTAAGAAGATCTTATCCAAAACCACTTCAACCTACAGGGATTGGGTAGATAGATTACCTTATGCTCTATGGAGATACAAAACCAGCGTTAGAATGCCAACTAGGGAGACACCATATTCGCTGGTTTATGGGATGGAAGTAGTCCTTCCTATTGAAGTGGAATTGAAGTCACTAAGGACGGTCTTGGAAGCCCAATTGCCTGAAACAGAATGGGTAAAGGCGAGGTTTGAACAACTAGCTATGGTGGACAAAAAGCATCTCAAGGCTCTAGATCATCTACAGATGTACCACCAAAGGATGGTTAGGGCCTATAATCAATGGGGTTCGTCATCAGAAACAGCCTCTGAAATCTAGTGTTGAAACAGATGAGGCCAACTAACATGGATGTGAGGGGTAAATTCAAACCCAACAAGGAAGGGCCGTATGTGGTTAAGAAAATACTCTCCAAAGGTGCATTGAAGATTATGGACATGGACGGCAACGAGTTCACCAATTCGATTAATCAAGATCACCTCAAATGCTACCATATGTAAAAAAAAATTAATAAAGGGCGGCTTAAGCAAAAATAAAGGCAACGAGAGTTAGCTTATCGATCAGAAAACCTGTATAGGATGGTTGATAACAGGAATGAGTTCGTTCGAGATATGTACTAATTTTGGCATTTTTAATTGATACAATAATTAAATTTTATTAATGAAGTGCATCATGCTCAACATATTGCATGAATGTTTAGAGTATGTTACATGATTCATTCATCGAAACATCCAGATAAACAAAGTCATTCAGGTGCCTAAGTGTGTGAATTGCGAACATCATCCATTCATTCAAAAAAAAGGGGCCTTTTGAGTCGAAAACCCGCAAGGGCAATTTAAGCAAAAATTAAGACAAAATAAAAAAAAGAAAAAGAAAAAGGGAGATATATATAAATAATAATAATGATAGTCAATACATGCATAATAATGAAAATCATTTCTTTCATGTTCTCCTTTTCTTGACAGGAAGTGATCTCGCAGCCTCAGAAGGAACCAGCCAGTGGAAAGTCACGCGCTCACGCGCCTCGCGGGTCGGTAGGTCCTGGATCTCAGCCAACCACTGCTTGTAACAATCATCTGTCTCTGTGGGAGCAAGAGAAGCATAGCTCGATGCCACACGGCGGGTATCCCTAGCCCAGCGAAGTTTCACGTGATCCGGCCAAGAAGTAGTATACTCCGCACAAGTGGTGACACAAGAGCGCTGGGGGATGTTCTGTAGATGGCCATACTGTCAGCAAAGACAACTCGGAGAATAATCCCAACAACTGCACACCATGTGCCCACATATCCACAATCACATGGGTAATCTTCCACTAGGGGCACACTCACCTAATCCGGTCATCCGTTAGGCGAGATAACCAAGTGCCCCACTCATCAGCAGACATGTCGGTATAGGAGTCAATGGAGAACCTTCTTTCCCCGAAGTTGGACGGATGGTATTTCTTAAAATTCCCCCTCGGGATCTTAAGAATCGATAGCTTCTCCAACAACCGATCTGCAGTATGATAGGAAGCAAGGGTTAGAAGTTTGTTTGGTCCCAGGAATACGCTGGCCAATAAGGAGATTTACCTGGAGTAGTATAAGATGAGGGCCGATGTGAAGGACACCGTTTGTCTTAGATGTATGCAAATTGATCAGTGTCTCAGCAAGTGCAAAAGGAGCTGGAGATGCTCCCGCAGCCATCTGAGGGATAAGGGAGACGGCTCTGAAGGAGACAACCCCATCACTAGGACCACATAAATACCGGCTCACCAGTAACAGACTAACCATACAAGCCCAGCTCATGTGGTCCCTAGGGGCATTGATGCACCACTCCAGTATAGAATCCGAGCTCAAGCCGGGAGAAGGGGACCCAATGGAAAGTAGAGCTTCCACCTCGAGATTGGCAAGCCGAAACAAGCTCACCAATGAAGAAACGTTGCCAAAGGTGAACTCAGGAACGGCAATGTCTACCCCTTTGTGACACGGGATGTTCAGAATGGCACTAAATTCTTCATATAAGGGGCAGAGCTCTTGGCATGAGAAACAGAAAACATTATCCATCGGATCCCGGAAACGATCACAGGCACTCAACAGTTCAATGTTCTAGGGGTGTTTGTAATAGGCCTTGATATTCCACAACGCCGAAAGGCTTCAATTTAAGCCAATCAGAGTCTTGTAACGATTCTAGAAAATTGTAAAAGCCTGGATAAAAGGAAGCAAAAATTGAAAAAAGAAGAAGAAGAGTGAATTCTCAAAGATTAATAAAATAACATCCCATAATATGAAATATGCAGTTCATGATGTGCGTAAAAATCCAATACAGGAAAAACAAGAACAATGTGTATGAAAAAAAAGCACTCTATCTAGCTCTCATCCTGTCCCTCTCCGTCCTCCTCTTCCTCGGACTCACTCTGATGCGTAGCCCTATAGGAATCGAAGTCCGCCCGCACCCGGGTCAGCTCATCCTGCAGTCTGGCTGCTTCAGCTCTCATCCGATCCGCCTCCTGCGCCAAAGCCAAGGCCCGAGCCTCAGAAGCAGTAGCCTGTCTGACCTGGTCCTGAAGCATCTGGTCTCGAGACTGCAATCAATAACATAAATTAACATGCATACATACATACATACACACTCATGTATTGCATAAATTATAAGATGGTGCAGGAAATGCAGAATGCTCACCGCCCAAACAGCGTGCTACTGGACCATGAAGTCCCCCATGCCTATATATTGGTAAGCTATGTCCTCCACCTCGGCCCGGGGAACCTAGAACATATCAGAAAGTAAAAAAAAAAAAAATAGAGCTTAAACTTACATGAGTGGTGTCCTCCGGAATGAATCTAGCTGGCTGCTCGCGGGAAACTGACCATGTCCTGTAGGAATAGCTGCCATCCAGCCCCATCATGTTGAAGCCGATCCTGAGCTCGGTCATCAGGTGACCCTCCACTACACCAGTAGCTCGGGAAGCTAAGGTTGCGGCGCTACCAGCATGGATAGGGTAGCTCATATCCTGAATCGGGGCATCCCCACCAATCATAGCCGCCTCGGCACTCCCGCCGGTCAGCCCACTCGGCTGAGTGGACCCGGTTCCCCTACGCTTCTTAACTTGCAACCAGAAAGGCGTTATTAAAAAAAATGAACAAGAAGGAGAAGTAAATACCCGACGAGTGGGAGGAGCCGCCAGCGTGTCGCCCGCGACCGGCAGTAGACACTGCTGGATATAGGTCGGATAGTCCCCGTCGACAGGTCCAACACTGTAAACCTCCTCGAATATGTCATGATCTACAGTAAGATCAGCGAGGTGAGGCCAGAACAATGCATGCTGAAGCGGTGGAGGTACAGGCCGACCAGTTGGACTGTCTACATGGTCGGAAAGAGTAAGGCGCTCGCCTAGATACGACTCCTGCGACATAGGACACTCTAAGACAAACCGGCGGTGGTCAAACCGCACCGACGTCTGCACGAGGAGGGAAATGGCATCCTGACCATGCCATGGATGGTGCCGGATCTGTAGAAATACAACAAAAGAAATTCAACACAGGTAAGTAAAAGTTAATTTAATTTTCTACTAATGAGTTTTGTTTACTTACCCTCTGCCTGGAAGTATCAAGCAAGCTTTGCCCGACCACCTCCAAGTCCCGGCCAATACCCTGCCATCCCTGCGTCCAACAACGCAGGACGTCGGCTGAACATCACCCTGGACGTCCCTCAGCTCAGGCCCAAGTCTATAGTTAACAAAAGAATTAAAAAAAAATGAAAGAAGAGATAATACCAGAAGGCCGAACCAAAAGCCGAGGATCTCCTGCTGCTGCCCCCGAGCGCACAAGTCCAATCCATAAAATAACTGCCCCAATGCAGCTCGGGCCCAGTCTAGTGTGGGAAAGATAGTCAGGTCTGCCAAGGTGGGGAGCAGAGTCATATTGCAGGTACTCTGCCCTATAGGGAATAAGGTGCAGGATAATAAAACGAGCACATAAGCCCGAGCGCACCGCTCCACATCCTCCTCGGACAGGTCTGGGCGAGCAGCCCAATAAGCCTCTACCCTGGAGCATAGAATCTTCCCCTTCTCAGGGGTGCAGCCAATGAATCTGCTAATATAATCATCCACCAGCTGCTGATGGGTCAAGTAGCAGTTGAACGCAATAGGGGTGCCACCGAACCCAAACCCAGTGATAGCCGCGAAGTCTGAGGGAGTGACGGTGAACTCCCCGATGGGCAAATGAAACGTATGGGTAGTACAGACCCATCTCTCACATGAGTGGCATACGGCATACTCGTGGGCAGCGATAATATAAAGGTCTCCAGACCCAGAGTCCTAACCCGGGCCCTCACAGGCTCGGGAAGGCGGTTCCACCAGACCTGCGGCAAGGAAATATTTTCGCTGCCGGAAATCCTGTTCGCCTGCATTTTTGGGAAGTACAATACATATATATTCAATTTTTGCATAACAATAACATAATAAAAAATTAATTAAAAAAGTAAAATTTTAGGCATATTTTTAGATACAGTCGTATGACTGTAGTACGCTTCGCACGAGCGTACCTACAGTAGCACGACTGTACAGCCCACAGTCGTATGACTGTTCATCATTAGCATGAACAGTCGCACGACTGTTCATATCCCTGCAGACAGATTTGGATTTTTGTTCAATTTTTCATGATTTCTAACTTGTTTTCCCTAGTTTTTATTCCTATTAACCACAGGGGATTCCTAGCATGCATTCTACTCAACCAGTCAACCCAAAAAGCAGTAAATCATGCCAAATCAGATTCATGCATTCAAAGGAAAAAATGTTCAAAAAACTCAAAATCAAAGATTAAATTCGGGTACCAACCTGAGTGACAGATAGATGGGAGTCCATCTCTAGCAAAATTTGGATCTCCATCCTGAGTCTAACCCCGAAGTGCTCCATGTACAGCGGATGGCCATATCCATTCGAAGTACTCATGAAAGGGATATCGTTTGGATTGTTGGGCCTCTAAATCAAGTTGCTTGAGAGTTTCTTCACTTTCTTTCCCAATTTCTTCAACATTTTTGCGAGATTTTAGGGTTAGGGATTGGTTTTGAGAGAGAAAGGAGGTGAGAATTTCCGAAAGTTTGAGAAGTGGGAGGAGAAGGGGCGGAAACCGCCCCTTTTATGTTTTCTGCCAGCGAAGTACAGTCGTACGACTGTACTTCGTCTACAGTCGTACGACTGTACTTAAAATTTGAATACAGTCGCACGACTGTAGTGGAAAAAAAGGGGGAATTTTATTTATTTATTAATTCTCTAAACCCTACTTTATCACCAAATACTTAATTATTCCCCACGGGAAGATATTTCAGTAATTTTGCAGGGCCAACCCATCAGCGATTAATTTTTCCAGCAACGGTCCACCTCATCCAAGGGGCACGAAACCCGAGGAAACCGCGAAAAATTCACTGTAAGTACAATTTCACCAAATTGCATTTTCGACACATCCTGTATGCCAAGTCATACCCGATTGCCTCACATTCTCACCAAATCACAGTCCACCATGACTTTAAAAAGGGAACCCAAAATTCAATTTCAGTCCTGTGCACCAAGTTGCGCGTGACTATCAAACTTCCCAAATCTCAGTCCACCGTGACTATAAAACGGAACCAGAATTCTCGTGTCAGTCCGTTGAGTGCACCAAGTCGCACGCGGCTGTCACACCCTTCAAGCAATCTCAGTTCACCGCGACTATAAAACGGAACCAGAATTCTCGTGTCAGTTGGTTGAGTGCGCCAAGTCGCACACGGCTGTCACACACTCCACATTTCCAAGTTCAGTCCCGCACGACTATAAAAGGCAACCAAAACATATTATTCTTGATCGAAGGGGCAAAAATTTTTGTTTCAAAATTATCGATCAAGGAATAAATACGTTCACCAAGCACCCATTACATGCATTTTTGGCTCTGTATGGCAAATCATACACGACCATTTGACTCTAAAAGTCATTTTATCTTGGCGTCATCCTTACACGAAAATCATCGTAAGGAACCGTCCGACTCCAAAAGTCGTATTTTTCTCGGTGTCATCTTCATGGAAAAGGCATATGGACCACCTGACTACCAAAGTCACCCGAAGTTCACACACGAGTCACACATTTGCATATCATCGCGAATTTCGTGTTCTTTGTCGTGTACCTAAATCCATTTCGAAAATCGGACTTTAGCTACACGAGGGGCAGCCTATGAACATGAATTTTTTCGCATAAAAAAAAAATCTGACCGTTGGAACCACGACTGTATTTATAGTCGTGGGGTTTTAGTTACATAAGTACACTCGTACGACTGTATGGTCGGGGGCAGGTTGCAGAACCCATACTCCCAAGAATAAAAAATTGGTGGAAAATCTTGGGCATTTAATGCCTCAAGATTTTCGGGGAGAGATAAGATAAAAGGAAGGCAGAAGTGATAGGAGAGGACTTTTGGCCATTTTCCTGAGTTGGAGCAAATTTAGAGAGAGAAAAAGAAAGAAAAAGAGGGAAGAGAGAAAAGAGAAAAACCTTACTTTCTTCTACCTTTTTCTTCCTGATTTCTTAGTGTTAATAATTAAAATGAATTAGAAACCCTAGGTTAATCTTCACACAAGAAATCTAAATCATCTCTGGACAAAAACGAGATCAAATCTGTGACTTCTTGGAGGATTTTTGGACCTCATTTGCAACGTTAACAAACCAAGAAAAAAGGGAAAATTCACATGGATTGGTGCGTAGCCAGGGGTCATTCCAGCTGTGGATCGGCGCCAAAGAGGTAAACACACTTCAACTTAACTCATTTTCCAGCTTTCTGGGTGATTTGGTTGATTTTTGTGCATTTTTATCCAAGTTTTTGCACTTCTGCTTCTGGAAAATTAAGAACAGTCGTACGACTGTTCTTGTCCCAAAGAACAGGGGCACGGCTGTAATTACAGTCGTGCCATTTTATATATAGTCGTACCACTGTTGTTATTTTTCCCAGTTTAGTCCTTTATTTCAAGTTTTTTTTGGCGATTTCTGCCTCAGGTGAGGACTATAGTCGCACGACTATAGTTCTCGGCCAGAAGCAGAAATCCCTGAAAATCCAAAAAAATTCATAAAATCCCAAAAATTTCAGAAAAATCAGAAAAATTAGAAAAATATTGAAAAATCAAAAATCATCAAAAATGAATTTTGGAGTGTGCATTCACGACCCTAGATATATTTTTCGGTGTTTTTGCATTTAGAACAAAACCACGACGGAGACCCGGTTCTCCCGAAAACCGAACCATCTCATGTGCTAAATTAAAATAAACCGAAAAAAATGTTTTGAAAAATGATTTTCTCACAAAACCAAAAATACAGGGACGTTTCAAAATGATTTTCCAGGTCTAACTAGGCCGGCCGACCGGGCCAATCCGGTTACCCCCAACTGCATGACCCCGAACCCTTGAATTCCCAATTCTGTCAAACTTGAGTCCTAAGTGTGGTGTGCCATATACTTGTGCTAACCATTTGTTATGCAGCTTTAATTTCTTTTTTTTTTTCATTTTTAATGTATTTAATAGATTAAACCATGTATATTAGGCGATTGTAAACTTTTTCTTAGATTCTCGTGTATTTTAGCCGCTTGTATCGTGAGGTCGAGAGTTTTATTTTTTTCTTTCAATTGGGTTGTAAGCTCCTAAATATTTATTCCTTTTACTCTTTATTTTGCTGTATTATTATGTATGCGCGCCGCATGTATTAATTCAATAAAATTTATCTTAGCAATTTATAGTGCCGTAACTAGAACATTGGCTAATAATATTTAAATTAGACACGAAATAAGGGACTTGTCCAAACCTAGATCTCTGAAAAGTGTAGCGGTTCACTTTGGTTCAGCTACACTGTAATTTTCCGGTTGAGCTGAGCCGAGTGGCCACTCCTGTACTTTTTATCGAGATTTAGGTCTCGATTCTTTTACGAAACTATTCGATTTTCAAAAAACAAATTTCCAAATCCAAAAACCCCATGCGAGGGAGGGCCCCGCCTGAAATCGAGGCGCCCCTTCCGAAAGGGAGTCTCTCGTCCCGTCGAAAATGCGTCGTCCGCTCATAGTAGGTCCCATATATTTCTTGTCAAATCTAGAATTAAACATGTTTATGGTACTCTTTACAATCTTCTCATTGCTTCCCATAATGAGTATGTCATTAACATACAAAGAGAGAATGACATATTCTTCATTTGTAGTTTTGACATAAATACACTTGTCACACTCATTGATTTGATAGCTGTTTGCCATCATGGCATTATCAAACTTTTAATGCCATTATTTTGGTGCTTGCTTAAGTCCATATAAAGGCTTCACCAATTTACAAATTTTTATTTTTCTATCCTGAAGCCACACAACCCTCAGGTTGTTCCATCTAGATCTCTTCTTCAAGATCTAATTCAGAAAGGTTATTTTCACATCCATTTGATTTACTTCGACATTCCATAAAGCGACAATCGCTAGTATCATCCTAATAGATGTTATTCTCGATACATGAGAATGAGTATCAAAGTAATCAAGACCATCCTTTTGCCTATAACCTTTTATAACCAATTGGGCCTTGTACTTATCAATTGCTCCATTTGCTTTCATTTTCTGTTAAAAATCCATTTGGAAGTTAGTGGTTTAGTTTGGAGGAAGATCCACTAATTCCTAAGTATGATTCTGCAAGATGGAATCAGTCTCACTCCTTATGCCTTCTTTCCATAAAGGACTTTTCAATAGAACTTACATCTTCTCTATAATTATGATTATGTTCATCCTCTAGCATATAGGTTAGAAAATTTGGACAAAAAATATTTTCACCCTCTTTTACTTCTTTTAGGGTCTACCTCTTCTTTTATTTCCAATTCATCCTATTGTTGATGACCCTGATCATTTTCTTTAACCACTTCTTGAAGATCATCACCATTTTCAATATCATTTTATCAATGGTCTTGAGTGTTATTCTCAACAGTTTCACGAGACTGTTTAGATCCCAATCCAACGTCCTTTATTTGTATGGAAATACATTTTCAAAGAATGAAGCGTCCTTTAACTCCATTAATGTCTTCTCGTGTATCTCTGGGTTTTTAGATTCATGCACAAGAAATGGATATGCGTTACTGTGGTCTGTAGATCAAGTGAAAATACAATCAACTATCTTTTTACCTATTTTTATTCCCTATGGTAAAAGGGCCATTACCTTTACAAAACACCCCACTTAAGTAACTGTAGGAAGGTTTTTTGCCATTCTTCTTATAGGGTACCTTATTTGAAAGATAATTAGCTGACACAAAGTGTCTCCCCACAAGTTCTATGGTAAAGCTGAAGTAGTTAGCATCACATTCATTATTTCTTTTAAAGTGCGATTCTTGCATCTTACTACTCTGTCAGATTAAAGAGACTAAGGTGGTGTTACCTCATGAATAATACCATGTTGGGAGAAAAACTTGCCAAATGGTTCAACATATTCACCACCATGATCACTTCTTAGCACCTTAATTTTCTTATTAAGTTGATTCTCTACTTCTTGCTTATAGAGAACAAATTTCTCTAAAGGCTCATCTTTGTTTTTAAGAAAATATACGTAACAATATTTTGTTTTATCATCTATGAAAGTAATAAAATATTTATTTCCTTCCTTTGATTATACAAATTTTAAGTCGCAAATGTTTATATGTATTAGATCAAGTGGTTTTGAATTTCTTTTAACAAAATGAAATGAAGATTTCGTCAATTTTGTCTCAACACAAATTTCACATTTATATATCTTATGAATTTGAGATGAGGAAATATGATTTAAGTTAATTACACGTCACAACAAAAGTAACATGTACAAGTCTATCATATAATCATATAACTCAACTATGTAAGAAGAAGATGCATTATTCTTATTCATAACAATAGAATTCGATTTAGAAGAGATAAGACTCATACTTCTTGCCTACATAAATTTCCCCTTAGACAAAACAAACTTTTAGGAGTTAAGTACCATCTTAAAGTCATGTGCACTTAAGAGGTTCCTAGATACAAGATTCTTCCGTATGTGAGGCATATATAGGACATTTTGTAGTTTCACTTCTTTTCCAGAAGTCATCTTTAGGATCACTGTACCCTTTCCTTTAATCTTCAAAGTAGTTGCATTGCTTATGTAGAGCTTCTCCCCCTTCTTAGTAAGAGTCAATCCAACAAAAGACTCCTTATCACAATAAATGTGACATGTAGCACGAATGTCAAGCCATCATTCTCTTGGATTTGAGTCAGCCATATTAACTTCCAAGATCACAACATATACATTAATATCATACATATCTTGTGCAATAGCTTCCACAACATTAGCCTCATTAGGTTTGACTCTCATGGGTAATCTGGAATCAGATGACTTGTAACCCATCTTGTTGTAATTGTAGCATTTTTCATTAAACTTTAGTTTCTTGGAAATACCCTTTTTTGGTCCTAACTTGGACCCAACAAGCTTTTTACCTTTCTTAGGGTCTCTCTTGACCTCCACCACGTTGGCCCTTGGCACAAACTAATTGGCAACCTTGGAGAACTTTTTCTCCAACCCCTGTTGTCTTCCTTTATATGAAGTCGAACAATAAGCTCCTTAATCATCTCCTTTTACTTATTCTTAAGATAGTTTTTAAAGTCCCTCCATCCAGATGGTAATTTTTTAATTATAGCAGCTACTTGGAAAGACTCGCTTATCACAATCCTTTCAACATGAATCCCATGGATGATAAGTTGGAGTTCCTGCACTTGACTCATAATAGTTTTAGAATCATTCATATTATAATTCAAGAATTGGCCTACTAAAAATTTTTTAGTGACCGTATCTTTAGATTTATGCTTTTTATCCAAAGAGTCTCATACTTCCTTTGCAGTTTTCTCAACAGAATAAGCATTGTAAAGTGTTGGGATTCTCCCGGTGCAAAATGAAAATTTAAACCTACAGCGGAAGAGATTTCATTTTTCACTCGAATCCGTTTAAGGAATGAATAGTTCAAATTATGGAATAGAATAGAGAAATAACAAAGATTGAGTTTCCTATCTCACCTATGTTATCCTCGCACGATGAAATTGAATCAAAAGAACTTGCTTTACATGAAGTTCCTCCACCTTCACACACACAAATGCCTTAGGAATAGAACTCGTACTAATAATCGGATGAACGGAGCCTCTACACCATTTCTCTATGTTGGCAAAATACTCCCTCTCTCTTTAGGGTTAGTGGCCAAAAATTTCATCTCAAGGGGAAAAGGAGAAAAAAATATCTTTTTATACTCCTTGTATAAAAATTAGGGTTTAATAAAATCTAGGCTTATTTTTAATTTAATTAGTTTAATTTTTATTCAATTGAATTAAATCATAACCATATGATAAAATTCAATTTCACAACTCAATTAATTAAATATAACTAATCCTCAATTTAATTAAGCCCTCTCTTAATAATAAATATAATGCATATATTTTATTAAAAGATTATTTCACCCAATTAATTAATTACACAATGTAATTACACCAATAGGTTGAAATATAATTTCTCCTAAAGTTAATTGTATTAATTTGACTTTACCAAAACGTCTACAAGTACAATTAACATAAAGCTCCATATAATATGTAACCAATACATATTAAGTCTGTAAAAATTCCATTCAGACATGTGATCCTATGGGTTCGTCTTATGTTGACAGTGGGTCCAATACCTTAAGGCCTACAAACTGTAAGTGGGTTTTAGCAAATCATTACAGCTACCTAAATAAGATGAAGACATCAATCTTATGTGAGGCATAAACCCTGTAGTAATTTATACATTCTTTGCCAATGATATCGGTGTCCTGCAAGAAGCATGGCAATGTCATCCTCTATAGCTGCATAAACATTCCTTGATATCGAGTAGACTAAAGTTCACAAATAAGTATCCTCACTTACTTCAGTGTGGCCACACTCTTATCAGTCCTACTAATCAAGTGGCTGGTGATATCTGTTCTGAGTTAACAAAGTGACATAGACCTTCACATTCCTCCAAGTCCTATAATGATCACTGACTTACCTAACCGTACCCATACTTGGCACCTTGTTACAGACTCGTTTGGTGTACGTTAAAGCATATGAGCTTGCTTCTAGGCCTATAGAAATATTAGGTCTAAGGATCTTATACAAATACTACTTAAGAACCACCTATGACATAGGGACCATGTGGTGTTGTCAAAGTGGATCGATCTAGTGCCATGTAACCTAACATGTACGCATGTCCTTGATTGATAATTCATGTCCAATGTTCGGTGAGACACCATCATACAATCAAGTCACATGCTAGTCTTTAGTTATTATCGTTCCTATGATTCTAACAAACTAGAGATAGATTTATAACTGTTTTTGTTTCCTCACTCACAGTCTTATTGTCTGGAGAATTTTACCTACAACCATGAGTAGAAACACAAATAATGGATACTTTGTTACTATTAATTGCACAAGAAATTAATAATAAGTTATGCCTTTATTAATAACACATTAATGAACAATACATGAACCAAAATGTATAATACAAATGAGATATAATGTCTTGGGACTAGGACATACACTAACATAAAGTGCATCTATTAAGCCATTTAAAATGTAATTTTTGCAAAAGAAATTTGAATGATTCTAAGCATTAACAGCAGTCTAAAAGGTAGGGTGTCCATATCCTCTCCAACATTGGGAGGATCATTCTCTGAGATTCTTTTAAGGTTCAGCACAGTCAAGTAGAACAATATTTTTCTACCACTTCTTCAAATTCACTCTAATGAACTTCTGAGGTTTCTGAGGGTGGCGTATACTAGGCACTGGTAACATTGGTGCGAACCGAAACCAATCCCAAAATCGAGTCCCAAACTGGACCCAAAACCAAGTTCGTGACCAAATCCTGAACCTAGTCTAGAACAAATCCTGAACCAAGTCCAAAACTAAATCTTGAATCAAGCCCTGAATTAAGTCCTAAATCAAGCAAATAATCGAATCAAATCCCAAACCATTATGACCATTTTGGCCATTCTGTCCTCCAGTAGGACCATCTCTTCCATTCTTGGGATCATTACCTCCAATCAGTGGGATCAAAGTAGCTATCTTATTTTCTAAAATTTACAAACAGACCAAGTAGTACAATTCTAGAATTAACAAATCAAACGCAAGGTAATATAGAAAAAATTAAAATTTTTCCAAAATAGTCCACTCCAAATTCGTTCAAGTAGTCCAAAATTATCCAATAAAATAGTCTATAATGTCAACATAATCTAATGTTAAGAAACTTTGCAATTATCTTAGAGGGCGTTTGGTATAAAGTTCGGAATCGGAATTGGAATGATAGGGAATTTGAATCGGAATTATCATTTAAAAATCATGTTTGGCTTACTTTGGAATCAGAATCAGAATCAAAATTTATTTTTTCTATTTATTTATTTGTTTAGATTATTAATTAAGTCGCATAAAATACAAAATATTACTAATATATAATAATTATATTTTAATATAATTTACTCTTTTCATGTTATAGTACAAACAATTTATAATATTTCATATATATATATATATATGAATGATTAAGATTGGGTAGTGGGATACAATCAGTTTTGGAGATAATGAGTGAGAAATAAAAATGAAATCATGGGATGATAATTTTTTGGATTAGTTTTAAGAAGGGAAGAGGGAAGTTGATTGATGTGGGAGTAGTGGAGAATCAATGATTCCCAAAGATGGGGGAATGAGATTCTCATTCCCAATTTAATAATGTTTAACCAAATAATAAGAAAGGGAATAATTGAGTCTCATTCTCATTCTATTACTAAATTTGGTCTATCCAAACACCCCCTTAATGAAATATAAGAGAAAGTTGTTTAAAGATTGTTAGAATAATAATATTATAGTCCAATAAGAAGAGTTATAGAATAGAGAAATAACAAAAATAACAATCAGATTACAGAAGGCAAGAATAACAATTAAACATAACTACAAGAACAAAATTTGGAATAGTTTTCAACCTTAGTATGAAACAAAATTGTTGAGGCCTGAACTGTTGGGATTCGTCATTGGAAAAATAACGTGGCGCAGAGGAAAATACACCGTTTAAAATTTCCTAGAATCCACCTATCGTGTCCAATTTCCATTGATTAGAATAAAACAATTAAGAATCAAGAGAGATTAACTCACCGGATTCGTCTCCTTTAGAGACTGCTGCAGAATCGTTACTTGAAACTGCGATCTCCAAAGTCCGGTGCACGACCAACTATTGAGCGGGAACCGGTGATAGCCGAAGATGCGAAGGAATGGAGGTTTAATGCTGGGATTTTCGGCTGTTTTGGGGCTGCTATTGGTGGCTGAAATTTCCAGCAATTAATTAGAGTTGAATTAGGTTTTTCTTCCTTAAGTGTGCCCTTATATAGACACCTTGTCTAGTTGGGTTTTAATTAGGTTAATTAAACCCAAGCCCACTAGGATTATAATTACATAAATAAACTTTAATTAAAAAGTATATACTATGTAATTTAATTCCATTTGGCTAAATTTAATTACCCCTAAATAAAATTAAATCACACTTAAGTTAATACAACACATGTATTTAATTTTCCTACTTCGAAAAATTATTTAATTAATTGTTTACTTTATGTAATTCAATTAATTGATAAATTAATTAATTACATTACGTAAACTTATTAATTAAATTAAATTCAACCCAATGTCAATTAATTACCTTGACACCGAATGTCAACTAATTAATTAACGCATTCCTTCCAATGTACATTACATGTACAATTTCTATAAGTTCCAGCTCAGTTGATCTATGTGCACGATCCTATGGGTCTGTCTTTATGTTGGCAGTAGGCCCAAGGCCCACAGACTGTAAGTGGGTTCTAGCAAACCATTACAGCCCCCAATTAAGATAGAGATGCAGCAGTCTTCAGAAGACACTCACCCGGTAGTAATCTCATAGTGTCCTTTGCCTAACGATATCGATATGAATAAACAAGAGGCATGGTGTCTGTCATCCTGTTCTGTTGTTTATTATATTTCTTGATCTTGAGTTGACTGATTAATCAAATAAGCAACCAACTTATTTGGGTATGGCCATACACTTATCAGTCCCACTCATCAAGTGGCCAATGATATCATCTCAGTGTTACCCGAGTGGCAATTCCATCACTTCATCATCAATATCAACATGTTCACCGGTCCACCCAATCATACCCATATTTAGCATCGTTTTACAGACCTGTTAGGCGTATGTCAAAGTGAATCGGATTCCATATCGATATTATTATGAAATCTGGTCTGAGGGCAAAAGAGACCTACTCAAGAAAGACCTATGACATGACAACCATGTGGCTTTCTTGTGCGGATCGATCCGGTCCCATGTCAATGACATATACCTATATTCATGACTGACTATACAAGTACTATGGCTAGTTAAGAACTACCATACAGTCATCGAATATACAAGTCTGTGGTTCTATTCGTTCCCACGATTAGAACAGGCTTGGGATAGGTTTTATGATTATCAATCAATGGATACTCTACTCATATTATAGCACAAGATATAAATGAAATAGATTAATTGCCTTTATTAATGTGACACAAATAATGTATTCATACATGACTCTTAATGTATAATACAAAATACAAGAATCCAATGCCCTAAGAACTAGGGCACACCAACATGAACTTGGTTCAGTTTTCTTATGACAATACTCTTCTATGTATGGATGAATTTGTCTCTCAAGATACATCAACAAAGGAGGAGGAAAAAATTGCAAAACAAAAGAGGAGGAAGAGAATTTTGAATTTTATATATGTATGTATCTACAAATTGATGAAGCAAGGAAAGAAATATGTGTAGGGATTTTCACCGCGTAAAACAAAAAAATTTTCAGTGGAAGCAATTGATTTGCACTTAAATCCGGTCAAGGAATACATTCATATTGGGAAGAAACGACTCAACTAGAAAGCGAATGAAATCTTACCCAGATTAATAAGCTTTCTTTGCAATTTCCAAGCAGGAAATCTCCACTTTCACACACAGACATCAAGCGATTAGAACGGCGTGGTAGCACTAGACAGGAGCAACAATGGCCAAAACCCTAGAACCTCCAAGGAGGGGGCTGAATTTCTCTCTGTTTTTTTTGGAAGATACAGTCTTTCTTAGGGAATTAAGGAAATAAGGTGTTATTTATACTTTGAGTTAATTAGGGTTTTAATTAATTAAACTTTAGTTAAAGTTTTAATTCAATTAAATACCCATAACCTTATGATATAAATATGCATGTTTCCTTATGTTAAAATCCAATTTTAACATAATTATATTTTAGCTTTAATTTATTTATTGCACCATGCAATAAAATAAATTAACCTAAATATAATTTTAATTCCATATGATGTCAAAATCCAATTTTGACAAATTATATTCTAATTAAGTTATTTATTGTACCATACCATAATTAATATAATATGAATATAATTTAAATCTCATAAATGTCAAAATCCAATTTTGACCAGTTACATTTTAATTAATTTATTCATTGTACCATATAATGATTAAATATAATAATTGTTCCTTTAATTATATATATTGGGATTCGTTACTCAAAAAATAACGTGGCGCAGCAGAAATATACCATTTAAAATTTTGCAGAATCCACCTATCATGTCCGATTACTATTGATTAGAATTAAAAAAAATTTGAATCAAGAGATATTAAACTCACCGGATTCGTCTCTTCTAGATATTGCAGCAGAATCGTTTCTTGAAACTGCGATCTCCAAAGTCCGGTGCATGATAAGCTATCTAACAGGAATGGGTGCTAGCCGAAGAAGCGAAGGAATGGAGGATTAATGCTGGAATTTTCGGCTGTTTGGGGCTGTTATAGTATGGTCGAATTCTCCTTGTTGTAATTAGGGTTAGGGCTCATATTTTTTCACTTAAGTGTGTCTTATATAGTCCTTCTATAATTAGGTTTCTATTTAGGTTAATTAAACCCAAGCCTATTAGGATTTGGATTACATAAATAAACCTTATACCAAAAGGTTTATACCATGCAATTCAATCACCCCTAAATAAAATTAACTCACATTTAAGAAAATACAATACATGTATTTAATTTTCGTTCTTAGGAAAATTATTTAATTAATTGTCTACTTTATGTAATTCAATTAATTGATTAATTAATTAATTACATTATTTAAACTTATTAATTAAATTAAATCAACCCAATGTTAATTAATTAATTACCTTGACACCGAATTTCAACTAATTAATTAATGCATTCCTTCCAATGTACATTACATGTACAATTTATATAAGTTCCAGCTCAGTTGATCTATTTGCATGATCCTACAGGTCTGCCTTTATGTTGGCAGTAGGCCGAAGGCCCATAGACAGTAAGTAGGTTCTAGCAAACCGTTACAGCCCCCAATTAAGACAGAAGTACAACAGTCTTTCGAAGACACTTATCCGGTAGTAATCTCACAGTGTCCTTTACCAAATGACATCGGTATGAATAAACAAGAGGCACGGTGTCCGTCATCCTCTTCTGTTGTTTATTATATTTCTTGATCTTGAGTTGACTGATTAATCAAATAGGCAACCGACTTATTTGGGTATGGCCATACACTTATCAGTCCTACTCATCAAATGGCCAGTGATATCATCTCAGTGTTACCCGAGTGGCAATTCCATCACTTCGTTATCAGTATCAATATGTTCACCTGTCCACCCAATCATACCCATATTTAGCATCGTTTTACAGACCTGATAGGCGTATGTCAAAGTGAACCAGATTCCATATCGATACTATAATGGTTTGAAGACAAAAGAGACCTACTTAAGAAAGACCTATGACGCGACAACCATGTGGCTTTCTTGTGCTTATCGATCCAGCCCCATGTCAACGACATATACCTATATTCATGACTGACTTTACAAGTACAATGGCTAGTTGATAACTACCATATAGTCATCAAATATACAAGTTTGTGATTTTATTCATTCTAGCGATTAGAATAGACTTGGGATATGTTTTATGATTATCAATCAATGGATACTCTATTCATGTTATAGCACAAGATATAAATGGAATATATTAAATGCCTTTGTCAATGTGACACAAATGATGTATTTATACAAAGGGTCTGAATGTATAATACAAAATACAAGAATCTAATGCCCTAAGTGTTGGATGTGCCCTAGTCCCGAGGCATTAGTCTTTGTATTTGTATTGTACATTTATTGGATTTATGTATTATACATTTTGTGTCATTAAATAAAGGTGTTGATCTATTTATTATATATCTTATGCTATGTTTTAAATAGATTATTCAATGGACATATCCATATCCATATTGACAAGTGTTATGCACTTGGCAGTAAGACCATGGATAGGGAAAACGATATGACCATAAAGAGATCCGTAGTCAGTTCCAGTCATGGGAATGAATGGAATTAGAGACTATCATTAGCTTGGTTGTATGGCGATGTCTTATCGACTATTAACATGGGATGTCAACCAAGTTAATGGGTACATGCAAAAAGGGTATGGTACTGGATAGATCCACTAAACGAGAAATCCACATGGTAAAGTATCACAAGTGATTCTCATGTAGTACTTGTATGGATCCTTTGACTTGACCATATGATGGTGCTGCATGCGAAGTGGCATACTTTGGTGTATGCCTAAAGAGCCTGTAACAGGGTGCCAAGTATGGGTACGTTTGGGTATGTCAGTGAACATGGCAGTGCTATAGATATGTAGAAGGGAATATCACTCAATAGTCCACTAAGAAGATATCACCGGCCTCTTGATGAATGCAACTGATAAGAGTGTGGCCACACCCAAACAAGTTGGAACTTATTTATGAGCATTAGTTCATTTGGGATCAAGTAAATGTCCGGACACAAACGAGGGTGATCAATCCATGCCTCTGTGTTGGACACCGATATCAATGACATGGGATGTACATGTTTAAACTACAAGGTTATGATTTCAGTTGGACTGCTATCTCTATCTTAATTGGGGGCTGCAGTGGCTTGCTAGACATTAAACGTCTGAAACTGTATTCTTGGAGTATACACCAGAGAGAAAGGATTGTATTAATTATATTATACAGATCAATTGGATTGACTAAAATAATATGATTAATATTTGTATTGGCCTTCTTATAATTAATTCATTGAATTAATTTATGAGATTATTTTCTATATGGAAATATTTTACATGTATGGGTTTACATGTATCTTAATTTTATGTAAGTCTAATTTAATTCCATGGTGAGGTTAATTGATCAAATTTTAATTCAAATGTATGAAACATATTATATGGTATAATGTGTTACAATACATGTTAAATAAAATTAAATTTGATATTTAATTGGACCAAGAGAATTAAAATAGACCTGGGCTTAAAGAGGAGAAAAGCTCGCATAAAATCAAGAAGGAAATGGGCCGAAATATTGCAAGAAAATTTTAGCCATCTAGGGTTAAATGCCCTAGATTATTTTTGGCCAAGATAAGAAAAACACAGCTGAAAATTACAGCAGAAAAATCCTCTCTTTCGGCTGATCCTCTCGCTCGCACGGGTTGTGTTCTATAGCCGTTCGTGTACGGGAACGTGAAGGAAGTCAGATTTGATTTCTGCAGCCATCTCTTGTAGAGATTTTCTGGTGAGAATCTCAATTTATTTAATTTTGTTTTGTTGTTTTCAATTTCCACTTCAATTGCTCCTCGGCACGGATTTGAGGAAATCAACGCGTGTTTCCGCTTTATCAGTTGATTTCCAGTGAAAAATCCCAACACTAAGAACTAGGGCACACCAACAAAATATATATGCAATTTATATTTATATCCTAAACATCTAATCTTGACCCTATGTGTGCAATCTAGTAAGTTCATTTTTATGTTGACAGTAGGCTCCAAACCTTTGGGTCCACACAATATAGGTGCGTTCTAGCAAACCATTATAGCCCCCAATTAAGATGAATATATCTTTTGGACATATATACCTTGTAGCCTTTTTCTTATACATCTCATGCCTTTTAAATATCCCTATACTACCAGGACCATGACTAAATCATCCCCTTTGGCTACAAATACATTTCTTGATACCAGAGTAGACTGAAGAACTCAATCACTTAATCACCTAGCAATTAAGTATTAGGTTTGGCCAAACACTTTTTAGTCTCACTCATCAAGTGGCTGGTGATATCATGATCTCATTTAAGAGATTGACATTTCTCTTCACCTTGCTCATGACCCTTAGATATTCACCGGCATACCCAATCGTACCCATACTTGGCACTCTGTTATGAGCCTATTAGATGTATGTCAAAGTATGTGAGATCATCCCTAAGTCCATAGCAACATCAGGTCTAAAGATCCAATATAAGTGCTACCAGAGATTCACTTGTCTTATAGGGGTTAAGTGAAATACTCTAAGTGGATCGATCCAGTACCATGTGATCTAACATGTACCCATCTCTTTGGTTACATTCCTTGTCCAATGGTTGGTAGGACACCACCATACAATCAAAGACTATGTTAGTCTTTTGTTAGTATCATTCCCATGACATAACAGGCTAGGGATATTTATAGTTAAGTGTTTACCATACTCTTAGTCTTACTACTAGGAGATGCTCCTAACAAACAATAGTATGATTTCATTAATGGATTCTCTATAACTATTAATTACATAAGAAATTAATAAAATAGATTAATGCTTTTTATTAAATATCAAAAATTGGATTACATTGTCAAAGGGACTAGGGCACGTACTAACAATCTCCCACTTGCACTAGTCCTTACAATACAATGGTCTAACCCCCATGGATCTCACATGACCTTCAAACTTAGACTGAGCTAACTGTTTGGTCAAAGGATCTACAATGTTATCATTGGATCCAACCCTACAAATCTTAACATCCCTTCGATCGACTATCTTTCGAATCAGATGGAATCTCCTGAGTATGTACTTGGATTTCTGGTGTGACCGAGGCTCCTTAGTTTGTGCAATGGCCCTGTTGTTATCACAGAAGAGGTCAACTTGGTCCAGGATCGAAGGAACAACTCCTAACTCATTGACAAACTTCCTAATCTAGATAGCTTCCTTTACAGCTTTTGAGGCAGTAATATACTCAGCTTCTATGGTAGAATCGGTGATTGTATCTTGCTTAGAGCTTTTCAAGCAAATAACACCTCTATTAAACATGAATACAAACCCTAACTGTGATATGTAGTTATCCATGTCTGTCTGAAAGCTTGCATTTGTGTAACCACTGACTGTAAATCTTTCCTAACCACCATACACTAGAAAGCTATCTTTAGTCCTTTTTAGGAACTTTAGAATTGCTTTGATTTCTGTCCAATGGTATTCACCTACATCCTGTTGGTACCGGCTAGTCATACTCAGTGAATGGGAGATATCAGGTCTAGTACATAACATAGTGTACATGATGGCTCCAACAGTAGATGCATATGGAATCCCATTCATGCACTCCCTCTCTTCCCTACTGGAAGGATAGTCCTTGTTCAGGACCAACCCATGACACATAGGTAAGAGACCCCTCTTAGCATTGGTCATGTTGAACCTAGTAAGGACTTTGTCTATGTACTTTTCCTGACTTAGGCCTAGAAGTCGATATGATCTATCCCTGTGGATCCTGATACCCATCATCATTTTAGCTTCCCCTAAGTCTTTCATTATGAATATTTACACAACGACTAATTTGCCCCTTGTAGTAATGTTACATCATTTCCAATGAGCGGGATGTCATCGACGTATAAAACCAAGAATGTAATCATGCTCCTACTGATCCTCTTGTACACACAAGTCTCATCGTTGTTCTTGATAAAGCTATATTCCTTTATAGCTTCATCAAAATGAAGGTTCCAACTATGGGATGCCTGCTTAAGCCCATAAATGGACCTTTGCAATTTGCATACCCATTCATAATACTTTGGATTGACAAAACCCTCCGGCTGAGCCATGTAAACACCTCGTGGAGGTTACCATTAAGGAAAGTAGTTTTGACATCCATTTGCCATATCTCATAGTCGAACCATACAGTTATGGCAAGTAATATCATAATGGATTTGAGTATAGCAACTGGTGAGAATTTTTCATCATAGTCAATTCTATGGACTTGTTTGAAACCTTTTGCAACCAGCTGCCCCTTGAAGGTGTTGTCAGCCTTTAGCTTGTAACACCATTTGTAACCAATTACCTTAGCATCAGAGATGGATCAACCAAGTTCCAAACTTGGTTATTGTACATTGTTTCAATCTCAGCTTTCATGGCTTTAAGCCATTGAGTTGAGTCGGAGCTAGCCATAGCATCTTGATAGGACAAGGGCTTTTTATGGTTGGACCATAAGAGTGTCATCTTTAGTCATAAGAAAACCATATCTTTCAGGCTGTTGATGAATCCTACCAGACCTTCTAGGCTCTTGTGTGACTGGATCAGCCTGCTCAATTTCTTGAGCTCCTGTTCCAATCCCCAATTTATCCTCTACAGGTACTTGTGGTTGTTGAACTTCCCTGAGCTTAACACTGCTCCCACTATCTTTCTTAGAAATAAATTCCCTTTCAAGAAAGTTACCCTTTCTAGATATGAACACCTTGTTCTCATCTGGGTTGTAGAAGTAGTACCTTTTAGTTTCCTTAGGGTATCCCACAAATAGGCATTTGTCATTGTTTTAGGATAGTTTGTCCACACTCAATTTCTTGATGTGGACTTCACATCCTCAAATCCTTAGAAAAGATAAATTTGGCATCCTGCCAGTCCATAAATCATATGGTGTCTTTTTAACTGCCTTACTCGGTGTATGATTTAGTATAAAAGCTGCAGTTTATAAGGTATAGCTTCAGAACAATTTTGGAAGAGCATCTTAACTCATCATTGAGTGGACCATGTCCAACAAGGTCCTATTCCTCCTTTTAGACTCCTTGTTCCATTGAGGTGTTTCAAGAGGAGTGAGTTCCAGGACTATCCCACATTCTCTCAAATATGAATCAAACTCTAGGCTCATATATACTCACCACTGCTATCGGATCGTAGGGCTTTGATATTTCTGCCTAGTTAGTTTTGTAC
Organism: Euphorbia tirucalli; assembly: GCA_039660915.1. Classification (NCBI taxonomy): domain Eukaryota; kingdom Viridiplantae; phylum Streptophyta; class Magnoliopsida; order Malpighiales; family Euphorbiaceae; genus Euphorbia; species Euphorbia tirucalli. Next base: position 23,184,360 of record CM077636.1, on the reverse strand, counting down.
TTCATTCCTAAAGTCCTTGAACCTATTAAGGGCCTCAGATTTATGCTTTATAAAGTAGACATAGCCATATCTACTGAAGTCAATCTATAAAGGTAATAAAGTACAACGACCCATTTCTGGCGGTAGGGCTTATGGGCCTATACACATCTGAGTGTATTAAGTCCGATAAGCCTGAAGCCCTTTCAGCTTGCTTGTTGTAGACAAGACTCACATGGCTTATAAGACTCTAAGTCAAATAAGCCTAGGATTCCATTTTGGTGGAGCCTGGTTATATGTTTCTCATTTATGTGGCCCAAACGATAGTGCCAAAAATATGTAGGATTCAACTCATTTGGTTTTATCTTTTTAGTATTTATATTGTAAATTGGATTAGGTTCAGACAAATCAAAGATATAAAGACCATTATTTAAAAGCCCTTAGCCATAAAAAATGTCATTATGAAAAATACTAATTTTATTACATCTAATGTTAAAATTGTATCCTTCAATATCCAAACAAGAAATGGAAATAATGTTTCTACACTTGGCATGTGTAAAATAAACATTCCTCAAGATCAGAACCAATTCTAAGGGCATCTCTAGATGACATTCTCTTGCTTCAATAGCTGCAACCTTAGCCCTATTGCCAACATGGAGGTCCACCTTACCAGATCCCAACACCCTCCTATTTCTTAGTCCCTGCACATTGCAACCACTGTGAGAAACATATATAGTATCCAATACCCATGATGTAGAAATAGTAAGGTTTATGTCATAAACATAAATACCTGATGTGGAAGAAACAACCTTGTTCTTCCTTTTCTCTTCTAACAATTGAGGACAGGTCCTCTTCTAGTGCCTATGTAACTTGCAGCGGAGGCAAATATGCTCAGCTGATGGCTGGGATTGGGGTGGAGGAATGGGCTTCTTACCCTTAGGCTTAACCTTTCCCTTAGCAATAGGGTGGTTCCTCTTGTTCACCATTAAAACCATTGGAGCCTTCTTGATTGACTGTTCTATAGTTTTCAGCATCCCATGCAACTCAGAAACAATCTTATTCACCCCAAACATATCATAGTTCAGGATGAATGGATCATAAGACTCAGGTAAAGATCCTAGGATAGTGTCTATGGCCAGCTCCTGAGTCACTGACATACCAAGGCTTGACAAAGTATGAAAATACCCTATCATCTTAAGCACATGGGTGCTCACAGAAGTGCCTGCTGCCATCCTGTATTGATTAAAGGCCTTTGTTGTTAGGAACCTCTCTTGACAGGCCTGTTCCTAGAACATATAGATGACCTATGATGGCAAATGCTTCCCTCTCCGTAAACTGCTTTTGCAACTCAGGGATCATGATTGCCAGCATAATGCAGGTCACATCCCTGGAATCCCTCCTATACATGTCATACTCTTCCACTACCTCTTGGTTGGCATGCCTGCCAGTGGATTCCCTTGGTGCTACCCTATCAATCATATACTCCTACTCTCCTGCCTGAGGACTATCCTCTGGTTTTTGAACCAGTTAAGAAAGTTTGATTGATTCAGCTTTTCCTTGTCCAATATGAACCGCGGTATAAAATGCCCATTTAGAGGTTGTGCCATTTCAAATCTACACACAAAAGAAATGTAGGATGAATAAATAAAAGGATTTAAAATTTTCCCACTTAATTGATTAAAATCCTAAGAAAAATCAAGCTAGTGTAGCCAGGTAAAGTGGGACCAAGATCCATATTTCACTATGACTTAGTCAAGCTGAGCCTGGACACCTAAGCCACAGTTATTTAGGTAAAGTCTCCGCTCAATCCCTCCAAGGGATTGAGCGGAGACTTTACCTAAATAAAAGGGATTATTGATTTGGTGAGCCAATTGGCACTTGGCCTCACTTGTGCTTAGCACCAGGATATGTCCTACTTCCCATGTTAAGTTAAACCACCAATTGGTTGTTTAAATGTACCCAGTACCCTTAAACCTTTACAGAATATGGATACCTCAATGCATCTGGCTTTAGCACAGCCCACATTGAGTAACCCATACCCTGACAAGGTCCAATTGTGGAAAGCATATACACTTAATAATTCACATCAATTAAATTGAAATAGAAATTAATTTTTAAAATTGGTCCAAATGCATGAATAAATACCAATTCTCAAAATTAGATAATTTGCCAATAGGAAATTGCCAATAATTCCATTTTGTGATCCAACCTTTTGATAGGCGAGGGACTAGTCTTTATGCAATCCAATTGCTCCCAATGAATGGGTGCTCAACAATTAGGAATTTGGCCATTCAAGAAATCATGCCAAAATTTCCCAAATCTATTTCCTCCAAAACCAATTTTATCCAAAAATGCATGAATGTCATCCATACCAAAACCACCACATCCAATGCACATATAATCACACGAGTTTCAAAACCAATTTAAAATCCATAATAAACGGACCAAAATTTACCCTAAAACCCACAAAATCCAAATTTTAGGCCCGTAAAATGCGTGGTGGCGTTGCTATTCCCGGGATAGCAGCGCAGCCCGTAAGGAAGTACTGCATCCAGCAGTAGTGCTTGCTGCTTCAACGCACAGCGCGCCGCTCGCACAGGCACCAACCTCTGCATGGTAGGGGCACCACAGTGTAGCGACTGCTGCCTCTGGTCGCCCTGCTCAACTGTGATGGCACGCTGGGCTGCACTGTCGGCAGCAGTGGTTGCTGTTGGCGGCGTTGCCTTACATGCCATCATCGACCACGATGGAATCTGGCGATCTGACCGTCGGCCACCACAAATCCCTAAAATCCAAAATTTGCCAAATCAAAAATCAAGCAAACCAAAAATTAGGGATTTTAATTTTGAGAGCTGGGGTTCTAAAAACAATTTTACCATAAATCATTCACATAAATCCAACCTAGAATCTATGAGTCCTAATCAATCTTCCTTTATTAAGAATGGTTCGCTCTGATATCACTGTAGGGATTTTTAACGCGCAAAACAAAAAAAATTCAGTAGAAGTAATTGATTTGCACTCAAATCTGGTTCAAAAATACATTTAGATTGGGAAGAAACGACTCAACTAAAAAGCGAATTAGATCTTACCCAGATTTAAGAAGCTTTCTATGTAATTCCAAATAGGAAATCTCTACTTTTCTCAAGCGATTGGAAGAGCGTGCTAGCACTAGACAGTAGCAACAATGGCTGAAACCCTAGAACCTCTAAGGAGGGGGGCGAATTTCTCTGTGTATTTTTTGGAAGATACAGTCTCTCTTAGGGAATTAAGGAAATAAGATGTTATTTATACTCTAGGTTAATTTGGGTTTTAATTAATTAAACTTTAGGTTAAAGTTTTAATTCAATTAAATACCTATAAACCTTATCATTTAAATATGCATGTTTCCTTATGTTAGAATCCAATGTTAACATAATTATATTATAGCTTTAATTTATTTATTACACTATAGAATAAAATAAATTAACCTAAATATAATCTTAATTTCCTATGATGTCAAAATCCAATTTTGACAAATTATATTCTAATTAAATTATTTATTGTATCATACAATAATTAATCTAATATGAATATAATTTAAATCCCATAAATGTCAAAATCCAATTTTGACTAGTTATATTTTAATTAATTTATTTTTTTGTACCATACAATGATTAAATTAATATAAATATAACAATTTCTCCTTCAATTAAATATATATCCAATATATATTTATGTCCTAAACATTCAATCTTGACCCTATGCATGCGATTCGGTAGGTTCATCTTTATGTTGGTAGTGAGCCCCAAACCTTTGGGTCCACAGACTATAGGAGGGTTCTAGTAAATCATTATAGCCCCTAATTGAGATGAATATATCTTTTTGACATATATATATTGTAGCCTTTTTCTTATACATCACATGCCTTTTAGATATCTTTGTATTGCCAAAACCATGACTAAGTCATCTCCTATGGCTACAAGTACATTTCTTGATACCGAGTAGACTAAAGAACTCAATCACTTAATCACCTAGTAATTAAGTATTAGGTTTGGCCAAACACTTCTCAGTCTCACTCATCAAGTGGCGGGTGATATCATGATCTTATTTAAAAAATTGTCATTTCCCTTCACCTTGCTCATAACCCTTAGGTATTCACTGGCATACCCAATCATACCCATACTTGGCACTCTTTTACGAGCTCTTTAGGCATATGTCAAAGTACATGAGATCATCCTTAAGTCCATAGCAACATCAGGTTTAAGGATCCAATATAGTGCTACCAAAGATTCATTTTTCTTATAGGGGTTAAGTGAAATACTCTGAGTGGATCGATCTAGCACCATATGACCTGACATGTATCCATCTCTTTGATTGACATTCCTTGTCCAATGGTCAATAGGACACCACCATACGATCAAAGACCATACTAGTCTTTTGTTAATATCATTCCTATGACATAACGAACTAGGGATATTTATAGTTAAGTGTTTACCCTGCTTTTAGTCCTACTGCCAGGAGATGCTTAGTATGACTTAAGTAATGGATTCTTTATAACTATTAATTTCACAATAAATTAATAAAATAGATTAATGCCTTTTATTAAATATAAAAAATCTGATTACATTGTCAAAGGGACTAGGCACACATTAATAATAGGCTGTAGGAGGATTGTAGGAATTAATTAGGTAGACCGGGAATTAATTATGAAAACTAATTCTATTATTATTATTATTATTATTATTATTATTATTATTATTATTATTATTATTATTATTATTATTATTATAGTAACCACCATATTAATTACAAAGAAGGTGTTGAATACTTTGAAAAACAATTCTGATTGATATAGAGGAAAAAATATAATGGGCTGGGCCAAAAAGAGGCAGGCTTTTGGTAGGCCAATCTAGTCCGGCATTTGCATCGTCCACATTGTGTGGGTGTATACATTCGAGGTTGGATTTGCACCCCGGACATGGCTAATAGAAGTTAACACTTATCAAATATGTTATTCAATATAAACCAATTAGCCACCTTATATTTTTCCCATATGGGATATTGGATTTTTCAATCCATTTCCTTCTAACAATTTTAGTGTGCATGGCTTACTTTGAGCATCAATTTCTCATTCATTATTTATCCTTTTTGGACGTATTATATACCGTTGAAAGATCTCGTTACATAAAATACGATGACAAAATTTATGTTATTCAAATTGAGATTTATCCATAAGATAACTAGGCCCAAAATTTACAAATAATTACACTTTATATTCCTAATTTTTCTAACAATATTATAGAAATAAAAAGTTACAAAAAATTAAGGGAGAATCAAATGATCAAATTAATGATGTTTAACTACCCAAAACTACCTACTACTCATAGCATTTCAAAAGGATAAAATAGTCATTACAAGAGCTACTGCATGCTTAATAAATTAATAAAAAGTAATAAAGCATGAACTGTCCATGGAAGAGATAATCCACTTACTTCTCTTAGGCTAAACCACTTCCATCATTTAGCTCAATCTTTTTAACTTTATAGGGGCAATTTTGGAATTACATCCAGCAAAAGGTCTTATCCTTCTTTCTTGGTGGGCTCCACATCATCTTAAAGGCAACATAAGTGTAATTTTCATCCATAAGCAGCACCCAGCTTCTGACTCAGCTTTCATAACAAGACTGCTCGACTTTCACATCGCTTCTGCTAAAGCAACCTGAAAACTGATAGGTTAAATTGCTTTTCTTTTCAATTGAAGCACGTTATTCAATAATTACTTAGATATCTAGGTATAATTTCCACTTATTAAATACTATTTCTAAATTTGCAAGCTTGAAGGACATGTCCATCATGGTTGTAATTGAAACATGTAATTTTCTTTGTAGAGTATGAAGTATGTTGATGTTTATGAATAATTTTAGAAATATTATATTTTTGGGTATAATGTAATTGATGAGCATTATGATGTGTAACATAATGCTTTGATGAATGAGATATGGATTTAGTAGCATTGTTATCTTGATAACCTATGCCAAATCGATTATGTGAATTTTGTTAAGAATAACATCATATGCAACATGTTCTCTATACACTCAAGATTATTTTTCATGTCATTATTTCTTTCTTTGTATTTTTTGTATCTTGAGATGGTTTCTTAAGATGAATCAAATAATTCATGACATACTTCAGTAATTTTTTGTGAGATATAAGTTTAGAAATACCTCATTATCTTTTTTGTCTAGATTTTGATGATGTAGTGCTAATTGCCATGAAGCATGTTTGAGCAACTTCTTTTTGTTTCTCTTCATCATTTGAAATACATTAATCATTAGCACTTCATGTTGCAACCGTAACTTGCTTGTCCTTCTTTTTTAATGGTTTCTCTAATTTTGGATAACTTGATTTGCAATGTCCTAGTTTCTTGCACTCAAAATAAATGACATTTTATGATGCTTCATTCTTAGATTTTTCAGCTTTGTTGAAATTCTTCTTGAGTAACCTTTTGTAATTCATGTCTCTTTTTCTCTAGGTTCTTTTGAATTTTTATGTAAGCATAACAATATCATCATCATAATTGATTTGTGATTCATCATCGCTTGTGTCAGCTGTGAGCACAATTGTTGATTGAATTCATCTTCATTTCATGAGTGAGTTATGTGCCACTGAATTTGTCATAGATATATCATGACAAATATTTTACTCTCATAGATTTTTGTTAGTTTAGGATTCCAGACTACAGGCAAAGTTCTAATAAGTTTCTTTATAAATTCTTCATCAGGATAGGAGATGGAATTATGGTGTCCGCCCATAACCCTATTTAGTATAATATAAAATGTGACTTAAAAGGAATTATAGTTTATATTATTTAGTCAGTTTTGTTAGACTCCTAATTAGGATTTTAGCTCTCAATTAAGGACTACTATCCTTATAAATAATGAGGGCAAGGCTTAACTTAACACCAGTCAATTGTGAAAGAACGATTTGCGCTTTCCCTCTCCTAGTTATTCGGTCAACTTCTCTCCCTTTCTCTTTCTCCATATTCAATCATTTTTAGACTATAAAATTGAATTAATATCCCATACTTTTGGATACAAATCTGACCGATGACACAAACAAGATTTCTCCGTTGTACGCGAGGTTTGGATTGGGAATCAGCTACGATATGAGCCATAAGAGGTAGGCCTAATTCCTTTAGTTAGATGGATTATATTGATTGGATTACCTCTTCTTTTGTTTATCCTTTGATCAGAGATAGAAACCTTAAAAAAATTCAGAATGGAATAGCCATCAGCTATATCGAAATCCCTAATCTCCTATTATTGATCCAAATTGCTAGTACATTTGAATGAATCATAACCTTTTAACCATAAAATTATAACCCGTTTATGAGGAAGTTTAGGTTTCCAACACAAATTATTACAATTTTGGGTGTAAATTGACATGGAGTGTACTTGGCTACTTTTACTCTATTACTCATCTATTTTCAACCTCACCAACCCCTTATGACCATTATTTCTTCTTTTCTAAACCTCTAAGAAACACCATCCTCACAAAATTTAAGTTTGAGAGAAAAATAAAGAGATTTAAGAAGATTTTGAGAGAAGACTCACCTTCTCTTCTTGCTGTTGATTCTCAAAGGAAGCCATTAAAGAGGAAACTCTCTAACTTCATTGATGACTCTGAGGAATAGTATGAAACCTCCTACTACTTCGACAAAGAGAAAAAGAAATCCCCAATCCAGACACTTCAAGTTTTTAATCAGTAGAGAAAGAACAAAAACTCTTCAAATGCAAGCATGCCAATGCCACTCACCATGTATGTTCCTAATAAAGGTACTCTCATCTATCTTGATGGCTTTGTTAGGAAACAAGCAGTATCTGGATATGTGGATTGGTCATATTTTTTTTAGGAGAATCTTGCCATTTAGAGAGTGGTTTGAGTATCAAGGTTGCGGATTTTTCCTAAAAATAAATGAGCCAATCTTTAAGGGTTTAGTAGGACAGGTTTATGGCACATTGGTTTAGTTGTCACTTAAGAGATTTCATATAGTTCTTAATGGGAGAAAGATAGTGATAAGTGAAGCAATACTGAGAAAAATCTTTCACTTACCTAAGATGGAGTAAAAATTGATAGATTTGATGATCTTCCTGTCTTGGATGACAATAATGCTAAAAATTAATTAAGAGAGATATTTCATATCCCTAGTGGCTATTAGGTGAAAGGATCCTTTGATGCTTGTTATCTTGATGACAATTTGAGAACTCTTCAGCTGTTTAAGTCCACCATTTTCCTGCTTTAGTACTCAAGTCTAACTTACATTAATGGTTTTGATGTTTGTTTTATGTGGCATATTATAAACATTAGAAAAGTGAATCTTCCATATGCTATGTTGCAATTTCTAACTTCAGTGAGGCCTTCATCCCACTTGCCATACATCACAACTCTTACTATGTTGTTCAAGCATTTTTTTGTTTCAACTGCGGGACATAAATTTAAGAAAGTTTCATCAAAATCTTGCATAAATGAGAAACAAGTATTGAAGACAATAAGCACTCGAAGGCATAAAGTTTAGATTCGAGTAAGAATATAGAAGAAGGAGAAGTCTATGTAAGAAAAAATACAAGTAAGAGAAAGGAAGGAAAGAGCGAAAAGCAAAGTTGTAATAGGAAGGGAAAGAAGACTATGTCAAGAAAGGACAAAGCAAAGTTTGAATTAAATTTTATATTAGACAGTGAAGGAAGTGAATATTTCTTGAGAGATGAAAGTCAAAGTGAAGAGGTGACCACACCTGAAGAAGAGTTTGGCTTGTATGAGGGGTTAGCAGACCTAGTTGATAATGTGGAGCTAAAACTTGATTTATCAATAAATTAAGAGAACCCTCTTGCAATTATTCCTTTTACCTCTTTTAGAGTCTCTACACCATACACTTTTGGCTTTTTGATAAAATAAGCTCTCCTATCATCTCTCTAATCTTAGAGATCCCAACAAAATCACTTCTCTCTCTTAATGGTAAGAATTGTCTTGAGTTTGTTATTGAAGCTCTTGATAAATCTCCTATCTTTACTTTAGATCTCTTGAACTCTCATCATTTCAGCTTTTACATACTGAATTTAGCCTCATGAGTTCCACAAGCATTCCATCCTCTCAGCCTCTACTAATCTCTATAAACATACTTTCCTCTTCCATAAATCCCATATTTGTTGATCCATTAAGGGAACATGAAAATCCAAAGGAAATACCCCTTCCTTTAGCTCATATCCCTTCAACTTGTGAGTCCATGAGAACCACTACTTACACACTTCAGTCTTCACTGAAAGTTACTATAGAAGTGCTGAAAATTGCCCATTCCTAATGACTTCAAATAATTATTTAGAAATACCAACTGCTCTCAAGTTTGGAGTTCTTTAATGGTAGTGAATATGAAGGTGATAGATCTTACTGATGATCTAGAGAAGAATATGGAAAATGTGATAGGAATGATCTGAGAATTAGAGCACAAGGTTGACTCTAATCATAGGTTGATATCCATGATATATCTAGAAGATGGAGCTTATACCAAGCCTTGAAGAAGAACCATCAAGCAGGTTTGCTCCTTTTTAACTTTTTGCGAACAACTGTTTTGTGCAGGGAAGGAGAACAGATCTAATAAAGAAATCCCAGATTAGATTTGTCAAGATCTATTTGCTCATCCTACTTCTTAGTATTATCTAGGGGCATTCCTAAACTATATTAGTTGTTACTACCTATTATATGTAATACCAGTATAATATGAAGTATTTATATGTATTTTGGGTTATCGTTACAACTAAAATATGGATTGAATGCTTAGTTATCTCTAGGAGCTGGAACAAGTACACCTCAAAAATATATTCTCATTAATTTCAAGCCTATATTACTTATTATGCACTTTATTTAAGAATATTTGCAGCTTTATATGCTTACATGTGATACTTTGTGTGTTTTGACTATACTTCTTTCCTAGTTTAGATTCTAGACCAGTTAATAAGTGTGACATATTAATTCAACATATAACTTTCTAGCTTACAAGTCAAAAAACATGGTTGGATAAGGTTAAAAAAAGTCTTAATTTGACAATCTGGTATGATTTTTTTTTGCAAATCTTGGATGTTTTTGTAATAAATGTGATTTTCATACATATTATGTTTCATTGTGCAGATTAGTTTACATACATTTGTCCTTATCTCTGTTAAGCTAATTTCAAATCAACATTTGCTTCTATATGCTAATATGCATATTTAGATTATTATGCTTATATCACCAAAATTGTGAATTTCTACTAAGTATGAAATCCTGTGTATTGCTATGGCTTAAAAGGTCAGCATCATGTTGCTAATCAGTCCATACTGTTGGGATTTTTCACCGGAAATCACCCGATTAAATGCGGAAGAACGCAGTGATTTCCTCAAATCCGTGCCCAGGAGCAATTGATGTGGAAATTGTAAAACTTTAAAATTAAATAGAAGAGAATTAATTCTCACCATGAATATCTCTTCTAGAGATGGCTGCAAAAATCAAAAGAGATTCCATCCACTCTCACGTACACGAACGCCTATCAAGTCCAACCCGTGCTAGCGGCGGATAAGGGTGAGCAAAACGCGGTTCCGTTAAAAAACCGAACTGAACCAAACCGAACCAAAAACCAAAGTAGAAGAAAAATAGAAACCAAAGCCAAAACAAAGTTCATATGGTTCGGGTCAAGCCGAACCGAACCAGTTCGGTTCGGTTACAATTTGGTTCGGTTCAGACCGAGTCAACAAAAATTTTAACTTTTTTACTTTTTATTATCATTATTTTTTATAAATTACATGTAAAGTATTGCTTAAAAAGGATTTATATTACATTTATATTACTAAAGTCTCATAAATACAAACTATATAATAATATAAATATATAATATGGAAAATAAAATTTATTTATATACATATATATATTTTAAAAAAATATTTTTTCCTATTACGGTTTGGTTCGGTTCAGTTTCGGTTTTTTAACAAAAACTGAAAACCGAACCAAAAACCAAATTATTATATTTTATAAAGCCAAAACCAAACCAAATAGAATTTGGTTCGGTTCGGTTTTTCAGTCTCGGTTCGGTTCCGTTTTTTGTTCGCAGTTTGGTTTTGCTCACAGCTAACGGTGGATCAAAGAGAAGAGAGAAGAATCCATACCATGGCCGAAAATTTCAGCCCCCATGAACCCTTATGGCCGAAATTCACAGGTAAGGAAAAACCTCAATTAGCTTTAAATCATGGCTTATATTTATTGGGTATTTTAACTTTGTTTCTATAAATGGAATTAATGCCATAATTTGATAAATCTAATAAGGTTTAATTCCTAATTAATTCTAATTTAATTTCTATGCATGTATTTATATAATACCATATTATATAAGATACACGTCATTTAAATTAAATAGATTTGCCAATTGGAATTAACCTAATAAATTAATTTATGATTTGACTAGAAACAAATATATATAAACCTATATATGTATTAAATTTCCACCAGGAAATTTATTCACAAGTTAATTTATTTAAACCAACTTTATTCAACCCAATAAATATAAATATATGTCAATTAAATTATATTGACCAATCCAATTGATCTTTAATTTAATTGATTAATATTTATCTCTTCAATTAGTATACTCCAAGTATACAGGTGATCCGACTAGTTCAAACTCAGACATTCTATGTGTACGATGCTGTGGGCTCGTCTTTATGTTGGCAGTGGGCCTGTGGCCCACAGACTGCAGGCGGGCTCTAGCAAGCCACTGTAGCCCCCAATTAAGACGGAGATAGCAGTCCGACTGTAATCGTAACCCTGTAGTTTAAACTTGTACATCCCATGTCGTCGATATCGGTGTCCAACATAAAGGCATGGATTGATCACCCTCTTTTGTGTTCGGACATTTACTTGATCCCGAATGTACTGATGCTCATAAACAAGTTCCAACTTGTTTGGGTGTGGCAACACTCTTATCAGTCACATTCATCAAGAGACCGATGATATCTTCTCAGTTGACAACTGAGTGACAAATCCCTTCTGCATATCCATAGCACTGCCATGCTTAGTGACATACCCGAAAGTACCCATACTTGGAACCTTTTTACAGCCTTTTAGGCATACCCCTAAGTATGCGACCTCGCATGTAGTACCATCATATGGTCAGGTCAAAGGATCTATACAAGTACTACACGAGAATCACTTGTGATACTTTACCATATGGCGTTTAATGGATCTATCCAGTACCATGCCCCTTTTGCATATACTCATTAATTTGGTTGACATCCCATGTCCAATGGCCAGTAAGACACTGTCATACAACCAGATTAATGATAGTCTCTAGTTCCATTCATTCCCCTGACTGGAACAGACTACGGATCTATTTATGGTCATATCGTTTTCCCTACCCATGGTCTTACTTCCAAGTGCATGACACTTGTTAACACGGATATGGATATGTCCATTGGATACTTCATTTAAAATACAGTACAAGATATATGATAAATGAATTAATGCCTTTAATTTTTACACAAAATATGTATAATACAAATATCCAATAAATGTACAATACAAATACGAGGTCCAATGCCTTGGGACTAGGGCATTTCCAACAATCTCCCACTTGCACTAGTTCCAACTAGGTATGGGCCTAATCCCTATAGATCTAGTGTGACCCTCATGCTTAGGCTGAGCCAGTACCTTGGTCAAAGGATCTGTAACATTATCCTCGATGTCACTTTATGTAATAAAGTATCACCCCTCTCGGCGATTTCTCAATAAGGTGAAACTTCCTAAGTACGTGCTTCATGTACTTGTGTGACCGAGGCTCCTTAGCTTATGCAACAACCCCATTGTTGTCACAGAAGATATCAACTAGATCCAGGATAGTTGGCACTACTCCCAATTCAGTGATAAACTTCCTTATCCACACATCTTCCTTAGCTGCATCACATGCTGTGATGTACTCGACTTCTGTTGTAGAGTCCGCGATGGTCAGTTGCTTTGAGCTCCTCCAGCTAACAGCACCACCATTTAGCAAAAACACATACCCAGACTGTGACTGGTACTCATCCTGGTCAGTCTGGAAGCTCGCATCAGTGTACCCAGTAACTGACAGTTCTTCCTGACCTCCATACACCAAGAAGCTATCCTTAGTCCGGTTAAGGTACTTAAGGATTGCTTTGACAGCTTTCTAGTGATCCTCCCCGGGATCCTACTAGTATCGGCTCGTCATACTTAGTGCAAAGGCAACATCAGGTCTCATACATAGCATGGAGTACATAATTTATCCTATAGCCGAAGCATATGGAACCAATTTCATGTTCTCCCTGTCCTCCTTTGTCTTAGGACAGTTCTTCTTGCTGAGTTTTAGCCCATGACCCATTGGTAAGAAACCTTTCTTGGCCCGGTCCATGCTAAATCTCTTTAGAACATTGTCTATGTATGAGGCCTGACTTAGGCCCAGAAGCCGATTGGATCTATCCCTGTAGATCCTGATCCCTAGGATCATCTCAGCCTCGCCTAAGTCCTTCATTGCAAAGCACTTACATAGCCGCTACTTTACACCTTGCAGTTTAGGTATGTCACTTCCAATTAGTAGGATGTTGTCTACATATAGTACTAGGAATGTGACGATGCTCCCACTAATCCTCTTATACACACAAGGCTTATCTTGATTCTATATGAAGCCATATTCCTTTATAGCTTCATTGAATCTAAGATTCCAACTTTGAGATGCTTGCTTCAGTCCATAAATGGACCTTTGAAGTTTGCATACCCTCCCAGGCTACTCTAGATCGCCAAAACCCTCAGGTTACGCATCCTCGAGTAGCTTCCCGTTAAGGAAAGCGGTTTTGATATCCATTTGCCAGACCTTATAGTCATACCAAGCGGCTATGGCCAGTAAGATCCTGATGGATTTGAGCATAACGACTGGAGAGAAAGTTTCATCATAGTCTATTCCATGGATTTGCCTGAAACCTTTCCCAACCAGACGCCCCTTGAAGGTATTATCGGCTTTTAGCTTGTAGCACCACTTGCAACCAATTACCTTAGCACCCGGAGGTGGATCAACCAATTTCCAAACCTGGTTATCATACATAGATTACATCTCTACCTTCATGGCTTTATGCCAATTTGTAGACTGTGGGCTCACCATAGCCTCCTGGTAGGTTTTGGGTTCTTCCTCATCCAAGACGAGAAGAGTTTGATCATCGGTGATGAGGAAACCATACCTCTCTGGTTCCCGACGATCCCTACCAGACCTTCTAGGTCCTTATGTGGCCTGGGTCGGTGCTTCCTCCACAAACAGGCATTTATTGGTTTTGGGCTCCAGCTTGCCACCAGTCAATCTCTTGACATGCGCTTCGCATCTCCAAATCCTTAGGAAAGACACATTGGGCTTCTTGCCCGTCCATATCTGATATGGGGTTTTTTCCACTGCTTTAGTCAGAGTATTATTTAAAATAAGAGCGGCTGTCTCAAGGGCATGTCCCTAGAAGCTTACTGGGAGAGAGGTATGGCTCATCATTAAGTGGACCATGTCCAACATGGTCCTATTCCTCTATTTGGACACCCATTCCACTGTGGTGTCCCTGGAGGAGTGAGCTGTGGAACTATTCCATGCTCTCTCAAATAGGAGTCAAACTCTAGGCTTATATACTCACCTCCTCGGTCTGACTGAAGGGTTTTGATATTTTTGCCTAGCTGGCTCTGTACTTCGTTCCTAAATTCCTTGAACCTATCAAGGATCTCAGACTTATGTTTCATCAGATAGACATAACCATATCTGCTGAAATCGTCTGTGAACGTGACGAAGTATAGATGTCCACCTCTGGTCACTGCGCTTATAGGCCCACATACATCTGAATGTATTATGTCCAATAAGCCAATGGCCCTTTCAGCTTTCTTGCTAAAAGGCGCTTTAGTCATTTTGCCTCGTAAACATGACTCGCATATGTCAATTGACTCCAAGTCAAATGACCCTAGGATTCCAGCTTTGTGAAGCCTAGCTATGCGCTTCTCGTTTATGTGGCCCAAACGATAATGCCTTAGGTAGACAGGATTAAGTTCATAGGGCTTAACCCTTTTAGTATTTATGTTATAGACATGATTGGTTTCATTTAAATCCAGGATATATAGGCCATTATTTAATAGAGCTTCTCCATAAAATAATCTCTCTCTAGATAAACAAATTCTACCATTAGAAATAGTAAAATTAAATCCAGAAATATCCAACATTGAAACAGAAATAATATTCCTGCATATAGCAGGTACAAAATAACACTGTTCCAAAATCAAAACCAATCCACTAGGCATCATGAGGTGGTATTCGCCGATCTCTATGGCAGCAACCCTTGCTCTATTACCGACCTGCAAGTCCACCTCCCCCGATGCCAATGACCTTCTATTCTTAAGTCCCTGCACATTGCAACAACTGTGAGAACCACATCCAGTATCCAATACCCAGGATGTTGAAACAGTAAGGTTAATGTTTATGACATAAATACCTGATGAAGACGCACCCTGGGTCTTCCTCTGATCTCCCATAAGCTTGGGACACGATCTCTTCCAATGCCCTGCTTACTTGCACCCGAAACAGACATCCTCGGGATTTGCCTTATACTGGACCTTGGGCTGGGCCTTAGCCTTCTTGGCCTTGACTTTCTTGGCCTTGGCCTTGGCATTTTCCTTGGCCTTGCCCTTCGTAAGAGGAGGGTTCCCCTTGTTGACCAGCAGCACCAGCGGAGTCTTCTTGATCCATTGTTCCGTGAGCTTCAGCATCCCATGCAGCTCAGTAACAGTGCGGTTCATCCCTTGCATGTTATAGTTCAGGATGAACTGATCATAAGAATCTGATAGGGAAGCAAGGATTGTGTCCACCGCCAGCTCCTATGAGATAGGCGATCCGAGATGGGCCAAAGTGTCCAAATAGCCCTTCATCTTGAGCACGTGTGTGCTCACAGATGTCCCAGCCCCCATCTTATAGGAGTGGAACGCCTTATTGGTCAGGTACCTTTCCTGACGAGATTGCTCTTGAAACATCTCATTTAGAGTTGTTATCATAGCATAGGCTTGATGATCCATGAATTGCTTTTGCAGCTGAGGGACCATGCACACCAACATAAGGCATGTCACATCCCTATTATCCTTAACATACGCCTCATATTCTTGCAGCTGGGCAGCTGTCGGATTACGTCCCTGAGGCACAGTTGGTACAGGCCTTTCCAGTACATACTCTTTTGACTCTTGTCTTAGAACTATTCTTAAGTTCCTAGACTAGTCTAAGAAGTTAGGACCGGAAAGCTTGTCCCTTTCTAGGATAGATCGCAGTGAAAATGAGTTGTTTGTTGCCATTTGGTTACTACAGAAAAATTACAAGAGTGTCTAATAAAGGACTTAACTTTTTTTTCCCATATTTAATTAATAATGAATCAGGTTATTAATTAACTCGAGTTGTTGGGCTCATGGGCCAAGATCCATATTTCATTAAGATATAGCCAGACGAGGGCTTGGAAAAACTATACCCTAATTATTTAAGTAGGAACGCCGTCTAATCCCAACCTAGGGACTCTCGGTTTGATAGGCTTGTTGGCACTTACCCATCTGTGCTTAGGGCCAGGAGAATCCTATTACCCACGCTAAGTCAAAACCTCCATCCAAGTGTCGGAGTAACCAATACAAAATGACGATACTCCAGTGCATCCAGTGAGGGCATGGTCTACAACTGGCCTATCCCCACTTCGAGCTGGTTTTGAATGAGGGAAGCACTTTTAATCGACTTAGTAATTCCCATTAGGTTATTAGATTCATTTTAATAACGACTTACATGCATAAGACGGGTGAGAATGGGTTTGGATCATACATAAATACATGCAAATAAATATAAAATATAATTAGATAAGTAAAATGGACTAATATGGGCCTATATTACAACCTAATATAATTCTAGTAAGCCTATACTAGAAAATACATCAGGTGGGCCTCCATCTTTCTTCCTTCTGGGCTTGCCTCTCCACTTGGGCTCACCACTCCATTGGGCTTCTTCTTCTTTTACAAATTTTATAATAAATAAATAAAATAAAATTACCTTAAAAAAGAAAAATGACACGCAGGTCATATATACCTAAAAAGAAAATACAACCCATCTTGAAATAAGGCCCAATAGCATCCAATTATACATCCATTCAATCACACCCATATGCATCCAATACATCAATTTATAAGCATGTTATAATGCATGAATTAAGCCCATTTCAATTATGTCGAAGCCATTATTATGAAATCACCAATTTCCCATCATGGTTCTAACCCTTAACGGGCTTTGGGTCTCCTGCCCAGGCAGTTAACTACTCCCACTGGAATTGGGAAACCATGAGTCCATATCAGCCGTCCGGGTAATTGTGCCAAAAATACCCGAACCAATTTCAATTAACCATATTAATTTCCAAAATTAATATCACATGAATAAAATTAAAATTTCATTCAAGAAACCATGCGCATTCAAATTGCAAAAATTTAAACACATAAAATTTTAAAACCAATTAAAATTTTAAAACTGGGCCCCGGGCCCAAAACCCGCCAAATCCAAAATACAGGGCCTGGCTTGCTGCAGCTAGGGCAGCCAAGTTGCCCTAGCAGCAGCCGCCGCTGTTTCCGCAGCATACGGCGGTCGCTGGAAGTCCCGCATGCCCAGAAACAGCCCATGATTTTCCAAAAATAAATAAAATTGCAGCCAACAAAATGAATTTCACCAAGAAACAAATCCATCCAACAAAAATTAAACCAACATAAACCAATATGTAAATTCAATTTTCAATTGCAAAAATCAAAGGGGAAAATCACAAATCCCAATCCAAGAATCCCAAATTAAAATCTCCAATTTCAAAACCAAGGGATTCAATCCAATTAAACAATTTTCACGGATCAAAAGCCCGCTCTGATACCACTGTTGGGATTTTTCACTGGAAATCACCCGATTAGATGCGGAAGAACGCGGTGATTTCCTCAAATCCATGCCCAGGAGCAATTGATGTGGAAATTGTAAAACTTTAAAATTTAATAGAAGAGAATTAATTCTCACCCGGAATATCTCTTCTAGAGACGGTTGCAGAAATCAAAAGAGATTCCCTCCACTCTCACGTACACGAACGCCTATCGAGTCCAACCCGTGCTAGCGCCGGATCAAAGAGAAGAGAGAAGAATCCATACCATGGCCGAAAATTTCAGCCCCCATGAACCATTATGGCCGAAATTCACACATAAGGAAAAACCTCAATTAGCTTTAAATCATGGCCTATATTTATTGGGTATTTTAACTTTGTTTCTATAAATGGAATTAATGCCTTAATTCTATAAATCTAATTAATTAGTAAGGTTTAATTCCTAATCAATTCGAATTTAATTTCTATGCATGTATTTATATAATACCATATTATATAAGATACATGTCATTTAAATTAAATAGATTTGCCAATTGGAATTAACTCAATAAATTAATTTATGATTTGACTAGAAACAAATACATATAAACCTATATATACTTGGCACCCTTTTACAGGCCCCTTAGGCGTACCCCTAAGTATGCGACCTCGCATGCAGCACCATCATATGGTCAGGTCAAAGGATCTATACAAGTACTACACGAGAATCACTTGTGATACTTTACCATGTGGATTTCTCGTTTAGTGGATCTATCCAGAACCATGCCCCTTTTGCATGTACCTTTTAATTTAGTTGACATCCCATGTCCAATGGCCAGTAAGACACCGCCATACAACCAGATTAATGATAGTCTCTAGTTCCATTCATTCCCATGACTGGAACAGACTACGGATCTATTTATGGTCATATCGTTTTCCCTACCCATGGTCTTACTTCCAAGTGCATGACACTTGTTAACATGGATATGGATATGTCCATTGGATACTTCATTTAAAATACAACACAAGATATATGATAAATGAATTAATGCCTTTATTTTTGACACAAAATATGTATAATACAAATATCCAATAAATGTACAATACAAATACGAGGTCCAATGCCTTGGGACTAGGGCATTTCCAACATGTATTTGTTCCCCATGTATCTCTGCAAGAGCAGTCATTGTTCCTTTGTAACTTGATCTGTTATTTGAGTTTAGTATGCCTAAGTCTGGTTTTGTGTTATTATAATATGCAAGTGACATTTTGTGCTTCTAAGAATCTGCAAATTCATTCCTATGCTAGACTTGTTGAAATTTTGTCTAAGTTCTTAGTCTTTGCTAGACTTTTGAATCCTTTTATGCATTGCTAAATCTCAGCTTTAGTAATATTTAATATACATGTCATGCTTACTTTATCATTCTATGATCAAGTCATGCTCTCACTATTATTTGTTCTACATCATCTGTGTTGCTGTTATGTTGGTATTTGTGTTTTCGGATAAATCTGTAAGTGTTCCTGCAGATTAGCTCTTAAAAAAAGGTTGTTAGATATATATGTTTTGCTCTTTGACCTTTGTGGTTTTATGCCATCATGCTTTATTATTTATATTAGTGTTTCTGCACTCTACATTGCCGATGCTATCCTAATGCATCTAGTTTAAGTTTACATGATCTATCTGCTATGATCCTATAACTACATTTCATCTCCATGCTTAAGTTCACATGCACTAGTTCATAAATTTTCCTTGATCCTAGCATTATTGCTGCATCTTGTTTATGCAGTATATATATTAAGTCTATTTTCTGTCTTGGTAGTATTTCTGATGGCATCTGTGATTATATGATATCATTTTTTCCTGGTGATGGGTAAGGGTGTTCAAAAACCGAAATCCTGATTGAACCAATGAAATTTGGTTTTTCAGTGTAAAAGGTTAGGTTTTGGTTTTTAATTTTATAAATTTGCAGTTTATATATATATATATATATATATATATATATATATATATATATATAAAATATTGTATTTTGATTTAGGGTATTACTTTCATATATTAATATTAGGACAACAGACTATTAGACTATATTTTTATATATTTGATTTATGTGTTTGTTACTAAATATTAAGACATCGAATATTTATACATTTTTATAATAATTTGAATTTTATATTATATTTTGATTTTGATTTTGATTTTATTTTAATTTATTAGAAATTTAAGATACAAATTGTATTTTATATCCATTGATTTGTGTATATAATGGATGTTGTTAGTGGTGATTAATTTATAAAACCAATCAATTATGAGAAGCAAATAAAAAGTCATCAAGCAAAATAAAAATAACCAAATTGAATCGATCGAACCGAACAATTCGATTTGGTTCAGTTAATTCTTTTATATTGATTTGGTTCAGTTTGTATTTATGTATCTATTTGGTTTTCGATTTGTTCGATTCAATTCGGTTGCATAACCGAACCGACTGATGAACACCTCTAGTGATGGGATATTATAGTCTTGGATTATGAACACCAATGCATATTAAGTTACAACTGCTACAAATCTTGTTGTTTTTGTCTTTCTTTTCTTTATGATGACAAAGGAAGAGAATTTAGAGAGTTTGATTATACACATTCATTGGTACTGCTGGTAATGTATGTTTAGACTATGTGTTCTTTATCTGCTATTTAGAGTTTGATATTAGAAGCATCATATTATGTTTATACGTTCTTGTTTGTAATATCTCATATAGCAATTAGTGCTTAATGCTCTCATTAATTGCTCTTATGCATTTGATAAAGATCTCAGTGCTGTCATTAAGAAATGTTGAAGCATCATATATGTTTATACATTCTTGTTTGCAATATCTCATATAGTATTTGGTGCTTAATGCTCTCATTGATTGCTCTGATGCATTTGATAAAGATCTCAATGTTGTCGTTAAGAAATGTTGCAGCTAAGTTGCTTATTTATTGCGTCTATACATGTTATAGCAGTATACATATGGGTTGCCTGTAGTTTATGTCATAAAAATTATGTGTTGTATTTTATAGTGTTGCTCTATTCCATGATTTTCGAATAATTGTTGCTAATGGATCTGTTTATATTGATCTAGGTATATTTTATAAGCCCATTTCTATTATGCTTTGGTTTTATACAAGTTAAGTTTATAACATGCTAATTGAATTTTGTTTTTGGTAAGTGTTGCTTCGAAACTTCATAGTAGGACATCAATTTTTTATGAATGAGAATCAAAATTTTTCCTTAATTGGGCTTTATCATTTTGTTGATTGCTACCCCATCTCCTTCATAATTTAGTTTTTTAGTTATGCTTTTGGATTATGTTAAATTAATATGCCTTGACAACCTGATTCTTCATGATGAAACAATATACGTACCTAAGCCCATTTGTTTTTTGACTATGCCATATTTCGCATTTCATTATGGAACTGTCTTCATTATTTTTAAAGCCCATTTGTCCACGATTAGAAGCCAATTGTCAAATTGAGCCATTCACTCTATCTTTGATATTCTTGCATATGAAGAGTTTTTCTTCTTTCTCTATTGATTGAAAACTTGATGTGCTTGAATTGGGGATTTCTTTTTCTGTTTGTTGGAGTAGTAGGAGGTTTTCATACTGTTCCTCAGAGTCATCAATGAAGTTAGAGAGTTTCCTCTTTAATGGCTTCCTTTGAGAATCAATAGCAAAAAGAGAAGGTGAATCTTCTTTCAAAATCCTCTTAACTCTCTTCGTTTTTCTCTGAAACTTTAATGTTGTGAGGATGGTGTTTCTCAGAGGTTTAGAGAAGAAGAAATAATGGTCATAGGGGGTTGGTGAGGTTGAAGAGATATGAGCAGTAGAGTAGAAGTAGCCAAGTACACTCTATGTCAATTTACACCCACAATTACAGCAATTTATGTTGGAAACCCAAATTTTCTCATAGACCGGTAATGATTTTATGTTAAGAGGTTATTATTCATTCAATGTACTTGAAATTTGGATCAATAGTGGGAGATTAGGGATTTTGATATAGCTGATGGCTATTCCACTCTGAATTTTTTTTTAAGTTTTCTTTCTATGACCAAAAAAGAAAGGAAAGAAGAGGTAGTCCAATCAATGTAATGGATCTAACTAAAGGAATTAGGCCTACCTCTTATGGCACATATCATAGATGATTCCCAATCCAAACCTCGAGCATAACAAAAGAATATTGTTTGTGTCATCGGTTAGATTAGTATCCATAAGTATGAGATATTAATTCGACTTACAGTTTAAAAATTGAATGAATATGGAAAGAGAGAAAGAGAGGGAGAGCAGTCAATCGAATAAATACGAGAGGGAGAGAGTAAATTGTGCTTTCACAATTGACTGGTGTTAGGTTAGACCTTGCCCTCATTATTTACAGGGAGAGTAATCCTTAATTTTGGAGCCAAAATCCTAATTAGGAGTCTAACAAAACTGACTAAATAATATAAACTATAATTCCTTTTGACTCACATTTTATATTATACTAAATAGGGTTATGGGTGGACACCATAATTCCATCTCCTATCCTGATGAAGAAGTCATAAAGAAACTTATCAGCACTTTACCTACAGTCTGGAATCCTAAACTAACAACAATCAACGAGAGCAAAAGATTTGTCATCATATATCTATGACAAATTCATTGGCACATTAGTCACTCACGAAATGAATATGAATTCAGAGAACAGAGTACAAGTAGAGAAAAAGCAACAACTTGTTGTGCTCACAGCTGACACAAGCGATGGGCATATTTTTAATGATTAATTACTTTAAGCCCATATATCTTAAGACTAGTGTTTTTAAATTAAAATCTTTTATGTTTAAAATTATTTTTGAATTGATTACAAAATATTCTCTATCCAAAACCAATTAAGAATAATTAATCATGTTTTTTTTTCTCTATACTAATTTTATGATCTTGTGTATAATTTTCAAACTAAAAATATAATGTTTTTTTCTTATAAATCACATATTTTACAAAAGGAGAAAATTCAGTCCGAATTAAACTCTGATTCTACAAAATCCCTAATTTCACAAAGCATATTTTAAGGAGAACCTTCTACGTCAAATTTTGAAATTCATATACAAAGAAGGATCACAAGTTCAGGGGGAGCTAACTCAGAATTTTGTTGCTTACTTATTTGATACTCTGATAAGAATCAGACATCAACATAATGTTTTATTCTATACTTCAAATGATCAGTCTTAACAATAATAAAGCATTATCATGAAAACTTTCTCTACAAAGTTGTAATCACAACGCAACAAATCAAGATTATTCAAGAATCTACAAGAAATTACATTTCAAAGGGTTGCTATCATAAAAAAAGGGGAGATTATTAAGTCAAGTGTGGTTTTGATGATGACAACTAGTGACATGCAAGCCTTAAGAAAGGATTAAGTTTTCATCAGTAAAGATTATTACTTTGGTGATAATAACTCAAGTATACAACTTCTATCTATCAAAAATTGACTTATTCAAGGTAATATATTGAAGATGAAGAACCAAACACATTCGAAGGAGAAAACCATTCAAAGTGGCTGATTGAAGCCAAGCATAGAAGTGTACAAGGGCCATCGACATTCAAGACATAAAGATTGAAGATCGTCAAAATGCTGAAAAATTCAAGTTCCAAAAAGATTAGCCGACAAATTGTTATCTGATCACTTTTAGCCGACAAATTATTATGGAGACAGAACTGGCAAGACTTGATAAGTGATGTGGCATTTGTGTCTAACAGCTATAAATGTCCATAAAACGACTAGTTTTTGGCCTATAAAGAGAGCTTCAAATCAACAGTTCAAGGTGGAAGACTTCAGTCGAAAGCATCATACAACAGAGTACAAAACAAGTCTTTCCAAGAATCCTTCCAACCTTCATATATACATATAGTCATATATTGAAAAGTTCTTCATCAAACATTGTTCTTACATTTAAAAATTTCAAATATTTTGTAAGGATTTGTAAAACTCACACAAGTGAGGGTGTGAGGGGGAGTTTCTCATTTTCTCTATAAAAGTGATTCTGCAAGGGTTCAAACTCAGCCTAAAAAAGTGTCAAAGTTTTATAAAAATAGTTGTGTCTCCTTCTTTCTCTTCCTTACACTTTTTACATACTACTATTGCTTCTATTTCCATACTTGCTAGAATAACACTCATATTAGGAGATTTTCTCTTATCAAGTCAAGCACAATTAAATATTTATCTCAGCCTTTTAAAGCTCAATTTTATTCCGCTTTTGTTTTGAAAAATACTTTATTGGACAAAATATTTTGATTTAAGTAAAAATCTTTGAAAATTATTCTTATCCATGAAAAGATTTTTATTTTGGTATTTAATCTTATTCACCCCCCTCTAGGATTCTTTCTAGCCTATTTGGGACTTAACTTACATATGAAGAAGCATTTATTCCATTTGTCATATTTTAAACATGAGAATGAGGTGAACCAGTTATGTATTGAATTTCTTGGGAAACTCCTAGATTCTTTTTATTTTCAACAAAATAAATATTATAAATACACACAGAAAACATGTGTATATATATGTGTGTATATATTTTGGTTTTGTAAATAAGATAATAATTTTGAACATCTCACATTGTACAGATGACTTGTACTACTAAGAGTGATGGGATTATTAGCTTCCATATCGTTCTATGCATTTACCTACAAAACATATGTAATACATATTACAACTATTGAAATGTAATTAACATGATAAAAAATTGGTTATTAAAGTTAAAACAACATGCTATCATGTTCATATTCTCTTCTGTTCCCGTTTGGTTAAGATATTGTGAAAATGCCTAAAAAAAAATATCATCATGCACCATATTTTTTCAACATTTTTCCCTTATCAATCAAAGAGTAAACCATTGTAAGAATAGATATCAAACAAATAAAGTTAATAAAATAAAATAAGTCACCAATAAAAAAATTTTACCTTTTTATTTTGTACTTTTCTTGCACTTTTTTATCTGTTGGATATGCCCTAGTTCCGAGGCATTTGTCCTTGTGTTTGTATCATACATTTATGTGAGATATATGTATTATACAATTTGTGTCATTAAATAAAGGCATCAATCTATTTATCATATATCTTATGCTATGTTTTAAATAGAGTATCCTATGGACATATCCATATCCATGTTGACAAGTGTCATGCACTTGGCAGTAAGACCATGGATAGCGAAAACGATATGACCACAAAGTCATCTGTAGTCTGTTCCAATTATGGGAATGAATGGAAGTAAAGATTATCATTAGCCTGGTTGTATGGCAGTGTCTTACCGGTAATAGTACATGGGATGTCAACCAGGTTAATGGGTACATGCAAAAGGGCATGGTACTGGATCTATCCACTAAACGAGAAATCCACATGGTATTGGATCACAAGTGATTCTCGTGTAGTACTTGTATGGATCCTTTAACTTGACCATAAGATGGTGCTGCATGTGAAGTGGCATAATTTGGTGTATGCCTAACGGGCATGAAAAAGGGTGCCAAGTATGGGTACGTTCGGGTATGTCAGTGAACATGGTAGTGCTATGGATATACAGATGGGAATGTCACTCAGTAGTCCACTGAGAAGATATCACCAGCCTCTTGATGAATGCAACTGATAAGAGTGTGGCCACGCCCAAACAAGTTGGAACTTGTTTGTGAGCATTAGTTCATTTGGGATCAAGTAAATTTCTGGACACAATAGAGGGTGATCAAACCATGCCTCTGTGTTAGACATTTCTATCAATGATATGGGATGGATAAGTTTAAACTACAGGGCTACAATTCCAATTTGACTGCTATCTCCGTCTTAATTGGGGGATGCAGTGGCTTGCTAAAGCTCGCCTGCAGTCTGTGGGCCATAAGCCTATTGCCAACATAAAGACAGGCCCATCGGATTGTACACATTGAACGTCTGGACTAGACTAAAGGATTTAGTGTGTACTTGGAGTATACACGTTAAAGAGAGAGAGTTCCATTAATTATATTATATGGATCAATTGGATTGATCAAAATGATATAATTAATATTTATTTTGGGCCATCTCATAATTAATTCAATGAATTAATTTATGAGGTTATTTCCTAGGTGGAAATATTTATACATGTATAAGTTTACATGTATTTGCTTTTATACATGTCTAATTTAATTCCATGATTAAATTAATAGGTCAAATGAATTCTAATTTAATTGTATGTAATATATTATATGGTATAATATAAGTATAGACGTTAAATTAAAGTTACATTTGAAATCAATTAAATCATTAGAATTAGAATAGGCTTGGGCTTAAAAGAATTAAAGCCCACATTAGATGGAGTGGTATGGGTCGAATTCATGGGTGAGTATAGGTGATGAGTCATCTCTTTTGGATAGGGTTAAAGGAAGCAAAGTTGGACTTTGCTTCTTATGGATAAAGATGAGAAGAGAAGTGATGAGTCATGATTGGACTTGAGGTTGCAAAGTTAGACTTTGCATTCTTTTCTTTATATCTTATCCATCTTCTTCTTTTGTAAAAAAAAGGAGTAGACTTGAGCTGCCCCACTACCTCTCTCTTTCTCTTCTTGAGTTTGCTGATCCGCTAGCACGGGGTTAGTCCGATAGCCATTTGTGTACGTGACAGTGGAGGAAATCTATTTTGATTTTTGCAGCCTTCTCTTTAAGAGATTTCTAGGTAAGTTTCTAAACTTCCTTTTAATGGCTTTGGTTTTTCATTTCCGCTTCATTATCTCCTGGGACCGGATTCGAGGAAATCAACGCGTGTTTTCCGCTATTATCGATTGATTTCCGGTGACGAATCCCAACATTATCCACTTGGTTGCTTTTTTTCCTTGGAGTTTCTTGACCACTTGTTCCATCTAGAAATTTTTCTTTTTGTCGGAGCATAACCTTTTTTTTTGTAACTAAAGGATTTAACACTTTCTTTCCTTCATCATGCATTTCACTTTGATTTTTAGTGACATCCTATTGTGAGCGGACGACGCGTTTTCGACGGGACGCGGGACTCCCTTTTGGAATGGGGCGCCATGATCTCGGGCGGATCCCTCCCTCACGTGGGGTTTTTATAATGGAAATCCGCGTTTTGGAAAATGAATAGAATTAACGCATAAAAGAACCGAGACCTAAGTCTCGATGGATGTTGTAGGAGTCGCCACCCGGCTCAGCTCAACCGGGAAATTCTTATGTAGCTGAACCGGACGAACGGCCGCTACACTATCCAGAGATTCGGGTCCGGACAAGTCCCTTATTTCGTGTCTAATTAAAATAAATATTGTCAATGTTCTCAATGGTATTTCAAAATCTAAAGTCCATTTTATTGAATATAAAAAACATACAGCGCGCACACAGAACATTTAATACAAAAATAAGGAAAAGAAATAAATATTAATTGGCTTACAACCAAATCGAATGGAAAAATAAGAACTCTCGCCTCACTTGTACAATCGCCTAGAATACACGAGAATCTAGAAAAATACAACCGCCTAAATACACGATTTAATCTATTAAATTACATCCAAAATAAAAAATAAAAATAAAAAGAAATTAAAACCTGCAAAACAGAGGGTTAGCACAATATATACAGCACGCCACAATTAGGACTCAAACAGACAGAATGGGAAATCAGGGAATTGGGGGGCATGCATTTAGGGGATAACCGGGTCGGCTCGGCTAGCCGGCCCGATTAGACCTGGAAAACATTTTGAAACGTCCCTGTATTTTTGGTTTTGTGAGAAAATCATTTTCGAAGAACAATTTTTCTGGTTTATATGCATTTTTATATATTTAAGTGGGTCGGTTTTCAGGAGAAATGGGTCTCCGTCGTTGAATTGTTCTAAATGGAAATTTACCAGAAAAGTGAATCTATGGTCGTGATGCACACAACAAAATTCATTTTAGATGATTTTTGGGGTTTTCTAATTTTTTTGAGATTTTTACAGATAAAAGAGGAAATTCTGATTCTGGAATAATGATTACAGTCGTACGACTGTAGTTTACAGTCGTGCGACTGTAATCGGTCCAGGACCAGAATTTCAGCAAAAACTCATTTTGAGTCAAAAACGAAAAAGAAATATCCTGGAAATTAAGAACAGTCGTACGACTGTATATACAGTCGTACGACTGTTCATGAAAACTAAGAACAGTCGTACGACTGTTCTTAATTTCCAGGAACAGAAATACGAAAATGCAGCAAAAATCAGACAAAATTCACTTCAAACGCCCAGAAAGCTAGGAAAAGTGTAAGGAAAAGAAGTGACTACCTTTTAGAAGCTATTCCAAGTCGTTTTGACCCCTGGCGTCGCTCCGATCCCAACAAATTCGCACTTTTTCCTTTGGAATGGAAGTTGAGAACTTTTTGTCCAAAATCCGAATTGCAAAGGATTCTGATTGTTTTAGTTCGAGTTCTTGATTTGGTTATGTAGTTAATTGATTATCCTAAGGGTTTCTAACAAGTTTTAGGTTTAATTTCGAGAATTAAAGAAAATCCAAAGGGAAGAAGATGAGTTTTCTTTTATGGTTTTTTCTTCTTTCTTTCTCTTTCTCTCTCTAGATTTCTTTCCTCACCAGAAATCCTCCCCTTTTCTCTTTCCTTTTTTTCCTTCTTTTCTACCCTCTTTTTTGCTTGCTTGCTGCCAAACCCGAGCAATTAATGCTCCTCTTTTTTTTTCTTCCATTTCTGCTGCAGAGGTATGGGCCTCTGCAGTTTTTCCGATATTAGTCGTACGACTCTCTCTCTTTTTTTTTTTTTTTTTTTTTAAGTATAGAAAATTCTAGCGCTTACAGCTGCCCCTCGCGTGATCAAATTCGACATCTAGTTCCAGGTCCATAATACCTGTGATGATGAATTTGAGAGCGTGAATCAAAGCGCCGTGAACACTGGAATGAACCTTCTGATGAGATAGGCCGATACCGGGTTTAGGTTACCTGAGGCGATACTGGGGATAAAATAAGCCGATATCAGGTCTGTGTTACCCGAGGCGAAATTGATGAAAAGATTAGCCGATATCAGGTATGTTACCCGAGGCGAGTTGAGGAAGAGATTAGCCGATATCAGGTCTATGTTACCCGAGGCGAGCTCTACGGGGGAAATAGACGAAGCCGATTTGGGCCGATACCGAGTTTACATTACTCGAGGCGGATCCGCTGGAGAACTTGGATGGTGGAACAGATCTGGGCCGATGCCGGGCTTGCATTGCTCGAGGCGGACTCGCTGGAGAAAGTTGAGATAATGGAGCGGACCTGGGCCGATACCGAGCTTACATTACTCGAGGTGGATCTGCTGACTCGCTGAGGATATTGAGCTGGGGATGAATTCCTGCACTTAAAATGGCAAGTCTTCATTCCTTGATCGAGAGATTTTTAAACAAAAATTTTTGCCCCTTCGATCAAGAATGAAGACTAGCCGGGGATAAGTAATTAATATATGCAATGTATGGATGCATGTTGATGCATATGTACATGTATGTATTTTCTGTTATTGGACGTTTCTGTCTTCCGCTGGGGAGATATGCTTTGCCCCTGGTTGATTTGCTTTTCTTGGGGCATTGTTTGATGATTATCAAAGAAGCGAGGTGACTGCTGGGGAAATGATCGTAGTATTCCTTGTACAGATCCTGCTGGGGAAGAGTGTGACAGCTTGACTAAGGAAACAATTATGGTGTTCTTTGTGTAGACCCCGCCGGGAAATAGTATGGGAAACTCTGCTGGGGAGTGATGTGACGAATTCTGCGGGGAATACTGAGGATGTTCTGTTTTTCCTGCTCCGTGGGAAGTTATGAATTTTTTTTTTTTTTAACCCAAATCAGGTTTTCAGCCCAGCGAGCCGCTCTAACTTTTGCCTAAGGCGCCTTTTCGGTTTTCACCTTAGCGAGCTTTTCATATGCCCTACCTTTTGCCTAAACTGCCCGATATGGGTTTTCAGCTTAGCGGGCCGCAGCGAGCATTTTTTTTTTTTGACTAAAATGGTGTTGCGACCCTTTATTGCTCGTTTGGGAAGATGAACTGGACTTTAGAGGACGATAAGAGATTTCAAGTTGCATGTATTTGATACATTTTCATTTGTCAAATAATGCGATGATATCGATCAGTTGAATGCAAAGTGCTTTCTTTGAATGTGTGTTTATGCAAGACAACTTTGTTTGTGCATTTGTCATAACCATGCAAATATATTTAAACAAACACTCCACTTTATTGATGAAGTCAAAATGAGTATGGTTCCTAAACGATACACATTTCACATTAAGCCAGAATCCGTCACCAGTCGTCCTTTTTAGATTTTCCGACTGATTATTTTCTCTCGTGTCTTAACTTTTGCCTAGACCGCTCTTTTCGAGTTTTCAACCTAGCAGACTCCTTTTTTTTTTCTACATGATAAAGCTTTAGCCTATCTTGGTTGATCGGGTTGGTGAACTCGTTTCCATCCATGTCCATGATCTTGACAGCGCCTTTTGATAACACCTTCTTCACCATATAGGGTCCTTCCCAGTTAGGTCTGAACTTGCCCCTAACATCAACATTTGAAGGCCTTAGTTGTTTTAGAACCAAATCTCCTGCTTTCAACTGCCGCTTGGAGTATTTCACATTTCGATTATAGGCTCTAGCCATTCTGCGCTGATACATTTGCAGGTGATCCAGTGCTTTTAGTCGCCTTTCATCTAATGCTGCCAACTATTCATATCTAGCTTGAACCCATTCAGTCTCTGGCAATTGAGCTTCCAGGGCAACTCTGAGTGACTTGAGTTCGATTTCCACCGGCAACACCGCTTCCATTCCATATACCAAGGCATAGGGAGTTTCTCCTGTCGGTGTTCTGACACTGGTTCTGTAACCCCAAAGAGCATAAGGCAATTTATCAGCCCAATCCCTGTAAGTGGTTACCATCTTTGATAAGATCTTCTTTATTGCCTTGTTAGCTGCTTCTACCGCACCATTAGCCTGTGGTCTATATGGAGAAGACTTATGATGTTCAATACCATGTTCTGCAAATAGCTCAGCAGTTGCCCCTTGAAATTGTACCCCATTGTCTGTTACTATATGGTGAGGGATCCCATACCGAGTGAAGATGTTCTTCTGGATGAACTTGACCATGTGCTTGGCTGTAACATTAGTGAAGGATTCCGCTTCGACCCATTTGGAGAAGTAATCAACTGTTACAACTATGAATTTATGCCCATTAGATGCAGCCGGATGAACTTCACCAATCATGTCTATCCCCCATGCTGAAAACGGCCAAGGAGACGCTAGATTCTGAAGTTCAAGTGGAGGAAGATGACTAACGTCTGCATAGATCTGACATTCATGACATCTCTTCACTTTTCTTATACAATCTGCTTGCATCGTCATCCAAAAGTACCCTTGTCTCATGATCTTCCTAGCCATGGCAAGCCCATTCATATGTGGCCCACAAGATCCTGCATGTACCTGCTGCATCACATCCTCTGCTTCTCGTTCTGTTAGACACCTTAAAAGGACTCCATGTGCTGTTCTTTTGTATAACTTATCCTCGAAGATTCTGAACTGACTAGCCAGTTTTCTCAGTGTCAATTTATCAGCAGCGCTGGCCTCTTCTGGGTACTTTCCCTCCTTAACATATCGGTAAATGTCAAAGAACCATGGCTTTTCTTCGGCTGATAATTCCATTACTTCATGCACTTCGAAGCAAGGATGCCTGGAAGTGGCTATAACCAGTGGTTAAGTTTGTGTCTCTTCTGGATTTTCCCACATGGAGGATAAAGTAGCTAATGCATCAGCCATCTTATTCTCATCTCTGGGGACATGTCTGAATTCACACCGGCCGAATAAACCCTTTCTGAACTGTAGCAGCTCCAAATATGGCCGTAAGGCTCTTCTTTTAGTTCCCACTCACCTTGAGCTTGCCTGATCACTAGAAGTGAATCACCGACAATTAAGACATCATTTGCTCCTAAGGTTAATAGAGTCTCCATTCCAAATAAGCATGCTTCATATTCAGCTCCATTGTTGGTTACAGGAAAGATCAGCCTTTTGGATAAAGGAATGACCTCATCATCTGGTGTTGCTATAAGTACTCCGATTCCAGCACCTTTTCTATTCACTGCCCCATCGAAGCACATGACCCATCTTTTCACTTCCACCATGGCTAACCGCTCATCAGGGAATTCCAGGTTCTCTGTGTAATCTAATTCTAGGGGCTGGTTTGCCAGAAACTCTGCCACGGCTCGCCCTTTAATAGTTTTCTTCGTGATGTACTCGATGGCGAATTCAGACAAAAGTAACAACCACCTGGACAGTTTCCCAACCAATACAGGTGCTTCATAGAGGTACTTCATCGGGTCCACTTTAGCCACAGCTTGTATCTTGTAGGATTGGAAATAGTGGCGCAGCTTCTTGGTCAACCAAATCATCGCCACACATGTCTTCTCCACTAGTGTGTATTTGGTTTCATACTCCAACAGCTTTTTGCTTAGGTAGTAGATGGGATACTCCTTCTTGCCATCTTGTTCCTGTGCTAGCATTGCCCCTATAGAGGATTCTTCAACTGCCAAGTATAAAATCAGGGGCTTCCCTGGAATTGGAGGGCTCAACACTGGGGGCTTTACCAGGTAAGCCTTGATCTTCTCGAAGGCCAGCTGACACTTGTTATCCCACACAACCGGCTGATCTTTCTTTAATAGATTGAAAATTGGCTCACAAGTGGAAGTTAGCTTGGCTATGAAGCGGCTGACATACTGCAAGGAACCCAGGAATGATCTGACCTCCTTTTCAGTCTTTGGGGCAGGCATTTCTTGGATGGCTTTAATTTTATCTGGGTCCATTTCTATCCCCCTCTGGCTGACTACATGGCCTAACAGCTTCCCTGATGTGACCCCGAATATGCACTTCTTGGGGTTAAGTCGCAAGTTGTACTCTCCAATGCGTGTTAGAAATCTATCCAGGATAACAGGGTGTTCCTCCCGGGTTGTTGATTTAACAAGCATATCATCGACATACACTTCAACTTCTTTATGGATCATATCATGCAACAGAGTTGTGACAGCCCTCTGATAAGTGGCACCGGCATTCTTTAATCCAAAAGGCATCACTCTGTAGCAGAAAGTACCCCATTCTGTGATGAACGATGTTTTCACCTTGTCGATCACATCCATCAGAATCTGGTTGTATCCCGAGAAGCCATCCATGAAGGAGTACATTGCTGCTTTTGCTGCACTATCAACCAATACGTCAATGTGAGGTAATGGGAAATTGTCCTTAGGGCATGCCTTATTCAAGTCCCTGTAGTCGACACATACTCTGACCCTTCCATCCTTTTTAGGCACGGGGACAATGTTGGCTAGCCATTCCGTATACTCCACCACTTCGAGGAACCTGGCATCTATCTGTTTGGCCACTTCTTCCTTCACCAGTGTAGCCCATTCCGGCCTTAGTCTTCTCAACTTCTGCTTTACAGGCCTGAACTTGGGGTCCGTTGGGATTTTGTGCACTGCTATTTCTGTATCCACACCCGGCATGTCTTCATACTACCAGGCGAAAGCTTTAACATGTTTTTGGAGTATTCTTATTAATTCTCTTTCTTCCTCGGATTTTAGCTCGTGTGAAATGAGTACCATTTTAGGGTTTTCATCTGTACTTATATTGATTTCATGCAATGCAGTGTCATGTATGCTAAATATGCTTGATGGTGATTCGAATGCATGCACAGAATTATCAGGATAAACATCACACAAGTAAGCAAACTGGGATTTCATTGCATTGAACTTATCATAAAGTACATCAGTTACATTGAAAATGGAGGAAATAGATACAACAAAATCATTTTCATCCTCCACAGGCAGAGGGCCTTG
This sequence comes from Euphorbia tirucalli, assembly GCA_039660915.1. NCBI lineage: Eukaryota > Viridiplantae > Streptophyta > Magnoliopsida > Malpighiales > Euphorbiaceae > Euphorbia > Euphorbia tirucalli. Next base: position 23,150,610 of record CM077636.1, on the reverse strand, counting down.
TTCTTCCTCAGCTTCCATCTTCCCTTCCGTAGCATCATCTGGGACTGCAGCTTTCTCGGCCACCTGTGCCTTAGCTTCCTCCATAATCTTGGCGATTTCAGCAACCACAGAGTCTAAGTTCACTTTGGCCATCAGTTCTTCGCCAAATCCTTCTTTGGATTTCCCAAAAGCTTTGGTTAATGCAGCAGTCAAAGCTCCCGAGATCACCTCCGTAGCTTCGGCGTAGGTCTTCTTTTCATCTTCTTCCTCGGTCACCTCTACGGTTTCTGCTATTACCACAGATGATTCTCCTTTCAGGATTTCAGATTCAGCAATTGCTTCCTCTATCATTACAGGGGCTACTGGCTCTTCCTGGCTTTTCTCAAAATCCACAACATCTGCAAAGATCTCAAAGCCAGGATACTTGACATTTCCAACCAGCACCGGTTCAGCTTGGCCCTTGTAAAGGCTTTCTCCCGCCTTCAGAAATGGCTTCATCATGACCTTGCCATTCTTGCCCTTTTTCAGATTCTTCTGCTCGGATGACCCCTCTACATAACCAAGGCCGTACTGCTTTGACTTTCCCGAGTCGATCTTGAATTTTGGCACACCTTGCAGATTAATCCCGAGTCCCATTCCCGGGACAAAGTTCAGCTTGTACAGATATCGGGATAGCCACTCCGGCATGTAGTTCTCATAAAGGACCATAGGGGCATCTATGGTTTCCCCCTCCTTAATGACAGCAATTTGAAATCCACCAAAAGGAACCACTCCTTCATCCACTGCAGCTACCATCGATTGGGCGTCTGCCTCAATAGTCACAATGCTGTCATTCATAGAGAATTTAATCTTCTGATGCAATGTGGAAGGAACACCTCCCAGAGGATGGAACCAGGGCCTTCCAAGCAATAAGGAGAAAGTGACCGGGATATCGATCACTGTGAAAATAACCATGGACTTGATGGGCCCAACTTCCACTTCTGTTTCAAAGGTCCCTATCACTGTTCTTTTAGAATCATCATATGCCCGAATGACTGTCGAGGACCTCTTCAACACTTCTTCATTCATGCCTAGAAACGGTAACATTTTCAGTGGGCAAATGTTCAGAGCCGAGCGGTCATCCACCATAACGCACGGCATCACCTTATCCATGATATAGGCTCGAATGTAAAGAGCCTTGTTGTGAGCCTTTCCTTCTGCTGGTAGGTCTTTCTCAGAGAAAACAATATTAGGAGCTCCAGCATGGACTTTGTCTAGCAAGCAGCACATAGCTTCTGGTGAAGCTATAGGGGAGACTTCAATTTCTGATAGCTTCTTCACTAAAGCCTCCCTATGCTCTTTGGAGGTCATAAGCAAGTGCCACAAACTAGCTTGTGCAGGGGTCTTCTTCAGTTGGGAAACGACCAAGTCCTCTTTCTCGACTCTTTCCGGTGCCGAAGTTCTGCCCGACCCAGTCATCGGTGCTTTATCTTTCGTCTGATCTGCCGGCTAATATACCCTTCCACTTCGGGTCACATGCTGCACTTCTGAAATCTTCAACTTCTCAACAGTTGGGAGTTTAACAGCCTCTCTTCTGTCAAATTCTTCATACTCATCCTCGGAGTCAAGATCATCCAGACATATGGGCTTGACCTCCTTACACCCATCTTCCTTCTCACACTCGGGTTTCTCTTCAGGTTCCCCTACCGCCACTGCCTGAATCATAGGGTTCGCTTGCAGAATTTGGGCAAATATGAAGTTAGCCGGTAACCCCGACTGAACCATATTAACCCGCTTCTCGAATGCCGGCAGTGGGTTAGTTTTAGTGCTAGGCTTAGGTGGTTCTTGCAGCTTTCCCTCGTCGATAAGCTTCTGGATAGCATCCCTTAGCTTATAGCAGTTATTGGTCCGGTGGCCTGTCACCACATGATAAGTGCAGAAGTTATCCTTGTCAGCTTCAGGTGGGAACTCAAACGGCCTCAAGGACTGTAGTAAGCCACCATTCCTACACTTGGCGAATATCTTTGCCAAAGTAAGAGTCCAGGGTGTTATGCCTTGTCCTCCAGGACCCCTATTCTGGTTGCCTTGCTGCTGATTCACAGTAGCCACCTCAATCCTCTTCACTTCTGACGACTGTCCGTGCTTGCCACTGGCACCTGAACCAGACCCACTGCCAGACCCAGCTGCTGTGGTTGATCTATACCCTGAACTATACCCTGTACTTCTTCCCCCTTTCTGACCAGCTGGCTTCTCCTCTTCATCCCTTTCTATTTTCATGGCCATGCTATAGACCTCACTAAGCTCCTTGAAGGAATGGAATTTCATGTTGTTCTTGAAAATATCTTTGCTGCCATCAATGAGCTTCTGTATAAGCTCATCTTCATCAGGGCGGTTCTTTAGGAGGATCATCTTGTTCATCCACCTCTGGTAGTATTCGTCAAAGGGCTCATTGAATTTCTGCTTCACCCTCTCCAAATCATACAGCTTCACCTGGATTTTGGTGTTGAAGCTGTAGTATTTGATGAAGGCTGCTGACAATACTTCCCAGTCAGACTGCTCCTCCTCTAACAGTGAGTTATACCATCCCAAAGCACCTCCCTCCAGTGTGGTGGGGAAAAGATTAATCAATTGTTGCTTTGTAGTGCCTGCTGTTAGCATAACCCGGGCATATACATTCACATGGGCCTCCGGCGAGCCCATTCCTTTGTAAGTGGGGACTTTCGGCACATGGAAGCCGATAGTAAATGTCTCGATGCCCCTACTGATCATGGCATCAACGTTCACCCCCTTCTTGGATTCAGCACTGATCCCGACCCCCTTCTTCAACTGGGCCATGACCTCGTCTAGTTCGGAGCACTTAGCTTTCATCCTCTGTTCCATAGCTGCCTCTATCTCCTACAGTTTTTCAAGACTAGCCGAAGCGTCACCACCATGTTGGGATGATTCAGCTTCTTTTTCCTTCCCGGCTCCACTACCACCGGTCTCACCAGCCTCTCTAACCACCGCCCTCATCTCTTCTTTTAACATATCGCGGAAATCCTGCGACCTGAAGAAATCTCTCAGAACATCAGCCATACTCGGTGTCTGCTCTGCCATATTCACGCCTTCCCCAGTCTCGGAATCACTATCACTCTCAACCACCCTCTGTCTCCTAGCCGCCCTTGAAGCTTGGGATCTTGTCCAAGGTCGCTCCAGTGTATTCTGCTTGGGAGTAAGTAGGAGATATTAGGGTCGTGAATGAATGACGTGATATGACATGAAAATTAAGACATGCTAGAGATGCATGGAGTGAAATTGTGCATGGAATGATGCTATGAATGGTTCCCTTTTATTATTATTATTTTTTTTCGAGGCATTCCAAGAACACCCAATGTTTATGCAAAAATGTCACGTGTGGGCCGTCACACGGACAGAACTTCGGCGCCTTTGGGGCACCTAATGAATTCGTGAAATGGTCGCGTGTATACCGGCACACGGACGTAGTTTTGACGTTTTATAGGTCTATGAGATGATATGAAATGGTCGCATGGGCCGGGCCCACAGACAAGGCCTTGATGCCTTTGAGCATATGATATGGAATGATGTTATGAGAAAGTCACGTGTAACAGGAACACGGACAAGGATTCGGCATTCGTGTAACGCCTTTCATGATTTGGTGATTGTTACAAGCCTATATGTATACTAATCAGGCACTCGGGGAGTACCTTAAATGGTGAATTAATGTCATGAAGTGGTCAGATGTGGACCACAATGTTATATGATATTTATGATGGATGGGTATGATGTTACGAGATGCATCGTGTAAATTATTACACGAAAACGGGCCTAAGGCCGTTGTGGCTTTTATTGAATGAAATGATATTGGTGGAATGGCCGAATGCAATCCGGTGCATTGGCAAAACACGGGTAATTTTGGGTACCCGATATGTTATGAAATGGGATGGAATGGTCATGACAGGCGTCCTTGAAATGCCTCTTAATTTAATTTAATTTAAGTGAAATGTAGTGAATGAACATGTCACACAATATGCAAATGGTTGCACAAAAAACGTGGGTTAGGATATATGACATACATAATGATGTTATGAATGCTATGTCAAAAATAAAATGTTAATCACACAAGTTTAATGTTATGGCTGAAAAAGAAACCGTTAGTATGGATGACAAGCGAATGAATTAATGTTTTACACACGAAATAAAATGCAAAATGGCTGCATAAAAATGTGGGTTAGTATCACACAAAGATGTTTGTGTATGGTATGTCATATTATGGAAAATGATGATTATGGTATGTTATGCATGCGTCGGTGATGTGTCACGGAGCGGTGAAGAACACATAGCAAGCAAAACGAATTCTTCCAACCTTATTCCTCCAACGTGGTCGGTCTCAAAAATTTCTAACCGAGTCCTAGGCGGGATTCACTTCAATCACCAACCGGGGGTGATGAAGGCGCGATTTTATTATTATTCACACAATTATTTTGGTATCTTAAGGGAATCCAACTAGAGCTGCCTATATGGGTTCGGTCAAAGTCGGGATAACATCAAGGCTCTCATAGCAAGATATACTCCTCACTTCTCCCCACTCAAGGGTCCTAGCGAAGGGGTTCGTACGAGGCTATGAGTGGTGTTTCGTATTCGTGCCCCTAAGACCAGGAGGAACTTAGGCGACACTTCAACAATCCACCGGGCTATAAAAGGATACCTAATCTAATGCAAAAAAAAAAATGGCTAACTAAAAATGCAAATAAAATACCAAAAGAGAATCGTCCACGTTATTTTAATTAGACACTTTTCAGGGCTTGTCAAAATTCTTTTAAGTTTTTAAGAAAACCCTTTTAAGAATATCCCCAGCGGAGTCGCCACTGTGAGCGGACGACGCGTTTTCGACGGGACGCGGGACTCCCTTTCGGAATGGGGCGCCACGATCTCGGGCGGATCCCTCCCTCGCGTGGGGTTTTTATAATGGAAATCCGCGTTTTGGAAAATGAATAGAATTAACACAACCGGGAAATTCACTGCAGCTAAGTCTCGATGGATGTTGTAGGAGTCGCCACCCGGCTCAGCTCAACCGGGAAATTCTTATGTAGCTGAACCGGACGAACGGCCGCTACACTATCCAGAGATTCGGGTCTGGACAAGTCCCTTATTTCGTGTCTAATTAAAATAAATATTGTCAATGTTCTCAATGGTATTTAAAAATCTAAAGTCCATTTTATTGAATATAAAAAACATACAGCGGGCACACAGAACATTTAATACAAAAATAAGGAAAAGAAATAAATATTAATTGGCTTACAACCAAATCGAATGGAAAAATAAGAACTCTCGCCTCACTTGTACAATCGCCTAGAATACACGAGAATCTAGAAAAATACAACCGCCTAAATACACGATTTAATCTATTAAATTACATCCAAAATAAAAAATAAAAATAAAAAGAAATTAAAACCTGCAAAACAGAGGGTTAGCACAATATATACAGCACGCCATTAGGACTCAAACAGACAGAATGGGAAATCAGGGAATTGGGGGGCATGCATTTAGGGGATAACCGGGTCGGCTCGGCTAGCCGGCCCGATTAGACCTGGAAAACATTTTGAAACGTCCCTGTATTTTTGGTTTTGTGAGAAAATCATTTTCGAAGAACAATTTTTCCGGTTTATATGCATTTTTATATATTTAAGTGGGTCGGTTTTCAGGAGAAATGGGTCTCCGTCGTTGAATTGTTCTAAATGGAAATTTACCAGAAAAGTGAATCTATGGTCGTGATGCACACAACAAAATTCATTTTAGATGATTTTTGGGGTTTTCTAATTTTTTTGAGATTTTTACAGATAAAAGAGGAAATTCTGATTCTGGAATAATGATTACAGTCGTACGACTGTAGTTTACAGTCGTGCGACTGTAATCGGTCCAGGACCAGAATTTCAGCAAAAACTCATTTTGAGTCAAAAACGAAAAAGAAATATCCTGGAAATTAAGAACAGTCGTACGACTGTATATACAGTCGTACGACTGTTCATGAAAACTAAGAACAGTCGTACGACTGTTCTTAATTTCCAGGAACAGAAATACGAAAATGCAGCAAAAATCAGACAAAATTCACTTCAAACGCCCAGAAAGCTAGGAAAAGTGTAAGGAAAAGAAGTGACTACCTTTTAGAAGCTATTCCAAGTCGTTTTGACCCCTGGCGTCGCTCCGATCCCAACAAATTCGCACTTTTTCCTTTGGAATGGAAGTTGAGAACTTTTTGTCCAAAATCCGAATTGCAAAGGATTCTGATTGTTTTAGTTCGAGTTCTTGATTTGGTTATGTAGTTAATTGATTATCCTAGGGGTTTCTAACAAGTTTTAGGTTTAATTTCGAGAATTAAAGAAAATCCAAAGGGAAGAAGATGAGTTTTCTTTTATGGTTTTTTCTTCTTTCTTTCTCTTTCTCTCTCTAGATTCCTTTCCTCACCAGAAATCCTCCCCTTTTCTCTTTCCTTTTTTTCCTTCTTTTCTACCCTCTTTTCTGCTTGCTTGCTGCCAAACCCGAGCAATTAATGCTCCTCTTTTTTTTTCTTCCATTTCTGCTGCAGAGGTATGGGCCTCTGCAGTTTTTCCGATATTACAGTCGTACGACTGTAATTTTTTAAATTACAGTCGTACGACTGTAACGATAGTCGTACGACTCTCTCTCTCTTTTTTTTTTTTTTTAAGTATAGAAAATTCCGGCGCTTACACCTATGTAACTAAAGGAGTAACTTGACTATACCCTTTGTTAACAAGTAAAGATTTACCTTCACTAACATAAGCCTTTAGTTCCTTGATACTCTTCACTACGAGGTCACATTTCTCTTCAGAATCAACAACAATATTCACAACTTTATGAAATGCAACACACATTTTCTCATACATTAATGCTTATTATTTCCATTGATTATAACTACATATGGTCTCTTCAAATCTTTTCTTTAATGAGCTGTGATGTACTTAGCAGGAACTTGTTGCACTTTCCTCAGTTGAATAACTGACAATGCATGTCTACATAAGATTCCTCTAAAATTAAACAATTTGCACTTGTAGTTCACGTCACAATCTATGTCTTTGAATTCTACAGAAAAAATTTCATCATTCCTTTTGTCTCCAACTTTAACATCTTTTGCAACCTCATAAAGATAAATTAAGCCATTAAATTTAACTAATGAAAAATAACAATAAATCTTTTCCTTCAAATCTTCCTGAAACTCTATAAATTTTGCATTTGTAAAAGCTCTTTGAAACTGTTTCTCAGTTTCATAATTACTTATACATTTATAACAAGAGTTAAAAGAATTGTAAACAGTTAAATTTTCTTTCTCCATTTTACTTTGCAATGCATAATTATATTATTCTAAAAAATTGTCCAAAGTAGTTTTTGAGTTAACATATCCATAAAAAAAATACATTCATACTTTCACTATATTGTGTAGTTGACACACTGGCCCAAAATGTATTTTTCATATATATAGGGATCCAATGATGATACTCACCATGTAATATTTTCAATCATTTATTATTTACCAGATTATAAGTCTCAACCATTAGTGTCCATCCTTCTTCAAATTCATCTTTTATCAAAGAGTCATACACAATTGATTGTAAAACTTCCTTAATTGCTTCATAATCGTCATATCCTTTTAATTTTTCAAGAAGCTTCTTCATTACATGCCATAAACACCATCTATGTCGAACACTTTGGAATACTATCTGTATTTCATTTTGCATAGCCTTACATTGATTAGTAATGATTGCCTTAGGAAGGTGTTTTGACATGCACTTTAGCCATGTTTCAAATAACCAAACAAATAATTCATTATCTTTAGTAGTTAATCAGCCACAACCTAATAAAATGAAATGACCATGATGATTCTTTCCTATAAAAGGAGTAAATGGCATATCATATGTATTGGTAAGATACATAGTGTCAAATGTAGTTACTTCTCCAAAAGATTCAAAATCTACTCCTTCCATCTGCCTATAACAAATTTTTCAATCTGCATTTTTTATCAACACTAGTTGCATAGAAAAAGTTATTTTGTGTCTTGGTGAAAAAAATCAAAGATTCTATCTACATCTTTTTTCCTAAGTCCTTTTCGCCTCACCTTTTCAATATAATTTCGGCATTCTTTCTCACCAAATTCTAGATTTTCATATCCACCAGCTTGAATGACATAAGAATGAAAATTTTTGCTCACCTTTATCCCAACTTGATTGTTCATCTTTGGTCGTCGTTTCATATGGTCATTGAGTTTTTTGTTTCATCTAAAATATCTTGGTTTTTTAGAACTCAGTAAATGACTATGGTCCAGAGCTACGGTGGTAAATTCAAATTTTCTATTAGAAAGCACTTTTACTTTCAATTTTGCTTCACACCCAATTTTTGTTTCCAATTGAGATTTAAAAGAATTTTTTTGAAAGAGCACTCTTTCTTGCCTTTGTGCATGACAGAGTATAATATTTCAAATTTCCATAATCTCCTCGTTGGAAGTTCTATTAAAGATTCCAAACCCTTTGCACTTTGCATAAGTGTAGTAATAAGTATAAAACTCTTCTATGGACAAAAATGTCATCCCAACTCTAGGTTTTTCTTTAATTACTTTCTCATTATCATTGTAATCATTTAGATCATCATGACTTGAAGTATTTGTATCAATAATCACGTTGTTTTCTAAATTGTTGTTGATATATGTAAGTCTATTAACATCCATTTAAAGAGAATTAAAAACTTTTCAGTATAAAATAATTCAAAAGAAATCAATGCCTTATCAATAAAATAAAAATAAAATAAATCAATTAACAAGAACATATAGCACATAATATCTTAGGGGTAATCAACCAAAAGTCAAGAATACTAAACAATTTAATTAAAAATCAACCCCTATTAAACTAATTAAACACATATCAAATCATTCTATAAATTAGTAACATATCAACTGCTTTTATGAGAGGAAATTAATAAATACCATCATAAAACTTAACAGATTCAGATGAATATATGAATATATGAAAAAAGAAAAATATAACATATCCATATAAGGAAATAAATAAATATGAATCAAATAAATCTGGTAACATACAATATTTGAAATTTATAATACTGATCCTTTTCTTAACAATCTGAAGGTCCAACTTTAAGAAGGTGCTCAACTTATGTTACATGAGAAGTAAAAAATTATGGATTTTTGAAGTTTGCCTTTGCTTTGATTCATGGATGATAATGCGAAAAGAATAGTTAACTTAAGAAATAGAATACTAATTTGAACCAAATATACACTAATTGTTAATCATGTGTATACGAACTGTTAATGATTAGTCACTGAAATTGACTTTTCTAGCTAATTACACATTTTCTAATTTCCACTCTTCATGATTTGCTCTAATTTGCACTAATTGTTAACTGTAAACTTTTCTACTCTAGTTTAGTAAACATATACTAGCTGTAAACTAAGGATAAACCTACAATAAATTAACTATAAACTAAGGATAAACCAAGTACACACTAACTAAGCAAATATTATAATAATGGATAGTAGTCCAATAATAAACTATGAGTTTACCAACAAAGTTCCAACAATAAATAAAAATAGGTTAATATCATAGCATCTTAATCCAATAAAAAAAAAGTACAGGTAAATTAGCAAATACCTTCAACACAAGCAAATTCTCATAGAGGGAATCAAATAAAAAAATCAGTAATCATGCTGAAGCATAAGGTACAACAACCACATAATAAGAATGTACCCAAATTCAAAACTCATTGAAAAGGTGCAGTTACTAACACGAGAAGCAGAAACAATTAACAGAATAATTGGGAAAAGTCACATAAAAAACCCCCTAAAAAACACTATATGCCATGAAAAGAAGTAAACCAACAATAAATTATGACGTATCTAACAAATTGGGATGAATAAACTCTAAATCTTTCACGAATTCGAAAAATTTCTAATTTGTATTCAATTCGTAGTAAATTGGAAATCAACTTGGATATTTTACAAAAATCAATTTTATGTTAACTTCAAAAACCCAAATGAAATCAAGGAAGATTTAAAAAACAAATTAAGAAATCATACTTGATTTTTCAAGCTTGCATGTCATCTTCCAACCATCAAGGAATAAAAGGAAGAAATTTGAGCAACCTGATGTGCAATTACTCCCAAATCGGTGAAAGAATCAAATTGATTAGGATATGTAATAAACAACAGAAGAAAGTAGCTAATATAAGGAAAATCAAATCTGTTAGGTTTAGGCATAATAGATCTCTTGCTATAAATTAACTATATTTATATTTAGTAACTTAGTTGACATTTTATTAAATAGTAATTAGATGAATTGATATTATAATAATTGTTGGATCTAATTGATAAACAATTAATATTCAATTGATATTCAATTAAATTGTTTTTGAATCTTGACTATTTTACAAATTTCTACAATATCTTATTATGTTCAAGTATTTAGACCATAAAAACAATAAGTTCAGCAGATAGTATTATCATTAATAATAAAGCTAAACTCAACACTTTTTTTCCATGTAGTACATAAAGAAATACTCTAATAGTAAAAATACGATCATATTTATATTGCCAATTAATCACTTAGTCAGCATAATTTCTCAATCATATAATTTATAGCCTTTAATTTTACAAAATTGGAAAAATTATGTTTCATAACATTATGATTACTGTTTTTATAAAAATAATGTTATTATTACTTATAATAAATAATTAGTGTTAATCTAAAAAGTGATTGTCTAATTTTAGAAAAAAATATACAATTCGTGTAAATTATTCAGAAGCTTGGTGCCAAATCATTCAATCAATAACACATCTCATAACCAGATAAAAAAATCATGTAAATATTTACCTCAAATGGTAAAAAGATGACAAAAAGACTTTTGAATAAGAATGAATTTGAGATGTCGTTTCAATCATGTGCCATCAAAGGAAAAAAATGTTGGGCTTTGTTCCCTTCCTATGTGGAGGAAGAGACGCTCAAGCCCTTGAAGCTCATGTGCATCCTTCAAGGTCTGAAGTGTTGGGTTTCCAACATGAGGAAGCTCTTCGTGAGCTACACTTTAAGAGGTGATATGATAACGGCTAAGAAACTGAAATCAACAAGTTTCCCCGATCTATCTTGAAGGATTTTAACCAAATTGAACACTTTATGTTTTGTTCAATTAAAACAATTCAATTGCAGCAAACATGTGTTTAGAGAATTAAATACTTAATGGAAAACAAACATGTAATTGCAACAAAGAATGTAGAAGGATGAACTATAATCACCAAGAATAGCAATATATAATTCGAAATTTCACAAACATGAACAAAGGTTGGTGATAACAAACCAATCCCAAGGTGTTTAATTGACAATGAAAAGGATTCAAACCTGACACTTTCAATTAAGCATTCTTAGAACCTGAATGTGGCCGATTCACAAGTACCTTGCCAAAATACTTGTTCACTATCAAGATAATATCGCAAGACTGAAGAACTTGATCTCTCAAACTCATAATATCGTAAAATAGCCTCGGGCTGGATTCTCAACAAAGAGAGTAAATTATGAAAATTTCAGTTTATTCTCATTAAACTTGTATCCTCTCAAACAATTACATTGGTGTTTAAATAGACAACATAAACCTAACCCTAAACTGAAAAGGAAAACAAATCCTTGTCTGAAAAACTTAAAACTAATCCTTATGCAATAAGGATGAAAAAAACGAAATCCCTTTTGAAGGTTGTTTATGGGATGATTTTTATGCCCAAAACAGCTCACTTATTGAAAACATTAACAATTACATAAAGATACCTAAGCCCAATTCAAAATCCATACATATTCCCTAAGGGTGCCTTCAGTGCTAACACTTAATTATCCTTAGCTCATACGTAGAAGTCCAATTAGGCCCAATCTAACTAAATAATTCTGTAAGATCCATAATCACCTTCGTGAACTTGAATACAACACAAGATTGAATTATCTCCATGTGAAGTATTTGGCATGTTGTAATTACCCCAACCTCCATATGTTTTAATAAGTGTATAACTAGGCCATTAAGCACTTGTTTCATCTTCTTTGCACAGCTCCATGTTATTGGACAAATTGGCAGCTCCATAGTATCTCTCTTGTCTCCATGCTCCACACCTCTATAACCTTGTGGTGTGATGACCGCATCATTCCCTCTCTCTTGAAAAGGATTTGTCCTCAAATCTTCGTCACCTGGTATGTCTAGCTTGCAGGCATTATCCCCAATGTGTGCAACAATTTGAAATGGTCCATCATCCTTCGGATGTAACTTTGAAAGCCTTTGTGTAGGAAATCGCTTCTTGCGCATATGCACCCACACCCAATCACTGGGTTCAAACAACAATTTCTTGCATCCTTTATTGGCTCGCCGTGCGTAATGCTCATTCTTCTTCTCAAATTGTTGTCTCACTTGTTCATGCAACTTAAGCAATGATTCTGCCTTCTTCTTACCATCTATACTTTTCCTTTCATCAGCAGGTAAAGGGATCAAGTCTAATGGTGTCAAAGGATTAAAACCATAAACAATTTCAAACGGTAACCAGTGAGTATATGAATGCACTGCCCTATTATATGCAAATTCAATACATGGTATGCCTTCCTCCCATGATTTCAAGTTTTTCTGAATAACAGTTCTACAATCGATGCATATTTACATAGTTCCATCCTTTTTTGGTACTAGAATGACTGGTACAGCACATAGACTCATAGATTCATAAATTAATTCCACTTGCCTTTGAAGCTCCTTCGTCTCCTCTGGATTACTTCTATAGGCTGGTCTATTAGGAATTTGTGCACCAGTACAAAATCGATTTGATGCTCAATTCCTCGGATCGGGGCAGCTTGTTCAGCATCTCTTTAGGGAACAAGTCCTCAAACTCCTGTAAAGGAGGGTAAACACTTGAAGGAAGGTCAAATTGGTTTAGACATGATAAACAAAAACTCTTGCAATAAAATAACAACAGATTTTTGTTTTCAGATTCAGCTTGCTTAATATCTCTCATTTTACCATATAATGATAAACTTTAGGCTATCTTAATGCTCCTTCCTTTTTCTCTCTTCTCACTCTCATCTCTCGGCCTTAATGCCTTTTCTCTCACCTCTTCTCTTTTCTCACCCTCACTAATTTTAACACTCTTGTTTTCACTCTCCTTAACCATACCCCTAGTCGTGGTGTTTTCTTGAGACATTCTTTGCATATAGAGCTGGTCCTCATATACTTCAGCGGGCGTTAAGGGTGATAATGTATACTTCTTCCCATCCTTGACTATGGTAAATTTGTTCGGACGGCCATGATGTAGTGCCAAACGATCAAATTGCCAAGGTCTCCCTAACAAAACATGACAAGCTTTTACGGGACTAAATCATAAAGCACTTCATCAGTATAAGAACCAATTGAAAAGTTCAGAAGTACCTGCCTAGTAACCTTGAGTTCGTTACTATCATTCAACCATTGTAATCGATATGGATTAGGATGTGGAATGGTTGAAAGTCCCAACCGATTCACCAAAATGTGGCTAACCACATTACATCAACTCCCTCCATCAATGATCATCAAATACATCTTCCCCTTCACTTTACATAGAGCATGGAAAATGTGTTCCCTTTGTTCGGTTAAGCTACTCACTCCCATTTTCAATGTGCGTCGGGTGACCAGATTTACAACATGTCCTCCCTTGCTATCTATCTCTTCAATATCACTACAATCTTCCAAGGAAGGCATATCTTCAAGTTCGGGATCAGATTCGGAGTTAGATTCAGATGCCAACTCTCCATGCTTCATGACCATGGTTCTTTGATTCGGGCAATCCCGTGCATAATGTCCTCTTCCTTGGCACTTAAAACAAACAAGATCACGAGTTCAAGTTGAACTCTCGGTTTTTTTATTCTTTGGGGCAGCCTCTCCCAACTTCATCTTCCCAAAAGCTTTTGTGTCAATTCGTGCTTTTTGGTCACTTTTGGAGTGATAATCAGCCTTGGACTTGTGATCACTTCTCGAGTCCCTCTCTCTTGGTTCTGACCTCCATGGGGCAGAATTAGTACCCTTATAACGTGATCTACCCCTTGATGCTCAATTTGTACAGCCTTATGGAGCATGTCCTCCATGTAAAACATGTTTGCAGCTCTAGGACATTCTTGATTTCCCATTTCAACCCTATGAGGAATTTAACCATGGTGGCCTCCTCACTTTCTTGTACATTAGCCCAGATAAGTGCCATTTCCAAATATTTGTGGTAATCCTCAACGGACTGATTACCTTGTGTTATGGTCTGAAGTTCAATCAACAACTCCTTATGATAATGCATTGGCACAAACCGTTTCTTCATGAGTCGTTTCATCTCTCTCCAAGTTGTTACGGGTTCATCTCCATCTCTTTGCCTTGTTCGCTTCAACTGATCCCACCAAATAGCAGCATAATCAGTCAATTCAAAAACAACAAGCTTAACTTTCTTCTCCTCGGAGTATTCATGAATGTCAAAGATAGCTTCTACTTTCCGAACCTATTCAATATACGCCTTCGGATCGCTAGCACCTCGGAATGTTGGCATTTTCAGTTTGATAGCATTGAGGTTACTATCTTTTCGGTCATGTACTCGTTGCCTTGAAGTGGACCGCACTTCTTCGTCGGATTCAGATACGTCATCCTCCGTATTAAATGTCCCAACATTTCTTGAGTTCCGGTAGGGTCGTTCTTTGTGTTGCTTTTGTTCGGACATCAAATCAGCAACAATGTTACCAATTCGTTTTAATTCACCTGCAACAGCTTGTTGCCACAAATCTAGATCAACCTTTTTAGAGTTGTCTTCATAGGATTTGTTAGACATGATAAATAAGAAAAGAAGCGAAAAAAAAACTAATCTAAAGCAAGAAAAGAAAGAAAACAGAAGAAATACCTCCCAATCGGTTCAATCACTCTTTTGTATTATCTTGATGGATCACAAGGATCAATTTAGGTAATTCGAATGCCACAGAAGCAATAAAGATGACAAAAAAAAGGTAGGCAGGATTCTAGATGCAAAGATGGCTAAAATTGAAATGAAAGGAAAATAACGCACACTAGGAACAAGAATAAAAGACAATTTTTGAAGAAAAGACAAAGGCTGAAAAATACTCAGGAGTGTGTACTAGCATGCAAAGTCATTAAGTTCAAAGCATAGGTGCACAAATCACTCAGTTGCATATATTTCCAAACTTGCTTTCTTTCTCCGTTTTGAGTATAACTGAATCACTTTTTTTAACCTTTTTTTTTTTGAACTTGTTATATGCAATCACGACAGCTAACTTTAATTCATGCACACAAATATTCAAAATTTTCAAAGATAATAAATTGAAATCAGCTTAATTAGTGCATACACACAAGTTAAGGTAGTGAATAAGAGTAGAGTCCAAAAAATTAATCAATACGCTACAACTACGAACCTAGTAATTTAGATGCAAAAGTATGAGCAACTCGATCAATAAATTTGACACTAGAAGGGCTGGTCCATTTTTAGGGTTTTCGGACGCGTAGAACCATATTGATGGTTTCAGATTTAGATAGAAAAACAAAATCCTTAAGAGCCAAGGCTCTGATACCAATTGATATGATAATGGTTAAGAAACCGAAATCAACAAGTTTCCCCGATCTATCTTGAAGGATTTTAACCAAATTGAACACTTTAAAGAGATTATGAATTTTATGTTTTGTTCAATTAAAACAATTCAATTGCAGCAAACATGTGTTTAGAGAATTAAATACTTAATGGAAAACAAACATGTAATTGCAACAAAGAATGTAGAAGGATGAACTATAATCACCAAGAACAGCAATATATAATTCGAAATTTCACAAACATGAACAAAGATTGGTGATAACAAACCAATCCCAAGGTGTTTAATTGACAATGAAAGGGATTCAAACCTGACACCTTCAATTAAGCATTCTTAGAACCTGAATGTGGGCGATTCACAAGTACCTTATCAAAATACTTGTTCACGATCAAGATAATATCACAAGAATGAAGAACTCGATCTCTTAAACTCACAATACCGTAAAACAGCCCCGGGCTAGATTCTCAACAAAGAGAGTAAATTCTGAAAATTTCAGGTTATTCTTATTAAACTTGTATCCTCTCAAACAATTACATTGGTGTTTAAATAGACAACATAAACCTAACCCTGAACTGAAAAGGAAAACAAATCCTTGTCTGACTAGGAAAGCTTAAATCAAAACAAATAAGGAAAACTTAAAACT
Organism: Euphorbia tirucalli; assembly: GCA_039660915.1. NCBI lineage: Eukaryota > Viridiplantae > Streptophyta > Magnoliopsida > Malpighiales > Euphorbiaceae > Euphorbia > Euphorbia tirucalli. The sequence goes on along the minus strand of CM077636.1, from coordinate 23,134,374 downwards.
AATCCTTATGCAATAAGGATGAAAAAAAACGAAATCCCCTTTTGAGGGTTGTTAATGGGCTGATTTTTAAGCCCAAACAGCTCACTTATTGAAAAAATTAACAATTACATAAAGATACCTAAGCCTAATTCGAAATCCATACATATTCCCTAAGGGTGCCTTAAGTGCTAACACTTAATTGTCCTTGGCTCATACGTAGAAGTCCAATTAGGCCCAATCTAACTAAATAATACTGTAAGATCCATAATCACCTTCGTGAACTTGAGTACAACACAAGATTGAATTATCTCCATGTGGAATATTTGGCATGTTGTAATTACCCCAACCTCCATATGTTTTAATAAGTGCATAACTAGGCCATTAAGCACTTGTTTCATCTTCTTTGCACAGCTCCATGTTATTGGACAAATTGGCAGCTCCATAGTATCTCTCTTGTCTCCATGCTCCACACCTCCATAACCTTGTGGTGTGATGACCGCATCAAGAGGTGTAAGAAAGATTTTTAAGTCTTTGTGAGGTGAGAAAGACTTTACCATGTGAGGGAAGAAAGACTTTATATATTGTGAAGTGAGAAGGAGTATGTGAGCAGATGTGATGAGGTGAGAAAGTGAGGCATAACAACATTTGAAAGAGTTTTGGATACAAGGGAGTAGAGAGAACTAAGAGAGAAAATCTTTTAAGTTTATAAACTTTGTTCTTCAACTATACTCTTCTTCTTCTTCTTTCAACGACCTCTTGCTCATACGGAGTCTGGTCGTGCTGATTTTTGGAGAGCATATTAGAGACTGTTGTTTTCTTGATTCTGGACGGTCAGATCAGAATTTGGAGGTTCATAAATTTAGATATTCGGATTTGCAACAGCTGCTGTTTTCTGGGTGCTTTTCTTGCGTCTTTGCTGTTCTTCTTGTAGTTTCGTTTCTAGCAGTTAGATTTGGCTGAAACTTTAACTGGAGTTTGAAGAGACATTTTGCTTGATTCTGATGGTGGGATTAGTCACTGGAGGTGAAAAGGTCCTCGTTTGTCCGTCCACGTTTTGTTATTTGCGGTTTCTTTTCTACAGATTTTCAGCTTGAGCTGCTTCATCCTTTTCAGTCTTTTAAACATGTTCTCTTCAGATTGGGCTGAAATTTGGTGAGCTTGTTCTAGACTCATTTGTTTTCATTTACGGTGGAGATCTTGTTTGGAACTCTAGAACTTTTTGCTCTTACTATGTAACTTTGGTGTATTCATTTGTTGTAATTGTATGTTGGAACAGTGAAACTTGTTGTTGTTCACTAGCTCCGTTTTGTATATGCTGTAAAACTTTGATATTATAGTGGATACTTTATCTTGGGCCAGGAGAGATCTCGTAGTTTTTATTTATCCTTCACGTTGGATGAGTTTTCCATGTAAAAATCTCGGTGTTTCTTGTGTTTGCTTGTGAATGTTCTACTAATTACGCTCCTCACAGATTCAATTAAGCGGGTGAAAGTTTATTCCGTATTCCTTTTTCATAAAAAAAAAAAAAAAAAGAAAGAAAAAACAATGAATTTTGTTTTTGGGTGGCGTAGTAGATAAGGGAAAAGAGTGCATGAGAAAAGAAAAGAAAGCAATCAAAAAATTAGAAATAAAAGAGAATAAAATAGGACTAATCAGTAAAACGACGGCAATAGTTATTTCTCTGCTATTTTTTCTTGGAAGAAAGGAGCACACAAGCTGTGTGGCTAACAACTTGCACAAAAACGATAGTTGAGATTTGGATTTCCACATTCCGATGATATCTGCCGCGTCAACATAGCCAATGGTACGAGAATGAATCATTGAATGGGAGTAGTTTATTCTAGAATTTTTGCAAAAATGGTACATTAGATTTGGATTTCCCTTTCCATTTTCTTTTTCTCCGTTATTTAGTAATGAATTGGATTCTTCCACTCCTTTATTTTCCCTTCTTTTGGCTTCTTCTTCCTTTCTTGGTCCAACTACTGCTTCTTCTTTGAAGGAGCTCGTAATTAAACCTGTACAACCAACCACACATAATCTGATCACATTCAGGGAGATATTTTGATTATAATATTAATTAACAAGACCTCGATTCTTAATTACCTTGGATGATGAATTTGGCTTCCAGTCACCAGCATTTTGCTTACACTTTGCGTAGTATTATGATTATGAATCAGAATCCGCAAAGGATGAATCTGGAAGCAGGGAAGAGGAGAGCTGAGAAGCCAAAAAGAGAAATGGTAATCAAATAGTGTTTAAACCACGTGATTGGCTTCCATTTGATTTCAACACTGGAGCTCTTCATTCTCTTTCCGCTCATGGGCTCTTTCGACAGATCGAAGCTCGATCCCTTCATTCTCAGCTCTTGAATACTCCTGCTCACCGCTCTACTCTCATTCTTTTCTCTCTGCAGTTGCCTCCATACCTTCCAATACATCATAGCTTTCACCTGTACCAACACCATAAACACCGCCGATCCACACCCCGATATCACCGACGGCATCCACCATTTTCTGCAGTTGTGATCCTCTGATCTGCTGTTAACTGAAGATGTAAACAAGAGAGTCAGAAATATTCCATGAAACATTAGGAAGAAACAACAGATTTGAAATATTTCGCTTTTGATTGAATTCATTCTGTTTTCTTTCATTGCGATTCTCCGGCCGAATAGATCCTCTTCTCTCTGCCATAGCTTTAGGAGGAGGAGATGGCCTGGACTGTGGGAGATTTCTGATAATGGATGGTTTTGAATTGCACAGATTAGTTTCTGTTGGTGCTCTTCATCTACAGGGATTTCTACTACATGTGCGTCTTTCACTTCAGCCATTTTCGCACAAAATTGAACAAAAAACAAAAAATAAAAAAATAAAAAAATAAAATTAAAGAATGGAAACAATAATTAGTTGATAATGGAACGAAAATAGAGAACAAAGAAAGTAAGCTTGAGAGTTGCAGATTGATGAGGCAAGATTAAAAGATTGCTGTGTAAAGTTTAGTGAGAGAGAATGAAGAGTTTCAGGGATTTAAATTGCTGGGATCGTCAAGTCACAACGGCTATAATTTATTCCTTCTAACGGTCAGATTTCTTGCCTTTTTTTTTTTTAATTTTTATTTTTGTATTTTTCTGTTTCAACCATCATGTGTTATGTTATGTTCTTTGTGGGCCTGGTTGCGGTTGGGCCCATTATTTTTCCACCTGGTTACTTCAACTGTTATCATCGAACTTTACGGCGTCGTTTTGATATTGTGCATGCCTCAATTCCTGAAGTTTGTCCGCCCGCATCTCTCTGATTCTGTTAATTTCAGATTCAAGTTTCTATGTCTCATATCTTCTTTACCTTTTTGTTTTGCTTATTTGAGACAATTTGCAAATTTTAAGGGTTATTCGAGGTTGTCTAAATTGATAACGAAGCTTGATAAGTTTTCAGAGACAACAAAATTCTGATACGAGGATTACGTCAAGAAATTAGGAACGATGTAGATTCAGAACTGGCACACTTATGAAAGTAGCTTTCCCCGCAATTCAATGGATTATATTCTTCTTCTATTCTTCGGTTCCTCCTTTACACCCTAAAGCAGAGGCTTCTGCACCGAATTCAGATTGATTCCCTTTGGCTTTTTCACCTGGTAATTCCCCTTCTTTTGCTCCCCTGTAATTTCATAAATGGACTTGGTTGTATTTGCTTCTCTCGCTTCTCTTTTTCATCTTTAAGCTTTAATTGGCTTTCTCCAGTCACTTGGGTTGAATTATATCAAGTTTCAATAGTTAATTTCATGGAGAAATTGGGGAACCCCCAGCTATTGTTTATTTCTTCAGTTGTCATGTATGCCACTGTTAAACCTCGTTCCATTCTCCATAATCAAAATTGAGCCTCCTGTATATGTTGTTGGTTACCGATTGTTTATTTATATGCTTTATTTCATGAAGTTTGTGTATGCACTTAACCCTTGGCTTATGATGAACGCTGGTTATATAAGTCAGTCCGTTTGACCTAAGCTTTTCAAGCAAGCCTCGGATTGTTTTCACAACTGAATGAATTATGGAGAATGTTGTTATAATTGTCCTCCTTTAAGTTTTTGTGATTCAATTTCAATCCTCTAAGCATTATGTTGGCAGGATCTTGTGAAGTGACACCCAAGCAATTTAGGTAAAAACGCTTTTGTTTCCTAAGCCCATGTAAAGACATACTTTGAAAATTTGAAGCACATTTTTTTTTTTTAACTTCTTTAGACTTTTTTTTATGCTCTAAATTCTCCAGTGCTGGTCTGAAATGGAAGATCAATATAAGGTGTTTGCTTCATTCATTGCAGTACACAGGCAACCTTATTCTTTACAGGGATTAAAAACTAAGAAATATGTGATGTACAAATATATAGTAGTAAGAAATATTAGTTTTTGATTTACATTGCTCAATGACAGAAACTTTAAGAATAAACTATCTACTATGGTTGTTTGCTGATAAATTTTGAATAAAACAGAAAAGAACACTTTTATTTTTTTCTCAGTGTATATGGGTGGAACATAAAGCTAGAATCTTCAAGCACTTCCATTATCATCAAACTATCCGAGCTCTTTTCCCTTTTGTTTTATTTTTTCCATCTGGCCTATCATCTCAGCTCTCCCTCTCTCTCTCTCGTCATCGTTATTTTCCTTTTTTGTGAAGACGCTTTTTAAGGACCCTAGGGAAGAATTTCTCCTAGCTCTCCATATAAGTTGAAATAATCGAGTTCACAATATTTCGATTACTGAAGCTGATTATCATGTGTGGACTGTTAGTGGTTTTCCCAAAATCTGGAATAAGAATATAATCCGCTTGTGCTGTGATACTATAATATTGTCGTTCTTGAATGTTTCTAACCTATTAGCAGTAAAATTAGGAACTAATTATTCAACATTTTTCTGTTTCTAAATGAGCTAGTATGCATATTCATTTCTTCAAAAAGTAGTTGTCACTTGATGTTTGTCTATATATACTGAGGAGTGAGGAACACTACTACAAATATGATGAGGTGTCATAGTTCATTTCTCATGTCTAAATTCTGTTCTAGAAAGACCAAGTGATTTTCCAAAGTGCTAACAATATAGGAACCATTGCTTCTAATGAATGGAATTGAGGTCTGATGCAGGGTGCAGCAGTTCAGATTGCCATTTATATCCTTTATTTGTTGTAGATAAGGTTTAGTGAGAGGCTGAAGAATAAGCACACAGAATTTCACAAACTTATGTTGCAATATATGAATTGTACAACTTCCGAATGCGTCAAACTTCTGATATACTGACTATCTCTTAGTTCAGATATTAGCTCCATGTTTTTCAGTGCTTGTTGTGGGTGGAAAACAAACTACAACTATCTGGACAAGGAATTGGTTCCTCCTCGTGTTGCATTTCGATATTTATTACTGTCATATAACATGAAAATGTGATTCTAGCTAGGATGTGAAGGAGTCTTTGAGCCGTATTGGTATTAGTGTGAAATACAGAGACTTTGCTATGATTTGGTTGAATTAACTGAAACTGATACCTTTGTTGCATTCAACAGCAAACTGATGTTCCTATATCAATTGATGCTTTCTGGTCAATTAGAGGCCTTTTTCAATTGAATAGATGAGAAGGTAACACAAACATCCATGTCTATTGTGATGTGGTAAAGCTAATCTGTTACATGGTGCCTTTAGAACTATATCCTTCTTCTCCAATTGTTATATGCAGAATTTAATTGATTTAATTAGCTTAGCTATCCCTAACTTTATTTTTATGTTTAAACTATATCATTCATTTTTTTTCCAGGTATAAGTTAGCTGCACAAGAGTGATGGTCTATGAGCTCAAGATAGGAATTATCATTGATCGAAATGCAAACTGTTCAGTCAATCTCCACTCTCCCACCTTCCCATTTATACAGATTTCTCATCAAAACTACAGTGCCTTTCCTTTTTGCAAGATTTTCCTTTTGTTCTTCACTTGCCAACAGCTCAACATCCTCAAATCCCATCCTTCACCATTACCTGATAGAGACCTTCAAATTTTCAGAAACCCAAGCTCTCAATGTCGCCAACCGCTTCTCTCACATCAAATCCATCGAAAAGCCTCGGTCTGTGCTTCAGTTTTTTCAAAGCCTTGGTTTTTCCAGTTCTCATATATGGTCTGCTGTCCGTCTTGCGCCCCAAATTCTTTTCGCTAGAATTGACAAGAGCCTTAGCCCTAAAATCAAGCTTTTTCAAGATCTTGGTCTTGTGGGTTATGAGTTGGGTAAGTTCATATCCAAGAATCCCATGGTTTTAACAGCTAGTTTAGAAAATAAATTGGTTCGTCGTATTGAAATGTTGAAGAAAATATTGTTGGGGGATAAGAATAATGAGGGTTTGATAAAGGTTATGAATAGATGCAATTGGATTATAACCAGATATCCTGATTCAAGGTTGCTATCCAATATTGCTTTGTTGGAGGGTTGCGGGATAGTGGGGTCTCAGCTGGCAATGTTAATGAAACGGCAGCCCAGGCTTTTTGTTACAGAGGAGACTAAAATTAGAAATCTTATTTCACGGACTTCAAATATGGGGTTTTCTGTTAATTCAAGGATGTTCGTTTATGGTTTATTAACTGTTAGTGGCATTGGTGATGGAACATGTGAGAGAAAATATGGAGTTTTGAAGAGTTTTGGGTTTTCTGAGTGTGAATCCACAAAAATGTTTGTAAAGGCACCAAGTTTACTTAGGTGCTCTGAGGAGAAGCTGAAGTTGGGAATTGATTTCTTCTTGAACACAGTGAGGATTAAAAAGCAGGTCTTAGTTCGAGGACCTCAATATTTGATGCTGAGTATTGAAGAAAGAGTCATTCCTAGATATAAGGTTTTAGAGATTATTAAGTCAAGGAGGTTACTAAAGAAGGAGCCAAGATTTCTTAATGTGTTGCATTACACAGAAGATGAGTTTGTGCTGAAGTTCATCACCAGGTTTCCAGATGAGGCGGAGGGTTTGTTGGTAGCTTACAAAGGTCATGCCCTAGATTTATCTTCAGAAGAAGAAAACACTTGATTTCCATTTTTTTTAATTTTGAATAATCATCCTCGCATGCATGCTTTAATGACTTGGAGAGTAAGAGGACCTCCAACCATATCATACAGATTGAACACAACTGCAAGACCAATTCACTGGATTCATAATGTTTTTGATTGAACATTAGTTTGTTGGTCGTGTAACTATTGAAGGTATTTATGTATAGGATGTTTTCTAGAAAAGTTTTGTTGGAAAATTGAGAGATAGGATTTGTTGTTTAGTTGATTTATTTATCAAATAGGGAGTTGGAAAACTGTAAAATGATTATAACTTTGTTTTCTAGATGAAAAGCAGGGAAGATTTAAATAATTTCTTTGTTCTCAGTTCCGGGTCCTCCGGACAACAACTTTCTTGAAATGCATGTTGTTTACCATATGAAGTAATGCTGCCAGAAAAGGGAGGGGTAAGGTTTTGAGTTCAAAACTCAAGCTCTTTGAATATCTCACAACTATGAATACAGAAAGAGCAACGCTCTCAGGAACTTCATTGAATTTTAGCGACAATATTTGGCTTTCTTGTTGAAATTTTACTTCATTTGATGTCATTTTATGAATATAGACAATAAAATCTTTGGTTTAATTGTGTATATTGCTGTTGTATAGTTGATGCTTCTCTTCATATTCCGTAGTTATGGTTGGGTTGTCTGCTTATATTCTATAAAGATAGCATTTAGACTCTACGGCATTACATTTTTCGTAGAACTTTCTTTTGTGGTAATCTGGAATATATATTATGCTTAGGTTTTTTTTTTTCTTTTTTTTAAACTTACGGATAGACATGGTCTTCAATTACAGTATGCTCTCTTCTCAACTTCTCTTTTTCAGTCTTCACTTCTGCGTAGAGATGAACACGGATGCTATATTTTTATGAAGGCTTGAAACAATCCATATTTCTTATAATTGGTATTGATGCACCAGTAAATTCAAACTGAGTTATGATAAAATGGACTTGCTGACTTGTGACTTCAATTGTTACGTTGTAAGAGGAGATTCTCTTTTCCAATTCGTAGTTGCTGGGAAAATGTGTTGTCAAATGCACGTATTAAAAATCAGTAAAGAAAAATTATCTGCCAAATACGTGCAAAAAAATAGGTAATAGTGCTTTGCTCAGCAAAAAATTCAGTAATTTCATTTGTAGGTTAATAACAGTAACAACCGGCTTGCTATAATGAACAAGTTTTTAGCTGATATATTCCTAGCTTATAATTGCTATTTTTGTGTTTTTGTCCTGCCTATATGTTGTCATTTATTATGAAAGTTGCTCCTAATTCCTTGTCTATGTTTTATATTATATTATTATTCTACTTATTTATGATGATGTGTTTGAACAGGTGCTTTAATTAACTTTCTTGGATTTAGTACGTAATTACGCCCCTAAACTTGGCATTGTGGCACTCCAAACATTTCACAAGACCCTGAAAACCTGAACTTGACAATCTCATACATGTTTGCTTATACGTCATTGTCTCTATTAGTATGTAAAATAGACGCATGGATAACGTGACTATATAACTATTAGACATACGGCTAACACATAAAAGAGAGAGAAAAAAAATGAAGGGTTAGACTCACGACCACCATCAATAGCGTGCCAGGAATTGGTGGATGGGGGCAGAAATATCCTTGAAAACATTCTGACCGGCAAATAAAATTTCCAAACTAAAAGTACTAATTCAATTAATTCAATAACAACATAATCAAATTAATCCGAACAACAATTTCAATAGTTATAAACATGACATACTAATAATTAATTTTTTTTCTAATTGATGGAGACGGCAAAGTACTCGTAGCATCAGAACTTTTGATAGAATTCAAATAGTTTTTGCGAGATGTCAACTTTCGAAAACATTGTAAAATGGCTTCTCCGTTGATGTTAATGAATATCTTTTTTTCCAATGTAACACAATAAGCAATTTGATGGTAGCTTATCTCCCAACCAGTTGCACAGAACAATTTTCACAACATTCATGGCAGAAAAACATCTTTCAACAGTAGTTGTTGCAATTGGTAAAACCAATGCCAACTCAATAAACTGATACACCAAAGGACAGAGGCAGAACTAAGGGGAGGCTGACCGGGGCTTCAACCCCTCGCCCCCCAGTTTTGCTGGCCAGAGGACCCCCTAACAAGGTTCTCCAGCCGGCCCAAAGCAGCAGCCTCCAATGGAGGCTATTGCTGTGTCTTTGTTAGGGTGATTGGGGGTTGAAGACAACCCTTATTTGATCCAATTGTTTTTTATTTATGTTTTTAAAACGGGCACCAAAACGGCTTCATTTTGATGTCCAGGTTAAAAAAAACAAAAAAGAATGTCAAATTTATCCTTCCCATCCCTTTTCCTCTTTCCTATTCTTTATTTTATTTTCCCCTTTTGGTTAAAAAAATTGAAATCTAGGCCCCTTTATAAAGAGAGAATAGTGTTGAATCGTGTTTTGATAATAACAACTAATTGAAAAGTTGACATATAGGAGAGAAAATCATATTTACTTTAATATAATTACAAATTATTTTGTAATTAATGAAGAAGTAAAATGTGATTAAGTCTGATGAAGCTACAGCTATAAGAAGGATACTTACAAAGTCTTGCAATCAGAAGCTTAACAAAGCATCAGGAGATCAACAGATTATTACATGACAAATTGCTCAAAGGATAAGCCTTGTTTATAAGCTAACAATCTTTTGCTTATAACCTTTAAAACTTTCAATGACAACACTAGCTTCAGAAGGTGGAATTACTTCAAGAGTCACAAGCTTCAAAGTTTACAATAGCTTCAGAAGATGAAAATGACCAAGAGCTACAAGCCTCACTTACTGTATGATGACATCCGGACATTGTGATGCCGGGTCTGCCATCTAGGTATTTAGGTGTTGGGTCTATCGTTCAGTTCTCTAGTAGGCATGCAGCGGGTTGGCAGAGGCTGGATCCGGGTCATGTTGTTTCCAACGGTAGGGAAGCTCTTGGAGGTGAGTGATGGAGTCCTTGATGGAGTCTACCTACTGTGTTATGATTGAAGAAGGACTTGTGTCTCCTATAGAGTCTGGGAGTCTTTTAGTTTGACTAGGATAAGGGCTTTGGAGAGTTCCTAGTCCAAAACCAACTCTACCACTGGCCTTATATAAGGAGGGAGTGTAGAGGTAAACACACACTAACTAAAATCAAACTAATATAGCCAGAGATTAATATAACCAGGGCCGACTTGAGCATCAGAGCCTAACCCAAAGGTTACTAGTGTCTCACCTTTTTTGTCTTACAGGAACATAGTCAGATCCGGCTCGAAACAGCTTAAGCTCAGATCACATGAGGGATTTACACAGAATCCATCATTTGGTGCGGTGAGCGTGGACTCGTTGAAACAAAGACTTCATCAAGTTCTACAAACAGTAATACCTTCATGTTAGACCAAAAATAGACCTACATGTAGTCCCTACATGGTGTATATTCGGATATCATGCCACCTCGATGAGGGTATGAGTGTGTCAAAGAAACAATCAAAATACCCCCACAAAGATCTGAGTCAAGCAAAGCTAAAAGCTTCCATGCAGTTAGAAAGGGGAGTCTTAAATGAAAATTGCTCTTCATTTGGTCAAACACATATCATATGTGGATTGAATATATTTGGGCTCAGTGAAAAGAAAGATTGAATTTCAACCTTAAAAGGCTTGAAACAGACCAATGGGGGACTTCTGATGACATAATAGAAAATTCACTCGCATTCGAGATTTCTGGGCAAATATAGAGCAAAGACCAAGTTCCAATAAGCCAATAAATTCAGTATTTGGCAGACTACAATCCTTCCATAACAAGGATACCATATCCTAATTAAAGGATGATTCTTCCTTACTTTCCTATTAAGGAGTCTAAATCCTATTTAGGATAGAACTCTACAAAGGTAATATTTTACCCTAATTGGGAATCTTTTGTTGGGATTCATCACGGGAAACCGACAGATAAAAGCGGAAATACGCGTTGATTTCCTCGAATCCGGCCAGGAGCTTAAGATGTGGAAATCAAAAAAACTTAAAGCATAAAAGGAGGGTTTCAAAAACTCACCACAAAGTCTCTCTAAGAGACGGATGCGGACTGCAGAAATCAAGTGTAGATTTCCTCCACCGATGCGTACACGAACGGCTCTCGGACCGAAACCCGTGCTAGCGACTCGGATGACAAGAAGAGAGGGAGAGAGGGCTACCCACAAGAAGAAATATATGGCTGTCCAATTTTTCCTTCCAAAAGAAAAATAAAACCAATTTCTTTTAAAGTGGGCATCAACTCATTCTAACCAAAAGAATGAATACACCAAAAGTGGTCCAATTATTTCTTTCCAAGAAATAATATATACGGCCAAGAGAAGTCATCAAGATGTAAGTGTGAGTCACCATTTTTCCATTGGTCCAAAGAAAAGCAAAGTCTAACTTTGCCTTTTGGTCCAAATGGTAACCCACCATTCTCATCATTAAAGAATGACTCATCTCTCCCAAAGCTTCATGTATATTCGGCCAAGACAAAGTTGATGGATGAAAAATGAGTTGACATAGAAGATATTTCTCATAGGAAGAAAAGTCCAACTTTTCCACCATAAAATCAAGCCATGACTCATCCTTTTTCATCATCACAATTTTGTCCAAAAATGAGTCATCAACCTAATCACCAATGACTCATCATAAAGCCAAATGAACCCAAAATTTCGGCCACCAAAACATTACAAGGTGGGCTTTAATTCATTTAAAGCCCAAGCCCAATTTTCACTCCTTAGTTTTACTTAAATGCAAACGCAACTTTAATTTAACACGTATGCAAATATATTACACTATATAATATATTACATACACGTAAATTAAAATTAATTTGTCCTATTAATTTAACCAAGAAGTAAAATTAGGCATGCATATAATGAAATACATGTAAACCTATACATGTATTAATATTTCCACCTAGGAAAAAATCTCAGAAATTAATTCATTGAATTAACTAGGAGAAGGCCAAAATAAATATTAATTATAATATATTGATCAATCCAATTGACTTATATACTATAATTAATAAGTCTCTCTCTCTTCAACCGTGTATACTCCAAGTACACACTTAATCCGACTAGTTAAAGTCCAGACGTTCAATGTGTACGATCCAATGGGCCCGTCTTTATGTTGGCAATGGGCCAAGGCCCACAGACTGCAGGCGGGCTCTAGCAAGCCACTGCAGCTCCTAATTAAGACGGAGTAAGCAGTCAAACTGAAAACGTAACCCTGTAGTTTGAACTTGTAAATCCCATGTCGCTGATATCAGTGTCCAACACAGAGGCATGGAAGTATCACCCTCTTTGTGTCTGGACCTTTACTTGATACCGAATGAACTGATGCTCACAAACAAGATCCAATCTTGTTTGGGTGCGGCCGCACACTTATCAGTAACATTCTTCAAGAGGCCGATGATATCGTCTCAGTGAATCACTGAGTGACATTCCCTTCTGCATATCCATAGTGCTACCATGCTCACTGACACACCCGAACGTACCCGTACTTGGCACCCTTTTACAGGCCCATTGGGCGTACACCAAAGTGTGCCACTTCACATGCAACACCATCATATGGTCCGGTCGAAGGACTTATACAAGTACTACTCGAGAATCATTTGTGATACTATACCATGTAGATTCCCGTTAAGTGGATCAATCCAGTACCATACCCTTTTTGCATGTACCCATTAACCTGGTTGACATTCCATGTTCTATGACCGGTAAGACACCGCCATACAACCAGGTTAATGATAGTCTTTAGTTCCATTCATTCCCATGATTGGAGCAGACTACGGATAACTTTATGGCCATATCGTTTTCCCTATCCATAGTCTTACTGCCAAGTGCCTCACACTTGACAATATGGGTATTGATATGTCCATTGGATACTCTATTTAAAATATAGCACAAGACATATAATAAATAGATTAATGCCTTTATTTCCTTGACACAAATTATATAATACATAAAGTTTACATTACTGTACAAATGTATTATACAAACACAAGGACCAATGCCTCGGGATTAGGGCATTTCCAACATCTTTCCTATTGGTCAAACAAGAATATCAATCATAATCTAATTAGGACAGTTTGGAGCCTATATAAAGGTCTCTCTACCTCAAAAGGTACATATAAATTCTCTTATTTTACTCTACTGCTTCTTGATCTTTGACTGACTTGAGGGTCGAAGTATCTTTGTTTTGTTTTGCAGGTCCTAACCTAGTCTTCCTCAAGACGAGAAACCTCCTAGCGGGTATATGTAGACGACATGATCATCAAGAGCCGTACCTTAGCTGAACACTTTAGAGACCTTAGGGAGACTTTTTCCATCCTCCAGAAGTACAGACTCAAATTCAACCCAGAGAAGTGCTTATTTGGGGTGAAAGGGGGAAAATTCTTAGGATTTATGATCTCACAAAGGGGAATTAAAGTGAACCCGGAAAACATAAAAGATGTGTCGGAAATGACCCGTCCCAAAACATTAAACAAGATTTAGAAGCTGAACTATAGGATTATAGCCCTGGGAAGATTCATTTCCTTTTTTGCCAAGAGATGCATGCCTTTTTACAAGGCGTTGAAGAAAGGCAGAGCATTCAAATGGGATAAAGAATGCCATGAGGCTTTCAATCAAATAAAGAAGTTCCTAGTCTCTCCCCCGTTGCTTAGCAAGCCAATCAAAGGAGAGAAACTATACCTATACTTGGCCGCCATCGAAGAGGCTGTGGGATCAGTTCTTGTGAGGGAGGAAGAGGGACAACAGTTCCCTGTATGCTACACAAGTAAAGTGCTGAAAGGTGCAGAAACTAGGTATCCGGGTATTGAGAAACTGGCACTGGCCTTACTATCGACCGCCAACAGGTTACTGCCATACTTCCAAGCCGACATAATCATTGTCAGAACCAGATTCCCACTAAAAAATGTGTTGCAAAGACCAGAGATATCCAGAAGATTGGCTGAATGGGAAATAAGCCTGGGAGTATTTGACATTCGTTTCAAGCTAAGGCAAGCATTGAAAGCTCAAGTCCTGGCGAACTTCATAGCAGAATTCACCGGCTTAGAACCAGAATCATCACCACCATCAGAAGAGTGGGATGTCTTCATAGTTGGGGCATCATCACAAGAGGGAGTAGGAGCCGAAATTCACATCCGGCGACCAAACCGAATACGATTACATTATGCAGTCAAGTTGGATTTCCCACCACTAATAATGCAGTAAAATACGAAGCCATGATAAAGGGGTTAGAGCTGATTAAAGAAATTGCACAAGAAAGGGTTTGGATACTTAGTGATTCTAGGTTGGTATCCAACCAGGTAAACCGGCATTTTGAAGTAAGGGACCCATCCATGGGCTGATATTTGGAGAAAGTCGTAGCATTGCTTAAGAAAGTGGAACTCCAAGGGACAGTCTGGAAGATAGAAAATATAACTTGATACGCGAACAGTATAGTGGATGAACTTGCTAAGGCCACTTCTGGCCAAGTAGAGTGGCAGCACTTAAATTGCCCGTATGAGGTACAATCTCACACGAGCACAGACCAGTTGGAGGTTTGACTGTGAACGAGGATAGCCCATGCTGGATGAAGCCAATCATGGACTTCCTTACTAAAGACAAGTTGCTAAAAGGAGAAGCAGAGGCAAGCAGGATCTCAAGGAAATCTGCTAGATATATAATCATCAGAGGGCAGCTCTACCATAAGTCATTCAGTTGCCCGTGGTTAAAGTGCATCTCAAAAGAAAAGGGAAGTTACGTGTTGAGGGAACTCCAGGAGGGAATTTGTGGGTCCTATCAAGCTTCCCTAGCTACAGTCTGGAAAGCGATGCTAATGGGATATTTTTAGGAAACATTGAAGGAGGATGCAGATGCCTATGTCACAGCATGCCACCAATGCCGAGTACATGCTAAGAAGACAAACCGACCCCCAGCAGAACAAAAGCCAATTCTAACTGCATAGCCTTTCTCCACTTGGGGAGTAGACCTAGTTGGTCCGATGTCAGAGGCTAGTAGGCAACAAAAATGGTTGATTGTAGCAATAGGTCACCTAAACAAATAGACAGAGGCTGAAGCCATAAGATTTATATAAGAACACATTCTCTATAGGTTTGGCATACCTAAAGGGATCATAAGGGACAACGGCACCCATTTCACCCCTAGGAAGTTTGCCGAGTTCTGCGTAGGTTTCCACATTAGTCACAGATGCAGCTCAGTGGCCCAACCTCAAAGTAACGGTATGATTGAGATCATGAATAAGACATTGTGTGACGACATCAAAAAGAGGTTAGAAGAAGGTAAAGGGGCATGGCGGAAGAGCTCAACAGTGTCCTCTGGGCATACCGGACTACTCCAGGATGAGCAACCGGAGAGACTTCCTTTGCCTTGACATACGGTACTGAGGCCGTAATCCCGGTAGAGATAGGCTTCCCTAGTGATAGGGTAATATACTACAACGAAGCACAAAACGACATTAACATCCATTACCATCTAGACTCGCTAGAAGAGAAATGGGACCGGGCTTATATTCTCATGGCTGCTTACAAAAACAGGATCGTAAGGTAGTATGACAGGAAGGTTAAGATAGTTGCCTTCCAGCCGAGAGATCTGGTGCTTCGAAATGCGAAAGCTGCATAGGCACGAGAAGGTAAGGAAAATTGGCAGTGCATTGGGAAAGGCCCTACCAAGTTGAGAAGATCCTGGGCTCAGCCACCTACAAACTGAGCCGGTTGGATAGAAAGGAAGTCCTACACACGTGGAACTCACGAGCCCTTCGAAAATATCATCAGAGATAAAATTTCATATTGTAAATATTGCACTCTTTTTCCCTCACCAACTGTTTTTCCCACAGGGTTTTCCTTGTTAAGGTTTTTAATGAGGTAATAAATGTTGTACCGTTTCAGCTTTATATTAATAACAATCCGCTTTCGGGTGTTTTATTAGAGTTATAAGGATTTTATTGCAAATTCACTTTCGATTGAATTATTATTCCCACGGCCCGGTTGGCTCCAATATAAGGATAAAAAGGGGCTCGGAACAAGTAAACACGTATCTAAAGCAAATCATAAAGAAAAATAGATAATATTTGCATTAATGACCTAGAAGGGGCAGGTAAATTACACAATCATGTTTAAAAAAGGAAGCTACCCCTCCGGATTAGGTGCATTTGCTGGACTAGGACCGGCCTCCGTTGTATCTACCATTATCGGAGTGGATGCTGCTAGATCCATATAAGGTAAAGTAAGGTCCTTAACTTCCAACAACGGTGAAGAGAAGGGAGAAAGGTCTAACTCTTGAGGAAAATCAATGTCAATTTCCTCAAAAGAGACATCCGGATATGCCTCAGTGCATTTCTGGAGGATACGCTTGCAATATAAAAGGGCTAGTCGCCGGTATGTCATGGTCCTTTTTTTCAACTGCTCCTTCCTAGTTGTTAGGTCCTTTTGTTGATTTTCCCTCTCCTTTTCCAGAGCCACCTTGGAGGCGACTTAGGATCTCTTCAAGGCGGCAATTTCAGCCTTGGTCTCGTTTAGGGGCTTTTGTTGCTCCTCATTTTTCTCGGTGGTGTTGGCAAGTGCCTTCTCCATCTTCTTTTTCTTGAAAGCTCCGGCCAAGTGCTAGCTGTAGATGTGGTCCGCCTCCTTAACCCGCTTTAGCTCTTCATAAAAGAAAGGAATGGCCTGCAAAGGAGAGCGAAGTCAGCTTGATTATTATAAAATGTAGGAGTTGTTTTCGAAGGAACTTACAGTATAGAGCTTACTCAGGCCCCGGATACCAATAGTGCGGTTGCTCAGACTGCCCATTCAGGAGGTACATCCCAGTACTCAGCTTTAGTTGCACCTGGGGATCAGCCAGACTCACCTCTTCCCAAAACTTTGACAGTATGGTCTTCTTTATGGTAGGGCTGTCATCAGTTAAGGACTGGTTGAAGTCAGGGACAAGGTCCTGCGGAAATGGTGGATGGTTAACCGAATGTTTTGTGAAGGTAAAGGGTGGAAGGAAAAGAATCTTACCATGCAGATCTTCTTGCCTTTGCCTATAGCAGAGGCAGCAGCGGTGGTTCTTTTTTTGCTTCCGGGGGTGTGTTCTGTGCTCCCACTAGGAACGGTTGCTGGCTTTGAAAGTTATAATGCAGCTAAGGGAAGAACCGATGGAATGGCCGCAGCTGCGGTCACGGACCTAGATCCCCTCTTTCAGGTCTTCAATACTGCAACAGTAACAGCGAGTGACATCCCTACCAAGAATACAAAAGTATAGAATGAGTAAGCAGAAACTAGTCCCTCGATGATCCTCTAAGGGGACATTAAAGAAGACTGAAAGCCCCATCTGGTCGTCTAGTGCGGCCAAGGGTAGCTTTAGGCGAAGGGCCTTAACCGCATACCGAAGCTTCCAATACTTGGTAGGGACGGAGCTCAATAGCTCCAAATCGGTTGTCTCTTGAGGGGAGAGTTGGTCTTTTGTGCCTTTCATTTCGGTAGTGCATTGAAAGGACTCGGTGAAAGGGAATGCAGGAGCATCGTCTTTGCGCCTAATAAAAAGAAAAGTTGTTTAAAGCCCTTGACTAATGAGGTGTGAATTGTGAAGAACCGGAAGTTAGGGCCTTTGGCTAGGGTGAGGTGGTTGCTATTTGTGTCCTGGAGGAGGGGCTTGGCAATGTACTAGAACATTGCACCGGTTAGCCAGATGCTTAGGTTGCAGCACAACCAGTACAGTGTGTAGATGTCCTCGATGATGTTGGGATGTAGTTGTGCTGGGCATACATTGTACAGATTTAGGATGCTACAGATCTCTTCCGGCAGGGCGTAAGTGAATCCACCTCGATGTGATGAAGGTATATGGAGAAAAAGCCCTCAAGGGGTTGATGTTGGTATGCCCTAGTTTTTAAGGCATTGGATTCTTGTATTTTGTATTGTACATTAAGACTCATTGTATGAATACATTATTTGTGTCACATTAATAAAGGTAATTAATCTATTTCATTTATATCTTGTGCTATAATATAAGTAGAGTATCCATTGATTGATAATCATAAAACCTATCCCAGGTCTGTTCTAATCGTGGTAACGAATAGAACCACAGACTTGTATATTCGATGACTGTATGGTAGTTCTTAACTAGCCATAGTACTTGTATAGTCAGTCATGAATATAGGTACATGTCATTGACATGGGACTGGATCGATCCGCACAAGAAAGCCACATGGTTGTCGCGTCATAGGTCTTTCTTGAGTAGGTCTCTTTTGTCCTCAGACCAGATTTCATTATAATATCAATATGGAATCCGGTTCACTTTGACATATGCCTAACAGGTCTGTAAAAGGATGCTAAATACGGGTATGATTGGGTGGACCGGTGAACATGTTGATATTGATGATGAAGTGATGGAATTGCCACTCGGGTAACACCGAGATGATATCATTGGCCACTTGATGAGTAGGACTGATAAGTGTATGGCCATACCCAAATAAGTTGGTCGCTTATTTGATTAATTAGTCAACTCAAGATCAAGAAATATAATAAACAATAGAAGAGGATGACAGACATCATACCTCTTGTTTATTCATATCGATATCGTTAGGCAAAGGACACTATGAGATTACTACCGGGTCAGTGTCTTCTAAAGACTACTGCATCTCTGTCTTAATTGGGGGCTGTAATGGTTTGCTAGAACCCACTTACAGTTTGTGGACCTTGGGCCTACTGCCAACATAAAGACAGACTCATAGGATCGTGCACATAGATCAACTGAGCTGGAACTTATAGAAATTGTACATGTAATGTACATTGGAAGGAATGCGTTAATTAATTAGTTGACATTCGGTGTCAAGGTAATTAATTGACATTGGGTTGAATTTAATTTAATTAATAAGTTTACATAATATAATTAATTAATTTATCAATTAATTGAATTACATAAAGTAAACAATTAATTAAATAATTTTTCTAAGTAGGAAAATTAAATACATGTATTGTATTTACTTAAGTGTGATTTAATTTTATTTAGGGGTAATTAAATTTAGCCAAATGGAATTAAATTACATAGTATATACTTTTTAATTAAAGTTTATCTATGTAATTATAATCCTAGTGGGCTTGGGTTTAATTAACCTAATTAAAACCCAATTAGACAAGGTGTCTATATAAGGGCACACTTAAGGAAGAAAAACCTAATTCAACCCTAATTAATTGCTAGAACTTTCAGCCACCAAGAGCAGCCCCAAACAGCCGAAAATCCCAGCATTAATCATCCATTCCTTCGCGTCTTCGGCTAGCACCGGTTCCTGCTCAATAGTTGGTCGTGCACCGGACTTTGGAGATCGTAGTTTCAAGAAACGATTCTGCAGCAGTCTCTAGAGGAGACGAATCCGGTGAGTTAATCTCTCTTGATTCAAATTGTTTTATTCTAATCAATGGTAATTGGACACGATAAGTGGATTCTAAGAAATTTTAAACGGTGTATTTTCCGCTGCGCCACGTTATTTTTCCAATGATGAATCCCAACAATGGTATCAGAGCCTAGGTTTTGTCTATTAGATTAATTGGAATTGGTTCTTAAAAGCATTCTTGAAGAAAGAATGGGTTTCAAGCTTGTGATTTTAGGGTTTTTATTCAATTGGTTTTTTGTTTGGGGTTTTTGATTTTTTTCCCCTAATTGGTTTCAATTTAGAATTGTATTTTCTTTATTGATTATTTATTGTTAATGGCTGGAATTTTTTGTTTATGATTTAATTAAAAAAAAAAAGATTTGGGCAAAAGATGGAATCGCAATTCTGCGCGCTGCTTGCCGTCGCAAGCAGTTGCGGTAGCGGCACTGCTGCCCCATCGGGACAGCAATGCCGCACATGGGTTTTTGGTCCGGTTTTGGATTTTGCGGGTATTTTTTTTTATCCCGGACCCTAATGCAAATTAAATTAAATTTTTTTTAAAAATTAATTTGTATTTAAATTGTTTATTTTGTTGGCATGCATATTTAATTTAATTGTTTGCATAGTAAATTGAATATGCACTTTGTGAAATTGGCCCAATAAACCGTGACACCGGTTAAAATTGGGAGAGCTAAATTTTAAATTTGTGACAACCCAAATTCAAGTGGGAGCAAAATTGTTAATTTTGTATTTATGGATGTTATCCATTGGGCCTTTATGGGCCTTATTCACATTTGTTAAAATTGGTGATTTCACCCTAAGTAACTCGGCTTAACATTAATATTTATAATTTGGAATGCCATGATCATGCATCATATTGGTATGTATGTGCACGACAGGTACTTTTTTTGAAATGTGAAGTTGAGTTTTATGGGCCCTAAATTATTATCAGTTGTAATTTAATTTTGGGAAATATGGCCTGCGTGCCATTTTTTTTTATTTTGATGTAATTTTAGAGTAGATTTTATTTTACAAAATTATTGTAATTGCATCAAGTATGGAGGAAAGCCCAGATGGAGCAAGCCCATGGTGGGAGCCCAAGAAGGATTGAAGTCCGGCCCATGAAGAATTAGATAGGACATCTAGTTTTTCATTAGGTTGTAATTAAAGGCCCATAGGATCTCATTTATTTTAAATTAAATATGCAATTGCATTTGTCATATAATATGGATGTATGTATCACCAAATTATTACCCTCGTTTATGCATGCTAAGCCGTTTCACTTAATTATAATCCGAAAATTAAAATATTGAGTCGCTTAAAAGTGCTTCCCACATTCACACCTCTTCCTCCCATTGATGCTGCAATGTGCACCATGCCCTAGCTGGGTACATTGTAGTATTCGGTAGGCCGTCGAGGGTTAAGATACTTGGTATGGTTAACATGTGAATGGTGGTTTGACTCAACATGGGTAGCATTAGCTCAGAGCGGGCCCTAAGCACAGATGGGTAAAGTGTCAATAAGCCCATCAAACCAAGAGTCCTTCGTGGAAGGATTGGATAGGTTGTCCTACCAAACGAATCAATGGTTGGTTAGCGAGCCCTAGTTTGGCCAGTCATTGATAAGTTGTGGATCTTGGTCAAGTCAACCAATTAACATCACCAACAAACAAATTAAAATCGGATTATTAATTTGAATTGGCTTAAAAGTCCTTTATTTCTAACTCAAGCAATGATTTCTTCCATGTAGATAATCCCATTTCACTTAAACAATTTAAATGGCTGCAACAAACAACAACTCACTCTCATTTAGGTCACTCTTAGAGAAGGAGAAGCTTTTGGGGACTAACTTCCTGGACTGGGCTAGGAACTTACAAATAGTTCTTAGACAAGAGTCTAAGGAGTATGTACTGAATGCTCCTTTACTAGCTGGCCCTCCCGGTAGGTCGAGGCGTCACCACTGCGATGGTGGAGCAGTATGACCGGTACGTGAGGGATGACCGAGATGTCCCATGCCTCATGCTGGGTACCATGGCTTCTAATCTTCAGAAGCAGTTCATGGACGAGCATGCTTATGAGATGATGGATCAGCTTAAAAAGATGTTCCAAGATCAGGCTTGTCAGGAATGTTACCTGACAACTAAGGCACTTTGCACGACTGTGATGGCAACTGGGACTTCTGTTAGCACTCATGTGACAAAGTTGAAGGGGCATATTGATACACTTGCCCGCCTCGACTCACTAGTTCCGCAGGACTTGGCAGCAAACATTATTCTCGGGTCACTTCCTGAGTCTTACAACCAGTTTATCATGAATTACCATATGCAAAGGTTGGATAAATCGGTTGTTGAGCTGCATGGCATGCTCAAGCTTGCTGAGCAGTCTCTTAAGAAGACTCCTAAAGTATTACTGGTGAACAAGGGCAATACATCCATTGCTAAGGGAAAGGCCAAATCTAAGGCCAAGGCTAAGGCCTAAAAGGCCAAGGCTAAGGGCAAAAAGGTGGTGGCCCAACCTATAGCAAGGGTTGCTTCTCCTGACGATGTCTGCCATGAGTGTCATGAGAAGGGACATTGGAAGAGCTCATGTCCAAAGCTAAGGGAGCAACTGAAGGACAAAACTGCTGCTTCAGGTATTTATGTTGTTGAGATTAATCTGGCCATTTCTACATCTTGGGTCTTGCACACTGGATGTGGATCTCACATTTGTTTAAATGTGCAGGGTCTCCAAAATAGGAGATTATTAGGATCTGGAGAGTACATCTTCGAGTTGGAAATGGTGCTCGGGTTCAGGCCATGGAGATCGAAGATTATTTCTTAGAGATGCCTAGTGGACTTGTTTTGGAACTAAGAAACTATTATTTTGTACCTATGATGCGCAGGAATATTATTTCCGTTTCTTTGTTGGATATTTCTAGTTTCGTATTTAATATAGGACATGGTAGAATTTCTATGCAATGTGGCAATCTTATTTATGGAACAACATTTCTTGAAAATGGCTTATATATCCTTGATCTAAAACGTGAAAGTTCAATCTATAACATAAATACTCAAAGGATTAAACAAAATGAAATTAATCCTACTTACATCTAGCATTGTTGACTTGGCCATATAAATGAGAAGCGCATAGCTAGGCTTCACTCTAGTGGAGTGCTAGGGTCATTTGACATCCAGTCTTATGACACATGCGAATCTTGTTTGATAGGCAATATGACAAAGGCGCCTTTTAGCAAGACTGTTGAAAGGGCCTCAGAGCTATTGGAGCTAATACATTCCGATGTATGTGGCCCAATGAGCACTAGTGCTAGATCTAGTTTTCTGTACTTCGTCACCTTCACGGATGACTTCAGCAGATACGGTTATGTGTATCTGATGAAGCACAAGTCTGAGACTCTCCAAAGGTTCAAGGACTTTAAGAATGAAGTAGAAACCAACTTGGCAAGAAAATAAAAGCACTTCGGTCTGACCGAGGGGGTGAATATTTAAGCCAAGAGTTTGACTCATTTTTGAGAGAGTGTGGGATTGCATCCCAACTCACTCCTTCTGGTACACCCCAGTGGAATGGAGTGTCAGAAAGGAGGAATAGGACCTTGCTTGACATGATCCACATGATGATGAGTCATGCTACACTCCCTGTCTCCTTTTGGGGATATGCTTTAGAGACAGCTGCTTACATTCTTAATAATACACCAAGCAAGGCAGTTGAGGGAAAACCATATGAACTATAGAAGGGCCGAAAGCCCAATGTTTCCTTCTTGAAGATTTAGGGCCGTGATGCACATGTTAAGAAATTGACAAGTGGCAAACTCAAGTCCAAATCTGTCAAGTGCCAGTTTGTGGGTTACCCTAAGGAAACTAAGGGTTATTACTTCTACGATCTGGCCGAAAATAAAGTTTTCATAGCCAGAAATGTAGTCTTCTTGGAGAAGGAATTCCTTTCCAACAGAGACAGTGGGAGAAATGTTGAACTTTCAAAAGTTCAAGACTCATAAACTCTTGCAGCTACTGCTGAGGATGCTTCGGGAACCGATCTGACTACTTAAGAAATTGAGGAACCAAAACCGGTTGCACAGGACCTTAGAAGGTCTGGTAGGACACGTCATCAACCAGAGAGGTACGGCATTCTCATGACTGATGATGGGGACCTTATGGTCATTGACCGAGAGGAGCCCAAGACCTATCAGGAGGCTGTTGAAAGCCCACACTCAGATCAATGGTGTAAAGCCATAGAGGCTGAGATGCAATCTATGCACGATAACCAAGTATGGAACTTGGTGGATCCACCTCTGGGTGCTAAGGTGATAGGTTGCAAGTGGTGTTTCAAGTTAAAGGCCCTGTGTGTATAAGATGGTTAGTGGGAGCGTTTCCATCGTCCTAGTGCTGTATGTTGACCACATCCTTATCATTGGAGGTGACATATCAACACTGCAAGAGGTTAAGCAGTGGTTGAGTAGGTGCTTCGTAATAAAGGACTTAGGCGAAGCTGAGTTGATCTTAGGGATCAGGATCTATAGAGATAGATCCAATCGGCTTTTAGGCCTAAGTCAGGTCACATACATTGACAATGTTCTGAAAAGATTCAGTATGGATAAGGCAAAGAAAGGATTCTTGCCTATGCACCATGGGTTGAAGCTGAGTAAGAAAGATGGTCCTAAAACAAAGAAGGACTGGGAGAACATGGAAAAGATCCCTTATGCATCTGCTATTGGATCTATCATGTACTCCATGTTATGTACAAGACCTGATGTTGTGTTTGCACTAAGTATGACTAGCCGGTACCAGTCGGACCCCAGTGAGGAACACTCGAAGGAAGTCAAGGCAATCTTGAAGTACCTTAACCGGACTAAGGATGCTTTCTTAGTGTATGGAGGTCAAGATGAGCTGGTAGTGTCAGGTTACACTGATGCAAGCTTTGAGACCGATGAGGATGAGAACCAGTCACAGTCTAGTTATGTTTTTCTTCTGAATGGCGGTGCCATTAGTTGGAGGTCCTCAAAGTAGGCCACCATTGCTGACTCTACAATGGAAGCTGAGTACATAGCTGCGTGCGAGGCTCAAAGGAAGCCGTTTGGATCAAAAAATTCATAACTAAGTTGGGAGTAGTGCCCACTATCCTAAACCCAGTTGATGTTTTTGTGACAACAACGGGACCATCGCACAAGCTAAGGAGCCCCGGTCACACAAGAGATCCAAATATGTACTCATAAAGCTTCACCTCATTCGGGAGATCGTGAACAGAGGTGACATATCATTACAGAGGGTTGACACCAAGAATAATGGCGCTAATCCATTTACTAAAGTGCTGCTACAGACACATCACGACGGTCATACCAGATCTATAAGAATTAGGGCAATGCCCACTTGGAACTAGTGCAAGTGGGAGATTGTTGGTGTGCCCTAGTTCTTAAGGCATTGGATTCTTGTATTTTATATTATACATTAAGACTTATTATATGAATACATTACTTGTGTCACATTAATAAAGGTAATTAATCTATTTCATTTATATCTTGTGCTATAATATCAGTAGAGTATCCATTGATTGCTAATTATAAAACCTATCCCAGGTCTGTTCTAATCATGGGAACGAATAGAACCACAGACTTGTATATTCGATGACTATATGGTAGTTCTTAACTAGCCATAGTACTTGTATAGTCAGTCATGAATATAGGTACATGTCGTTGACATGGGACTGGATCGATCCGCACAAGAAAGCCACATGGTTGTCGCGTCATAGGTCTTTTTTGAGTAGGTCTCTTTTGTCCTCAGACAAGATTTCATTATAATATCAATATGGAATCCGGTTCACTTTGACATATGCCTAACAGGTCTATAAAAGGATGCTAAATATGGGTATGATTGGGTGGACCGGTGAACATGTTGATATTGATGATGAAGTGATGGAATTGCCATTCGGCTAACACCGAGATGATATTATTGGCCACTTGATGAGTGGGATTGATAAGTGTATGGCCATACCCAAATAAGTTGGTTACTTATTTGATTAATCAGTCAACTCAAGATTAAGAAATGTAATAAATAACAGAAGAGGATGACAGACACCATGCCTCTTGTTTATTAATATCGATATCGTTAGGCAAAGGACACTATGAGATTACTACCGGGTGAGTGTCTTCTAAAGACTGCTGCATCTTTATCTTAATTGGGGGCTGTAATGATTTGCTAGAACCCACTTACAGTCTGTGGGCCTTGGGCCTACTGCCAACATAAAGACAGACCCATAGGATCGTGCACATAGATCAACTGAGCTGGAACTTATAGAAATTGTACATGTAATGTACATTGGAAGGAATGCGTTAATTAATTAGTTGACATTCGGTGTCAAGGTAATTAATTGACATTGGGTTGAATTTAATTTAATTAATAAGTTTACATAATGTAATTAATTAATTTATCAATTAATTGAATTACATAAAGTAAATAATTAATTAAATAATTTTCCTAAGTAGGAAAATTAAATACATGTATTGTATTTACTTAAGTGTGATTTAATTTTATTTAGAGGTAATTAAATTTAGCCAAATAGAATTAAATTACATAGTATATACTTTTTAATTAAAGTTTATTTATGTAATTATAATCCTAGTGGGCTTGGGTTTAATTAACCTAATTAAAACCCAATTAGACAAGGCGTCTATATAAGGACACACTTAAGGAAGAAAAACCTAATTCAACCCTAATTAATTGCTGGAAATTTTAGCCACCAAGAGCAGCCCCAAACAGTAAAAAATCCCAGCATTAATCATCCATTCCTTCGCGTCTTCGGCTAGCACCGATTCCCGCTTAATAGTTGGTCGTGCACTGGACTTTGGAGATCGCAGTTTCAAGAAACGATTCTGCAGCAGTCTCTAGAGGAGACGAATCTGGTGAGTTAATCTCTCTTGATTCAAATTGTTTTATTCTAATCAATGGTAATTGGACACGATAGGTGGATTTTAGGAAATTTTAAACGGTGTATTTTTCGCTGCGCCACGTTATTTTTCCAATGATGAATCCCAACAGTTGATGGACTCTCTGGTTAGGGGTAGGTTGAAGCCACTCACAGGACTCTAGTTATGTACGAGAGGTTTGTAGCTGGTGTATCTCCCCTTTTGTGATCATGGACGACATGTCTACAATACGGGGTCAGGGTTCTTGTGGGCAAACCTATGGCCGGTTGGCATGTGGTAATATGGCACGTTGGTTTCTCTGGCCGACAGTGTTCTTTCTGAAGACTCTAATGAGGACAATCTAGCAATGTTGGAGTCCACCTCCACTGGGGGTGATGGAGGATGGTTGTTAAGGCTAAAAGACCAGGTATAATTGGGAGATTCCATAGGAAAACGTGCAATTTTATAGTAGGTTTTTCAGGCATAAATGTGGTTTTCTAGACGCAAAATTAAAATTAAGCCAAAAAGGAAATTGCAAAGGAAGAGAGGAGGAACTTACTGGTTTTTGCTTGAGAGGAAATGAGTAGAAAGTAGAACAGAAGATAATGCCTGAAGGAGTCAAGTGAGCCAATTAATAATATTTTAGGGGGAAAACGAAAGGTTGTAACCTTCAAAAACTAATGGAATAGCCAAGGGTCACG
Organism: Euphorbia tirucalli; assembly: GCA_039660915.1. Lineage (NCBI taxonomy): Eukaryota > Viridiplantae > Streptophyta > Magnoliopsida > Malpighiales > Euphorbiaceae > Euphorbia > Euphorbia tirucalli. The sequence goes on along the minus strand of CM077636.1, from coordinate 23,107,380 downwards.
TCCTTTTAGTAGCTTGGTACGTGGCAGGAAGTTGGTGGGCATGCGGGTCATTGTAAGGGTTTTTAGGAATTTGAACCTTAAAGAGTTCTCTAAACTAGCAGGGACTTCTGATGACATCTGGACATTGTGATGCCGCGTCTACCATCTGGGTATTTAGGCACTGGGTATGTCGTCCGGTTCTCTAGTAGGCCTGTGGTGGGTTGACGAAGGCCGAATCGAGGTCATGTTGTTTCCATCGGGAGGGAAGCTCTTGGAGGTGAGTGATGGAGTCTTTGATGGAGTATTCCTGCTGTGTTCTAATTGAAGAAGGACTCATGTCCCCTATGGAGTTTGGGAGTCTTTTAGTTTGACTAGGATAAGGGCTTTATAGAGTCCCTAGTCCAAAACCAACTCTACCATTGGCCTTATATAAGGAGGGAGCGTAGAGGTAAATGCACACTAACTAAAATCAAACTAATATAGCCAAAGATTAACATAATCAGGGCTGACTTGAGCATCGAAGCCTAACCTAAAGGTTACCAGTGTCTCACCTTTTCTGTCTTACAGGAACATAGTCAGATCAGGCCAGGCACAGCTTAAACCTAGATCGCAAGAGGGATGTGCACAGAATCCATCACCATATGAACTAAAAGTCTTTAACGGTCATATTGTCTTTGAGAGGTGAATATAACAACTTCATCTTGCTTATGATCTTCAACCAATGGCCATAAAATGCTTAAGACCTTGATGCAACTACCACTTTCTCCTTATGACCTACAAGCAACTGCCATTATCCCTTCAGAGGCTATCAACAATAGCTAGTTCATCATCTTGAAGAGCTTTTGACACCTATAAATACAAGTTAAATTGAATTAGCGGGGGCAAGGAAGACTTAGCAAATATTTTACACATTGAGAGCAAATTTATCAAGTCTTGCAACAAAATCCTTTAAGAAATCAAAGAGAGAAAGCTTTATCTTTGTTCATTCAAATATTATATATTTGGATTTTGTATTTCACACAAGGGATTTGTGTGAGCGGGATTACTTTGTTAATTATGCGAATTAACAAAGTGTGTAAAAGTTTAGTGCTTGAGCTTTGAAAAAGCATCGGAAGATTTTTGTTACTTAAGCTCGAAAAAAAGTAACAATGGAGGTTTGATACCTAGCCTGCAAAAGTATCGAGTTTGTTACTTGAACTCGTAAAAAGTAACTCAGGTTGGTTTCTTGCCAGTAAAAGAAACACTAGTGAAAAATCTCAAGTGGTTGGCTTGGGGATTAGACATAGACCGGTTGGGTCGAACCAGTATAAATCATGGTATCTTCAATTCTCTATCTCTATACTCTTTATATTTATTTCTATTTACATTTACATTATTTAAATTAATAGCATTATTATTTGAAGACATTTTTATACTAGTTAAGCAAATTTACATTCGCAAGTTTTACTATTTTATCAATTCCACAATTTTTGTAAAACTTGTGTTTATTGAAAGAACATTGTTTTTCTTCAAAAGACTTTTTAAAAGAGTTTACAAAAATTTTTATTCCGTCTACAGTACTATTCACCCCCCTTAGTATTGTAGCTAGCCTATTTGGGACCATCAATTGGTATAAGAGCTTGACTCTAAACAGAAAGAGTAAAATCCTTAGAGTGATCCTAAAATGGCTAGTACTTTCGGTAGTCAAAATGTTTTTATGTTTGAAGGATGTTCCATCAACAAGCCTCCTCCATTCAATGGAGAAAATTACAACTTTTGGAAAAATAGAATGAAGATATTTGTACAGTCTTGATAAGTGAGTTTTGTATATATATTTTTGTCCTATCATGTGGGCTTCAATTCGACTATTTTGCTTTAATTTAGGTAGATTTTATCTCATTTGTTCTATTTTTGTGTATTAGGGCATTAAAGTTGGAATTTGAACATTTGGAGGCTAAATCGCCTATTTTTGGAGCTCAAACGTGCTATTTGGAAGAGCAAGGAAGTCCTAAGGCATGGGCGTGCCTTATGAAGAGCCAAAACTGAAGAATTCTTGAGAAACAAAAGCTGACCAGTCTAAAGACACGCCCGGGCTGTAGAAATATGAATTTTGTACTCCAACTAAGGTTAGGAGTTTTAACTTTTCAACTTTGGGCTATTTTATTTCTTCTCCTTTTGTAATTAGGATAAGGAGAAATAACTCTATTAAGACTTTTATTTTAGAAATAGCTCTCAATTAGAATTTAATTGTATAATTAATTTTAGGAGAGTTATTTCCTAACTCGATTTTTCTTCTCTTTCTCCCTCTTGAAAAACGTTTTTGGGAGAAGGGGGGAATGTATTCATTCATTCATCAAGGTAGAATTTTATTTTAGGGGCTCTCAAGACAAGAGAACGTGATTTTGGGGAAGAAAGTCAAGAAGCTAGGGTTTCGAAGGTTCAATCCACAATTCTTCTCCGATTTCTCTCCGCAAGCCACCATTGGGATCTCCATCTTCCTAGTTTTTTTTCTTAACTCTCTTTATCATATTTTCTATATTTTATTTGTTTGTTTATAACTCAATCATGAACTAATTCCTCCATAGCTAAGGCTATGGTGGAGCCTAGTAGGATTTCTATGTAATTTCTTCTTTTAAAGCAATTAATTCGTATTATTTTGCCATTATTGTGTTATGATTGCTTAAAGCTTTGAATGCGTGACCATCTATTTCAATGATCATAGTTAATTCATAATTGACTAAAAGACTGGATTAACAAAATTTCATAACATGACAAATGCACGACCATTGCTTTGTGGCTCACTAGTTTGTGCTAGGTTTTCATATGCTTAGTGCTTTCCAAACTAACTGCTTAAGACCGAACCAGTTTAAGTAGTTAGGTTGAGAATTAGAATTAGCAGCCTTCACAAGTGTTAATTGCTTTAGGAATTTGCCATCTTGGAAAATTAATAAGTTTAATTGCAAAACTCGAGGAAATAGCTTGAATGAATGCTTAACAAAACCATATGCCTTATCCGACTTCTCTATTGATTTTTATCCAATTGCATTTCAATCTTAGTTTAAATTATTTTATTTAATTTGTTGCTTAGTAGTAGATTTTATTGTATAAATTACAATCAAAGATATAATTTCCTCTGCCTAAATTAATAGAAACCTGACTGCATTTAGGATTAGCATACAAAGTCTCTGTGGGATCGACATCCTTCTTATTTCTAAATTACTTGAGTGACAGAGTACACTTTCTATATAGTGTGTGTTTTAGACGCACCAAGTTTTTGGCGTCGTTGCTGGGAACTATTTTTATGTAATGCTAGATTAAAGGGTTTTTGTTGATTTAGGTTGTTTTTGTATATATTTTTATCTTCACTTGTTCTTTTTCTTTTATTTTGTCAGGTGATGGTGATTAATGCTTTTGAGCCATTAATGGAGCAACTAATGATGAATTTTCTATCTTCAAAAAATGCTCAATGTGATAGTTTGTATAGTTCAACACAAAATTTATGCACGAGATTAGGTTTAGTAATTGATATGGCTATAGGCACATCAATTACAGAGGCCGATTCAAATGAAAATGTTGAAATCTCTATGTCAGTTGAAACTCATCGTGGAAAAATTATTGAGGAAAATTTAGAGTTAGTTCTAAGTCAAGAAGAAGGTATGTTAGAGGTTGTTAGTGAACCGACCAAGTGTGAAGTTTCCGTGGTGGGGATTAAAGATATACAATTTGAGGTGCCCTTTTTTCAATTATTTTATGTTGTTTATGAGCTACCAAGAGAATCACAAAGGGAGTAATCGAGAATTTTTGTTAAAGAACTCAAATTTTTGACATGGAAATTTTTAACTTGGGATCAACTAGAGCCTTCGATGTGCATTCATAAGATTTTTCTCAAAGAGTTTGAATTTCTTAATGACTCAAACTTTTACATGAAAAGGAAGTTTAAGTCGAGCTAATCGACTATAATCTTAACACTTTTGGGAGGCAACCCAATTTAATTTATTTGCATTATTTATTTATTGCACAGTTAGTTGCATTTGCTTTCTTTTTGTAGTTTATAATCTTAATTTTCAGATTTCTTCATAAGGCATGCCCGCGCCTTGTGTATCCCTTTTAAAAATAGTAGTGCTGAAATTTTTTCTTAAGGCCTGCCCGTGTCCTATGCAGTGTAGTCTTCTGTTTCTTTTAGGCTCTTAATTGTGTAGTGACACTGTGCACAAGGCACGCCCCGTGCTTTATGAGTGAATTTTATCAATTGCAACACTTGGCACAAGGCACACCCATGCCTTATGCACAAGAGTCTTCTGTTTCTTATTAAGGAAAGTTTGATATTTTTTTTCATTTATTTCCTAAAAAAAAAAGTTTAAAACCTGTGTTTTTTTCCTTTTCTTCGTCTACCCTTTTTCCTTTTTTTACCTAACCCTTATCTCTCTAATTTCAGCCGCCCTACTGCTGCCTCCAGCAGTCGACCACCGGTCTCCTCCCTACAGATCACCATCGTCCTTCGTCAAAAACCCCTGATGGTCTGCACCAAAGTATGGGCCGGTCGAAATCTTTCCACGAAGTCGAGGATGCGATCCTCCAAACCGTCACGTCCGGCCGTGGAATGGCCATCTCCGCTAGTAGTCTCTCCCACGAAGACGCTGCCTGTTTCCTTGACTACTGTTTCTGGTCCACCTGACGTTGTAGAATCAGACTTGTAACCGTCACCTATGATTTCAGCCACTTCGACAGCAGTGCTTCCCCAGCTTTTTGAGCCACCACCGCAGATCTGTCCTTGACATCACCCTCCTCCTCTCCAGTGATTGATTTTATCGGGGAGGATCAACCTCCAGTCAGTCCACCTAAAATTCCAGTGCCAAAAAAACCCTTGCTCGACACTGGTTCAATCAAGAAAAATACAAAAAGAAAAGCCATCGCATTTGCTTCTCACTCAAAGGTGGCTTCAAAGAAAGGAAAAACCAATAATCAAAAAGTTGTTGCTGAGCTTTCCACGCTGGATATTCCTCCTGGGTCCGAGCAGCACACCGGTCCAACGAGTACGCCCCCAGCAACTAAGGTTTTTCGGGCTCGATCCTGGCTACCTCAAGGTATAATTAACCGTTCCTGAATCTCAGTTGCATGGTAATTTAAAGTTTGGTAAGGCTCAATCCAAATTTTATAAGAACATAAGGACTAGGAATTTTATTGCACATAAATTGATTGATTTTGCTGTGATGGATGAGTTTGGTATGGTTGATGAGTTTAATTCCTTGGTTGATAATATTGGTTCGAAGTCCTTCTTTGCTTTGAGCAAGCCGGGTTATATTGAATTGATTAAGGAGTTTTACACCACTTTTAAATTCAATAAGCCAAAGAAATCACCATTGATATGCCTAAAGTGATTGAATATTACCTATTGGGGAAAGAATTCAAGCAATCTATCACCAAATTCAATTTATCTTGTAGATTTATTGATTCTGCTTATGCTAGAACGAATGCATATAGGAATGCTGCTCTTGATTTTGTGCCTGAATTTAATTCCACTCTTGCATGGGTTAATATGTCCTGGGATACACAATATAATCCCAGAAAATCCAAAGCTTATTATTTGAAGAAACCTGTGTGGCAGTATATACATCGTTTCTTGGCATTTGCATTTTCCGAGCGAAAAGATAACTCTAATACATGCAATAAGGCAGAATTGTTCTTTTTGTCGTGTAGAGAAAACAAAGTGCCAGTTAATTTAGGGTGTTGGATTGCTGAAAAATTTGTTGCTCTTATTTCTCATGAAAGGCCTTTAATCCTAGGATCGATCATTACATGTATAGCCGAGAACGCCAAATTGATTAGCTTAGCTAACACCGATTTGCATGAGGCCTATAGGCTTTTTCCTTTGGATTTGGATTGCCTAAGAATATGCAACTTATTTCTGTGGATAAGTCAACTAGCTATTGGCAGTGGTATGAGCGAAATTCTCATAGGCCAAACCCGATGGGTAAGACCAAGCAGTGTGAGCCTGAAGTTGTTCTGCCAACCTCGGAGGGTCTTATTGCTTCTTCCTCTTATTCCATTGACTTGGCAGCCATTTATGAGTTGTTGCAGCAGTTAGTTCGCCAGGGTTCCAGGAATGAGGCGAATATTACCGAGTTGTTTCGATTACAAGGACGCGAGCCCCCTTGTCCTCCTTCTCCTCAGTGATGCTTCCTCGTTCGCCTTCACAACCCGGGGAGTCTCCTTTTTCCTTTCTTTTCACTAGTTGTGTTGGCTTAATTTTTATTGCTTCATTGAGGATAATGCTTATTTTAAGTGTGGGGAAGGGGATTATTTGGCTTATTTGGTTTGTGGCATGATTGGTGGTGACTTCTTGTGCTTTGTTTGTCCTCCTGTCCATTTTTAACATCCAACTCAAATAAAAAAAATTGATTTTTTTTAAGAAAATTGAAGAGAAATTGTATGGATTATGGCTTTCAAAATTAGTCTTTTATGTCTAGTATTCTTATTGAGGGAGTTAATGACACGATATGCTACATAAGGCCTTAGTTGATTGAAATCTTTGTGATGTCATCAATTCTTGGGTTGAGATGTATCACTTCGAGACCTAGATTTTCTACGAAACTCTTTCTTGATTGAGCATAAGTAAGGAAATGAGATAGGCAACTTGTGTGTTTTATTTTGTTGCATTCTTGGGGTATTATAAAAATTGACAAAAAAAATCAAAAATGAAAAAAAAATATATAGAAAAAGTTAATGAAAAATCACATTTCTCTTAATAGTGATAGTAGCCACTTGAATGAATGTGCTTAGTTGATTAAGTCGGGTGCATTATTGTTTGCTCCATCATTGTTGCTCATTTGGAAAGGCTAAGGAACATCTCAAGCACGGTTAAGTGTTGTGAATAATAAAATAAAATTTGTTTGTTTAATCGCTTGTTTGGTATCCCAAGGAAACTTGTGTGTGAATAAAAGTACTATTGATCCTTTGTTTGTGTGATTGATTAAGGAGCAACTTAGAATTTTATTATTTTAGTGATGCAGCTCATATTCTTGTAGTTAATTGAGTCACTTTGATTGCATGAAGTTCGGGTTAAGTGTCCAATTGTTGTGATCTCTTCCTTGGAAAATGTGTTGGATTTGCTAAATGAGTTTGGAGCCATGGTTTCTCAGGTATTTTATTTGAGCTTTATTTAAAGATGAAAATTTTCAAACTTCTTTCTTTTGTTTTAGAGTTGGAAATATGCTATTTATTTGAGGACAAGCAAATTGTAAGTGTGGGAAAGTTGATAAGTGCGTTTTGAATATATATTTTTGTCCTGTTATGTGGGCTTCAATTGCGCTATTTTGCTTTAATTTAGGCGGATTTTATCTCATTTGTTCTATTTTTATGTATTAGGGCATTAAAGTTGGAATTTCAACATTTGGAGGCTAAATCGCCTATTTTTGGAGCTCAAACGTGCTATTTGGAAGAGCAAGGAAGTCCTAAGGCATGGGCTTGCCTTATGAAGAGCCAAAACTGAAGAATTCTTGAGAAACAAAAGCTGACCAGTCTTAAGACACGCCTGGGCTGTAGAATTACGAATTTTGTACTCCAACTAGGGTTAGGAGTTTTGACTTTTCAACTTTGGGCTATTTTATTTCTTCTAATTTTGTAATTAGGATAAGGAGAAATAACTTCTATTTAAGACTTTTATTTTAGGAATAACTCTCAATTAGAATTTAATTGTATAATTAATTTGGGAGAGTTATTTCCTAACTAGGTTTTTCTTCTCTTTCTCCCTCTTGAAAAACGTTTTTGGGAGAAGGGGGGAATGTATTCATTCATTCATCAAGGCATAATTTTATTTTGGGGGCTCTCAACACAAGAGAATGTGATTTTGGGGAAAAAGGTCAAGAAGCTAGGGTTTCGGAGTTTCAATCCACAATTCTTCTCCGATTTCTCTCTGCAAGCCACCATTGGGATCTCCATCTTCCTAGTTTTTTTTCTTAACTCTCTTTATCATATTTTCTATATTTTATTTGTTTGTTTATAACTCAATCATGAACTAATTCCTCCATAGCTAAGGCTATGGTGGAGCCTAGTAGGATTTCTATGTCTGTGGTGGAGCCTAGTAGGATTTTTATGTAATTTCTTCTTTTAATGCAATTAATTCATATTATTTTTCCATTATTGTGTTATGATTGCTTAAAGCTTTGAATGCGTGACCATCTATTTCAATGATCGTAGTTAATTCATAATTGACCAAAGGACTGATTAACGGAATTTTATAACATGACAAATGCATGACCATTGCTTTGTGGCTCACTAGTTTGTGCTAGGTTTTCATATGCTTAATGCTTTCCAAACTAATTGCTTAAGACCGAACCAGTTTAAGTAGTTAGGTTGAGAATTAGAGTTAACAGCCTTAACCGGTGTTAATTGCTTTAGGAATTCACCATCTTAGAAAATTAATAAGTTTAATTGCAAAACTCGAGGAAATTACTAGAATGAATGCTAAGCAAAACCATATGCCTTAGCCGACTTTTCCATTGATTTTTATCTAATTGCATTTTAATCTTAGTTGAAATTATTTTATTTAATTTGTTTCTTAGTAGTAGATTTTATTTTACAAATTACAATCAAAGATATAATTTCCTCCACCTAAATTAATAGAAACCCGACTGCATTTAGGATTAGCATACATTGTCTCTGTGGGATTGACATCCTTCTTATTTCTATATTACTTGAGCGAAAGAGTACACTTGCTCTATAATATGTGTTTTAGACGCACCAAGTCTACAGATATTCAGCTCTGGAGAATTGTCAAGGGAGAACCTAGTATTCTTATAAAAATTGTTGATGGAAGTCTATTCTAAAGAAGGAAATGAATATGAAATTGATGGCTAAAATAAAGAAGTTTTAAATTCTAAGGCTATTAATTTATTACAACGTGCTTTAGATATTAATGAATTCAATAGTGTTTCAGGTTGCACGATAGCTAAGCAAATATTGGACAAACTTGAGACGACTCATGAAGGAACCAAATAAGTCAAAGATGGAAAGATCAATCTTTATATCATGAGTTGTTCAAGGTGGAAGCTAAAGAGTCAGTTTCAGACCTCAACACAAGGTTCACACTCATTGTGAACAAATAAAAGAATCTTGGCAAAAGTTTCACAGATGAAGAAGTGATTAGAAAATTCATCAGAATAATGCAAACTTCATGGGATACGAAGCTCACAACAATAGAAGAATCAAAAGATTTGACTACATACTCATATGATGAATTTATTAGTTCATTTCTCACATATGAGATGAAGGTTAAATCCATTATTGATTGTAAGCAAACTAACGAAAAGAGATACATTGCATTGAAAGCTGCTAGCTCAACCTCTGAAGAACCTATCTGTGAATCAGATAATGATGATGATGAAGATGATAAGGAAGCTCTGTTAGTTCAAAAATTCAGAAAATTCCTAAAAAGCAAGAACAAAGTGTTAGAAATGCCCTAGTCCTAAGGCATTGGACCTCGTATTTGTATTATACATTTATTGGATACTTGTATTATACATATTTTGTGTCATATATAAAAGCATTAATTCATTTATCATATATCTTGTGGTGCATTTTAAATGAAGTATCCAATGGACATATCCATATCTATGTTAACAAGTGTCATGCACTTGGAAGTAAGACCATGGATAGGGAAAACGATATGACCATAAATAGATCCATAGTCTGTTCCAGTCATGGGAATGAATGGAACCATAGACTATCATTAATCTAGTTGTATGGTGGTGTCTTACCGGCCATTGGACCTGGGATGTCAACCAAGTTAATGAGTACATGCAAAAGGGGCATGGTACTGGATAGATCCACTAAACGAGAAATCCACATGGTAAAGTATCACAAGTGATTCTCGTGTAGTACTTGTATGGATCCTTTGACCTAGCCATATGATGGTGCTGCATGCGAGGTTGCATACTTAGGGGTACACCTAAAGGGCCTGTAAAAGGGTGCCAAGTATGAATACTTTTGGGTATGTCACTAAGCATGGCAGTGCTATGGATATACAGAAGGGATTTGTCAATCAGTAGTCCACTGAGAAGATATCACCCGCCTCTTGATGAATGTGACTGATAAGAGTGTGGCCACACCTAAACAAGTTAGAACTTGTTTGTGAGCATCAGTACATTCAGGATCAAGTAAATGTCCGGACACAAAAGAGGGTGATCAATCCATGCCTCTGTGTTGGATACCGATATCAATGACATGGGATATACAAGTTTAAACTATAGGGTTATGATTTCAGTTGGACTGCCATCTCCATCTTAATTAGGGGCTGCAGTGGCTTGTTAGAGCCCGCCTGCAGTCTGTGGGCCATAGGCCCACTGCCAACATAAAGATGGGCCCACAGGATCGTACACATTGAACGTATGAACACGGACTTAAGGAATCACCTGTATACTTGGAGTATACACACCGGAGAGAGAGGATTATATTAATTATATTATAAAGATCAATTGGATTGATCATATAATAAAATTAATATTTGCATTGGCCTTCTGATAATTAATTAAATTAATTCATGAGATTATTTCCTAGGTGGATATATTTCACATGTATAGGTTTACATGTATCTTTATTTTATGAAAGTCAAAATTAATCCTATAGTAAAATTAATTGATCAAATTAATTTAAATTTAAATGTATCAAATATATTATTTGGAATAATATGTTAAGAATACATGTTAAATAAAATTAAGCTTGATAATTAATTGGACCAGGGAAATTAATTTTGGACTGGGCTTTAAAAGAAGAAAAGCCTGCATAAAATAAATGAAAGGGAACTGGGCCAAGCATAGGCTGAAAATTTCGGCCAACCCTAGGTATATGACGTAGGGCAATTCGGCTAAGGGGATGAGGCACACACAGTCGAAAATTGTAGCCCCAATACTCTCTCAAAATTTTGATTTCAACGCTAGCACGGGTCATGTTCGTTAGCCGTTCGTGTACGTGAACGCGGAGGGAATCTACTTTGATTTCTGTAGCCATCTCTAGAAGAGATATCACATGTGTGAAATCTTTTCTTTGTTGTTAATATTTTTTATTTTACAATTTTCATATCAATTGCTCCTGGGCACGGATTTGAGGAAATCACTGCGTTCTTCCTCTTTAATCGGGTGATTTCCAGTGAAAAATCCCAACACTAAGATAAAAAGTTATTTAAGAGCCAATTTAACAACAACAAGGTTGATAAAAACAATAAAGATTCAAAACAAGAGAGTACATGTTTTGAATGCAACAAACTAGGTCATTTCAAAGATGATTGTGCGAAGCTAAAAAGCAAATACAAGAAGAAAGACAAGAAAGCAATGGTGTCTACTTGGAGTGACAGTGATGAATTAAGTTCTAATGATAATGATGATGACAAGAAGCAAGAAAAAGCTCAAATATGCTTCATGGAAGATGATAACACATATAGATCATCACAACAACATGTAAAAATATAAGGTATTTCTACAAACCTTATTCATGAATTCTTTGAGATGTATGATACTAAGCAAGAAATGATTACTAAGTGTAAAGAGCATGATAACAAGCTTTTAGAAAAAGAATAAAAAAAAGCTTGAATTACAAAGCAAAGTAAGATTTCTTGAAAATACTAATCTAGAACTAATTAGCAAAGTATCACATCTTGAAAAGAAATGTAAAAGTTATATTCTACTTTTACCAAATTCACAAATGGAGAAAATATGTTGAATATGCTTTTTTGGACTCCTAAAGAAATCCAAATGATAGAACAGGAATTGGTTATGCAAGTATTAAAGAAATACATTCTCAAATTCCCCCGAAGCCAATTATATTATATTTTTCCTCCACTTCTACTATGCAAACCTCATCTCCCAAACCTACATGTCAAAAGCATAGTAAAAGTCATAAACAGTTTACTGAACAAAATTCCAAACAGAAAACTACTCATGTTTAGTGTACAGACCAAAAAGCCAAAAAGAAGAAAAACCTTTCTAAACTAAGAAGTGTACAATCTTCTACATCAAATCGAAATCCCTATTCACAACAAAAGATTGTCCATAAAAGCACTTTCAGACCTATATACTCTTAAAAGTCTCATTCTTATATGTCAAAGCAAAGACATAGTTATAAGCCTAAACACTCACATCAAATTAACCATGTTCCTTATCACCAACATCCTACCTCAAAACCTTATTAGTCGCATCAATACAAGAAAAGAACGAATGTCACATGTTATTACTGTAATCATACATGACATGTGATTGGTGATTGCAAATTTTGGATAGGATATTACAAAGGGAAAATTATGTGGATTCCTAAAAAGAAAAATGTTGACTCTAACCCTGAAGGACCCAATACTGTTTGGGTGCCTAAGTCTACTTGATTTATTTTATAGGTATGTCTAAAGAACACCCTCAAAAATTCAAAGCAATACATTGATAGTGGTCGTTCTAGACATATGACTGGAGATGAAAGGTACTTTACTTCTATAAAGCAAGTAAAAGGAGGATCTGTGAAATTCGAAGATAATCTAGAAGGACGGATTATTGGAAAAGGAAAGATTGGAAACAATCCATGCATTGATGAAGTATCTTTTATAGATGGATTGAAATACAATCTTCTTAGAATGAGCCAACTTTTTGACATTGATCGCAAGGTAATCTTCGACTTGTAGAAGCTAAGAATGGTAAGACTTTACTTGGAGTACCTATAGTTGGAAATATTTATCTTCTAAATTCAAGTACTCTTACTAATGATCAGTGCTTAATTTCACAAGAAGAAGAGAGTTAGCTATGGCATCATAGACTAGATCATGTAAGCATGCATCTAATTTCAAAACTTTCAAAGAAAGATCTAGTCAAAGGCTTACTAAAAATCAGTTTTGACAAAACTCATATTTGTGATGCATGTCAAAGTGGAAAACAAACCAAAAGCTCTTTAAATATTAAAGGAGTTGTTTCTACCTCTAGACCATTAAAGTTATTGCATTTAGACTTGCTTGGTCCAATCCAACCAACAAGTTTAGGAGATATGAAATATGCATTTGTCATTATAGATGACTAATCACGTTAAATGGACATTTTTTTGAGACAAAAAGATAAGGCTTTTGAACAATTTTCTACCTTGTGTGAAAAGCTTCAGAATTTGAAAAACACTTCCATTATTGCTATTAGAAGTGATCATGGAAAAGAATTTGAAAATAATCTTTTTAAAATGTTTTGCAATGAGCATGGTATCTTGCATAATTTCTCATCTCCTAGAACTCCACAACATATTGGTATTGTTGAAAGGAAAAATAGGACTCTTGAAGAAATGACCTGAACAATGCTCAATGAAAATAATTTACCAAAAATATTTTTGGGCAGAAGTTATGAACACAGCATGTTATATTTTAGATCGAGCTTTAACAAGATTCATTCTGAAGAAAACGCCATATGAGTTATGGAATGATATAAAACCTAATATTGGTTATTTTCATCCATTTGGTTACAAGTGTTTTATTTTCAACAACAAAGAATATCTTAATAAATTTTACTTTAAGTCAGATGAAGGTATTTTCTTAGGGTATTCATTGTATAGCAAAGGATATAGAGTCTATAACAAAAGGACTCTTACCATTGATGAGTCCATGCATGTTGTATTTGGAGAAGCTAACTCTCTCCCAGATAAACATTTTGAGGATACTTTTGAGATATTTGATCCACATGTTGAGAATACAGGAAATGATGAAAATATTTTGTAAAAAGAAGACAACTCTGGTGATCAAGATGAACATAATGTGCAAGAACTATAGACACAAAGAGTTCAGATATTATAAATATCATCCCAAGGATGACATTATTGACAATCCTTCACAAAAATGATGACAAGGATGTTGGAACCTATCCTAGCTTGAAAACAAAACAAAATTACAGAATCAATGTCATCAACCTAAGGTTCATGCCCAAAATCCCAAAGCTAGGTTATGGATAAACCAAAACAAAGAGGAGAGAGAATGGATTCCTCACTTAAGTCATCCCCATAAAATGGATTTGATTTGACAAGAGCTTCATTTGTAGCTCCTCTACTGCCACACACGCAGAGTCTCATCGACGAAATCCGAGTGCTAGCTCTCCGGACCAAAAACCCTCCTTGAAGACAAAACCCTTTTGCTCAAGTCTAAAGAGGGAAGATAAGAAGTTGTGGCTATCCCTTAACCATTAGGGATTAGGGTTCCATCCTTATCCTTTATGTATGAAACATAAAGGTAAGATCCCCAAACTACCCTTCCTTGTAAAATATCCACCATACTTTACATAAAAATGATTTAACCAAAAATACCATAAGGTAACTTTGAAAAATCATTATAACCAATCCTCATCATGGATTATTATATTTTATCTGGGACTTAATAATTAATCCTGTAAAATAAAATAATCCAATAACAATACATAATATGTATCCAATACATATTAAATGGTCCAATACAAAAACCGCCTAAACTCCTTAGCGTGCGATCCTGTAGGTCCATCCATATGTTGGCTGTGGGCCCAAAATGACATTCGGTCCAAAAGTTGCAAGTGGGCTCTAGTAAGCCGTTACAACCCCCAATTAGGATGGAGATGTCAAATAAAATCGACATACACCTGAAGTATTCTTATACGATCCCTTGCACATATGATATCGGTGTCCTACGCAAGCATGGCACTGTCATCCTTTTCTGTGCTAGGACATTTACTTGACATCTAAGTAGACTGATAAGATCAAATAAATGATTATCTAAAATCATTCTATTTGGGTACGATCATACACTACTCAGTCTCACTCATAAAGAGGCTGGTGATATCATCTCTTTGGTGAAGAGATAGGCAATTCCTTCATATTACTCCTAGTCCTAGCATGGTTCTCGATATACCCAATATACCCATACTTGGCACCCAGTTACAGGCCCGTCAGACACACATCAAAGTACACAAGGTCACATCTAGGAGTGTAGCAATATCGGGTATAAGGATCCAATATAAGCAATACGTGAGAAACACTTATGGCACTAGACCGTGTAGTATTCTCACAAGCAGATCGATCCAACACAATGTACACTAACATGTACCTATGTCCTTGATAGACTTTCCAAGTCCTATGGTCAGTAAGACATTACCCATCCCATAAGGAACATACTAGTCTTTAGTTATATTCATTCCCATGATTATAACAATCTAGGGAAAGCTTTAAAACTGTGTTTCTTAAGCTCATGGTCTTACTTGTTCAGTACACACTACTAACATACATGAGCAAACACCAGTTTATGGATTCTCAATATTTATTAATTGCATAAGAAATTCAATAACTATGATTATGCCTTTTATTAATATTTAGAAAATGTATATACAAATATACAAAATACAAAGTATAACATCTAGGGACTAGGGCATACACCAACAAAAGGAACCAACTGAAAGAGTATTTTGTGAATGTGACATTTATTTCTGAAATTGAAGCAAAGAACTTCAAAGGAGCCAAAACTGAAGAAAATTGGATGTTGGCTATGTAATAGGAATTAGATCAATTCAAAAGAAATAATGTCTAGAAACTTGTTCCAAAACCTAACAATCATTCACTGATTAGAACCAAATGGGTTTTTAGGAACAAACTTGATGAATTTGGCAATGTTGTTAGAAACAAAACCAAATTAGTTATACATGGGTATAACCAGTAAGAAGGAATAGACTATGATGAGACATTTTCTCCGGTAGCACCGTTGGAGGCAATTAGAATGCTATGTGCATTTGCTTGTTACAAAGACTTCAAACTCTATCAAATTAATGTGAAGAGTGCATTTCTAAATGGATATATCAATGAAGAAGTCTATATGGGGAAACCCTTAGGATTTAAAGATTGTCATCATCCTGACTATGTACACAAGCTTACTAAAGCTTTGTACGGACTAAAACAAGCACCGATAGCATGGTATGAAAGGTTAAGTACATTCTTACTTGCTAAAGGTTTTAATCATGGAAAAGTTGACACAACATTGTTTATAAAACATATAAAGAACCATATTTTACTTGTTCAAATATATGTTGATGATATTATATTTGGTTATATTAACAATGAGTTGTGCAAGGAATTCTCACAAGAAATGAGTACAGAATTTGAAATGTCTATGATGGGCAAATTGAATTTCCTTTTTGGACTACAAATCAAGCAAGGAAAGAAAGGAACATTCATCTGTCAATCAAAGTATACTAAGGAACTTATAAAGAAATATGGAATGGAGAATTCTAAACCAATAAAAACACCGATGAGTACATCAGTCTCACTAGATGAAGACAAGAAAGTTAAAAGTGTAGACACCAAAAAATATCGAGGTATGATTGGCTCTCTACTCTATTTAACCTCTAGTAGACCTGATATACAGTTCAGTATGTGTCTATGTGCAAGATTCCAGGCCAGTCCCAAAGAGTCTCATTTAAAGGCTGTTGACAAAATTCTAAAGTATCAAAATGGTACTCAAGAAATTGGAATTTGGTATCCAAAATGCCAAAGTTTTGATCTTATAGGTTACAATGATGATGATCATGTTGGGTGCAAATTAGAAAGAAAAAGTACTTCAGATACTTATCCATTTATGGGAGAAGCATTAGGTTCATGGTTAAGCAAAAAGTAATCAACTGTAGCAATTTCAACAACATAAGCTAAATATATATCTACAAGCAGTTGTGTAGCACAGATATTATGGATGAAGCAACATCTTGAAGATTATGGCATAAAGTATGATCATATACCTATAAGGTGTGATAATACTAATGCTAAAAATTTAACAAAGAATCCTATTCAGCATTTAAGAATAAAGCACATAGATATCAAACATCATTTCATCAGAGATCATACACAAAAAGGTGACATCTACTTGGAATTTGTTCCTACAGAAGATCAAATAACAGATATTTTCACAAAACCCTTATGTGAAAATAAGTCCAATGAGTTAAGATTGAAAATTGGAATGTCCAATCCAATTTATGAAAAAAAAAAAATTAATATTCTCAGAAGCAATAATTCACTTGAATTAATATTTTCTCAAGTAAAAATTTTATTCGACTAGATATTATGACTAATTCTTTTTCATAAGTCTAGATTACGTAAAATCGAGTAAGATTTTGCTATTGGATCGAATTATGAATCAAAGGATAAATCATAAATGAATTGTCACAAATTTTTATAGTTTATGCTATTTTTTCTAAAAGCATATAAGAATACACATAAGCATAAAAAATAAAGTAACAATATCAAATGAGTGGGTATTATAAACTAACCGGGCCTAACAAATCAATAAAAGCCCATAACTTATGTTTGCAAGAATCAGGAAAAGAGAGAAGAAACTCATGTGCCACCTTAAGCAAATCACATGACATCTTGAAACAGCAATGCTTTGAAGCAAATGACATCATCCAAAAACATAAATGAAGGTGTCAGTTTTAATCATCCCCTCTAATGTACTCTCTGAAGCTAAAAGATACTAAAAAGATAGTTTTACATAATCTTCACCAACCTCTCTGAAATCTGTACTTCGCCCCTCTCTTTTCTCGATCTCTCTACCAAATCCTTTTCTAAAGATTATCCTCTCAAGTATAAATAATGTTACAGAGGTGTGCTGCCAATGCTATTAGAAGCGAAGAGTGTATCTTCCCAGAACTACAAAAGAAACAATAAAGAGGAAGAGAGACGAATCTGTTTCTTCTGAAAATCAGCCTAAATCAAAGAGAAGAAAAATCAATTCCGTTAATAAAGTCTACGCGAAATGAAGAAGTGCAAGAAAGTTTGCTTCTACTTCAGCTTCATCACCTATAAGGAGCTCCACAACCAGCAACGATAAACTCGTTTACTCTAATGGGTTTACTAGAGAGAAAGTAAGGTGTAGAAGAATCGACTGGGAGTACTTATGGAAAGTAGAAAGGTCATTTCTCTAGTTGTTTAAGAAACAGGGATGGGAAGATTTAATGAGTATAAATGAACCATTTTATGAGCCTCTAGTGAATGAATTCTATGGAACCCTAACATGCATAAGTCCTATGAATTATGAAGTTACATTAAGAGGAAGGAAGTACCCTATTAATGAAGAGACTTTCAGTAAAGTCTTCAAACTGCCATTAGATGGTGTAAGAATAGAGAGAGCTTCAACACCTTCTAACTTAAGAAACTATAGCTCTGTTGCTTTTGTTTATCAACCATTCAAAATCCCACTCGATCACTTTCTGCCATGGTATAAGCTTGATTATGGATATCTGGATGATAAATTTAGAAATCTTCAACTATTGAACTCTGCATATTTCCAACCACAGAAAGCTAGCTTGGCTACTATGAATGGGTTTGAACTGTGTTTTACCTTGCATCTGGTTAACCATATAAGAATTAACCAACTATATTCCTTGATCAATCATCTAGCTCATATGAGAAGTAACTATGCTCTTCCATTCAGCATGAACCTCACAAAATATTTTAACTTCTTTAAAATATCTAAAGCTGGAATTCAATCCACTTTTGTCTGCCATTGATCCATTGTTAATGAAGCCAACATCACCAGAAAGCTAAAGCCATGTGCCCACAAAACATAACTACCTACCAAGCCATTTCTTATAAAATCTAAGCTAGCCTCAGACAGTGATACTTCATATGAGAGTGATAAAGAAGTTTAATATGCTCTTGAGAGAAGAAATGAAGATGTGTTGACATTAACTAATAAAGAAAGAGGAAACATGTCCTCTAAGCTGAGAAATGAAGGGAAAGAGCACATGACTTTTGATTCCCAGGCTGAAAGAAGAGAGTATGTTAGAAGGTGAATCCAATGCTACTCCTTCCATGTTAGCTCATATTGAATAAGAAGATGGAGCATTTAGATGTCAACCTGACACAATTACTTCACCAGATGAATAAGCTTTATGACTCTCTCATTGCTTTGTACAATGATGTGGACTTAAACTTAAGTCACAAAAAGAATGTACCCTCAACTCTTGTTCCTGTTCTAAAAATCTAAACCAAATATATCTTGCCATGATTCTCCCTTAGAGCCTATGAATCCTTCAATGTCTTGTTACACTACCTTTTATATCTATGACCTGTATAAAAAATTAATCTAGACACCTCTTGTGTGCTGGTGTGCCCTAGTCCAAATGGCATTGCTTCTTGTATTATATTATACTTTGTATTTGGATATTTTGTATTATACATTTTGTGTTGAAATGAAGGCATGAATCTATTTATTCATATCTTGTGCTATTATAAATATAGTATCCAATGATTATAACCATAATAAAGTAAACCAATGTAGGTCATTGGATTATGAGACCTTTTAGTAGAGTTAAAGTTATAGTCATAAAGATATCCCTAATCTGTTCTAACATGGGAGTGAATAGAACCAAAGACTAGCATATCCTTGACTGGACGGTGTCTCACTGGCCATTGGACATGGAATGTCAGTCAATGATAGAGGTACATATTGGGTTGCATGGTACTGGATCGATCCGCCACAGGAACACCACATTGTTCGATAATCATAGGTGTTTCTCTAGTAGGTCCTTCTATTATACTTTGACCTAATGTTTGCTGTAACATAACATGGGATCTCATACACTTTGATATACACCTAATGGGGGGCCCATAACAGGGTGCCAAGTATGGGTATGTTAGGTGGGCCAGTGAACATGTTGATGTTGATAGTGAAGTTGACAAAATTGCCACTCAGCGTCCCTTGAGATGATATCATTGGCTACTTGATGAGTGGGACTGACAAGTGTATGACCATACCTGAATAAGTTGGGATACTTATTCATTAGGTTCAGTCCACTCGGTATCATGAAATAAATAAGCATATAACAGGATGACAAGGCCATATCTCTTGCTTGTATATCGATGTCAATTGGCAAGGGATATACAAGATCACTACCGTGTTATGTTTCACATTAGACTGCAAGTCTCCATCTTAATTAGGGGCTGTAACGGTTTGCTAGAACCCACTTACAATCTGTGAGCTTTGGGCCCACTGCCAATATAAAGACGGACCCACAAGATCGTACACATAGAATGACTATACATTGACAAATCGGAATTGGAATGGAAACCAAATTAATTGAGTTATTAACATTAGGTTATGTCATAATTAATTCAATTATGAGGGAGAAATTAATTTTATTTGATTAATTAATTACATGTAGTAAATAATGAATTAAGTAAAATAATATTTCCTATGTGGAATTAAAATACAAAGGTTGAATTTATTAAGACTGATTTTAATTTAACTTTGGGTTATTTTAATTTGATAAAATTGTATTTAATTGAATCAATTAGAATTTTATAATATGGCTTTATTTAATCCTAATGATACAAGGTAAATCAATTAAATCAAAATAAATAATCTATAGTTTAATTTAATCCTAGTACACTAAAGAGTGTAAAAGGAATTAAAAACCTAGTATACTAAGGATAATACTAAGAAGTATAAAAGGATGCCTTAAAGTCAATTTCTCCCTAACCCTAGCCACTTGATATTTTGGCCTACACCAAAGAAAGGAGCAAAAATTTCATAGGCTGAAATTTCTTCATTTCCATTCTTCCGTTCGCTAGCACGAGTCGCGTTCAAGAGTCGTTCGTGTACCAGATTGTGGAGGAAATGCCTTTGGGTTTCTGCAGCAGTCTCTAGAGGAGAAAGTTAAGGTGAGAAAATTTAATATTCTTTCCGTTCTTGGTTTCATTCTATTAATCTACATGAATCTTGGGCTATGGAATCGAGGAAAATTTTAATAGGTATTCTGCCTTGCGTTTAATTTTTCCTGTGATGATTCCTTACATTGTGTATCAACCCTCATCCTTCAACATGACAAACACCTTCACTGATCCAGATCATTTTCCATCACTCCCTCTTAGTTACTGTCCACCTTCACCCTCATTTGTACTTCCTGGATCAAGTCAATATTCTACAATGACTATGTCACCACCACTAGACTACCACAGAATCACTGCTTATACTATGGAGACCTATTTCAAGGTTATATCGAAGTTGTTGAGTGCCTCCAAGGCTCTTATAGGCTCTAAGGCCTATACTGAGGTACCAACTGCCTTAAGAGATATGCAACTCTAGCTACTGAATGTTCAAGATAAAGTGCACAATTTGACTGCATGGAAATGGAGCTGCCAAGGATGACTGGAACTCTTAGTCATCTCTCTAAACAGATAGAAGCTATGAAAAGCCTCATCTCCAGCATTCTTAAGTTTGGTGCATCCTCCTCATCCTCACCAAATTAATCAGGTTTGCTGAAGCTGGTTGTTAATATGTACAGATGACAAGAAGAGATAAAAAGGCACTTTAACTCTCCTCTACATTTTTGAGTCAACAGCTACGTAATACTTTATATCTACTTTTAAAACAGTACACTATTTATATTTGCTTTTGGTTAGCAAGTTTTTTACTCTATATCAGTTACATGTAACTTAAATACAATATGTATGCTTGCTTTAGTATCTACCAAATAGTAATTTTTCAAATGATCCATCTATCTACACTTTATTATATAAGGATGATATGCTTTTTTATGATTCCAAAGAGGAAGAAAAATAACATTTGGCTATTGTTGTTTGTGAATTATCTATGATGTGTATGTGTCTCTGGCTTATGTCATAGCTATTTTTACTTATGTGATTGTAATAGCTATTTTTACTCATGTGACTGCTGATATTACCTATGGTTATGATTTCTAACATTTGCTATGCTATCTCTAATTAAGTATGACCATGGTTATATGACTATTATCCTTGGCTGTAAACTATAATGTTTGATTGAATCCTTGTAGCCCTTTCATCTAATGCATATGTGTTATGGTAAATAGATCGTGATGCATAAATCTATGACTAATATAAGATATTAGCCATATGTAACATCTATGTGATCCCTGGGTATGATTTATGATTATTAGGTCATACATACATCTATCTTTGTTTATGTGTGTGTGTGTGTATATATATATATATATGCATATGCTGTGTTTGAGATATATTGATATGTGTTGCTATATAGTACACATTAGGCTGATATTAGAAAAATTTGTGATTAGCACTGGTATAATATGAGACTACTATGAAGAATGAATGCTAAGTATCTACAGTAGTGTTGAATTCTATCAGGTATGTATGGTATACTGTACTTAAGCAAATGACATAAGGAATTAGAAATTACAATAGGACATCAGTTTATTTGTGGAATTTGAAACGTGTGCTTCATGCTAATACAGTACTTAAGCAGTAGCTGATACTACTTTTGATGTATGATTCATTTTGTATAACACCATGATGAGTGTTTTATGAATTTGTCTAGTAATGTAATATCATATCTTGGGATGAAATCTGTCTCAGCACTGAAAACTCTATTAGCAGGATTGCATAATGCACGAGATAACATCAAAAAAAAAAAATCTCTGTTTTAACACTATGCAAGAGTGAGAAATATGACATTTGTCATATACATTTGACAACCAGCTATAAGAATGCTCATGATGAATGGCTTGTTTATAACTGTGTATACTTGCATAAATAAGAACTTCTGCAGGTACAATGCTTTACTACAGCCCATTTATTGATCACATAGACCTTCTGATCATTCTTAAATAGGGTGTCATCTATGAATAGAGTTGTGAGCATGGGTTTTTTCCCGACCATGGTGATGAAAGCCATTATTACCTTTTTCACAGATAAACGCAAAGCGGATTCGGAATGACCAGGATAACGTCGGAAATGTCCCGGATGACCCAAATGTGTGTGGCAAGTCTTGGTACGGAGCCCCGAAGGAATTCTAGTGAGTATTTAAGAAAACCGAAGAAAAAAATGAAAAATAAGCAAATAAGCCAATATGGTGACTACAGTCACTCGACTGTAGTGCCTACAGTCGCAAGACTATAGTACATTATAGTCGCGCAGCTGTAATCATCAGATTTTCTTTATCAGCATTTAATTCGGTCTTTTTAAACAAAATAATCCAATCTGGTCACTACAGTCGCTCGACTGTAGTGCCTACAGCAGTGCGACTGTAGTACATTACAGCCGCGCGACTGTAATCACCAGACTTCCTTTTTTACCAAAAATCAGCATTTAATTCCGCATTTTAACCAAAACAGGAGATATAAAAAGTCTTGTGTCTGGGATTAGGGTTAACAGAATAGAGGGGAGCCAGAAAATTGGAGAATTTTGAGAGAAAAACACACAATAACACAGATTTTGGGACTTTTTCTAGGGTTCTTAAGAAAAATAAAAGGGTTTGATCTAAAAATAACTTAAAAAATTTCAACGAACACATAGAAATAGTTGTAAGGTGTTGTTAAACCGTCATCACTCACTCAATCTCTCTGGGGGTTCCGTTCGGGCTTCGGAGATCGCGCATTTTTCGGGTTGTTCGTGACTGCAAGACGCTTTCCTGCATCCGAATTTATCCTTGGTGATCCAAACATTGGAACACAGACCGGGTAACATTCTGAGAGTTCTTAAAAATCCATTTTTGTTCATTCTGGGTTTTGTTTATTGATTTTTTTCAAATTTTTACGATTCCGGGAGTGGTTTTGATTACAGCCCCCTTGATTAAGATCACAGTTGCCCGGCTGTAATCTACAGCCGCACAACTGTGACCTATAGTCGCTCGGCTGTAATCTTCTGATTACAGTCACTCGACTGTAATCTCTAGGGCAGAAGCTCTGAATGCCCCATAATCGACCGATAACGCTTCCGTTTTTCGATTAAATATGTTCTTTATGTTTATTATCGGCCCAATTACATCCCTTTGTGCTTAGATTCCTGGTTTTCTGATTTTTTATTGATGGATGTAATTTAAAGTTTGGTGATTTTGAGGGATTAGGGATTTTTGGATTTGGTTCGCTCCGTTTCGAATCCATTTTATTGATTTTAGTATATTTCCAGAAATCCCGGACCCCCCAAAATCATTAAATTTGCAAAGCAGTTTTCAAAAACGAGAAAAGAATATTGGAATCAATTCTGGAGCACTACAGTCGCTCGACTGTAGGTGTTACAGGCGCGGCTGTAATGCCCTACAGTCGTTCGACTATAGTTCAGGGGGCAGAATTACAGTTTTGCCCTTTTGGGCCCCAAACTTGTAATTTTGCACCCTTTTCCTATTCAAAACTGAACTTTGGCGTGTTTACATTCTTTTTGGACCCTAAATGAATGTTTAACTTAGGCCCACACACGAACGGGACCCCCGGGTCCCGGGATGTCTGGCCCACTAAAGTTGGAAAAATGCATGTAAATGAGCCAAACCATTTTCAAATTTGGTTTTTTCACACACAAAACCCACAAGGCGTTTCAAAAAACCTTTTTTAGGTCTAATCGGTCCGACCAATCGGGTCGACCCGGTTACCCCCAAAATGCATGTCCCCGCTCCTACAAATCTCTATTCTGTCCTATTTGAGTCTTTTGTATGCCTTGATTAGTTGTGCTAGCTATATTTGGATGCAGCTTTTATTTTTGTCTTTTTTTTTATTTTTAATTTACTTGATAGATTATCTCATGTAATTAGGCGATTGTAATTTCTTAGATTATCATGTATAGTAGGCGGTTGTAAATGGTGAGGATGAGAGTTTTCTTTTTTTTTGGGTTGTATAATTTGGTCTCTGATTTACTTTTCCGCACTTTATTTTAATATTTATATTTATGTCATTTGCATGAGCATCGATTAATAATTAAAAGAAGATAAAATGAGTAGAATTAAGTGAATGCAACATTACATTATGAAATAATAATTGAAAATAAGTGAGGGTTAGTAGAAATGTTGTCCGAACCTCGAATCTCTGGATTAGGTGCTACGTCTACGCTTGGTAGGGAGCTGTACCGGAATTTCTCGGATGAGCTGATCCGGGTGGCGACTCTGTATCTAATCTTGAAATTCATGTTTCGAGATCTTTAAGTTCAAATTGGGATTTTCTAAAAACCTTTTTTTTTCCAAAATTCACACTTACGATTAAGTTTTCTACAAAAAGGTTTTTCCAATAAAATGAAAGATTTTCCTAAGAAAGATTAAAGACCCGTTTTCAAACCACAACACTCACACCTCAAAAAGAAAATCCCCGGTTCCCGCTTCACTGCTTGTTCTGTAAAAAGGTCGTCCGCTCACAGGAGTAATATTTTTATGTTTTATGGACTCCTTGCGTTAAGTGTTTGAAAGCCTATGTATTCCTTATGCAAGTTCCTTCATTAGGCTCATGGGGCAAATATGCTTGTATAGGCTTAGGCTTAGAAAGTTTATATTAAATAAGCCTTTACAACAAATTTATACCCGATACTTTTTATATAGCTGGTTCCCTTGAAATTGATCCTTATTATATCCTTGGGTCGATTAACATGTTTTTTTTTCTGATGTTAATCAAGTATAATTAACTCTTTCACTAAAAGCCCATAATATTTTCTCTATGACATCTTTTGTTCATTGGTTTAATATTAAGGTTTATATTATTCTTTACCAATGACTTTTAAAATTAACTTGTTCTTCTAAGAATTTTCTCATGTAGATTACAAATTCTTTATTTTTCTGAGAAATTAGAAATCAAGAAACTAATTTCATTATTCCTAAAAATAAATCGAGTATATTTTGAGGGGAAGCAAAATTTAAGAGGAATCATATCTTCAAGGGGAGCCACTTCAATCCATATCCTATGATTACCTCGAAATGTACTTGTCATTTTGACAAAAAAAATCTTAAGTAAAGAAATTAAGGAAGGCTTTTATCTCTACATTGTCAACTTACAGCTTTCAAGAAGAATCACATACAAAAGGTTGCCATCATCAAAAAAGGGGAGAATGTTGAATCTTGTTTTGATGATAACAACTAATTGAAAAGTTGACATATAAGAGAAAGATAAAATCATATTTACTTTAATATTATTACAAATTATTTGTAACTAATGAAGGTAAAATATGATTAAGTGTGATAAAGCTACCACTACAAGATGGATACTAACAAAGTCTTGCAATCAGAAGCTTAATAAAGCATCAGGAGATCAACAGATTATTACATGACAAGTTACTCAAAGGATAAGCCTTATTTATAAGCTAATAATCTTTTGATTATAACCTTCAAAACTTTCAACAGCTATACTAGCTTCAGAAGGTGGAATTGCTTCAAGAGCCACAAGCTTCAAAGTTTACAATAGCTTCAAAAGATGAAAATGACCTCAAGAGCTACAATCCTCACTTACCATATGAACTAAAAGTCTTTAACAATGATATTGCCTTTGAGAGGTGAATGTAACAACTTCATCTTGTTTATGATCTTAAGCCAACAGCCATAAAATGCTCAAGACCTTGATGCAGCTACCACTTTCTCCTTATGATATACAAGCAACTGTCATTATCCCTTGAAAGGCTATAAACACCAGCTAGTTCATCATCTTGAAGATATTTTGACACCTATAATAATAGATTAAATTGAATTAGCAAAGGTAAGGAAGGCTTAGCAAATATTTCACACATTAAGAACAAATTTATCAAGTCTTCCAACAAAATCCTTCAAGCAATCAAAGAGAGAAAGCTTCATCCTTGTTCATTCAAATATTTTTTATTTGGGTTTTATATTTCACACAAGGGATTTGTATAAGGGGGATTACTTTGTTATTTGTGTGAATTAACAAAGTGCGTAAAAGTTTGGTGCTTCAGCTTTGAAAAAGTATCGGGAAAAGTTTGGTATTTAAGCTTGTAAAAAATATCAGATAAGTTTGGTGCTTGAGCTTTGAAAAAGCATCGGAATAGTTTTGCTACTTAAGCTAAGAAAAAGTAATAGTAGAGGTTTGATACTTAGCCTGTAAAAGTATCGAGTTTGTTACTTGAACTCGTAAAAAGTAACTCAAGCTTGTTTCTTGGCCGTAAAAGAAACACTAATGGAAAATGTCAAGTGGTTGGGTTGGAGACAGGACGTAGACCGGTTGGGTCGAACCAGTATAAATATTGGTGTCTTCAATTCTCTACCTCTATACTATTTATATTTGTTACTATTTACATTTACTCTTTGTATTTGTTGCTATTTACATTTACATTATTTAAATTAATAGTATTATTATTTGAAGACATTTTTATACTAGTCAAGCAAATTTATATTCACAAGTTTTACTATTTTATCAATTCCGCAGTTTTTGTAAAACTTGTATTTGTTAAAAGAAAATTGTTTTTCTTCAAAAAGAATTTTTAAAAGAGTTTATGAAAATTTTTATTCGGTCTACGGTACTATTCGCCTCCCCTTTAGTACTGCAGATAGATTATTTGAGAGCTTCAAATATAGATATTAATAAAAGAAATTTCACCAAATTTAATTTTAATTCTAATTTCAAATATTTGTTATATTTTCACCTTGGAGCCTTTCCTTTTTTATTTTCTTTGTTTTGTTTCAATTCTTCAAAGCTTTAATTCGTATTTTTAGTTTTTTTTGTGTAATTTTATTTTTCCATTTTATTAATATTTGATATCAGTTAGATAATCACCATATTACTTTTATTAATTAATTTGTTTCTTGAATATTCTATATCTTAAGCTATTATGTTTAAATTTATACATTTAGAATTAAGTATAAATTAAAGAAATTGAATTGAACTAATTAGAATGAATTTTAAATTGGTAGTATAAGTATGTATAAAATTTCAAATGTTTTATTTAGTGTCAGAAATAATTTTTGAAATTTGCACATTATAATTTTAATTTTTAAAAGGATAGATAAATTTAGAAATTATAATTAATTATAATGATTGAAATAAGTTGATTAATAAAATTATTATAAGTAATGTACAATATGGATAAATGGGCAGAATTTGAAAATGGACTTGCATAATACAATGCGAGACGATTGACTACTACTACAAGAAAATCACTGTTTTGCAATGGAAATTTCATTGCAAACGCTCATCTGCAATGGAACTGCAACAAATCCAATTTTTTTGCCTTATGTGTCCTTGCAGATTTTTTGTAAGTATTTTTGGTTCCCTTACAGACCTGCAACGGAAAATTTATTGACTTGCAATATCCGTTGCAGATCTGAAATTGAATTTCCTTTGCAATATCCTAATATTTCCTTTGTAGATTCGCAAGCAAAACATCCCTTCCAAAATTTCCTTGCAGATTTGCAAATACATCATCCCTGCAAAATTCCTTTGTAAATTTGCAAGTGCAACATCTCTTGTAAAATTCCCTTGTAGATTGGTAAATACATGTTCCCTCACAGCTGTGATTTACAAATTTGCATGTGATACTTTTCCCTTACAAAATTCCTTTGCAAATTAGTTTGACCTTCTTTAGAGTATTTGCAAGGGAATTTCCTCTGCATGTCTCAACAAACATTTAATCTGTATAGAAATATTCAGAGAATAATAACAAAACAATTCCATTATAGAAATTTGATTTACAATATAGTTAATTAGTATTCAATAATCAATAACTCCACTTCCACAACATAATCCAAAACAATCTAAGTGCCATATATCATCTAACTAGGTTGAGGCAATACTAACAATCCAAAAAAATCTAAGTAGATTATATAGCTTACTCCAACTAGTTTGGCACTACTTATAAACTAAAAAAACCATCTACTGTATGAAGGCAGTGCCTTAAAGCATGTGATTGCTGAATGTGAACAAAAGATGGGGTACTATGTTCTCAAAGAGTAGTAATAATAGCCATTGCATGCTCCAAGCAATTTGACAAATCCTTTCTTTGTTCACTTTCTTTTGCAAGTGCTTCTTCCATATATTCTTCTTATCCTCATCTACACATTTCTTTTGTTGCTTTACATGTTCCTTAAGTGTATCAAGCTGATTTTGTATAGAAGCATCAACAGGAGTCAATTGAGACTGTGTGCAAGTAGTAGAGTTGCTGCCAGCGATTCCTGAAGGCACCTGTGACACTAAGAACTCAATACCATAGATTCTTTTTCGCTTGTCATGTCCACCAACTGCCTATAAATACAATTGATTTTCGTCTACCTCATCCAAACCTAACTGTCGATGAAGAAGTCCTAATTCCTCTTGAAAAACATGATTAAAGTTAAGTTTAGATTACAGCAACAAATTACAAATATAGGAATGATACAAAGATAGATTTAATACATGTATGTTCTTTGATCGATCATCAACAAAACTTTCTGCATCATTTTTTTTTTGTATAAGTATCACAGAACACATATGATAAAGATGGAGGGTGCCTTAAATGCTTTTCCTACATATAGACATAAAAAACTTAGTCAAATATAAGAATTTGGTCAAGAACATTTACCAAAACTAAATCTGCAGTATAATATACAAAACTGAATTTCCACCATATCAGCACACTTTTTGCAAATTAATAAAGTTATAACCTTTTCAAAACTGAATCTACAATATGATAAAAAATTTTCAATTATGTGGTATCATAGACATGAAGAATACAACATGTCAGTATAGTTTTTCCAAGTTTAACAGAGTTGTAAACCTATATATGCAGTATATAGAAGCTAAGGGAATGGAATAGAAACCAATTAATTAAAATGAGTATTTAAGTTGAGAAAGAGATTTTTGCAACAGTTGAAAATGAAACAATTTTACAATATTATCATAAGATGTTTAAGTGAAAAATGTAATTATATCCATTAGCATAAAAAATTAAAGTGTTAATGTTAATATGTAGCTTTTTATTTTTATGTGTAATTAAATATTATTTTATGAAATTTTTAACTTAATTTGTATTCATAGAAAAAATTTATTTTAGGTACCATGAAAGTTGCACTAAGCCTCCCCCCCCCCAGTATTACATCTTTGTTCTGCCACTGCCAAAGGAAAACAAATGTGATATTTATTCTCAATCATCTTTCTTGTAAGAGCTCCAACATCATAAAGATTGGAGAACTCTGGATTCTCTCTCACAGCAGAATCTAGCTCAACACTAAAGAAATCTTCAGAGTATAACCCAACAAGATTCAGTATTTCATAATGATCAAAATGAGCAAATAAGTTTGAAGGATCAAGAATCTTTATGCCCTTAAGCAAATTTGTGCTTACCTCATTGAAATGATTGTTTAATTCTTTAGCAACCTCGTCAATTACCTATCATGATATGAATAAAAATAATTTAGAACACTATGCATTTAAAGAATAAAGAATAATGCCATACGTATATATATCAATTACAATCAAATAAAATTGAATGGAATACTGTTGCAAAGATCTCCATACGAAAATGGTGAAAATGGGTCATTGGTTCTCCATTAATAAGTGTTCAGGTACGGTTTTGAATAATGTCCTCCATATTAGGCACTTTAATTTTTTATTTGACAAAAAATTCAGTGGCTTCTTTCAACAAATTTTTCCAACCATCTTCTTTATATGTTTGTAACTTCTTGTACAATGCTTCAATCATACGAACATCAAATCCTATGTTTTGATCTTTGGCTTGGAGAATCTTAGATAGAGGATCTGTCACTCCCAAAATATCCAACATTAACTTTCCAACAAACACAAATTCAAAAGAACCCATTTTATCCAACAAACCCTTAGTCGTGCCTAAACTTTTTCTTGTATCACCAGCTTTTTTTATTACTAAAAGCATTTCTTCCACTAAATTTCACATATAAAAAAGCCAAAGTAATGTTTTATAGTGAGAACCCCAACATGTAGTACCTAGTCGAGCTAAGCTTATTTCTTAATTCTTACCCTTTCCACTTGAAATCTCAACGGTTTATATTTTCTTCATAACTTCTTCATGGTGTTATTGGCGAAGAGCATCCTGCCTTTTACATAAACCTCCAACAATATGCATAATCATAGAAGCATATTCAAAGAATTGGCTAACATCATCATTTTCCTCGGTAGTAGACATAATAACTAACTGAAGTTTGTGAGTAAAATAATTAACATAATGTGCATGCTTGTTTTCATTTAAAATGAGTGATTTCAATCCATTAAGCTTACCAAGCATATTAAAATCCCCATCATAACCTTGACCTCTAACTCTTGACAGTGATAATTCATTCTTCGTAAAGAATTCATCAACGGCATTCTTTAAACACTGTGTAGAATCTCAGTTACATGAACCACTCCAACAAATTGTTCTATAACTACTCTATTATCATTCACAAATCTCAAAACTATAACCATATTCTCTTTCACAAAACCATCTCAGGTCTCGTCGAGTAAAAGAGAAAAGAACTTATCTCCGATCTCATTCAAAATGACTTTTCTCGTTTCTTTTGCACAAGCTTTAATTATTTACCTTTGAATGATACATGAAGTCATTTGATTATTTTTAGGAGAATTTGATAGCATTACTTTATTTACTTCTTCATTATACTACAAAACCAACTAACAAGTTTAAGAAAATGGCCTCAATGTATTGATTCTTCGGACTCATCGTGCCCTCGAAAAATCAACATTCCCCTGAAAGATATCAAGCTACTCTTACAATCATAGTCAAACTAGAATGATAATCATCATCTAGAGCAACACTTTTTAATGATAAAGCAAAATCCACATTCTCTCTTTGGTTTTGGTATTGACCAACCTTAACCTTAATTCTAACATAAATGTATGGGCTATCCGGACTTCCTTCATAAGCAATGAAGTTAGGTAAAGCATTTTTCCAATTGTTATATCTAATTTCTGTAAAAGCATTTCCTCCACTTTTATTACTTTTACTGAACAAATAACAATATAAACAAAATGCTTTATCTTTCGAGGCACTATACTTTAGCCAAGTAAATTTCTTAAACCATGAACTTTGAAACCTTCTTTTACCTTCCTTAAGATTAGTTTGTGGAAACTGATGCTAAACTGGCTGATAAGGGCCTAAAGCTAAGTATCTTGTCCTAAACAAATCTCTAATATGAAAGGGATAACTATTAATTGGATTCCACAATCCTAGATCGCTAATGATATCATCATCTGAAACTTTTATATCGATACAAGCTTTTTTTTCATTGTCTTTATCAAGAGATATTACATGACTAGTTCTAATTGAAAATTGATCAGGAGTTGAAGAATTACTCTCCATTCTAGTAAAATATTTCTTCATATTTCTTATTCTTAAAATAGTAACACAATCAAATTATTAAATTTAAACTTAAAATGTCATATCAATTTTAATCTAAATTATAGCACAATGTCACAATCTCAAATGCACAAGCATAATGTATCAATTTAAAATTAAATTGTATCACAATCCTAAATTTTCAACATGTCAATCACAATTCAAATTATAACAGAATTAACTCAATTCAATGACAATATATACAATTTTAATTAATTATCAATTCTAATTAGTATTAAAAAAATAAATAATCAAATTATTAAACCCAAATTAGAAACACTAATGGCTAAATCCCTAATTCATCAATTTATCATATTAATGAAAAAAAATTGATTCAAATAATAGTATATAATAAAATGCTAACATATTATTTACAATTCCTAATTCAATATCATAACAATTCCAACCAATTTAATTTCAATTTAGGGTAAACTATAAAATATTTAGAAAATTGAGAGTTACCTAATTGAAGGGTGGAGAGCGGTTAACAAGGTAGAAAGCGGCTAAACGATGGAGTAGCGGTGGAGGAGGCAACAGGAGATAAGAATTTGAAGCGGTGCTAGAACTGAAATTGTCAACGGAATAAGGATGTTGTTGTTGCCTGCTGGTTCGGCTTTTGTTAGTCCCAAATAGGCTATAAGGTACACTAAGGGGGGTGAATAGTGTAAATATCCAAATAAAAATTCTTTTATGGAAACCTTTTATTCAAAAATAATTTTGCCTAAGAAACAAGTTTTACTTAAAAAATATGGAATAAATATATTTGTAAAACTTGTAGATTTGATTGCTCTTGAATAAATAAAGTAACGTATCGAAGAAGCTATAACAGCATAAAACAAATGCAAGAATATAAATAGCAGTAATTTAAAAGGTGTAGGGATAGAAAGATTTTCGACACAGAGATTTATACAGGTTCGGACCAACTGTCCTACTTCTGTCCCCAAGTGAGTCACTTAAGATTTTCCACTATAATTCCTTTAACGGTAGGAATCAAACCACTTTGATCTTTCTTCTGTCTAAGATCGGGACAATCAATCCTACTTCTATCTAGGATTAAGACGATGATCCTTCTTCTATCTGGATCGAGACACCCGGTGCTTTTTGCAAG
Organism: Euphorbia tirucalli; assembly: GCA_039660915.1. Lineage (NCBI taxonomy): Eukaryota > Viridiplantae > Streptophyta > Magnoliopsida > Malpighiales > Euphorbiaceae > Euphorbia > Euphorbia tirucalli. The sequence goes on along the minus strand of CM077636.1, from coordinate 23,074,271 downwards.
CTAAAACACCAAACTTTTACAACTTGTTGTTTTTCAAAGATCAACAACAAAACTTTTACACAAACTTTGTTGATAAAACTCTAACAACAAAGCTCCCCCTCACACCAATATCCTTTAGTATGAATTTAAAATTCACTCAAAGTGTTGTATTTGAAAGTATGTGAATTGCTTTGATGAAGACTAGATTGCTTTCTTTGAAGATTGTTGGAAAGACTATTCAAGAATGCTTTGTATATATTGTAAACTTTGTAATTTGTCTTCCCCGCTTGAAATGTTTACATTTGTCTTCTATTTATAGGCATTGGAGAAGTGATATGGAGAGGAGATTCGAATTATGTTCAGGTCTTTGAAACTAGCCGTTGTAGTGTGTTCAGCCTTCTGAAGCTTTAGTTTTGGTTTCCTTCAGGTCTCTGAAACTAGCCGTTGCACAGTGTTTAGCCCTCTTAAGGTTAGTAATGAACTTTCTTCAGGTCTCTGAATGTTTCCATTATACAGTGTTTAGGTCGCTGAAAATTTGATTTTGATTTCTTCAGGTCTCTGAATGTAGCCATTATACAGTGTTCAGGTCTCTGAAGGTTTGAGCTTGATTTCTTCAGGTCTCTGAATATGACCGTTATACAGTGTTCAGGACTCTGAACATTTAAACTTGATTTCTTTAGATCTCTGGATATGACTATTATACAGTGTTTAGGTTTCTGAACATTTGATCTTGACTTCTTCAGGTCTCTAAACGAGGCCATCATATGTTGTTTAGGTCTCTAAAGACATGTAAATAAATTTCTTAAACCTTTAGCCTCCTGAAGCAAGATGTTTCTTTATCTCTCCAAGCTTGTTATATTTTTGTATAATTCTTCCAATGTCCTTGTAGAAAATCTTCATCTTCATGCTTTAATCAATTAATTAAAAATGCATTTATCTTTAATTAGTTAATAAAGTATTTATTTAATTATTATCTTCTTCAGTTATAAAAGTTGTTTTCATCAAAATAAGGTTCAACAATCTCCCCTTTTTTGATAATGACAACCTTATTATATCTTGTGAGTTTTTGAAGAGATAAAAATTAAATTTCTATATGATTTCTATTTAGCGCAAAATAAGCTCCCCCTGAAGTCGTGATCTCTTGACGCATTTTCTTAAAAGAATTTTTGAGATATTATATTTTAAGAAAATTTTTATCTGCAAAGAAAAATAAGACTTCTGAGTGCTTTAGATAAATATACTTTAAAATTAGTTATTTTGAATATTTTCAAAACCTTCCCAAGTTTGAAAAAAAATTTCTTTTATTATAGATAAGGCTTTTAATAGAAATACTAGCTCAGCCCATTTAAACATATAAAGCCCATGTCCTTTCTTAAGGAGATTTTTATTTATGAAGGCCTTGGTATAAAGTTGAAGTCATTTGACGAAGGATAACTTTATCATTTTTGGTTAATGGCCTTGTGTATGCATATGGTATTCCATTTTTACCTTTGACTTCTGCCTCATATATCAAAGATATAATAGAGAGAAGAGGTGTATCTTAATAAAGCCATCAACATATATATTTAGTAACAAGAGCTGCATAATCAGGTAATGCTATAGAAAATTTACCACACATATTATCAGCAGCATACAAATCTTAACTTAACCAAGATTTTTAGCTAACACATTAACACAACATAATACTCAGAAGCATATAGGCCAAAAGACTCATATAAAAAACTTAACTTAACCAAGATTTTTAGCTAACACATTAACACAACATAATACTCAGAAGCATATAGGCCAAAAGACTCATATAAAAAACTTATACTAGTCCATTCACCCAATTGGTTTTAACTTATGACTTATGACTTATGCTTATATGATCCTTCTGCTTTATACTAAAAAAAGTTCATAAAGCAAAGCATTCATAGAATAGTTAGACATATTCATTAAGCATATACCATTCAGCTGCATATCCATACTTAGAAAAAAGAGCTTTAGTAATATTTAAGCAGCTTGAACAACCAGTAGATACTACCAATTAGATCAACAATTCACTAGCTTCTACCAAACCAATAAACATTTGTCCTAAGCTATAGGTGGTAAAATAAGCATGATATAAGCTAATATATCTGTTGGATATGCCTTAGTCCCGAGGCATTGGACCTTGTATTTGTATTGTACATTTATTGGATTCATGTATTATACATATTTTGTGTCATTAATAAAGGCATTAATTCATTTATTATATATATCTTGTGCAGTATTTTAAATGAAGTATCCAATAGACATATCCATATCCATGTTGACAAGTGTCATGCACTTGGCAGTAAGACCATGGATAGGGAAAACGATATGACCATAAAGAGATCCGTAGTCTGTTCCAGTCATGGGAATGAATGGAACTAAAGACTATCATTAACCTGGTTGTAAGGCAGTGTCTTACTGGTCATTGGACATGGGATGTCAACCAAGTTAATGGGTACATGCAAAAAGGGCACGGTACTGGATAGATCCACTAAATGAGAAATCCACATGGTAAAGTATCACAAGTGATTCTCGTGTAGTACTTGTATGGATCCTTTGACCTGACCATATAATGGTGCTGCATGCGAAGTCGCATACTTAGGGGTACACCTAAAGGGCCTGTAATAGGGTGCCAAGTATGGGTACTTTTAGGTATGCCACTAAGCATGGTAGTGCTATGGATATGCAGAAGGGATTTGTCACTCGGTAGTCCACTGAGAAGATATCACCGGCCTCTTGATGAATGTAGCTGATAAGAGTGTGGCCACACCCAAATAAGTTAGAACTTGTTTATAAGCATCAGTACATTCGGGATCAAGTAAATGTCCAGACATAAAAGAGGGTGATCAATCCATGTCTCTGTGTTGGACACCGATATCAATGACATGGGATATACAAGTCTAAACTACAGGGTTATGATTTTAGTTGGACTGCCATCTCCATCTTACTTGGAGGCTGCAGTGGCTTGCTAGAGCTCGCCTGCAGTCTATGGGCCATATGCCCACTGCCAACATAAAGATGGGCCCACGGGATCGTACACATTGAACGTCTAAACACGGACTTAAGGAATCACCTGTATACTTGGAGTATGCACACCAGAGAGAGAGTATTATATTAATTATATTATAAAGATCAATTGGATTGATCATAATAATAAAATTAATATTTGTATTGGCCTTCTCATAATTAATTAAATTAATTTATGAGACTATTTTCTAGGTGGGAATATGTCACATGTATAGGTTTACATATATCTTAATTTTACGTTTGTCAAATTTAATTCCATGGTAAAATTAATTGATTAAATTAATTTTGATTTAAATGTATAGAACATATTATATGGTATAATATGTTAGGATACATGTTAAATAAAATCAAGTTTGATAATCAATTGGACCAAAAGAATTAAAGTTGAACTGGGCTTGAAAAACGGAAAAGCCCGCGTAGAATTGAGAAAGGATGGGCCGAAATTTTTACACAAAATTTCAGCCCACTAGGTCAAGTTATGACCTAGGGAATTCGGCGAAGGGAAGAACAACACACCATCATGGAATTGAGCAGCCCCTCCTCTCTCGAAAATTTTGATTCCGACGCTAGCACGGATCGTGTTCCATAGCCGTTCGTGTATGTGAACGCGGAGGGAACCTACTATGATTTTTGCAGCCATCTCTTGAAGAGATATTCCTAGTATGAATCAATTCTCTTCAAGTTAAATTTTTATGTTTTATAATTTTCATCTCAAGTACTCCTGGGCATGGATTTGAGGAAATCATCGTGATCTTCCGCAGTTATTCAGGTGATTTCCAGTGAAAATCCCAACAATATCAGTATAGCAGTATAGCATAACACAGATTAGTAATATTAGTAATTAACTTTCAATAAACCAGTAAACCAACACAACATACAAATATCATCATAACTTAGATCAACACTTAAACCGTATTTAACAAGATATAGAGTATCAGCACTTAACTCATAGCATAAAACAGAACAGATAAGATTAGAGCAAAGTAAGATCATATAAATTAACATAGCATAAATCAGATCAGATCATAGCATAGATTAGTAGGTCTAACAATGAGATATAATCCCAAATTTCTCCCCTTTTGTCATCAACAAAAAGAGATAGCATATAAAGACTAAAATAAGAGGAGAATGAGGAAAATATAACTGAAATAGAGCTTAACAAGCATTCTATCCTATATTTTAGTTATAAAGACCAAAATATAGTAAAATACCTGTAGCAGGATAAAAGTACTTAAGCAAAAGTAAAAAATACTAGTAAGTAGGTGACACAAAAACAGAAAGTACAGAGAACCAGATAAGCTTGAGGAGAAGCTGCACAACTTGGCTTCATCATAAGGAGTCTCTCTGCACTTTGAGCAAACCTGAGAGATTTATGGCTTTCCAGGGGTAGATAGTGCTGAGGCTTTGGTGGAATCACTGAAAAGATGAGAGATCATTTGATGCATGGAATCAATTTTGTCAGAAAGTTCTCTGACTTCTCCAGTGACTCTTGCTAGGGTCTCTTCCTGATACTGCACTATTTGCACCATCCTTGATTGAAGCTCTATAATATGAAGTTGAACATTCTGTAACCCACTAGGAATCTATTGAAAAGGGGTCTTGATTCATCATGTTTTGTGCTATTTTGAGTACCTCTATTGTAACTTTGAGAGAGGATTCCAAAGTAGATGTTGTGGTTCTGATGTGTTCCTGGGGAGTGGTGAAATGGATGTGTAGAAAATCTCCTGGAATAGAGGAGTGGATTGGTTCTGTAGGAATGTTGATAGCAGGTGGAGTAGGAGTTGGAGGTTCAATGGTTAGAAGTTTTGAAGTAAAGGTGGGAGAGGTGTATTGTTGAGCCATTCGAATGAAGTCTGAGTGGATATGCTGGAAGGAGTAGCAATTGAATGTTTTAGAGAAAGGTGAATTTATAATTCCTACTATGAGCTCGTCTAAATAAAAATTACCAATAGTGGCCTTTAGAGGGCTCAATGGTGTTTGAGTGGAAGGATTGGAACTAGAGGAGGCCATAGTTGGAGGGGATAAAGGTATAATAGAAAAGGGTACCTTATCCTCAGGATCTATAAAGTTTGGTTAAAAAGAAGTACAAAGCTCTTCAAGTGAGTCATAAAGAGTAGGATCTATAATAGGAGAGCTGGAGTTAGAAAAGTTGATATCCTTAAGATTAGTCTCAGCTTCAGTAGCCATTGAGTCCATTCTACTAAAGTCATCAGCAAGATGAAAATCATCTAGCATAGCTGCAAAGAAAACATCTATTCTTTCAGGAGAATGCATGTTCCTACCAAATATTTCAGGCAGGCTGCTAGCTTTAGTGTTTTCCTTTCCTGAGGTGTCTATCTCCACTATACTTGGCTCCTCTTCATTTACACTTTCAGAGACAGGTCCTTGATGAAAGTTTTGTTCCATGTCTCTGCTTTTCTCCAGTTGAATTAATTGCCTTCTTGCACAACTTTCCTATGCACTATCATCATTCTGATTTATGCCAGCAAACTGAAGGTCTTCATTCTCATTCTCTATAACATGCTTTGCATGAGGACCAGAGCTGCTGCAATCCATAGGAATAGTGGGAATCTGCTTTTTATGTTCATTCATTCTAATGGTGCTTTCTACGAAGAATTTGTTAGGAACAGATTTTGGTCCAATGGTGATGGAGGTGAGATCATCAGTGGGAATGTTGTGGTATTTGAAGAACTTGGTTAACATCATTCCATAAGGAACAGGACTTGATCCTCTTAAGCTTGTCATATGATGTATCATAATCCAAGGCAGGTTTACTTGCTTCCTATTAATGATATGCCATGTAAAGCATACATCAAAGGTATCCATAATAGCTAAACTTGAGGATTTAGGAGCAAAGAAGGTAGAGTTTAGCTGTTAAAGGGTTCTGAAGATTCCACCTAGATACCCTAAATCAAGCTTGGAAGTAGGAATTTGGTGATTGGCAGGAATATTAAACAGGTTTCTCATAAATTCCTCATAATTGTAATAGTCAAAAGAGGGATGTTTGGTTATTTTTGCCCCTGTTCGTGGAAAATTGAACACCTTGGCAAAGATCTGTTCATTGACTTTATAAGTTTATCCCCTGAGAGTAACCTCCTACTGACTATTCCCTAAGTCAGTCAGAGTTCCATAAAACTCTGTTACCAGGGAAGGAAAAATGGGTTCATTTACCTGCATATACTCTTCCCATTTTTGAAAACTAAACCATTCCCAAAATGGCAATTCCTCACTTCCTAGGTAATTCCAATCTATTCTCCACAAGCAACTCTAGACCTAGAGAAGCCATCAGTATAAACTAAAATACCTCTTTCAGGTACAAGTACCATGGAAGGTAGAGCAGCATTTGAGGGTCCAGCATTCCTTTTGCTCTTCTTTGTTCGTTTTGGGGCTGGTCTTTGTTCTTTTTTTTCAGTGCCTCTTCTTTTTGAAGATTCCTGGTTAGCATTTTGTTCTTCTTCCATAGGCTTTACAATTCTTCTTTTTGAAGTTTCTGCTATATCTTCAATTTATGAAGCTCGAACCTTTTTAACTCTTTGCTTTTTCATTGATTTCAGCCAATTATGATTAGCTTTAGGAGGATGATCTTTGAGAAGCAGAGGTTTTGACTAAGAAGGTTTGATATGGGGAGGAAAATTTTTGAAGTATTGATACCAGTCTTTTCATTCTCCTTCTTCAACTGTTCAATTCTGATAGTTTTATTTTGAAAGTGAAACCGACACCATTTTTGTTGTTTTCCTTGTGTTTTTTGATGATCAACATGTGGTTTCCTTGAGTCTCTTTTGGTCCGAAAGAAAAATTGGTTTAGTCCAAAAATTTGCTTAACAAGAGATGGGCCTTGCATAAGAATTAATTCCGAGAGAAATATGGCCCCAAGAATATTTTAGGCTTATATTGGACATTGAGGAATTGCGGCCTTAAAGATGGATCTGTGGTATCAGGTTTTTGGCCTTTAAGGAAGATAGTCTTTTTAAATGATAATGGGCTTAGCAAAAATTGCACAATGAATTATGGAAAATTATCTTTATCCTTAGTTAATTAGTAGAAGACTAATTAATTTGGATAAAAATAAATTTGAAGAATAATTAGTATATGACTAATTGTCCTTGGAGAATTTTAATTAGCAAAAGACTAATTAAAATATTTTGATTAAGCCCAGATGAAAATATTCTGAAAAAGAATAGGAATTAGTTATGACTAAAGATAGACATGCCAATCTCCCTTTGAAGTTTATTGAATCTTTGATCATTTAAGGGTTTTGTTAAAATATCAGTGATTTGTTCTTTAGTGGGAACAAACTCTAATATTATATCCTTTTTTTGCATATGGTCCCTCACAAAATGATGCTTGATATCGATATGCTTGGTCTTTCAATGCTGAATGGGATTTTTAGTTAGGATAATTGCACTAGTATTATCACATCGTACAGGAAAGTGATCATACTTTAACCTATAGTCTTCCAATTGTTGTTTCATCCAAAGTATTTGTGCCACACATTGGCTTACAGATACATATTCAGCTTCAGTTGTTGAAGTAGCCACTGAAGTTTGCTTTTTGCTGGACCAAGAGACTAATACTTGACCTAAAAATTGACAAGTACCGGATGGACTATTTCTTTGTAATTTGCATCCAGCATAGTCTGCATCACTGTATCCTATTAAATCAAAGTTCCTGCATTTTGGATACCACATAGCAACATATAGAGTTTCATTTAAGTATTTGAATATTCTTTTCACAGCACTTAAATGTGACTCTTTGGGGTTAGCTTGAAATCTTGCACATACACATACAATAAATTGTATATCAGGTCTACTAGCTATTAAGTAAAGTAAAGACCCAATCATACCTTGGTACTTCTTGGTGTCTACACTTTTACCTTTTTCATCCTTGTCCAGTGAGATTGTTGTGCTCATTGGGGTTTTCATTGGTTTGGAATTTTTCATTTCATATTTCTTGATGAGTTCCTTTGTATACTTGAATTGACAAATAAAGGTTCCTTTCTTTTCTTGTTTAATTTGTAATCCAAGGAAGAAGTTTAATTCACCCATCATAGACATTTCAAATTCCTTACTCATTTCTTGAGAAAATTCCTTGCACAACACTTTGTTAGTAGAACCGAATATAATATCATCAACATAAATCTGCATAATTAATATATGATTCTTCATATGCTTTATATATAGTGTCGTGTCAACTTTACCTCGGGTAAAATCTTTTGTGAGCAAAAATGAGCTTAACCTTTCATACCAGGCTCTTAGAGCTTGTTTTAAACCATAAAGAGCTTTGGTTAGCTTGTAGACATATTCAGGATAATGAAAATCTTCAAACCCTAGAGGTTGCTTTACGTATACCTCTTCATTAATATAACCATTTAAGAATGCGCTTTTTACATCCATTTGATAAAGTTTGAAATTCTTGTGGCATGCAAATGCACATAGCATCCTTATGGCTTCTAGTGTTGCTACTGGGACGAATGTCTCATCATAATCAATGCCTTCTTGCTGATTATATCCTTGTGCAACTAATCTGGCTTTATTTCTAACTACTTTACCAGATTCATCAAGCGTATTCCTGAATACCCATTTTGTTCCTATCACATTTTGATCCTGGGGTTTAGGAACTAACTCCCCATACGTTGTTCTTTTAAAATGGTCCAATTCTTCTTGCATTGCATTCATCCAGCTTTCTTCATTTTTAGCTTTTTTGAAATTCATTGGTTCTGTTTTTGAAATGAATGCACTATGATCAAAGTAATTTTTTAATTGATTTCTTGTCATTACTCTCTCAAAAGGATTATCAATAATATCATCTTTTGGATGATACTTATGATATCGATATTCTTTGGGAACATCATGATGTTGATTTTCTTGTGTTTGCAATTGCTGCAAATCATGTTCTTCTTGATTATTGACTTCATCATTTTTCTGCAGATTATTTTCAGTGGTGTTTTCATCCTGTGGATCAGGAAACTCAAGATTTTCCTCAGACTTATTATCACCTGGGAGAGAGTTAGTTTCTTCAAATATAACATGCATCAACTCCTCTATGGTAAGAGTTCTTTTATTGAAGACTCTATATGCTTTGCTATGTGATGCATATCCTAGGAAAATTCCCTCATCGGATTTTGAATCAAATTTACCAAGATATTCTTTATTGTTAAGAATGAAACATTTACAACCAAATGAGTGGAAATAGCTAATATTAGGTTTCCTATTGTTCCACAGCTCATATGGTGTTTTCTTTAAAATGGGTCTTATTAGAGCTCTATTTAGAATATAGCAAGCTGTATTCATAGCTTTTGCCTAAAAATATTTTGGTAAATTGTTTTCATTTAGCATGGTTCTACTCATCACTTCGAGAGTTCTATTTTTCCTTTCTACAACACCATTTTGTTGAGGCGTCCTCAGTGCTGAGAAATTATGGGAAATACCATGCTTATTGCAAAAGTTTTCAATAAGATGATTTTCAAATTCTTTTCCGTGATCACTTCTAATAGAAATGATAGAAATGTTTTTCAAATTTTGAAGCCTCTTACAAATATTTGAAAAATTTTTAAAAGCTTCATCTTTTTTACTTAAAAATAATGTCCATGTATATCTATTAAAATCATCTACTATGACAAAAGCATATTTCATGCCTCCTAGACTGGTTGGCTATATTGGACCAAGGAAGTCTAAATGCAACAATTCTAGAGGTCTCAAGGTAGAAACATCATTGTTAGTCCTAAAAGAAATTTTGATTTGTTTACCTCTTTGACATGCATCACAGATAGGAGTTTTGTTAAAATCAATTTTTGGTAAATCTTTTACTAAATCTCTTTTTGAAAGTTTTGAAATTAAATGCATACTAGTATGCCCTAGTCTACGATGCCATAACCAACTCTCTTCCTCTTGTGAAATTAAGCATTGATCATGTGTAAGACTCTTTAAATTTAATAAATAAATGTTTCCAATTCTTGGAACAGTAAGTAATGTCTTACCACTCTTTTCTTCGATAATTTCACACTTCTTTGAGTCAAAAATTGCTTTCCGATCCTTGTCACATAGTTGACTAACACTTAAAAAATTGAACTTTAATCCATCGACTAGAGATACTTCATCAATGCAAGGATTATTTCCAATTTTTCCTTTGCCAATAATCTGTCCTTCCTTTTTGTCACCAAATTTCACAATTCCTCCCTTAACTTGTCTTAAATTTGTGAAGTAGGTACTATCACTAGTCATATGCCTTGAACATCTGCTATCAATATACCAGCTTTGTTTACCAAGGGTGTTCTTTAGGCATACCTGCAAGACAATTTAAGCAATTTTAGGTACCCAAATTCTATTAGGTCCTTTGTTAGCATTGAGTTTCTTTGGAACACACACTGCTTTTCCTTTGTATAGACCTCTTCGAATACAACATTGTTGAATTTTATGACCTTTGTGATTACAGTAAAAGCATGTAATGTTCCTTTTCTTTTCATAATCTGAATGTTGTGATTTGAAGGGTTTCTTGTGGTCATGGTTAGTTTTTTTATAAATGAATTTTGGTTTGTAACCATGCCTTTGGTTTATATGGGGATATTGCTGATATATAGGTTCGGAAGTTTTTTTGTAGTGTAAATGTTGTAGTACAGAAGGTTGAAAATTTTTCTTTTTTTGTTCAGAGGGCTGAACATATCTTTGAACACTTTTTGTTTTCTCAGAAGGCTGTATAATTTTCTTCCTTTGTTCAGAGAGCTGAAACTTCTAACTTGTTTTTGGAACATGTTTGTGAACACTTTTTGTTTGCTCAGAAGGCTGTATATGACTAACCTTCTATTTTCTTTTTGGTTTAGATGACTGAATGAATTTTGTAAATGGGGGATTTTGTAGTTTGGTAGAAGATGTGGATTTGCAAAAAGAAATTGGCTTTTGAGGTGTTTGGATAGGTATCTCACTACTATTTTGATTGAAACCAATTCCTGTTTTGTCATTTGGATTTCTTTAGACATCCAACATCATATTAAGCATGTTTTCACAAGTGTGAATTTTTTGAAGGTGTCATTTAATTTTTCACACTTATCTTCAACACATGATACTTTGCTTACCAATGTAAGATTAGTGTTTTTAAGAAACTTTACTTTGTTCTGAGGTTTAAGTTTTTCTTTTTCAACTTCAGAATTTTTGCATTCATAACTTCTGATAGTTTCTTACAAAGTATTATGTAATTCAAAATATGCTTGAATGATTTCTTTATTAGATAAGGATGTTAGTATTACCTCATCTTCTACATCTTTGTCTTTTGATGAAGACCCTCCTTGATTATCTGCCATAAAATAAATTTGAGCATTGTTTTCCATGTCTTCATCTTCTGAATCATCGTTGTCGCTCCATGTAGCTAACATGGCTTTCTTATCCCTTTTATTGAATTCTGGTTTGGACTTCGGATAGTCATTTTTGTAGTGTCCCAGTTTCTTGCAATTAAAGCAAGTAACTTTTGATGTTTCTTGCTTTGTCTTTGTGCAACGGAATAAAGACCTATTTAGCCCCTGTGCTATCATCAGTTTGCCCCTTTAGCCCTTGTGCTATTGAACTTTCCCTCTTGCCCCCTGTGGTATGCAAAAACGTTCCAAATTGACACCTAGAAAGCATATTTTGTCTTATTCTTTTGATAAAATTGTTAACAGAATCTGACGGAATCTAACGGAATATGCTTTCTAGGTGTCAATTTGGAAAGTTTTTACATACCACAGGGGGTAAAAGGGAAATTTCAATAGCACAAGGGTCAAAGGGGTAAACTGATGATAGTACAGGTGCTAAAAAGGTCTTTAATCCCTTTGTGCAACTGCTATTGTTGAAATTTTCTCAGGCAACTTCTTATCTTTGTTCTTTTTCTTCAAGAATTTTCAAAATTATCTAACCAGAAGTGCTTCTTCTTTATCTAGTTCTTCATCGTTATCATCATCTTTTGATTCATTTTCAGATACATCAACTGGTGGACTTGCAACTCAAGCACAATGGATTTCTTCTTTTCTGATTGCTCACAATTCGTGGTGGATTTGATCTTCATTTCATAGGTTAGTAACGAACCTATAAATTCATCATAGGAATATGAAGATAAATTTTTTGATTCCTCTATTGCAGTGAGCTTAGAATCCCATGAGGTTGGTATTGTTCTGATAAGCTTTTTGATTAGCTCTTCATCAGTATAATACTTGCCAATATTTTTTAATTTATTTACGATTAATGTGAATCTTGTGTTGATCTCTAAAATTGATTCCTTGGGATCCACCTTGAATAACTCATATTCAGTAACATAAATATTGATTTTTCCATCCTTTACTTGCTTAGTTCATGAGTTACTTCAAGCTTATCCCATATTTCCTTAGCTGTAGTGCATCCTGAAATATGATTATATTCATTAATATCTAAGGAGCACTGTAACAAATTAATAGCTTTGGAATTTAAAGTTAATTTATTCCAATCAGCAACATCATATTCATTTTCTTTCTTTGGAATATTTATACCGTCAACTAGTTTAGAGGGAATAATTGGTCCATCCTTAATGATTTTCCAAATTTGAATATCAGTTGACTGTAGAAATATTTTCATTCTATTCTTCCAAAAATTATAATTATCTCCATAAAATAAAGGTGGCTTATGAATAAAGTGCCCTTCAGTCATAAAAACATTTTGGTTTCCAGATGTACTAGTCATACTTGGATCACTCTAAGGATGTTAATCCTTTTTGGGCAAGAGTCAAGCTCTGATACCAATTGTTAATCCCAAATAGGCTATAAGGTACACTAGAGGGGGGTGAATGGTGTAAATATCCAAATAAAAATTCTTTTATGGAAACCTTTTATTCAAAAATAATTTTTCCTAAGAAACAAGTTTTACTTAAAAAATGCGGAATAAATAGATTTGTAAAACTTGTAGATTTGATTGCTCTTGAATAAATAAAGTAACGTATCGAAGAAGCTATAACTGCATAAAATAAATGCAGGAATATAAATAGCAGTAATTTAAAAGGTGTAGGGATAGAAAGATTGTCGACACAGAGATTTATACAGGTTCGGACCAACTGTCCTACTCCTGCCTCCAAGTGAGCCACTTGAGATTTTCCACTATAATTCCTTGAATGGTAGGAATCAAACCACTTTGATCTTTCTTCTGTCCATGATCGGGACAATCAATCCTACTTCTATCTAGGATTAAGACGGTGATCTTTCTTCTGTCTTGATCGAGACACCCGGTGCTTTTTGCAAGCTAAAACACCAAACTTTTACAACTTGTTATTTTTCAAAGATCAACAACAAAACTTTTACACAAACTTTATTGGTAAAACTCTAACAACAAAGCTCCCCCTCACACTAATATCTCTTAGTATGAATTTACAATTCACTCAAAGTGTTGTATTTGAAAGTATGTGAATTGCTTTGATGAAGACTAGATTGCTCTCTTTGAAGATTGTTGGAAAGATTATTCAAGAATGCTTTGTACGTATTGTAAACTTTGTAATTTGTCTTCCCCGCTTGAAATGTTTGCATTTGTCTTCAATTTATAGGCATTAGAGAAGTGGTATGGAGAGGAGATTCAAATTATGTTCAGGTCTCTGAAACTAGCTGTTGTAGTGTGTTCAGCCTTCTGAAGCTTTAGTTCTGGTTTCCTTCAAGTCTCTGAAACTAGCCGTTGCACAATGTTTGGCCCTCTTAAGGTTAGTAATGAACTTTCTTTAGGTCTCTGAATGTTTTCGTTATACAGTGTTTAGGTCTCTGAAAATTTGAATTTGACAGCTTCAGGTTTCTAAATGTAGTCGTTATATAGTGTTCAGGTCTCTGAAGGTTTAAGCTTGATTTCTTTAGGTCTCTGAATATGAATGTTATATAGTGTTCAGGACTCTGAACATTTGAACTTGATTTCTTCAGATCTCTGAATATGACCGTTATACAGTGTTCAGCTCTCTAAACATTTGATCTTAACTTCTTCAGGTTTCTGAACGAGGCCATCATATGTTGTTTAGGTCTCTGAAGATATATAAATAAATTTCTTAAACCTTCAGCCTCCTGAAGCAAGATGTCTCTTTATCTCTCCAAGCTTGTTATATTTTTCTATAATTCTTCTAATATCCTTGTAGAAAATCTTTATCTTCATACTTTAATCAATTAATTAAAAATGTATTTATCTTTAATTAATTAATAAAGTATTTATTTAATTATTATCTTCTTCAATTATAAAAGTTATTTTCATCAAAACAAGGTTCAACAGCTTTTAAATTTATTTTTATCTTTTAAGCCTAGGCAAAACATGGGAAATTAATGAAAAGAATCCCAATACTAAAAAAAAGAGGGCCTTTGTTTTGCTCTAATTTTGGTTGCCGGCCCCCTGCTCCTCCTCGCTACTGGAAACACCCCTACCAGGGGTTTTTTCCAGTGGTTGCCCCCCCTTCTGTGCACCTAACCAGCACCAAACAATGACTTGGTAGTTATAGGTTAAATTGCATTAACGATCACTGGAGTTAAAGAGTTTATACATCCACAGTTACTAAACTTTGATTTGTATCAATAAAACCATTTAACTTTTATTTTGGTGTTAATAAAGCTACTATCACTCTAATCTGTTGAAATCTAACACAAAAATAATAACGTGACAAGTTAATACCAATTCTTAAATACCCATGCAACATTACATCAGCTCCAACCAATTTTGATTTTTAAATTTTTTTCATTTTTTCTATATAGTGTTGTACATGTGAATCCCACATGTTATTTTTTTATTGGCTGAAGTTTATGTGACATTGTGTTAGTAGATTTAACTTGGTGTTGACTGGCCATGTTGTTATTTTGACGCTAGATTTTGATAAATTAGGATGAATGTGACTAGAGTTAATAAAATTAACTGACTTTATTGATATAAATTAAAATTCAATGATCATGAATGCACAAATCAAAATTTCAGTGATCATTGGTGTAATTTACCGGTAGTTACATATGGTTAAGTGACCTAAATTTGTAAAAAAAAATGAAGTGTTAGACTTTACCATAACTAAACTAAGAGTGTGTTTGGTTTGGGAATAAAACCCTATAGAACGGTAATGAGAATAGACAATTCCATTTCTAACTATTTGTTTAGATAAAGTAAGTCTATGAATGGGAATCACATTCCCACGTATTCACAAATCAGTCATTCCCCTTATGTACCAAAGGAATCAGATTTGCTACCAGAATGGAATTAATTGTTGGAACCTATCCTGGCTTAAAAACAAAACAAAATTGCGGAATAAAATGCTTCAAGCTAAGGTTCATGCCCAAAATCACAAAGCTAGGTTACGGATATAAAGGAAAAGAGGGAGAATATAGTTTTATCACCTAAGCCATCCTCGCACAAGATTGATTTGACTAAGGGCTTCACTTGTCGCCCCTCTACATTCCTGCACGCAAAGTCTCGTTAATAGAAATCGAGTACTAGCTCTTAGACCAATGGTTTCTGCTCTTGTACCAAAACCCTTTTGCCCAAAGGAGAAGATGAGATGGTGACTAGGTTTAGACCATTAGGGTTTTACACGTTTATCTTTATGTATGAAACATTAAGCAAATACTAAAAGTACCCTCTAATGTATAATATCCATTATACTATACATATACTATGATTTAACCAAAGTACCATATGGTAACTTTGAAAAACCATAAAACCCAATTTCTCATCATAGGTTATTTTATTTTATTTGGACTTAACAATTAATCGCATAAAATAAAATGATCCAATAATTAATATGTATCTAATACATATCAATTGGTCCATCATTAAGCCTGTATAAACTCCTAAGCGTGTGATCCTGTAGGCCTATCCATTTATTGGCCATGGGCTCAAAATGACTTTTGGCCTATAAGTTGTAAGTGGGCTCTAGTAAGCCGTTACAACCCCCAATTGGGATGGAGATGTCAAAATCAAAATGACATAAACCCGTAGTATTCTTATATGATCCTTTGCACATATGATATCGGTGTCCTACACAAGGCATGGCACTGTCATCCTTCTAAGTGCTAGGACATTTACTTAACATCCAAGTAGACAGATAAGATCAAATAAATGAATATCCAATGGTCATTCTATTTAGGCATGGCCGTACATTACTCAGTCTCACTCGTCAAAAGTCTAGTGATATCATCTCTTCAGTGAAGAGATAGGCAATTCCCTCACATTACTCCCAATCCTAGCATGGTTCCTGATATACCCATTGTACCTATACTTGGCACCCAGTTACAAGCCCGTTAGGCGCACATCAAAGTATATAAGGTCACATCTAGAAGTGTAGTAATACTGGGTCTAAGGATCCAATATAAGCAATACGTGTGAAACACTTATGACACTTGACCATATAGTGTTCTCACAAGCGGATGAATCCAGTACATTGTTCACTAATATGTACCTATGTCCTTGATAGACTTTCCAAGTCTTATGGTCAGCAAGACACCACCCATGCAATAAGGAACATACTAGTCTTTAGTTATATTCATTCCCATGATTATAACAGACTAGGGATAACTTTAAAACTGTGTTCTTAAAACTCACAGTCTTACTCATTCAGTACACGCTACAAACAAACATAAGTAAACACCAGTTTATGGATTCTCAATATTTATTAGTTGCACAAGTAATTCAATAAATATAATTATGCCTTTTATTAGTTGCATAACCTGTCATTTTCCCACTTGCGCTGGCCACTACCATGTAGGGACCTAATCCCCATAGATCTAATATGACCATCATGCTTAGACTATGCCAACGCCTTGGTCAAAGGATCAGCGATGTTATCCTTTGAAGCAACGCTACAAATCTTCACATCTCCTTGGTCGACTATCTCCCGAATGAGATGGAATCTCCTGAGTATGTGCTTGGGATCTTTGATGTGACCATTGCTCTTTGGCTTATGCTATCGCCCTGTTTTTGTCACAAAAGAGGTCAACTAGGTTTAGGATGGAGGGAACAACTCCTAACTCAGTGATGAACTTCCTAATCTAAACAGCTTCCTTTGCAGCATCTGATGCAGCAATACACTAAACTTCTATGGTAGAATCAGCAATAGTGTCTTACTTTGAGCTTTTCCAGCTTACAGTACCCCCATTCAACATAAACACATAACTAGACTGCGATCTAAAGTCATTAGCATTTGTTTGGAAGCTAACATCAGTGTAACCACTTATAGTGAGCTCTTCCTGACCACCGAACACCAAGAAGCTATCTTTAGTCCTTTTAAGGCACTTTAGGATGGCTTTGACCATGGTCCAATTGGCCTCACCTTGGTCCTATTGTTACCGACTAGTCAAACTCAGTGTATGTGTGACATCAGGTCGGGTACATAACATAGCATACATAATGAATCTAATTGCCCAAGCATATGGAATGGCATTCATGTATTCCCTCTGTTCCCTTATAGAGGGATAGTTTGTAAGCACGGGTTTTTTCCCGACCTCGGTGATAAAAGCCATTATTACCTTTTTCACAGATAAACGTGAAGCAAATTCGGAACGACTAGGACAATGCAGAAGTGTCTCAGATGACACGAATATGTGTGACAAGTCTTGATACGGAACCCCGAAGAAGGTCGAGTGAGCCTTTGGAAGAACCGAAGAGAAGAGGCGAAAAACATAGAAATAGGCTAATCTGGTCACTACAGCTGCACGGTTGTAGTCTACTACAGCCATGCGGCTGTAATCATCAGATTTCCTAATTAGCATAAATCAGTCTTAAATTCGGATTTTTTAACCTATTTGGGGAGGTATAAAGACAAAAATAACGAGAAACAGAGGTAGAGGGGAGAAGAGAGCAGCCACCATTTAAGGAATTAGGGTTCTTAAGAGATTTAAAGGAGAAAAAGAGAGAAAATAAAATGATTCCATAAAAAACGATTAAAAACCTTAATTAAATCAATAGAAACGATTGGAATTCTTTAGGGATTAATTTTCTGGAGTGGTTCTAATCTGTAAACGCTCATCCAATTTGATTCAGGGTATGAGCTTCGGAGATCGGATACATGTTCGGGTTGTTCATGATTGCAAGGCGTTTCATGGCATCCAAATCCATTCCTGGTGATCCAAAACGCTGGAACACAGTCAAGGTAATTCTGAGAGGCCTTAAAAACTCTTTCTTATTCATTCTGGGTGTTATTGTTATTGGTTTGTGATGTTGTGTTTTATGTGATTCTGGAAGTGAGTCCGGTTACAACTGCGACACCTAATGATTACAGCCGCACGACTGTAATCTACAGGGGCACGGCTGTAACCTACAGCCGCATGACTGTAATCTTCAAGGGCAGAAGCTCCGAATGCCCCAAATTGACCGATAAAGCTTCCGTTTTCAAATCAAATGTATTTTTCATGAATATTATCGGTCCAATTACATCCATATGTGTTTGATTTTCGGTTTTTGGATTTATAATTGGTGGATGTAATGGTAAAGTTTGGTGAGTTCGGGTTTTTAGGGATTTCCGGATTCGTTTAATCCGATTTGAATCTATTTTTTATGGAGTTTTATGAGTTTCCAGAAATCCCAGATCGCTCAAAATCATCAAAATTCTAAAACAATTTTCAAAACGAGAAAAGAAAATCGAAATGCATTCTGGAGCATTACAACCGCACGGCTATAGCCCGAGAAATAGAATTACAGTTTTGCCCTTTAGAGCCTCTAACTTGTAATTTTGTGTCTCATTTCAATTCAAAACAGATTTTTGGCATGTTTACACTTTTGAACCCTAGATGAATGTCTAATTTAGGCCTACTCATGAACGGGACCCCCAGGTTCCGGGATATCCGACCCACTAAAAGTTGGAAATTGCATGTAAAACGAGCCAAATTGTTTTCAAAACTGTTTTTTTATTCACAAAACCTACAGGGCGTTTTAATAAAATATTTTCCAGGTCTAATCGAGTTATCGCCCCGGACTTCTCAATTACCCCCCTATGCATGATCCCGTTTCCCTAAATACTCATATTCTGTCTTGTATGAGTCCTTGGTGTGTTTTAATTATTTGTGCTAACCGTATTTGGATGCAGCTTTTCTTTTTATTTTTCATTTATGATGTACTTAATAGATTATCCCATGTATCTAGGCGATTGTAATTTTTTAGATCATCGTGTATTATAGGCGGTTGTATATGGTGAGGATGAGAGCTTTGTCTCTTTTCTGGGTTGTATAATTTGGCCTCTACTTTACTTTTCCTGCACTTTACTTTTTGGCACTTTATTTTTGGATTTATATTTATGTCACATGTGTGAGCATTAATTAAAAATAAAATGAAGATAAAATGAGTAGAACTAAGTGGATGTTATATTATATTATGAAATAATAATTGAAAATAAGTGAGGATTAGTAGATGTGTTGCCCGAATCTTGAATCTCTGGATTAGGTACCACACCTACACTTGGTAGGGAGCTGTACCAGAATTTCCCTGATGAATCTCTATATCTAATCTCGAAATTTAGGTTTCGAGATCTTTAAGTTTAAATTGGGATTTTCTAAAAACCTATTTTCCAAAATTCACATTACAATTAAGTTTTCTACAAAAAGGGTTTTTCAAATAAAATGATAGACTTTCTTAAAGAAGATTAAAACCCGTTTTCCCAAACCATAACCACATCATCACACTCCAAAAAGAAAATCCCCGGTTCCCGCTTCACCCCGCGTTTAGTAAAAACGTCGTCCACTCACAATAGTCCTTCTTACTTAAAATAAGACCATGATGAAATGGCAAGAAAATTTTCTTTACATTTTTCATGTTGAACCTTTCAAGGACTTTATCTATGTACCTCTCCTGACTCAAGCCTAGAAGTCAAAGAGATCTATCCTTATAGATCATTATACCCAGTATAGTCTCCGCTTCACCTAAGTCCTTCATAACAAAAAATTTTCCCAACCACTCCTTAACACTTAAGAGTATTGGAACATTGTTTCCAATGAGTAGGATGTCATCCACATATAAGACTAGATACACACAAGGCTTATCTTCACTCTTAGTGAAGCCAAACTCCTTTTATTGCTTCATCAAAATGAAGATTCCAACTTCAGGATGCTTGCTTAAGACCATAAATGGATCTTTACAGCTTACACATCTGATTAGGATACTTAGAATCGACAAACCCCTCTAGTTGAGCCATGTAAACATCCTCAAGGAGGTTTCCATTTAGGAAAGCAGTCTTGACATCCATCTACCATATCTCATAGTCATACCATGCAATAACGGCGAGTAGTATCCTAATGGACTTGAGCATTGCAACTGGAGAGAAGGTTTCATCACAATCTATTCCATAGACTTGTTTGAAACCCTTCGCTACTAATCACCCCTTGAAGGTGTTGTTGGCCTTCAACTTGAAGCACGGGTGTTGTTGGCCTTCAACTTGAAGCACCACTTACAACCAATGACCTTGGCACCCGAAGATGGATCAACCAAATTCCAAACTTGGTTATCATACATTGATTGCTTCTCAGCTTGCATGGTGCCAAGCCATTTAGCTGAGTTAGGGCTTGCTATGGTGTGAGCATGGATTTTTGTTTGACCTTGTGAGTGGACGACGCGTTTTTGACAGAACGCGAGACTCCCTTTCGGAAGGGGCGCCACGATCTCGGGCGGGCCCTTCCCTCGCGTGGGGTTTTTATGAATGGAAAATCAACTTTGAAAAATAAATGGAATTAATTCTTAAAAGAACCGAGACCTAAGTCTCGATGAATATTGTAGAGTCACCACTCGGCTCAGCTCAACCGGGAAATTTATAATGCAGCTGAACCGAACGAACGGTCGCTACACTATCCAGAGATTCGGGTCCGGATAAGTCCCTTATTTCGTGTCTAATTAAAATAAAATTGGTCAACGTTTAAAGATGGTATTTCAAATTCTAA
Source organism: Euphorbia tirucalli (assembly GCA_039660915.1). Taxonomy (NCBI): domain Eukaryota; kingdom Viridiplantae; phylum Streptophyta; class Magnoliopsida; order Malpighiales; family Euphorbiaceae; genus Euphorbia; species Euphorbia tirucalli. The sequence continues at coordinate 23,053,402 of CM077636.1, read as the reverse complement.
AAGTCAATTTTATTGAAATAATTAGACATACAGCGCGTATACAGGTTAAGTAAAATAATACATGAGTAAATTATTACAACCCGATCGAATAAAAGATAAAAACTCTCAGCCTCACTTTTACAAGCGCCTAGGATACACGAGAATCTAAAAATTACAATCGCCTAAAATACATGATTAATTCTATTAAATACATACAAAATAAAAATAAAAGCTGCAAAACAAAGGGTTAGCACAATATGTATAACACGCCACAAATAGGATTCAAATAGACAGAATTGGGAAAATAAAGAATTGGGGGCATGCATTTAGGGGATAACCGGGTTGGCTCGGCTAGCCGGCCCGGTTAGACCTGGAAAACATTTTTGAAACGTCCCTGTATTTTTGGTTTTTGGGAGAACTGGGTCTCCGTCGTGGCATTGTTCTAAATGCAATTTTACTGAAAATTGAATCTAGGGTCGTGAATGCACACAACAAAATTCATTTTCATGATTTTTGGGGTTTTCTGAATTTTTAGGGATTTTTGGAAATTTTTGGAAATAAAAAGAGAAATTCTGATTCTGTTGACACGTTACAGTCGTGCGACTATGACTACAGTCGTATGACTGTAAATTATAGTCGTGCGACTGTAACGAGTCCAAAGTCTCTAAATTTCTCTCACTAAAACCAGAATCCAAAAGTTGGTCCCCTCTCCTCTCCTTTTTTCTTCTTTTTATCCTCTGATCCTGCTGCCTTGCTGCAAGAACGGAGCCATTAATGCTCCTCCCTCTCTCCTCTACTTTCTACTGCAGAGATATGGGCTCCTGTAACTTTTCTGATATTACAGTCGTACGACTGTAAGGATAGTCGTACGACTCTCTTTTTTTAAGTCATGGAAAATTCCGATGCTTACAGATCTCTATGATGATGATTTCTGATTATCCTTTATCTGAAATTGCTCAAAACACAGCCTGAGGAGCAAAGAACGTACTATAACTCATGTCGAAACTAATTGAAAACCACCGAAAATTGAAATAGGGATTGTCATCATTACAGGATCGGCCGTACGGCCCAATTTAGGAGGCATGACCCAACTTTTAAGGGTTAGGCTGTGGAAAAGAACTGCTTAAAGTGGATACAACTATGATTTGAAGATGAGCCGTACAGCTCAAAAGATAGGCCATACGGCCCAATTTGAAAGGCAGATGGGTAGTACGGCCCATCTCTTAAGAAATTAGTTAACCAAATTGGCCCACTTGCAGAATAAAGAAATGATTTCGTGAAGAGATGATGTCATTAAATAGAGATAGGGTGCATTATAGGAAATTAAAAGGAAAGTTAATAATCATACTTACCGATTAACAAGCTTCAGCTCACCACAGCTTATCCTTCTCTTCAACTTTAACATCTTCTTCTTCAACTCTTTCGTCTTTTTTCCTTAAGCCTTTAACCATTAACAATACACATCAACTTTTCAAGCACCAAATGCAAGCCAAATCCAACCATTTCAAGCACTAAACCACATTTCTATATGTAAAACACCTCGGTTCGAAGCTATATATGGCTACATTTTGGTTTCCCAGTGAGTTTTGGCTCGTATTCATAATTTACACCGGTTTAAAGCTCCAAAGAATGGATTCGGATTATTTCCCAAAAATCTGGATAAACAAGCTAAAGGTAATCACTGAGAGGCCATAAAATCCTATCTCTCTACTCCTGCATTGTTTGATTTTTCTATGCTGTGCTAAAATAAAAAATCATTTGCTATAAATTTTAAGAACAGGGCCGTGCAGCCCAAAATTCAGATTATTTCTCAAAAATCAAGATAAACAAGCTAAAGGTAATCACTGAAAAGCTATAAAATCCTATCTCTCTACTCCTGCATTGTTTGATTTGTCTGTCCTGTGCTAAAATAAAAAAACCGTTTGCTATAAATTTCAAGAATAAGGCTGCACGACCTATCTTTTGGGCTGCACGGCCCCCATCTTTACGACGAAATAGGCTACACAGCTTATCATGGCCCATGAGTCGTCCGCTCAAATCTTTCTTTGTTTTTTTGTGAATTTTAATTTATTGAATCCGGAGCAAAAATCTTCAATTTCCCAATCTAATCACTTGATAGACAAAAGGAGAAAACCCTAAAACGAGTTTTTACGTATTAAAATCATAAAAATAAAATCGTTTTTTTTAATCATTAAATCTGGATCCCGAGATCCAGATTTAACTCGTTTTTTAGCCCCTACGGTTCTAGAAATTCATTTCATAAGCATAGCATTTATATAAATATATATATATATATAAAGAGCGCGAAGCAGCCGCACGACTATAATTACAGTCACACGGTTGTAGTCAAATTACAGTCGTACGACTATAGGTCTAAAGGAGCTAGTTACAGCTCATCCTGCATAGGAGAGAAATGGGATATGATTTAGGGGCTTTATTATGTCTTCCTAGCTTTTTAAGGGTCTAGAAGTGAAAAAGAAAGGCAGGAGCAAGGGGGGACGTCCAGAATAGAAGATTTGGATTGAAGAGAGCTCTAGAGATTAAGGGAAGAGAAGGAAAAAGAAAAGAAGAAAACCCAACAAAAATATCATCTTATTCTACTCTTTTTCTTTCGATTCCGGTGTTCGTGAGGTTAAAACTGGTAGAAATCATAGGTTAAAACTAGACAAACACAAATAAATCATTCCAAAGTCTTAAACACATTCAAATCTGTAACTTGTGGAGATTTTTGGACTTATTTTTTTGCACCCTAACATTTTGAGGAGGAGAAGCAATCCGGAGCCCATTCAAAGCGTTTTCTTCAATCAAATCGACAGTGGATCGGTGCTACAAGGGTAAATATACCTTAAATTAGTATCTTGCTTCATTTTCTGAGTGTTTTGGTCCATTTTCATGCATAAAATCATTTAAAACCAAAAATGCAAGTCTACTATTTCTAGGCAGGATGAACAGAAGTACGGATGTAATTATAGTCGCACAACTATATATGGTTTCCACGGCTATAATCCTTGTCACTTAAAATAATTTCGGTAATTTTTTTATCAGAAGCGAGTTATAGTCGTACGATTGTAATTAGAGTTGCACGAGTGTAATTACAGCCACACGACTGTAGTTACAGCTATATGGCTGTAGTTTCTGGCCAACAACAGAAAAGCACAAAAAATAAGAAAAATTCAAAAAAATCGGAAAAATTATAAAAATACATAAAAATCATCAAATCATCAAAAATAAATTTATTTCATGCATTCACGACCTTAGATTTAATTTTTGAAGTTAACTCACTTAGAACAGAACAACGACGGAGATCCAAATCTCCCCGAAAACCGACTCACACTTATATGCTAAATGGAAATAAACCAGAAAAAGAAAATGTTTTCAAAAATGTATTTTCTCATAAAACAAAATACAGGAACATTTCAAAACCATTTTCCAGGTCTAGCCGAGTGAACTAGCCGAGTTTGCCCTACTATCCTCTAAATGCATGTCCCCAAAATCTTTCATTTCCCTGTTCTGTCTATTTGAGTCCAACTTGGTGCATATATTTGTACTAACCTTTGTTTTGTAGGATTTGAATTTATTTTTATTTTTATTTTAACTTTGATTTCATTAGATACTCGTGTATTATAGGGATTATATCCCGATTCCCAAAATATACAAATGTATCCCCTAGGATAGTTTTGTGGTGAATCGATTGGATTGTAAATAATTTATTTATTTATCGCTTTTTATCTGCATGTACGCCGCATGATTAAATCAATGGAAATCAACCTTAGAAATATAAAAATGCTATCAATGAACATTGGCCAAATTTATTTTGATTAGACATGAAATAAGGGACTTGTCCGAACCTAGATCTCTGGAAAGTGTAGCGGCTCTCGTCCAGTTTAGCTACGTTGTAATTTCCTGGTTGAGCTGAGCCGGGTGGCAACTCTTACATTTTCTATCAAGATTTAGTCTCGATTCTTTTACAAAATAAATGATGAATTTTTGAAAAACAAATTTCAACAATCAAAAAACCCTCACGAGGGAAGGTTGCCCGATATCGAGGCTCCCTTTCGAGAGAAAAACGTCGTCCGCTCACACCATGATATATGTTGCGTGACACACATCTTTTACCATAACATGCGCATAATCATCATTTATGTGCATTCACCCCGACCTCCTTTTGGTGTAGCTATATATATCGCGTGACATTCATGTCCTTAAGTATATCATCATTCAATGCCTAGTCTACATACCTTGCATATATATCCATTGGAAATCCTTATCATGTGAGTCTACCCTTGCAAGCAGTGTCTAGATCTTAAACATTAGGAGTACAAATGCGCCAAAATGTTGTCCGTACACACTCGGGTATGAGTCAACCCTTGCAAGCAGTGTCTTGTATCCTAAACCTTAGGCGTACAAATGCGCCGAAATGTCATCCGTACACACTCATGTACGAGTATCCCTTTCACGAGCAATGTCTTGCTCCTAGACCTTAGGCTTTCAAATATGTTAAAATTTCATCTATACACACTCGTGTACAAGTCCATCTTCACAAGCAGTGTATTGTATCCTCAAGCCTTAAGCGCGCAAATGTGCCAAAACGCTATCCGTACACACTCGTGTATGAGTCTACCCTTACAAGCATTGTCTTGTATCCTAAACCTTAGGCATGAAAATGCACCAAAATGCTATCCATACACACTCATGTACGAGTCTACCCTTGCAAGCAGTTTCTTGTATCTTAAACCGTAGGTGCTTAAATACGAAGAAACTCCATCTGTACACACTTATGTACGAGTACACTGCTGTAAGCAGCATCTTGCCCCTAAACCTTAAGCATTCAAATATGCTGAAACTCCATCCATACACACCCATGTACGAGTTCCCTCCGCAAGTAGTGTCGTGCTCCTAAATCTTAGGCATACAAATACGCCGAAACATTGTCCATACACACTCTTATACGAGTACACTATCGCAAGTAGTGTCTTGCTCCTAAACTTTATACATTTAAACATGCCGAAACTTTATCCGTACACACTCGTGTATGATTTCCCTTTTGTAAGCAGTGTCTCGCTCCTAAACCTTAGGTGTACAAATATGCCGAAACACCATCTATGCACACTCGTGTATGAGTACACCGCTGCAAGTAGTGTCTTCTTCCTAAACTTTATGCGTTCAAACATGCCTAAACTCTATCCGTACACACTCGTGTATGATTTCCCTTTTGCAAGAAGTGTCTTGCTCCTAAACACCAGATGTACAAATCCGCTGAAATGTTGTCTGTACACACTCATGTACGAGTCCATCGCCGTGAGCAGTGTCTTGGTCCTAAAACTTAGGTGTACAAATACACCGAAACACCATCCACACACACTCTGTATGAGTCCACCGTCGTAAGTAGTGTCTTGCTCCTAAACCTTAGGCATTCAAACATACCTAAACTCCACCTTTACACACTCATGTACGAGTACACTATCGCAAGTAGTGCCTTGCTCCTAAACTTTATACATTCAAACATGCCATAACTCTGTCCGTACACACTCGTCTATGATTTCCCTTTTGCAAGTAGTGCTTTGTTCCTAAACACCAGGCATACAAATACACCAAAATGTTGTCCGTACACACTCATGTATAAGTCTAATGCCGTAAGCAATGTCTTAGTTCTAAACCTTAAGCATACAAATACACCGAGATGACATCCGTACACACTCGTGTACAAGTCCATTGTCGTAAGTAGTGTCTTCCTCCCAAACCTTAGGCATTGAAACACGTCAAAACTCCATCTGTACACACTTGTGTATGAGTACACCATCATAAGCAGTGTCTTGCTCTTAAACACCAGGCTATCGACACACCGAATTTCCATCTGTACACACTCGTGTACTAGTACACCGTCGCAAGTAGTGTCTTGCTCCTAAACCTTAGGCTTTCAAATACATCGGACCTCTGTCCGTACACACTCGTGTATGAATTCCCTTTTTGCAAGCAGCTTGTTGCTCCACAAGTAGGTCCTACATGTATGGATATCAAATCAAAGGGTGAGCAAAAAACAGTTCAGTTCAAAAATTGAACCAAACCAAACCGAAGCCAAAACCAAAGTAGAAGAAAAATAGAAACCAAAACCAAACCAAAATTCATATGCTTCGGGTCAAACCGAACCGAACCACTTCGATTCGGTTACGTTTTGGTTCGGTTAAAACCGTATCAACAAAAATTTCAATTTTTTAATTTTTATTATCATTATTTTTTATAAATTACATGCAAAGTATTGCTTAAAAAGTATTTATATTACATGTATAATACTAAATTCTCATAAATACAAACTATAAAATAATATCAATATATAATGTGAGCGGATGACGTTTTCGACGGAACGCGAGACTCCCTTTCGGAAGGAGCACCTCGATTTTGGGCGGGACCTCCCTCGTGTGGGGTTTTTTAGATTGGAAATTCATTTTTAGAAAATTGGATTATTTCGTAAAAGAATCAAGACCTAAATCTCGATAAAAAGTGTAGGAGTCGCCACCCGGCTCAGCTTGACCAGGAAATTACAGTATAGCTGAACCAAAGTGAGAACTGCCACACTTTTCAGAGATCTAGGTTCGGACAAGTCCATTATTTCATGTCTAATCAAAATAAAATGGCCAATGTTCTATAATGACACTTTAAATTTCTAAGAATTGATTTTATTGAATAATAACTTGCGGCGCGCATACATACATAATACAAAATAAAAGTAAAGAAATAAATATTTAAAAGGCTTACAACCCGATCGAATGAAAAATAAAAACTCTTGGCCTCACAATACAAACGCCTAGATACACGAGAATCAAGAAAATTTACAATCGCCTAGAATACACGAATTAAGCTATAAATTACATTAAAAATAAAAATAAAAAGCTGCAAAACAGATTGTTAGCACAGATATATAGCACAACACACATAGGACTCAAGTTAGACAGAATTGGGAATTTTAGAGTTCGGAGGCATGCATTTGGGGGTAACCGGGTCGGTCCGGCTGGCCGGCCCGATTAGACCTGGAAAACAGTTTTGAAACATCCCTGTATTTTTGGTTTTGTGAGAAAATCTTTTTGAAAATATTTTCCGGTTTATTTTAATTTAGCATACGAGGTGGGTCGGTTTTCGGGAGAATCGAGTCTCCGTCGTGGTATTGTTCTAAATGCAATTTCACCGAAAAATAAATCTAAGGTCTTGAATGCACACTCCAAAATTCATTTTTGATGATTTTTTATTTTTCTGGATTTTTCTGATTTTTATGAAATTTTTGAGATTTTTATGAATTTTTTTGGGATTTTATGGGTTTTTCCGGATTTTCTACTTCTGGGTAAGCATTACAATCGTGCGATTGTCATTACAGTCGTACGACTGTAACTATAGTCGTGCGACCGTAGCTTACCCTTAAGCAGAAATCCCCAAATTTATTTAGATGAAAAGGTAAAAACCGAGGAAATTTAATAATAGTCGTACGACTATAGATGAGATGGCATGACTGTAATTACAGTCGTGCCCCTATTCTTTGTGACAAGAATAGTCGTACGACTGTTCTTAATTTTCCAGAAACAGTAAGAAAAGCAAATTTTATGTACAAAATCAACCAAAACACCCAGAAAGCACGAAAATAAGAGGGATTGAAGTGTGTTTACCTCTTTGGCACTGATCTACTGTAGGATTGACCCCTGGCAACACACCAATCCACTAGAAATTGCTCCTTTTCCTTGGTGTCTCAAGGTTGCAAATGGGTTCAAAAATCCTCCAAAAAGTCACGGATTTAAGCTAGTTTATGTCTGAAAATGATTTAGATTTTGTGTGTCAAGTTAATCTTATGATTTCTAATTCATTTTAAACATTCACACATTGAATTTAAGAAGAAAAGCATTCAAGAAAGCTTAGTTTTTGGTTTTTCTCTCCTTTCTCTCTTTTTCCAATTTCTCTCTCTCTAATCTTTCTTGAGATGAAAATCTGCCCAAAAGTCCCATCCCTCTCTTCTTTTCTGCCTTTTATCTTTTCTTTCTTTCGAAAAATCTAGAGCATTAAATGCTCAAGATTTTCCTTAATTTTTTTATTTTAGGGGTATGGGTTCTGCAACTTGCCTTGATTTGACAGTCGTACGACTGTAATTTAGTTACAGTCGTATGACTGTAACAAAATATCGATGACTGTAATTACAATTGTGGTAATCAAGGCTTTTTTTTTTAGACCCGAAAAATTCCATGTTCACGTATAATATGCCAAATAAAATTTATTTATATACATATACATATTTTTAAAAATATTTTTTCCTATTACAGTTCAGTTCGGTTTCGTTTCATTTTTTCAACAAAAAACCGAAAACCAAACCAAAAACCAAATTATTATATTTTATAAAACCAAAACCAACAGAATTTGGTTCGGTTTGGTTCATTTTTAGTCTCAGTTCGGTTTGGTTTTTGGTTCGCGGTTTGGTTTTGCTTACCCCTAATCATATCATTCATTTAGCACAAGCAGGTCCTACCTGTATGGATATCATATCATTCATTTTCCATAAACAGGTCCTACTTGTATGGATATCATACCATTCATTTTCCACAAACAGGTCCTACCTATACGGATGTCATATTGTTTATTTCCCAAAAAACAAGTCCTACCTATATAGATGTTATGAGCGGACGACCTTTTTTGAAAGCAAAACGCAGCGAAGCTGACCAGGGAAAAAGAAGAAGAACTTGTTTGTTGTTGTTTGTGTTGTTTTGAAAATGAGTTTGCATCTTGCTTAGGAAAACAATTGTTTTGTTTGGAAATCCTTTTATAAAAAACCTTTTCTTTGAATGTGAGTTTCGGAAAAAACTGGTTTTGCACTTTAGAAAATCCCATTTTATTACTTAAAGATCTCGAAACCTAAATTCCAAGATCAGTGACAGAGTCGCCACCCGGATTAGCTCATCCGAGAAATTCTGGTACAGCTCCCTACCGAGCGTAGACTGCCGTACCTAATCCAGAGATTTAGGGTTCGAACAACTTACCTATTCAACCTCAAGCTTGCTTTCATTTAGAAGTTCATATGACAATATTTTACTCACTTATTCTCTACCCATTTTTATCTTTTATTATTTAGCCCATGCTCATTTAGATGACAAAAATAAATAACACAAAATTAAAGTGCGGAAAAGTAAACCATACATCCAAACCAAGCCAAAAAGAAAGATAGAGGCCACTTATTACAACCTAAAAAGATAAGAAGCTCTCATCTTTACCAATACAATAGCCTAGATACACGAATATCTAAAAAACGATACAATCGCCTAGGATACACGAGTTGATCTATTAAATACATCCAAAATAAAAATAAGAAGAAATAAAAAGCTACAAAATAGATGGATCAGCACAACTATATCACAAACACAAGTGGGACTCATAACAGGACAGAATGGGGATTTCAGGAAATGGGATCATGCATTTAGGAGATAACCGAGAAGTACAGGCGACTTACTCGATTTGACCTGGAAAACAATTTTAGAAATGTCTTGTAGGGTTTTATGCTTGAAAACATTTTTGAAAATAGTTTGGCTTGATTACATGCAATATTACTTCTTTTTCGGTGGGTCGGTTATCCTGGAACTTGAGGTTCCATTCGTGTGGGTTCCTAATTCCAAACATCCATTTAAAGTTCAAAAGCAGTAAACACACCAAAAATATTTTGATTCTGAAGACAGCATCATGCAACGATGTCTGTGTAAGTCATCCTATAATTCTGCCTCCTTCTAGAAATTATAGCCTTGCGGCTCTAGTTAGAGCTGCACGACTATAGCCACTAGAGCCGCACGGCTATAGCAACTACAGCCATGTGGCTGTAATGTCCAGAACCCAAAATTAGTTTTCTTCGCTTTGAAAATCACTGTTTTAATCACTTTCAAAGATTTCTAAGGACTTTGAGGAAACTAGGGTCCAGTTAAAGCTGGATAGTGGATCCGATTTGGATCGAACAACCCCAGGTTTCAAAAATTGAAATCAAAGAAACCGAAAATCTCACATCAACGTTCTTGGAAAACCGAAAACCATAATTCTGAGTGTAACGGATGTGATTGGACCGAAATAGTTCATCATAGAATGATAAAAAAGGAAACTAACTGCTTTCGGTTTATTTAAGGGTTTTCGGGTTTCTGCCCTGAAGAACACAGCCGTACAGCTATAGTGTTACAGCCGTTCGGCTCTGCTTTAAGGGATTACAGCTGCTCGACCATAGTTAGAGCCATACGACTGTAATCAAACAGACAGTTTCTGGAAATTTAACAAAACACAGAAAAACATAGCACAAAATAACTAATTACGAGTTTAAGGCCTCTCAGAGTCTACCTTATTGGTGTTCCAATGTGTTTGATGATCGGAAGTGGATTAGAAAGTTAGAATCCGCTTAAAACCTCACGAACGTCCCAAAATCCTCAAACACGAGCCTCAAATGAATTCAAACAAAACCCGAAAACGATCCCCAATGAATGTGACACGTCTACACACTCACTCTCAATGTGTTTGTAGTCTGTTTTATGTGTTTTGCTCTGGTTTCTCACTTTTTCTCTCTTAGTTTTCTATTTTTCCCACTCTTTCTTTTAGAATGATCTCTTTTTCTCTTTCTCTTCTTTGTATTTGTGTTCCCTATTTTCTCTCTTATATTCCTTTTTTTTCTATTTTGTCCTCTCTTTTCTCACCTAGAGAATCACGGATTATATCCCTTAATTATGGAGTCCTCATCTGTCAAGGATACTGCTGGCTATTTATGAAGTAATCTAACCACTTGATAGAGTCATGTGGTTGTAACATTATAGCAGCGCGGTGCGGGTGTTATAGCCGTGCGGCCGTAGTTGTGAAACTACAGTCGTGCGCCTCTAACCAGAGCTGTGCCAGATTTTCCTAAATTCCACACTCACATCTAAGCTCTCTAATCATTCGAAGGACCTTTCTCGAGGTTTTGGATCAAGGACTGTTCGGTTTTTAGAGTGTTTGAGACATTTCATGCAATATTCTACACCTTCTCAAGTCCAACTCACGTTCGTCCGACTTACATATTACAAAGGGTTTTCATCATAGAGGTCGGAAAAAACCTATGCTTATAGATGTCATATTGTTTGTTTTCCACAAGCAGGCCCCACTTGTATGAATATCATATCATTCATTTTCCACAAGCAGGTCCTACTTGTATGGATGTCATATTGTTTGTTTTCCACAAGCAAGTCCTACTTGTACGGATATCATATTGCACATTTTCCACAAGCAGGTCCTACTTGTACGGATGTCATATTGTTTGTTTTCCAAAAGCAGGTCCTACCTGTGTGGATGTCATACTATGTGTTTTCCACAAGGGGGTCCTGCCCTTACGGGGTATCATATTGCTTGTTTCACATCCTTCCAGTCTAAGGCATGCATAATGCACGCATCATTAAGGGACCGTGTGTGGCGATAACACTGTCGGTTTCATCATGAGTCTTAGCATGTTAGGAAACCATTATCCCGTAAGCATTGTCTTGCTTTGATTCGAGGAAGTCAACACACCCCCTTGACCGTTCGGTATCAGAATTATACCGAATCTATGCATAAATCTACCTTCTTTTGGTTGTGGTTCCTCTAGTAGCTACCACATGCTTCTGCATAAACATATCATTTTATATGGATATGGGAATAAGGTCCAACATCCATCATAACATAACATCATTCGGCATTCACTACATCTCACGTATGCATCCTACACTGTGGTTAGTCATCCATCATGCCATAAGTCCTAATGTTTGCTATTTTGGTAGTTAAAACCTAGAAAAGACCAAAGAGAAGGTTAGAACATAAAAGTCTAGAAGAGATACTACAGTAGCAGCCACATCTTTGGCAGTACAATCTTCAGTAAAGAAAGTGTCAGTGCCAGTGGTTGGGACAATGGTTGTACAGAGCTTGAAATAGTTGTCTATTGTCACAGAGTGGTTTGAGTCAGATAGGGAAGACAGCGATCGATCAAGTTTTGAGTTAGCCAGTGACAGCAGGGAATCTATAGATAGAGGAATTGACATATCAGAAATGGACAAGAACGAGGAGATTGATGCCCCAATGGTGATCTATGAAAACAATGTCCTAGAATGGATATTAAAGTACCTGTATAAGCACAAGTTGATGCCAAGAATGGTTCTAGGGGCTAATTTTCAAGGAGTACCAAAGTTCAACATCAATGTTAGGAATTCACATCTCCATGGATTAGGATATAATAAGGAGATAGTTGTGAAACCCAGAAAACGAAAAAATGGCAGGGATCTAGTGAAACCTTTTGTTAAAGCTGGTGTGGGATTGTATTAAGGACAACTTGAGCTGACAATGGTGAATGGTGTAACGAAGCTGGAGTTTGAAGTTTTTTGCAATGTGGTGGATTTTGTAAGTGGACATAACAAGCCAATAGCACACGGAAGGCCCAAATTCACAGTCCCATCATAAGCTGTGATCTACCGCGAAGTTGAAGGTAATCCAAAGATTGACGCCACAAAGAAAAATGCCACTCTCCAAGCAGATAATGCAGAGAAGCAGTCATGTGATGAGCGACTATCAGAAGTCACTAAAGTCTGTATAGACAAGCGAAGAATGAGTGGAAAGGCAACAAAGTCTGTTTAAGAGGAAAAGGAATCCAAGGAAGCAATCAAGACAGATGCAAATGTAGAAGTAGTTAAAGCAATCACCCAGGCATTGTCTGTCGCCATGGGTAAGGCTACAAATGAAGAAGGGGAATGTAGTTATACTAGACGACCTGATGACAAAAGCCTGGATTTATTCATCACTGAAATAGCAAGGGTCATAGAAGAGGCAAAGGCTCAAATGGTGAAAGATAGGGAGGCTAGGCTCAGTGAGGTGCAAGAGGCAGAAATACCAGCCGACCTGCAAGGCATGCTAAAGCTTAATGCTGAAGAGACAAAAATAGAAGGCTCTCTACATGTAGAGGGTGATGGAGATTTTATTACTAATGTTTCTTTTATTGTTAATATAGACAATGGGCTTTATAATAAGTTTAATGCAATGAATAATCAATTTGCTTAATTGTGTGATGTTTATGCTAATGGGTCTATGCATGCATGTAAGTCCCCATTAGGCATATTTAGCATTCATGGCACTGCATTGCATGAAATCAATTTAGGTAGAATTGAAGAGCCCAAGATGGTATACATTTCGCGAGAACTCACACCCCAGGAAGGGAGAGAACTAACAAAAGGTACTAAAAGCATATGTTAGAGCATTTGCATGGTCGTATAAAGACAGGATACAAGATTCCAACAGATCCTAAGTTTCCTCCAGTCAAGCAGAAATTGAGGCGGTTGAGACCAGAATAGGCACGACTAGTGAAAGATGAGGTAGCTAAGCAGCTTGAGGCAAAGTTCTTAGAGGTAGTAACATATATAGATTGCCTAGAAAACATTTTTCTGGTTCCAAAGAAGGATGGGCGGCTCAGGGTTTGTATGGATTATCCAGAGTTAAGCAAGGCATCTCCGAACAACAGCTTCCTACTTCCCTACATTGATATACTTGTCGACAGCGCAGCGAAGGCAGCAATGTACTCATTTATGGATGGGTTCTCGGGATATAATAAGATATTGATGAATGTGATTAATAAAATCAAGACTGCTTTCATTATGGAGTGGGGCACCTTTTGTTATAAGTTTATGCCTTTCGGATTAAAAAATGTAGGGGTAACGTATCAGAGGGCTATGATATCACTATTATATGATATGATCCATAAAGAAGTTGAGGTATACGTTGATGATATGTTAGCCAAATCAATAACCCAAGAAGAGCACCCTGCTATCTTGGATAGATTCTTGACATGCATTGAGGAGTATAACCTATGGCTTAACACGAAGAAATGTGTATTTGGAGTTACATCAAGGAAGTTACTGGGGCACATCATTAGCCAAAAGGGGATAGAAATGGACCCTGACAAGATCAAGGCAATTAGGGAAATGCCGACACCTAAAACGGGGGTTCGCTCATTTCTTGGCTCTCTGCAGTATGTCAGTCGATTCATAGCTCGGCTGACTTCAGTTTGTGAGCTGATGTTCAATCTATTAAAGAAAGATTAACCAGTGTATGGGATGACCGATGTTAGCAGGCATTTAAATGAATTAAGGCGTACCTGGTAAATCCTCATGTCTTAAGTCCATCAATACCAAATAAACCCATGATTTTTACCTACCAGTAGAAGATTCCTCAGTAAGGGCAATGCTAGCACAGGAACAAGATGGAAAAAAGAAGTATCCTATTTACTACTTGAGCAAAAAGCTGCTAGACTATGAAATCAAATACTTTACAGTGGAGAAAACTTGTGCCATAATGGTCTGGTTGACAAAGAAATTACATCACTATTTCCAGTTGCACAAAGTACAAGTAGTGGCAAAGGTAGAACCAATGAAGCATCTGTATGAAGCTCCTACTCTAGTAAGGAAGTTGTCCCGTTGGCTATTTTTGCTGTCTGAATTTGCTATTAAGTATGTCACCAAGAAAGTCATTAAAGGTCGTGCAGTAGCTGAGTTCTTAGCCAACCAACCTTTAGAATCTAACCACATGGAAAGCCTTGAGCTCCCAGATGAGCAGTTAGCCCTAGTAGAAGTGAAGAAGTGGATGATGTTTTTTGATGGCACAGTTAAAAAGAAGGGGCGGGAATAGGAGTAATAATTGCCACACCCAAAGGTGAACTTATCCCATTATCTAATCGGTTTGAGTTCTCAATAACCAATAATGGGGCAGAATATGAGGCATGTTTATTTGGAATTGAGACTAACAATCATAAGAGATTCCCTTTTGGTCATCCGGTAGGCGTAAGGGGAATGGAGGTGAGAGAAGAATCATTGAGACCTTTCTGGGATCTACTATAGCGCCAGAAAAGTCTGTTTAGGTAGTGTGAGTTTAGACATGTGACAAGAGAAGAGAATCGGATGACAGATGCATTGGCCATGCCGTCATCTATATGGGAAGGGCCCAGAAAGATGCCAATACAACCATTGGTTGTGTCCTTATCCCACATCCCTTGCCATAATAAAGAAAGTTCTGTAGTATTGACAGATGTGAAACCGTAGTATTATGGCATTTACCGGTATGTAAAGGAAGGGCAGTATCTGGAAAGGGCTAGTGAAAATGAAAGGCTATTGCTAAGAAGATTAGTAGGCCAATACAAAATCTTTGAGAATGATTTGTTTAAAAGGACAGCCCATGGGCTCTTGCTAAAGTGTTTGGAGGAGTCTAAAGCAAATCTAGTAATGAGATAAATTCACTCTCGGGCTTGTGGTCCATAAATGAATGGTATGGCATTAGCAAAGAAGATTATGAGGCAGGGGTACTTTTGGTCCACCATGCAAGCAGACTGTGTCGAGGAAGTGAAGAAATGCCATGAGTGCTAGATATATGCAGACATCAGCCATTTACCGCCAATGTAGTTGTAAAGCTTGACTTCCCCTTGGCCATTTTCGACGTAGGGGATAGATATGATCGGTGAAATCCACCTGTTTGCTTCAGGGGACACAGATTCATCGTGGTAGCCATGGATTATTTCTCCAAATGGGTCGAGGCTGAATCATTTGCCAATGTGACTACTAAGAAAATGGTAAGTTGATAGAAAGAAGCATCTTATCCAGGTATAGGATCCCATATCACATCATGACAGATAACGAGGTTCAGTTTTAAGGAGAGAGAGCGAAATTATTAATAGATAATGAATTGAACATTATAAATCCTTTCTGTAAAAGCCACAAGCCAATGGAGTGGTGGAAGCAATAGACAAGTCCTTAAAGAAGATATTGTCAAAGATGGTTGCCATGTACAGAGATTGGGTCGATAAGTTGCCTTTTGCATTGTGGGGTTACAAGAATAGTATAAGAACACCTACAGTAGAGACTCCTTTTTCCTTTGTATAGAGGATGGAAGTTATGTTTGATTGAAGTTAGATCATTAAGAATAGCCTTAGAAGCCCAAGTACATGAGAGAGAATGGATTCAAGCTAGATACGATCAGTTAGCAGGGGTGGATGAGAAATGACTAAAGGCATTAGATCACTTGCAAATGTACCAGAATAGGATGGCACGAGCTTACAACCAAAGAGTTCATCATCCCAGGAAACAGTTGGCAGAAGGTGACTTAGTTTTAAAGTAGCTGAAGCCAACCAACACTGATGTGCAAGGTAAATTCAAACCTAACTGGGAAGGTCCTTATGCTGTCAAGAGCATATGTTCAAAAGGAGGCGTAAAGATCATGGATATGGATGGGAATGAGTTCATAGATCCAGTCAATCAAGATCATCTCAAGTTCTACCATGTGTAAAAAAATATGTGTTTGCTAGGTTGAAAACTCAAAAAGGGTGACCTAGGGAAAATTTAAGATGATAGAGAAAATGGTTAGCTAGAAAATTTATGAGGAATGACTGATGACGGGTAAGATTTGGCAGCGGAATGTATACCATCCTACGGTTGATGTTTTATGTAAATGTGTTATTTTGGAACATTACAATGCATAAAGAAGATCTATCTTGCATAAACATTCATACAAAGAAAGCACTTGCATTCAACTGAGTATAGAACTGGCAATGTCTTAATACAATAAAAATAGAACATTTATAATAAAGTCCCTCATCCCCTACACTTTTAAATTCCTATTACTCAGCATCATTCGATCCGCTGGAACTTGAGCTAATCCAAGCAAAGGTCTCCCGCTCGCGTTCTGCACGAGAAGCGAGGTTTCTGATTAACGCAAGCCAATTCTGATATGCAGCGTCAGTTTCCACTGGAATGTTGACAATGTAGTGCATGGGTTCCTAATGCCGTATGTTGGCCTATTTCAATAGGATATGAGCTAGCCATTGATCGGTGTAAGTTGTATAAGTAGTGGAGCATAGTAGGAAAAAGATAAATTGGCGTAAACCATATTACCAGCGCAGGAGAGAAGGGGAGTAAAAGGTAACTCGGGGATAAGCCCAGGAGTTGAATCCCACCTGCCCACATGTTAATAGCCACCTAAGAGATATTCCACCAGGGACAGACCCAGTTAATTTGGTTCTCTGTGCGACTATTAAGCCAATTGATCCATTCATTAACAGATCGAGTGCAGAAATTGGACACGTAAGGCCCCTACGGCTAAAGGTAGTTGGATTGTATTTAGAAATGCTCAGAGGAATCTTGACCATGACCATTTTTTCCATCAATAAAAAAAAGATGAAACTGATAAATGAAAAGCTATCAGAAAATGAAAATGGGTAAGAAAGTCACGACCTGCAAAAGCAGCATGCCACCACCTACTTTAGTCAGTCGAGTAGAATAGATATTAGAGCTATCGGGGAAGCACCATCGGCCATTTGTGGGATGACAGAAGCTAACCGAAAGCCATAGACGCTGTTGTTAGTTTCACAGAGGTAACAAGCCATAAGGAGTAAGCTCATTTGTAAGGCCCAACAGGGTTCCAATTTGTCAACTGTAGAATAAAGATCTAGAACAGAGAGCAAATCTAAACCAGGGGTGTCAGTTCAGGTTGATAGCAAGGAAGTCGTGATAGAATCACTCAACCTGAGAAGGCAACAATGATAAGAAGCCAGTGAAAGCAAACTCAGGGAACAACAACTAGAGTTCTTTTAGGACAAGGGATGTTAAGAATAGTGCTGAATTCTTCAAATAAGGGGCACAGTTCCTGGTTGGAGAAGTGGAAGACATTATCCATTAGGTCCCAACAAGTGATAGCAGCTTGTAGTAGGTTGTGATTCAAAAGGATTGGAACGTACATCCATAGATTCCACAGGCCGTAGGGTCTTGAGAGAGCCCAGTCCTAGTTGGTTAAGGATCGAGTCACAACATAAAGGCGGGAGCGTATTTGGTCCATGATGAAGCATTGAAAGGAAAAATAGTTGGAAGGATGGAAAGCTGAGATTGGCAGCCAGGAGAGTTAGGCCGTGCAGCCTAATACATGCTTGAGATGAGCCATACGGCTTATCTTCTAAGACACTTCATCTCTATAATTTAAGAGGTAAGAGGAAACTTGGGCCGTATGGCCCATCTTGTAAAATGGTAGAAAAATAAAGTAGAAATTTTTAAATTTGTGTATTTCCTGTGAAATCCCCTTCAATTGAATTCCTAAATGCTCCTTATGATATTGTGAAAGTGACAACTAAGCAAACAAAAGCTTCAACTTCGAAAAGCGTCAAAATCCTAAAACTATCCTAGCAGACTAAATGTACTGATCAGATATATACAAAATAAAGAAAGTCAAATGTTCCAATATTAGTGTTCATGTCCAAATAACCCAACAAGGAGACTAAAAGTCTCTGCCATCATCATCGGCCTCCTCGGTGCTATTACTGCTATCTTGCTCAAACATCTAGTTCGTACGTGTCAGATCCGCATTCTGGCATTGTAGGCAAGCCACCTGGGTCGCTAGCTGCGTAGAACGAGTCCTTTCTCACTCTAGCTGAGTATGCAAATATGTGCATATCATTCATACATTTTGCATCACATTTCATGTCATATCATACTGTATATATACAAATTTAACAGCTAAAGAAACCTACATTCATCGCCATATTGTAGTGAATCAGCAAACCGCGAGTGGTGGAAAAGAGGTGAGCATAGGTCTTACAGGAGCTCCGGGGTGACTACAACAAAAAAGGCATAAACAATGAGTCAAAGAAAAAGCCAAGAAGGAGCTGATAATCAAAAGTTACTAAATCTTATGTGGGTGGCATCCTCCAGCTTAAACAAGACTGACATAGTAGGGTCTGGTACTATCTGCCGATAATAGAAGCCACCAATGGGATTGTAGAGCTATGGTTGGCTATCAAAGATGCACTGGGGTAGACCTATGATCCACCCTGTAGAAGGAACAGCCTCCGCCATAGGAACAGAACCACCAACAATAGGCTTTGGCTGACTTGCAGCTCCAGGACTGGAGGTTTCTATGAACTGGACTCACAAGATCATGAGCTACTGCCCGCCTTTTCAACCTACCTATTTCCCCTCTAGTCCGGGGAGGCTCCTGAAAACACATGGTACCAATAGTTGTAAGGTGTATGTGAATCACAGAAAGTAAAGGCTACAGGGTAAGCAAAGAGAAGAATGTATACCTATGGTGGCAGTGGAATAGGAGCACCAGTCAGGGGTAGCAAATGCTGAGGAATGTAGGCTCGGTAATCACCCTCCGAGCCCACATCTATATATCCATCCTTGAACACACCTGGTGTTCATCCTCAGGAATGTGAGCTCGCCAGAATAAGAAAGTGGGCAGTGAGGCAAGAATCAATCTTTCCTCGGGTTGCCAATAGCACCACTCAACCTTGTCTCCTAAATACCACTCTAGAGATGAGGGGCACTCTATGACCAGCTCCCTCTCGGTCAACCATGAAACGCCCATCATCGCATCCGTCCAATGGGCAACATTGCCCCAAGGGCACCTAAACTCCAAAATAGTTCAAAGCCGATGCATATGAATCTGAATCAAACTTAGGTATGATCCTAAACTAGTGAATAAAGTTTAAAACTAATGGAATTTGTGTGTACCTCGCTCCAGGTCATGGAACCCAATTTAGTATGGAACTTAGCTACAAACATCTCCACATTAGTCCAGCTGACCATCCATCTGGTAGGTCGTGGGAAGATAAGGATGCCATTAACCTTGCCCAGTGTAGGACAGCTCAAGAACCCATACTCATAGGCCCATATCTAAAAAAAAATCAACTTAGAATGCACAAAAAGAGTTTTACTATAAACGAAGAAAGGAACATAATCCTTACCAGAAGCAGGATCAAATAGCACTTCAGCTCCTTGTGCTGACCCTGGGTGGACAAGTCCAGCCCGTAGTACATCTGGGCGAGTCCAGCTCTCCCCTAATTTAGTACACTTAGGCACTCCATTCTGATCAATGCAGGCAGCACGTTCCAGTTGATGCCGCTATCGCTGGTTGGGAACAGACCCTTAGATAGAAGGAAAATAAAAAAGGAGTGAGCATATTAATTCTACTTTGCCTCAATGGTGGCACTATGCCCCTTCCAGTGGCCCATAAGAGTGCCACACTACAACTTGGGCTGAGAAGGACTGTACCTAAGCAGAATGGCCACAGTATCAGCGCTGAAGTGGTTGGTGCTCAAGGTGTAATTGAACTGGATCTAGGTGCCTTTGAAGCGCAACCCAGTAATAGCGACAAAGTCAAAAGGGGTAATTATGAACACCCCAGTAGTCAAGTGAAATGTGCGTGTGGTATCCATCAACCACTCAATTAGTGCCATAATTGCTCCCTTGTTCTTCCATGGAGCGCGACGGATGGTCTGAGGAACTAAAATCTGGAGGCCAGTAGCATCGACCATCACCCTCACCAGGGCCAGGAGACGGTCATAGAAGTCTTTGAGGCCATCCCAACCTCCAGCACCCTTGTTCTTCTTCGTAGTCTGCAAAATCACCAAAAAAGGGAAGTTTGTTAAATTCAGTTAATCGCATACATATATATATATATATATATATATATATATATATATATATATATATTTCAAGACAAAATTGAAAGAAAATTAAATTTTGGGCAAAAATGAAGGGCTATCTCCCAGAAGAGATGAGCTGTACGGCTCTAATTCATTCTGATTTGGGCTATACAGCCCAACTTCTTAAGCCATATAGCTCATCCCTGGTTCCTGGAGGAACCCAGAATCTCAAGGGAAGATGAGCCGTATGGCATAAATTGCCTATGAACAAGGCCGTATGACCCATCTTTTCTTGAAAAATAGTTTTCGGGTTTTCAACCTAGAAATCTAATTTTCTCAAAATTAAGCCTAAATCTAAGCAAAAACCAGTCCTAAATCATTCCTGAACATTAAATAGGCATGCATTCTAATCCATCAATTTCACAAAATTATAGAAAAATCAATAAAGAAAGGAAATTGAAAATCAAAGGAAAATTGGGTGAAAACGTAACAAATGGGCAATGGCGTGCCCATGTATGTTGATGACGAGGCTCACCTCCTCCCCGAGAGACAAGCCCTAGTACTTCTCCATTAGCTTGATGCCATATAGACTCTCCACCGACACAAATGGTTGAATAAAAGAACCCTCTGGTAGGATATATTATGGGACTACCATGTCCGGAGCCTCTTAGCAAGGACCATACGAGATAGAACGGTGAAGTTTATGCCTTATGGTCTCAAAAATTAAGTTAGGAACAAGAGGGGTCAACTGATGTAGAGAGAAAAAGGAGGAAGAAGAAAAGGGGGGAATGAAAGTGAAAAGGACGATTGAGTTAGGGGTTTAAATTCAGGTGAGATTGTACGGCCCATATAGCCCTCAAGATGGGTCATACAACTCACTGATGCTTTTAGTAGATTTTCCTCCCCAGCCATAAGTCGCATGACCCAACTTCCCTAGCAAGATAGGCCGTATGGCTCATCTTTAATGAAATCACTAAATTTTAATTCTTCATTTTCAATTGCCAAAATTGCACTGAGAAAGGTTCTTTTTCTTATTTTGCAGGAACTTAGGGGCAAGACCTAGAAGAGCAAAGCCACGAACACTATGATCCACACCTTTGTTCTTGATCAAAGGGGCAAAAATTTTTGTTTTCAAAATTATCGATCAAGGAACAAAGACGCCAATACAAAGCTTCCTAATAGTTATCGCCAGTGGGTCAAATAATGGAAAACAATAACATTCAGTGACATGATCCTAGTACCCAGCAAGCCAGCAGGAGCTCAACCTGAAAAATCTAAATCATCAGAAGTAGGGACATTTAGTGCAATGATCCCGCTTTACTAAGATGAATGGAAAACCCAGCTCGATCCTCAATGAGTAAGCTATCACTCAACCCTAAAAATCCAAATCATCAGAAGTAGGGACATTCAAACGATCCCACTTTCTTAAGATGAACAAAGAATCAAGCGTGCTTTCCAACGATGAGCCAAGTATCACTCAACCCTTACAATCCAAATCATCGAAAGTAGGGATTTTCAACGCAACGATCCTACTTTACTAAGATGAACGGTGAGCCCCAATTTGATCCCTAGCGAGCAAGGTATCACTCAACCTTAAAAGTCCAAATCATCGGAAGTAGGGATGTTTAGCGAAACGATCCCACTTTCTTAAGATGAACAAAGAACCGTGCTTGCTCTCTAATGACGAGCCAGGTATTACTCAACCCTAAAAATCCAAATCATCAGAAGTAAGGATGTTCAGCACAATGATCCTACATTACTAAGATGAACGGGAAGCCCCAGCTCTATCCCCAGCGAGCAAGGTATCACTTAACCCTGAAAATCCAAATCATCAAAAGTAAGGATGTTTAGCGAAATGATCCCGCTTTACTAAGATGAATGGCAAGCCCAGCTCGATCCCCAGCAAGCATGACTTCAATCAACCCCAAAAATCCAAATGATCAGAGGTAGGGACGTTGAGCGAAATGATCCCACTTTCTTAAGATGAACAGTGAATCTAGTTCAATCCTCAACAAGCAAAGGCACCAATCAACCAGATATATTCAAATCTGAAAGATGATGATATTCAGTGAAGCATGCCTGATCTCCATATCAACTCAAATTCGACTCGGCAATCCTAAGGTCAGTCCTTTATCCCTTTTGTTCACTATGATCCTTATCGTGTACTTAAATTCACCCAAAAAAGATCCAGCAAAGACTTGATAAAGGCCAAATTTAATTACACGAGGGGCAGCATGTGAGCAGAGATTTTTGTCGGACCTCTATGATGATGATTTTCGAATATCCTTTATCTAAAATTGTTCAAAACATAGCCCAAGGAGCAAAGAATAGACTGTAACTCGTGTTGAAACGAACTGAAAACCACTAAAAATCAAAATAGGGATTGTCATCATTACAGGATGGGCCATACGGCGTAATTTAGAAGGAGGCACAACCCAAATTTTAAGGGTTAGGCCATGGAAAAGAACTGCTTAAAGTGGGTACAGTTGTGATTTGAAGATGAGTTGTACGGTTTAAAAAGCAGATGGGTCGTACGACCCATCTCTTAAAAAATTAGTTGACCAAATTGGCTCACTTGCATAATAAAGAAATAATTTCGTGAAGAGATGATGTCATTATGGAAAGATAAAGTGCATTACAGGAAATTAATAATAATCACACTTACCGATTAACAAGCTTCAGCTCACCATGGCTCAACCTTCTCTCTAGCTTTAACATCTTCTTCTTCAACTCTTCAATCTTTTTCCTTAAACCTTTAAGCCATTAACAATACACATCAACTTTTCAAGCACCAAATCCAAGCCAAATCCAACCTTTTCAAACACTAAACCATATTTCCATACGTAAAACACATCGATTCGAAGCTATATGCGGTTGCATTTCGGTTTCCTGGTGATTTTCGGTTCATATTCATGAGTTACACCAGTTTAAAACTCCAAGGAATGGATTCAGATTATTTTCCAAAAATCTAGATAAACAAGCTAAAGGTAATCACTAAGAGGCCATAAAATCCTATCTCTCTACTCCTGCATTGTTTGATTTATTTGTACTGTAGTAAAATGAAAAACCGTTTGCTGTAAATTTCAAAAACAGGGCCGTACAGCCCATCTTTGAGATGAATTGAGCCACAAGGCTCATCCTGGCCCATGAGCCGTGCGCTTAAATCTTTTTCTGTTTTCTATAAATTTTAATTTTACAAATCCGGTGCGAAAATCTCCAATTTCCCAATCTAATCAATTGATAGACCCCGAATGGATCATGAAATTCAAAAGGAGAAAGCCCTAAAACGAATTTCTACGTATTAAAATCATAAAAATAAAATCATTTTTTATCGTTAAATCTGGATCCCGAGAACCAGATTTAAGCCATTTTCGAGCCCATGTGGTTCTAGAAATTCATTTCATAAGCATAGCATCTATTTATGTTATTATTTGTTGTGCATACATTTTTTTATAAAATTAATTTTAGGTGTTTATGAGCTTTGTTGACCTAGATTTAATTTTTAAGTATTTTTTGGGACCCACACAAAGGTGGTTTCCAATAAATCTATAGATAACCGACTCACATTACCATGCTGAATGAAAAATAAAATTGACAAAATCATTTCCTAAAACTGTTAACCCCAGATCCAAAAACACAGGGCGTTTCTAAAATTGTTTTCCCAGTTTAATCGGGCAAACCTGTCGGGTTTTCCCAATTATCCCCTAAATGCATGCCCTCGAGCTATATGGATATCCCATTCTATCCTGTGTGAGCCTATATGTATATTTATCTGTATTACTAATCTCTATTTTGCAGGTAGATGTATGCTAGGTTAGATGAATGTTAGCTTTCTTTTTTTTTTAAGAATATTTCATGCAAACAAGGGGATTGTACCCCTTTTCCATTTTTATCAAATGTATCCCCTAGGATAATTTATTAGATAGGGTTGTAATAATTTTATTTCTTGAATTTATTTATCATTTTTTGAATTTATTTATGGCTTTCCATACGAGCATATAGTAAATATCTAGGGTTGAATATTGAATAGGGATTAAAATAATAGAAAGTGCAAATATGGGATAGTTAAATGCTATTTCATATTAAAACAGAAATAAGTGATTTGTCCGGACCAAAATCTTTATCTTAAAGGTATAGGAATCCCTATCGAGCTTGGCTAGACCATAATTTCCTGGTAAGAGCTGAGCCGGGTGGCGACTCTTGTCAACCTTTAAGGCATGAAGAATTGGTTTCGTACGTTCCTTTGTTTTGCCTTAATATGTTGCAACCCGAAAAGCATAATTTTCTACTCAAAATATCCGAAAATCCGAGGAGCTGGCCTCGTAGCTGAAGCTCGCATTCAAAGGGATCGCTTGCTCACACATGGCCTCCTGGTAAGTGGTCGGTTCTTCCTGATCATATATCAAAAAAGTGTTACCATCAGTCATGAGAAATCCGCATCTTTGGCTGGTGAGAAATCCTTGGGTCTTGTGTGATTGGCATAGATTCCTCAACCTTTTAAGAATCTTGCTTAATCTCTACACTATCCTGCTCAAGAGCTTGTGGGTATTGAACTTCACTGAGTTCAATTATACTCCCACTGTCTTTCTTGGAGATAAACTCCTTTTCAATGAAAAATAGCTTTCCCATATATAAACACTTTGTTCTCATCACGGTTGTAGAAATAGTACCCTTTTGTTTCTTTAGGATAGCCCACAAACAAGCACTTGTCATTGGAAGATAGCTTGTCCATGCTCAACTCCTTAACGTGCCACTCGCATTCCTAAATTAGCAAGAAAGACATGTTGGGTGCCTTGCCTGTCCATGTGAGGATTCGTCATCGAAAAAATAACGTGGCGTAGTGAAAATTACACCGTTAAAATTTTTCGAGAATCCACCTATCGTGTCTGATTACCATTGATTGAAATAAAATCAATTTGAATCAAGAGAGATTCACTCTCCAAATCTGTCTCTTCTAGAGACTGCTGCAGAATCGAATCTTTAAGCAAAAACGATCTCCACAATCTGGTGCACGACCAACTATTGAGCGGAAACCGGTGCTAGCCGAAGAAGTAGAAGGAATGGAGAATTAACTACTGTAATTTTTGGCTGCTTTTGGGGCTAAAATTTCCAACAACAAACTTAGGGTTAAGGTTAGGTTTTCTTCCTTAAGTGTGCCCTTATATAGACTCCTTGTCTAATTGGGTTTTAATTAGGTTAATTAAACCCAAGCCCACTAGAATTATAATTATATAAATAAACTTCAATTAAAAAGTATATACTATTTAATATAATTCTGTTTGGCTAAATTTAATTACCCCAAAATAAAATTAAATCACATTTAAGTAAATACAATACATGTATTTAATTTTCCTACTTATGAAAATTATTTAATTAATTGTTTACTTTATGTAATTCAATTAATTGATAAATTAAGTAATTACATTATGTAAACTTGTTAATTAAATGAAATCAACCCAATGTTAATTAATTACCTTGACACTGAATGTCAACTAATTGATTAATGTATTCCTTCCAATGTACATTACATGTACAATTTCTATAAGTTCCTTCTTAGTTGATCTATGTGAACGATCCTATGGGTCTGTTTTTATGTTGGCAGTAGGCCCCAGGCCCACAGACTGTAAGTGGGTTCTAGCAAACCATTACAACCCCTAATTAAGATAGAGATGCAGTAATCTTTAGAAGACACTCACCCGGTAGTAATCTCATAGTGTCCTTTGCAAAAAGATATCGATATGAATAAACAAGAGGCATGGTGTCCGTCATCCTCTTCTACTGTTTATTATATTTCTTGATCTTGAGTCGACTGATTAATCAAATAAGCAACCAACTTATTTAGGTATGGCCATACACTTATCAGTCCAACTCATCAAGTGGCCAGTGATATCATCTCGGCGTCACCCGAGTGGCAATTCCATCACTTTATCATCAATATCAATATGTTTACCTGTCCACCGAATCATACCCATATTTAGTATCCTTTTACAGACCTGTTAGGCGTATTTCAAAGTGAACCGAATTCCATATTGATATTATAATGAAATCTTGTCTGAGGACAAAAGAGACCTACTTAAGAAAGACCTATGACGTGACAACCATGTGGCTTTCTTATGCGGATCGATCCAGTCCATGTCAGCCACATGTACCTATATTCATGACTGACTTTACAAGTACTATGGCTAGTTAAGAACTACCATACATTCATTAAATACACAAGTTTATGGTTCTATTCTTTCCCACTATTAGAACAGACCTGGGATAGGTTTTATGATTATCAATCAATGAATACTCTACTCATATTATACCACAAGATATAAATGAAATGGATTAATAGCCTTTATTAATGTGACACAAATGATGTATTTATGCAATGAGTCTTAATGTATAATACAAAATACAAGAATCCAATGCCCTAAGAACTAGGACACACCAACAATCTCCCACTTGAACTAGTTCTAAGTGGGCATTGCCCTAATTCCTATAGATCTGGTATGACCAATGTGATGTGTTTGCGATAGCACCTTGGTCAACGGATCAGCGACTTTATTCTTCCTTTGTTCACGATCTCCCAAATGAGGTGAAACTTTCTGAGCATATGTTTGGATCTCTTGTGTGACTGGGACTCCTTAGCTTATGCGATGGCCTTGTTGTTGTCACAAAAAAATCAACTGGGTCTAGGATAGTGGGTACTGCTCCCAACTCAGTTATGAACTTCTTGATCCAAATGGCTTCCTTTGCAGCTTTGCATGCATCCACGTACTCATTTTCCATTGTAGAGTCAGCAATGGTGGCCTGTTTTGAGGACGTCCAACTAATGGCACTGCCATTCAGGAGAAAAACATAACCAGACTGTGATTGGTTCTCGCCCTTATTGGTCTCAAAGCTTGCATCAGTGTAACCTGACACTACCAGCTCATCTTGACCTCCATACAATACGAAAGCATCCTTAGTCCGGTTAAGGTACTTCAGGATTGCGTTGACAGCCTTCCAGTGGTCCTCCTTAGGGTCCAATTGGTACCGACTAGTCATACTTAGTGCAAACACAATATCAGGCCTTGTACATAACATGGAGTACATGATAGATCCTATAGCATATGCATAAGGGATCTTTTCCATGTTCTCCCGGTCCTTCTTTGTTTTAGGACCATCTTTATTACTCAGCTTTAAGCCATGGTGCATAGGTAAGAATCCTTTCTTTACATTGTCCATGCCAAATCTTTTCAGAACCATGTTAATGTACATGGCCTGACATAGGCCTAGAGGCCGACTGGATCTATCTCTGTAAATCCTGATCCCTAATATCGTTTCAGCTTCGCCTAAGTCTTTCATTGTGAAGCACTTAATCAACCACTACTTAAGCCCTTGCAGTGTTGGTATGTCACCTCTAATGATAAGGATGTTGTCAACATACAGCACTACGAAGGTGGAAATACTCCCACTAACCATCTTATACACACAGGGCTTATCAGAATTCTGTGTGAAGCCATATTCTATAATGGCCTCATTGAATCTCTGATTCCAAGACCTAGATGCCTGCTTCAATCCATAAATGGATCTTTGAAGCTTGCATACCCGATTAGGATACCTCGAATCGATAAAACCCTCAAGTTGTGCCATGTACATATCCTCGAGTAGCTTTCCATTAAGAAAAGCGGTCTTAACATCCATCTGCCATATCTCATAATCGTACCATGCAACTATGGCTAGTAGTATCCTAATGGATTTGAGCATAGCAACTGGTGAAAAGGTTTCATAATAATCAATTCCTTGAACTTGCCTGAATCCTTTTGCCACCAATCGCCCCTTAAAGGTGTTGTCAGCTTTTAACTTGAAACACCACTTGCAACCTATCACCTTAGCACTCGGAGGTGGATCCACCAAGTTCCGTACTTGGTTATCGTGCATAGATTACATCTCAGCCTCTATGGCTTTGTGCCATTGATCTGAATGTGGGCTTTCAACAGCCTCCTGATAGGTCTTGGGCTCTTCTTGGTCAACGACCATAAATCCCCATCATCAGTCACGAGAAAGCCATACCTCTCTAGCTGATGACATGTCCTACCAGACCTTTTAAGGTCCTGTATAACCGGTTCAGCTTCCTCAATTTCTTGAGTCATTAGTTCGGTTCCCAAAGCATTGTCAGCATTAGCTACAAGAGTTTATGAGTCTTGAACTTCAAAAAGTTTAACATTGCTCCCACTGTCTCTCTTGGAAAAGAATTCGTTCTCCAAGAAGACTGTATTCCTGGCTATGAAAACTTTGTTTTCTGCCGGATCGAAGAAGTAATAACCCTTAGTTTCCTTAGGGTAACCCACAAACTGGCACTTGACAGATTTGGACTCGAGTTTGCCACTTGTGCATTACAGCCCCAAATCTTTAAGAAGGAAACATTAGGCTTTTGGCCCTTCCATAGTTCATATGGTGTTCCCTCAACTACCTTGCTTGGTGTATTATTAAGTATGTAAGCAGCTATCTCTAAAGCATATCCCCAAAAGGAGACAGGGAGTGTAGCATGACTCATTATCGAGCGGACCATGTCTAGCAAGGTCCTATTCCTCCTTTCTGACACTCCATTCCACTGGGGTGTACCAAGAGGAGTGAGTTGGGATACAATCCCACAATCTCTCAAAAATGAGTCAAACTCTTGGCTTAAATATTCACCCCCTCGGTCAGACCGAAGTGCTTTTGTTTTCTTGCTAAGTTGGTTTTTTACTTTGTTCTGAAAGTCCTTGAACCTTTGAAGAGTCTCAGACTTATGCTTCATTAGATACACGTAACCGTATCTACTGAAGTCATCCATGAAGGTGATGAAGTATAGAAAATTGGATCTAGCACTAGTGCTCATTGGGATGCTGTTGGAAATGCCCTAGTCCCGAGGCATTGGTCCTTGTATTTGTGTTATACATTTATTGGATTTATGTATTATACTCATTTGTGTTATTAATAAAGGCATCAATTCATTTATTATATTTATCTTGTGCAATATATTAAATGAAGTATCCAATGGACATATCTATATCCATGATGACAAGTGTCATGCACTTGGCAGTAAGACCATGGATAGGGTAAACGATATGACCATAAATAGATCCGTAGTCTGTTCTAGTCATGGGAATGAATGGAACTATAGACTATCATTAACCTGGTTGTATGGCGGTGTTTTACCGGTCATTGGACATGGAATGTTAACCAAGTTAATGCGTACATGCCTGGGAGCATGGTACTGGATAGATCCACTAAACGAGTAATCCACATGGTATAGTATCACAAAGGATTCTCGTGTAGTACTTTTATAGATCCTTTGACCTGACCATATGATGGTTTTACATGTGAAGTCACATGCTTAGGGGTGCGCCTAAAGGGCCTGTAATAGGGTGCCAAGTATGGGTACTTTCAGGTATGTCACTGAGCATGGTAATACTATGGATATGCAGAAGGGATTTGTCACTCAGTAGCCCACTGAGAAGATATCACCGGCCTCTTGATGAATGTGACTGATAAGAGTGTGGCCACACCCAAACAAGTTGGAACTTGTTTGTGAGCTTCAGTGCATTCGGGATCAAGTCAATGTCCGGACACAACAGAGGGTGATCAATCCATGCCTCTGTGTTGGACACCGATATCAATGACATGGGATGTACAAGTTTAAACTACAGGGTTATGATTACAGTTAGACTGCCATCTCCATCTTAATTGGGGGCTGCAGTGGCTTGCTAGAGCCCAACTGCAGTCTGCAGGCCATAGGCCCACTGCCAACATAAAGATGGGCCCACGGGATCGTACACATAGAACGACTGAATGCAGACTTAAGGAATCACATGTATACTTGGAGTATACACTATGGAAAGAGAGGTGTATATATATTAATTATATTATAAAGATTGATTGGATTGATCCTAGTAATAAAATTAATATATATGTTCGATTGGCTCTTCATAATTAATTGGATTAATTATGAGATTATTTCCTAGGTGGAAATATTCATATGTATAGGTTTACATATGATTTTATTTTGTGAAGATTTAATTTTAATTTGATGGATTAAATTAATTGATCAAACTAATTTTAATTTAAATGTAAATAATATATTACTTGGTGTAATATATTAAATACATGGGTATATTAAAATTGGGCTCGAAATTAATTTAAACCAGAACAATTAAAATTAGACTGGGCCTAAATTAAAACATGGAAGCCCGCACAGAATAGAAAGGAGCCAAGGTGGGCCTGAATTCCCCTAAGGGAATTCGGCCACCCTAGGTATAAATACCTAGGGTTAGAAATTTCGGCCACCCCTAACACAAGCCTCCTAGCTGAAATTTTACACTCCTCCTCTCTTCCATCGTTTTGTTTTTCCGACGCTAGCACGGGTTGCATTTGTTAGGCGTTCGTGTATGAAAACGAGGAGGAAATCTGCTTTGGTTTCTGCAGTCTTCATCCATCTCTTGAAAGAGATTTTCTAGTAAGAAATTTTATCTCTTTCTATTTGTTTTTTTTTTAAGTTTTTCAATTTCCATCTCAATTGCTTCTGGGACTGGATTTGAGGAAATCACCGCGTTCTTCCGCTTTTATCGGGTGATTTCCGGTGAAAAATCCCAACAGTGGTATCAGAGCGGGCTTTTGATCCGTGGAAATTGATAAATTTAGGTTGAATCCCATTTTTGAAATTGGAGGTTTTTTTTATTGGGATTCATGGCATGGGTTTTATAATTTTTCCCATATGTTTTATACAATGAAAATTAATTTTGCATATTGGTTTATGTTATTTTAATTTTGTTGTATGTTATTGGAATTCTTGGAGAATTACATTGTGTTGATGGATGGTGTATTTTTTTTATTTTAATTCTGTTAATTTAAAAAAAAAAATCTGCCTCCCGGGGTACGGGGCTGCTGGCGTCGGAATCGCCGCCGGCGGCCGCCGCACGCGGCGGGAGGCGCAGCGGCCGCTGCCTACTGCTGCACCAACAGCAGCAGCCGCTGCTGGACGGCAGTGGCTGCTGCTGCTAAGGCAACTCTGTTGCCCTAGCTGCAGCGGGCCGGGCCCAGTTTTTTTGGATTTGGCGGGTCTTGGGCCCGGGGCCCAGTTTTGAAATTTTTAATTGGTTTTAAAATTCGTGTGTTTAAATTTATGTAATTTAAATGCATATGGTTTCTTGGATGAATCTTATTTTCGTTCATGTGATATTAATTTTGGAAATTAATATGGTTAATGGAAATTGGTCCGGGTAATTTTGGCACAATTACTTGGACAGCTGAGTTGGACCCATGGTTTCCCAATTCCAGTGGGAGCAGTTGGACTGCCTGGGCTGGAGGCCCAAAGCCCATTAGGGGCTAGAACCATGGTGGGCCAAAATTGGCGATTTCCTAATAATGGCTTGGACATAATTAAAATGGGCTTAAATCATGCATTGTGACATGCTTATGAATTGTATGTATTGGATGCATATGAATGATTAAATGTTTGTATGATTGGATGCTATTGGGCCTTGAACAAGATGGGTTGTATTTTTCTATTTTTTGGGTAATTACGGCCTACGTGTCGTTTTTCTTTTTAATGTAATTTTATTTTATTTAAATATTATAAAATTTGTAAAAGAAGAAGCCCATGGAGTGGTGAGCCCAAATGGAGGTGCAAGCCCAATTGGAGGTGCAAGCCCAGAAGGAGAAGATGGAGGCCCGCCTAATATTTATTTCTAGTATAGGTTTACTAGAATAATATTAGGATGTAATATAGGCCCGTAGCAATCCATTTTACTTTTATTTAATTATGTTTTTATATTCATTTGCATGTATGAATGTATGTTCCGATAGCCTTTTTCACCCGCTTTATGTATGTAAGCCGTTATAATTGAATCTAATAACCAAATGGAATTACTAAGTCGCTTAAAAGTGCTTCCCTCATTCAAAACCGAATCGAGGTGGGAATAGGCCAGTTGTAGACCATGCCCTCGCAGGATGCACTGGAGTATTGTCACCTTGTATTGGGTTAGAGTATGGGATACTCTAACACTTGGATGGAGTTTTTGACTTAGTGTGGGTAGTAGGATTCTCCTGGCCCTAAGCACAGATGGGTAAGTGCCAACAAACCCATCAAACCGAGAGTCCCTAGGTTGGGATTGGACGGCGTTCCTACCTAAATAATTAAGGTGTAGTTGTACCAAACCCTCGTTTGGCTATGTCTTAATGAAATATGGATCTCGGCCCATGAGCCCAACAACTCGGTTTAAATTAATAACTTGATTCATTATTAATTTTATATGGGAACAACAAAGTAAAGCCCTTTTTTAACACTCTAAATGTTTTTCTGTGTAGAAACACCCAAATGGCAAACACAAATACCTTATCACTGCGATCCATTCTTGAAAAGGACAAGCTTTACGGTCCTAACTTTTTAGACTGGTCTAAGAACTTAAGGACAGTTCTAAGACAAGAGTCAAAAGAGTATGTACTGGAAAGGCCTGTGCCGGCTGCACCTCAAGGACGTAATCCACCAGCTGCCCAGCTGGAGGAATACGAGGCGCATGTCAAGGACAACCGGGATGTGACATGCCTTATGTTGGCCTGTATGGTCCCTGAACTACAAAAACAGTTTATGGATCACCAAGCCTATGCTATGATAACAACTCTTAACGAGATGTTTCAAGAGCAAGCTCGTCAGGAAAGGTACCTGACCAATAAGGCATTCCACTCTTGTAAGATGGGGGCCGGGACATCTGTGAGTGCGCACGTGCTCAAGATGAAGGGCTATTTGGATACTTTGGCCCGTCTCGGATCGCCCATCTCTCAAGAGTTGGCGGTGGACACTATCCTCGCGTCCTTGCCGGATTCTTATGATCAGTTCATCCTGAACTACAATATGCAAGGGATGAACCGCACTGTCAGTGAGCTGCATGGGATGCTTAAGCTTACTGAGCAGTCGATCAAGAAGACTCCGCCGGTGCTGCTGGTTAACAAGGGGAACCCTCCTCTTGCCAAGGGTAAGGCCAAGGAAAAGGCCAAGGCCAAGGCTAAAAAGACCAAAGCCAAGAAGGCCAAGGCCCAACCCAAGGCCCAACAGAAGGCAGGTCCTGATGATGTCTGTTTCGGGTGTAGACAGGCGGGCCATTGGAAGAGATCGTGTCCCAGGCTGATGGGAGAGCAAAGAAGGGGCCAAGGTGCGTCCTCTTCAGGTATTTATGTTATAGATATTAACCTTACTGTTTCAACATCTTGGGTATTGGATACTGGATGTGGTTCTCACATTTGTTGCAATGTGCAGGGACTTGAGAACAGAAGGTTGCTGGGGTCGGGAGAGGTGGACTTGCGGGTTGGGAATGGAGCAAGGGTTGCTGCCATAGAGATCGGCGAATACCACCTTGTGATGCCCAGTGGATTGGTTTTGATTTTAGAACATTATTACTTTGTACCTGCTATGTGCAGGAATATTATTTCTGTATCAAAGTTGGATATTTCTGGATTTGTTTTCACTATTTCAAATGGTCGAATTTCTATATCTAGAGAGGGATTATTTTATGGAGATGCTCTATTAAATAATGGCCTATATATCCTGGACTTAAATGAAACCAATCATATCTATAACATAAACATTAAAAGGGTTAAGCCTAACGAACTTAATCCTGTCTACCTATGGCATTGTCGTCTTGGCCATATAAACGAGAAGCGCATTGCTAGACTTCACAAAGCTGGAGTCCTAGGGTCATTTAACTTGGAGTCAATTGATACATGCGAATCATGTGTACGAGGTAAGATGATAAAGGCACCTTTTAGCAAGAAGGCTGAAAGGGCCACTGGCTTATTGGACCTAATACATTCAGATGTATATGGGCCTATGAGCGCAGCGACCAGAGGTGGGCATCTGTACTTCGTCACGTTCACGGATGATTTCAGCAGATATGGCTATGTCTATCTGATGAAACACAAGTCCGAGACCCTTGATAGGTTCAAGGAATTTAGGAACGAGGTACAGAACCAGCTAGGCAGAAATATCAAAACCCTTCGGTCGGACCGAGGCGGTGAGTATATGAGCCTAGAGTTTGACTCATACTTGAGAGAGCATGGAATAGTTCCACAGCTCACTCCTCCCGGAACACCACAATGGAATGGGGTGTCCGAACGGAGGAATAGGACCTTGTTGGACATGGTCCGCTCGATGATGAGTCAAGCATCTCTCCCAATCAGTTTCTGGGGACACGCCCTCGGGACAGCAGCTCTCATCTTAAACAATACTCCGACTAAGGCTGTGGAAAAGACCCCATATCAGATATGGACGGGCAAGGAGCCCAATGTATCTTTCCTAAGGATTTGGGGATGCGAAGCACATGTCAAGAAATTGACTAGTGGCAAGCTGGAGCCTAAAACCGATAAATGCCTGTTTGTGGGCTACCCTAGGGAAACCAAAGGGTATTACTTCTACAAACCCGCTGAGAACAAGGTGTTCGTGGCAAGGAAGGGGGTCTTTCTAGAAAAGGAGTTCCTTTCCAAGAAAGATAGTGGGAGCAATATTGAACTCAGGGAAGTTCAAGGTCCACAAACTCCTGAAGAGGATAACTCGGAGGCCCAGGTAGAGCTTCCACAAGTGGAAGCATCGACCCAGGCCACACAAGAACCTAGAAGGTCTGGTAGGGATCGTCGGGAACCGGAAAGGTATGGTTTCCTCGTTACCGATGATCAAACTCTTCTCATCTGGGATGAGGAAGAACCCAAAACCTACCAGGAGGCTATGGCTAGCCCACAGTCTGTAAATTGGCGTAAAGCCATGGAGGCAGAAATACAATCTATGTACGATAATCAAGTTTGGAACTTGGTTGATCCACCTCCGGGTGCTAAGGTAATAGGTTGCAAGTGGTGCTATAAGCTAAAAGCTGATAATACCTTCAAGGGGCGTCTGGTTGCGAAAGGTTTCAGACAAGTCCATGGAATAGACTATGATGAAACTTTCTTACCAGTAGCCATGCTCAAATCCATCAGGATACTGCTGGCCATAGCCGCATGGTATGACTATGAGGTATGGCAGATGGATGTCAAAACCGCTTTCCTTAATGGAAAGCTACTCGAGGATGTGTACATGACACAACCTGAGGGTTTTGTCGATCCTAAGTATCCGGGAAGGGTATGCAAACTTCAAAGGTCCATTTATGGATTGAAGCAAGCGTCCCGTAGTTGGAATCTAAGATTCAATGAGGCTATAAAGGAATATGGCTTCGTACAGAATCTAGATGAGCCTTGTGTGTATAAGAGGACTAGTGGGAGCATTGTCACATTCTTGGTACTTTATGTAGACGACATCCTGCTCATTGGAAGCGACATACCTACACTGCAAGGGGTAAAGTAGTGGCTGAGTAAGTGCTTCGCAATGAAGGACTTAGGCGAGGCTGAGATGATCCTAGGGATCAGGATCTACAGAGATAGATCAAATCGGCTTCTGGGCTTAAGTCAGGCTTCATACATTGACAAAGTTCTGAAAAGATTCAGCATGGACCGGGCCAAGAAAGGTTTCTTGCCAATGCGCCATGGGCTGAAACTTAGTAAGAAGAACTGTCCTAAAACAAGGAAGGACAGGGAGAACATGAAATTGGTTCCATATGCTTCAGCTATTGGATCAATCATGTACTCCATGTTATGTACGAGACCTGATGTCGCCTTTGCACTGAGTATGATGAGCCGATACCAGCAGGATCCCGGGGAGGATCACTGGAAAGCTGTCAAGGCAATCCTCAAGTACCTTAACTGGACTAAGGATAGCTTCTTAGTGTATGGTGGTCAGGAAGTGCTATCAGTTACTGGGTACACTGATGCGAGATTCCAGACAGACCAAGATGAGTACCAGTCGCAGTCTGGGTATGTATTTTTGCTGAATGGTGGTGCTGTAAGCTGGAAGAGCTCAAAGCAGCCAACCATAGCGGACTCTACAACAGAAGCTGAGTACATCGTTGCATGTGATGCAGCTAAGGAGGCTGTGTGGATGAAGAAGTTTATCACTGAGTTGGGAGTAATGCCAACTATCCAGGACCTAGTCGATATCTTCTATGACAACAATGGGGCCGTCGCACAAGCTAAGGAGCCCCGGTCACACAAGAACACAAAGCACGTGCTCAGAAAGTTTCACCTCATACGAGAGATCACGGAGAGAGGTGACATTACATTGCACAGAGTGGACACCGAGGATAATGTCGCAGATCCATTGACCAAGGCACTGGCCCAGCCCAAGCACGAGGGTCATACTAGATCTATAGGGATTAGGCCCATGCCTAGTTGGAACTAGTGCAAGTGGGAGATTATTGGAAATGCCCTAGTCCCGAGGCATTGGTCCTTGTATTTGTATTATACATTTATTGGATTTATGTATTATACTCATTTGTGTTATTAATAAAGGCATCAATTCATTTATTATATTTATCTTGTGCAATATATTAAATGAAGTGTCCAATGGACATATCTATATCCATGATGACAAGTGTCATGCACTTGGCAGTAAGACCATGGATAGGGTAAACGATATGACCATAAATAGATCCGTAGTCTGTTCTAGTCATAGGAATGAATGGAACTATAGACTATCATTAACCTGGTTGTATGGCGGTGTCTTACCGGTCATTGGACATGGAATGTCAACCAAGTTCATGGGTACATGCCTGGGAGCATGGTACTGGATAGATCCACTAAACGAGTAATCCACATGGTATAGTATCACAAAGGATTCTCGTGTAGTACTTGTATAGATCCTTTGACCTGACCCTATGATGGTTTTACATGTGAAGTCACATGCTTAGGGGTGCGCCTAAAGGGCCTGTAATAGGATGCCAAGTATGGGTACTTTCGGGTATGTCACTGAGCATGGTAATACTATGGATATGCAGAAGGGATTTGTCACTCAGCAGCCCACTGAGAAGATATCACCGGCCTCTTGATGAATGTGACTGATAAGAGTGTGGCCACACCCAAACAAGTTGGAACTTGTTTGTGAGCTTCAGTGCATTCGGGATCAAGTCAATGTCCGGACACAAAAGAGGGTGATCAATCCATGCCTCTGTGTTGGACACCGATATCAATGACATGGGATGTACAAGTTTAAACTACAGGGTTATGATTACAGTTAGACTGCCATCTCCATCTTAATTGGGGGCTGCAGTGGCTTGCTAGAGCCCAACTGCAGTCTGCGGGCCATAGGCCCGCTGCCAACATAAAGATGGGCCAACGGGATCGTACACATAGAACGACTGAATGCAAACTTAAAGAATCACATGTATACTTGGAGTATACACTATGGAAAGAGAGGTGTATATATATTAATTATATTATAAAGATCGATTGGATTGATCCTAGTGTTAAAATTAATATATATGTTCGATTGGCTCTTCATAATTAATTGGATTAATTATGAGATTATTTCCTAGGTGGAAATATTCATATGTATAGGTTTACATATGATTTTATTTTGTGAAGATTTAATTTTAATTTGATGGATTAAATTAATTGATCAAACTAATTTTAATTTAAATGTAAATAATATATTACTTGGTGTAATATATTAAATACATGGGTATATTAAAATTGGGCTTGAAATTAATTTAAACCAGAACATTTAAAATTAGACTGGGCCTAAATTAAAACATGGAAGCGCGCACAGAATAGAAAGGAGCCAAGGTGGACCTGAATTCCCCTAAGGGAATTCGGCCACCCTAGGTATTATACCTAGGGTTAGAAATTTCGGCCACCCCTAACACAAGCCTCCTAGCCGAAATTTTACACTCCTCCTCTCTTCCATTGTTTTGTTTTTCCAACGCTAGCACGGGTTGCATTTGTTAGGCGTTCGTGTACGAAAACGAGGAGGAAATCTGCTTTGGTTTCTGCAGTCTTCATCCATCTCTTGAAAGAGATTTTCTGGTAAGAAATTTTATCTCTTTCTATTTGTTTTTTTTAGTTTT
Source organism: Euphorbia tirucalli (assembly GCA_039660915.1). Lineage (NCBI taxonomy): Eukaryota > Viridiplantae > Streptophyta > Magnoliopsida > Malpighiales > Euphorbiaceae > Euphorbia > Euphorbia tirucalli. Next base: position 23,015,056 of record CM077636.1, on the reverse strand, counting down.
TAAATTTCCATCTCAATTGCTCCTGGGACTGGATTTGAGGAAATCACCGCGTTCTTCCGCTTTTATCGGGTGATTTCCAGTGAAAAATCCCAACAGATGCATACATCGGAATGTATCAGCTCCAGTAGCTATGAGGCCCTTTCAGCAGTCTTGCTAAAAGGCACCTTAGTCATCTTGCCTCTCAAACAAGATTCACATGTGTCATAAGACTGGATGTCAAATGACCCTAGCACTCCACTAGAGTGAAGCCTAGCTATGCGCTTCTCGTTTATATGGCCAAGTCGATAGTGCCAGATTTATGTAGGATTAATTTCATTTTTTTTAATCCTTTTAGTATTTATGTTATAGATTGAACTTTCACGTTTTAAATCAAGGATATATAAGCCATTTTCGAGAAATGATGTTCCATAAATAATATTGCCACATTGTATAGAAATTCTACCATGTCCAATATTAAATACAAAACCAGAAATATCCAACAAAGAAACGGAAATAATATTCCTGCAGCATCGCAGGTACAAAATAACAATTTCTTAGTTCTAAAACAAGTCCACTAGGCATCTCTAAGAAATAATCTATGATCTCCATGGCCTGAACCCAAGCACCATTTCCAACTTGAAGATCTACTTCTCCAGATCCTAGTAATCTCCTATTTCTTAGACCCTGCACATTTCAACAAATGTGAGATCCACATCCAGTGTCCAAGACCCAAGCTGTAGAAATAGCCAGATTAATCTCAACAACATAAATACCTAAAGCAGCAGTTTTTCCCTTCAGTTTCTCCTTTAGCTTTGCACATGAGCTCTTCCAATGCCCCTTCTCATACACTAATGGCAGACATTGTCAGGAGAAGCAACCCTAGCTTTAGGTTAGGCCACCACCTTTTTCCCTTGGCCTTAGCCTTTTGGGCCTTAGCCTTGGCCTTAGATTTGGCCTTTCCTTTTGCAATAGGCCTATTACCCTTGTTCACCAAGGAGTCTTCTTAAGAGACTGCTTAGCAAGCTTGAGCATGCCATGCAGCTCAACAACCGATTTATCCAACCCTCACATATGGTAGTTCATGATAAACTGGTTGTAAGACTTAGGAAGTGACCTGAGAATAATTTCTGCTGCCAAGTCCTACAGAACTGGCGAGCCGAGGTGGGAAATTGTATCGATATACCCCTTCAACTTTAGCATATGAGTGCTAACAGAAGTCCCGGTTGCCATTGCAGTTGTGCAAAGTGCCTTAGTTGTCAAGTAACATTCCTGACGAGCCTGATCTTGGAACATCTTTTTAAGCTAATCCATCATCTCTTAAGCATGCTTGTCCATGAACTGCTTTTGAAGATCAGAAGCCATGGTACCCAGCATGAGGCAAGAGACATCTCGGTCATCCTTCACATGCCAATCGTACTGCTCCACCATCACCACGGTGACGCCTTGACTGCAGGAGGGCCAGCTAGTAAAGGAGCATTCAGTACATACTCCTTGGACTCTTTTCTAAGAACTATTTGTAAGTTTCTAGCCCAATCCAGGAAGTTAGTCCCCGAAAGCTTCTCCTTCTCCAGGAGTGACCTAAGTGAGAGTGAGTTGTTGTTTGTTGCAGCCATTTAAATTGCTTATGTGAAAATGAGAATAATCTACATGGAAGAAATTATTGCTTAAGTTAGAAATAAAGGACTTTATGCCAATTCAAATTAATAATCCGATTTTAATTTGTTCGTTGGTGATGTTAATTGGCTGACTTGACCAAGATCCATAACTCCTCAATGATTGGTCGAATTAGGGCTCGCTAACCGATCATTAATTCGTTTGGTAATCCCTCCATGAAGGACTCTTGGTTTGATGGACTTATTGACACTTTGCCCATCTGTGCTTAGGGCCCGCTCTGAGCTAATGCTACCCATATTGAGTCAAACCACTATTCACATGTTAACCATACCAAGTATCCTAACCCTCGATAGCCTACCAAATACTACAATAGACCCAGCTAGGGAATGGCACACATTGCAGCATCAATGGGAGGAAGAGGTGTGAATGTGGGAAGCACTTTTAAACGACTCAATATTTTAATTTATGGATTAAAATTAAGCGATATGGCTTAGCATGCATATACGCGGGTTATAATCTGGTGATCCATACATCCATATCATATGTCAAATGCAATAGCATATTTAATTTAAAATAAATGAGATCCTATGGGTCTTTAATTACAACCTAATGAAAAACTAGATATCCTATCTAATTCTTCATAGGCCGGACTACAATGCTTCTTGGGCTCCCACCATGGGCTTGCTCCATCTGGGCCTTCCTCCGTACTTGATGCAATTACAACAATTTTATTTTAAATAAAATCTATTCTAAAATTACATCAAAATAAAAGAAATGGCACACAGGCTATATTTCCCAAAATCAAATTACAACTGATAATAATTTAGGGCTCATAGAACTCAACATCACATTTCAAACAAAATACATGTCGTGCACATACATACCAATATGATACATGATCATGGCATTCCAAATTATAAATATAAATGTTAAGCCGAGTTACCTATGGTGAAATTGTCAAATTCAACAAATGTAACTAAGGCCCATAAAGGCCCAATGGATAACATCCATTAATGCAAAATTAATAATTTTGCTCTCACTGGAATTTGGGTTGTCACAAATTTAAAATTTAGCTCTCCCAATTTTAACCGGTGTCACGGTTTATTAGGCCAATTTCACAAAGTCCATATTCAATTTAATATGTAAAACAATTAAATTAAATATGCATACCAATATAATAAACAATTTAAATACAATTTAATTTAAAAGAATTTAATTTAATTTGCATTATAGGTCCGGGATAAAAAAAATATCCGCAAAATCCAAAACCGAACCCGAACCCCGTGCGCAGCAGCAACTGCTGCAGGGGATGGAAATAGCAAATTTGCGATTCCCTTCCCCAAAACTAATAATTTTTTTTTATTTAAATTAACACAAAAAAAAAAATTCCAGCCATATAGTACACAAACAGCAAGGAAAAAAATCAATCCAAATCATCAATCCAAAAACCTATTTTTTTTATTGAAAACCAATTGGGGAAAAAATAATCAAAAAACCCCAAAAACAATTCTTGAAACCTATTCTTTCTTCAAGAACCCTTTCAAGAACCAAAATCCAATCAATCTAATGGACAAAACCTAGGCTCTGATACTACTGTTGGGATTCGTCATCGGAAAAATAACGTAGCGCAGTGGAAATTATGCCGTTAAAATTTTCCTAGAATCCACCTATCATGTCTGATTACCATTGATTGAAATAAAATCAATTTGAATCAAGAGAGATTCACTCACCAAATCCATCTCTTCTAGAGACTGCTGCAGAATCGAATCTTTAAGCGAAAACGATCTCCATAATCTGGTGTATGACCAACTATCGAGCGGAAACGGGTGCTAATTGAAGAAGCAGAAGGAATGGAGAATTAACTGCTGTAATTTTTTGCTGCTTTTGGGGCTGAAATTTCCAGCAACAAACTTAGGGTTAGGGTTAGGTTTTCTTCCTTAAGTGTGCCCTTATATAGACTCCTTGTCTAATTGGGTTTTAATTAGGTTAATTAAACCCAAACCCACTAGAATTATAATTACATAAATAAACTTTAATTAAAAAGTATATATTATGTAATTTAATTCCATTTGGCTAAATTTAATTACCCCTAAATAAAATTAATCACACTTAAGTAAATACAATACATGTATTTAATTTTCCTACTTAGAAAAATTATTTAATTAATTGTTTACTTCGTGTAAGTCAATTAATTGATAAATTAATTAACTACATTATGTAAACTTATTAATTAAATTAAATCAATCCAATGTTAATTAATTACTTTGACACTGAATATCAACTAATTAATTAACGTATTCCTTCCAATGTACATTACATGTACAATTTCTATAAGTTCCGGCTCAGTTGATCTATGTGTACGATCATATGGGTCTGTCTTTATGTTGGTAGTAGGCCCCATGCCCACAGACTGTAAGTGAGTTCTAGCAAACCATTACAACTCCCAATTAAGACAGAGATGCAACAGTCTTTAGAAGACACTCACCTGGTAGTAATCTCATAGTGTCTTTTGCCAAAAGATATCGATATGAATAAACAAGAGACATGGTGTCCGTCATCCTCTTCTATTGTTTATTATATTTCTTGATCTTGAGTCGACTGATTAATCAAATAAGCAACCAACTTATTTGGGTATGGCCATACACTTATCAGTCCTACTCATCGAGTGGCTAGTGATATCATCTCGGTATTACGCGAGTGGCAATTCCATCACTTCTTCATCAATATCAATATGTTTACCTATCCACCCAATCATACCCACTTTTAGTATCCTTTTACAGACCTGTTAGATGTATGTCAAAGTGAACCGAATTCCATATTGATATTATAATTCAATCTCGTCAGAGGACAAAAGAGACCTACTTAAGAAAGACCTATGATGTGACAACCATGTGGCTTTCTTGTGTGGATCGATCCAGTCCTATGTCAATGACATGTACCTATATTCATAACTGACTTTACAAGTACTATGGCTAGTTAAGAACTGCCATACAGTCATCGAATACACAAGTCTATGGTTCTATTCATTCCCACGATTAGAACAGACCTAGGAGAGGTTTTATGATTATCAATCAATGGATACTCTACTCATATTATAGCACAAGACATAAATGAAATAGATTAATTACCTTTATTAATGTGACACAAATGATGTATTCATACAATGAGTCTTAATGTATAATATAAAATACAAGAATCCAATGACCTAAGAACTGAGGCACACCAACAGTCCATATCTCATATGGTGTCTTTTCAACTACTTTAGTTGGAGTATGGTTCAACAGGAATGCAGTTGTCTCTAAGGTATAGCCCCAAAATGATACTGGACAACAAGGTCCGGTTTCTCCTCTCAAACACTCCATTCCATTGAGGTGTCCCAGGTGGAGTGAGCTATGAGACTATCCCATACTCTCTAAGAAATGAGTCAAACTCTAGGCTAAGGTATTTGCCATCCTGATCTGATTGAATGGCCTTAATACTTCTACCTAACTGGTTTTGTACTTTGTTCCTAAACTTTCTGAAATTTTCAAGAGTTTCAGATTTGTGCTTCATCAGATAGATATAGCCACACCTGCTGAAGTCATCTGTATAAGTCACAAAGTACTAAAAACGGCTTCTAGCGCTAGTACTCATGGGCCCATATTTGTCTGAGTGTATTAGGTCCAATAAGCACAAAGCCCTTTCACCTTTCTTATTGAATGGGCTTTTGGTCATTTTGCCACGTAGACAAGATTCATATGTTTCATATGACTCCAAGCCAAATGAACCCAGCACTCCAGCCTTATGAAGCCTAGTTATGCGTCGCTCATTTAAGTGGCCTAAACGACAATGCCAAAAGTATAAAGGGTTTAATTCATTTGGTTTAACCATTTTAGTATTTTTGTTATAGATATGATTATATGCATTTAGTTCTAGGATATAGAGACCATTATTTAACTGTGCATGACAATAAAAAAATGTCTCTATGAAAGACTTTCATAACACTGTTAGAAATAATAAAATAAAATCCTTCACAATCCAAAACAGAAATAGATATAATATTCCTGCTCATAGCAGGCACATAAAAACAGTTTCTTAAAACTAAAACCAATTCAATTGGCATCTCCAAGTGGAACTCTCCAACTTCCGCAATTACAACCTTTGCACCATTTATGACCCTGAGGTCCACCTCTCCAGATGCTAGTGCCCTTCTACTTCTAAGTCCCTACACATTTGAACAAGTGTGAGTACCACATCTGGCATCCAATACCCAAGTGTTGAAATAGAAAGGTTCAATTCAAACATAGATACCTGTGTTGGAAGCAGCACCCTTGCTCTTCCTTAGCTCTTCCAGGTACATAAGAATTTACTCTTCCAATGCCCCAGTTGTTGGTAATGGAAATAGGGCTCCTCAGCATGGGCCTTGGCTTTGGGCTTTGCAGTGGGCTTACGTTGCTTTCCTTTAGGCACAGAACCTTTCTTGCCTTAGGAGCAACCTTGGCCTTTTGCTTGCCCTTGCCAATAGGGACATTCCCTTTGTTTACCATAAGCACCGGATTAGTCTTCTTGACCGACTGTTCAGCAGTCTTAAGCATCCCATGCAACTTTGAAATCGTCTTACTCATCCATTCCATGTTGTAATGAAGGATGAATTGGTTATAAGACTCTAAAAGAGATGACAAAACAATATCAATAGCCAAGTCCTGTAGGATGGGAGGCTCAAACCTAGAGAGCGTATCAATATACCCCTTCATCTTTAGCACATGAGCACTAACAGATGAGCCCGGTGTTGGATGTGCCCTAGTCCCGAGGCATTGGTCCTTATATTTGTATTGTACATTTATTGGATTTATGTATTATACATTTTATGTCATTAAATAAAGGCATTAATCTATTTATTATATATCTTGTGCTATGTTTTAAATAGAGTATCCAATGGACATATCCATATCCATGTTGACAAGTGTCATGCACTTGACAGTAAGACCATGGATAGGGAAAACGATATGACCATAAAGAGATCCGTAGTCTGTTCCAGTCATGGAAATGAATGGAACCAGAGACTATCATTAGCTTGGTTACATGGCAGTGTCTTACCGGCCATTTGGACATGGGATGTCAACCAAGTTAATGGGTACATGCAAAAGGGGCATGGTACTGGATAGATCCACTAAACGAGAAATCTACATAGTAAAGTAATACAAGTGATTCTCGTGTAGTACTTGTATGGATCCTTTGACCTGACCATATGATGGTGCTGCATGCAAAGTGGCATACTTTGTTGTACGCCTAAAAGGCTTGTAACAGGGTGCCAAGTATGGGTACGTTCGGATATGTCAGTGAACATGGCAGTGCTATGGATATGCAGAAGGGAATGTCACTCAGTAACCCACTGAGAAGATATTACCGGCCTCTTGATGAATGCAACTGATAAGAGTGTGGCCACACCCAAACAAGTTGGAACTTGTTTGTGAGCATCAGTTCATTCTGGATCAAGTAAATGTCCGGACAAAAGAGGGTGATTAATCCATGCCTCTATGTTGGACACCGATATCAATGACATGGGATGTACAGGTATAAACTACAGGGTTATGATTTCAGTTGGACTGCTATCTCTATCTTAATTGGGGGCTTCAGTGGCTTGCTAGAGCCCGCCTGTAGTTTGTGGGCCAAAGGCCTACTGCCAACATAAAGATGGGCCCATAGGATTGTACACATTGAACATCTGAACTCGGACTTAAGGGATCAACTGTATACTTGGAGTATACGCACCGAAAAGAGAGAGTTGTATTAATTATATTATACAGATCAATTAGATTGATCAAAATAATATGATTAATATTTGCATTGGCCTTCTTATAATTAATTCAATGAATTAATTTATGATATTATTTCTTAAGTAGAAATATTTTACATGTATAGGTTTACATGTGTTTTATTTTATGAAAGTCTAATCTAATCTCTTGGTTAAATTAATTTTAATTTAAATATATGTAATATATTATATGATATAATATATTGACATACATATTAGTTTAAATTATATTTGGATTTAAATTGGACCTAGAGAATTAAATTGGACTTGGGTTTAAAAGATGAAAAGCCCATACAAAATAAAGAAGAAAATTGGGCCCAAAATTCCTTAGAGGAATTTAGCATACTAGGTTAAATTCCTAGTGTATTTTCGGCCATGACATACCTTGGAACAGTAGAAAATTCCAGCCCCCTTTCTCTATATTCCGACCGATCCTCTCACTAGCATGGGTCGTGTTCTATAGCCGTTCGTGTACGGAAACGTGGAGGAAGTCGGATTCGATTTCTGCAGCCATCTCTTATAGAGATTTTCTGGTGAGAATCTTAATTTATTAAATTTTGTTTTGTTGTTTTTAATTTGCATTTCAATTGCTCCTGGGCACGGATTTTAGGAAATCACTGCGTTCTTCCGCTTTTATTGAGTGATTTCCGGTCAAAAATCCCAACACCTGGTGCCATCTTTCAGGTGAACAAATCCTTAGCTATCAAGAACCTTTCTTGATAGGCTTATTCCTGGAACATCTCCTTGAGATTCTCTATAATAACATATGCCTCCAAGTCCATAAACTGTTGTTACAGCTCAGAAGTCATGGTGGATAGTATTAAAGAGGTGACATCTTGAGAGTCCTTCTTGTGGTCATCAAACTGAGCCACAGCATCATAAGATGCATTCCTTGGAAATGCTCTACGTAAGGCCCTATCCACGACATACTCCTTAACTTCTTGTCGCAGGATAATCCGAAGATTCCTTTACCAGTCCAAGAAGTTAGGTCCAGATAACTTGTCCTTCTTAAGGATAGATCACAATGAAAAAGTGTTGCTATAGTTTGCCATTAATCTACATAGAAAACATTAAGGTTTTTTTATTAATAAAAGGACTTTTGATTTTTCAACTTAATGAATAAAATTCCAATTTTACTTATTCATATTGGTTATGCTCTTTAAGTGGACCAAGATCCATATTTCGCCATGACTTAGTCAAGCTGAGCTTATACACCTAAGCCTTAGTTATTTAGGTATGATAACATCCAATCCACATCCTATGTGAATCTTCGTTTGGTGGGACTATTGGCACTTTTCCAGCTGTGCCTAGGGTCCAAACATTCCTTTCCCATGTTAAGTCAAACCACCAATCGAGTGTTAAAGCGCAACTCTTACCTCTAACCCTAGTCTTATAAAGATGGCCCAAATGCACCCGGCTTTGGCACGCCCCATATTTAGACAATTATGGAAGGCACTTTTAAGTGACTTAATATTTGATGGATTCAATTCAGTTTAAACGGGGTTATATGCAAATGCGAGTGATGTGAAGAACATATTTAACATAGATAAAAAACATATGAAAATATGACAGATCATAGGCCCAAAATATAACATATTAGAACAACTAACATCTTATACTAGCTGCATCCTCCAACAAGCCGGGCACGAACACCATCTCAAGGCTCCTTCACCTTCTGGGCTTGGACTTGCAAATTACAAAATAATTTGGCCTAAAACAATTTTTCTAATTATTCAAAATAAAAAAAAAATTATAACAAATACAATGGCACACAGACCATAATAACCAAAAACCAAATTTACAATCCACCTTTAGAAGAGCCCATGAAATGCATAACTAATCAAATTACAACATACATCACACCATCCAATCAAAACATATTTATTGGAATTAAATATGCATGATCATGTTAACCAATTTTATTTGCCATAGCCATTATGGAAATTGCCAATTTTGGGATTCTTGGTTTAAGCCTTGTGACAGGCTTGGGCCTAAGGCCCATTGACCATTCCTATTATCTGCCACTAGAATGGAGTGACAAAGAAACTCGAGTTAGCCATTTAAAGATTCATGACAGAACCTCTCGAATCAATTTCCTTTGCCAATTTCAATTTTAACATATCCAATATGATAAAATCTCAACCAAGAAACCATGTGCATCTAATGCTATAATTAAACATGCGAATTTTAAAACTGACTTTAAATTCATAATCCCGAGCCACACAAAACCTGCAAAACCAGAAAACAAGCCTGAGAAAGAAATACTGGAAATCTGGCTACAGATCAATAGCAGCGCGGCTGTACAAAACAGAAGATGTACAGCCATGCGGCTATCGCCTAGAGTAGTGCAGCTCTTGGCAGCTTCAATACGGCTGATTAGAAAAAAAATTCTGCTAACCAAGACACTACAGTCGTGTGGCTGTATCGAAGTTCATACGGCTATGGTCCATGGAAAAAGTAGAAAACCAAAATTGCCACAAAAATGATAGCCGTGTGGCTGTTGTGTATCACCCGTGTAGGTGTTCGTTATAGTCATGCAACTATGGTTTTCAGGCACGATTTTGCAAAAAAAATTTCCAGTAATAGCAGTCCATTTCTCCAACCAAAAACATCAAAAATAGAATGGAAAATTGGGGAAAACGAACTTAAAAACCCAGAAATCCATTCAAACCAAAGCTAAGGTTCCCAAAAACCAAAAGATTCAAGATCAATTCAAATCAAGCATGAAACCCTAACTCAACCAAATACATAACCAAAGTTAAGGAACCTCTGATACCACTGTTGAAACCTATCCCAGCTTGAAAACAAAACAAAATTGCAGAATAAAATGCTTCAAGCTAAGGTTCATGCCTAAAATCACAAAGCTAGGTTATGGATCTAAAGGAAAAAGGGGAGAATATGGGTTTCTTACCTAATCCGTCCTCGCACAAGGTTGATTTGACTAAAGGCTTCACTTGTCGTCGCTCTACATTCCCGTATACGGAGTCTCGTCAACGGAAATCGAGTGCTAGCTCTTGAACCAATGGTTTCTCCTCTTGTACCAAAACCCTTTTGCCTAAAGGAGAAGATGAGATGGTGACTAGGTTTAGACCATTAGGGCTTAGGCTTTTACACTTTTCTCTTTATGTATGAAATATAAAGCAAAATACCCAAAGTACCCTCTAATGTATAATATGCATTATCCTATACATATATTATAATTTAATCGAAGTCGCCACATGGTAACTTTGAAAAACCATAAAACCCAATTTCTCATCATGGGTTGTTTGTTTATTTGGACTTAAAAATTAATCCCATAAAATAAAATAATCCAATAATTAATATGTATCCAATACATATCAATTGATCCATCATAAAGCCCGTCTAAACTCTTAAGCATGCGATCTTGTAGGTCCATAAGTATGTTGACTATGGGCCCAAAATGACATTCGGTCCATAAGTTGTAAGTGGGCTCTAGCAAGTCGTTACAACCCCCAATTGGGATGGAGATGTCAAAATCAAAATGACATAAACCTGTAGTATTCTTATATGATCCTTTACACATACGATATCAGTGTCCTACACAAGGCATGGCACTGTCATCCTTCTAAGTGCTAGGACATTTACTTGACATCCGAGTAGGCTGATGAGATCAAACAAATGAATATCCAATGATTATTCTATTTGGTTACGGTCATATATTAATTAGATTCGCTAGTTAAGAGGCCGGTGATATCATCTCTTTAGTGAAGAGATAGCCAATTCCCTCACGTTACTCCCAATCCTAGCATGGTTCCCGATATACCCAACGTACCCATACTTGGCATCCAGTTACGGGCCTGTTAGGCACACATCAAAGTATATAAAATCACATCAGGAGTGTAGTAATATCGGATCTAAGGATCCAATATAAGCAATAGGTGTGAAACACTTATGACACTTGCCCATGTGGTGTTCTCACAAGCGGATCGATCTAGTATATTGTTCACTAACATGTACCTATATCCTTGATAGAATTTCCAAGCCCTATGGTTGGTAAGAAACCACCCATCCCACAAGGAACATACTAGTCTTTAGTTATATTCATTCCTCTGATTATAACAGACTAAGGATAACTTTAAAACTGTGTTCTTTAAACTCATGGTCTTACTCGTTCAGTACACGCTACTAACAATCATAAGTAAACACCAGTTTATGGATTCTCAATATTTATTAATTGCACAAGTAATTCAATAAATATGATTATGCATTTTATTAATATAGAGTAAATGTGTTCTTATACACAAAATAAACAGAATACACCATATAGGAATTAGGACATAGCCCAACATTAATTTTTTCTCTCTCCTAATTTAGAACATGGCCAAGTTGCATAAATTAAAACACCCAATTCTTATATATCAAAATCTCCACTTATTTTTCTATTTATTGTTCTTCTTTGAGCTGCTCCATTGTTGCTTCTTTTTTTCCTAATAGATTGAAGAAACAGATGAATAGAAATGGTTGTTCCATTTTTTTTTTATCTAAAGAAATAAATTGAAGAAGAAAAATACAATGAAGAACAAAAGATGAAGAAAAAAGAGATGACATTGGAAGTTTGGAAAAATCAATGTTCTATTTAGGGTCTTTTTGAATTATAAAAATAGATTAATTGAAGAAGAAGAGGAGGTCAAAAAATGGGGTGGAAAAGAGAAGGTGGAGACTGGAAATGGATAAATGGTTACCGCATTTGATTTTCATAATTTGAAGGAATAGATAGTAGAAGAAGACAAGAAATAGGCAACAATGATGAAGAATTATAGCTGGGAAAGGACACTGAAGTTGGAGACATATGACTTATAATAATAATATAATTTTGAACGTATATAGATTTTAATTTCAGGCTCAAACCAATCAAAACTGATAAATAGTAGTATTCCGAGATATCGATTCTAATTCCGATTATAAAGTTTAAAACAAACATTTCCTAAGATTATTTAAAGGTTATAGTCTAGTTGACAATGTAGACTGAGTTTGTGGGAAGAGATTGAAGTTTGAATCACAAATACATTAGCGGGAGAGACTAACATTAATTTCAACCAAGCCTTGATTATAATTATTTTAACGAATATACATGTATTTGAGAAAAAAAAAAAAAAAAAAGGTTAAGGGTAAGGTAAATTGTTTAATCTTGAGATTTCACTAATTAGTGGTACTAACTAGACCTGTGCAAACGACCCGTGGCCCGCAAAGCCCTTCCAAACCAGCCGGATCTGGGTTGGGCTTGGACATACATATTTTACTTTAAGCCCAGCCCGGCCCGAACCCGTAGAAGCCCGAGTCAATGATGGGTTGGGTTTGGGAATAACTGTAAGACCCATGACTGGCCCGGTCCGGCCCGGATAATTTTATAATATATACTTTTATATTTTTATTTATATAATTATATACTAAATATTTAATCTGAACCATTGAAAAACTTATAGAAGATCTTGACCATTATAATTTCTTTATGAATACTATCTGTAAATTAAATTTGTCTATGAATACTATTTGTAAATTAAATTTGTTTAAAATAAGTTATATTAGAAAAATATAAACATTTATTTGATTGGCTGGTTGGGCTGGGCTTGGGAATGAGGTTCAATTGCCCGGCCCAACCCGACCCGAGCCCGATGTAAAATTAGTGCGGGCTGGGCTGGGCTTGGACAAGAGATTTTTATATCAAACCCGATGTAGCCCGACCCGAACCCGGCCCAGCCCGACCGATGAACAGGTCTAGTACTAACAAGGGAACTTGTTAAACCTCTAATTCACCCCTCCTATTTTTGTGAATTACTACTTAAGCAGGGTTAGTTATTTAACCTCGCATTTTAACCTTTCTCCTCCTCAATCAAAGCAAACCCTAACCAGCAGTCGATCCATAATAATTTAACCCTACCATGATTATATATATTACGGGTGTATTGCAAGAATAGTTATGTAAACCAAATATGACCTTTGGTCCTTTTATTTTAAAATATTGCAAACGAATTTCTATATTTGATGTTAAATAAATAAAATGCGGAATACATTTTAGATGAAACGAATTTTCTGTGTTTGGTATAAAAACATATTTCATTCAACTTTTTATATTTCAAAAACAATATTTAATATTATAAATTTTTATTTCTATTGTAAAATGAAAAAATAAAACTAAAAATAAAAAAAAAAAAGAAGAGAGAGAAAAAAAAGCACAAGAAAGAAAAATATAAGAACGCGCAAAGCGGGAGAAAAAACGAAAGCATAGGAAAGTGAGAAAAAGGGGCAAACTTAACAAAAATTGGAGCGGGGAATGCAAAAGTAGGGTGGCCGCTAGATGTACATCTCCAAAACCTTGGGATCCAAATTGACGAACTAAAGAATCACCCAAATCATCCCACACGAAAATAAAAAATTCCTCAAAATTTAAATAAAAAATTCCCAAAACCTTTCTCCCCAAAGCATTGGGGGCAGAGGTCTCCACCCTATCCCTGTACCCGCCTAGTTGCCACTCTTAATCAAAACAAGTAAAAATGACAAAACCAATGAAAATTAAAAAAAAAAAAAAAAAAAAGAGAGAGAGAAATATAAATAGATAAAATAACAGCACAAGAAGAAAATAAAATATAGTTATTTTTATTAAAAGAACTTCAATCTTTGGTATAAATTTCATTTTCTTTTCCCATCTACATCTAATTAAATGATAAATAATTTAGGATTACTAATATTTATGTATTTATTTACTTATATTTTAGCTTCAGGCGTGGAAAAAGAAGTAGAAGGAGACGAAGTAATAAAGTGTGATCTGAGGATTACGTTAGATTGAGAAGTGGCACACTTATCGAAATAGCGTCCCCCACAATTCAATGGATTATATTCTTCTTCGATTCTTCGGTTCCTCCTTACACCCTAACGCAGAGGTTTCTCCACCGCATTGAGATTGATTCCCTTTGGCTTTTTCACCTGGTAATTCCCCTTCTTTTGCTTCCCTGTTATTTTCCATTTTTGGACTTGGTTATATTTGCTTCTCTCGCTTCTCTTTTTCATCTTTAAGCTTCAATTGGCTTTCTCGAGTCACCTGGGTTAAATTACATCAAGTTTCAATAGTTGATTTCATGGAGAAATTGGGGAACCCCCAGCTATTGTTTTATTCTTCAGTTGGCATCTGATAAACTTAGTTCCATTCTCCTTGATCAAAATTGAGCCTCCTGTATATGTTGTTAGTTGTCAATTGCTTATTTATGTACTTTTTTTTTTTAGAATGTTGTATATCCACTTAATGAACACTGGTTCTATAAATCAGTCCCTTTGACCTAAGCTTTTCCATCGAGCCTCGGATTGTTTTCACATCTGAATGAATTAGGGAGAATTTTTGTTGTAATGGTCTTCTTTTTAGTTTTCGTGGTTCAATTTCAATCCTCTAAGCGTTATGTTGACCGGATCTTCTGAAATGATGCCAAAGCAATTTTAGGTGAAAACGCTTATGTTTTCTAAGACCAGATAAAGACATACTTAGAAAATTTGAAGCAAACTTCTATAGACTTTGTTTTACGCGCTTGATTCTCCAGTGCTGGTTTGAAATGGAAGATCAATATAAGGTGTTTGCTCCATTCATTGTAGTAGAGTCAACCTTATTCTTTACAGGGATTAGAGCTAAGAAATCTTGGTTCTTTAACAAATATATAATAGTAAGAAGTATCAGTTTTTGTTGTACATTGCTTAATGACAAAAACTTAAAGAACAAACTATCTGCTATAGTTGTTTGCTGATAAATTTTGGATAAAACAGAAAAGAATACTTTTTTATTTTTCTCAGTGTATGCGCTGAGCATAAAACTAGAATCTGCAAGGATTTTCATTATCATCAAACTATCCTAGCTCTTTTTTCTTTTGTTTTATTTTTCTCATCTGGCCTATCATCTCAACTCTCCCTCTCTCTCATCATTGAGATTTTCCTTTTCCATGACAACACTTTTTAAGAACCCAAGGAAAGAATTTCTTGCCGCTCTCCATATAAGTTCAAAAAATCAAGTTCACAATATTCTGATTACTGAAGCTGATTATCATGTGTACTGTGGTGCTATAATATTGTTGTTCTTGAATGTTTCTAACCTAGAAGCAGTAAAATTAGGAACGTATTGTCCAATATTTACTGTTTTTAAATGAGTTGGCATGTACATTCATTTCGTCAAGAGTAGTTGTCACTTGATGTTTGTCTCCACGTACTGAGCACTGAGGAACACTACTTCAAATATGATGAGGTGTCATGGTTCATTTCTCATGTCTAAACTCTGTTTTACAAAGACCAAGTGATTTTCGAAAGTGCTAATGTTAATAGGAATCATTGCCTCTAATGAATGGAATTGAGGTTTCTGCAGGGTGCAGCAATTAAGATTGTCATTTAAATCACTGAATATCAAATTTTGATGTGCAATCCTATCTATACAATCACTGAATATCAAATCTGATTTGAGTTTTTGTGGCAATCTTATCTGCAGAGTAACATATGGCTGCGATAGCAACTGCAGAAGCTTGTGATGCAAATGCAGCACTGTTGACAAGTGGTGATTTGCGTGCATTACAACCGGTGTTCAAGATATATGGGCAGAGGAGGACATTCTCAGGCCCAATTGTGACACTTAAAGTGTTTGACGACAATGTATTAGTTAGGGAGTTTCTTGAGAGTAAAGGGGAAGGAAGAGTTCTGGTAATAGACAGTGGGGGAAGCATGAGATGCGCTTTGGTAGGAGGAAATCTGGGACAATTGGCTCAGAATATGGGGTGGAATGGGATTGTAGTGAATGGTTGCATAAGAGATGTAGATGAGATAAATGAATGCGATATTGGGGTAAGAGCATTGGCTTCACATCCAATGAAATCCAACAAGAAAGGCATGGGAGAGAAGCATGTAATGGTGAACATTGGCGGAACCCAAATCCGCGATGGAGAATGGCTGTATGCAGATAGTGATGGCATTCTTATCTCTAAAACGGAGCTTGCTATTTGAATAGGGTTTGTTTTATGCCTTTACTTGTATAACGTTCTCAGCTGATAGAATTCCAGGCCATTAATAATTGGAATTTACATTGCTTATCCTCAAATTACTCTGGTATCACATCAAATAATTACTTTTCCAACTACATACTAGGTTTGAGTATGGAAAATTTAGTAGTTCATTTTCGGTGGTTATTGTGTATATTTTTCATGTTGAGATGGAGAAGTATCATAAAGAAAATCAACAATGGTTGCATCCTGCACTTCTTTGTTTAGCTGATGTTGAAAAGGGCAAGGCCACTATAATACTGGGAAGAAGAGGTGCTAATGATAAGCTTTACTTAAATTCACGGAAAACTTTTTTCAGTAAATTAGTCTCCAATTTTAACTTCAATTCTGCTAAATTAAAACTTTCTTTTCAATTCAAAACTTTTTAATTTATAATTCACAATTTTTTTTGAACATGAAGTTTATATTTTCTTGTTTTTTTTCAATAGTGTTTCCTAAGTTTTCTTTACAATTTAAGAGTAATCGATGAATTTATTTGTTTAAACGCATGTTATTCTTTTATTTTCCATAAGAATAAAATTATATGAATGCATCTTTATAGTTTGAATATATATAAATATATCCCTCTATTTTTATAATTTACATGTTTTTTGTCCAGTTTCTATTTCCTATAATTTTTTAGAAGTGATTTTTTTTTTTTTTTTTTTTTTTTGTCTGTTTCCGTGCAACATATTCCTACTTTATACTGAAGTTGTGGTTAACAGAAGAAAATCTTTTTTATATATATAATTCTAATTCTTTTATAAGGTGTGGTATATGATTTATAGGAGATTAGAACATTGATTTCCCAATTGCGAGGAGATGAATTTTCTACCGGGATAAAGCTGGATTGGTTTTTGTCGTTTTGTTATTTAGTTATTTATTTGTTGCTTAAACAATAAATATTTATTTATTCATAAAGAAAAAGGAAAAGAATCAAGAATTATTGTATTTTTGTGCCGGGATTAAAGTTTTGGCCTACATATACATTCACTTGTTTAGCGTGCTGACTTATTTTTGCTTTACTCTTACAGTATGTTTGGTAGGTGGGATAAGAGGTGGAATAGGGATTTCTTATCCCTATCCCACCTCTTATCCCATGTTTGACACAAGTAATGGGGATGAGATAAATTTGTTAACCTCCATCTTATTCCTTCTCTTCTATCTCAGCTCCCCCCAGGGTATAAGGCTTGGGATAAATTTCATGGATGGGAATTTACCCATTTGACCAGATGAAGCTGTTAAAGGACACCTAAACTCCCCCCAACCCATTTCACGATCTGCATCTTGTTTGCCCAACTGAAACTGCTTCAAAAAAATTCTCCATTTTCAACGGCGCCTCAGTTCCCCGTTTCTCTATCTCCGGTTACACATTGAATTCGTTTGTCAGTTGGTATTTAACTCTCAAAATTTGGTAATATTAATCCCTTTTAATCTGAGCTCTGAGAATCGAAGAAACTAATTTGAGCGGGGAAAAGAGATAGTTTCATCTCTAAAGAGGCAAAGTCTCTAATCAGGAATTTATTCACCTGAAGGTGCATCTTCCCCAGTCGAAGATATTCTCCCGTCGAAATTCCTTTGGTCATTCCGGTCATCTGCCACCACGATCAGAAAGTACAAGCTCATCACGCTTTTAATTCGTCTATCAGAGCATTTATCTCTAAAAAATTGGTATTATTCATGGGTTAAATTCCTTTGTATCTCAACTTTGATTTCCTTTTTTTTTTCCTTAAATTGAATTCACTTACCGGAAATTTTTTTTGTCTGGATCCTATTGAATTCGACCTTGTGATTGTTTATAATTTTTGGTTGGTTGTTGGATAAAATATGAACTTGCAGTCATGTGGTTTTTGTTCTTCTATAGCTGCAAATGAAATTGCTGCACGGTCTTGATCTTTGCTTGTTCAATCTTCAGGTGCTTAAATATCCTCTGTTTTTTTTTTTTTTTTTTTTTTTTTTTTTTTTGCTGGTTGTATTAGGTTTGTGCTGTGATTAAGATTCCTGATCAGAGATGGTTAATGCCACACTAAAGGATTGTTCTTATCTTGGTAAGTATTACTCTTAATAATCTCTGCTTTATTCTAAACCTATGTTGGTTTAATTTATAGCCTAGCAATTCAGTTTTTAAGATGGCATTTGAATGTATTAAGGCAACAATTTGGTCTATGAAAAATTGTGGTTAATGTTAATGAATTGCAGTGACATTCTCATAGCACAATTTATAATCAATATGAATGTATAACTTGGCTGCATCACAGAAGTTTATTATTCATGTTTTGGATGGGACTCACCTCTTGCTATCTCTGAATTTAGAGAGCAGATTTCCTATGAGAAGCCGAATTGATTCATTATTATTCTTTTCCCTGTTTTCATCATGTTATGAAGTTGATATTGAGATGAGCATATGATTCTGGGCCTAAATGCTGGCTTTAACATTGTTTCTGATGCTTTATTTCAGCCTTTTGTTTGCATCTCTCTTATGTATGAAGAAATAACTCATTTACTCAATTTATGGGTGGAAATTTACCCATTCAATCCTTTTACTTGATTTTAGGGGTAATGTCGTAAATTATATTGATTTATCCCTATCTCTATCCAACATAACAAACATATCTTTTATTATCCCTATCCAAATTTTAACTTTTGCCCCTATCTCTATTCCAACTTTTTATCCCTATTCCTATCTCAATCCTTATCTCTGTCCCTATGCAGAATGCCTAAAAATGGTACATTATAATTTCAGTTTTTATTAATAGTGTTGTTGGTACAAATTTGCTTATGAATTCAGCCAATCACAGTGTTAGGGAGTGAGTAGAAGCACACCGCCAGGTCTATCGGCGGCCATCGTCAATCATGGAGAAACTTCCAAGCAACCTGATAAACGAAGAGATACTAACGAGGTTGGATTTGGATACACTTTGCACGGTGGCCTGCGTTAACAAAGCCCTTCGCTTCTCCGTCGACCATCAACTCCTTCCCTTTCTCTCCTCTCTCGACCTCCCCTCTTCTCTAATTCCAGATGCCATTTCTCTTCATCATATCCTTACCCGATGCTCTAACGCCAACGGAGGTACCCTTAAACTTAAGTCCCTCTCTCTTAATTGCCAAAGCCTCCACGATTCCTTCTTCCCCCCTTTCTTAGCTGCACATCTCCATCAACTCAATCTTTATTGCTGTTCTTCTCTCTCATCTCGGATTTTTCTTTCCATTGCGAAAAAATGTCCCTTCCTCAGGTTTTTCTCCTTTTCTTTCTTTTCATTCTCCATGTCTTGTTAGAATACTCATATTTTACCTTTTTCAATTTTTTTTTTTAAAAAATCAAATCCCCATTTAATTCAATTTGAAGTACTGTAGCTAATTAGCATCTAATGAGAACTATTTGGTAATTGGTTGCAACTTGTTAAGTGATGGTGTTGTTTTGTTTGTTGACAGGGTGCTAATGCTAGAATTTGCAGATCAAGACTCGCCAAGTTTGTTTGAAGTTAATCTCGTTTACATGCTCGGAAGGTGTGATCTATTGGAGGTAAGCTATTTGCCATGAAGCCCTTGTTATTTATTTATTTTTTTTTTTTATGATTATATATCATGCTTATAACTTTATAAACACAAGGAATTGCTATTTTATCATCTGAGTCATGTCTCTTTCCTGATGGTAGTGTCTCTGTATCAAAATTAGAGGGACAGAGTTTTATGTGAAAGCTTTCCATTCCATTGGAGGCCTTCTGCCTAAAACTATTAAAACACTCAAGTTAAAGCCGGTGCTTGAAGAAAATGCATTTGGTCTTGTAAACAAACTAGGAGTTGATGGAAGTTATTCTGCATATCAAGATTTGAGCATTCCTGTCTCGCCATCACCATCTGTTTTCGGATTGCAGTGTTTGTCGCTTGTCTTAGATGTGATATCTGACAGGCTAGTTATCACTATTGCCTGCGCTCTTCCTCTTCTTATAGAACTGGATCTTGAAGACAGGCCAAACAAAGAAACAGGTCTTAACTGTGACTTGACCAATAATGGACTTCAATCGCTGAGCTCTTGCCATCGTTTGACTGGTCTTAATCTTGTTCGCAATAGGCAGAACTACCAAGGATCATTTAAAAGAGTAACTGATATGGGTATGTTCCTCCTTTCTGAGGGTTGTAAAGGTTTGCAGTCAGTGACACTTTGTGGCTTTTCCAAGGTTAGCGCTGCTGGCTTTGCGTCATTGCTACAGTCTTGCCAGAAATTGAAGAAATTTGAAATCCGTAATGCCTCATTGTTGTCAGATTTGGCATTTTATAACCTAGTTGGAGCTACCCTTGTTGAGGTGAGGTTATTATCATGTAACCTCATAACCAGCGAAACAGTGAAGAAATTGAGCTCTTCCAGGAGTTTGGAGGTGCTAGACCTTTGTGGCTCCAAGAGTATAGCAGATCCTTGCTTGTACTCCGTTTCACTACTACAACAGTTAACATCTCTGAATCTAACTGGAGCTGATATAACAGATAGTGGGTTATCCATTCTTGGTCGAGGAAGTTCACCCATTTCGCGTCTGTCTCTTAGAGGATGTAAAAGAATAACTGACAAAGGAATTTCTCATTTGTTAACTGGTGGTGGGGCAATAGTGCAGACATTGGCAGCCTTGGATTTAGGTTACATGCCAGGAATATCAGACAATGCAATTCTTACCATTGTTGGTGCTGGTAAAGAAATTACAGAACTATGCATAAGGTGTTGCTTTCATGTGACTGATTCTTCACTGCAGGCACTGGCGAACAAGAGACGATTGGAAGATGGTAGTAAGCAACTTAAACAACTGGATCTTTTCAGCTGCATTGGTTTATCTGCGGATGCGTGGAAATTGCTAAGGAAACCTTTATTCAGTGGGTTGCATTGGATTGGCATTGGACAAACTCGTTTGGGGAGCAAGAGAGGTGGTGTTATGACTGAAATTCATAATGAAAGACCATGGCTGACTCTGTGTTTAGATGGGTGTGAAATGGGATGTCATGACGGGTGGCAGTTCCATCATAGACTACAATGTTGATTTCAACTCAACTTTACTCTCACATCATTGCATTTCTATGAAAACCTTTGGAAGAACAATTCAAAGGCTTTACCTTGTTTAATTGTTTGTGTAGAGAGTGGTTGGTGAGAAATTCTGCAGTACGTCTACTCCCAGCCAATGGGGGGTTGCGCCACCTCAGCAACCATGCTGACATGGCATGACACGTGGTTGGGGACTTGGAATCAACAGTATTGCAGCGGAGCAATATAACCTCCAAACACACAAAAAGATGTAATGTTACCTTTACTAAGCATATCTTAGCTCTGTATATGTTTTGCTAGTAAATATTAATGAAAATTGCAAATGAGTTTATATATGTCGATAAGTAAAGGATAAAATTCACTAGGATTTTATGAGAATCATAATATTGAATCTTGGAGAAATTGTATTTTGTGTTACTTTACTCTTAATAGTATTACTCTCTCCTAATTATATTGGGGTCAAAACTGAACATTATTTCAATGGAGAGTGATTGGGCAAATATCGATTCAATAATGTTCTGAAATTTTTGTACTTTATACTTGAGAGGGGACTTATCGTCGGTTAACGAATCCATTACAATATATTCAATTGGTTGAAATTATTCTAGTGTTTGAATTATGTTTAACTATTTACTAGATCATTATAATCGGTTAACTGTAAATTGGTTAATCTATTATTTCATTTTTTAACCTTTAAAAATAGTTAAACAAAAGCGGTTAAAATATTATTTGTTGATTACCTTAATTTAAAAAAATTTTAAGAGGTGCAAATTAGTTATTAGCTGAAAATAGTAAACAAATATTGATGTATTAGTTATGTAATTTATGATTAAGGGATGTTGATTTTTTTCATATGTTTATCAATTGTAATATAAAATTACATAGTAAATTAATATAATTTAATTAAAATGCAGCATGTATTTATATACTGCAAACTATAAATTTATTGGGAGATTATATATATATATATATATATATATATATATATATATATATATGTGGTGGGGTGCTAACTGTTCCATTCTTATTAACCTAAAATTTTAAAATTAAAAGATATTTCCTAGTCTATTAATTTCGGTTAGCATATCTTTTAATTCAATTTAAGAATGATTTTTGGTTTTCATGTTAGTTTTTAGCAGTCTTAAAATTTTACATTTATTTGTTTGTTTTGAAACTTTAATTGAATCATGTATCGTCACAATGCCTATACATGGAATTATTTTACCACCAACTTATATTGTTTGGATATTCATATTTTTTTACAATTAACATGTAAAATAAATATTGGTTGCTTCATATTTAAGAAGAAAATAAAAATAATATATATGGATTTCGTTATTCTAGAAAAAAAATTTAAAAGTTGGATGCCTAGAAAATGAATGAATAAATTTTTAATTATAAATAGAGATGAAGAAAAAAAAAATTAAAATATAATATTTTTAACTATGCTAGATTTGTAAATTATAAATATACTGCAATGCTGATTTTAATAAAATACCAATTATATTGAGTGTAAATAACAATTACTAATTTGTAATAAGGTTTATTTACATGAAAAGGTTTTAAAGTTTTTAAAATTATATCTTTGAAGAAAAATGTTATACATACTCCCTCCCGTTTTGATTATTAGTCAATTTAGGATTTTTACTTTGATTTTTTTTACATGTCATTTTAGATTACCAATGCATTTTTTGCAATATTTTCTCATATTTATCCTCATTAAAAGTATGAGAGAAGTTCAATATTTAATGCAAATAAGTTTTAATAATTAAGAAGGAAGATAATTTTAACATAAAAAGTAGAGTTTTAGTACAAAATTATTAAGGATAGATTAGTCATTTTAATAACACAGTTAATAATTTATTGGTTTTAATGAATAACCTTCAACGACATATATTCAAAACCGGAGGGAGTAATTGATTTTCTTTTTTTTAAAACTTTCAAATATTGCAAATCTATATTCTATAATTAATTGTGACATTTCTACTGGGTTCAAATTCCACTGCCGTTATTTGAATTCCTATTGATAGAGCTATATGTGTTTTTTCGTAAATTTTTTTTTTGTATCAGAAAGGAAATTAGTGTTTATTAAAACAGTCGAGTAAAAGTGAAAATTACAGCACAAAAAAGATTAAAAAGGTGATACAGGAAAACATGAAATTGTTGGAATAAAAGGAGAAAAAATTTATAGGAAGAGAGCAAATTTGAATAAATGCCTTCTAAATTGTAATAATTATTGGCTTAAAAACTTAGGAGCCCAACCCAGCAACCAAAATCCGTGGACAACTATGGTAAAGTATATATTAAGAGCAAACAAACGGAAGCTCAAATTCCCAAATTCACTTCACCGTTTTATTTCTTAGGTTCTTTCACCGGCGGCGACTCCGATTAACGGAGAACATTGGGGGAACTGAAGACAACTCCAGTGAAAACCACAATGGCGTCCTCTTCTAGCAGTGGACTAACGTTCAAGCTACATCCCTTAGTTATAGTTAACATATCCGATCACTACACTCGTGTCAAGTCTCAGTTGAATCCTCCTATCTCCCCCAACAACGCCGGCGGAGATTCCGGGCCTCCTGCCTCCACTCCTGCACCACCGCCGCCCAGGGTGTACGGTTGTGTGATAGGAGTGCAGAGAGGACGCACCGTCGAGATCTTTAACAGTTTCGAGCTTCTCTATGATCCCATCACCCACTCTCTTGACCGCGCCTTCCTTGAGAAGAAGCAAGAGCTCTGTAAGATTACTCTACACTTCCTTTTTTTTTTTTTATTCTATTTGTGTTTTAGGATTATGTAGGGTTCTGTTTATACGAGTTAAAAATTGTTTTTCGATTGCAGATAAGAAGGTTTTCCCTAACTTTTACATTCTGGGCTGGTATTCAACTGGGAGTGATGCTGAGGAATCCGATATGCATATCCACAAGGCTGTATGTTTCTGCTGCACTTTTCTCCCTCTAGATTACTTTATCACATGCTTTTCAGTTTTTGAATTTGTGATTTAATGTTTGGATATTTATTAAATCAAACCAAAAATTGTAGTGTATAGTTAGGTCTATCTATTTACTGCTTATAATGAAGCAAAAAAAGAAAAATGTCTTGCTATATCAAAAAATATTTTGCTATATCAAAGTCATAATGCAATAGTTGTCCCTGTTGCCCTTTTGTCTGTATGTTGTTTAGGATGCATTTTCATCCGGACTATGAGCAGTTGATTTTAATTTGGATTGAACCAAGGAAGTCTGTTTCACTTGATCTAGTATAGATTTCTACCTAGGAAGTAGCTCAATGAATAGCATGTCATCATGTTTTGTGGATAATGCTGCCTTTAGGCCTTCCTTGGCCTGTGCATTTCTCTCACCCTCTTTTCATTGTTCTTTTGTTTGCATTCTTGTTGATTGATTTTACAAGATTTTGAGTAATTAAAGTCGCATTTAATTTTTGTCATGTAAGATTTTGAAGTAACAAAAATTGAATGTATATGAACTATGAATTCTCCTTTGAGGAAACAGAGGCAAATATAGAGATGAGACATTAAAACAATAAAATCTTATTTTGCATGGAAAGCCACTTGATTGGTCTCCACGACTTAGTAAACCTGGATTTTAAGCATGTGTTTAGATGCTGCTACAACTATTCATGCTAATTTATAGGTTTATCTCAAAGCACCGTTGAGAATGAGTATCATAATTCTCTTGGATTATTTTTGAATTGTATGATAACATCTGTTTTGTATTAAGGGCTTGATAACTTTGGTGATCATGATATTGACTTTGGAACTGCTGCTTTGTTCTGGAGCATCTTTTTAATAATAATTGAATATTTGCCTTTTATTTTGCTGAAACTACGCTGAAATTTAATCCTCCCTTAAATTTAAGATAGCTGATGCAAAGCGAATTACTTAAACTTGACTGCTTTTATTTTACAGTAGCCCGTCTTTCTTGTTGCAAGGCTATATTTATGCATGTGTTT
Organism: Euphorbia tirucalli; assembly: GCA_039660915.1. Taxonomy (NCBI): domain Eukaryota; kingdom Viridiplantae; phylum Streptophyta; class Magnoliopsida; order Malpighiales; family Euphorbiaceae; genus Euphorbia; species Euphorbia tirucalli. Next base: position 22,989,651 of record CM077636.1, on the reverse strand, counting down.
TTGTTTTCATGTTGTATAAGTGTTCATTCTGTACTTTATTGTGCCATATTCTGAGAGTCTTGATGTTTGCATTTGTTGTTTCTTATGTTTGACAAATGTGCTTTTTCTTTTTGGATGGGTTGTAACAGTCATGTTTCTGTAACAGTTGATGGATATTAATGAGAGTCCTGTGTATGTTCTACTCAATCCCTCAATCAATCCTGCACAGAAGGATCTGCCTGTGACTATTTTTGAAAGTGGTATGTGACATGTGCTACTTTTTCTTCCTTCACGTATTGTTTGGCAATGTCTTTTGGTCATTGAGCATTGAGCCACTCACAGAATAATCATATGAACTTTGCAGTGTATTAAATGAGTTGATCTTTTATTTATTTAAAGAACTAAATCTTAAATTCAAGTTGTTAGATGGGGGGAATTATTACAATCACAGAATCAGATAAATCATATTTATTAAGTAGATGTTGTATTCTCCAATTTGTTTTCTTGCAATGTTAATCCTTTTTTTTTTCTTTTTGTGCTTATTAAAGCTGTTCTTTTTTTCCCCTTGTTATTCTCTCTCTGGCCCTGGGGTCAGCTTCAAAACATGCAAGGTATCTGCGCCCCACCACTCCCCCCCCCCCCCCCCCCCCCCCCCACCAAAAAAAAAAAAACCCACCCAATATAGCTGTGCCTAGTATTCCAATTCAATTCTGCAATATGCATTCTAAATATTTCTATTTTTTCTCAAGTTGGTGTACCTTTTTTTTTTTTTTGGAACTATTGAATACCAAAATATTATTTATGATGTTGTTACTTTAAAATTGAATCTTCCATTTCCAAACCCCTTACTACTGATGTTTCCTTTGAGAAATAGCATTTAAATTTTTTAAAACTGGCATAATATGTAACTGCCGATAGACCTTTTTTTTTTTTTTGGCCTAGTGCGTTGCCCAGGGTGTCTGGAGGCACCTTGCCTTGCCTCAGCTGGGCACCTATGTTGCCTTTAACAACATTGCGACTAGGTGAATGAGAATCTTGTACTGTTTTTAAGAAAGACTCTTGAACTTTTAAACTGTCAGGGGCTATGAATCTCCTTTATCTTTAGCAATACTTCGAAGGTAGCTATGTACATATTTTAAGAATTATCTCGTATAGTTAGGCGTATGCTTTTTTATTCATTACGAAGAAACTTGGGCATTTTGAAGCTGTAGTCTTGATTATCCTGAAGTGGGTCCTGTTGGGAGGTACTTTATGGTATATAATATAATTTATCATAATGCACAATATATGTGCAGTATATAACCATATTACAATGTTTATGTTTACTATAATAATTACTGATTCAGCAAGGATATTTTATCTATTGAACAAAATATTTTCTTTTGCTTTTTGGTCTCTTTATTTGTGAATTCTGCTGTGGTAATAATTTTTCCTACTTCTTTTATATTTTTTTATGCCAGAGCTGCATGTGATAGATGGCATTCCACAACTTATATTTGTTCGTTCCAGTTACACAATTGAGGTTATATATCTCCCGTCTTATATAACCTGTTATACTTTCTTTGTCAATTTACATTTCTTGACTTTTGTCTTTTTGGGTTAAAAGACAGTGGAAGCTGAACGAATCTCAGTAGATCACGTGGCTCATCTTAAACCATCCGATGGAGGCTCTGCAGCGACTCAATGTATGCTTCTCTTCTCTATTTACCATTCTTTGCCTATCTATTTATCATTGTTATTAAAGGTGCAAGGGTGTCCCAAGCCTAGGTGCAAGGTGCAGGCATGCGCCTGAGTGATATAAGGCGTACTAAACAGTGAAAATACATAAAACCGTAAATGACAACAATTAACATCTAAGAAGTGATAAATTCTAAAACTCAATAAATCCTAAATCATATCCATAATCTTAGGTAGTGTTTGAGGAAACTGAAATTAAGTGCGGAATAAATAAGTGTTGAAGTTTAAATACTAAATTTTTAAATGCTGAAATTATTAATTTATAAATGTGTTTGGTTTGTTTGAAATTAAGTATGGAATATAATAAACTCATTTAACAATTCAAGACTAAAATTTATTAATAAATGGGACAATTTTGTCATCATCAAAATAATTTATTTTTTGAATGATTAAAAACTATTAGAAATTTAATACTAAAAGATAAAATATATAGAATTTGTTTTAAAAGTATTTCTCAGTTGTCCAATAAAGAGGACAATGGCAATTTTCTGATCAAGCCAAGTTCTTCCATGAACAGAAAAAACAATTCTCAATAGTGATTAATTGAACTCGTTTTCCATTAGCTCTGTCCATCCTTTGAGATTAATTGTTGATTAATTTACAAAATTTGGCATAGTATTCAAGTGAATTTTGATGTCCATTTTGCCCATTGTTTGCATGAAGCCAACAAAAGTGCAGACATGTTTGCTCATATGCCCTAAATGATAGAGATTTTATGGTGAGAAATTCAGATAACATGGGCTTCGAAAGTTTACTTTATTTGATGATATAATTTCATGTGAAGAGATTATATTTCTACAAACATATATTAGAAAGTTTACTCCATTCAATAATGGTCACTTTTAAGAGAGGGTTTTTCCATCTGCGTTCATATTAATTTACCTTGGTTTTTGACTGCAGTGGCTGCACACCTTACTGGCATACATAGCGCCATCAAGATGTTGAATAGCAGAATTAGGGTACTTCATCACTATCTCGTTGCAATGCAGAAAGGTACGTGCGTTTCTTTTTTATGGGAACTGCAACTGATTCAATTTGCACAATGGTTAAGAGTTTTCTCTGTGGAACGATATCTCTGAATTTAATTGATGTGAAATGCTGCAGTATATAATATATTTCTGTACTGATCATGAGGTGGAACACGTCCTAATCCTCCTTATAAAATGGGTACAAGGATACTGTGACAAGAGTCCCAAAGTCAAACATATGGAGGAATGAATCTTTAAATCATCACTACTGTACATGTTCTTGATGAAAAAAGATCTGTTAATCCATTTGAGTGATGGACTATTAGCTGCTATTGGCCTCTGGCGCAGCTCATGCTCCATTAAAGGAGTCTCAGGGATTTTATCTTTAGAAAATTGAGCACGGACTGAAGGATGATAATGATTTGAAAAAACATTGTCTGTGAACTGATATGTTCAATTTTAAAAGGTCGGAGGTGCTAGTTTTAGAGTTGATAATAATTGCATGTGTTGCATTTAACAGGTGAAATTCCTTGTGAGAACTCTCTATTAAGACAAGTATCCAGCCTTTTGAGAAGACTGCCAGCTATTGAATCTGAAAAATTCCAAGATGATTTTTTGATGGTGAGTTTTGATGGACTTATTACTGCTTGTGTTGATGATGCTATGATATCAATTGCATCTTATAATTAAATACTGCATTGTGAATTCATATATAATCTGCAGAAATATATGCTCTATTCTAATGATAGAAGAACACCTATCTTAGTAGACATTTAAAATATTATCAGTCTATATTGCATGGAAACAGAAATGTAAGGCAAAATGTGTAAATGGTAAAAATATAGGTGAATATTTATAAATTTTAAAATCATAAGGATGTCTTTGTAATTTTGCTCATAAAAATAAAAAAATAAATGCAAGTTATGAGGAAAAAGAAAGTTTTTTCTTTCTCTCTCTCATTTTGAAAGCTCAAAGAATGATCTAGAAAAGTTGGTGCATGAAGCATAATGAACTAGCTAAGCGACTCGTTATTGTGTCGGTTTGTTTATGGAATCGCATTTAAGAACAGAACAAGTTTCCAATTTTCTGAAATTGCAGAAATGTGATCCGAAAAGTTTCATACAAGTTTCCTAGAGTTTCAGTGCCCGAAATGTGGAAATCTTTAAAATCAAAGTTTCCATGCAACATGATGTCAGACCATGTAGGTGAAGGAAATGAGAATTTATGATGTAGATTAGTTTTGATGATGAGAGGACAATTTAATTCCTCAACCTGCAACTGGTATCAGGGACTTGTTTAGTGATATTTGGGAAATTAGGATTGTAATGAGTTGCAGTCTTAGTGGTTTGATGGTGGAAAGATGAATTGTAAATCCTGTTGTCTTTGCTCTGGCATAACATTGTCTTCAGTTTCTTGTAATTAAATGCTCTTGATAATTAATTGATTTGTCCACATTATAACGCAAACATGAAGACTAACGATTATATGAGTTGTCTGGGGCTATGATCTTAAAATTTCTGCTTTTGAAATTGTACAGCTGTATTTCATTAGGAGTTGTTATCATATGAAAATAAGTTTGCATTTGTAGATATGGTAACTTCTTCCTTTTTGACAGGAATACAATGACACATTACTAATCACTTACCTGGCCATGTTTACTAACTGCTCGAGGTAGATTTCTCTGCATACGTTTTGTAGCATTTGATTCTTTTTTCGTTCTTTTTTTTTCTGTATATAAACTTGTGGATTTTGATTAATGAAAAAGTGTAAACTTGTTGAAAATGAGTACACCAGGTTATTGGTTAGATTGAGGAATTATAATGCAAGCAGTGATAATAGGTTTAGAAATGGCTACACAAGATGCACTGAAGTAAATTCTAGCATTAGCACTTTGCTGAGGAAAGGATAAAATGGATCAGGTTTCTAATTTGATAGAAACTCTGAACTACGGGAGACCTTTTGTGGTTAAATGCAAACCATGCCTTTTGGTATTGTTGTTGTCTTTGGAAGGCATTTGTATGCCTCTTAAACGAGTCGACCTAGATGTGACTTGATTGGCTTATGCAGGAAAGCATAGTTTCATGGATTATGGATAATTACGTTTGACATAATATCATCATTGTCAATGTCAGTGATCCATGATATTACTAACTGTGATCCTAATTCCTTTTTTCTCTCCAGCACCATGAATGAGCTAGTTGATAAATTCAACACTGCCTATGACAGGCACAGTCGAAGGGGTGGACGAACGGCGTTTATCTGAAAGCTGCTATCTTTTGTATTGTATGGCAATGGCAGTTTAAGCCGATTTAATATCCATTTGAGGACTGAGTGTTTTTTTGTTTTTGGTTTTTGTTTTTGTTTTTGTTTTTTTTTTTAATGTGCATAGCACATAGAGGCTTAGGGCATTATTATAATTCGTAGAAACCGTACACATTTCATAAAGAAATAGTTTTAGATTTTCTTGTCTTACTGGTTCTTGGTCTTGCACAATTTGCCAGTACATATGGATTAAAAAAGGGTTATTTATGCTTATGGGTTGTGATGTTTGAGGCTTGTCATATTATCGGTATAAAGATGTCATAAGATGCCAAAATATTTCTCTGAAACAACCTTACTTATCTGTTTGTAGTGACGGTGTCGATATCTAAAAAAATCTACATGAAGTGCAGTCTAATAATTCCCTGGACTTTTTATTAATTTTGAGGTCATGAGAAAAAGTTATCAATTTAGTTCGACTCCTTTAAATAGTTCTTTTGTATCAGGGTGAATAATTGTAACTTTTTTAGGGTTTGCTCAAATATATCATTACCTCTCTATATCTTAACAATCTAATTGATTCCTTCTTAAAGTTTATCTTTGTCATACTATGATTTCCCTTTATTTGTTATTAATCATTTTTCTTTCAAATTTTTTGATATTTCTAATATTTGTAACTAAGAGTAGCCTTGTTTATTATTCCTAGTGATGATTTTGTAAGCCCATCTGTCACAAAATCAGTTTTTCTCACTTATTATGATACATTTTTCATCTCCTTTAAGTTGTGGACGCATTTTAAAAATAGATATTAAGAAGAATTTGAATATAGAACATTAGATGTGATAATATGAGTGTATAATTATATATCACATTATAAATTTTGATAGAAAGTGACATAATAATAAATAAAGGGAGGTTATAGTATGACGAATACAAAATATAGGGAGGTATACATTATAAAGGTAAAACATAAGGAGGTAGTGATGTATTTGTTAAACCCCGGGAAGGTTATAATTATTTACCATTTATATTATTATGAGATTAATCAAATCTTCATCAAAATTTTTAAACATATATCATATTTAAATATAAAATGATAGTCTACATAACGTTAATGCTAAAAATAATTTATTAGTCGTTTATAGATTGATATTATACTAGCAAGTCTATATATGTATTTTAAGATTCTTAAGTTTTATTTTTGTTAAGTATGATAGTCCTAAATATGTTAGAAATATATTAGAGGAGGTGAATACTGTACTTTACCAAATAAAATTTTTCAGAGATTTTGTAAAGCTCTATTTGGTAAAAACAATTTTGCCCAACAGAACAAGTTTTGGTTAAGTGTTGATTTAGTAAAAGGCAAAACTTGTGATTACAATACATGGACCAAGATAAGTGTTCCAAATAATCTAATGCTATCAATTTAAATATGCAATAAGTAAAATACATTAAGTAAAGAGAGTAGGGAGAGATATACTAGAGACACGATGATTTTATACAAGTTCGGTCCAACTATGATTTCTTTAACGGCGAAAATCAAGCCAACTATTACTTTTTACTAGTTATAGTAACAAACTCAATACTTTTATGGGTATGGTATCAAATCCAACTTTTATAGGCTAAGTATGAACCCAATACTTTTACAGGAGCAATATCAAACTCAATTTACATGGGAGCAGTTCAAACCCAACTTTTACGGGATAAGTATGAACACAAAACTTTTTATAGGAGAAGTATCAAAAACCTAACTTTTACCATATAAGTATGAACCCGATATTTTTTTCAAAAAAAGTATTGAAACCTCTACCGATACTTTTTATACATTCTAGTATCAAACTTTTACAAGTGTTGTTTTCTAGCTTAACAACCAAACTTATAACACACTTTTAAGCTCAAGTGTGAAACTTTATAAATTTTGTTGAAATCACCTATAACAAACCTCTCCCTCACACAAATCCCTTTTGTGAATTACAATTCTCTTTGAATATAAATTTGTAGTTCAAGAATTGTTGATGAATTCTTCTCTTTAAATTTGCTCCTTAAAGACTTGTTGGAAAAACCTAACCGATTTTACCTATAAGGATGATTTGTATGTAGTCTTCCCACTTATGAATGATGCATTGGCTTCCTGTTAATAGATAATTGAAGAACTAGTTGTTAAACACAAGTGAAAAATAGTTGTTGGAGTCGTCTCATGAATCTACCCAATGTTGTTCAGTCTACTGAAATTGCATGTTGATATATTTTCAGTCTACTGAAACTAGCTATTATACTGTATATAGTCTACTAGAACTGCTTATTGATATATCTTCAGTATCGAAGAAAACTCTCATCCTCACCAATACAAACGCCTAGATACACAGGGATCTAAAAATTACAATCACCTAGAATACATGATTACTCTATGAAATACATCCAAATGATAAAACGAAGAGAAATAAAAGCTGCAAGACAAATGGTTAGCACAATTATATTATAAACACAAATAGGACTCACATAAGACAGAATGGGGGATTTCAGGAAGCGGGAGCATACATTTAGGGGATAACCGAGAAGTCCAGGTGACTTACTTGGTTAGACCTAGAAAACATTTTTTTGAAACGCCCTATTGATTTTTGTGCTTGAAAACATTTTTGGAAAACTATTTGGCTCAATTACATTCAAATTTCTCCACTTAGTGGGTCGGTTATCCCGAAACTCGGGGTTCCGTTTGTGGGGGTTCCTAATTCCAAACATCCATCTAAGGTCCAAAAGCAGTAAACACGCCAAAAATGATTTGATTATGATGATAGCATCACGCAACGACGTCCGTGTGGGTCGTTCTGTGATTCTACCTCCTTCTGGAAGCTACAGCCGTACGGCTCTGTTAGAGCTGCGCGGCTATAGAACTACAGCCATGCGGTTGTAGCACTACAACTATACGGCTATAGCATTAAGAACCTGAAATTGGTTTTCTTTGCTTTGCAAACACTATTTTGGCCGTTTTCAATGGTTTTTGAGAATTTTGAGGAACCTGGAGGCCCTGGATAGTGGATCCGGTTTAGATCGAACAACCCCAAAACTCAAAAATTGAAACCAAAGAATCCTAAAATCTCACATCAACGTCATTTGAAAATCGAAAACCAAAAAATAAAAATATGACGGATGTGATTGGGATCGTAATAGTTCATAACAGAATAAAAAAATGGAAATCTGACTGCTTTCGGTCAATTTTAGGGCTTTTTGAGTTTCTTCCCTGAAGAACATAGCCATGCGGCTTTAGTATTACAACCGCTCGGCTCTGTTATAATCTATTACAGCCGCGCGGCTGTGTTCTAAGTGATTACAGCAACTCGGCTCTAATTAGAGCCACACGGTTGTAATCAAACAGCCAGTTTCCGAAAATTTGCAAAATGCAGAAAAATCACAGCATAAATCAAACAAATATGAGTTAAGGCCTCTCAGAGTTTACCTTGCTTATGTTCCAGTGTGTTTGATGTCCGGAAGTGGATTGAAATGTCGAAATGTGCTTAGAACCTTACGAACACCCCGAAATCCCCGAGTACGTGTCCTGAATCGATCCGAACGACACGAATCGATCCCGAATGAGTGAAAATCTGACTAGGAACCTCCACTCTTAGTGTTTGCAGTGTCTTTCTTATGTTCAATCCTGGTTTCTCTCTTTCTCTTTAGTTTTCTTTTTCTTCCTTCTCTCTTTTTGGTTTTTTCTCTCTTTTTTATTACTTGGTTTCTGTCTTGATTCTTCTGTCCTAGAATGAGTCCCTGCTTTTCTCCTCTTTTAAGACTTCAAATCTCGACCGAATTCATCTGACTAATTCAGGGATTTTTCTTTGTTAAGGCTTTATTCCAGCTATTTGGGAGACAATCTGACCACCCGCTAGAGCTGCACGGCTGTAGTATTACAGTCGTGCGACTCTAGAATTACAGCCGTATAGGTGTAGTTGTGAAACTACAACCGTGTGGCTCTAATCAGAGCCATGATAGATTTTCCTAAATACCACACTCACCTCTAAGCCCTCTAATCACTCGAAGGACCTATCTCGGGGTTTCGGATCGAGGACTGTTTGGTTTTCGGGGTGTTTGAGACATTCCAGGTGACATCCTGCTCATTCCCAAGCCCAATTCATGTTCGTCTGCTTAATAGGTGACACAGGACTCTCATCACAGAGGTCGAGAAAACCTGTGCTCACAGGCTGCCCCTCGTGGAATCAAAGTCGATTCGTGGTCGGGCTATTAAGCCTAGATCGAGTTTGGTCTTACAATAAAGAGCGCGGTGAGAAAAGGAAAGAAAACTACCTGACGCGACGAAGCCGCATTGACACATTGGTGATCTGATTGGAGCCGATACCAGGTTTACATTTACCCATGGCAAACTTGGTTGGAGCCGATATCAGGTTTATATTTACCCACGGCAGATTTGATTGAAGCCGATACCGGGTTTACATTTACCCACGGCGGATTTGATTGGAGCCGATGCTGGGTTTACATTTACCCAAGGCGGATTTGATTGGAGCTGATACCGGGGTTTATATTTACCCATGGCGAATTTGATTGGAGCCGATGCTAGGTTTACATTTACCCACGGGGGATTTGATTGAAGCCGATGCCAGGTTTACATTTACCCATGGGAGATTTGATTGGAGCCGATGCTAGGTTTACATTTACCCATGGAGGATTTGATTGGAGCCTATACAGGATTTATATTTACCCACGGCATATTTGATGAATTTCTACATTCGAGATGATGAGTCTTCATTCCTTGATCGAGAGATTTTGAGCAAAAATTTTTGCCCCTTCGATTAAGAATGAAGACTAGCTTGGGATGAATGTTCTATGTATGCATGACGATACGTATGCATGTGGACCCTAAAGAATGCATTTCCCGCTATTTTTTCAATCTTGATATTTCATATTCTGTTGGGGAAAATATGTCACGCCTCTGATTGACTTTAGCTGGGGGAGTACATTCTTTATGCAATGCAATCCTTGTACTTCTGTTGAGGATATATGATGACTGTTGAGGAAAAAGTTGTGGTATTCTTTGTAACGGTTCCACTAGGGAACAATGAAAAGACTTTACAACTTTGCCCCTAAGAAGAGTGACTTTGGAAGTGCTCTAACTTTTTCCTAAACTGCCCAACGCTGGTTTTCAGCTTAGTGAGCTACTCTAACTTTTGCCTAAGGTGCCTTTTCGGTTTTCACCTTAGCGAGCTTTTTTTTTTTTTTTACTACACGTGCTTCCTACATAATGATCACAATTACACAAGGCCTTATGACATTCAAACTTGGATCTGTCCTGAAATTTTCAGCCACCCCAAGAAAAGATGAATTAGATTTGGAGGATGAGAAAAGATTTCAGATTGCGTGTATTTGATACATTTCCATTGTTAAACAATGTAAGCCTTACAACCGGCTAAATGCAAAGTGCTTTCTTTAAATGGATGTTCAAACAAGATAACTTTGTTTATGCATTTTAACATGACCATATGAATATATTTAAATAAATATCACTCTTTATTGCTAAAATCAACATGAGTACATTTGAAAGGACTGGTTCCCAAAATGGTAAACATTCCACATAGAACTAGAATCTGTTACCAGTCGTCCCTTTTGGATTTTCTAACTGATCATTTTCACTCATGTCTTAACTTTTGCCTAGGCCCCTTTTTGAGTTTTCGACCTAGCAGACTTTTTTTTAAACATGATAAAGCTTCGAGCGATCTTGATTGACAGGATTTGCTATGATGCTGACACCACCTTTTGATAGCACTTTCTTCACGACGTATGGACCTTCCCAATTTGACCTAAACTTCCCTCGAACATCGACATTTATAGGCCTTAATTGTTTCAGACCCAAATCTCCGGCTTTCAACTACCGTTTGGGATACTTCACTTTTTTATTATAGGCTTTAGCCATTCTGTGTTGATACATCTGCAAATGATCCTGTGCTTTCAATTGCTTCTCTTCTAATGCTATCAACTGCTCATATCTAGCTTGCATCCATCTAGTTTCTGGTAATTGAGCTTCCAAGGCTATTCTGAGTGACTTGAGCTCTATTTCCACTAGCAACACTGCTTCCATACCATATACCAAGGCATATGGAGTTTCACCAGTCGATGTTCTGACATTGGTTCTATAACCCCAAAGAGCATACGGTAGCTTGTTAGGCCAATCTCTATAGGTGGTTACCATCTTTGATAAGATCTCCTTTATTGACTTATTAGCCGCCTCCACTACACCATTAGCCTGTGGTCTATATAGAGAAGATCTATGATGTTTGATGCCATGTTCTACAAATAGTTTAACTGTTGCCCCTTAAAACTACACTCTATTATCAGTCACTACATGATGGGGGATCTTATATCGAGAAAAGATGTTTTTCTGAATGAACTTGATCATCTGCTTAGCTGTTACGCTGGCAAAGGATTCTGCTTCTACTTACTTTGAAAAATAGTCGACTGCAACTACTATGAATATGTGCCCATTAGATACTACGGGATGAACTTCTCCAATCATGTCTATCCCCCATATTGAAAACGGCCAAGGAGATTCTAGATTCTATAGCCCAAGTGATTGTAGATGACTGATATCGGCATGGATTTGGCACTCATGACATCTTCTCACCTCCTTCACGCAATCAGATTGCATTGTCATCCAGAAGTACCCTTGCCTCATTATCTTTCTAGCCATAGCTATTCCATTCATATGTGGTCCACAGGATCATGCATGTACTTGCTACATTGCTACTTCTACTTCTTGTTCTGTCAAACACCTTAGAAGAACTCCATTTGCAGTTCTTTTATATAGCTTATCTTCAAAGATTGTAAACTGGCTGGCTAATCTTCTTAATGAAACTTTATCAGGAGTATTAGCTCCTTCTAGATACCTTCCTTCCTTCAAATATTGATAAATGTCAAAGAACCATGGCTTTTCTTCAGCTGTTAACTCCATCATTTCGTGCACATCAAAACAGGGTTGTCTGGAAATTGATATAACCAGAGGTTGTATTTGCGTCCTCTCTGGATTCTCCCACATAGAAGACAATGTTGCTAGCACATCAACCATTTTATTCTCCTCCCTAGGAACATGCTTGAATTCACATTAGATGAATAACTCTCTTCTGCATTACAGCAGATCTAAGTAGGGTCGCAAGGCTTCTTCTTTAAGATCCCATTCACCTTACGCTTGCCTAATCACCAAAAGTGAATCTCCAATAATCACCATATCATTTGCCCTTAGTGTCAGAAGTGCTTCCATCCAAAATAAGCATGCTTCATACTCTATCCCATTATTAGTTATGGGAAAGTCTAATCTCTTTGACAATGCAATAATCTCATCGTCTGATGTCGCTATGATTACCCTAATTCCAGCACCTTTTCTGTTTACGGCACCATCGAAGCACATAACCCATCTCTTCACCTCCACCATAGCTAGTTGTTCATCAGGGAACTCCAGATTCTCCACATAATCTGATTCTAGTGGTTGATTTGCCAGAAATTCTACCACAGCTCACCCCTTGATGACTTTCTTGGTGATATATTCAATATCGAATTCTGACAAGAGTAGTAGCCATCTGGATAATTTCCCAACCAACACTGGTGCTTCATGTAGATACTTCATTGGATCCACCTTGGCCACAACTTACACTTTGTATGACTGAAAGTAACGGCGCAGCTTCTTAGTCAGCCAAATCATCGCCACACATGTCTTCTCTACCAGTGTGTACTTGGTTTCATATTCCAGCAGCTTTTTGCTAAGATAGTAGATAGGGTACTCCTTCTTTCCATCTTGCTCTTGTGCCAGCATTGCCCCTATGGAGGAATCTTCAACAGCCAAATAAAAAGTCAAAGACTTTCCAAGAATAGTGGGCTCAGAACCAGCGGATTTACCAGATAAGCTTTAATCTTTTCAAACGCCAACTAACATCTATCATCCTATACAATCGGCTGATCTTTCTTCAACAACTTGAAAATCGGATCACAAGTTGAAGTCAACCGTGCTATGAAACGACTGAGATACTTTAAGGAACCCAAGAACGACCGGACCTCTTTTTCTGTTTTAGGAGCTAGCATATCTCGAATGGCCTTGATTTTGTCTGGATCCATCTCTATTCCTCTCTGGCTAACCATATGAATATGCACTTCTTGGGTTTAAGTCATAGATCATATTCTCAATGCGTGTAAGGAATCTATCTAGGATGGCAGGATGTTCTTTTCAGGTCATTGATTTGACAAGTATATCATCAACACACACTTCTACTTCCTTATGAATCATATCATGCAGCGATGTTGTGATAGCCCTTTGATAAGTGACCCCATTTTTTAATCCCAAGGGCATTACTCTGTAGCAGAAAGTGCCCCACTTTGTGATGAATGATGTCTTCACTTTATCAATGACGTCCGTTAGGATCTGGTTATATCCCGAAAACCCATCCATAAAAGAGTACATTGCTGCCTTAGCTACGCTATCAATCAGAATATCAATGTGAGGCAATGGAAAGTTATCTTTCGGACATGTTTTATTCAGATCCCTATAGTCAACACACACTCTGACTCTTCCATCTTTCTTAGGTACTGGAACAATGTTGGCTAACCATTCTGTGTACTCCACCACCTCGAGGAACTTGGCTTCGATCTACTTAGCCACTTCTTCCTTTACCAATGTAGCCTATTCTGGTCTCAGCCTTCTTACCTTCTGCTTTACTAGCTTAAATTTAGGATCCATTGGAATCATGTGAACTGCTACTTCTGTGTCAACTCCTGGCATGTCTTCGTATGACCAAGCAAAAGCCTTAACATGTTTTTGCAATACTTTTGTCAATTCTCTCTCTTCCTCGGGTTTTAGTTCATGTGAAATAAGCACCATTTTGGGATTTTCATCTGTACTTATATTGATTTCATGCAATGCAGTATCATGAATGCTAAATATGCTTGTTGGTGATTCAAATGCATGCAAAGAGTTATCAGGATAAACATCACACAAGCAAGAAAACTGAGACCTTATTGAATTAAACTTATCATAAAGTACATCGTTTACATCGAAAATAAATGATACAGATACAACAAAGTCATTTTCATCCTCCACAGGCAGAGGGCTTTGCACTTCTTCATCTTCCTCGTTCAACCTCAAGACGATGTCTAAACCAACAGCAATTTCAGATTCTTGTTTAACAGAAAGAGCAGTCTCCTCAACCTCAGCCAGTTGTGCCTTAGCCTTCATCATGATTCTTGTAAGTTCAAAAACTACAGAATTCAGACTTGCTTCGGTCATCACCTCCTTCTTGTACCCTTCCTTGGTCTTTGCAAAAGCTTTGTTTAAGGCGACAAGCAACGTCTTCGAACTCTTCCACATATTCATCACAATTCTTTTTCTCAGCTCCTTTGTTAGACACTTCTACTGTATTTGCTACCTCTTTAGATGACTCCTTCTGAAGGATAACAGGCTTGAAAACTATCTCCTCCTCTGTCACAGGTGTGACTGGTTCTTCTTGGCTTTTTTCAAAATCCACCACATCGGAGAATATTTCGAAACCCGAGTATTCAACATTTCCGACTTTTATGGGCTCGGCTTGCCCTTTGTACAGCTCTTCATCAGCTTTAATGAATGGCTTCATCATAAGCTTGTCGTTCTTCTCCTTCTTCAGATTTTTCTTTTCAAATGCTTCTGCTGTGTAGCCCAACCCGAACTGCTTCGACTTTCCTGAATCAATGTTGAATTTAAGCACTCCCTGTAGATTAGCTCCAAGCCTCATACCCGAAACAAAGTTCTGGTTGCACAAGTAATTGAACAACCACTCCAGCATATAATTCTCATAAATAACCATTGGAGCATCTGTGACTTCTTCTTCGCTAACCATGACAATCTGGAATCCGTCGAATGGTAGAACTTCTTCATTCACAGCAGCAATCATAGACTGAGAATCTGCTTCAACTGTCAACCTCATTGCCCATTTAAAACTTTTATCTTATGGTGTAATGTAGAAGGGACACCTCCCAACGGATGAAACCATGGCCTTCCCAATAGTAAGGAGAAAGTGACTGTAATATCGATTACAGTGAAAGTAACCATTGACTTGACTGGTCCTACTTCCACCTCAGTCTCAAACATTCCAATCACGGTCCTTTTTAAGTCGTCGTAAGTGCTGATCACAGTTGAAGACTTCTTTAAAACTTCTTCACTTAAGTCCAGATATGGTAGCATTTTTTACGGACATATATTAAGAGCCAACCCATCATCCACCATTACACATGGCATGACCCTATCCATTATGTTAGCTTTAACATAAAGAGCTTTGTTATGAGCTCTTCCTCCATTCGGCAGATCTTTCTCAGAGAACACGATGTCAGGGGACCTAGAATGAACTTTGTCCAACAAGTAACACATAGCTTCTAGAGATGTAATCGGGGACACTTCAACTTCAGACAGCTTCTTCACTAATGCTGCTCTATGCTCCTTTGAGACCTACAGCAAATGCCATAAACTGGCCTGAGCTGGAGTTTTCTTCAATTGTGAAATGACTAGATCTTCTTTTTCAACTTCCTTCTGCATTGATATGCTGCTCGATCCAGTCGCTGGAGCCTTATCTTTCTATTGAGTTGCTGGCTGATAGACCCTGCCACTTTTCGTCACATTCTGGACTTCAGGAATTTTCAGTTTCTCAACAACCGGTAGCTTAACTGATTCATCCGAGCCATATTCCTTATATTCGTCTTCCGAATCAAGATCTTTCAAGCTCACTGGATTTATTTCTTTCCGCTCCACCAACTTCCCACATTCTATCTCTGTTTCAGCCTCTCCGGCTACTACAAACCGCACAATGGGATTCGCTTACAGGATTTGAGCGAAAATAAAGTTGGCTGGCAACCCTGACTGCACCATGTTGACTTACTTCTCAAATGTTGGCAATGGATTAGTCTTTGTGCTGAGCTTGGTAGGTTCTTGCAACTTCCCTTTATCATTTAACTTCTGAATGGCATCCCTCAGGTTGAAATAGTTGTTAGTTTTGTGTCCCACTATGACATGATATATACAGAAGTTATCCTTATTTGCATCGGCTGGCTTCTCAAATGGCTTTAAAGAATTCAACAGGCCACCGTTCCTACACTTTGCGAAAATCTTGGCCAAAGATAAAGTCCAAGGAGATATGCCTTGACTTCCCAGATTTTTACCTTGACTACCTTGTTGCTGAGATACAGCGGTAACTTCGGCTTGCTTCACTTCTAAAAAATGCCCACTTTTACTTGCAGAACTGGAACCAGATCCACTACCTGACCCAGTTGTAGTCATTGATTGATACCCAGAACTATACCCAAAGCTTCTACCATCTCTGTGGCTTACTGCCTTCTTTTCTTCATCTTTTTCAACCTTCATGGCCATGCTGTAAACCTCACTGAGCTCATTAAAAGTATGAAACTTCATATTATTCTTGTAGAAATCCCTACTGCCATCGATCAACTTCTGGATCAGCTCTTCTTCATCGGGGCAGTTCTTCAACAAAATCATTTTTTTCATCCACCTCTGATATTACTCATCGAAGGATTCATTCGGTTTCTGCTTGATTCATTTCAAGTCATACAGCTTCACTTGGATCTTGGTATTGAAACTGTAATACTTGATGAAAGCTGTTGACAGAGCTTCCCAATCTGACTGTATGTCTTCAGGTAAAGAACTATACCAAGACAGTGCTCCTCCCTCGAGTGTGGTTGGAAAGAAATTGATTAGTTGCTGCTTTGTGGCACTTACTGTTAGCATGACTCTGGCATAAAGGTTCATACAAGCTACTAGTGAACCAATTCCTTTATACGAAGTGATTTTCGACACTTGAAATCCAATAGGGAAGGTTTCAATGCCTTTGTTTATCATGGCATCTATGTTCACACTGCTCTTGGACGCTATATTGATGTTAGTCCCCTTCTTTAACTCAGCAGCTACTTCATCTAATTCTGTGCACTTAGCCTTCAGCTTTTTCTCCATTGCAGCCTCAATCTCTTGTAGCTTCTCAACACTAGCCAAGATGTCAGCCCCAAACTGAGATGATTCAGCCACTTTCTCCTTGCCAGGCCCATTGGTACTGACTTCACCACTTTCCCTTACAACAGCCCGTATTTCGTCTTTCAAGATATCACGAAAATCCTGAGATTTCAGGAAATCTTTTAGAACATCAGTAAGATTTGGTGTCTGATTTGCCATCTCAACTTCCTCGCTGGATTCAGTTTCACCTTTTGTCTCAACTGTTCTTTCTTCCTCAACCGCCCTCACAGACTGAGATCTCGTCCTACGTCGATCCAGCTTACTTGATGGACTGTCTATGCGAAGCTTCTTTCTTTCTAGTCTTTGCCCAGCCTTTCTTCCTCACGTACGTACTGTTTTACATCATACGTGAAATATTAGGGATAATGAATGAATGAAATGATGACATGCAGAATAAAACATGAGGAATGATACATAATGAATGGATGAAATGACGCCATGAGGAAAGTTGAACAAATGAAAGAATGAATGAATGAGTGTGGGTATGTATGTATGTATTTAAGATGAAATGTCATGAATGTGCATAGAGCTAATCTTATACGGAGTTTTGTAATGGATGTATAGAGCTGGTCTTATACAGCATGTGATTTGTGCATAAAGCTGATCTTATGCATGTGTTTTGTGAGTTATGCATAGAGCTGGTCTTATGCATGAGTTTTTTTATTTATGCATGGAATTGGTCTTATGCATGAGTTCAGATATATATAAAGCTGGTCTTCTACATATGTGTGGATATGCACAGAGCTGGTCTTATGCATGTGCATATGATTCATGCATAGAGCTGGTCTTATGCAAGGGTTTGGATATGTATAGAGCTGGGCTTATACATGAGTGGATGTGTATGGCATACGGGCAGAATTTCGATGCTCGGGGAGCACCTTAGTCTTTTATGAAGTGATATAAACGTGTGCCTGGCACAAAGGCAAAGTTTCGGTGCTCGGGGAGCACCTCGAGTTTTTGTGCTATGATGCGATATAAAGGCGTGCTTGGCACACGGGCAGAGTTTCGACACTCGGGGAGTACCTAATTGGTTTGATGTGTGAAATGAGGTTTTTGATATTCATAAAGCACCTAAATGGTTCGATGCATGAAATAAGGTATGAAATGATGTCTTGGGTGTGCATGGAGTGCCATAAAGGTTTGATGTATGAAGTGTGGTTTTTCGGCACTCGTGGAGCACCTAAACAGTTTGATGTGTGAATTGATATTGTGGGCACTAGTGGAGCACCTAAATGGTTTCCTACTTGGTAGGTGATGTGATGCGCGTGACCTTATAGAATTGTTCAAGGCCTACATGAATGTTTTATACATATATGCATTCCATATGGCTGCAAAACAAATTGGTTAGTACTTATGATATGCAAGTGATGTGCATGAATTAAAGCTTTTCACGCAATGAAGGGATGCATGGCTGCACGAAGATGTGGTTAGCATCAATATCATGCATATGTTTATGTCTTGAAAATGGCTACACAAAAATGAGGTTAGAATGGCACATGAATGATTATGCATGCTTAATGGTTCGTGAGAGGATGAAAAATGGACGTAAAAAATACCACAAAACAAACGCTAGAACAGGCAACATATGCTCACCGTTCCAACCTTATTCCTCCTTTCTATTGGTCCGCATTCTTCCTAGGTGTTAGGTCTCTTTGGTATCAACTGGGGATACAAAAGGCGTACACTCAATGTCCAATTTTGATTTTATGTTTTGGTAACCCTAAGGGGAAGGTCATTACACGTGGGCCAAGGTCAAGCCAAGGGTCGTACAGGTCCCCATAGCAAAGATACACTCCTCATCATAGAACATGATGTAAGGTTTATGCGGTGCTATGAGTGGTTTTCCCCTTCAGGTGCCTCTAATCCTAATGGAAGAGGTAGGTCACCTTCTGAAGTAAACCGAGCTGATCAGTGAGTTTGAGGGGTTGAGAAGAAAAAAATGCCATGATATGCAAGTGTGAGTAAAACATGGTACTATGAACTAGTAAATGACTGCAAGCGAGGTTATATTTTAGTAATTACCTAAGTTCCTTAAGTTTTTATAAAAAATTTTTAAGAAACATTTCTCTCCAGTAGAGTCGCCACTGTGAGCGGATGACCTTTCGATATGATAGTGGAACACGGCGAAGCGAACCAGGGAGCAAAGAAAAAAGTGTTTTTGAATTGATTTTTGTTTGGAAAACGGGTTTGAATCCTTGCTTAGGAAAACCATTGATTTATTTGGAAATCCCTTTTGTAGAAGAATATTTTCCTTGCACGTGGGTTTTTGAAAAAGTGGTTTTTACATTTTGGAAAATCCTGTTTTATTAACTTAAAGACCTTGAAACTTAAATTTCAATATCAGTGACAGAGTCGCCACCCGGATGAACTCATCGGGGAAATTTCGGCATAGCTCCCTACCAAAGGTAGACTACTGTACCTAATCCAGAGATTTAGGGTTCGGGCAACTTACCTATTCAACCTCAAGCTTGCTTTCATTTATAAATGCATATGACAATATTTTACTCACTTAATTCTCTACCTATTTTATCTTTTAATAATTATTAGCCAATGCTCATACGAATGATAGAAATAAATTACAGGAAAAAAAAGTACGGAAAAATAAAGGCAAGAGAGTAAAAATAGAGGCCTACTTATACACCCAAATCGAATGAAGAAGAAAACGCTTATCCTTACCAATACAAACGCTTAGATACACGAGGATCTAAAAATTACAATCGCCTAGAATACACAATTACTCTATGAAATACATCCAAATGATAATACAAAGAGAAATAAAAGCTGCAAGACAAATGGTTAGTACAATTATATTATAAACACAAACAGGACTCACATAAGATAGAATGGGGGATTTCAGGAAGCTGGGGCATACATTTAGGGGATAACCGAGAAGTTCGGGTGACTTACTTGGTTAGACCTGGAAAACAGTCTTTTGAAGCGCCCTGTTGATTTTTGTGCTTGAAAACATTTTGGAAAACTATTTGGCTCAATTACATTTAAATTTCTCCACTTAGTGGGTCAGTTATCCTGAAACTCGAGGTTCCGTTCGTAGGGGTTCCTATTTCCAAACGTCCATCTAAGGTATAAAAGCAGTAAACACGTAAAAAATGATTTGATTCTGAAGACAGCATCACGTGACGACGTCTGTATGGGTCGTTCCGTGATTCTACCTCCTTCTAAAAGCTACAGCCATACGACTATAGCATCCAGAACCCAAATTGGTTTTCTTTGCTTTGCAAACACTAGTTTGGCCGTTTTCAATAGTTTCTGGGAATTTTGACGAACCTGGGGGTCCGCTAATGCTGGATAGTGAAGTACTCCAGACGGCAGATGAAAGCAGGGGACTTAGTTTTGAAACAATGTCAGAGGCAAGTTTAGACCTAACTGGGAAGGGCCCTATGTGGTGAAGAAGGTGTTATCGAAAGATGGTGTTAGCATCATGGACATGGATGGAAATGAATTCACCAACCCTATTAACCAAGACCAGCTGAAGCTTTATCATGTGTAAAAAAAAAAGTTTGTTAGGCTGAAAACTCGAAAAGAGCGGTCTAGGCAAAAATTAAGACATGAGAGAAAATGATCAGTCGAAAAATCTGAAAAGGACGACTGGTGATGGATTCTGGCTCTGTGTGGAATGTATATCATTTGAGAAACAACCCTTTCAAATGTACTCATTTGACTTCATCAATAAAGTGAAATGTTTGTTTAAATATATTTGCATGGTTATGACAAATGCATAAGCAAAGTTGTCTTACATAAACATATATTTAGAGAAAGCACTTTGCATTCAACTGGTTAAATTCATCGCGTTATTTAACAAATGAAAATACATTAAATACATGCAATCTGAAATCTTTTACCGTCCTCCAAAATCTGATTCATCTTCCTAAAAGAACAGCAAGTGGTCACGGTGCCATTTTAATCATTCTTTTGCAAAAAAAAAAAAAAAAGAAAAGAAAAAAAAAGAGAGAGCTCGCTGAGGTGAAAACCGAAAAAGCCTCAAGCAAAAATTAGAGCAGCTCGCTGAGATGAAAACCGAAAAAGCTCCTCAGGTAAAAGTTAGAGCAGCTCGTTGGGCTGAAAACCCACACTGGGCAACCCAGGCAAAATTTAGAGCACTTACAGATTCATAAATTCTCTAGGGGTAGGAGAGCAGAATTTCTCCAGCATTCCCTACAGGAGTCCTTACGTTACTCTCCAACAGAGTTTTCCACACCATTCCCCAGCGGAATCTCTGTAAAGAACACTACAATCATTTCCCCAGCAGCATCATACATCCCCAGCGGTCATCTCACTACTCCGACAACCATCATACAAAGAAAACAAAGTCAGCCAAGGGCACAACATATCTCTCCCTATTAGAAAGAGAAAACATCAAACAGCAGAGAGTGCATGCATGTGTATATACGTCATTGTGCATACGTACATAACATTCATGAACTATTCATCCCCAGCTTGTCTTCATTCTTAATCGAAGGGGCAAAAATTTTTGTTCAAAATCTCTCGATCAAGGAATGAAGACTTGCTGTTTCAAATGCAGGAGTTCATCATCCCCAGCTTCAGTTCTCCAGCAGATCCGCCTCCGGTAATGTAAACCCGGTATCGGTCCAGATCGGCTTCATCTCAGTTCTCCAGCATATCCGCCTTGGGTAATGTAAACCCGGTATCGGCCCAGATCGGTTTCATCTCAAGTTTCCCAGCAGATTCACCTCGGGTAATGTAAACCCGGTATCGGCCCAGATCAGCTTCATCTCAAGTTCCCGAGCAGATCCGCCTCAGGTAATGTAAACCCGGTATCGGCCCATATCGGCTTCATCTTAAGTTCCCCAGCAGATCCGCCTCGGGTAGTACAAACCCGATATCTGCCCAGATCGGCTTCATCTCAGTTCCCCAGCAGATCCGCCTCGGGTAATGTAAACCCGGTATCAGCCCAGATCAGCTTCATATCAAGTTCCCCAGCAGATCCGCCTCGGGTAGTACAAACTCGGTATCGGCCCAGATCGGCTTCAATTCAGTTCCTCAGCAGATCCGCCTCGGGTAATCTAGACCCGGTATCGGCCAATCCACAATCCATTTCCTTTGCCTCGGGTAACCTAGACCCAGTATCGGCCAATCTGCCTTTCACCCTTCCTTCGCCTCGAGTAATCTAGACCCGGTATCGGCCAATCCACAATCCATCTTCCTTTGCCTCGGGTAACCTAGACCCAGTATCGACTAATTTCATTATCAACTTTTGCCTCGGGTAACCTAGACCCGGTATCGGCTTATCTCATCTCCAGTATCGCCTCGGGTAACCTAGACCTGGTATCGGCTTATTTCACTTTTCCTTTGCCTCGAGTAACCTAGACCCGGTATCGGCCAATCCGCCTTTCACTCTTCCTTCGTCTCGGGTAATCTAGACCCGGTATCGGCCAATCCACAATCCATTTTCCTTTGCCTCGGGTAACCTAGACCAAGTATCGGTTAAACCGTAATTCACTTTTCCTTTGCCTCGGGAAACCTAGACCCGGTATCGGCTTATTTCAACAGTGGGTTTTTTCCTGCATTTACGGCACTTTGATTCGTGCTCTCGAATTCATCACCTCAGGTATTCTAGACATGGAGTCGGGTGTCGAATTCAATCACGCGAGGGGCAGCTGTAAGCGCCGGAATTTTACTCCGTAAAAAAAATCGTTGGAGCCACACAACTGTAATATACAGTCGTGCAATTGTCGTTACAGTCGTACAACTGTATGATCGGAGCAGGTGCAGAACACCATGCCCATGACATAAGAAAGAAGAGGGGAAAGATTAGGCAATTAATGCCCAGGATTTGGTGAGGAAATCAACAATCAGAGAGATAAAAAAAGAGGAAAAAGAGAGAAGAAAGGGTCAGCTTTGGATTCTGGAAGAAATCAGAGAGAGAAAAAGGAGAAAGAGACAAGGAAAAGAAAGAAAAAAAAAACCACTACAAACTTCTTTTCCTCTTCTATTTCTTTTAATTCTTAAGGTTAGGATTGAAAACTTGTTAGAAATCAATAGGTTAACAATCTAACACTTCAAATTCAATTAAATCTCGACTAGAAACTCTAAGAAACCGTGACATTGGAGAATTTTCTGGACCAAATTTCAAACCTTGACTCAAGAGGATAAAAGAGCAAATTTGAGTGGATTGGAGCGACACCAGGGGTCAATCCAACGATGGAAAAGCGCCTAAGAGGTAAACACTCTTTATCCCCTCTATTTTTCATGCTTTCTGGGTAATTTGATGTGATTTTGTGCATTTTTATCCAACTTTTGTGTTTCTATTTCTGAAAATCAAGAACAGTCGTGCGACTATTCTTGAGTTTGATGAACAGTCGTACGAATGTAAATACAGTCGTACGAGTGTTCTTGGTTTCCAGCTGTTTTCTTTCAGTTTTATTTCAAATAATTTTGGCGAAATGCTGAGTTTGAATGGTTTACAGTCGCACGGCTGTAATTATAGTCGTACGACCGTAGTTATAGTCGCACGACTCTAATGCCCGTTCAGAATCAGAATTTCCATTTTAATCCATAAAAATTTCCAAAAATCCATAAAAATTCAAAAAATCAGAAAATCATCAAAATGAATTTTGTTGTGTGCATTCACGACCCTAGATTTAATTTTCTGTATACTTGCATTTAGAACAATACAACGACGGAGACCCGATTCTCCCAAAAACCGACCCACCCCACATGCTAAAATTAAATTAAACCAGAAAATAAATTGTTTTCAAAATGATTTTCTCACAAAACCCAAAAATACAAGGACATTTCAAAATGTTTTCCAGGTCTAACCGGGCCGCCTAGCCGAGTCAACCCGGTTATCCCCCTAAATGCATGCCTCCAATTTCTAAATTCCCCATTCTGTCATGTTTGACTTCTATTTGTGGCGTGCCGTAAATTGTGCTAACCCTCTGTTTTGCAGCTTTTTATTTTTATTTTTGATGTATTTAATAGAATTACTCGTGTATCTTAGGCGATTGTAATTTTTAGATAAATCGTGTATTTAGGCGGTTGTAAAGTGAGGACGAGAGTTTTTATTTTTATTCGATCGGGTTATAATAATTTAATCATTTGCTATTTTGCTTTACTTGTAATGGCGCTGTATGTTTAACTTAATGCAATAAAATTGACTTTAGAATTTGAAATATCTTCAAAGAACATTGGCCATATTTATTTTAATTAGACACGAAATAAGAGACTTGTCCTTACCTAGATCACTGGATAATGTAGCGGCCGTTTGTCCGGTTCAGCTACATTATAAATTTTTCGGTTGAGCTGAGCCGGGTGACGACTCCTACAATATTCATCGAGACTTAGGTCTCGGTTCTTTTATGAAATAATCCAGTTTTCTAAAAATGAATTTCCACTCTAAAAATCCCACGCGAGGGAGGGGTCCGCCCGAAATCGAGGCGCCCCTTCCGAAAGGGAGTCTGCGTTCCGTTGAAAATGTCGTTCGCTCACAATAGATCAGGAAAGGCAACACAGTATCACGATATTGACCTTTGAATAATTGACTAGATAATTTTTTTGCAAAGACAGTTTAATAAGTCATAATTATCAACATAAATATTGTGAGCGAGATATATATTGAAGGATCAAGTTAACAATGTTGTCAATATCAATGCAAGTAATGTTGTAAATAGCAAGATTATCAGTGCAACTTTCAATGTTCTCAACAGGTCAATATTAATATAGCAATTCAATGTTGGACTTCTTACTAAAAGTACAACCCAATACTATTATGAGAGGACGACGTTTTCGACGGAACGCGGACTCTCTTTCCGAAGGGCCACCTCAATTTCGGGCGAACCCCTCCCTCACGTGGGATTTTTTAGAATGGAAATTTGTTTTTAGAAAACTAGATTAATTCATAAGAGAATCAAGACCTAAGTCTCGATGAATAGTGTAAGAGTCGCCACCCGGCTTAGCTCAACCGGGAAATTTCAGTGTAGCTGAACTGGACGAACGACCTCCACACTATCCAGAGATCTAGGTCCGGACAAGTCCCCTATTTCGTGTCTAATCAAAATAAATACGGCCAATGTTCTTTGAAGGTATTTCAAATTCTAAGATAAATTTTATTGCATTAAGTTAAGCATACAGCACACATACCGATATAATAAAAACAGAAGTAAAGTAGCAAATAATTAAATGGCCTACAACCCAATTGAACAAAAATAAAAACTCTTAGCCTCATTTTTACAACCACCTAAAATACACGAGAGTCTAAAAATTTACAATCGCCTAAAATACACGGATCAATCTATTAAATTACATCAAAAATAAAAATAAAAGAAATTAAAAGCTGCAAAACAGAGGTTAGCATAATTTACGGTACACCACAAATAGGACTCAAATAGGACAGAATGGGATTTTAAGGATTCGGGAACATGCAATTAGGGGGATAATCGGGTCAGCGCTGCTAGCTGGCCCGATTAGACCTGGAAAACATTTTTGAAACTTCCATGTATTTTGGTTTTGTGAGAAAATCATTTTGAAAACAATTTATTTTTCGGTTTAATTTAATTTAGCATGTGAGGTGGGTCGGTTTTCGAGAGAATCGGGTCTCCGTCGTTGTATTGTTCTAAATGCAATAATATTGAAAATTAAATCTAAGGTCCTGAATGCGCACAACAAAATTTATTTTGATGATTTTTCTGATTTTTCTGAATTTTTAGGGATTTTTAGAAATTTTTCTGGATTATTCTGGAAATTCTACCATTGGACGAGCATTACAGTCGTGCGACTGTAAATCTTCCAATTTCAGGATTTTGCCAAATTTATTCAAAATACAAACAAAAGATGCGGGAAATCAAGAACACTCGTACGACTGTTCTTCAATTCAAGAACGGTCGTACGACTGTTCTTGATTTCCAGAAACAGAAAACGCGAAAATTGAAAATTTTATGCACGAAAACACATCAAATCACCCAGAAAGCATGAGAAAATGAGAGATTGAAGTGTGTTTACCTCTTTGGCGCTAATCCACCGTAGGAATGACCCCTGGCAATGCACCAATCCACTTCAAATTGCTCTTTTCCTTTTTAAGTTGAGGTTGAGAAGTTGAGTCCAAAAATCTCCAAAATGTTAGGGATTCTTAGGGTTTTTAGTTCGAAATTGATTAAATTTAGAGAGTCAAATTATTAACCTATTGATTTCTAATACATTTTTAATCTAAACACTTGAGAATTAAGAAGAAAAAGAAGAGAAAAAGAATGATTGAAGTTGAGTTTGTTTCCTTTTTCTTCCCTTTTTCCCCAATTCTCTCTCTAAATTCTCTCTCTCTGATTTCTTAAGCCAAAGTCTAAGCCCCCTCCAAAACCTCTTCTTTTTCTTTTTATCCCTGCCTTTGCTTGTCTTCAGACCAAAGCAATTAATGCCCCTCTTCTTTTCCTCATTTTTCTGCTGCAGAGGTATGGACTTCTGCACCTGCTCCGAGGTTACAGTCATACGGCTGTAATTTTTAATTACAGTCGCACGACTGTATATTATAATCGTGTGACACTTTTTTTTTAAGGATGAAAAATTCCGGCGCTTACAACTATTTTCAGTCACCTTTTCAATAATGACTTTACTCCCAATACAAAATTAAGCACAGTATTAATAAGGTCAAGTTTCAGAAGCAATATTAAGATATTGAAAGCAGTAAGTAAAGAGTAAGAGTTGGAAAATTAAACACAGCAGAATTATAGAAATTCAGCCTTATTGCCTACTCCTCTCCCCAATGTACCCTTCATTGAGAATTTCCAATCCAGTATGAATTTCTTTCAATGAAAAGAATTCAACACCTTTTATAACTTAATTTTATCTCTCACTAGTAAGTACCTTCCTTACAAGTTTAGATACACCCTAAGTAGCATACAACACATTGAATTTTTTAATAAGAAATGTTTATAGTGAAGAAAGATTACAACAAATTCAAAGCTTTTAATCTTTTTCTCTTAAGATGCTTTCTTCTTAATTGCTTCAGCAGATCTTCAATGAGTATCAAGCTTTAATTTATAGGCTGGATAATCGATATGTACATTAGAGATGGATTTCAACCGTTAGAGATGAAAAATGGCAGTTTAATTCAAGCTTTAGAACTTCTAATTCAAGTAACATCCGTTTGGAACTTTTTGGCTAATGGTAAATGTCCATTGGTTTGATTTGTGTTGATAACGTCTAATATCTAGCATATTGTTCATTTATTTCCAATTTTAGATAAGGACTTTTTCAGTCTTCGGATGAGATACTAGTAACATTCCAAAACCAGAAATAGTCTTTTCTTTCAGCGTTGACAGTTTGCTAAGACGGCATTCGCAGATCACTTTTTGTTCTCCTAAGACTTGGAGACTTGTAATTCTTTGATATCAATGAGCTTTTTCCAATAATGGCAAAAACTCTTTTTACACTTTTTAAATTTAAGTAATATATATATAGCTCAAGTCATGATGTAAACAAATATCTTTCTTTAATGGATAAAAACCACATATTAATTTAATTTTATTTCCTTGATACATGACATCCATTTTATTATTTTATCTAAATATTTTGTCATCTTCAAAATAATTATTATTGGGGCTTCAATTATACCTTGTTATTTTTTTATTCGTTTGAAAGTGAGTTGACTTAATTTTACTGACTTGACGCATAGATAACTTGGTGTGCTAGATATATAGTAGAATTTCTCATTATTATATATGTTCACCCTTACTGTTATTGAAACTAATGGTTTTAACATTGGGCCCATCAATTATTTATTAGGTTAAACAATTTATTAATCTTTATATTTTTACATATTACACTAATTAGTCCATACAAGTACTTTAAGTTCTTTAAATTTGGTCGCATTAAACTCTTTAGTCCATCCATTTATTTTTGCATATGAAAGTACAAAATTACTCTCAGTTATAAGGAAAAAAATATTTTCTAGTTTTCAATTTTAATTAAAATATTTATAATAAAAGTTTTGTTTTATATGTAGGCCATCAATATTTTTATACTTATATATATATTAGTTATAAAATTAAAAATTTTGCTATTTTTTATTCTCTTAAATTTAAATTATCAATTTCTATTTAATTTTGTTGAACCTTGTTTTGATAAAAACAACTTTGTATTTGAAGAAGATAAAATTAAATAAATACTTTGAGAATTAATTAAGCATAAATAGGTTTTATTTTTAATTAAGTAAACAAAGTATAAATGTGATGAGTTTCAATAAGGACATTGGAAGGAGAATACAAAAAGAGGATAAAAAGTTTATAGCAATAAGATAAACATTGCTTCAGGATGCTAAAGAATTAAGAAATTCTATTACATATATTCAGAGGCCTAAACATTATATAACAGCCATATTCAGAGACCTAAAGAAGTCAAGTTCAAATATTCAGAGTCCAGAACATTGTATAACGGCCAATTCAAAGACATGAAGAAGTCAAGTTCAAATATTCAGAGTCCAGAACATTGTATAACGGCTACATTCAGAGACCTGCAGGAGTCAAGTTCAAATATTCAGAGTCCAAAACATTGTATAACGGCCAATTCAAAGACATGAAGAAGTCAAGTTCAAATATTTGGAGTCCAGAACATTGTATAACGGCCACATTCAGAGACCTGAAGAAGTCAAGTTCAAATATTCAGAGTCTTGAATACTATATAACGAATACATTCAGAGACCTGAAGAAAGATCATTGCAAGTCTTTAAAGGGCTAAACACTGTGCAACGGCTAGTTTTAGAGACCTGAACAGAATTTGAATATCTTCTCCAAACCACTTCTCCAATGCCTATAAATAGAAAACAAATGCAAACATTTCAACTTGAAAAAGACAATTTGTAAAGCATACAATACATTCAAAGCAATCAAAGTATTCATTGAGTAGTCTTTCTAACAAACTTTAAAGAGAGCAATTGAAAGAAACATTATTCACCCCCTCTAGTGTACCTCTAAACCTATTTGAGATTAACAAATTTAATATAATATTTGTAAACTAACAATAAATGTTACCATGAATCTTAATATTTTTTCAAAATGATATTTCTTTTGTTAATGTTATCCATAAGATATATTACTGATGAAATATTTATAATTATTATTTTATATACAGCTATTCTTAATTTTATATTTTTAAAAAATATTTAGTTATTTATTTATTTTAATGAAACAAGTTTTATATCATTAGATTAAATTTATGTAATTACATAAAAGCTAAAGAATTAATTAATATTAGTAATATTAAAACTATGTGAGTAAACAAAGAAATATAAAATAGAAATAATGATATCTTTTACTATTATAAATTAGGATTAATGGAAATTTTAATATTATTAGTCTATTTTGACCAAAAATTCTAATAAAAAGATTAAATCGTTGACATTTATCAAAACTGAGTGACTATATAATTAATTTTAAAAATACAGAAATTGAGTATTGTAACATGTAAAACCATAAGGACTAAAAATTATTTACCCTATTTACTAATAGTTTCTACTACATATGATAAAAAGGAAAGAACTTACTACTACGTATTCGATTTCTTATTAGGTTTCATTTGTCAAATGTTGATCGTTACAACTTTTTTCCTTGGCAAGAACATTAAAATCAAATTTATTACCTAAAATAAAATAAAAAAGTAAGATTTTTTTAATATAATTTTCAATTTGACTTTTGAAACCAAAGATTAAATTTTATAGTAAAATTGTTTTGAATTTAATGTAATTTTTCATTTAATCTAATACTTATTTGTATTGACTATTAAGTATTGAATATGTAAACATGATAATATAGTTAAACTATTTACGTGATTTTAAAAAAATTATAGTTAATATAGTTTAAAGGTAAATTTTACATATCAATTTCTTTATCTACCTTTCCGTAAACTTGACAGTTGATAATACTAAATAATTTATGTATTTAAATAGTACTCAAATATTTGTATGCTGTATCAAATAAGAGTATATTTAATTATAATTTAAGACAGAAAACAATAGCATAATTTGGAAAAAATTAAAGTAGAAATATATATTTTTTGAAGAATAAAATAGAAATATAGATTGGTATAAAATTCATTAATATATAACGAACATAATAAATATAGCTGCCTAAAAATGTGTGCAGCATGTGCATCACAAAAACTCTAAACGATTGGGATGACAAATTAAACGACAGAACAGAAACAAGAGGTAACACATTATATTGTTATAAATTATAATATTTTTTTTATTTTATAAGAGATCGTATATATTATATTGTATATTAATAATATAAAATATATTTTTTTTTATCAGAATATATATATATATATGGACGAAGGAATTTATATTTTATCCCCATTCGCTCTTTAAAAAAAAAAAAAAAAGCAGTTGGAGGTCATAACATCTTCTGCGCTGTTTCCTATTAAACTCTCTCTGCTTTTGCTCTCTCATCATCATCATTGCCATCATCATCATCTCCAATTCTTCTATTTCTCTATCTCTTGCCGAAATCAGGATATGGCGATGCGAGACCTGATTTCTGGAGGAGCAGCATGTGCGGTTCCTGGTTCTTCTTCTTCCAATCCTCTCGGTGCCCTCGCCAATTCTCTCCTTGGTTCCTCTTCTAAGACCCAGGTACACTTTTCCCCCCTTCTTTCTCTTGTCACTTTTCTCCTCTTTCTAATCTCTAAGTTGGCAATTATTCACTATTCAATTCAATTTCTCTCGCTCTTTCTTTTTCTTTGCTAATAATTTGGTCTCGACTATAATGCAAACAGGAGAGGCTGAAGGAAATCCCTACCTCAACCGCCACAACTTCCGAAAATCGATTTTATCAGGATGTTCAGGACCCTCTGAGAGCTCTTCCAGGGGCTGAATTTGAACAACAGCCCTTTTCTCACCCTCCTGGTCAGGTCTGATATGTTTTTTTCTGTGAACAAAATATGATGCTTTTAATGATTGTTATTACCACCATATTAGTATCACCTTTTGATTTTTCTGTCTTCTGCTTTCTTTGTATCATCAGGTGGGTTCGGAATTTCTTCGTGGGTTTCGCTCTGCTGATCAGAATGGATTTGCCGATGTGTGGGATGAGGTACAGCAGTCTCGTGTTCCTCCTTTACCTCATGCTAACGTATACGATCGCGGACCTCTGCCTCAATCTACTTTGGATGGTAATTTTTCAGCTTCGATGTCTATGTTTAATAGCAGACGTTGTTGCCGTTTGATAGTGTTGAACTTGTAGGGCTCACAGTTTATTGGTAGATGAATCAGCGAGCTATTGTTACTAATTTTCTTACTTGCTACTTGTTATATTGCAGGACCACCCCAAAGAGTATTGTCAAACTTCTTGCACTCGTTTGTTGACAGTAGCCGTGGTGGCATTCCTTTTCGTCCTACTCCCCTGCCAGTGTTAGGATTATCTGAGGGTGACAAACAATGTATACGGGATCGTAGCAGCATAATGGCCCGGCATTTTTTTGCTGATAAGAGTGAAGATTTTATTAATGCACAGGTTCTTTGCCATTTGTTGTCTAGAAAAGCTGCAAACTTAATCTTCTCTTTAATTCTCTATTTATTGTGTTTGACCCCAATCTCATTCTGAGCAAAAATTTAAGTTTGTCTGACTAGATTTTTACCTGCAGGTGAATGCGTTGTTGTCCTCCTTAGATATTGATGGTGATGGCCGGGCAAAGGGTCCTTTGCCTGGTAGATTTCGGGAGCTTGAGGATTATTGGAATGAATCACAAGGTAGTATGAGACCACCTCATGCTGCTGATGGATGGATTACAGAATTTAGCCAGCAAAGATTAGACCATGGTGGTCCTGATGCTTGGGCTCCTGCATTTGAACAGCAACATGGTGCTAATGGTTGGGCCTCTGAATTTGAGCAGGTAAATGGTTTGATAGTTTTAAGATACTTTTTTAACTTGATCCATCAAGCTCATTGATTTGATCAGTAGCTCATTGCTTGTCTGGTCTTGAAATCGTCTAAAGCATAAATTTGCCCAAGGTGGCTAGTAATTGTAGGTTGATTAAGACATGGTTCATGAATCATTGGAAATTAACATTTATTATGTGTATATGTTGTCTTATGGTTCATTAATACGGCTATATGCAGTTTTGGATTATGTGTTTATTTTTATATTTGGTTACAGGAGCAACGGTTGACGTCACTAGACCAAATGAGAGGTGCAAATATCCCAAACCTAGCTGCAATGGAGCAGACCCGTATGCTTGCACATACACTAGCTCAGAATAATGACCCTAAATTTCAGGTTTTTCATGCTCTATCTTTTGACTTGAGTTTTCAAGACAATGTACATGTTATTTCTTGGTTTTGTTTTATGGATAGCTTATTTTCAATTCAAAATAATGGTATGCTCTGTTATGTAATACATATCACATTATTCATACATACAGTAGACTCTGCTTGAGCTAGTGAAATGTGGAAGATTTTTTGAAACCTTAATGCTTACAGCAGCTTTTTGTACTCTAATTGTGAAAATCAGAAAACAAACAATTATAGGAGTAAAATCGACTACTTTTGGGAGGATCCCCTCCCTAGTGTTGGTCGAGCAGTTGGATTTATTTGAATGATGATGAATAGTGTGCTTTTTTGTTGACAAATTATCACTCATTAAGATACAAGCCCGCCACAATGGAATTGGATCATACCTGTTGCATGTATCAGCAACCTATTTCTTCAGTTCTATAGTTGCTCGTGAAATCTGATGAACCCCTTATTCATATTTCCTTTGAGCAATATCATTAAGTCTATCATAGTGTAGATATGGTATCGAATGATGGGTACAAGTGAACTATGCATATATGTTTGAAGAAGTCCAGTTCAAAAAAAAAAATTAATGATTTAGATCCCTAACCAGTTAGAACAAGCAATTCAATAGGCATCTGTGATACCTGAAGCCTTAAACATAGTTTATAACTTTATATTTCAGCGCATTGGCATTGTTTGAAGGACTTCTTTTGTTGTTTGTTTGATGTGCCTTTTTCTTCGTATTGATGGTTATGTATGGCCATATATTCATGAATACCGTTGAAATGCAGAATTCAAAGTTTCTTCAGTTTGTATCGAAGATGAGTCGTGGTGAACTTATTATTGATGATAATCAAGTTAAGCCAGCTGCATTGTCTGGGCCAAGTGATTGGGCATCAGAATATCAACAACAACATGCTGGGGGGACATCTTGGGCTGATGAATATGCTCATAATCAGGCAAGTAATATCTACTAAAATAATGAAGACATGATTTATTTTATTCATTTTGATTGCTAATTGATGTACACGTACTCTTACACTAATCTGAATACACACCGAACATTTTTAAACCTAAACATCAATCAGAATGATTTGCGTACACCTATTCTGTATTGGATCAATATAACTCAATCTTTTTACCTATTTGACTTGCATTTTTTTAAATAAATTATCAAACCATATTGCCAATGTTATTTTGGACAAGTCACATGCTCAGTTCCGTCCCCACCCTTTTTTCTTTTTCTTATTCTGGTGGCTGGGGAGTGTTCTCTACTTACAATTTGCCTTCCCTTTGAACGAACTAGGCTTCATCAAGGCTGTGCAGATAAATAATGTACAGGTATAGGCTTTTCAAAAATGTGCTTTTGACCTACAGGGTCTTCTTCTTTATAGAAGTCGTTGTTATATATGCAATTAACACTGACTGGGGATGTAGTGTCCTGATTCCTTAATTTCCTTAAACTTGGTTATCAATAAACTTATAGAATATTTGTAATATCTGTCAGCCGTTTATTAAGTATGGCTTTTGCATTCCAATCTCAAGATCTTTGATGTTTATGCTCAAGTTACAACTCTTTCATAAAGAGCTTATCAAATTCATTTAGACATGTTAGCTTCTCAAAATAAAAGAAAGGAAAGGATAATAGATGAGTAGGCTTGTCTTGAAAATAAATTTAAGGATGCAATTCTGTATTTTATGAGGTGCCAAAATACATCTTATGAATGTCCCCTTTCTTAATGTTCGTGTCCTTAGATTTTTGTTTTTAGCTATTGTATGCATCTTGTTGATAGCATTCTTAAACCTGTACTGAGGTTACAAATAACTTAGCAATCTAGACAGGCACCTGAAAAACTTAAGTATGATGCAAGTGTTTCTCCGCCATAAGTAAATTAAGTGGCTTTTGTTCTGAAGTAATCAATTAGTTATGTTCTTCTAATATCTGAAAGACCAGGATCCAATACAATTCAGTCCTGTGGCTAAGAGATATATGGCGGTAATTTAGGCAATGACACTTTTTTCTATTGCTTTGGATGTTTCTTCCTTGTAAAGATCAGAATAGCACCTGTGTGTTTGCATAGTTACTTCCTTGAACAGAGCATATTAGTTATGTACCTGAGATTACTTGTTTCCAAATACTGTTTCTTTTAATCTGAATTAGGTGATACAATTGTAAGGGGAAAGTCCTGTGGATGTGCTACAGGTCTTTGGGTAATATGCATGATAAACCTGATCTTAAAAAAAAAAAAATTTCTTGCATCTTATAATACTGTGCTTATTTATTAGGTTTCTCGTGGACCTGATCAATGGGTAAATGAGTTTGCTACTGAAAGAGAATTTAATGGGGCTGTTGATGATCAGTGGGCAAATGAATTCTCAAAGTTGAAAATTGATGATTGGGCAGATGAGTTCGGGCAGCAGGTCAAGGAGGGTGCATTTGGGGATACATCAGCAGATAATTGGGCAAATGCATATGATGATTGGGCAGATGGGTTCGGGCAGCAGGTCGAGGAGGGTGCATTTGGGGATACATCAGCAGATAATTGGGCAAATGCATATGATGAGTGAGTAAAATAACTGTGAAAAAATAGTTTCTTTCAGTCATTAATGATCAAAGATGGTCCTATAACGGTTGCTTTTGTTATGGTATTAGAAATTATGGTTTGTTCTTGTTGAAGCGTTCTTAGACCCTTGAATTGCCATTTTTGTATATGTTAGAAGATCTTCTGAAGCTGTTCCAGAATGGATGTGCAATTGATTGTCATTCTAATGCTCAATGGTTCTGAATTATAAACTCAGAAGTTGATGCCAGTTGGACTAT
The DNA here is from genome assembly GCA_039660915.1 of Euphorbia tirucalli. Classification (NCBI taxonomy): domain Eukaryota; kingdom Viridiplantae; phylum Streptophyta; class Magnoliopsida; order Malpighiales; family Euphorbiaceae; genus Euphorbia; species Euphorbia tirucalli. Next base: position 22,954,614 of record CM077636.1, on the reverse strand, counting down.
TGAGTTTTGGGATTTTCAGATAATCTATGTCTGTAAAGATCCCTTTTTCTCATATTTGGCATGCTCATCGGGTTTCTGCTTAATAGTGTTTCAACTATTACCTATATTGAATAGAGTCAACTCATCTTTCTTCTATTTACTTTTTTTTTTTTTTAGCAATCTCCAATTGGATTGATTGCTACAGATTATATGATTTATTACTCCCCTGGTCCTATAAATTTCTTTTTAACTGCTGAATCGTTTAGTTTAATCATGTAATTTTATATGTGCTTCTTGTTTACCTTCATTATTTTCAAATGTCAGACTATGTACTGAAATACAGCTGCATATGGTGGGCCATCCCTTACTGGTGGAATCTGTTACTTTTTTCCCAGCTCTTATTGTGAGAATTTGGTCGTGATAAAATGCAATTGGGTGCTAACTATAACTTTGTATCGAAATTAAGTGTGCATTAGATGAACTTGTCTTCTTTGATGTAGTGCTCATTGATAGAGAAATGGTTTTTCCTTTCTATTTATGGAATTAGTGTATTTCAATAATATTTACAGGTACATAAATGAACAAGTAGCTGCCAAGAAGCAGTCAGATGCTTCAAGGGGAGTTTATGTGTTCTCTGATATGAATCCTTATGTCGGTCACCCTAACCCTTTAAAAGAAGGTCAGGAGTTATTCCGGAAAGGGCTTTTGAGTGAAGCAGTGCTTGCTTTAGAGGCAGAAGTCCTGAAAAACCCCGATAATGCTGAAGGTTGGAGGTTGCTTGGAATAGCACATGCTGAGAATGATGATGATCAACAGGTTAATCATTTAATGATTTCAAATATTAGATTTCTCTGCAGTGCAGGATTTCTTTTATTCTGTTAGAACTTCTTGAAAACATAGCTACTAGCTATAATTTGTTTGCCTCCTGGAGTTGTCATATGATACCATCTTCTAGTTGCCTTTCAAGTTCATGATTATGTTGTTGGGATTACCTTACTGTGTTTCATGACATAAGTAAATCACACTCTTGAACTGGGGGAAGATGTTGAATTATGCTTATTGATTGATATCACCTATAGGACTGGTCAAACCATGATTCCACTTTTACCTGTTCTCTATTGACTCCAATCCTGTCACTGATGAATTTCTGCTTCATGTTTACTTATTACCTCTCTCCTCCGTTCCTCTGATTGATGTTGAGAATCTTTCCTCCTGAGCTTTTTCTTTTTCCAACTATCTGATTGCGAATTTCATGTCTGGATATTGCTATTTTTTTTCTTAATTTGTTGCTCCCATTTCTGTATCCTCTCCTGTATTTAGCTGTTGGTCTTTTTGATATGAAGTGCAATAAGTTATTGATTTTTAACTGCTTGTTCTGGGGATCTTACTTTTGGATTGTTTCAATTTTAATATTCTAAGACCTTGGTGCTTGTAATATTTTTTCCCTTCTTTTTTAGTGCTTTCGGCATAACTGATTTTCATTCCCCAACATCCTTGATGTGAGAATTTGTATGATAAGGTTTTTGCTTTTCGCCAATATATTCTACATTCAAAGCTGTGGTGATTGTTCTGTTTTGTTTGTGGATGAGACTGATTAGCCGAGGATTTAATGTGGGATGTTTAATATAAATTCCATCGGTATGTGACAGGCTATTGCAGCAATGATGCGTGCACAAGAGGCTGACCCTACAAATCTTGAAGTTCTTCTTGCTCTTGGTGTGAGCCATACAAACGGTTGGTTCGTTGGTCCTTTCATACACTAGATTAGGAGAAATCAACCATGTTTAGTTATTCTGTTTAACAAGGATACTATGGTTTGAAGTTCTTTAAGCTCTTCTGCTTGCAGTATGATCTAGTATCATGTCAGAAATCTTGAATTATGGTTTTCTATGAATTTAATAGTCTTATGATGATTGAATTTGAATGAATTGATGACAAATTACTTGTCTTTAAATTCAGAGCTGGAGCAGTCAGCTGCCTTGAAATATTTGTATGGATGGCTACGTAATCACCCGAAGTATGGAGCACTTGCATCTCCAGAGCTTGCTGATTCATTGTATTATGCTGATGTAAGTGTCACTTTTGGAAGGATCTCTTTCTTCTTGTAGCTGATATTCTATGCAGTTGTAGTTGTTGATTATACTTTTATAGAAGTACTAAAGTGCTCTCTGGGTTAATGGGTTAACATCGCTGGACAATCTTTTCTGTCGCTGGTAATGAATAATTGGTATGAATTGTTTTATATGTCGCTAAAAAATGACTGGGGATGAAATGTAGAGAATTTGAAAATTGTGGTGGGGCTCCTTGGACTTTAAAACATGATTGTGATTTATTTTACAAGTTCATGCTAGCATTCATTGCCCTATGCAGTGGTACCTGTACATTTGCGTCATGGAGTTATCATGAACTTGAAACCTCAGCGAGACAATAATGCTAACTATGAAAAAAGGAGATACTTCTGATTACATTGTCATAATATATTTGGGAACTGGTACAAGTAAATATATTCAAGTAAAGAATCAAGATGCCATTACCTACCTGTACATTATGTTCATTCATTCATTAATTATGACAAGCAGGTTACTCGATTGTTCAATGAAGCTGCTCAAGTATCACCTGAGGATGCTGACGTGCATATTGTACTTGGTGTGCTGTATAATTTATCCAGGGAGTATGATAAAGCCATTGCCTCGTTCCAAACGGCATTAAAACTGAAGCCACAGGATTACTCCTTGTGGAACAAGCTTGGTGCCACTCAGGCTAACAGTGTTCAGAGTGCTGATGCAATTTTGGCTTATCAGCAAGTATATCTCTGCTCAGTTACCATCTAATTTATTTGTGTGTGTCTGTTGGGGAGGGGTTACTTTGATTAAATAATATACTTATATCTTGCTGAATATATGCAGTTCCATTGGAACATAGAATAGCGTTTCAAATTAGTTTCGTTTATTATTTCTAAATAATTTGGTATATTTGAGAGGGATCTATCTGTGAAATGCATTTAACCATATGGACAAGAACTATGCAATGAGATGTATGTGATAGTAGTACAAGACATGCCATAGTTTATTTAATGGGAATGTGAACTAGGAATATGTTCTAGAACATGAGGGATTTAGACTTGTATTTTTTATAGTTGCAGTACAGTATTGCCATGGGTTATCTTTTATGCACGATAAGTTAATATAGTAGCATAAGTTGTTGGTACGGCTGAATGTATTGGCCCAGGGAAAATTATAAATACATATACTTTGCTTCTTCCCTGTCCATGTCTTTTGTAGTATTATAATATATTTTTGTTATTATGGCATCTCCTTTCTTTTGTACCTTTCTGGAACTTGGCTTTTTTACTTTTTCGACAATTGAGCATACTATGTTATGTATTGGTGTCTCCTTCCCAAAAGACTAAACAATTGGGTGGATGTAACCATCCCTCGTATGTGCCCACAGCCTATTCATCTCATTAATGGAGTGCATATATTAGTTACATTTTCCCATACCAATTTTTACAATGCCTTTGTGGCACTGGCTCCATATTGTAGAGGACAATGACCCACCTCAGTTTTTGTCAACTTTAACCTTGGTTCTCTCATGGAGGCTACACAGTGAAAAATTGGGTCAGCTTTGTTACTGGGTGTCACCTCCTGCTCAAAAGACTAGCTTTTTAAGGTTGAAGTAACCAGCCATCTACAAGCCCAGACTGAAATACTTGTTTGTCAACATGGGGTCTCTAATATTTAGTTCATGTACTGTACTGGTCTTAAGCAACATGGTGTTTTCTGCTTGTTCGATTTATTATAGGGCAGGTCAAAACTTGCCCATCTATAGCAAAATACATAATTGCACATCATATCATTTTACTCTTAATTGTTCATTGGTTTCTCCTTTTGTTTCATGATTTATGATTAGTGGAATAAATGGTACCATTCTTTGGTCTTGAATCTCAAGAGGCAACAAGTCTAGTCACACTATTTATTGGATCTGTATTTATTTATTTATTTTGGCATATTGGAGTACTCGATATCCTTCTTATCTTATCTGACATGTCATTCTAATTTTCCAGGCACTTGATTTGAAGCCTAATTATGTTCGCGCATGGGCAAACATGGGAATAAGTTATGCCAACCAGGTTATTACCCTCTTGATTTTCCTTTCTGCTTGTTAACTTGGGCTTTTTTTTAGCTAGGAACATCGTTAATCCACCTAGTTTAAGCTTTTTTTTTGTTATTTTTTTTTTATTTTTATCCTTTTTATATTTTTCTTTGAGCAATGTGGTGGTCATATATTTAAGTTTGGAGCACTTGTATGGAAGACTTATATTACGTATTAATAAACAATAAATTTATTGTTTTGAAAGGATGGATGCACAAAGGATGCTAAATGTAATTTTCTGGCTGTTTGGAAATGCAATTTTAAAGATTGTAAACCATGTTGTGGTTTGAAATCTTGATCTATATAGAAGGAAGAAGAATGGGTGGATATAAATAAGAGTATGCTGTAGTATAATGGTTATCTTAATTCTTTTTTAAGTCATAAAGCAAACAGGGTGGGAGGATTTTAGGAATGACCCTGCTTGTCGAACTTAGGTTTTGGAGAGAGCATATGGTTTTAATCTGAGCCACCCTTTTGAAATGGTCAATAGTTGAATATATGATAGAAAAGAGAAGCTTTAATGAAACCTGATGAATTTTTGACAATGAATAGACTATTATTGGCTGATAGCTCGTCATGCACACAGTTTATTTCATTCTATGAAAAAGCAGAGCAGAATCATTTCTAATAATCTCCCTTTTTTTTTCTGAATTCATTAGTTTCCCAGCTTTAAGATGATGAATGAGATACCAACCTCTTGTTTCTGAACAATTTAATGTTTATTTCAAGATCTGTGCATACAGTATGAAATTGCAAAATTTTGGAGTCATAATGCCTGAATTCACCATTTTATGGTTTTTGAATATTATCAAGAAATAACAGACGTGAACTTTCATTGGCTTCCAGGGTATGTATCAGGAATCAATTCGTTACTATGTCCGGGCACTTGCCATGAACCCTAAGGCAGATAATGCTTGGCAATATTTGAGAATCTCATTGAGGTATTTTTGTGGAATATGAAATTTCTCTTGTAATTTCTTAGTATGATTCAGTGACATAATATTTATTGTATCGTGCTTTCCTCGCAGTTGTGCTTCTAGGAGTGACATGCTGGAGGCCTGTGATTCCCGAAATATTGACATTCTGCAGAAAGAGTTTCCACTGTAATTGTTATACCAATTTGGAGCAATGGATGAATAGCGGGTCCCATTTAGGACGAGAAGTACCGCACAACATTTTGAAGTCGATTCTTCTTTGTCCGTTAAAGCTACCCGCTTGCAAATGGAGCTTGTGGCTTCATGTTTTGCTGCTGTCAGACCTGAGAATGAACGGTTCCTAACCTTGAAAACTACAATTTGGAAAACTGAACACGGATATTGAAGCTAACTCGAACAAACGAATGATTGTATGTAGTGTAATTCCTAAACATGGGAATAGGAAAAGCGAAATATATTGTAATAAGCATACTGGATAAAAACAATGTATAAGCTGTTCTTCCGGCCATTGCAGATAAAGGGAGAAATAAAGCTTGCTGTGTTTATCAGACGTAAATTGATGCAAGCCTTAGTAGGGGGTTATTTTCTGATTGCTTTAGTTTAGATAGTAGAAATTAACCCTCATGACCAGGTCTTGAAGGGTGGGTTCTACGCAGTCATGGGTATGTATAGGTTTGTAAACGGGAAGGGGGCGAGGAACGACTTTCGCATCCATTGCCTGTACGAATTTGAGAAAATTTTTGCTCCATTTTGTGGGGATGTGGATGGAGGTTTTTTTATTTTACTTAGTTTTAAATATTAATTAAATTCAAATTTGTAAAACAAAATATGAAATTAATAGAAAAACAATTATAATCTTCCAATGTCTAAAGTAAACACAAATAATCTGTTTAAATTTTTTATTAGAATCATAAATGAAATAATAAGATTTATTAAGCATAAAGAATTAATATTAATTTTCAAAAGTCATAATTTTTTTTGTTAAAACAAAGAAAGGAAAAGAGGATTTCCACCAAGCAAGGAGGGCCGTTCATTGTTCCCATTCAGGGCAGGGCATTGGTTGATTTGTTTCACTAACCAAACCGAATTAAAAAAAATAATCAAACCAAAATTACTCCTGTTTTGGAATGAATGGTTTATAAAAAAACAAAGTATATTATATTGATAGAATAACGTCGACCTGAGGACCTAATGACCTATGAAATTTGCTAACATATTGTAATTATAAGTTCTTGGGTTCAAAGGTCTATTCATGCTTGATAACCACCTCTTGAGTGATTTTATGATATGTTTGTCACATCTCATCATTCACTGTCAAACCAATAAAATCAAAATAACTCATAATTTAACTAATAGAAAATTGATTGTTTGTAATCAATTAACTAATTTTTTTAACGGTTGATTATTTATATGAAACTCAAGACCTTAAAATATATTATGTGGGATCATTCATATTGGCTTGGTCCAAGACTAGTGTAGTGTGCTTGACGTATTCTAAAATTGTTGTATTAACTTCATACAGTGGGGAGGATTGCAGAGCAATAAACTATACATAAAGATGAAGTTGACTCGTCTCCATATCTAGAAATGGATGTTGAAGAAAGAAAAATGCCTTTTGTTTTGCATAAACAATATTCTTAAAGTAATAAGCAATGTTATCAAAACTGAACCGGATTGGCTGGTTTAAACAGTTCAACCATAAACTGGTCCTGGATATAGTCGGTTTGATTAAAAAAAATTTAGTTTTTGAAAAATTGGCCAAAAGGGTCTAACCGGCGGTTGAACTGGTAAACTAACTGGTTGAACTCTCATTTAAACTATAATTCATTTTAATCTATTATTAACAATAAAAGAATCCAATTAAACCATTGATTCAAACTAATCGAATTGCGAACTGATAGTTTCACTGGTTCGCTTTCTGATCCGGTTTAAATGACATTGGTGATAAGCAATACATGAAACCTTAGCTGTATTTATGCGGGCTTCATAAGTAAGTAGTACGAGTGGAACAATATTCTTGTTGTCTATTAGCGATTTACATGTTAAAAAAAAGATGCTACTTTTTGATGTGTGATATATATAGTAGCTAATAAGTTAATAGCTATGTGTACATCTTTATTCATGTAAGGTAAAGGTAATTATTACAATTATTTTTAGGTTTCTTGTGTCCATAGGTTTTTTTAAAAGAAAATATTTATTAGGTTGGAGATGTAGGTAGTAGAGTTAAAGAGTAGTACTGTTGCTTTGCTTGCACAGGTGATGCTTGAAAATCTAATACCAACTGCTCAAATTTTTGTCCTGTTTGCAAATAAAAGAATGCAGCCTTCTGCTGGGGAGTGTGCACGTGCATCTCATATAGAGCTTCCACTCATCACCACTTGGATTTACTTGTTTTTTTTCACCCACACTACGACATATGTCATATCATCTAAATACTATCTTAAAATTATATTCGACCCAAATTTCAACTTAACATGTTAATCTCTATTCAACTTGGAGTGTTTATAACTATTTTCTCGTATTTTTACTTAATTGTCGAATTATCACAACTTTAACTCAAATCTTCTAGAAATCACCTTATAAATTAGCAACTATGCAGAGTTAAATTTATATAACATAAAATTAATTGTTTTATCATGTAAATGTCCAATTTACGTTATTATATATCATTTTTTGATCTCATTTATCCCCTATGTGGAATTTCCATAGATATAAACCAATAATAACTTTTATTATAATGTCTGTCAAATAATAAAATTCAAATTTCAGCATTGAATTAATTAACAATTTATCAGATGGATGATAGGTTGTTATATGTGCAACATTTTTATTAATTTTATGCGTTTGCAATTTGCAGGACAATTAAGGAGAGTATTTGCGTGGTGAAGTTAGAGGAAGTGACAATGAGAAAATGTATGAAATGAAGGGAAAAGCATATATAAAATAGGGATAAGTAAAAACAATATATTATCTGATTTTGTTCATTTACAAACTGATGTCTGTGGTCTGAAACTTTATAAATTGGGATATGTGGTTTCCCAATATTAACAAAACTAGTTATCATCCAATACACTTTCCTAAAAATTTTCTTGTACTTTCAATTTTCATATGAAATTTTGCACGTTGGTTGAGTAAAATACAATTAACCTTGGGATTGAAGCAAAATTTTTTTGGAAGCATTTATATTTTTATTAATTAATAATGGAAAAAAAAAAAGAAGAATGTGGGGAAAATTTTCAAATTTTCAAATCTTGATGGAAAGTTATTATAATATTTATAAATTATTGGAATGCCAAATGATAGAAAACTTTAATTTTTGAATGGAAATTAGGTTAAAAATGTAAGGTTCACATCGTTAACCTAATTATTGTGGAAAACTTAATTTTTTACTATTTATTATCTCAATAGTTTATCTATATTATTTAAGAATATGTGACAAGGATGAAAAATTTTTCGGATATATTTTATAATTTTTTTATAATTTTTTTTCATTATTAATTAAAAAATTACATACACTTCGCGAAAATTTATGAATTTTGTCACTTAGGTTCATTATACTTTTATTAACCAATATGTAAAATTTTAAGGAAAAATTCGATGGTAAAAGAGTTATTAAAGGAATATATTAGACAATAAACTACTTTCATTAACATCGCAAAACCACAAGGGTCAGTTTGTTACGTTTGCAAATTACCGAAAGTGCAATCCTTTATTTTCCTACTTTTATATGCACAAATTAAGACAGATGGAGACACGGCCAATCCAATAATGAAGGACAGAAAGCAACAGAAATACACACTCCACTCTCACCATTACTCTTTTTCTATTTCCACATTTATGGCTTTGCCTCCTTAATTAAACCTCATAAGGGCCATAGTTCTTATAATTTACTACTACTTCAATCCCTTCCAAAAAAAAAAAAAAAAAAGGGCAAAATCAAAAATCAAAATAGATTTAAGGGAGAAACGTATTTTTCATACATTAATATAAATCTTGTGGTTAAGATTTATTTGAGAGTTGTTGCCAAACAAATTTCATTACCCTTTATTTGGAAACATTTATTTTAATATATTTTAAAGAAATTTAATTGTATTTCTCATAAAATTTATTGTTTGGGAAAAATCAAACAAAAGATTGCAATAATTTTCTTTATTATTAAATTCATTTAAAAAATGTGTTAAAAACTACAGAATATATTTTTTTTTGGGACTAAGCATCAAGGACAAAAGTTTCCATCCTAGAATCTTCCGCTGTTGATGCCAAATCCGCTACAGATTATGAACAGAATGTTAGTTGTAAGAAAATTATACATAATTCCTTAATTAATCTTTTTTTCTTTTCTTGTTTTGGTAATAATTCCTTAATTAATCTGCTACTGGTCGTGGTTCAATTGAATATGTGGAAAGAGCTATAGCATTCGATCTCAGGTTCGATCTTTTTCCATTTTCTTTAATTTTCTTATTATATAAAAGAAGATTTAGGTGTAGGATTTACATAAAATGTTTAATTAATTTTTTACCAAAACTGTAATCGGTCTCCTGATCAATTTTTTGAATATATTAAGTAGCTGATCTTTTCATTTTAATATTATTAATCACAAACTCGACCTGTCTTTTACATATGGTAATACGCTTTGTTCGATAATGGAATTGTGGAACAAACATTCCCAAATAATTTAAAAATTATATGGTTTTATCGCATGAAACTATAAAATGGACACTTCAAGCAAATCTGTTTTCTTGTTTAGGCAAATTGTGAAATTATGAAATTTTCTGAAATTGTGTTACGTACTAAAATATTATTGATTATATTACTTAATAATGTTGTTACGTAGATATAAAATAAAATTGAGTTTGGGACTAATAATATTAAAATGAAAAGAAGGAAAAAGAAAAAGGATCTTATTAGGCTGATAACGAATTAATCGAAAATGAGAATAGAATAGGTATAAACAATGGGAGATTTATGTAATATTTTAAAACTTGAGAATTAAGGATATAATTTAAATACATTATCCTATAAAAGGGAGAGCATAATGTATGATTATATTAATAAACAAAAGAAAAGAAGGAAAAACATTAGAGGGAGTTGATAATTAAGTGGATTATTCTGTAGGTCATTATTGCGTGGAGCTTAATTCATAATTAAGCACTCATCTCCCATTAATAATATAATTTATAAATAATTGTGTAGCACACACGAACATAGACATAACCACAAAAAGGAAACAGGGCCATATATATATATATATATATGAATAGAATCAAAATATAAGTAATTAATTAGAGAAAAATAAAAAGAATGGACTAAGTTGAAAGGTATATAAAATAGGAAAATGGGTGGGGGAAGAAGAAGATACCCACTATCACTATCCATAAAAATAAAAAAAGTAGAAAGGAATATACTTATGAGAAGCATTGGGCATGCAATGTTTTATCTTTTCTAAAGCATCATTTGAATTGAAGAAACAAATGCTTTGTGGCCTCAATGCTTAACACAGATCCTACTACTACTTCTACTACTACTATCATCATTCTAATTATTGCATCTGGCCCTATCTCTACATACATATATAAATCTTGAATAACCTATCAATTGGTCCCTATGGTTTTATTTATGGGATCCAACCCTTTTATATTTGTTCATCTCCTGATACTAATATTACCTTCATTTTTTTTTATTTTTTTTTTATCATTTCTTTTAAATAAATTCCAATTATAGATTATTATTATCAATGAATTAAGTTACCAATTTAGCTAAAAAGAATAAGTTATCTTTAAGACATCCAGTTATGTAAATATTTCTTAGACTTAAAGTGTGACAACATTGGTTTATTTTACCATGTCTTCAAATTCTACCAATAAATTAATTAAATTGTTAGGATTTGAATTGTTGATCCCGTAATTTATGAGAGGCTCTTGTATTCTATAAAAAACCATTTAAAAGCTTATTCCAGTATCATGAAATCGTTCAACCCAAAAGCTTAAACAGACTGCTTAACCTTTTGGGTCTCATGGTTCCATGACATAGTACGAAAACTTCTTAAATTTAGAGATTGAGAGTTGGAATCTTGGCATCTCCATTATTGATTAAATTTCAACACATGGTAGACTGGATATGTGAATACACTTCAATCACTTTGTAGATCTAAGAGGAAGCTCTGATACCATATCATAAAATCGTTCAACCGAAAGCCTTAAGCTAATGTAATAACAACTTTTAGCATTATATATCACAACTGATATATAAGTTAAGAATAATTTCCGAATATTATATATGTTGATCACAAGAAGAATAAAAAAAAAAAAAAAGAAGAAGATTTGTGTTAAACAATAAAAATTTTCAAGATTGGGTGACTAAAAATCCAGAGGTTAAATTGATGCATGGTATGAAGAAAAAGGGGTTTTAATAATGGATAGGGTGAAGGGAAGAGAGGAGAGAAGAGGTAACGTCTGAAAGAGATAGAAAGATGGGAAGTAAAGCAAGAAAAGAAAAGAAAAGAAAGGAAAGATTGATGGTAATTTGGAAAATTGATTGATACATTCTGTAAAATGAATGATAAATAGCCATACCCTATTCCTATTTTTATATAAATAGGTTTCTGAATCACAGTCTTTTCTTCAACACGCAATCCCTATTACCCTAATTTCACACTTCACCCCCTTCTTTCTTTCTATTTTCTTATACTTCCATACATACATACATACATTCATTCCCATCTCTTTCTCTTCTCTCTTCTACCATCTTATCACTGTCAGCTACCAAACTTAGAACCTAATTTGCCTCCTTCTTCCCTTCCGAATCATGCCAAAATCCATTGCCAAGATCCTTTGCTTTTTTTTTTCCTTTTCATCTCACTCAGAAATTAAATAAAGAACACCACTTGGACATGGAACAAGGATGGGAGCATTAAATTGTGGACCTTGGAGACACCAAAGATCCCCCAAAAGAAAGAAAGAAGAAGAAAGGAGGCAAACAGGGCGTGAAAAGGCATCATTTTTTGAGAAATTCGATAGTTTTGTTGAGGGGACAATGGGCACAATTTAGGGTAATTAATTGGGTACGTGCTGCTGCTCTTTATCAAATACCACCAATTGGTATATACACTAATTACTCCAGAAAACAAGATTCAATAACCCCCCCCCCCCCCCTACTCTCTTCCTCTTTAAACAACTACAACAACAACAACAACAACACAACATAAACATTGAAATTGAAGTGGACAAGGGAATTTTGGGGAACAAGATTTGGTTCCTCAATCTCTCACATCACTAATAACTCTACTACTTTTATTTTAATATTTATTTAAGTGTAACCAAAGAATATTAGGATAGGACAGCTTGATAACGATAACTGAAAATACTAATATTAAAATAATCAAAGCTGGACCATTATTCGTATTTATTTAACAACTTAAAACACATCATAAAAGAGAAGTTGGTGCTTTGCACTTTATGGATTTAGAATTTATATTAACTTGAAATGCTCCGCATTGCAATTCTTTCTTGCCCTTTTGAATTGCTGAAGAGAAACTCATTTGTTTTAGTAGAAAGCAATTAATTTATAAGTAAAACAGACAGGAAATAATTAAGGTACACAAATATTTGATTAATCAATAAAAAAGAGTAACAAGAAGATCAAAACCAAAAAATAAATATATTAAGTCAACGTATAATAAATATATAAGGAAAGTAAGCAATTAATGCACGGTGAAGCTGCTTATTTCTTCCTTGAAGAAACCATTAATTCAAAATATGTGATACGCCCATGCATGCAAACAGTACTAATCATATCATACAAGCAAAAGGTTTGTACACAAAATTGAGATGCTAAATTGAAAGGGCTAGCTTTTGCTTTTGGGTTAATAATGAGACTTTTGCCTTTTTATTCTTGTGGGTCAATCAAAAGGATCAAAGCCAAGTCTGAATGTTGGAGCAGAAACAAAAGATTACTCCATTAATTGGATTATATGAATAAACAAATATGCTTTTTTTGGTGGGATTGAGTGGTTGGAGACTTGAGAGGGGTCAATTAATTAGATAACAATAATAATAATAATAATAATAATAATAATAATAATAATAATAATAATAATTAGGTAAAAAATAAATTAGTGCCAAGAAGAGACAGAAAAAAGGGGACGATTCTGCCAACCCAAGAAGAAAGAATTGTTGATGATTTGAAGTTGATAACCTTCTGAAGGGTAATGGAGTCTTAATAAAAGCTTAGCTTGTGAAAGTGCAAATGGACTTAATGCTACATTACTGAATCCTGCACTTCTCAACATCATTTCCCATGATTCATATCTCTCATGTCTTTCTCTTCTTCCTTCTCCTTCTTCTGCTACTATCTCCATTATTTCCCTCCCAAACCATATCTGCTCCACCGCCAATCTCTCCCTGCTGTTCGGCGGCAGTGTCGCCTCCAGGGAGTCGAATAGGGCCGTGTAGTAATCCAACGCCTCTAGGAACCTCTGGAAGAAGAATGGATGGTTGTGATTTGCTTCCCTTTCTGCTACTGTCACCACTTTCGGGTTTAAGCTCTTGATTCTATGGAGAAACATTCGGAGATCCCGCGAATCGTCCTTCAGGAGCCTGTGGAGATAGAACACGCAATTCACTGCCAGTGCTTCGTCCGGGAGGAGAGTGATGGCCGAAGGGAGATGGAAGGCCAGAGAGGATGGATCGTTGTTCAGGAGAAGGAGAGGATGGAATTGAAATCGGAGCCCTAACGATTCTGCGAATTTGAGGAGGCGGTCGCCGGTTCTGTGGAGGATGTCGATGTCGTGGCCAGTTCCAGTGATTCTGAGCATTGGAGGAGAGCAAAGTGAATTGTTGGATCGATCGGCTAAAGCTTGCATCAATGGCGGCCATTGTACTCCGTGCATAATATCAAAGTCTATGATGTGAATTGCTGGCTGACCTATGTCAATTGCTTCTAAAATTGCCTGATTTGCAGTTAAATGGCTAAACCTTATGAATGGAGTTATTTGGTTCAGTGATAGATAGCAAGATTGAATTGCCTCCTGAGATTGCTGCCGAATAATCAAACCACCGCCCGGAGGAGGAGGAGGAGACGGCGGAGGAGGAGGAAGTGTAATATTCATCAACAAACTGTTACCTGCTGTTGCTTCTCCTCCGCCGCGGTGATTGAGGCGGAGAGAAAGTGCTTTAACAAACTGATGAACCAGCCTTTCTCTTGAGTCGCCATAAGGGGGAGAGCTTGAAGACAAAACGGAGATGAGGCGGTGAGCGGCGGAGAAATCAGACTGAGAGATAAGCTCTGCACAGGTGATGAGTAATTGACGCATATGAATTGCGGACGAAGTGAAACCGCCAGTTGCCGGTGGATTAATCTGTTGATACTGCAGATCTACTAAAGCTGTTGCTTCGTCTTCTTCGTGTGAAGAAGAAGAAGAGTTGAGAGAACCCAACATAGTAAGGATTTCAGGTTTTGTTTTTGAAATTAAAGCTGTCAAAATGGGAAACTAAAAACAAAGATATAAAGAGGAAGAAGAAGAAGGAGTATTTGGTTGCATTACTTATGCCTTTGAAACCCTAATAGATGGTATTATATCATATGAATGATATTTGTTAATAAGTGTGTATATATATATATATATATATATATATATCATATGTTTGTGTAATAATACTGATACTAAATATATTAATAATAATGATGATGATGATGATGGAGTTTCCATGGCAGAAACATGTTATCTGTCAAAAACAGGGATGAACTGATCAATACTATAGTAGTAGTAGTTAGCAATAGTCACTCTTTTGTTCTTCCCCACCCACAAATATTATCTTCAATTTTTATGAAATGAAAAAGAGGTGATTTTCCTTTTTCTAATTAAAAAAAAAAAAAAAAAAAAGGATGACGTATTAGTTTGGATGCAATACAATTGCAAATATAGATACTTCCCCCAAAGTCAAACTCAACTATAGTACATAGCTACTTAACACACTACCATGTTTGTTTCACCGCTTTGAAACCATTTTTCCCTTAATTAGGCTAGATATATAATTATAATAGTATAAAATTGAAGTTGACTTGAATAGTAAAATAAAAGACTCAAATCGTTCAAGTTAAAGATATTGAATTCGATTTTTGGTATACTAAAAAAATCTTAATTGAGAGAAATATTATGTAAAAAATGTCTCATTAACCTTAAACATATTAATCAAAAAAATTTTTTTTTTTTTAATATCATATTTAAGTTCTATATATATAAAAAACAATTATTAAAAAAGTTTCGTCTAGTTGAGGATGAATCCTTGCTCAAATTGAAAAATAAGTTACTTAAAAAAGTTAGATATATTTTTAGCTTATTTTATATATATATATATATATATATATATATATATAGATGAAGTTTCCTTAAAAATAGAAAGGAAATAGGAAATGATACTTGATAAAAACATAGAAAAAAAAAGGGCAGGCAGGCATAAACAGAGTGAATTTTCAGGGTTCAATCCAACATGACAAGTCATCCTGGTTTTCACATGAAGGTTCGGATGAATTCAATTGATGCATGTGAAAACTTTTTTCAAAAGAAAAAGAAAAAATAGTATGTGAAGTACCAATTTGGGTTGGGATTTGAAGCAACTTGCAACTACCTTATTTAATTATTTTATTTAAGTACCAAAATAGGATTTGTTAGAGTGGAAAAACGGAAAAAGATTGTAAGAAAATGATTAAGTCGCGTGCACAGAATCTTTGAAAGAGAAGGAGAAGTTAAAATTAATGGCTACTCATATCACTCTATCTATCTATCTATCTATAATTTCATCTATTCAACCTGATTTTATTCTTTAGTTTTTTTGCTATTACCAATATTACGTATTCTTTTGCAGTCATTTACTAAATAGAAAGAGCATCTCTTTTCTATATATACATTTCAAAAGGAATATAAAGTTTTGACTTAATGTAGTGTGGGTGACACAGGGAAAAATATTTGGTAGGTTTGGTCCTTTTCCTTTTGTAAGATCCCATATTTCTTGATGCTCTCTCTCTCTCTCTCACACACACACACACATATATATTTCAATATGCACAAGTTTTCTATTAGATGTTTTTTTTTTTTGATAAGAAACAGAGCGAAAGGCTAAGGAGGGGCTAGACATCCCAACTAAGTTGGCACCTCAAGCTAACCTCCTAAACCGACGCCCCAGATTTTATTGAAGAGTCCACGAGTAGAGGACACAAGTACAAACTCAGATATTACATCAAGAAAATAGTAGGATTCAAGAGCACATCTGAAAGGGTGGAAGAAGATGTTATAAAATGATTTTGCACACTTACAAACCGAGAAATGTGATACAATTTTTTTTTTTTTTTTTTTTAACAAAAAACCTTTGCGAGAGAGTTCGATCATGAAATCGGGGCCGACTTAACTATAAAACTACTTAAGTAAGAGCTTTAGGCCTCATAAGTTTGAAGGCCCCAACAAATTTCATTTCAATATTCTATTATATATATTAATATTTCTAAAATAAATTTAATAATATTTTATATAAATTAAAAATTCATAAATCAAATTTTATACTAACCCAAGAGAGTTTTCTTAATTTTGAAAATTTCTTGAAATATAATAGTAGTTTTGATATCGTTTAGATTTATTTTCAGAATTATATATGGAAAATCACACTCTAATTGTTGTACTTAATTAGATAAAAAGAATGGTTATGTTTCCAAATTTGTATATTGGATACAAAATAATGTTAACCAAAGCCAAACAACAAATGTGTGTTCCTTTGAGAAAAGTGTTAATTTGATCAATGGTATTAGTTTTTCCTATGACATGGTAAATTTTTTTACTCATACATTGACTTATTGATGTTGCTAACACAATAACAAAGCCAAACAACATGTTTGTGTTCCTTTTTATCTAACGATTTAAACCACTTAATATCGTATGAAAAGAAAAAAATATTTCTCAGCTTTCAAATATGCAAAACCGTTTAGCTTATTCTAAAACGTTTTCATTTTGAATATGTTAGTCTTTTAATTTCTTTTTTCACTTGATTTTCAATTGATAAATTTTAATTAAAATAAATCTTACATTCTTTAGATACTTATTCTCCTGCTAATTACGTACCACAACCTAATTTAAATTAAGCAAGTACAACATTTATGAGTGAACTTTAATTGACATTCATATGCTAAATTTAACCTTCAAACTTGTTACATCTCAAGTGAAAAAAGAACAAAAAAAAAAGTAACATATTTATATATGATATGCATATTTAATTAATATTGACATGTCGCACATTTTATCTTTTTAATATATAATTAAGATATTATCGAACAATCTCGAGGGAAGGTAAAAAAAATTAAGAAGACGTTTGGTTGGGTGATTTTTAACCCAGAAATCAGAATAAGAATTCAGTGTTTGGCTAAACCAAAATAGATATAAAAAGGGAATCTCATTTCCAAAAATATAAGAATCATTGATTCCTACCTCTCTTCAAACTAATCTATAATTCCCCCCTTAGTCCACTAACTACCTATTATCTCTTTTTTTTTTTTTTTAATTATTTTATTAGTTACGATTATTTCTAGGGCTGTAAAAAAAAAAAAAAAAAAACTTAAAAAACTGTGACACCAAACCGAAACTAAACCAAAAATTTGGCTAACTGCAACCGATAGACTAGTGTACCATTTTTATTTTTAGAAATTAATGATTTC
Organism: Euphorbia tirucalli; assembly: GCA_039660915.1. Lineage (NCBI taxonomy): Eukaryota > Viridiplantae > Streptophyta > Magnoliopsida > Malpighiales > Euphorbiaceae > Euphorbia > Euphorbia tirucalli. The sequence continues at coordinate 22,936,852 of CM077636.1, read as the reverse complement.
GGTTTTTACACCAAAAGTCCATGTAGACTCGCGGTTAACCGACCATTTATAAATATAATTTTTAAAATTTTTATATATAAGTAAACATAAATAATAAGTGAAATATTTAGACCTTTGATGTTATTTTACTTCATTACTATACATCTAAGTAATCTTGGTCACTCCCTCTCATCTCATTCTCAATCATATTGAATTTCTAATTTTCATTTCATATGCCCTTCGTAATCGATCAAATTAACCTATATATTATGGGAACTAGAGTATTTGCAAATTTTTTATATTTGATTGAATTTCATTAAGATATTCTTATGTTGAGATTAGATATATATTAGAGGCTTAAGACAATGGGAATTATATGTAAAAAAATATTATAATGACATGACAGTTTTTTTGTTTTTTTTTTAAAAGGGTATATATAGAAAGTGGGAATTATTAGTTTCACTATTGAAATTACTATAGAAGAAATGGAGAATAGCATTATTTGCGGTGGACCATTGGATGGACTGCAATCTCCCCATGTACATGTGCTTCCTCTTCCAGGTTGGAGTGCAAGTTTTCAAAAGCTGCTCTTACATTTCTTTTTTTCTTTTTTTATTTAATTATTTCTGTCAAAATTTGAGGCATTCTCATTTATTAGTTGAGATTTGACATCCCAAATTTGGACGAATAAACTTTTGCACACTCCTCCTTACAGAATCTTTTGCTTTGTTAAGATTTAATTAAAAAGAGAATCTACCAGAATCCATAATACTACATCTTCTATCTGCCAAATGACTTGAATGCCTTCTGTTTATGCTTCTATTTCATCTCTGCTTTCCTTCTTTCCTATTTCTTTCTCTTTATTAAGTTGAACTTTGGGTTGCATATTTTTTGGGACCAAATCTTTCAACAACAATAAATATCAATTAAATGTGGTTTGATTTGTAACCGTCTCTTATTGAAAGTGTATGCCCGAAAGTTTAATTAAAAAAAAGTTCCACTTAAGTATGTGTACAACTTCAAACCAATCTATCGAACCCAATAAAAAAACAAAAACAAAAATAAAACAAAAAATCACACTCTTATATATATATATATATATATATATATATATATATATATATTTGGTTGTTTCTGTCGAAAATAGGGGAGAAAAGAAAAGTATATTGCATTGTTTTATTTTTCTAAAACACCCATTAGTGTAATATATTCAAGACTCAAGATGGAGCTGATTAATACTCAAAACGTGACCAATCAATCTCATAGTGTTTTTGGTTTGTAAGATTTTTAGATCGTTTTTTACTATATTCTCCGTTGACATATAGTTAGGCCGCATAACTTTGTTGAATTCATTGTTGGATGATAATTGTTACACTACAAAAAAAAGTGATTATAACGACACTTTTTTAGCGACGTAAAAAATATGTGTCTCTATTTTTTTGAATATAGCCACACTTTTTTGTGTTATGTCGGCTTTATAATCATTTAACGACACTGTTAAATATTTGTCATAATTATTGAAAAATTTAGCAACGCTTTTGATAAAATCATTGGCATTTTTTACATATAGCGACAGTTTAAATTTTATGTCGATAGAAAGTGTCTCGATACTATTTAATTTGAAGACGTCTTTTACTTGTGTCAACATATAACAATACTTAATGACACTTCTAATTTTTTGTTGGCAATTTTTAAAATTTTAACTACGTTTTTAAATAAGCATCATTACTTCGTTTTAAGTCAAAGACAGTTTGATTTTGCGTCAATAGAATGTGTCTCAATACTATTTTATTTGAAGACACTTTTTACTTGTGTCGACCTATAAAAATACTTAATGACACTTCTAATTTTTTTGTTGGCAATTTTTAAAATTTTAACTATGCTTAGAAATAAGTATCGTTACTTCGTTTAAAGTCAAAGACAGTTTGATTTTATGTCAATAGAATATGTCTCAATACTATTTTATTTGAAGACACTTTTTACTTGTGTCAACCTATAACAATATTTAATGACACTTTTAATTTCTTGTTGGCAATTTTTAAAATTTTAACTACGCTTTTAAATAAACATCGTCACTTTGTTTTAAGTCAAAGACAGTTTGATTTTGCGTTGATATTAAGTGTCTTGATATTTCTTAATTCGAAGAAACTTTTTACTTGTGTCGACCTATAACAATACTTAATGACACTTCTACTTTCTTTTTGGCGAAATTTAAAATTTTAACTATGCTTTTAAATAAACATCGTCACTTTGTTTTAAGTCAAAGACAATTTGATTTTACGTCGATATTAAAGGCCTTGATGTTTCTCAATTCAAAGAAACTTTTTTATTATGTCCCTGTATTTATATATTCAGTCACAACCTTTTTATTTATGTTGAGTTATATCACTACTTAATTACGCTTTTAAATTTTTTGTTGGCATTTTTATAAAAAGTTTACAACACTTTTAAATATGCATTTGATATTTCTCTTTGAAATTAAAAACAGTTTGATTTTAATTGATATAAAGTAATATTTTTTAATTTGAAGACATTTTTACTTATATGTCTATATTTATAAATTTTACCATACTTTTTAAGTATTTTTCTTATTTAACTGTCTTAACATTTTCTAATTCAAAGGCACTTTTATTTATAGTGTCATAGCCCCTTGTTTTGTCTCATTGTACTTCTAAATATTTAATGTATCTTTTATTTTCCTTTTTTTTTCTCCCATATAGGAAAATGAAAGAGAAAATAAGAATGAAAAAAAAAAAATGGCTTGGGCTGCTATTTCTTGCTAGCCGGCCCAAATTTGCTGACCCTAGATACAAAAGCTAAGGAGAGCACATCTCCCTCTCTCCAAAACCTGCGTTTTTCTAAGCCTCCTTCCCCCTTATTTCTGGCAACCGTCTCCCGACCTCCTATTTCTGATAATCTCTCTCATCTACCCTCCCATTCTCCCGACCTGCTCTCACTCCTTCTCCACTCATCTAACATCGGTGGCTGAAGTTCCGTTATGGTAGCGACGGTTTCTCTCTTAACCAGTCCGATCTCCGATGCTGCCTCTTTCCTTTTCTCGCCAATGTCCTTTCTTTCTGAAACTCACGGCTTGAATCCATACGAACGCGGCCTCGATGCTACCAGTTCAACGATGGTTCGAAGTCGGCGTCCTCACCTGTTGCTGATCAGAGGTATTTCTCGCTTGCCCTCTGCTCCATGTCTCTTTCTCGGTTGCGTTTCTTCTATCTGATTCGCACTTCTCTCTGGGCAGATGCAAAGAAGCCGGATAGAGCTCAGTCACCGGAATCCGTCGTGACTAAATGCCATCGACGGTGGACTTAGGAGTGCTCTTCTCCTTGCAAACCAGTGGTACCTCTAGCTATTGAGATGTCTTATTTTTCAGAAAATAACATCGGTGGATGTTAATGATTTTTTTGTGCATAGAATGAATAAAAAAATTTGTAGAATTGGATTATGGTAATAGAATTGCGGTCACATTTTATCTTTCAACTATATGATTCAATGATTTATCATGGTTTCCTTTTCCTTGATTGTAAATTATTACTTGTTGTTGGCTGGAAGTGGTTGATTTTCCAAGAGTTCGTTCTCATTTGTGTAGAATCAATCACAGCTTGGAGAAATATGTTGGCTAAAATTGACTATGCGTGGAAACTTGCCTAGATGATCAGGGAGCAGTACTTATTTATGATCTATTTTTTGTATTCTATTAGTTTATAATGGCAATTTATAATTATTAGTTTTAAAAAAACAATTAGTGCTTGAGTTAGTTGGATTACATGTTTCAGGGTTTGCTATCTATCTTGGAATTGTAGTACTATATTGGGTAAGGACTGTCAGGAAGTATTTTCCCTTTTTAGCTCTTTATCCTTTGTTTATCTTTAGCTCTGGATAACAGTATTAGTTGCTTTTGAATTTCTAAAAGATCCAGTGCTTTCTATTGAAGAATATGAGGATCAAGAACATTCAGGAAGCTCTTTTATTCCCTTCTATGTTTTCCAAACGTGTTTTTAATTTTCCCTTGTTTTATGTCAACTTTTTTTTCTTTGTAGAACTAATTAAGAACTTGAGATGTGGATTTGGGGTTTGTATTGTAGATAGACGTCAGCTTCAGATGGTTTGATGAAGACAGCATTTTCATGGATCTAAGCCTAGTATCTTTTATTCTCTACTCTCTGCATAGTTTCACACTTGTGATTATTAACATGCGGAGATTCATAGGAGTACTTTCTTTCTTGAACAATTGGGTTGCACCAAGTTTGTTTGTTGTTCATATTTCATGTGCATTCCTAATGCACAAGAGTGATGTTCTGTTTATTGATTCCAAATATGGTTATAGTTGTACGCAACATTCATTCAAGGAGCTAGTTGGCTTATAAGCATGTTGGATTTTACTTTTGTTAACTAGCAATAGAATCTGAAAACCATTGATACATCTGCCATTATTTGTTTTGCTTAATCAGAGATGTTATTTTTGGTATGTGGCTGCAGGAACTTAAGAGGAAGAGAAATGCGATAGTTCCTTTATGAGAGAAAGAAGCAGTTGAGAAATTCGGTTGTATGGTTAGAGAGGTTTGCAGCTACAAATAGTTAAATAGTTACTTGCAAAACTTCAAGTAATTGCTTTGTGCGGTTAGAGTATAAACGGTTATCCAGTCCTTGTTTTTCTTGGGGGCATTATAATGATGCAAAGTTGCGATAGCTAATGGGTTGTATGAAGTTAGAGTTCCCAAATGATTATAATCATAGGTTTCATGTAACAATTCCATAGTTCTTGTTATTAAGCGATTTAAGACTCGAATCATTGCAAGTTTGGTGTTTTGCTTGATTTTGTTAGGTTGTTGTACGAGAATTGACTAATTCAATGTATTTGGGGACCCTTTTTTTTTTTGCAACAATATCAAAAATTTGCGATATAATGGATTATTGATATTTATAATTATGACGAAAAATTGGAGTTTTTTCAATAGTGTTGTATAAAGGACGTTTATGTGTAAAAATGTCGTTATATTGGGGATGTAATAATATTTATGCGTCCCACTCTGATGATGCTTTTTATGAAAAAATGTCGTCCTATTTGAGACAATGAATTCGTAATGTAGTCAAATGCAGGCGTTTACATAATTATATGTCGTGAATATGGAGATGCTTTTTAATTGAAGTGTTGCAGAATTTAAGACACTATAAATATTTTGCGAAGGGAAATGGTGATATAAAAAAATACGTGTCGCCATCTTTGGGACACTTTAATAAAGCATCGTAAAAATCTTTAAAATTATAATTAAATAATATGATAAAATTTACGACGCTAGAAATATAAGTGTTGCTAGTATGACAACGCTTTTTATATGAAATGGTGTCGCAATTGAGTTTACCTACACAATGTTTATGCTTTGTTAAAAATAACGACACGCGATTTAACGACACTTATTACGACACTTTTTAAAGCGTGGGTAAATGCTTAAAGACGCCGAAAAACGTCACTAAATGATAAATTTTTGTGTCGTTATGGATCCTTTTTTTTGTAGTGTTATTTAAGCATTATACATTGAAAATCAACTTACTAATTGAATAATTAACTCAATTTCAGTCCAAATTATGACACAATTCATGTTCAATTTCAATTCAAACTATAACACAATTAACAAAATTCAAGTGTCAGTTTATCCAATTTCATGTATATAACATTATATTTAAAATTAAACAAATAAATAATTAAATCTAAATTACAAACTCTAATTTATTAAATTATCAAATTCATGAACAATAATGCAATGAATAATTCAAATAATAATATACTCACATCAAAACATCATAACAAATTTTAATTAATCTAACTTTAAGTTAAAGTTATTTTTGAAAATTTAATTTAGGGTAAAAATTAATAGATGAGAAATTGGGAATTAGTGGTGGGTGAAGGGGGTGAAATTGGTTTTTGGGAATTATTGGTGGACGATGGTTTGAATGAAAGAAGGGGAGGAGAACATATTGTCTATTTATATATTTTTTTAACCCTGTTTTGCTCTGGTGGGTTTTATTTTTTAATTTAGCCCGAGACAAAACAACGTCGTTTTTGTACCTGGATCGAATTAAAAAAAAAAGAAAAAAAGACGAAGCCACTGATTTTTTTTTTTTTTTTTTTTTGGGGGGGGGGGGGGGTTTGGGGTGTACAATGCTCCCCCAAATCCCTAAATTTCAAGGGAAGAGCCGCCAGCCAAACATCTCTATCTACTAGAGACGTTTTCCCGCAGCTACGCCACTAATGGTGATTATACGATGACATAGAGTTAACAAATTTGACTACATATATAGACAATCTATTAAATTTGAACCCCGTCATGTTGAAACCTAAACTGATGAATTACATACATTAAAAGTGAAACTTAATTTCTTTCTCAATGTGAGGAATAATTTTTTTTTTACCCTTATCTAATAAATATAGACAAAGTATCTGTAAGCGCCGGAATTGTACTTCCTTAAAAAAAAAAAAGTATAGTCGTACGACTTTAACTGCAGTCGTACGATTGTAATTAAACTATAGTCGTACGACTATAAATCATGGTAGGTGAGCCAACTCACACCCTAAAAGATGAAAAAACAGAAGGAGAAAAAGGGGGGCGCAAACAGGACAGAAGGGCAGACAAAAAAAACGAAGGAGAGAAAAAAGAAAAAGAGAGAAAAGAGAGAGGAGAAGAGAAAATCAGAAAGAAAAGAAAGAACTCATCATCAGAAACCCTTGCATTTGAAGATCTTTGGAACCAAAGTTCCTAACCCTAACTCAAGGAAAAAAGTGCGGATTTTAGTGGATTGGAGCGACGCCAGGGATCAATCCTACGGTGGACGCACGCCAAAAAGGTAGACGCTCCTTTTCCCCACTCTTTTACAAGCTTTCTGGGTGATTGGTGTGGTTTTGTGCCATTTCTATCCATTTTCTGCGTTTTCCATTTCTAGAAATCAAGAACAGTCGTGCGACTGTTCTTGAGTTTGATGAACAGTCGTACGAGTGTTCTTGATTTTAGGGTTGAGCATGGATCGGTTCGGTTCGGTTCAAAAACCGAACCGAACCGAAAAAACCGATCCAAAAAACACTGTATTTTATAAACCAATCCGATCCAAATTAAATTTTGGTTCGGTTCAGTCCAAACCAAACTGGTTTGGTTCGGTTCGGTTTGGACTAGCTCGAACCAAAAACATCAACTTTTTTTTTTAAAAAAATCAAAATAAAAATTTTATATAAATAGTTTGTTTAAAAAAAAAAAGAAATATAAAAAAATTAACTTAAAAAAAAGTAATACTAAATAATACTATTACATCACGCTAAAATACTAAAATTCTCTTCTTCTTTTTTTCAACTCTCAAGTTTTAACAACTATAAATTAGCATAAAAAAATCACAATATAAAACAATATAATGTTTAAAATTCTCTACAATTAGTATATATTAATTTTATAATTAATTTTAACATTTTACCAATTCTTCGGTTTTTCGGTTTTTTCGGTTTTGAACCGAACCAAACCGATCCGAACCGAAGTCCAAACTTCTTCATAACTTAAAACCAAACCGAACCAAACTATTAAATGGATCGGTTTGGTTCGGTTCGGTTCGGTTTGGATTTTCGGTTTTTGGACATTGGTTCGGTTTTGCTCACCCCTACTTGATTTCCAGTGTTTTCTTTCCAGTTTACTTTAAATAAAATTTTGGCGAGATTCTGACCTTGGATCGCTTACAGTCGCACGACTGTAGGGTATTTCCAGGATCAGAATTTTTGTTTTCAATCCCAAAAAATTTTCAAAAATCCATAAAAATTCAGAAAACCTCAAAAATCATCAAAATAAATTTTGTTGTGTGCATTCACGATCCTAGATTTAATTTTCAGTAAATTTGCATTTAAAACAATACCACGACGGAGACCCAGTTCTCCCGAAAACCGACCCACCTCACATGTAAAAAATGCATGCAAACCGGAAAAATTATTTTTAAAATGATTTTCCCACAAAACCAAAATACAGGGACGTTTCAAAATGTTTTCCAGGTCTAACCGGGCCGGCTAGCTGAGCCAACCCGGTTATCTCCTAAATGCATGCTCCCAATTATTGATTTTCCCAATTCTGTCCATTTGAGTCCTATTTGTGGCGTGCCGTAATATTGTGCTAACATTTGTTTTGCAGCTTTTTATTCTTATTTTTATTTTTGATGTATTTAATAGAACTAATCGTGTATCATAGGCAATTGTAACTTTTAGATAAATCGTGTATATTAGGCTGTTGTAAAAGTGAGTTCGAGAGTTTTTATTTTTTATTCGATCGGGTTGTAATAATTTAATAATTTACTATTTTACCTTAACCTATATGCGCGCTGTATGTCTATTTATTTTAATAAAATCGACTTTAGAGTTTGAATCTATGAACATTGACCAATTTTATTTTAATTAGACACGAAATAAGAGATTTGTCCGGACCCGAATCTCTGGATAGTGTAGCGGTCGTTTGTCCGGTTCAGCTACATTATAAATTTCCCTGTTGAGCTGAGCCGGGTGGCGATTCTACAATATTCATCGAGACTTAGGTCTCGGTTCTTTTATGCATAATTTCATTTATTTTTCAAAACCAATTTTTCAATTATAAAAACCCCACGCGATGGAGGGGCTCGTCCGAGATCGTGGCGCCCCTTCCGAAAGGGAGTCTCGCGTTCCGTCGAAAACGTCATCCGCTCACAGTATCCTATCAATTCAACTCCCTTAAATAATTTTTTTTTAAGAAAAACACCCTAAATTTAAATCTATACTTTTTTCTATCAATCAAAAATTTAAAAGGGTCAACTAGAAGGAATGTTAAACGATTTACTTAATTCAAAGGACGGATATTAAGTAAGATAGGAGAAGCTGGGTAAAAGGGATGAAATAGACAAACTTTTTTTTATGAGTTTAAGTTGTATTAAGAAGACCTTGAGAAAATGTTAGAAAAATTATAAAAAGAACAATGTAGGGTTCACAATCACATCATAAGCTGAAAAAAAAAAGTGTTTGTGCTTACATTTGACATGAAAAAAAGCTAAGTGAATACCTTTATAAAGAATATCTTCAGTGGGCGGATTGGAGTCGAATTCCTACATTTCCAAATTTTCCAACTTAGAATCATCACAAAGAAGTGCAGAAATTTGTTAGAAAAGATCCTCTAAACATACCCACCAATTGAATAAAGAAGTCACTAACTTGAAAAGGAACGACTATTTGAATCCTCATCCATTCGAACAAAGACCTCTAGATAATAAGGCTATCATGACAATTAAAGGAAGATCTTGAGTCTCAAGAAGGTCACAGTTGGGACAACAAGCATTGTCAAGGGAAGGGATGTTCAAATTTGCAAACGACCATGAGCAAGCACCCATAACAAGAATCTCACCTTGGGGGGGACAAGAAGCTCTTCAACTATACATGAAGTGAACTGAAATGGGCCAACAGAGTGGCTGTGTTTAACGAAACTCTGGTGATGAATGAGCCAGCGGTAAAAGCTACGCTCCGACGGGCAAACTAGAAAAATGGTCCAAACAATCACCTACAGAAATACCAGGTAGCAGCTGCTGCATCTGAGCTAGATCAGAGAGATGGTTATGCCGTGAATGTCTTTTCCAAATCGGTCTACCATTCATAGCCAAAGGAGAAGACATAGCATGTGAAACTGTAATGAAGGGGTCTGCTGCCAGATTATAGTGTGCTGGATATTGATATTTAATAGCAGAATTACCAGTCCAGACATCGTTCCAAAAGCTAATACTCCTAGCATCACCAACCCGAGCCGAAACCTGCAAACTAAAAAAAATTCCAGACTTCCTCATTTCTGATGCAAGCAGTAATAATTCCTCACCGAATGGGTGATAAATGATGAAAATTCCAATTAACAAAAGTATTCCAATCTGACAAACAAAGCAAATTAAAATAAAAAGTACGCCATAAGGACGAAGTGCCGTCTACAAGAGCCTTCCAAATCCATTTAAGAAGAAGACTAGTATTTGTAATTGTAAGATGATGCAAGTTCAAACCTCCCAAATTAAAACGAAGACAATTATTATCCACCAATTTTACAAAAATCCTGCTCCTTAGCATTTCCTTTCCAAAGACGATTCTTCATATATTGTTCAATCCTATTGGAAATTGCAACTGGCATTCGGAATAGATACATAGGATAGACCAGCATACTGCTAATTACTGGTTTTGTCAAAGTCCATCTACTAACATAGGAAAGACAAGACCCTTGCCACATAGTCAACCAAAAGTCAATTCTACTCAACAACAAATTCCAATCAAGGACTATTAGCTTTTTTATAAGACACTTGATAAATACATCATTCTACAAATCTACATAATAAGTACCAAAACTTTCTAAATCCAAAAATAACAAATAAATTAACAAGCGTAGTAATGTATTATAAAAACCAATGCAAATAAATCAAAGTTCCAAACATTTTTAAGTTCTAAATAAACATTTTGGATAGCTGAATCATAAAATTGTATTCTTTCACACAACAGTTGAAAAATATAATAACATTTTACAACCAAATTTGAGTAAAGGATAACCGAAGGGATATACTAAGTCAGAGTTAGCTTAACCATAAAACCAATAAAACAAAAGCTTTAGGCTCCTATTTATTTTTCAATGCCACAAAATTTTTCTTCCAAGAAATTGTGAATATTGATAATTCTAATATTTCATAAATATTTTTTACCGATCATTTTATGGTCCTTTATATATACATACACACATTTTCTCCCAATCGTTGGTATTTTGGAGGAACCCATCCCGGTGATGAACAAAACTTTTTTGATGGAATATTCGTTCATCACTAGGGTTCGTGACAAAGAAACCATGTTCAAATTATGCAACAAAACCAAAAGGAGAATAATAGAAATCTCACTGTTGCCGTCTCCGCAATGATTTTGTTTTGACAGGAGCTTCAAGTGTAGTTACTCTGTGCTCACACATGCGGAGCTTTACGAATAAATCGAGTGCTGGCTCACGGACAAGAATGGTGTGTCTCCCTTCCTCCTTACTTGGTCGAATACTCTACTAATTAGGGAAGGAAAAAATTTTTCCTTCAATATCCTAGGGTTGGTCGAATTAGGTTAGAAAGGGAGAGAGAGAGAGTTGATTTTTTTTTTATGAGATTAACTAATTAATTAAATATCTTTTCATATCTAAATATAAAAAATAATATCTCAAATTTTAAACTCTTTATAATCTGATATGGAAAACATCCCAGATATTTACATAACAAATATCTAGATTTTTTTTAAATCATATGGCTTTGTTTACTTACATAGAACTTAACAAATTAAGCCCAGCAAAATAAAGCAACCTTAATTAACACCATTATAAATATATATGTATAAAGATTATAAATATATATATAGTCCATAATGAATCCACCCAAACTTCTATGTGTGCAATCCTGTAGACTCATCTTAAATTGGCAGTGGGCCGGAATTAACATTCGGGCCACTAATTATAAGTGGCTCTAGCAAGCCATTGCAACTACCCAATTAGGATAGAGATGTCAAAATGTTGTAGACATGTAACTGTAGTAACCTTATATGATCCTTTACTCATTAGATATCGGTGTCCTACACAAAGCATGGTTTCGTCACTTAAGTGTTAGGACATTACTTGACATCTAAATAAACTAAAGAACACAAATACATGATTAATCAGTAATCATTCTATTTGGATACGGCTGTACGCTAATATCATCTCTCAATTAAGAGAGTGGCAATCCCTTCACATTACCCCCACTCCCAGCATGATTCCTGGCATACCCAATTTACCCATTCTCGGCACCCTGTTATAGACCCATTATGCACACATCAAAGAATCAGAGATCACGTCCAAGACTGTAGTAATATCAGGTCTATAGATCCAATATAAGCATCACTTGAGAAACACATATGATACTGGACCATGTAGTGTTCTCACAAGATGATTGATCCAGTACACTGTTCACTAGCTAACATGTACTCATGTCCTTGATTAACAATTTAAGTCCCATGGTTAGTAAAACACTACCCATCTCACAAAGATCATATTAGTCTTTAGTTATAATCATTATGATTATTATAACAGACTAAGAATGGTTTTAAAACTGTGTTCTTTACACTCGTGGTCTTACTTGTCCAATACATGCTCTTAACAAATATGAGTAAACAACAGTCTATGGATTCTCTTTATTTATTAATTACATAAGAAATGTTTTTAACTCGAAAAATCATTAGGCCTGAATAGGTAGCCAAAAGACAAAAAAAAAGTATCACTAACTTGTCAATTACGGATAAAATGGGAGAAAATTTCATATGTAATTGATTAATCTACGAAGAGGAATAAACAAGATAATGCCTTTATTAATTTAAAGAATGTATGTACATATACAAATAACTAAATACAACATCTAGGACTAGGGCATACACCAACATGTATTTCTTCTCATTTATATCAACCACACGATCTTCTTTTCACCTACTTCAATTACAATTTTTTTCATAATATATGCCCTATTTTTTCTATTATTTCACATTTCATAATAATTAAATCTAGAAAATTTTTCAATTCTTTGATGATCCAATTTAAAATATATTTCAAGAGAATTTTCAACTCTTTTAAACTTGAAGTATTACATATTGTAAGTCATTCATTTTTTAGGCACAATTAGTCATATTCAGTTAAATAGTAAATGAGATTTATTTGATTTGTTAAAAAGCTCATGTAGTCGATAAAAATGCATGTGTGATAGTATATTATCACTTCTACGTCCATATTTAATAGTTTAAAAATATTTTCTTATATATGCTTTATGTTGAATTTTTTCAATTTATTATAATATAAATAACTAATTGAAGAGTTATAACAAAGAAAATTGGAATAATAAGTTTTATATAGAAAAAAACTTGAATTACTTTTTATTGTGTTATTTCTTTCTAAATGTTCAATTGTGAAATTCGCTTTAGGCATCTTCTTACATTGAGACAGACTTGTACTCAATAACCTACCTAAATCTATCTCAGATAGTCCTATAATCTCAATCCTGTCCAAAATCCTATTATTAGACCTGGTAACCGGGTGGGCTAGGCTTGGGCAGGCCAAATCAGGCCTTTAAAAGAAAGCATTGTCCAAGCCCCAACAAGGTCATCCTATTAAAAATGTCGAGATGGGTTGGAATTGGAAAATATCTTTCCAAGTCCAACCAACTCAGCCGCTAATTCCATAGTGATAAGTAAACAAGCATTAAAGAAGAGATAATCCAAAGCAATCAAATCTAAACAATCTAAACTTTAAACACAACATAAGCAAGAAAATACTAAAACATTGCAATTTCAAATTAAAATCAAAACACTAAAATTAATAGAAGATAATTGAACATTTCTTCATTGCCGTTGTAGTTTCCAGCTACACTACAAGCTGGAAGTCCATCACTGCATGTCACACCTATTCCTTTTTCCAATATCACTATTCCTCAATGAAAAATTGGGCAGCATTTCCCCTATATTATGGATATCTACTAATCTGTCAACTTGCCATCCTGTCAATTCATATACATATAACCACATCGGATACATATATCTAGACCTGTTAATTGGACGGGCGGCCCGCTCAGCCCGCCCAAGCCCGCACTAATTTTAGAGGGCTTGGACATACATTTATCATGTTTGGCCCGGCCCGGCCCAAGCCCGTAAAAGCCCGGATTCTAAAGGGTTGGGCTTGATTAAACAATATAAAGCCCTGGTAGCCCGGCCCGCCCGTTATATATATGTATTGGTTATTAAAATATTAAATACAAATTATAATTTATTAATCAAATATAAATCTTAATACTATTGATTAAGTAATTAACTCTACTGCCGCCTCTCACCAGGCTTTTCATATTCCACAAATTTAAATCCTATCGTCTTTATATTTTACTTTTTAAGTAATTAACTCTAATTATAACACTCATTTATACAGACTTTATTTAGTATTTGAGAATATTAGAACAAGTTTGTGCTATTTTTTTTCAAGGATATTGTTGTGTTTGAAATTTAGATTATTTTGGATTTAACTTTTTTATGGCATTGGTTTAACTTACATTTTATTTTAAAACTATTAAATTTTTTTAGATAAATAAAAAAATAAATTTTGCGGGTTCAATTGGGCGGGCATGGGAAGAGAGGTTTCAAGTCCGGCCCGGCCCGGCCCGAGCCCGTCATTTCCACAGGAAGGGCTGGGCAAGGCTTGGACAATATAATTTTAATGAAAAGCCCGTTAAGCCCGGCCCTAGCCCGGCCTAGCCCGCCCAATTAACAGGTCTACATATATCCATATACACATATCACCAAAACTTTTCATCCATTTGTAATCAATATACATTCAGTTTTTCTAACATATCTACTATATTTGCAATATAACAGATTAACACCAGAGATATATACAAAAGATCCATCTAAGTTGGCCCAACCTCTTCTAAAAAAACTTGACGAAGGTCCATGAAAGCAGCAGGAGCATTAGTAAGTCCGAACGGCATGACAAGGAATTCATAATGACCATACCGAGTTCGAAAAGCTGTTTTCAGTACATCAATTTCCTTAATCTTCAATTGGTGATATCCTGACCGTAAATCTATCTTGGAAAACACTTTGGCACCTTGTAACTGATCAAATAGATCATCAATGCGAGGTAGAGGATATTTGTTCCGAATTGTAACTTTATTCAGCTGGCAATAGTCAACAATCTCATGGACCCATCCTTCTTCTTCACAAACAACACAGGAGCTCCCCATAGTGAAACACTAGGCCGAATAAAACCTTTATCTAGTAGCTCCTGCAGTTGCACCTTCAATTCTTTCAACTCTGCTGGAGCCATTCGATATGGAGCTTGGGAAATAGGAGCAGTCCCAGGCTGAAGATCAATAGAGAATTCGATTTCCCTATCCGGGGGCAAACCTGGAAGCTCATCTGGAAATACATTAGGAAATTCTCTAACTGCAGGAACGTTTTCTAGTTTTGGGCCCTCCTGCTTTGTGTCAATCACATACGCTAGGTATGCTTCACAATGCTTTCTAAGTAGCCTTTTTGCTTTCATGGTTGATATCACACTTGATGGAAACACTGCAGCTGTGAGAGGACGACATTTTTCGGAACGTGCGGTGAAGCGGGAACTGGGATTTTCTTTTTGTGTGATGATGTGTGGTTTTGAAAACGGGTTTTAATCTTCCTTAAAAAAAACCTTTCATTTTATGGAAAAACCTTTTTTTTAGAAAACTTGATTTTATGGAAAAACCTTTTTTTTAGAAAACTTGATTTTAAGTCTGAATTTTGGAAAATAGGTTTTTTAGAAAATCCCAATTTAAACTTAAAAATCTGGAAACCTAAATTTCGTGATGAGATACAGAGTCACCACCCTGATCAGCTCATCCGAGAAATTCCGGTACAGCTCCCTACCAAGTGTAGACACAGTACCTAATCCAGAGATTCAAGGTTCAGGCAACACATCTACTAATCCTCAACTTATTCTCAATTATTATTTCATAATACGATATGACATTCACTTAATTCTACCTATTTTACCTTCTTTTATTTTTAGTTAATGCTCATATAAATGACATAAATGTAAATCATAAAATAAAGCGCAAAAAAGTAAAGTGCGGGAAAAGTAAAGTAATAGCCAAATTATACAACCCGAAAAAGAAAAACTCTCATCCTCACCATTTACAACCTCCTATAATACATGATAGTCTAAAAAGTACAATCGCCTAAATACACGAGATAATTTATTAAATACATCAAAAATGAAAAATAAAAAGCTACATCCAAATATAGTTAGCACAAGTAAATGGGATCATGCATAGGGGGATAATCAAGAAGTCTGGACGACTACTCGATTAAACCTAGAAAATATTTTGTAGAAACACCTTGTAGATTTTGCGAATGAAAACTAATTTTGAAAACAATTCGGCTCGTTTTACATGCATTTTCCCACTTTTAGTGGACTGGATATCCCGGAACCAAGGGGTTCCCTTCGTGAGTGGGCCTAAATTGAACATCCATCTAAGGTCTAAAAATGTAAACGCGCTAAAAATATGTTTTGAATAGGAAGGAGACATAAAATTACAAGTTAGAGGCCCAAAAGGGCAAAATTGTAATTCTACCTCTCAAACTACAGCCGAGCGGCTGCAGGGCTCTAGAATCAATAATTCGGTTTTCTTTTCTCGTTTTGAAAATTGTTTTAGAATTTTAATGGTTTCGGGCAATCCGGGATTTCTGGAAACTCATAAAATTCCACAAAACGGATCTAGATCGAATTAAAACGTGTCCCGAAATCCCTAAAAACCCAAAATCATCAAACTCCAATCTTACATCCATCAATTGAAAATCTGAAAACAGTAAATCTAAACATGTATGGATGTAATTAGACCGATAATATTCATGAAAAACACATTTAGTTTGAAAACAGAAGCGTTATCGGTCGATTTAGGGCATTCGGAGCTTCTGCCCTGGAGATTATAGCCGAGCAGCTGTAATCAAAGGATTATAGCTGTGCCACTGTAAGGTTATAGCTGTGCGGCTATAATCATCAAACGGAGCGGCTGTAACCGGGTTCACTTCCAGATTTGAGAAAAATGCAAAATCATAAACAAATAACACCCAGAACAATTCAGAATGAGTTTTTAGGGCCTCTCAGAGTATACCTTGTCTGTGTTCCAGTGTTTTGGATCCCTAGGAACAGATTCGGACACCAAAAAATCCCTTAAAGTCACGAATAACCTGAAATTGTCTATGATCTTCCGAAGCCCGAACGGAACCCCAAATCAATCCGAATGAATATTGACTTGATCAAAATCACTCCAGAAGGCTAACCCTCATAAAATCCTAATTGTTTCTATGGATTAAGTTGAAGTTTTTATGATTTTTATTAAATTATTTGATTTTTCTCTCTTCTCTCTTTAAAAACCCTAATTTCTTATTTTTTTATTGCAAAATGTAGCTGTCTATTCTCTTACCTAGACCTAATTTTATTTTCTGGCTTTTATATCTCCCAAATTAAGTTAAAAATCCGAATTAAAGAATGATTTTGCCCTATTTAGGAAGTTTGATAATTACAGCAGAGCAGCTGTAATATAGTCGAGCAACTGTACGATAGCCGCATGGTTTTAGCACTATAGCCGAGCAGCTATAGTAGCCAGTTTTGCATTTCTCACCCTTTTTCTCACTTTTCTCTCTGGTTCTCTTAAGT
Organism: Euphorbia tirucalli; assembly: GCA_039660915.1. NCBI lineage: Eukaryota > Viridiplantae > Streptophyta > Magnoliopsida > Malpighiales > Euphorbiaceae > Euphorbia > Euphorbia tirucalli. The sequence goes on along the minus strand of CM077636.1, from coordinate 22,919,624 downwards.
ACTCACTCGACCTTCTTTGGGGTTCCGTACCAAGACTTGTTACACTTCTTCGGGTCATCCGAGACATGTCTGACGTCATTTCAGTCATTCTGAATCAGCCTCATGTTTATCCGTGAAGAAGGTAATAAAGGCTTTCATCATCGAGGTCGGGAAAAAACCAGTGCAGGCTGCCTCTCGCGTGACCAAAGTCAACTTAGACTGGTGCTTGTGCTCAATTCGAGTTTGGTCTCGCTATAAGGAGCACAGTGAGAAGGAGAAAAGGGAACGTACCTGGTGTCCAGCTGTGGAACACGTCTCAGGTTGGTGGTGCTTAAGTTGATGATTCAAGGACTTGTTTCGCTGTCTGTACGAAACAAAATATAGCTTGAGTTGATCTGAATTCAAGGATTTGCTCCGATGTCTGTACGAAAGAAACTCCTGCTTGAGTTGAGTTAAATTTAAGGATTTGCTCCTATGTCTGTGCGGAGGAAAATCTTGCTTGAGTTGATATGAATTCAAGGATTTGTTCCGATGTTTGTGCGGAAGAAATCTTGCTTGAGTTGAGTTGAATTCAAGGATTTGCTCTGATGTCTGTGCGAAGGAAAATCTTGCTTGAATTGAATTGAATTCAAAGATTTGTTATGATGTCTGTGTGAAAGAAAACCTTGCTTGAGTTGAGTTGAATTCAAAGATTTGCTCTGATGTCTATGCGGAACAACATCTAGCTTGAGTTGACTCTCCGTGGTGCTTGTGTCATGGATAGAACTATGCTGACTTCAAGGATTTCGACGTCTGTTCGAAACAATGGTCTAGCTCGATTTGAGTTGATTCAGGGACGTGCTTCGACTCCATTGCGAAGCAGAGGACTTTGCCCAAATTAGATTGATGCTCTAGGGACGTGCTTTGACTCCATCGTGAAGCAAAGGACTTTGCCCGGATTGGGTTGATGCTTCAGGGACGTGCTTCGACTCCATTGTGAAGCAGAGGACTTTGCCCGGATTGAATTCTACTTGTGAATTGATGTTTATGAAAGGTAAGGGTATTTTGGTAATTTTGTAGATTAGAAAGTTAGTGTCCTTTGGAGGTAAGGTACTTTGGTCATTTGACTTCTCGTGGGGCCTATGTCATTTGGTATCCCTTTTGGTGAGGAAAAGGGTATTTTGGTCATTTGGTAGCTTGGTGGCTAACAAAAGGGCATTTTGGTCATTTCACGTCTAGTGGAGCTTATATCACTAGGGGGAGAAATATTTCAATGTTTTGATTTCCCGTGAAGCTTATGTCACTAAAGGGAAGGTGTATTGGCCATCTAGTAGTTTGGTCACTAATAGAAGGGCATTTTGGTCATTTCACTTCTAATAGGGCTTGTGTCACTGAAGGAAAGGATAATAGTGTTTCCCGTGAAGCTTGTATCACTAAAGGAAAGGTGTTTCAGCCATCTGGTAGCTTGGTTCCTAACAGAAGGGCATTTTGGTCTTTTCACTTCTAATGGGGCCTGTGTCATTGAAGGAAAGGATAATAGTGTTTCCTGTGAAGCTTATGTCACTAAAGGAAAGGTGTTTTGGCCATTTGGTAGTTTGGTTGTTAACAGAAGGACATTTTAGTCATTTCACTTCTAGTGGGGCTTGTGTCACCGAAGGAAAGGATAATAGTGTTCCCCGTGAAGCTTGTGTCACTAAAGGAAAGGTGTTTTGGCCATATGGGAGTTTGGTTGCTAACAGAAGGACATTTTGGTCATTTTACTTCTAGTGGGGCTTGTGTCACCGAAGGAAAGGATAATAGTGTTTCCTGTACAGCTTGTGTCACTAAAGGAAAGGTGTTTTGGCCATTTGGTAGTTTGGTTGCTAATAAAAAGGCATTTTGGTTATTTCACTTCCATTGGCGCTTATGTCACCAAAGGAAAGGATAATAGTATTTCCCCTGAAGCTTGTGTCACTAAAGGAAAGGTGTTTTGGCCATTTGAGAAGCTTGACTACCTCTCTTGATGTTTTGAAGTTGTTTCGAGTACGTATTCATTCCTTGATCGATAATTTTGGAAACAAAAATTTTTGCCCCTCCGATCAAGAATGAATACGGACTGAATATCTTGCCCCTTAATGCCATTGAAATCAGCTTTCTGTTGGTGTAGCAATATCGTTGAAATCGGCTCTCTGTGGTGGAGCGTAACATTGAAATCGACTCTCTGTGGTGGAGCAATACCACTGAAATCAACTCTCTGTTGTGGAGCAATACCATTGAAATTGAATCGGGAGTGCGTATTTATTCCTTCATCGATAATTTTGGAAACAAAAATTTTTGCCCCTTCGATCAAGAATAAATACGGCTTAATTGTTTTGCACCTAGATAACTGCAAAAGACAAGGAATACCCTTCTCAAGATTATATCGGCGTAAACGTGAATTCTGAAAATTGAGAAAAGTCTCTTACTTGGGATTTGAGGATGCCCCAGTGTCAGGTTATTTCTGCTTTCAGAGTACTCACAGCTCGAGACAGCCTGATGATGACAGCATGTACCTGTACTTGAGTTAACATTGATGCGTGTATGCATGTGTGTGTGTATGTTTTGAATGTATGTGTATGTCCATGTCCTGGATGCATATGCATATGATTATGGTGCTTTTTATGCTGTGTTTGGTGTAAACAACTATTGGGATTGAGTGCCGAGAGTCCACTCGCTTGAGGGCAGAGGTTGACTAGTTGCGTCGGCGGGTCACCAAGTTAGAGATCATGAGTCCGACCTTTAGAGATCGGGTGGATGATTTGGAGGCCCAGATGGGTCTGCCCCTAGTGGGATATTTCTGATGTGATAGCTAAGACCTGGGCCGGAGGTGTCTAGCTACTTGGATTGACCCTTGTGACTTTCTACTTTCCCGCTCAGTTGTACAGACAGTATGGTCAGCTGTAGGGGGCCCCTCGAGCTATGTGCACCACCGAGTGCAGAGTGTTTAGACCACAGTGGCCTTGACACATGCAGCATTAGTGGATGCATCCTATTCGCACTAAGATTTTGAGATATGATAGTACTACGCTTGTGGAGATAGATGCTTGCTACAGAGTTTGGCAAATTGACCTGATTGATTGCCCCACGAGATGTGGACGTGAGGTGCTGACTTTGAGGTAACTTAGTCTTTGGAGGATTAGAGTTATCTGAGCTTGATGCTACTGTGTGACTTTTATTCTTTTTTCTTTTGTTTTTTTTTATTTCCTAATTTTTGCATAGGTCGCCCTTTCGGGTTTTCGGCCTATCGAGCTGTCTTTACTTTTGCCTGAACTGCCCTTTTAGGTTTTCAATTTAGGAGACTTTATTTTGTACCCTAACTTTTGCACAGACCGTCCTTTCGAGTTTTCGATCTATCGAACCATCCTAATTTTTGCATGGACCGCCTTTTCGGTTTTCGATCCATCGGACTCTTTTTTTTTTTTTTTTTGAAGTGAGATGCATGTAAACCAGAAGTATGTACAACCATGTATACATGATGCGAATTCAATTTCAAGCAGACTTGGGACATTTAAGCAAGTAGAGTAAAGCGTTCATTCATTCATTCATTCATTAATAATGTTTTAGCACAATGCACATCAAAAAGATGAAATGAAGTTAAGAACAGAATCAGTAATGGTATCCGTCTCAACCGAATCCACGACTGCCACCAACCGGTTTTTGCAGATTTTCCTGCTGATAGTGCTCACCTCACTGTCCTAACTTTTGCATGGATCGCCTTTTCGGTTTTTGATCCATCAGATTTTTTTTTACACACGGTGTCATCTGAGCTTGTCTTGATTGATGCGGTTGATGGCTTGGCTTTTGCTTCCACTCCATAGACCAATGAGTACAGTGTTTGTCTAATTGGTACTCCGGTGCTAGTTTTGCATCCTTGCAAGACAACTGGAAGCATATCGGCCTAATTTATATAGGTAACTGTCATTTGGACAGAATCTTCTTTAATAGATTTATAAGCCGCTTCTATCGCCCCATTGGCTTGTGGGAGATACGGAGATGATCTATAATGCTCCATCTCCTTTATCCTATAACACTGCGTTTTTGCCCCTTGGAATGGCAGGCCATCATTTGTCATGACATGATAACACTTTTTTTTTTCTTTTTTCTTTGTCGGTAACATTCATATATAACTCTGCTCCTACCCACTTTGAGAAGTAGTTGACGGTTACAACCATGGAGCGATGCCTATTTAAGTCTATGGAGCTCTTGCTTGGCTTATTTCGTCTTCGAATCCTTTGGAACTTGGTGTTCGGTAATTTCTCTGTCACCCTGGGACAACACCGTACAGCTAGGCAAAGATTTCCATGCGCTTTTGTGGTACTTTTGCAATTTTCTTTCCTCTCATCAAGCATGAGATGGATATCATTTTCAAGTCATCATCTGTCCTTAGATTCATTTCATGCATTGATGCATCATGTGCGTTAAAGGCATTAAATGAATGTTTGTATGCATGCAAAGTTCCATTCGAAAGAATATCACACAAGTAATTGAAACCAAATTCTATTGAATTAAACACCTTGGGGGTTGAATTGTTCACATGATAAATGAAAAAAAAAAATAAAAAAACTAAAACATCAAAATGGCTATCGTCCTCCACATGCGGAGGGTCTTCTTTTATTGCAACATCCTAGATCTCAACAGTTTGTGCACCCGGGCTAGCCAAAATTGGGCAGGGGGTTGTTCTAGACACTCGGTTTCAAAGCTGGCTCTGCAATCTTACCATCAGCAACCAACTGCCTGATGGCCTTGATCAACTGGGTGCACTCATTTGTACGGTAACCCGTCATCACATGATATGAATAGAAGTTATCTTTATCCACCTCAACTGGAGGCGAAAATGGCCTCAGACTCTACAACAGCCCAGCCTTTCTGCACTTAGCAAAAATCCAGCACATTGCTTCAGCCCATGGACTAATGAGCCTTTGAGGAGTTCGTCTTCCCTGGTTCATGGCAGCCACATCCGCCTCTTGCACTCCAATCGAGGTTGCTTTCGGAATCATCCGAGCACTAGACCTGGCTGAGGTAGCCATAGAACTACTGCCTTGGTACCCTTGAGAGTACCCCTGATTACTTCTGTAGGAGCTTAAACTCTGTCTACCCCTTCCTGGAACACTTCTTCCCGAGCTAGGGACCACCTGAACAATACATCCCTCATTCTCGACCGGGGCTTGGGCCAGTTGAATGGTCTGACCCTTATTGGTGGTCATAATAGCTTGTATTTGCTCCCTCAATGTAGCTTAAACTCATCAAAATTCAGAAAACTCCTTATGAATGCTGCCATGTCAAAAGGTGTATTCCTACTATTTCCGTCAGCCATTTCTATTATGTCTGCTTCTTCTACAAAGTTTGACTATCAACAGGTAAAGAAGGCAACTGAACCTCAACTTCCCGATCCGAATCCGACCTCGAATTGACCCCTTCCACGGTGACTGGTTCTGATTCAACTGACTGAGCTGGTTGACTCGACTCTGACTCAACACGAACTAACCGCTTCGAGGTTCGACTCCAAACTGCACGTTCAATATGAGGTTAAAATTTCGAATGGATGTCGTGAACCTAGAGTCGACACACTAAGTGGCCTGTATGGTATGTTCATGTTCATGATTGAATGATGTTTCATGGATAAGGGTAATGATGAAAATGACCTTTATATTTTCCTTTTTTTAATTTTGGACATTCCAAGCATACCCTGTGCCATACAAAAGACAATGCAAAAATGTCATGTGTGAGCCATCACACGGACAGAGGTTCGACACCTTCAGGGCACCTAGTGGATGTCATGACATTTGTACCGACACATACACAGAGGTTCGATACTTCATAGGTCAATGAGATGATATGAAGTGGTGGTATGGGAGCTGTTCCATAGATAGAGGTTTGATGCTTTTATGGCATCTTGGATGAAGTGATGATACTAACAAGTCGGGTGTAACTCGAGACAAGGACAGAATTTCAGCGTTCGTGGAACACCTTGTATGATTTAGGAATGTTATGAAATGTCCTAATATAAGTTCTAGTTCGGCACACATGGAGTACCTCGAATGACTCATCAATGTTATGAAACAACCCGATGTGGATCGTGACACACAAGCAAGACTTTGGCATCACCATTACACTAATGATGAATGGATATGATGCCATGAAATGATATCGTGTGACCCGCCACGCGAGTATAAACCTAAGACCATCGTGGTCCTCTAATGAGTGAAATGAGGTAATGAAATGGCCAAGCGCAATCCGGTGCATGGGCGGAATACGGGGTAGTTTTTGGGGACACCCGATATGTCATGAAATGAAATGATCGTAAAGGGCATACTTAGAACATCCTTTAATTTTAGATGGGATGAGATGAGATGAATGCCTATGTCATACAAAATGCAAGTGGCTTCACAAAAACATGGTTAGGATGCATGACACACAAGATGATGTCGTGTATGCTTTATGAAATATGAACACACAGAATGTATATTGCACACGAATAAGATGTTAAGGCTGCATGAAAATTATGGTTAGTATAATACTACACGTATGATGATGCTTCAAAATGGCTGCATAAAAATGTGGTTAGAATGGCATACAGATGATGCGTGTTTTGATGTCGAATATAAAGGTCAAAGATAGAAGAACCACATAACAAATATTAGCACACACAACAACATGCTCACCCTTCCAACCTTATTCCTCCGTTAGATTGGTCTCGCATTCTTCCTAGGTATTGGGTCTCTTTGGTATCAACAGGGGATACCAAAGGCATACTCTCAATATCCAATTTACAAATATATGTTTTGGTAGTCCTAAGGGGAAGTTACTAGGCCATTACATGAATGTATGAGTCAAACCAAGGGTCGTACAGGTTCCCATAGCGAAAATACACTCCTCATCATAGAACACGATATAAGGTTCATGTTGTGCTATGAGTGCTTTATCTCCTTGGGTGCCTCCAGTCCTAGCGGAAGAGGTAGGTCACCTTTGGAAATAAACTAGGCTAATCATGTGTTAGAGGGATTAAAGAAGAGAAAATGTCATGCTATACGGTTGTGAATGAGATATCGGATTATGGATTTAATAATTGACCACAAGTAAGGATATACTTCGATTGTTGCCTAAGCTCCTTAAGTTTTTAAGAAAACTTTTTTAAAGAAACCGTTGATCCCCAGCAAAGTCGCCACTATGAAAGGACGACATTTTTTGGAACCCGCGGTGAAGCGGGAATCAGGGATTTTCTTTTTGTGTGATGATGTGTGGTTTTGAAAATGGGTTTTAATCTTTCTTAAGAAAACCTTTCATTTTATTGGAAAAACCCTTTTTGTAAAAAACTTGATTTTAAGTGTGAATTTTGGAAAATAGGTTTTTTAGAAAATCCCAATTTAAACTTAAAGATCTCAAAACCTAAATTTCGTGATCAAACACAAAGTCGCCACCGAGATCAGCTCATTCGGGAAATTCCGGTACAGCTCCCTACCAAGTGTAGACACAGTACCTAATCCAGAGATTCAAGGTTCGAGCAACACATCTACTAATCCTCAACTTATTTTCAATTATTATTCCATAATACGATATGACATTCACTTAATTCTACCTATTTTTTCTTCTTTTATTTTTAGTTAATGCTCATACAAATGATATAAATGTAAATCACAAAATAAAGAGCAAAAAAGTAAAGTAATGGCCAAATTAGACAACCCGAAAAAGAAAAACTCTCATCCTTACCATTTACAACTGCCTATAATACACGATAGTCTAGAAAGTACAGCCGAAATACACGAGATAATCTATTAAATACATCAAAAATGAAAAATAAAAAGCTGCATCCAAATATGGTTAGCACAAGTAAATAAAGCACACCAAGGACTCACATACGACAGAATAGGGGTATTTTGGGAAACGGGATCATGCATAGGGGGATAATCGAGAAGTCCGGATGACTACTCGATTAGACCTGGAAAACATTTTATAGAAACGCCCTGTAGATTTTATGAATGAAAACCAATTTTGAAAACAATCTGGCTCGTTTTACATGCATTTTCCCACTCTTAATGGGCCGAATATCTCGGAACCCAGGAGTTCCATTCGTGAGTGGGCCTAAATTGAACATCCATCTAAGGTCTAAAAATGTAAACACGACAAAATCTGTTTTGAATAGGAAGGAGACACAAAATTACAAGTTAGAGGCTCAAAAGGGCAAAACTGTAATTCTGCCTCTCAAACTACAGCCGAGCGGCTATAGGGCTCCAGAATCGACAATTCAGTTTTCTTTTCTCGTTTTGAAAATTGTTTTAGAATTTTGATGATTTCGGGCAATCCGGGATTTCTGGAAACTCATAAAATTCCACAAAACGGATCCAAATCGAATCAAAACGTGTCCGAAAATCCCTAAAAACCTAAAATCAAACTCCAATCTTACATCCATCAATTGAAAATTTGAAAACTGTAAATCTAAACATGTAAGGATGCAATTTGACCAATAATATTCATGAAAAACACATTTGGTTTAAAAACGGAAGCGTTATTGGTCGATTTAGGGCATTCGAAGCTTCTGCCCTGAAGATTACAGCCGAGCGGCTATAATCAGAGGATTACAGATGTGCCACTGTAAGGTTATAGCCATGTGGCTGTAATACACCGTGCAGCTAAAATCATCAGACGGGGCGGCTGTAACTGGGTTCACTTCCAGATTTGGGAAAAACCCAAAATCATAAACAAATAACACTCAGAACAATTCAGAATGAGTTTTTAGGGCCTCTTAGAGTATACCTTGTCTGTGTTCCAGCATTTTGGATCCCCAGGAACGGATTTAGATACCAGAAAATCCCTTGAAGTCACGAATAACCCGAAATTGTCTATGATCTTCCGAAGCCCGAATGGAACTCCGAATCAATCCGAATGAATATTGACTTGATCAGAATCACTCCAGAATGTAGATACCCGATTTTGTCCGGGTTAATTTTATTATTTTTAGACGCGTAATTTATTGATTAACAATATATTTTAATTTTTTGAAATTTTAAAAATTGAATTACTAATAAAATGCACACAAAAAAATTAAATGATCTTTTACAGATTTTTTATAGTGTAAGAGTAATGATAAAAATAATAACAATAATAATAACAGTAAAAACCAGAATTTAGTAGTAATAATAAAAATGATAATAATATTGAAAAGTGTCCAAATTGGGCAGCAGAAAATATGGCATAAAGTATGATTATGGCACAAGGTATGGCCAACCTAATAAGAAAATCAGTCCCTAAAATTACACAAGGGGCAAGACCCAAAATTACTAAAATTACAACTTTAGCCCTAAAAGCTCTCTAATTTTACAAGTTTGGGGACTGCCCCTCTTTTGCCTATAAAAGGGCAGTCCCACAACACAGCAAGGGGAACAAAAAAAAAAAGGCAGATACATAAAAAAACCAGAGAATAAAATCCAATTCTTCAACCCTGAGAAGCACCAGGTTCTGTTTCTTCCAGCCCAAACAAATCATTTCAGCTTCCTCATCTCCTCTTGCTGCCTGGATTTCTTTTAAACTTCACCTATTGCAAAACACAAACCAAAATCACCTCAAAGATAATTCAGAATATCATAAAAAGCCACAAATCAAAACGGCAATATGTATGTGTTTCTTCCAATTCTCTTTATAAACTAATGCAAAAATAAAAACATCTATGTAATACATATCCATCAACAGTGTAGAGACATGCTATGTCTATACCAAATATTAGTGCCTCTTTAGCTAATTTATCTATTTATTTCATTTTTTTTCTTTCCCTTTATTTTCTTATCTTTTCTTTTATTTCATATATTCATCCAAGAATAGCACTAATCACTACCCTAAAACTAGTATTTGGCCAAGGAAAACATGTATAAAGTAAGTCCTAAATCCAACATACTACAATCATCAAAACCATCAAAATCAGGTATTACAAAAACAACAGTTGAACACACACATAACCATAGGTATAGAAACCTAGGTACAACCATGCAATTCCATTATTTTTTCCATAATCCCATTTCCATATGCTTCCAGTATCAACCTAATCCAAATACATACAAAAACATCAGTTAAAACCCAACCAAACACTCATATAAGTATCATTATCATCCAACCATGCACACACATTTTTATTTCACGCCTCAAAAAGGACTTCCAAGACTAACCCGTAACACCATTTCTGCCCGAAGGCTCGTCTAGATACCGTTTCGACCACTAGATCTTCATTAAGGAACCCATCCTTGAATCTGCAGCAAATACATCAAGGCCCTTTAGTATTAGGTTTAAATGACAAAAATAGCAAAAAACAGAGAACTAAAAAAGTAGTAAAAAACAAAAAAAAAAGAACAGAGAGGAAAAGAGCTTAACCGCCGGTTAGATAGAGGAAGGCCGTAAACTTCTCGGATCGGATGAGATCGGACCATTCAAGCTCGAGCCATCATTTTTCAGTGCTAGAAGCCGTGATCTTATGGATCCCGGCTATGAGTTTCGAGGAAGAAAAACCGAGACCGAGAGAAAAAGCAAGAGCAGATCTACGGAGAGGAGAGAGGCTGGCGAAGAGTGAAATCGAGAGAGAGAGAGAGGAGAACGGCCGGTGAAGAACGAAGCCGAGAGAGAGAAAAATCCGGCGACTGAAAGAGAAAGAGGAGGCAGCTGGTATAGAGAGGTTAGGGTTCGGTTTGAAGAAGAAGGAGGCGGCTGGTGAAAGAAATGAGTTCTAGGGTTAGAAAGGGGAAGAAGTTAGCTTATATATGTGGATAATACCCATTGGGTAATGATCTCGGGTCGGGCTGGGTCAAGGCCCGGTTCTTGTGTTTAAAAGAATGGGGAAGTTAGAATAAATGGGCTAGGGTCCGATTTCTTGAGTTAAAGTGGAGGGGATTAAGAACCAATGGGTTAAGACTTGGGTTTTGGGCTGAAAAATCAGATTAAAAGCAAATCTGAGGCCCAACAAAAATCTAAATCCTCTTTATTTTAACTCTTCTTTAAACTCCATGCTAATTTAGACTAGTTATGAATTAACTAAAAATAAGTCTTAAACTTAGGTTTTACAAGATTAGAAACTTCAAAGTTGAATAAATGACTCAGAATAAAATTTTTATATGTATAATTTTAGAAGTTTAATTTCATGACTATGCTATGGTTATGAAATTTAAGTTTAATTTATATTGATGCGATTAACTTTATATTATAACCAAGCTAGTAATGTCATAAGCTTTATTACAAATTAGCTTTAAATTTCGTTTTAATAAAAGCAGTATAAAATCCTTCATTGCTTTTGTCTTGAGCACGGATGTATGACCTACATAATGGATATTTGCATATTTACCATATTTATGTTAAATGTGATATGTGTATACTTTGTATCCATGTTATGAATGCAAAATATATAGTTTAATTAAGCAAAAATGTAATATTCATGTAATTTTTTGTTATGTCCATGATATGGATATAAATAAATAAAATTAATTTAAATAAAGCTTCATTATGAATATTTGTCTAGCAAATATGTAATTTTATATGTATATATATATATATATATATATATTCGTGTACGAATAAAAAAAAATACATCTCACGGAAATAATTTACGACTTTTAGTACCAATTATAGGCGGGGTAGGGTGATTATTATCTTCCCTACACGTAATTAGCAAACGAACCTATATAAATCTCTGGTTATTTAAGGTGTCCAATCGGACCAAAACTCAATTGGTGGCGACTCTATAAAATTTTGTTATCAACCAAACATCATAATAAATCATTGCACGAATGATCATAAAAACTGAAATAAATAAAAGTAAAACTAAAATTAAGATTTTCCGCCCGTCGGTACGGTTCCGACACACAGGGGCGTCGGGGGGGGAGGGGGGGGGGGGGGGTCACGGGGAGGCAGCTGACCCCCCAGCCGCCGGAAAAGCCCCTGAGTAGGGGGCTTTCCGGCGGCCCCCCGCACCTGCTCTTGGTCCCCTGATACAGGGGGCGAAACCCCCTGTATCAGGGGGTTAATTTTTTTTTTTGTTAGGGATGGGCAAAACGACGTCGTTTTGCCCTGGGAAAAACGACGTCGTTTTGCCCTGTAACTTAAAAAAAAAAAATTAAACCAACCAGGGCAAAACCACGTCGTTTTGCCCTAGTTTGGAAAAAAAAAATAAAAGACAGATGCAAAGTTTCATCGTCCCATCTCCCTCCCACTTTCACTCTCTTCATCATCGATCCTCCCCTTCTCCTCTCTACTGCCGCCCGCCGCCTACCGCCGCCACCGCTCGCGTCTGTCCGTTCTCTCCTCTCCTCCTTTCCTCCTTGCTTCTTATTCTGGTTAGTTTTAATTTTAAATGTTAGGTTTTTGTAATTTATTTAGGTTTTATTGTAATTAGGTTTTAAAGATAAATATTTGTGTAAATTAGGTTTGAATTAATAAATTAATTTATTAATTGATAAATTAATAAATTGATTATGTTAATTGTGTTGTTATTTGATAAATTAGGTTTGAATTAGTGTTTGAATTGATAAATTTGATAAATTGGGGAATTAATTGATAAATTGATAAATTGATTGTGTAAATTGTGTGTTAATTTTAGTTTGAATTGATAAGTTAGGTTTGAATTGATAAATTGGTGAATTATGTTTGAATGTGGGTTTGAATTAAATTGATTGTGCATTGTTATTTTTGGGTTTGAATTGATAAAATATGTTTAAATTTAGTTATGAATTGATTAATTGATTGTAGTATTTGTGTTTTTATTTATACGAATTAGAAATATAGATAAGTTTATTACTAGAACAAAGCGGAATACTTTATCAAATCCCGAACCATCATCAACTAGTAATGAAACCCCTATTGATCAAGGTAGTGAAAAAAGAGCCCGCATGAACCTATGTTTTAAATGAAATTGTTGTTTGGATTAATTTAATTGTGTTTTTATTGAATTGAATTAAATTCATTCAGGTTTGTCGGTTGATCGGAAATTTTGGTTCGTCGGCCGGAAATTTTTCCTAACCGGCCAGAAATTTTTCGAACCAAATTTCGCCCCTCCCCCCCCCCCCCCCACGGACTAACCCTGGCACCGCCACTGCCGACACAGAATGCTAACCCTCATAAAATCCTAATTGTTTCTATGGATTAATTTGAAGTTTTTATGATTTTTATTGAATTATTTGATTTTTCTCTCCTCTCTCTAAAAACACTAATTTCTTATTTTTTTATTGCAGAATGTAGCTGTCTATTCTGTTCTCCAGACCTAATTTCATTTTCTAGCTTTTATATCTCCTAAATTAGGTTAAAAATCCTAATTAAAGACTGATTTTGCCCTAATTAGGAAGTCTGATAATTACAGCGAGCGGCCATAGTAGCCAGTTTTGCATTTCTCACCCTTTTTCTCACTTTTCTCTCCAGTTCTCTTAAGTACTCACTCGGCCTTCTTCGGGGTTCCGCACTAAGACTTGTTACACTTCTTCGGGTCATCCGAGACATGTCCGACATCATTCCGGTCGTTCTGAATCAGCCTCACGTTTATCAGTGAAGAAGGTAATAAAGGCTATTATCATCGAGGTCGAGAAAAAACCCGTGCTCACAGCAACTATCCTGAAAGCCGGGTTAGAAGGAAATCGCAGCTGTATCATATTTGTTAGAGTCAAAGATAGTGGTTTAAAGATTGGTTAACATGTTAACATGACATGTTAAGAAGAAACTATGTTAGAGTAGAAGATTTGAAATTTAAGGTTTTAAGACCGAATTAAGGCTAATAGTCAGATTAAACTCAAATGAAAAGGGATTTGATAAAGAACAAGTAGAAGAAGACCGGATCAAATAAAACCAGGACTCGAGCATATGACATATGGAGATTAAAGATTGTGTTAAGTAATGTATTACAAGAGACTGAATTAAATATGTGAGGAAAAAAAAGGAAATAAATGGAGCTTATCAAGGATTGGATCCACTATTGATCCAGAATGTGAAGAAAATTTAACACATGAACTGAAGAGACTAAGTCGGTCGGTCATATAGTTGGACAAAGGAGTGAGATGAAAGATTTGAAATTTGAGGTTTTAAGACCGAATTAAGGCTAATAGTAAGATTGAACTCAAATGAAAAGGGATTTGATAGATAACAAGTAGAGGAAGACCATATCAAATAAAACAGGATTAAAGGATTTGAGCATATGACATATGGAGATTAAAGACTGCGTTAAACAATGTATTAAAAGAGATTGAATTAAATATGTGAGGAAAACAGGGAAACATATGGAGCTTATCAAGGATTAGATCCAGTATTGATCTGGAATGTAAAGAGAATTTAACACATGAATTGAAGAGACAAAGTCTACTGGAGTGAGTTAGATGGTCGTATAGTTGGACAAAGGAGTGAGATCCGGGAAGAGCGGATAAAAATGTATTGAATCTAAGAAGTTTAAATTTAAAAAGTTGAGAAAGAGATATGGATGAAAGACTTTGAGAAAAAAAGGCACTTCATATCGTGATATGCCAGTACCAAACACCGAGATGGAAGTCAGGTCATTCCTGAGATCACTCTAATATGTCAGCAGGTTCATCACCAGATTGCCTACAGTTTGTGAGCCTATCTTTAAACTCCTCAGGAAGCAGTAGCCAGTAGTATGGAATAACAAGTGTCGGATCATGTTTGATAGAATTAAGGCTTACTTAATGAATCCATCTGTGTTGAAACCCTCGACACCATGTAAACCTTTAATCCTGTACTTTGCTATTAAAGAGACCTTAGTAGGGGCAATGCTGGTACAAGAATAGGATGACAAGAGAGAGCATGTTATTTACTATCTCAGAAAAAAGCTGCTTGACTATGAAACCAGATATACCATAGTGGAAAAGACTTGCACAACCATGGTTTGGCTGACGAAGAAGCTGAGACACTACTTCTAGTCTTATAAAATACAAGCGGTTGTAAAGGTGGACCCAATGAAGCATCTATGTGAAGCGCTAGCATTAGGCAAAAGATTATCTTAGTGGTTATTGTTGCTATCTGAATTTGACATCGAGTATGTGACAAAGAATGTGATAAAAGGCATAGTAGTAGCAGAATTGTTGGCCAATCAGTCACTAGACTCAGAATATGTGGAGACCTAGAGTTCCCAGATGAGCAACTTGCAATGGTTGAAGTTGAACCAAGATGGTGAACTATGTACTTCGATGGCATCGTAAACAAGCGGGGATATGGTTTGGGAGTCAACATTGCAACCCCAGAAGGAGAAATCATCCCAATCTCCAAGCCATTAGATTTCCCTGTGACCAATAATGGCATAAAATACGAGGCATGTTTATTCAGTATTGATGCTATGATTACTCAAAGGGCAAATGATGTATTAATTATTAAAGACTCTATGTTGGTTATTTGCCAGGCCATGGAAAAATTAAAGATTAAAGAAGAGTCATTATGGCTGTATCTAGAGTCCATATAGAGATTGATCGAAACATTTAGCCATTATAAATTTAAGCACGTAATCAGGGATGACAACTAAATGGCGGATGCTTTGGCAACCCTTTCATCCATATGGGAAGGGCTGCATAAGTAACTTATGAAACCATTAGTCCTGGAAATCTCCAAGAAGCCCTACTACGACTATAATGATGTTTTGAGTCTAATGGTGGACGACAAGCCTTGGTACTCTGACATCTTTAGATTTTTACAAGATGGACAGTATCCAAGGGGAGCAAATACAGCTAACAAGGACATGATCAGATGACTGGCAAGTTAGTTCAGAATATTCAAGAATCAGCTCTTCAAGAGAACAGTGGATGGACTACTTCTGAGGTGTCTAGTAGAATCGGAGGTGTAACGAGGGATGAAACAGATAAATTCAGAGTCTTGTGGTTGATATATGAATGATTTAGCTCTGGTAAAGAAGATCCTATGCTAAGGCTACTTCTAGCTTACCATGAAATCAGACTGTGTCGAAGAGGTGAAAAGATGCCATGAATGCTATTTTTATGGAGATATTAATCACCTCTCACCAATGGAGCTGAAAAGTCTCTCTACTCATTGGCCGTTCTCGGTATGGGGGATAGACATCATTAGTGAAATTCGACCTCCAGCATCAAACAATCACAGATTCATTGTGGTACCATTTGACAATTTCTTGAAATGGGTAGAGGCCAAATCCTATACCAATATCACAAAGAAAAAGATGGCTAAGTTCATAGAAAAGCACATTTTTACATGATACCACATTCTGTACCATGTAGTAAATGATAATAGGGTACAATTCCAAGGTGTGATGCAGAATTGCTTGCAGAACATGGTATAAAGCATCACAGATCTTCTCCCTATAGACCATAAGCTAAGGGGTAGTAGAAGCAGCCAACAATACCATTAAGAAAATCCTATCTAAAATGGTTGCCACTTACAGGGATTAGACAGAAAAGCTACTGTTTTCTCTATAGGGTTACAGAACTAGCATTAGGACTCCTATCGACAATACTCTATATTCATTGGTATATGGGATGGAAACAGTTCTCTTGATGGAGATAGAATTGAAGTCCTTAAGGATTGTCTTAGAAGCTCAATTGCCAAAAATAGAATGAGCCAGAGCTAGGTTTGAACAATTGACTATGGTTGATGAGAAGCGTTTGAAGGCCTTAAACCATCTACAGATGTATCAATAGAGGATGGCCAAAGTATATAATCATTAGGTTTGTCACCAGAAATATCCTTTGAAAGAAGAAGACTTAGTACTAAAACAGTTCAAACCTTCCAATACAGATGGCACGGGCAAGTTCAAGCTGAATTGGGAAGGCCTATATGTAGTAAAGAAGATTCTCTCGAAAGTCAGTCAAGATAATGGATATGGATGGTAATGAGTTCACCAACCTGGTCAACTAGGATCGCCTTCAGTGCTATCATGTTTAGAAAAAGTCAAAATAGCCTGCTAAGCTGAAAACCGAAAAGGCAGTATAGGTAAAAGTTAAGGCGTGAGGTGAGAGGTATCAACTAGAAAACCTGTGAAGGCTAGTTCATCGCACGAGTAGATCAGTTGAAATTTATATCATTTTCTAACTGTTCCCACTTTGTTTTCATCAATGAAATGTTACTTTGCTTAACATGTTTTATGAATGTTTGAATGTGTGTTCGGATCCATCTGTCGAAACATTCCAAGCAAGCCAAGCATTCAAACATATATGCACGTGAGCTGTCACATCGAATTAAAACTTGTAATCAAAGAAGTCTTCCTAAAAACAAGAAAAGAACAATAATAATAATAATAATAATAATAATAATAATAATAATAGGCTACTAGATTGGAAACGCGATAGGGGTAATCTAGGCAAAAGTTAAGGCGATCCTATAGATTGAAAACCAGATAGGGTAGTTTATGAAAAAGTCAGGATCATACAACATTCACATAATAATAACTGAAAAGCAGCAATAACGGAAACAAGAGGCAGCTAGATCTTCCTCCTCTTAGCGGCTATAGTCTCCTTAATGCCAATAAGCTCAAGCCGCCTAAGTCAGGCGGGAGAGTAGAAACTCACCTCATTCAAACCTAGCAGCTAAATGCCTCCAGCCTACATGTCATCAGCAACATGGGTAATCCTCCACCAAGGGTAAACCCATCTGATCTGAGCGTCAGCTTTTTGTGCCAGCCAAAACTCTAGTCTTCTTTAGTCATCTGACCATAGGCTGCCACTATGAAACCTCGTTCCCGGAAGTTGGAGGGATGATACTTCTTGAAATTCCTGTAAGGCACATGGATGAGAGTCAGCTTCTCCATAAGCCATACTTGTAATAAGACAAAGGTTCAAGGATGGTGACTTAAGTCTTTGGGCATAATAAGTGATAAAAAGGGTTACCTGAAGCAATAAGAACTCATATTCAATCTGAAATAATCGATC
This sequence comes from Euphorbia tirucalli, assembly GCA_039660915.1. NCBI lineage: Eukaryota > Viridiplantae > Streptophyta > Magnoliopsida > Malpighiales > Euphorbiaceae > Euphorbia > Euphorbia tirucalli. The sequence continues at coordinate 22,901,796 of CM077636.1, read as the reverse complement.
AGATTGGGCAAAATCTAGATGAATCAGAGTCTCATCCAGAATCAATGCCACAGGAAAAGCTCCAGTAGCCATCTGAGGGATGACAGAAACAAGTCTGAATGGGCACACCCCAAAGCTTACTCCACGTAGATATTGGCTCATCAAAAACAAGCTAACCATGTTAGCCTACCTAGAATGATCTCGAGAGGTATCTACACACTAACTTAGCCCTCAATCTAGGTGGAAACCCAGGGTTGAAGTAGTAGTGGAAAATAATGTTCTCATCTGGGATGGGGGAATTTCGAACAGATTGTCCAAGAAAAGGCATCTCCAAAGATGAACCTAGTGATGGCAATCTTGGCACCTTTGGGATAAGACACATTCAAAACAGCACTGAATTCTTCAAATAAGGGACACAGCTTCTAATGCAAAAAGCAGAACACATGACCAACTGGATCCCAAAAACTTATTGCAGCTTACAATAAAGCTAGATTCCTCGACCCGTTGTAGTAGGCTTTCATATTCCAAAGCCCGAAAGGCTTCAACTTCAGCCAATCTGAATCCTTCAGAGTTCCAAGGAATAAGCGAAGTCAAAAATCAAAAGAATCCATAGCAGAATTGAAGTAGGATGAGTGAACACCAAAAATCAAAGCTCAACAGTTGTGCTGCTGAAGCTACACCCGTGCGGCTACTATTTCACCCTTGTGACTATTGATCAATACTCGTGCGCCTATTGATTCCACAGCCGTGCGGTAATATCTATAGGCAGAAAGATTCTTTCTAATTCGTACGGGTATTGGTGTTTTGGATTTTTTTCCAGCATATTTGGACATTTTAGCTTTTGTTTCTACGTGTTTGAGTGTGAGAATAACTAGATTTAATGAAATTAATGAAGTTTCTATGAAAAAAAAAGATAGAAATTGAAGTAGGAAATGGAATAAAAGTTTCAAAAAGTATAAATTGCACACGCCCAATGTTTTGAAAATGTATATAAAAGAGAATACAAGATAACATAGATGTCTGAATAATATCCTAACGACCACTGTCCAGCGCCCAGAGTCTCGCCTTCATCCTCATCAGCATAGGAGTCCATCGCCTCCACCTCAACATTAGGATTCCTGGCTCTGTACCAATCCAGATCAGTCCATAGCCTTTGGATCTCCTACTCATACCTAGCCAAACGCTCGGAAGCTCCCTGATGCACTCGCAGTGACTGTATATGAGTCTACAAAACCAAAGCCATGCATACATTGCATAACATTATTATAGTAATAATTACAGGAAACTCACCGACATCACTGCATTCTCTCGGAGAAGGAGATGATGCAAAGACTAGTACATCTACACAAGCATCTCCACGATCTCACATGTAACTGGTAAGAATCAAAGCTCCAATAAAAAAAGAAAAAAAAATGAATATTGAAGTTATCATGGTTTAACCCCAGATGCAGGGAAAGGAATACTTACATAGGTGGTGTCGAGTGGGATGAAGTCCACTGGGAACAGGTTATACAGGGGAAGCTCCCTCTCCTCATATCACCATCCATACCCATCAAGCTAAATCGACTCGCCAGAGGAGTCGAGAAATCCCCATAGATCACTCTGGTTAGTGAAGATGAAAGGGCAACTCTGATGGCAGCTTAAGAGGAGGAAACAACTCTGCGAGATCTAGGTCTCACTCGATGCCTCGACCCAATAGGCTCGGCATCATCTCCTATAGTGGCGGCCTCCATCTCCTTATCCCCAGCCTCCTTGGAGGAAACCTTCTTCTTCCTTTTGCATAAAAAGGAAAAGAAAGTAAGAACGAATTAAAATTCAATTGAAACAATCATGAGATAATCAAATTTAAAGTTTGCAAGCTGAGATTACTAACCTCATGAGGCACTAGGACTGGAAGAGTCTCGGGCATCTAAAATCATCATAGCTACCCTCGACTAAAGGGACAACCTGCCCAACTATGAAAACCTCTGCCTGATCAGCTCGAGTGTAGATATAGGGTAGAACAGGGATAGAGGCAGCTCAAGAGTTAAGGACACCATCTAAGGGTTACGGACATGGTCCTATGGGTTTGGGTCCACCTGTTTCATAAAGGAAGACACGAATGAAATATTTATAAGGTACAAATCACAACTTTGGTGAGTTAAATTTGAACTAATGAGTTTTGGGTTGTGTTTGTCATACCATGTCCCACGTCATAGCCCTGAGCTCCTATTGGGTCCGCCTTATGTCCCTTACAATATACTCTAGCTCTAAGTCCACCTTAACAACGTGGGCGACCTCTCAACTCCCTCTATCTCACCCAAGGTAATATGGATTAGGAACCTATGCTCATAGGCCCAAATTTGCAAAAGAGCATAGTAAGAAAAAAGGATATATTAGAATTCTTACTAAAACAGTGACCTAGCAGCCCTTAAGCTCCTTATCCGCCGCCCGAGCACCCAAGTTGAGGTCGTAGTACAGCTGCTCGAGTCTTGCTCGGGCCCAATCAAAATCCTTAGTCCTCTCCAAATCAGCCAGGCAGGGTAGTACTGCCATATTCACACAACTTCCCCTGGTCAGGAAAATAAGTATAGACAGAAGAGTAGCGATAAAAGCACGAGCATACTGATCAACCGTACGTGTATAGGGTATCTCACAACCCTGACTCTCTCTGATCCAGTACTACCTTAGGTCTGAGACTGTACCTTCCTCTGAGTACTGTCTAGGCCACTCCTCTCCACCAAGTACAAGTCTCAGTATGAAACCCGGGACAAGTAGCAATTGAACTCCAGAGGAGTCCCATCGAAGGGGAGCTCAATAATAGTAGTAAAATCTGAAGTGATAATGCTGCACTCTTCTATTGGGAAATGAAATGTATGGGTTGTGTCTACCCATCGCTTAATCAAAACTGTCAACGGCCCATGGTTAGTGTACGGGGCAGAAGGGCTAACGGACCTCGCCAAGCTAGCAAAGTCGGGGTGTTAACATGCCTTTTCACTATCTGGGGCATCTCATCCCACCAAAGATGGGCCTCTGTCAGGGATCCAGCCCCCTGGTAATCGCACTCTTACACAATTAAGTAACAAATAAATACCAAGACAAGGAGTTTTCAATAATCCTTAAATCTATTCATAATGCATCTAGTCATAATTCATTTGCATACAAGAACTCATTTCTAAACCAGTCTAATTTATTTTTTTTAATTATTCTTGTTCTGGGTTCAATACCCACACGGGTGACGAGACACTCGTGCAAGTATAGCATCAAGAGACGCACGACTCTCTACGACAGTCGTGCCGCCTGAACCAGGCCCATATGGCTATCGATCCCAGAAATCCAAAAATCCTAGATTTCCATTTTTCGTTCGATTTTTCTCTAATCTTTCAGTCTTTACAGTTTCTAAAAGGTCCCTAGCATGCATTCTACTCATCAATTGCATCAATAAAGCTCAAAATTGCAAAAACCCAATTCAAAACCTAACTTTCTAAGTTTTGAATTTTAGCTTTAAATCAAAGAAAAATAGGCACTTACTTGGTGTTATGAAGCATGATTTTGCAGTTCCAACAGGAGAGGAACATTTTGGTCGAAAGAAACGCCTAAATGAGGCATGTCTCACGATAACCCATATTCATGAGCAACTAAGAGAAAAGGGAGGGCTTGTAGGTCTTCGCTCACCCTAATCAGCCTCATCGAAACCTTGGAGAGGCGCCGATCTTGTTTCTTTAACATTTTTTGTGAGATTTGGAGAGAAAAGTTGAATTTGGGGAGAAAATTAGAGAGAAAAGTTTGAGGTTTCAAGTGAAGTGGCTGGTTGTTCACTGCCCACTGCCTTTATCTTGGTGCAACACCCATGTGGCTATCGTTTTGACACCCATGTAGCTATCACAACAGCAGCACAACTATCGTTTCAACACCCGCACAGGTGTCAACTGTCAGTCTCATAACTCCTTTTATAACAGCAGTCCCAAACACTGTTTTTTCCCCTTTTTTAATTTACCTTTATTAGTTTACTTCATTTATTCACCTTAGCCATGTATTTATTTATTTCATGATTATTATTATGATTGTTACTACTTTTTCTTTATAATTACCCAATTTTTCCAATCTATCAACGGCAAATTAACTCGCTTTCTTCAAAGAAAGTTTTATTTTAGTGATTATGCAGGCATAGGTAGGTTTAAAGATCTGTGACTCATAAAATCGTCTCGACTTACTGAATTCTGGTATTCCATAAAACCATCAATAAAAAAGCAATTACAATCAATTGACCTTCCTTCTCTCGTTCTAGGCGTTCTATAATACGTCAGAATTCTTTTTTTATCGTTCTAGACGTTCCATAATACATCAAAACTCATATTCTTCATTCTAGGTGTTCATAATACACCAAAACCTCTCTTTTATCATTATACACATTCCATAATATGTCAGAACACCCATTCTTTGTTCTAGGTGTTCCCAAAACCTCTCTTCTATAGTTATAGGCGTTCCATAATATGTCAAAACTCCTATTCTTCATTCTAGGTATTCCATAATACACCAGAACCTCTATTCTATCATTCTAGGCATTCCATAATATGTCATAACTCCTATTCTTTGTTCTAAGTGTTCCATAATACACCAAAACCTCTCTTCTATCGTTCTAGGAGTTCTATAATACACCAAAACCTTTCCTTTATCATTCTAAGCATTCCATAATGTTGGAAATGCCCCCAAGGCATTAGTCTTTGTATTATATTATGCATTTTAGATCTTTTAGTAAGATTGATGTATTGTACATTTGTGTTATTAAATAAAGGCATTAATCTATTTATTCTACATCTTATGCAATATTATAAATAGAGTATCGAATGGTTATATCTATATCCATGTTGACAAGTGTCATGCACTTGGCAGTGAGACCATGGATAGAGAAATGATATAACCATAAAGCCATCCATAGTCTGTTCCAGTCATGGGAATGAATGGAATCAAAGACTATCATAGCCTTGATTGTATGGCAGTGTCTTTCTGGCTATAGTACATGGATTATCAATCAAGCTTATGGGTACATGTAATAGGGCATGGTACTAGATAGATCCACTAAACAAGAAATCACATGGTATAGTATCACAAGTGATTATCGTGTAGTACTTATATTGGATCCTTTGACTTGACCATATTATGGTTTGGCATGTGAACTCACACACTTTGGTGTACGTCTAAAGGGCCTATAATAAGGTGCCAAGTATGGGTGCGGTCGGGTGTGCCGCTGAACATGGCTAGGCTATGAATATGCAAAAGGACATGTCACTCAGTAGTCCACTGAGAAGATATCACCGGCCACTTGATAAGAGCAACTGATAAGAGTGTGGCCATACACAAGCAAGTTGGAACTTGTTTGTGAGCATCAGTTCATTCGGGATCAAGTAAATGTCGGGACACAAAAGAGGGTGATGACACCATGCCTCTGTGTTGGGCACCAATATCAATGACATGGGATATATAAGTTAAGCTGTTAGATTGCAGTCACCGTCTTAATTGAGGGTTGTTATGGCTTGCTAGAGCCCAACTACAGTTTGTGTGCCATGGGCCCACTGCCAACATAAAGATAGGCCTATAGGATCGTACACATTGAACGTCTGAGCTTGAACTAAACGGGTCAACTGTATACTTGGAGAATACTAACTGGAGAGGAGCCATCTATTGATTAAGTTATAAATCAATTGGATTGGTCAAAAATAATATAATCAATTTTAATTGGGTTTCGTTGAATTAATTTGAATAAATTAATTCATGAATTTATTTCCAGGTGAAAATATTATACATATATAGGTTTATATGTATTTCATTTAAGTAAAGTGTAAATTAATTTATTAGGTTAATTTAATTAGGCAAATTAACTTTAATTTAAATGCTTTTTGTTATATTATATGGTTTAATATAGTCACATATATATGAAATTAAAATTTAATTGCAGTTAAATTTTAACCTATGCTTATTTATTTAGACCTAGGGTTTTAAAGCTATAAATACCCACTTAACTGAAAAGATGAAACCCTAACCCACACACACCAAGTATTTCGGCCAAAGGGATTTGAAAAATTTGGGCCACCCTTTGCTCTTCCTCTCATTCTTCGATCATCCACTAGGATGGGTTCTTGCTCAATAGCCGTTCATGTACAGGATTGTAGAGGGAGCCTATATTGGTTTTTGCAGCTATCTCTAGAAGAGACATATAAGGTGAGTTTGGTTTCTTATCTTGTTTTTTTTTTCATTGTTTTGATTTCTATTGCATAAGCTCCTGGGCTTGGATTAGAGAAAATTTTAATCGGCTTCCGTTGCCATTTGATTAATTTTTGATGAAGAATCCCTTCACATAATACGTTAGAACTCATTGTTCTAGGTGTTCCATAATACACCGAGACCTTTCCTTTATCGTTATAGGCATTCCATAATATGTTAGAACTCTTATCTATCATTCTAGGTGTTCCGTAATACACAGGAACCTTTCCTTATCATTCTAGGTGTTCCATAATACGCCAAGAACTCCAATCATTGCTCCAGGTATCTCAATATACTAGGTATCATCCTGCTCTCTATTGTTCATCCAAATTCACCATGAGACAAGGTAAACCCGTAAGTGAATTTAGATACATAAGGGAAGCCTGTGAGCACGGGGTTTTCATCCATTGGTTTCAATATGAATAAATTGCTTGTTTACTTCTATAGCTTTCTACAGCCGCAGGAGTTAAAGTCAATTCAAGATCGAAGGTTCGGTCAACCAAACGTTAAGCCTCAGATCATTTCTCGAACAAAGCAAGAGGCTTTCTCGGATCAATAGCCGCTTGACTGTTGCACCATCAGCCACACAGCTGTTGCCACAAGACCCATATGGGTCTTATTTGACAGAACCGTGATTTTCAACCTTCGAAATTATTTATTGGATTTTAGGGGGCGGATTCTATAAGAAAAGGCCACATTTCTACCTATTTAAACCCGATTTTAATTCTGAATTAGAGCTTAGCAACTTGAATCTAAAGAGAGGGGAAGAAAAAGGAAGAAAAAGAAAAGGAAAAATCAAACGTTTTCTTCAATTTTCATCTTCAATCTCTCTTTTTAGGCTTAAAATTGGTTAGAAATCTTAGGTAAACACTTCACTAAGGTTGTTAAAAGGATTAGAGACTAATCTGGACACCAAAACCCTAACATTTGGAGCTTGAAACCGTTTTCAAAGCTTGAAGTTTGATTGTCAAATCGGAGCCTTTCTTGAAGGATTTACGCCTCCTAAAGCTATGGATCCATGCAACAAGAGTAAATATCCGAGGAACCAAAGCATTTGACTTGTTTGTGCTTAATTTTGAGCATCATTTCCATATTTTTGAAACTTCTTTGTTTGGCTTGAGAACCAAAGTCGTGCGGGCATTGCAACAGCCGGACAGCTGTAGCTTTAATAGTCACACAGCTCTGGTTCTCGAAACAGACCGTGAAAATGAAAAATTTGAAATCTGACTCTTGGTTTTGAAGTGACACCCGCACGGGTGTAAATATACAGCCGTACAGTTGTTGTCTCAACACCCACGCAGGTATCATCTTGGGACAAAATTATCAGAAAACCGATTTTCATACGTTTCACGACATTTGAACCTTAGATTTACATTCCAAAAGCATGTATTAGACCAGAAAAATGATAAAAACCTGACTTCTAGAAACCAACTCACTTGCCATGTTAAATAATTAATCGATAAAATCGTTTTCTCAAAAATCAATACAAAGACGTTTCAAAATGTTTTTCAGGTCTAGTCGGTGAGATTTGTCGAGTTTCTCTAGCTATTCCCCCAAATGCATGATCCTGGCTCATTTATTATCTCATTCTGTTGTGGTTGAGTCCTGAGTCCGATTATTCATGTCGTAACCTCTGTTTTCCAGGGTTGAATATATATTTAAGTTTTATTCTTGCATTAGATGAACTCGTGTATTTTAGGGGATTGTACCCCGATTCCTCATTTGATTTATATGTAGCCCCTAGGGTAGTTTATTTGATTCAGTCTGTATAATTAAGTTATTTACTACTTTTTATACTTTGCATGAACGCCGTATACTATAAATAAAATTGGTTTAGTTTTATAAAATGCTATGATTTGATTGTTGAAGCGTTTATTTTAATTAGATAACAAGTACGTGACTCGTTTGGAACTAGATCTCTAAAAGGTATAGCGGTCCTCACTTGGTTTCTGTTGTACCTAAATTTTCCGGTTGAGCTGAGCCAAGTGATGACTCCTATATCTTCTTCGAGATTTCGGTCTCGAATCTTTTATGAACTTTATTTTCCACAAAGAACTTCATATTATAATTATTATACAAAACAAGCTTATAAAAATTTATCGGTTCGCTTCGCCTTGTTTCATATATGAAAACGTCATCCGCTCGCACACATATCATTCCAGATACTCGTACTCTCACCATCATTGGTTGCCTTCCTTGAACCAAAGCATAATAAAGATTTGGTAGTCATTAAACTCTTCCAAAGGTAATTATCATTAGATTTCACCTCAGCCCTCAAGAAACTAGAATTCGTAAAGTATTTGTCGCAACAGTCGCATGTGGGGTGGCCGACTTTCTCATATAAGAGAAAATAAGGTAAAAACATATTTTGTTTTAGAGTTGCCACCAATAGAATTAAATAGGTGTGATTGGACACCAGAATTTAAAATGGTTTGCATTTCGAGATTTAGGTTCAGAGATCGGTTACGCATAATGAAGGTATTAGCACCCTATAACGCCCTAAATTGGTACTACGTGATTTTTTGTGATCATGGTCTAAAATATATAATTTTTTGTTATTTTTATATAAAATGGATAATTAATAAATTGTAGCTTATTTTTTAAAATTTTTATAATTATTCTTATGGTATTTAAACATTAGTACCGATATTCAAGGCCTAAACATAGATGATTTTATAATTTAATTTATATCCAGAACCTGGACTTAAAGATTCTTATATCTAACTTAAGTATGTAATTTGATTATTAGATTTAACAGCATTTTTTAAAACCTGAATTTAAAACTGTGATATTTAAATATTAGTTTCTATATTCAAAACCTGAATACAGATAATTTTGTAATTTTTGTTTATGTTTATGACATTAACTTAAACATTTACATTTATAAAAACTTTATTGAATTTAATAGCTTATTTAAAATTAATTTATATATTCAAGACATGAATATAAATAATTTTAAAATATAGTTCATATCTATAACCTAGACTTACACATCTTACTTTAAATTATATCCAAAAAGCCAAAATTTAATTTTAATAATTTATAGATATATATATATATATATATATATATATATATATATATATATATATATATATATATATATATATATACCCACTGTATTTGGCACCAAATGCCAACTGGCATCCCTAACTTTAAAAACGTCCAATTTTCCCCTGTACTTGGCTAAACCGACCTAATTTGCCTATCTGCGTCCGGCTTAACTGGTGAAATTGACAAAGAGTGTACTTCACGCACTGTCATGTGTCAAATTTGAAAAGTCAACCCAATCAGAGCTTGATATGTAGCGGCTTGTTCAAAAAAAAAAAAAAACCCTTACACAATTTCCTTAAACTCCCTCTTACTTTTTCTTTTTTCAAATACACCATCTTCCTCTCTGTCTCTCTCCTTTACCATCTCAACCCTAAATAAATGCGGGATTTTGGATAATGATCCTTTTAACACCTTCATCTGAGTTATACAAACCTAAAATTAATGGCTAATTAGCTGAATTGAAAAAGTAATTCCATTACTCAAGAATCTAGACCTAACATTACAATAAATTATTTTTTGGTTAACTGGAACCTTCCATTGAAGTAGCATCTGAGTTTTTTTTATCAAAACTTGCATAATAAAACTCAAGACAAGAAAGGACAATGAAGGCATCAAAGGTATCAAATGGAATTTAGAAAGATTGCAGATCTAAAACGGTGGAAAAAGGGAAACAGTGACTACAAAGAACGATGGTGGTGCAATGCTGGACACAGTGGTCACTGATGTTAGGAGGACGAATTGCGCTATAGTGATCGCAAAGTTTGTTTGAATTTTCTAGTATGAAAGCCATAATTGAACAAGGAGATGGAAGCCATTTTCACTTGTAGTTTAAAATGACAGAGGGTCAGAAGGAGCAGTTTTGGTTTTTTTCTGTTTTTTTCTTTTTTTTTTTTTTTTTTTTTTTTTTTTTTTTTTGAAAATAATTTGCAACAGTTCGATGTTATTAATGATATCAAATTCTAGCCGTTTGATGACTTTTAATGACCAACTCAATCAATTCGCACGCTTGGCTTTGAGGTGATTAAACTCTCATGCCACGTTAGATACGATGGGGTAAATTGGGTCGGTTTAGCTAAATACAGGAGGTAAATTGGATATTCTTAAAGTTAGGGTTGCCATTTGAAGTTTGGTGCCAAGTACAGGAGATAACGGATGTATTAGGCAAAACCAAAATCTACAATATCATAGGTTGAGAAAAAAAACTTTTTTTACAATTTTCAATATTTTATGCCATTTGTTTAAAATAAAGAAAATTAATTATTGTTGATTAATAGGAAAGCAAAAAATAAAAATTAATAAACCATAGAAGTATAAAAAATAAATGCCGTATATTTCACAGTAAAATCATCTTACACGATTATTCCATGTAAGGTTTATGATTTTAGTCAAGAAAAAAAAAATACTGGCAAGATAATATTTATATGAAATAATCATTCCTTCGAAAAAATAATAGTAATAATTAAATTTATATGTTCTGTGAATATGAAATCCTCTTGATAGATCTTATTTGTGAATTAGCTCCTCCTCTTCTTATCCCAATTTAACGTATTTTTTTATCTCAGTGTATTTTTTTCTAGATTGAAAAGTAGCATTTTCTGTCTTTTTTTTTTTTTTTTTTTTTTTTAAAGTTTCAATTTTTACAACCAAAAATAACCTTTTCTATCTATTTTTCTAAAAACATTTAATTTTATAGACTAAAAAAGCGACATTTTTTTGTCTATTTTTCTTCAAAATATATCTTTTTAACTTGAATTGAATAATATCACTTTTTTCTTAAAAATAAATAACTCACAACAATCACAAATTACTCCTAACCTCTCAATTGAAAACAAATAAGCTTTCTTCTCTCCTTTCTAAGCTCCCACTCCGTCCCAATACTTATTAGCTTTCTTTATATATAGCTAAAAAGTCTCGTATTTCTAATTAAATTATAGCCATAATTGCCCAATATGATGTATTTTATTTAAGTGCTCCATTAAAAATTAAATAAATCTCACTTAAATTTACCTTATTTTGGTACGTATTTTTTAAGTGCTCCACCAAAATTTAAATATTTTATTTGATTTGAAAAAATTAAAATATAATCATATAATTATATTTAATAAAAATTTTACATAAAAAATTAAATAAATCCGCTTAAAATTACATAATTTAGTTATGTGTCTTTTTAAGTGCTCCACAAAAAAATAAATATTTTATTTGATTTGAAAAAAAAAATTAATCATATAATTATTATTTAGTAAAAAATTTTACATAAAAAATTAAATAAATCCCACTAAAAAATAATTAAGTATGTCATTTTTTTAATTCTTAAGTAGAAATTAGGTTTAAACATTAATTATCATAAAAGACCATGTAAACTTTTATTAATTACCATGTAAATTATGTTAATTATTCTTAAAACACCATGTAAATTTAGAAAGAAAAAAAAAATAAAGTTAACGTGAACTTGCTACTTAATTAAATAATCAGTGTTTTGCAATAATTAATACAGTTAAGTTCAAACAATAGCTTGGACAAAATGGATATCTACAGTATTTCTCTCGAAAAATGCAACTAACGCACGCTTCCAGCTGCATCAAAAATGCCACGTTGTCCTTCATAGGAGAGCAACATTATATCCATGCAATTTCCAAAAAATTCATACCCCCCCTAATTCCTTTGGTAAACAAAGTTCCGGCCAAGCTAACCAATGCAACGATCGCTTACCCGTCATATTATTTCCCCACCAAAAGGCATTCAACAACTTTTTCATTTCTTGACAAATTTGCTGAGGAATTAAGAATATCCCATAGCAACACCGGTAAAGCCTGTCTGATAGATTTTGATAAGACCTCCTTACCAGCTTGTGACGACGCCATCCTTTTATCTTAGCATGCAACTTATTTAACATAAACCATAAATCACTCACCTTACTCTGACCAACCATTAAAGGCAATCCTAGATACTTCCTATGGTTTGTCACCCAATTTACTTTTAGCACATCACACACTGCTTCTTCATCCTGTAGGTTCATATTCTAACAAAAAAGAATACTTGATTTGTTTAAATTTATCTGTTGCCCAGGCACAAGAGTATACAACTCAAAACAAGGGTTGTCAATGGAAACACGAGTCTCCGTCCTGTCAGGGACCCACTCGGTTAGGGAATCCTCGATTAGGATCCCCGCAGGGCGGAGGCAATGACACATTTGTCTTGGAATCCTAATTGGAGATGAGAATGAGAATACTTATACCCGCCTTGTGGGCCCTCATCCCCTTCCCCGTTTAGCACTCGTGGGGATCCTTAGTAAATTCCCTGGTTAAATATCCAAATCCCCGATTATTCATCGTCCTTTCATTTCTTTCATATATTATTTAGGGATAAATACAAAAATAAACCTTGTGATTTTGGCGTTTGTAAAATAGTACCTGTGGTTTAAATTTTTACAAAATATGACTTGTGGTTTCACAGTGCTAACAAAAGTAGTCTATCGTTCAATAAACTGCCTACAAACTCACTTATCCTTCAAATTTTTATCTAAAATTTTGTATGTTGGTTAAATAAAATACAATGGACCATAGTGTTAAAACTTGAATTTTTTTCATGAAGCACTTATATTTTTAATAATTAATAACGAAAAAAAATTAAAAATTCATAAAAATTAAAAAAAATTGCTTGAAAATTTTAAAATCTTCAAAACTTGATCGAAATTTATTTAATAATATGTATAAATTATTGGGATGCCATATAGTAGAAAATATTGAGTTTTGCACGGAGATTAGGTTAACAACCTAAAGTTCACAACGTTAATCTGATTATCATGCGAAAATTAATTTTTTTTACTATTTATTATCTCAATATTTTATGCATATTATTTAACAATATGTTACAAAGGTTTAAATTTTTTTGACTTGTTTTTCTATTTTTTGTAATTTTTTTCTCTTTTTCTCGTTATTAATTTAAAAAATTCATGCACTTCCCAAAAATTTATGAACTTTGTCAATAAGATTCATTATGTTTTAGTCAACTAACATACAAAATTTCATACGAAAATTCGAAGGGTAAAAGAGTTTCTAGAGACTGTATTGGACGATAGACTATTTTTGTTAGCATTGTGAAACCGCAGGTCTCATTTTATAAAATTTTAAACCACAAGTACCTGGGCAAAACCACGGGGTTTATTTTTATACTTATCCATATTATTTATAATTTATAATATTTTTTTATACACAAGTAATATATTGAGTTTTGAGGATAGTATTGTATTTGAGAATTAAGTCTTGAGGATTTTACATTTATTGTTTAATACACATCTGGATTTAATTATTATTTGGATCTCTAAATTTTACTATTAGTATGAATGATCAAATAAATTAAAGGGTGAAAATTGAATTTTAATGATAGGTTAACAAGTGTTTTTTTTTTAAATTGTCTTAACGGGGATGAGAATTCTCGCAAGAAACCGATTTCCCATCGAGATCAGGAATGGGATAGAAATTTGTCCTTACTTTCCTGACTAGTTGAGAAACGGGGATGAAAAGTCCAATCCCTACTCTGCCCCGTCTATAACCCTACTCAAAACCCTTCATCAACCGATTAGCCTTGAAATAAAAAATATTATTGTTAGCAAAAAAAATAAATAAATAAATAAATGAGTCATAACATGCGTACCAGTAATTACACTACATCCATGTAAAATTCCCTGCCGAACCCAAATCATTTAATAATGACTACAACCCTTCCGCACAAAACAAAAATAGAAACGATGACACAACAGATCACCCTACCGTATTCCACGCGATCGGCTAAATGTATTAAATTCCACCCCCGGATGCACAAACTGATATGACACAGTAGTGACACAAGTCATGATTAATCGAAAAAAAGCTTCCAATAACCCAGCTTTAGCATAACTACCTCAATGAAAGGCTATTCCACCCTAGCATATGCCTTTAACAAATCAATTTTTAATTCCCCTATGCCTTGCTTCCCTTTTCTTTTCCGTTTTAAAAAATGACCTAATTCAAAAGCAATTATGAATCTAAAACTAAACACCCAGGTGCAAAACCACTTTGATTTTTAGAGATAAGCACAAGCATATAATCTTTTATCCTATTTGTTATACATTTAGAAATTTCTCTCATGACAACATTTGATAATGAAATAGGCCGTAACTCTGTAACTTTCCTCGGTTTAGAAACCTTCAGAATCAATACAATGTTAGTAGAATTTAACTGCTACGGAATGTAACAACCATTCAAGCATTACGGACATAGCTGAGTAACTCCTGTCCCCACTATATACCAAAAGGATTGAAAAAAAAATTCAGGATTAAAACCATCTCGATCTTTTTTGGTTTTAAGTCTTCACATAAGTTTATATTTACATTAAATTAAATATATATTATTCATATATTACGGGCCGGGTTAGATGGGTATTACTCTATCTATCCAGGCCCAGCCCTGTCGAAGTCGGGCTTAGCTGGACTTAGGTCGAGCTCTATACACAATATTTATGTCCAAACCATTTATTTTAAGGGATTTTACAAAAACACTAACATTTTAGCACCCTTTTTCTTTTTTACGTGAAGATGAAATTTTTGCCAAAATCTCTCTCAAATTTTCCATTTTATTAAAAAAAACCCTAGCCCATGGCACCGCCCCCCACCCCAACCCCCAGCCCCCGCAGCCATTCACAGGCCGCCGCTGCCGCCTCCCACCTGTCTCCAATCAGTACCGGCCATCCTCCTCATCCGACCAGCCATCCCCCTCAATACCGTCCCCATCAATCTCCACCTAAATCAGCTCTCCCCTCCAATCTTCAACCTAACGTCATCTTCTTTGAAGGTTTCCCTGATGGCTGGTTAGTTCAGCATCTTCACAAACTCTTCCTATCCTATCACATCCATGGCATTATCACTCTTGCTCGGAAAAGGAACGTGAGGAATCTACGCTTCGGCTTTCTGCGCATACACCAGGACTTGAGCATCTCATCTGTGATTTCGTCACTCAATTCTATCATCATTGGCTCTAGGCATCTTAGAGCTTTCCAAGCTCGTTTCCCCTCTAATCCTTTGCCTCGACATCAGCAATCAACCAGCCGTGTTGTGCCCAGTCGCCCCTCCTCACGCCCCTCGGTTTTTAAACCAGCCCTCAGAGACGCCCGTTCTTATGCTTCGGTTGCTCAAGATAAGTCCCAATCTGCCTCCACTATTTGCTTCAGCAAAATCAGTCCTCCACCCTCCTAGATTTCTTGCTCTTGCCTGCTTGTTCTCCGCGACCTCAAATATCTCATTGGTCTCCATAATTTATTGTGCGAGAGGAATTTTGGTTTTAAGTCTCTTTCAACCCTTGGGGATTCTTCGGTTGTCGTCACCTTTTTCTCTCCGGATGCTCTTGAGGCTTTCATGTCCTCCGACTGGGTTTTTCTCAATGATATAGTCAGCAAGGTTTCAGCTGTTGACCCGAATTTAATTCCCTCTCACCGACTGGTCAGCCTCTCTTTCCATGGGATTCCTTTGAAACATTGTCATGCCTCTTTCATGGAAGCACTCTCTTCTACCTTTGGGCAGCTGGTTGGGTTAGGTAATGAGTTCATTTTGAATAGAAGGCTGGACTTGGTTCATTGTTTAATTTCAACGGATCGGAAAAGTTTTCCTCGTTGTGTTACGGTTGATCTTAATGGTGACTCCTTTGTGGTGAATATATACGCGCATGCTTTTTTTGGTGAGTTAGATAAATTTTTCACCTCAATTCCGGGTCTTTCGCACGGGAACTTTGATACACCGCCCAACATTGGCAGCTCCACCTCAAGTGATTCGGCCTCTGATGACACGATGGTTCCTCCATCAGTAGAACTTTCCAAATCGGCGACTCCTCCACTGACTGCTGGTCCACGGAAAAAGGGCAGATCGGTACTTGTGGGGGGTTCGATTGGCTCCACAACTTCTATCCCATCAAGCTTTGACCGCAGCCTTGACATTGTTCACACGAATTCTCAGAATTGGAAGGCAGCAAGGGGTTTAGAATCCAGTGGCAATAATACACACGAGAGAGAAATTGATCAGACTTGGAAACTTGGAAATTGTCTAGGCATTTTTTACGAACGCAACTGCTCCACTGTGAAAGACAAGCTAGGTAAACTTCTCATCGCCCATTAGTGGTTTTGTTTCAGTTCTGGGTTTCTGTGGTTTATTATGGTTTTGTCCTTTTCATTTTGGAATTGTCGAGGGGGTATCGTCAACCCAGCTAAACAGCGGTTTATGAGATCACTTATTGGCCGTTATAATCTTCACTTATTTGGTTTAATTGAGTCCAAGACTGATGTGGTTAGTTCCCTTACAATGAGGAATTTTTGGGGCCATAATGATTTTGGTTATGAGATTATCCCATCAGTTCAATCTTCGGGCGGATTAATTTTTTCTTGGAATTCAGCTCTTCTTACTTGTTCTCTATGTGCTTCATCCGGTAGATGGGGTTTGTTTCGTTGTGTCACCCGGGATATTGACTTCCACATATTTTTTCTGTATGCTCCAAATAACCCCTCTGACAGAGAATCTTTTTGGGATGAGATCAAGCACCTCATTATTCCTCATTCTAAAATTTTGGTTTGCGGTGACTTTAATGAGGTATTATATCCGTCTGAGCGACACAATGGCTGCCTTTCACCATCTATCCAGGTTTTTCAGGATTTTGTAAATCATAATGAGCTCCATGACACTCCTTTGCATGGGAGGCAATATACTTGGCACAACGCTATCTCTTATTCCCGTATTGATCGGGTTTTGGTCAGTTCGGAGTTAGTTAGTTCTTGGCCTTTTCTATCTTCTTCTACGGTGGATTGCTCTCTATCGGATCACTTGCCAATTGTCTTCCAGTCCGAGTCGAAGCCTTCCAGTGGTCCCAAGCCTTTCCGTTCTATTAATTGCTGGTGGGACAGGTCTGATTTTTCTTCCTTTGTCCGGAGCGAATGGGATTCTATTTGCACTGCTTTCTCGGATTTCCCTCTTCACAAAAAATTAAAGTTGTTGCGAGGCAAGCTTTCGGAATGGAACAAGACGGTTTTTGGTAACGTGGAAGCTGATCTTTCCTCCATTGAACAGCGGCTTCTTGATCTTACTTTGGATTCAGCTCCTCGCCCTCTTTCTGCAGCCCAGCGATTGTCTTTGGTTGATCTCCGTTCTCAGTTATACGAAAAACGGAAATACTGGGAGTCTATTCGCCACCAGCAATCGCGGATTAAATGGTCTTTGCTTGGAGACAATAACACTTCTTTTTTTCATCGAACGGCATCAGCTCGATTTAAATCTAACAGAATTATGAGTCTTGACGTAGGGGATGATTTTGTGTCAGATCCAGATTTAATTAAAGACCTTATCTTCAATTATTACAAGGCTTTATTTCAGGAGGAGATTACCGTTCCCTACAGGCTGGATTCTTTACAATTTGCTTGCCTTTCAGAGAGTGAAAATAGAGACTTAATAGCGCCTTTTAGTGAGGCAGAAGTTTGGGATGCAGTGAACTCTTGCGGGGAAAATAAAGCCCCTGGTCCCGATGGCTTTAATTTTTTCTTCTATAAGAAATCTTGGGCTTTTTTGAAAAAGGAGATTTTGTTGGTTGTCAACTCTTTCCATGAATCAGGTTTCCTTCCCCCAGCTCTTAAGACTTCTTTTACTGTGCTGATTCCGAAACTAGTGGGCTCTTGTGAGTTGACCAACTTCCATCCAATTGCTCTGATCAATGGGATTTATAAGATTATTTCAAAATTACTGTCTCGGAGACTTCAATTGGTTCTTCCCTCTCTTATTTCAGAATGTCAATTTGCTTTTGTGAGAGATCGGAACATTCATGACTGTACTTTCTTGGCCTCGGAGATAGTTCATTATTTAAAGAACTGCCATCAACCCACTTTCATTCTTAAATTGGATTTTCGTAAGGCGTTCGATTTTATTTCCTGGGATTTTCTCCACCAAGTCTCAGTTTGCATGGGATTTTCTGACAAATGGAATCAGTGGATGTCGAGTTGTAGAACGGATTCGTCGACTTCTATTCTTGTGAATGGCTCTCCTATTAAGCCAATTTATCTTAGGAAAGGAGTTAAGCAGGGCGATCCTTTATCCCCTTTTCTTTTTGTTCTGGCTGTTGAGGGTCTAAAACGGCTTCTTGATAGGGCTCATACCTCGGGTCTTCTTCACGGTTTTCCCTTGGATTCAGCTCATCAACCTCCGCCTATTCTTCAATTCGCGGATGATGCCATATGCTTTCTCCCGGCTGTTGAGGAAGAGCTTATCACTTTCATCCGTCTTCTCCGCTGTTTTGAGGCTATTTCAGGGCTTCGTATAAACTTCTCCAAAAGCTCTCTTGTTGGTTTGGGAGTTAATGCAGATTTCACTTCCCATTGTGCAGGCAAAATCGGTTGTCTAGTTTCCTCCTTCCCCTTGCAGTATTTGGGCGTCCCGCTAACCCATAAGGCCTTGAAATGTCGTGACTGGGCTCCATTGGTCTCTCGGTTTGAATCTAAGTTGTCTTTGTGGAAAGGCTCTTGTTTATCCTACGCTGGTCGCATCACTCTTATTAAAGCAGTTTTAAATAGCATTCTCGTTTACCTTATGTCCATTTTCAAGATGCCAGCCGCTATTGTGCAGAAGTTAGAGCGTTATATGAGGAACTTCCTTTGGAAAGGTGACGCCCTAACTAGAGGCTTTAATAAAGTCAGTTGGGAAACTATCTGTCTTCCTTATCATCTTGGTGGTCAGAATATTCAGCGGCTTCACCTGAAAAATTCCAGCCTTCTTCTCAAATGGGTGTGGAAGATTCGAGTGTCAGAGCCTACCTCTCTTTGGTACATATTTTGCGTTCATCGGGTTGGTATTACCGATTGGCATTCTCTGAGCGTGGCTGTTTCTTTATTGCCAATTTGGAAGGGTATTTCGAATGCTTGTGTTAAGAACTTTTTAATTTGGTCTACATTCTGTAAAAGGGTTCGGTTCCGCCTTCTCAACGGCACCCGAATAAATTTCTGGTTTGATGCTTGGTTAAATTCGGTTCCCTTGAAAGAGGCTTTTCCGTCTTTGTTTGACTTGGCTGTCGATAAACTTGTATCTGTTTCTCAGGCTTATGAGTTTATTTTTTCGCATTTGGGGAGACCGTTTTGGACTCGGAGACTGAGGATTACGGGACAGCAGCAGCTGGACTCTCTCTTGTCTCTGCTTCCTCCGCTTGCTTCCTCCGAGAATGATCTTATTTTCTGGACGACGACTGCCCAGGTTCAGCAGCCTTTCACGCCTAGTTCTTTCCTCCAACACCTGTATGCTGCTCGGTACACTCCATCGCCTCACTGCAGCACCTTCTTGTCTCTGCGTCGTGCTCCAACTCTCCCGAAAATTCAGGTTTTTATGTGGCTGTTGACTCATGACAGGATTCCATGCCGTGCTACTATTTTCTATTTTTAGATTATCACTTCTGAATGTGCTAGCTGTCCATTTTGCTCTAATCTCGAAACCCAAGATCATGCGCTTATACATTGCGCTTCCAGCTACAAAATATGGATGGACTTGTTACGATGGTTCGGTCTTAGCTTCTCTATCCCCAGAAGCGCAATTGATTTCTTCATCCAATGGTCCGGTTGTTTTCGCACGGCTCGTCACAGATTATTTTGCCAGTCTCTCTGGATGACCATCTGTTGGGAGATATGGAAAAAGAGGAATAGAGCGGTTTTCCAAGATTGCCATATTTTAAATGACATTCTTTTCTCTTGTATTCACCATGCTTGGTCCAATTTTCATCTTAGGTCTAGTTCTTTTAATTTGTTGGCTTCGGATGTAATCATAAACCCAGGACTTTTATTTTTGTAATTCTTTTGACCTTCCCTCAAGGTCTTTAATGGATTTCGGGTTGTTGTGAAGTGGAGTGTCTTAAGGTGCCAACCTAGTTGGGATGTTTTGGCTCTCCCTTCCTTCATCCCGCGTTACTTATCAAAAAGAAAACTTTTCAAAATTACTAAAATACTTGATTTTGCTTTGTCCATATTTCTCTCTCCTCTTTTCATAATTTTAATCTAATTTCGCATTTATCTCTTAAACTGTTTATTTTTTTGGTCATGCGACTTTAGAAAGTTTTTTTTTCTCTTCGAAACAAGATCCATATGTATATATTTTTTCCGACATTTTTTTTCACTAAGGTGTTAATTCATTATACCTTTGTATCTTAAGGTATAACTAATGTATAATCACTGTCATAGTGTACTACTAAGGTATATTTGCTGTAATAGTGTATCTTAAAGTATAACTAAGATATAATTACTGTAATATTGTATCTTAAGGTATAGCTAGAATATAACTAAGGTATAATCACTGTAATATTGTATCTTAAGGTATAGCTAGAATATAACTAAGGTATAATCACTGTAATAGTATATCTTAAGGTATAACTAAGGTATAATCACTGTAATAGTGTATCTTAAGATATAACTAAGGTATAATCACTGTAATAGTGCGTCTTAAGGTATAACTAAAGTATAATTACTATAATAGTATTACTATACCTTTGTTATACCTTAGATACTCTTATTATTATACATTACTTATATATTTGTACAACTGTTATACTTTAGTTATACTTTAGTTATACCTTTGATACTCTTATTATACCTTAATTATACTTACTGATACACGAACACATTGATTATACCTTATTTATACCTTCTTATATATTGATTATACTTTAGTTATACTTACTGATAAATTGATTATACCTTAGTTATATCTTTTAATACATTGTTATACACCGCTTATACATTGTTATACATTGCTTATACACTATGATATACTACTTATACATTACAATGCTTAAACAATAAATAAATAAGGTACAAACAAAGTATAAATAAGGTATAATCATTGTGTCAGAATGTATAATTAGTGTATCAGAATATATAACTAAGGTATAATCAGTGTATTAGTGTATCGGTAAGTATAACTAAGGTATAATAAGAGTATCAAAGATATAACTAAAATATAACTAAGGTATAATAGTTGTACAAAGGTATAAGTAAGGTATAATAAAAGTATCAAAGGTATAACTAAGATATATTACAATGATTACACCTTAAGATACACTATTACAGTAATTATCCTTTTATTATACCTTAGTTATACCTTAAGATACACTATTACAGTGATTTTACCTTAGTTATGCATTAGTTATACACTATTACGGTGATTATACTTTAGTTATATTTTAAGATATAAAGGTATAATGATTTATACCTTAGTGAAAAAAATTTCAGAAAAAATATATATATGGATTTTGTTTCAAAGATAAAAAAAAAATAATAATAAAAAAAAAAATTCTAAAGTCGTATGAAAAATAAATGTTCTAAGAGATAAATACGAAATTAGATTAAAATTATAAAAAGAGAATAGAGAAATGTAAACAAAGTAAAATAAGGTATTTGAGTAAATTTTGAAAGTTTAAAAATGGATTTTTACAAGGAAAAATGTATAAAAGATATGAATTAATAAAAAAAAAAAAAAAAGCAATTCAATAATTATGAAAAAAAAAAAGATAGAAAGGTAGAGTAAAAAACAAAAAAAACCTAAAACAAAGGTATTTTGACAATTTCCTTTTATTTTAAGAGCTGACTTAGACAAGCCAAGCGGGTAGCCCGCTCAGTTACTAGGTCTACCTATTATATGGGCTTCAAATAGTCCTATTAGGGACAGGTGCGCCATCTCTACTTATTTTCTTCCTTCACCTATATTATGATTTTTCCATACAAATGATGATCATGAAACTGCAGTATGCTTGCTTACTCTCTTCCATGCCACAAAAGAAAAAAATTGGAAGAAAAATATTTGATAACCACCCACAAAAAATGCGCATGTAATTAGTAAAGCCCTGTGATCCCAAAGGAAAATTTTATTAAGGGGGAAGAGGGGGGGGGGGGACAAAATCAAAAAGGAAAAATTGTGCAAGGAGCATGAATTATTCTATGCACAACCAAGTAGATTTTATAATCCAAATTTCAACAAATAATACACCAACAAAATCTATGAGGCTACCTTTTTTTCGTGAAATATAAACACCTAACCTTATCAAAACTCCAGCCATAATTTTATGCCGCCATGCTGATATGTATGCTTATAAATTCCACAATTTGTAACCAGCATCTTCATACATCCTCAACAGTAACAAGTTTCATCAGGGCATTCCTTCAATTGCAAAATGAAATTCATCCAAGTTCAAGAGATCAACAGCCATTTTGCATTTCATATCATAACCACTTCCTCCAACTGCCTGTTCTTCTATCGCTGGATAAAAACCGAGGAAGGCTTAGCAGACTATTAACCCGTGTCACACCTTCCAAGGCTGACCACTCGTCATCCTCTGCAGTTGAGATGCACTCAGCAAGGCTTCTCTTTGACTGGCTCTGGCTGCATAAAGAAAGCTTTTCCTCTGCTAATTCGGATATTGGAACAATCTCATCGGACCCTCCTCGTATCGTATCTGAATGACTAAGAACAGCATTGCCCGTTGCTAATTCTTCAGCATTTTCTTCTACTTTCACTGCACTTTCTACCAACTCCTTTGGAAGTGTTTTAACATCTGATTCCACCTCCCCATTAGCTTCAGATGCATGTTCAAGAAAGAGGCACACAACAGCACAATCATCATTCTTTGAGGTAGGATACTTAAGCCTCCATGCTCGAACTGCATAATCTACAAGAGCTCTAGCTGCTGTAGCACGACCAGGAGCTGAAGCCACTATATCAACTGCCTCCTTATTTGAAAGGACGTCCCAAACCTGTCGGATCAAATAAGTCCAAATTAACAAACATTTAAAAGTAGACATGGGATATATGCAACAAAGCACACAGATCTCTCTTTGTATTCCAGCAATAGAGCTCCATACTAGCATAACTTGAAGTGGGAAATCAGAAGCATTGATTTGACATGGAAACAGCATAATGGTTATGAAATTGAAGAATATCCCCGAATCCACAAGTACAGGAAAAATTCATACCCCATCAGAAGCAAGAATAATGAATTCATCTCTCTTGGTAAGGTGGCGATAATAGACATCTGGTATAGAAATCAAACCAAAATCTTTTAAACAGAAGTCCCCAAAAGCTCTAGCCATTGCCAAACCAGGTGAGTCATTATTAGGCAACCATACACGTGCTACCTCTGGCTCGTCCTTCAGTGCAAAAACTCTTCCTTTACATTGTTGGATTCTGGCAGCTTCCCCTACATATTGGAAGGTCAAGAATTTAGAACTCAATAAATAGTTTGCTGAAGCAGTTTCATATATACTAGATAGCAGAAAGGCTCTGTATCTAACTACTTATGACAAATCCAGATATAATACATTAACGTCTGTGTGTGCGAGTGTATGTGTGCTGTGTGTGTGTGTACGTGCATGCGTGCATGCCTGTGCATGTGTGTGTGTGTGTGTAAGAGAGAGAGAGAGAGAGAGAGAGAGAGAGGGGAAGAGAAACTTGGCAGATCAGGCTTCAAGTCCACTGTTAATTGTATGGCATGCAAAGAGTCATCTTCATCTCTGGTTGCCAGGATAGCTCTGGAATCGCCAAGATTTCCAATTATAAGATCCTCACCCTGAACAGCCACATTTCATTAGGCACAATCGTGAGACTAATGTTGAATTCTCATGAAAGGAAAATAATTTCAGCAAATTTATACAGAATAATATTGCAAATTATCTTTGTTTTTAGTAAGACCATGTGCAAATGCATACCCGGCATTTGTAAATAAATCTAAGCATGTCAGCGCACTTTTAAAGAAGTCAAACATGAGTTCAATAATGCAGTTGTAATGACCAGAAGGCAGATCCAAACACCAGAAATGACTGGCATTGAAGTAATGACAAGGCTTTCGCCATGGAAGGAACAGACTATGTTGTACTTTCTATGGTAAATAAAAGTTGCACAAGGCATGGTGTTCTCAAAAGCATTAGGGACACTGAAGCATCAAGGATTCTAAAAGCCTAGGAGCAAGCTGGCAGCACAAACTGCAGGCATGCATCTAAGTACAGGAAGGAGCATATCTTTGAAAGAAAATGTATAATACATAAAAAAGTATAAAACAACTGTATAATCACAGACACAGTTAACATTTTAATCATGTCATTTTTCATTGTAAGTTTTTGGCATAGTATATTTCTTTGCAATAATGTGGCAATGACCAGGCATGGAATTATTAGGGGAAAAAAGAGAGAAAGAGTTGTTTTTAAGGGATTTGGCATACAATTCAGTGTCATCTTCTCACAATGATTTCAAATTTTCATATTTTTTGTAAGCACTCATCAAAATAAAAATAATTTTTAGCTGATTGTTGACGAAATTCACATTTTTTTAAAATATAGAAAAAACAATTTTTACTTCTGTAAGCGTTCAAATAAATATGTATTACATTCCCAAAATGATTTAGCTAGGTGCTAAATTGTCGAGAACATTATGTTCTGTCAAAATCAACAATGGAGTGAGGAAAGCCATCATCAGTCATCACATGATATTAAATAATGGATATATAATCATTTGGCTCACACATTGCTGCTCTTGGCACCAAAACATCTAAAGGTTATGCTCTATGGTCCCACCAGGAGCCATAAGAGAATATATCAAAGCTTGGACCTAAAACTCACTTCAGTATTAGTACACTTGCCTTGTGCCCAAGATACACCATTATAACATCAACAGAGCACCAAACTAAGTCGAAGTGAATAGGACTGAAATGATCATTGAATGCTTTGTACAAGGTCTTTAGCTGGAAAAAGGGTCTACAGCAGGTAGAACTGAAAAACCTTTTCAGCTGCTATTCAATCCAACGACTAAATATTCTCTACCCAATAGGTCCTCTTACCAATGAGACTAAACACGGTAGGTAGCTTTGGCGCATGAAATGAGAAAGGGAAAATGAAGATTACAACACCATGTCTACTGTTAAAAGTTCAAAACGAACCTGCACTGATAAAGAGATCTAGAGGCTCCTAACTTGATATGCAATTATTTCCTAACAATATGTTTGGAAATTTACCCAAGAAGATGATGGATGGAGAGTTACAAAAGGGAGGAGAGGAAAGGGTGGTTATCTCTCTCTTTCTGATTGGTTGGAGGATTAGAAGGGAAAAAAGGGGGAAAGGAAAAGTTCTGTTCACATAGAAACGAAAGGGAGGAGAGAAGAGGACTGAAGTTGTTACAACGATGAATTGTTTAAAGTTCAATATTATAATATACATGGAAGTATCCCTTAGCTTCTCAAAACCACCTAAGTAAGGGTCTGCAACTTTTTAGGGAGCCTACAGAGTCCCAATCCCCTACCCTCCTTATAAAGCAGGGTAGCCAGGTTATTCTCCTCTCCTTTCCCATTCCTCTCCTCCAACTCTTTTCCAAAATTAACATGATATTGAAGAAGTTAATGTAGTTATATATTAGTTTAAGTAAATTCAGGATTTTCTGGAACAATATATTAATTATACATATGGGATTCCCAGTTTATGACTGAGAAGACACAGACTTCAGCTGTCTTTATACACCTTTCACAGACATGCTTCCATAGAACCATGTAAAGGATTAAGTAGATTTAAATCTAGTTTTTTTCTCGTTTTTTTGTTTTTCCGCAGGGCGGGGGGGTTGGGGGGTAATTACTTTTCCTTGATGATTTACAGGTACAAATTCGTGCAAACTTTAGGTAGCAAATCAAACCGCCTAAACATGACCTTTCAAGACGAATTGATTCATTATTCATAAACCTTGTTTCCTAATTCTTAACTATAAATGCAGTAACATCTTCATCAAAAGTTTCACCATGCGAAAATAGATGAAAGGTATCATCTGTTTTAAGCTTGCACCACGTCTACGTGCTATTTGATCAACGGAATGTGCTATCTTAAAACAAAGAGAATACACAGGCATGTCCACAACTTGATAAACTACATTCTGACTGGAATTACCCATGTTATTTCACATTTCATACGTAAAAAGTGATGTAGAATTTTGATCCAATTCTATGGTCATAAAAACTAGGTGTTTGAAATTATGCATTTGTGGTCTAGCCTGATTGACTTCCCCCAAATTAAAAACAGTCAATGACTTCAATATGAATGCAATATACTTCAATCAACCATGAAAAAAAATCATGACTTCATCATGTGACTCAACTAAACAGCTTTTCAAGTTAACCATCATAAGAGTGGCTCAAGCTCACATCATCAACATTTACATAGATTTTAAAAGCTCAAGCTTTTACTCAACTACCCTTTCCAAAAAGCCTGAACCAATCTGATAGAGAATGGGCTAATAGTGGAGAACTTCTAGACCATACTGCCTATGGGCCCAAACCAATGCAAGTGCATGCTCAGAAGAAGATAAATGTGGATAGGGTCAAAAGGGGAATTGAGAGGATTAGTTAGTTATAACCGTCTTGTATGCGCTGTCTTTTAGATTTGGGTCTTTCGTTATAAACTATAACGGAGAGAGGGGGGGAAAGGATAGGTTGGTTTAGGTATCTTTCTACAATCATTGCAGGGCTCTTTAGTAGAGAGGGAAACCTGATTTCCTATGGAGCTGTTAGCCTATCGTTCTTCATTGCTACATTCCTCCATTTTAATGAACATCAACCTCTTACATCTCATATTCACTGTCAAATTGTTTCAACCTTCTGTTTTTCTATTAAGTTTCCAATTATAATCCATTGCCATTTCTATTCAACATCAAACAATTACAAATTGAAACAGAAAAAGAAAAACTAATGAATAAGCAAGCAAACACAACCACATTATCAAGAATATGAAGAGGGCGACGAGTGGATGAGAGAGGCGACACTGTTTTGACAAAAACCAGCTCCTTTAGCTTGTTAATGGACTTAAAAGAAGAGGCAACCATGGGATTCCATCTAAGACTTATATGTGCATGGATGAAAAATACCTACAATTCTTATGTCTTACTCATACAGAAGTTCTCAGAATAT
The DNA here is from genome assembly GCA_039660915.1 of Euphorbia tirucalli. Classification (NCBI taxonomy): domain Eukaryota; kingdom Viridiplantae; phylum Streptophyta; class Magnoliopsida; order Malpighiales; family Euphorbiaceae; genus Euphorbia; species Euphorbia tirucalli. The sequence continues at coordinate 22,874,557 of CM077636.1, read as the reverse complement.
TTAATATGATAAATTAGTAAGAAGAATAATGATAACCAATAATTCCAGTTTCATTTATTTGTCAAGCAAAGCCTACAAACTAGCCAAGGTCTTTTATCTAGAATAATGCAACCTATGTTCAGCAAACTAATATGGACTGCCAAGCTACTCTTAGCAGCTAGAGATCTAGGTTAAGGATGTCATATTCGATCTGGCATGAAACATGTCAATGATCCAAGCCACATCAATGAGCTGTGAGCATTATCGAAACCAGTACTTTTTTAAGACAAAAAAAGGGTCTCCGAACCAGATTTTATTCCAGATTAGAAATAGAGAAAAATACAAGACAATCTTTCTTGAAGTGAGCATGCTTTAATATAAATTTAAGGATGTTACTAGAATAAGTTATACCTGCTTTATCAAGGTCACAGCAGTTGATCCACTGCAAAAGCAATCAATGATTGGATGCAAATTTAGTTCCTTGTCCATTAACTTGAAGGCCTTCAGTATAGTCTTTTTAAGTGGCAGAAACATCTCTGGGAATTTCTCGTTATGCTCAGCCTCCAAAGAGTCGTATGACTCATTATCCATACTCACAGATGCTGTTTCCTCAGAATTTGTGCTTTCAGGAGTGTTTTCATCCTTATGATGGCTGCTCTGCTCATCATTGGGACCATCTTTCCATTGTGTACACAGTAAAAGGGGAAGGGAATCTCGAACTCTCTTGGCAACCATATGACCATAAGGACCATGACCATCAAAAACCCCACAAAATACTGTGTCGCTTCTTGCGATGAAATTCTATTTGAGAAACAGTCAAATCAAGTCCTCATACATCAACAGCAGCATATAGAAACAGATATTTTTCATGATGATTAAATAATTTTCAAGCTGAGAATTCATGAGGGCGATGATCTAGACAATACAGCATTACACATGTCACTTTTGCACTTAGAAAGGACATCAAAGGCCAGACAAAGAAAGATAAGATGGACAGTCAAAACAATCACAATAACTAATGAGAAAATCTTGAACTAGATGAAGCGATGCAACATTGCAAGACGTGCATATAACCAGTGCCTTTAAACCCAAAAAGTCCTATTCTAATGAACTGCTTCTTCATATCTAGATTTCACACATGTAGAATGAGTGATCCCATGCGTAGCTCATACATATGATAGTTAAAAGTGAATTGCACCCTAGCTATCTATAGTGACAAGAACAATGTATCTTGAGTAAAACATAAGGCTGCCCTAGCTTCAATTACTCAAATCCATAGGCACTCTCTACTCTTTCATTATCTTCCCCTCTCCCCGCCTTTTCTTTCTTAACTTTCCATTGTATTACATGCTGTACAAGTCTAATACCAAATCATGATTTCTGCATGTTTTTCATACCCAGTTTACCAACATTGCTTCCGTTAGCAAGTAACAGTGACAAAATGGAGCTTAATGGGGAAAAACTGTTTGGAACACATAGGTCTTATACAAGAAAGAATGAGAAATAAGGCCTCTTCCCCCTTAGAAGTATATTATGTTTTCTTTCCGTATCAGTTATCCCTTAATGGTTATGAACCAAAACCATAGAATGTAGGCCAACGCCATTCTTGATTGAATAAATAGGTAAGCTAAGATCAAGTTTCACCTAAACCTATTTGACAAACACCTAAAAATGGGTGTTATACAAATGCAAGAAGCGTGTCAACCCAAACAACTCTACAACCCTTTATCATCTCAAAATTGCAAGAGTCTAAATGGAGGACATGATAGGTACCTTATAGGCAACAAAACAAATGGAGGACATGAAGAGTGCATACATGTGCAAATTAGTACATGTCAACTCAATTACTAAAAATAGACAATACCAATAACAGTTTCACAATTTTTCTTGCTTAAAAATCCCAAATGAATATGATGGAGGAGGATAAGGGAGACATCACTAACCTCCCAAACAAGCATGGCATCTTGGTTGGTACCTTTCTTTCCTTGTTGGGTATACAGACAAGCAATTTTGGAGGCACCATTTGAGGACATCCTGCCAGGAATATGATTCAGCAAACTTTCATCACTCCCGTTAATTCCACCTGATTTCTTCTTCCACTTCAGCCTCTTAGGAGAAACTGTTGATGCAGCAGAAGTTTGCTCCACTGTACCATTTTCATCCCTTTTCCTTTTAGAGTAGCAAGATCCCATTTCAAAAAAATCACACTTTCCCTTCTTCCCCAACCAAAAATTTCGAAACACCAAAATCAAATCAAATCAAATTAGATAAAACTTATCCATCCCTCCCATCTCTACTTTGTGGGATCCTGCTCAATTTAGATCAAATATAAGGAAAGAGCAGAAGCTGATAAAAACTAGAAATTAATCCATCCCTGGGTTGGTTAAAAAAAGCCAGGATCAAACCACAAATTGATGCATCACTCCACTGTTGATGGAAGTAAAGAAAACACAGGAATCAACTTGGGATGATGAGTAACACAAAAACAACAGTGGCCTTTTTCGCTTTTACAATGTAAGAAAGGAAGCTTTATAGTTACAGGTTAAAACATAAGAGCTACAACTGGAGGGAGAGAGAGAGAAAGAAGAAGAGCCACAGAGATAAACGAAATGAGCAGACAGAAATTAGGTAACAACTATCATATGTACAAAACTATATCTACTTTTTATAATCATCCATGTTTTGATGACGTGGATTTACCCATTTATTTTAGTTCATCAATAACAAATTTGATTCTGATTTTTTTTTTTTTTTTATTTAATATTGGATTATGTCAAACTATGAAAATGGAATTCAAAATAGAATGCCTTTTGACCGGGGAAACTCTTGTGTCACGTCCTATCCCTCGAACCGTGACCGACGTTAGGAAACGGATAAGTTTAATGCCATCAGAATCCGTAGTAAGTCCTAAAACCATAATCAATATTAAATGCACAATCATACAGTAATTAAATTTATCATGTTTGTCATATTAAAACCTTTTAACATACTCAACTTGAAATATAGTCCTTAATCTGGTACTGCAGTCTAGAATTTAATACATGAAATACGATTAATAATAAACTTACATAATAAAGATAACGGTGCTGCCCGGAGAAAGGTCTTGGGCTGCAACTCACTTCTAGTCTCCTGAAAAGTTAGGGAGTTAGTCCTCGCTGAGAGAATTAATTATATGCAATATATGAGTAATTTAGCATTCATCCGGTCATAAAATACTATACAAATCTATATATACTATATATGTATTCACACGCCTGAATTCTGTAGAACAAATAATAGATCAATATATCAATATATCAATAAGTGGTTTCCATACGTTATGGACCTTAAACCTCAATAACCAACATGTCATAATCTATATAGCCATCAGGCTCTCTTAAATCCAGTGACTGGGGGACCGAGAATAACTCAACCGACTCACACCCAGTCAGCTGGAGGACCGATAATAACTCAATCGAACCCATACCCAGCATCACTTACTTCTAATTCCATAATATCATATAGCCCGAGAATAACTCAACCGAGCTTATCCATGATCCACACCATCATTATTATACTTATATTCCATAAACTCGATAACACATGTGCCCACAAGGTCCTGATGCCGCTCACCAGTAACCATGTCCATAACACGTATTTAAACCACAATTGGAAATATATATAAATATAATTATAAATATAGGCAATAATCTTCTTAAAATAATTATAATAATCACGTAGTAGAATTACACTTTGAAAATATGTCATGAATGTAAATGTTAAATTAAAAATGCAATACATATAATTAACTCACATATTTCTATCTAATTTAATCTACTTACTTGGCATGGATTTGATAATTATCTATTATCAAGCTTCATACGTATCCCAAATTTTAATTTGGGAATCAATTTTACGTAGTTCTTCTAATTTTAAAATAACTTAAAATCATTCTCAAATAACTTATTCTATATAATACATCACCATGTCACTATTTACTTATACGGTCAATATTCATACGAGTTACTATTCATAAATACGGTATACCACTATTCATCAAATTTTCAAAAATACCCTAAACATTATATATTCCTCCGAATGCATTTCTAGTAATTTTCATATTTTCTTCACGTATAAATCTCACTTAAACTAATTTTCTAACAAATAATATAATTAATTTAACTCCAAATACTTCAATAATTCATATAAAATAATCTGTCCAAATTCATCAAAAACTCTAAGAATCAATGTTGCTCAAAATAATTCGTAGACTAGTGTAAAAATATCAAACCAATGGAAACTCACCGGAAAAAATTCCGATCACCGGAATAGTACATATAATTCAAACGGAGAACACCATTAGGTTCACAGCACTGCTAGGAGTCCATAAATACCAATTTTATTCTCATATCACTTCATATTTAGAATTAATCTACAAAAATACTCCAAAATTTCATTTCCAAATACCCCATCATATAAACGTCAAAATAAAATCTCAACCGTATAAACTAAAGAACACTTAATTGTAAACTCTTGCCTGTAATTTCATCAAAATCTAACGGTCGGAAGTTAGATTTTCCATTTTTCTCTTATTTTTCTTACATTTCTTCGCTACAGAGACTTCATCTCGCCTTTTTCTTCTCCCTGCAAATCCAAATCTTCTTCTTTTTATTTTTAATTTTCTTAATAAAATTACGATTTTGTGATCCATATTATTTTTTTTTTTACTACTTTTGTCGCAAATTCAATCAATTAACTTGAAATTGTTTAGTTGAATGTAATTTAGTGGACAGATTTTCATAAGAAAAATGAACGAGAAAAGTCATAAATGACAAATAAATATATTTGATATTCATTTATTATGTTAAAAAAAAAAATGTCGGTCCGTGAAGCTTTTGGTTTTTATGCAATTGAATCTTTAATTCCAAGTTGGCATAAATAAGTCTCCTTATAGATTCATTTTCTATTGGATCGTAGTTGTCGTGTCGTGTCTTATGCAGCTCTAGACTTATGAAAAGGATTGACATTTCATCTGAAATGTTTTCCTTACTTACTTTGTTAATTTTTATTTTACGGATTTCATTTCTTACGTCCGTGGAATTTGTACCGAATTTTATCTGAAATTATATGGGAGTTTGCTCCTCTCTATTTTTTTGCTATATTATTTCATTTAGGAAAAAGGAGAAAAAACTTAAATTTTGTTTTTTTAAATGTGGCAACATAAAAGGAGATAATTTAAGGATTTTTACTCTTTCATGCAACCTCAAATTATAAAGTCAGTATTAAAAACATTCGAAAAATTGAAGTACCACAGAGTATATAATATGAAATTATTATTTCATTTTATGTGAAAAAAAAGTGAAAAAATAAATAATAAATAATAATAATAGTAATAAATGAATGAATGAATGAATGAATAAGGAGGTGGGGTAGAGCATTGACGTGTTGAACAGGAGAAGGGAGCTAAGGCCAAAGAGAGTAAGTGAAGAAAAATCCTAATAATACCCCACACGCACCTATCAACCACATTTCTCGTGATTGTTCTTTTCTCTACCTGTCTACATTTACTTTCTCTTTTTTTTTTTTTTCCTAAATATTATATTAATTCTTATTTACTCTAATGCATATAAAAATAAAAAACATAACCAACAAAAAAAAAAAAAAATCCTCTATTTGAACCACAATGATAGTTTTATCGCACAGACGCTGTGATTTAAGTTTAAAGATGTAATAAGTCTATTAGAACGTTAAATTTAAATTAGATATAATATATTCAAATTACAACTTTTATCCACGTTCATTTCAATTTTCATCATGTCTAGACATTAAACTCGCAAGCTTTCACATAGATAGTGCTAGCCCATTTTTTTGGAAGATGTAAAACATTGATAAATATTATAGTTGAATTTTTTTTCAAAATAAAATGTTTATTTACCGCTTAAATTTGACAAGCAATTTGTCTTGAACCGAATTTTGTTTATAATTTATTCTAAAAAATAGTATTTTTCATACAAATTAAGTTGAAAATGGTACGTGTAATTCGTGAATTTTTTTTATGCATATCCATTTTTTTCTTAATATGTGTAATTTTTTGACCGATTTAACTAAATTGTCAAGTTAAGGAATCAAATTGATATCTAAAATTCTTTTTAGAAAAATTGACTCATAAGTCAAGTTGAACTGTTAAATTGACTATTTATCAAAAAAAAAAAAATTATTTATACAAATAAAATGTACAATCTGAAAATTAAATTAAATTATATGTTAAGAACAGAAATTGATAATAAGTACAAATTATAATTTTACTTAAATGTAAAATCTACAAAACAGTAGCGGTCAAAATAATAATTATCTATAAAAAATAGAAAACTACATAGTACCTTAAAATTACAAAAATTTCACAGGGATTATAGAGGTTTTGTGCTACAATTCCTTTCACCTGGAATCCATAATTTCTCATCTTCGTATTGGTCATAAAACATAGTCATAATATTAAAAAATATTCGAAATTTATAATTTAGATATAGTAAAAATTAGGCACTAATAATTGAATTTTTACGCCTTTATTAATTATATATATAAATGTAAAAATCAACCGGTAAAGCCAAGCCAATTATGAGAAAAAAGAAAAAATAGGATGATTGCTCGCCTTTATCTATTTTCCTTCATAAAAGAGGGAATTTTTCTTTTTTTTTTTCTTTTTTTTTTTTTTTTCTTTTTTTTTTTTTTTGGCTTTTGACTAGTTTAATAGAATACTTTTGTGTTGATGTTTAGCCGTTGAGGTGAATTGATGAGATGGAAGAACCGCAGTTGAGCAAATAGAAGCACGTGCAACCGCACCGTCAAAAACCAATGGTGTATAACAGTTTCAAAAACCCCTAACACATGTCCATTGTCTATTGGTTTAAGCTGCTACAAATCTTTTGTGGTCGGTGCAACATCTTCCATCTTCTTTGACTAATCTTTTATTTTCAGTCCTTATAACTTGAGATAATCCATGTAATGTCATGATAATGTTTCTTGTGTCCATTTAAGCACAAAAATAATATTTTCCTTGCCTCAAAAGTCTCATATGTTGACCAAGATGATTTCATCATGTACGGAATTTGGTATGGTTGATCTCCAAATCAGTGGCAAGGGCAAGGATACAATCATTGGGGGCACAGACTTATGTGAACTATTGATAAATCCTGAATAGTTTCTTTGAGATCTCAAAATGTGAAAAGTTGTATAACGATTTTATTATCAATGGTTAAAAAAAGAAAAGGAAAACAAAGAAAAACTTCTTTTTTAATGAAATACAATAAACAATTTGAGAGTAATTTATCTCTTATCTTGTTGTGCAAATAAATCTTGACAATATTTATTGCAGAAAAACATCTTTCATCAGTAGTTATTGCAACTGGTAAGAGTAATGTCAACTTAATAAGTCGATACAGTAAAGGAAAATAAGTGTGATATTATTTCTCCTCTATCTTCTTTGCAAAAACTCCAACATCATGAAAATTAGAGGATTCTTGATTTTATCTTATATCAAAAATTAAGAGTTGAAGTTTATGGCCAAACTCAGGTCAACACTAGAGAAATCTTTAGAGTACAACCTAGCAAGATGCGCTAGTCGCTCATGATCAAAATTAGCAGATGATTTTGAAGAATCAAGACACCATATGTATTTTTTTTTAATATTCTCATTCTTAATTAAGGGTGTAGTATATGGTCTCATTAAGATCGAATCTTGGACCTTCCAATAGGGGAGAGATGCCTTTACCATCAGGCTATAACTGGATAGGCAAACACATTATGCACTTAAGTAAATCTGTGTTTGACTCGGTGAAATTATTATCCAATTTTAGATAACATGATCAATTATCTACCATTATATGAATAAAACAATTCAGAATATGAACAAATTAAAGGTTAATTTCACATGTATCAATTAGAAGAAAATAAAGGAAAATTAAGTACCTTTATAAAGGTTTCCGCACGGAAATGGTAAAAATGAGTCTTTGGATCTCCATCAAGAAGCCTTTTACCACGGCTTGGAATAATATCTTCCATATTAAACACTTTAATTTCATGCTCTTCACAAAACTCAGTGACTTCTTTCAACAATTTATCCCAACCATCTTATTTATATGCTTGTAAGTATTTTTTACCACTTCAACCGTACGGATAACATTTTATATGGTTTGATTTTTTGCTTGTAGAATCTTTGATAAAGGACTTGTCATTCCCAAAATAATCAAAATTAACTTTCCAGCAAACACAAAATTAAAAGCGTACATCTTGTCAACCAAACTCCCAACAATACTTAGAATTTTTGTATAAGCACCATCCTTGTGTTATAAGAGAAGAACTTCTCCCACTAAATTATACATATCAAAAAGTCTTATCAATATTTTATAGTGAGATCCGCAATGTGTATCATCTAGTCGATCGAAGCTTATTTCTTGATTGTTCCTGTTGAAATCTCACTCATTTATATTTTCTTAACAACTCCTTCTTATAGTTGACGAAGATTATCCTTCCTTTTATAGTAAGCTTCAACCATATTTCACTATCATAGAAAGAGTATCAAAGAATTGACCCATAACATCTTTATCAAGTATAGGAGACACAATAGTTAATTGAAGTTGGTAAGCAAAATAATTTATATAATATGCATGGTTATTTTCATTCAGAATGAGGGTTTTCAAGTAATAAAGCTCACCATGCATATTAAAGCTCATCGTAACCTTGACCTTTGAGTCTTAAAAGTGATAATCCAATATTCACAAAGAAATCATTAATGGCATTTTGTAAACACTATGCAGAAGTCTCACTAACATAAACCAATCTAAGAAACTGTTTAGTAATTTCTCCATTATCATTCACAAATATCAAAACCATAGTCATTTTCTCCTTAACACAACTATCTCTAGCCTAGTCAATCAAAAGAGAAAATAACATGTCTTCGACCTCATTTAGTATACTTTTCTCGTTTCTATTCCATAACTTTCAATAATATCTCTTTGAGTCGTAGAGAAAGTCAATTGATTATTTTTAGGAGAATTTCATTGCATTACCTTCTTGACATCTTTATGAATCTCACAATACCAATTAATGAGTTCAAGAAAATGACCTTGGTGAATTGATTTCTCAAATCCATTATGTCATCTGGAAAGCCAAACCTTCTTCTAATAGATGACGAGCCACATTTACAACTATAGTCAACTAAGTATGATACTCACCTTCTAAACCAACACTTTTTTTTAATGATAATACATAATTTACATTCTCTCCTTGATTTTGGTATCGATCAACCTTAGCTTTACCTTTACAACAAGAGTGTGAGCTACCCATACCTCCTTCAAGAGCAATAAACAGCTCTAGGGCATTTTTCCAATTATTATATCAAAGTTTTGTAAAAGCATTCCCCCCACTTTTAACGCTATTTGAAAACCAATAAAAATATAAACAAATTGCTCTATTTTTAGATACATCATACCTAGCCAAGCATATTTCTTAAACTAAGTACTTTGAAACCTCCTTTTTTCCTCATATAATTAATTTGTGAAAATTGATGTCCAACTGGTTAAGAAGCCTCCTCAATAAATTTTTACTTTCAAAGGGGTAACTATTAATTGTTTTTCGCAATATTGAATCACCAAGATATCATCATCTGAAACTTCTACTTCAATATGTGCTCTTTTTTCATTATCTTTCTCAAGAGGTATTTTATTACCATTTGATGATGGTTCAAAAAATGACATCAGATTTTTCTTAGTTTTAGTAACAAACTTGTTTATATTTCTAAAATAACAACACAATTAAGTTATTAAACATAAATTGAAATTCCTAATCTACCAATTTCAGTCCAAATTATATTGCAAATCAATTAATTCAATAATTAACTTTTTAATTAAACAATTAATCCAAAAATGTACATCAATTAAACCAAATTATGGATATCATTCACAAATTAGTTCAATTCAAGTATCAATTTATCAAATTTTAGTAATTTAGTAATCATATTAACCATTAAACAAATAAATAATTAAACCTAAGTTACAAATCCTACCTTATCAATTTCATCAAGAATAATTGGATAAATGATTCAAATAGTAATAAATTTAAAAAATAACAACATAACAATTTTTAATTAATTTAACTTCAACCCTATTTTAATTTCTTAAAGTTAATTTAGGGTAAAACTAACCTAATTAAATAAATTAGGGGATGAGAATTGAGAAAACTAACTCTATTCAATAGAAGAATTGTGGAAGAGGAAAAAAGGGATGGTGACCAGCGTGCAGGATGAAGGTGGAGCAGGGGCGGTGACAGTAAAGTAGAATTAGAGATTTTAGGTTGTGGTTGAAAAATGTGAAAGAGGAAGGGAGAGAAGTGTTTTTGTTTACAATAAGAATTTTATTTCTGTTTTGATGTTAATCCCATGAAGGTAAAACGACGTTGTTTTGTACTGATTAGATTTTTTTTTTTAAGTTGGCCCAGAGCAAAATAACATCGTTTTACTCTAATGGAATTTTCTTTAAAATTTGGCCTAGGGCAAAATATTATTTTGCTTCCTAGGCCAAATTTTAAAAAAAAAAAAAAAAGAAAGAAACAAAAAACCTTTGTCACTTTCAAACTTTTGAAAAAGGGGGGGGGGGGGGGGGTGTGGTATAGGGGACAAAATGTTCCTTTCAAACTTTATTTACAAGGATGGTATTTTCTGAAGACTGGGGGGCACTGGTCCGGCCCTCCTCTTCCGTCGCCTTTGCTCTAAATATTTTTAAGGAATAATTAATAAAAAAATATAGTTTTACATATTTGTATATAAAAATTGTTGAACTTTACGTTGCCAAAGAAGTGTTTATTGCTATTAGCATATGCAAAAATATTATGTAATTCTATCTATATAAATGATATGGACAAAAATAGTTTTACCCATAATTAATTAATTAATTTAACTATTTAAATAATTAGGAAAAATATATATAAGACTCTATTTTTATATTAATTCTACTTTTCTTTCTGTCTCATCTTTTTATTATGTTCTTTTTCTTGCTCTTTCCTTCCCCATCTTTTATTCTTCCTACTTTTCTCGGCTCCTAAATGTTCTTGTCGTCGATAAGATATGTCCATTCTAGTCCTATCTTTGTCGTCACTAGGATCAACTTCTTGCAATTCGAGTAGCACTAAAGCCATCACAACCAAAATTGGTTTGGATACAGTCCAATCCATCTAGCTTAGTGAATGGGAAGAGAAGGATACCATTTGGTAACAACCTCTGCTATGATCGTGATTTCCATTCTGAACACTAATAAGTTTATATATAATATTGATTATTGTTCAATATTTTATGACAATTTGATTATGGGAGGATATTTTTTTACAATAGAGTTAATGGTGTTTTATGGATGAAAAAGAGATGAAAAAAATCATAAACTCATATTTTTAGTCGATGGTTATAAAACAAATAATTTTATAGAAATTTGTAGGTTGTAATTTAATTGGAAATTATGAAAATTGAGTTCGTGCAAATAAATTTCAAATTCGATTATCATAAAATAATCTGCAAGAACAGTTAAAACTATAATTAAACTCTAAACATAATAATTTCAATAGCGAAATTGTGTTAAAAAAAGTTTTATAAAATAATATTTTATCTAAAAAAATAAATAGCTTATCAATTTTGAAAATATTAAAAAATGTTATTTGATAATTTAAGTAAATATTTTATCAAATATATTATTTACAAATAACTATCCAATCCTACATGGAAGCTTTCTTCAAAAGAAAACTTTTCTTTTTCTTTTAATAAACATCTCTTGATAATTATATTTTTTCACAAATTTATGAATATAATTAATGAGGTCCTTGAGGTTATAGTAATATTGTGGTCACCAAAAACTACACTAGTGATAACCATTTAGTAAACACCATTAAGGTAGTAAAATATTTAGAGATAGAGAAGTTTCAGACCTTAATGATTACTTCTCTTCAGTTGGGGAGATAAGTATTTTTACATAGGTTATAGGTCATCCTCATTAACTTAGAGATACTTACACAACTAGGATTCTAACTTTTGTTAATTACAATTATTACCCACCAATAAAAAATTAACAACCGTGCAAGAATAACTTTTAATATTACTTATTTCCTAAGAGAACTTTCTAAAATTATAACATTATACACCTTTTTTATCTTTAAAAAAAAAACAAAACAAAACAAAAACAAAACAAAAACAAAACCTCTCTTAAGGTGCATGTCTTTCCTTCCTCCATGGACCCCTATTACTCCTCTCTCTTATTTTATAATTTTAATCTGATTTGACATTTATCTCTCAATCTGTTCTTTTTTCGTCATGCCATTTTACAAAGTTTTTTTTCATTTTTTTTCTCTTTGAAATGAGATCTATATGCATATATTTATTTTCATCTGTTTTTTTTAATGGTCTAACAACGGTATTCTATGATACATTCATGATATTGTTTTGTTGTTTATATTTTATATCATTTTTATATCTTTATAATACCACATTTATACTTTCAAGATACCATTATGATACATTCATGATATTATTTTGTTGTTTATATCATTATTATACCTTAATGATACCATTTTTATATATTCATAATACCATTATGATACATTTATGATATTGCTTTGTTGTTTATACTATTATTATACATTCGTGATGCCATTGTTATATCTTCATGATACCATTATGATACCTTCCTGATATTGTTTTATTGTTTATGCCATTTTTATACATTCATGATACCATTATAATGCTTTCATGATACTTTTTTGTTGTTTATATCATTGTTATACCTTTATGATACCATTATGATACTTTTACAATACTATTGGGATACCTTCATAATATTATTTTGTTGTTTATATCATTGTTATATCTTCATGATACCATTATGATACATTTACGATACTATTATGATATATTCATAATATTATTTTGTTGTTTATACCATTTTTTATACTATTATAATACCTTCACTGCTAAGAACTTAAAAGCTTAGCTTGATAAATTTTGAGACTAATATGTGTGTGTGTACATATATATATATATATATATATATATATATATATATATATATATTCTTGAACAAAAGAGTACAACGTCAACATCGTATTCTTATAATACATCACTAATAAGTATGAAAACCGAAAAAATGGAAGAAAAGATTAAGAACTATCAATCTACCTATAATTTGCCCTTGGACAAAAAATAGGCTTCGGACCTCTGATAATGATCTCCACCATTTAAGATGAAGGCCCAGATATCAGAAACATACTGTTCAAATTTCACTACGATCCAAGGGTCAGAACTCTAGAAAAGTCAAAAGAATGCAACTGGGCAGATGGATATAGCAACATCTACTAATCTACCTACAATATGGCCTTGAAAAAAAAGAACTCTTCGGACCTCCGATGATGATCTCCATCAGGATGAAGAAACAAACGTCAAAAAAATGCTGCTAAAATTTCACAGTAAACAATCAAAACTTACCTTATTGCTCTGATTTGTATTCTTCTTCGTAACGAAAATGAGGAAGCAAGGGAGGTGACGATAGCGACAAAACATGCAAATTGGATTTGCGGTGGTGATGATGAAGCCATCGATCATATACTAAAGCTCGAAGAAGACCATGAGAAAGAAGAAGACAAAGACGAAGATGAGAATATAAGGGAAGTGCGACAAGTGAAAGTGGAGATGGGAGAAAAAAAGGAGTATAATATATGTTAAGCTAAACCAAAAACTAAAGGTGTATAAAAATGTAATAACAAAATGTTAGTAATGAAAAACAAACATATTATGGGTGGAAGGAGAAAAAAAGTTGAAAGTTGTATAATTTTGTATAATTTCCCATTAACTTATGTGATTAGGCAAGTAATGCCTTTGGGCTCATAAGTCCTATATGTTAACAAAACTATAAAAGGGGCTTTGTAGTTGCTTTTGGCTGGTGGTTGGGCCTAGAAGCCTATACCATATCAATGATATATTGCAATTTATTTTCCAACATTAAATTATATTACAACTAAGGATGCTTAAAGATTTTTGTTATTATTTTTTTACTCTTTGAAAAAATTTTATTCAATAAAAGAAATGAATTTCATTACTAAAATTCAATTTGAACTTATACCAAATAATTTCTCTTTATTTGGAAAATATATTTAATATAAAAGAATTTAATTAATAATTGAGCTAAAATGCTATTCACGAACAACTCTCAATGGCATTTGGCATGATTTTTTCATTCTTACATCACAAGCTATTTTTAAATAGGAGATAATTCAAAAAAAAATTTTTTTTTCACACAAAATATTTGAGGAAATAGAATTCAATTGAAACAAATTCTATCCAAAAAGGGAGTTGCAAACACACTTTTAATGTAAAACCATAATTAAAGAAAGCATGACATTCCATTTTGACACAAAGAAATATGATCCTATATATATATAAAGTAAAACTGGTATATATTGGTGTTTTGATATTTTCGGAAAGCTGGAAAAAGAAATCGTAAGCCTGTGTAAAATGGGCTTGTGCTTGTTGGCCCGTTACACCTTCACTGCCGCTGGAGGTTTCGCTTTTCCATTTATGTTCAATATTTGAGGTGTGTCCTGCAAAGACGAAGAGGAGAGTTCCGTAGTTTACTTTGTTTTGTTTGTTTTCTGCAGTAGCCTTCTCTGAGTTAAAGTGTTGATCTTTAAGAAGTACAGGTAATATCTCCGTTGCTTTTATCTGATATTAGATAGATTTATCTTTCTTTTTCTTTTGATTTTTACCTCCAGTAATCCCTTTTCGTTTTGGTTTAACTTTGTTTTCATGCCCTTCCCTGTTTTCTTGTGGTTTGGGTCTAAATATGTGTAATTTGCTTCGGCTTTTACTTAGCATAAAGTGTTAGCGACACAATTATATCGATCGCAATTAACCTTTACTTAATTACAATGCACTCCCCTGTTTTTCCCTCTTTCTTCACTCCCGTGGAACAGCCGCCTCTCTAATCTCTCCCCCTCCTCTATTTCTATCGCCAAATCAGGTTTATTTTCCTTCTACCTCTCTGATTCTTCAATTTATAAATCCTTTTGAAATTCTGCTCCTCTTTTGTATTTTTCTGCATTTCAATTGTGAATCTTCCATGTTCCTATTCCCCGCGGAGGGCCGCCTGGAACCATCCCTCTAAGGGTGGATTCCGCTGACTGGGGGTGGACCCATTAGCTTTTGGTTGCTCGAAAAGTTATTCTTCTTGTTTTGAGGTTTAGGGTTTCTTTCAGCTTTACATAAATTGAGAATCACTTTCTCAATATGTTTTTTTTTTTTACTAATTTGTGAGTTTATTTGTTCTTACTGATACTGTTGGTTGTGACATCTTTTTGCTGTTTAATTTGATACTAAACTAATGCCTATCATTTTAATGGAAAAGGGACTTCATCAATGGCGGATGACAAGGCAGAAAAACAAGTCCCTCTTCAGGAAAATGGGGCTGAAACAGAAAATGGGACTTCAGAGCCTTCAGTGAGCAACGAAAATGATGAATCCTCTGAACTTTCTTCTGGTATGCAAAAAGATGAAGAAGACGGCAAAGGTCATTATCTTGATATGGCTTCTCCATGAATTCTCCTTGAGTTTACCTTTCTTGTCATTTATTAGTTATCACTTTTATGTATCTGCCATCAAATGTAAAAAAGTTGCCTAAAATAATTTTTTCCACAGTTGGTTTTTGAGAGGTTTATTTTGTGGTTAAATAAGCTTGCGGTTTGTGATGCTTGGCTAAGAAGTCAGTAGCTTTTGCATTTATAATAGGAGAATTAGCCTTGATGGCTGTTACATTTTCTTATGGTTCTTATTCTCAATGTTGCAGTGCTTAGCGGCTTGCCCTATGAATATCCATTTGATTTAGTTTCTTCTCTTATTGGTATTTTTAGCTGAATTGTGATGGCTCACATCAAATTGGCTATATTATTAGTATTAGGAAAGTGATATAATGATTTCATCCACAAAACTTAGCTCAATTGTTGCTAATATATGACCTCTGTGTACGCGAAAATGTTTCCTTGCAGAAGTTACAAAGAAGAAAAAGAAGAAAAATAAAAGCAAGTGAGTACCGTTTTCCTAGCTTCTACCTCTATTACATCATATATGAACGTTAAGCTTTTCACTTGATTGCCAGCAATGTTCAATTTTCGTCTGTACATTACAGGAAAAAGAAAGAATTGCCACAACAGTCTGATCCACCTACTATTCCTATTACTGAGCTTTTTCCATCAGGAGAATTTCCTGAGGGGGAAATTCAACAATACAAAGATGAGTGAGTATACAAATACTTGCCATTCACTGCATGTACAAAAACTGTATAAGCTACACTGCTTTTTCTCGTCCGTGCTTGAGCAATTGTGCAAGTCAAGTGTATTTCAGGAATAGCATATTATGTGCTAATTTATGCATCTTTTATGATCTGTTATTGTTGTTGTTGTTGTTGTTGTTGTCAACTGATTATTGGAACTTTATATAATATTTCAGTAATTTATGGAGGACTACATCTGAGGAGAAGAGAGAGTTGGAGCGCCTTGAAAAGCCCATGTATAATTCAGTTCGCCAGGCAGCAGAAGTTCATCGTCAGGTAGCTACTAAGTCGTGTAAAATTGCTGATGAGTAACATTGTCTATCATCTGCTTGAGTCTTTGACATTTGTTCTACTCAATATTAGGTCAGAAAATACATAAGAAGCATTTTGAAGCCTGGAATGTTAATGACGGACTTGTGTGAGACTCTAGAGAATACAGTTCGTAAGCTCATATCGGAGAATGGTTTGCAAGCAGGCATTGCATTCCCTACTGGATGTTCTCTGAATTGGTGTGTATCTTTATCCAATTTATTCTTGCCATCCTTGTACTTTCGTTTGACGTGCTTTGCCACTTATAGGGTTGCTGCCCATTGGACTCCGAATTCAGGGGATAAAACTGTACTTCAATACGATGATGTGATGAAGTTGGATTTTGGAACCCATATTGATGGTGAAAAACATTCCTTACATTTCTTGCTGTTGTTATGATTATGCTGTTTGTGCAATGTTTTACCACTCGTTTTAACTTGAGCACTTGTTGTAAATGGTCATTTGAGTATTTCAGGGTACATTGTGGACTGTGCTTTTACAGTGGCATTCAACCCTATGTTTAATCCACTGCTTGAAGCTTCACGGGAAGCTACCAACACGGGTATCAAGGTGTTTGAATCTTTATCCCTACAATTTTTATCTTGGTCAATGGAAAGATCCTTTCTTATGTGATTTGATACATTGTGATTAGTAATAACATTTAAAAATGAAGTGAAGATACAGACAAAAGGGGGATTCAAACCCTCGGGAAACAAAAGCCTACATTTTGTCGAGTTACTTTGACATTGTTCTCTTAAGTGCACTATTATACTCTACTTGTTCGCCTGTGTTGGTTTGGGGTACAGTCATTTCACCAGGCAACTATTGAAAGAATGGGATTCGAGTCTTACTTGAAATTCTTACTTGAGTATTTCCTACTTCCAAAGTCCGAACCAGGTATTTACTTTCTTAGGGTGGAATTGTGATCACTTACAGGCTTAAATAAGAATGTTTGGCTAGCTTCTCCATCCAGAGGAAAAAGAAACCCCTTTTTTTTTGTCATAACTGTGTGGCGAACAACACTGTCACTTCGTACTTCCTTTCGACTCTTCCTCAAGTCAAGGTGATTCGAAGCAAAGATTGATTTACAGTTTGAATTCTAATTCTACTCTAAGACCAAGCAATGTTTCCAGGTTGGGGGACTTCAGGGAGCAACGCGGTCTATAATCGAGATCAAGAGACAAGCACTGGTCAAAAGACTTTCAAAAGCAATTTAACCTGATTCTCAGTTTTGATCTGTCAGGGATTTTCTTGTCACTAAATCATGTCCAAAATATGCAAACTCTAGGTCAACTATTTATCGAGTGTAAAGTTCTCCAGGAGTCTAAGAGTCTTTGATTTACCATCCAAGTCCAAATATTTTTTGTTAAACAGGCAGTTTTCTGATCAGAATTTGTTCAATATGAAAACCTGTGTGATCTAGCTTGTATTTTATCTTCTAGATGTTTGGATGTTGGGGTTCTTCCTTGGCTTCTTTTACTCTGGACCTAAAATGTTCATCTATTCTATAGTGGAAAATAAGTTCTGAATAATTGGTCCATTTCTGGTCCTAAAAAGGTTAGCTTTCCCTCTTATTACCTCATTCCTTCTTTCTAATTCTAATATTCTTCCTCCTACCCTAATAGAGCACATGGATGTTGATTAGACTTGTTTCTTTTTTATTCTATTCTTTAGCTTAACCATTCTCATTCCAGGTTTCCAAACAGAAATATAAAAAAATGCAGATTATTTGAAAATGCTTCCTCTCACCCTTTGTCTCTTTCTGTAACTACTAAACCTGATATCAGATACATGCCTGCATGAAGTTTCTGTTAAGGATTATTAAGAACTGTTAACCTAATTATTAATACTATTAATAGTATCATTATTATTGTTACTGTTATTAAACTTGTATACAGTTTACTTCTTCAATTACAATAAGGATGATATATGACATGTGATATATCATAATTTTAGGAAGCTGGGATTGATGTGCGTCTTTGTGATGTTGGTGCTGCCATCCAAGAGGTCATGGAATCATATGAGGTTGAAATTAATGGGAAGGTGTATCAAGGTATGGCATTTATTTGAGTTTTGGATAGCTTTTTAGATTTTCTCGAGTTGCAGTAAATTAGCATTTGGACTTTGACATATAGGAAAATTGTTTTTATTCACATGATTTCTTGTTTAAGTTCACAATCAGAAGTTTTGGAGAACTGGACCAATTGTTTTGTGAAATCTTTTTTGGGATATATCACTTCAAATTGACATTAAATGTGTTTAGACTCCAGAGCTGCTGCAGCATTTGATTCACGTGATCGCGAATATTGTTCTCTGCCAATCTTATAGTACAGATCAGATTTTGCTTGCTTAGTGCTTTGATATCTGATACAGTGATACTTTCTCTACCCGCCCTGCTAGTATAATGTATTCAGGAAACTTGTTTTAAACACTATAAATGGAAATGGAACTAAACTTATTTGAAAGTTGTTAAAGCTCGTCACCTGTAGGTACATGACGAGCATGTGCGCTTTGTGAGATATTCCATGGACTACCTTCACGATGTTCTTTTAAGAGATGTTTGTAGTTTGTAGAAAGTGAAATTTTAGACTAGAAGATGCGCAAATCCAGGCTTCATTTAGTACTGCAGTTAAAAAATGGTGGTGGGAGCCTCAGGGGCTGTTTGGTGATGCAAAAGAGTCCTGTTAATGTTTTCCACACTCTTATTAACATATATGTTCGGTTGGTTCCTTCAGGGGAGTAAATCTATCCATTAATAATGGATATACCATATCCATATTACGCTTGAAGTTGGTGGTTTTTTCTACTTAATGTGATTTTATTTCTCTTATCATTTTTTTTTTCAATCAAAATTTGGTCTTCTCCCTTTTCTTGGCCATGACTTGTAAAGCCCAAAAAATCAATTCTTGGGGAAGAAGAAAGCTGCCAGAATTTGTCAGCTAATAAGGTGTCATGTTTCTAGAATTTCTTGTTTATTCACAAGGTACTGATTTTGGTTCATATGGTGGCTTATTCTGCCAAAAGATTCAATAGGTAAATTCAGGGGTAATTCAAAAAGAGGCTTGCTAGAACATGAGTTGAATTGCTTCTTTCGATCTTTGAAAAATGGATGGGCGAATGATAAGCTTTGATGCTGGGTTGTCTGTTCCACCTAAGTTGACTAATTCTTTTAGAGTTTCCCTCTCTCTCTCTCTCTCTCTCTCTCTCTCTCTCTCTCTCTCTCTTTTAGTGGTTTCTTAAAGGTTCCAGGTCTATACTTTGCTATACTGATTTACACCCTAGGAATGTTTTTGTTCTGACATGGGAGCTGAAACTATTGTTCTCTATCAATACTGAAAACTTTGAAACATTTAACTATTTTGTTTTCGCACATCTGAGTCATGGCCAATTTCTGAATCATATTATTTGTATAAAGGCATTAAAAGATAGGTAGGTATAAAGGACTCTAATATTTTTATTATCGTAATTTATAATCATGAATGTGAATGTTAGAAACGCTGGCAATCACGAGGAACAATTTGTACTATTCATGATCAATCTTGGGCAAATAGAGAATGGTTAGTAAACAGTAACAGATAACAATGGAAGATCAATGAATTGAGAATCTTTCAAAACCACTCTCTCAACTAAAAATAGTAGAGCCCAAAATCTCCAAAAAGATGCCCAAACATAATGACATTCAAAAGCTTATCCCTCTGCACACTCAACTCGTATATATTATACTAACAACCTTGACGTAACAACCATAGCTAAAGGCAAGAATATGCATTCTATACATGACTACCATTTAATTCCTGACCTCATTACAGGGTAGCTAGGTATAGAGGGTCACATGGTCTGGCCCTTAGCTGTGGTTGTTACGTCTGAGTTTTTAGTATTATATAAATGGTTGTGTGAGCAAAGGGAGATGCTTTTGAATATCATTTTGTTTGGGTCTCTTTTCAGAGATTTTGGGCTCTATTATTTGAGTAGAGAGAAGGGGATTGAGGGCCCTTAGCTGCGGTTGTTACGTCTGAGTTTTCAGTATGATATATATGGTTGTGTGAGCTAAGAGAGATGCTTTTGAATATCATTTTGTTTTGGTCTCTTTTCGGAGATTTTGGGCTCTACTATTTGAGTAGAGAGAAGGGGGTTGAGGGATCCTGAATTCATTAATTTTGCTTTTGAATATCATTTTGTTTGGGTCTCTTTTTAGAGATTTTGGGCTCTACTAAACGAGTAGAGAGAAAGGGATGAGGGATTCTAAATTCAAATCTTCCGTTGTTATTCCGTTTCTTACTAGCCATTCTCTATTCTGGAGATTGGTCATCAATGGGACAACTTGTTCCTTGTGTTTGTTAGCATTTCTAACATTTGCATAATGCCCCTTCCCTCTACTCAAATAGTAGAGCCCCAAAATCTCCAAAAAAGAGACCCAAACAGAATCTTTTCCCTCTCTGTTCACACAACCCCTATATATAATATTAACAACCATAGCTAAGGGCCAGACCACGTGTCCCTCTATACCTAACTATCCTTGAATGCCTTCCACTCCATTCTCTATCATATCACCTCATATATCATTGAAGAGTTCTGTAGTTACTTTGGAAACAGTTTTACTCTTTAAATTTCTCAAGTTATTGTGAATTTGCTTGTAATAAAACATGCATCTCAGTACTTATTTTGTGATACATCTTATTTCATGGTTGTTCATTTCGGACTGAAAATGTTATTTGCAGTTAAAAGCATCCGGAATTTGAATGGACACAGCATTGGGCGCTACCAGATCCATGCTGGAAAATCAGTTCCAATTGTTAAAGGAGGGGAGCAAACTAAAATGGAAGAGGGCGAATTTTTTGCAATTGAAACATTTGCATCAACAGGTAATAGTTTTTCCATTCGGATTTGTGAGAGAGAACGATTAGCAAATGATCTACAGAGTAACTTGTCTTTTGTGAATATATATGTAGGTAAAGGATATGTGAGAGAAGATTTAGAGTGTAGCCATTACATGAAAAACTTCGATGCTGGCCATATCCCACTGAGACTTCCAAGAGCAAAGCAACTGCTAGCTACAATTAACAAGAACTTCTCCACTTTGGCCTTCTGTCGGCGGTATTTAGACCGCCTTGGGGAAACCAAATATTTGATGGCCTTAAAGAATTTGTGCGATACTGGAATCGTTCAGGTATCTCCCCAAAAATTACATTCTAATTCCCTGCCCCTATTATTTTGTGGTGCTTACGGAATGATATTCCTTGTGATAAATTGTGGAGTGTAATTAAAGTAGAAATTACATAAGGATCCAATACATAAGTCTATACATGTTTCAGAGTTCAATGTATGAGTAAGAGATTAGGGGATCAATGTGTTTAAACAACAAAGAACAAGGGCTTTAGGATACTTTGATCCATTAAAACGTATCGGAGAATTCCAATGTTCCCAACTAGTAGTCCATTTACCTTACTGCTTTGCTCATTGTGAAGTCCTTTTGATGAAGTTGCTGAGTCCAATATGCGATGAAAATTAAGATACTTGCTGTGAATAAGTAAAACGTTTCCCTTGCCTTGTTTTCATTTCTAGTGCTGTGAATTGATTATTGTTATATATTCGCAGCCATATCCTCCTTTGTGTGATAATAAGGGCAGTTATGTATCCCAGTTCGAGCATACTATATTGCTACGGCCAACCTGCAAGGAAGTTATATCCAGAGGAGACGACTATTAGTACTCCCCCTATTTGTTGCTGGCCGATTCACTCCAAGTCTTACATTTAACCTTTTGTTTTGCTGTAACTGTTGGTTCTGCAAAGTAGGTAGAAGCCCTGTTAAAAGCAAAAGAAGTGATATTTCTATTTGTATCAAAATATTATGTTGTTCAGAATATGGATAATTTTATCTAGATTGATCATTTTGAAATCAAAATTCTTGTTGAGATCTCAAATTGCAGAGAACGATAGGGGAACTGGGAGATTTCTATCCTGAGTTCAGGTCGAGGGAGGAGATACCAGTTCTAAGGAAGATCTAATTATATGTTTTTATAATATAATTTTTAAACCTCATTAAGATTATGTTAAAGACACTAGTAAATTTTTATTTAACCAAAACTAATTGTCTCTTTAAGTTTCTTTTCTTCCATAATAAGCTCCTGAGGTTAGTTTTGAAGGAAAATAACCGTTAACCTGGCTGAACCGTGAAACAAATTTTGCTTAACCTTCATAAAAGAATAAGCCATGAAGGATGCAAGTTCCGTCGCTATTGATAACGACATGACCTAGGAGAGGTAATATTGTTGGGAGTAGGGTTGTAAACGGAGCAGGTCGGGTCGGAGATTGTATTTTCCATCTCCGTCCCCAGACTATTCGGGGATCTTCGTCTCCGTTCCGTTTATTAATTAGAGATATATTTTTATTCCATCCCCGATCCCGATAGGGAATCGGTTCTCCACGGGGATCCCCATCACCGTTAAACTAATTTTCAATTTTATAAAAAAAGCCTTATAAAATTTCAATTTCACCCTCTAACTTATCCAAATGTGCATTAAACTATAGACATAAAATTCTTAAAACTCAATTATCAAATACACTAACATATAATTAATAATTATTCATGAAAGAGATTAGTTTTCTTTTCTTTAGTTTATAAAATTATAAATTATAAATAATGATAAAGAAATGTAATAATATTAATAATAAAGAAATATAAACGGGGAATCGTTGGGGACTTAGGTATTTAACCGGGAAATTTACCGGGGATTCTCGTGGGTTTTAAATGGGGATGGGGATGAGAGCACGGGGAGATGGTAGAGCTATTACCATATCCGTCACCGATTAAGAAATAGGGACAAATTCGTTCCCGTTCCCATCCCACGGAGATTTTAATCGGGGATTCCTAATCCCTATTTGGACGGACCTCCACCGGAATGCCACCCGGTGACAACCCTAGTTGGGAGACATATATATTTTTTGTGTTCGGTACGAAAGGTGAGCAGCTCAAGGACTACGACACACAACGCCAGAGAGAGGCAAGAACAATACAATCCAAGGATATTGGGGTGGGGTTGGGGGGGTGATATCATGAAAACCCATTGACACATAGAAAGCAAAGCTAGCGATCCAATAAATTCACACACATATTCCCCTCACGACAAGTTTGACTGAGTTTGACGTTGCAGTAACAACTAAATTGGTAGCCCCGCTTAACTACCAAAGTCATATGGGAGAGGGTTTTTTTGCAGCAATCAAAGAACAACAACAGTATTAGTATCCATCTCCACATAGCTCAACCCAAGCTTCCAAGCTAAAGCAAGCCCATCAAAGACGCCCTAAAGCTCCGCATTTGTAATCGAGCAAATACCAATATTTCTTGCAAAACCATGGATCCACTCGCCCCAGTAATTTCTGATAAGTTCCCCTACG
Organism: Euphorbia tirucalli; assembly: GCA_039660915.1. Taxonomy (NCBI): domain Eukaryota; kingdom Viridiplantae; phylum Streptophyta; class Magnoliopsida; order Malpighiales; family Euphorbiaceae; genus Euphorbia; species Euphorbia tirucalli. The sequence continues at coordinate 22,850,546 of CM077636.1, read as the reverse complement.
CAAACCATGAAACAATTGCCACAGACAACACCATCGGAATTGACCTTCACGTAAGACTTTCGGGGTTTGATCCAGCAAATAAGCTTCTCGTCATAACTTGGTCCTAAGCGGCTGCTCGAGAGCTTGTTGGAATTTGCCACTTTAATACTTTGAACAAATTCAATGATAGAGAGGCTTCAAAAACATGACAATATTCTTCCACAACCATCAAAAGGTGTCCCCAAACCAAATGCGCCATTCAACATCATGAAATAAATTATAGTCTTAAAGATTAGATCGAAGCCACGTACAATAGTCACTACGGATGAAAAAATCAATTCTACATTTTGATTCGAACCGAAAATCATATTCAATAAAATAAAATAATATAATGAATATGTCAAATATTTGACAGAAACATGAAATGAATTAAAAAAAAAGGAAATCAGAAGAGAGGATGGTTTTGAGCTAAGTTATGCGAGTCAGAGGACAGTCACACAACACATGGATGACGTTTTTCTTATGAAAATTGCAAATGGGATAGAAGCTATTGGTGTTCAGACGCCGTCGCACTCGTTGAACATTAGTTAGTAATTTATCCTGAAAGGCCAACCAAATAAGTTGAGAGACTAATTTAAACAACGGATATGAGATAAGATGTATTTAACTCATCTGAAAACCTATATCTCCCTTTCCAGTTAGAATAAATCCAATTAGTTTAAACTAAGGGAAAGCTTGTTCCTTTTCTTTGGCCTGGTTGGCCGGCTTAGTCTGGTCCGCTTCCGAGAGGCGAGGGCAGCCCGCCCTTACTTAAGGTTTCCAAGCTTGATGCATAGTGAAGTATTGGATTTTACTCGTCTGCTCTAGGTTTGACACAACCTAAAGCTGTCAAATACTTGTAATTTTAAGTAATTTACTTAACGGTTAAATGGTACAGTTGAGGTATAAGAGGTAAACCTATAATTAAGTGTAAATAATTGTAATTGAGGAAAATAATTCATCTCATTAGTTGTGTATAGTATGATTACGAAGAGAGTAAAGTACAAAAGCGGCAGAAGGGAATAAATACATTCCTAATTTACATTTACATATATTCCTTAACACTAACTAATAAAAATTAGTTGATGAAGTGATGACAAAATATTATAAAAAATTCATTTGATCATATGAGTTAAATTGGTTTAAGTGGGAAGTTAGGTTTTTTTTCAAACAAAATAATGTGAAATTGGAAATTGGTGTATAGTAGGATATACTATGGCTGGGCTTATCCTCTGAAGTACGTTTTGCTTTCCATTGACCCAAAGTTAATTGACATCTTCATTCTTACAGTCGATGGCAACGGCAACGGCGACGGTGGCAGTTGCTGCGGTGGCGTCTAAAATTATAAAATGCGATGCGGTGCGGTTGAGTATCCGCCGTAGAATAAGTTTTGGTATTTCTAACAATCATCAATTTACTATTAAGTCGGAGACGCCATTTTTGCCGAGGTACCATCGCTTCTCTTGCTTTTGCAGCACCGCTAATGTTAATTTGAATACGGAGGAGCCACCCGCAGTTTCCACTGGCACTATATCATCTGAATCGGGATTAGATGGCGATAATGGCGTCAGTATTAGAGATGTAGCCAAGATGCTCGACATAAGGGTTGGCCGAATAATCAAAGCATCGAGACACGAGGAGGCTGATTCCCTGTACGTGGAGGAGGTAGATGTGGGGGAGGCTGAGCCTCGTACCATTTGCAGTGGCCTTGTCAATTACATCCCTCTCGACCAGCTTCAGGTCTGTATTTTATTTTTTTGGTTCATATCCTTTTTCCAATTTCAGCACAGAATGAAGAAATTTTTTTTATGTCCGTACAATGGAGTTTCTGCAGGATAGGAAAGTGGTGGTGCTGGCTAATTTGAAACCGAGGAATATGCGTGGGGTGAAGTCAAGTGGAATGCTTATGGCTGCTTCAGATGCTTCTCATGAGAATGTTGAGCTCCTTCATCCTCCTCATGATTCAATTCCAGGGGAAAGGATTTGGTTCGGCTCTGAAGATGAAAAAGACAAACAGTCAGATCCTGCTACTCCTAATCAGGTTCCAATTTCATTATACTTGCTTTACAAATTTCAATCTGCTGACTAAAACTAATTTGTACACCTAAAATCTGCCATCTTTATTTTTGTTAAATAATCTCAATATTGCCAAATTTTTACTGTATTAATAGATAAAATTATGTTAGACAAACACCTTGCTTTTGATACTACCAAAATGTACTGATGATAACCTCATGGAAGCAACTCAAATTGGTAGATTTTATCTTAGAAATTGAAATCAAGTAATTATTCTGAAGTGGCATATAAGTTGAGTGGTAGCAGTCCCAATAGTCATGTATGCCAAGAGAAATAGTATAACTGAAGCTTTTGATAAACTAGTCATGACTGACATCATCTGGCAATTCTCAACAAAACCATATAATGTAATCTTCTTTCAGGAGATTAACAAATATTTAAATTATTGTACTCTGAAATTCACATTACTATCTTGCGAGTGAACTTCATGCTTTCTTTGGGTGAAGTCTGAAGAGGAATAACAGAGTGAATACATCCGATCCATTGACAGTGGAAACGTAAATTATGTTAAAATTCTAGTTTATGATAAAACCTAATTTTATAGATGCCGAACAAAACAAATACTCCAATCACTGTTCCATATTCCCTTTTTTTTTTTTCCTTTTCTAATTGGAAGATGAAAACATGTGGGTTTTGTTGACAGTACAACCTTTACAATTTCAGTTCGTAGAGAATGTAACAAAAAATATCTTACTTCCATCTTTTATTTTCCTTTCTATGTACTCTATAATATTTCTTTGATGCTTCTTAGCCTTGACAGAGTGTAATGTGTATTTGCCTATACTGAGTTCAATCTGCATGAAAGATATAGTAGAAAAGTTCTGACAAACAATTTCTTGATGATGTATGTGGTACTACTTCACAAATCATAGCTATAGGAATTGACAAATTGGTGGCACCATTAACCCATTTACTATGCTTCCAAAGCAAATATCTTCATCCTGACCTAGTTGGGGATTAGAGCACATTGTTTTCCTGTTATGAGACTACTGATTGCTCCTTCAAAATGCATTAAAATATGTATCAAGATACACTTATACATATTTTCATCTTCTCTCATTTACTATCTGTAGATCCAAAAGAAAAAGATATGGGAATCAGTGCAGCCTCATCTCAAGACAGATGATTCTTGTGTAGCTATGCTTGGGGAGCATTTAATGCGGACTTCTGCAGGTGTGGTGGTATGCAGTTCTCTCAAGCATGCAAATATCTCATGAGTGACGTTAAAGTAAATGTTATTTGGCCTCACTTGGCTTCTTTATGCCCAATTTTCCCGACTGCAATCCATTTTTTCACCCTTCTTTATCTAACTTATTCTCGATATTAGTTTATATTTCATAATATTTTTGAGGCTTAAGTATGCATCAATTTTATTACATCCCCTTTTTAGTTTACCATTATTTTATATAATTAAATAATTTGGTATAGACAGTGAGTTCATCTTTTATTTTGGCAAGTTTATTTCATTGTCATCAGTTATTTTGAGATTTAAATGTTCCAAAGATAAGCCGTCAATAAATGGGCTTATGTAATTGCTACTCCAAGGACCAAGGTGTTTGGTTATATAGCAAACTAGCGACCTTTCATAATTTGTTGATTTTCAAAACTTCATCGGCTGGCAGTTTGGTATTTTATATATTACATTTCGTTCGGAGTTCGAGTCTAAATCAAATATAACACTCTTAAAAAAGTTTGAGAATTATAAAAATAAATAAACAAATTGTATTTTATGTGCTTATTTTTTCAGTTAGATCATATTACACTTTACAATATTTATTGATTACAAAATTCTTCAAATATTAATTTATTATTATTGCATGAATAATAAGTTAGTATTAAAATATTATAATAGTTTTAATTAACTATCTAAATTTCAATGTATTATTAAAAAAAAAAAATTCTAATGTACTGTGCTTGAATATAATGATGTCATTTTGCTCATTAAAATGATGTGCTCCTGCTTTGTAGAAATTTTCGCAGCTGTTAACCGCTTGGCTGTCAAGGTGGACCTTTTAAATCGCGATTCGAAAGGAGCACATACTTGCCACTCAGAGAAAATGAAAATCTACTGAAATACTATGATAGTAATTAAACTATTAAAAATAACTGATATACTCTTGTTGCTAGTTTTTTTAAGATTATGACTTGACATAAGGGTAAGTTTGAGGAAAATATAACAAAAAGTGCATAAGTAATACAAAGGGCTATATAAAAATGACCAAAGTCAAATATAATATAAATGGCCAGAGGGATACACAAGCAGATTGGGATACTAATAACAAAGCGGGGACAACGGAACTAGGTTTGTCCTGAGCTAGAAAAAAGAAAAGATAAAACGTGAAATACTTGAACTTTATACCTAGATTAACAAATGTTGCAGCTCAATAAAGAATACCAAATAATTATTAGTACATGTGCTCTAGTCCTGTAAATTTTCTTCCACTCCAAATGGACAGACATAGCACCATAACCCAGAGGGAGTCATCAAAATCCCAATGGGTTGTTATTACTTATAATTGAAAAACACCACCATTGCACAATAGGCTCCAGATAGGTTAAAAGCACCATTTGAATGGAGCTTTCTGAGAGTGCAGCCTCTTATGGCAGCTTGTCTCACAAATCACCGAAGATAGAAAAAATATCACCACTAACATAATCATTGTCTACCAAGCTAACCAAATAGTAGCTGCTTTGCACCTGCAAAGTTTCGCATTGTATAATGTAGCATTACTTCAATTAATCATGCATTTTTTCGAGGACGACTAAAAAAACATATGCCCAAGAAACTAATAAAAGAGAGAGAGAGAGTAATACCTCTTCAATCAATTTTCTTGATGGATCACCCTCGGAGTACAAGGAAGCCCATCCTCTCGACCATATCTCAAAAGCCTCATCCTTCCACACATTGAAGCTGATGGGATCAACAACAGTTGGCTGGATAATCTCCTTTGCAGGGAATACTCCCCAAGTTACTGCATTCACATCATTCGGGCCAACATTAGATTGCAAACTGCCTCCTTTCTTCACAGCTATGTAAGTAAATTGAGGGAAAGCCTTGATCTTGTCAACAAGAGCGTGTAGCTTGTCAGCAGAGCAGAAAAACTCTAAATAAGCTTTCTGGTAAACATAACCACCTGGCCCTCCCCAACCTGCAGAACATTAAGCAATGTGGATAAGTTAGAGATGTAGTTATCATGCCCAATTCAAAAATCTTTATCTCATATTCAAACAGAAAAAAATACAAGACTATTCCAGTTTTCCCCCTATACAACTGAATTTTTCAATCAGAGGAAAATGAAAAATGAAAATTATTTGCACCAGAAGAGATTATTGAAAACAAAAAACTATGGTACTTTCATCTCCGTTAGTAGCATTGTGATATTTTTTTTTTCCCATTACCAGGCAACCTCTGACTAGAGAACACTTACATGTATACATATACTACTGGAAGGAGTAGTGATATAAATTACCGCAATGCAGTTGTAAATTTCTGTGTTACAGTTCCTATTCTCTAACCCCGTCTCATTCTGATCCATATTGATACATTAAGTGCCTTTCGTAATTTTCTAACCAGAATGCAAGGATATGAAGAGGAAAAATCATGCACAAACACACTCATGACTTACCAACGGATGGAGAGTCAGATTTTTCTCCATTGACTGCTGGTTGACTATTGATAGTCAAGAATCCCTTCATGTTGATATTGCCAAGCTGTTCATTAATGATCTTTGTCTCTGGTTGAAGGCCATCTAATTCTGACCATGGACTGCTTTTCAACTTTCCAAGGCAGTACTTTTTAAAGTTCTGATAGAAAAATGACATAAGAATGTATAGTCACATCTGGTTGGATAAAAAAAAGATAGATGATAGATCACAAATCATACTGGGTGGAAACTCTACCTCATAAATATCTTCAACACTGTTCAAGGGGACAGCCCATTCATCATGAAGTTTCTTATCACGTGCACGTGGTCGCATGAACTGTACAGAAAATGATGACTCTCATTATATAAAGTATGCCAGGCACGAACACTGATTTAAACTCAGAAAACTTGGAACCTAAACTGAACTGTTGAAGGACAGTTCAGGTTATGATTCAAGAACCAACAGTTCCAATTTTTAATCAAAACTGGAAAAAAAAAACACATTGTTTTTACAAAAAAAAAAAAAAAAAAAAAATTTACTTGGGGAATCTTTTAATTTTACTTGAAAAACAAATTTTTCAAGAGGCATGGAATTAATTAGCTATGAAGCACGGACACGGACAAGGCAAACGACATTTTCAAACATATGAGACACAACAAATATTTAAAAAATTATATATATATATATATAAACCAAAAATAACATTCATTGTTCCTGTTCTAAGTATCTTATTCAACATAAGATCAAGTCTAACTCTGATACTTGGTACTTTGTTAAGGTTTTTACTTTTTAATTTTTGGCAAATTACAAAATAATCTCCCCTTTATAAATTTTTTCTAAAAAACCCTAAAAACCGTGTCCCTGCCATGTCCCCGCATAAAAAAAATAAAAAAACACTGGGACACCACTTTTGCCGTGTCGGACACGTGTCCCGTGTCCCTGGAGTGTCCGACACGGATACTTTGACCTACTAGAAGTGTCAGTGCTTCATAGTTAATTACTTAATCCTATTAGGGGAGTTAATCATGGACTGTCAGGTTGATACAACTAATTTCCTTAGAAAGTTATACGCATAGCCAGGATCACCTTCCAAGACTAATTTTAAGCTTAGGCGCTGACATGAGAATATAGACTAATTGACAAAAATCAGAAACAGAAGTACAGGAACATTAAAAAGGGTGAAGATTTGATATCGAACAAACTAGTTCAGAATCATTAAAAAATCCCATCCTCAGCCTTTTTGGCTGCTTTAGAAGAAATGTAAGTATGATGACCTAAGAGGGAGCGGAACTACATCTGTGATGTTAGATGCTAGGCTTGGAACTCTTCAAATTTTTTTTTTTTTGTTACGGAAAGGTGGAATGGATTCGGTAGTATAATATTTAAAATCCTATGTCAGCATCTTTCCTTTCGGACCCTGTTGTCATTCAAAGAGTTTTCACTAAAAAGATGATGAGGACAAGGATAAAATAGATTGTCAAGATGACTTGATAATATATATTGCTCTCCCATTTTTCTATCAGAAATGGTTGCTAGCTAGAAATATGATTGTAAGTCGTCATCAGAAAAAACCCAAATAGAGGGCTGCAAAAGGCAGACAAAAGATGCTGAAACTATAAACTTAGAAATATGCCAAATTGAAGACTTAATGATCATGTACCTGATGGTCAGTTAAAGCACCATATGATGGATTACAGGAATCACTCCATCGGCCATGAGGATACTGCTCCCAGCCCAAGGTTCTGGTAATGTAGCTCTTGGGACGGTTAGCCCTATGAGCATTTGATAGAAATATTAGAGCTACTGATATCTATGCTCTCATAAAATAATAGCTTCATTATGTGTCAAATCCAATCTTAGAAAATGTATCTCATGAGAATTACACACCAAAAAATTGGGCGTACATCTTCCTTGGCTCGAAAGATATTTGCTGGGCGCCGCCATGGTAATGATCTTCTGATCTTAGATTCCTCAATCAAACCAAGATTCTGCAAATAGAAGTCCTTGGTTAAACATAAGTACATGTCTAGCAAAGTATTCTATGAATATTATCAGCTAGAAGAAAGTATCTGGATGTGAGAAATTAACCATTAATATAGCCAAAGCTGACTTCTCCATGTTTAGGGTGTAAAGATGCAATGTCTTAATGCCATGAGCTATAATCTTCTTGCACATTTCTGTTCCAAGGTGAATTCCATAAGCTCTGACAGCTTCTTCATTGTCCTTGATTGGCTCCAATGCAGCGGTTATCTCGGCTGGTATCTAAAATGTGAAATGTATAAGTTAATTGTTACATCACATAAGCGTTTATACATCAGAACCTCAAAAATAAATTTTATATGCAACACAAATTTTATATGCAACACATTCTCCATAAATCAAGCAAAATTTGATCCTAGAGCCGGAGGAATCGCAAGCAATTAACATGAAGTAAAGAATGCTTTTCCATAACACAAAACATATCAAGTCTAAAAGAAATTTACACGAAATAAAAAGAAAGAAAGAAAATGGCAAGCTAAGCCAAGTAGCAGAAATGGTATGAATATTTCACAAAATTCAAACATAAATAACTGAAAACAAGAATTAAACAGCATATTGCAGCAAAAACTATGCAATGCAATAAGAAAAAATATTGCTGCAAATATGACAAACTGTGTGTTGACCTTATTCTGGTTGTCTGATCTTCGCAGCAGAATTCACAATTGCAGAAAAAATTAAAGAGAAAAGAATAAAAAACAACTATATTCAAACCTCTATTCATGCATCTGTCCAACTGCTAGTTACCATTCGAAGTCCATAGTTTGGGGTATTAACAGTTCTAATTGATAATATATTTACAGATGTGACATAAATTTTAACTACGCATCTAATTGTCTCTTCAGCTGCCAAACATAATTAAAAAAAAGAGTAAACAATTGAGTACCAATACACCTGAGGTCAGAGAAACAAATAACCTGCTTGGAGGGTAGCATACCTTTGTTTTACAGAAGCCAGTCATTCTTATGAAACCCTTGTAGTTATTAATGGGCATGATTCCGGGAACGATAGGACAAGTGATTCCAATTTGACGACAGTCATTAACAAATTTGAGAAAGATATCAGTATCATAGAATAGTTGTGTGACAATTAGATCAGCTCCAGCATCAACCTGAGAAAAGAAACAAACAAATCAACCCAAATGGAAACTCAGATACCTCAGCAAGTGTTAATTTTCCAAATTATGACATCGCACCACACCTTTTGCTTCAAATACTCGAGATCTTTCTGGTAATTCTCTGGTGTAGCCAATCCATTGCTTTCGATTACATCCGGATGCGCCTCTGAGCAAAGATATAACAGTAAGGGATTATCTCTTGTAGGTGAATGTTGCATAAAGCTCAGAAAGAACCACAAGGTAGTAGTAAATCACCTGGATAACCAGCAACAGTAATGCCAAAATAGTCACCATATTGAGATCTGATATGTTTGACCTACAGAGAGCAAGACGGGGACATAAGTTCCATCAATAAGAACAATTAAAATCCAAATCAGAGAAACAAATCGAAAATCCAGAAATGAAATTACCAGATCAAGAGCACAAGCGAATCCGCCTTGAACCTGAACAAACTTATCCTGTCCATGGGGAGGATCACCACGAAGAGCGAGAACATTCTGAATTCCATTAGACTTGATAGTCTGCAGAGCATGGTCGATCTTCTCAACAGGCATGTTAGTACAGGTAAGATGCATCATAGTCTCAACACAGACGATATTCTGCATCCTGTTAGCGATGTCAAGAGTCAGATCTGCAGTGGAGCCACCGGCACCCCAAGTGATATCACAGAATGTAGGATTGTGAGCCACCATTCTATCCATCCTCTCGAAGAGATTTTCAACACCATCGTCAGTCTTAGGAGGGAAGAATTCGAAGGAGAAAACGACCTTATTGGAGTCTCCTCCTCCATTGGCAGCATGAGTGCCAGCAAGAGTAGCAGCTCCTCCTACAGCTGCATTAATCTTGTCTATGACCTTCATTTTGGAGAAAGGAGAAGCGGAATTGGCACCAACAAGATGAAGCAGAGCCTTGTCACAGTAAGATTATGCACCGCAAATGCAAATCTGTAGTGCTTTATTAAAGTATATATACAGAGATTTGGAACCAAGAAGTTGGTGAGCTTCACCAACAACCGCGACTCCTTGGGCCGAGGAATTCAACTTCTTACGCTTTTATTTGTATTTACTCGGCTGTTTCATTATCTATCACTTCCAATCAAATCAACAAACGTGTGCTACCTCGTAAGATAAAAATAACTAAATGAACAAAGGTATGCTACTGTTTTTAATGAACAAAGGAATGCCAAAAAATTAGTGCATGTGCACGCAGGAGGGCGGGTGAACCAACTTTGTGCGGTAAAAGCTACTTTGGGATTGCTGTTACTGAAAGTACTATAAAAGAAAGTTATGTTTCATTATTTTTTAAGAGCCTATTACATATTGTATTGATTAAGTTGGTTATATTAACTAACTGGATCATGCTAGTGTTAACTAGTATTGAACAGGGTTAGTTATATAATTAAGCTTAATTAATACAATAAGCAAAAGGACTTTAAAGAATACAGCATGGTAAGACAAGCTTTTTTTGGAAGCTTTGCTAAGCTGGAAAGTTGGTTATTTCCTCCTAGACTTTCGGCACAATAAAAGGTAATCTAGGGCCATTGATTTTATTTTGATCCAACGGGCTAAAGCCCTTATTGTTGTGTAATAGTATAGCATAAAAGGGGCTTTTGCTGTATTCCTTGTATCATCTTTACAGAGTAATAATAATAAAAGGAAAACTTTTCTTCTTCATTTCCGTTTCTCATGGTATCAGAGCACTAGATGCTTCTCTTCTTTTTTCTTGTGATATGGTGAGAAAACACAGGAAAAAGGTACCTGAAATTCCTCAAGGGGAACAATTTCCCGATGTTGAAAAAGACGATGCAGCAGAGCAAGATTCGCAGTTTGTGGATCCTGTTTCAGCCTCAAATCCGATCTATGGAACAGCGGCAGATCTGAATCGCCAGGGCATGGGTAATTTCAATCCTTTGTCTAATTTGTTTCAAATGCAACCAAATGACAATCCTAGAGCTATTATTGTGAATGTGCAATTGAATGGAAACAATTACATAGCATGGAGGAAAGCGATGATTCGTGCTCTTTGCGTGAAAGAAAAAAGTGATTATGTTTTGAAGGATATTTAGATTCCAGAGGAAGGATCTCATGATTATATGCAGTGGTTGAAGGTAGATTGTCTGGTGACATCTTGGTTAATCAATAGCATGACTAAAGATGTTGCTGAAGGATTTCAATATGCCTCCACTTCGCATGAACTATGGCAGGATCTGGAGCATCGATTTGGTGGTTGTAAGCGCTGGAATTTTCCGTAAAAAAAAGCAGGTGTCACACGAATGTAATTTACAGTCGTGCGACTGTCGTTACAGTCATACGAATGTAACGCCAGAGCAGGTGCAGAAACCCATACCTCTCCGGCGGAAAGAAGAAAAAGGAGGAGAGAGCATTAAATGCTTGCCCCCTTGGCAGAAAGAAAGGAGGAGGGGACATAAAGGAGGAAAGAGAGAGAAGAGAAAGGGGGGCTTGGATTCTGGTGAAAAAAACTAAAGGGAGAAGGAAGAAAGAGACAAGGAAAAGGAAAAAGAGAACTCAACTAAAAAAACTTCTTTTTCCTCTTCTATTTATTCTAATCCTCAAAGTTGGGATTAAAATCTGGTAGAAACCCATAGGTTAATAATCTGACTCCATAAACAAACTAAATTTCGGACTAGAAACCCCTAGGACTCCCAAGCATTTCGGATTTTTTGGACCCAAAGTTCCCAACCCCAACTCAAGGAGAAAAGAGCAAATTCGTGTGGATTGGAGCGACGCCATGGGTCAGTTCGACGTTGGATAAGCGCCTAAAAGGTAGATACTCCTTTTCCCTTCTCTTTTTCATGCTTTCTGGGTGATTGGTGTGATTTTTGTGCATTTTTATTCAAGTTTTTGCATCTCTGTTTCTAGAAATCAAGAACAGTCGTACGACTGTTCTTGAGTTTGATGAACAGTCGTACAACTGTATTTATAGTCGTACGAGTGTTCTTGATTTCCAGATGATTTTCTTCCAGTTTATTTCAAATAAAATTTTGGCGAAATCCTGAGTTTTGATTGCTTACAGTCGCACGACTGTAACGTTATTTCCAGAATCAGAATTTGCAGAATAATTTCCAAAAATTTCCAAAAATTCCTAAAATTCAGAAAATCAGAAAATCATCAAAATGAATTTTGTTATGTACATCCACGACCATAGATTCAATTTTCAGTAAAATTGCATTTAGAACAATGCCACGACGGAGACCCGATTCTCTCGAAAACCGACCCACCTCACATGTAAAAAATGCATGTAAACCGGTAAAAAAATGTTTTCAAAACGATTTTCTCACAAAACCAAAAAATACAGGAACGTTTCAAAATTTTTTTTTTCTAGGTCTAACCGGGCCGGCTAGCCGAGCCAACCCGGTTATCCCCTAAATGCATGTCTTCAATTCTTGATTTCTCCAATTCTATCTATTTGAGTCCTATCTGTGGCGTGCCATAAAAATTGTGCTAACCTTTGTTTTGCAGCTTTTATTTTTATTTTTATTTTATATGTATTTAATAGAATTAATCGTGTATTTTAGGCGATTGTAATATTTTTAGATAAATCATGTATTCTAGGCGTTTGTAAAAGTGAGGCGAGAGTTTTTATTTTCTATTCGATTGGGTTGTAAGCCACTTAAATATTCACTATTTTTCTTTTATTTTTGTTATACCTGTATGCACGCTGTATGTCTATTTATTTCAATAAAATTGACTTTAGAATTTGAAATACCATTTGAGAACATTGGCCAATTTTATTTTAATTAGACACGAAATAAGGGACTTGTCCGGACCTAGATCTCTGGATAGTGTAGCGGCCGTTCGTCCGGTTCAGCTACATTATAAATTTCTCGGTTGAGCTGAGCCGGGTGGCGACTCCTACAATATTCATTGAGACTTAGGTCTCGGTTCTTTTAAGAATTAATTCCATTTATTTTCCAAAACCAATTTTTCCATTCTAAAAACCCCACGCGAGAGAGGGGCCCGCCCGAAATAGAGGCGCCCCTTCCTAAAGGGAGTCTCGTGTTCCATCGAAAACGTCGTCCGCTCATAGTGGCGACTCTGCTGGGGATTTCTTACAAAAGTTTTCTTAAAACTTAAAAGAATTTGACAAGCCCTGAAAAGTGTCTAATTAAAATAAGATGGATGATTTTTGATTGGTATTTCGCCTTGCATTTTTAGTTAGACATGCGTGCATTAGGTTAAGAATCCCTTTTTAGCCCGGTGAATTGTTGAAGTGTCGCCTTTGTTCCTCATGGTCTTAGGGGGAAGGATATGAAACACCACCCATAGCCTCATACGAACCCCTTCGTTCGGACCCTTGAGTGGGGAGAAGTGAGGAGTATATTTTGCTATGGGAACCTTGATTTTAACCCGACTTGGACCGAACTAATGTAGGCAGCCTTAGTTGGATTCCCTTAGGATACCAAAATAATTATGTGAATAAAATAAAATCACGCCTTCATCACCCCCGGTTGGTGATCGAAGTGAACCCCACCTAGGACTCGGTTAGAATTTTTGAGACCGACCACGTTTGGAGGAATAAGGTTGGAAGAATTCGTTTTATGTACTATGTGTTTCTTGCCATCCTGTGACACATCACCATTGTTATCTACGCTTGCATAACATATCATAATCACCATTTTCCATACACATGCCATACCGTTCATAAAACATTTTTGTGTGACACTAAGCCACATTTTTATGCAGCCATTTGCATTTCATTTTCGTGTGAAATCATTAAATCATCAGTTTGCCATTCATACTAACTATTTCTTTTTCAGCCATAATATTATATTTGTGTGATTAGCTTTTTTTCACATAGCATACATAACATCATTATGTGTGTCATGCATCCTAACCACGTTTTTGTGCAGCCATTTACATTTTGTGTGTCATAAGCATTCATGACATATCACCTAAATTAAATTAGGGGTATTCCAAGGACGCCCACCACGATCATCTCATTCCATCATATATCGGGTACCCCAAAATACCCGTGTTCTGCCAATGCACCGGATTGCATTCAGCCATTCCACCAAATTATCTCATTTAATGGAGACCATAATGGTCCTAGGTATATTTCCGTGTGACAATCCACACGATGCATTTCATGACATCATATCCATTCATCATAAGTATCATATAACACTGTGATCCACATCGGGTTACTTCATGATATTACTACATTATTCAAGGCGCTCCCCGAGTACCAGATTAGTACGCATGCAGGGGCATTTCATAACATCCCAAATCATAAAAGGTGTTCCCCGACCGCCGAACTTCTGTCCGTGTCTCTTGCGGCACATGACTTTCTTACAATATCATTTCATATCATATGCTTAAAAGCATCAGAACTCTGTCCAAGGGGCGGTCCCATGAGACCATTTCATATCATCTCATAGACCTACAAAGCGTCGAACTCCGTCCGTGTGTCGGTACACACGCGACCATTTCACAAAATTCATTAGGTGCTCCAAAAGCACCGAACCCCTGTCCTTGTGGCGGTCCACACATGTTCTTTCATATAGCATTGGGTGCACTTGGAATGTCCAAAATACAAAAAATGAATAAAAAAGGTCACATTCATTATCATCCACCTTCATGTAGCATCATCCAAGCATGATCATCCGTACCATCCAACCATGTACTTTTTAACCCTAACAGTCTTTATGTGCATTAAAGCAGAATAAGCTGGGGCGTCCTAGAACAAGATCCGGAACTGCAAGAGCACGTGAGAGCGAAAGATCAGTCGAATCAAGCAGTGTAACACAGTCTGGGGAAGAAGTAGCGATGGCTGATCAAACGCCAAATATTGCTAGCAGTCTGAAGGATTTCTTCCAATCCCAAGACTTCCGAGATATGCTGAAGGAAGAACTGAGGGCTATTGTTAGGGAAAGTGGTGAAGCTAGTAATGGTGGAACTGGTAAAGGAAAAGAAGGGGAGACCTCTCAACATGGGGCTGATGCTTCGGCCAGTATAGAAAAGCTGCAGGAAATCGAGGCAGCTATAGAATAGAAAATGAAGGCCAAATACTCTGAGCTGGATGATATGTTAGCTGAGCTGAAAAAGGAAGCCAACATCAATTTGGGTTCCAAGCAGGGCGTCAATGTGGATGCCATGATAAACAAAGGCATCGAGACATTCCCTGTGGGGTTCCAAGTCCCCAAAATTCCTTCTTATAAAGGGCTCGGATCACCAGAAGCTCACATCAACCTCTATGCCCTTATAATGCTAACTGCGGGTGCTACCAAACAGCAGTTGGTCAACTTCTTCCCAACAACACTAGAAGAAGGAGCTTTGAACTGGTACAACTCCCTAACGGAGGAAGTACAGTCGGATTGGGGAATATTGTCAGTGGCCTTCATCAAATATTATAGCTTCAACACAAAGATCCAGGTGAAGCTATATGACTTGGAAAGGATTAAGCAGAAGCTCAATGAACCCTTTGATGATTATTATCAAAGGTGGATGAACAAGATGATCCTGTTGAAGAATCGCCCAGATGAAGATGAGCTGATTCAGAAACTGATTGAAGGCAGTAGGGATGTCTATGGAGACAACATGAAGTTCCATGCTTTCAATGAACTCAGCGAGGTCTACATCATGGCCTTGAAAATTGAGAGGGAAGAGGAAGAAAAAGCGGCTAGTCAAAAGCGTAGCAGAAGCTTCAAGCATGGTCTGGGGTATCGATCGACAACTGCCATCGGATCAAGCAATGGATCCGGTTTCAGCTTTACAAACAAAAGTGACCAATCCCCAGAGGATAAGCCGACTGAAGTTGCTGTAGTGTCTCAACAACAAGGAGATCAAGCTGGAGATTCGTAGAATCGAGGCCTATCCTCGTGGACCCTTTCTTTAGCCAAGATTTTCGCGAAATGCAGGAACGGCAGTCTCTTGAGTTCTCTGAAGCCGTTCGAGAAGCCAGCTGAGACAGACAAAGGCAAATTCTATTCCTATCACGTGACAGTGGGGCACCACATGAATGACTGCAAGCAACTACTGAGGGCTATTCGTCAATTGATCGCTGATAGGAAAATCGTGGAGCCATCTTTGAAACCCAGTGTGCAGAACAATCCTTTGCCTAGCTTTGACTAGTCCAATCAAAGTGGATGATGCAGCAGCAAAAGAAGACCCTCCGTATGTGGAGGATGTTAATTATTTTGATATATCTGTTTTTATCTTTATCTTGTTTTGTGAACAATGCAGCCCACAAGGCGTTTAATATAATGTAATTTGATTTCAATTATTTGTGTGACATTTTTCTGGACGAAACACTGTGCATGCATATAAACATTCATTTAATGTCTTTAGCATACATGACACATCATTACGTGAAATGAACCTAAGGACAGATGAGCATCTAAAATGATATCCGTCCTGAAAGACCTCACGACTGGTAAGAGAAAGAAAAGAAAAATTGCAAAATACCTAAAAGCATGTGAAGACCTTCGCCTAGTCCTACGACGGCACATCTAGAGATTGACAAAGGATCGCAGGATGCAGAATTACAAAGAATCCAAAAGACAAGTCCAGCTAAGCGGAAGTTCCGTAGTAAAAAAAAAATTGATTTCAAGTTCCGAAATAAGAATGCATCTGTATCATATGATGTTTCACAACATATCATCCTCGATAATAGAATGCAAGTTCTGGGGCAACAGTACAATCATTCCAGAATAAAGGAGAAAGGCATCATGTATCACCTCCATACCACCCATGAGCCAGCAGGATAGTTCAGGCAGCTAACAAGCACGTCAAAAAGGTGTTGTCAAATATGGCATCTATCTACAAAGACTAAGTTAGCATGTTACCAACTGTTTTGCAAATACACTGTACTAATGCAAGAGTAACATTAGGGAAACAACGCAGCTGTCAACCTGTAGGATCGAAGCGGTCCTACCAAGAGAGACAGAGACCAAGTCGTCAACCCTTTCAATCGGGACAGACTCAGGTTTCCACATAATAATAATAAAAAAAAAGTCCGATGGATTGATCATGAAAGCAATCCATGCAAACGTTAGGACAGTGAGGTGAGCACCACCGGCAGGAAAATCCACAGGGACCAATTGGTGGCAGTCGTGGGTTCAGTCGAGACGGATACCATACTCATCTTGTCCTTAATTTCATTTCATATATAATGTGCATTATGCTAAAACATTATCAAATGATGGATGGATGAATGCCTTGCTTTGTTCATTTAAATATCCCAAGTTTTGCTTGAAATTGAATTCACATCATGCATCATATATGGCTATATGCTTTTGAGCTTCAGCAACAGTAAGGGAGCAACCAAGTCCTACATGACTTTCCACAATCAACTAATCATCAGAGGGACAGCAGAACAAGTGGACATGGCACCGCTTCAATTAATTCCCAGTTATCATCGACCTGTACTAAATTGGAAGTCTTCTTCTAATTCCATGACATCTTTAAAAAAAAAAGAAAAAAAAAGAGCTCGCTGAGGTGAAAACCTAAAAGGCACCTCAGGCAAAAATTAGAAGTAGCCCGCTAAGCTGAAAACCCACATTAGGCAGTTTAGGTAAAAGTTAGGGCATATGAAAAGCTCGCTAAGGTGAAAACCGAAAAGGTGCCTTAGGCAAAAGTTAGAGCAGCTCGTTGAGTTGAAAACCCACTTTGGGCGGCTTAGGCCAAATTCAGAGCACTTCCAAATTCATGAAGCCTAGGGGCAGAAAAGACAAAACCTTTCCGTCGTTCCTCCAGCAGGAACATTTCATTAATCCGCAACAAGATCCTCTGCATTGTTTCTCAACGATATTGTTGCTAAGAACATCATCACTTTCTCTCCAATAGTCATCGTACTTCCTCATTAGCCATCATATATCCCTGGCAGGATCGCAAGAATTACATCGCACCTAAGATGTTGCTTCTCCAACTATGGACGATCAATCGCATAACATATCTTCCCCAGTAAGAACCTGGAATGTCAAGATCAAACAAATGGAGCGAAATGCATTTTCTAAAGTTCATTTGCATATGCATGCATTGAAACATATACATGCATTCAAAACATACATGCATACATGCATATATGTATCACAACCAACCTAAGCACAGGTATTCACCATTATGATCAGGCTATTCCGAACCAGGATACTCTCAAAGCAGAGATGGCACAATGCCGGGGCATCTATTGGGCCTTAAAATATGAGAAAGATCCGTGCAAACCCAAATCTCAACATATCGAATCTCCAAAGGGCAGAACAATTAAGCCGTATTTATCCTTGATCGAAGGGGTAAAAATTTTTGTTTCCAAAATTATCGATCAAGGGATAAATACTCATCCTCGAGCCAACATCAAAATTATCATTCCTAAAGCTATCCCCTTATTTCATTCAAGCCAGATTTCGAACCCTTGAACTCCATTACATTCAAGCATGGTTGCAAATCCTTAAACCCTTTTCTTCATTCAAGCCAGATTTTGAACCCTTGAACTCCATTACGTTCAAGCATGGTTACAAATCCTTGACCCTTTTCTTCATTCAAGCCAGATTTCGAACCCTTGAACTCCATTACGTTCAAGCATGGTTATAAATCCTTGACCCTTTTCTTCATTCAAGCCAGATTTCAAACCCTTGAACTTCATCACGTTCAAGCATGGTTGCAAATCCTTGAACCCTTTTCTTCATTCAAGCTAGATTTCGAACCCTTGAACTCCATTACGTTCAAGCATGGTTTCAAATCCTTGAACCTCTTATTTCATTATTTCGAGTCCATCCAATTCCAGCAAGATTTCAAATCCTTAAAATTTCTGTAGATTTGCCTCGGGTAACCTAGACACGGTATCGGCTTAGTTCTACATCAAACCCCTTATTTCATCCAAGCTAGATTTTAAATCCTTGAACTTCTTCAAGCATGATTCCCAATCCTTGATAAACACCTCTCCAAGCTAGATTTGGAATCCTTGAACTTCTTCAAGCATGATTCCCAATCCTTGATAAACACCTCTCCAAACCAAATTTCGAATCCTTGAACTTCTTCAAGCATGATTCCCAATCCTTGATAAACACCTCTCCAAGCCAGATTTTGAATCCTTGAACTTCTTCAAGCATGATTCCCAATCCTTGATAAACACCTCTTCAAGCTAGATTTCGAATCCTTGAACTTCTTCAAGTATGATTCCCAATCCTTGCAAACCTCGTCAAGCGTGATCTTCAATCCTTGAAACCTCTTCAATCCTGATTCTTAATCCTTGAAAATTGCCCGAGTCAGATTTTGGATTCTTGAAGATCGATTCAAGCAAGATCCTAGATCTTTGAAGCCAATTCAAATCCCGTACTCCATTTTCATTGCCTCGGGTAGCCTAAACCTGGTATCGGCTTATTTTGTCATCAACTCTGCCTCGGGTAACATAGATCCAGTATCGACTTATCCCATCCAATCAACTCAACGCGTCACCACAGCAGTGAGGCTTTAGCAACTCAGTTGCATGTTTTATTTCCTGTGTCTGTGGCACTTTGATTCGTGCTCTCAAATTCGTCACTTCAACTATTTTAGACCAAGATCGGGTGTTGAATTTGATCACCCGAGGGGCAGCTGTAAGCACCAGAATTTTCCGCCAAAAAAAAAGTAGATGTCACACGACTGTAATTTACAGTCATGCGACTGTCATTACAGTCGTGCGACTGTAATTAAAAACATTACAGTTGTACGATTGTAATAGCAGAGCAGGTGCAGAAACCCATATCTCTCCAGCGGAAAGAAGAAAAAGGAGGAGAGAGCATTAAATGCTCGTCCCCTTGGCAAAAAGAAAGGAGGAGGGGACATAAAAGAGGAAGAGAGGGAAGAGAAAGGGGGGCTTGGATTCTGGTGAAAAAAACTAGAAGGAGAAGGAAGAAAGAGACAAGGAAAAGGAAAAAGAGAACTCAACTCAAAAAACTTTTTTTCCTCTTCTATTTCTTCTAATCCTCAAAGTTAGGATTAAAATCTTGTAGAAACCCATAGGTTAATAATCTGACTCCATAAACAAACTAAATTTTGGACTAGAAACCCTAGGATTCCCAAGCATTTTGGATTTTTTGGACCCAAAGTTCCTAACCCCAACTCAAGGAGAAAAGAGCAAATTCGTGTGGATTGGAGCGACGTCAGGGGTCAATTTGACGTTGGATAAGCGCCTAAAAGGTAGATACTCCTTTTCCCTTCTCATTTTCATGCTTTCTGGGTGATTGGTGTGATTTTTGTGCATTGTTATTCAAGTTTTTGCATCTTTGTTTCTGGAAATCAAGAACAGTCGTGCGACTGTTCTTGAGTTTGATGAACATTCGTATGAGTGTATTTATAGTCGTACAAGTGTTCTGGATTTCCAGATGATTTTCTTCCAGTTTATTTCAAATAAAATTTTGGCGAAATCTTGAGTTTGGATTGCTTACAGTCGCACGATTGTAATTTACAGTCGTATCACTATAGTTACAGTCGCACGACTGTAACGTTATTTCCAGAATTAGAATTTCCAGAATAATTTCCAAAAATTTCCAAAAATCCCTAAAAATTCAGAAAATCAGAAAATCATCAAAATGAATTTTGTTATGTACATCCACGACCATAGATTCAATTTTCAGTAAAATTGCATTTGGAACAATGCCACGACGGAGACCCGATTCTCCTGAAAACCGACCCACCTCACATGTAAAAAATGCATGTAAACCAGCAAAAAAATGTTTTCAAAATGATTTTCTCACAAAACCAAAAAATACAAGGACGTTTCAAAATGTTTTCCAGGTCTAATCTGGCCGGCTAGCCGAGCCAACCCGGTTATCCCCTAAATGCATGCCCCCAATTCTTGATTTCCCCAATTCTGTCTATTTGAGTCCTATTTGTGGCATGTCGTAAAAATTGTGCTAACCTTTGTTTGCAGCTTTTATTTTTATTTTTATTTTATATGTATTTAATAGAATTAATCGTGTATTTTAGGCGATTGTAATATTTTTAGATAAATCGTGTACTCTAGGAGTTTGTAAAAGTGAGGCGAGAGTTTTTATTTTCTATTCGATTGGGTTGTAAGCCACTTAAATATTCACTATTTTTCTTTTTTTTTTGTTATACCTGTATGTACGCTGTATGTCTATTTATTTCACTAAAATTGACTTTAGAATTTGAAATACCATTTGAGAACATTGGCTAATTTTATCTTAATTAGACACGAAATAAGGGACTTGTCCGGACCTAGATATCAGAATAGTATGGCGGCCGTTCGTCCGGTTCAGCTACATTATAAATTTCCCGGTTGAGCTGAGCCGGGTGGCAACTCCTATAATATTCATCGAGACTTAGGTCTCGGTTCTTTTAAGAATTAATTCCATTTATTTTCCAAAACCGATTTTTCCATTCTAAAAACCCCACGCGAGGGAGGGGCCCTCCCGAAATCGATGCGCCCCTTCCGAAAGGGAGTCTCGTGTTCCGTCGAAAACGTCGTCCGCTCACAGTGGTAGCAATGGGCCATTGCTTTATCAAATCCAGAGAGAAATAAGTCTGCAAATGCAAGGTAATTTGCCTATTATGCAGTATTACAACAAATTAAAGAAACTATGGGATGAGTTGAGTTTTTTTATCTCCTATGCCAAGTTGTCAGTGTGGTTTTGCACGTAATTGTATATGTAATGCATTTCAACGTGTGGCTGATCAAAGAGAGGAAGCAAGATTGATGCAATTTTTTATGGGACTCAATGAGGCTCATGAAAATGTTAAAAATCAGATTCTCTTAATGGATCCTCTTCCAACTATCAACAAGGCTTACTCAATGTCGCTAGAGGTTGAAAAACAACAAGAGGTTTCTGCTACTACACATTATTTGGATTTTGCACACTTTGTTCAAATTGATAAACAGAACACAAAAGAAAGGGGCAAGAAAACAGGGGCTGAGTTAAAGGCTGACAAAGCAAACCTGAAGTGTGATCACTGTGATGGAACTGGTCATGATCAAGAACACAACAGAACACTGGTTATAAATCTAATAAAGCTAATGCAGTTTGTACAGGAGGAGATTCTCAAATACAAAAAGCTACACATATAAATACAGAGGTGGAGTCTGAAAGTTTTGATCAGAAGCAGATGGCTTATATGGTGAAAGAGATGTACAAGGCTTTTAAAGGAAATGGTGTAGGTTCAGATTCTCCAATAACAAATCCAGATTTCACAGCTTTTACGGGTTTCTTTGGTAAGAATTCTTCCATAGCTCCAGTTGTTTCTGATCTGGCTCATTATTGGATACTTGATAGTGGTGCAACCACTCATATGAGTCCAACTAAGAAATGGTTCACAGACTTTACGGTATTAAGAATACAACAATAAATTGTTTTGCCAAACGGTAAAATCCAATTAATTAACACCATAGGTACTGTGCCTCTGTCATCTAAATTTCAATTGACTGATGTTTTATATGTTCTAGATTTTAAATACAATCTCTTGTCTGTGGGAGCATTACTTAAACAATTTCATATTGAGATAATCTTTCAGCCACATTATTGTTGTCTACAGGATAAGGATACTCATGAAGTTTTGGCTATAGGATGGATGATAGATGGTCTTTACTTGCTGGATAGGAACTTTTTTTCAATTGAAGAAATTGCTAAATGTCAGCAGTCATGTTTTAGTAGCATTTTACAATCTAATGTAGTTGATGTATGGCATAACAGATTACGTCATGCATCTGTAAGCGCCGGAATTTCACTTTCAAAAAAAAAAAAAAGAAAAGTATAGTCGTACGACTATTGCTACAGTCGTACGACTGTAGATCTACCCATAAAAGTAGAAAAAGAAAGACAGAAAGGAGGACGGATGGAAAAAAAAAGAGAAAAAAACGGACAGACAGAGAGAAAGAGGAAAGAAAAAAAAAAGAGAAGAGAGAAAGAAGAGAAAACCAAAGAAAAAAAGGAGGAACTCCTCATCAAAATCCTCAGCATTTGGAAATCTCTGGACTCAAATCTCAAACCCTAACTCAAGGAGAAAAATCCGGATTTTAGTGGATTGGAGCGACGCCAGGGGTCAATCCTACGGTGGACGCACGCCATGGAGGTAAATACCCCTTTTCCTCTCTCTTTTAAAAGCTTTCTGGGTGTTTGGTGTGCTTTTTCTGCATTTCTGTCCATTTTTCTGCGTTTCTGGTCCTGGAAATCAAGAACAGTCGCACGACTGTTCTTGAATTGATGAACAGTCGTACGACTGTAGTTACAGTCGTACGACTGAGGTGGTTTTATTTTTCAGCTAATTTTAAATGAAATTTTGATAAAATCTTGCATTTTCAGCATCTACAGTCGTACGACTGTAGTTACAGTCGTACGACTGTAGTTGATTTTCCACGACTGTAATTTACAGTCGTACCCCTGTAGTTCTCAGAATCAGAATTTCACCTTTAAAACCCAAAAATTTCATAAAAAATCCATAAAAATCCCAAAAAATCCCCAAAAAATCCCAAAAATTTAGAAAACCCCAAAAATCATCAAAATGAATTTTGTTGTGTGCATCACGACCATAGATTCAATTTTTAGTAAAATTGCATTTAGAACAATTCAACGACGGAGATCCAGTTCTCCTGAAAACCGATCCACTTAAATATATAAAAATGCATGTAAACCAGAAAAATTGTTTTCAAAATGATTTTTTTCCACTAAAAACCAAAAATACAGGGACGTTTCAAAGTGTTTTCCAGGTCTAACCGGACCGGCTAGCCGAGCCAACCCGGTTATCCCCTAAATGCATGCCCCCAATTCCTGATTTCCCAATTCTGTCTGTTTGAGTCCAACTTGTGGCGTGCCGTATAAATTGCGTTAACCTTCTGTTTTGCAGGCTTTAATTTTTATTTTTATTTTTGATGTATTTTAATTGATTAAATCGTGTATTTAGGCGGTTGTAATTATTTTTAGATTTTCGTGTATATAGGCGATTGTATAAGTGAGGTGAGAGTTTTTATTTTTCCATTTGATTTGGTTGTAAGCCTATTAATATTTATTTCTTTTCCTTATTTTTGTATTAAACATTTTGTATGCGCGCTGCATGTCTATTTATTCCAATAAAATGGACTTTAGATTTTGAAATACCATTCGAGAACATTGGCAATATTTATTTTAATTAGACACGAAATAAGGGACTTGTCCGGACCCGAATCTCTGGATAGTGTAGCGGCCGTTCGTCCGGTTCAGCTACATAAGAATTTCCCGGTTGAGCTGAGCCAGGTGGCGACTCTACAACATCCACCGAGACTTAGGTCTCGGTTCTTTTATGTATTAATTCCATTTATTTTCCAAAACGCGGATTTCCATTATAAAAACCCCACGCGAGGGAGGGGGCCCGCTCGAGATCGTGGCGCCCCATTCCGAAAGGGAGTCCCGCTTCCCGTCGAAAACGCGTCGTCCGCTCACAGTGGCGACTCTGCTGGGGAATTCTCAAAAAGTTTTTTCAAAAACTTAAAAGAATTTTGACAAGCCTTGAAAAGTGTCTAATTAAAATAAGGTGGATGATTCTCTTTTGGTATTTTATTTGCATTTTAGTTAGTCATTTTTGCATTAGATTTAGTATCCATTTATAGCCCGGTGGATTGTTGAAGTGTCGCCTAAGTTCCTCCTGGTCTTAGGGGCACGAATACGAAACACCACTCATCGCCTCGTATGAACCCCTTCTTTCGGACCCTTGAGTGGGGAGAAGTGAGGAGTATATTTTGCTATGGGAACCTTGTTTTGTTAACCCGACTTGGACCGAACCCATATAGGCAGCCCTAGTTGGATTCCCTTAGGATACCAAAATAATTGTGTGAATAATAATAAAATCGCGCCTTCATCACCCCCGGTTGGTGATCGAAGTGAGCCCCACCTAGGACTCGGTTAGAAATTTTTGAGACCGACCACGTTGGAGGAATAAGGTTGGAAGAATTCGTTTTGCTTGCTATGTGTTTCTCGCCATCTCGTGACGCATCGCCATTGCTACCTGCGCGTGCATCATATACTATAATCACCATTCTCCATACATGTGACATATCATACACAAACATCTTTGTGTGATACTAATCCACATTCTTATGCAGCCACGTGCATTTTATTTTCGTGTGCAATCATTAAGTCATCCGTTTGCCATTCATACTAACCATTTCTTTTTCAGCCATAACATTGTATCTGCGTGATTAGCATTTTTTCACATAGCATACATAACATCATTATGTGTGTCATGCATCCTAATCCACATTCTTATGCAGCCACGTGCATTTTATTTTCATGTGCAATCATTAAGTCATCCGTTTGCCATTCATACTAACCATTTCTTTTTCAGCCATAACATTGTATCTGCGTGATTAGCATTTTTTTTACATAGCATACATAACACCATTTTCTATGTCATGCATCCTAACCATGTTTTTGTGCAGCCATTTGCACTTTGTACGTCATAGCATTCACGACATATCACCTAAATTAAATTAGGGGCATTCCAAGGACGCCCACCACGATCATATCATTCCATCATATATCGGGTATCCTAAAACACTCGTGTTCTGCCAATGCACCGGATTGCATTTGGCCATTCCACCAAATCATTTCATTCCATAGAGACCACGATGGTCCTAAGTATATTTCCGTGTGACAATCCACATGATGCATTTCATGACATCATACCCATTCGTCATAAACATCATACAACACTGTGATCCACATCGGGTTACGTCATGACATTACTATATCATTCAAGGCGCTCCCCGAGTGCCGGATTAGCACGTATGTAGGGGTATTTCATAACATCTCAAATCATGAAAGGTGTTCCCCGGACGCCAAGCTTTTGTCCGTGTACCTGTTACACGTGACTCTTTCATAACATCATTTCATTTTATACGCTCAAAAGCATCAGAACTCTGTCCATGGGCCGGCCCCATGTGACCACTTCATATCATCTCATAGACATACAAAGTGTCGAACTCCGTCTATGTGTCAGAACACACGCGACTATTTCACGAAATTCATTAGGTGCCCTAAAAGCACCGAACCTTCATCTATGTGGTGGTCCACACGTGGCGTTTTTGCATAGCATTGGGTGTTCTTGGGATGTCCAAAAATAAAAGTAAAAATAAAAATAAACAAAAAGGGAACATCCCCTTATCTCACGATATACATCTTATTCATCCATCAAACATTCAAGCACTCCATAATGTTCAAGCATTCCATAAGCACCAAGGACTTCACAGCATACACTTCCATCATTTGAGTGTTCCGAAAACGCTAGAAACTCCATCAAGCCCTTTAGGTCCTCCGTAATCATTAAAAACCCTGTCCTTGTGTCCTGCACACCCAAATACCGAAATATCCTCCCCGTGTAAGACTAAGCGCTACACGTACCGTTCCAAATTCCCAGTGCAAGACCAGCTCTGCACGTACCGCATCAAACTCTACCCTTCCTCCTCGTGTAAGACTAAGCTCTACACGTATCGTTCCAAAATATCTTTCTGTGCAAGACAAGCTCTGCACACTTCCTCCCCGTGTAAGATAAGCTCTACACGTACCTTTCCAAATTTTCCGTGCAAGACCAGCTCTGCACGTACCGCATCAAACTCTACCCATCCTTCTCGTGCAAGACCAGCTCTGCACGTACCGCATCAAATTCCACACTTCTTCCCCGTGTAAGACAAGCTCTACACATACCGTTCCAAATTCCCCGTGTAAGACCAGCTCTGCACGTACCGCATCAAACTCTACCCTTCCTCCCCATGCAAGACTAAGCTCTACACGTATCGTTCCAAAATATCTTTCTGTGCAAGACAAGCTCTGCACACTTCTTCCCCGTGTAAGACAAGCTCTACACGTACCGTTCCAAATTTCCCGTGCAAGACCAGCTCTGCACGTACCGCATCAAACTCTACCCATCCTTCCCTTGCAAGACCAGCTCTGCACGTACCGCATTGAATTCCACACTTCCTCCCCGTGTAAGACAAGCTCTACACGTACCGCTCCAAATCTTCCCGTGTAAGACCAGCTCTGCACGTACCGCATCAAACTCTACCCTTCCTCCCCGTGTAAGACTAAGCTCTACACGTATCGTTCCAAAATATCTTTCTGTGCAAGATAAGCTCTGCACACTTCCTCCCCGTGTAAGACAAGCTCTACACGTATCGTTCCAAATTCCCCGTGCAAGACCAGCTCTGCACGTATCGCATCAAATTCTATCCATCCTCCCCGTGTAAGACAAGCTCTACACGTATCGTTCAAAATTCCCCATGCAAGACCAGCTCTGTAAGTATCGCATCAAATTCTATCCATCCTCCCCGTGTAAGATAAGCTCTACACGTATGGTTCCAAATTCCCCGTGCAAGACCAGCTCTGCACGTACCGCATCAAACTCTACACTTCCTCCCCGTGTAAGACAAGCTCTACACGTATCGTTCCAAATTCCCCGTGCAAGACCAGCTCTGCACGTATCGCATCAAATTCTATCCATCCTCCCCATGTAAGACAAGCTCTACACGTATCGTTCCAAATTCCCCGTGCAAGACCAGCTCTGCACATATCGCATCAAATTCTATCCATCCTCCCCGTGTAAGACAAGCTCTACACGTATCGTTCCAAATTCCCCGTGCAAGACCAGCTCTGCACGTACCGCATCAAACTCTACACTTCCTCCCCGTGTAAGACACGCTCTACACGTATCGCACTAAACATTAAACCTCTTCCCGTGTAAGACACGCTCTACACGTGCCGCTTTAAACACTACATCCCTTTCCCGTGTAAGATCCGATCTACACGTATCGTTTCAAATGTCAACTCTCCTCCCATGTAAGATACGCTCTACATGGGAATCCTTCGCAAGTATCACCTTGCTTCGATCCGTGGACACCCTGTGTGTCATTTTATCCATATGGTGTATATTTATATGCCATGCTATACTTCAGCATATAGCTTCATCAACGATATTCATTGCGTTTTGCATGTTTCTATTTCTGGCTTTGTTTGCACTCGACTAGCTTAGGATTGCATAACATGACATGGCATCACATGACATCATCATTCATGCATGCATGCACCACATCTTGCATTCATACCTACATCATTCCTTGACTTGGTATTCTCCGTGCACATGCCCCAGTCGATGCTAACAGGTATTTTTATCAGGACAGAAAAGGGAAGAAGTCTCGAGAATGGCTGGCCCAGTGAACTTCAACACTGTAACAGATGTCCTCGATGATTATGTTGCCTCATCGCGATTCCGAAAGGCGGTCAGGGAAGAGGCAGCGGCAATGTTGAAGGAAATGATAGGAGGTGACCTGGACAAGGTGGAAAAGCTGACAACAAGGTGCTCTGAATTGGAGGCCCGTGTGATTGAGCTTGAGGGAGTAATAAGAGGGCTGAATGGTGAAGCAGAATCAACAGCTCCCCTTAAAGCCAACACTGACCTTGTTCTGCGACCAACCAGGAGCTCACTCCCCAAGGGTGACGGAAAGGGCATATCCCCGTGGCCTTTCTCGCTGAGCCAATTATTTGCCAAATGTAGAAAAAAGGGGCTACTGCAGAGCATCAAGCCATATGTGGAGCCGACACCAGATCAAAAGAACAACTTCTGTACCTATCATGAAGCGACAGGTCACCGAACCAACGCTTGCTATATTTTAAGGAAGGAGATCCGGAAGTTAGTTGATGAGGGAAGATTAAGGGTGCCATCCACTACTAATGAGCAACTAGGGGCTAGTAGGGAGAATGACAAGGAAATTCCTCAAACCTCCACGGGGAGAGGAATATGATGAAGAACTCCTAACCATGATTTGATGAAAGTGGGGCAGTGACATTGAAGCAGGGGCAGTGACCGGATAAGCAATAGTCTGGCGCTGTGAGATCAATACCTTTAGAGGATCCTTCTCGTAGGGAACTCATTTTGTTGTAAAGTGTATTGAACTCATTTTGAATGCAATGCATCTTGTTATTTTCTTACTTATGTGGTGATTACATGTATATGGCATTAAGCATGCATTTGATCATCTGAAACGACATGTCCATCACGCATAATATTAAGATGCATGACATCAATCTGAGTCTTGCAGGGAATTTACAAGTGAACCTGACTTTGGTAAAGCCCTTTTCTTCAAAAAAAAAAAAAAAGGAGAAAGAGAAAAGTCAGCTAAGCAAGCAATGGGATGGTACCATTTCCTTCGAATCAATTGCCAGCCTAGATTAGTGATCTCTATAAACCATGATCCAAAAATGCTGTTGGTCTTGCCCTAAAAGTTTCAACTTGGACAACCCATGATACATCCAAATCATTCCAAACCAGGGACCATTACCAAGTGTCAGAGCCGAGCCCCAAAATAAAGCTTTGAGCTTGATTCACACTCGAAAAGCATCTCACATAAAAAAAAAAAAAAAAAACCAAATCCATCCAAAAAGCACCAAGCCCTAAGAAATCCAAATGACCTTCGCCACCCACCATGCTGTAAACTCCGAAGCAGACATTAGTTTTAGTGCATGTATAGTCTTGTTTGTGTGGCATTCATGTGCATATGACATTACACATGCATTGTTCATCCAAAAAGACATATCAAACATGCATGACATACATGGATCTGGATGCAGCAGGAAAATCAATAGGTGGCTGTGGTTTGGATTTAACTTCTTCTTCTTCAAAAAAAAAAAAAAAGAAGCAAGCACCGGTGGAAGACCTCAGCTCTCCCTTACAGTCAAATTTCTGCTCCTGGTCTAAAGTTGCACTCTCTTCAATCATAGAGTCAAACTCTGTTGAGTGCTTGATGAATCTGGGGGCGGCCCACTTATTGCATGAAGTGCCGGGGTCAATGAGTTGAGACAATGGAGATAAGTACGTTGTTGCCTGTTCTGAAAAGTTAATTTCATGCGGTGACAGAGAAGATCGGTGTCCTTACCCAAAGCAGTTCCCTTTTCACTCTCCTCTCTGTCTTCTCCATTTGCCTTTAACACCTTTGTCTTCCCTTTATTGTCTTTCCTTCACTTTCATCTTCTATCTTTCAGCTTCTCTCTGGAACTTGAACTGATTCTGTGATTCCATATTTCCTACCTTCAATGGCTCCTAACAAGAAGTTGAACCCTAATGCTACTCCATATTGTATTTGTCCGTATCATCTCATCAGCGGAAGGGCATCGAAACAGGTGGTTATGGCACCGTTTCAATCCATCTTCGTTTATCATCAACCTGTACCAAATTAGGGATACCTTTTAAATCCCATGCCATTTCCCTTCAATCTAAACTCCCAGACTAATTATTTAGTACCCTCAGATAGTGGGAAGGGATTTGATTTGATGATAGATAGAGGATTTGGATATGAATCTGCTTCAAATGAGTTCAACAATGCTGTAAAAGGGGGAAAACGATATATATAGCTCCGAGATTCCAGAGTAAGAAGAAAATAGTCTCTATAAGTGAAAAGGAACAACAGTGGTCGCCCAAGAAATTGACTATTGAAGAGACCAAGCTGGATAAAAGAGATTGAAGCTAATCTTGGTGGGGAAAACAAGCCTGATGATCAGAAACCTACCAAATCAGTTTCAAAGACATAATCTGCTACAAATTCTGGGCAAGCATTGTCTGGAGGAAAACAAGAATAAGTCCAAAAGGAAGCCTGCTTATGATTTCCTCTATTTGCCTACGGATTTCAAGACTGGAGGAAATTTTGGTTATGCATTTGTGAACTTCACCGACTATGTTGGGGCAGCTTGACTTTGCAAAGCTTTCAACAATCATGAAGGGTACGGCACCATCAACAGGAAAGCTTACAAAGTCTGTTGTACTCATATTCAAAGGGAAAGTTGCATTTGCCAACCATTTCAAGCATGCAGTCTTCGGGAGCCGTGTCTGAACTGAAATCTGGGGTGAATTGGAAACATGAATACAGCATCAGACCGCAGGACAATCCAGTGGTTACTTGAATTCATCTCAGGTTGTCCATCCATAATTGCAACTCTATCCGGTGATCGAGCTTAAAAATAAAATAAAATAAAATAAAAAATAAAAAAAAAACTCCAATGTGTAAAATCGAAAGGGCATATTGGTAATTTGAAGAGGCATCAATTAAAGCCGGAGCCACATCTTAGATTTTCCTAATGCATCCGCATTCATTATGTCATGAATGTTTTGTATTCAATTTTGGTGTTCAATATGCATTTGTCATGTCATTGCATGTCAATGTTCACTTACGGGCTACACCGCACAGCGGACCTTGTCTGTGGAAGTGCTTCACTCCCCAAACACAAACCTATAACACTCCCCAAACACAAACCTATAATACCAGGGGCGAGTAAAAAGCCGAACCACTGGGTATCATCGACAGCATTATCTTCGCGGGTCGCAACGAACATATCAAGATATATCTTTCCCTTCCTAAGACAAACCATCGCGAAAGGGATCAACGCAGACAAAATGCCCATCGCATAATCTTTCTCAAAAAAAAAAAAAAAAACTTGTTGACACGGAAAACTGGAAGGATGTGTCGGCAACAGGAGAGGGATGATATACAAAGTCAGAGCCACTGTCATACTCCCTGTTATACTCATTCTGATGTCACCATTGCAATATTGTGCATGTTTAGATTTCTGATCAGATGTTCATCTTGCATGCATTGTGCCACTACATATAAACATCCATTAGTAGGATATTGCATCCAAGCCCGTGATAATATCCCAGAAGTTCTTGTCATGCGGTACAGAAATGCAAAGTCTCACTCTCATCTTCTTGCTTAATCAAACGGACTGTTCGTCGGCACAGCCTACTATTCTAATCCGCTCAGCACTGACAACGCTTCAGAATATACAGAGGGTAAAGTGGAAAGTCACTCAAGACGGCCAACTCCCCTAATACCTGGATTGGCGTAGTACTCAGTCGGCCAAGAGACGCGCCGGAACAATCAGACTAGGTCACCTGGGTTACCATCGGGGCTAGTCTCAAGCCATGAATTTAGTCTCCGGGCTCGCACGGATACCAAGAACAAAGCATAGGCCACATGTTACATGCATACATTTAGAACTATACATGCATCCGTACATACATGCATACATTTAAAATAAACACGTACAATTCATATGCATATGCATCGCAACTCATCCAGGTGCAGGTATCCACTGCCATCATCAGGTCTCCCTTGACCAAGATCGCTCTCAAAGCACAGATGGCACGACGCCGAGGCATCCATTAGACCTTAAGCATCAGTGCAAATCCAAATCTCAACACATCAAATATCAAGTCACCAAGGGGCAGAGTAATCAAGCCGTATTTATACTTGATCGAAGGGGCAAAAATTTTTTTTTCCAAAATCATCGATCAAGGGATAAATACTCATTCCCCAGCCAACACCAAAGTTGTCCTTCCTAAACCTATTTCCTCCTTTCATTCAAGCAAGATTTCGAACCCTTGAACTCCACTACGTTCAAGCAATGTTACAAATCCTTGAATCACTCCTTCCACTCAATCCAGATTTCGAACCCTTGAACTCCATTACATTCAAGCATGGTTGCAAATCCATAATCCATTTTCCTTTGCCTCGGGTAACATAAACCCGATATCGGCTTAACCACAATTCCATTTTCCTTTGCCTCGGGTAACATAAACCCGATATCGGCTTAACCGCAATTTCATTTTCCTTTGCCTCGGGTAACATAAACCCGATATCGGCTAATCCATAATCCACCTTCCTTTGCCTCGGGTAACATAAACCCGATATCGGCTAATCCATAATCCACCTTCCTTTGCCTCGGGTAACATAAACCCGATATCGGCCAATCCAAATATCCACCTTTCTTCGCCTCGGGTAACATAAACCCGATATCGGCCAAACTATAATCCACCTTCCTTTGCCTCGGGTAACATAAACCCGATATCGGCCAATCCATAATCCACCTTCCTTTGCCTCGGGTAACATAAACCCGATATCGGCCAATCCAAATATCCACCTTTCTTCGCCTCGGGTAACATAAACCCGATATCGGCCAAACTATAATCCACCTTCCTTTGCCTCGGGTAACATAAACCCGATATCCGCTTAACCACATTTCCATTTTCCTTTGCCTCGGGTAACATAAACCCGATATCGGCCAATCCATAATCCATCTTCCTTTGCCTTGGGTAACATAGACCCGATATCGGCTTAACCGCATTTCCTCTTTTCTTGCCTCGGGTAACCTAGACCCGGTATCGGCTTAGTTCTACATCAAACCCTTTATTTCATTCAAGCTAGATTTCGAATCCTTAAACTTCTTCAAGCATGATTCCCAATCCTTGAAAAACCGCCCAAGCCACATTTCGGATTCTTGGAGATCGATTCAAGCAAGATCCTAGATCTTTGAAACTAATTCAAATCCCACACTTCAAACTCACCTTTGCCTCGGGTAACCTAAACCTGATATCGGCTTATTTCCTCACCAGCTTTGCCTCGGGTAACCTAGACCCGATATCGGCTTACTTCTTCCTCAGCTTTGCCTCGGGTAGCCTAGACCCGATATCAGCTTACTTCTTCCTCAGCTTTGCCTCGGGTAGCCTAAACCTGATATCGGCTTATTTCCTCCCCAGTATCGCCTCGGGTGACCTAGACCTGATATCGGCTTATTTCAACGGAGGGTTCTTTCCTGTGTCTGCGGCGCTTTGAGTCGCGTTTCTCAAATTCACATCATCTACCCCAGACTAAGTTCAGGTGGTGAATTTGATCACGTGAGGGGCAGCTGTAAGCACGGAAATTTCACTTTCAAAAAAAAAAAAGAAAAGTATAGTCGTACGACTATTGCTACAGTCGTACGACTGTAGTCAAACTACAGTCGTACGACTGTAGATCTACCCATAAAAGCAGAAAAAGAAAGACAGAAAGGAGGACGGACAGAAAAAAAAAAGAGAAAAAAACGGACAGATAGAGAGAAAGAGGAAAGAAAAAAAAAAGAGAAGAGAGAAAGAAGAGAAAACCAAAGAAAAAAAGGAGGAACTCCTCATCAAAATCCTCAGCATTTGGAAATCTCTGGACTCAAATCTCAAACCCTAACTCAAGGAGAAAAGTCCGGATTTTAGTGGATTGGAGCGACGCCAGGGGTCAATCCTACGGTGGACGCACACCACGGAGGTAAATACCCTTTTTCCTCTCTCTTTTACAAGCTTTCTGGGTGTTTGGTGTGCTTTTTCTGCATTTCTATCCATTTTTCTGCGTTTCTGCTCCTGGAAATCAAGAATAGTCACACGACTGTTCTTGAATTGATGAACAGTCGTACGACTGTAGTTGATTTCCAGGTGGTTTTATTTTTCAGCTTATTTTAAATGAAATTTTGATGAAATCTTGCATTTTTAGCATCTACAGTCGTACGACTGTAGTTACAGTCGTACGACTGTAGTTGATTTTCCACGATTGTAATTTACAGTCGTACCCCTGTAGTTCTCAGAATCAGAATTTCACCTTTAAAACCCAAAAATTTCATAAAAAATCCATAAAAATCTCCAAAAATTCCCAAAAATTCCCAAAAAATTAGAAAACCCCAAAAATTATCAAAATGAATTTTGTTGTGTGCATCACGGCCATAGATTCAATTTTTAGTAAAATTGCATTTAGAACAATTCAACGACGGAGATCCAGTTCTCCTAAAAACCGACCCACTTAAATATATAAAAATACATGTAAACCGGAAAAATTGTTTTCAAAATGATTTTTTTCCACTAAAAACCAAAAATACAGGGACGTTTCAAAGTGTTTTCCAGGTCTAACCGGGCCGGCTAGCCGAGCCAACCCGGTTATCCCCTAAATGCATGCCCCCAATTCCTGATTTCCCAATTCTGTCTGTTTGAGTCCAACTTGTGGCGTGCCGTATAAATTGCGTTAACCTTCTGTTTTGCAGGCTTTAATTTTTATTTTTATTTTTATTTTTATTTTTGATGTATTTTAATAGATTAAATAGTGTATTTAGGCGGTTGTAATTATTTTTAGATTTTCGTGTATATAGGCGATTGTATAAGTGAGGTGAGAGTTTTTATTTTTCCATTCGATTTGGTTGTAAGCCTATTAATATTTATTTCTTTTCCTTATTTTTGTATTAAACATTTTGTATGCGCGCTGCATGTCTATTTATTCCAATAAAATGGACTTTAGATTTTGAAATACCATTCGAGAACATTGGCAATATTTATTTTAATTAGACACGAAATAAGGGACTTGTCCAGACCCGAATCTCTGGATAGTGTAGCGGCCGTTCGTCCGGTTCAGCTACATAAGAATTTCCCGGTTAAGCTGAGCCGGGTGGCGACTCTACAACATCCACCGAGACTTAGGTCTCGGTTCTTTTATGTATTAATTCCATTTATTTTCCAAAACGCGGATTTCCATTATAAAAACCCCACGCGAGGGAGGGGGCCCGCTCTAGATCGTGGCGCCCCATTCCGAAAGGGAGTCCCGCGTCCCGTCGAAAACGCGTCGTCCGCTCACAGCATCTCTTGATGTTTTGTCACATATTAGTAGTATCAATTTACAAGCAAATTCTTCTAATTGTGATGTCTGTCCCTGCGCAAAACAACACAGATTTTCTTTCAATAGAAGTCATATTTCTACGCAATCAAAATTTGAGTTACTACATATTGATCTTTGGGATCCTTATCGGATACCGACTAATAAAGGAGCAAGATATTTTCTGACATTGGTTGATGATTATACCCATCTAACATGGGTTGTATTACTAGCTTCAAAGCAACAGGCTTCTTCTGCCTTGGAGAATTTTTTCAACTATGTCCACTGTCAATATAGTACTCGAATAAAGATCTTACACAGTGATAATGGGTCTGAATTTGTTAATTTTACTTGTACAGCTATGTTTAACCGATTTGGTATTTTTCATCAACACAGTTGTATATATACTACTCAACAAAATGGTATTGTCGAGCGAAAGCATAGACATCTTTTAGAAATTGCTCAGGCTATCATGTTTAAATCAGCCCTGCCGATTGTGTATTGGGGAGAAGCTATTCTTATGGCTGTCTTAATTTTGAATGTTTTACCTTCGCGGTTGTTGGATTGGCAGACACCATATTTTAGATTTTATAGCTCTCTTCCTGATTATAGTCTCTTTCATGTATTTGGATGTTCTTGTTTTTATACAGACTTGCATCCACATAAAGATAAATTTGCTGCTCGAGCTCATGCTGCAGTTTTCTTAGGTTATGAAAAAGGTAAGAAAGGCTATAAGGTTTTAGATTTGGAGACCAAGTAGATTCTTGTTTCCAGAGATGTATCTTTTTGTGAACAGATTTTTCCTTTCCGGGTTTCTGATTCTTCTTCTAGTGAAAATGTTATTTGTACTCATGATCCTACTGTTGATGTTGTTGATTCTTCTTTACCCAGACGATCTGTCAGACTCATCAAACCACCGAGCTGGTTATCTGATTGTGCTACTTATGCAAAGTTAACTGATATTCCTCATACATGTTCTTCTACTCATACTGCTTTTTTAACGTAGATTATTACTATTAAAGAACCTGTTCATTATTATTAGGCTGTCCGCAATAAAGCTTGGATTCAAGCCATGAATGATGAACTTGATGCTCTAGAAAAGAATGAGACTTAGGAACTTGTGACATTACCCCCGGGTAAGAAACCTCTTACTACCAAATGGTTGTATAGGGTCAAATATAAACCCAATGGTAAGGTAGATAGATATAAAGCCAGATCAGTGGCCAAGGGGTATAATCAAATTTTTAGAGTGGATTATTCTGAGAATTTTAGTCCTGTGGCTAAAACTGTCACTGTCATATTATTTCTTACTATTGGGGCAGCAAAGGGATGGATTATCGAACAGATCGATGTCAATAACGCTTATCTCCATGGTTACCTTAATGAGGAGATTTGTTTGCAACCTCCTTTGGGGTATAATAAAGCTGAAAAAGGCCAGGTATGTCGTTTAATTAAATCCTTATATGGCCTTAAACAGGCAGGGAGGCAATGGCATATGGAAATTTCTATAAAATTGCTTGCCTATGGATTTGTTCGATCTAAGCATGATCATTGTCTATTTTTAAAGAATACTGCTACTTTTTTTCTGGCTTTATCGATTTATGTAGATGACATTTTGTTGATGGGTTCTAATTCTAAAGATGTTAAGGCAGTCAAGACTCATCTTCATTCTCTTTTTACTATTAAAGATTTACGCAAAGCTCATTATTTCCTTAGCATTGAATTGGAACAAACTTCTGATGGTGTTCTTTTGTCTCAGACCAAATATATTCATGACTTGTTAGTTGATGCTGGATTACAAAATTGTACACCTGTGTCTAGTCCAATTTTACCAGCTACAGTTTTGACAGAGCCCGGACCTTTGTTGTCTGATGCTGGTCCGTTTCGTCGCCTTGTGGGACGCCTGTTGTATTTGGGATTCTCTCGCCCTGACATTTCTTATGTGACTCAACAATTAAGTCAATACATGCAGGCCCCTGGTGAACGTCATTATCAAGCCACTCTCTATGTTCTCAAGTATTTAAAGGGTACTGCGAATTTGGGATTATTTTATCCTAGTCATACAGATTTGGGGGCTCTTACTGCTTATTGCGATTCAAATTGGGCTAAATGCAGTCTCACACGGCGGTCATTATCTGGGTTTTGTGTCTTTGTTGGCTCTTCCTTAGTTTCATGGAAAACTAAGAAGCAGAATACGGTTAGTCGTTCCACTGCTGAAGCTGAATAAAGGAGCATGGCTTCAGTCAGCTGTGAGCTCAAGTGGATCTCTTATTTGTTGGCTGATTTTGGTGTTCAGCTTCCCATTCCTCTTTTTTGTGACAATTAATCTGCTATTGCTTTGGCGAAGAACCCTGTCTATCATGATAAGACTAAGCATGTTGCCATTGATGTTCATCTTATTCGTGAATATTTTGAGGATGGATTTTTGCTTCGTACTTACATTTCTACTCATGCATAAGTGGCTGACATGTTTACTA
Organism: Euphorbia tirucalli; assembly: GCA_039660915.1. Taxonomy (NCBI): domain Eukaryota; kingdom Viridiplantae; phylum Streptophyta; class Magnoliopsida; order Malpighiales; family Euphorbiaceae; genus Euphorbia; species Euphorbia tirucalli. The sequence continues at coordinate 22,812,776 of CM077636.1, read as the reverse complement.
AGGCCTTTTCTTCATCTCGTCTTCTTCCTTTCTTGCTCAAGCTTGGCCTTGTTACTATGGCTCCAGCTTGAGAGGGGGCTGTTACATATTGTATTGGTTAAGTTGGTTATATTAACTAACCGGATCATGCTAGTGTTAACTAGTATTGAAAGGGGTTAGTTATATAATTAAGCTTAATTAATACAATAAGCAAAAGAACTTTAAAGAATACAGCATGGTAAGACAAGCTTTCTTTGGAAGCTTTGCTGAGCTGGAAAGTTGGTTACTTCCTCCTAGATTTTCGGCACAATAAAAGGTAATCTAGGGCCATTGATTTTATTTTGATCCAACGGGCCCTTATTGTTGTGTAATAGTATAGCATAAAAGGGGCTTTTGCTGTATTCCTTGTATCATCTTTACAGAGTAATAATAATAAAAGGAAAACTTTTCTTCTTCATTTCCATTTCTCAGGGCCAGTTTGGGTCAGCTTTTCAGCCAAAGTATGGAGAATCTCACTTTGGCTGAAAGCTACTTTTGAAGCTACAGAAAGCAGCCTCAAATACATAATTGGTAAAAATCAGATTGTATTTAGGAAAGCACTGGAAAAACATTTAAACTACTTTTAAAGAAAGAAATGAAACCTAGCTTTCTCTGACAACACTTTCACTAACAGCAGTCCCAAACTAGCCTTAAAAGTAATTTTAAGTGTTTTTCTAGTGTTTTCCTGAATACAATCTGACTTTTACTAATTATGCATTTGATTCAGCTAAAGTAAGATTCCCCTTACTTTAACTGAAAGCTGCTCAGCTTCAAAAGCAGCCTAAGTATAATAATGGTGTAGTTGCATCACTACCCCGCACTTGTAGAGCGTATGAGTGATCTCACCATTACTATAACACATAGACCAATCTTTTACTAGTTTTATATAAAAGAATGTAACGACCTAGCAAGATGCCTCTACGACAAGTATAAACGCTAATATATGAGTCTCTCTAAGGTTTACTATTGACATTTCACTCTCTCAAAACAATGTTGACTTAATTATTGGAGTTTCGTTTGCTACCCGGCTCCCTCTAATTTTGTTTCACATTTCAAATCTTTCTCTCTTCTTAGTTAATGGATTCATCTCTCACGGTTGTCAATCTATAATTGCAAGTTATAATTAAGTCTTCTTACAAAAATATGTTGGACAATTTAATTAGCCTATAATATTTTTAAAAGTAGTCAAATTACCTACTATTTAAATGTACGTTATTAATTTTCTAAAAAAAAAAAAAAGATATCATTTAACTATGGGTGAGCAAAACACGGTTCGGTTCAAAAACCGAACCGAACAAAATCGTACCGAAATCAAAATAGAAGAAAAATAGAAACCAAAACCAAAGTTAATATGGTTCGGATCAAATCGAACCAAACTGGTTCGGTTCGGTTATGGTTTGATTCAGTTAAAACCTAATCAACAAAAATTTTAATTTTTTAATTTTTGTTATCATTATTTTTTATAAATTACATGTAAAGTATTGTCTAAAAATGATTTATATTACATGTATATTATTACTAAAGTCTCATAAAAACAAACTATATAATAATATAAATATAGAATATGCCAAATAAAAGTTATTTATATACATATACATATTTTTAAATTTTTTTTTCTATTACGGTTCGGTTCGGATCTGTTTCAATTTTTTAAACAAAAACCGAAAACAAAACCAAAAACCAAACTATTATATTTTATAAAACCAAAACCAAACCAAATAGAGTTTGATTCGGTTCGGTTCGGTTTTTCAACCTCGGTTCGGTTCCTTTTTTGGTTCACGGTTTGGCTTTGCTCACCCCTACATTTAACTGTTGCACCATCCTTGCACTGTTGATAGACTTTTTAATTTAATTCATAAATCAAAACGTAAAATAACTTGATTCGAACTTTTTTTCATTACATCAGAAATTTGGGATTTACTTATATAAATGTCACTATTGGTAAAACTATTTACAATAGTATCAATAAGTAAATTTCATTATTAAGTCAAGTCCAACCATTTATCCTATATTCTTTATTACAAATCTTATTTTACAGTATCTATAATAATTTTTCTTCATGCATTTACTCCATTTTCAATTCCAAAAAAAAGTTCATTCCAAATAATAATATGTTACTGTTATAATATTAATTTCTTCATATCTTTTATATTCTAATTATTATGTAATAGATTAAATATTAACTATGAAATATTTATTTTTTTCTCTAATTAAATATTAAATATATTAATATGTAATTTAAAAAATTAATTTTTAGAAATAAAATTTAGTTACAAAATAATTATTGCTATATATATATATATATATATATATATATATATATAACAAAAAATATTACTCTCATTAATAATAAACCGAACATAATACAACAATCATAACAGAAGGTACACAGATAATAAAATAGAGAAATCACAATAATACTAACAATGAAAGACATAATTATTAAATACTATAACGCACACAATTAACAAACATTACAAGTACATAAAGACTTATTTCATAAAGCAATACACATAATTAAAATAACAAACAAAGCATACAAACAAATTAATCATCACCATCACCATTATTGTTGAGATCATTCCGTTGGAGATGCTCTAATGCTGATTGTATAGCACGATATCTCTCTTGCATCTTCATAACATGCATCTTTGTACCTAAGTGGGAGGTTTCGCCATGGGTGAAAAGTTGCGTTTTCTAGCCCCCAGAGTATAATTGTTCACATGCACAGAAATCCTCCACAAAGCTTGATTATGACGATTATAGCGGCCCCAGTTTGACATGATAGTGTAAGAATATGTTTCATAAACCACAAAAGTAGGGTTATGCTCCGTCCAGTGTAAAAAATCATTCATTGAACATTTCTTTTAGGGTCATTCCCTCGCCAATTATGTTCAAACAAATTGTGGAGTACCTCTTGCCATGCACGAAGAGACATAAACCACTTCAGAAATGTCTGAATATATGCTAGAACATGTCTATTGATCAACCCATTATATCATTCGCACACAGAAAATTCAAATGGTATATGATACATCATGCATAAAAACTAGAGCATATGTAGAGAGAAATTTGGGAACTCGCCAATAGTCGAAAGCTTAAAACAAAACATAAATGAGAAGTTGGGATGAAATTCATTGGGCAAGAAATACTTTCGTCCATATTGTTGAATAGCAGTATACTGATAATCAAGCATGTGAGAGGTATGTTTAGAGTTACAAAGGGTTTATATTATGTTTTTTTCACAAGGAAAGTTGAGAAAATTTTCGTCGTCATTTGGTTGATGGTTAGATGCAGCCATGTGGTTTGATATTTGTATGCTAAACTGCTTTTGTGACTATATATTTGACAAGTAAGAGCCTTTTACAGGCAAATTTGATCTACTCATTTGAGAAGGAAATAATTGGAGCCATGTTGTAATCCATCATAATGAATTAGTGGACTAAAAAGCATTTAGAAGAAGTTAATATTACACATGGTGCATGTCAGTGATGGCATTATGATCTGTCAGAAAGTAATTGTGGTCTCAGACTTATTCATCACGATTTATTGAAAGAGAAAAAGTATTCAAACATGAAATTATGAGAAATTTTACTTTTACAAAAAGGAAAAGTAAATATGTCTTTGTTGAGGGTTGATATTATGTTTTTTTCACAAGGAAAGTTAAGAAAATTTTCATTGCCAATTGGTTGATGGTTAGATGCAGCCATTTAGTTTGATATTTGTATGCTAAACTGCTTTTGTGACTATATATTTGGCAAGTAAGAGCCTTTTACAGGCAAATTTGATCTACTCATTTGAGAACAAAATAGTTGGAGCCATGTTGCAATCCATTATAATGAATTCATGGACTAAAAAGCGTGTAGAAGAAGTCATTATTACACATGGTGCATGACAGTGATGGCATTATGATTTGTCAGAAAGTAACTATGGTCTCAGACTTATTCAGCATGATTTATTGAAAGAGAAAAAGTATTCAAACATGAAATTATGAGATATTTTACTTTAACAAAAAAAAAAAAAAAGTAAATATGTCTTTGTTGAGCTTGAAACCTAATTTTGACAATAAAAACTCAGTATTTATTGGATTACATATAAACTAAATAAATAATCCTATAATTAATATTTAAATGTATATTATGTGAAAATAAAATTATTGTCATAATTTTAATATTAATAAATTAAAGCTATATAATAATAAAAATTACAAACAAACATAATAAACACACTACAATATATAATATATAATTTAATATGTATTTTAAAAAATAATTATTGTAATATTTACCGCATATGTTGCGGTACCAATTATACAGTGGATTGGAGTGTCAATCCACTGCATAATTGGTGTCCAACGGTGTAATAGGGCACCGTTGGACTTTGGCCTTAGAATATTAACATCGAAAATAAATACCTATAAATGTCAATTAAACCATAGGGAATGGAATATTTTAAGTGATAACATCCCAATTAATATTTTTAGTTCACAATTATCTATAACGATTTTGATTAACATATCCTAAATGTAACAGATAATAATAATTAGAGTATAAATTTTAGATCTTAAAATATAAACTCTGAACTCTAAAATATAAACCATAAACTCTAAAATATAAACCTTATATGCTACCTAGACCTTAATTAAAATAAAACCCTAGATATTAATTTATATACCTTAGACTCAAAAAAATATTACGTGACATGATTTTATTGGTTTAGCGCAAGAATAAAACGCTGTGTATTAAAGATTTTGAATTTATATTAATCATAGTTATGAAAATCAGACCAAACCAGCCAGTCGGTCTGAATTTAATCAAAATTGGAGGTCGATTCGGTTCGTTTTAGCCAGTTATCAGTTTGGTAAAAAACTGGTCAACTTTGCTCGGATCGTAAAACCGGGAACCAGACTGATTTTCTAGTTCGACCATATTAAAAAATATATTTTTTAATTAATAATTTAGGTATTATTTTTGGATTTTTCTTATGAAAATAAAATATTTTAAATTATTTTTAGGTATTAAATTTTTAAATTATTTTAAATTAAATTGAAATATAATTATAATTATAAAAACTATATTAAATACATTGAACTTTTTTAATTAATAAAATCCTTATTTTTAAAAAATTATAATAAAAATGTTCAAATTTTCACATGTTATAAATTTAAAATGGTATCTTTTGGGTGAGTTAGTCATCTGTTAACATGATATTATAATTTTGTTTGCAATATTGGGTTACCCGTAGATATTTGCTTCCCTAAAGTTGACCTCAATCGTCTACTGTCAGCCTGAACTTTACAAACATCCAGTTTGCCTCCTGAAGTTGGCAAAACCGACCCATATAATCCCCTCAATCTGACGTGGCATGGAGAGTAGATTTTTATGCAAGTGAAAATAAAATTTGATTAAAGGAGTTAACTGGATCGGTTTTGCCAATATAATGAAGCTAAGTGGTCGATTTTGTCAAGTTAAGAGGACAAACTAGACGTTTGCTAAATTCAAGATGATAACAGACGATTAAAGCCAATTTTATGAAACAATTGATGTAATCTCTTTTCCTATGCATATCGGTCCATATATATATAGTTTCATTCAATACTTATAGTAGAATTAAAAATCAGGAGGTTAAAGTATGAAATGGAATTAAAAACAATGAGAAATATAAAGACAAAACAAAATATACATTGGCAAATTTTTAAACTACAAAAGTAAAATCACAAATTATTGAAATTTCTTGTTACTAATATCACCCTGTATAAGCACTAACTTCTGACCAAAAAAAAAAAACGTGTTGTCAAGAAATAAAATTAAAAAAAAATTAATATAAAAGAAGGCTTGGACTTAAGAGTTTTATTCGGGGGTAGGTGGGTGGATATGGCCCTACCATACCAACCCCATTGCTTCTCCTCGCCGATTCCTCGGCTGCACAACTACTTTTTACGCATAATATCTTTCATATTTCCATTTTCTAACCCATCTCATATATAGTCAACTAAACTTGTACAACAAAGTGTTTTTTCCCCTGTTGATATACAACTGAATTCATTGTTCTTATCATCAACTGCTACAAAGTTCATAATTCCTTATTTTATCAAGGGAGAAAAAAAATTGTATAATAACATGTCACACACAACATACTCTTTGCTTCAACACTGTTTTATGAGAGCGGCAAACAATTGTACACTTGATACAACATAATCCCAACAATATTGTTCAATGATTGTCAGCTGCACAACAACAAAACACAAACAATTAACATCAATAATACTAGAAAATTAGGACTGTATGATAGGTCAGGTGATACTTATAATTTACCACATCATGTTTAAGGTTTAGAAACTAGTGTTCATAATGCAAATGCTTATTTTCTTTCATATATTAAAACATCAGAGCACTCAAAAACCTACAAAAATACAGGTTTAATTCTTATCGTCACATGGTTCTTTTTATTTTAGCATAATGTTAGATTGAAAAGGAGAGGGCAATATCCCTCTGATCCTAGCAACTAATTTCAAATTCATAGAACCAAAAGATTATAAAATTGGTTGCTGTATTTATCTATCATGCACTCAAACCATTAGAAAGAGGTAAGTCATCCAGATACAAGCACCAAAATAATGAACACAGATCATGAGTGATTTACCTGGAACTAAATCACTAAGTTACAAATTCCCAATCTTCTTTTGTCATGTCTAGAAATTCAACAACACCATCCTCAAAAATTATCTGAAAGCAAAACAAGTTAGATGAGATTCAGATGGTCATTCGCATCACAAATTCACAATAACAGAGAGGAGATAGCTCATACCGCATGCTTTCTTGTATACTTGTCAAATCGTTTAATCATTCCGAAAGATCTGGAATATTAAAGGATTCAAAAGAATAATTAACAGATGGAAATGAATATAACAAATCCAAAACTTCTAATTAAACTTGCTAAGGAAAAGAGCATGATCATATGAGAAGAAAATAATTTTTCAAAGCACTTACAAGTTCATTCTAGTTGACAAAATCAAATCTCTTAATGGTTTGAGAAAAAATAGTGCAATTCAAACTGAGCTTTTTAAGATACTGATAATAGTTACATGGAATTCAACATAATAAAGATAAAAATTTACAATCTACAATATAAGGTGTTATTTCAGAACCATCAACAAGATGCATCGCCATTTAAATGTAGCGCAAACATTAGCAAGGGCATATTTAATGACCTACTAGATTTTCAAGGTATTATTAGCATTTTCTCCTAATATGACATGAATGTGTTCTTTTATTAGAGAAGATTGATCTCACATAGGAGGTGCAAAATAGTAAGCTATATCATTGTTTGGATAATTCAGGATGGGAAGACATGCCCCCACTGAAACTTCATAAAATATTCATTTAACAGTTCTTTATTTTTTTTTTTTTTTTTTACTTTTTATAGCTTGAACTCTAATTCACACTTGACCAAATTAATTCAGATTTTCTATAGTGAAAGCATAGTTATACAAACCTTAGAAGTGTTCTCTCCAAAGTTGTCAGCTAAAAAGAAATTCAAGATGACGTAAATGGAATAAATTGGAATTCAAAACTACCTCTCATTTTGTGAACGAAATATTTTAATTACTTCTCCTATGCAGTTACGAGAGTATGTCTGTCCATTCACACATGCATGCTGCGAAGAACCTGAAACAAAAGGAAAATAGTGAAACAAATAAGAAATCTTTCTCTTCGACAGTTTTGTATGGTCCCAAAATTCAAATAGACAAAGCACAAAAATAATAGGGCGATTCTGCTTACCTACTTGGAATCCTCCATTTTGATGAACCTTAACAAAAGTATATTTCAAAATTAGTCTTAGCATAATTTAAATAATAACACATGAAAAAGCACAAGTTGCAATAGCAAGATATAACGCACACGTATATCCTCCTGTACATACATCTTTTCCAGATAAGATTGCTTTCAATTTGGGAGAGGTCACTGCCATCTGGCATGCTACCAGTTTTAATGCAGCATCTGAAGACAGCTTAGGTTTGCTGGGTTTAACCCCTAATTTTCTCCTGCAACCAATGGCACCACAATGACAGTCTTGATCTGCACCAAATTGAACAAACCTGCTAAATTTATTAGATTGGACTAGGAAAAAAAAATCTTGAAAAAAGAAAAAAAACTAAGAAATACAGAAGACGAAATTTAAATGTCCACACTATAAAAGCAAGCATAGAACCATAAGCTAAATAATGTGATAAAGCTGATGCAAGTACTCATACTGATAATCATAGGTCAGATGCTCGCCCTTTCTTATATCACGAGTTGCAAAAATACCAATTCTTGTCTCACCGTCAATTATCCTTACGGAATATAAAAGGGAGAAAATATAGTAAGTAAACAGGTAAGACAATCCCTCTTAAGTAAACAAAAAAAATGAGATTTCAAATAAGGTCAGCATCAAACCATTTCTGCATCTCAGTATTAGGACAACAGCTGTGGTTTATGTATCTAGACTTGTTTCCTTTGTATGTTGCATCAATTACCATATCTCGATTTATCTCACATAAGTAAAAATTCTTTTCTCCACGGTGCTTCATATTCCAAAGCCTTTCCTCACAGGTCTTATCATCTATAACTGCACCAACAAATATTTAACAGTAAATGATACTAAGAAAAATATGCAAAAACAAAATGTTTCGATAATAATTCCAAAATAGGTAACAACAAAATGTCTAAAAAATTTTACCTTCTCCAACATACTCTATCACAAACTCACCCCGTTCAATATCTTCATCTGCTACAATCCCAGCTCCACATTTCTCAGTCTACAAGCAATACCTTATTTAACTTTTACATTAAGTGTACAATGCAAAATAAAAATTCATGCATATCAAACAGTATGTTACAAAATGAAAAGCGTTAGACCATACATACTAGAATTGAAATCAAGAAATCAAATATTGTTGAAAATGTCACTTGAATGAAACAAAGAATATTACATACTACCCACAAGCTAAAAACAATGTGACTTTGTATATCTGAGTGTAAAAGTGCACTTGTGTGTGTATGTGACAAAGAAGCATTTATTTATACTTGTAGGAGAAAAGCAATAAAAACAATTTTTTAATGTTTTAATTCTCATTACTTGCTAATAACATAAGCATATATTATTACTATAATTTATTAGTTCTGATGCATAACATCATTTCAGCCCTCCCCATACTTTTCATGACTGGCATGATTTTCCTTCTCCACATGTTACACAAGAACTACCAAAATGAAAAAAAAAAAAAAGTTGCTTGTGCATGAAAAGATATATCATATACCTGTATTAATTTCATTTTCTTCACAGGTCGATGTTGGAATGGTTTGTTAAGGCATGAAGGCCCGCATTTGCAACCAGAAGAGCAACTGGACAGTAGCATCCTGAGGGGAAAATAACAATTAGTACACAAAACTCTAATTTCTAAGAAAGAAGGTTGCAGATAAGAAGTTGTAACGCAACAATAACAATATATTATATATTGCATGCAAAGTCAAAGTCAACGTATTAAAACAACCTACCCCAGTTACAAAGCAGTCATAGATGACACTGGAAATTATTTAAATGATGTTTCTTGTCACAGTTAAACTTAAGTTGGTTGCAATAGATAGCTAATATAATACCCTAAGAGTTTTGGGCTTATCAACAAGAGCTGTCATCATCATAAAGTTCCACTCAGACTTACCCTAAACTAGAACTACTATAAGCTTTAGATGTGGACTGTTAGATTACATAAAGTGAAACTTAAAATATTAAGCTTTAAAACCTATGATCATAGAAACAAAAAATTTCAACCGAGTCTAAGTACCTGGATAAACATCAATGTAAATATGCATGTAAATATAACGATACACACCTGTGACGAACAAGCAAGAACATACTACACACAATAAGACATATATAAAGTCATATACAAGGACAATCCATTGAAATATAGATGCAATACGCATAAGGTACAAGCCCAAAATGGCATTTCCAAATTAAGATTATTAAAATAAAGCACACTGTGTTAACTCTCTTTCAAAAGAAGAATTGATTATGCAAGAAAAAGGATAGAATAACTAGTTTGCAAGGATCAGAAGTTTTACTCCCAAAAGTAAAAATGAAAAGGAAAAGATAAAATTAGCAGACTAATTAATCATCCACCAGAAGGACCTGCTAGTTAATGAATGTGGAAAATCATGAGGACAGAGTCCAAAGCATTCATATATATATATATATAAGGAAATGCAAGAGGCCCAAGGATCATAACTCTTTTTAAAAAAGACTAATAGAATGCACTCAAAAAACAAGCAACAGTTCACAAAAGCAGAATGCCATAATGAAAACAAGAATAAGGCTTGAGTCTGAAAATCTAAGCATATCCCTCTAACCAAAGGGAAATTATAATATAAGATCTTTAAGAATTAACTGATCATAGAAGAGCTGCGTAACATATTCAAATCCAATAGCGTTAGATCAAAGAGAAGAGCATACCACAAGCTAAATGACAACTCTCTGCCAGCCCCTTAAATTTATCATACATAACTTAGAAGAACCATAACAGAACAAGAGAAATCTTACCCACAATGGCAATCTCTGCCACACACACCAGAAGAACCTGGTGATGAACTGCAGGAACAAAATATGCCATCATCCTCAAGCCGCCTTTTAATTTTCTTGGTCATGTATATATCTAAACTTGTCAATATCAACAAAGAAATAGTGAAGAATACTCCAAACTGAAAATAAAATGCAGAAATCCAAAGATATATTCAGCCAATAAATGAGATCAATATATTTCACAATGAAATAATGAAAGTAGACTCGTATGAAGAGGATACTGCGCTTTATGAAGGTGTATGGTGCAGGCTTCCATTTATTAACCCATTCTGGGAGTTCAAACTCAACCTGATTCCCTATCTGATTCAGCAACTTGTCGAAAGCATTTTCAATGCGGAGATATTCCAAGTCAAATTTCTGATGAACAAAGAAATGACAAAAATGCCTCAATCACAAACTTCTTCTGGTTTTATAAAGACATAAGCATTGAACATAACACAATAACAGAGAATTGAAAAGTAAAATTTGACATTTAAAAAAAAAAAAAAAAAAAAAAAAGAAAAAAGTTAAAGCCAACATTTTAAGTAAAGGGAAAACTGTAAGTGGAAAAAAAAAAAAAAACCAAAACTGTCCATAGGTATTTGAAGCAGACAATATAATATGGAGGAAGTACTTTCTTTCCTACCTCAGCATTGATTAGGAGATTACAAAAGAGAAAACCCTAGAAAAACCACCTTGAATTTACCAACAAAATCACACAAATAAAAGTAAAACAACAGAAAAAGTAAAAGAAAGGGTGATTTGTAACGGGTTCTAGTGGGAACCAAGGAGAAGAAAAGGAGGGTAAAAGATAACTGATAAAAACAACAAAAACTAACATTGCCAGAAGCAGTTAGAAATGAGAAAAAAAGAAGAACAAAGGGAATGCCATGACACACACCACGTTTCTATACAAAAGTCAATTAACGACAATTTCACCCATTGCAACAAATTTTTTGGGTTGGGAACCAAAATAAATCCAGTATCACAACTCACATCCAGCTACTGAAGACTAAATACCCAGAAATAGAGAATTTGTAGACGAGAAACATTAAAACTTCAACTAAATTAAAATGACTAAATGAGAGAGAAAGAGAGATTATTAGTAAGTTGAAACAACCTTTTTCTTTGAAGGCATGGCCTGAAGCAGCACAACAACGAAAAATATGAATCGTAAAGTAAATTACTCAAACCGCGTCCACATTTCGCAGGAAGTCAGCATCGAAAATATAATAATTCCAGAAATTCTGAAATATGCCAACAAGAGGAGTCGAAAGAAGTAATTGAACACGAAGATTAGAGTTGAAATGTAGCAATATTAAAAAAGGATTTGTATTCTCATCAAAATGAGTAATTCTTGAAGTTGAAAAAATTTTAAAAACCTCGAGAGAAATAGGAAAAAAGGAGACAAATACAAAAGAAGAAATAAAAGGAAAGAAGAAAAAAGAGGCGACAGAGTAAGAAGAAGAAGAAGAAAAACACTAAAGCAAGCAGGAGAGAGAGAGAGAGAGAGAGAGAGAGAGAGAGAGCAGATCTTGAGAGGGAGGGAGGGAAATTACGTTTCTCTTGAAAAAAGGAAAATGAGGTGAAAATGGAAGAGATTGGATTTGGGATTGGATTTCCTAACGGCAGGGCTGAGGGCCAAACCCAATTTACAAAGTCGGATTTTTATTTGGCCAAAACCCATCCTGATCCCTGACTTTTATAGATTTTGTAATTAGTCTATATTCAATTTTTCATTGCATTTGATTCATAATTTTTCTGTTTTGATAGTATACATTGAATATTTAAAATTTTTATCTGTCATAAACAATAGTAACCATTAATTAGAGCATAATACAATTTTTGAGGAATGTGAGATTAACTCGAAAATATGATTTACATATATAGATATGTCTATAAATAGTTTGGTTTAAAATCCTATCATGAAATCCAAAGTCTTTTTTTGAAAAAAAAATTATATCATATACTAGTTAACGGATACTGCAAACTTACAAGAGAAAAAAAGTATAAAGTATAAAGTGAATATTATCAAAACATAATAGTCATGTATTTAATTTATTGAAAAAAATTTAGCTTAATTGGATGAAAATTTATAAGTATCAGGATGCATTTTGCAAGTATATTTTATATTTATATATATATATATATTTTATTTTATTTTATTATTTTATTATTTTTGTTTTTTTGTGCCCATGCTCGTTGGTTGTATCAACCACTTGCGTCTGCCGCATTAAACACGCCTCTTTTCAATTATATTTTGTATGCCCAAATTAAAATTTTGATAATTTTCTTCAAAAAATAAAAAATTGATAATACTATGTATCAATTTTTTTAAAAAAAAATGCAAAGAATACTTATTTTTTTTAAGGATTTCTTAATATAAAAACCCTCGGTTTAGTTTAATTATAAATATAACCAAGGGAAAAAATTTATTTATCCATGTCATTTTGGGGGACGGGGACGCTCGCTCCATTGCTATTTCATCCCAACCTCAGTTACTCTTAGTAGGAATTCTCATGAATTCCACGTTAATTTCTCAAAATTTTGTCATTGGTTTATTTTTAAAAATTTAATAAAAAGTATTATTTAAGCTTTTTTTTTTTTTTCTCATTAGTTTTAAGTCTTGAGATGTTGCATATTTATCGGGGGATGTAAGACGTCTAGGATTTTATTTTTCATAATTACTTTAATTTGATATTTGTACGAATACAATAGAATTAAGGAATTTAGTATTTTAATTGGAAAATGAGGATCCATGTAGAGATGAGGATTCCCATTGATATAGGATGGGGATAAAATGCTTTTATTGGCAAAATCCATCATGAATCTTTTAAACTTTTATGAATTTTATGATTGGCCTCCTGATGAATTTTTTCTACACACTAGATATATGATATTTCTGTTTAGATAATTTTCACCCCATATTTGATATTTTTGTCTCGTGTGAGCTATAATATCCATAACTTAGTGTGTGGCATAATTTTTGAGACACGCGAGACTAGATCAGGATTATGGTTTACATCCGTAACTATCACACACCTGCATAGGAAGTATGGTTAAAAAAAAGTCTTTTAGTTTTTGAAAATTATGTCATGTGTTAATTAACTGATATTACTGCTGATGTATCCTAGTCCAAATGATATTAGTTCTTGTATTGTATTATACTTTATATTTAGATATTTTGTATTATACATTTTGTGTTGAAATAAAGGCATGAATCTATTTATTCATATCTTGTGTTATTTATAAATAGAGTATCCAATGATTATAACCATACTAAAGTGAACCAATGTAGGTCATTGGATTATGAGACATTTTAGTAGAGTTAAAGTTATAGTCATAAAGATATCCCCTAGTCTATTCTAATCATGGGAATGAATAGAACCAAAGACTAGCGTATTCTTGACTGGATGGCAACGTCTCACCAGCCATTGGACATGGAATGTCAGTCAATGATATGGGTACATGTTGGGTTGCACGGTACTGGATTGATCTGGCACGGGAACACCACATGGTTCGATCGTCATAGGTGTTTCTCTGGTAGGTCTTGCTATTATCCTTTGACCCGATGTTCGCTATAACATAACATGAGATCTCATACACTTTGATATACGCCTAACGGGCCCGTAACAGAGTGCCAATTGGGTGGGCCAGTAAACATGTTGATGTTAATATTGAAGTTAACGGAATTGTCACTTAGCATCCCCTGAGATGATATCACTGGCCACTTGATGAGTGGGACTGACAAGTGTATGGCCATACCCGAATAAGTTGGGATACTTATTCGTTTGGTTCAATCCACTCGCTATCAAGAAATAAATGACCATATAAGAGGATGACAGGGTCATGTCTCTTGCTTATATATTGATATTAGTTGGCAAAGGATATACAAGATCATTATCGGGTTATGTTTCACATTAAACTGCAAGCCTCCATCTTAATTGGGGGCTGTAACGGTTTGCTAGAATCCACTTACAGTCTGTGGGTTTTAGGCCCACTATCCACATAAAGACGGACCCACAGGATTGTACACATAGAACGATTGAACATTGACAAATCGGAATTGGAACTGAAACCAAATTAATTGAGTTATTGACATTAGGTTATGTCATAATTAATTCAATTATAAAGGAGAAATTAATTTTATTTGATTAATTAATTACATGTAGTAAATAATCAATTAAATAAAATAATATTTCTTTGGTGGAAATAAAATACAATGGTTGAATTTATTAAGGCTGACTTTAATTTAACTTTGGGTTATTTTAATTTGATAAAATTGTATTGTATTAATTAGAATTTTATAATATGGTTTTATTTAATCCTAATGATACAAGGTAAATTAATTAAATCAAATTAAATAATCTATAGTTTAATTTAATCCTAGTATACTAAGGAGTATAAAAGGAATTAGAAACCTAGTATACTAAGGATAATACTAAGGAGTATAAAAGGATGCCATAAAGTCAATTTCTCTCTAACCCTAGCCAATTGATATTTTTTGCCTATACCAAAGAAAGGAGCAAAAAATTCCCTACGCTGAAATTTCTTGGTTTCCATTCTTCTGTTCGCTAGCACGAGTCACGTTCAAGAGTCGTTCGTGTATCGGATTGTGGAGAAAACGCATTTGGGTTTCTCCAGCAGTCTCTAGAGGAGACAGTTAAGGTGAGAAAATTTAATATTCTTTCCGTTCTTGATTTCATTCTATTAATCTACATGAATCTTAGGCTATGGAATAAAGGAAAATTTTAATCAGTATTCCGCCTTGCGTTTAATTTTTCCCGTGACGATTCCAAACAGTGGAATCAGTGCATAGATTCATGTTCCAATTAATAGAATGATTGGTATTAGTGTTCTTGGTGTTTGATTTGATTTTATTGAAATTGGTTTTCAATTTGATTTTATTTGGAACCCTAATTTGGTGTTTTGGTGTTTTAATTATTTTTCTCCAATTTGTTTTCTTTATTTTCTGGTTTGATTTAAAATAATAATAATAATAATAATAATAATAATAATAATAAAAAATTATATGTTTGCCCAAATTGGAATCGCAACTACTATTCCAATTTGGCAGTAGGTTTATTACCTGCTAGCTGCTGCTGTCTCCTGACTGCAGCACTAACGCGCGGGGTGCGGGTTCGATTTGGTTTTTGCTGGTATTTTGATTTTTCGGACCCTATGTGAATTTTTAAATTTGTTTTAAAATTCGCATGATTTTTTTTTCGCGATTGGATTTTTATGGTTTCTTGTGTAATTTAATTCATGCATATAATTTAATTTTTTGGTTAAAATTAAATTGGTTAATGAAGTTGATCCAATTGGCTCTTGGCATGGTTGAGAATTAGACTGCTAATTCGGGTCTGAGACCAAGCATTGGTTATGGATGCCAGAATCAGCGATTTCACGAACGGCTGAACATAATTAATTAAAAAATTGGAATTGACATGTTCATGCATTTTAATACATGTATATATATTGATATTTGTTATGTGTATTTATGTTTCTATGCTTGGTTGTGTGGATTTGAGCGCTATTTGGCCTTAGATGAAGTTGGGTTGTAAAATTTAATTTTGGGAAATACGACCTCTGCGTCGTTTTATTTTATTTTGATGTAATTTTATTTAATTTATATTTTATAAATTTAATTGTAATTACATCAAGCCATTGGAAAGAAAGCCTATTGGTGCCAAGCCCAAGAGGAGTTTGCAAGCCCGCCCAGTGGAACTCTAGTATAGGCTTACTAGTTGTTCATTAGGTTGTAAAATAGGGCTCATATTGTCTCTTTTATTTATATGCATATTTTATACTTATGTCAATTGTATATATATATATATATATATATATATATATATATATATATATATATATATATATATATGTATGAATGTATATTAAGCCATTCCAATCACTCGCAATTATGCATGCTAAGACGTTATTAATCAATCTAATTAAATATTGAGTCGATTAAAAGTGCTTTCCACATTCGAATCTTGTCGGTTTTTGAATAGTGCAATGTGGGTTGTGCCTTCACTGGGTGCATTGTATTATTCATTTACTGTATAAGGTTAAGGTATTGGGTATGCTTAGCGCTCGAATGGTGGTTGGACTCAACGTGGATAGTAAGATAAGCTCCTGGCCCTAAGCACAGATGGGTAAGTGCCAATAAGCCCATCAAACTAAGAGTCCCTGGGTTGGGATTGGAGGGACTTTCTACCTAAATAGTTAAGGGTTGGTTCATAAGCCTCCTCTTGGCTAATTCTTAATGAAATATGGATCTTGGTCTTATAACCATACATTACCAGCAAATTAATTAAAATGGATTGTTAATTAACACGGTTAAAATAATAAAGCCCTTTATTAATCACTTTATTAATTTTTCTGTGTAGATAATCACTTTTAATGGCTAGTGATTCGTTTTCACTACGATCACTCCTTGAAAAGGAGAAACTATCTAGGCCTAACTTCTTAGACTAGGCTCGGCAGTTAAGAATAGTATTGAGACAAGAGTCCAAGGAATATGTGCTAGATAGGGCCTTACTAGCCACACCGCTTGCAGGTCGAGGGGTTACTCAAGCTCAAATTGAAGAGTACGACCTACATAGAAGGGATGATAGATATGTGTCTTGCCTTGTATTGGGCACGATGGTTCCTGAGTTGCAAAAACAGTTCATGGACTGTCAAGCCTATGCGATCATAGATGATCTCAAAAGGATGTACCAAGATCAGGCGCGTTAAGAAAGGTTCTTGACAACTTAGGCACTCAACACCTGCAAGATGGTAGCTGGGATATCTATGAGCACCTACGCTTAAGATAAAGGGCTATATCAACGCATTGGCCTATCTCGGCACACCGGTCCCACAAGAGTTGGTGATAGACATCATCTTGGGATCTCTCCCTGAGTCTTATGATCAGTTCATCATGAACTATCACATGCAATGATCCCTCCCTGAGTCTTATGATCAGTTCATCATGAACTATCACATGCAGGGCATGGACAAGACTATAGCTAAGCTACATGGAATGCTCAAGCTTGCTGAACAGTCAGTCAAAAGGACTCCACCGTTGCTGCTAGTGAAAAGGGGAACACCCCTGCTGTGAAGGGCAAGGGCAAGGCTAAAGCCAAGGCCAAGAAGGCAAGGCTAAGAAGGCTAAGCAAGGGCCCAAGCCCAAGGCCGCTCCTGAGTTCATATGCTTTGAATGCAAGCAGAATGGACACTGGAAAAAGACATGTCCAAGGCTCGTGGGAGAGCAAGTAAAGAACCAAGGCAGTTCTTCAGGTATATATGTTATTGACATTAACCTCATTGTTTCAACATCTTAGGTGTTGGACCCTGGATGTAGTTTTTGCATTTGCTATAATATGCAGGGACTGAGAAATAGGAGGTTATTAGGATCCAGAGAAGTAGATCTTTGAGTCGGGAATCGCGCTAAGGTTGCTACCATCGAGATTGGAGACTTCTACTGGGAGATGCCCACTGGATTGTTTTTCATTTTGAAAGATTGTTATTTTGTACCTGCCATGTGCAGGGATATGATTTCAGTTTCTGTCTTGGATATTTCTCGATTTGTTTTTAATATTGGTTTTGGAAAAATTGATATTTTGAAAGACAATATTATTTATGGAAGTGCATTTCTAAAAAATGGTTTGTATATCCTAGACTTAAATGAAAATAATCTAATCTCTAACATAAACACTAAGAGGGTTAAGCCCAATGAACTCAATCCTGCTTACTTCCAGCACTGTCATTTAGGTCATATAAATGAGAAGTGCATAGATAGACTTCACAAAAATGGAATGCTAGGGTCATTTGACTTGGAGTCTTATGATACATGCGAATCTTGTTTAAGAGGTAAAATGACAAAGGCACCTTTCAACAAGAAAGCTAAGAGGGCCAAGGGCTTATTGGAGCTAATACACTCGGATGTGTGTAGGCCTATAAGCACTAGTGCTAGAAATGGTTTTCACTACTCCATTACTTTCACAGATAACTTCAGCAGATATGGCTATGTCTATCTGATGAAGAACAAGTCTGAAACCCTTGATAGGTTCAAGGAGTGCAAGAACGAAGTGGAGAACTAACTGGGCAAGACTACAAAGGCACTTCGGTCTAACCGAGGTGTCGAATATATGAGCCTAAAGTTTGATTCATTCTTGAGAGAGTGTGGAATTATCTCATAGCTCACTCCTCCTAGAACACCCCAATGGAATGGAGTGTCAGAAGGGAGGAATAGGACCTTGTTGGACATGGTCCGCTCGTGAAGAGTTAAACCACTCTCCCAACACCCTTTTGGGGATATACATTAGAGACAGCTGCATTCACACTTAACCATACACCGAGTAAGGCAATTGAAAAGACACCAGACGAACCATGGACGGGTAAGGAGCCCAACATCTCTTTCATGCCGATTTGGGGTTGCGAGGCCTATGTCAAGAAATTGACAAGTGGCAAGCTAGACTCCAAAATGAAAAGTGCTTGTTTATGGGTTACCCCAAGGAAACAAGGGAATATTATTTCTACAACCCTGTTGAGAATAAGGTGTTCATAACGCGAAAGGGTGTCTTTCTTAAAAAAGAGTTTATCTCTAAGAAAGATAGTGGAAGCAATATTGAGCTTAGAGAAGTTCAAGATCCACAAGCACCTATACAGGATAGCTAGGAGATCGAACCAAAACCTCAAGCAATTGAGGAATCTGAACTGATCACACAGGACCTTAGAAGGTCTGGTAGGGTCTATCATTAACCCAAGAGATATGGGTTTTTCATGACCGATGATGAGAATGTTCTAGTCTTTGACCAAGAAAAACCCAAGACCTACCGGGAGGCTATTGAAAGCCCATAGTCAGCTAATTGGCGTAAAGCCATGGAAGCTGAGATGCAATCAATGTATGATAACAAAGTTTAGAATTTGGTTGATTCACCTCCGGGTGCTAAGGTAATTGGTTGCAAGTGGTGTTTCAAGTTAAAGGCCGATAACACCTTCAAAGGGCGATTGGTGGCAAAAGGTTTCAGACAAGTCCAGGGAATCGACTATGATGAAACTTCTTACCAATTGCAATGCTCAAATCCATTAAGATACTACTTGCCATAACTGCATGGTACGATTATGAGATATGGCAGATGGATGTTAAGACCGCTTTTCTGAATGGAAAGCTACTCGAAGATGTGTACATGACATAACCTAAGGGTTTTATTGATCCAAAGTATCCAAACCGGATATGCAAGTTTTAAAGGTCCATTTATGGATTGAAGCAAGCTTCTCGGAGTTGGAACCTGAGATTCAATGAAGCTATTAAGGAATATGGCTTCATACATAATCCAGGTGAGCCCTGTGTGTACAAAATGGTTAGTGGGAGTGTATCTACATTCCTAGTACTATACGTAGATGACATCCTTCTCATTAGAAGCAACATACCAACACTGCAAGGGGTTAACCAGTGGTTAAGTAAGTGCTTCGCAATGAAGGACTTAGGAAAAGCTGAGATGATCTTAGGGATTAAGATCTACAGGGATAGATCCAATCGGCTTCTGGGCCTAAGTCAGGCCTCTTACATAGACAAAGTTCTGAAAAGCTTTGGTATGGATAAGGCAAAGAAAGGTTTCTTACCTATGCGCTATGGACTCAAACTAAGTAGGAACAACGGTCCTAAGATAAAGGAGGACCGGGAGAAGATGCAAAAGATCCCATATGCTTTTCCTATAGGATCTATCATGTACTCCATGTTATATACGAGACCTGATGTCGCTTTTGCACTGAGTATGACTAGCCGACCAGTTAGATCCTGGGGAGGATCACTGGACGGCAGTACCTTAACAGGACTAAGGATAGCTTCTTGGTGTATGGAGGTCAAGAAAAGCTGTCATTATCAGGGTACACTGATGCAATCTTCGAGACCGATCAGGATGAAAACGAATCACAGTCTGGTTATGTCTTCCTATTGAATAGGGATGCCATCAGTTAGAGGAGCTGGAAACAGCCAACCATCACTGATTCTACCACAGAAGCTGAGTACATTACTGCATGTAAAGCTATTTGGATGAAGAAGTTTATCATTAAGTTAGGAGTAGTTCCATCTATCCTAGACCCAGTGAATGCTTTCTGTGATAACAACGGGGCCATCGCACAATCTAAGGAGCCTCGGCCATATTAGAAATCCAAACACGTACTCAGGAGGTTTCACCTCATCCGAGAGATCATGGACAAAGGAGACATTTCACTACAGAGAGTTGACACCAGGAACAATGTCGTTAATCCATTAACCAAGGCGCTGCTATAGGGATTAGGGCAATGCCTGGTTGGAACTAGTGCAAGTGGGAGATTGCTAGTGTGCCCTAGTCCAAGTGGCATTAGTTCTTGTATTGTATTATACTTTATATTTGGATATTTTGTAATATACATTTTGTGTTGAAATGAAGGCATGAATCTATTTGTTCAAATCTTGTGCTATTTATAAATAGAGTATCCAATGATTATAACTGTACTAAAGTAAACCAATATAGGTCATTGGATTATGAGACCTTTTAGTAGAGTTAATGATATAGTCATAAAGATATCCCTACTTTGTTCTAATCATGGGAATGAATAGAACCAGAGACTAGCATATCCTTGACTGGATGGCGGCGTCTCACCGACCATTGGACATGGAATGCCAGTTAATGATATGGGTACATGTTGGGTTGCACGGTACTGGATCGATCCGCCACAAGAACACCATATGGTTCGATCGTTATAGGTGTTTCTCTGGTAGGTCTTACTATTATCCTTTGACCCGATGTTCGCTGTAACATAACATGGGATCTCATACACTTTGATATATGCCTAACGGGCCTATAACAGGGTGCCAAGTATGGGTATGTTGGGTGGGCTAGTGAACATGTTGATGTTGATATTGAAGTTGATGGAATTGCTACTCAGCTTCCCCTAAGATGATATCACTAACCACTTGATAAGTGGGACTGATAAGTGTATGACCATACCCGAATAAGTTGGGATACTTATTCGTTAGGTTCAGTCCACTCGGTATCAAGAAATAAATAAGTATATAAGAGGATGATAGGGGACATGTCTCTTGCTTATATATCGATGTCAGTTGACAAGGGATATAAGAGATCATTATCGGGTTATGTTTCACATTAGACTGCAAGTCTCTGTCTTAATTGGAGGCTGTAACGGTTACTAGAATCCACTTATAGTCTGTGGGCTTTGCGCCCACTACCAATATAAAGACTGACCCACAGGATCGTACACATAGAATGACTGAACATTGACAAATCGGAATTGGAACAGAAATCAAATTAATTGAGTTATTGACATTAGGTTATATCATAATTAATTCAATTATAAGGGAGAAATTAATTTTATTTGATTAATTAATTACATGTAGTAAATAATTAATTAAATAATATAATATTTCCTTGGTGGAAATAAAATATAAATGTTGAATTTATTAAGGCTGACTTTAATTTAACTTTGGGTTATTTTAATTTGATAAAATTGTATTGTATCAATTAGAATTTTATAAATGGTTTTATTTAATCCCAATGATACAAGGTAAATCAATTAAATTAAATTAAATAATTTATCGTTTAATTTAATCCTAGTACACTAAGGAGTATAAAAGGAATTAGAAACCTAGTATACTAAGGATAATACTAAGGAATCTAAAAGGATGCCTTAAAGTCAATTTCTCCCTAACCCTAGCCACTTTATATTTTTGGCCTACACCAAAGAAAGGAGCAAAAAATTCCCTAGGCTGAAATTTATTGGTTTCCATTCTTCTATTCGCTAGCATGAGTAGCGTTTAAGAGTCGTTCGTGTACCAGATTGTGGAGGAAATGCATTTGGGTTTTTGCAGCAGTCTCTAGAGGAGACAGTTAAGATGAGAAAATTTAATATTCTTTCCTTTCTTGGTTTGATTCTATTAATCTACATGAATCTTGAGTTATGGAATAGAGAAAAATTTTAATCGGTATTCCGCCTTGCGTTTAATTTTTCTCATGACGATTCCAAACAATTACAACCAAGGAGAAAAAAAATCAAGTATGGTGCGAATTCTATCAAAACAGAAATATCATATACTCAATGTATTGAAAAAGTTGATCAGTGGGCCAATTACGAAATCTACAATGAAATTCAAGGGGCTTAAGATGCGTTATGCCTTTCGCATTCTATTTATGAGATGGAAACAGGAATTCACCAACATATCTGGAAACAGATACAGAGGATGTATCCTTCGTACCATCTCCACCGTTTACATCCCTAGATATATTGTGTTCTCTTGAGTTACGCAATGTATTTTCTCTTTGCAATTCTTATTCTTTTTTCTCATCATCTCATTCGCTTTTTCCTTTCTTAATCTTTTTTTATGGAACCACCTGAACCTATTGATAATATCTTCCTCTATATTGATCCTTTTTTCTCTTATGATTCTCCTTTATGGATGTTATAATCGGAGATTCAATTGTCCTTTTTAACAATCTTTCAGTCTTGCATTTAGTTTCCAATGGCAATGTTGATTACTTTTTGGATTGTTAATGGTCATGAAATTGAACATTAATTCGCTTTTTATTCTTCCCTTGTATGTTGAGGTCTCAATCCTACCAAAAAGTTTTTCGACATCCCGAGTTCATATTCTTTCAGTTTACTTCAATTTTGTAAAAAAAGAAAAAAAAATTGCTTAAAATGAAAAAGGAAATTGGATGGTATTCACGTGAATGAATACTCTCTCATTTAACTTTTGAAAAACAAAATATCTTTCTTCAAGACTTATATCACTTTTTAAAGATTCGAGTTGATATAAATAAGGCCAAACATATACGCGGCCCCTTCAACTTTAATTTTGGAGCCGCTTGACCCCGTCAACTATTTTAACGACCTATCTAACTCCTTATCTAAAAGCCAAATACATACGTAGCCCCTTCAACTTTTATTTTTGAGCCGCTTAGCCCCCTCAACTATTTTAGCGACCTATATAACCCCTCATCTATTTTAAAGTGGTATTTTTAGACATTTAAATACTGATGTGTCGTATTTCTTCCTCCTCTTGAGTTTAATTAATTGCTGGGAAATCTTCACTTTTATAATATTTTGTAATATTAATTAGATAGAAGATAGTTTCCAGCGTGTGTCCTATATGTTTTTAGTGTCGGACGCGTGTAATGCATGGTACTCTGTTGTGTCTGGTTATGTTCACTCAAAGGTTTAAAAATACCACTTTAAAATAGTGAGGGGTTAGATAGGTTGCTAAAATAGTTGAGGGGGCCAAACAGCTCAAAAATAAAAATTGAAGGGGCTATGTATGTATTTTATCTTTAAATAAGGGGTTAGATATATCACTAAAATAGTTAAGGGGACCAAGCGGCTCAAAAATTAAATTTGAAGGGGCCGCGTATGTATTTGGCCTATAAATAATGTTAAAGATTATGTTCAGATAAGTATGTAGAGTTTGAATAGTTTTTTTTGGTTAATTACTCCCATGTCATGCTCCTTAAATAGAAAAAAAAATACGACAAATTTAAATTCTTAAATTTTTAGAGTTTGTTATTGTTAGCGATGGATTTTTACAACAAAACTGTAGAATAATTTTAACCTTGATTTTTTACTAGCATGCTAGAGGGGTTAAATTCTCAAATATGATTTTTAATTTTTCTTGTATTTTTCTGACTTTTAAAATTCAAACGATTGTACTAGAGATTTAAGGATTGTAAAAATCCCTATGGGTTCCTAATGTCACTAGTTTTGCAATGCACCAAGATAAAGTAATCCTCCATACACAAGACTTAAGGAAATTTTTTATTTTATTGATTATGAAAAAAATTCGATTATAAGAAAGGGAAATAGAGCTAGAAATTACAACCAAAATTACAGTGGAAATGCAATGAACAACTACTGCTAAAAAACCTTGAAACTGGATGGGTCTTGAAGCGCAATTTATTGATACTTGTAACCACTTTGTAGAAATTAGTAATGGGTAGTTGAAGCAAGTAGAGAAGAATTGGAATGTTGTAGTAAAGAATTGGGAAGTTTGAGAAATAAGTAGAAGAATAGAGGCTGAATTAAGAGGTTAAGAGAAATTTAAGAAGAAGAATTGAAGAAATTGGAAGTTGAGCCGAAGAAATTAGAAAAAGGGAAAGGAATTGAGAAGAGTTGGAGGCTTGAAAGAGGGTTAAGAAGAAGAAATGGAAGGAGAGCAGAGAAGCAGAGAGAAAAGAAAAAGAAGAAAAGAAAGATTAATATTGATTTTGTCAATTGGATTGGTGTAAGCGTCGGAATTTTCCCAAAAAAAAAATCACACGACTGTAGAATACAGTCGTGCGACTGTAATTGAAAATTATAATCGTACGGCTGTAATATCAGAGTAGGTGCAGAAGCCCATACCTCTGAAGTAGAAAAATGAAGAGAGAAGAGGGAGCAATTAATGCTCCGCCCCTTGCAGCAAGAAAGAGAGGAGATAAAAAGAAAGAGAAGAGGAAGGATGGGAGACTTTTGACATTTTTGATTTCTGGTCTTGGAGAGAGAGTTTAGAGAGAAAAGGGAGAAAAAGGGAAGGAAAAGAACCATTACAAACTCAAGCTTTTTTCCTCTTCTTTTTCTTTTAATTCTCAAGTGTTAAATTTAAAATCTATTAGAAATTAATAGGTTGATAATCTGACTCCCTAAACTTAATCAATTTCGGACTAGAAACTCTAAGAATCCTTGACATTGTGGAGATTTTGGACCCAACTTCCCAACCTTGACTCAAGAGGAAAAAGAACAAATTCAAGTAAATTGGTGCGTTGTCAGGGGTCATTCCTACAGTGGATTAACACCAAAGAGGTAAACATACTTTAATCTCTCTTTTCCTTATGCTTTCTGGGTGATTGGATGTGATTTGGTGCATTTTATTTCAATTTTTGCGTTTTCTGTCTTCTGGAAATCAAGAACAGTCGAGCGATTGTTCTTGATTTCCCTTCACTTTTAAATTTTATTTTGAATAATTTTGGTGAAATCCTGAAATTGGAGGATTTATAGTCGCACGACTGTAATTACAGTCGTACGACCATAATTAATGCTCGTTCAATTGCAGAATTTCCAGAATAACCCGGAAAAATTTCTAAAAATCCACAAAAATTCAAAAAATCAGAAAATCATCAAAAATGAATTTTGTTGTGTGCATTCACGACCCTAGATTTAATTTTCAGTATTGTTGCATTTAGAACAATATCACAACAGAGACCCGATTCTCCCGAAAACCGACCCATCTCACATGCTAAAATTAAAAAAACCGGAAAATAAATTGTTTTCAAAATGATTTTCTCACAAAACCAAAAATACAGGGACGTTTCAAAATGTTTTTCAGGCTTAATCGGGCCGACTAGCCGAGCGACCCGGTTATCCCCCTAATTGCATGTTCCCGAATTATTAATTTCCTATTTTGTCTTACTTGAGTCCTATTTGTGGCGTGCCGTATATTGTGCTAACCCTCTATTTTACAGCTTTTTATTTTTGATGTATTTGATAGATTTATCCGTGTATCCTAGGCGATTGTATTTTTAGATAAATCGTGTATTTTAGGCGGTTGTAAAGTGAGGACGAGAGTTTTTCTTTTTTATTCAATTGGGTTGTATAATCGGCCTCTATTATTTTTTGTATATTTTGAATGTATGATTTAATTTCCTGAATTTATTTCCTGCATTTTGCTTTAGCATCGGATAATTAAAATAAACAAATTGGGGTTAGAGAAAGATAATAAAGCAAATTAAATATGGGAATATAAACTGTAAAGTGAAAGCAAGCTAGAGGTTAAGTAAGTCACTTCCACGAACCCTAAATTTCTGGATTATGTACAGCAGTCTGTCCTCGGTAGGGAGCTGTACCGGAATTCCTGGATGAGCTGATCCAGGTGGCGACTCTGTCACTGATCTCGGGATTTAAGTTTCGAGGTCTTTAAGTTAAAAACGGGAAATGTTTTCTACAAAAGAATTTCCAAATTAAATCTGCAATTTTCTAACTCAAGATAAACAAAACCCGCTTTCCACAAATCGAACAAAAACTAAATCATTTTCCCCGGTTCTCTTCGCCGCGTCCCGTTTAAAGGTCGTCCGCTCACAATTGGCTGGATTTGAAACTGATGGGTATTCCTCTATATATGGAGTAAGCTTCCTTGAATTTAGCTTCTGTTGGTTAACTACCCGTTATTGCCTCTTTTTTCCTGGGTACATTCCTTGATGTTAGAACCAAGAAAGTACACGCGTCAAGTGGTTACAAAACTGAATAAACTTTGTTATGCCAATATCCCACATTTTTTTTATGTCATGGACACCATCTGAAGAGACTTGACACTTTTGATAGAAAATTCTATGTAGAAGATGATAACGGAAACCGTGTGAACAGAACCTTTAACATATTGGATTTTTCCAATCTGAGATGGCTCTCTCCTAGCTTGAATGCAAATGCTGGTAGGAATTAGCTTTAAAAGACCGATTGGATCTTATTTAAACAATTACATTACTGTTTCTGAAAAAACCCAAGTGTAAAGCTTAGTTTACATGGTCTTTTTGTCTGGTTGCGAAGCTCTGACCTGATTGTTGATGCTGGTGTTATAAAATCACTAGATGAACCAAATGATGAGCATGTAGGTGTGATGGTTATCTTTGCTTGTCAACGTGGTATCACTTGTTGTAAGCAGTCGGCGTTTTTAATTACGGACATGGCAAAGCGGACCGGGGTTTTGGATAAGAATGAATTTGTAAATTCGTTTAATAAAATAATGTTGATAAAAGACTCGAGACCAAATCTCAAAAATGTATAGGATTTGTCACCCGACTTAACTCAATTGGAAAATTCGGGTACAACCAGATTCAAGTGAGGGCTGCTATACCTTCCAGAGATCTAGGTTCGGACAAGTCACTTATTTATTTAATTAAAATAAATGCTTTAACATTCTTTTACATTGCATCTTATAGGCTAAGGTTGATTTTATTTGAGGCATTCGACCTGCATGCAAAGGTGAATAAAGCAGTAAATAAATTAATTATTATAGAATGAATCACATAAGCTATCATAGGGGATGCATTTGAATAAATAGATATCGGGATACAATAGCCTAAACTACACAATAATTTAATTTTACATCCACCTAGAATACACGAATTTATCTAAAAATAAAGCTAAACATACATCTAATTCTTGCAAAACAAATTTTAGTTCGTGAATAATCATATTTAGGACTCAAGTATGACAAAATGAGATAATAAAAGCGTGAAACCCAACTCCAAACTAATTTAGCCTTAATACACCTTCTAACGTCGCTCGAAACATCCAAAAATATTCTTAACATCCAAATAAATTCCTCGTTGACATAAATCTTCAAATTCTAATATAGAATATCCCGATATTAATGCATCAGTAAAATTATATCTAATCTATGTAATTTAATATACTTATTTGGCTCGGACTTGATAATTATTTATTATCAAGCTTCCTACGTACCCCAAATTCCGATTTGGGAATCAAAGCCATGTAGTTCTCCTACACATCTATTTTCTAACCTTTATACTAGAATGAGCTTTAGCAATATTAAAAGTCAACTAATTTAATTAAGCAAGCATATCTTGAATAGTATTTAACAAAATAATCGCATTATATCATACTTAGTTCTTCAACCATTTACTCTGTTCAATAACCCAATATCAAACCAACATTTCAACTTTCTTATACAATATAATTCATAAAAGTCTTTTAAATTCCACACATAGAAGAATATTCCCTTCCAGCCAGAATTTACTCCAACAATTATAAGGATTCATTTTGCATTAAATTCTAACCAACACAATATAATATATATTAATATATATATATATATATATATATAGAGAGAGAGAGAGAGAGAGATTAGAAAAAATAGGAATAAATTATTATTTCATCACTCCAAATGTTATTTTCGTATCCTCATATTATTCATAAAGCTCAAGTGACGGTAGTTTCTGCAAAGATTTGCAAAGCATAATATCAATCGTCTTCGTATCGACCTGCTCTGGTGACAAGTATATAGTCTACATTAACACGACCCACTAATTGAACGAGTTATACGTGACAACCCGTTTTTGACTCTCAATCCACATAACCTTAACACTAATTTGCAGAATTAGCCTGCTACACGAATCATGTTGATATGTCACAGTCCATTTTAACCCCCCTAACAATGCATGATAAAGCTTATAAGGCAAATTACAATCCAGAATCCAACCACAAATCCAGGTTTACTGTTGATACACAGCTAAACTAACAATATTGAACTATTGGTGCCTCTAATTCAAACCCTATGACTAGAAAAGATATTCATCAAAAGACTTTTGCCTATGGAGGATAAATACCATTGAACATTTATAGAATTAATCAGTCTATTCTCAACTATATTAACACATGCAGCTAAATAAAAATTCAAGAAAAAGGAGAGAAAAAGAGAAAGGGAGGGAGAAGAAGCAACATACACTACGCGTGCCGATATGGTATGATCCTCACGATGAATTTATAGAAGGCAGTAGTTCTGAGTTGAAAGCCTGCAAATTCACTTTCAGGCTTCCCTTTTGTAAAAATTATGGGAAAATCATATATATATATATATATATATGTATTATGAGAGAATTATTTATCATCTCAATTACTTTTGAGATAGCTTTGTCATTCTATTATTTCCTCTATTCTTTTAGCTTGAACTTCAGCTTTTCACATTAAATCCAACAAAACACAGCCAATACATAGACAAGGAAATTAGCAAGACTATAACATACAAAAAGATTGAAAATTAAGCATGTAAATAGATGCATTCTTGTCTGATTAATTATACTTGTTCTTGCTGAAATCTCGAACAAAAAAAACCCGATGCGCCTGAACTGTAAGAAGAACATGCAAGTAGAGCGAAAAACTTGGTAAAAGTGAGGCAAGTGCGAGCGAGCAACCAGAAGAATGGGGATAAAAACAGTAGCAGCAACAGGATAAGCAAAACAATGGTTGCTTTGCTTGAAAATGATGAAAAAGGCTTCTAATAAAAATTGGCGATTTCTCTAAATTCCAGAGATGTAGCATCTGAAGTGCTGGTTTTGCTATAGTAACAATTGCAGGAGGTCAATGAGTTAAGCTTTCCCTCCCCACCTCGATAACAGATTTATCTACCATAGGAACATTGCACTATTGATACGCCCTTTGTTTGCTGCCCACAATTGTTCTGCTTGTTTCTCGCTTTCGACTTCAGGAGTAATTTCATAATCTTCCTACACCATTTTGTACCTCGCCGACGAATTTCACTGCTGCCGTCGTAAATGGTAGTCAGAAAATTCGAATATCAGCTTATGGAGAAAATGAGCCCAAAATCATGATCCTTACCATCCAAGAGCTCAATTTAACCGTTCAAACAAGTTAAACCCATCGGAAAGTCGTTGGATCGAAGAAAATCACCTTTTTATCGATGAAACTCCGATCTCTGACCAAACCACCTTCTACACTTCCATCTTCACCTAATTCCAAGGTTTTTTCGGCCGCTTGAGTTCATATTCGAGCTCAAAATCGGGAGAAAAAGGCTGCAGCATAGCACATCAAGGTGGGCAGCCTTAAGCACAAAGTTTCTCTGTCTCAAAACATTTCAGAGACGTGATTTCTCACAACAAAATTTACATAGAATTGTAGCCCAAGCTGAAAACTTCATTTTGATACCAAGATTACAAGAAACGGTGATCATATAGGTGAGAATCGACCTTTTGAAATTGGGAAAGAAAGGAGGAGGAAAAAAAATAGCATGTGAACCCAGAAGCTTCCCGTTCCCTTCCTGCCCTGCTTTCCCTCTTCTTTATATATATATTTTATAAAAATATCTTTCTTAAAAAATTACAATTTTGCCCTTACCTTAAATTAATATATTTTTAATTTCTAAATTCCCCTATGTAACTTTTAATTTTTTTCGATTATATCCTTACTATGCATAAAATTTTCACCCCCGAAACTTTATATTCCACAAAAATCCTCAAATTATAATATCACTTTTTAAATATTTTTACTTATTGAATTTTCGGGGTATTACAAAAAGGATCGAGATCATGCTTTTAAGGGGATAGTCGAGAAAACTCGATAAGTTTCACCGACTAGAGCTGAAAAAAAGTCCCTATATTGATTTTTGAGAAAACGATTTTGGAAATGGTTTTGCTGGTTTAATCTTTTATCATACAAAGTAAGTCGGTTATCAGAGGATTTAGTTCCCCCTTGTTGTTCTATTTTAATACATGCTTCTGAAAGTAAATCTAAGGTTCAAATGTCATAAATTTCTTGAAAATCAATTTTTGGTAATTCTGTCCCGAGCTGAGACCCATGCAGATGTATACACAAGAGTCGTGTGTCTTTATATTACACCCATAAGGGGGTTCACTTCCAGACCAAGAGCTAAATTTTGAATTTGGGCAGTTTCACTACTTTTTCTGGGTTTAAGGGTCATACGGCCATAGTCGTGTGGCTCTCAAATTTAGACCAAAAAACCATAACAAAGTAAAAATATGCAAATGATGCTAAAAAAATATAACACAAAAAAGTCAAATGCTTTTAATTTCTCAGATATTTACCCGTGAATCCACAGCTTTAGGAGTCAAAAATCTCATCAAGAGGGCTCCCATTTGGCACCTTAAACTTCAAGCTTCGAATGTACTTTAAAGCTCCAAGTGTTAAGGTTTTGGCAATCAAATTAGTCTCCAAATCCTATTAAAAGCCTTAATGAAGTGTCTTCTTAAGATTTCTAACCGATTTTAGCTTATAACAGAGAATCAAAGAAGAAAAATGAAGAAAAAGAATTGAATTTCTTTCCTTTTCTTTCATTTTCTCCCTCTTTTCTCTCTAATTCTTCCTAACCAAATATTGTCGACCCCTAATTCATATTTTAGTGCCTTTTATATAGGTAAAGAAGAGGCCTTTCCTTGTAGAATCTGCCCTAAAGAATCTAAAAACTGAATTCCAAAATAAAAGTTCATGGACTTGACAGAAATTAAGAGTTGTGCGGGTCTCAATCCACACTCGTACAGTTATCTGCCCAACATTAGTGTGACTGTCAAAGCGACAGCCATGCGACTGTTAATCCACGATCAGTTCTCTTTGTCTAGAAAACGATCTGAGGTTTAAAGTTCAATTGAGCGGAACCTTGATCTTGAGTTGACTGTGACTCCTACAACTATGGAAGCAACTAAATAGTTTATTAATCATTGAAACCTAGGGATGAAAATCCCATTTACAAACTGCCCCTCATGCATTTGAATTCACAATTCCCAGGTTTACCAAGGACTGTGGTGAGTTTAGATGCATGATAGAGAGTACAATGAGCAGAGATAAAGGAAAATACATACCATTAGCATCGATTGAGTGATTGGGTTGTTAAGAGGTATAGGTGGCTATGAGATATTGAATTGGTTGACCATGAGATGTCAAATTGGTTGGCAATGAGATGTTGGATTGATGGTTATGAGATTTCGAGTTTGTGGCTATGAGATGTCAGATTGGTGGTTGTGAGATGTTGGATTAGTAGTTATGAGATGCCGGATTGGTGGCTATGAGATGCCGAGTTTGGTGGCTATGATGTGCTGAATTGGTGGCTATGAGATGTCAAATAGGGCTATGAGATGTCGGATTGTTAGCTATGAGATGTTGAGATTGTGGCTATGAGATACCGGATTGGTGGTTGTAAGATGCCAAATTGATAGCTCTAAGATGTCGAGATTGTGGCTATGAGCTTCTGGATTGATGGTTGTGAGATGCCAGATTGGTGGCTATGAGATGCTGGATTAGTGGCTATGAGATGCCGAGATTGATGCCTATGATGTGCCGAATTTGGTGGCTATGATGTGCCCAATTTGGTCATTTACTTATCGAGTTACGTACTTATTCCTTGATTGATTATTTTGGAGACAAAAAATTTTGCTCCTTCAATCAGGAATAAATGTAAGTTAAGGATTCAAAAAGTCAGTGTCACCGTTTGAAGATGTGAAGGAGCAACTGGATATGATAAATAATAAAAAAAAGAAATATAAATCATGTGTAAGGCTTTCATGGAGGTTAAAGATTATTTGTCTTTTCTTCATCTCTCTTTGTTGGTCTTTTTTTCTTTCTTTTCTTTAACAAGTTATGTAGGGATACTTTTTTATGGGGTCATGTAGGGATATTAAAAAATTTAATTTGTATAGTTTTAGTTGTAAATCATAACTTTTGTATTTCTTTTTTTGGTTATTTTATAGTTTTTTTTATGAAGATTGAAGATGTTGATATGGAGAAACTGGATTTGAGAAAAAATAAAGAGAAATGAAATTATCTGTAAAGCTTTCATATGGGTTAAAAATTCTTTAACTTCTCTTCATCTCACATAGTTTAACATTCGTGAGGAAATTAAGTAAATTTTGTAATTTATCATAATTAAAAATAATTAAATTCTATTAAAAAGATTTTTTTCTTTAATCATGTAACATCATGTGGGTGTTTGGTTTCCACTGAACAGCTATTTTTTGTTTCAGATTCTAAGTGTTTGATTAGGGCTATCAAATAGCTGTTATTAGTTGTTCCGAAGGTAAAAAAAAAAAAAAAAGTTGTTTACCAACAACAAATAGCAAAAGCTACCAGTAACAGTAAACAATAACAACAATCAACAAACAACAACATCAGAATCTAATTATCTTTCATATATAAAGCCTATTAACTTTTTTAATTTGTTTAAATTATTTATTTTTAAAAGGTGAAAAGTATAATAGACATAATTTGTTAGTAATATTTTTAGTTAATTCATGAATTCGATGTTAATGCAAAATTTGACATATTGTACAAAGAAATGCACTAAAGCTTCAATTATTCTAAAATGCGATTGATACATAATTGATCAAACTTAACATGAGGTACATAAGTTGAGCAAAGTAGTTAATCAATATGAAGAATAAGATAAAGGTCCAACTCTTTATATCATATTTCTATTTTAGGTTGATTCCAATTTCTTAGATTGTAATAAAAGAAAATGAACATTTATGGTATGGAGTAATTGAAACATTATGCATTGCATTAGTATTTTAAAGGGTAGTAATGAAAACAAAAGGATTTACCTATTATAATAGCAATGATTATGATCAAAATCAACATGTTAGGTATCAAATGGATAGATTGTGGATAGTGAAGTCCCTAAATTTTTTTCCTAAAAATTATGAGAATGTATTAAAAAATAAAAATTTAATAATGTGAACAGTTTGTTATTCAATGTCATCATATGATTCTATATCATATTCTTTATTGCGTACAAAAGTAATTACTTGATGTTTAATTATGTTTTAAAAATATTAGAAACTTTTTGCTATATAAACAAATTTTACTTTTTATATGTGTACATCTAAAATAATAGTTTATAAAATCGCACAATGTGCGGGTTCAAAGCTATTTAATTTTATAAAGTGCATAATTGTAAATTTAAAATTCTCATTTACAAAAATTCATTGATGGTTAACTGATAGTATAGATTGGTCGATCGAAATAATAGGTTAAACAATTTTAAGTTAGTGGTTAAAGAATTGAAAACTCTTTTGTGAAAGGATTTTTAACTTTCCATGTCCATCCCTAACTTTAATAGTAATCTTTTTATCCAAAAACCAAAAAACTATATGTTGAAGGCCCTTTTTAGTAACTTATTTTAAAGGGGTATCTACTTATTCCGTGAGTATTTTAAAATTTTCTTCGCTTGAGATTGACATATCATAAAATAATTTCCACGCGGAAAATAAAAAAGAAATAGGAAAAATAGTATTGTTTTTATTGTCTAAAGAACATTGGTAAAACTAAATTTAAACAACAATTGAGTTTATAATCTAGGATTTGGAGATTTATGATATTATATTTGTATTCTCTTTGGGAATGTTGGATTAGTATGATATAGTTTTTCTTTGGCAATTCTCAAGAATTACATAATTAGATTATGAGTCATATTAAAGGTCAATGTAGATCTGAAACTCGTCAACGAGATATCATATTGCATAATAACTATAAGCAAAGCTCACTCCTACTATTAAATATTCAATTAGAAAAAAGGGATTTAACCACAAAAAAGCTTATCGTACTTATCTAATCTCATCAAGTAGTTGGTAAATCCCTTTTTAACTATAAGACACAACACAAGGGCCCTTGAAGACCCTCGGCAGTCCACACCAAAGTCAAAACAAACACAACCCAATTATCAAAAAATATAATTAGGATGATTCAGATTTGAAGATAAGAAGCTGAAAATGGGAACCCAGAAAATCCAGCACGACTATGGATATGGTTCCATTTGTTATTGCCATTACTGCAATCTCTCTCCAAGATAAATGCCCCTTCACTATCACATTCACCACATGATGATCCTGATCCTGACCCTGACCCTGACCCTGATGATGATCTCCCGCAATTTCCACTCATCACCATCAATCTCTGCTTGTTCTCATCATTGTTATATCCAAGATTAATTGCACACGGGTTTGTTCCATTGATGCAATCCGGAACCGGAATTGAATTCACTTTTTCCCATCTCTGCTGCTGTTCCCCGGCCGAGAACCACCACCACTGGTTTTGATTCTTGTTGACAGAAACAGCAACGGTGGCTCCTCTTGGGCTAGTGTTTGAAAATGGCCAAATTCCATCAATCTTGGACCAGGAACATGTAATTGGGTCAAAACATTCAGCATCGGACCGAAATTGGCCTTGGCTATCGGTGCCGTAACCGCTCACGACCCAAAACTTCGAATCATTCTCCCAAGCCAGCCCTTGACACTCGTCCCTTTCTTCGTCCATGTCCGGCAGCATTCTCCATTCATCTTTGTCAACATCATACACCTCCGCGGATTTCAACGCGTTCTTCTGCCCGTCGTGGCCGCCGGCGACATAAACTGTAGACGGTCCAATCACAGCACAAGCAAAGAAAGACCGTGATACAGACATTGAAGTGCCGCGTCTCCACCGCAGCCCGCCGGTGAGATCGAGGATGTGTACATCTGGCACCGGTTCGAGAGTCGCCGGATCCCAACCGCCTAAGAGCAGTATTTTACCGGAAAATGGAAGTGCCAAACACTGGCAGAACATAGGAATTCCGCCTTGAGGCCTAGTTCTGTGCCAAGTATCATGGGTAGCGTTGTAGATGCTAACAGCAAACTGAGGCGGGCTGTAGATCTGCTTTTGATCTTGATTTTGATTTGCCGGTGCGTCTCGTTTCTCCTCTTTCTTAGCAACGGCGGCGGGGGCGGTTTCGAGATGGTCGGCGGCGGCGGCGGTGGAATCAAATTGAGGAAGAGGTTGAACAAGGGAAACAAGATCCTCTGCTAAGCCAGATTTGCGCCTTTGATGATAGAAAGAAGGATCGGAAATCAAAGATTGCCAATTACGGCAAACTGATTTCATATTAGAATGAAATTGGTAGGGAACTCTCACTAAACACTCCATAGCCATCTCATCGGGAAGGCCTGGAATCAGCTGTTTATCTTCTTCTTCTTCTTCCATTGCTTCTCTGTTTGATTGTAATATAATTTGGGGATTCTTGTAATTAAAAATCTCTTGTCCCATTTAATGGAGGAGTGGAGGGAAAAATGACAGAGAGAGGAAGAATTTTGAGTAGAAATCTCAATAACTGCAGAGTAAGCAGAAAGATGAAGTTGAAATTGAAAAAAAAAAAAAACAAAATGATTGAGAAACAGAAAAAGGAAGAAAGAAGTTGAGAAAAGGCTTGCTGGATGAACATTGAAGAGTGGGGTGGCTATAAGTAGGCACTCTGTGACTGTGGGATATGCTAAGGTTTCATCACTTTATTTTATTTATTTATTTATTTTTAAAAATCTCATCATAGGGACAAATAGTGATCCTTATCAAATGGATGAAAAAAAAAAAAAAAAAAGAAAATCCCTAATTTGTCCTTTTAATATAAGTTATTGATTTCGTCACACAATCTGCACAAAATAAAAAATTTAGTATTTTATAAAATTAATAAAATTGATAATATTAATAGGATATGTAAAATGTAATAACAGTGATTATTTTGAGGATTATTACCCAAAATTACTTAAAGACGGAAATGTTATCAGTTTTATATATTAAGCATTAAATGTTTTTTATTTTTATAAATCAGGTGTCAAAAGAATAAAATTAATAAATGAGGTACTAAATCAACATAATTTGAATAAGTTACATTTCAGAAAATTATTTATTTATGTTTTATCAGATAAAAGAGGAAGTATATGTACAAATGCATGGAATGATCAGTAATAAAAGGAAAAAACAATTTATGGCATAGTAACTTCAATTTGGTTCATTACAAAATTTTCTATATATTGTTTTATTTCATTAACTTATGTTTTGTTTTATTTATCAAAAATGAATACTTGCCTTTAATTTTTAGTGGTATAATCCGTTGAATCTATATCATTATAAAAACTTCAAATTGGAAATTTGGAATCTTACCTTTGAGTCTGAATCGTTGCAAATGTTTTCCAAATCAAACTCCTCTAATTCCACTAATCAAAAGAATGTAGACATGATTCATTTTCATTGGTATAATCATTTGAATTTGAATCATCACTAAAAAAAAAAAAAAAAAAAATTCCAAATTGAAATTATTCTTATTCTATTAACTATGTATTTTTTTTTATTGATCTATAATAATAAAAACTTTTCCATTTTTTAAAATATAATTCATTTATTACTAATTTTTTTTAGGATACATTTATAACATCAGCAAAATATGATAAAAAATATCAAAATTCTACTTAAATTAAATTTATGTTAAATAAGGTATTAATAATTATAAATCTTTTTTATGAAAAAAAAAAAGTTTAAGTAAGAGTAGGTCTACCC
The DNA here is from genome assembly GCA_039660915.1 of Euphorbia tirucalli. NCBI lineage: Eukaryota > Viridiplantae > Streptophyta > Magnoliopsida > Malpighiales > Euphorbiaceae > Euphorbia > Euphorbia tirucalli. The sequence goes on along the minus strand of CM077636.1, from coordinate 22,775,306 downwards.
ATTCCCAAAGACATGACAAACTACAGATCTTGAAAAGTAGTTTTTTACTTTGGCTAAAAACTGTTTTTTTGAGCTACGGAAAGTAGTTTCAAATGCATAATTGATAAAAGTTAGATTGTATTTTAAAAAGTACTGGAAAAACACTTAAAACTATTTTTAAAGAAATCAATGAAACATAACTTTTCCTGAAAGCACTTTTACTAACAGTAATCCCAAACTAGCCCATAGTTCAAGGATTTTTGTGGTACAACCTTTGCGTTAAAGAGAAGGCATATAAATTAATGAATTATACATGCTAACTATAAAAATGAATTAAATGTATGCTAAATTTATTTAAAATTTCCAAATCAATAAAAATCAGGTTAAAAATATGGAATTCATTACAATTACAATATATATATATATATATATATATATATATATATATATATTAATCATTAACAATAAAAATCTTACGAGTTGTCTTTTACAATATCATATTACTTTGCAGACAACGGTAACTATTAACTAATTTTGGTGTGATATTATACTAAAAGGAAAAGTTTGAAACAGTATTAAGAAATTAAGCACTTTAAAAAAAAAAAAAAATTCAGAACTTTCTTTTTTTTTTTTTTTAAAGATTTCTTTCTGTCTGACTTTCTTCTAAAAATTATTAATTAAAACCAGACGTACGTATAATTTATAATCCATCAAAAAAGTTATTCCTCTTTCCTCAGTATTCATAAATAATATGTAAAGTACAAAAAATACATAAATTTGGATGACAATTGTAGTTCGACGCACAAGAAAACTTTGGTATTTATGGATATAATGAGACAATAAAATTATTGTTGCTTTTTTTTTAAAAGAAAAAATAAAGATTGTAATGTATTTATAGATATTCTAGAAACTGATTAAGCAAACAAAAAAAAAAAAGAAAAAAAAAATTACAATAATATAATTTGGGAAAGAGAAACAATCACAATGCCAAGCCACAATTCCTCTAAATAATTAAACATTTACATTGACTATAACAACGACAAATAAACTGTTTTAATTCAATCAATTATATCACTCTTTTTTTACTGAATCAATAATATAACTTAAATTTTTCCCACTCTGTGATGATGTCAACTGCTCAAATTAATATGATTTCCATCGTTATAATTCTTCAAATCTAACATAATCCTATTAAAAAAAAGAAGTCTAAAACATTAAAAAAAAAAAAAGAAAAGAAAAATCATAAATAATGTATTAATAGAGATGTTGCCGACGACCGTAGCCACAATTGATGACAGTGGACAATAACAATGAATGAATTATTTAATTTTTAATAAATATCAATGAAATAATTAGTATTAGTTTTCTAAATAAGTAATACATCATAAAGGGTTAAATTAGCCCCTAATAATAAAGTAGAAAATTAAGTTTATTTTTTATTCTGTAAAATGAGCTAATATTTATGAATAGCAAACACCGTAGGGAGCTCCTTTGTAATCTTTAAGTAAAATATTAATATTTAAAAACTTTAATTTGTTCCAAAAATGAAAGTAAGCTCCTCGACTAATTATAAAATTAAATTCAATTGAAAGTGGGAGATATTTTAGAAACTCTATGGGGGCAAAAAAACAAAGATTATTAATTTGAATGATAAAAAAACAAATGAGCAACTTTTATTAGCAGAGAAGACAAGGGAAGCTGAATCAGTAATAAAAGGATTTTTTTTTTTTTTTTTTTTTTTTTTGCTGATTTTTTTAATTTCGTAATAAATAAATATATATATATATAAAAAAAAAAAAAGAGAGTGAAAAGAAAGGTGGGCCCACGTTGTGTTGTGAAGTAGCAACCAAAGTCCATGATGAAAGGGGCAGGTCCACTTGGGAAGCAAACGCACATACTAGTAGTAAGAAAGAGTTTGCAAAAAGCTTCTAGAAGGTATATGTGGATGTGGGTACGTCTTTCTTTGTATTTATTTGTCCAATTATTATATCCATCAAGATAAGCATCAACAAGCCAGACCATCCCACCCCTTTTTTTTTTTTTTTTTTTTTTTTTTTTTGATGGGACAGCAATTCTTTCACCGTTAATGGAAAATATCCTTTTTTTTTTTTTATGTTTTTTTTATGTTATATAATTTAGTCTTCTTACAAAAATATGTTGATTGCTCCGTAAAATTTTTTGAACCAGCTGACTTAAATGTTAGAAATAATAATAATTATTGTTATTATTAGACCTCATTTATCAATTTAAATATTTGAATTAAATGGTTCTATGGTATAATGTTGAAGTCTCTTAGAAATAGAAATTAAACGTTCGAAGTTTAAACTCAAAAGTTATTTATGTGTGAAAAAAATGTTAAATAATAATAATAATAAAAAGCTGTTATACAACGTTCCCTACCAATTTCATTTTAGGTCAAATAGATATGAGTATTTAAATGTTATTAATTTTCTAATGAAAAAAAAAAATCATCACTGTTGCATCCTCCATGTACTGTGGAGAGACTTTTAATTTGATTCATAAATCAAAACGTACAATCACTTGACTCAAAACCCTTTTTTCATCAGATTAGAAGGCCATTTCAATTTGATGTAAAATTTCTATTAGCTAGTCATCAATTTAATTTGGTATTTCTATTAATTGAAGTTTTATTATTAACTTTAGCGTGAGTTGATGAGTATCTATCCATCAATTATTTTTCACTGACTAACCATTCGTCTTCTTGCACCACTTCCACATGATTAATTTGACGAAGAAAGCAGCCTAATTAGGGTTCAAATTTCTGGTTCCTTCAACTCTTTGAATGTCGTTTTGTTATAGTTCCAAATTAATAACTTGTGCTACTTAAATTCTCATACTTTTGCCTCTTATGTCAAAATGAATACTTCTAGCCCATCACCCGTGATTCTTTTTTTACCAGCAACTAAAATTGGTCAAGAATTCCACATTAGTAATTGAGAATATATAGTTCATACCTTATTATATATGTGATACAATTTTATTCATTTGTCATTTGTTTACATGGTATTATAGTTTTGCATATATTGCTGGGTTCCTCGTAGATATTTGTTTCACTCTTAAATGGCTTTTGGGGTGCGTTGAATCTCACATTGGTGATTGAAGAAGCTACGGCTCCTTATATATGTAAGATAATCTTTCTCATTTTAGGTAATTTTTTATATGAGTTAGATATTTATTTATAAAGATGCAAGTTGATAAATAGTTAATAGATACAAAGAGACTTTTCATTCATTGGTGAACCATAGTTTGATAAACCCCGTATCAACCCCTATATCTTCATCTTCCCCTACCCATAAGAATATGTCGTCCTAGTATATAATCAAGTTTCATGTTTAGTGAGGTGTAGTAAATCAAACATATTAACGATTATTAGTTCAAAATCTCAAATTAATAGAAGAATTTCTATCAGAGACCAAAAAATTGTTTGATGTAGGATCATATTTGCCGCCCCTAGTAATAGTAGATAAACAGTTAGCTTAAGCGACCTAGTCCACCAAAGATTGGGTGGTGGACATCTGGCAATGTTATGGTATATCAAACATGTTAATGATTATTAGTTCGAAATCTCAAATTAGAACAAGGACTCCTATAAGAGACAAAAACTGTTTAATGTAAGATCAGATTCACTACCTCGTAGTATGGTGGACAAACAATTAGTTTAATCAACTTAAATCAGATTCACTACCTCGTAGTATGGTGGACAAACAATTAGCTTAATCGACTTAATCCACTAGAGACTAGGAGGCGGACCTTCGACCTTAAAAAGAGAGGCAGATGTCTCTATATATGGAAGGGGTCCTATAGGTATTAATTATGAGGCTTTTAGGACTTATAGTGTGGACTCTTACGAAGTTCGAGGTTCAATATACAAGGGATGCTTACAGAATGTTATATAAAAAAAGGGGCCAAATATATAGGCGACCCCTTCGACTTTAATTTTTGAGCCGCTTGGCCCCCTTAACTATTTTAGCGATCTATCTAACCCCTCATCTAAAGGTCAAATACATACGTGTTCAATTTTTATTTTTGAGCCGTTTGGCCCCCTCAACTATTTTAGCAACCTATCTAACCCCTCATCTATTTTAAAGTGTTATTTTTAAACCTTTGAGTGAACATAACCAGACACAACAGAGTACCATGTATTACACGTGTCTGATACTAAAGACATGTAGGATACACGCTGGAAACCATTTTCTATTTAATTAATATTACAAACTATTATAAAGTGAAGATTTCCCAGCAATTAATAAAACTCAAGATGAGGAAGAAATATGATTGCAGAAGAGACAACGAAGAGAGTTTAACCAAAGTGAGGAGAGTGGGAGAAAAAAATGCAGATAATTTTTTTTATATAATATTTACAAAATATTACCCTTGTAAAATCGTAAATATTCATCCCAAACGTGCTAAGATTTCTCTTACATCCAGGTCATATGACACATCAGCATTCAAGTGTCTAAAAATACCACTTTAAATAGATGAGGGGTTAGATAGGTCGCTAAAATAGTTGAGGGGGCCAAGCGACTCAAAAATAAAAGTTGAAGGGGCCACGTATGTATTTGGTTTTTAGATGAAGGGTTAGATAGGTCGCTAAAATAGTTGAGGAGACCAAGCGACTCAAAAATTAAAGTTGAAGTAGCCGCATATGTGTTTGGCCTAAAAAGGGACTTGGCAAAATGTATATATATATATATATATACATAGAGATAGAGGATAAATTTTCTCAATAAAAGTTGGTTGACGGTAAATACATGAAAGTCTCTAGGCCATCTTATAGATGATATTAATTTTGTAATATTATATTATAAAATTATATTTTTTCACGTTATTTTGTTTGCCTATTTAAAAAATTATAAAATAAAAAAACTAATTAATTTACATGGATAAACTTAGAATTGATGTTTTTAAGTTGATCTAGGTTGATTCTAAATCCGAATTAATTTGTATATGGTTATGTTTGGACAATTTTTTTATTATCAAATGTGACATGATTGATTGGACTATTATTTTTGACATACTAAAAAAAACAAATAGAAAAATTTAAAACACGATGACCGAATGTTAACCGTGATTTTCAATTTCAGTTCTGTTACAAAGTTTTAATAAATTTCTTCCACTCTTTGTCTTTATATAAAACAGGGTAAAAATTAAATAATGGCTTTTGCATATTAAAATGACTTATTTAAAAACTTTAAAAAGCGAATAGTTTCTAGAAGCTTTTTAGATTCCTTTGTCCTTCATCTGCTAAATTTCGCACACTCACTCTTATATATGTTTAGATTCTTTTGGATTGGAAGACAGCTGGAATCCTAAAAAGGGATTATCATAAGCTCGAAATTAGTAAGTTTAATTGGAAAAAAATAAGGTAATAAAATCATGATTTCATTTTGAGCAACAGAAAGAAAGGCTAAAATTTATTTCATTTGATAATTAATTGAGTGGGTATGTAATTAATATATATATATTGGAGTCACATGCATGATAGTATAATAAGAATGATGAGCTTCTTGTAGTCATCCGCTTAAAGCAAAACCAATATAAACGTTCTAGAAGACCTATTACTATTGTACTCATAGTCGTGGGGTTGACGAAACCATCCAATTAAAGCAAAACCAATATCTATAAACTTTCTTTCCTCCTTATAATTCTCCATACCATTAAAAAAAAAAAAAAAGTATTATCTTGTCAGCAGCCATTTTATGATAGGGAGTTGATTGAGATGCACTCCATTTAGGGAAAGTGATTTAATACATGCACATTAACTTTTTTTTTTTTTTTTTTTAAGTCTATATAAAGAGAGTCAAAGAGAAAGAGAGGATATAAAGATAAACAGATGGTCATGGGTTTAAGGTTCAACCAGAGTAAATCGGAATCAAACAGGACTATATAAAATATATTAAGATTATTGGCCCTAAAAATAGGCTAGAGATACATTAGAAAGAAGGTGAATAGTATATATCACCAATTAAAAAAAATCTTTTTATCACTTTTTTCGGTAAAAAAAATAATTTTACCGAATAAAACAAGTTTTACTAAAATTGTAGAATTAAATAGGGAGTAAAACTTATGAATATAAATGTTGTAATGAGATTAAACAATTTTTCTAAAATTAACCAGTGCTATTAATTTAAATGCTCAATTATAAATAAAGAGAGCAGGAATAGAGAAATTGGAGACACAAAGATTTATACAGGTTCGGCTCAACCAATCTACTCTTGTCCTCAAGCCTACCGCTTGGAATTTTTACTAATGATTCCTTTATGGGTAGGAAACAAGGCTAAATGTTACATTTTATGAGTTCAAGCAACAAACTCAATATTTTTCCAAGCAAAATATCAAAACCTTTACCAACACATTTTACAAGTTCAAGTGTCAAACTTTTCACAATGCTTTGTTGTAATCACTAATAGCAAAGCTCCTCCTCACATAGACCCCTTTGTGTGAATTACGATTTCCCCTTTTTGAATGTAAATTTGTTTGAAAACTTGCATATGAAGACTCTAATTCTTGAATATCTATTTGACGATTTGTGTTGAAAAAGACTTAAAATTGTATGCTTGTATTGTGATTTTGTAAATGTCTTCTCTACTTGTGAAAGTTGTGTTGAACCTTGTTTTGATGAAAACAACTTTACGTTTGAAGAAAATAAAATAAAATAAATACTTTGAGAATTAATTAAAGATAAATATGATTTTATTTTTAATTAATTAGACAAAGTATAAAGGTGAAGATTTTCAATAAGGACATTGGAAGGATAATACAAAAAGAAGATAAAAGGTAAATATTGCTTTAGGAGGCTAAAGACTTAAGAAATTTTGTTATAGATCTTCAGAGTCCTAAACCCTGTGTAACAGCCACATATAGAGACCTGAAGGAGTCAAGTTCAAATATTTAGAGTCCTGAATACTGTATAACAGCCATATTCAGAGACTTGAAAAAGTAAAACTCAAATATTCAGAGTCCTGAACAATGTATAACAGATACATTCAGAGACCTGAAGAAAGTTCATTACAAGTCTTCAGAGGGCTAAACACTGTGCAACGGCTAGTTTTAAAGACCTGAAGAAAATCATAATTAAAGCTTCAGAGGGTTGAATACTGTGCAACGGCTGGTTTCAGAGACCTGAACAGAAATTAAATTTCTTCTCCAAACCACTTCTCCAATGCCTATAAATAGAAGATAATTGCAAACATTTCAACTTAGGAAGACAATTTAAAAAGCATACAATACAAGCATTACAAGCATTCTTAAGTAGTCTTTCCAACGCATTTCAAAGAGAGCAATTGAAAGAAATCAAGTGTCATCAAAGCAATTCATACACTTGAGTGAATTGTAAAATCACACTAAGGGATATATTAGTGTGAGGAGGAGCTTTGTTGATTAGAGTTTTATAGATAAAGTTTTGTAAAAGTTTTGTTGTTGATCTTTGAAAAACAACAAGTTGTAAAAGTTTGATGTTTGAGCTTGCAAAAAGCACTAGTTGTCTCGATCCTAAACTGAAGAAGGATCACTGTCTTAATCCTAGATCGAAGTCGGATTGATTGTCCCAATCTTAGATAGAAGAAAGATCACTTGGTGATAGCTTCGATTGAAATCCTTCGACAAATCCGGGTCTGAGCTGGGCTGAGGCTGGATCTACTTGAGTTCCTACAAGAGAGAAAGAATAAGATATCGGTAACCTTTGGGTTAGTCTCTGATGCCTAAGTCAACCTTAATTATGATATTAATCTCAGGCTATATTAGCTTTTGTTATCATTTAGTTTCTTACCTCTATTTCCATTGCTTTAATAAGTTCAGTGGTAGAGTTTGGTCTGGACTAGGAATGCCCTAATTTTCAATTAGAGTCGAAGTAAAAGACCTCCATCTCAAGCCTCTATGTGAGACCTGAGAGTCTTTCTTTAAACACTCCTCTGGCCCAGGTAGACTCTGAAAAGGACCTCTCTTTAGGATGGTTCTCCTAACGTTAAACTTAGACATCTGGACTCGGACTGGATCTCACCTAGCAGCCCTGCCTCTATTGCATAATTCGGATGACTGGCTCGACATTAGAATAACCGAATGTCATCAGAAGTCCCCTGCCAGTTCAGAGAACTTTTCAACGTTCAGTTTCAAATTTCAAAGTGTCAGACCTTGAGCGCTGCGCCCAACAACCCCTCGCCACATGTTGATTTCGAAGAGGTGTGACCCTTGGATGTCCCATCAAAAGTAGTTTTATTTCATCTTCCTCCCAACATTTATGCTTTCCACGCATGAACCATTTGGAGAAAACTCTCAACTCTCACAAAACCCTCAAGTTCTGTTCCCAGAGTGCCTACACCTAGACCAGTAAGTATTTCTTTCTTTTACAACTCTTTTCCTGTTTAATAGCGTTTTTCTGTAATTATATTGCCTATCGCCTATTTAAGACCTATAGCACTGTAACCTTTCTTTAGAACTCATTAGACTCCCTAAAGCACTTCTATCGCCATGGAACCCCCACAATACTCCTGGTCCTCGAGACCGGACCAACGCAACCCAACATCCCTAACAGAGATTGACTTTGACCTTATGAGGATTCTACATCAGAATCCTCTGAAAGAACACCTTCTGAACATTCAAAACACCAGCATTTCCCACACCTGCCCGTCGTCGGGTAAAAAACAACAAAGAGAAACGAGAGAGGGTCCTAACCCCCCGGATCGCAGATATGGTATCTGTTATTAAGGAAGGAGAGATAAGACGACTGAGGGTTGCCCACACATGGCTACAAACCTATGAATGGCTGAAACCTACCTCAAACCAAAAAGTCCACAAACCACCAGAAGGTTACTTCGCTATATACCAACATCACATTAAAGACGGCTTCTCCTATTTCTTTCTGTGGAGACCTGCAGCGTACTGAACCGGTATAACATTTATCCGATGCAGATCCATCCCAATGCTATTGAGGACAAATGCGTGCTATACTATATGTGCTGCAACCTTGGTATCCAATTGACTGGTGCCTTGTTTCGGCATGTTGCTATGCCTGTCCAACAGGACACGAACAATGGTCATCTGATGCTAGCTAAGGGGACCAGCTTCCAATTCTTCATAAGCCGAACCTCTTCTATCAAAGGTTTTAAAGAGCTATTCTTCTACGTCAAGCTGAAGGATAACACACCCTCTTTTCCCCGTACTTGGTCCTTCCAGGGCACCAAGGAAATGAAAGGCGTGAAGGAACGGCTTTTGCCCAAATAAAAAACTAACTTGGAACTACTGATCTCCGTGCCCACCAAGTACTAGAAGCTCTGTTACTCGGTCAAGGTGTTCCGCTTAAAGCGGTCCCTTGTTGTACTAGATGACCGGATAGGGTTTACGGTTTTCTTTTCTGATCCTCTTCATGGCCGTCAAGGTATCGTATTTGTCCTTACCATACTTATTTTTTTACTTTGCATTTTTGGCAAGAATGTCACTAACTGAAACTGTTGTAGCTTTAAAGAACTGGAAGAGAGGGGCTCGCGCATCGGCCACTGCTGCTCCCGTCGCCCCACTTCCCACACCGTTCTCCTCTGCCTCAAGGCTCAAAGCACCAACCACACAACCAGGCATGAGCAAGGAGCCCGTATCTCAAGGTAAAAGGAAGGCGATGACTACTGCCGTACCAGACCAGGGCAAAAAGACTCGCTTGGTACAATTCTTCTCTCCCTAATCACTTTCGCATTTCACTATTGCTAACCCAAGTGATTTTTGCAGGAGGTGGTCGTGGACTTTATGGGCAGAAAATAGGCTGATGACAGCGGCCTATCAATTAAAGAAATCCTAATGTCCAAATTCAGGCAGAAACGAGTATAGCGGATCTAGCAGTACAACTGGAACTAAGTAAGGGGATGTACGTGCCGGCAAACTCAACAAGGATGGGAGAGCTCAGCAACCGAATGATAGGGACTAGGGTCTTGGGTAAACTGTACACTGTAAGTGTCATTCTAGAACCTATATCTTCTAACCCTACTACACCGAAATAACCTATTTCCTTGCAGGCTATCCCTTTATTGTACGAGGAGCTTAAGTAGGTCGAAGAAGCAGACTGCATTTATGGCCAACACCTAGAGGGGATATTGTAGAGGTAGAGGATGGAAAAGGAGTTGGCAGAGGCCATTAGGAAAAATACGGAGTAGAAGAAGAACCTGGATACGTCTTCCATAGAAATCGCCACCCTAAAGAGATCCCTAGCCTAATCTGAAGAAGCCTTGAGGCAGGAGAAAGAGGCTCATTTGGTGGATCTCTCTGTTGAGGAGGGGCTCCTAAAGGAGAGAACAGAACTATACGGGCGGCTGGCCTTGCTCTATGGTGACCGTTTGCTTTAGAAGTGTGTTGAAGCATATTCGGATGCCTTTTTCAGTGACATTGATCCTGAATTCCCTGTGGAAGCAGATCTTTCTCCTCTCCCCTTCCCTGAACCGGAAGTCATAGATTTGACGCTGGTGGGCTTGGAGGCCAAAGTCACCTCTTTTGAGCTAGTGGCAGTTGTGCAAACTAAAGCTATCCCTCTCAAGCCGACGGAAGGCTCGCCAAGCCAAGAAGAGCAACCCGAGTCTTAGCAAACTTATTTTTTGTAAGTTCTCTAAGGAGGCACTTCTGTAATTAACTATTTTTGCCCTTTAGTGGGGTATTTATAGATGAATTTTACTTACATCATATACTCATAGTTTATCTTTGCTTCAAGCTTGGATTTCATTTTCTGGGACTTCTATAGCCTTATCTTGGCTTAAAATTCCATCCCTTATACGACTTTTAACCATAAATTTGGAATTGAACTTTGATTGATATATACAATATTTAACAATAAATTCGGAAGTGAACTTTTATTGATATAAGACCGAATAAATACAATTTTTATTGCTCCACTAAGTTGCCTCATTAAAAACCTTATCAAGAAAAACCTATGGGGAAAAAACCATCAACAAGGAAAAAAGAGTGCAACATTTACAAGTTTTAAGAGCTAATTTGGTAGTATTTCTGAAGGTTTCTTGCATTCTATGTGCGCGAGACTTATTTTTCGTCCATCCGGCTTAGTGTGTACATGGCTGGACGAACGAACTTTTCAATCCATTAAGGCCTTTCCCACTTGACTGTGAACTTTCCTCTGCCTTCCCGTGCTTGGGAAGCCTCAGCATCTTTAAGCACTAAATCTCCCTGCTGAAAAGATATCACTTTGAATTTCCTATCATAGTACCTTGCGATCCGGTTTTTGTAAGCAGTTATGAGGATGTAGGCTTGGTTCCGTCTTTCTTCTTGGGAATCAAGATGGAAGCGAATATTAATGTTATTCTGTGCCTCGTTATAATACACAACCCTATCACTGGAGGACCCAATTTCTATTGGAATGACTGCCTCGACACCATACATCATGGCAAAAGGTGTTTCTCCCAGTGCTCGCCTAGGATTGGTCCGGTATGCCCACATGACACTATTCAGCTTGTCTGCCCATTCTCCTTTACGTTCTTCCAGCCTTTTCTTTATCCCCTCATACAAGGTTCGATTTGTGACTTCTATCATACCTTTGGTTTGAGGGTGAGCTACTAAATTGCACCTGTGATTAATGTGGAAGCTTTCACAAAACTCTGTAAACTTCTTGGAGGTGAACTGTGTGCTGTTGTTCGTGATGAAGACCTTGGGTATACCAAATCTGCCCAAGATATGCTCCCGAGTAAAACCTATCATCTTCCCTGGAGTTATAATAGAGACAACTTTGACTTCAACCTGCTTAGTTAAATGATCAACCGCCACTATCAGCCACTTTTGTTGCCTGCTTACTTTCGGCATTGGTCCTACCAGATCAATTCCCTACGTAGAGAATGGCCATGCTGTAGGGATTGCTTTCTGCTTTGATAGGGGCTGAATTATTTTCCTAGTGTGTATTTAACACTGGTGACATACGACGACATAGGCATTCGAATCCTTCTTCATGGACTCCTAAAATTACCCCATCAATATAGCCTTTCGGATCGTTACCAGAGTGGCCTGATGTGAACCCTATATTCCTTCATGAAGCTCCCTCAGTACATAATTACCCTTATCTATCGAGATGCACTTCAGCCAGGGGTGACTAAATGACTTCCGGTAAAGTTGCCCTCCGACGATAGCATACCTGGTGGATTTCCTGTAGACCCGGATTGCCTCCGCTTGTTTTTCCAGTAGCTTGCCCTCCTAGAGGAAATCAATGATGGGTTTCATCCATTCCGGATCACTGGCATCTACAGTTAAGGTTTCCAACTTTTTAGTACTCGGATGAGTTTATATCTCGTATGGTCAGTAGAGCTGTGTTGCCACTCGGCTTGGCTAGCGACCGCTTTGGCGAGTTCATCTGCTATACCATTTGCATCTCTGGGACTATTCTCTATTTTTCGAATTGTGCCCTGCCATTCAATCTCCTTAAGTAGCCCCCAGACTTTCTCCAAGTATTTGCTCATGGATGGGTCCCAGACCTCACAATGCTTATTCACTTGGTTAGACACAAATCACAAATCACTGAGTATTCAGACCTCTTCGGTCCAATCTCCCTGACTAGTTCCAAACCCTTGACCATGGCTTCATATTCCGCGGCATTGTTAGTGGTGGGAAAATCCAGCTTAACTACGTAGTGCAAGCAAATCTAGTTTGGGCCCTGGATATAAATTCCCACCCTCACTCCTTCTTGTGAGGATGCTCCATCCATAAACACATCCCATTCTTCTGATGGGGGTGTTGTATCTGGCTGCAGGCCCATGAACTCCACTACAAAGTCGACCAGGACTTGCATTTTTAGGACTTGCCTTGGCTCAAAGGGAATGTCAAACTTGCCCAACCGAATCGCCCATTCAGCCAAACTCCCTGATGTTTTCAATCTCTATAATACCTTTTTCAGTCGGAAACTAGTTTTGACTTTAATAGTATGGGCTTAGAAGTACAGTCCTAGCCTAATAATCGCTGATAATAAAGGTTCACTAGCTTTTCAATGCTTGGATATCTGGTCTCCACTCCTTTCAGCATTTGTATAGTATACTGGGAATTGCTGACCATCCTCTTCCCTTACTAGGACGGATCTGAAGGCTTCGTCTATGGTAGCCAAGCATAGGTATAGCTTCTCCCCTTCCACTGGTCTGCTAAGTAGTGGAGGGGAAACCAGAAATTGCTTAATATGGTTGAACACCTTATGGCACTCTCTGTCCCACTTAAAAGCTTGACCCTTCTTCAATGCTTTATAGAATGGCATGTATCTTTTGGAGGAAAATAAAATGAACCTTCCTAGGGTCGTGATGTGTCCATTCATCTTCTGGATCTCGTTGAGTGTTTTGGGAGGGGTCATGTCCAATACTACATTAATCTTTTCTGGGTTTGCTTCTATTCCCCTCGGTGAAATCATGAATACCAAGAACTTCCTTCCTTTTACTTCGAAGATGCATTTTTCCAGATTGAGCTTGAGTCGATACCTTTGAAGAACCAGGAATGTTTCTCTGAGGTCACTGGGGTGCTCTGCTATGGTTTGTCTTTTAACGATCATGTCAACCATATAGACCTCTATAGTTTTCTCAATTTTCTCTTTGAACATGCCGTTGACTAGCCTTTCGTAAGTCGCCCCCGCGTTCTTTAGCCTAAAGGGTATGATAGCAATAGGTCCCTTCGTGGGTCCATGGTCGGTCGGGTCCATGGGGATCTGATGTACCAGATGCCACATCCAAGCATGAATACACTGCTTATCCTACTGTAGAGTCTACCAGTTGATCTATGCTCAGTAGCGGATAGCTATCTTTTGGGCACACTTTATTAAGGTCCGTGAAATCCACACACATACGCCATTTCCCATTTGCCTTTTTCACCATCACTACATTTGCTAACCATATTGGGTAATGAACCTTCCTGATGTGGCCCGTATCTATCAACTTTTGTACTTCTTGCTCTATTGCTTTCTAGCTTTTTAGCGCGTACTTCCACTTTTTCTAAATACTTCCACTTTTTTTGAATCACTGGTGTTGCGGCCAGATTGATGTTGAGGGAGAGTTTTATGATTTTGGGAGGTACGCCCTCTATTTCTCTGGTTTTCCAAGCGAAGGTGTTTTTCTCCCTTTTATTACTTATGCTATCCATTCTTTGTTGTCTTGGTCAAGCTCTTTAGAGATCCAGATTGATCTTTTTGGTGTTATTACCAATGTTTCTAGTTCATCCAACGGTTCTGTCTTTCTTTCTTTTTCGGGTTCCGGATCGATCCTCTCTGGTTGCAAGCATGCCAAGTACGTTCTTGGCACCATTTGTTAGCTTCCTCTCACTACTGCTACCCCCAAGGGAGTCGGTATCTGCAATTCTAGGTACCGTATAGACAACACTACATCTGATTCTGATAAAAATGGTTGTCCCAAGTTTACATTATACGCTAGTGGGGATCCTATCACTGTGAAATCTGCCTTTGATCTCCAGATGTGCTTCTCGTCTTTAATTTCGAGGTCCAAAGTTACCTGTCCCACTACTGGTACTGTATGGCCACTTAGCCCAACCAGCGGTGCATGGACCGGTTGGAAGCGGTCAGGAGTGATTCTCGGTTTTTCCATTGGGTGCTTCGTGATGATGTTGGTTGAGCTTCCTGTGTCTACCAAAATTCATTTCATCATGTATCCTTCTATTTCTACTTCCATTACTAGAGCATCTAAATGTTCTGCTTGGATTCAATTTCCAGTTGCAAAAGAGATGTTTAACTTACTGCTCTCTTCTGTCTCCCGGGTTCTCTTGATTTTCTTGCTAAACGGATCACCTTCGACTATAACCATTACCATACCTTTCAACTTTTTGATGATTTTGCTTCCCTCCGAATCTTAGTCGTTTGGCTCTTCTTTACTTGTTTTTTTGTCTACAAACTTTTAGAGTATGCATCTCTTAATCAGCTTCTTGATGTCTTCTACCATATGTCTATATTCATCAGTATTGTAATTGTTTACCCAGTGTTATTTGCAGTAAAAGTTCTTATCTTTGTCCATTATCTGTCCTCTTCTCGCCTTTGGATAGAAGAGGCTTTTCTTGTCTGAGCTCTTCTCTACCTCCATTAACACCTCACTGAAAGGTCGGTTTAAAGGAGTGAATCTACTGGACTGTTTGGAGTCCCTTCGGTCTCTTTTAGATCGCCTATCATCTGTTTTTTCTTTTAGTCCCAGCGATTCTTGGCTAATGCTCCCACCTCCCACCTCATCCAGCTCAATGAATGTTTTGGCCATGGAGATCATTTGAGTTATGTTCTGTGGCTTCCTTAGGACTAGGTTAGCCCTTAACTACTCATTTGTGGTGTTTGCTATCAATGCCTCTAATGCTGAATGAAAGTCAAGCTTTCAAACCTCTACTGTTGCTAGATTGAACCAGTCGATGAAGTTTCGAAGGGACTCTCCTGACCAATGCTTCACATCATGCAGGGTTCGGCTGGCCATTCCTGTAGGTATGGATCTATAAAATTTTATGCAAAATTGTTCTCTTAACTGCTCCCAGCTATTGATTGAGGTCGGGTCTAAGGTTTCAAACTAGTAAGATGCTGGACCCACGAGTGTTGACGAGAAAATTTTACACATCAGACCTTCATTCACTCCTGCTATCTCTATTCAGTTTTTGTAGTTCCTAGAGTGAACATTAGGGTCAGTTTTCCTGTTGTAGTTCTCAAAATTTAGCTGCTTAAATTTTGGATCGTATGACATTTCCAGGATCCGGTTTGTAAAGCAAGATCCTCCACTTTTGATCAACAGCTCCTAGATCAGTACTAAGAATCTAGAGAAGTAGTGCTTGGAAAAGGCCATCATTTCGGGTCATCTACCTTTTCTAGTAAGGCAGTTACCGTTTGGAGTTAGTGGTGGTCCCAACACGTACCCGTGTGTAGGGTGGTAGCTAGAGAGGGAGTCTGGACCAGAGTCTGATAATTGGGAAGCCTGGTTTGTGAGGTTGTTGGATAGCCAAGTGGATTAGGTGAGGCTCCCATCGTTGGAGGTTGTTGGTATGCTGCCGGGTACTCTCTATGCTATAAAAAGCCAGTGTTAGGCTGATTTGCCTACCCTGCACCGTCGAAAAAGGAAATATTGGTGAGGCAGCCATGTATTGTGTTGTCTGGTCTCTTTGAGGTGGGGCTGTGGGAAGAGGCTCCTCGCTGCTCCTGATCCGAGGCTGCCCGCCATACTGGTGATTGGGGGGGATGTGTTACCGCTAATGGTGGAGCCAGCCATGCCAAAGTTTTGGAGTTGCAAAACCGTGTGCCTGAGATCCCTAGCATCAGTGGGGCCAAGGTTGCTGGCAATGCGATTGATCATTGCTACCTGGGGAGTCGCTGCTGAGTTTAGAGCTATCAGTGGTAGGGCCGTCATGGCCATGGAAGAGCTTTCAATGATAGCTTTTGAAGTTTTCATGTTAACAGAACGAGATGAAGTCATTATTCAGTCAGGTCTATGCTCACCGTACCAATAATGGATTCAGTTGAAATCCTTCGACAGATCCGGGTATGAGATAGGCTGATGTAGGATCTACTTGAGTTCTTACAAGAGAGAAGGAATGAGACACCTGTAACCTTTGGGTTAGTGTCCAATACCTTAGTCAGCCTTGATTATGATATTAATCTCTGGCTCTATTAGCTTTTGTTATCAGTTTGTTTCTTACCTCCACGTTCACTCCTTTTATAAGGTGAGTGGTCGAGTTTGGTCTGGGCTAGGAATGCCCTCAGTTTCAATTAGAGTCGGAGTAGAAGACCTCCATCTCAAGCCCCCACGTGAGACTTGAGAGTCCTTCCTTAAACACTTCTCTAGCCTAGGCAGACTTTGATAATGACACTATATCCTCTCTTCTGGAAGGTTCTCCTAACGCTAGACTTAGACATCTGGACCCAAACCAGATCTCACCCAGTGGCCCTGCCTCTACTGCATGATTCGAATGATTGGCCCGACATTAATATATCCGGATGTCGTCACTTGGTTTAATTCCTACCGTTAAAGGAATTGTAATGGAAAATCTTAAGTGGTTTACTTGGGGACATGAGTAGGACAGTTGGTCCGAACATGTATAAATTTCGGTGTCATAAATATCTGTATCTCTACTCTATTTAATTATTGCAATTTATATCCCTTAGAGATTTTATTTAAATTCTTCAAAAGCAATTATATTAACAAGTTTTATAAATTATTTTATTCCACATTTTTAAGTAAAACTTGTTTATTGGGCAAAATTGTTTTTGATTATAAAGGTTTTTTTTACAAAAGATTTTTATTTGGGTAGATATACTATTCACCCTCCTTTAGTGTACGTCTAAGCCTATTTGAGACTAACAAGTGGTAATTGCTTTCCTTTTAGAGATGAAAAACTAGCCGTTTATAGTCATTGCTCACTTTGGATCTTCTTTAACTTTTTGTACAGTAGCTAATTATGCAGTACTCTGGCTTTTGTAGATCTATAGTCTTCTATTGTGTAATAACTCCTTCAAGTAATTTATTTTATTTTTTTTAGTAGTCGTATCCTTGTCTTTAATTCTTGTTGTAAGTCTTCATCATATGTAATAATGCACTCCATGTAATTTATATTAAGATTAATTAATTAATTTAATTTTAACTTTAATTACTTTGAGAATATATTACTTTCTTCTTTTTCAGAGTCATTCTTCGATTAATATACTTTATGGAGTATTTATTTATTTAATCTTAATCTAATTACTTTATATTATGATTATGATTATTATTATTATTATTATTGTTATTATTATTATTATTATCTTCATTCTATAATATTCTTTTTTAGCATCAAAACTAGGTTTAACAAAAATAATAATATATTTATGTTATCTAAATTTATAGCATATTAGAATTCAGCATTTCAAAGCTAATTTAATAAAAGTATGGATTTCAAACAAAACATAGTAATTAATTTCAATATTTACAACACAAAATTAAAGTATTAGAATCAATTATAAATACATAAAGATGAAACAAAAGGTAGCTTAAAAATCAATCAATAAATTATAGTTTTTGTAGTTCCTAGAGTGAACATATGGGTCAGTTTTCCCGTTGTAGTTCTCAAAATTTAGCTGCTTAAATTTTGGATTGCACGACATTTCTAGGATTAGATTTGTAAAGCAAGATCCTCCACTTTCGATCAACGGCTCCTGGATCGGTACCGAGCTTTTAGAGAAGTAGTGCTTGAACAAGGCCATCATCTTCGGGTCATCTACCCTTTCTAGTACGACAATTGCCATTGGAGTTAGTGGTGGTCCCAACATGTACCCGTGTGTAGGGTGGTAGCTAGGAGGGGGAGTCTGGACCATAGTCTGATAATTGGAAAGCCTGGTTTGCGGGGTTGTTGGATAGCCAAATGGATTAGGCGAGGCTCCCATCGCTGGAGGTTGTTGTTATGCCGCCGGATACTCTCCATGCTATACAAAGCCAGTGTTAGGCTGATTTGCCTACCCTGCACCCCCGAAAAAGCAGAGACCGACAAGGCAGCCATGTATTGTGTTGTTTGGTCTCTTTGAGGTGGGAGCTGTAGGAAGAGGCTCCTCGCTGCTCCTGATCCAAGGCTGCCCGCCATGCTGGTGATCATAGGGGATGTGCTGCCACTAATAGTGGAGCCAGCCATGCCAAAGTTTTGGAGTTGCAGAACTGCGTGCCTGAGATCCCTGGTGTCGGCGGGGCTAAGGCTGCTGGCAATGCAATTGATCACTGCCGCCTGGGGAGTCGCTGCTGAGTTCAGCGCTGTCAGTGGTGGGGCCGTCATGGCCATGGAAAAGCTTTCAACGATAGCTTCTGAACTTGTCATGTTAGCAGAATTAGAGCTTTTGTAGATATATAGTTTTCTGTTGTCATAACAACTCCTTCAAGCATGTTGTTTTCTTGTAGTAGTCGTATCCTTATCTTTAATTCTTGTTGTAAGTCTTCATTATATATAATAATGTACTCCATGTAATTTATATTAAGATTAATTAATTTATTTAATTTTAACTCTAATTACTTTGAGAATATATTACTTTCCCCCTTTTGAAAGTCATTCTTCGATTTTCATAATATATTTTATGTAGCATTTATTTATTTAATCTTAATCGTCTTCTTCTTCTTCTTCTTCTTCTTCTTCTTCTTATTATTATTATTATTATTATTATTATTATTATTATTATCATCTTCATTCTCTGATATTCTTTGTTAATGTTAAAACTAGATTTAACAAAAATAATAATATATTTATGTTATCTAAATTTATAGCATATTAGAATTCAGCTTTTCAAAGCTAATTTAATAAAAGTATGGATTTTAAACAAAACATAGTAATTAATTTCAATATTTACAACACAAAATTAAAGTATTAGAATCAATTATAAATACGTAAAGCTGAAACAAAAGGCAACTTAAAAATCTGCCACATCATAAAAAAAAAAAAAAATTGAAATGTCAAAATACTGAAGAAAGAGAATAAAATAGATTTCATGGTCCTTATTTTCCTTAATTACCATTAATTAAAGTATTTCACTAATGTTAAGACTTCTATTAATAAGCTTAATTAAAATATTAATTTATCCCTACTTAATTCTTTTCAAACTCTACCACTTTCATGCTATATTCTCTCTCAAATTTTAAATACAGCTTTCCCGTAAGTCTCAAATTAATTTCATAATATATTTTCCCTCATCTTCTCAAAATTTTGGCACCAATAAAAATTAATTACCGTAAATTTCACCTCAAATATTAGATTTATGGAGCCATATATCTTCAAATTATAGAATGAAATTTTTCACAACTCTGTAAATATTTCCGCCAAATTTTCAGTTCAAATTGTTTGATCTTTAAACGTTTAAGCACTTACCATAAATTTGTTTCCCTTATAAGTTGGAATTCATTCAATGAAAGGTATAAGAATAACAAAAAGCCAATGAAACTAGATTTTAATAGCTTTGATCTTCTTTTTAATCTCCATTTTAGTCCGAGTTCTCCAACAAAAATATCTTCTTCAAATAATTTTCTGCTTGATTTAAATAGTGAGCCAAATGGTGGAGAAGAAGAAGAAGATAGACATTTAATCGACTTCAATTTAGAGCCAAGTTCAGACGAGGATGATACTCATAATAATACTCACTCGGAAGAAGAATTAGGTGAAGGATTACACCACAAAATAACCATTAACACATGTATTTCATACCATTGGTCCTTCAACATACCTCTATTTGAAAAGAAGACAAAGAAAGGGTTGTTAATTTTTTTGCTTCTAGTGTTAGATTGTTAGTATATCAATAGAATTTTGAAATTGTTATTTTCTGCAATTCTAGATAACTCATATTGTATTTCTTCTCACTTTTTGATTTATTGTAGCTTTCATTAAACTCGGATCAATAGCTGTATAGGCATTTTTTTCAGCATATAAGAATGATTAGTATGATGCATACATGAAAGACCTTTCATTGTTTTGATGAATTGAGTGTAAGATTTTTAATTCTAAATGGAATCATCAATGGTAGGATGCTTTCTTTTAATTCTGACTTTAGGTTAATTATTAGTGGCTACTGAACTTCTTGTTATTATACATGGTTCTTCATTTGCTAGTTTTTCATGTCTTCCTTATTCATGATTGTGGGAGTGAAGTGTCGATGCCCCACTTATTGATTTCAGTGGTTATTGGGAGGAGATTGATTAATGTTTCTGCTTATGAACCACAACATGATTTCTTACTGCTTAGCTTTTCAATTTGTCTCTGAATATACATCCTCTGTGCTTGTGGCTAAATAAACATTGGCTTGCCATAAGTAAATATTCAGCCTTCCTAGCTAGTTGTAGAACACTTATTTGTGTGACCTCTTTCATTATTTATTATTTGAAAAACAACACAAAAAAGTCTTTAAACTTGGGTTATATGGTTGCATATGCAATTCCATCTTGATATCAGTTTGTTCTATCTTCACTTTCTTATCTTCTATTGCTTGTTTCCATTATCTATCAATATAAGTTTGGTTTACATTCTGTTGATGATGTGTTGAGAAAATGCAATTTGAAGTCGGACCATTTTATATTACACATGCGTCCTTTTTTCTTTGAATTTCGTGTAAATATTTTGTTACAATATACAAGATTCTGATTTTTAAAATGTTGCCTTTGATTGATGTGAACTCTTTTTTCTTGATATGTCTAAAATTGATTTCATTTTTGTGCACAGATACTTATATATATATATATATATATATATATATATATATAAATATATATATAAAACTACAAGTAATGATGAACGAAAAGCTATATATGCTACGCTTCTATAAAAAAAGTGTTGATAGAAAATTGAAAAAAGATGATACAAAGGTGGTGATATCAGCTTTTTCGATTCCCCACTGTACTATTCAACAAATTTAAAAACAATAAAAAAGCTCTCCACTGTGATGTATCACATAGAAAAACATCAAATTATGGTCGAAAAAGAGTTCAACTTGACTATGATCAAATTCGTGAGGTTCCTTTACATAAACAAGCAATTTTGGAATCCTTATCTTGTTCTGTAAATATTAGCGAGCGCAAAGCAGTTAGATTGTTAAAGGAAGGAGCTATACAATGTAACACTAATGTTATCAAGCCTTTTCTGAAAGAAGAGAATAAATAATCTCGATTACAATTCTTCTTATCAATGCTTGAAGAAAGTAGCTTACCACATAATCTAGTATTCGAGGGAATGTATAACATCGTTCACATTGATGAGAAGTGGTTCTACATGACAAAAAAATATGAGAAATAGTACTTGTTTCCTGATGAAGAAGAACCATTTCGGAACTATTATATGTCCAAGGTCCAATATTGGAATAATTTCAGAGGTTTTCTTTGACTTTGTCCGTGTCAACAAACAATTCGAAATGCCTCGCGCACCTATAAGAGTAAAAACTTTATTGGAAAAGTAAAGTTTTTAGAAGCACTTGGTCATCCAAGATTTGATGCACAAGGAATTGAGTCATTCTCAGGAAAGTTGGTGTATTCCCTTTTGTCATACAAGAACCAGCTAGAAGGAGTAGTGTCAATAGAGTTGCAGTCACACTGGAAACTAAACCAATAACTTCAGTTAACAGAGATGTTTTAAGAGCACACTTGATTGAAAAATAATACCAATTATCAAGGAAAAATGGCCAAGAGACGAAATAAGGCAACCTATATATATTCAGCAAGACAATGCAAGGATGCACATAGATCAGAACAATAATGAGTTTTGTGAAGCAGTTAGATAAGGCGGATTTGACATCTGATTAATGTGTCAACATGCAAACTCTCCAGATTTGGATGTCTTGGACCTTGGGTTTTTTAGTGCCATTCAGTCCTTATAGCATAAGGAATGTCCTAAAACAGTTGATGAGCTCATTAATGTTGTTGGAAAGTCATTTGAAAATTTTTCAACTGTTATGTCTAATCGTATGTTTTTTGACATTATAGTTAAGCATGATAGAAATCATGAAAGAGAGAGGGAGACATAAACACAAAATTCCACATATGAACAAATCAAGGCTAGAGGGCAAAGGCAACTTTCCTGTTCAATTACACTATGATGTTGCATTAGTACAAGAAATTCTCCATTTTTTACGTTATATAAAAGTTGATCTCCTGTAATTTTTTTTGTTTGACTAGGTTGTACTACTATTATCTCTATATTTGATTGTGGTATTGCATTTGTGGATTGATTTTATTCTTTTGGTATGTATCAACACATATTGCTACTGTCAATCTTTTTGATTTTACATTTCATAAGAAAGAAACATTTTAGTTTGTGCAAAAAAGCTAATCCTCTTGCTATTCTCACACAAATCTTGTGTCTTGTACCACTAGCCAGCTCGTACCTCATAAAACATTTTAAAGTTGTTTATTTTTGCATATCTGTGGCTCTCTGAACTTTGAACTGTAAAGTTCACTAATGAAAACTCATTATGTTGCTAATGCGACTCCTGTAATGATCTAAGACCCCACATCAATACAGTAGACACCAGTGGAATGGTATAGGATAAAAACTTGCTAGTCTCATTAAAGACTTGAATGTCTGAAATTTGAATAAAGGAGCATTCAATTATGAAAACTTAGTTCATGTCTAAACATATCCTTTCTACTGTGCAAGAGCAATTCTTAAGATGACAAGGAATTTCAGTATTCCCTTCTATCAGTTCAGGAACTTTGAGTTCATTTGCAAATAATTCTTCTTTATACAGGACCGAAATAATGAATTAGTTTTAGATTTAGGAATTCTTTATGAACAACTTTGAAACATTTGTAGCTTTAATCTCTTACTTGATTTAGCCGACAACTGCTTAACATCTATCAAAGTTTCATTAGCTAAAGAACCCTACATTGTAATAACAATGAAATATTATTAAAAATTTGCAGCATCTACACATTCTTATAGATTTGGAGGGAGTAAAATTTATGATAGGAAAGGAAATTCATTGGACAAGAAATTGGTGAAACTATTATGAATATATTTGTAATGGGGAGATGTAGGATTTACAAAAAATGGAAGTGTTCCCCTACAGGTTAGCCTTTTCCATAACTTTTGCAACATTTATTTGTGTTTGACAGCTATTTGGTATATTGTAGTTTTTTTTTTTTTTTTGAAATAATGCATCTTCATTAAAGCAAATCTTCCTGTAATACAGAAAGGATAAAGGGTGGCGGAGAAAACCACACCCCAACTGTCGCTGAACTTGCCGCCTGAGCTAATCTATGGGTGACCAAATTCGCAGACCGACGAACAAATTGAAAACAAACTACACCCATCTCCCGAGCTAATTGAATACAATAATCAATTACAAAGCCCAAAGATTTATAAAAGAGCACCTTGGAATTAATAGAATCAACAATAACCTTCGCATCCATTTCCACTATAACATCCGAGTACCCCAACTCCTTTAGCCTAGAAAGCGCTTCCCGACACGTCATCACCTCCGCTTCCGTAGCTGAACTTGCTCCAAGGTAAACGAAAGCACCGAGTTGCAATCATATGCCCTATAGAGTCACGCAAGACCACCCCACCTCCAACCACCTTCCGATGCACATCAAAGCTTGCATCAACATTACATTTAAAACACCCTTGCAAAGGACGTTTCCACCACTCCACCGCCACCTGCACCCTGTGATCAGCAATGAAAGCCGCCGAAGCAGCGGGCTGAGCCTGTCGCCATTCTTGGACCACTGTTGTAGCTTCCCAAGCAATATAGTTAAGATCAACTCCTTCCTGACACCATAGAACTCCATTACGAGCTGACCAGATGCTCCAAGCACATGCCACCAGCTGAGCCCACCTCGACTCTGATAAAGACGCACTGGGAACCCACTGATCCAATCGCAGTCCCTGTTGTAGCGGCTGCACCTCTTGAAAATCTGTCCATATAGTCGAAATTTGGGGCAACTAAATAAGATATGATCAACCGTTTCATCCGCCACATTACATAACACACAACCCCCAGCCAACTGAATTCCCCTCCTGTAAGCGCCGGAATTTCATATTCAAAAAAAAGAAAAAAAAAAAAAAAGAAAAATAGTCATACGACTTTCACTACAGTCGCACGACTGTAATTAAACTACAGTCGTACGATTGTAGATCGTGGCAGGTGAGCCAACCCATACCTCAAAAGCTGAAAAAAGCAAGAAAAAAAAGGGAGGAGGGGCAAAACAGAGAGAGAAGAGGCAGGCAGACAAAAAAAAAAGGGAGAGGAACAGACAGACAGAGAAACGAAAAAGAGAAGAGAAAAAGAAAGAAAAGAAAAAGGGAAAGGGAGAAAGAAGAAGAGAAAAACAAAAAAAGAAAAAAATCATCATCAGAATTTCTCAACATTTGGAAATCTCTGGACCCAAAATCCCTAACCCTAACTCAAGGAGAAAAGTGCGGATTTTAGTGGATTGGAGCGACGCCAGGGGTCAATCTTACGGTGGCCGCACGCAAAAAAGATAAACACTCCTTTTCCCCTCTCTTTTACAAGCTTTCTGGGTGATTGGTGTGGTTTTGTGTCATTTTTATCCGGTTTTTTCTGCATTTCTGTTTCTGGAGATCAAGAACAGTCGTGCGACTGTTCTTGAGTTGATGAACAGTCATCAGTCGTATGAGTGTTCTTGATTTCCAGTGTCTCCTTCCCAGTTTGCTTCAACTAAGATTTTGGCAAGATTCTGACTTTGGAACGTTTACAGTCGCACGACTGTAACTTACAGTTGCACGACTGTAGTTACAGTCGCACGACTGTAACGTATTTCGAGAATCAGAATTTCCGTTTTTATCCCCAAAAATTCCCAAAAATCCTTAAAAATTCAGAAAACCCCAAAAATCACCAAAATGAATTTTTTTTGTGTGCATTCACGACCATAGATTTAATTTTCAGTAAAATTGCATTTAGAACAATGCCACAACGGACACCCAGTTCTCCCCGAAAACCGACCCACCTCACATGTATAAAAATGCATGTAAACCGGAAAAATTATTTTCAAAATGATTTTCCCACAAAATCAAAAATAGAGGGACGCTTCAAAATGTTTTCCAGGTCTAACCGGACTGGCTAGCCGAGCCAACCCGGTTATCCCCTAAATGCATGCCCCCAATTCTTAATTTCTCAATTCTGTCTATTTGAGTCTAACTTGTGGTGTGCCGTATTCTGTGCTAACCCTATGTTTTGCAGGTTTTTATTTTTTTTTATTTTTATTTTTGATGTATTTAATAGATTAAATCGTGTATTCTAGGCGCTTGTAAAAGTGAGTTTGAGAGTTTTTATTTTTTATTCGATCGGGTTGTAATAATTTAATTATTCACTATTTCACTTTAACTTGTATGTGCGCTGCATGTTTATTTATTTCAATAAAATTGACTTTAGAATTTGAAATACCATCTTTGAATATTGACCAATATTTATTTTAATTAGACACGAAATAAGGGACTTGTCCGGACCCGAATCTCTGGATAGTGTAGCGGCCGTTCGTCTGTTCAGCTACATTATAAATTTCCCGGTTGAGCTGAGCCGGGTGGCGACTCTACAATATTCATCGAGAGTTAGGTCTCGGTTCTTTTAAGGATTAATTCCATTTATTTTTCAAAACCGATTTTCCATTCATAAAACCCCACGCAAGGGAGGGGCTCGCCCGAGATCGAGGCGCCCCTTCCGAAAGGGAGTCTCGCGTCCCATCGAAAACGCGTCGTCCGTTCACACCTCCCTCGAAGGGCGGCTTTTGTAGGCAAACAAGATTCTGCATTTTCTGATTACTTCGGTGTTTGTTTTAGAGATAAAAATTTTCTCACCAATTTCATTGATTTTGAATTTGTTTATGGTAAAAAATTTAGTTGGATTGTATCATATTTTTTTAATTTTCTAATTATTTGGATTTTTTTTTGGCAGTGTACCAATTGAAATAAATTGAGGAAAAAAAAAAAAGAATCAGGAGAAAATAAGAAATTGATGATTTTTACTGCATCTTAGCATAGAGAGGTAGATAAAAAGAAAAGAAAAATGAGAAGAAATAGCACAAAGTTTTCTTTTTTGCAAATTAGTTTTCAGACAAAATATTGTAATGAAAAATATTTACTAAATACCTTACGACTTAAAAGTTTTAATATTTTTTTTTGAAAAGATTTTTAATATAATTAAAATTTAAACAATTATTATAATTGCTTTTCTAAAGAAATTATGCATTAGTGATTTTTTTAATTGGCGAAAAATCATCATTTTTTTTTTGAATGAAATGGTTAATTCATTGAATTAAATCCGCTTGTAATACATCACGGACAAACTGAGGAGGCCTAACCGACCATACCCCAACAAATGTCGAAGAACCCACTGCTCTTGCAATACAATGAGCAATCTGATTCGCAGACCTACTAACATACTTAAAACTAACTACCCCCGCTTGAGATGCTAACTCCAAAAAATCATCTAAAAAAAAAATCCTATCCTAGATTGATAACTCACATGAATGTTTAAAGCATCAACGACTAACTTCGCATCAAGCTCAATCAGAACATTAGGAACTTGAAGCTCTTTTATCCATGACAAAGCTTCCCGACATGAAATAGCCTCTGCTTCAAACACCGAGGAAGCACCTCCCAAAATCGAGCCTTTAGCCAGAATCACCCTGC
Organism: Euphorbia tirucalli; assembly: GCA_039660915.1. NCBI lineage: Eukaryota > Viridiplantae > Streptophyta > Magnoliopsida > Malpighiales > Euphorbiaceae > Euphorbia > Euphorbia tirucalli. Next base: position 22,748,252 of record CM077636.1, on the reverse strand, counting down.
CAGACTTATTTCTCAAAACAGCACCAAAACCCACAGGTCTGCCCGGATTAAAGCTAGCATCCACGTTACATTTCAGAAGACCCGGTGGCGGAGCTACCCACCGGTTATCCGCTGGTTCCAGCACCACTAAATTCCGGTGACACTCCTCCGCTGCCTGGCTCGCCTGGGCGTTCCGCCAAACCTGGACAGCGCCATCGCCACCCGTTTCACCTGTTGGACTGAGACCTGTTCGCCCCACCATAGCAGTCCGTTTCTCGCCATCTAGTAGCTCCAAGTGGTTGCCACAACTCGAGTCCTCAACACCTCATCCATTTGGCAAAATTGTAGCACCACCCAATCCAATAAACTCGAGTCCTCACACAGGCTATGAGTCTCAGCCACATTTGCCCAAACTTCGGAGATACAGTGGCATAGAAACAAGCTATGGAGAGTGGTTTCACTTCGAACCCCACACATAACACAACCTTCATCTACCTCCACCCCTCTATTCCTCAAACTTACTTTTACCGGTAAGCAGCCCATAACACATCGCTACCAGAAGTTTCGCAGACGAGGAGGGACCCTTAAACTCCAAATTTATCCCAATTCAAGTTTTTGAACCTGTTTGCTGAACTATATTTCTGCATTTGGCTTTAATAAGCGCTTTTCACCGAAAAATGGCCCCTTTCCTCATATACCCAGCATATCCAATCTATAGCACTTCTAATAGGCAAGGGAATTTTTGCAATTAAACTTACATCACTTTGCTGAAACATAGACTCAAGAAGCTGCAGATTCCACTCTTTCCTACCCGGAATCATCAGATCTTTTACCAACAACGTTTCACCTCCTTGGATGACAGGTGAAAGAATAAAGGGGTCCACTTTATCTGGTAGCCAAGGAACGTGCCACACCCTTGTATCTCCTCCATCCCCAATGACAATCCGCAAGCCTTGCTTTATCAGTGGAATTACTGCCACCAAGCTTCGCCAAACATAACTATCATTATTTTTAACCACCCCCTGCAGCACCCCATAATTTGGAAAGTATTAGGCTTTGAAAAAACGGGAGACCAACGCTTTGGGGTTCAAAATAAATCTCCACACCGTTCGGCCTAGGAGGGCTAGATTGTACTCCCGGATTTTACGAAAGTTTAAGCCCCCTTCTTCTTTTGGTAAGCATAACCTGCCCCATGACATCCAATGAATGGAACACCGACCCGAAACATTGTTGTTCCACCAAAAACCATTCAGCATCTTCTCTACATTTTTACAAAAACTTCCCGGGAGCAGAAAAATTCCCATCGCATAAATGGGGAGAGCCTGGGCCACTGATTTCAACAATACCTCTTTACCCGCCTGAGAAATACCCCTTCGCTTCCACCCCTGAATCCAACTAGTCAATTTATCTAGCACAAAACTAAAAGCTTCACCTTTACTTCGACCGATACTTGGTAGTAAACCCAGATACTTCCCATGGTTAGATACTTCCACCATTTGAAGAATGTCACAAATATGCCTACAAGTGTCTCCATTTGTATTTGCACTAAACAGGATACTTGATTTCTGAAAGTTAATAACATGCCCAGATGCTTGAGAATACAACCAAAATACCTGCTTCAAATTACCCGCCTCCTCCTCTAACGCCTTAAAATAAAAAATGCTATCATCTGCGAATAGGAGGTGAGAGATGGCTGGAGCTCTTGTTACCACCCAACAACCCGTAAGTAAACCTTTATCAACCCAACAGTTGAGCAGAGACGATAAGCCTTTGGCACTGAATAGAAACAGAAACGGAGATAGAGGATCCCCTTGCCTAACACCATAAGAGGGTCGTATAACCTCAAACTCGGCATCCTTATGAACAATCTGATATGATACAGTACGGACTGATTACATTACCAAGAAAATAAAAAGGTCTGGTAGTCCTAATTTCCCCATCACAGCCTCTATGAAACCCCACTCGACCCGATCATATGCCTTGGAAAAATCAATTTTTAATGCAGCTACCCCCTGTCTACCCAACCTCTTCCTCCTTAAGTGGTAGCTTAACTCAAAAGCAATCAGAATATTATCAGTAATCAGCCTGCCTGGAACAAATGCACTTTGATTTACTGAAATTAAATTAGCCATATATGCCTTAAGCCGTGATACCACACACTTAGATATAGCACGCATGATAACATTGCAAAGAGAAATTGGCCTTAGATCCGTTACCTTCTTCGCCTTGGACACCTTAGGAATTAGAACAATAGTTGTTGAATTAAGAGACTCAGGAATATTACCAGTATTCAAGCAATGCAAGCACAATTGGGTAACATCACCACCCGCAATGTCCGAAAACGCTTGGAAAAAACCCAGGTTAAAACCATCCGGGCCCGGTGCTTTGTCCAGATGCATACTCAAAAATGCTACCTTCACTTCATTTGCCATATACGGTCTAACCAAGTCTGCACCCATGTTTACCGTCCCTCTACACGGTATACACTCTAGCACCGGTGCCATATTCCCTTCCCGAGACTGAAATATTCCTTTAAAATACTGTTGTATATGAGATTCCAAGCCCGCACCCCATTGTAGCTCAATTCCATTTTCGTCGACCAAGCAATTAATAATATTCCTTTTACATCTCATTGTTGCACTACGGTGAAAAAAGGAAGTATCAATGTCTCCCTTTGCAAGCCACGTCTGCTTTGCCCGCTGCTTCCAATAAGCAATCTGCTGTTGCAGAAGTTGCTTATATTCTATTCGCACCTCGTCTAGTTGTTGGCCCGACTCATCATCAAAATGGTTTGCTAAACGTACCATGATGCTTCTACACTTGCTAGCTTCTGCTTTAAAAGAGGACCGGACCTACTGCCCCAAACGAATAATTCTTTCCAACAAGCTTCCAATTTTCTAAGAGCATTGAGAATCGGATCAGCCCCAACCTCTACTTCCCTCCAAACCCGAGCCACCACGTCTTTGCATTCTGGAACTGCTCTCTAAGCATTTTCAAATCTGAAACCAATCCTCCAAACCGGTTTCCACTATAAAGGTCGGACCACAACAAAGGAATGATCCGAAGTAGCTGCAGGCCGAATTACCGTTTACATTTCTGGGAAAATATCTAACCAATCACGTCGAGCAAGCACCCTATCTAGCCGTTGCCGCATAATTATCTGATTACCTCTCTTCCTCTCCCATGTGAATTGTTGACCAGTATAGCCCAAGTCAATCAGATGACACTGCTCGATCGTATCCCGGAATCCCTTTAATAGCTGCCATGGCTGTGGATTTCCACCCCATTTCTCATCCCTTGAAATCATGTCATTAAAATCTCCAAGGATGCACCATGGCAAGATGGAACTATTAGCTAGGAGAAAAATACAATCCCAAGAAGCTCGACGTCTCGCTCGTTCAGGAAAAGCATAATAACCCGTTAGTCGCCACTCTCCTGTCTCATCATTAATTACAACATCAATATAGTTCGAATCTGAACCGAGTACTGAAACCATTACCTCTTCTTTCCACAAGAGTGCCAAACCGCCTCCATGGTTAACATGAGGGACAAAATAAAAATCATCAAACCTTAATTTCCTACAAACCTCCTCAACCTTCACCCTATCTACCTTTACCTCTTGAAGGAACACCACCCTGGGTCTATTTACAGACACTACATCCTGCAATCCCTGAACTGTCACTGGCTGACCCAAGCCATGACAGTTCCAGCTGATAAGACTTATGGCCCTCGGCAGGGCTGGTTCTAGCCAGCTCCTGCCTTCTCATTCGTAAGGTTTATAGCATCATCAGTTTCCATCAAATGCTGTGATCCCTCCACCATTTTCCTTTTCTTCGGGTCATTAAAAACAACTACTTCTTTTTCCCGCTGATCCTCCAATCCATAACACCATAGTATCTGTTGGGCTCGCATATCCTCATCAAGCACTACTTTCTGTGATTCTAATAATGAGCCTTCCGGTTCCTCCTTAGTCAATGGATTTCCCAATTCATCCCCTATCCACCTGTTGTGCATCAAAGTTCCCGCTCTTCGGTTTGAGGCCCTAAGAGAGGCATCATAACGTCTTATTACATTCTGACCTCCTGCCGTATACACTACTGGACAGAAATTCTCCGTATGATCAAGGAAACCACAAACGAGACAGAATGATGGAAGTCTTTCATACCGGAAAACTACAAGAAAACTATCACTCCCCTCCCTACACAATCTCATCTGCTACCTCAATGGTTGTCTCACGTCCACTTGCACCTTTATCCGTAAGTATTCTCTTCTTTGCACTGCAAAATTATTCTCATCAGCTTCTAAAAAACATCCTATTCGGTTACCTATCATCTCACAAACCACCTTTGAGAAACAATTCGGAGGAACCTCATACACCTAAACCCAGAATTCTACTTGGTTCAACTCCACATTAGCTGCAAGCATCCCCGTAGGAACTGGATTTATAACCAATAATTTGTTATCAAAAGACCAGGGTCCCCCTTTAATCACCCGTTGCATATCAATAAATGAAAGAATCTGAATGTAAATAGATTAGCTCCAATTTTTTGAAAATTTACCCTCTGTTTCGGTCTCTAGACTGATGCTAACGTTCGCTGGAAGGCATTGTAGTTAACTTCCCTGTCCATGAGCAATCTTCCCACGAACAGAAACCCATTCTCCACCACTGTCGAAGTTGCTGCCAGAATAATGAACTCAACGTCGTCATCTTCATCCCGAATCTGCAGTCGCTGTAAGGCATCCATGGCTTGCAATAAGACTTGTCACCCGAAAAGCTTAGAGTTTACACTAATTCTTCTCAACACAAAAAACCCTAAAAAAACGTGGCACACAAGCCACCCAATAATGCAAATAACGCATAGGGCTACAACGCAATAGAACTCGAATTACAACCCTAGCCAAAGCCAAGGAGAATCAGATAGCCAAGGAAAATCACATACGTAATACACGCATGACCTCTAGCAAACCCTAGAGAAACGGCGAAAAATCGTCATTGATTTTTCTATTATCATTTTTTTAAAACAAATGAAAAAACAAATTGATAATTATTTCAATTAATTTTTAATCTCAATTACTTGACATAATTGATAAATTATGTTAAAATTATAGTATATTAATTCGCGCATTTTCCCGGGTACATGACTGGTATATTTATAATACTGAAATACGAAACGATATAAAAGGCTAGCCATAGAATCTATTTTCGTATTAATTTAAATTTACATTGTATAAATTAGAGAAATATTTGTTGATACTTACAAACAATACTTTTTTTTAAGTATGCCTGATTACTCGGTTCGAGATTGATCAGGCACTCTTTAGGTGAACCCTCTCCCAATTAAAGTTTTTTTTGCATACATTACAACAGGAACTCGAAATCTCTGATTTAAGTGACTGAGGCCCATATCACTCAAGTCAATTTCAATTGGTATTTACGCATAATACTTAATTACTTCTTGCCCTAATTTTAGGGACTACATTCGTATTAATTGGAAACGATACTTAAGTATTGTATTATTAAGTATGTACAAAACAATACTTAATTACTTCTTGTGCTAATTTTAGGGACTACATTCCTATTACTTGGAAATTATTATATTTATATATAAATTAAATTAATTATTATCACAATAAGACATGGCTATATTTATCCCAGTCGACATTCGACATTGTAAAAAGAATATAGTTGAGTGCTTCGTAATTGTAACACAAAACTAATTGGCATTTGATAATGTTCAATATATACCACTTATATGCTACTCTTTGAAGCAAATTTGGTTTAACTATTAGCTGAAAACTGTTGATATTATTGTTAGTTATTTATTGTTACTATATGTTGTCACATGTTAGCTGATTGATTAATTAGTGTTTACTAAATTTATGATCACTTGTGATTGATAAGATGTAAATTTTATATTTTAAGTCATATTTTAAGTCAATGTACATTAATTACACAAATAAAAATGTTACAAATATATTAGTGAAAATAATCTACATAATTTAAATTAATTTAACTATTTTTACATTTCAAAAATTATTATTTCGATTAAATCTAAGCTTAATTTTTTGATACTTCTAAACATAAAAAAATTCATAAAAAAAAGATCTATATAGTTACACAAAAGTATAATTTATTATTTTGGAATGATTAAATTTCTAAAAATTAAATAAATATATAAAACTTTTCGTTAAAAAATCAAAAAATAAGCTTTTTTTTTTTTTTTTCTTTTTAAGAATCTAAAATGGATGTTGTCAAACATTATATTTCATATTGTTAAGAGTGAAAAGCTAAAAGTTGCTCTCAAAAGCAGGAACAAAAACCAATTAACTATATTTATTTTCAATATAAGATTTATTTTCCAACAATTGAGACAAAAACAATACCATATTTCAACTTAAAATATGTGAAATTGCAAGAACTTTTTTGTCTTACATTTTTCAGGGTATATACGTAAATTTCAAAATTTGATTGTCTTTCATTCATTAATACTTTGCCGCTATCCCGAACAATTCAATTTTGTCTTTCCAATAATACTAAAAGTAAAGAAATTAAAACTTCCATTCAATATTTGGTTTTCCCAATTTCATTACAATTGTTAGATTTATTAATGATGTTAGTTTACGTATGAATTAATTAATCATTTTTTTAAAGAAATTAATTAATTAAATTGATGATTATGAGTTGTATAGAAGTCCGAACAAAATGTGTAAAATGTATAATGCAATGAATAATTTTCATACGTACATATTTTACTTTATTTTCTCTTAAATGTATATATTTAAGTATTATATATTAAAGTCTGTGAAGGATGAACTTTAATTTTTAATTTGCTTACCTCATTTATAATAAAGTGAAGTGTGAATTGCAAAACGTCTCTCCATCAATTTTTCTCCATCTTCCCTCTAAAAACTCCATCGATTTTTTTTGTTTGCGAGGAGTATCTTCCTTCTTACTCTTCTCATCTGTTTTCTCATCCTGCCCACCTTCTCTTTTGGGATTTTAGTCCACTTTGCTTGAAATCTTTTTTTTTTTTTCAGTTTTCTACCAATTAGATCTACTTTTGTTTGCTACAGTATCTTCGATCTCTCTTTTTGGAAGTTTGATACATGCAACAACAATTTTTCAAGAAATTTCAAGGTCAATGCTCAGATCTGCAAGATTTCAAAAAGATCACTTTAGATTCATTCACCTAGAAGGATTTAAGAGTTGAAGATTGTACACCGGCTATATTTCTACAGCTTTGGATTTTTTTTTTTTTTTTTTTTATGAGAATGGTTGTTTCTTCCCAAGTATAGTTTGTAGGTTCTTAATTTTAGTTTTGCTTTTATGTATTATGCCTGTTGTAACTTTCTACCGGCTTTTGCTTGGGGTACGTGGGAGGGTTTATTCCTCTTTATTAACAATTGTAACTACTGTTACCGGCAATAACAACACAATCCACCTCTTTTTTTTTTTTACAATACCATCACAACACCTCACTATCTCTGGTTTCCTTCCACCCTTCATGTTCATTAACTCTACAACTCTTCCTGTAACCAGCATGCTGCCTTTGATCACCACATCACCAGATTTTCATGCCATCGCTAGTGGTTCTATCATTGGCATTTAATCGCCCTTCGTTGCCTCCTATATGTACTCTAGCTCCCTTTTTGTTGCCAAATCCAGCAAGCTTCATCACTGTCAGGTTGAATTCATCTAATTTTATTTTATGGAAGGCCCAATTAATGCCTTTGTTGAAAGGATGCAGATTATCGCATATCATAGACAATATTGTTCCTCCCTTGCCAAAATATTTGGCTAACAATGTTGTCAATCCTGAATTTCAGGCATGGGAGCAACAAGACCAGCAGGTGCTTAACTGGATCATAACATCAATTTTCGAAAGTCTTCTACCTTAAATCGTGGGAGCCAAGATAGCCCTTGCAACTTGGACAAAATTAAATCATTATACTTCTGGTTCCTGTTCGCAGATGAGGTATCTTCGCAACCAATTGTCTATTATCAATAAAGGAGATGATGATATCACTAATTATGTGCAAAAAGCGAAAGTTATATATGACCAGCTGTGTTCTTTAAATTATCACATGAGTGAGGATAACTTAATTGATGCTATATTAATGGGACTTAAAGAGAAATATTATCAATTTAACTGTACTCTTGAAACAAAATTAGAACCAATTAACTTTGATGATTTGTATAGTTTATTATTGAGTGAGGAGTGATAATTGCTCAGGATGCTATTGTTCCTACCGTCCCACCTACTGCCTTTTATGTTAATCGTGCCCCATTCAACATGGGTGTGGGCGTGGTGGCCGGTAGCAATCTTATGATCGTGGAGGCATAAATTATTCGCCTTGACCTCAACAAATACTTCTTCTCATGTGTAAGCTTGGAATGATATGTCCCATATTACTTGACATAGCCATCATGGTACTAGACACTATAGGTATAAATGCTCTTCTCAAAGACAACTTCGTGACAATCATATTTAACCTACCTCAAACGTTGCCACTACCCAAAATTATTCGGCCTTGGATACTGATAAGGTCGGTTTTTGACCTTATCTTTTAGGCAATTTCATAGTTTGAACGGCAATTTTTAGAGTCCTTTGTGTGAATGCTTGTTTGGTTTTTGCGTATTTTGTGATTTTTATATTTTGCTTAGATTCTCATAACTTTTAGCATTTTTCGTGTTTTTTAGGGGTGTTTTTGTAATTTTGGATAATGTGTCAATTTTGTGGTCCATGGCTTTGGTGCGGCTATGTTTCTTTATGTTTGTTTTGGACAGGCATTATGACCCGGACCGAAAGTTGGAGCAACGGCGGCAAAGAAAAGTTTGAAGTGCTGAAAAGCAAGGTGGCACGGCGTGCCGCAATGAGGGCACGGCGTGCCATTCCAGCATGCCAAGGGATGGAATCCAGTGGATCAGCACGAAATCGTGCCACCCCCACAGCATGGCGTGCCGACCCCAAATCTACACAGCACGGCATGCCACCACCCCCACAGCACGGCGTGCCACCCACAAATCTGCACAGCACGGCGGGCCACCTCCACCAGCACGGCGTGCCGAGCTCCGGAATTATGCTGGTTCCCTACTTTCATCTTTTCTGTTTCGTGGTTTTAACCTAGCCGTATAAATAGGTTATTTTCTAAGTTTTTTGGATCTTTTCCCAGACTTTTAAAGTGTAAAGCATAAACTTGTAGCTAGGTTTTTGCTTGAACTATTTTTGTTTCTTTGAGTTTTGAACCATCAATTGGTAGAAGTTTTACATTGAACCTTCACCTTTTGCGACGTTCTTAGTTCCAGCTTGAGTTCGTCTATAGAGGTGCACCCCAAGCATCTTCACACCGTCGGAATCCGGTTAATCGGACCAAAAGGGCATAAGTTTTTCTTCTTCTCTTTTGTAATTCGATTAAGTTAGTTTTTGATTCCGCAATTGATTATGTTTGGTTGTAAACATTGAATTCTTATCATCTTTCTTGATTAATACAATTGATTGCAATTTAATTTCAATTTTTTACACCTTTTCTTTATGCAATTCCTTTAAATATAATCTAGTCTCATAAGATCTTAATTTATTAAGTTCATATTTATGGCATTACCTAGATTGACGCCTAGGAAACCATTAGTATTTACGACACTATGGAATTTACGTGCCCCTATTTTCTGAGCTTTAGAATTAGACCGCCTCTAAACAGGGGAAACCGGCTAAGGACCTAAAAGATCTAGACACGTTAGGTTGAATTATCGAAAGAACATAATTAAGTGTTAATTGTTGAGTTAAATTCATCTATTGTAATTAATTGATAAAGCCATCTCCATTAGCATTCATAGGTTGGTAAACCGCCAATTGATAACCCAAATTCAAGTGCAAAGTAAGCTGGAATAGATCAACTAGGAGTAGGATAATTTAGTTGTTAGCATAATCAGACCCAAAATTAAGTTCCGCCTAGGACACGCAAGGAACCCGAGTAGTTTAGTGTTTGCAGAATATTTTTCTCTGTGGGATCGATACCTGGACCAACCAGAATTATTACTTGTCAACGATAGGTACACTGCCTTAGTTGTGCGATTCTAGGTTTAGTTTCACTACTTTGCCTAGGATCCACCAGATACTAGATTTCAAGGCTTCTCATCATCTAACATTTGACTTGGAAAACCTACAGCTTCATTCTCAACCCCTAGCCCTAATGAAGTCTCCATTGGTAATAGATCTAAACTTCATATTTCCAATATTAGGTCTTCGTCTATTCAAATTGGTTCACATACTTATTCTTTTCGTAATATTAGTTCCTAATTATGCTCATAATTCACTTTCAGTATTTTCTCTAATTAACTCTAACCTCATTTCTGTTGAATTTTTCTCTAATTGTTTTGTTATTAAGGATTTGAAAATGAGGAGAGTTCGATAGAGTGACCTAAGTAGCAATGACATCTATTCTCTATGTTTGCAATCTTTCAATCCAGTTCAAGTTTATCTACTTGACATGCCCGTTTAGGCGATGCATCTTTTCCCACTGTGAAATGTTGTTATATTTGAATAAAATTGATATTCCTTGAATGAATTCTTCTTTATGTTCAATGTGTTGTTGGAAAAATATATAAATTGCCATTTGTTATTCTAGTTTTCAATCCAAGGGTCTTATAGATATTATTTATTCTGATATTTGGGGAAACTGCTCTTGTTGGAATCACATGATGATTTTCATTATTATGTGCTTTTTTGTTGATCACTTTAGTAAATACACATGTTTATATTGTATTAAACGTAGATATGATGTCTTAGATATTTTTATCTAGTTTCATATCCTTGTGGAAAATTACTTTAACTGTAAACTTAAAATCTTTCAAATCGATTGGGGAGGAAAATTTCAAGCCTTAACACAATATTTTCACACCCATTGCATTACTCATCCTTTGTCTCGTCCCCATACACCTTAAAAATGGCACCGCCGAGCGTAAGCATAGACATGTTATTGAAATAGGCCTCACTTTACTTAATCAATCCCAATTCCCCACTCTTTTTGGTTTTCTGCATTTGAAATTGTTGCGTATGTGATAAACAAAACCCTATGGCTCAGTTACAATATCATTCTTCATGCATTAATTTATTTGATGCATCACTGGACTATCATTTTTTTCGGGTACTTGGTTGTCTTTACTTTCCTTGCTGCATCCATATGCAAAAAGTAAATTGGATAATCGTTCTATTCCTTACATCTTTTATTGGTTATAATAAAATTCATAACAATTGTAAGTGTTTTGATATGCCAACTTCTAAAAGTTTTATCTCACGCCATGTATTATTTGAAGAGAATTTAGAATCCAGGAATCCATCTAAATCCATACCAATACCTCTGCCTAATTTTCCTCGACAAATTCATGTCCCGCAATCTAATTACTCTCGATCGTCCACCACCTGCCCTATACCTAATAATTACTCCACCACTTCAAACCCAAATTCACATAATCCACCACCCAAATTAAATCCAATTGTAGTTATTACACCCCCTATTTCACCTTCACAATTAGTCCAACAATTACCACCTCTCATAATAGCTTGCATGTTATAATCTTCCTTAACTCAAACCCCTTCAAACTCTCCTTTAATTTTTGATTTGTCAATTATTTTCCTGGAGCCTCTTATTCAAGCTGATTTAGTAAGATTTGGTCCTCTTCCACTTGTACAATTGACGACAACAACATCTGCACCTATTTGTGCGCATTGTATGCTACCAATGCACAAACTGGTTCTCTCAAGCCTAAGCTACTAATTGCCTACGTTTGTTGTTTCCGACAAATTATTTGAGCTGAGTTCCTGAACTCAAGCTGCCAAATTTGATCATCAGCATACAACTATTGAAAGAAGAATATGATGCCCTTATTGCTAATGACACTTAGTGTTTGGTTCTATTTCATTCATCTCAAAATTTGTTGGGGGTGTAAATGGGTATTCCATGTGAAACAAAATTTTGATGGTTTTATTGATAGATAACTCATAATTTCATGGGCATTATTTTGAAACTTATAGTCCTATGGTCAAACCGGTAACTATTCGGACTTTTTTGGTAGTGGTAATGGGATAAAGTGGCTGGTTGTTCAGTTTGATGATTTTAATGTTTTTCTCCATAACTTGAACGAAACTATCTATATGTATTAGCTTTCAGGTTCTGTAAGCAAACAATATCCTGATTTCGTTTACAAATTGAAAAAGTCCCTTTGCACGTTAAAATAGGCATCATGACCATGGCACAATCAATTAGCAGATGCACTCAAAACATTTGGATTTCATGACTCAAAATCCAACACCTCACTATACTATTCTCGCTCTAGCTCAACTTCTTTGTTTTGTCTAGTTTATGTTGATGACTTGCTTGTTATGAGCTCTTCCTCCTCCGCTATTGATGCTTTGTTTAAATATTTATTGGGCCTATTTGCATTTAAAAATTTTGGCATGCTCTCAATTCTTTTAGGCATTGAAACCAACATAAAAATTTCTAAACTTCTTGGTCAAAGCCAAAATGTAAGGGTGCAATACTATGTCAACTCCTATAGACTCCAAGTATCGGTTACACTTAGGGGATAGCCCAGGATTTTTTGATCCTTCATTGTATCAATGTATTGTTGAGAGCCTCCAATATCTTACCTTAACTTGGGCGGATATTGCTTTTGTTATGAATCGGTTGTCCCATTTATGCATGCTCCATATGATAATCATTATGTTGAGGATAAGAGGGTTCTTCATTAGTTGCATCACACTCCTAGTCATGGTATTATTTTTTGATCGAGCACCTCTTTATCTTTGCATGGGTATAATTATGCAAATCGGGTTGGCAATTTACATGATCGGAAATCAACTTCTGGTTATGCCATTTATTTTGGGACTAATCTTGTGTCATGGTGCTCCAAGAAACAACACATGGTTTCACACTCCTCCACTGAAGTTGAATACCATGCCCTTGTTACTAATACTTCTGAAATTCCTTGTGTGAAGATGGGATGCGACTGCACAGTCCTCCTACCTTATTGTGTGATAATATTTTAGGAACTTATCATACTGTCACTCAAATTTTATTCCAAAAGAAAACATCTTGAAGTGGTTTTTATTTTGTTTGGGATAGAGTTTCCAACAAGCTCCTCACTATTCGTTTTTTTTTCTACTACGGATCAAGTTGTTGATATTTTTACAAAGTGTCTCCTCAAACCCAGTTTCTTTTTCTTTGATCCAAGTTAAGTGTAAGCGTCTTGTAGTAAGAGGAGTGGTTATGAACCTTGTAGAACATTCGCATGGGGGTGGTGAAGGGAGGGCCCCATTTGGTAGGAAAAAAAAACCCGTAACCCCTTGGGGTTATCCTGCACTTAGAAGAAGAAGTAGAAAAAGGAATAAATATAGTGACAATTTGATTCTTCGTTGCTATAGTAAACAAGAGAAAAAATGGAATTGTTTTCTTGGTAAAAAAAAGAAGGAGAAATTAACTTTGACAGGTTCACTAAAAAAAATCATTTTGTAGCAAATCATTTATTTAAAAAAATAAATAAACTTTTGCTCAACTTGTGGGTGGATGATAAGGCTATTTTCATAATTAGTATCATGTACAATTTCGGAGAGTTTATTCTTGCATTGGTATGAGTTTTTTTAATTCATCCATCACCATCTTCATGGTATCAGAGCCACAAAAATATAATGTCAAACTCTCCCTAGTTATACATGATAATAACTAGAAAAATATCCTTTTCATGTTGTATATTGTTGGTATTTTAATGAAATGATTATCTCTCTCTCTCTCTCTCTCTCTCTCTCTCTCTCTCTATATATATATATATATATATATATATATAAACTTGCTTACCTCCCTTTTCGTACGAGGAAAAGCTTCATTCAGTATATAATATAATAAGAATTGTTTAAAATTGGGTTGAAGATCCAAAAAAATGCAAGGAATAAAACTGTTTTTTTTTTTTTTTTTTTTTTTTTTGATATAGCTCCTTGAGAAAAAAATGACGGTTCCACAGTCAGTAATGATGACATATAGGGTTGTCAACAGGGATATGGAGGCCTGTCCGAACGAGGACGGAGATTCCCCGTTTAGAATCCTCATAGGACGGGGATGGGGACAATTTTGTCCCCGTTTACTAAACGGGGATGGGGATGGGATTTACCTCCCCCACCCCACGGACCCGTCCCCATCCCCGTTTAGTCCTTGACGGGGATTTCCGTTAAATCCCCGTTTATTTATTTATATATATACATAAATAATTAAATTTCATAATAATAAAACTAAAACTAGGGATTGCTTTATATCTCTCTTTTACTTTTAAAGTTTTTAACAATCAATCATGTGTTAGAAATCTCTAATTTAATTTTTGTATATTGCACTCATGTACTATATTTTGAAATAATAATATTAGTAGTTGTAATATTTTAATTAAATATCACTTTCTTATAAGAAATATTAAGTGAATTATTTAATGGTCTCCAAACTGCAATATGTTTTTAACTTATTTTTGTACCAAATTGAATTTTATTTAAAATTTCAAAAAAAAAAAAAAATCTTAACAGGGACGGGAATCCCCGCGGGGAACCCGTTCCCCGACGGGGCCGGGGATGGGGATGAAGATTTCCCCTATTTACTAAATGGGGACGGGGATCCCCGCCTAACCGGGGAACGGGCATGGGATTGCCAATTCCCGTCCCGTCCTGCCCCGCCCCGTTTACATCCCTACTGACATATAAGTTATTGATTTTTGCATTACATAGGTTTAACATCTTATAAAATTATATTACTATATTTAAGCTATATTTAATACACATAATATATCCAATTATTTAATAGATGAATTTTAAAAAAATCCAATAAGCTATATTTAAGCCATATTCAGGCTTTAATGCACGAAAAATTTTAGAGAGGACCGGGTCCAACACATCACCTATGGACCGGGCTAATAAAGATTGACAAGTAATTAAAATATAACCACTCACCTAAATGAGCTGTAAAATAATAATAATAAAAAAAAAATTAATTTCCTGCTACTTTTGAAGAAACAGACTATTCGGCTTCTGTTTCCATCGATAATTTTCAGCTGTTGAATACCCTAATTAGTTCTTCAGATTCTTTATCTCTTTCAGTCCTAGAGAAATTCTACAGCATTTGATAAGTGATTCTTGCCTCTTCTCGTCCTTAGTTGTCGAACAAGCCATCCGGGTTTGTATATTTGATTGCCTGTCTCATTTTTGTTTTGTCGTGTCTCATTTTTGTTTTGTCTATCTCACATGTATGAAAATTTAATTGATAATCAAACCAAAATCAACTTGAAAACAATCGAAAAGAGGGGAAATTGTTCTGAAACAACGTTGATGTTGATAAGGGATGGTGTCGAGATTCACAGAAACAAAATCGATAAGAAAATTGGTTTTTGAGGCTTACCTCGTTCATTGAGATTGAACGCTAAGCAAATTTTCCACTGGATTTTGTTTAGGGTTTACCATAAATTCACAGCCATCTTCTTTTTGTGTTCCATTTTCTGAATCGTGGGCTTGAAATCGCGAGCATGTTTCAATAGCAGTAGGTGAGAAATCGTGTTTCATTGAAATCGATTGAAATAGTTGTTTCGGTTGCTAGAAGTTGATAGTCAATAGCTGCAAAGAAGAAAGAACATAAAACAATTAAAATGAATTTTAATTTTTTAATTTCCACATGATATATTATGAGGTATCATATTTTAATTACTTGTCAATTTTTTATTGGTCCGGTCTATAGGTAATATGTTGGACCCAGTCCTCCCTAAAATTTCCCTTGATACACAAACTCACAAAGCAAACCAAGCTATAATTAAGTTTATTGTTGCAATTTAGAAAAATTTGATACGATAATTATTAGTAAATAATTCAAATGTATGGATGTAACTTATAGCAACGTGTGTGATTGGAAAACCCAAGTCCAATATTTGAACATGCACAGCAATAAAATATAATTGTTTTAGCAAATAATTATTTATAATTTTCAATATATACTATTTTGAAAATCCAAATTTCTATAAATCTATTTTTTTTTATAGGAGTGATTATCTGTGATATGTTTATATAGTTTTGTTAATTTATATTGAAATGAAATCATATAGATCTAGAGATGTAAACGGGGCGGGATGGGACGGGAATTGATAATCCCATTCCCGTTTTTCGGCTAGGCAGGGATCCCCATCTCCATCCCTATTTAGCAAACAAGGACAGTCTTAATTCTCATCTCCGATTCTGTCAGGGAATGGGTTCCCCGCAAGAATCACCGTCCCTGTTAAGATAATTTTTTTTTTTTTAAAAAAAAAAAGAAGTAAAATTTAATTTTGAGGCCATGGTTTTTTGATTTGTGAATGAAAATTGAAAACCTTAGTTTTAATTTTATTTTAGTATTACAAAATTCAACTATTTATATAAGATAAATATATAACAAATACTATATATAATACTAATATAAATAATTATAAGTGGGGATATTGTCGGGAATCCCCACAGAGACTAAATGGGGATGGGACCGTAGGACGGGGAGAGGTAATATCATCCCCGTCCCCGTTTAGCATTCGAGGATAAATCGTACCTGCCCTGGGGGGATCTTAAACGGGGAATTCCCGTCCCTGTTCGGATGGGCTCTTGCGTCCCCTTTAACAACCCTATATAGATTACATATGCTTTTACAGTTAAGGGTACATTTATGTAGAATCCGTAACATTAATATTTTATTAAAATTAACACTACAACATAAATCTATTTGTCTATGTCTCATTATTAAAAAATCTATCATAATTATAAATATTATATTTTAGTTGTATTTTATCTCTCACTTATTTAGGGGTGGGAAAAATTCGGTTCGATTTAAAAACTTAACCGAACCATATTGCAAAGTAGATTAAAAAAAATGAAAACCAAAACAGAACCAAACCAAACTATTGAATCGGGATGAAACAATCCAAATCAAATTAGTTCGGTTTCGGTTCAGTTAAAAACTAAATTAGCAAAATTTTTAAAATTGAATTTTTTTAATTATTATTAATTATATGTAAATTATTGTTAAAAAGGGGTCTATATTACATTTGTATTGCTAAATTATCATAAATACATTATATAATAATATAACTATATAATATAGTAAATAAAATCTATTTATTATATATATAATATATATATATATATATTTTGCTAATTCGGTTCGATTTAGTTTGGTTTTGTTTTGGTTTTTTAATAAAAACAAAACCAAACCAAAAATCAAACTAACATCTAAAAATTGAAACCCAACCAAATTAATTTTATTTCAATTTGGTGCGGTTTTGTTTTTCTCACCCCCACTCATGTATACTTTTCTCTCCCTTTTTTCATAATTAAAAAAATACCAAAAATATTTTTATTCTCTAAAAATAAATAGAATATACCAAAAAATTCAAAAAATTTATAAAACTCGATACGCACAAAAAATGAGAAAAAAATGGTAGCTAGAAACAACTTCATGCGCCCCAACGGGCTGACGTAAAGGTACAACGCGTGCTACATGCGAGTTGACCTTGATCAACTTTGTTGCCACATGCTGGCCTGTGATTAGTTCATGTTGGACTGCGTGACACACCCACATCCATGCGTGTATGCCACATGCTGCCTTCCTAGCCTATTTTGTTGCTCAAAAGTTCGTCCGATAGACCATCTTCAAAGATTCCAGTGGTGAAGTCAAATTTTCCGTATCCTAACTTTTGCTACGTGCTTTCTTAATTAATATACTTCTTCACAGGCCGAACATTATTTGATTCGATTTTAACACATTAAATCAGTTTTCAACACCCTAAAAACGATTGCTAACATGTTTTATCATAATTAAACATGTATTTTTCAATGTTTTTTCACAGAAAACTTACATCTACAACCATAACACATACCATACGATTCTGATACCTATATTATATTAATATTTTTGGATGTCATCAGTTCGATTATCTTTAACTTAAATATAAAGACTGATGTTTTTGTAGAGGGAGTTGTCGCCAGTATTTTTCTTTTGAAAAAACAAACAATTTTCGAGACAATATAAGTTTTTTTTTTTAAATTTATTTTCAGTTTTGTTGAAACAAGAAAAGAAAAAAGAAAAAGAAAAAGAAAAAAGATGAATGACGTTCCAACTTCTAAGTGACAGGAGTCTTCCTTCCTCCTTCCTTCTTCCTCCATTAATGGAATATTCTACACTTAGTGGCGAATCTAGCATTGAAATTTAGGAGGGGTTAGATTTTATAAATAAATTTTTATTTATGCTAGAATTTAAAAAAAAAACATAAAATTAAAATTCTACTAAAACTAGTTAGAAAATAGTTTTTACTTACATACTGATTATGAGTTTTTGACTAGGTATTTGCAGTGCCCGAACCGCTTGCGTGTAACAATTGTAACCTTCGAGATCCTGAATTCTGAAAATGTTGCAAAATGACTTCATCATCAATACTTTTAAAATTTTTTTTCTCAATATTACACACCAAGCAATCTTTGAGATAATCATCTCCCATCCGGTTGCGTAAATCTGTCTTAATAATATTCATCGCAAAGAAAAATCTTTCAACAGTAGTTGTTGCAACAGGTAAGATCAATGCCAATTCGATAAGCCGATATACTAAATGAAAAATAGTGTGATATTTCATATCAACCATGTTCCTTGCAAGAGTTCCAATATCAGCAAGATCAAAAAATGCTTCATTCGATCTTACATCAGAAATGTATTGATCAAGTTGAAATTCAAGCTTAAGCAGGTCACAGCTAGAAAAATCATCTGAATATAGCTCAGCAAGACGGAGTAGTCGCACATGATCACAATTAGTAAATGAATTTGTAGGATCAAGGCATGCGATGCACATCAATAATTCTGAATTTAACTCGGTAAAACGGTTGTCCATTTCTTCAACAACAACATCAATAACCTAACATTATATGAATATAAATCAATTCATAGAATAAATAAATTGTTCAATATTTTTTGACATGGCATTAAGGAAAATCAAATAAGTATATACCTTCATGAAAGTATCTTCACGAAAATGCTTGAGATAAGTCTTTGGTTCGCCACCATCACGAATCCTTTGACCTCGGCCTGGAATTTCATCTTCCATATTGGGCACATAAATTTTATTAGTGAAACAAAATTTGGTAACTTGTTCTAGTAATTGCTCCCAACCATTATTTTTATATGTTTCCAAGTCTCTTTTTGTCACTTGAATCATCCATACAGCATTTTGTATGTTCTGATCCTTTGCTTGTAAGATTTTAGATAGTGCATTTGTCTTTCCCAATAAATTCAACATAAACTTTGCAACAAACACAAACTCAAAACTGAACATGTGATCTATCAAACCCCCAGCATCAGATCGAGCTTTTTGAGTATTTCCATCCTCGTATACGGATAACAACACTTCTTTCACTGGATTCCACATATTAAAAAGACTAAGTATTGTTTTAAAGTGAGAACCCCAACGTGTATCTCCTGGTCGAGTTAAACTTGTTTCTTGATGTTGTCCCTTTCCTGTAGAAATTTCACCATTTTTTATTTTTTCTGCCACTTCTTCTTGAAAAAGTTTTCTAAGAGCATCCTTCCTTTTACATGAAGCTCCACACAAATTCACAATCATAGAAAGTTTATCAAAAAAAGATCTCACATCTCTATGATCCGCTGCAGCAGTCACAATCACTAACTGAAGTTGATGTGCAAAACAATGAATGTAGTGTGCATGCTTATTTTCATTTAAAATAAGCCTTTTTAATCCATTAAGCTCACCTCGCATATTAGAATCCCCATCATAGCCTTGGCCTCTAAGTCTTGAAAGTGATAATCTAAGTACACCGAAGAAATCATCAATAGATCTTTTCAAACATTGTGCAGAAGTCTCACTTACATGCAGAAGTCCAAGAAACCATTCTGTCACTTCTCCACCATTGCTCACAAATCTCAAAACCACGACCATTTGCTCTTTCACCGAACAATCCCGAGCTTCGTCAATCAGAAGAGAAAACTTCTTCTTTTCGATTTCATTAAGAATAACTTTTATAGTCTCTTTTCCACAAGCATCAATAAGCTCCCTTTGAATTGAACTACAAGTCATTTGATTATTTTTTGCGGCATTGGATTGCATGACCTTATTCACATCCTCATTATTCTCATAATACCATGCTACAAGTTCAAGAAAATTACCTCGATTCATTGAGGTTTCTAATTCATCATGTCCACGGAAAGCTAATCCTTGCCCTAGAAGATATCGAATCACTTTTAGAACCGCTGTTAATCGAGTACGATACTGAACCTCCATTGTTTTTAGTTGTTGATGACATCACGTAATCCACATTCTCCCTTTGATTTTGAAACATTCTTACTTGCATTCTACAACCATTATGTGTGCTATTTACACCTCCTATATGCTCAACATATTTTGCAAAGCTTTTTTCCAATTTGTACACCCAATTACTGTAAATGTATCACCCTTAGCCTTTTGATCTTTGAACAAATAGCAAAACAAGCAAAAAGCAGCATCTTTAGATATACTATACTTTAACCAGTCTTTATATTTTGAAAACTATGCTTCTTGAAACTTCTGTTGGAAATGCCCTAGTCCCGAGGCATTGGTCCTTGTGTTTGTATAATACATTTGTACATTAATGTAAACTTTATGTATTATACAATTTGTGTCAAGGAGATAAAGACATTAATCTATTTATTATATGTCTTATGCTATATTTTAAATAGAGTATCCAATGGACATATCCATATCCATGTTGTCAAGTGTCATGCACTTGGCAGTAAGACTATGGACAGGGAAAACGATATGGCCATAAAGTTATCCGTAGTCAGCTCCAATCATGGGATTGAATGGAACTAAAGACTATCATCAGCCTGGTTGCATGGCGGTGTCTTACTGGTCATAGAACATGGAATGTCAACCAGGTTAATGGGTACATGCAAAAAGGGCATGGTACTGGATTGATCCACTTAACGGGAATCTACATGGTATAGTATCACAAATGATTCTCGCGTAGTACTTGTATAAGTCCTTTGACCGGACCATATGATGGTGCTGCATGTGAAGTGGCACACTTTGGTGTACGCCTAACGGGCCTGTAAAAGGGTACCAAGTATGGGTACGTTCGGGTGTGTTAGTGAACATGGCAGTGCTATGGATATGTAGAAGGGAATGTCACTCAGTGATTCACTGAGACGATATCACTGGCCTCTTGAAGAATGTTACTGATAAATGTGCGGCCGCACCCAAACAAGATTCGATCTTGTTTGTGAGCATCAGTTCATTCGATATCAAGTAAAGGTCCAGACACAAAGAGGGTGATACTTCCATGCCTCTGTGTTAGACACCGATATCAGCGACATGGGATTTACAAGTTCAAACTACAGGGTTACGTTTTCAGTTAGACTGCTTACTCCGTCTTAATTAGGGGCTGTAGTGGCTTGCTAGAGCCCGCCTGCAGTCTGTGGGCCTTGGCCCACTACCAACATAAAGACGGGCCCATTGGATCGTACACATTGAACGTCTGGACTTCAACTAGTCGGATTAAGTGTGTACTTGGAGTATACACATTTGAAGAGAGAGAGATTTATTAATTATATTATATGAATCAATTGGATTGATCAAAGTTATATAATTAATATTTATTTTGGCCTTTTCATAATTAATTCAATGAATTAATTTATGGGATTATTTCCTAGGTGGAAATATTATTATACATGTATAGGTTTACATGTATCTCAATTTATGTATGTTTAATTTAATCCCTTGATTAAATTAATAGGTTAAATGAATTTTAATTTAAATGTATGTAATATATTATATGGTCTAATATATAAGCATAAATGTTAAAGTAAAGTTGCATTTGAAATTAATTAAATCAAAGGAATTAAAATTGGGCTTAAGACTTAAAATGAATATTCCTACATGGATTGGAATTGTGTTGGCCAAAATTATGGTGGTGAAATGGGAGAAGAATGTGAGTCATTTTGTTGGACAAAATGTTATGATGAAATGGTGAGTCATGGTAGACTTTATGGTAGCAAAGTTGGACTTTCCATCTTTGGATATTTTTTGTCATTCTTATGGTAAGAATAAAAGGAAAACATATCCCACCATTTCATCCTCACTTGGCCGAATGCTCATAGCATGAATGAGTCATTGTTTTGACAAAATTATGATGATTAAGGTGATGACTCATGGTGTGAGTCATTAGGTTGAAAATGGGGTAGCAAAGTTGGACTTTGCTTTCTCTTTTCGCCATCATCTTTATTCTTCTTTTATTGATTTTAGAAGAATGATTTTTAATCATCTTTTGAGAATGGTGGCCGCCCCTCTCTCCCTCTCTTCTTGTCATCCGAGTTGCTAGCAGGGGTTTCGGTCCGAGAGCCGTTCGTGTACGCATCGGTGGAGGAAATCTACACTTGATTTCTGCAGTCCGCATCCGTCTCTTAGAGAGACCTTGTGGTAAGTTTTTGAAACTCTTCTCTTTATGCTTTAAGTTTTTGATTTCCACATCGTAAGCTCCTGGGACTGGATTCCAGGAAATCGACGCATATTTCCGCTTTTATCGGTCGGTTTCCCATGACGAATCCCAACAGTGGTATCAGAGCGGGCTTTTGATCCGTGGAAATCTTTAACTTGGCGGATCCCATGTTTTAAAATTGGAGATTTCTTGTGGACGGGATTCTTTTGGTTTCGGGTTTGTGATTTTGCCCGTTGAATTTTGCAAATGGAAAATCATGTTGCATATGGTCTATGCTAGGTTTTATTTTCTATTTGTGATTTTCTTGTTTATGGAATTTTATTTTGCATATTTGTTATATGCTATATTTAATTTTCCATTGTTGAAATTTTATTTCTTGGTGATTTAATTTCATGTTGTTTTTATTTATTCTGAAACATCACGGACCGTTTTGGGTCGGAACGGGGGCAGCAACCGCTGCCTGCGGCGCTGGGCGCCATAGGCAGCAGCTGCTACTGGCCAGCAGTAGGCTACTTCTGGGCAGCAGCGCGTGCCGGGCCCAAATTTGGATTTTACGGGATTTGTTTTGGGCCGGGCTGAGTTTTAAAATTTTAATTAATTTTAAAAATGATGCGTGTTTAAATTTTGGTAATTTTATGCGCGTGGGGTTTTCCAATTTTAATTGGTTTTAAAATTGTGTGTGTTTACATTTTGGAAATTTTATGCGCATGTTTTATGAATGAAATTTATTTTTCGTTCATGCGATATTAATTTTGGAAAAATTAATACGGTTAATTGAAATTGGTTCGGGTTTTCTTGGCACGATTACCCAGACGGCTAATTTTGGAATTCATGGTTTCCCAATTGGATTAGGAGCAATTTTGCCTTGGTTGGAGGCCCAAAGCCCGCTCGGGTTTAGAACCATGATAAGCCAAAATTTGGCGATTTCAAAATAATGGCTATGGACATAATTGAAATGGGATTAATTCATGCATTTAACATGTTTATAAATTGTATGTATTGGATACTGTTGGGATTCGTCATTGGAAAATAACGTGGCGCAGCGGAAAATACACCGTTTAAAATTTCCTAGAATCCACCTATCGTGTCCAATTACCATTGATTAGAATAAAATCAAATAAGAATCAAGAGAGATTAACTCACCGGATTCGTCTCCTCTAGAGACTGCTGCAGAATCGTTTCTTGAAACTGCGATCTCCAAAGTCCGGTGCACGACCAACTATTGAGCGGGAACCGGTGCTAGCCGAAGACGCGAAGGAATGGAGGTTTAATGCTGGGATTTTTGGCTGTTTTGGAGCTGCTATTGGTAGCTGAAATTTCCAGCAATTAATTAGAGTTGAATTAGGTTTTTATTCCTTAAGTGTGCCCTTTTATAGACACCTTGTCTAATTGGGTTCTAATTAGGTTAATTAAACCCAAGCCCACTAGGATTATAATTACATAAATAAACTTTAATTAAAAAGTATATACTATGTAATTTAATTCCATTTGGCTAAATTTAATTACCCCTAAATAAAATTAAATCACACTTAAGCTAATACAATACATGTATTTAATTTTCCTACTTAGGAAAATTATTTAATTAATTGTTTACTTTATGTAATTCAATTAATTGATAAATTAATTAATTACATTATGTAAACTTATTAATTAAATTAAATTCAACCCAATGTCAATTAATTACCTTGACACCGAATGTCAACTAATTAATTAACGCATTCGTTCCAATGTACATTACATGTACAATTTCTATAAGTTCCAGCTCAGTTGATCTATGTGCACGATCCTATGGGTCTGTCTTTATGTTGGCAGTAGGCCCAAGGCCCACAGACTGTAAGTGGGTTCTAGCAAACCATTACAGCCCCCAATTAAGACAGAGATGCAGCAGTCTTTAGAAGACACTCACCCGGTAGTAATCTCATACTGTCCTTTGCCTAACGATATCGATATGAATAAACAAGAGGCATGGTGTCCGTCATCCTCTTCTGTTGTTTATTATATTTCTTGATCTTGAGTTGACTGATTAATCAAATAAGCAACCAACTTATTTGGGTATGGCCATACACTTATCAGTCCCACTCATCAAGTGGCCAATGATATCATCTCGGTGTTACCCGAGTGGCAATTCCATCACTTCATCATCAATATCAACATGTTCACCGGTCCACCCAATCATACCCATATTTAGCATCCTTTTACAGACCTGTTAGGCGTATGTCAAAGTAAATCGGATTCCATATCGATATTATAATGAAATCTGGTCTGAGGACAAAAGAGACCTACTCAAGAAAGACCTATGACGTGACAACCATGTGGCTTTCTTGTGCGGATCGATCCAGTCCCATGTCAACGACATGTACCTATATTCATGACTGACTATACAAGTACTAAGGCTAGTTAAGAACTACCATACAGTCATCGAATATACAAGTCTGTGGTTCTATTCGTTCCCACAATTAGAACAGACCTGGGATAGGTTTTATGATTATCAATCAATGGATACTCTACTCATATTATAGCACAAGATATAAATGAAATAGATTAATTGCCTTTATTAATGTGACACAAATAATGTATTTATACAATGAGTCTTAATGTATAATACAAAATACAAGAATCCAATGCCCTAAGAACTAGGGCACACCAACAATCTCCCACTTGCACTAGTTCCAAGTGGGCAATGCCCTAATTCCTATAGATCTGGTATGACCATCGTGCTGTGTCTGCAACAGCGCTTTGGCCAATGGATCAGCGACATTATTCTTGGTGTCAACCCTCTGCAATGATATGTCACCTATGTTCACGATCTCCCGAATGAGGTGAAACTTTCTGAGTACATGTTTGGATCTCTTGTGTGACCAGGGCACCTTAGCTTGTGCGATGGCCCCGTTGTTGTCACAAAAACATCAACTGGGTCTAGGATAGTGGGCACTATTCCCAACTCAGTTATGACTTTCTTGATCCAAACGGCTTCTTTGAGCTTCGCACGCAGCTATGTACTCAGCTTCCATTGTAGTGTCAGCAATGGTGGTCTGCTTTGAGGACCTCTAACTAATGGCACCGCCATTCAAGAGAAAAACATAACCAGACTATGACTAGTTCTCATCCTTATCGGTCTCAAAGCTTGCATCAGTGTAACCTGACACTACCAGCTCATCTTGACCTCTATACACTAAGAAAGCATCCTTAGTCCGGTTAAGGTACTTCAAGATTGCCTTGACTGCCTTCTAGTGTTCCTCACCAGGGTACGACTGGTACCGGCTAGCCATACTTAGTGCAAACACGACATCAGGCCTCGTACATAACATGGAGTACATGATAGACCCAATAGCAGATGCGTAAGGGATCTTTTCCATGTTCTCCCGATCCTTCTTTGTTTTAGGACCATCCTTCTTACTCAGCTTCAACCCATGGCGCATAGGCAAGAAACCTTTCTTTGCCTTGTCCATGCTGAATCCTTTCAGAACCTTGTCAATGTACGTGGCCTGACTTAGGCCTAGAAGCCGATTGGATCTATCTCTGTAGATCCTGATCTCTAAGATCGTCTCATCTTCGCCTAAGTCCTTCATTGCGAAGCACCTGCTCAACCACTGCTTAACCCTTGCAGTGTTGGTATGTCACTTCCAATGATAAGGATGTCGTCAACATACAGCACTAGGACGGTGGAAACGCTCCCACTAACCATCTTATACACACAGGGCCTTTAACTTGAAACACCACTTGCAACCTATCACCTTAGCACCCAGAAATGGATCCACCAAGTTCCATACTTGGTTATCGTGCATAGATTGCATCTCAGCCTCCATGGCTTTGCACCATTGATCTGAGTGTGGGCTTTCAACAGCCTCCTGATAGGTCTTAGGCTCCTCTTGGTCAACGACCATAAGGTCCCTATCATCAGTCACGAGAAAGCCGGACCTCTCTGGCTGATGACATGTCCTACCAGACCTTCTAAGATCCTGTGCAACCATTTCTGGTTCCTCAATTTCTTGAGTAGTCAGATTGGTTCCCAAAGCATCCTCAGTAGTAGCTGCAGGAGTTTGTGAGTCTTGAACTTCTGAAAGTTCAACATTACTCCCACTGTCTCTCTTGGAAAGGAATTCCTTCTCCAAGAAGACTGCATTTCTGGCTATGAAAACTTTATTTTCGGCTGGATCATAGAAGTAATAACCCTTAGTTTCCTTAGGGTAACCCACAAACTGGCACTTGACAGATTTGGACTCGAGTTTGCCACTTGTCAATTTCTTAACATGTGCATCACAGCCCCAAATCTTCAAGAATGAAACATTGGGCTTTCGGCCTTTCCATAGTTCATATGGTGTTCCCTCAACTGCCTTGCTTGGTGTATTGTTAAGAATGTAAGCAGCTGTCTCTAAAACATATCCCCAAAAGGAGACAGGGAGTGTAGCATGACTCATCATGGAGTGGACCATGTCAAGTAAGGTCCTATTCCTCCTTTCTGACACTCCATTCCACTGGGGTGTACCAGGAGGAGTGAGTTGGGATATGATCCCACACTCTCTCAAAAACGAGTCAAAATCTTGGCTCAAATATTCACCCCCTCGGTCAGACCGAAGTGCTTTTATTTTCTTGCCAAGTTGGTTTTCTACTTCATTCTTAAAGTCCTTGAACCTTTGGAGAGTCTCAGACTTATGCTTCATCAGATACACGTAACCGTATCTGCTGAAGTCATCCGTGAAGGTGACGAAGTACAGAAAACCAGATCTAGCACTAGTGCTCATTGGGCCACATACATCGGAATGTATTAGCTCCACTAGCTCTGAGGCCCTTTCAGCAGTCTTGCTAAAAGGCGCCTTTGTCATCTTGCCTCTCAAACAAGATTCGCATGTGTCATAAGACTGGTTGTCAAATGACCCTAGCACTCCACTAGAGTGAAGCCTAGCTATGCGCTTCTCATTTATATGGCCAAGTCGACAATGCCAGATGTAAGTAGGATTAATTTCATTTTGTTTAATCCTTTTAGTATTTATGTTATCGATTGAACTTTCACGTTTTAGATCAAGGATATATAAGCCATTTTCAAGAAATGCTGTTCCATAAATAATATTGCCACATTGCATAGAAATTCTACCATGTCCAATATTAAATACAAAACCAGAAATATCCAACAAAGAAACAGAAATAATATTCCTGCACATCGCAGGTACAAAATAACAGTTTCTTAGTTCCAAAACAAGTCCATTAGGCATCTCCAAGAAATAATCTCCGATCTCCATGGCCTGAACTCGAGCACCATTTCCGACTCGAAGATCTACTTCTCCAGATCCTAATAATCTCCTATTTCTTAGACCCTGCACATTTGAACAAATGTGAGATCCACATCCAGTGTCCAAGACCTAAGATGTAGAAATAGCCAGATTAATCTCAACAACATAAATACCTGAAGCAGCAGTTTTGCCCTTCAGTTGCTCCCTTAGCTTTGGACATGAGCTCTTCCAGTGCCCCTTCTTATGACATTCATGGCAAACATCGTCAGGAGAGGCAACCCTTGCTTTAGGTTGGGCCACCACCTTTTTGCCCTTAGCCTTGGCCTTTTGGGCCTTAGCCTTGGCCTTAGATTTGGCCTTTCCCTTAGCAATGGGCGAATTTCCCTTGTTCACCAGCAATACTCCAGGAGTCTTCTTAAGAGACTGCTCAGCAAGCTTGAGCATGCCATGCAGCTCAACAACCGATTTATCCAACCCTTGCATATGGTAATTCATGATAAACTGGTTGTAAGACTCAGGAAGTGACCCGAGAATAATGTCTGTTGCCAAGTCCTGCGGAACTGCAGAGCCGAGGTGGGCAAGTGTATCAATATACCCTTCAACTTTAGCACATGAATGCTAACAGAAGTCCCAGCTGCCATCACAGTCGTGCAAAGTGCCTTAGTTGTCAGGTAACGTTCCTGACGAGCCTGATCTTGGAACATCTTTTTAAGCTGATCCATCATCTCATAAGCATGCTCATCCATGAATTGCTTCTGAAGATCAGAAGCCATGGTACCCAGCATAAGGCACGAGACATCTCGGTCATCCCTCACATGCCGATCGTACTGCTCCACCATCGCCGTGGTGATGCCTCGACCTGCGGAGGGCCAGCTGGTAAAGGAGCATTCAGTACATACTCCTTAGACTCCTGTCTAAGAACTATTTGTAAGTTCCTAGCCCAGTCCAGGAAGTTAGTCCCCGAAAGCTTCTCCTTCTCCAAGAGTGACCTAAGTGAGAGTGAGTTGTTGTTTGTTGCAGCCATTTAAATTGCTTAACTGAAATGGGATTATCTACATGGAAGAAATCATTGCTTGAGTTAGAAATAAAGGACTTTTAAGCCAATTCAAATTAATAATCCGATTTTAATTTGTTTGTTGGTGTTGTTAATTGGCTGACTTGACCAAGATCCACAACTTATCAATGACTGGCCGAACTAGGGCTCGCTAACCAACCATTGAGTCGTTTGGTAGGACAACCTATCCAATCCTTCCACGAAGGACTCTTGGTTTGATGAGCTTATTGACACTTTACCCATCTGTGCTTAGGGCCAGCTCTGAGCTAATGCTACCCATGTTGAGTCAAACCACCATTCACATGTTAACCATACCAAGTATCTTAACCCTCGACGGCCCACCGAATACTACAATATACCCAGCTAGGGCATGGCGCACATTGCAGCATCAATGGGAGGAAGAGGTGTGAATGTGGGAAGCACTTTTACGCGACTCAATATTTTAATTTCCGGATTATAATTAAGTGATACGGCTTAGCATGCATAAACGCGGGTAATAATTTGGTGATCCATACATCCATATTATATGAAAAATGCAATAGCATACTTAATTTAAAATAAATGAGATCCTATGGGCCTTTAATTACAACCTAATGAAAAACTAGATATCCTATCTAATTCTTCATGGGCCGGACTGCAATCCTTCTTGGACTCCCACCATGGACTTGCTCCATTTGGGCCTTCCTCCGTACTTGATGCAATTACAATAATTTTGTAAAATAAAATCTATTCTAAAATTACATCAAAATAAAAAAATGGCACGCAGGCCATATTTCCCAAAATTAAATTACAACCGATAATAATTTAGGGCCCATAGAACTCAACATAACATTTCAAACAAAGTACCTATCGTGCACATACATACCAATATGATGCATGATCATGGCATTGCAAATTATAAATATAAATGTTAAGCCGAGTTACTTAGGGTGAAATCGCCAATTTTAACAAATGTGACTAAGGCCCATAAAGGCCCAATGGATAACATCCATAAATGCAAAATTAACAATTTTGCTCCCACTTGAATTTGGGTTGTCACAAATTTAAAATTTAGCTCTCCCAATTTTAACCGGTGTCACGGTTTATTGGGCCAATTTCACAAAGTCCATATTAAATTTAATATGCAAACAATTAAATTAAATATGCATGCCAACAAAATAAATAATTTAAACACAAATTAATTTAAAAAAATTTAATTTAATTTGCATTAGGGTCCAGATAAAAAAAATACCCGCAAAATCCAAAACCGAACCCGAAACCCACGTGCTGCCGTCCGGGGACAGCAGCGCTGCCTCGCGGCAGCCTGCTGCGGCAAGCAGCAGCGCCCACAATTGGAATCGCAATTGCGATTCAAATTGTGGCCAAACAATAATATTCCTTTTTTTTTTCACCATAAAAAAAATCCATCAAAATTAAATAGTCAATAAACAATAATTTTTAAGATGGAAACCAATTAGGGAAAATAATCAAAAACTCCAATCCAAAAATTCTAGGGTTTATCAAAACCAAAACCAATTGAATAAAAACCCTAAAACCACAAACTTGAAACCCATTCTTTCTTCAAGAATGCTTTCAAGAACCAATTCCAATCAATCTAATGGACAAAACCTAGGCTTTGATACCACTGTTGGGATTCGTCATTGGAAAAATAACGTGGCGCAGCGGAAAATACACCGTTTAAAATTTCCTAGAATCCACCTATCGTGTCCAATTACCATTGATTAGAATAAAATCAAATAAGAATCAAGAGAGATTAACTCACCGGATTCGTCTCCTCTAGAGACTGCTGCAGAATCGTTTCTTGAAACTGCGATCTCCAAAGTCCGGTGCACGACCAACTATTGAGTGGGAACCGATGCTAGCCGAAGACGCGAAGGAATGGAGGTTTAATGCTGGGATTTTCCGCTGTTTTGGAGCTGCTATTGGTGACTGAAATTTCCAGCAATTAATTAGAGTTGAATTAGGTTTTTATTCCTTAAGTGTGCCCTTTTATAGACACCTTGTCTAATTGGATTCTAATTAGGTTAATTAAACCCAAGCCCACTAGGATTATAATTACATAAATAAACTTTAATTAAAAAGTATATACTATGTAATTAATTCCATTTGGCCAAATTTAATTACCCCTAAATAAAATTAAATCACACTTAAGTTAATACAATACATGTATTTAATTTTCCTACTAAGGAAAATTATTTAATTAATTGTTTACTTTATGTAATTCAATTAATTGATAAATTAATTAATTACATTATGTAAACTTATTAATTAAATTAAATTCAACCCAATGTCAATTAATTACCTTGACACCGAATGTCAATTAATTAATTAATTAACGCATTCCTTCCAATGTACATTACATGTACAATTTCTATAAGTTCCAGCTCAGTTGATCTATGTGCACGATCCTATGGGTCTGTCTTTATGTTGGCAGTAGGCCCAAGGCCCACAGACTGTAAGTGGGTTCTAGCAAACCATTACAGCCCCCAATTAAGACAGAGATGCAGCAGTCTTTAGAAGACACTCACCCGGTAGTAATCTCATACTATCCTTTGCCTAACGATATCGATATGAATAAACAAGAGGCATGGTGTCCGTCATCCTCTTCTGTTGTTTATTATATTTCTTGACCTTGAGTTGACTGATTAATCAAATAAGCAACCAACTTATTTGGGTATGGTCATACACTTATCAGTCCCACTCATCAAGTGGCCAATGATATCATCTCGGTGTTACCCGAGTGGCAATTCCATCACTTCATCATCAATATCAACATGTTCACCGGTCCACCCAATCATACCCATATTTAGCATCTTTTTACAGACCTGTTAGGCGTATGTCAAAGTAAATCGGATTCCATATCGATATTATAATGAAATCTGGTCTGAGGACAAAAGAGACCTACTCAAGAAAGACCTATGACGGGACAACCATGTGGCTTTCTTGTGCGGATCGTTCCAGTCCCATGTCAACGACATGTACCTATATTCATGACTGACTATACAAGTACTATGGCTAGTTAAGAACTACCATACAGTCATCGAATATACAAGTCTGTGGTTCTATTCGTTCCCAAGATTAGAACAGACCTGGGATAGGTTTTATGATTATCAATCAATGGATACTCTACTCATATTATAGCACAAGATATAAATGAAATAGATTAATTGCCTTTATTAATGTGACACAAATAATGTATTTATACAATGAGTCTTAATGTATAATACAAAATACAAGAATCCAATGCCCTAAGAACTAGGGCACACCAACAGATACGTGTATGTATGATTAAATGCTTGAATGGATGTTTTGGGCCTTATTTATTTGGGTTGTAATATTCTTTTGGTAAATACGGCCTACGGGCCATTTTCTTTTTATGTAATTTTATTTTATTTGTTTATTATGAAATTATGTAAAGAAGAAGCCGATTGGATTGGCGTGCTAGAAGGATGAGGATGCGGCCCACCTGATGCCGTTCTAGTATAGGTTTACTAGAAATATATTAGGAGAATGTATTTATGTACATGTGAGAATGTATGTACAAACCCAATTTCACCCGCCTATGCATCTAAGCCGTTATTAATTGAATCTAATAACCAAAAGGTAATTACTATGTCTCTTAAAAGTGCTTCCCTCATTCATAACCTACTCGAAGTGGGGATAGGCCAGCTGTAGACCAACCCTCGTTGGATGCACTGGAGTATCATCATTTTGTATTGGGTTGGAGTATTGGTTACTTTAACACTTGGATGGAGGTTTTGACTTAGCGTGGGTAGTAGGATGTTCCTAGCCCTAAGCACAGATGGGTAAGTGCCAACAGACCCATCAAACCGAGAGTCCCTAGGTTGGGATTGGACGGCGTTCCTACCTAAAAAATTAGGGTATAGTTGTTCCAGGCCCTCGTCTGGCTATATCTTGATATAATATGGATCTCGGCCCATGAGCCCAACAACTTGAGTTAATTAATAACATGATTCATTATTAATTATAATATGGGAAGAACAAGTTTAGTCCTTTATTAACACTCGTAAATTTTTTCTGTGTAGAAACCAATGGCTACGTATGATACTTTATCACTGCGATCTTTCTTGGAATGGGACAAGCTTTCTGGCCCTAACTTTTGGGACTGGGCTATGAACTTAAGGAAAGTTCTAAGACAAGAGTCTAAAAAGTATGTGCTCGAAAAGCCTGTACCGGCTGTGCCAACGGGAAGTAATCTGCCGGCTGCCCAGCTGGAGGAATACTTGGCACATGTAAAAGATAACCGGGATGTGACATGCTTGATGTTGGCTAGTATGGTTCCTGAATTGCAAAAGCAGTTCATGGATCATCAGGCCTTTGCTATGATGACAACTCTTAACGAGATGTTTTATGAGCAAGCTTATCAGGAAAGGTACCTGATCCACAAGGCATTTCGCAGCTGTAAGATGGGAGGCGGGACATCTGTGAGTGCACACGTGCTCAAGATGAAGGGCTATCTGGATAATTTAGCCCGTCTCGGAACGCCTATCTCACGGGGACTGGCGGTTAACATGATTCTGGCTTCTTTACCGGATTCTTATGATCAATTCATCCTAAACTTTTACAAGCAAGGGATGGACCGTACTGTTAGTGAGCTGCATTGGATGCTTTAGCTCGTTGAACTGTCGATCAAGAAGACTCCGCCGGTACTTGAGGTTAACAAGGGGAAACCTCCTCTTGCTAAAGGCAAGGCAAAGGCCAAGGCCAAGGCTAAGGAAGCCAAGGCTAAAAAGGCTAAAGCCCAGCCCAAGGCCCATTCCAAGGATGTCTGCTTCGGTTGTAAGCAGGCTGGACATTGGAAAAGATCGTGTCCCAAGCTTTTGGGAGAGAACAGGAAGACGCAAGGCGTGTCTTCATCAGGTATATATGTCATAGACATTAACCTCTGTTTCAACATCTTATGTATTAGATACTAGATGTGGTTCTCACATTTGTTGTAATGTGCAGGGACTTAAGAATAGAAGATCACTGGGATCGGGACAAGTGGACTTGTGGGTCAGAAATGGAGCAAGGGTTACTGCCATAGAGATCAGCAGGACCAGCTTATGATGCCTAGTAGATTAGTTTTGTTACTAAAACTATGTTATTTTGTACCTGTTTTGTACAGGAATATTATTTCTGTTTCAGTTTTGGATATTTCTGGATGTACATTTACTATTGGTAATAGTAAAAAGGGTTTATCTAGAAAAGAATTATTTTATGGAGTAGCTCTGTTAAATAATGTCTTTTATATCCTGGATCTAAATGAAACTAATCATGTCTATAATATATATACTTAAAGGTTTAAGCCTAACGAACTTAATCCGGTTTACCTTTGGCATTGTCATTTAGGCCACATAAACAAGAAGCACATAGCTAGGCTTCACATAGCTTGAATCCTAGGATCATTTGACATGGAGTCACTTGATATATGCGAGTCTTGTTTATAAGGTAAAATGACTAAAGAACCTTTTAGCAAGGAGGCTAAAAGGGTCGCTAGCTTATTGGACCTAATGCCTTGAGATGTATATGGACCGACAAGCATAGCAACCAGGGGTGAACATCTATACTTCATATCCTTGACAGACGATTTCATCAGAAATGGCTATGCCTATGTAATGAAATATAAGTCTGAGACCCTTGATAGGTTCGAGGGATTGAGGAACGAAGTACAGAACCAACTAGGCAGAAATATCAAAGCCTTTCGGTTGGACCGAGGTGGTGAGCATATAAGCCTATAGTTTGACTCATTTTGAGAGAGCATGGAATAGTTCCACAGCTCACTCCTCCAGGAACACCATAATGGAATGGGGTGTCCGAACAGAGGAATAGGACCCTGTTAGACGTGGTCCGCTCAAATGATGAGTCATGCCTCTCTCCCAATTAGTTGTAAAGGATACGCTCTTGAGACAATGGCTCTCATTTTCAATTATACTCCGAGTAAGGCTTTGGAAAAGACCCCATTTGGAATATGGACGGGCAGGGTGCCTAATGTGTCTTTCTTACAGATTTGGGGTTGTTATACACAAGTCAAGAAATTGACTGTGAGCAAAACTAGCACCCAAAACCGACTAATGCCTGTTTGTGAGCTACCCTAGGGAAACCAAAGGGTATTACTTCTACAACCCCGCTGAGAACAAGGTTTTCATGGCACGAAAGGGGGTCCTTCTTGAAAAGGGGTTTCTTTCCAAGAAAGACAGTGGGAGCGATATTGAACTCAGGGAAGTTCAAAGCTCAGAAACTCGTGAAAAGGATAACTCGGAGACCAGGGTGAAGCTGCCAAAAGAAGAAGCACCAGCCCAGGTCACACAAGGACCTAAAAGGTATGGTAGGGATCATCAGGAACATGAGAAACATCGGTTTTTTGTTTCTGATGATTACGCTCTTTTGTCTTGTATGAAGAGGAGCTCAAAACCTACTAGTAGGCTATAGCTAGCCCACTGTCTGCCATGGTGGTGGATTTGCAAGCTATGTATGATAATCAGGTTTGGAACCTGGTTGATCCACCTCCAGGTGCTAAGGTAATAGGTTGCAAATGGTGCTATAAGCTATAGGTCGACAATACCTTTAAGGGTGTGTATAAGAGGTTTAGTGGGAGCATAGTAACTTTCCTCGTATTATACATGGATGGCATCCTTCTGATTGGAAGCGACATACCAGCACTACAAGGGAATTGTAATGGTTGAGTACGTGCTTCGCAATGAAGGACTTAGGCGAAGCTGAGACGATCCTAGGGATCAGGATCTACAGGGATAGATCCAATCGGCTTCCAGGCCTAAGTCAGGCCAAGTACATAGACATAGTTCTGAAAAGATTCAGCATGGACCAGGCTAAGAAAGGTTTCTTGCCAATGGGTCATGAGCTGAAACTTAGCAAGAAGTACTGTCCTAAGACAAGGCAGGATAGGGAGAACATGAATTGGTTCTATATGCTTCGGCTATAGGATCAATCATGTACTCCATGCTATGTACAAGACCTGATGTCAGCTTTGCACTAAGTATGATGAGCCGGATCCTGAGTGGATCACTGGTAGGCTGTCAAAGCAATCATGAAGTACCTTAACCGGACTAAGGATAGCTTCTTAGTGCATGAAAGTCAGGAAGAGCAGTCAGTTACTAGGTACACTGATGCAAGCTTCCAGACCGACTAGGATGAATATAAGTCGCAGTATAGGTATGTGTTCATGCTAAATGGTGGTGGTGTTGTTGGAGAGGCTCCAAGTAATCGACCATTGCGGTTTCTATCACAGGAACTGAGTACATTGCAACGTGTGACATAACTAGGGAAGCTATGTGGATAGAGAAGTTTATCACGGAACTGGGGATAGTATCCACTATCCGGGCACCAGTTGATATCTTCTATGACAACGCGGGGCTGTTGCACAAGCTATGTGCCCCGGTCACACATATACACGAAGCATGAACTCAGGGAGTTTCACCTATTACGAGAAATCACTGAGGGGGTGACATCTCATTACAAAGAAAGGACACCAAAGACAATGTCGCAGATCTTTTGACCAACATGCTTGGCTATACCTATGCACGAAGGTTATTCTAGATCTATAGGGATTAGACCCATGCCTAGTAGGTACTAGTGCAAGTGGGAGATTGTTGGAAATGCCCTAGTCCCGAGGCATTGGTCCTTGTGTTTGTATAATACATTTGTACATTAATGTAAACTTTATGTATTATACAATTTGTGTCAAGGAGATAAAGGCATTAATCTATTTATTATATGTCTTATGCTATATTTTAAATAGAGTATCCAATGGACATATCCATATCCATGTTGTCAAGTGTCATGCACTTGGCAGTAAGACTATGGACCGGGAAAATGATATGGCCATAAAGTTATCCGTAGTCAGCTCCAATCATGGGAATGAATGGAACTAAAGACTATCATTAGCCTGGTTGTATGGCGGTGTCTTACCGGTCATAGAACATGGAATGTCAACCAGGTTAATGGGTACATGCAAAAAGGGCATGGTACTGGATTGATCCACTTAACGGGAATCTACATGGTATAGTATCACAAATGATTCTCGCGTAGTACTTGTATAAGTCCTTTGACCGGACCATATGATGGTGCTGCATGTGAAGTGGCACACTTTGGTGTACGCCTAACGGGCCTGTAAAAGGGTGGCAAGTATGGGTACGTTCGGGTGTGTTAGTGAACATGGCAGTGCTATGGATATGCAGAAGGGAATGTCACTCAGTGATTCACTGAGACGATATCACTGGCCTCTTGAAGAATGTTACTGATAAGTGTGCGGCCGCACCCAAACAAGATTCGATCTTGTTTGTGAGCATCAGTTCATTCGGTATCAAGTAAAGGTCCAGACACAAAGAGGGTGATACTTCCATGCCTCTGTGTTGGACACCGATATCAGCGACATGGGATTTACAAGTTCAAACTACAGGGTTACGTTTTCAGTTAGACTGCTTACTCTATCTTAATTGGGGGCTACAGTGGCTTGCTAGAGCCCGCCTGCAGGCTATGGGCCTTGGCCCACTGCCAACATAAAGACGGACCCATTGGATCATACATATTGAACGTCTGGACTTCAACTAGTCAGATTAAGTGTGTACTTGGAGTATACACGTTTGAAGAGAGAGAGATTTATTAATTATATTATATGAATCAATTGGATTGATCAAAGTTATATAATTAATATTTATTTTGGCCTTCTCATAATTAATTCAATGAATTAATTTATGGGATTATTTCCTAGGTGGAAATATTATTATAAATGTATAGGTTTACATGTATCTCATTTTATGTATGTCTAATTTAATCCCTTGATTAAATTAATAGGTCAAATGAATTTTAATTTAAATGTATGTAATATATTATATGGTATAATATATAAGCATACATGTTAAAGTAAAGTTGCATTTGAAATTAATTAAATCATAGGAATTAAAATTGGGCTTAAGACTTAAAATGAATATTCCTACATGGATTGGAATTGTGTTGGCCAAAATTATGGTGGTGAAATGGGAGAAGAATGTGAGTCATTTTGTTGGACAAAATGTTATGATGAAATGGTGAGTCATGGTAGACTTTATGATAGCAAAGTTGGACTTTGCATCTTTGGATATTTTTTGTCATTCTTATGGTAAGAATAAAAGGAAAACATATCCCACCATTTCATCCTCACTTGGCCGAATACTCATAGCATGAATGAGTCATTGTTTTGACAAAATTATGATGATTAAGGTGATGACTCATAGTGTGAGTCATTAGGTTGAAAGTGGGGTAGCAAAGTTGGACTTTGCTTTCTCTTTTCGCCATCATCTTTATTCTTCTTTTATTGATTTTAGAAGAATGATTTTTAATCATCTTTTGAGAATGGTGGCCGCCCCTCTCTCCTTCTCTTCTTGTCATCCGAGTCGCTAGCACGGGTTTCGGTCCGAGAGCCGTTCGTGTACGCATCGGTGGAGGAAATCTACACTTGATTTCTGCAGTCCACATCCGTCTCTTAGAGAGACTTTGTGGTAAGTTTTTTAAACTCTTCTCTTTATGCTTTAAGTTTTTTATTTCCACATCTTAACCTCCTGGGACCGGATTCCAGGAAATCGATGCGTATTTCCGCTTTTATCGGTCGGTTTCCCGTGACAAATCCCAACAACTTCCTCTTATATCCATACTTATCAGTAGTAAATGGAAATTTGTGCCCAAATGGTTGACAAGGGCCTTTCAATAGATATTGCCTTCTCAACCGTGCTCTCATTTCAAAAGGATAACTATCAATAGGTTTACGCAATCCCGTGTTAGCAATGATAACATCATTTGATATTTCCACTTCTAATCGGACTCTTTTATCACAATCTTCCTCATTTGGTTTCTTTGAGGAGGATGAACCAACATTTTGGTTTCTTTTAGTCTTAGTAATAAATTTATCCATATTGACCTAGGACAAGTATACAAAAATAATAATAAGATTTTAATTCAACTTAATCACAAAATCAAATTCACTATATAAGCATGCTTATCTCTAATACTAACTCAATTCAATCAACTAAAGTTACTAAATTACTAAAGTATGAACCCTAAATTGAGTTTCACAATCAACTAAATTAATCAAATAAACTGTAATTAAGTGTGCAAGACAACTAATAATTAATTTATCAATTTGTAATCCTTAACCCTAAAAGAAAATTTAACATAAAACTTTCAAAATAAAATGCTATTATTTGATAATAAGAGACTAGTAATAACTAACCTTGCTTTGCTTTAAGCCACAAAGATGGATGGAGAATAAATGATAAAGAAATAATTGTAAAAGAAAAAGGATTGGGAATTTTGAAGTTGAAGAGAGAAAGTGGAACAAAAGGACAAGAAAATGCTGCAAAAGGTAAAAGAAGTGGGGGGAGAAACGGGGCTGTGTCACTTTTTATTGCTGCCTTTTCTTCTTTTTTTTCCCCCCACTAACCAAAACGACGTCGTTTTGGTTAGTGGGCTTAATTAAAAAAAAAAAACCCAGCCCAGGCCTAAGCCTGGGCTATCTTCTCCTCCAAGCAGGCGCTACGCCTGCTTGAAGGATGAAAGGGGGTGCTTTTGTAGCACCCCCTTTTGTGTGTCAATGGTGGTCCAAGGGGCCCACCGGTGGCAGGGGGGCGCCGCCACCGTCGGCCCCCCCCCAAAACCGCCACTGTCTACACTTCTCCCCTTATTTATATATATATGTATTTGTTTGTTTGTAATTTCAAATGCTAGATTTTCACTTTTTTTTTCTAGATAGCAATTTTTGAGTATGGGCCTTACATTAATTCATAATCATTATATATATATATATATATATATATATATATATATTGGTGCCATCCGGTCCGGTGCCATCCGGTAGTCCGGACTCAGATAGCCTCACTTGGTTAAAGAAGCCAGTTACCACATCTGGATCCTAACTTCCTCTGAACAGATTCGGATTAAGCTTCCTTGATCCACGGAGAGATTCTAGGAGAAAAGAGGTGGTTTCCAATTAGGAGTCCACTCCCCGTGTTTTACTAGGGCAAGAGCGCTACCCATGTGGACCCTCTAAGATTGATCTTTCAGATTGGCTGGAAGTTGGATTGGTAAGCTCCTCCAATACCAATCATACTCTACCACCCCTCCTATAAAAGGAGTGTGTTCTTTTGAGGTAGATTCATTGCATTCTATTCAACTATTCTATTTCCCTAAAACTCACAATCTACAATAAGCATACTGACTTAGGCATCGGAGTCTACCCCAAAGGTTACCGGTGTCTCATCTCTTCTATCTTACAGGAGCAATATGAGATCCGATCAGAGTAGTAACCCAGACCCGGATCATCCGAAGGATTTTACTTGAATCCATCATTTGGTGCGGTGAGCGTGGAACGACTGATCATGAATTCAAGTTCTGCTAACATGACTTCAGACACTTTGGGAGATGATTCTCTCACAACCACAACAACTCCACCGGCGACGTTGAACTCATCCATATCTCCCCAGGCAGCGGTAATCAATCGCATAGCCAGCAACCTGAGCCCCGCCGATGCCAGAGACCTGAGGCAGGCGTTTCTTCAAATTCAAAATTATGGCATAGTTGGACCAACCATCAGCAGCAGCACGTCTCCTCTGATCACAGGAATTGACAGCCTGGGAATGGGAGTGGCTAAGAACCTTTTCCCACTACCAGAGTACACCATGGCCTCGCCGACAACAAACCCAGTACACGCCTTCTCAGGAGACGCCAGGCAGATAAATCAGCCAAACATGATCTTTCCTGGATATGGGGAACTCACAACCCAGCATACAATGATGGGGGCACCATCGGCTCCAATGATGTCAAAAACCAGGCTACCCAACTTCCAGAACCTGGTCCAGACGCCCCCGCCTAGCTATCATCCTACCCACGGGTACATGTTGGGCCCACCTCCAGCACAAACAGCAACACCTACGCCAGAAGGAGCGGACGACCCAAAGATGATGGCATTATTCAAACATTACTTCTCCCGATTCTCAGTGCACATACAAGAACCTCTGTTAGAAAGCGGAGGATCCTGTTTCACCAACCGGATCCTGAACATGCCATGCGATCCCAAATTCAAACAGCTAAATTTCGAGAATTATAATGGGAAAACAGACCCCTATGTCCACTCTAGAAACTACAAAAACAGGATGGAGATAGCTGGGGCCAATGAGGGATTAATGTGCAGATTATTCTCATCAACACTGGTGGGTCTGGCTTCGTATTGGTTCGAAATGCTAGAACCGGCCTCAATCAATAGTTGGGAACAGCTCAGGGAGCAATTCTGCACCAAGTTCTATGGTTCGGTCCCCACCGGAACAGCTAGTAGAACCTTGCACGATGTAAAACAAAGGCAAGGAGAGTCCCTCCGAGAATTCATCGACCGATTCAACCTAGCAACTATGGAGATTCGGAGATTGGATTTCCATATTGCTCTAGAAGCACTGATCGCCAACACAACTAATGAAAGACTAAGGGCAGACCTGGTCCTGAGGAAGCCCCAAAATATAACCCAGATGATCTCTATGGCAAAGACTTTCATAGAACTAGACGAAGTGGGTGCACCGGTCCGGCACAATAAAGAGGGAGGTAGGAGATCAGAAGATAGGTGGTCCAAGAGGGACAGGAGGGACCACAGACAACCGAGAGGATTCACACCCCTTAACCGGTCGCTAAGCGAGGTGCTAGTAGCGGTCGAGAAAAGCAGAGACAAGAAAAGCCTATCCTACCCGGAAGCTAGGAGAGGGCAGATTATGGGAGAAGACGAGAGAGCGTTTTGTAAATACCACCGCATAAATGGCCATGACACGGACGACTGTAAGCGGCTGGCTGAGGACATTGAGGAGCTAATAAAGAGAGGCAGGCTCCGAAAGTTTGTGGAGAAGAAAGGCAAAGAGGAACCAAAACGACCGGCTGATGAAGAGTACCAACCAACCAAAAGAATGAAAGGAGTGGTTATGGTAATAGCAGAAGGAGATCCGTCAGCTAAAAAGGTCAAAAGAGTCAAAGAAACCGAAAAGGACACTAAGCCTAACCCTCCCTTCTCGGAGAACAGAGTAGCACCAGGCTGCACAGATGCCCTGGTCATGGAAGCAGAGATCAAAGGTTACCTGGTCAAGGGTATCCTCGTGGACACGGGAAGCTCAACCAACATCATCACCAAACATGCAATAGAGAAGTTAAGAGTAGCGCCCAGTCGAATTCATCCGGTCCATGCCCCACTGGTCGGCCTCAGTGGACACACTGTACCGGTGACAGGTCAGGTAACGTTAGACATGGAAATAGGGGACGAGAAACACGTATGGAGGACAAAGGCAGATTTCACCATAATAGATTCTCCACTGGTATACAACGCCATACTAGGGAGACCACTTCTCTCAGAGTCAGAGGCGGTCTTATCAATCCGATATCTGATGTTGTAAATACCCACCGCTTCCGTATGGGCAATAGCCAGAGGGAGCCAGCAGAGAGCCTACAGAACATACCTCACTTCTCTGCAACCAGAGAGAAGCCCGGAGGAAGAGGAAAGAAAGACAGAACCGGTGGACAAATTGGAAATACTAACAATCGCGTCAAACAGAAACGTATGGATATCCCAAGAACTGGACAGCGGCACCAAGGAGCATATCATACAAGTAATAAAAGAAGAGTATTCACCTGGAAAATCAGTGACATAGAAGGATTACCCTCAGAAATCATGAAACACTCACTCAATGTAAACCCGAAAGCAACTCCAATGGTCCAGAAGAGGCGAAAATATGCACCGAAAAGACAGAGGGCAATCGAGGAAGAGATCCAGAGGCTATATGAGGCAGGGCACATCCGGGAAGTTCAATACCCCAAATGGCTGGCGAACGTAGTAATGGTAAAGAAGGCCAATGGAAAATGACGCATGTGCATCGACTTCACCGACCTCAATATGGTATGTCCCAAAGACAGTTACCCGCTGCCCAACATTGACCAACTGGTCGATTCGACTGCCGGATACGCCATATATTCGTGCCTTGACACGGTATCCGGATATCACCAGATACCCATGGACCTGGTGGATCAGGAGAAAACCTCTTTCATAAAGCACAAAGGGACATACTATTACCAGGTCATGCCCTTCGGATTAAAAACGCAGGAGCCACCTATCAGAGGTTGGTGAATGGTATGTTTAAAGATTTGATTGGGAGGACGATTGAAGTATACGTAGATGACATGATTGTCAGGAGTCAGACCCTGAATGACCACCCCAGAGATTTAAGGGAGGCATTCTCCATCCTCCAGAAGCACAGACTCAAGCTCAATCCGGAAAAATGCATATTCGGAGTATGGGGTGGTAAATTCCTGGGTTTCATGATCTCACAAAGGGGGATTGAAGTAAACCCGGAGAAGATAAAGGCAGTGTTAGAGATGGCTCCGCCGAAGACCCTCAACGACATGTAGAAGCTAAATGGAAGAGTCACCGCCCTAAGAAGGTTCATCTCATTCTCCGCAAAAAGATGCATGCCATTTTACAAAGCGCTTAAGAAAGGGCAGGCCTTCAAGTGGGATAAGGAGTGCCATGAGGCGTTTGACCAACTGAAGTAGTTCCTCACATCACCCCCGCTGCTGAGCAGACCGATACCGGGAGAAAAATTGTATGTATACTTAGCAGCTGTTGAAGAAGCCGTTGGATCGGTTCTAGTAAGAGAAGAGGGTGGACAGCAGTATCCGGTGTATTACACCAGTAAGGTACTACGAGGGGCAGAGACAAGATATCCCAATATTGGAAACTGGCACTAGCCTTGCTTTCCATAGCCAACAGACTAAGGCCCTA
This sequence comes from Euphorbia tirucalli, assembly GCA_039660915.1. Taxonomy (NCBI): domain Eukaryota; kingdom Viridiplantae; phylum Streptophyta; class Magnoliopsida; order Malpighiales; family Euphorbiaceae; genus Euphorbia; species Euphorbia tirucalli. The sequence goes on along the minus strand of CM077636.1, from coordinate 22,704,683 downwards.
CTTCCAGGCGTATACCATCATCGTTAGAACCGGGTTCCCACTCAGAAAGGTGCTGCAAAAGCCTAAAACATTTGGGAGATTGGCGGAATGGTCGATATGTCTAGGAGAACTCGACATCAGATTCGAACCCAGACAAGCCTTAAAAGCTCAAATCCTGGCAGACTTCATAACAGGATTCAAAGACCTCGAGCACAACTCAACACCTCCATCTGAAGAATGGGATGTCTTTGTGGACGAAGCGTCGTCAAAGGATGGGGCTGGAGCAGGCATATATATCAAAGGACCAAACCGGTTCTGACTCCACTATGCAATGAAGTTGGACTTTCCAATGACAAATAACGCAGCAGAATATGAGGTGATGATCAATGGACTCGAACTGATCAAAGAGATAGGGCCAGACAGGGTCCGGCTACTCAGCGACTAAAGTTTGGTGTCAAACCAGATAAACAAGCACTTTGAAGTGCAAGACCCGGCCATGAAAGGATACTTAGACACGATCCGGAGATTGCTGAAATAGATTGAGGTGCAAGGAACAATATGGAAGATAGAAAACATACCCCGGGAAGCCAACAGCTTGGCGGACGACCTCGCTAAAGCAGCCTCCAGCGAGGAAGAGTGGCAACATCTATACTGTCCATACGAGGTACAATCACACCCTAGCAAGGAGTAAAACGAAGCCCTGACGATAGACCACAGTAGCGCGTGCTGGATGACACGCATCATTGACTTCCTAAAAGAGGGAATTTTATTAAAAGACGAATCAACGGCTCGCTGAATCTCGAGGAAATCTGCTAGGTATGCTATTATAGGCGGACAACTTTATCGTAAGTCTTTCAGTCGCCCGTGGATGAAGTGCGTCTCGCAAGAAGAAGGGAACTACGTATTGAAAGAACTTCACGAGGGGATTTGTGGGTCACATCAGGCCACCCAGACCACAGTCCGCAGACCAATGCTCATGGGGTACTTGTGAGAAATAATGAAAGAAGACACAGACGCCAACATCTCTTCTTGTCACCAGTGCCAGGTACACGCCAAGAAAACCAACCAACCCCCAGTGGAACAACAGCCCATCCTAACAGCTTGGCCTTTTTCCACATGGGGGATTGATTTCGTGGGCCCGATGCTGGAAGCAAGTAGACAAAGGAAGTCGATAATTGTTGTGGTTGATCACTTCACCAAATGGGTGGAAGCAGAACCTCTCTCCATCATCACTCCTGAAAAAGTAATGACCTTTGTGAAGGAATACATACTAGAAAGGTTCGGCATACCGAACGCAATCATCACGGATAATGGGACCCAATTCACCTCCAAAAAATTCAAAGAATTCTGCGAAAGCTCCCACATCACACACAGGTGTAGCTCGGTTGCACATCCGCAGAGCAACGGCATAACAGAGGTTACCAACCGCACCATATGTGATGGCATCAAGAAAAGGTTGGAGGGGCACAAGGGAGCATGGGCTGATGAGCTTACCAGCGTACCATGGACATACAGAACCACCCCAAGACGGGCCACAGGGGAGACTCCCTTCACCCTAACATACGGTACCGAAGCAGTGATCTCGGTGGAAATAGACTCCCCCAGTGACCGGGTAACTTATTATAGTGTAGCTCAGAATGACATCAACCTCCGTTTTCACTTAGACTCACTGGAGGAAAGAAGAGAGAGGGCCTTCGTCCTCATGGCAACATACAAAAATAAAGTCGCTCGATACCATGACAAGAAAGTAAGGGCGGTAGCCTTCCAGCCTGGAGATCTTGTGCTGCGAGACGCGGAGGCCTCACAAGCTAGGGAAGGAAAAGGAAAGCTAGCTGTCAAATGGGAGGGACCGTACCGGATCGATAAGGCTCTAGGACCGGCCACGTACAAATTATGCCACATGGACGGAAGAGACATTCCACGCATATGGAATTCAAGAGCACTTAGAAAATATCACCAGTAAAGCATGTTGCACTCTTTTTCCCTCGGCAGCAGTTTTTTTCCCATATGGTTTTCCCTGCTGAGGTTTTTAACGAGGCAACTATAGCTCTAGTCCTGTATCTTCATACTTAATAGAAATTCGCTTTCGAATATATTCTTTCTATGCTTGACCATTTTTATTTGCTTTCGAATATATTCTATGCTTGATCATTTTTATTCGCTTTTGGTAAAATTGTTGTCCTAGCTAAACATTCGATTCCGAATGACAATTTAAACCCGGCTTCAATCAATAGCCGTCACAAAAAGATTCGCTTCTGAACACATTTAATGCTTACATTAAGTTTGCTTTCAAACACCAAAAATACTAAAACTAAAGTAAAACCGTATCACAAGAATTTTCCATTTCATTAAATGCCCCATTACGGGAAATGATTACATTTACAAAAATGTTTAAGGATCCTACGTTCTAGCCTGATCCTCGGATCGCTTGACTGATCCTTCTTCGGGCACTGAGACAACAGGGGGAGCATCCTCTTCCTCCTCAGGGAGATCCGCTTCATCAGGAAAGTCCACCTCTATGTCACCAAAAGACACATCAGGGTGAACCTCAGAGCACCTCTTAAGGATGCAATCGCCATACAAAAGGGCAAGATGCCCGTATGTGAGGGTCCTTTCCTTCAGCTTCTCCTCGGTCGCCACCCGGTCGTTCTCACTGGATTTCTTCTCCTCCTCAAGGGCCGCTTCGGCCAGCTAAGGAGAGCGTTTAAGGGCCGCACTCTAAGCGGCAACAACATCAAGAGCCTTCTTTTGCTGCTTGGCTTCCGCTTTCACCTTAGTTAAACCCTCTTCCAGCTTTTTTCTGTCTAGCGTGCCGGTAATACTCTGATCGTAGATACGATCCGCCTCTTCCACTCTCTTCAGCTCCTCGTAGAGGAAAGGGATGGCTTACAAATACAAACAAAGACAATTATACATAGCCAAAAGATAAGGGGGAAAGTCCAGGACTTACTGTGTACAGCTTGCTCAAGACCCAAGTCCCGATGGTCCGGTTAGTCAGATTCTTCATCCGGGAGGAATCAGCAGGGAGGTACATCCCGTTGCTCAGCTCCAGTTGTACCAAGGGATCGGCCAGACTGGCATCCTTGTCGAATTTTGAGATAAGGATGTCCCGTATCGGGCTATTGGTATTTACCGAACCAAAGAAGTCAGGAGCTACTACCTGTGAAGCAAGGAAAATTGAGCACCACAACCCAGTATCACCTAAACAAGAAAAGAGAAAACAGGAAGAACATACCACCTGGGTTTTCTTCCCTTTATCCGAATCAGATGTGGGAACGCCGGACCTCTTCTTATTTATAGGTGCGGGCTCCACACTCCCACTGGGAATATCCATCGGATCTGGTGGACCAGCAGAAGAGATGGCTGGGACCGGTGCAGCTGCGGCAGTCGATGCCTTCGATCCACTCCTTCGGGCACGCAAGGCTGCAACAGTATCAGCAAGTGACATCCCTGCCACAAAGGGAAAATACAAAAATAAGTATAAACAAATACCTCGGCCCTGTAAGGGATCATTAAAGAACACAGGAAGACTGGTCCGGTCATCAAGCGCTGCCAATGGCAACCCTTGGAGGTAAGCCCTGGTGGCATACTAAAGCTTCCAGTATTGAGTTGGGACAGCCGTCAGCAGATCCAGGTGAGCCTGTTCCTGGGGTGAGAGCTTATCTTTTTCCCCCCGCATCTTACTTGCCGACTAAAAAGACCAGGCGATGGGAAAGGAAGGAACATTATCATTCAACTTTATGAAGAAAAACAGGTTCTTGAACCCCTTCACCGATGAAATGCGGCCAGAAAAAAACCAGAAGAGAGGCCCTTTAGCCATGGTAAGGTGGTCGCTGTTTGTGTTATGGAGAACAGGAGTGGCGATGTGCCGGAAGAGGGCATCGGTCAGTCGGATGCTGAGGTTACATCATAACCAATATGTGGCGCATACATCTTCCATGACATTCAGGTGAAGCTGGGCCGGACACACCCCGCACCGGTTCAATACAGCACAGATCCCCTCCGGGAGCGGGTAGGTGAACCTACCCACAACATGATGGAGATAGATGGAGAAATAGCCAGGTGGAAGAAGGTGAACCCTCTGGCTAGAAGCAGGAATAAGGCACTCATAGGCTTCCAACCAGGGGTAGTTGGAAGCCAATTGGTGTATCTCACGAAAGGCGATGGAAGTGATATCCTAGGGGTAAGGTTTCTCCCTATGACATTCCCAGCCGCCTGAGAGGACTCAAGGAGGTATATCGGTGCACTGGTCTCTTCGGCAGAACGAGTTCTCTCAGAAGACTCCGACGAAGAAAGCCTGGCGGCGTCGGAATCCACCTCCACAGAAGGGGATACAGGGCGAGGAGCAGTGCTAGAAGTCCACGAATAACTTGAAGAACCCATAACTCCAACCAACAAATAAGAAGTTTTCACCCTAGAACTAAGAACAGGGAACAGAAGAAAAATAGACAAAAGCAGGAGAGGAAGGAAGAGAGAACTTACTGGTTTTGGGTAGTGAAAATGCTAAGAAACACAGAATGATACTCAGAGCCAAAATCAGCGAATTAAATATCCTTCTGGTAGGAAATCGAACAGTCACAACATTTTAAAATTAGGAGTCAAATCAAAGGTCGCGTCTCTGCAGCTACACAGTACATGGCAGACATTGAGTGAGCACGCGTTCCTAGGCAGGGTTTTAGGCGTTAAACCCTAAAGGGTTTTTTCTGACTTTGGGGGGGGGGGGGGGGGGGGGAACTTCTGATGACATCCGGTCCGGTGCCATCCGGTAGTCCGGACTCAGATACCCTCACCCGGTTAAAGAAGCTGGTTACTACATCCGGATCCTAACTTCCCCTGAACAGATTCGGATTAACCTTCCTTGATCCGCGGAGAGATTCTAGGAGAAAAGAGGTGGTGTCCAATTAGGGGTCCACTCCCCGTGTTTTACTAGGGCAAGAGCGCTACCCATGTGGACCCTCTAAAATTGATCTTTCAGATTGGCTGGAAGTTGGATTGGTAAGCTCCTCCAATACCAATCCAACTCTACCACCCCTCCTATAAAAGGAGGGTGTTCTTTTGAGGTAGATTCATTCCATTCTATTCAAGTATTCTATTTCCCTAAAACTCACAATCTACAATAAGCATACTGACTTAGGCATCGGAGTCTACCCCAGAAGTTACCGGTGTCTCATCTCTTCTATCTTGCAGGAGCAATATCAGATCCGGTCAGAGTGGTAACCCGGACCCGGATCATCCGAAGAATTTTACTTGAATTATATATATATAAGGATTGTAGTAATGAAAATGTTGTTGCAAGTATTATTTTTCGATAACAATGAATTTATACAGACGGTGGTGAAATTTTTTTTAAGTACATTGATAGTAAATTTATATTTTCTGGGCATTTTATTTATTCTCAAGATTTGGATGATGCATTATTCTTTGTTTGATGTGCTTTTTTTCTCTAATTAATCAAATATATGTTTTTTCACAAACATATTGCGAAGCAGAAAAAATAGAAGAAGAATTTCCACTTTACACACAATTCAACTATTTTTGGAAATACCAAAAATTTTTAAAAAGAGCACCTCATAGGACAAATAACAAAATACAGCTTAATGATAATGAACTAAATAAAAATATGAAACACTCTTAAAAAAAACTAAATGCAATATAAGAAATCTCTAAAAAACATTTTTAATATTGTGTCCATATCAGTCAACCTATGGAAGCTTTAGTACGTGTACACTATAAACTTGTATATAATATTATAAGTTTTTCTTATTACGAAACCATTTAAATTTTTGTTAATTGCCCAGTTGTAATATTCAAAAATTTATTCTTTTTAATATTTTAACAAATTTATAAAAAATTTCCTTGAGAGTGATTGATTTTATACATACATATCCAACTAAAATGACCCTTGAACTATTATATATATATTTTATTTATTTTAATTAAATGTACACAATAAATTTTAATTTTATATATGATGATTTATTTAAAGAGTGCTCGGCGTTAATGATTAATTATAAAAAAATATATATAATGCTTATATTGACCTATGAACTTTTCACTTTGAAAAATAGTTTGCCAAACATCAAAACAAGTAATAAAAGAAAGTGCAATTTTAATTAATTAGTAAGAAGTAGAGAGTGGGATGGTGATAATCTAATCTAATCTAATCTAATCTATCAAAAGAAAAAGGTGACAAGTGACTGGTGAAAGCAAATTAACTGCAAATTGACATTTAACTAAAACAAAGAAAGCCAATTTGACATTAAAATTTCAAACCATTAAACCAAACAGATATTGTTGGTTTTATCAATTAGTCAGACAGCTCATTAAACTCTATTTTTTACTTAAAACATAAATTTAGAAAAATGCATTAGATAAGTCAAATCTAGCTAAGAAGCTGAGCGTTATTGGTAGGGTAACATAGCACACCTATACATATACAGAGTGCGACAGTACGTAAATCTAAAGGCTGCCATTATTACTCATTTTCAAATACAGAACCAAAAAGTCATAAAAATAAATAAAGAGAATATTTATATTGAAATACATCGATTTTAACTTTGAAGTTCAGTGGACATAGCCATAAACATATCTTTTTAGTTCATCCGCTATTAATTAATTACATTTTTAATTTCTATTGTTTCAGATTTATCTTTTTAGGCTTTATTTTATTCAAAATTATAGTTTATTCAAATTAGTTTTTTATTGAAAAAATCTATATACGATGGATAATGTTTAGCATTTCCACACGCTTGGTGCCAATGGATTTTTATTTGAAAGATTAAAAAAAAACTATGCCTTCATCTTATCAGCCCATACCACAAGGCAAAAATCTATTTTTTCCATGTACTATCAATAATTTACCTTTTTCCCTTCTAAATTATTAATGTTTTCTTTTTATCCATCGTGCTATTGAAAAAACTCCAAAATAAATCCTAATAAACACATTCCATTAGAAGTTTGATCAACAAATTGGTAAAAAATTTCTTACCTATTCATTCAGACATTTTTACAAACAATATTCACAAATGGTATCAATTTGCCATCGTTCTTATGATACCAATCACTACTACAAAAACTCTAAGAAAACCAATCAACAACAAACCGACGCAAATGGATACAAATTTCACAATCCATTTTATTTTCATCATGTTTTTCTCCTTTTCAGTCTTCAGAATTTCGATGTATTCCCTCAATCGCAATTTCTCGAGCTCGAACTTCTTATTCCTCTCTATCACCATGCTTAATCCACATTTTACTTCCACCTCACAAGCACGACCATCCCCAATTTTGTCTTCAAAGTCTTTAATTTTCTGCTTCATCCCTTCTAACATTTCTCTTCCCTGTTGCACAAGTGGGACGCTCAATCGAGTCGAAAGACCTGCATGAATTCTACTCAGAGTATCGCGAACAACCAATAAATCGCCTTCCGATATTGCGCTTCGTCCAAGATGTCTCGCAAACCACAGTGCCCATGGATTCCCTGCCATCGAGTAATCGCACCATTTGATTTCGATGAATTGGACCTCAAACTCATGTCTCCAATCTTAATCTTAGAAAAAGAAAGAATAAATAAATTGACTACAGATCAGAGAAATGGGAGATTAGGATTTTTGGATTTTTGATTTAGGGTTTTTCAATTCTGGGAGATTTTTTTGTTTGAAGCGCATAAATGGGGTTTCTATCATTTACATTTTTGTAGGAAAAAGTGCGAAAAAAAATCAGCTTCTGCTATTTTGGTAAACCTTATTTAACAAATTGAAAATTATATACAACAAATTGAAAATTATATATTACTTCTTAATTTTTCCTTTTTTTTTTTTTTTTTTTTTTTTTCTCTGCCCGAGCCGTCCCTTTTTAGAAAATAACGGCTGTGTGTCGGGAGTATACTACTCCCGGCCAATCAGAATTTGTCACATCAGCAAATATGCTGACGTGGCAGCTTGTGATTGGCCGGGAGTAATTACTCCCGCCACAGAGTAGAAAGTCTCCTCTTCTTCTTCTTCACGCCCAAGAACTGCAACAATACCAAAATAATGACTGCGACTGTAATTCTTCTTTTCTAACTTCTAATCTAGTATGGGTGGCAACAATGTGGGTGCAGGGACGGGGGTACATTCCCCACTTTGCCCCCAATGATTGCAGGGGCGATTTCGGGGATTCCCCATTTAATATTTCGGAGATTTTTTCACCCTATCCCCTCTCAGCGCGAGCGCCTACGGGTTTCGGTGAATCCCCACCCATATCCAACAAATAAAAAAAAAATTAGTTTTTCGTTTTTTTAATTAAATGCTTAAACAAATAAATAAACAAATAAAAAATAATGCGGGATAATACAAATAAAAAAAGTAGCAATGTCAATTAAAAAAGTTGATAAAAATGTTAATTTTATATAGTGATTAATAGGGAGAGACACAAATACATATTTAATGTATAGTGTTAAGTGACAAATCCAATAGGCAGTAAAATTTGACAAAAGAGAATCTCCTTTTTACTATTATTTTTGTTCGACTACAGGTATTAATTAATTCCCTCTAATTAAATTTCCTTTGCTGCTGGACTGAATTAATTGAAATTTGTTGGAAGATTATCTAGGAGCCAATTGAGTAAAGATAAAGTGATATATTATGTCAATGAAGAGCATAACAGAAAAAGGAATTTATTGCAGAAATACATTCGATTGTGTAATGATTCAAAGGTGTATTAATCTATTTTGTTAATTAATGAATAAATTAATACAACCTAACACATTCATTATTGACTATTTCTGAATATGATAGGTGAGTGTGGAAACAATGTGTATATATATACGGAGATTTATACGGGAGCGAGGCGGGGATAGTACTACCCGCCCCCACGCCCATTTAAGAATTGGGGATAAAATAACTACCTCCCCCATCCCTGTGGGGAATAAAATCTGTTATTCCCCCCATATAAGGATTCGGATTCCCACGGTTTTCGAGTAATCTCTGCCCCATTGACACCCCTAAATCCTAGCCTTCAAAATTGCAACCGTCATTAAACTCCTCTTCCTCCTCTCGTTCCAGTCATGAGTCGAGCTCGGGTCATGGCAAATGGGTGAAGAAAGAGAGGGTTCTAGATTTGATTCGCCATCACGGCCTGCAGCTCTGAAGATAGCCAAAAGGAGGAGATTTATTGATTATTTTGATAAGGAGAGGAGCAAAGTGTTGCGGCGGAGATGGAGAAAAGGAAGAAGTCGGCGAGGAAGCTTGCGACGGAATTTGAGAAAGTGCTGAACGAGACTCCGGCAAGGAGAAGAGGATTGGGGGAAGCGGCAACAATGGTAAGTAACATTACTGATTCAGTAATGCAAGTTGTTGAAGAACCAGAGGAGAAATTGGTGGAGAACAAATTGAAATCATGATTGTTAAAATGGATTGTAAGTTTTTTTTTTTTTTTTTCCCCCCCTTAAGGAATGGATTAGTATAAAATATCTTTCACTTAGTGTAAAACTTTTAATCTAGAAATTGAAATTGTATTTCTCTTTTAGGTTTGGAATTGAAATCAAGTTTTAATAGGAAAAAGAAGTAACTAAATGAAAAAACAATAATAATAAAAGAAACCTATAAATTTAAAATATATATATATATATATCATTATTTGAACAAAATTCCCTTACTGAAAATTGCCAAATCATCACCTATGGATGGAATATGACGGAATTCCTTTAATTGTTAATGTTAGAAACCACGCATCTTGCTTTTGTAAAGTTTTAAACCACAGTTCTTGATTTGTAAATCTGTCAAATTAAAGAGTTTTTTTTTTGTTTTGTTTTTTTCTTTTTTCAAAAATATCCTTTACCATGCCAGCACAAAAAACAGCATGGTCCGAATTCCCTTTGTTTGGTAACAGGGTAAACCACGGTGTTCATTTTTTTTGTTGAAAAAGATTAAGAAAATAAAGATATCATAGTACTACAATTTTAAATTAGTGTAATCATATGATTTTTTTTTTTTTTTAATTTGCTCTAAAATAAACTTTTGATAGTGGTACAAAACATAAATCCCAATTGGACAAAAAATACAAGATCAATCATCAATTAACAAGGGCAAGAACAATTACAATTATCCCATACTAAATATTAAGGAGTTTTTAGCAAAACTATTCTTGCATTTACTAACGAAAATACTAAACGCAAAAACATTCTCTATTTTTTTAATCTTTCATTCTCAAGATACCAAAATGTGATATAAACGTATTTTTTACGATGAAAAATGATTCAGTGCAATGCATACCAAAATAACTCGCTTTTTATCTGTAAACCTCTATCATATATGATACATGTTTGATACATCTTTAATACATAGATGATACGTTAATGAAACTATTTTTTTGTCTTGTGTTTTAAATATTTAAAATTATGATTTTTTTTTTTTCGCGTTGTTTTAATTACATTGGTATTGTTGTTTCCGCATCTATCTCATTATTTTGTGTGTATATATATATATATATCTTGTTATTTTATCTATCTTTTTTCTCATGGATTGCATAAATAAACCTTTTAGTTTTTTTAAACGTATCTCGTTATTTTATTGAGGATTACCATATTTTGCATAAATTACCATTTGTATTTATTCTAAAGAACAAACAAAAAATATGAATCACAACCAAAACACATTCGTATCTTTGAAAAACAAACAAAATATCATCTAAACTGAAAAAAAAAAAAAAAAAACCAAGTACATAGATTATAATGATTCAAATATAATATACAATAAATATAATTTTTTTTTTTTTTGAAAACATTTCATACATATATCATATATGTATCCTTCATGCATCACAAAAGAAAAAATACAAAAAACAGAAAATGTACATGCACATAGAAAAATGCAGAAAAATATACAAAACTTAGAATAATAACAAAAATAGATGAAAAATAAAATAAAATAAAATAAAAAGGAAGGTACAAAAAGAAAAAAACAAAAGAAACATGTTGAATAAAGGGATAACGATTATAATCGGAAGAAAATAGGAACAATAATAAAATCAATGGAAAAAAAAAAAATGAAAAATGAATAAAACAGACCAAAAAAAAAACACATAAAAACTTAAGAATACTAGAGAAAAATGGCTACGGTGACGAAAAACGCGGAAAAATGACTTTGATTTGATGGAGAATAAGACAAAAGAAAGAGGAAAGTGGGTACTCTAAAGAGGAAAATATGAAGAAAAAAAAAAGGGTATTCACATCAAATATTAGTTTTTAAAAAATAGTAATTAAAGACATTGTTAGATTAGAAATATTGTTGTGGTATTCTTTGTATCTTTAACTTTGGCACAATTTATTATTCATATCTCAACTGTAGTTTTACTATATTTGCCTTCATATACATAACTTCACACAATATAATTAAAAATATATATAATAGAATCAAAATTAAAATACACAAAATTGTAGAAAATTTTTTATGAATTGTCTTGAGATAAATTTTAATTCTCATTCTTCCAACAAATTAAAGAGGAAAAGCATATATTTTTCTCCAAACTCATTGATTTTCAGTTGACTAGGTTCATCCTCCAAACCATATATTTGAACTTTGATTGTTCTAACAATCAATTTCAATGTGCATTCACATACCCGGTCTTATTCAAATTTGATTATGGATTTTACTAATCCTAATAGTTGAGCCTGAGACACACATTGACATGATTCTGGAAAATTATATCTTTTCTTTTTCTTCTTTATATATCAACAATGTAATATTACAAGAATTCATCAGGGGAACAAAACTACTACTCCAATTTGAGCCTTTCCCAGCATCCAGCAGCAAAGAATATTCAAAGTTATAAATCTCCTACGACTTAGATGAGCCAGCACCGATTGATGAACTCCTAACAGCTACCCTTACTGCACCTACGCAACTACGCTGCCTCATCTGCGGACTCAATCCATGCCTGTCCTGCTCCTTACACCCTTCTTCGATCTGAACGCCCACAAAGTATGCTATCTGAACACCCACAAATTACAGTAAGAAAGCTTTCAATTCATCTCCTAAAAGATTATATATCTTAAGGATCTAAAGTTACACAAACCTTGACTAAAACTTGGCATAGCACGAAATATAATTGACCTATACACGGCAAAGTTTTCAAGTGTGCCTAACTAATAATAGCAGCAGTTTGAAAGAAATTGAAGTGCATTGCATTGTCCAAAGGTAGTTAACTGTCGAATACAATGTCGAAGTGGAAAGTTGTATATTTTCAATTCTGATCATCATAGTCCCTTCAAAACTTTTTTTTTTTTTTTTTAATTTAAATTTTTATGTAGAATCAGCACAAGGAAATAGAACATACAGAAGCTTGAAGACACAATGTAAGGAAATTGTTTTATTGTTAATTCAAATGTGCAAATACATAATCTAAGGCTGAAATGTTCATAATAATATCCTTAACCTGATTAAGAAGATAGAAACTCAACATAAAAACACGTAGACCAAAAGTACTTGTACAGATGAAATTACTGCTAAAACTCAGATTCCACTAGGCTCTGCACCTATTCTTTTGTGTACATAAAGCAAGGATTTCAGAAGAAGATCAATAAAGCCACCATTTTTTTCCACGGACAAGATACAAGAAATAAAGACCAGCAATACTAATGCTTTTCTTCAACAAACTGTCGTGACTTATCCACATATTAGGTTGAATGTCTGTCAAGATTCTGAAACAAGGGATAGGGGACCATGGAACCCCACAATATTTAGGGAATTAGATATTCATGGTGGTGCTAGTATGTTTCTAGACGACATACCACAACAGCTAGCCAGTCAGAGAAAAGCTACAATTGCTGAGGCTGATAACTGAGGGATTTAGAACGCTTAATTAATGGTATCTGGACTTCAATGTATCACTCTGTATGCATATTTCATGTTATCGCAATTTTTACGATTCTGTGACTAGAAGTGATAAAATTAGTACCGTAGCTCCGCAACAAGTTCTAGCTATCAGATGAAAAAGCTCAAAGGGATAAAGGTTTTATCAAGAATCCCTATTTATCCTAGCAAGTCATACTCAGCCTGAACAAGATATTATTTCCCAATGCCACCCACCCCCTCTATCCATCATACCCAAACAGGAATTGGAAGTAGTCATTTAGGCTAAAGCAAAGTGAAAAATAGTAATGGGCACACAGAAACAAGCAACATAAATTGAGAATAGATATCACTGCCAATCGCATTCTACTATTTGACAACTACTTGAGCATTTTGAAGTTATTAAGGTTTTTAACAATGCCTGAAAACCCAAGTGGTATTTTTCCTGATATCAATATACCAAGCTCATGTCCTCAATGCTTCCTTTTCAAGACAACCCAATCCAAGGCCTGATTCTGAAGGTCTAAATTGAAAGAAACTAGCTCCTAGATGATTATTAATCAAGGAGCCAAACAAATTTCAGATAAAGTTGACAAAAGAAATAAGAAATAAATTTCTCTCTCATTCACTGAAATCAAATACTATGATAAGTTCTAAATTTGTCCACAATTTAACACGAAAAAGGTTAGACATGCAAAGGGCAGGACTAGGAAAAGTTTAGACATGCAAAGTACCTTGCCAGTAGCATTACGAACAGGTGATATGTGCAGAAGATTCCAAAATGTAGTCTTATTCTTCCTAATAAGAGAGGAGCCCATTAATTAGAATTTGTGAACAAACTTCCTCTCAACAGATAGGATGAACAGTTAAAGAGTCAACCTGTAATTTAAGATACGTACTGTACATGCTTGTTCGGCTTGAATGCTTTTCCTTATCTGAAAAAGAATTATCAAGAATATGAGCTTTCTGTCAATTTCAACCACCATTTCACGTCAGCATATGAAGTAGAAACCACATATTAATGCCAAAACAGAACAGCTACCAGCTCAATATCTGCACTATCTGTATCTGATCCTCTTAAAAATCTACAATTGCGTCCCAACACTTCGTGCCTTGCATAACCTAGAACACAAAACAAAATAACATAAGCAGCTGAAGAATGTCCATTAATGTTCCAATAAATGTTGTAGACAATCAATGCTAACAAATGAAAGTACTAATGAACTTGTCAGTTGTTTTTAGAAAGTATGACTGTAGCAATCACCTGTCAGTTTTAAGAAGGCATCACTAGCATAAACTATTGGTAAATCTGGCAAGTGAGGATCCGTCCTGTAAATGAAAAACATATATGTGCCAAAAACAAAGAACATAGGCATCAACAATCATCTAAACATGAAACATGCTGAAAAGAAAACCATTAGAAACTTGAAATAACTCACAATACAAAGCTTTGTTTGATTCTACCAAGTGATAAATTTAAAGATAAGCTGATAAGGCCTGCTCCAGGTAAGCTGCTTCTTTTTCCACACACCAATTTGCCAGTTGATTCACTATAATGAATTAGCAGAGACAAGATACTGTTAATGGCAGTTGATGCTCTTCGCTTTTCTGCCTCACTTGCCTCACATGGCTCCTCAATGTTTAATCCTGTAAAATACATACAGGCAGACTCATCAATCAATAAACTAAAAACACAATAGTAGCAATCTCCAATGCAATGAAAAGTTGAAAACCAGCATGAAATACAGTTCAAACCTCCAATATCCGAATCCAAAGATAAAACCCGACCCCGTTCCACCAAAGAATCCGAGCAAACCTCTCTCCTACAGGAACCAAACACAATTTCTCTCAATCCGGACCCTTCTTCTCCACCAAAACTTACTCTCCTATTGCTTGGTGCCCCCGAAATCGGCACTTGAACAGCAACAAAGTGAATAACCCTTCCGTCCTCCTTCCCGAAAACAGGGCACATATGAAAGAGCATCCAAAACGGCGTACCGTCTTTCCGATAATTCAATAAATTGATCTGCAAAGCTCTCTCTTCTCGAATGGCGTCGCCGATTTCCATCACAGATTTCCGGTCCGTAAGCGCGCCCTGAAATATCCTTCCATTCCTACCGATAACCTCGTCCTTGGAGTAGCCGGACATCTTCAAAAACCCGCGGCTAGCGAACACAATCGGATTGCCGGATATGTAAGGATCACTGATAGTAAAATTATCAGGCAATCCATCGAGAGCTTCTCGGGCCCAAGGAGAGTAACGAGTATTTAACGATTGCTCAATTAGAGCCAACTGTGATTCCATATAGATTGGTCCCCTTTGAAATTTTGTCTCCTCGGTTTGCAAATCAGCCCCAATCCCATGTGGCAAAGCTAAAGGCTAATGGCGCCTTCGGATTGGAAGAGAGAAACCGAGCTGAAATAGTGAAATCTGAATGGAATTGAATGAAAGAAAGAAGCCACATATAATTTTCAAAGAATTATGGTAAAAAAGGAAGCCATGGAAGCACCGAAGGAATCAATTTTCAAGCTCCGAACTTGTTGTGAAGGAAAGAGAAAGAGAAGTAGAAAAATATCAGGGTTTAGAGGAAGGAATTGAATGATCATAGATCGGTGAGAAATACACATCAATCGTTGTAGTGTGTGCTATTGTTTCTGCTTCTTGTATTTTGAGAAAGGAAATCTTTTTCTTTGTAAGTATATAACAATTGAACAATGGGGAGCTGAACTTGATTGCAAAGTACGCTATTTTTGATTTTTTTTTTTTTTTTTTTTTTAACAAATTTTATAGTTGTGGTATTGGTTTGATTTGATTGATATATTCATTCATAATGAAATCGAGTAGATAAACAGATAAAAACAAAATATGTAAATTTTACTTGAAAATTCCAAGTTATTTTCTTCTTCAATCTTCGTTATGAAAAAAAGACGATAATATTTTTTACAATAATTGGGTTGTGTGAATATGCCAAAATTACTGATTTGTGTATATCCAATTACAAAACGAAACAATAACATTATAGATATCAACATATGTAATTAAGTTGTCAATTCGAAAATAAGACAACCTTAACAAACCCATCCATACAATACTATAAATAACCTGCTAATTACTACTTCCAAAAAATATTACTACATGTTTTTAGGTGAATTTATTAATGAACATTCTTTGACGTAGTTGCCTTCAATTGCAATTTATCCTATATATTCAAAATTTAGTAGGATTTTTTGATAAATTTTAAAATTAAAAAGATGAGAAAATAAATATAAAATTCTAATCTTCGAACATTATGAGTATTTAAATTGTTCAATGGTGGAGTCATTTGATAAATGGTAAATATCTGCTCTGTATTTGGCTACCCAGCGTTTACCGTAGGTACGATAACTGGTACACTAGAGGTGCGTTCTTCCCCGTCCTCTCGTACAAGGGAAAGATCCTCTCAATACTCTTATGCCCATACTAGATATGAACCGAAGTGTCTCACAAATATTGAGTCTAAATGTATAAATTTAGGATAAAAATTTATTCTTATAGATAACTCAACGAGAAGTTATCATACAAATATATATTTCCTTAGAATATCTTACAACTGTACAAATATATCTCAATAGCATATGAAAATTCTTTTTATAAAAAAAGTTTAGAAAATTAATTTTTTATAACATGCATTTAAAAAATTTAATTTAATGGAGAAAGTAATTTTTGGGTTTAATTTAAAATGTAAAATTATATTATTAAATAAGTTAAAATGTGTAAATCATAGATATTCTTATTGAGATAAGAAAAGTAGAAACTTATTATATACTTATTGAATTATTAATATTCACTTAGTTTGCCAATTAAATTTAGTCTAAGATATAAGGATTTTTCAACGCTTAAACTATGTTATGAGTTTTATTTCTTAATGTACATATATTAAAAAAAAAAATGTCAAAAACATTCAAAAGGGGTAAAATTAGCTTTAAATTGGTCTACTAGATGTCTAGATCTAGTTATATATATATAACGATAAGTATATTTTTCTTTTCCAAACCAATGTTATTAAAGATTCCAGCAACGAAAATTTTATCTAACCTGCAAACCTAAAGAAAAACAAAGGGAGACTCCGTATAGTGTGGGGTCGTATATTATTTTTATTTATTAATAATGATGTTTGCGTGGAATTGTGAAATTATAAATTTTCTTAAAAAAATATTTGATTGTATGTAAAGTAGGGGAGGTGAGATGCTGTAAGCATAGTTGGCAGTAGTAGCTTTTGCTTAGTTTCTGTAGCCATTAATTACTTCCATTTAATAACAACCTTTCCCACTTCAGCAAAACACTATACATCTATTCTATGGTTTGCCTAATTAAGTATTTCTGTGGTGGGTGGACTCCTTTTTCTTGTTTTAATGACATATGGTTTTAAACCGATTTAAATAGTACTACTTGTTAAGGGAATAAATATATTTGTATTTATTGGAGATTTTACTCCTTTTGTATGTCCCTGTATTTATCTCTTCTTGCCTATATATACCTTTTCTAATCACATTTATCAAATTAATGGAAAGTATTATTTCCCAACTTTTCATGATATCAGAGCAAACCCTAAAACTCGGTATGTCTACATCTCTCTCAAGCCCTAACACAACCGAAACTCAAGAAACTACCCCTACACAGCCTCTTCATCCACTACACAACAAATCAACGATCACTCCTACACCCATCAACAATTGTCATCTTCCTCCACTAGGACTACCTCTGCTATCCAAACCGCCACCATCCCAATCACTACAAATCAAATCTTCTCAAACAAACTAAACCAATCAAATTATCTGGTATGGAAAACACAGTTCACACTTATCCTCCATTGCCATAACCTTATGGGCCATATCGACGGCACCACTCCTGCTCCGTCGCGTTCCGTATTCAAGTCAATAATCCAGCATACCAAGCTTGGTTTACAAAAGACCAAATGCTACTCTCTTGGATTTTTACCTCTCTTTCCCTAGATGTCTTCAAAAAAGTGGTGGATTAACTTCAACACAATCAACTTGGATTGCTCTCTCCAACGTCTATGGTTCTGTATCTCAAAATTGCCAGCTTCAAATTCATGTACAGATGCAAGAATTGAAGAAAACAGACGTCGGGCTGGCTGATTATCTTCAGCGTTATGAAGCACTCTCAGATGAGTTAACTGCTGCTAATGCACTTTTGAGTGATTCTCAATTTAATGCTATTGTGTTTAAAACTCTTGGCAATGAATTTCAATCCATTATTGGAACCTTATGAGTTATGGAACCACCTGCAAATTTCAATACTCTCTTTGGACATTTGACATCTCATAAGATTCTACTTATGAGCTTTCAGTATCAGGAACCTCTGGTTGCTCTCATGGCTCAAAGGCCATTTGTCCATACTCGACCTTATGCTCAGAATAATTTCAGATAGCCCAATTAGAACTCTTTTCGGTGTCATTAGCCCAAGGCTACTTGTCAAATTTGCGGACTCAATAATCATATAGCTGATAGATATCGAAGGGTGACTCCTAACCCTAATTTTCGGCCTACAAATCCTTCATACAGCCAGTAGACCTTCGGTCAGGATAATCTAGCTTGGGTTCTGAATCTGTTTTCGCAACAGCCACCGAATAAGCTCTTTGCTCCTCCACCAATTGCAATAATTCCTCAACCCACTCGGCCTTGGTACCCTGACACAGGTGCTACTTATCACATGATGGTAGACTACAATCATATGTAAACAATGCAGCCATATTATCGTAATGACACTATTCGGGTTAGTAATGGTTAGGGTATGCCCATTACACACACTGGTACTTCCTCACACTCCACTTTTAAACTCAATGATGTCCTGTTTGTACCAAAAATTACTAAATCCTTTTTGTCTGTACAAAAATTTGACTAACAACCGTTGTTTCTTTGAATTCTAGTCCTCTTGTTTCCTTGTTAAGGACTATGTAACAAAGGACATCCTGTTGAAGGCCCGAGTGATCATGGCTTGTATGTGCTACCACCTGTCTTGAAACAAGCATTGATTGGGGAGCAGGTCTCGTTTGATTTGGGGCCTGCTCGATTTGGACATTCTGATAAGCGAGTCAAATCACAAATTTTACATTTAGCAATTTAAATTTTAGTCATTCTAGTAACTTATATTCTGCTTGTCAAATGGGTAAACTTACTAAAACTGATTGAAATCAATTAGTAAACCTAGTACTGTTCCATTTGAGACTATTCATGCTGATGTTTGGTGCCCTACCCCGGTTGAATCTTATTTGGGTCAAAAGTATTTTGTTCTATTTATTGATGAATGTACTCGGTTTACTTGGGTATATTGCTTGAAATTTAAAAGTGATGTCTTTAATACTTTTCTTGAATTTCATGTCATGCTTAAATGTCAATTTCATGGCCACATTAAGAAATTTCACTCCGACTTTGGAGGTGAATTCCAGAAATTAGCTCCTCACTTCAGACAATAGGTTATCATTCATTTTTTGGCTTGCCTTCACACTAATGAACAAAATGGCATATCTGAACGTAAGATTAGGCACATAGTTGACACTACTCTTACTTTACATGCCCATTCGAAAATTCCTCTTCGATTTTGGAATTGTGTTGTTAATCATAGTGTTGAACTAATCAATTATCTACCTTCTCCTATGCTAAATAATGAATCCCCTTATCTTCAGTTGTTTCTCAATTACAAAGATCTTAAAATATTTTGCTATGAAATTTGTCCCCTTTTGTGCCCTTACAACAAAAATAAATTTCAATTTCGCAGTCATTCCTGTATTTTTCTTGGAAAATCAAAATTTCATTCAGGTTTCATTTGCTATACCTTGAGAATGACAGAATTTATATTGCTAAGCATGTAAAAATTTAATAAGAATAACTTTCCTTTCTTTGTGTCTAAATTAAGCAGCTCAAAAATACCAACCATGGCTACTTTGGAATAAGTGATAAGGCACATCCTTGCTCATGATCCCATTAGCCATTCTTCAAGTGAATCCTTGCATCTGAATAAATTGACACCACTTTGCCACTTTCAATTAACATCCCTAATGCCCATATACCTTCACCTCTGATCTCTCCAAAATCACCACATACTGCCATCTCATCTAATCCCACCTTTCTTAATTCTCTACCTATAAACATGATGCCTAGTACATCCTCTCCTCCACCTAGAATTCCAAATTCACCACTACCCACCTCATCTCCAGGCCTTAAATTCCTAGTGGACTACCCATCTCACCCAACCGAAACCACCAACAACCTGACATCTTAACCCACCTTTCATATGCACCTTTGGCATGCTCAAACTAGAAAACCACCCTCAAGATATGCCTTAGCTTCAACCCTTACACCACCTAATTACACCAAAACCGCACCACCATATACTCCTAAGCCCGGAAGTACCTAGAGTGATGTGATGCTATGACCAAAGAGTTTACAGCTCTCCTTGATACTCAAACTTGGAAACTAGTCCCGAAACCATAGGGTCCTAACATTATTGATTGCAAATGGTTTTTTTCAAATTAAGAGGCATTCGGATGAAAGCATTGACTGCTACAAAGCTCGTCTTGTAGCCAAAGGTTTTAGTCAATAGGCTGGCATTGACTATGTTGAATCGTGTTTCGATGATAACAATAAATGGAAATTTAACATATATGAAAAATGGAAATATCATATTTACTTTAATATTATTACAAATTATTTTGTAACTAATAAAGAAGTAAAGTATAATTATGAAAAAGATGAAGCAACCATACAACAACAACAACAAAAAGGATATCAACAAGTCTTGCAATTAGAAGCTTACAAAGCATCAGGAGATGAAAGATCTATTATAAAAAATTGACCAAAAGATGAGCTTTGCTCATAAGCTAAACAACTCCTTTATTATGATGTCAACGGCTACATTATCTTTAGAAGGTGAAGGAAATGCTTTAGGAGCTAATTACAACTGCCATTATTCCTTTAGAGGCTATAAGCAACGACTAGTTCTCCTTATGATCTCAAAGCAACAGCCATAAAACCTTATTCAGAAGCTCTAACGGCTAGAATTTCTTCAAGAGCTCAATGCAACAACCATATTTCCTTCATGAGCTATGTCCAACGACCATATCACCTCTTGAGGAGCTTTTCTAACACCTATAAAAGGAAAACAAATCAAATGAGCAAAGTGGGGGACTTACTTGCAATCACACACGTTTAAGCTATTATTTTTAAGTCTCCCACAATTCCTTCAAAGAGCAAATTAAGAGAAGAGCTTCATCTTTGTTCATTCTTTTAAATATTAATTTTTAAGGGAATAGTATTTTCAAACAAGGGATTTATGTGAAGGGGGTTTACTTTGTTGACAATGTGATCAATAAAGTTTGTAAAAGTTTGGTGCTTAAGCTTTGAAAAAGCATCGGGGAAATTTTGGCATTTGAGCATGTAAAAAATACTAGATAAGTTTGGTGCTTGAGCTTTGAAAAAGCATAAAAAGAGTTTTGCTACTTGAGCTCTGAAAAAGTAACGATAGAGGTTTGATACTTAGCCTACAAAAGTATTGAGTTTGTTACTTGAACTCGCAAAAAGTAATTCAGGCTTATTTTCTGCCCATAAAGTGGTTGGCTTGGGGACTAGACGTAGACCGGTTAGATCAAACTAGCATAAATCTTGGTGTCTTTAATTCTCTATTCGTACACTCTTTAAATTTATTGCTATTTACATTTCCGCAATTTAAATTAATAGCATTATTATTTGAAGACATTTTTACATTAGTCAAGTAAATTTATATTCATAAGTTTTACTATTTTATCAATTCCGTATTTTTGTAAAACTTGTGTTTGTTGAAAGAAAAATGTTTTTCTTCAAAAAGAATTTTTAAAAAGAGTTTGCAAAAATTTTTATTCAGTATACAGTCTATTCACCCCCCTAGTATTGTAGCTATCCTATTTGGGATCGTCAGACTATAAAGAAACTTTCAATCTTGTTATCAAAGCTACTACAATTCGGACTATCCTTACTCTTGCATCCGCTCACAAGTGGCCAATTCATCAACCGCATGTTACTAATGCATTCTTGCATGGTACTCTCAAAGAAACAATTTATAAGAAACAATTTATATGAAACAACCTTCGGGTTTTCTTGATGACAGTTAACCTGACCATGTAAGCTTCCTTTAGAAATCTCTCTATGGTCTGAAATAGCCTCTAAGAGCATGGTTCAATCAACTGTATTCTTTTCTTATCTTAGATGGATTTCAAAAGTCTCAAGCTGATCACTCTTTATTTATTCACACCAAGGATAACAACTATACATATGTATTATGTTATGTCGATGACATTTTGATCATAGATTCTAGCCTTTCTGCTATGTGCAACACTGTTGGGGATCATAGAGTTTGAATTTCCTATTCAGGACTTAGGGTGTATCGCTTGTTTTCTTGGCGTTGAGGTTGAACACACACTTCATGGTATTCTACTTCGGCAATCCAAATACATAAAGGATCTTCTAAATCATCTCTCTATGATGGATTCCAAGCCTTGCCTCACACCTATGGCTTCGTCTCCCAATCTGTCAAAGTCATTGGGTACTACCCTTGCTTCCGGTGAAAAGTATCATTGAGTGGTTGGTGCTCTTCAATACCTTACTCTTAACAACCTGAACTTACCTTTTCGGTTAACAAGCTCTGTCAATTTATGCATATGCCTACAGATATTCACTAGCAAAGTGTAAAGCGGCTAATTCGGTATTTAAAAGGTACTGTTCAACATGGTCTTCTTCTCTCCAATTGGTCCTTCCTTCAGTTGAGTAGCTTTTTGGATGCTGACTGGGGTGGCTGCCTTGATGATCAGCGTTCGATGGGCGGTTATTGCATCTTTTTGGGCCACAGTTTAATTTCTTGGTATGCTCGCAAACAACCCACTATAGCTCGTTCCAGCACTAAAAGTGCTGCAACTGAAGTACTCTGGCTTAATTCCCTTCTTACTGAAATTGGACTACCTCTCAGTGGTAAAATCACACTATGGTATGACAACATTGGTGCCATCTACTTGAGCAAGAACCTTGTGTTCCATTCTTTCACAAACATATTGCCCTGGATACACTTTGTTCGACAACTTGTTAAAACCAATATTCTTAATATTTGCTTTCTTCAATGCGATGATCAGCTTGCTGATATCTTTACCAAGCCTCTTAATATTTCACGATTTCTCCTTCTTCGATCTCATCTTCATGTAGCGGATACCCATTGACTTGACGGGGCCTGTCAAGGGAATAAATATATTTGTATTTATTTGAGATTTTATTCCTTTTGTATATCCTTGTATTTATCTCTTTTTGTCTATATAAACCGTTTGTAATCACATTTATCAAATTAATGGTAGGTATTATTTCCCAACTTTACACTACTAATTTTATTACCTCCAGATATAATTTGTTTCATTCAAATTGCTAATTGCAGTATTAAATAAGAAAGACTGGGATAAATATAATAACCATTTCACTTGGACGTTAAATTATTCAAAATGACATTTATCAACATATAATTGGTATTTATTTACATGTGTTGCTCTAAAATATATGTCAATATATATCATATTAGACTAATATAATCATAAGATTCATTTTGGACCACATGGATTACACAAGCCCATAAGAGTAAGAAACACGTATTCCTTCATAATCAATGGAGAAGTTTAGGGGTTTCTTCAACCTCATCGATGCTTGAGGCAAAGGGACCCCTTATCGCCCTTCCTTTTTATTTTGAATGCTGAATGCTTAACGCAGACACTTTTAAAAGCATAATAGAAAGGCAAACTTAAGGGTGTTACCCTCACTACACGGTGTCCAACAATTACCCTCACTACACAGTGTCCAACAATCTCCCACCTTTTGTTTGTGGATGATGCAGTTCTCTTCTGCTAGGCTGATGAAACTAACATGAATCATATCAAGTCAGCTTTAATTGCCTTCTACGCAGGTAGTGGCCAGCGAGTTAATTTGGAGAAATCTTCTATCATTTTTAGCAGTAACACTCAAATGGATCAAAGATTGGATCTTGCTAAACTTTTGGGTATTCCAAATTTAGGAGGGTAAGATAAATATTTGGGTCTCCTAGCAGTGATTACTTGTTCAAAATTCGAGGCTTTCAGGGGTATCAAAAACTCTGTGGCTTCCAGACTTTTTAGGTGGAAAGGAAATACTCGTAGTCTTATAGGTAAAGAAGTCCTCATAAAGGCTATGGTAACTGCTATTCCAATTTATTCCATGTCTTGTTTCAAATTACCATATAGAGTCTATAACGAAATTAATCAAATGGTGGCAAATTTTTGGTGGGGTCAAACTAATGACAAGTACAAGATTCATTAGTTGGCTTGGAGAAACATGTATAAAGGGAAGGACTTTGGTGGGATGGGTTTTAGGTATCTCAAAGCTTTTAGCGTGGCTCTTCTTACTAACCAGGGACGGAAGCTTATCAAATATCCACACTCATTGATGGCATGATGTTGAAGGGTAAATGCTACCCCCATGGCATTTTCTTAGGCGCTCCGGTTGGTTATAATACTTCATAGGGATGGCGAACCATATGTTAAGGTTGCATATGTTGGATGTGCCCTAGTCCCGAGGAATCAAAAATCAGAAAATCAGGAATCTAAGCACATAGGGATGTAATTGGGCAGATAATAAAAATAAAGAACATATTTAATCAAAAAACGGAAGCATTATCGGCCGATTTTGGGGCATTCGGAGCTTATACCCTAGAGATTACAGTCAAGCGACTATAATCAGAAGATTACAGCTGGGCGACTATAGGTCACAGTCGCATGGCTATAGATTATAGCCGGGCAACTGTGATCTTAATCGAGGCGGTTATAATCAAAACCACTCCTGGAATTGTAAAAATTAAAAAAAAAATCAATAAACAACACCCAGAATGAACAAAAATGGATTTTTAAGGCCGCTCAGAATGTTACCTGGTCTGTGTTCTAGAATTTGGATCACCAAGGATGGATTCGGATGCAGGAAAGCGTCTTGCAGTCACGAACAACCCAAAAAATACGCGATCTCTAAAGCCTGGACGGAACCCCCAGAGAGATTGAGTGAGTGATGACAGTTTAACAACACCCTACAACCGTTTCTATGTGTTTTGTTAAAATTTTTTAAGTTATTTTTAGATCAAACCCTTTTATTTTTCTTAAGAACCCTAGAAAAAGTCCCAAAATCTATGTTATTATGTGTTATTCTCTCAAAATTCCTCAATTTTCTGCCTCCCCTCTGTTCTGTTAACCCTAATCCCGTATACAAGACTTTTTATATCTCCCGTTTTGGTTAAAAATCAGAATTAAATGCTGATTTTTTGTAAAAAAGGAAGTCTGGTGATTACAGTCGTGTGACTGTAATGTACTACAATCGCGCAGCTATAGGCACTACAGTCGAGTGACTGTAGTGACCAGATTGGCTTATTTTGTTTAATTTTGATTCTTTTCTTTGGTTTTCTTAAATACTCACTTGAATTCCTTCGGGGTTCCATACCAAGACTTGTTACACACATTCAGGTCAACCGAGACATTTCTGACGTCATCCTGGTCATTCCGAATCCGTTTCACATTTATCCGTGAAAAAGGTAATAATGGCTTTCATCACTGAGGTCGGAAAAAAACCCGTGCTCACAAGCTGCCCCTCACGTGACCAAAGTCAACTTGAATAGGTGCTTGTGCTTGGTTCGAGTTTGGTCCCATGATAGGGAGCACGGTGAGAAGGAGAAGAGGACGTACCTGGTGGCTCCTCCTGTGTCGACTAGCTTTGATGTTTGTACGGACTTGTCTCGGTTGTTTTACGAAACAGCTGTCTTGTCCAGGTTGATTTGATTTTTCGGGGACTTACTTCGACTCTGTTAAGAAGCATAGGACTTTGCCCGAATTGGTTTGATGTTTTCCAGGGACTTGCTTCGACGCCATCGTGAAGCAGAGGACTTTGTCCAGATTGTATTGGTTTTTTAGGGTCCTGCTTCGACTCCATTGCGAAGCAGAGGACGTTGCCCGGACTGGGTTGATGCACCAAGGACGTGCTTTGACTCTATTACGAAGCAGAGGACTTTGCCGGAATTGGATTGATGCTCCAAGGACATGCTTCGACTCCATTGTGAAGCAGAGGACTTTGCCCGGATAAGGTTCTCCTTATGAATTGATGTTCATGAAGGTGAAGGGTATTTTGGTAATTTTATAGCTTGGAAAGTTGGCACCCTTTGGAGGAAGGTTATTTTGGTAATATCACCTCTAGTGGAGCCTATGTCACTAGGGGAAGACATATTTCGATGATTTTGGTTTCCCGTGAAGCTTGCGTCACTAAAGGGAAGTTGTTTTAGCCATTTGGTAGTTTGGTTACTAACAGAAGGGCATTTTGGTCATTTCACTTCTAGTGGAGCCTGTGTCACTGAAGGAAAGGATAATAGTGTTTCCCGTGAAGCTTTTGTGGCTGGGGAAAGATGCTTTGGTGATTTGAGAAGCTTGATGATCTCCTTTGATGTTTTGAAGTTGTTTCAGGTACATATTCGTTCCTTGATTGATAATTTTGGAAACAAAAATTTTTGCCCCTTCGATCAAGAATAAATACGGCTTGATTGTTTTGCCCTTGGATTCTTAGGATTTGAGGATGCCCCAGTGTCAGGTTATTTTTGCTTTTGGAGTACTCATGGTTTGAGACAGCCTGATGATGACAGCATGTACCTGTACTTGAGTACACATTGATGCGTGTATGCATGTGTATGTGCATGTTTTAAGTGTATGTGTACGTGCATGTCCTGGATGCATATGTGTATGATTATGGTGCTTTTTATGGTTTGCTTGGTGCAGACGGGGATTGGGATCGAGCGCCATGAGTCCGCTTGTTTGAGAACAGAGGTTGACCAGTTACGTCAGCGGGTCACCAAGCTAGAGGTCATGAATCAAATTTTCAGGGATAGGACGGACGATTGGGATGCCCAGATGAGTCTGTCCTAGGTGGGATATCGCGTTGAAGTTTGGTTGATTGACCTGGTTGCTTGCTCAACGAGGCGTAGGCATGAGGCACTGGCTTTGATGTACCCCGGTTTTTACAGGATTAGAGTTGTCTAAGCTTGACACTACTGTATGACTTTTGTGTTATTTTCATTGCTTGTCTTAATTTTTGAATAGGTCGCCCTTTTTTGGGTTTTCGGCCTATCGGGCTGTCTTTATTTTTGCCTGAACCGCCCTTTCTGGTTTTCAATTCAGCAGACTTTATTTTATGCCCTAGCTTTTGCATAGATCGCCCTTTTGGGTTTTCGATCTATCGGACTGTCCTAATTTTTACATGGACCACCTCTTCGGTTTTTGATCCATCGGACTCTTTTTTTTTTTAAGTGAGATACATGTAAATAGAAATTGTGCACATCCATATGAATTCAATTTTAAACAGACTTGGGACATTTTACCTGAATAGAAAACGACATTCATTCATTCACTCATTTATAATGTTTTAGCACAATGCACATCAAAGATGAAATGAAGCTAAGGACAGAATCAGTAATGGTATCCGTCTCGACCAGACCCATGCCTGCCACCAACTGGTCTTTGCAGATTTTCCCACTGATGGTGCTCGCCTCTCTATCCTAACTTTTGCATGGACCGCCTTTTTGGTTTTTGATCTATCGAACTGTCTTGATTTTTGCATGGATCGCCTTTTCGGTTTGCGACCCATCGGACCTTTTTTTTTTACACGTAATAATGCCTGGGCTTGTCTGGGTTGATGGAGTTGATGACTTGGTCTCTGTCTCCCCTGGTGGAACGGCTTCCATCCTGTAGGCTAATGAGTACAGTGTTTGTCTAGTAAGTACTCTGGTGCTAGTTTTGTATCCTTGCAAGACAAATGACAGCATATTGGCCTATCCTTTGTAGATGGTTGTCATTTGGATGGAATCTTGTGAGCCACTTTTATCGCCCCATTGGCTTGTGGGAGATGCATAGATAATCTATGATGCTCTATCTCTTTTATTTTATAGCACTGTGTTTTCGCCCCTTGGAATTGTAGGCCATCATTGGTCATGGCATGATAATGCTATTTTTTTCGGAAGTGACACTCATATATAACTCTACTTCTACCCACTTCGAGAAGTAATTGACGGTTGCGACCATAAGGCGATGCTCATTCGAGTCTACGAAGCTTCTGCTTGGCTGATTCCATCTTCGAATCCTTCGGAGCTTGGTGTTCAGTAATTTCTTTGTCACCTTGGCACGACATAGTACGGTCAGGCAAAGATTCCCATATGCTTTTATGGTACTTTTGCAAATTTTTCTTTTCTTTTCTTTTCTTTCTTTTATCAGGCGTGAGATCTTTCGAGACGGATATCCTTTTCAAGTCTTCATCTGTCCTTAGATTCCTTTCATGAATTGATGCATTATGTATGTTAAAGCCATTAAATGAATGTTTGTATGCATGCAGAGTTCCATCCGAAAGAATATCACACAAGTAATTGAAACCAAATTCTATTGAATTAAACACTGAAAGGTTGAATTGTTCACAGAATAAATGATAAAGATAAAAACTAAAGACATCAAAAAGAATATCACCCTCCACATGCGGAGGGTCTTCCTTTATTTCTACAACATGATCCTAGGTAGCTTGTGCATCCGAATCATCCAAGGTTGGGTAAAGAATTACTTTAAATACTGGGCTTCAAAGCCGGCTTGATAATCTTTCCATCAGTGACCAACTATTTGATGGACTTAATTAGCTGGGTGCACTCGTTTGTATGATGACCAGTTGTCACATGGTAAGAGCAGAAGTTGTCTTTATCCGCCTCAGCCGGAGGTGAAAATGGCCTCAAACTCTGCAACAAACCAGCTTTTCTACACTTAGCATATATCAGGCTTACTGACTCAGCCCACGGACTAGTGACCCTTTGAGGAGTTTGTTTTCCCAGGTTCACGGCAGCCACGTCCTCCCATTGCACTTCGATCGGGGCTACATTCTGAATAGACTTAGCACTGGACCCAACTGGAGTAGCTTTAGAGCTGTTGCCTTTGTACCCTTGAGAGTACCTATGATTGCTTCTGTAGGAGCCTGAACCCTGTCTGCCCCTTTGCTCCTCTTCCTCGTATCGCTCGATACGTTTGGCAAAATCCACCACCTCATTGAAGGAGTGGAATCTCATCAGCTTCATCTTATCCTTGTATTGGGGGAGACTACCATCTGCCAGGTTCACAATGAGCGACTCCAACTTTGGTGCGCCATCCACTAAAACTTGCACATCCATCCACTGCTTGTAGTAAGCTAGGAAGGACTTATTTAGCTTCTGGCGGATTCTTTCTAGGTCTTCGAGGGTAGTCTCTACTTGGTTATTGTAAGCATACTGCTTTACAAAAGCTTCAGATAGGTCCTCCCAAGTAGAACGGGTGTAGAGAGGCATCTTCATGTACCACTTCACCGCAGCACCCCTCAATGTAGTCAGAAACAAATTTAAGAGATGACCTTTCCCAATCCCCATGCTAGCCATCAAGCTCACATAACTGTCCAAATGGGCATTTAGTGGGCCCTCTTCTGTGTATGGAGGCAGGTAAGGCATCTGAAAACCAGCTGGGAGTGGCTCTCCTCCATCAGCCATCAAAGTAGTCAGGTTGACATACTTAACAGGGTTATAGTGGACTATCTCCTTTAGTTTAGGTAGCATGGCTTCAATATGAGAAAATTTCTGATTGAGACGCCCTTTCAGCATTGTCTCAATTGAGGCTTCCCTTGCCTTCTCAAATCCCTCATCCTCTTCGGACTGACGATCAGGTTCTTTGTGGTTAACCACTCCACCACTTCCTCCAGGAAGGCTTCCTACGACACCATTAGTAATTTGGACAAACTGTTGTCCCTCACTTCCAACCGTAGTCTGAGCCAGTGGAACAGTCTGAACAAGGATAGTGCTTATCACAGCTTGCACTTGTTCCCTAAGAGTAGCCTTGAACTCTTCTGAGGTTAGAAAGCTCTTCATAAAAGCAGCCATGTCAAAAGGCAAGTTTCCATTATTTCTGTCAGCCATCTCCACTCTGTCAGCTTTTTCTAACAAAATCTGACTGTCAACTAGTAGAGTAGGCAATTGAATTTCGATCTCTTGCTCTGAGTCTGACCCTAAACTGATCCCCTCAACGGTGACCGGCTCTGATTGAACTGATGGGTTTGGCACTGACTCGACATGAACTAACCGCTTTGAAGTTCGTCTCTCAACTGCACATTCTACACAAGGTTAGAGTCGTGGATGGATGTCATGGACTTAGACTCGACACCCTAAATGACATGTATGGTGTGTTCATGTTCATGATCGGATGATGCTTTATGGATATGGATGATGAAAATGACTTTGGTATTTTCTTTCTTTTTGTTTTGGATGTTCCAAGCATATCCCATGCCATGCAAAAGGAAATGTCGCGTATGGGCCAGCACACGGACAGAAATTCGATGCCTTCGGGGCATATAGCAGATGTGGTGAAATGGTCACATGTATACCGACACACGGACAGTGGTTCAACGCTTTGTAGGTCAATGAAGTGACATGTCATGGTCATATAGGAGTCATTCCATAGATAGAGGTTCGATGCTTTTATGGCATCTTAGATGAGGTGATGTTACAAACAAGTCGCGTGTAACTCGAGACACAGACATCATTTCGATGTTCATGTAACACCTTGCATGATTTAGGCATGTTAAGAAATGTCCTAGTACAAGTTCTAATTTGGCACTCGTGAAGTACCTTAAATGAATTTTCAATGTTATGAAACAATCCGATATGGATCGTGACACATAAACAAGACTTTAGTGTCGCCATGACACCATGATGAATGGACATGATGTCATGTAATGGTATTGTGTGGTCCGCCATACGAACACGAGCCTATGACCATTGTGGTCCCCTAATGATGCAATGATGTAATGAAATGGCCAAATGTAATCCGGTGCACAGGCATACACGGGTAATCTTGGGGACTCCCGATATATCATGAGATGAAATGTCGTGAGGGGCATACTTAGAACATCCTTACATTTTATATGAGATGAGATGAGATGAATGCCCATGTCATACAGGATGCAAATGGTTGCACAAAAATATGGTTAAGATACATGACACACAAAGTGATGTCGTATATGTTTTATGGGAATATGGACACACGGAGTGAATATGGCACACGAAAAAAGATCATGGCTGCATGAAAATGTGGTTAGTATAACACACGTATGATAATGCTCCAAAATGGCTACATAAAAATGTGGTTAGGAAATGACATACAGATGATGCATGAAAACAACCACAAAGCAAACATTAGCACATGCATAAAGATATGCTCTCCCTTCCAACCTTATTCCTCCTCGATTGGTCTCGCATTTTTCCTAGGTGTTGGGTCTCTTTGGCATCAACCGGGGATACCAAAGGTGCATTCTCAATGTCCATTTTCAAGTATATGTTTTGGTAATCCTAAGGGGAAGTTACTAGGCCATTACATGAAGGTATGAGTCAAGCCAAGGGTTGTACAGGTTCCCATATCGAAAATATACTCCTCACTTCTCCCTACTCAAGGGTCCAAACGAAGGGATTCGTATGATGCTATAAGTGGTTTACCCCCTCGGGTGCCTCCAATCCTAGCGGAAGAGGTAGGTCACTTTTGAAGATAAACCGGGCTTAAATGAGTGTTGGAGGGATTTAAGAAGAGAAAATGTCATGCTTATGCAAATGTGAATGAAACATCGAATTATGATTTAATAATCGACTATAAGTGAGGATACACTTCAATTGTTATCTAAGTTCCTTAAGTTTTTGTGAAAACTTTTTTAAAGAAACCGTTTATCCCCAGCGGACTCACCACTGTGAGCGGACGACCTTTTTACGACACGCGCGGCGAAGGGGAACCGGGGATTTTCTTTTTGAGGTGTGATGTTGGGGTTTTGAAAACGGATTTTACTCTTCTTTAAGAAAACCTTTCATTTTATTGAAGAAAACCATTTTCATAGAAATTTAATTTTAATGGTGAAGTGTGAATTTTGGAAAACAGGTTTTTTTGAAAATCCCAATTTAACTTAAAGATCTCGAAACATGAATTTCAAGATTAGATACAGAGTCACCATCCGGATCAGCTCATCCGGGAAATTCCGGTACACCTCCCTACCAAGTGTAGACACAGCACCTAATCCAGAGATTCAAGGTTCGGGCAACATATATACTAACCCTCACTTATTTTCAATTATTATTTCATAGCGTAATGTTGCATTCACTTAATTCTACTCATTTTATCTTCTTTTAATTATTAATCGATGCTCATGCAAATGACATATATATAAATATTAAAACAAAGTGCGGAAAAATAAATGTGCGGAACAGTAAATCAGAGGCCAGATTATACAACCCAAGAAAAAGAAAACTCTCATCCTCACCATTTACAACCGCCTACTATACACGATAATCTAAGAAATTACAATAGCCTAATTACATGAGATAATCTATTAAGTACATTAAAAATGATAAAAAAACACAAAAAAAAGCTGCATCCAAATACAATTAGCATAAATAATCAAGGCATATAAAAGACTCAAATAGGATAGAATAGGGATTTGTAGGGGCGGGGACATGCATTTAGGGGGGTAAGCGAGTTTACCCGACCGGTCGAACCAGTTAAACCTGGAAAACGGTTTGTTGAAACGCCCTGTAGGTTTTGTGGGTGAAAAACCAATTTTGAAAATGGTTTGGCTCATTTACATGCATTTTTCCAACTTTAGTGGGCCGGATATCCCAAGGCCCGGGGGTCCTGTTCGTGTGTGGCCTAAGTTAAACATTTATCTAGGGTCCAGAAAGAATGTAAACACGTCAAAATTCGGTTTTGAATAGGAAAAAGATGCAAAAATATAAGTTTGGGGTCCAAAAGGGCGAAACCATAATTCTAACTCAACTACAGCCACGTAACTGTAGCTTATAGCCGTGCGGCTGTGAAGCTCCAGAATTGATTCCAATATTCTTTTCTCGTTTTTGAAAACCGCTTTGCAAATTTAATGATTTTGGGGGGTCCGGGATTTCTAGAAATATACTAAAATCAATAAAATGGATTCGAAACGGATCGAATCAAATCCGAAAATCCCTAATCCCTTAAAATCACCAAACTTTAAATTACATCCTTCAATCAAAAATCAGAAAACCAGGAATCTAAGCACATAGGGATGTAATTGGGCCGATAATAAACATAAAGAATACATTTAATCGAAAAACGGAAGCGTTATCGGCCAATTTTGGGGCATTCAGAGCTTCTGCCCCAGAGATTACAGTCGAGCGACTGTAATCAGAAGATTATAGCCGGGCGACTGTGATCTTAATCAAGGCGGCTATAATCAAAACCACTTCCGAAATCGTAAAAATTCGAAAAAAAAAATCAATAAACAACACCCAGAATGAACAAAAATTGATTTTTAAGGCCTCTTAGAATGTTACCTGGTCTGTGTTCTAGTATTTGGATCACCAAGGATGGATTCGAATGCAGGAAAGCGCCTTGTAGTCACGAACAACCTAAAAAATGCGTTATCTCCGAAGCCCGGACGGAACCCCCAGAGAGATTGAGTGATGACGGTTTAACAACACCCTACAACTGTTTCTATGTGTTTCGTTGAAATTTTTTAAGTTATTTTTGGATCAAACCTTTTTATTTTTCTTAAGAACCCTAGAAAAAGTCCCAAAATCTGTGTTATTGTATGTTTTTCTCTTAAAATTCCCTTATTTTCTGCCTCCCCTCTGTTCTGTTAACCCTAATCCCAGATACAAGACTTTTTATATCTCCCGTTTTGGTTAAAAATCGGAATTAAATGCTGATTTTTGGTAAAAAAGGAAGTCTGGTGATTACAGCCGTGTGACTATAATGTACTACAGTCACGCGGCTATAGGCACTACAGTCGAGTGACTGTAGTGACCAGATTGGCTTATTTTGTTTACTTTTGATTCTTTTCTTTGGTTTTCTTAAATACTCACTCGAATTCCTTCGGGGTTTCGTACCAAGACTTGTTACACACATTCGGCTCACCCGAGACATTTCTGACATCATCCCGGTCATTCCGAATCCGCTTCACGTTTATTCGTGAAAAAGGTAATAATGGCTTTCATCACTGAGGTCGGGAAAAAACCTGTGCTCACACCCGCCTGTAGTCTGTGGGCCACAGGCCCATTGCCAACATAAAGATGGGCCCACGGGATCATGCACATTGAACGTCTAAACTCAAACTAAAGGGATCAACTGTATACTTGGATTATACATACTGGAGAGAGAGAATTGTATTAATCATATTATACAGATCAATTGGATTGATCAAAATAGTACAATTAATATTTGAATTGGCCTTCTTATAATTAATTCAATGAATTAATTTATGAGATTATTTCTTAAGTGGAAATATTTTACATGTATAGGTTTGTATGTATTTAATTTTATGAAAGTCTAATTTAATTCCACGGTTAAATTAATTGATCAAATTAATTTTAATTTAAATCTATGAAACATATCATATGGTATAATATGTTAGAATACATCTTGAATTGAAATTAAATTTGATATTTAATTGCACCAAGAGAATTAATATAGACATGGGCTTAAAGAGGAGAAAAGCCCGCATAAAATTGAAAAGGGAATGGGCCGAAATTTTGCAAAAAAAATTCAGCCATCTAGGGTTAAAATGCCCTAGACATATTCGGCCAAGGTAGAGGAAAAACATAATAGAAAATTCCAGCCTTGAATTCTCTCATTCCGGCCGATCCCGACGCTAGCATGGGTTGAGTTCCATAGCTGTTCGTGTACAGAAACGTGGAGGAAGTCAGTTTCGATTTCTATAGCCATCTCTAGAAGAGATATTTTGGGTGAAAAACTATTTCTCTTCTATTTAATTTTGTTGTTTTTGATTTCCACCTCAATTGCTCCTGGGCACGGATTTGAGGAAATCAACACGTTCTTCCACTTTATCGGTTGATTTCCGGTGAAAAACCCTACAACATAATCCATCATAATGGAATTCATTGGCAAATAGGAAAAGGGAAATCAATATGGTGTTTTAGGGATCCTTGGTTACCTTCAGTGTTTCCCTTTACGGTAAGACCAAAAAATGTCGATGTGAACCTATTTACAATTGTTCATCAACTCATTAATCCTTCCCTAGGATCTTGAATGTGTCTGTGGTTTAATCTCTTTGCCATGAAGATGACGGAGAGGCTATTTTGGTTGTTCCCTTAAGCATAACTAATGCTGTGGATTCTTTCATTTGGAATTTCTCAAAATTAGGAGAATACGTTATGAAATCTAGTTTTAAGGCAACCACTTTATCTAATATAAATATGGTCCCCTCAGACATTTGGAAACAATTATGGTTGCTAAACATTCCCAAAAAGATTAAAATTTTCCTCTGGCATCTTCTTTCTAATCGGCTGCCCATAGGTTATAATCTCATTAAAAGGGGAGTGCAAATTGATGGTATATATTGTTGTTGTGGCTGTTTGGAGAATTCTCTACATCTTTTTCTCCATTGCGACTTGGCAAGGTCGGTTTGGCTTGTATCCCACCTTATGTTACCCACTGATGCTATTGGAGGGAACAATTTTGCTAAGATTTGGATTGATTTACATCGCCACTTATCTCATACGAATGATGGGAGGAATTTGTTGAACTTGGTTGCCTTTATACTTTGGAAAGCCCGAAATGACCTTATTTTCAACAAAAAAAAAGGCGAAACATAATAGAAATTGTTGTTAAAGCTTCTATTCAGGCACTTAAATGGACTGATTCTATTTCTTTGGTTTCGTTATCTTCAAAGCGATCTAGCTTTATACGTAATAAATGTCAATTTCTTCCATGGTCAAGGCCAAATGTTGGATGGGTTAAAATTAATGTGGATGGAGGGGTTTCAGTTAAAGATTGACGGGGAAGCACTGGAATTGTCATCCGAGATCACATGGGAGTCGTGTTAGCTTGCACAGCTAAGAGATATAATGGAATCATTTGTCCGCTTACAGTGAGGGCCCTTGTTATGAGGGATGGACTCCTCTTTATGAGTGAAGGCTTTAAACACTTTATTCTTGAAGGGGATTCCTTTCAAGTCATTGATCACCTTAAGACCAATGTCGATCTTATTCCTCCTACTATTCAGACAATTATAGAGGATATTAACAGATTATTTTCCATGGTGCTGGAATTGGAGTTCGACCATATTAGTAGGCATTGTAAAGCCATTTTCTCTAATTTGTCTTGTAATGAATCTGTTGTTCTTAGATAGATATTAGACAATAATATCTTGTATTGTGGGAATAACATCTCTTTCTTTTAATGACATTCTTCTTTTTTCAGTAAAAAAAACCTAGTTTAACAAGAATATAGAGAGTTGTACTGCCATACCTTTAAACAAAGGAAAGCTTTAAAGAGTTAAAAGTCATAAACTAAACTAATATAATCATCTCAAAGGCTTTGGTCAAATTGCACCTAGAATATTATTCAAAAGATGTCTCTAACTTTTTGAAATCGTCAATATTTCTTTTCCCTTTTAAATTTTCAATAAGTTGTCCTCTTTTATAATGGAAGCTCACCAAGGATTAGAAAATTTGAACCATTGTACCTAACAAGAATTTAACTAGTTACATTATCAGCCTTTCTTTCTTTCTTTTTGTTGCTTGCCTATTACATCCTTTCTATATATCAAGGGTTACAATTGTATTCTTTGTTTTTGTGTTTATATTGGGTGGAGACATTACTTTTTTAATGGGGGATATATAATTGAAAATAACTTAAATTTAATAATTGTTTGAATTAAATTTAGACATGTTATTGAAATATAAGTTCTAAAAAATAAGAATTACCAGCCGTTGCAAGAGATGACAAGTTGTTAAAAATTTAAGAAGTGAGGAGGAATATTAATAATTTTAAAAACTAAGAGCTAAATTAACTTTTGGAGAATAATTCACAGATTAATTTGACCCAAAGGCTCATTTAAAATCATTCCAAAAGTTGACATTGCAAATGAGTTTATTTTGAAATTGGAGAATCAAGGGTGGCTCTAGATGGAGATATATAACGCATTAACACCCATGGCCCCTACTATTTGTTTGTCTAGAGTACAATATAGTAATATACAATTTTATAACTTTATAATTACTTGAAATATCAATTTTAAAATTTCCTTGCACAATTTTTTGGCTTAAAATCATCGATAGTACATGAACTTTTCCTTTACTAACATAAAGATACATGGGCTTCAAAACTCGACATAAAAGTACACCAACTTAACACTTTACTAACCTAATGGATAAAATTGCCTTTGACCAAGAAAAATACTTTTAACCTCGTGGAGAACCGATTAATTTGATGACATTATCCTTTTCAAACATTTCTCTTCCACTTTTACCCTCATCTTTGTTAGAGTGCTAAGGACACTCAAACTGACACATTTTTTTCTCTAAATTTGAATCACCTTTCTTTTAGGGGCGAGCACTATCTGGTAAAACCGAATACCAATCCCAAACCAAACCGAAAAAAAAAAGTTTGGTTCGGTTACCAAATATTTTCTAGTTTGGTTTGGTAGCAATTTTATAAATAATTTGGTATTCGGTTTGATTCAGTTTTTTCGTAAAAAAATTTGGTTTAACTGAAACTGAACCAAATTATTATTTTGTATAGGATTATATAATCATACTAGCATAATATGACCCTGTCCTTAAGTTTTTGTAGCTAGTATTTTGTAATAATGTTAATTAAAAATCTCTAATAGGTTTGTTCTTCTATTATGAATTAATGGTTCAATTAATTGCCCTAAAAATCATTTACAAATATTTTCTTTAATATTTCTTGTTAAAATAACAAATTTTGGTAATAACCAAACCAAAAATTTTTGGTTTGGTTTGGTTCAGTTTTTATCCTTGTTTGATTTGGTTTGGTTCTAATTATTATATATATTCTGGTTTGGTTAACAGATAATTTGGTTTGGTTCGGTTACCAAACCTACCGATGCTCAGCCCTACTTTGTTCAACCTCTTTCCTCTGTTTTCTATCTGTCTCATTCATTCATTTCGCTTTCTTTATCATACCTTATTATAAACCTTACTATAAACCCTAAATTAACCCTATGATGGAAAATAATCAAATTCCATTACAGAAGGATTTTGGGGGAAACTGAATCGAAAAAAGATTTGGTATAGGAGGGACACAAAAGTCAAGAAAAAACAATATAAAAGGTATGATAAATACATTTCGGTCTCTCTGTCTCTCTTTAGATATATATATGCGTACCTGTTATACTTTTTGAGTGTGTTAATGGGTTTTTTTTATGTTTTTCCATGTGCATGTGGACCCAAATACAGGAGAAAAAAGATAATTTATTCACAAAGTTCTTTTTTTACCAACAATGGACTACCATATTGAAAGCAATGGAATGTGAGTAACTTTCCATCTCTATCTCACTCCTTTTTTTTTTTTTTTATTAGTTAACATATCTGATTGGGAGATATTTTGATTTTTGTGCCTGATATTGATGTTTGGATTTTTGTGTCTGATGTTTCTGTTTGGTTGCTAAAAGTTAAGTGCAATATGTATTTGTTTGTAATTTTTGCATAAATCATCAATTGTTTAATCTTGTCTTTCAATTTCCTGTTTTAATATAATGTTTTTCCATTATGTGTTGAGTTATTATAATGTTTTACTAAATTATTTAATATAAAAGAATGACCAAGGCATGATCAAAACTAACTGAAGTTTAGTTATTATAGTTTATTGATAGTTAGGTTTTTCTATTAGGGCTTATTCTTATAACTAATTTATTGTTTCTATAAGATGCAATATGGGTTAATTGGTTGTGTAAAACCATGCTTTTTGTAGAAAATTATAGTTTAAAGAATTGATTATATTCAACTTTTTATTTGTGAATGGATAATTTCTGCTTCAATTCATTGTTAATGCTATTGCAAAGATGCAAAATGGACTTCTGAGTTGTATATACTGTTAATTTCTGAGTTCCAATGAATTGACATTTAGACTACATAAGGATAAAATATCATTAAGACTCTTAACTTTATTATCCATTTTTGGATAATTTCTGCATTCTAATATTGTTGCAATCATTTTTGCTTTATAGATCTTGAAAATGGATACTTTGAATTAGTTATTAGGTATAATAGTCATATGGAGGAGTATGGTTATTTTGATGGTGAAGAACTAGTTTTGTATGATGCACATTGGGAGAGGTTGTCACTAGTTGCACTTGACAATACGTTAATGCAAGAAGGGTGTGAAGAGACAATTAGGTAGTACTGGAAAATTCATGAATGACCTTACTCCAGGAAATATTTGATACTACTAGGAAGTCACAATGATGTTTTGAAGATGGCATTTGCTAGGGCAGAACATGGTAGGATAAATGTATTTGTTCATAAAGTAATTGTTTTAGAAGTTAACATGGAGCTAGAACAACTCAGTAAAATTAGTAATGTTATTTTGGAGGAATTGGATAATGATGATGATCAACATGTCATTAGGCCTAAAAAATATAAGAAAAGAGCTAGGGTAGATAGTTCGGCCTGCCTATACTTGGAGTATAATATTGATATGAATTTGGGTGAGGGTAGTGATGGGGGAGTGCATAATGGAAGAGATAGGGTATATTCAAGGTGAAGCAGAAAAATCTGATCATGAAATGCCAAACAACAAAATTGATGATGAATATTATTATGATTTTGCTGATGCAACAAATGAAGGGGAAGTAAGAAATGTTAAGGAGGCAACAATTCAAGAGGAAGCAAGAATTGCAGAGGAAACAATGCAAAAGGAAGCCACAAATAAAGGTAACAATTTTATGTTATTTGCAAAATTTGTAAATTGATGGATTGTTTGAATATCAGTTCAAGTTGAGGAGGCAAATGAGGATAGGGAAGTAGATCAACCTGGATCAAGTGAAGGTAATAGGTTGATTGTTATGCAAAATGTTATTTTTCCATTTTTTTAAATAGTTGACTGTTATGCAAAATATTGTTTGTCCATTTTTTTAAATAGGTTCATTCTTTTTCCAAGTGAAGGTAATAGATCAATCTAGATAAAGTAAAGGTAATATTTGACTTTTAATGCAGGAAATGCAGAAAATGATGCAAGCATAGATGCTGCACAGGCTGGAGAAGGTTCAAATGTTGATCATGGGAATACTGGTGGTGATGAGAATGCTGCAAATACAACTAAACTTAAAGATTACTTCATTGATCCAGACTACATACTAGAGGATAAGGATGAAGATTTTGGTGGAGTTCAGCATGCACAAAAATAGGACAAATATTGACAGGCCTAAAGGAACTCAAGAGAGGCTGAATACTAGTGGTCTGGATATATAGATGAACTTTACAGTTCAAGAAAATGAATCAGAATATGAAGATTCTGATCAGTTAAACACTGATTCAGACTCAGATGATGAAGATCATATGAGGTTTCTTGAGAGAGACCTTGAAAATCCAAATTTTGAGATGGGGATGCTATTCAGGTTAAGGGCACAATTCAAGGAAGCATGTAGAAACCATGAAATCAATAACAGATTCCAAGTATGGTTCAAGAGGAATACTGACATCAATGTTGAATCAATTTGTATAAGTGACAAGTGTAGCTGGAGGGTTTATGCAGTAAAGGTGGATCGAGACATATGACAGATAGCTATTTTTAGTAATGGGAATTGACCTAAATGACTGCATGTTCCTAATGGCAACTGGGATGGTAGAAACAGAGAGTAAGGAAACTTGGATATAATTCTTAGAACTACTGGCAAAGGATTTGGAGATAACAGAGTATGAAAAATGGATATTTATGTTTGATAGACAAAAAGTATTATGTATTAGGGATAAGAGTCTATACATTCATTAATTTTTCATTATGTGTTTGGGATGCATTTTGTTTATCTGTTTATGCTTCAACTAATTTATTTTGTTTTGTTGGCTTTCTTAACTGTATGTAGGGTCTTATAGGAGTAGTTGAGTTTTTATTTCTAAGTGCAGATCACAGATTATGTGTACGCCACATGTACGCTAACTTGAGACAACACTTTTAAGGGAAGGAGCTAAAGGATCTATTATGGGCAGCAGTTAGAGCTCCATATCTAGCAGCAATGGGTAAGCAGTTGGATGCTATTGAGAAAGTTTCAGTTGAGGAAAGGGAATGGCTAAGAGAAAGGGATGCTAAGCATTAGAGTAGAGCTTATTTTTTAGACTAACCTCAGTGTGACATGCTTCTCAATAATCTATATGAATGTTTCAACAAATACATTTTGGATGTAAGGGATAAAGGGATAAGAACTATGAATGAGCTTATAAAGATAAAGCTAATAAAGAGAATGAAGGCCAAGGCTGATTGGAGTAAAAATTACAAGGGAAAATGGTGTCCCAAAATATTAAAGAAACTTGAGAAGGCCAATGATTTAGCTTTCCACTTCATAGCAACATTTAATGGAAGTCTAAGGGCATAAGTTAGTGGATGGGGAGAACAATTTGTTGTTGATTTGGATGTTAGGACCTATGCATATAGGAGATGGCAACTTGCAATTCCTTGCCGCCATGCCATTGCTGGTATACTTGAACAAAATGTACAGCCTAAAGACTATTTGGATGAAATCTACAGTTTAGACATTTACAAGAAGGTCTACAGCCACTTTATAGAGCTAATCAATGACCATGATCAATGGCCAACACCTGAAAATCATCCACTTGTAGTTCCCCCTTCTCCAGTGAAAGTGTAAAGAGGCAGAAAGAAGAAAGCAAGAAGAAAAGAGCCTAAAGAAATTGAGCAGGCAGCAAGAGAAGCAGGAGCAAAAAAGGGAAACCTAAGCAGGAAAGGCACTATGTACATGACTTGCTCTAAATGTGGAGGGAAAACCACAACAAAAAGAGGTGCCCTTTAAGTCAATCAACTGAGGTAAAATTTCAACTGAATGTGATTCGGTTGTTATTAGTTATTTAGTTATTCTTTTAATTGGTATTGTTGATTTGGACACTCTTAGTGATTTGGTGGTTTTATGAATTGGTAGTGTTGTATGTGTTATTGTGTTGTTAAGGATTGGTGGTTTTATCACTGTGTACCAGGTTCCATCTTCAACACCAATTGAGAACACTCCATAACCTCCATCATCATCAAATCCACCTCATATTGTATGTTGGATGATGGATGTGAGTGTTGTTATTAACGTTTGATGTTTGATTTTTTTTTTTGATTTTGTTTTTGATTTATTACTTTTGTTTTTTGTTTTCTTTTTCTTTTCTTTTTTTTTTTTTTGTAATGTTGGTGGTTTTTTTCTGTTGTTCTTAGTTTTGTTTCTACAATGTTTATTATAATAGGGTTCTTGCTAATATCCATCATCATCTGAAGGCTAAGCATCATCGGGTGTATTTTTTACTGATCCTAATACAATTAGCAGTCAAGCTTCTACTAGTGGTACTCAAGCATTTACAGGAAGGGGAAATGCAACCAGAGGAGGTAGAGGAGGCAGAAGCAATGCAAATAGAGTGAAGGGCCAACCAAATAGAGGCAAAGTTAGAGGTAGAGGTAAAGGTAATTCAGCAAGAGGCAAGGGTAGTATTGAAGATCCAACATCATGGAGATTGTAGGAATAATTTAAATTTAGTTGGTTAGGGTTAGGACTTTTTTGAATAAGTGGATACATTTCATTTTGAACTTTTGGTTCATTTTGCCAACAAAGGCAATTAACGTTATTTTGCATAGGTTTAGTTAGGTTTTTGCCCAACAATGCAATTAGGGTTACTTCGCATAGGGTTAGTTGAGTGCATTACCCAACAATACAACTAGGGTTCTGTTTGCACAGTTTTAGTTAGGTTTTTTTTGCCCAAGAATGCAATTAGGGTTCTACTTGTATAACTTTGGTACTTTTTGTTATTTTGAATAGTCCTTGTGACTAATTAGTGAATTTAATGGTCAATTTAATCGTAATTTTGTATTGTTCTTGAGTAAAATTATACTTACATAACAGGTAAAAGTTAATTTAATAGATTAAATAATTTTAATTAAGAAATCCAAAACAAGGAAAAAAAATTAGGATTTTCAGAGGTAAGAAATAAGAGAAAGATTAAGTAGAGCTTAAGAAGAAGAAGAAGACTTAACGGGAGAAAAAGGAAGCAAATGTAAGAAATCAGGAGAGAGATTAAAAAGGAGGGAGGGCAAAATTGGAAGAAATTAAAAAAAAAGGGAGGGAATGGAGAAGAAAGAAAAAGGAGGGAAAGAATAAATAAAAAGGGAGGAATTAGTTAAACATGGTATGAGGGGCAAAAGTGGAAGAAAAATGTTTGAGAAGGTGACATCATCAGTTTAACCGGTTATCCACGAGGTCAAAGGTATTTTTCTTAGTCAAAGGTTATTTTTACCATTATGTTAGTAAAGTGCTAAGTTTGTGTACTTTTATGTCGAGTTTTGAAATCTATGTATCATTATGTTAGTAAAGACAAAGTTCATGTATTATTGATGATTTTAAGCCTAAATTTTTAGACTTTTAACTTTTATACAAAATTTTATTTTTCACCTCCATAAAAAAACTTGTTTAATGCTACCTCAATGGAGGATGATAGCTAGATCATCTCCTATAATGATTATACTGAATTGTTCACGTCTCTGAATATATAATTATGTCAACTTAAAAATTTCTTATGTAGTATAGTAATTTTGAATTAAATATTTATTAAAGTTTTTTTTTTGTTGCATATTTATTAAAGTTTTGTTTGAAATTGTTGCTTTAAATGATAATGCACTTTTTGTTTTTTACTTATACAGATATGTC
The DNA here is from genome assembly GCA_039660915.1 of Euphorbia tirucalli. Classification (NCBI taxonomy): domain Eukaryota; kingdom Viridiplantae; phylum Streptophyta; class Magnoliopsida; order Malpighiales; family Euphorbiaceae; genus Euphorbia; species Euphorbia tirucalli. Next base: position 22,661,079 of record CM077636.1, on the reverse strand, counting down.
TTGATAGTAAAGTCATTCTTTTTCAATCGATAAGTCCATAATTCCAATCCTTTTAAACTAAATACTACACTTAAGGAAGCGATTCTTGTTACACTCCTACTTGGGTTCGAATTTTACTGCCATTGTTGGAGTTTCAATTGGTGGAGCGATATGTAAGTGTTTTCATAAATTACAGCAATGATAAGCTTGTAAGGAATTGACATTAAAACTTACAAAAAAAAAAAAAAAAGAGCAAAGATAAATTCTCAATACAATATAATTTCTTAAATAACATAGTTCCTACAGTAGGATTATAAATTTAAGTTATTACCTTGACTGAGTCCTCTATTTCCATTTGGTACTTTGCTCAATTCTTTCAAGTACCATCTCCAGCAATTCTTACCATTTTCATCTATTCTTTTTAGCCAAATCTGACAAATTCTTCATTTTTGGCACAGAGATCTAGCTAATACATCAATGTTAAATCTAACATTGAAATTTATGGCTTGAACTTAGTAAATTCTTACCAAGCTACCTACTTATCCCAAATTCATCTTTGAGAATCAAAACCTAACGTAGTTCTGATTATCCTTTCTTTGATCCCTTGAAAATCTGTCATGTTTCCCTCTTTCTTTCTCGAGAACTCTTTCTTATTTTTCCTTCTCAGATTTCTTACTTTTTTCTCTCCTCCCTCCTTCTGTTTCTTTTCTTCTTTCTTTTTATACTATGAATTCTTTTAAATTTCATTACACGTAGCACATTTCTATCCACATAAAATCGGCTCGGATATATGGTCTCTTCTCCTTCAACCACCTAAGCCATTTTCATGTAAAAATATCTTCTTTCATTTATTCTCTTTCCTCCTCTGACATATGTCTTACCATTTTACTCCTCATTTCACCGCATCACTTACGTTTCCATGTATTCTGTATTTAGCAAAGTCTCATCGTGTTTGGTCCTTAATTTCAACAACTGCATCTCCGCCTCTATCCATAGTCCACTTAGATTTGTCTAAATCTCACCAAGTCTTTTCTTCGTCTCTTCAACCCAACTTGATGTTTGTTCCATCCAGTTCTAGTTCGAACTCCCACGTCACATTTGGTCTATGTTCGATCTATTGATTGGCGATTTCTTTCACTAGACGATTTTTTTCTGCATTCCGCACCACCGTATCTCTTTTGAGTTAATTAACCATTGCTAAAAATTTCTATTTAAATCTTATGGGACTCCCTCCTGACCCGGTTTACCTGATGTTACATAAAATACCAAAATTGCACTTTATCATAATTTATAATTGTTAAATATAATATTCATTCCTATTTTATTTTTTCTCACATAGTTATAATATTACTAATATTAACTAATTTATCAAATTTTATATAATTATATAAACTAATCTATTGGCATGGAATTTGTTTCATTAACTATATATATATGGGTAGAATTATATAAAATTGCTACTTTAAATATATTATGTTTAACTAATATTAGCGAAATTATTATTTTCATACCTAATGAATACAAGTATAGAAATATCAGTACACACATGTATGCGATAAAACTTTATTATCAAGTATTTTAATTTGATTTAAAAATTAAAAAATTTAGTTTTTAGTCATAATTAAGGGTAGTTTTGTATTTTTATATGAAAAATATATGAAAACATTAAAAAGTTGATTGAGATAGACTAACTAGTATAATATATAAAAATATAAAAACTAATAAATTGTTTCGAAAAGTTAGAAGCGACAAGAAATATATTCTCTCCTGTCTGAAATTTTTTATTGAGATTATTTAGTGTCAATCTGTGGACATTTTTATTTTCAGTGTGATAAACAATGGGTAGAAAAAATATGTACACCCATTAAAAGTATAGTAAACATACGTAAGAAATTGACTAATTAATTTTTTTATTTGAAAAAAAAAAAACAGTTGAGTCGTATTATAGAAAAATGACGGCCAAATGAGATGACGGTGTAGTGGCAGGCACAAGTGAAGCGAAATACAGCCAGTAAGGAGTAGACCACTGACCGTTGGATTTGTGGAGGAAACTGAAATCAAGGGCTGAAGTTTGTCAGAAACTGGGATAGAATTTTCTTTATAAAATTGCTAAAAAAAGCCGACGCAGAATCTTATCCATCCACGTCATCGCTACTCATCCTAAATAATTAAAGATACGCTACGTCGGTGTTACCGCTAAAATGCTTACCTACGCATCGCCGCATTCCACGTGTCTTTGCTTTAGTGCTCACTTGTTAAAATGTATTTTAGTTCTTATCCTTTTCCGACCCTAATCAGGCGGACCTACCGTTCACATAATTGAGATATTTCATTCCAGGGGAATTACAACCACATTCGATTGGGACCATAATTACTAAAATTTAATTTGTTTTAACTTTCTTTCTATTATTAATAAAATTATTATTATTTTGAAATCCAAATGCAAAATAACAACGTGGTAAAGTCATTGATCTATATCATTTAAACATAACATTTTGAAGACATCAACCCCTGTTAAAATACATTATTATTTAATAATAAGTATTGTCTATTGAAATTATATTTGTTCTCAGATTCTAACTGCTCGGATTATCCAAATCTAACTTCCAGACTTGATCATTTTTTCTTTTTCTTTTTATTAACCTCAACCAGATCTAAACCAGCTAAAACCGATGCTCAATGGATTGGGCTTGGATTTTAATTAAAAACCAAAATTCGATTCAAAATATTTAATTTTATTAATTACAAGAAAAAGGTAAAAGAAAATCTTGTGATTTGAACATTTTACAAATCAAAAACTGTGTTTTAAAATTTTACAAATGTAATTTCTGATATTTGTTCCGTTACTGAATGGTAGAATTCCATCTTAGTCTGTTTGAACCAATGACGTAACAATTTTTTTCAAGAATATTTTCATGCAGCCACGATGATTAGTTTTTTTTATATATTTCTATGGGCATATTATCATATTGGCTCTCCTTCGTTTCTGCAAAACGTGAAATGCAGCTTCAATTCTTTATGTTTCCTTTCTTCTTTTTGGGCTTTCGCATTTGCTTATAATATTTAAATTTATTGTTTTATGTTCTTCTTATTCCTTGTCTCTCCTTCCTCTTTTGCTACAAATCATTCATGGTATTGTTAATTACAAAATTTGTTCACCAACTAATCTCTCTTTGATAACAATTTAATAATTTTTATTCTTGCTGCTACTGGGCATTTAAGAGCCATTTAAAAATAAAAATAAAAATAAAAATTCTCAGCTTTGGAATAATAAAAAAAATGACAGAAAAAAAAAGTGTTATATATATTCTCCTAATTCTCTCAATAATTAAATGAATAATGATTTTCTGTGACAAAAAACCCTTGCTAAAAATTGCCATGTCAACGTGGTGAAGTTTCTTCATTTGCTAATTAACCAAACCTCAATGTATGCGTTTATAAAATTTTAAAACACAGTTCTCAATTTGCTAAAAAATCCAAACCACAAAATTTTATTTTATGCACTTTTCCCCTTAATTATATTTTGCATAATTTTAATATTTTAAGATATTTGTCACTTGACCAATTAGAATCATAGATAACTTCAAGAATAAACAAAAAATGAGAGAAACGTGAATGACCAAAAGAATTAATATTTTTTCTAATGAACCAAAAAAATCAATATTTAATTATAGCTTCAGCATATTTATCATTTTATTTTTCTTATTTGATTTGTCATTTAATGAGCCTGCTTTAGAACAAACGAAACTGGAATTTGTTATTTCATTTTTCATTTTATAATTTCTAATTTCTTTTAATCAATAGTTTCTGTTTTTATTTTAATCAAGGAGAATCCAAAAAATAAAATATTGTTAGTTACGCTTTGGTTGAGCATGATTTTGATGTTTTAAGGCCAACCCGAGCCCATAATAATTTTAGGTGGACTTGGACTAGCATTTTTTTAGTTTACCCGGACTAGGCCCAGCCTGAGCCCAGCCCGCCCGGATGAGGAGGTCTAATCTTTGACAATGCACAGTGCCGATCAAACTCCTCCCCATTTTGAAACCCAGCCAACAAATATGCTGAGACATTGGAACAAGGAAAACACTTCCATTGAGAGAGAGAGAGCATAATTCTATTATCTTCAAAAGAAAACAGTGTTTACAAAAATGAACATTTGAAAGAGCTTATAATAAAAATTGTAGCAGGATAGAACATGCTATGTGGGTGTTTGGTTTTTTCCGAACAGCTGTTGTTTGCTTTTTCTGCTTCAAACAACAGATTCTAAGTGTTTGGTTAGAACTACCAAACAGCTGTTTTTAGCTGTTTCAGAAGCAAAAATTAGTTGTTTACCAACAGCAAACAGCAAAATCTATCAGCAACAGCAAACTGCAACAACAAACAGCAAACAACAACAGCAGAACCAAACAGGCCTTATGTTTCTGGTTATTGTTCTTTAAAGTATAAACTAGGAAGACCAGCAGCACAATAACTTATTGCATAAACAGATTGTAGTTGAGCGATTCACAAAACAAAGCCTTTAATTTAAAATATAATTGCATTCCCAACACTTGACCCTACTTTACCTATTTACAGAAGAGATTCAAAGTTAGTGTGGGAAAGGAAGACTTTTACCATTATCAGCTCCGAAAAATATTGCCTTTTCCTCTCTCATTCCTGCATAATCTCACGCTTTGAAAAGGTGGGGGAAAGCTTCTTCTCCAACTCCACCAAACTGAAATTAATTTTTTATATGACTATTCGCCAATATCCAAACAACCAAATGCTTAAAATGAGCCCAGAAAAAACAAGGCTATTTTCACTTACATCTCAAATTTACGAAGAGCCTCGTTTCTTTTGGTAGCATAGGAGTCACTATCCTTCGGTATATTGTTCAAAGGATTGCCTGTAAGACACATTTGGGGAGAAAAAACAGATCAGAATTCCGCCTTTAATGTACAATATACATATGAAGGCAGATATTAATATCCAAGAAAAAGCTTAAGTCAGATGTGTTTGTGCATCATGTGAAGCAATTCTACTCTACTAAGACATGAAGAACTTGAATGATGACCTTGCTCATCGAATTGTTTCCTTTATTATTATTATTATTTGAAATGTTATGTCAAGAGTCCAAGTTCTGCCATTATATAGGAAGGAGTAGACTCTTCAAAAAGCACATTTTTCCATTTTCATAAAATAACTAAGAACATCTGCGAAGGGACCGTACTTCCAAGAGGTGTTGTTTCTTTGAGCTCCACCATCTCGAGGTCTTTAGGAGAGGATGGCTTGTCGGTCTGCTGCAAGCCCTGTTCCAATCATATGGTTAATATAATCAACATACCAGTCAGGTGATAATCTGTAATGTTTTGCGAGTAAAAGAAAAAGAAATAAAGGTGAAAGTAAATGGCATTGTGGACTCTAATATATATGAAATCTGATGATATAAACTCAGTCACATGAATCCCTCGAGGGCAAAGCATTTTTCAAACTATGTACATTTATAAGAAAATATAATACCTCCATACATGTACTCAACCCAGATGAATCACTTTTGCTATTGTTTCCATATCCAAATGAACCAAATAACCACTTAGATTTTCTTCATAAATTCTAGCATCATTAGTCATTACAAACCTTGAGCTTAAATATTTCTTAAGCACCACTTTGAATTCCCCAATGTGTAGGTAAACTCAGAAACTCAATTACATAATTAATAAACAAGTCAAAAACGAAAAGTTAACTCATACCCATCACATGAAGCATCCACCAAGAACAGGTATAATGATTGCTTTTTTTTTTCTCAAACACACACATCCAACTGTATCAGGCACCACCTGAAACATACTCTAGTAGATTCTTCTTAGATAGAAGCAAATAGTAGAAACAATTATTACCTTTTTCTTATCCCTCCTCTTTAATATCTTCATGTGGCATTTCTTTATATAGTGCATCAAATGGTATCGAGTATGTCTGGAGCACAACTGTTCTTTAATCTCTGGGTTTGCTGCTAGCCAGTCAGAAATATCTTTAGACTTGACCACCTCATCTTTATCTAAAGTTTCTAGCCAGGAATAAACTGGTAGCCATTGATCAGTTCGTTGAAACCGAGCATGTGGAAGATCAACCTGATTTACTTCTGTTACCTGCTAGAGGAATGGTAGCAACTGCTTATATTGTAAAGTATATCATCAAGGAGGAGCTATTTAAAGTAAGAGAATGCAATGGAAGTTGATAAAGATTATTAATATCTTCTGTTCAGTATTGTTTTCACGATTCCCTAAAAAAATGCATGGTTTACAATCTTTACCACTTAACAGAATAGCCAAAATGCATTACATCTAATATTTCGCTCAGTAATTGCTCAGATATCCAAAGGCTGATGCATGAAACCAAGGAAGCTCAGTGCAGAACAGTTCCAACGTTTCAAGTGGATTATATCAATAAAAAATTATTGATTAATGGAACTATCTGAATTCAGCATTCACAATTTAACAATGGGAGAGCCTCCTTAAAGAATAAAAAGTACAAGTGAACAACTTGTACAAAGTCCAACCATGTCACAAAGTACCCACCTCCAACCCCATCTCTCACCATGCAAGGACTGAAACCACTTTCCCTAAAAACACAACTATGTCCCAAAACATAGCTCACTTTAGCTTCTAAACAAAAATTTTCCAAGGAAACGATACAAGATATATACATATCCTAACATGCCAAAAAGGTCAGCATAAACCGAAATTATGCGTCCAAGAGAAAAAGAGAAAGGAATAATAAATAATAAAACAGGATGCTTTGAGATAATAAATATAGGCAGGTATTGTTGTGGCAAATTTAGGCTGACTTGTGATGATCAAGAGGGTAATATCAAGGTGTAGTTTCGCTCTATTTCGTATTTGAAGGCTAGGAAATCAGTTGCTATGCCCTTTTTCCCTTATGGATTAGAACATTGAACATCATAAAGAAAAAAATATCAGAACATTGAACATCATAAAGAGGAAAAAGAAAAGGTGCTGTCTGAAAGAATTTTGTATGAACATATAGAACATAGAGGGGAACAACTTAGCTGTAATAGCATTGTGAAGAAAGCAAATCTAGCATCATCAAACAATAATATTAGCAGAGCAACAGAAAGAGAATGTTCCAAGAATAAAGATGTTCCGAAGAAACAGTAACAATAAAAAGGGGCTAAAGCATGAAGAGAACATATCATCTATTAAAACTACTGAATTCTAGTACAGAAGTCTGGACATATATATTGACAATACAGGTGCAACAAGCATATGAAAACTATAAAGTGACAATGCTAATAAGGTTGTGTTGACTTCTTACACAATTCAGCCAATTACTCTACTTTATCCTGCCCTACCATTTTCCATACACCACCTTTCAGCTAGTATGACATCAGCCCCCTAAACTTGAGTTAATCATAACAAATTGTTGCCATGAATTTCACGAACTAGCTTTGCAGCTATTAGTGCATTTATTTTCATATGCTACAGGTATGGATGAGGATAAAAGTCACCAAAGTTTTACTTCAACCGCTTATGACAATTAAACATCATGAGGTCCCAATGTGGCATATGGAAACACTTAAGTGCAATCTCTCATTAGCTACCAGGTCCTGAACTACATTTATTAAGTTGCAATTATCTAAACATAAAATTGATGCTATTGATTCAACCATAGCCAATGCTCATTCTTTAGGTAAGTAGCTTTACAAATTCACCCTGAATAGCTCATCACTTAATGGTTATTATTGCAGGAGGTAGGATTGTTGCTCACATCCCTAATTTTTGACTGCCAAAAGGTACTGAAGTTAACAGAACTTTTGTCATTTTACTTCAAAAAATTTGTTGCAGCGAATTAGCTCTCACCCTCAGACATGGAAAAAGTAGCATCCTCAATTTGCATTTGTAGCATCATGTCTATTCGATTCAAATACCATTGTGAATTATATAGTAAACACATAATTTTAAGCTTACCTCAAATCCACAATGAAAGAGGCAACTATAGCATTCGAAACAAGAAGAAATTAAAATAGCTTAAAAAGGAATTCAGTCAAATACAAAACAAGCCTCGGCCAATACCTGATTGGGTAACCGCATGAAATTTTGGATGGCAAGGAGACGATCAATGAGGTCGGGTCGAGGCATAGACTGGAGGTCAGCTGGTAAGGAAGCGCGGTTAGTGTCGATCCAAGCCTCGACCTGGCTGTTGCTGACAGCTTTAGGCTCCGGGAATGCGCTGAGCCAAGCTCGAGCCATTGTCTCCCATTCTTGGGATTGATTAGGAGTTTGATCACTGAGTCTGTGATCTTCATCTAGGGTTTGCTCATCTGAGTTTGGCATTTTAATTACTTTCCTTGTTTTGATTGATAATTTATAGGGAATGCACCGCAGGTATCAGGATTGTCATTAAACTCTCCATTGTTTGATTTGATGCAGTTAATACAATTTCATCATCCATCACCTATCAAAAAACAGAACTTCCTCGCACAAACTAATCCTTTAATTGAATTCCTTTTACAGTGACACCTATTAATGGGCCAGGCTCAATAGCTGTACTTTATACTCTTATTGTACCTTAGTGTAATATAATATAAATGCATGTTAACCACAGTCACCTTGAAGCCTAATAAAAATAAACTCAGATCTGCCTGTGCTTAACATTAATTCTTGCCTTCGTATTTCCTAATCTTTGATGTAGTGAGAGAAAGCATATAACCAAAAATTCTCATACGCGTAGGTTGCTGCAAAAATAGAGGTGAATTTGTTGGAAGTTACAATGTACAAGGACTAGAGGTGGTCACAGTGCATGAACCGCCGGTTTAGGTTCAAGAAATCCTTGAACCTGAACTTTAACCTTCAAAAGGGATGAACCACCGGTTCGATCCAGTCCGGTTCAGGTTCAGGGTTTGATAAGGTTTTGATCAGGGTTTGATAAGGTTCAGGTTCGGTCCGGTTCAGGTTTAACCCTTTTCAATAAACATTTAGAATTCAATTTGCGTGTGGTTTCGATGTAGATATTTATCGATAAATTATTAATATACGCAACAAAATAATATAATTTCTCAAATATGAAAAACAACTTATATTTTTTATTTTACAATTAATAATTTACATAATATAAAAATTATTACAAAAATATAACTTGTAGAAATAAACCATTTATTTCTCTTACACATTTACTATGATTTGTAAAAAAATGTCAATGAACAAATTAACTAGTAAATAATATAATGTAGAATATTAAAATAACTTGTAAAATGTAAATGAAAGTGTGAAAAAAATTGGATATAATAGAGAGAGTGTAAAGAATTGTGTGAAAAAATTAAAAGAGGGTTAAAGTATTTATAGAGAGGAAAAATTAAAATAAAAAAAAAAAAAGTCAAACCGCCGGTAGTTCACAGAATAAATAACCCTAAACCTTAACATTTTTTTCTTATAAACCACCGGTCCGGTTCCAATTTGGTCCGGTTTAGAGATTGACCGGTTTTGATCCGGTCATTTAGGTCCAATTTGGCCACCTTTAGCAAGGACAATGGTACAAAAATGCTAGAAAACATTGATGCAATCATTATGAGAAGAAAGCGAGGTAAACAAAATTTCGATGGATATAAACAACTGTTATAATGATTACATATACACTATTACAGTGATTATATCTTAGTTATACCTTAACATTTACTATTATAGTGATTATACCATAGTCATACCTTAAAATATATAATTAGTTATACCTTAGTGAAAAAAATGTTGAAAAAAATATATCTGCATCTTATTTCAAAAAGAAAAAAAAAAGCAAAAAAACTTTCTAAAGTCGCATGACAAAAAATATAAACGAACAGAGAGATAAATATGAAACTATATTAAAATTATAAAAAGATGAGAGAGAAATGTGGACAAAGTAGAATAAGGTATTTGATTAATTTTGAAAAGTTTAAAAGAGATTTTAGCAAAAATTTTCTGTTCACATAAAACAGAAAGAGGATGTCAAAATATAAATATTTTTGTAAAATCCCCTATAAACAATTACTAACCTTGAGCATAGCCCAGCCCGCCTTAAATTTTGGCAGGTTCGGACGGGTCCAGGATCAGGCCTAAAAACAAATGCATGGCCCAGCTTGTAATACCCCGAATTAATTATTTTGTGAATATCCAAATAAAGTATTTAGATGTATATATGTTTATATATGTTTAAGAGAGTTAAAGATAATTTATAAAACTTTAGAAAAGAATTGAAAATTAGTTTAGCAAGGAGAGACCAAACCTGTAGTTTTTCTAATTTAATTCAAATAGAAGAACTGATCGTGTATCATCAGTTCTCCTTGTTCATCCCTTTCAATTTTTTTCCTCATTTTTCATTCTCTAATTTCAACCCTTGAATTCTCTCCCATTTCTCATCTGTTTTTTGCAATCTTTATACCAAAACAAAGCTTTCAACGTGTACTACAAGTTTATGTAAGTTTAAGGAGGAGAAATTGAGTGTTTAGAGAGATATAAAAGCAAGAAGATTCATACTGTTGGCTGTCCCGCGCGATTTACCAACTTTTGCTCGTAATTTCGAAAATTTGATCCCGGAAACCGACTCAGGAGGTCAGAAAACCTTTAGGTAGGCTGGGAATCGAAGCATACACGTGTATTCTTCCGATGATCGGAGCTTCATTGGTAAAATTCTAATTTTTCCGATTTCTTGAGTTTTGGGTAGAATTGGGATAATCTAATGATATATTTAGACTCCTGAGGTTATAATCTAACTAATGTTATGAATCGTTTTTACATAGGACAAGTTTGACTTTTCCCGTTGACGGATTCTAGCGATAGGAACTATTTCTGGCGAGGTATATAATAAATTTGAAATTAATATTAGAATATTCCTAATATTATTTTGAGAAAGATTAATTCTCAGACCTTGTCTAATTTCCCAAAGTGTTAGATTTTATTAATTTTGAAAATATATTAGTTAGTTAATTAAAAGAAAATAGTTGTTAAATTCTTGATTTGTGAAGGATGTAATTAGGTTAATGAAGTGATTTGATTGAGGTTGTTAATAGGATGAGAATATTTGATGTGATGGAAATTGAATTAAATGTTGGTATATGTGTTGATGAAGAGAATTGGTACAATATGGAATTTAATTGAATTGATTATCCAGTCGTGTTATTGAATTGCAGTCTATGGAGACCGACTGGAATTATTTGTGTGCATTATAGAAGTGTAATTTTATGCAGGTTTGACCCTAATATTAATTAGGGGGATACCCATTTTATAGGGGAAACTCTACCGAAATTTCGGGTAACTGGAATAATTATTTTCTTCCTCATTTCCATTATAAATTTTCTTATGTAAACATTCAACAGTAGGCGGACCAGCAGAACCGGAGAAATAGGATTCATCAGCGAGGAGTATTTGTGAGTTAATTATATGTTTTGCATATTGAACTTAGCGTTTGCATTCACGACATATTTTCAAAGTTTAAATTTTTATTATGTGATTATTATAATTATTTAAAAAGAGTATTGCCTATAATTATAATTATATTTATATATATTTCCAATGGTGGTTTAGATACGTGTATGGACATGCTTCCTAGTGAGCGGTATCAGGACCTTCTGCGCACAGGTACTATCAGGCTTATGGAATAAATGTATGAGATTGATGATATGGTTTATGGATAAGCTCAGTTGAGTCATTCTCGGGCTATATGATATTATGGAATTGGAATTAAGTAAGGCTGGGTATGGGTTCGGTTGAGTTATGCTCGGTTCTCCAGCCGACTGGGTGTGGATTCGGTTGAGTTATTCTCGATCCCCCAGTCATTGGATATAAGGGAGCCGAATGGCTATGTAGATTATTTGGTATGCTGGGTATCGAGGTTTAGGGTCCATAACGTATGGAAGCCACTTATTAATAATTGTTTTATTATTTGGTTTACCGAAATCATGTGTATGAATGCTTGTATGACATATATGTATATATACATAAGTAAATTATTGTGTGATTAGATGATTGCTAAATTACTCATGCATTGCATATAATTAATTCACTATGGGAGGTCTGACTCCCTAAATTTTTCAGGTAGCTAGAAGCGAGTTGCAGCTCAAGACCTTCTTCCAGGCGGCACATTAGCCTTATTATGTAGGTTATTCTTAATTGTATTTAATGTATTAAATTTCTAGACCGCAGTACCAGATTAAGGATTGTATTTCAAGTTGTGTATGTGTAAAGGATTTAATATGTCAAGTATGACGGATTTAGTTATTATATAATTGAGTATTTAATTTAGATTATGGTTTTAAGGCTTGCTACGGGTCCCAGTGGCGATATGCCTACCAGTTACTTAGCACAGGTCACGGTCCGGGAGATGGGTAGTGACAAAGTTGGTATCAGAGCTAGCCCTTTCCCAGTACGGTGTGGTTCGGGGACAAACCAGGCGGAATCTGGTGGGCCTGTAACGACTCGGTCCTAAGAGGGGTGGTGCCGGGGTGGATGGCCTAAGCAAGGAGCAGCCCAGTGAGGGGTGGCGCTGGGGTAGAGAAACTTGAGCAAGGAGCGGCCCTGAAGGATGTCGATGGGGGCAGAAATGAACCAAATCTATACCGGAAAGAGAGGGTTTCAAGATTGTGCTGGTATGGGATGGTACAGTTAAGAAGGGGCTAGATTTCGAGAGTGTACTGGTATGAGATGGTACAACTGAAAAATGGCATAAGAGATTTGATAAGTACTACCTATACCAACAAGATGTATCTTCTTTTCGGTAGCCCATTAGAAAGTAACTTCAAAGTTAAGCGTACTTGACTTGGGGAAATTTTAGGATGGGTGACCTCCTGGGAAGAAATTTCCAAGAAGCATGTGAGTGAGGACAAAGCATGCTGGAAAGACACGTGTTGGTTTGTGGGGACAGACGATCAGATCCCCGGTGTTACAAGTACTTTGTCACGACCCATCTTCCGGACCGTGTGTTGGGATTTTTCACCGGAAATCACCAGATAAAAGCGGAAGAACGCGATGATTTCCTCAAATCCGTGCCCAGGAGCAATTGAAATGGAAATTGTAAGAACAAAAATTTAATAAAGAGAGATAATTCTCTTACCTGGAATATCTCTTTCAGAGATGGATGTAGACTGCAGGAATCAATATAGAATCCCTCCTCGTTTACGTACACGAACGTCTAATAAACACTACCCATGCTAGCGTCGGAAAACACGAACTCTGGAGAGGAGGAAGAGACAAATTTCGGCTATGCTTGTATTTTTTTTTCTCTTGGCCGAAATTCCTAGGGTTATTTTAACCCTAGGTGGGCCGAAATTCCTCCAGAGATGGATGCAGACTGCAGGAATCAATATAGAATCCCTCCTCGTTCACGTACACGAACGTCTAATGAACACCACCCATGCTACGTCGGAAAACACGAACTCTGGAGAGGAGGAAGAGACAAATTTCGGCTATGCTTGTATTTTTTTTCTCTTGGCCGAAATTCCTAGGGTTATTTTATGTTCGTTCACATACACGAACATCTAATGAACACCACCCATGCTAGCGTCGGAAAACACGAACTCTGGAAAGGAGGAAGAGACAAATTTCGGCTATGCTTGTATTTTTTTTTCTCTTGGCCGAAATTCCTAGGGTTATTTTAACCCTAGGACCTAGGGTTAAAATAACCCTAGGAATTTCGGCCAAGAGAAAAAAAAATACAAGCATAGCCGAAATTTGTCTCTTCCTCCTTTCCAGAGTTCGTGTTTTCCGATGTAGCATGGGTGGTGTTCATTAGACGTTCGTGTATGTGAACGAGGAGGGATTCTATATTGATTCCTGCAGTCTGCATCCATCTATGAAAGAGATATTCAAGGTAAGAGAATTATCTCTCTCTATTAAATTTTAAGAGAATTATCTCTCTCTATTAAATTTTTGTTTTTACAATTTCCATTTCAATTGCTCCTGGGTACGGATTTGAGGAAATCATCGCGTTCTTCCGCTTTTATCTGGTGATTTCCGGTGAAAAATCCCACCACACGGTCCGGGAGATGGGTCGTGACAAAGTACTTGTAACATCGGGGATCTGATCGTCTGTCCCCACAAACCAACACGTGTTGGTCCAACCTGGCTCCTTATTTGTGTGGGCTTCCTTCTTTTAATTCAGGCGCAATCTTATTTTAATTAATCTGGTTTAAATTAATTTCAAGCCCAACTTTAATATACTCATGTATTTAATATATTACACCAAGTAATATATTATTTACATTTAAATTAAAATTAGTTTGACCAATTAATTTAATCCATCAAATTAAAATTACATCTTCACAAAATAAAATCATATGTAAACCTATACATATGAATATTCCACCTAGGAAATAATCTCATAATTAATCCAATTAATTATGAAGAGCCAATTAAATATATTAATTTTATTATTAGGATCAATCCAATTGATCTTTATGATATAATTAATATATATACCTCTCTCTCCAGAGTGTATACTCCAAGCATACATATGATTTCTTAAGTCGGTGTTCAGTCGCTCAATGTGTACGATCCCGTGGGTCCATCTTTATGTTGGCAGTGGGCCTTTGGCCCACAGACTGCAGTTGGGCTCTAGCAAGCCACTGCAGCCCCCAATTAAGATGGAGATGGCAGTCAAATTGTTATCATAACCCTGTAGTTTAAACATGTACATCCCATGTCATTGATATCTGTGTCCAACACGGAGGCATGGATTGATCACCCTCTTTTATGTCTGGACACTAACTTGATCCCGAATGCACTGAAGCTCACAAACAAGTTCCCACTTGTTTGGGTGTGGCCACACTCTTATCAGTCACATTCATCAAGAGGCTGGTGATATCTTCCTAGTGGACTACTGAGTGACAAATCCCTTTTGTATATCCATAGCATTACCATGCTAAGTGACATACCCGAAAGTACCCATACTTGGCACCCTATTACAGGCCCTTTAGGCGTACCCCTAAGTATGCGACCTCACATGCAACACCATCATATGGTTAGGTCAAAGGATCCATACAAGTACTACACGAGAATCACTTGTGATACTTTACCATGTGGATTTCTCGTTTAGTGGATCTATCCAGTACCATGCCCCTTATGCATGTACCCATTAACTTAGTTGACATTCCATATCCAATGACCGCCACCATACAACCAGGTTAATGATAGTCTCTTGTTCCATTCATTCCTATGACTGGAACAGACTACAGATCTATTTATGGTCATATCGTTTACCCTATCCATGGTCTTACTGCCAAGTGCATGACACTGGTCATCATGGATATGGATATGTCCATTGGATACTTCATTTAATATATTGTACAAGATAAATATAATAAATGAATTAATGCCTTTATTAGTAACACAAATAAGTTTAATACATGAATCCAATTAATGTATGATACAAATACAAGGACCAATGCCTCGGGACTAGGGCATATCCAAAAATCTCCCATTTACACTAGTTCCAACTAGGCATGGGCCTAATCCCTATAGATCTAGTATGACCCTCGTGCTTGGGCTGGGCCAACGCCTTGGTCAAAGGATCTATGACATTATCCTCAGTGTCCACTCTGTGCAATGCAATGTCACCTCTCTCCGCGATCTCTCATATGAGGTGAAACTTTTTGAGCACGTGCTTTGTGTTCTTGTGTGACCGGGGCTCCTTAGCTTGTGCAACGGCCCCATTATTGTCACAGAAGATATCAACTGGGTACTGGATAGTTGGCACTACTCCCAACTCAGTGATAAACTTCTTCATCCACACAGCTTCCTTAGCCGCATCACACGCAGCGATGTACTCAGCTTCTGTTGGAGAATCCATGATGGTTGGCTGCTTTGAGCTCCTCCAGCTTACAGCACCACCATTTAGCAAAAATACATACCTAGACTGCGACTGGTACTCATCCTGGTCAGTTTGGAAGCTTGCATCAGTGTACCCAGTAACTGATAGCACTTCCTGACCACCATGCACTAAGAAGCTATCCTTAGTCCGGTTAAGGTACTTAAGGATTACCTTGACAGCTTTCCAGTGATCCTCCCCGGGATCCTGCTGGTACCGACTCGTCATACTCAGTGCAAAGGTGACATCAGGCCTTGTACATAACATGCAGTACATAATTGATCCTATAGCCAAAGCATATGGAACCAATTTCATGTTCTCCCTGTCCTCCCTTGTCTTAGGACAGTGCTTCTTACTAAGTTTCAGCCCATGACCCATTGGCAAGAAACCTTTCTTAGCTTGGTCCATGTTGAACCTTTTCAGAACTTTGTCTATGTACGAGGCCTGACTTAGGCCCAGAAGCCGATTTGATCTATCCCTATAGATCCTGATCCCCAGGATCATCTCAGCTTCGCCTAAGTCTTTCATTGCGAAGCACTTACTCAGCCACTGCTTTACCCCTTGCAACGTAGGTATGTCGCTTCTAATAAGTAGGATGTCGTCCACATAAAGTACCAAAAATGTGACAATGCTCTCACTTGTCCTCTTATACACACAAGGCTCATCTTGATTTTATATGAAGCCATATCCCTTTATAGCCTCATTGAATCTAAGATTCCAACTTCGGGATGCTTGCTTCAGTCCATAAATGGACCTTTGAAGCTTGCATACCCTTCCCGGATACTCTGGATCGATAAAACCCTTAGGTTGTGTCATGTACACATCCTCGAGTAGCTTTCCATTAAGGAAAGTGGTTTTGACATCCATTTTCTAGCCTTCATAGTCGTACCATGCGGTTATGGCTAGCAAGATCCTGATGGATTTAAGCATGGCTACTGGTGAGAAAGTTTCATCATAGTCTATTCCATGGACTTATCTGAAACCTTTCGCAACCAGATGCCCCTTGAAGGTATTGTCGGCCTTTAGCTTATAGCACCACTTGCAACCTATTACCTTAGCACCCGGAGGTGGATCGACCAAGTTCCAAACTTAGTTATCGTACATAGATTGCATCTCTGCCTCCATGGTTTTGCCCCAATTCGCAGACTGTGAGCTTGCTATAGCCTCATGGTAGGTTTTGGGTTCTTCCTCATCCCAAATGAGAAGAGTTTGATCATCGGTGACGAGGAAACCATACCTCTCCGGTTCCCGACGATCCCTACCAGACCTTCTAGGTCCTTGTACAGCCTGGGTTGGTGCTTCCTCCTGTGGAAGCTCTACCTGGGCCTCTGAGTTATCCTCTTCAAGAGCTTGTGGACCTTGAACTTCCCTGAGTTCAACATTGCTCCCACTGTCTTTCTTAGAAAAGAACTCCTTTTCTAGAAAGACCCCCTTCCTAGCCACGAACACCTCGTTCTCGGCGGGGTTGTAGAAGTAATACCCTTTGGTTTCCCTAGGGTAGCCCACAAACAAGCATTTATCGGTTTTGGGCTCCATCTTGCCACTAGTTAATTTCTGGACATGTGCTTCGCATCCCCAAATCCTTAGGAAAGACACATTGGGCTCCCTGCACGTCCATATCTGATATGGGGTCTTTTCCACTGCCTTAGTCGGAGTATTATTTAAGATAAGAGCTGCTGTCTCGAGGGCATGTCCCCAGAAACTAATTAGGAGAGAGGCTTGACTCATCATTGAGCGGACCATGTCCAACAGGGTCCTGTTCCTCCGTTCGGACACCCCATTCCATTGCGGTGTTCCGGGGAGGAGTGAGCTATGGAACTATTCCATGCTGTCTCAAATATGAGTCAAACTCTAGGCTCATATACTCACCACCTCGGTCCGACCGAAGGGTTTTGATATTCCTGCCTAGCTGGTTCTGTACCTCGTTCCTAAATTCCTTGAACCTATCAAGGGTCTCAGACTTGTGTTTCATCAGATAGACATAGCCATATCTTCTGAAATCGTCCGTGAATGTGACGAAGTACAGGTACCCACCTCTGGTAGCTGCGCTCATGGGTCCACATACATCTGAATGTGTTAGGTCCAATAAGCCACTGGCCCTTTCAGCCTTCTTGCTAAAAGGCGCCTTAGCAATGTGTCAATTGACTCCAAGTCAAATGACCTTAAGACTCCAGCTTTGTGAAGCCTAGCTATGTGCTTCTCGTTTATGTGGCCAAGACGACAATATCATAGGTAGACAGGATTAAGTTCGTTGGGCTTAACCCTTTTTGTGTTTATGTTATAGACATGATTGGTTTCGTTTAAGTCCAGGATATAGAGGTCATTATTTAATAGAGTGTCTCTATAAAATAATCCCTCTCTAGATATGGAAATTCTACCATTAGAAATAGTAAAATAAAATCTAGAAATATCCAACATAGAAACTGAAATAATATTCCTGCACATAGCAGGTACAAAATAACATTGTTCTAATATTAAAACCAATCCACTAGGCATCACAAGGTGGTATTCACCGATCTCTATGGCAGCAACCCTTGCTCCATTTCTGACCCGCAAGTCCACCTCCCCCGACCCCAGTGACCTTCTGTTCTTCAGTCCCTGCATATTGCAACAAATTTGAGAACCACATCCAGTATCCAATACCCAGGATGTTGAAACAGTAAGGTTAATGTCTATAACATAAATACCTAAAGAGGATGTACCTTGGCCCCTTCTTTCCTCTCCCATCAGCTTGGGACACGATCTCTTCCAATGGCCCTCCTGTCTACACCCGAAATAGACATCCTCAGGACCTGCCTTCTGCTGGGCCTTGGGTTGGGCTTTGGCCTTATTAGCCTTGACCTTCTTGGCCTTGGCCTTGGCCTTTTCCTTGGCCCTACCCTTGGCAACAGAAGGGTTCCCCTTGTTGACCAATAGCACAGGTGGAGTCTTTTTGATCAACTGCTCAGTAAGCTTAAGCATCCCATGCAGCTCACTGATAGTGCGGTTCATCCTTTGTATGTTGTAGTTCAGGATGAACTGATCATAAGAATCCGGCAAGGATGCTAGGATTGTGTCCACCGCCAACTCCTGAGAGATGGGCGATCCAAGACGGGCTAAAGTGTCCAAATAGCCCTTCATCTTGAGCACATGTGCGCTCACAGATGTCCCAGCCCCCATCTTACAGGAGTGGAATGCCTTGTTGGTCAGGTACCTTTCCTGACGAGCTTGCTCCTGAAACATCTCGTTTAGAGTTGTTATCATAGCAAAGGCTTGATGGTCCATAAACTATTTTTGCAGTTCGGGAACCATGCAGGCCAACATTAGGCACGTCACATCCCTATTATCCTTGACATGCACCTCGTATTCCTTTAGCTGGGCAACTGGTAGATTACGTCCTTGAGGCGCAGCCGGTACAGGCCTCTTCAGCACATACTCTTTGGACTCCTGTCTTAGAACTATTCTCAAGTTCCTAGACCACTCCAAAAAGTTAGGACCAGAAAGCTTGTCCCTTTCAAGAATTGATCGCAGTGATAAGGTATTGTTGTTTGCCATTTAGAGTTTCTACACAGAAAAACATTTAGAGTGTTAATAAAGGACTTTTACTTTGTTATTCCCATATGAAATTAATAATGAATCAAGTTATTAATTAAACCGAGTTGTTAGGCTCATGGGCCGAGATCCATATTTCATCAAGATATAGCCAGACGAGGGCCTGGTACAACTATACCTTAACTATTTAGGTAGGAACGCCGTCCAATCCCAACCTAGGGACTCTCGGTTTGATGGGCTTGTTGGCACTTACCCATCTGTGCTTAGGACCAGGAGAATCCTACTACCCATGCTAAGTCAAAACCTCCATTCAAGTGTTAGAGTATCCCATACCCTAACCCAATACAAAGTGACAATACTCCAGTGTATCCTGCGAGGGCATGGTCTACAACTAGCCTATTCCCACTTCGAGCTGGTTTTGAATGAGGGAAGCACTTTTAAGCAACTTAGTAATTTCATTTGGTTATTAGATTCAATTAACAACGGCTTGCATACATAAGGCGGGTGAAATGCGGTTGGATTATACATTCATACATGCAAATAAAAATAAAACATAATTAAATAAATAAGTAAAATGGACTGCTATGAGCCTTTATTACATCATAATATTATTCTAGTAAACCTATACTAGAAAACAATATCAGGTGGGCTTCCATCTCCTTCCTTCTAGGCTTGCACCTTCACTTGGGCTCACCACTCCATGGGCTTCTTCTTTTACAAATTTTATAATAATTGAATAAAATAAAATTACATTAAAAAAAAAACGACACGCAGGCCGTATTTACCCAAAAAAGAAAATACAACCCATTTTGAATAAGGCCCGATAGCATCCAATCATACAAAATATTTAATCACCCATATGCATCTAATACATATAATTCATAAGCATGTTATAATGCATGATTTAAGCCCATTTCAATTATGTCCAAGCCATTATATTGAAATCGCCAATTTTGGCCCACCATGGTTCTAACCTTTAACGGGCTTTGGGCCTCCAGCCCAGGCAGTCCAACTACTCCCATTGGAATTGGGAAACCATGGGTCCAATTCAGCCGTCCAAGTAACTGTGCCAAAATTATCCGAACCAATTTCAATTAACCATATTAATTTCCAAAATTAATATCATATGAATAAAATAAAATTTCATTCAAGAGACCACACACATTTAAATTACATAAATTTAAACACACGAATTTTAAAACCAATTAAAATTTCAAAACTAGGCCCCGGGCCCAAAAACCCACCAAATCCAAAAACACTAGGGCCGGCCGCTGCTGCCGTGCGGCAGTTGCTGTCCAGCAACAGGCAGCGGCTGCCGCGGCTGCTCCAGCCACCAGCAGCCCCGCACCCCGGGAACAGCTAGATTTTTTTTTTTAAACAGAAAAATATATATATAAAAATACATCATGGCATCCAACAACAGAAAATTCACCAAGAATTCCAAAACATACAATTAAATTAAACAAATACAAACCAATATGCATATTCAATTTTAATTGTATGAAAATCAAATGGGAAAAATCTTAAACCCAAACCAAAGAACCCTAATAAAAAAATCTCCAATTTTAAAACATGGGATTTAACCAATTTGAACAATTTCCACGGATCAAAAGCCTGCTCTGATACCACTGTTGGGATTTTTCACCGGAAATCACCCGATAAAAGCGGAAGAACGTGATGATTTCCTCAAATCCGTGCCCAAAAGTAATTGAAATGGAAATTGTAAAAACAAAAATTTAATAGAGAGAGATAATTCTCTTACCCGGAATATCTCTTTCAGAGATGGATACAGACTGCAGGAATCAATATAGAATCCCTCCTCGTTCACGTACACGAATGCCTAACGAACACCACCCGTGCTAGCGTCGGAAAACACGAACTCTGGAGAGGAGGAAGAGACAAATTTTGGCTATGCTTGTATTTTTTTTTTCCTCTTAGCCGAAATTCCTAGGGTTATTTTAACCCTAGGTGGGCCGAAATTCCCTAGAGGAATTTTGGTCCAACCTGGCTCCTTATTTGTGTAGGCTTCCTTCTTTTAATTCAGGCCCAATCTTATTTTAATTAATCTAGTTTAAATTAATTTCAAGCCCAACTTTAATATACCCATGTATTTAATATATTACACCAAGTAATATATTATTTACATTTAAATTAAAATTAGTTTGACCAATTAATTTAATCCATCAAATTAAAATTAGATCTTCACAAAATAAAATCATATATAAACCTATACATATGAATATTTCCACCTAGGAAATAATCTTATAATTAATCCAATTAATTATGAAGAGCCAATTAAATATATTAATTTTATTATTAGGATCAATCCAATTGATCTTTATGATATAATTAATATATATACCTCTCTCTCCAGAGTGTATACTCCAAGCATACATATGATTCCTTAAGTCGGTGTTGAGTCGCTCAATGTGTACGATCCCGTGGGCCCATCTTTATGTTGGCAGTGGGCCTTTGGCCCACAGACTGCAATTGGGCTCTAGCAAGCCACTGCAGCCCCCAATTAAGATGGAGATGGCAATCAAACTATTATCATAACCCTGTAGTTTAAACTTGTACATCCCATGTCATTGATATCTGTGTCCAACACGGAGGCATGGATTGATCACCCTCTTTTGTGTCTGGACATTAACTTGATCCCGAATGCACTGAAGCTCACAAACAAGTTCCCACTTGTTTGGGTGTGGCCACACTCTTATCAGTCGCATTCATCAAGAGGCCGGTGATATCTTCCCAGTGGACTACTGAGTGACAAATCCCTTCTGCATATCCATAGCATTACCATGCTAAGTGACATACCCGAAAGTACCCATACTTAGCACCCTATTACAAGCCCTTTAGGCGTACCCCTAAGTATGCGACCTCACATGCAACACCATCATATGGTCAGGTCAAAGGATCCATACAAGTACTACACGAGAATCACTTGTGATACTTTACCATGTGGATTTCTCGTTTAGTGGATATATCCGGTACCATGCCCCTTATGCATGTACCCATTAACTTGGTTGACATTCCATGTCCAATGACCGGTAAGACACCGCCATACAACCAGGTTAATAATAGTCTCTTGTTCCATTCATTCCCATGACTGGAACAGACTACGGATCTATTTATAGTCATATTATTTACCCTATCCATGGTCTTACTGCCAAGTGCATGACACTGGTCATCATGGATATGGATATGTCCATTGGATACTTCATTTAATATATTGCACAAGATAAATATAATAAATGAATTAATGCCTTTATTAATAACACAAATAAGTATAATACTTGAATCCAATTAATGTATGATACAAATAAAAGGACCAATGCCTCGGGACTAGGGCATATCCAACACTGTGACCGATGCAAGGGAACGGATAGGCATATCACCACCGGAACCCATAGCAAGCCTTAAAACCATAATCTAAATTAAATACTCAATTATATAATAACTAAATTCATCATACTTGACACATTAAATCCTTTACACATACACAACTTGAAATATAATCCTTAATCTGGTACTCCGATCTAGAAATTTAATACATTAGATACAATTAAGAATAACCTACATAATAAGGCTAATGTGCGGCCCGGAAGAAGGTCTTGGGCTGCAACTCGCTTCTAGCTACCTGAAAAATTTAGGGAGTCAAGCCTCCCATAGTGAATTAATTATATGCAATGCATGAGTAATTTAGCAATCATCTAATCACACAATACTTTACGTATGTATATATACATATATGTCATACAAGCATTCATACACATGATTTCGATAAATCAAATAATAAAACAATTATTAATAAGTGGTTTCCATACGTTATGGACCATAAACCTCAATACCTAACATATCGAATAATCTACATAATCATCCAGTTCTCTTATATCCAATGACTTGGGGATCGAGAATAACTCAACCGTACCCGGTCGGCTAGAGGACCGAGAATAACTCAACCGAACCCATACCCAGCCTCACTTAATTCCAATTACATAATATCATATAGCTCGAGAATAACTCAACCGAGCTTATCCATAAACCATATCATCAATCTCATACATTTATTCCATAAGCCCGATAGTACCTATGCATACAAGGTCTTGATGTCGCTCACCAGGAAGCATGTCCATACATGTATATAAACCACCATTGGAAATATATATAAATATAATTATAGGCAATACTCTTTTTAAATAATTATAATAATCACAGAATAAAAATTTAAACTTTGAAAATATGTTGTGAATGCAAATGCTAAGTTAAATATGCAAAACATATAATCAACTCACAGATACTCCTAGCTGATGAATCCTATTTCTCCGGTTCTGCTGCTCCGCCTACCGGTTAAATGTCTACATAAGAAAATTTATAATGGAAATGAGGAAGAAAATAATTATTCCAGTCACCCGAAATATCAATAGAAATTTCGGCAGAGTTTCCCCTATAAAATGGGTATCCCCCTAATTAATATTAGGGTCAAACCTATATAAAACTACACTTCTACAAATAATTCCAGTCGGTCTCCATAGACTGCAATTTAATAACCCGACTGGATAACCAATTCAATTAAATTCCATGTTGTACCAATTCTTTTCATCAACACATGTACTAACATTTAATTCAATTTCCATCACACCAAATATTTTCATCCTATCAACAACCTCAATTAAATCACTTCATTAACCTAATTACATCCTTCACAAACCAAGAATTTAAGTACTATTTTCTTTTAATTAACTAACTAATATATTTCTAAAATTAATAAAATCTAACACTTTGGGAAATTGGGCAAGGTCTGAGAATTAATCTTTCTCCAAATAATATTAGGAATATTCTGATATTAATTTCAAATACATTATATACCTAGCCGCAAATAGTTCCTGTCGCTGAAATCTGTCAATGGAAAAATTCGAACATGTCCTATGTAAAAACGATTCACACCATTAGTTAGATTATAACCTTAGGAGTCTAAATATATCATTAGATTATCCTAATTCTACCCAAAACTCAAGGAATCGGAAAAATTAGAATTTTACCGATGAAGCTCTGATCATTGGAAAATCACTCGTGTATGCTCCGATTCCCAGCCCACGCAAAGGTTTTCTGGCCTCCTGAGTCCGTTTCCGAGGTCAGATGTTTGAAATTACGAGCAAAAGGTGGTGAATCGAGCAAGACAGCCAACAATAAAAATCTTCTTGCTTTTATATCTCTCTAAACACTCAATTTCTCCTCCTAAAACTTACATAAACTTGTATTACGTGTTGAGAGCTTCGTTTCGGTATAAAGATTGTGAAAAACGGATGAGAAATAAGAGAGAATTTAAAGGTTGAAGGTAGAGAATGAAAAATGGGGAAAAAATTGAAAGGGATGAAGAAGGAGAATTGATGATACACGATCAGTTTTTCTATTTGAATTAAATTGGAAAAACTATAGGTTTGGTCCCTCCTTGCTAAACTAATTTCCAATTCTTTTATAAAGTTTTATAAATTATCTTTAACTCTCTTAAACATATATAAACATATATACATCTAAACACTATATTTGGATATTCACAAAATAATTAATTCGGGGTATTACATTCTCCCCCCTTAAAGAAATTCGTCCTCAAATTTAAATTTAAAGGACTAACCTTATGATTAGAATAGGTAAGGATATTTGTTCCGCATCTCCACTCTGATTCCCACGTACACTCTTCCATGGCATGGTTACTCCATAGTACTTTCACCATTGGAATTTCTTTAGTTTGTAGTTGACGAGTTTGTTGATCAACAATTGCCACAGTTTGCTTCTTGTATGACAAGTCTCCACTAACTTGTACATTTTGAAGATAAAGGATATGAGACGGATCTGGCACATATTTCCTTAGCATCGATACATGAAACACCGAATGGACTTGTGATAAATTGGGAGATAATGCCAAATAATATGCCACCTCACCTACTTTCTTCAAAATCTCAAACTGTTCGATATACCGGGGTGTCAACTTTACCTTTTTGCCAAATCAAATAATTCCTTTCATTGGTGACAATTTAATAAATACATACTCTCCTTCCATGAATGTTACATCCCTCCTCTTTGGATCAGCATAGCTTTTCTGTCTACTAAAAGCTGTTTGTATTCTTTGACGAATAATCGGGACTTTTTCTGAAGTAATTAGTACCAACTCTGGGCTAATAAGTTTCCTTTCACCGACTTCCTCCTAACATAAAGGGGATCTACACTTTCTACCATATAACGCTTTATAAGGAGTCATTCCAATGCTTGAATGATAGCTATTATTGTAACCAAATTCAATGAAAGGTAAGTGTGCATCCCAATGACCACCAAAATCTAGCACACACATTCTTAGCATATTTTCCAAAGTTTGAATTGTTCATTCAGATTGACCTTCCGTTTGAGGATGAAAAGCCATGCTAAATCCAATCTACTGCCCAGAGCACTGTGAAGTTTCTCCCAAAATTTTGATGTAAAGACTGATCCTTTGTCTGACATGATGGACACTGGAACACCATGTAAACAAATGATTATATCCACATAAACACGTGCCAATTTTGCTACTGAATATGTTGTCTTAACTATAAGGAAATGACCCGATTTAGTCAATCTGTCAACAATCACCCATATTGAGTCATACCCGTTCAACGTACGAGGCAATCCAACTACAAAATCCATAGCTACTCGCTCGCACTTCCATTCGAGAATAGGTAACTGCTGTAATAATCCTGAAGGCTTTTGATGTTCACATTTTACTTGTTGGCAAGTCAAACAATGAGATACAAACTCCGCTACATCTCTTTTCATACCATTTGATGCGACTCACCAAGGCAAACCAAGGATGGAACATGGCGTGGAGCTGAAGAAGAATGATCCTTTGCAAATTCCTATCGGGCTGATTACAAGATCTAGAGCAAAGAAGGTTCGAGAAGCATTAAATGGATTGATAAAGCATATATGGGCCAATCAAGGATCCATTCCAAGAAGCACCAATGCCTGGTCAAGTGGGCTTGAAGGAAGAAGCTGATTTTATATCTTTAGTTCAAGTCCACGAAAGTGATTATGGATCTGAAACTAATGTTTAGTTAGATTGGGCCAAATTGGACTTCTACATATGAGCTAAGGACAATTAAGTGTTAGCACTTAAAGCACCCTTAGGGAATATTATGGATTTCGAATTGGGCTTAGGTATCTTTATTTAATTATTATTTTTTTAATAAGTGAGCTGTTTTGGGCTTAAAAATCAGCTCATAAACAACACTCAAAAGGCAATTTCGTTTTTTCATCCTTATTGCATAAGGATTAGTTTTAAGTTTTCCTTATTTGTTTTGATTTAATCTTTCCTAGTCAGATAAGGATTTGTTTTCCTTTTCAGTTTAGGATTCTACTTTGTTTTAGGCCTATAAGAAGGTGTTGGATGTCCCTTTTGTAATATATTAGATTATTATCAATAAAGATTGAATATTTCCCTTGAAAATTTCTGTTGAATTTTCAGCTTCAATATTTTGAGAGTGTGTGATTGTGTTTTAACTCTTAAAGTATTACTTTGATGGTGATCAATCGTTATGACTAGGCAATTGAGAATCAACCATTCTCAGGTTCTATCATCCAAATTGAAAGGTTGAATAAACTTTTATGTTAATTTGATTGTTCTTTTTATTTGATTGAATTAGTGAATTTATTGCCAATTGTTCTTCTATTTTTATTCTATTCTTTAATCTTTTTAGTTTTAAAATTATAATCTAAATTCTAATTATAATTTCATGTTCTTTGTGTTTATTGGAACCTTATTCGATGATCGGGAACATTATTGAGTTCGGGTAGCGCCTTACTTAACTGGATTCATATCACCATTTCACCAATACAACTTCTTAAGATCTTGGTACATTATTATAGGCTGCAAAATGAGCTTCTTCCATAATCTCCTTTCTTAAATTATCCATATTAGGAACACACAGTTGGTCCCCATAATGTAGATATCCATCATCATCAATTCTAAAATCACGAACATCACTGTGTTTCAACTCTGTCAAAATTTTACACAATTGAGGATCTTTGGCTTGAACAGTTTTGATTCTATCAAGTAACACTGATCTCACTTTGAAATGTGCCAACATTGTTCTAGAGTTGACCAGTTCTAATTGTACCCCAAAATCACATAAATTATGCATCTCCTTAATCAAAGGCCTTCTTTCAACACTACTGTGAGCTAAACTACCTGAAGACTTTATGCTTAAAGCATCTGGCACAACATTAGCCTTACCTGGATGATACAATATCGTACAATCATAATCTTACAATAGCTCCATCTATCGTCTTTGCCTTAAATTCAAATCCCTTTGTTGGAATATATATTTAAGACTCTTGTGGTCAGTGTAAATCTCACATGTTTCTCCATACAAATAATGCCTCCATATCTTCAATGCAAAAACCACTACCGCCATTTCTAGGTCATGAGTTGGATAATTCTGTTCGTGCTTCTTTAATTGCCCTAATGCATAAGCAATAACCTTTCCATTTTGCATCAACACACAACCCAAACCAACTCTAGAAGCGTCATAATATACATTGAATCCTCCAGATCTAGAAGATAAAGTGAGTACTAGTGCCAAGGTCAAACAATCTTTCAATCTTTGAAAACTATTCTTACATGCTTCTGACCATATGAAAGGAACATTCTTTTGAGTTAGTCGGGTTAAAGGTGCTACTATCTTGGAGAAATCTTGAACAAATCTCTTATAGTAGCCAGCTAAACCCAGAAAACTTCAAATTTCTATCACTGTAGTAGGTCTCTTCCAATTTGTGATTGCTTCTACCTTATTTGGATCTACTTGTATTCTATCCTTGGACACTACCTGTCCTAACACTATCCAACCAAACCTCACATTTAGAGAACTTGGCATAAAGCTAATGTTCTCTCAAACTTTGCAATACCATTCGCAAATGGTGTGCATGCTTCTCCAATACACCAATATATCATCGATGAACAAAATTACAAAATGATCTAAGAATGGCTTGAACACTCTATTCATGAGATCCATCAATGCTGCTAGTGCATTGTTTAGGCCAATGGCGTTACTAAAAATTCATAGTGACCATATCGTGTTCTGAATACTGTCTTAGGTACATCTTCACCCCTGATTCTCAATCGATGATACCCAAACCGCAAATCAATTTTGGAAAAGTAACATGCACCTTGCAATTGATCAAACAAATCATCAATTCGAGGAAGTGGATACTTATTACGGATATTCACCTTGTTCAACTGCCTATAATCGATGTAAAGTCGTAGTGACCCATCCTTCTTCTTGACAAACAACACGAGAGCACCCTAAGAAGATACACTAAGCCGAATGAAACCCTTATCAAGTAATTCCTATAGCTTTTCCTTTAACTCCTTCAACTCTGCTGGTGCCATCCTATAAGGTGGCATAGATATTGGAGTAGTACCAGGGACTAAGTCAATGCAAAATTCAATTTCCCATTTAGGAGGAATTCCTTGTAAGTCTTCATGAAACACATCAGGAAATTCATTTACAATAGGAACATTCATAATATTGCCTTCATCGACGGTTGTATCCTTAACAAAGGCCAAATACCCTTGACACCTTTTGTGCAAAAGCTTTCTAGCTGTTATGGCTGATATCAAATTCGAAGAAGACATCTCTTTATCACCTTGGAATATAAATTCTACATCTCCTGGCACACTGAACATTGCCACTTTCCTTCGACAATCCAAAGTGACAAAGTGTTGGGACAACCAATCCATTCCCAAGATAACATCAAAATCAATCACGTCAAGTAGAACTAAATCCGCTAGTAAATCTCTTCCCTCAATTGTAACATAACAAGAAGGAAATACAAGTTGTGTTTCTATTGACTCATGTAGTTGTGTAGTCACAGATAAAGTACACTTTAGCATTTCAGGAATTCTACTTATTGTCGTGGCAAATAAGGAGAAATAAAAGAATGTGTAGCACCGGGATCCAAAAGTACTTTAACATCCATAAAACATACATGAATAGTACCTGAAACCACAGCATTTGAAGTTCGAGCATCATGTGGAGTAAGAGTAAACACCCTTGCTTGTCCTTGTCCAATTTGAGGATTCCTTCCTCCTCCCCTACCTTTACCTCTAAAATGACTTGACTGATGCGACATACCAGGCGCATGCTGAAATTGTGATGGTCAAGAGAAATTTCCCTGTTGCATTGGAAAATCAAGCCTTATTGTATTGGATGAGGACCTTTGAGAAGGAGTTGGTTGAAATCCCAATTGCCGACATTTTCTAGCAAAATGTCTGGGCTGCCCGCATCTAAAACAACTACCAGGAGCAACATAACAAGGACCCTGATGATTTATGCCACAATTAACATAAGCACTAGAACTCGATGTAGAACTACTATGACCGAAACTGGAACTTTGTCCACCACTAAATTGGTAGAATCCTCTACCACGTCTTTGACCATGGCGCCCCTTCTTATGAAATCTTGTATTCTGATTAGAAGGTTGTGCACTTCCCATATGAAAATTGCCTGTATTACCCATCGCAGCGGAAGAAGACTGACTACCATCCCTGGGCTTCGGATTCTGAATAGATTGAGAAATGAAATTTGCTTGATTAAAATCAAGCTCCATTCATTTTGCAGCATCAACCAATTACGAAAAAGTGCATCCTCTGATTGTTGAGAAAGCATGCAAAGAAGTATACTGCTCTCCTAATCCTGAAATGAAAGTTGAACACTTAATCCTTTCATTTCTCATCACTTCAGGAACATATCTACCCAACCTTAGAAATTGTCAATGAAACTCCTTCACAGACATATTCCTATCCTTTCTAAAGGTTACAAATTTTCTCCTCTGCTCCTCACTATAGCTAAATGGAATGAAAGCCTTTTTAAATAGGTCTTTGAATTCATCCCATGACATATTCTGCATTTGAGGAAAAACATAATCCTTGAACCAAACTCCTGCATCACCTCTTAAAGAGTATTTTGCCATTTGGATAGTTTCATATTCATTAGCTTTCAAATATCTCACATTCGTCTCAACTTCATCAAGATAATCCATAGCATCCCCATCAACACCATCATATGTAGTAGGATTCATTCAAGCAAATCTTTCAACTGTACCCATACCACTAGAACTGTCATCGTTCTGCCCTTGTCTTATCAACATTTGTTGCATTACTTCAACACCTGATAAGAACTAGTTAAAGTTGAATCCTTGTGGGAATTGTGGAAGATTTTGTTACACAGTATGCGGACGCTCTATTTGATCATCTTAAAAATTTCCTTGGCTTCCATACCTTCCTTGTGGAATTTGTGAAGGATATCGTTGCACATTATACGAACGTTCTACTTGTTCATCCTCCGAATTTCCTTGTCTTCTAAGTCTACCTCTGCCTCTTTCAAGGGGTGGATGCAGTAGTGGTGGCGGTAAATCACTACCTTCGTGATGCTTAAAATTCTCATCACCGAAATCTTTTATTTTGGGTTCATCAGATGGTCTTAGAGCTCTTGATCGCCTCATTCTGAAATCAAGAATAGATATTAGAAATAACAAGACTCTTACGGTAAGCTGATTTCTACCTATGAGAAGACTGACACAAAGACGAGTTCGAATCCTAACTCCGCAGTACTAAATTACTAGGTCAGACAATCTTTAACCTAAGCTCTGATACCAACCTGTAACACCTGGGATCTGATCATTTGTCCCCATAAACTAACACGTGTCTTTCCAGCATGCTTTGTCCTCACTCACATGCTTCCTGGAAATTTTTTCCCAAGAGGTCACCCATCCTGAAATTTCCCCAAGTCAAGCAAGCTTAACTTTGAAGTTACTTTCGAATGGGCTACCGAAAAGAAGATGTATCTTGTTAGTATAGGTAGTACTTATCAAATCTCTTATGCCATTTCTCAGCTGTACCGTCCCATACCAGTACAGTCTCAAAATCTAGCCTCTTCTTAACTGTACCGTCACATACCAGCACAGTCTCGAAACCCTTTCTTTCCGGTATAGATTCCGTTCATTCCTGCCCCCATTGAAATCCTTCAAGACCGCTCCTTGCTCATGTTTCTCTACCCCGACGCCACCCCTCACTGGGCCACTCCTTGCTCAGGCCATCCACCCCGGCGCCACCCCTCTTAGGACCGGGTTGTTACATAGCCCATCTAAGCTTTTAGTAGGCTTGGGCTTGCTCGAGAAAAGCCCGCTAAATTGATGATTTCTTCTTGGGGAAATTATCCCCTATAGCCACTCATCCTACTTATTATCTCTTTTAGCATCCCTTATTTTTTCTATTTAAATTATAAGCACAATTTTTTTCCATGTTGACACTCTTTTGTTGGATTTAACTTTTTTTTTATTTTGTATAAAATTAATCCCTTTTATCTTTCTTTATGCAATTATCATGTTTTATCTTATCTCTTTCTATTAATTTATTCATGTTGGAATCTTAATTTATTCATATTTTTGAAATTTATCCATGCAATTTCATATATTCTTTTTTATCGTTTGTTGTATATTCATATTATATTGTACTAGTCAGGTGCCTGTGTAATGCATGGGGTCACATACTTTTATTATCTTTTATTAATTTAATTAACATATAAAATATTTTGAATTAACAAACATTTTTCCTAATTAATAAATAAAAGATTTAATTTTAATAATTTAAATTAGTAGAGATGTCCATGAAATTAAATAAAAATAGTTATAGACCACAAAATTAATAATAATACATTTCAAATTTAATATGCTAATAGTAAAATTTTGAATATATAATATCTGATATAAATATAGGAAAAAGGTAAAAAACATAAAAACTCTTATTCGTGATTTACTTTTAATTTTAACCTTTCATTTTTTTATTTTTTATTTTTATCTATTGCCAAAAAAAAAATACTTTCAGCTTTTTTAACAGAATCAACTCTCAATCATTATCCATCTATCTATATTAATTTTCACTTTTGATGATGCTCTTGGAGTCTCCATTGTTTTTATTAGGTTCATCAATATATTATTATATTTTTACAATCACTTCTAGTGACAAAAAAAAAAAAAAAAAGTTGAAGATTGAAAAATATATCATGTATATGTAGATTATTTTTGTACTTTTTACATATATAGTTTCACTGGATAGTGCCAGATTCAAACTCCTTAAAAAAGCATTCTATGGATCAAATAGTTTTCCAAATAATAACAGATTAATTAATTTCCTATATCAATGGGAATTCTTTGTGCCAAAAGTCTCTTATTTACTGAAATATGATCTTCACAAATTTCAAGCAGTCGACAATCAATTTACGGATTTCAGTTAAGCTAAAAAATTTTAATATTTTATCACAATTTTATGTGATAAAGTTAAGAGTTCGGTCTATAAATATATCACTTTTATGTCTTGCTGGTAATTTTAGTTAGAGATTGAGAGAAGAAAATGAGTCAAAATTATGTTCTTACTGGAAATCGAAAGAAGTAATTAGAATAGTTCATAATTACTTGCAACTAAGCAAAAAAGTCATAAAGGAACAATGAAAGTAATTAAAACTCATAATAAACACATCTCAATTGCACTGGATAAGAAACCCTAGTTAGTAAACAACAACATCATAACGAAGAAAGAAGAGAGAAAATGGTCAAACCGTGATTAAGAGATGGCAAAAGAAAAAAGAAGTGTTGTGTAAATACTAAATATTAATTAAAAGTAAAAAATAAAATAATTTATATCATTTATAAATTATGAAAATTTGACACATCTACTCTGAAACACATCTATGCTGGAAGAATAATGAGATTAAAACCTTGTCATAGTGTGATAAATTAGATTTTGGGCCTTTGCATTTGCTAGTCTAGTTTCCCAAGACCTTCTTGTTTACTCATAGCTTACTTGCTACTTTCATACAGTCTATAATCTTGCAAACACTAACCATGTTCAAATATATTGAAATTCAGCATTTAGAGAAACCTAAATTAACAGTTTAAAAATTTTTAAACAAAAGTGAAAACCACAAATAAAAAAAAAATTCAAGGTCCCGACTCTTTATTGCATCATACTTTATTAGTCCACCAGTGATATAGGTTCTATAACCCCTAATATCGAAGTTTCTGCTGTGTTACCTAATGATAAAATAATAAGAATTAGGAAATAATCATTGCAACTTCCTAAGATAAAGGAACCAAGCCTAACTACTACCAGTTTTAAAAGGAAATAGAGGTAAAGAACATAATACCTTTATTAAAGGAGTGATGAAAACATTGTGGAGAGAATATGATCAAAGGAGATCAGAAATAACATCTTGAAACCCACTTTCCACCATATGTGGCCAATAATGCCATCCCTGAACGAATCTGAGGAAAGATGGAACCCTTGAAAACTCCCTCTGCAATTAATTCACAATATGAATCAGTCATATGCTTATTATCTAATAATTCTGTAGCTGAAAAATTAAGTTTGATTGCCTTAGTTTTCTTAAAATTAATTATCAATTTGAATCAATCATATGCTTATTAATAGAAAACTAAGTATGATTAGACCATGTTACCTGTTTTAGCCATAACATGCCCTAATTACCCGTAGGAAAAAATGAATAAATATTAAGAGATTAACTTTATAAGCTTTAAGATTTGATCACATTCCTTCCGGCTTCAATTTGCTCTACGCGACAAACGACTGAAAACATATGGAAATCAACATATAATAAGTTCTCCCATTGGAAATGTTAGAAACTTTTGAGAATCGAGGAGAAATGGAAGGGAAGGATTGAAAATGGAAGAAGATTGTTTTAGTATTTGGAAGAATAAGATAGATTTTGAGTTCAAATGGAAGACGGGTCTCCAAGTGTGACTGCGTGAAACTGAGGGATAATCATTTGAATTAATTTCGAAATTTTCCATTGTCTATTAAATTTAATTATAATTAAGAGTTAAACAAATAGAATTAGCTTTAATTATAATTAAGAGTTAAATAGAATAAATAATTAAAAATAACTAAAAAAAGAGAAAATTCCATGTCAACATAGAGTATTATGTTTTAGCATATATAAATAACATTTGATAATGTTGCTTATATTCATATTATATCTGCAGTACATTGGCGATTAATATTTTGTATATCCTTTTACAATATAATTTATTTATTTTTATATTTTATTGTATATTCATATTATATATGTATAACATATGGTGTATATTATTTATTCATATTATATATGGAGTATATTGGCAGATAGTATTTTGTATATCCTTTCACATAATATTTTGTTTTTTACATTTTGTTATATATTTTTGTCTAGCATTTGGTGTATATTGCTTATCTTCATATTATATTTATAGTATATTAACAGTAATAATATATTCATAGGATTTTATTATCTAGATTAATTGGTATTTTTTATGGTTAGTTTATTTTAGACAGTCAATGCATGTTTATATTATATTTATGGTATATTTGATAAGCATTTCATGTATATTATATTTAAGATGCTTAATGTATTTTTTTAAAAAAATATTACGTAATCACTTACCTTTTTTGTTGCAAGTGTAAGAGTATCTTATTTGGAAGTATATTAATAGAAATCACTTATCTTATGTTTGATTATTTTGTAGCAATTTTCAATTCCTTCAACTTGCTACTTCTATGGCGTCGTTTGGATTGTTGAATTAATGGCTTGTATCAATGGATGTTTTCTAGAGAAAAAAGCTACAATGAGTTATGGTAGGAGTGGGATAAAAACGGTTATGATCTTTCTGCATATTGTAAAATATAGATGTTTTATTTATATTTCAAATAAACTAGGATTCTATTTGTTATATATTATAACTATAATATTATTGTATTTATCTTATTTGTTTTTTTTATTTTATTTATTAATATCTAGCCTAGATAATATGTATTAAATATTTTTTTTATTAAAATATACAACAATATACCATTTGGAATATATATTTCACAATTGGGTTATTTAGCTATTTATAATTACAATTGGGTTATTTTGGATATATATTTTGGCCAGTAGACTATATAGCTAATTCTTCACTTGGGGTGAATTAGCTATATAGCCTATAGGATAGAATTTATATCCAAAATAACTCAAACATGATTATGGATAGCAAAATAACTTAATAATAAAACATATATTCAAAATTGTATTGTGTATATCTAAAAAAAAATATTTAATACCTATTATCTAGGCTAGATATTAATAAAGAGAAATTAAAAAAAAAAAATCAAAATGATAACCACAATACAATTATAACCCAATAAATAGAATTCTATTATATCTAAAATACAAATAGAATCACTTACATATTGTAATTTGCAAAAAAATATGTTATTACTACTGATATGCTACATGTATAATATGAATATAAGCAATATATAGCAGATGCTATATAGATATGATATGAATATATAAGACTAGAAGAAGAATATATCATTACTGCCAATATACTACAAATCTAATATGAATATAAGTAATATATACTAAACATTATATAAATACAATATCAATATAACATGTATATATAACAAATATAATATAAATATACTAAACTAAAATAAGAATATGTTATTACTTTCGGCCAATATAGTAGTATAATATTAGTATAAGCAATATATTCTTTATACAAATATAATATCAATACAATATGAATATACCACAAATATAATATGAATATAAGTAATATAAACCATATGTTATACAAATATAATATGAATGTAAGCAATATATACAATATGTTATACAAATATAATATGAATATACAACAAAATGTACAAAAAAAATTAAATTATATTGTTAAAAGGATATACAAAATACTAACCGCCATTATACTGCATATATAATATGAATATAAACAAACTACACCAAATATTATACAATATAATATGAATACACAACAAATAGTAAAAAAAGGAAGAAATTGCATAGATAAATTTCGAAAATATGAATAAATTAAGTTTCCAAGATCAATAAGTTCCAAGAAGATAAGGCAAAACATGGTAATTGCATAAAGAAAGATAAAACGGATTAATTTATACAAAATAAGACAAATTTAAATCCAATAAAAGAGTGCTAACTAGATTTTGGGTTAAAATGGAAAGAAATTTTAATCATAATTTAAATAGAAAAAATAGGGGATAATAAAAGAAATAACAAGCAGGATGAATGGTTATAGGGCATTATTTCACCTTAATATTAATCTAATAGCTTAATTGTTGTAACTCCTCATTCCAAGCTTCTTTTCTTAACTTGAATCTCTCGCATTGAGATTTTTGCTTTTTGTAAATTGAATGATCAATTTATTGATTTCTTTGTTAAGTTACGATTTATCATTTTCTTTATTATGAATTTTTGTTTCTTTATTTTTTATTTTTTATTTTTTATTTTTTATTTTTTATTTTTTTACTTTTTGCAATTTTAGATCTTGAAGAATGAGATAGAAACAAACAATTTTTCATATTTTGTGTCCTGATCCAATTGGTTGGGAAATCAAAGCTTCATGTGGACTTTACACTGTTCCTTTTAAAAAAAAATCACCATGAAAGTTCCAAGGGAATAGAAGTTAAAGAAGAATGCCTCCAATTTCTTTCTTCTTGATTAGATCAGAGGAGATTCATTCACCTCCTTTCTCACATTGTCAAAATTGCTCAACATCTACATTTGTACCTATCACAGAGAAGAAATAAAAAATATAAACACAAAGAGCCATATATATTATATGTGTGAGGTGAGAGATTCTATTGTGGACCTAGTCCATGGTGGTTTGTACTGTTAAATAATTGATATGTTAATATAATTAATGATGTGTCAATTATCCAATGGTGCAGACCACCATGGTCTCAGTTTATGCTAGAAATTTTAGAGTGGTCCATGTAATTTTATGAATCTATCTACGTATATACTAAAGAAGCTCCCATTAAGCTGAGGTGTCAATTTCTCATATTTTTTAATTAATTTTTAATTTTAACTTTTTTAGTTAAGAATTAATTTTTCATTAGATAATAAGAGAAATATTTAAAATTTAAAATTAATTCAAAACTAACCAAATACTAAACACTCTTTCAAAAAAAATCGGCTCTCTCTTTCGTGTTTATTTGAGAAATCTACTTCTCTCCCCTCTCTGAGATTATTTGCCTTTGTGTTCAGTTAACAATTTAAATTCCTCCCGCTTCTTTTGTTCTTTGATGTTGCTGCTTAGATTTTCAGTTCCCCTCTGTTCTTTGATGACTTCTCTAGGTTTTATGGATTATTC
Source organism: Euphorbia tirucalli (assembly GCA_039660915.1). Taxonomy (NCBI): domain Eukaryota; kingdom Viridiplantae; phylum Streptophyta; class Magnoliopsida; order Malpighiales; family Euphorbiaceae; genus Euphorbia; species Euphorbia tirucalli. The sequence goes on along the minus strand of CM077636.1, from coordinate 22,623,492 downwards.
TACTCCTTTTTCTCTATACTCTGTTCCTTCAAGAAAACGGATTCGTTCGAATCACCATGGTTAGGATCTCTTTTATCCATTTGTTTTCTCTTTTAATTTTCTTTCTCGTAGTTCTAATTTACTTTCATGTCTTTTTCTTTTGTTGATTTTATATCCTCCAACCAGATTGAAAAACGACGTTATATTTGAACAAATTATGTTTTGTTTAAGCAAATAATCTTCTATTAAGCCATGGCTATGGTAAGTTGTCTGATAATCAACTAAGACGATATGAATTCTCGTGATTCAATTTTTACAATCTAATCAGGTTAATCTTTTCCCTTTTCCTCTCATGTTGACGATGACGATGATGATGATGTTTTCCTTAATCTATTCGACATCAAATTCTTACAGATTACAAAAGCAATGTGTTAATTTATTTTGATATGTTTGGGAGCCAGGTTGCATTTCTTTTTAGTATAGGCTATTAAGTTTATACTTTTATATAATGGACTTAACTGTTAGGGCAAATTAATACATGCATTCTCTATTCATTGTAAATTCAATTGATAGGTCTAATTGAAGTTAGATTATATTTTAAAAAAGTTCAATACATTTCAGTTTGAATTGTGTTGGTTTTTGGTCCGCCCATGACATTTTGGAATGGCAGGGACTAAACTGTAATTATGTGCAAATTACAGGGACCAAATGTGTAATTTGGTCCGACCCTATATATAGATGGAAGTTGGGATTTTCACTATAAATAGAGAAGAAGTTTCTCTATTTCCTGATCGATGATGGAATCGTAGAGATTCCCATTTTATTCCCGGGGAAAACGTCCCTACCGATAAAACACGATTACTTCTTCGTTCGTCGGAAGAATTCACGGATATAGCCCGTACTCAGTGTATCCATACACTCGTAGGAAAGGCAACCAGAATGATCCGGTTTCTCACGTAGATCAGATCCATTCCATAAACGAGTTTCCGCTGCATATAAACCGTAAGTCTATTTATCTATCTGTTTATGGTTATCTATGGAATTCTGACTTCATTGGTATCAGAGCCGAAAGGTGTACAGATTGATGTGTTCGAATCTAGTTTTCTGGTATTCCATGAAAAATTGATGTGTTCATATCTTGGTTTATGGAAATCCGTGAATAAGACTACGTTTCTTTATTCGTTTGAATACGTATTGATTCGTTTAAATACATATTCATTCGTTTTTATATGGATTTATATTGAAATCCGCGTCAAAATGATTCCGTAGACATTGAAATCTGATATTCCATGACAAGAATATGTTTCTGTTAATTTTGTATTCGTTTTTGTTTGTTTTGATACGGATTTGCATTGTTGTCCGAGTCAAAATGATACCATATTAGATCCAACAGTACAAAGTGTCAAAAAATTTTTTTGTAATTTCGTAAATCTGACCACACCACTGAAATCAGCACAAAAAATCGAGTTGGAATGTCAAATTTCATGGCCAACAGAGGCCCAGAAGGCGGCGCGTGGTCCTCACTCTCCACCACCGCGAGTGGAGTTTGTTTCCAAAGGGTGGGGAGAAGTTAAGGATTGGGACACGTGGCGCGACGTGATTCGTTGATTTTTTCAGACGGTTGAAAAGTCTAACCAATCACGTTACGACACGTGTTAAAGTCAACTGCTCCTGAACCGGTCAACCGCCACGTGTCCAGCACGTGGACCAATAGCATGTCGCCACGTGTCAAAACCGTTGTGATTCAGCCACGTCAACGTGCCACATCATCTACCACGTCATCACTTCGGACCAATAGTATGATGACACGTGTCAAGGCTGTGCCATATCAGTAAGCCACGTCATCATACACGTCATGAGTTGATCCAATCAAGTGATGACACGTGGCATATGTGCCACGTCTGCGCGAATCACAAGGTGCCACGTGTCGCGTGAGTCAGCTATACCAATGGAGCACGTGAGGGCGTGTGCCTGCGCGTGGTGGCGCGTGGAACAGATCCTGGAGGCGCGTGTGAGCGCGTGCGGTGGTTTACGACGTCCAAATTTCGTCAAATTTTTTCCAGAATTAAAATTTACATTTTTCTTGAATTTTTGGTATATTTTGATGAATTTTTGGAATTCATTTGATATTTTTAAACTGAATTTACTAGTATTTATTGTGTATAAATGCTTAATTTATGTTTCATAAATTCAAGAAAATTCATTATATTTATTGTGTATTTATATACTGATTTTTGGTTGATCATTAACAAGTTTTGGTTATTTCTATATATGTTATAAAAATGAAAACGTTCGTAAAAACGGTGAAAATAATCCAGTCTCACGAGGAGACGAGGACTATCCAAAACTTGAAGATGAGCTTTTCTTAAATGGTATTCCCCGTTGGAGGAAAGGAATATTGTTAGAGTTTTGGAGCAGTTTAATGCGTTAAAACCGGGAAATCCAAGAGCTTGTCTGGCAATGAGATTTTCCTTTGGAATTGATCAATTAAAAATGTTAAAATTTGCAAAAAATGCTTTTCGTGAAAAGCACGTTAAGAAATTCTATTTTGGAGAAAATTCTGATTTTGACGAACTAGTGGACTCCATTGATGGATTAGTTCCTGAATAGGATTATGGATCCCAATGCAAAGTGTTTGTGTTGACCTTGGCTAAAACGGGAGCTAAGTTATCTTATAATCCTAGAACCATGTTACTTAGAAGTAACAAATTGGTTCATCGCCCATGTCTGGATGCTGTTATTAAGTTTGTTGTGAACATGCTTTTGGATCTCCACTATAAGTTCGTAGAGATGATCCCAGTCGCCTTAAAAGAAATTGAGATAGTTCCACTCGATGTAAATGAGATTGCGCTCTTCATTTTTCACTCTTTCTCTTGCTGATTTCGTTTTTCAATTTTGTATTGAAGGGCTTTGTGCTAAAGTTTTTATTGTGGTGGTAATTTTGACTAAATGTTGGATATTTTTTTATATGGTATTATAAAATGTTTATTTGTTAAACATTGCTATTTTAGTTATTTGTTTTAGTAATTTTTTTTAATTTATTTAGTTTGAGATTATAACTAAGTGTTATATTACTCATTAGTTTTATACTTAAGAGAAGTATAAATGTTAAATAAATTAAAACATAATCTAAAACAAAACTAAATATATATTTATTATTGGAAATTTAAACCTAATATGGTGTTTGTATTAGCCTATGTAAATGGTGACTCGATGCATTGCGCATGGATGTTCGATTTTACGTGAACCAAACACTATTTTTAGTTTTAAATGATCTTATAATAAATATGGTGTATCGCTTACTTATCAGTGCTACTTTTGTCTTTAACGGTTTTTCAATAACTGCTTCGAAAGCAATAGTTGCTTACCTAAATAAGGAACCTTCGTTTGAATGGTGATAATTATAAAGTTTGGGCTATGAAAGTCCAATACATAATTGAAGAACAAGAGGTTCTTGACACTCTGGAGAGAATAATGTTTCCTCCTCAGGGTAACACCGCCCAAACAAAGAGGGACCTTGAGGCTTATCAAGCCTGGAATAGGAAGAAATCATCTGCCCACATCACCATGCTTAGTGCGATGAATGATGATATTGTGAAAAAGTTTCACGTATAAAACACATGCTTAGCACGAATTATACTCTTGAGGAGCAGAAAGTTTAAGCTGTGATACGTTCTCTGCCGATTGGGTGGGAGCATATGAAGTTGCACCTAACCCATACCAACGACATTAAGACCTTTGACGATGAAGTTCGTCATCTTGAACTGGAAGAGGACCATCTGGCCTCTCTTAGTGTGAAATCTGAGGTTCACATGGCTGGTTCAAGTCCTGGTCTGAAGTCCAAGGAGAGGAACACGAGGTTCCTCAAGAAGAAGGCAAAGAGAACGGTAGGCAATGTTCTAGTTCAAAAGAAGGGCATGAAAGATTTTAACATTTCTAGGGTGAAATGTTACAATCGCAAACAGAAGGGCATTTTGCAAAAGATTGCAAAGCTCCTGAGGTAAATGTTACCGAAGTGTATAAGTGTTATACATTTGTTTCAAGTTCTGTTGTCCTAACTGAATCTCGTCCTTTGTGGATCGTAGACTCAGGAGCAACAGACCACCTAACAAAGGATAGAGATTCTTTTGTTGAGTTCCGCAATGTTCCACCGGGAACTAAGTGGATATACGTGGGAAATTACTCTAAAGAGGAAGTCTTAGGGATTGGTTGTTGTCAGCTGGTCTTGTATGGTGGTCGACCACTATTTCTTGAAGATGTCCTCTATGCTCCTGGAATTCGAAGGAATTTGATATCTGTTTCTGCCCTCATGAATTTGGGATTCATGTTATCTTTTGAATTGAACAATTTTAGTCTCTTTCTAAACAATATCTGCTTTGGTGGTGGACATTTGTTGGATGGTTTTATTGTTTTGGATTTGGATCCAAATTATGTGTGTCATAATAGTTTTTCCTTTACTGTTAACTCATCTGTGGATAATGTTAGCATTTCAAAAATGTGGCATGCGAGACTTAGTCACATTGGTCAACATCGTTCAGTACGATTGGCTAACGCAGGTTTGTTAGCTGATTTATCAACAATAGATCTCCCAACTTGTGATAGCTGCTTAAAAGGAAAAATGACAAGAAAACCATTTGGTAAAGCTATGCGAGCTGACCAACCATTGCAACTAATCCATTCTGACATCTGTGGCCCAAATGAATGTTCGGGCAAGGCATGGTGTGTACTATTTCATTACATTCATAGACGACTATACAAAGTATGGTCATGTCTATTTGATTGCACATGAATCTGAAGCATTAGCATGTTTCAAAAGATTTATGGCTCTAGTTGCAAATCAATTAGAGTAGAGAATCAAAGCTTTAAGGACCGAACGGGGAAGAGAGTACCTTTCCGAGGAATTTAAAGCTTTATGTGATGAAACAGGTATTGAACATCAGTTGACAATACCTAGGACTCCACAACAAAATGGAGTAACAGAAAGAAGAAACCGAACCATCTTAGAGATGGTGAGGTCTATGATGGCTGAAGCCAATTTGCCTATCTCCTTTTGGGGAGACGCACTATTGGCTGTCATATATGTACTCAATAGAGTACCTTCTAAATCTGTTGAAACCACGCCTTGTGAATTGTGGACGAGTCGCAAGCCCATTTTGAACCATTTGCGACCATAGGGATGTGCTACCTATGTTCGTGATACATCTAGCAACCATGGCAAGCTAGGCCTAAGAGGCAAGAAAGGTATCTTTATAAGATATCTTGATCTCTCCAAAGGATATGTTCTAGTGGGAGAGAATGAGAATGGTCAAATAACAGAATTTGAGTCACGAGATGTCACATTCTTAGCGAATAAATTTCTTAAGCTGGGAGAAGTGGATAAGGAATTCACTTTCTCTGAAACTCAAGAGTCTGAAGCTTCAGGATCACTCAATCCGAGTGGGAGAAATGAAGTTGAAGAGACGTAAGGGAAAGGGAAGAGAATGATGTTTTTCAACCTTCACAAGCGGATTTGAGTAATCCTGACCCTAACTTGAGTGGTCTTGATTTGAGTGGGAGTCTTATTCCAAATTCAAGTGTGAATATGGATATAGATCCCAGTGGGAGTGGTCCGAGTGAGAGTTCTGCCCAACACCTTGATGAATATATGAGATTTGTTTATCAAGAAGCAGAAACTCTAAGACGATCATAAAGGGGAAATATCCCGCGACGCCATCGTTTAGTTGATAGCGAAGCTCTCTCGATCGTAACTCAAATTAAAGATATTCCAAATAACATGAGAGAGTTATTGGAATCCCCAGCGAAAGAAGAATGGATTAAAGCAATGGAAAATGAAATGGAGTCAATAAGGGTCAACAAAGTTTGGGAACTAGTTGATCTGCCCAAAGGGCATAGAGCCATTGGGAATAAATGGGTACATACGATAAAGCGATCAGCGGATAGGAAACCTATCCAGACTAAGAGTCGGCTGATTGCGAAGGGGTTTGCACAATAGGAAGGAATTGACTGTCAGGAGTCTTTTTCACCCGTTGTCCGTTTCGCTTCTATAAGAATTGTACTTGCTTTTGTAACATGTATGGACCTTGAATTACATCAAATGGATGTAAAGACTGTGTTCTTAAATGGTGAACTGAACAAAGAAATCTATATGGTTCAACCTGAAGGTTTCATTGTCTAGGGACCAGAACATAAGGTTTGTAAGTTGAAAAGATCAACTTATAGCCTTAAGCAGTCTTCAAGACAATGGTATTTTCGTTTCCATGAAGTGATTATATCAATGCAATTTAAGGTGATTAATACAGACTTGTGTGTCTACATTAAGCGTGAAAACGGAGGGAAGTTTGTCATTCTAATGTTATACGTTGACGATATTTTTAATAGCAGGAAATGACACTTCCTTACTCAAGAAAGTAAAGACTTAGCTGTCTTCTAACTTTGAGATGAAGGATCTAGGAGAAGCTAATTAAATTCTTGAGGTTAAGATCTCAAGAGATCGATCTAAGAGATTATTGGCTCTTTCACGAGAGATGTATATCAATAAGATCTTAGAACGGTTCAGTATGGCTCACTGTGATCCCGATCCAACCCCTATTGCATAAGGTACGAAACTGAATGCAAGTATGTGTCCCACGACTCCAGAAGAGACTAACAGGATGAAGAGAATTCCTTTTAGGTGTGCAATTGATAGCTTAATGTATGCTATGATTTGTACACGACTTGATATAAGTTTTGCGGTGGGTCTCGCAAGCCGTTATCAGACTGATCCAGGTTTGAAGCATTGGGCAGTAGTGAAAATGATATTGAGATATTTGAAGGTGACTTCAAATTATTCCCTTTATTACCAAGGAAAAGGATCTACAGTTAAAGGGATACATAGATGCTGATCACGGAACTCATAAAGACGGGAGGTAGTCCACGTCTGGGTATATTTTCATTATAGGAAATTGTGCATTTTCCTGGTGTAGCAAGAAACAAACTTGCGTGGCATTATCGACTATGGAGTCGATATATGTAGCTGCAGTAGCTGCAGTACTAGAAGCGTTTTGGTTCGCTTCATAGATCTTTTGGATCTATTGCCTAAAAGGAAATATACGACTATCTATTCCGACAGCACTGCATCGATAGCTTATTCCAAGAATATTTGTTATCATGGAAAAAGCAAGTATATCGATATGAAATATCATTTTGTTAAAGACAAAACAGCACAGAGAGAAATAAGTTTAGTGCATATTCCAACTGGTAATATGATTGCAGATTCGTTACCAATGCCAATAGTTCCAAATGTTTTTAGTAAACAGATTTTGGAATTTGGTCTTCGTAGGTTATAGGAACATGTTGTTGTTTTTGAACTGTTATAATAACTTTGGCAAATTCTATTGGAATAGAATGTGAGTTATTTGTTGTGTTCAAACTCATTCACTAATTAAAGCGATACACATAGAGCTATTGAGTATAGTTCAGTATGTTGGCGAAATGTCATCTACTCATATAGATGAATCTTTTACTATGAATTGTGTGTTCATAGGTAAAAGTGGGAGTGTGAGTTACTCTATATGTGATATGTGAAATATCATTATTTCGTTTATACCAAAAGCTGTCCTATGAAAGGCTTAAAAGTGGACTAGAGGTACTGATGCATGAGTTGCATTTAGAGACTGAATGCTTTCGCATAGTGTTTATAAAACATACGTCCTAAGTGGATTAACACTATGGCATATTTTAGTAATATGTGTAAAAGCTGACCAAGGGATGGAAAGAAGAAAATTGATCTCAACTTTCCTAATGTGAGACCCAAATGAAACTATGAGTTTCAAGTTCACCCTTAAGGACTCTTGTAAATAACAAGAAGGGTATGTCTGATGATTAACTTGATTGGAACCCTAAACTAGGCTTCGTTAGCTATGAACGGGCATATAAGGACCAGTCAGATAAGCATTAGACATATGGTGGAAGGTTATTTATAGAGAGGAAGTACATTTTCAGTAACATGTCACTTAGTAAACACATAACACTCGAGCTCAATACTTTTTCGTGGAAAAGGTATGTAGTGTATATGAATGTTTTCGTGAGATCAAAAGTGAGTCGAAAACTAGTGATCATGGAAAATGGACTAGGGGGAAGTCACGTTAAGCTAAAGGTGGAATGATGAAGGAGAGCTTCAAGGTTTAACCGTTACGTTGACTGGTCGCGTGAATTCGCCGAACAAGAACTGAAAGAAGTATGTGTGTTCAATCGCAATGAAAGTGTATCTTGTCATGTGCGAGTGGGAGATGTTGGTTTTTGGTCCGCCTATGACATTTTGGAATGGCAGGGACTAAACTGTAATTATGTGCAAATTACAGGGACCAAATGTGTAATTTGGTCCGACCCTATATATAGATGGAAGTTGGGATTTCCACTATAAATAGAGAAGAAGTTTCTCTATTTCCTAATCGATGATGGAATCGTAGAGATTCCCATTTTATTCCCGGGGAAAACGTCCCTACCGATAAAACACGATTACTTCTTCGTTCGTCGGAAGAATTCACGGATATAGCCCGTACTCAGTGTATCCATACACTCGTAGGAAAGGCAACCAGAACGATCCGGTTTCTCACGCAGATCAGATCCATTCCATAAACGAGTTTCCGCTGCATATAAACCGTAAGTCTGTTTATCTATCTGTTTATGGTTATCTATGGAATTCTGACTTCAAATTGAGTATTCCCTTTTAAGTGTTAATGAATTGAATTCAACTAAATTATTAAATTTCAATTTATCTAATTGATTTGGTTGGTCTTTTTAAATTATATGCTTTTTGGTTAGGATAGATATCAAGTTTCACAAGAAATTGAAAAAAGAGGTATTTTAACATGAAGCTTTAGGATGGAGTTTATTTCAGTTATAAATTATGCTCTGTCATAGCCACTCTAAGGTCTTTTATAGTCATGAATTCCACACAATTAACACCAAGAAACAAATTTCCTTTGTCTAATACCTAACAAAGACATTGATGGAATGTTTATTCTTCAAGCAATCTGGATTATGTTCGATGTAATTGTTTTAATCAATAGTACTTTTTATGTTTTAACAGTTGCAGATTTACCAATTATCAACTCAGAAATTTTGGCGAGGGGTTGGACCAATTTATAAGTGACATCAATAAGGTAGGACTCTTCATCCATGTTGGAGCATTAGTTATTTCTTAATTTTTCTTTATATACTATGTGATCAAATTTACTAAATTTGATGTGTAGTTTGGTGAGGGGTTGGACCAATTTATGTTTATTTTGTGTTCTTCACATGGTTTTGGTTAACACATGCGTATCTTTTATGTTTAGCGTTCTAGGTTGTGTAGCTATTGGAGTTCCACTCTTGAACTGTAGTAATTGTGAATTCTATTGAGTATATTCAATGCATTTCATGTCCTTTCTAGTAGCCAAAAATATAGTTGGATAATTCCTTCAAGGCTTTAGTGGAATTATTAAATAGAAAACAAAATGCTTTTTAAACTCATGAGTTAGTTTGAAATTTACAGAACAGTAAGCACTAAGCATGTTTCTATCTGTTGTATTGGATAGAGAGACATGTCATATGTAACCTCATACTACTTTTCGCTATACAATTTGCATTTAGCAATTAGGGAGAAAATTTTGATCAGTTGGAGCTTATGTTTACCTTTTGCTCTGGTTGGTGTTATTTTCTTGTGTTGACTCTAGCTAGCTCGCCAGGTTATAGAAATTTTTTACTTTCTCAATATATGGAGCTTTCAAATTATATCTTTCATGACAATATTTGAAATGTTAGTTTGCCTCAAGTATCAATTGTGATGGTCCTAAAGAGGCTAACTATAATACTAGAATAGGGGTGAACAATCCTGTATACCGGATAAAAAATTTTTTAACCTTTAAAAAAAAAATCTTTTTGATGAAAAACAATTTTCTTTTAATTTCTTTTAAAAAACACAAGTTTTACAAAAATGCTGAATTAACAAAATAGTAAAACTTGTGAATATAATTTTGCTTTACTAATTTAAGAATGTCTTCAAATAATAATGCTATTAATTTAAATTGCGGAAATATAAATAGCAATAAATATAAAGAGTAGAGGAATAGAGAATTGAAGACACCGAGATTTATACTGGTTCGACCCAACTGGTCTACGTCTAGTCCCCAAGCCAACCACTTGAGATTTTCTACTAGTATTTCCTTTTGGGGCAGGCAACAAGCATGAATAACTTTTTACGAGTTCAAGTAACAAACTCATTTCGTTTGCAAGCTGAGAATCAAACCTCTATCATTACTTTTTCCGAGCTAAAATAACAAAACTCATCCGATTCTTTTTTAAAGCTCAAGCACCAAACTTATCCAATATTTTTTACAAGTTCAAATATCAAACTTTTCCTGATGCTTTTTCAAAGCTCAAGCACCAAACTTTTACAAACTTTGTTGATCACACTATCAACAAAGAAAACCCCCTCACACAAATCCTTTGCATGAAAATACAATTCCCTTGAATATGAATATTTGAATGAATAAACAAAGATGAAGCTTTCTCTCTTAATTTGCTCTTTGAAGGAATTATGAAAGACTTGAATAAAATAGCTTGTATGTGTGACTATCGCTAAGTCTCCCACTTGACAAATTTGATCTCCCATGCTTTTATAGGAGGTGAAAAGCTCTTCATCAGATGAAATGGCCATTGCAATCAGCTCCTGAAGAAGTTATGACCGTTGCTTGTAGGTCATAAGGTGAGTGGCAATTTCATCAAGATCTTGAACAACTTATGGCCTAACACAAAATAGATATAGTTGTTACTTTCACCTTTTGAACAAAATATGGTTGTTGCTTCTAGGTCTTGAACACATTATAGTTGTTGCTCTTAGCTTGTAAGCAAGATGTAGCAGATGAAGATTTTGAGTTCATATGATAAGTGAAACTTGTATCTCTTGAAGCAATTTCCACCTTCTGAACAATGAAGCTTATAGCTCTTGACTCAATTTCCATTCTCTGCAGTTAGTATAGTCTTTGGTAGCTTTTGGAGATTATAAGACAAATGATATTTTAGCTTATAAGCAAGACTTGTTGATGTAGCTTCATCTTTTTCATAATCATAATTTACTTAATGATGAATTACAAAATAATTCGTAGTAATGTTAAAGTGATCATGATTTTTCTTTTTCTCTCTTATGTCAACTTTTCAATTAGTTGTTATCATCGAAACATGATTCAACAAATTATCAACCTATCAAAAAGCTTCATCTTAGACCTCTATCTAGGCAGATGATATATAAGATGCATGTAAGGAAAGAGTTCACCACTTTTTCTTTAAAGTAGCGAAGGCTCTTCATGTCATCTTTACTTCTTGAAGAATGTATTTACACAACTGGCCAGCTTGCTTTAGCAAATTTTCTAGGAACCCAAGTCAGAGGATTAGACTTCAGAATCGTCAACACCCTTTAATTTGGCTTTATTTTTTTCACCCTTTAATTTGGCTTTATTTTTTTTCTTTTTCCAGTTGTTGTTAATGTTTCAAAAGGCTGAAGCAATTATGTAATAATTTGCAAGGAAATGGCTAGACATATATATGTGTGGGAATGCTTATAATGCATTGTATATTAAATATATTATAGATATTTTGTTCCTCTACAATCTTAATGTGAGCGGACGATCTTAAAAAGCACGGGCCTAGCGACCAGACCAGGAAAATTTAAATAAGGGTTTTTATGAAAATGGGTTTTATAGCGAGAAAATGAACATACTTGAACGCTCCCACTAAAAGTGACAAGAGTCACCACTCAGCTCAGTTCAACCGGGAAATTGCGATATAACCAAGACGAACTGTAAATCACTATACCTTTTAGTTAGAGATTGGATTCGAACAACTCACCTATTTCTTTTTAATTCAAAATGTGTTTAAAAGTTTATATCAATGCCTTTTATATTTCTACAGTTGATTTTATCTTGATAATTTAGTTAATGCTCACCCACGATAATTAAATAAATGCTGAAGCGATAAATAAATTCAGAAAGCAGTAAATAAATTTGAAAAATTTTAAAATATATATGAACCGCTCAAATGACTATCCTAGGGGATACATTCAATAAAATGGGATTCGGGAATATAAAATATGTCTATATACAAATATCTAAAAATGAAAAGCTATACATAAATTTATCCTAACACATAAATTTATCCTAACATACATCTACCTACAAAACAAAGTTAGTACAAATAAATATATGCACGTAGGACTCAAACAGACTCAGAATAGGGGATTCAAGATAACTCGGGGTGTGAAATGGGAAAATCAAAAAATTTGATAAATTACGCGATTTGACCTGAAAAATATTTTAAAACGCAGTTTTGATGGGACTGGAAATTCATTTAAAAATCATGTTATCCGATTTAATATATATACATACAAAATGGGCCGGTTTCCAAGGAACTGGTATTTCTATCGTTGAACTGATTTATGAAAATAAATACAGAAATAAAATCTAAATCAAAATGTTATGCAAATGCATAAAAAAAAACACAAAAATGCAATTTAGAATTAAGATAATAGTCGTGCGGATGTAGGAACAACAACTATGCAACTATCAGAACACCCGTATGGCTTTGGTTTTGAATAAGCCAGAGAAATCGTTAAAAAATTGAAATCATTAAATTCTAAAATAAACAACAGCCATAGGGCTCTCACACGAACAACCGTGCAGCTATAACAATAGCCGTACAGGTCTCGATACAGGCATGCGATTCTGGTTTACAAGAAACGTAGAAAAACAGAGCAATATGAAAATGGATAAAATGCCAACCAATTCAACTGAGAAAGCTATAAATAGGTTTAAGGCCTCTCAGAATTACCTTTTATTTGCTTATCTAGTGTTCAATTTTGAAGAAAACCGATGCTTGAAGCTTGAATCCGGATTTAAAACGAACTTGAAATCTTGAACCCAAGAACTTGAATTCTTCCAATCGAGCTCCAATTTCGTGATTCCAACAACCCAATTAAGTCTCTGAAGGTTTTGGTGTTGGATATGCCTTAGTCCTGAGGCATTGGTCCTTGTGTTTGTATCATACATTTATGTGAGATATATGTATTATACAATTTGTGTCATTAAATAAAGGCATCAATCTATTTATTACATATCTTGTGCTATGTTTTAAATAGAGTATCCAATGGACATATCTATATCCATGTTGTCAAGTATCATGAACTTGGCAATAAGACCATGGATAGGGAAAACGTTATGACCATAAAGTCATCCGTAGTTTGTTCCAATCATGGGAATGAATGAAACTAAAGTCTATCATTTGCCTGGTTGTATGGCGGTGTCCTACCGGTCCTAGTACATGGGATGTCAACCAGGTTAATGGGTACATGCAAAGGGACATGGTACTGGATCGATCCACTAAATGAGAAATCCATATGGTATTCGATCACAAGGGATTCTCATGTAGTACTTGTATAGATCCTTTGACCTGACCATATGATGGTGTTGCATGTGAAGTGGCATACTTTGGTGTAAGCCTAACGGGCCTGTAAAAAGGTGCCAAGTATGGGTACGTTCGGGTATGTCAGTGAACATGGCAGTGCTATGGATATGCAGATGGGAATGTCACTCAGTAGTCTACTGAGAAGATATCACCGGCCTATTGATGAATGCAACTGATAAGAGTGTGGCCACACCCAAACAAGTTGGAACTTGTTTGTGAGCATCAGTTCATTCGGGATCAAGTAAATGTCTGGACACAATAGAGGGTGATCAATCCATACCTCTGTGTTGGACACCGATATCAATGACATGGGTTATACAAGTTTAAACTACAGGGTTATGATTCCAGTTTAATTGCTATCTCCGTCTTAATTGGGGGCTGCAGTTAGGGGTGAGCATGGACTGGTTCGGTTTAAAAACCAAACCGAACAAAAAAAACTGATCCAAAAAACACTGTATTTTATAAACCAATCCGATCCAAACTAAATTTTGGTTCGGTTCTTTCCAAACTGAACTAGTTCGGTTCGGTTCGATTTGGACTAGGTCGAACCAAAAACATCAACTTCTTTAAAAAAAATCAAAATAAAAATTTTATATAAGTAGTTTGTTTAAAAAAAAAAAAAGAGAAATACAAAAAAATTTACTTAAAAAATCAATAATACTAAATAATACTATGACATCACAATAAAATATTAAAATTCTCTACTTTTTTTTCTTTTCAACTCTTAAGTTTTAGCATCCAAAAATCACAATATAAAACTATAAAAGAATATAATGTCTAAAATTCTCTACAATTAGTATATATTAATTTTATAATTAATTTTAATATTTTACCAATGATTCGATTTTTTGGTTTTTTCGGTTTTGAGCCGAACCGAACCGAAGTCCAAACTTCTTAACCACTTAAAACCAAACCGAACCAAATTATAAAATAGATCGGTTTGGTTTGGGTTTTCGGTTTTTGGATATTGGTTCGGTTTTACTCACCCCTAGCTGCAGTGGCTTGCTAGAGCCCGCCTGCAATCTGTGGGCCATAGACCCACTACCAACATGAAGACGGGCCCATCGGATCATATACATTGAACATCTGGACTAGACTAAAGGATTTTGTGTCTACATGGAGTATACATATGGAAGAGAAAGAGTTCCTTTAATTATCTTATATAGATCAATTGGATTGATCAACATAATATAATTAATATCTATTTTGGCCTTCTTAGAATTAATTCAATGAATTAATGTATGAGATTATTTTCTAGGTGGAAATATTTATACATGTATAGGTTTACATAAATTTCCTTTTATGCATGTCTAATTTAATTCCGTGGTTAAATTAATAGGTCAAATGAATTCTAATTTAATTGTATGTAATATAGTATATGGTATAATATATAAGCATACACGTTAAATTAAAGTTACATTTGACATTAATTAAATCATTGGAATTAGAATGGGTTTGGGTTTAAAAGAATTGAATTTCACATTGAATGGAGTGTTATGGCCGAAATTCATGGGCTTGGTGTTGAGTCATTCTTTTGACATTATGGTTGCAAAGTTGGACTTTGCTTCTTAATGGATAAAGAAGAGAAAGGTGGTGAGTCATGGTTTTGACTTTGGGGTTGCAAAGTTAAACTTTGCTTCTTTAATGCTTATCTTCTTTCTTTTGGTTATAAAAGGAAAAAGATAGAGCTACTTTTTTCTTGGATGTTGGTCGACACTTCTCCTCTCTTCTTTTGGAAAATCCGATCCACTAGCACGGGGTTAGTCCGATAGCCGTTCGTGTACGTGAAGATGGAGGAAATCTTTTTTGATTTCTGTAGCCATCTCTTCAAGAGATTTTCCGGATAAGTTTCTAAACTTCCTTTTAATGGTTTTGGTTTTTTATTTACATTTCATTAGCTCTTGGGACTGGATTCGAGGAAATCAACGCATGTTTTCCGCTTTTATCGGTTGATTTCCAGTGACGAATCCCAGAATTTGGTTGTAATGTGATTTTGTGACTGAGTTCAGTGAATTATGGTTTGATCAATTGATTTTGGATTTGTGAAGTTTTAGAATTTGGTTCTTTCTTCTTTTTATTTTTCTTCTTAATTCTCTGGTTAATCCCCTTCCTTAATTGTTAATCCCTTGTTTCTTAGAGCTCCCTTCAGTCCAAAATCTGTAATCAGAGAATTAGTGGGATGAGAGATTGAAATCCAAACAAATGTCCTTCTCCATGCATTTCTGGTGATGCATTGATAGTCGTGCAGCTATCTACTCAATAGCCATGCGGCTATTCCATTGGTTGTGCAGCTGTTGTCTCATTTTTAATCCTGATTCTTTAAATTCTTCTTGGTTTTAAGGTTCAAGTTTGTTTAAATCCGAATCCTTACTTCTGAAATCGATTTTCATAAGGAACAGTAAAGGTGGATAATATTTTGGTATTTTCTCATCATCAAAATGGGGAAAACTCTGTGCTCACACTTAAAAAATTTCATTTGCCTTTTTTCACATATCTAATGGAAATAATTCAAATAATAATACTCTACTCTTCATGTTGGACTTCTATACATTAAAAAAAAAAAATAAAAACAAACAAATAATGAATTATTTGCATCTCTTCTGTTAAAAAAAAAAAAAAAAAATTGGACTCTTAGAAAATTAGTATCGAGTCTATTTACTATTTGATCAGTTAAAACAAGTTTATAATTGTAAAATATGTTAGACACATTTGATGTTAGAAAAATTAAACTGTGAATTCTTATTCCATTAGGGTGTTAGTTTTTAAAAATGAAATTCTCTTAATTAATATGTTAATATTTTTTCCCTATTAAATTTAAATTTTAGTATTTTATTTTTTTATTCTAAATGTATTTATATGAGATCCCACAAATATTACGGGTCAATAGTTAGAAGTGATTCAAACAGGAAATGAATAATATGTATGTATAGTCTAAGTTTAAACATTAGAAAATTGAATAATATGTTGTTATATTGTATTTGTAAGCTTTAAACAAAATTATAATTTAAAGCACACAACATAAATATACATTTTTAAATAAATTAATGTAATATCTACACATCCATAATTGTTTTTACATACTATTCATGTTTGTATAATTTTCCTAAATGAAAAATTGAAAACTAATTTGAACGACCTTCTTTTTTTTTGTTTTTTTTTAATTAACGCCGACGTATGTTTGTTTTATGGGATACTGAGATCAACATGATTTATTTATTTATTTTAATCGTTGGGTTTGCCCTTTCAAGCCACCGACAATAATCTTTATTAAATATAGTGTTATTTTATTCATAAGTAATTTGATTATTTAATTATTTCTTTATTTTGTACTGTCAACATATTACAGTTATAATTTTATTATTTCATAATAGTATCAAATTAAATCTATTGAATTATGATGATAGATTATTGGAAACTAAGTTTTGATACAATGAAAATTTGGATTTTGATTGATTAATTTACAAATTTATTGTAGCCTTTTGATTAATTTTATATCTTCTTCTTATAATAGTTATATCAATATTTCTATTATTTTATACTGATTATGATTTCGTTGCTATAAAAGTATTAAAATTTAAAGATATTTCTATATAGAAATTTAAAATTAATAACATGAAAAACTAGATAAACATATTTATTTCCAAGTTCATTTTTATTTAGAAAATGAAAAATTGCAAAACTAATAAATACAGAAATACAAAAAATACTTACAGTTATAATTAAATTTCAAACTAATTTAGAGGATTCATTATATTTAAAATTATTGATCGAGTATAATTTTATATTTACACTTATATGATTTTGTATTACAATGTTCATATAATTTTTGAGATAATACTACTTCAAAAAGTCATTATTAAAATCTAGAAAAGAAACAAATAGAAAATGGATAATTGAAAATAAATTAAATATGTTTTCATTTTTCTTATTTTTCAATTTGGAAAAGAGAAAATTGGAAAACTTAGAAAAAAAAAAAAAAGATGGAAAACATTTTCCAAAATTAAACAAGGCCAGAGTGATTCAAACAATTTGGAAAAAGAGTAATTGGTACGGAGTAGTAGTAGTTTATTGAAATGTTTAAAAGAATTCAATGGGATTAGGTATCATTATTGGTATTTGGAAGTGATATCGCTGTTGCTTTTATACTCTCAAAACTCCACTGCCATTCCTTAAACTAATCAACTTCTACACATGCAACAGATTGTCCTTTCTCTTCTTCTTTATATATATATATATATTGAAACTTTTTTTTTAATCTATTTTTAATAAAATCATTTTTTCAAGTACTATAATTTTTAATTGAGGACGTTATATTTAATTTTGATGAGACTCGAATTATAAATCCCTTTGTACCCAAAATTATTATTATTATTTTGGAATTTCGTTGAGGATATTTTTTCATCATAATTTTGTATAAGTGGAAGGAGAAAATACAAGGGAAAAAACAAAAAGACAAACTCCTCCTTTTTGTAATAATGAGAGTAAAATAATTGAGCAAACTAGTTGATAATGTCACAATCATATGATAAAATGGGATTTGACTATTTTTAACATTAGTCAAACTTTACAACTTGTAATGCAGAACACTTCATCCCAAATTAGCATCAACCAAAGTCCTTAAATTACAATATTTTTTTTTCCACGCCACGAATTAATTAGACAATCGTAAAACGTACAAGTGTCTTAATCCACCAACATTCATATCACAACCAAAATCTTAATCTTAGTCTTAATTAATTGAGTTGCAACATACATAATCATGAGACTGAAATCAGTGTCAGATTAGTTTCTCAGTCATACTCATTTTTATTGCCAACCCTTCATTTATTTATTTATTTATTTATTTTTAACTGTTGAGTGTAGTGGGATTATGTCAATATGTCTAACACTCGTCTACAATTTGTAGTATTTAATAATGATTCAACTAACAATTTCCTAAAAACAAAAACTAAAAATGTAGCTAATTTTAATAATTTTACACTGAAAAATTAACGGAATACAAAAATCAGCAATATCAAATAAGAAATGCTGAATTGAAGAGAGCTAATCTATTATGACATGGACAACAATTAAATCTTCAAGAAGTTAATTGTATAGGTGTAAGATTTTCTTTTACAGTTTTCCATTATGTAATTATGAATGCGTCCATACCATTCGTTATAGACACCTTTAAATTTAAATTTAATCCAGACCAATTCATGATTGAAGATAAACAACCCATTTATTGGGGTTGCCTCCTCTAGTGGTATTTTTTACATCCACAAAATTAAAACTCGAGACCTATTTAAGTGAATTTAAACTCCCAACCTCTTATATCAGCACCAATTGGTTTCGCAAAATTTAAAATAAGAATAATGTATACAACATTGTGTTATTGTATTCTAACTTGATCAGAGGTCCATTTGTGTAGTAATTGGTGCCCTTGATGACACTTTGGATAAAGAATGGTTGGAAATTGTTATATTACATGGTGATTATTTACCAATTTTAGGTCTTTTATATATATATATATAAACTACAGGTTTTCACACTGGGATAATCTTGTTCGGGGTTTAGTCACAAGGAATGCTTCTCACCTCTACCTACGGATATATTTAATAGGATTTAAACCTGAACCTTTTCTAGAGATGGCGCTGGGGGTCATGGAGGGGCACTTGCCCCCCCAACCGTCGGAAAACATCCCAAATAGGGGTGTTCCCAAAGATCCACTATTTTTAAATTATTTATATTACTTTTAAATTGATTTAAAGTATATTTAAAAAATATTAGTACATATTAATTAATGAAATGCCTTTTTTTTTTCTTTGTCTTTCTTTTTTTTAGAAATAAATAAATAAATAAATGAGATGAATTTCTTGTTATTTTCAAATTTTCATGCTGTATTGGAGTTTTTTTTTTATGTCTTTGTCATATGTATTTTATTGTTTGGTTTATGTATTTGTAATTTTTAAATTCATAATATATATTTTCTAAACAATGGGTTTTCATTTTTTGTTATTATGATTATAATTAATACCAATCAAAACATTATTTATATAGTTTATTGTTTAAAATTTATAAGTATGGGTTATTATTTGATTTCTCTCTATCGCTGTCTACCGGTCCGCCACCGTGATGATCTGCCGGTCCGTCACTGTGATGACCTACCGGTCATCGTCTGTTTTTTGCCCGTCCAGTGCTGAGATCCTGGCTCCGCCACTGGCCTCTTCCCACATACTCGGGCTGTGTTGCTAACTGAATTATAACCCGTAGGTCAATTTTGGGCCTAATTAATTTATGGTTAGATTGTATTTTGAATAACGTGTATTATGTTATCGTATTTTACACAATAAGATTTTTCCAACATTATGTAATATATCCAAAACTGATAAATAATGAAAAATTGATACTTAAAATGAACTAGTTGCAAAGAATTTAGTAGAAAAAAATTGGATTGGAAATCCAATTAATATCTCACACGAGAAAAATATAAACAAGTAAAAGGTTTATATTGAAATGCACATTTTAATGGTGTTAACTTGTATCATCCAGAAGGTTCTCTTTAGTACGCAAAGAGTGCAAATCCAACTTCGAAGTCCCAATGTGAACAGTTGCACGATGTAGCTGGCAGAATGCCGGACCACATTAGGCTACCATGCACATCCTTCCTTTTAGTCTGGCCATTATATAGTTCCTAACAAAAACAATCATAAGCACTAGTAACTCAATAATGATGGGTTTAGTAAACCTCAAGCGTTTGGAACTGTATATTACTATCTATGTAATATGAATATCACACTCTGGGACAACATGCATTTGTTATAACTTATTACTCAACCAAAATCGAATGGATAAAAGTTTTTATTTTCATTTTTTTTTTCAAATTGGTTGAGCTTTATTATTAGAATTTTAGTTTTTGATTACAAAAATTTCAATTAGTCGAATGGATCAAATCTTGACATTTATTTTTTGAACATTCCAAATTTAATTAATTTCTATCTACTTTCATATATTTATGGGCCCTATATATGCATATATATATATATATTATAAAACATATATTTTTATTAATTTCGTTTCCGGGAGGAAGGTTGCATTGCATGTACTTAGTATATTCTTCCTTTTTTTTTTTCTATTATTTATTATTAAAAAAAAATAGCACCACCGGCGAAAGATGAAATTTGACACGCGCGCTTTAGCGTCCGCTCACCCAAAGCAGACACGTCATAATCAAGATGGGTCCCAGAGTTATTTTTATTAATTTCTCTCTCCTGCCCGAATTGCCCCCACGTTTTTTCACTTCTTGTTTTGCCCGAATTGCCCGCTCTCAATCTGCACAGTCAGCAAACCTTCCAGTCTGCCCGTAAGCTCCCTCACCCCCTCTGCCCGCATTCTTCGGGCAGCTCCATTTTGCTTTTTCCAGTCTTCGATTCCATTTAAAAATTGAAATTGAAGAAAAAAAAAAAGAAAGAGAATTGAATGAAAAAGTAACACAGAATCGACAGCATCAAAGAGAGGGAGAGGTGAGAGGTGTTAATTTTATCCTATTTCTTTTTTGTTTTTTGGGCTAATATTTTCACTTGTCTTTTTTTTTTTTTATTTCTTTTAATTTTTTTTTTCCCCATTTCTTTTGCTTTTAAACTGATCAGCTTTGGGTTTGTGTGTGTTCAGAGACTTCTGTTTGGTTTTTTTGAGATTTCTGTTATCTTAAGAGCAGACATTTTCCTGGTCTGAGGTTTGTTGGTTCTTTCTACTTAACTTGTTTATCTTCAAAAACAAAACACAAGTACTTTTGTTTCATGTCGTAATTGTTTCTACAACTTAAATTTATTTTTAGTCCCAAAAGGGGTCGCCATTTTTGACCTTCTTCATCTGATCTAACTCTTTTCCTAAACTGGGTTTTATGGGTTTTCAAGAGAAGTTTTTTTCAATTTGAGTGCTTTTTTGTTGTTTCGTATCTCTCTCTCTCCCCCTCTTCCTTTCTGGGTTTATTGTTTTGGGGGTGTTTTAAATGAAATTGTTTTGGGTTTTCTAAAGTTAGTTCCTTTTGGAGGGACGGGGTGGGATTTGGGGGGGGGGTTTTTTGGATGAAAAGTGGGTCTGGGTACTTAGGGCTTTCTGAGAGGAAAGGAGAGGAGGGAGGAGGATGGGATTAGGCAGTGAAGATGATGGAAAAGAGAAAGTTTCTTTGGATGTGAGCAAATCAAAGGGAAGGAAGAAGAAAAAAGATGTTAATTGTAGTCGTACTGATGGAGAAGATGCTGTAGAGGAGGCAGCCACAGGATGCTGGTTCAAGTTTAGGTTTATTGGAAGCTGCATTTCTTCAAGATCCAAAGTTGATAGCTCTGTTAGTGGGACCAGTACCCATTGCGGTAATTCATTACTTCTCTTGTGGAATTTTATCTTCAACTATTTGGTTGACCAGTTTATAGTTTACTTGGTTTCTTGTTTTTCCTGGATTGGTCTGTTATTTTTAGTTGTGGATAACGTTTATTCATATAGTTGTAACTGTGGTGGAAGAAGAGTTTGCATCAGATTGTTAGTTGGTAATTTTGCTAATACTTGGGTCTTCCGTGAGAAACCGCTCCTGAATGCTGAGAATCCACTCTCAAGATTTATAGAATATATGTAATTGCTGAAATGTATCGAATTGCTTGTAGAAATTCCATGTTTCTGTAGCAGATCAATTTTGGAGACACTTATATGTCTGCTCATTGATAAAGGAATGGGATTTTTTTACGTTTTTGTACTTTGGTCCAGGCGTTACTCATTCGACGAGTTTGTTTAGATTGGGAATTTTACTCTTCCTTTCCTTCTTTCTTTTCCAAATTTGAACCTATGCTATGATCGATCAGTTGCTTACTTTGAGTTTTTCTTATTAAGGCTAATGAAGTTCTTTCTTAGGAACAAGTTTGATTATATCTGCACATTCTATAGATGAAAACACTTTCAGCAGTCTTCCCATCTTTCCAGCTTTCTTTCCTGTTAAGCTTGAACAGCGAATTCTTTCGTCTAAATGTGTTTCTGAATCCCTTATTCACGATAAAGGTGGGATAAACTAATGCTGGTTGACCATTCAACTCAAACCACTTTCTTCAGGTTTTTGCACCTGTCTCCAGTCTGAAACAACTGGCTGCGACTTTGTGGTTATGTCAGGTCCACTGCTGGTAATAGCATTTTAAATGAACTAACAGTTTTTGATATTAACATTTTGTTGACAGTAATAATAGCTGTAAATAATGATTCACGTGTGAGATCTGAATGCCTAAACTTTTAAGGCATTAAGGATGTAGGATATATTTTATGGTTTCAAAATCTTATTAAGAGAGGCTTAAAAAAGGTTGAAGAGTGACCATTAGGTTCCTTTAAAATGTCAGAGGGAAGCTCTAGTTTAGTTAA
Source organism: Euphorbia tirucalli (assembly GCA_039660915.1). Lineage (NCBI taxonomy): Eukaryota > Viridiplantae > Streptophyta > Magnoliopsida > Malpighiales > Euphorbiaceae > Euphorbia > Euphorbia tirucalli. The sequence continues at coordinate 22,600,659 of CM077636.1, read as the reverse complement.
TCAAGTGTAAACACAATGATCCTTTGGGGTATTAGCGAGCCTATTTGTGCTTCCCTATCCTTATGTTCTCCATTTTTTTTTTTAATTATGATTGATGATTGAAGCTTTTCATGCACTTATCGGAATCAATATTTGCGATTGCAACTGTGATGGATTCAAGTGGCATTGCTGATATATGTGAATGCCAATTCTTTGACTAAACCTATCATATTCCATTTCTTCAGGGATTTTATTCTAACAGGTTAACTTTATGTGTGTATCACAGAAAGTAAATCTACAAATGATACGAGCATAGAGCAACCAGCTGCTCCTGTGATCTCATCAACAACCACAAGTAATGCAGAAAGTAATTCATCCACTTCCAAACTAGAAGAGGAACTTAAGATTGCATCTCGACTGCGAAAATTCTCATTTAATGATCTTAAGTTGGCAACAAGAAATTTTAGACCTGAGAGTCTTCTTGGTGAAGGTGGTTTTGGTTGTGTGTTTAAGGGATGGATAGAAGAAAATGGAACTGCCCCAGTAAAACCTGGAACTGGACTAACTGTTGCTGTTAAAACCCTTAATCATGATGGGCTTCAGGGTCACAAAGAGTGGCTGGTATGGAACTTATACATGTTTTATTAGCGTAAGTAGTCATTTGTGTGAAATTATCTATTATTATTATTTTATTCACGGCTTATCAATATTACAGGCTGAAGTGAATTTTCTTGGTGATCTTATTCATCCGAACTTGGTTAAACTGATTGGTTACTGCATTGAAGATGATCAGAGGCTGCTAGCATATGAGTTTATGCCTCGAGGAAGCTTGGAGAATCACCTATTTAGAAGTAATTCTCCTCTCTTCCTTGTCTAGTTGCCACTTCTTATTTTCTCTTGCAGAAGTCCTTAGGCTACATATCAAATGAAGGAGACTTAAATATTGGTCCATACAACATTTTCCTAGAAATGCTTTTGCTGTTGCTTCTCATAATCAGCACATGATATTTGTGAAGTAATTGTTTTTGTGGAATGGAATGAAAACCACGAATTTATCATAATATTCTTGCAAACTGGATAAGAATTTGCATACTTGAGATTTCAGATTTGATTGCTTTTGTTGGATGAAGAGCCACATTAAAAGATTTCTTTTTCGTAACATATTTGTCTTTCTAGCATGCCTAAAGTCTTCATTTGCATTCACAAATTTGATATAATGATGCTATTTACAGGATCACTGCCTCTTCCGTGGTCGATAAGGATGAAAATTGCTCTGGGTGCTGCAAAGGGTCTGGCTTTTCTTCATGAGGAAGCTGAAAGACCAGTCATTTATCGTGATTTTAAGACCTCCAACATCCTATTAGATGCGGTACATGATGAAACCTTTGCAACTATGTATATCATACCTTTTTGTGGTGTGCCTTTCTAAAAGACCATGCTATTGCAGGAATATAATGCCAAGCTTTCTGATTTTGGACTTGCGAAAGATGGTCCTGAGGGAGATAAGACCCATGTATCGACCCGAGTAATGGGAACATATGGTTATGCTGCTCCTGAATATGTGATGACTGGTATGCCTAATAAACCAAATGTCTGTAGTAAATATCAATGTTCAATTCAATTCATAAAGCAGTCATTCATTATTCTAATTTGCCTCCATGCAATTCTGCTTGGGGCCAAATCATCTTCTAGCTATTAAATTTTCTGTAGTAAATCATTTGCCATTTAATTCGACCTTTGTGGTTGAGTCTCCAATCCCTCGACTCTTTTATGCTGATGCTTTGTCAGGCGTACGTTGAAAATGGCCAAAACATATCATTGTCTATGACTTTATTTTTTTTTTTTAAAACCTTTTCGGGTAATTGAAATTGAAATTGAAATTGTCATGTTCGATGGGGTGTCAAATCATACATGACATGAATTTAACAAACTTCTCATTCCTTGAGCACTTTTGGAAATATCTTATTCTTTTTTATGCTTCTGAAGCATTATGAGTTTTTCCTCTGGACATAGCACGTTTCAGTATGACGTTAATAAGTACTTGTTTTCTCCTCAGAATACAAATTTGACAAGATGTACTAATCCTCTTTGCTATATGATCTTGACTGTGAGTTTCTGTTTTGATACCCATCTCATAAGAATAAGTACAATTTTGGGATGTTCTAGGATTGTTTAAGTCATATTTTGAAGTCTTAAACAATGGTTTAGGCCGATTTTCATGGTTTTATGGGTATATATGCCCATTTTATAACAATCAGCATGTGGAGGCGAGTTGGTTAACTTAGTTCCATCATATTTGTTAGTTAGCTGATATCATAGTTTTGAGATGTTATCACCTCGTAAACTGTGGAACTAACTACTGTATATGAACAATTAAGTCTGAAAAGATTAACACTTTCTTGTCATAGGGCATCTTACATCGAAGAGCGATGTCTACAGTTTCGGAGTGGTTTTACTCGAAATGATAACTGGAAGAAGATCCATGGATAAAAACCGACCTATCGGAGAACATAACCTTGTGGAATGGGCACGGCCTCATCTGTTGGAGAGAAGGAGATTCTACCGATTAATAGACCCTCGGCTGGAAGGACACTTTTCAATAAAAGGTGCACAGAAAGCAACACAACTGGCAGCTCACTGCCTTAGCCGGGATCCAAAGGCCAGGCCCCTGATGAGTGAAGTCGTGGAGGCACTGAAGCCTCTACCCAATCTGAAGGACATGGCCAGCTCATCATATTATTTCCAAACCTTGCAGGCTGACCGAAGTGCAGCCAACAGCCCGAATGCCAAAAACGGAAGCCGGACACAAGGAGGATTTATGAAGAACGGGCAGCAACAAAGAAGCCTTTCAATACCAAATGGTGGTTCACAGGCGTCTCCTTACCACCATCAGTACCCGCATCAGTCACCAAAACCGAGCAGTAAACCGTAACAAAAGACAAGACAGGGTCAGTAATTATCTGATTTTCGAAAACCCTATCTTCCCATCATTCATTTCTTTTTCCCGGTGGTCCAAGTAGAAATGTATTTTTCTGCGAAAGCATTTGGTCTTGGACAGTGGAAAAAGCAAACGGAGGAACATGTTAACTCTATTTATGTTTCGAATGATGAGCTCCTAGCAGCTGGGAGAGAATGTTAGGCAGGTGAAATCATAAGGAGTTAAATGTGTCTGTCAACCATATGAGAAGGATATTACAGAATGTCTTGAAATGTTAAATGATTATTGATTGGCTCCTTGTAACGTGTTTCTTTTGTTTTTTTTTTAGTTCTTTTCCATCTTTCATCCTCACAATATGCTAATAGTTCTTTGAAATTTGTCTCCTACGGGCAGCATTGACATACTTTAATTTGAAAATTACCAGATCAGGTTTATCTTTGAGCAAATGTCACAAGAGACCAACCTCGCTTACTGTGTCAACCTGATTCTTAAAATATTTCCTTGGGAACAACTAAAAGGAAAAATAAAATCTAGCTGTGCTGCGTACATACTAAATCGGCTAAAATCAACTAAAACTAACAATTCGTAAACAAGGGTTTAATTTAACCCTATAAGATACTTAAAGGGATTAGGATTATCTTCATAATATAAGGAGCAATATACTCCCTGACAAGCAATGTTATATTCCAATATAAAGAGCAATATACTCCCGTAGCAAGCAATGTGATATTCCTACACAATTGACGATTATTGTTTAATTTTCTTTCCGCTTTTAAGTTTTAGATTAGGGTTCATTTATATACAAATAAATGACACAGCATTAATAATAGAACTTAATTAATAATTCAACAAACGTTACTTTTACAATATTTATAATCTGATACAAAATAAATAGTTACGATCATTTTAGTACTGATGAGAATATTCTTGTCTAAAAATTTATTACTTCATGTTCAGTGACAACAAAGAACCCAGATTTTTTATTTATTTATTTAATAAAACAGTAACTTGCGCATATTCAGAGCGTCGTATTTTTTTTTTTTTTTTTTTTCCATTTATAAAAACAACAGAAGCCCCATTTGAAATTGACGATTTTGGAAATTTGTTTTTTGCTAGGGACAAGTTCTCACCTCATAAATGTATTCAGCCATGGGATTTTTTTTATTTTATTTACTTTTTTAAAACTTCTTTCTTTCTGTTACATTTCAATATCTTTACCCTTCTTTTGAACTTTTTACTAGCATCTTCGCCTTGAAGACCATTCTATTTCGGAAGGCACAAGATGCGTAAATGAAAAATGTGTCTCATGCTGCCCTCCTCGTGAGTTGCTCTTTTGATGTGCTCTCAAAGATCTTATCAGCATTCCCAACCTCGAATCCATCTCGCCTATGAATCTCCTCAATCTGTTCAAGTCAATAATCAAGTTCCTAATCCAAGACTAATAATCACTGAGATGCATTGCTATAAAAAAAAAAAAATAAATAGAATAAAAGCACTTGCTACCTCTTCCTCTGGTAGATTTTTGAACTGAGGTAACACAAGACGTTCCGCAAACTCAATGTAGGAACAGGGAACTAATTCTGTCACTCCATCAGAAAATTTGAAAGTAATAGAATCTGCTATTGTTGAACTTTGCTGCAGAAGGCCGTCAGGGCTCACTGGTGGTGGCAAGTATAAAATTTTTTTCTCAATCAGTTCTCGTAGATATGTAGAAGGTCAATGTAAACAAAAACAGTACAAGGTATGTACCATTTCATCTTTTGCATCAGACAAATATGCTAAAGACTCCGGTTGCAGCTTAAGAGCCCAAATCGCTTAAATCAATTGTAAAGGTACGCAAGGAAGATGAAGTTTAAAAAGGTTCAAAATCCACACAGCAATTTCGCATCTTTAAAAAATTATCCAAGTCCTATAGAGAATTCTTAGCATTGAAATGGTTCTTATTTTAATTTAAGAATAGTCGGTGAGAGCATTGAGTCTCAAAATAAGGGCATAAAAGCACAATTCAATTAGTAACAAATAATCATCCTTGATGTAAGATCCTTAGTATAACTAGAAGTAACCTGCCTAGTGGACTACTGCACCTTGTATCAAAACTCAGAGCAAGAGGAATGAAGTTAAGCTCAAAGAATTCAGCAAGATATCACTTGTTCACCCGTTTTTATATCTAGCAGATAATTCTTGTCACGTGATTAAGAACTGTAATACAAGCATGGAAAGTTCTGCTCAAATATCATCCAGAACCGGCGAACCATTAGCATAACCAAAACAGTTGTCAAGTTAGTAACATACCTTTGAGAACACCACCTTCAGAATTTAATTTGAACCCGTTTTCTTCAATAAAATGATTGAGTTGTTTGATATGCTTCAGGTTCGATTTGAGCCGATGAGTGGAGATAGTAACATGGTTTAGTGCATAGCCATTGACAAGAGTCCAGGCAGCATATTCACTCTCCCTAAGATATTTCACATAGCAAACAATTGTTTTGAATGATGCAAATCTTTGAAAAGAAGTTGAAGTTAATCAACTTCAGAAAACACAGCATGATTTGGTAATAATAAAAAAGAACTATGCAATAATAATACTCAGTACATAATCTACACCTGTCTCGTGAAATTTTAGCATTCGCAGCAATTAAATGCAAAAAGAAAAAAAAAAAAAAAAGTACCATGAGATTTCAACAAAGACTAATTACCTTGCCAATTGCTGAAACTCAGAGTATAAGGGTTTTTTCCATGTTAGAGATCCCATAGAACTTGCAAGAGCTGCATGTTTATATCCGCTACCAGATATTTCCGTGTATTTTTTAATTATTTCCTGTTAACAACAGTTCCAATCATGATATGAGCGATAAGGCTAAATCACCTACTGTCAATAATATCAAACATCCCAGAGGACAATAGTGATCAGGGGCTGAGATGAAATTGAACATGATTCAACATCAGAATTCCCTGTCTCAACACACCTAACATCCCAAAACAAACTCAGAATAAACTAATAAGAACTGAAAATGAGGCAACAAATTAACAAGGATTTCAATCAAAGATAAAGGTAGTAAAAGTATAAGAACCAAATACAAATAAATGGAAGCTCACCTGAGCTTGCGCACTCATCTGATCTACAAGAAGTTCCGATATGAAAATTCTTGGGAGAGGACCATTAACACCACTGCCACCAGCAGGACGCCGAACACGAGGCGGCGAAAACCACAGGGCTTTCAATTTTTTTGCAGGAAAACTCAGCTCCTCCTGCTGTGTATATCCATAATCCAGGAAAATACTCGCCATAGAATCGATTCCATGACCGTTAACCTAAGAAAAACCAAGTCAGAATACTATGAAAAGTAGAATTACTCCTAAAATCAAATCCAAAATTATTTATAGTCAGCATTATACCCCAAAGGTCCGGAAGGCAAGATGATCGTAGCAGATTGGTTCACCGTCAGCAGACTGAACCAGCTCCAATACTGCTTTAGCCGTGGGATTCCTGTTCAAGTAAACCCTTTCCATCCCTCCCAACACACTACTGAAAAACGATTCATCTCCCTGCGATCAGATGACCCCCCCAAAAAAAAAAAGAAAAAAAAGAGTAAGCAAGAATAAGAGCCACCAGATTAGAAACACGAAAAGAGCAAAAAAAAAAGCACCGGAAAATTGGATTTAGCCGATGCATTATCCGATTTGGAAGCAGATACGACGGAGTAAGCTCGTAGTTTAGCGGTGGGAAGAGAATTAGCAGAAAGCAGAGAACTGCGGTTGAAATTGAAACGGAGAGGAAGGGAGAGAGAAGAAAGGGAGCGAATAGATGGGAAGGAAAGAGAGGGAGAATAGGTTTTGGTGGCAGATGAAAACATGATATTGTAATTGAAATGAAAAGCTTTAGGGGATGGAAGAATTTTGATTCAGTTGAAATGATAATTGATTCAGTGTATATTATAGTTTAGTTGAAATTGGGATTATGGAGGACACGTTTTGCTGTGTTTCAATTTCATTTCATAGCGTAAACGTAACGACTCCATTACAGATAACGTCTATGAATATTTTTTTTTATCTTTGTTATTAGGAAATGAATTTATATTTTTACTATATTTATACGGAGGAGACAACAAAATTGTTGTTGGATTTCCAATGTCTTTCCTAATGAATATATAACTTGTGAGTAGGATTCGACATGACAACAGAATGTATTGCATTGGATCGAATAATTGATGAAAAAGATTTATATCTAAACTATGTTGTTTATTTTTGTCAAATACTAGACTGAACTAAACCATTAATTATTTTTCAAAGAATTATACTAGACTGAACTGAAATTTATCCAATATCGGACTGAAAACCGTATTGAATTGGACGGAACCGAAGACCGGACTGAAAAAACCGAGAATTTATTAGTATTAAATTTATATAATCATATATAAAGAAATTATTTAATTTTAGAAATTTTCTAATATACTAGGAAAAACCTTTGTGTTGTTTTGGGGAATATTATAATATATATATATATATATATGTGTGTGTGCGCGCGCGTGCGTTTGTTTTGTGAATTATTTACAAAAATTCAAAGAGAAAGATAATTTATTATTTATTATTAAGAAATTAAATACTATGTAAATGTTTAGATATCTTATAGCTATATTTATATGATGGACATAAATTAAAATATATATATATATATATATATATATATATATATATATATATCTAAAGGTAAAATGAATATATTATTTGAAAAAAAAGAGATAAGTAAATAATATATCAATTATTATAGAGCATAATAGAATTAATTTGGTCTAATTTGGAGTTAAAATGAAGGAATTATGATTAAAAAGTCTGTTTTCAGGTTGCTGTAAAAAAACCAGAGCAAACAGACTTAAATCGAGAGAAAGCAGGTTTAGAAAGGATCTGAAGATCGCTGGGTAAAAATCTATTTGGATGGATCGTGCAAAGAGCTCAATTAGAGAGAGGAGGAGATATTTTGATGATGGAAATTACAGCTTTAGCCTTAACCTTTTACTTGTGGTTATTATTGAAAGTACAATTGTGGTTAATGTAATTTTGGAATATTTTATTGATTAGCCTTTGATATTTTTGGGGCTGTCTGGATCTTTCCTTACAGCTATAAATAGCTTTGCCCCTTTGTAGTAGTTGGAACTTTTGGATAATAATTAATAGCTAGTAGTAAATTATCTCAACAACTATTGTAATTTCTATCTTATTATTAATATTAGTATTATTATTTTCTTTAATTCTATCTGGAAAGACTACTTGCTTATCATTTAGTATGAGCAGTGAGTAGTTTTTTAGCAGGCTTGAGCCAGCTTAGGCTAACGGTAGTAAGTAATCTTTCTCTCTTCTTTTTATTATAAGTAAAACACCTTGATGATTGTTTAGTGATGTTTTGTATTTTCTCATAAGTTTGGTCACCTCATGCTTACCGTTTATAATGAAACTGAAAGGAGATTTATGAACACGGATATATCACTAAAAACATGTGCACTATGAGACCTGTAGGGATTTTTCATCACAAAATGTCCGAATAAAACGGAAGCTCGGGTCGTTTTCTCAAAGCCATGACCCAGGAGCAATTGATGTGGAAATCAAAACAAAAAAATTGAAATGAGAAAATTAGATTCTCACCAGGAATATCTCTTTCAGAGATGAAAAACCAAAATTGATCTCCTCCACAATCTCGTACATGAACGACTTCGGAGCGAGAACCCATGCTAGCGTCGGATCGTCGGAAGAGAGAAAAAAATGGGGCTGAAATTTTCTGCCTATGAATTGTGTTCCTGGCCGAAAATTTTAGTAAGGGTTTTATCCCACATGGCCGAATTTCCCTTGTGGAAATTTAGGTCTTTAGGGTTTTCATTTTATGCGGGCTTTTCTCCCTGAAGTCTAAGTCCAAATGTTAATTATTTAGGCTTACTTTTAATTGCAAATTTAATTTTAATCTTTCATGTATGTGAATATATTATACCATATAATATATCACATGCTATTTCAAATTAAAATTAATTTGAACAATTAATTCAACCTAGCAATTAAAATTAGACTCTTCATAAAATTAAGTACATGTAAACCTATACATGTGAAATATTTCCACACAGGAAATAATATCTTAAAATAATGCATTTGAATTAATTATAAGAAACTCAATACAAATATTAATTATATTATTTTGATCAATCCAATTGATCTATATAATATAATCAATAGAATCCTCTCTTTCCAGTTGGTATACTCCAAGTATACGGTTGATCCTTTAAGTTCAAGCTCAGACGTTCAATTTATACGATCCTGTAGGCCCGTCTTTATGTTGGCAACGGGCCTATGGTCCATAGACTGTAAGCGGGCTCTAGCAAGCCACTACAGCCCCTAATTAATACGGAGATAGCAGTCCAACTGAAGTTTAAACTCATATATCCCATGTCATTGATATCGTTGTCCAACATAGAGGCATGGAATAATCACCCTTTTTTGTATCCGGATATTAACTTGATCCCGAATGAACTAATGCTCACAGATAAGTTCCAACTTGTTGGGGTGTGGCCACACTCTTATTAGTTACCTCCATCAAGTGGCCGGTGATATCTTCTCAGTGGACTACTGAGTGACATTCCCTTCTACATATTCATAGTCCTACCATGCTTACCGACACACCCGAATGCACCCATACTTGGCACCCTGTTACAGGCCTGTTGGCTATGCCCTAGTCCCGAGGCATTGGTCCTTACTTTTGTATCATACATTTGTACTTTCATGGGAGATATATGTATTATACAATTTGTGTCATTAAATAAAAGCATTAATCTATTTATTATATATCTTGTGCTATGTTTTAAATAGAGTGTCCTATGGACATATCCATATCCATGTTGACAAGTGTCATGCACTTAGCAATAAGACTATGGATAGGAAAACGATATGACCATGAAGTCATCCATAGTCTGTTCAAATCATGGGAATGAATAGAACTAAAGACTATCATTAGCCTGGTTGTATGGCGGTGTCTTAGTGGTCATAGAACATGGGATGTCAACCAGGTTAATGGGTACATGCAAAGGGGCATGGTACTTTATAGATCCACTAAAAGAGGAATCCACATGGTATAGTATCACAAGTGATTCTCGTGTAGTACTTGTATTGATCCTTTGACCTGACCAAATGATGGTGCTGTATGTGAAGTGGCATACTTTGGTGTACGCCTAAAAGGCCTATAATAGGGTGCCAAGTATGGGTACGTTTGGGGTATGTCAGTGAACATGCAGTGCTATGGATATGTAGAAGGGAATGTCACTCAGTATTCTACTAAGAAGATATCATCGGCCTCTTAATGAATGCAACTAATAAGAGTGTGGACACACCCAAACAAGTTGGAACTTGTTTGTAAGCATTAGTTCATTCGGCATCAAGTAAATGTCCGGACACAAAAGAGGGTGATCAATCCATGCCTCTGTGTTGGACACCGATATCATTGACATGGGATATACGAGTTTAAACTACAAGGTTATGATTCCAGTTTGACTGCTATCTCTGTCTTAATTGGGGGCTGCAGTGGCTTGCTAGAGCCCGCCTATAGTCTGTGGGCCTTAGGCCCACTGCCAACATAAAAAGGGGCCCATGGGATCGTACACATTGAACGTCTGAACTTAACTAAAGGATTAAGTGTGTACTTAGAGTATACACGTCAAAGAGAGAGAGTTGTATTACTTATATTATATAGATCAATTGGATTGATCAAAATAATATAATTAATATTTATTTAGGCCTTCTCATAATTAATTCAATGAATTAATTTATGAGATTATTTCCTAGGTGGAAATATTTTACATGTATAGGTTTACATGTATTTTATTTTATGTGAGTCTAAATTAATTCCTTAGTTAAATTAATAGGTCAAATTAATTTTAATTTACATGTAATATATTATATGGTGTAATATATAAGTATACATGTTGAATTAAAGTTTTATTTGAAATTAATTAAAACTAAGGGATTAAAATGGGCTTGGGCTTGAAAGACATAAAGCCCATATAGAATGGGATTGCATGGGCCGAAATTCATGGTATGAAGGATGAGTCGTTCATTTGACTTAAAGGTAGCAAAGTTGGACTTTGCTTTCTTTTGAACTAATAAGAAATTGATGAGTCATAAGAGATAGCAAAATTGGATTTTGCTTCTTATAAAACTCATCTTTATTTCATTTCTTTTGGGTAAGAAAAATTTCAGCATATCTCCTTTCCTCTCTTCTTGAAAAGTTGGCTCCGCTAGCACGGGCTAAGTTCAATAGCCATTCGTGTACGTGACGTTGGAGGAAGTCTAATTTGATTTCTGCAGCCATCTCTTAAGAGATATTCTGGTGAGTATCTAAACTTCCTCTTTATGGCTTTGGTTTTTTATTTCCCCTTCACTAGCTCCTGGGCACGGATTTGAGGAAATCAACGCGAACTTCCGCTTTTATCGGTTGATTTCCGGTGAAAAATCCCAACAAGGCCCTTTAGGCATACACCAAAGTATGTCACTTCACATGCAACACAATGATATGGTCAGGTCAAAGGATTCATACAAGAACTACACAAGAATCACTTGTGATACTATACCATGTGGATTTCTCGTTTAGTGGATCTATCCAGCATCATGCCCCATTGCATGTACCCATTAACTTGGTTGACATTCCATATCCAATGGCCGGTAAGACACCACCATACAACCATGCTTGTGATAGTCTTTGGTTCCATTCATTCCCATGACTGGAATCGACTACGGATGACTTTATGGTCATATCGTTATCCCTATCCATGGTCTTACTGCCAAGTGCATGACACTTATCAATATGGATATGTCCATTGGATACTCTATTTATGACATTGGCCAAGGTATATAATAAATAGATTAATGCCTTTATTCATTGACACAAATTGTATTATACATAAATCTCATAATAAGGTACAAAATGTATGATACAAAATGAGGACCAATGCCTCGGGACTAGGGCATACCCAACAAGACCGTGAGGAGATTAGGCACATGCTAAGGGTTTTTATTTTATTGGATAAAATGCTTGCCTAAACTTTAATGCATGAATTGAATTCTATGCGGGAGAGATCTAAGTATGAATAGTTTCATAGAATCCAAGTGAATGAGAGATCTAAGCTTGGTGATTTGAGGGGAAAGATACCTTAGATATATGTTCTTAACCTGCTTATAATAGATAGAGAGAGTTACTGAACCTGCTTAACCTAGCTGGACAAGTCTGTGCATCTTATTATTGTTATTCTTTTAATATGTTTTTTTAAGCTATCTTGACTATTTATCAACTGTTTATTTCATGTTCTTAGTTATAGTTGATTTTACATTATTCTTTTTATGAAATCATTAAAAGAAATCAGATTTACCTATTTACAAAGAAATTTAAGGTTGTTTACCCTTATTCCTTGAGAAAACGATACTTGGTCTTGCCTAAGTACTACCAAGCGACCTAGTATACTTGCTAATGTCCATTTAGTAGGCAACAATAAACATATATTGATTTAAACTTGTAAATTTGATAACTAAGTTTCACAAACCTTAACTTATTTGCGCATTGTTACCTTTGCAAAGAGTAAACTAGAAAATCCAGTTACCATGGGAAATAATGTCATCTAAAGCTAGATCTACCAACCAAAAAAAAAAAAAAAAAATAGTAATAGGATTTTAGGTGAACGATCATGGAGAAGGCAATAGAGAATTGTAGATTGAACAATAGAGATGTGAGATATAAACATGCAAGAGGAAAAATAAGGGACCTATGGTTTTTAGACCTGGACCAGTCATTGAACCAGTGAAGGGATTAATTCATGGATTCTATAAAACCCTAATCGAACCAGGTTTAAGAAATATATGGAAATAATAATATATTTACATTATTTATATTTATAACATATGAAAATTTAAACATTTTTATTATAATTCTTTAAATTTAAGGATTTTAAACACAATATAGTAATTAAAAAAGCTTAATGTATTTAATATAATTTTTATAATTATAATTAAATGTCAATTTAATTTAAAATTAAAATTATATTTTATCTTAATTAAAAAATATAAAAATAATAATCTAAATTATTATTAAAAAATAATTTTCTTTTTAAAAAACAAGGTAGAACCGAAAAACCGGTCCAGTTAACAGTTTTTGGGTTCGACCGAACGGTCTGGCCAATCATTAACCGAGTTTTTACCAGAATACAAACCGGATGAAAACAACTAGACCAGTCTTCGATTCTGTTCAAACCTAGTCCAATCGACCGATCCGCTCTAGTTTTCATAACTATGATAAAACCTGAGATCAAAAGTTTAGAGATCACAAAGATATATAATAAAACCATAAGAATATTAGAACTAACGAGCAAAGATGAAATATATGATAACAAAAAATAAAAGGAAAATATAAGCTTCCCAACTCGAAGGGAAAAAAAAGAAGCGAAGTGTCTACCACAATAATAGAAACTCACAATGAAGATGAGAGGAAAAAAAGAGGAATTGCAAAATGAAGGTCTAAAAGAAGAGAGGAAAGAGGAAATGAAGATAAAACAAAAAATGAGAGAGAAAAAAGAGGAGCAAAAGAAAGAAGGGGAATGTGCATTGTGAGGCAACAAAAGAGAAAAAGGAGATAAAGTGAGAAAAAAAAAGGTTAACAAGGAAATTGAAATTGAGGTTAGAGATATTTATAGCACTAAAACAATGTCCTTTTGAAGAGGTGATATAAGGTGTTGTGATAAGTGAATATTTTACCTATTTAATTGGATATTTATTTGAGTTAAAATGAGCTTAATTGGATAAATATTGGCTAATTAGAGCTTATTTCATGTTAAAAGATGAGCTCAAACTCGAGTAACCTCAGCAAACAGGCTGGAAAGATCTTGAAGAGAAAAAAGGATAGACTGAATTTGAGGCCATGCTGTGGGCTCAAGGAGGAGAGGGGAGAAGATTTGCTGTCTAAAAAGTAGATCTGACTTTAGCTACAAGTTTAGCTTTAGCGGTTGAACAAATTCATATTTTAATATGTGGTGATTTTGAGCCACCAAGGCTACAAGTACATTTAATTATTAATTTATTCCTAGGTCTTGAACCATCCTTGGAGTACTGTAAATACTCCTTCTCTTTGTTAGTTGTAGAGCTTTTGGCTCAATTTCTCTATACTCTTGTGACACTCTTCTTCTAATTAATAATTTCTTTTATTTTAATTTTTATCTTCAATTTTATTAAGGTTGTGTATGAGCAGTAAGCAGTCCGTCTAATAGGCTGGAGCCAGCTTGGGTGGCACTAGTAAGTGACTTTTCTCCTTATATATTATTAGCAATATTATTTGATGATTGTTTTATGATGTTCTATATTGTTGAGTTTGGCCACCTCATGTTTGGTATTTGTGATGAGACCTAGGGGAGATTCATGAATACGGATTTACCATAAAACACATGTGTGCTATGAGACTGAGAGGAGATTAGCCACATGCTAGGCATTTTTATATTTTGATAAAATTGCTTACAAGAGCTTAATGAATGATTGAGTAGTCTATTATTGAAGAAATTCGATTAGACTGATTGTTATAGAATCTACATGTCCGGAGGTTCTTAGTGTCGTGATTTGAGAGTAAGAGGCCGTAGATCTACATACTGTAATCTTGCTCATAATGTTTAAGGAAAGAATGGCACTAAAATTGTCTGATCTTTGCTTGGTTTGAGTCTGTTGCCTTTTATTATTGTTGTTATCTTTATTATTTCTAACAATATTAAATCTGTTTGTGCTGTAGTATATTTTAGCATTCTTAGTTATTTTTTTTCTTTAAATCTTTATTTATTTATTAGAAGAAATCAGATCTGCATGTTTGTTTGAGAATTTAAGATTGTTCACATCAATCCTTGTGTAAAACGATACTTGGACTCATCACCGTGCTACAACTGACTTAGTGCACTTGCTACTGTCGCATTTTGGGACAACATGCTGCAAAAGTCTTTCACGCCCTTGAATTTTATGTTGTGATGTGGTATGGAAAGGATAACTTAGTAAATTATGGGATTGAAATTGACTTCAAATTGGTTGCTTCAATTATATATATATATATATATATATATTTATGTATGAAAAAAATAATTATAACCATGTAAAATGATTTATGATATATTTAACCACTGAGCCAGCTTAATTTATATTATTTTGGTACATGTTATTTGAATTTGTATTTTTTTATTATTTATTTTATGTATTTGGATTGAACCGGAAAAATCCCCGAACTCCAAAAATGATAGGACTGGAACTAAATTTCCAAACTGGACTATACTGAAAATTTTGGGATAATTCAATTTTCAAAATTTATTCCCCCAATCCAATTCTGGAGTTTTCTATATGTCCAGATTGGACCGGACTATGCTCAGCTCTACTTGTGAGACTCATAATGTGTGCATTCAATTTTCTTTACTTATTAATTTATCTTTGTTCTAGTGGTAAAATCATCTCTCCCTAATTGGAAGTTTAAGAATTCAAAATACTAGTATATTACACCCTTAAAATAATGAAAATTATGAAAAATAAATAAAATATAGTATATCAGTTAGAAATTAAATCCATTCATTTATTAGCAATTAAATTTATTTCATACTCAAAATATTTTTCTAATAAAGTATTCATAAATGAAAGGAATTAAACTTTGCTATAGAAATTTAATTCCTTGTAGAAAAGTATATTTAAAAATGAGGAATATGTGTTTTGGTTTTAGGAAAAGTGGAAAAAAAATTATGTATGTATTATGTTTTATTACAACAATTACCATGTACTAAATCGATAATAACAAAAGAAGAAGTGAATAGTTACCGTTTGATTTAAAAAATGGAATATTTAAGATGTCATCAAGTCAATATCTTGTGATAACAAAAATTAATAGTTGAACATGTCACATTAGTATTATTAATAAATCAATATTGTCATATCAACAAATATGAATAGTGTTATTTGAATCCTTTGCAAATGTACAAAATTGCTTTTTTTCCCACTTTTCCCTTTAATTTTTTTTTTTTACAATTATTATTCTTTTTTGTGGTTTATATTAGTTCTTCCATTAACAATTTGCAACTATGTTTGGTTTTAAACTCATGAATCAAACTGCAGTAGCCCCATTTTTCATTTTTATTAAATTATACACAATTCCATATGATTTAATAAGCATTAACTGTGTATAATTTGCAAGTACTGAGGTCTAAGGGTTATGTTGGCATCAATACCATATCCTTAGTATGAAGTTTTTGGTATCAAAACGACTCCATTACAATCATCTCAACGAAGGAAGACAAGATAGCAAATAATTAATTCGTTATCTCAATGCAAGAGAAATTATACAATGGATCTGGTCCATGTGTATCTTTCCAATGAAAAACTAACATATAAGTGTTTTTGATTTTCCTAATGCTCATGTCGCTTACATATTAGTGTTTCATTGGAACGGTTCACATAGACTGGATCCACTATAAAATTTCTTATCAATGTGGAATATAAATAATTTGCATCTTAATTCCTTTTAAAGCAAAAGGTTTATATCTTTACAATATACATACATACATACATACATACATACATACATATATACATACATACATACATATATATATATATATATATATATATATATATATATATATACACACACATACATATATTAAATTGGATAGGAATTACACAGTGCAGTGGTGATTCTGTTATTATCTTCAAATTGGATGGTATTAAAATTCTCTCTATTTTCACATCTATTTCTACCCTCGTCATCCCTCTAGCATCCCCGGCCAAAACGACGCCGTCTTACGCATCCTTCCCTCTTCTTCTCCTACATGTGCGCTCTCTTCACTTCTCTCCCTTGCTTTTCTCTGTTCACTCATTCGAAGCCTACCATAGAAGAATACTGCTCTTGCAGCGTCTTTAGCTTCCATTCAATATTTTCTATGCTTTCTTCGGATCTTTTTATGTCATCAATATTTTTTCAGGTCTTAAAACTAGACAGTATAAGTCGGCATCCACATTTCAATGTATACCCATATTTAGATCTATAAATTAATGAATTGCAGCCAAGTTCCCAAAAGGAAACCTTAAAGGGGTCAAAAAGACGGCTTTGAAGTATCGACAATTTCATTAACAACTCTGAAAAAAGATGCCAACATCGGCCTGCAGAGAGGAAATCTTCCGTACATGGTTGCGACTATCCTCAGAGCTGTTTTGTTTGCCTTCCATTGCCGTTCTCCTTCACAGGATATCGATGCAGCGTGTTTATCCTTTGTCTACCGGGCGATTAGATTGATGTTCGTTTTCCTCTTGTGAATGGGCAAGCCTTTTCTTATGGAATCTCTTCTTTTTTAAAAAATAAGGTATTTTGTTTACAGTTCCCTGAATATTTTATTGCCTTTCAGTTCTCTTCCATCCCATGTTATACGTCCCTTGGGTTTTCATCAATTGCATATCTTTTATTAACAGACTTGTTTTAAGCTTATACCTGTTGAACCATTTCTACAATTTTTATGAGATCTGTTGCTGCTAATGATGATCTCCTCTGGCATGATCTGGGTTTCTCTTCTACTTCTTCTTCACTTGCATATGTCTATCTACCTAGTTTCCATATCTTCATCAAATACACCCATAATTAGTAAGAAAAATATATGATTAAGGAAAGAAATAAAGCATCCTAATTAGCCCCTAAAATTGGGGCTTTGTACGTGAATAAGTACTTAAAACATTATGTTATATGATGAATTAGCTATACTTCTGTAATTAATATACACCAGTATTAGACCATAATAATCAATAAGGAAGGATATTAAACTACATGTTTGCATTATTTGTCTACAAACATGGTATTATCATGCAAATATGCTCAGCTAGCAATATTACCAATAATTGAGTACCGAAAAGAGTTTCGACAGTAGCAAATTCAGGTCCAAATGTCAATCTTCATTTGATCGAACATGGAACTCAATTAGCATATAATCTAGTTCCTTTGGCCTTACCATTCCTATTTCACTTCCTTTTCTCAATGTATTGAATGTGTCTCTTCCAATACCAGACATTATGTTTTTTCGTCGGTCTCTTTCTCCTAAATACTCATGTCAAATAAACCCCATATTTAATTTATTATTGTTTATTATTTATTCTTAATACTTTACAACGCGTATAAGAAAGAACCATGGATAATATCCATTGAATTTGATTTTTTAAATTTTCATTAAAATGTCCTAATGGCTTCTTCATTCACAAGAGATCCTAATTTCACACCAGCCCTTACGACTGTAATTTCAGGCAGATTCAATCATTCCAGGATTGAGAAATATTGGCTAGTTCTTAATTACTATTTTTAATTTTTTTTAATATATATATATACCCTAAGTATTTTGTTGCCTTTCAGTTCTCTTCCATCGCATTTTATATGCCCCCTTGGGTTTTGTTCAATTACAAACTTTCCCATTAGCAGACATGTTTTAAGCTTATGCTTGTACAAACATGTCAATTTTTGTGTTCACAAATAGGCTCTATTATCAATCGAATGGTTTACACATTTTATGCATGCCTATTCCATTGCATACATTTATTTTCACAAATCTGTTTTACATATTTTTTAAGATTATATCTGTGCAGCCATGTCAATCTTACTCAACATCTGTAAATCTGTTTTACGTATTTTTTAAGATTATATCTGTGCAGCCATGTAAATCTTACTCAACATCAATTTTTTTTTCTGTTCTAAATGTTAACGCGATATAAAGCTGTAAGATTTTTTGTTCTTTTTGCTTATCTGTGCCATTTCTTTTTCCCGAAGCTCGGTTAGATTGAAGATGAATTTCTATTTAATTTCTGTCATGATGGCCTTCAATTATAGTAAATATTACTAATTATGATTGTTTTTGCAATTCTCTATGTTTCAAATGTATGACATGTTCAAAAAAGTATATTTTTGCATTATTGGTTAACGAAAAATAGTATTATTATCTAAATAAGCTCATTTGGGTACTGTTTATAGTTCAAATTACATTACCACTTACATACAATTTCGTTGTTAGTATCCATCTCCAAGTTGCTTTATTTTACAATGCATGTTTCATGTCAACAATTTTATGTTATGCATTGCTTGATGCTAATTCATTTATATGAACCTCATGTTCTTGCTCCTATTTAGGTGATGTACAGTCAAGTAAACAAGGAGAGAAGCCACATATGCCGGGCAATGGAGTTCACCAGCCTTCGTGCTCACTGCAGTTTTCTAGGTATGTTTTTAATTTCTTCATGTTCCTTTGTCCTTTCTTTTGTGGTCTCTTTATTACTTATATGTTGTGAAGGTTTTCCAATCAGATAATACATTTAACTGTTAATGAGATTCTTCATTTAATAGAAGTCTAAAAAATATTGATCTACTGAATGTGTGGGGCCGCCAATAATTCGAGACATATGTTTTACTCTTTTATAGATGAACAACCTACGAATCGATGTTGTTGCTTAGGATGTCAATTCATCACGGCAAAAAGGATGTCATTCTCGTTTTCTTTTCTGGATTCTACAACTTAGCTTTTTATAGACAGTCATGATCCCTTCAAATCTTTAGCCAGGAAACTTAGAACATAATGAAATAAAGGTACTATAGATATGACATTGAACTATGAACTATAGAAAGGGGAGATCATTAATTGAATTATGTTCATATATTGTACAAAAAATACTTTCATTCTTTTTTCCAATAAATATTGGTTGTCTTACTTTTCAATCGGGTTAGCGTTCAATTCAAAAGTTGGCTCATAATGTTAAAGTTTTCAACCTCCTCCAGGTAAAAAAATGGGCCATGCAATGTAGTCTTTACATTTAGAAATGAATCCAATCTTTAACAATTTAATTGTCATGCTAACTACTGTTTATGTACATACATTTCTTTGGTTTCTAAGAGAATATGTAGTTGTTCTCATAATTATTATCCGTGGAAATGAAAAAAAAACTCCTTACTGCCAATTCAGAAAACATTGCATTATTTCATTCGATAGTTGTTTTTAAATAAGCTGCTAATTTTGGTCCTGACAAACTCAATCCTTTAGGTTATTATTGTTTATATTTGTAATTTAAACACTTTCACACATCAAAGTTTGTTTCCAAATTTTCTTCCTTTTTGCAAAAAAAATATTTCTTCCTCTGAGCTTACCATTTGTATTTCACTTTCTTTTCTCAATGTACCGAATGTGTCTCTGCCAACACCAGAGACATTGTGCTTTTTCTTTGTTCTCTTTCTCCTAAATACTCCTGCCAAATAAACCCCATATTTAATTTATTATTATTTATCATGTATCCTTGATGATTTGCATATAAGAAAGAACCATGGACAATACGGATTGAATTTCGTCTTCTAAATTTTCATGCACACCAAAATATTAGTAAAAATAAGAAAGTCAACTGAAATAAAAATTGGCCCTACTGTTCTTATGATAGAAGAACCTATGATTAGCTTTTCGGGAAATTTTGGAATGAACAATATCAACGAAGCCTTCTAATTTCTTATTTTACTATGTTGAACTCTATGTGTTCCTTTATTCTCACCATACACTGAATATATGAACATGGTTCTAACACAATTCAGATAGAATTAGGGTTTGTGGAAATCTCTCATAAAGTGTGGAGAGGGATTTCATTGAATATATATAGGAAATATACAAGGGAATAATTACTAATTGAGTCCTACATAAATTATAATAGTACAATTGTATATAAAATATATATACTCTATCACTCTCCCGCAAGTTGAGCTGGGGTGAAAACCACAGCCAACTTTTCCCTCAAGAAACAAAACCGCTGTCGGGATAGGGGCTTGGTGAGGATGTCGGCTACCTGATCATCAGTAGAGATGTAACGAACAATCAACTATTTAGACGCAACAAACTCCCGAACAAAATGGAAATCTAGCTCTAAATGCTTTGGGCGATGATGAAAAATGGGATTAGCCGTAAGGTAAGTGGCACTAAGATTATCACACCAAAGAGTAGGAGACCGCTCAATAGGAAAACCAAGCTCAACTAGAAGCATACCCAGCCAGGACAATTCAGATGTTGTAGTAGCAAGAGCACGATATTCGGCTTTTGTAGAAGACTGAGAGACAGTACGCTGCTTATGAGATGCCAAGAGATGAGATTAGTGCCATGAAAAATACAGAAACCAGAAGTGAATCTGCTATCATTCGTGTCACCAACCCAATCCGAATCTGAGAAAGCATGCAACTGCAATGTAGTTTGATGCTGATACCATAAGCCAAAGGAAATAATAGATTTCAAATAATGCAAGATGTGTTTTAAAGCCTGCCAATGCACAGTGGTGGGCTCATGCATGTACTGAGCAACTTTATGCATAGCAAAGGCAATGTCAGGACGAGTTATGGTTAAGTACTGCAAGCCAACCACAAGACTTCTGTAAGCCATGACATCTGAGGAGAGGGAACCCGAGGCAGTGGACAATCTGTCTGAAGAACTGGCTGGCGTGTCAACCAGCTTAGACTCTAACATCTGAGCCTTAGACAATAAATCCAAGGTATATTTCTTCTGTGTCAGTAACAAAGATCCATTATGTGCCAAGAATTCAATACCCAAGAAGTATGTTACTGGTCCCAAATTTTTAATTACAAACTGAAACTGAAGAAAAGAAACTAAGGCTGACTCACAGGTCAAATCATTCCCCAAAACCAAGAGATCATCAGCATAAATCAAGCAAAACAACACTTGTAAACCTTTCGCATGTAATACAAAGAGACATCTGCGCGAGAATAAGTAAAACCATAAGCCACAAGAGATTGAGTGAGTCTCGAATGCCAGATCCGAGGAGACTATTTGAGACCATAGATTGACTTTTGTAGTCGACATACATGTGATGGCAAGGACCGATCCACAAAACCTGGCGGCTAAACCATGTACACAGGTTCATCGAGATCTCTATGTAAAAAGGCATTAGATACATCTAGATGAGTGATAGACCATCCAAGGGAAATGGCAAGGGATAGCATCAACCCGATTGTTATTGCCTTAACCACGGGGTTGAATGTGTCAGTGAAGTCCATACCAGGACGTTGATGAAACCCCTTGGATACCAATCGCGCCTGATAGCACTCAATAGACCCATCGGGCTTAAGTTTCGTCTTAAAAACCCATTTACATCTAATAACATTCTGAGCAAAAGATGGCGGAACCAATTCCCAAGTACCATTAGTTATCAATGGTGAATACTCCTCCGCCATAGCCTAATGCCAATGAGCACTCTTGGAGGCCTCGGTAAAACAAGTAGGATATGAAGGTAGCACCGATGTGTGAAAAAATTTAGGAGGAGGTGGCAATTTTCTAGTTTGTTGCCTAGTGACCATCCGACGCATCGGTGGGATTATGGGAGCACCGGATGAAGATGACAATTTTGCAGAAAAGGGCGGATTAGCATGCACATTAGTGCCCTGTAAATCGATAATCAAGGAGATGCCACGAGGGTCATTATAGGTCAGAGATGGTGGTCGAGAGGGGGCTGTAGGCGAGGACGGGTCTCGAGGTGCGGGTAGTTGGTTGGGGCCGGTCGTTGGAGACTGGTCGGTGAGCAGGGTTGTAGACATTGACAGGTTGAAGGTAAGGGACGAGCGGGGACTAGAGGTGAGGAGGGGTCTATATGTGAGGGCTGTAGTCATGGAGGTGAGGGAATAATTTGGCAAGTAGGCATAGTCTCGGTGGTAGGAGATGAATCACAGGTAGCTGAACTACACAACTCTGAAAAAGGGAACACATGCTCATAAAAAATGACATGGCATGAGATAAAAAATTTCTTGGATACCGGATCAAAATAGCAATACCCTTTATGTAATTTACTATAACCTAAAAAATGCACTTATGAGATCGTAAATTGAGTTTATTGGACGAGTATGGGTGCAACCATGGGTAGCAAAGGCAACCAAATACACATAAGAAAGAATAATCAGCATGATGTTAAAACAGAGTGTAATAGGTGTAGAGGAATGAAGAACAGGTGAAGGCATTCTATTAATCAAGTATACAGCCGTGTCAAACGCATATGACTAAAAATTCATAGGTAATTTAGCATAATGCAATAAGGACAAACCCATCTCTACAACATGGTGATGTTTTCTTTCAGCTACCACGTTTTGTTCAGGGGTATAAGGACAAGACATTCTGTGTTGAATACCGTGTTCAATCAAATAAGATTTCATAGAAATAAATTCTCCCCTACCATCAGAATGGAAGACCTTAATGGGACGGCCAAAAAATTTCTCAACCACAGAACGAAATTTAATAAAGACACTAAGCACTTCATAGTTATATTTCAAGAAGTAAATCCAACAATATTTGCTAAAGTGATCACAAAGAAGCAAATAATATGAATAACCATTATAAGATTCAATTAGGGCAGGTCCCCACAAGTCATAACAATTAAATCAAGAGGTCCATCAATAACAAAATCAGATAACGAAAATGGTAACTTATGACTCTTACTGACCGCACAACTAGAACAAATAGTGCGATTCCTACTAGACGAAAAATTAATATTATTATGACTCAAAACTTAACTGACTACTGGAAGAGACGGATGACCAAGCTGAGCATGCCAGGTGGCCAATGAAGTAAGGTGAGACCAAACTGGAGTAGGAACACCGGCGGGAAGTGCATACAAGCCATTCTTATTCTGGCCATGAAGAATTACCTGTTTGGAAATTAGGTCCTTCACAACAAAATAAGAATTAAAAAATTCCACACAAACATCATTAGCATGGGTTAGAGCACTAATAGAAATTAAATTGGAATGAGAAGTTGGAACATGCAAGACATTGGACAATTTTAATGGAGTAACGAATGTATTAAGAAACGATGAACCAACATGAGTTATAGGGAGACGGGAACCATTACCTAAGTGAACCTCTTCATGTCCGGAATATTCAGAGTGTAAGTGCAGTTGTCCCAAATCCGAAGTGAGATGATGTGTAGCTCCACTATACATGATCCTAGTGGAATTGGTTGGATTGGTGGTGGTATGGTTAGATGCTAGGGAAAGTTGGTTTCGTTGCTGGTTAAATTTTAGGGAAGGGCAATGACGTGCATAGTGACCCAGACCTTTGCAATTGTGACAAGTAACTATTGACACCTCAACTGGTGCCGATTGCATTTGCTGCCCCTGTTTTTGGCTTGCAAACTGGTTCTGGCCGATGACTTACGACTACTGTAACGGGCTGAAGGACGGCTGCTGCTGTGGTCACCGGTAATACTGGCCGGACTGGCCCTGATACCCCTGCTGGTGGCTTCCACGGCCTCTCCCTTGGCCATATGAACTCGGCTGCTGTGTCGTATAGTGAGCTGTTGGCACATTCAGCTCTTCTGACGAAGACTTTTCTTTCTTTATGTGACGTTCCTCCATCAACAATAACCCAAATAAATCATTAAATGAGATGGTACGTGATCCAAACATACGGCCAACATCTCTAAAGGGACCTCAAAGTCCATCTAAGATAGCATCAACTAAGTCTTCTTCTGAGACTATAGATTGCAAAGACGCTAACAGATCGGAAATCAATTTTGCACGCTGCATATAATCTGAAATTGATTTAGAATTTGAATTTACCAAGGAACGGAGTTGTTGTTTCAAGTCTCATACTTGAGCCCTTGAACCCGATGCATAGGCATTCTCTAATTTTACCCAGGCTTCGCGAGCCGTTTTAACATCGATAATTTGAGGTAAGATACCAGGAGAGATTGAGTTGAGAATCTAGCTAAGTACCTGCTGATCCTTTTGAAACCAGACTTGAAAGAGAGGGTTGATATCGTTGTTCACAAGTCGCTCGGCCAAAATCGATTCTGTTCCGTCAACATGCCTGATCAGTCCACACCCTGCAAGCATAGGCGTAATGAATATTTTCAAGAGTACATAATTCATTGAATCAAGTTTCAATGGTAGTTGGTGGGAAAAAGTAGGTGTTGCCGCCCCTCCTAAGTAGATTGACTTAGCCGTGGAGGAAGTGGCCGACAATGTTGTTGAAGAACCGGTGGTTGCCATGAGATCGGTGAGGAAGTTTGTGCTAGGGTTTCGACTGCAGTTTGTGCTAAGGTTTTGGCTGTTAGGCCCTTTGGTGGCTTTGATACCAAGATAGAATTAGAGTTTGTGGATATCTCTCCTAAAGTGTGGAGAGGGATTTCATTGAATATATACAGGAAATATACAAAGGAATAATTACTAGTTGAGTCCTACATAAATTATAATAGTACAATTGCATATAAAACATATATACTCTATCAAATTCCTCTTATTCGTATTAACAGTTACTGTTAGAGGAATGTTTCCTTTGTTCTAAATACTCCTTAAAAAATCAATTTTTAATTTATTATTTTTTATTATTTTTGTTCAACCACATTTTTATGCATGATTTGTCAGAAAAGGGATTAATGATATGTTATTGCTAACTTGGTATAGACTTAGATTAAAAAACAATATGATTGCATGTTCTTTTTGTTTATTTATGTAATGTTTTAAGGAAAAACTTCGGGAAAGTACCCGGTGCCTTCACTGATTTCCTACTGGAGATCAATAAATTTCTACTATAAAAAGGTCTCTTGCGGCTTTACATGGTTTTTTTTCCTAAGTTTTCCAATATTTTAATGGCTTAGTAATTTCTTTTCTTTCTTATGGAGTAATTAAATAGTATATATTTCTTATTGCATTTATGAAGCTCCATTATTTATGGGTTTGAAGGATGAAAAAAAAGGAAATAACATTTTTTATTAATTCCAAACAACCTCTAATTACGTGTAATTTTAGGTTCAAAGTCATAAATTGCTTAACTTATGCCATAACCAATACCTATTTTGATTAACTTTTATTTTCTTTTAATTGCACATTACTTTGTAATTTAAAGACTCAATTTGGCCCTTTAGTCAATTGAAGTGTTGATATCAGCATAATCATTTAACTGCCACTTTGGAACTGTAAAAAGCCAAATGGTGGCTGTAATCACTGTATGCATTTAGTTTCATTTGGTTAATTTGCCGTACCTATTTCAAAGGGATTACCCTTTAATCAAGCTATATTCCATACATTCACTACTCTTCTTTTTATTTATAAACATCATCTGACTGTTTGATCTCACTCCAATTACCTTATTTCTGTATCTTTATAAATACATATTTAATCGATTGTTGATTATTGATTTCCTGTGATTAATTTATTTAATAAATATGTTTAGGCAAATTATTACTTTATATTAAACCCTATTTTACTTGCATCATCTCCATATAACTCTTTTTCTTGCACTTAAACTTTCACTTTCCATTGAATATTATATCTCTCACTTCCTATTTATACACCAACACTTCTCTCTTTTCAAACCACAAGTTACAAGGATCAGAGCTCTTATTTTGGAAATATGGTAGCTCTCCATGTGAGTATTATGTTACGAAAGCCTAATAAATGCCACATTCTCTAAATTTTTATATACTTATTTATTTCAATTGATCGCCCTTTTACTCTTGCTTTTTACTAAAAAAATCATCATCATTTCTATCTATTTATTTCCACCTATTTCTTACATTTAAACTCTTCAAAGGTTTGTTATCTGTACACCAATTTACACTTTCATTTACTACAATTCATATCCACTTCGTATTGAATTTTTCTCCATATAGAAGTATGTCTTATTATTTAATTCTACATGTTCATTCCATTTAAGCTCCTGGATTTCTTATATTCTTAATCATTTATTGCATCGGTTTATTTAATTCATCACTTATGACACTATTATTTATTACAACTTGCTTTTCACTTTTCCTTATACATAAATGTCGAACTCCTAGATGTGCAATTTTGTTATGTTGAAATTCCCAAATTATACTTTCCTAATGTCTTGATGTCATTTCTCCTTGTAGTAAAAGACTTGAATTTTTCTCCTATATGAACCTATCTTGAATGAGTTGCTGAAGTTGTACAAACTTCCTGTATATGCTATTTGCTTGAAATAGCATCACGAAAAATGAGAATTCATTGTAGTCCTCACATTGTATTACCATGACACTAATGGTGTTGGATAAACCTATTTCTTTCGAAGCTTTTAGTAACAAAGACGTAATTGATGCTAGGAATAGCTGTGCGAAGCAAGCAATTTTATTTTTAGCACATTTATTGAAATTTGAATTGATTAATCTTTACTATGATAAGATTTCTATTTTGAAGAATGAAAATCACAGGTTGAATGGACAAGGTCGGCAATTAAGTATTGCTACTGATGCGGGTTGTCAATGCTAGACTATTCTTATCAGTGACCATGAAATTCTGAAAGCCAAACTTACAACAATGGAAGAGGGACATGCAGAGCTTAACATTGATTTCAAACTTCTTACCAACAAACATGAAACGCTAAGGAAGGACCATGCTGATATTTTGAACAAACATCAAATTCTTAGCCAGGACAATTCTATTATGTCGAAGGAACATGAAATTCTGAAGAATGAGCATGCAAATCTTTTGAAGGAATTTGAAATTCTCAGCAAGGATTATGCAGACCTTTTGAAGAAACATGACAACCTTGCAACGGCATATGCCCACCTTCAGAAGGACAATGTGGAGAAGACTGTCAAATTTAGCTTTTTAGATGATGATAGCTTTGCTGATCTAGGTGTTAGGATTCGTCATCGGAAAAATAACATGGCGCAGCTGAAAATACACCGTTTAAAATTTTCGTAGAATCCACCTATCGTGTCCAATTACCATTGATTAGAATAAAACCAATTTGATTCAAGAGAGATTAACTCACAGGATTTGTCTCTTCTAGAGATTGCTACGGAATCGTTTCTTGAACTGCGATCTCCAAAGTCCGGTGCACGACCTACTATTGAGCGAGAACCAGTGCTAGCCGAAGACATGAAGGATTGGAGGATGAATGGTGGGATTTTTGGCCGTTTTGGGGCTACTATTGGTGGCTGAAATTTCTAACAATTAATTGGGGTTGAATTAGGGTTTTCTTCCTTAAGTGTGCCCTTATATAGACACCTTGTCTAATTGGGTTTTAATTAGGTTAATTAAACAAGCCCAATAGAATTAAAATTAAATAAATAAACTTTAATTAAAAGTATATACTATGTAATTTAATTCCATTCGGCTAAATTTAATTACCCCTAAATAAAATTAAATCATACTTAAGTAAATATAATACATGTTTTTAATTTTTCTACTTAGGAAAATTATTTAATTAATTGTTTACTTTATGTAATTCAATTAATTGATAAATTAATTAATTATATTATGTAAACTTATTAATTAAATTAAATTTAACCCAATGTTAATTAATTACCTTGACACCGAATGTCAACTAATTAATTAACGCATTCCTTCCAATGTACATTACATGTATAATTTCTATAAGTTCCAGCTCAGTTGATCTACGTGCACGATTCTATGGGTCTGTCTTTATGTTAGTAGTAGGCCCAAGGCCCACAGACTATAAGTGAATTCCAGCAAACCATTACAGCCCCCAATTAAGATAGAGATGCAACAGTCTTTAGAAGACACTCTCCCGGTAGTAATCTCATAGTGTCCTTTGCCTAAAGATATCGATATGAATAAACAAGAGGTATGGTGTCCATCATTCTCTTCTGTTGTTTATTATATTTCTTGATCTTGAGTTGACTGATTAATCAAATAAGCACCGACTTACTTGGGTGTCGCCATAAACTTATCAGTCCCACTCATCAAGTGGCTAATGATATCATCTCGGTGTTACCCCGAGTGGCAGTTCCATCACTTCATCATCAACATCAATATGTTCATAGGTCCACCCAATCATACCCATATTTAGCATCATTTTACAGACCTGTTAGGCGTATGTCAAAGTGAACTAGATTCTATATTGATACTATAATGAAATCTGGTTTGAGGACAAAAGAGACCTACTCAAGAAAGACCTATGACGCGACAACCATGTGTCTTTCTTGTGCGGATCGATCCAGTCCCATGTTAATGACATGTACGTATATTCATGACTGACTGTAAAAGTACTATGGTTAGTTAAGAACTGCTATACAGTCATCGAATATACAAGTCTGTGGTTCTATTCATTCCCACGATCAGAATAGACCTGGGATAGGTTTTATAATTATCAATCAATGGATACTCTACTCATATTATAGCACAAGATATAAATAAAACAAATTAATTGCCTTTATTAATGTGACACAAATAATGTATTCATACAATGAGTCTTAATTTATAATACAAAATGCAAAAATCCAATGCCCTAAGAACTAGGACACACTAACAATCTCCCACTTGCACTAGTTCCAAGTGGGCATTGCCCTAATTCCTATAGATCTGATATGATCGTCGTGCTGTGTTTGCAACAGTGCTTTGGTCAATGGATCAGTGACATTATTCTTGGTGTCAACCCTCTGCAATGATATGTCACCTCTGTTCACAATCTTCCGAATAAGGTGAAACTTTCTAAGCACATGTTTGGATCTCTTGTGTGACTGGGGCTCCTTAGCTTGTGCGATGGCCCTATTGTTGTCACAAAAAAAAAAAAACATGAACTAGGTCTAGGATATCGGGTACTACTCCTAACTTAGTTATGAACTTTTTAATCCAAACAGTTTCCTTTGTTGCTTCGCATAAAACTATGTACTCAGCTTCTGTTGTAAAGTCAATAATGGTGACCTGCTCTAAGGACCTCCAACTAATGGCACCACCATTCAGGAGAAAAACATAACTAGACTATGACTGGTTCTCATCCTCATCGGTCTCAAAGCTTGCATCAGTGTAACCTGACACTACCAGCTCATCTTGACCTCCGTACACTTTGAAAGCATCCTTAGTCCAGTTAAGGCACTTCAGGATTGCCTTGACAGCCTTCCAGTGTTCCTCCCTGGGGTCTGATTGGTACCAGCTAGTCATACTTAGTGCAAACGTGACATCAGGCCTTGTACATAACATGGAGTACATGATAGATCCAATAGTAGATGCATAAGGGATCTTTTCCATGTTCTCCCGGTCCTTCTTTATTTTAGGACCATCTTTTTTACTCAGCTTCAACCCATGGCTCATAGGCGTGAATCCTTTCTTTGCCTTTTCCATGCAGAATCTTTTCTGAAACTTGTCAATGTACGTGGCTTGACTTAGGCCTAGAAGCCAATTGGATCTATCTCTGTAGATCCTAATCCTTAAGATCGTCTCAGCTTTATGTAAGTCCTTCATTGCAAAGCACCTACTCAACCACTGCTTAATCCCTTGCAGTGTTGGTATGTCACCTCCAATGATAAGGGTGTCGTCCACATACAGCACTAGGAAGGTGGAAACACTCCCACTAACTATCTTATACACACAGGGCTCATCAGAATTCTGTGTGAAGCCATATTCCATAATGGCCTCATTGAATCTCTGATTCCATGACCTCGATGCTTGCTTCAATCCATAAATGGATCTTTGTAGCGCATACCCGGTTTCGATACTTTGGATCGATAAAACCCTCAGGTTGTGCCATGTACACATCCTCGAGGAGCTTTCCATTA
Source organism: Euphorbia tirucalli (assembly GCA_039660915.1). Classification (NCBI taxonomy): domain Eukaryota; kingdom Viridiplantae; phylum Streptophyta; class Magnoliopsida; order Malpighiales; family Euphorbiaceae; genus Euphorbia; species Euphorbia tirucalli. The sequence goes on along the minus strand of CM077636.1, from coordinate 22,570,182 downwards.
AGGGAAGTGGTCTTAACATCCATCTGCCATATCTCATAATCGTACCATGCAGCTATGGCTAGTAGTATCCTAATGGATTTGAGCATAGCAACTGGTGAAAAGGTTTCATCATAGTCAATTCCTTGAACTTGCCTGAATCCTTTTACTATATTAATATGAATAAAAACAGTTACCTATAGTCATATAATTTATTCAATGTCATTAATATTACCACAATATATTAACTATCAACATCATTGCTCATTTAGTTTTTTTTATATAAGCCAAAGATATAACTTGATAAATATTCTTAATTCCTTAAAAACATCTATCACATGTAAAATAGTTCTTTTTTCTAATCCATAGAATCATGAAATCATATACATTTTGTTCCCAACAACTAATTTTACTTCTTCTTCTATATAATATTTTCCAACGGCTTGAACATTTGGTGCAATATAGACATACAATTACAATGCCATGTTAATTATTAGTTTATTCTCTATGTTACTTTCAATATACTTCAGATGTACGAATAGAAAAATATATAAATTCAGGTAATTGGACTTAAATGCAGTTCATAAAGGGATTAAAAGCCTAAATAAACAAATAATGAAGTACAACAAGAATTGTTGTAGCCGAAAATAGAAGGAGCAGGATGAGTCTTCTTTTTCCTTTTTCGTTCTTAAATGTAGTTACCCTCTAAATTATTGCCAATCAATTGTTTTTATTACTCCTAATGAAATGGTTTCAACATAGTAAACAAATGGCCACGTCTAACAATGTTAATTTTTTTTGTAGACTCAATTAAAGATCTTAAATAACATCAATACTAAATAAATCAAAATTTGGTGAAAGGTCGATATAAGTAGTCAAAAATCCAAAACAGCCACAAAATTCCTTATCCTGATGATTGCGTTGAAAGTGAAACAATTGAAAAAGAAAAACATTTTAAAACTTGAAAATTACTCTTCCTAATTTGTATTTTTATTCATGTTTAAAGATTTGATCAATAAGTTTATTACTTTATATTAAAGGTTCTATTTAGTTTGTTGACTTGATAAACCAAATCAAGGGTGATACTAATTTCGATAATTGGTGCTTCAAATTAAACTAACCATAATTTTCAGCAACAATATTATGAACCATAACAAAAAGGAAAATAACTTTTTCAATTCCCCAAATGCCAACAATTATTGAATCAACTAAGCATTAATAAGTTACAATTACCTAATAATTGTTTTAAAAATTAATAATCAACCAATACAGAAAAAAATAGCTCCATGCCTAGCTATCAATGATTTCTTTCCTAATTAATATAAAACATATCGAATCATATTCACCTAATCAACCCCCGCTCTATCTTCCTCTCTTCACTCTCATTCTTTTCTTCTATTTAAGACAACCATACATCATGCCATCTATCACGGTTGCTTTGCATCTTTATGTTCTTTCAAATGGTATGTGTAATACCCATTGTCTTTGAGCTCCAATATCACTAACCTCATCTAATCTTCTATATTACATTACACAGGTTATTTGAAAAATCATATAAATATCAAAATCCTACTGCTTCGGTCCACCAATTAAGGTATTATTTCAATCTGTTAACTTCAAAACCGTGTTTTAGTTTAAATTTATTATTCATAATTTCAAAGCTTGCATGAATTGTAGTTTTTCTACCTTACCTTAATAATACACTAATTAAAACACTAACTATATTTCAATGCAAATTTTACACTAATTCAGATTTAAAAACTATCTCCTTTACCTACTTTCTCCAAAATTGTACTGCAATCTTAAAACATATACATATTAAACAAATTTCCATTACAATTGTTATAACCAAATGATTTAATTTTGTTTTGAACATTTGTTCAATGGTAGATAATATTCATTACCATGGAGATCCCATCAACATACTCTTTAAATGAAGATATGTAACACTGAACTTTTTGATATCCCTATTCAACTAGATACCAGTAATCATTTTATTCGAATTTCCATTCGAGCAACAAGTAAAATATTACAAATCACTAAAACAATATTCTCTATTCAGCTATTTTAAGCACTATGAATGGTGAGCAAATCTCAAGTGTTACATCACCAAATTTACCAAATTCATTGAATGCAATAAACATTCCAATCCATCGTGATCTTTCTTCGTTTGCTTCCTCATCCTCTTCGACAAAAATGGATTATGTGTATCTTTTTCCTTACAAAAATAATTATTGTACCGCCACCTTCAATTCTAAAATAATTAACTTCTTTTTTCTCTTCACTTTCATTATTAGATGTAGAAATTTCAGATTTCGGCATCCCTAATTGTCAATACCCTTATTATGGAGCTATTTTCTAGTGAACTGAAGTAATAAAAATACCCATGAACCGTCCAACACCAGAATACAATCTTTGTTGTAAAGGAGGGACTATAGTCCTTTCTTCTCTTAAAAGCCCTCCTTAATTCTTAGATGAACTTCTCAATTACAATGGTGGATCAAGATGCACATCTTTTAGAGATTGCATAAGAATGTACAACTCCTTATTTGCTTTCACTTCAATGGGTGGTAAAGTAGATTATACAATAAATTCAAATCCAACACTATATGCCTTTGGAATATCAGGACAAAATAATCATCTAATCAGTTATTTACTACCAATAGAAAATGAAAAGCCAAAATTTGCTCAACTATACGTTTATGATACTGAACATGAAATACATAATAGAATTTCTTCTTCAATTAATGATCAATCATTAAAAAATCTTGACATTGATATTGTTGAACAATTAGTGTCAATGTTTAATAAGCATAATGAAATAGCGAAACTCTTTCGTATGGCTAGAGATTGACTTGAAGAAAATAAACTAATTTCTTTGCATTTGAGATTAAGAGGTAAAAGCCAAAAAGATTCAACACAATATGAACTGCCATAAATTTCTGAAATTGCTGGTTTATTAGTTGGTGATTTTGGAATTGGTGATCAAAATTAAGACCTCATCGTCGAACATAAAACTGGCCCTCTTAAACGTATTAGCTATTTACATCCAAGTTTAATGGCACTTTAATATCCGCTATTATTCCCTTATGGTGAAGATGGGTACACTATGATATAAACTAGGGGTGCACACAGTCGGTTAACTGATCCATGTGGACTTTTACAAATGGTTAGCCATTTGAATGGTTCTTTTAATTTGCTAAGCATACATTGTGCATTAAATTCGGTTAACCATTAATCGGTTAACTATTAATTTAAGTTGGTTAACCATTTCTTTATTTAACCATTTACGAAATAGACATTATGATTTTGCTAAATTTATAATATTTGAAACCTCAAATAAATAGATCATAAATCTCAAATGTCAAATGAAAATATAAAATTACAAACCATAGTCTTAATTATTAATTAAAATAAAATTTTAACCATAAACTCCAATAATTTAAACATTAATAAAAAAAAATTTTCCAAACATAGAAATTGTTATACAAGATCAAACATTAATTAATGAAATTGTTTTCGCTGTTTGTTTTATGGTGAGTGTAAAATTAAGAATTAAGAGGAGATGGGATTGGGAGGGAGTAACCGAGACTACTTGGTATTGTATAGTAAGGAAGTAAAATAACATCAAAGGCCTAACTGTTTCCCTTATTATTCATATTACCTATATATATAATTACATAATTTTTTAAGAAAAATATTTATAAAAAGTCGGTTAATTGCGAGTCCACATGGACTTTCGGTGTAAAAATCTAAACCTAAACCGTAACCATTAATTTCTAAAAATAAAAACCGTACAGTGGTCTATCGGTTTTGGTTAACCATATTTTTAGCTCAGTTTCGGTTCGGTTTCACTGTTTTTCAGTTTTTCAGTTTTTTTTTTTTTTTGCACCCCTAATATAAAATACATTAGCTGTTCAAATAATAAAAGAATTAAAAGACAAACTATAACTATGCAAGAATACTACACTTATCGAGTACAACAACGCTAGTGTGATTATTCAGCTCTCTTATGAGGCGGCCACTTATTCCAACAATATTTGTTTGATTCTTTCACATGTGTTGAACAAGAAAGACTAGATTTTATTAAGCGTAACCATAAAACAATCATGTTTGAATGATACTCAAATTTGCGTGATGCTTATCATCATGGAGATATTGACGGTTCAAATATTAGAAAAAAATATTATATTACCATCCAGTTATGCTGGCAGTCCAAGATATATGTTAGAACACTATCATGATGCTATGGCATTTTGTAAATTTTATGGAAATCCTAATCTATTCTTAACTTTTACATGCAATCCACAATGTCTAGAAATTAAAGCCATGCTTTCCCTCATTTCTGGACAAAAACCAGCAGACAGGCCTGTTATCATTAGTCGTGTATTTAAGATGAAGATAGACTATTTAATGGATGATAGACTATTTAATGGATAATAGTTATCATTAGTCGTGTATTTAAGATGAAGATAGACTATTTAATGGATAATTTGAAGATAAAAAAATACAATGTCTAGAAATTAAAGCCATGCTTTCCGTCATTTCTGGACAAAAACCAGCAGACAAGGGTTATTATCATTAGTCGTGTATTTAAGATGAAGATAGACTATTTAATGGATAATTTGAAGATAAAAAAAATATTTGGTCAAGTGTTAGCTGATCTAAATGTAATCGAATTTCAAAAAAGAGGACATCCACACATTCACTGTTTATTATGGTTACAAAAAGAAACTAAATCTATGCCTACAATAGAAATAGATTCTATAATTTCTGCTCAACTTCCCAACCCAAAACTTGATCCAGTTGGTTGTGATGCTGTCACAAAATTTATGATTCATAATCCATGTAGTATTTTAAATCCTCATTCCCTTTGCTCAAAGAATGGTCGTTGCTCAAAATTTTTTTCAAAAAAATTTCAACCTAATACAATAATTGATTCTTCTGGTTTTGCCATTTACATTTTAGAAAAATGGTATCACAATTGATAATAGATTTGTTGTGCCTCATAATAGAAATTTAGTTTTTCGTTATCAAGCCCATTTGAATGTCGAATTTTGTTGTTTATTCGACAATGGTTAAATACCTTTTCAAGTATATTAACAAAGGCGTCGATAGAGTTCGAGCTGTCATTGAAAAAGATTGCACAACAAGTACTTTTACAAATAATTCAAATGCTATTATACATGATAAAATTGCAACCTATTTAGACTGTTGTGATATTTCTGCATGTGAATCAGCTTGGAGATTATTAGAGTTTCTTATTCACCATAGAGAACCTGTTGTAGAAAGATTAGCTATTCACTTACCAAATAAAAATATTATACTTTATAATGAACAACAAAGCTTAAATAGCATCATATAGAATACACAAAACCGCAAAACCATGTTAACCGAATGGATGACTACTAATACTAACTTCCCAACTTCAAGAGAACTTACATACTGTCAGTTTCCAAGAAAATGGGTTTGGGATTCGAAAGCAAAAATATGGACTCCTGGAAAAAAAGGTTTCTCAATTAGAAGAATACCATTTGTACACCCTAATTTGGGTGAATTATACTATTTACATATGCTCTTAAATATTACCAAAGATGCTAAAAATTTCGACGATAGAAAAACAGTTAACAGTGCATTATACAAAAACAATCAACTAGCTTGTTATGCTTATGGTCTTCTCAGTAATGATGAAGAATGGATTGATGTTTTAAATGAATGTATCTTCTCAGGCAACACTAAACAATTATGGAATCATTTTATCATCATTGTTATTTTTTGTGAAGTTTGTGATCCAAACAAAACTTTTAATATGTTCTGGAAATATTTTAAAGAAGACATTGAATGTGAATTACACCATAAACTATTGCTGCCTCCTACGTTGTCGTTAGACAACAACATTTGCAACTATGTTTTATATGATATTGAAAAGAATATGAATCACAATGGTCATTCTTTACCAGACTTCAACTTATCTCTACCAGATAAAGAAACACAATTTAATATCAAAAATCATCTGCTGAACGAAGAACTTTGTTATGATATACTAGAATTAAAAAAATTACATGACAACATGGTGACGAGTTTAAATGTTGAACAAAAGAATATTTATGATGCCTTTATAAGTTGTATAAATAGCAAAAAAGGTTTACAATTTTTTTTACAGCCACAGAGGTGTTGGGATTTTTCGACGGAAATCACCCGATTAAAGCGAAAGAACGCGATGATTTCCTCAAATCCGTGCCCAGGAGCAATTGAGATGGAAATTGGAAAAACAAAAATTTAATTAAAAGAGATAAATCTCTTACCAGGAATATCTCTTTCAAGAGATGGATGCAGACTGCAGGAATCAAACTAGAAACCCTCCTCGTTCACATACACGAACGCTTAACGAACACCACCTGTGCTAGCATCGGAAAACACAAACTTTGGAGAGGAGGAAGGGGCAAATTTCGGCTAGCTTGTTTCTTCTATATGTTGGCCGAAAATCCTAGGGTTCTTTTACCCTAGGTGGCTGAAATTCCCAAGGGAATTTTGGCCCAAACTGGCTCCTTCATCTGTGTGGGTTTCCTGCTTTTAATTCAGGCCCAAACCTATTTTAATTAGTCTGGTTTAAATTAATTTCAAGCCCAATTTTAACTTACCCATGTATTTAATACATTACTCTAAGTAACATATTATTTACATATAAATTAAAATTAGTTTGACCAATTAATTTAATCCATCAAATTAAAATTAGAAATTCACAAAATAAATTCATATGTAAACCTATGCATATGAATATTTCCACCTAGGAAATAATCTCATAATTAATCCAATTAATTATGAAGAGCCAATCAAATATTAATTTTGTTATTATGATCAATCCAATTGATCTTTATAATATAATTAATATATACCTTCTCTCTCCAGAGTGTATACTCCAAGTATACATGTGATTCCTTAAGTCAGTGTTCAGTCGCTCAGTGTGTACGATCCCGTGGGCCCATCTTTATGTTGGCAGTAGGCCTGTGGCCCACAGACTGCAGTTGGGCTCTAGCAAGCCACTGCAGCCCCCAATCAAGATGGAGATGGCAATCTAACTGTAATCAAAACCCTGTAGTTTAAACTTGTATATCCCATGTCATTGATATCGGTGTCTGACATAGATGCATGGATTGATCACCCTCTTTTGTGTCCGGACATTTACTTGATCCCAAATGCACTGAAGCTCACAAACAAGTTCCAACTCGTTTGGGTGTGGCCACACTCTTATCAGTTACATTCATCAAGAGGCCGGTGATATCTTCCTAGTGGACTACTGAGTGACAAATCCCTTCTGCATATCCATAGCATTACCATGCTAAGTGACATACCCGAAAGTAACCATACTTGGCACCCTATTACAGGCCCTTTAGGCGTACCCCTAAGTATGCGACCTCACATGCAACACCATCATATGGTCAGGTCAAAGGATCCATACAAGTACTACACGAGAATCACTTGTGATACTATACCATGTGGATTTCTCGTTTAGTGGATCTATCCAGTACCATGCCTTTTTTGCATGTACCCATTAACTTGGTTGACATCCCATGTCCAATGACTAGTAAGACACTGCCATACAACCAGGTTAATGATAGTCTCTTGTTCCAATCATTCCCATGACTGGAACAGACTAGGGATCTATTTATGGTCATATCGTTTACCCTATCCATGGTCTTACTGCCAAGTGCATGACACTTGTCATCGTGGATATGGATATGTCCATTGGATACTTCATTTAATCTATTGCACAAGATAAATATAATAAATGAATTAATGCCTTTATTAATAACACAAATCAGTATAATACATAAATCCAATAAATGTATAATATAAATACAAGGACCAATGCCTCGGGACTAGGGCATATCCAACAAGAGGTATTGGAAAAACATATTTATACGAAACTATTATGTCTAAATTAAGATCTGTTGCTTCATCAGGCATAGCAGCTTTAGTATTTTCGGGTGGTCATACATCTCATTCTAGATTTAAAATACCATTTAACATAACCAACATTTCAAGTTGTCAAATAAAAAAAAAGGAACTCAACTGGTTGAATTATTACAATCTTCATCTCTTATTATTTAGGACGAAGCACCAATGAATCATCATTATCCTTTTGAAGCAGTTGATAAATCACTACAAGATATCTTATCAACCATTGAAAATAATAAAAAAACAAGTACCCTTTGGTGGTTTAACTGTTGTTTTAGGAGGTGATTTTAGACAAATTTTACCAGTCATTCCTCAAGGTTCAAATGAAGATATTATAGATGCATGTATGATGGTCCCAAATAGGCTAGCTACAGTACTAGAGGAGGGTAAATAGTACTTAAATAGAATAAAAAATATTGTAAACAATTTAGAAAATTCTTTTTGAATAAAGATAATTTTCTTTTAATAAACACAAGTTTATCAAAAATGCGAAATTAATAAAATGATAAAACTTGTGAATATAAATATGCCTGACTAAGATTAAGTAAATCTTTGAAATTAAAGCACTTAATTTAAATTGCAGTAATTTAACTTGCAATGAAAATAAAGAGAGTAAGGATAGAGAGATGAAGACACAAGATTTATATTGGTTTGGCCCAACCGGTCTATGTCTAGTCCCTAAGCCAACCGCTTGAGATTTTCTACTATTATTTCTTTTATGGGTAGGAAACAAACATGTGTTACTTTTTGCCAGTTCAAGTAACAAACTCAATACTTTTGCAGGCTAAGTATCAAACCTCTACAGTTACTTTTTCAAAGCTCAACAAAACTCTTCTGGTGCTTTTTAAAGCTCAACACCAAACTTATCCCAGTATTTTTCAAAGTTCAAATACCAAACTTCTGCTGATACTTTTTCAAAGCTTAAGCACCAAACTTGTACAAACTTTGTTGATCACACTATTAACAAAGTTAACCCCCTTTCACACAAATCCCTTGTGTGAAAATACAATTCCCTTGAGATGAATATTTGAAAGAATGTATGAATGAAATGAAGCTTTTCTCTCTTTTTGCACTTGTACGAATTTTGGAAGACTTGAATACAAGAAGCTTAGAATGTATGAAAATTGCTTTAAGTCTCCCACTTTCTCACTTTGATTTTCATTTCTTTATATAGGTAGAGAAGTGCTTCCAACAAAGGAGAACTAGCCGTTTTCAGTAGCTCTTAATGAGATTATAGCAGTTGAGTTCTCCTTCTAAAGAGATTATAGTTGTTGTGTTCATCTCCTAAGAGTTTATGGTTGTTGCTTTTAGCTCATAAGACAAAAGTGGCAGTTGAATCCTCCTTCTGAAGAAATTGTAGTTGTTGAGTTTATCTCCTGAAGTCATATGGCTGTTGTTTTTAGCTCATAAGGCACATATGGTCGTTGATATGAACTCTTGAGGCATTATGGCAATTGTCTTTAGCTTGTAAGCAAACCATTGTAAGTTCTACTTCAAAGGAAGAGGATTTACTGCTTGTAAGAAGATCTTTGTAACTTATAGTATGCTTTATCTCATAAGCAAAACAATGTCATATATTATTCTAGCTCATAATACTTTTGGCTTCTTTATGTGACATTATTTCTTTATATGTCAATATTATTTAATTTAATTTTCCAACTTGTAATCATTAAAACAAAGGTCAACAATGTATAACAAATTCTTATCTATGGGATCATTTTAAAATATACACATTAAAGAATAACATGTGTTTAACTTCAAATGAAATCCCGTTCCAATATCACGATTACAAAAATTTTACTGATTGGCTATTAGCAGTTGGGGATGGTAAGATTGAATCCCAAAAAGTTAAATCAATTGACAATGAAAATAATTGGATTAAATTACCTCAATGTTTCTTAGTATGCCAAACTGAGAATCCTATTACTACAATAATAAATGAAACATATCCTAATTTCCTTACTAATACAATTGTCGTGCTTATTTAAAAGAACGCGTAATTATTACTCCTAGAAATGAAGATGTCGATAACATTTATACGACTATGTTAAACTTATTAGAAGGAGAATGCAAAACCTACTATAACCATGACTATTTGTGTAAAGCTTTTTCAAACTTAGAAGAACTTGAAAGTATGTACCCTATCGACTTTTTAAATTCATTAAATTTTCCAGGCTTTCCTCTAAATGAATTGAAACAAAAAATTAACACCCCTGTTATGTTGTACGTAATTTAAATCTATCTATAGGACTTTGCAACGGTACAAGGCTTATCATAATTCATTTAGGACTAAAAAATAATTGAAGTAGAAATATTAATCGGGCGTTTTGCAGGTGACTAAGTATTTATCTCATGCATAGCCTTAACTACAACAGAAAAAAAAAAATGCCTTTCACTTTAAAAAGACACCAATTCCTCATTAAAATGTTACTCAATGACTATAAATAAAAGCCAAGGTCAAACTTAGAAACAAGTAGGGCTATTTTTAAATAAACCAGTTTTTACACATGGCCAATTATATGTAGCTTTATTTAGAGTTACAACTCAAAAAGGAATCCGAATAATTATAAACAAGTTTAAAGATGCAAATAATGAAGAATATACAGAATATACAAAAAACGTGATCTATAAAGAAATATTTGAGAAAAATACCTAACAATTTAAATTAAATAACTTCAATTTTCTTCTTTTCCATTTTTGCAGGCTTTACAATATGAATTTTGCTTCTTTGTAAACCTTACAAAAAGACATAAAAAACATTGCAATCAAAGTTTGGGTTGCTAGGTGTTGGGACTTTATTGATCCATACAATCCTTTTACTACTTTTGGTTTTGATATGCTCCTAATCGAATGACAAAGTAAAGTTCCATGCTTTAAACAAATTGTATTGTTATATACTAAAAAATATAGCCACATATATAAGTCTTTTTCTTTCAAGGAACTACCATTCAACCAACAATTCCAGAACTTTATACTGATCCATTTTGTAAACAGTTCATTAAAGGAAACATCTACCATATTTCTAGATTTCAAGACATCCCATGGGCAAAAAATATACAAAGTTAGTACCTATCAATTTAGAATCAAATTGAATTCAAATGCATTTGTAAAACAGATTGAAAGATTTAGATCCCAACATCCCATTTGACAAGTTCAACTTTATTGAACTGGTTTCTTAACTAACGTATTAATCTGATTGATTTCTTACGTGGTAAGTAAAAGTTATTCACTTTTTAATTAATATTTCTTATGGTTTTACTTTTTAAAAAATTAAGCCTTAAAAGTACCTATTGTTATTTGTTAGATACTTTTGGCCAATTAGTAAGTGTTGGAAATGTGGAAGACGTATAAGTCAACAATCTTATAAAGAAAAAAAGAACTTTTTTTGTGCAAGACACAAGGTTACTCTACTAATCATTCAATTTGTTTTGTTCCTTACAATTTATTATCCAATTTTTATACACTGACAATTTTCTGTTCCTTACCAAAGCAACCTTCAAATTCAATTCACATTGTGGGAGCAAACTGCTATCAATTACCCAGAAGAAAAAGTTTTATCAATAGGTGCTTCCAGACCAGTTACAATTACATTTGTCGACATGATCGTCAAATCTTCCAAAGGTAATGAAATATAAAAAATAGACAAGTTATAAATTAAAACGTCCCTTATTTTGATTGCCACTAACATATTCAATTTTTTTTATAGGTGGTTGCACAATGAAGAACACTTCGGCAATTAAGCTATACATAGATCCATCCATGCTAATAAATCCCAAATCGTACAAAGGTTTGACCAACAATGCATCATATATATTCACATTATTATCACTGATAGTTTTCAATTTCATATAGATTAAGCCAACCTTATTCCATATTAACTAAGATCGAAAAAGATACTCCAAAGGTGACTGATATTGAGACTGAGAAAGATCTAAATAGGAAAACAATTTCCGAGTTACTAGCTATTGATATCCATACAAGCAAGGTTTTATTTGACATTATTTCCAGATTTTTTTTTAATTATATTCCATAAAAAAATTTTAAAAAAATTATTAACTTCATATTTTATATTAGGATGTAAAATTTACATGTCTAGCAATAATTACAAAAATTGATGGAAGCAGTGGATGATGGTACAGAGCTTGCTACAATTGCAAAAGAAACATTAAAAAATTTAATGAGCAATCAACCTACAACACATGCAATATGAAAAATGAACTTCTTGTACCTTAGTAATGTAATATTCCATTATTCATTTTCTTATAAAGTATATACATATACACACTAAAAATATTATTTTCACGATTTGTTGGTATAAAATCACAACAATAGCATTTGATGATACAGGCGAAGCAACATTCCTTATATTTGGTCACATTGCATATGATCTAATTGGAATAACGGCAAGCATGTTGTAGATACCTATTTTTGTCCAAAGTAAAAAAGGATAGTTTTATGTTATTGAGCATTTTAATTTTATGATATATATTTATAGATTTCATAATATAAATTTCTCTTTTACTCTTATCAAGAAAATTTATTATGGCTTTATTGTATATATATTAATTCATTGATTAGTGTTATTAAAAACACATGATTATTAGCCCATTAAAAATTGATATTTCTTGGAGTTGGCTCAAGACCAGGAGAGTTTTACTATTTTTGTTAGCCCATATAATTTTTATTATGCATTATTATAAAGTGAATGATAAGATATACTTGATTTTCATGCTAAAAAATGTACATGGGAAAATTATTCAATGAGTTCACGTAGGGTACAAGACAAGCTTCTCCTTAATTCGACGTGGGTATTTATAGTCCTTTCGGATAGCAAAAACATAAACAAGCTAGCTTCTGATCAGGCTTAGCTTGTGAGATGCAGAGTTCGTTGGCCCAAGGTACCAAACTTGTAGTAGCCCATATAACAAAGGCTTAGCATTCTTCAATTTATCAAGACTTTTTATAAGTTTATTTGGATTGCGCCTGAAAAAAAAACAAGCCCAAGAAGCCCAAAATTAGAAAAAGCCAAAAGCCCACATAGACTAAAAATCAGCAACCAATTATTCCCAGTTAAAAAAAAACACTATTTGGTTCCAATAAAATGGGACCTCTTTTCTTAAGGGATAGGGACCTTTTATTCAGGTGCTCTCTTTGCCTATAAACTGGAGAGAAATAGAAAGTAGACAGAGAGAGGGAAAAAGGAACAGAAGGGATGTATAAGAAAGAAACAGAGAGGGGAAGGATCATATTTTCTTGCTCTCCAATCCTGATATTATAAACAGTAACTCAAAGAGAAGAAATGGGAGAGAAAACCCAAGTTCACGCTTCAAAGCTCAATCCTTTATTCTTTCATTCATTTGCTCATCATTTCCGTAAGAAATATGAAAATTCCTAATGAATAACTAAGAAGGGTAAAAGAATTAAGGAGTATAAACAATAAAGACATTAAAGAAATAACAATAGAGTAAGCTTTCTTTTTCCAGTTTCCTTCTAGTTTCTTTTTCCAGTTTCCTTCTAGTTTTATTCCCCTTCTTAATAAATGATGTCAGATTCCTTACAATAAATGGTGTGAATAATATGCTATGTCCTATAACACTTTAAATCAGTAGCTTTTTTAGGGATATGCAATATTCGTTCATAAATGTTGCTATTTTATGGTTTAGCGTCTTAGTTCACTCATGAATGAGTTGTTTTGTTTGATAAAATCACCCCAAAAGCCTTGACAAAGCTTGATATGTTGTTTATACCATAAATAACAGGTTTTGTTACAAAAATCTTACAAGGTAGGTTTTATCTTGTAGATACAAATGTAAAAGGGGTGGTTTTACTTCTAGAAAATGACACACAACAATGAACAAACTTAACACTATAAAACTTGAAATAGGAAGAAAGGTCTACTTTCGGGTCATGTGTACTAGTCTAAAAAAGATAACAAAGGCATCTACGCAATATTAAACCATAAAACAGAGTCAACAATAGCTACTAGCAACCAAACATGAGCTATAAGATGAGTTAAAGGACTTATCTCTAGGAGATGCTTCTCATAACTGTACGGCCATTTTTCCTTAGCTATAAATTTCCCCTTTCTTCAATTTGTGCTATATTTTTCCTCCATGACATTAGCATCCCTTGACTCATCTTCACCTTTATGGTCTTTTATCCTATCACATACGTGGGTTTAATTAATGAAAATCTATTTCTATTAAACAGAGTTATTTTTTTGAAAAAAAAGAGACTAGAGGCTTGAAAAGGGGAAAAGAAGTGCTCTTGCTATGGATTGGAAAAGGCAGAGGTTTGAATCAATAGCTCTGTATAGTTTTTCAGCAATTGAAAATAATGATCTATGGGAGTGTAGGTCGATTTTTTTTTTAGGTTAGGGTTCAAAGAGTTAAATGATTTTGAGATGGAATAAATATAAAATTAATTGGCTTGAAGAGAGATTAATACCTAGGTTTTCTCTTTTCCTTGTGATGAAATTGGGTGGTTGATTTTGAGGTAGAAAATTGAATTTGAAAAAAGAGGACGCAGGTGTTGGAGAGAAGATGAAGCACAATAGGATGGATTTTGGTGCTGGAGAGTTTCTTTTTTTTTTTTTTTTTATGCTTAGGTTTCCCCTCTTTTGTTTTGTCTTTTAGGTTGGGTCATGAATTTGGGCTTTTCAATTCATATGGGTTGTTTAAGGTCATGAGATTAATTTCTTTAAAGAAGTAATACTTGTATCTATTATATCTACTATATTTATATTAAATTAATACAAGTTAACAACAACAAATTTCTTCAATTTGATTAAATGTTATAATTAAGTTTTCTTGTAAATTTTCTTTTGTCTATGCATCAGACAGTAGAAGTTGTTTGATAGATATTCCTTGTTTTTTTTAATCTTTATTCTAAGTTATAATTTATTTATTTGTACCAAAAACTCTTATTCCTTTCTTATTTTATTAAATCTTAATTTATGAGAGTTATGCCAAAACCTTCATAAAAGGAATTTCCTTTCATCAAGTTTTATTTGGTGTTAGTAAAGCAAATGAAATCTCATCCTTAGTACCATTTTTGGATGGAGTAGCATGATTATTGCATTAATCTTCCCTACATGTAACCGATAAACAAATTCTTTAGAATCTCTGGTTTTGGTAGACTTCTTTGACGGTGTCCAATCGCACTTAATAAACGATTGGTGGCGATTCGTCTTAAAAATAAAAATAGTTTAAAAATGGGAAAAAAATATTTTTGTCACTAATAAAGATGGAACCATAAATTTTATCGTAGGTTTTAACCGCTACTTGGTTGTGACACATGTTATCTTCTACCTTTACAAACCCAAAATAAATTCCACCAAAAATTTCAAACATATGTGGAACAAAAAAATTATTTCAAATTCAAGTAAATGCTCGAGTCGACAACCCATTAGACATATCTTTCAAAGTCACTCATACTCACAGATACGAGTTTCCCACTTCAAAAAAAGAAACACCAAGTCCAACTTCAAGTCTTTCTTCACATTTATTCTCTCCCCATGGTAGTTCCACTCTATCAACTCCTTATGTCAAGCAACAACTGCAATTGAATGACAACTTGCCAATTGAAAACCCTTCACAAACATTCGCTCCAACAAATGCTCAACATGACACATCAATCATAGCTAATGATGATTTCCAACCTACAACAATACTTTTAAAAAAAATATTCACCTAAAAAAATATGCAATTTGATCTATTTCTAATTTCCTATTATTTCATATTTCACATCTTCAAATTCTTAGGGTTGAAAGCAACAAGAAGCCACCCTTTCACCAATGATCTGTTTACTACATAACTTAGTACTTTGCACCTCCACTTTAAAAAAACACTTCATATGTAATTTAAACATATATATTCGTTTCCTATAATTATTATGTACTTATGTTCATGTTTAAGTTACCTATCTTCGCATCATACTGCTTAAAAAGAGTTCTTGCCATTTAAATAATTAAAATTTCTTATCATTTTTATACCATTATTACTTCCATACCGAAGCAATGCGAGGGTCAGCACTTGTATATATATAAAAGGAGACAACAAGATTGCTGTTGGATTTCCAATTCATTGCTAATGAATATCTATAAGAATCCCCCACACAACGAGTAAACTCAATTTTATTCACTCAATCATATGTTAAAAATATTAAATTATTATTCTAATAGATGCAGGCTATAGTCAATTTGTGTAAAAACAAAGTAAATACACTTCATTTTTGGGACCGTTGATTTAAAATCAAGATAAATCTTATCCATTGATTCCTTTAAATATCCTTAACCTGCTACTTCTAGTATCGGTGGCTGTTGATCTAGAATTAAACACTATTAACCGCTCTTTATATCCACAACTTCTCCTTGTACAACCTTCCTCCTCTACCTGTATCACTGCCCTAGTTTGACTTGCATTCCAATATCAATTATTGAGACCAAAATCTGTGGTGGTGGTGTTGCTTGGACTAAGGAACTAAGTTGAGCAAGAAGTTGTCGAGAGGATTTGAAGATTTGAGTTTGATTTCTTTTATTTGCCACTTTGTTTTTTGCTTCTCTCCTAATTTTGGTTGGCAAAAGATACTGTTGATTGTCTGAGTCAGACTATTTGAAGATTTGAGTTACCCTTTCCTTTGCTCTGCCTTTGATTTTATGGTTGAATTTGTCATTCTGGTTCATCGCCCGCATCGTTCTTTGTAAGTTTCAATTTTTAAGCCCCTATCTTCATTACGTAATCCTTTGCTACTAATGGGAAAGGAATGCAGAATAAACTTTCTCCCGCTTAAATGATCTATGAGGAGCGTAATCAGCAGAACATTCACAAGCAAACACAAGGAATACCGAGATTTTTACGTGGAAAATTCTTCCAACGTGAAGGACAAAAACGACGAGGCCTCTCTTGCCCTAAGATAAAATATCCACTATAATATGAGAGTTTTACAGCAGATACAAAACCGAGCTAGTGAACAACAACAAGTTTCATGGCTCCAACAAACAATAACAACTACAAAATGGATACAACAAAGTTACATAGCAAGAGCAAAAAGTTCTAGAGCTCCAAACAAGATCTCCACTGTAAAAATGAAGACAAATGAGTCTAGATTAAGTTCACCAAATTTCAGCTCAATCCGAAGAGAATAACCTCTTCAAGAGACCGAAATGGATGAAGCAACTTAAGCTGAAAACCCGTAGAAGAGAAACCGCAAACAGCAAAACGGGACAAACAAGAACCTTCCTGACCTCCAGTGACTGATTCCACCATTCAGAATACAGAATAATGTGTCTTCAAACTCGTGTCAAAATTTCAGCCAAATCCAACAGCTAGAAACGAAACTACTAGAAGAACAGTAAAGCTGGTCGCAAGAAAAGCGTCGAGAAATAGCATCTATTACAAACCCGAAAATCCAAACTTAAGAACCTCCAAATTCCGATCCGGCCTTTCAAAATCAAGAAACAAAAGTCTCCAATGTGCTTTTCAAAAATCAGCACGATCGGACGCCGTAAGAGCTAAAGATCGCTGAAAGAAGATGAAGAGTGTACTTGAAGAACAAAGTTCATAAATTCCAAAGGATATTCTCTTAGTTCTCTCTACTCCCTTGTATCCAAAACTCTCTCAAATGTTGTTATGTCTTTCTCACATGCTCACATGCTACTTCTCCTCACAAGCAACATATATATCTTGATATGTTAGCTTTTGAACAAGAACATAGCCTCTGATCCCTTCAGACCTTGAAAGGTACACATAGGCTTCAAGGGCTTAAAAAGTCTCACCTAGAACTATACAATGGTCTCTACCTCTTGAAGGCTTCAAGCGGTTGAAAGTCTCTTCCTCCAGATAGGAAGGGAACAAAGCCCAACAGTTGCTGCAACAGATTTCTAGTTGTGTAAAGCTATTGATTTTGTATAGGGAGAAAGGTACTAAGTGTCATTTTAATTAGGCCTAAGGTGTTTATATAGGATAAAAATATCTTAGCATTTGTACCGATGAAAACTTGTTTGGTTTAATACTCTCTGTCATTCAACTAATTTGATCGATTGAAGAATTTATTTACTTAGTGTTTAGTAGTTTAATATGTGCAGCTTGTTCTTTCTAGAGGCAAAATAGTTGTTTCCAGCAACATACTGATTTGAAACTAAATGATGTGCTTTCTAGGATAGAATTTACCTACGGTTTTATATTCAATTGATGGTGATAATTTTAGCCACAGATAGCATAAGGGTTGCTTTACCAATTAGTGTTTTTGAAATTTTTTTGACAGTTGGTAGGATAGCTTGAAGATGCTTTTGCTTCCTCTGAGGAGAATTCAATTAGTGATGTTATTTATGGTTATATTAAAAAAATTGATATCTTTATGAAGTTCACTTTAATTTGACAAAGTTGATGTTCAAATTTGATGTTATTGCTTATTTCAAACTAAATGCTGAGCAAGCTGTTGAATCAAATTTCTATTCCTTTCTCTACAGTACTGCTAAATTGAACTTATGGCTTTTGCAATAGATGAGAGAAATTAGTATCTGTTTGCTGTTGTGTCTCTTTTCTTTCAATTTATTAACTAGTAGTGTATATAATTCTGAAGTATTCATTTTTTTTTTTGTTTTTTGAGGTAGAAACTGAAACGTTCTCAAAGCTTTGAACGTAGAATGTGAGTTGAAAAATAGTATGTATTTGTTGCAATGACTCTCGGTATTGGTTGGTTCGTGTTAATTGAGTGAGATTTGAGTTGGTGAAATGAATTGATTTCCTTGATACCTTGTTCTTCATTGTCACTTGAAGTGAAACCTCCAAAGGGTTGTCAAATTGTGATACTATATTCTAAATAATTTCATAATCACTAAGTTAAAGAAAGAACCACAATATTACAGGCTGTAAGGGTACCTACTTCAACTTGTTTTATCATTTTGTGTAACAAATACAACACACCACAAGGACTTACCAATTTCTATTTTTATTAACCTGAGATTTCTATGATATTTTTATTCTTTTACAAGTAAAATATGAAATCATTAAAAATTGCAGATAGATCTAGATCAACCATTAAGGTTGGTAAGGCTGCATTCATCCCACCAAAGGCTTTAGTAAGGGAATGAGGGAAAGGTTTAAGATCTTTATGCCCTTTAGGAATATCAGAACAACCACCTTCAAATGGTCCAAGTGATAATTTTACCACAAGACATGTCATGCCAGTTAAAGCATGTACCCGATCAGTAGTGCTTTAAGTTTATTCTTGCCAATAGTGCTTCCAAGATATTCTAGTTACTTGCTGTTGCCTTATGATTGTTTAATCTAGTGTAAATTTAATCAGAGTTTGAGTAGTTCTTAGTCATGTTTATTTTAGAGAATTTTGAAGTGAGTGTTCAAAATTAAGTGCATTTCATATTAAGCCTTTATGTTGTTGGTTAGAGTTTAGCTTGAATCTGTCCATCAATGTGCATGTCAAGAGCCTCTGAACTAATGAGAAAGAAAGTGAGTAGATTGGTACAGGAATAAGGAACACAGGTGATTAAATAATCATGAGAGATAGACAAGTGATGGAGGAGTAATCAGTATTGCAATTGGTATAGGAATTTCAGGAATATGTGGTACACGACCGTGAAACTAGTAAGAATGTTGTTGAACTTGATGCTTGCCATGTCTCAGAGCTAAGCTTGTTCAACCTTTATTAACTTGTTAGCCTCTCATTGTTTGTAATCATACTTGAATAAATAAATGGCATGTGCATTCTGTTTTACTTGAACAAATATTTGAGTAGATTGAATACATTATGTTAGGAAAATTTGAATAGATTTAAGATCTTGCAAGCATAACATTTCTTCTTGACATCGTATTAAACTGATTAATTAGCATCTCAAATAATTTGTTAGGGCCCAAGCTCATTCAACTCAATGTCATAACAACCAACTAAAATGGTACACTGTAACGAAATCAAGTAGGGTGAGAGATCAACAAGTGATAGTCTTATTAGAGAATTCATATTTATATAATTCCAAATTTCACATGCATCTCAGCATTTTCAACAGTGGTTATATCGTAGTCTAACTTAGTTAACGTAGTAAACATTTTGATGATCAACTATTATTATTCAAGTGTATTTCGTGTTCTAATTACTAATTAAAGATCTTGTATGTTGTAAAGGGTGATAAGTGATGGAGCTAAGAATAATTAGACATCAATTGTATTTCAGCTTGGATGATGGATTCCTTCTGCATTTTTGTTGTCTTTCTTTTTTTTTTTTTTTTTTTTTTCTCATTTTTTTTCTCATTTTTTTTTTTATCTATCATTGCAATAATAAATGGTTAAATTATGTGTGATTGTTTCAGGTTTTGAAGATTAAGTGGTACTATCAAGATAATCAATATGGGCACCACTAACTTATTTTGGGTACAACCTAGATTTATTTATTTTCTATTTTGCTAGCCCTGTCTAAATTGCAAGATTTTCATATGGAATATATTTGTGAAAATGTTCTTTTATTTAGGATCGTAACCTTTTATATATATATATATATATATATGTCCTGCATATAAGCATTTTGATATAATGTTACATACACTTGTGATGTAAACATTTCAATGATGGCATGTATGTCACTCTATGCTTTGTAATTATTATATAAAAAAGAAAGGAGATATTAGCTTGATATTATTTATATTACAAATGTTAATGTTTATTTTTATTTTTCAGCCAACAATTTGGTAATTTATTTGTAAATATTATGGTTTATATAAATAAAATCAATGATAAAAATCGTTCCCAATTAAGGAAAATGCTAACAAAATATTTATTAAAACCAACTAAATAGTATGGTTGTTATGCGTTTATTTATAATTAAATGATTCTATCAAAGGCCACCATTAATTGTGGTCACAATTGATGGAAAGATGTAAACTGACAATTTAGTTTATCGTTATAGTTAGGTTTTTTGGCATTAAGATTTCAGTTTAGCAAAGGGAAACTAGTAGCTGTACGTATGCTTTAGAACGAGAACAACCTACCCCACCTCTTAGCCTTACTAACAAACATACTGTTATTGGTCTCCACTGGCTTTTATAGAGTGGAGATATCATCTGGTCGCCATTTATTTTTAGCGGCGGTGCCATCAACGACTAGTGGGCGACCACATCTTCTAGTCTCCAAAACTCTTTAGGGACCAAATACCAAATTATAGCGACCAACTTTCTCTTACATGCTGAGTCTTTATTTTGTAGTGTGGGTTGTCATACGATATCAAAAATTTGATGTGGAAAAATAGGCATACACTATTATTTCTCCTCTTATTGTTTACTTTCTTGTACTCTTTGTGCGGAAAAATATAAATTTATTCTAAAATTTTTTATAAAGATGAAAAATTCTGCATAACAAAAAATAGTAGAATAATTATGTTTTACATAAAACCTTTAAATTTACAAAATTCATGTAATACTAGAAATATTTTACATGAAATGATAATTAATTCTTATAATACTATTACTTAAAAAAAAATCTTCAACTTTGTGAAAAATGAATGAAAACTGCTGAAATATAAAGAAATAAATGATCCACGAAAAATGTTTTAACTTTATAAAAATATAATAATCAGTGATATTTTTCTGTATAAAGATGAATATTTTTGCATAGTATAAAAAATAATAGAAAACTAAGTTTCACGTAAAACCTTTAAAATCTACAGAATTCATATAATGCTGGACATATTTTAAGTAAAGTGATACTTAATTCTTTAATTTCTCGAAAAATATATGAAAAATATTGAAATATAAAAGATTTGCAAAAAATATTTTTATTTCATGAAAATAAAATAATTCAGAAAAAATAGTAGAAAAATTAAGTTTAATGTAAAACCTCTAAATTCTACAGAATCCATGTAATATTAGATATATTTTACATGAAGTACTACTTAAGTTTTGTAACATTATTACTTTACAAAAAAAATTTAATTTTACAAAAAAAAAAAAAAGGAAACTACTGAAATATAAGAGATTTGTGAAAAATATTTTTATTTTACGAAAATATAATAATTCAGTAATATTTTCTGTATGAAGATAAAAAATTCCGCATAGTACAAAAATAGTAGAAAAATTAGATGTCATGTAAAACCTTTAAATTCTACAGAATCCATGTAATGCTAGACTTATTTTACGTGAAGTGATACCAAATTGTCGTAATATTATTAATTTACAGAAAAATCTTCAACTTCACGAAAAATGAATGGAAACAACTGAAATATAAAGAATAAATACTTCGCGAGAAATATTTTAATTGTACGAAAATGTAATAATTGAGTGATATTTTTCAGTATAAAGATGAAAAATTCCGTATAATATTAAACATAATTTATGTGAAGTGATACCCAATTCTAGTGATATTATTAATTTACAAAAAAAATCTGTAATTTTGCAAAAAATGAATGGAAACTAATGAAATATAAAAGAATAAATACTTCGCGAGAAATATTTTACTTGTATGAAAATGTAAGAATTGAGTAATATTTTTCAGTATAAAGATGAAAAATTCTGCGTATTACAAAAAAATGCAGAAAAAATGCAGAAAATTAGGTTTTTATGTAAAACCTTTAAATTTTATGGAATTCACGTAATGCTAGACATATTTTACATGAAGTGATTCCCAATTCTCGTAATATTATTAATTTATAAGAAAATCTTCAACTTCGTGAAAAAACGAATGAAAGCTACTGAAATATATAAAAATAAATACTTCGCAAAAAATATTTTAATTGTACAAAAATGTAAGAATTGAGTAATATTTTACCATGAAAAGATGAAAAATTTCACATATTACAAAAAATGCAGAAAAATTAGGTTTCACGTAAAACCTATAAATTCTACGGAATCCATGTAATGCTAGACATATTTTACATAAAATGATTCTCAATTCTCGTAATATTATTAATTTATAGGAAAATCTTCAACTCCGCAAAAAATGAATGGAAATTACTGAAATATATTTATTTTCATTTTATTTTACATAAAATGAGTATAACACATACTAATGATAAATTTAAAGCCTACTAAATTGTTTTTAAATACAACATATATTTTAAATTAGATCAAATTGTTTTTACTAATAATTCAATGAAAAAAAATTAATTTATGAAAAATTTAATAATATTACGGAAATTTGTAAAGATTTTGATATTTTTACATAAATAAGAATGAATTTTCGTAAAGTGGATGGATGCATATAAATTATATACTACCTTGTGTAATTTTAATATTTTCTTTCAACTTGTTGGTTGTAATAACAGGTCAATTTTTTTTATAAATTAATATTTTTTTATTTTAAACTAATTATATGTCATAATAATTTTTGGCTCTTAGAAATAAAGTATGGTTACTTTGTTTTCAAACAAAATAACCATATAATTTATCTATTTAATAATTACATTCATTCCATATTCAAAATATTTTAGAAAATAGAGCTTAATAAAGGAATTAAATGAAGTTTGATAGAAACATTTCTTTTTCTTGTATAAAATATATTTGAGAAAAGAAATGTGTTTTGATATTTTACTACTATTTTTCTTTTATTATGTTACAACTTTTGATGACACCGGGTTAAATATATGCGCAGGATGAGAATCGATAAGCCGAGTCGAGAGGTTGGAAAGGCCATACTTGGATAACCTGGAGGATAGGATAAAATGTTGATCACGACCTGGGATCAGGAGTTGGTATAAGATGGCTTGATCTATAAGAAGCCGGGTATACGTCCGGGAGAACTAATGTAGGTTGAGATACAGACAACCACCTGTGCCACCATCCACATACAAGAAGATTGGTGAGACAAATAACCAACTGCAATCCCAACCTTATACGTGGAAAGGAGAACGGCATCATGTTGGCACTAGCCAATAAGAGAAAAGCCGTACAAAACGACCTGATAATGACACCGAGAGGATTAGTATATAAAGGCAGCTTCATCTTTCATGAAGGTAAGAAGAAAAACCCTAATTTTATTCTCAACACTATTTCATAGATTCTAAGATGAATCTGACATAAGCTTAGGAGTATACCCCTCTGAGATACCCAAAGCCTTATCTTTGCATCCTTGCAGGAGTAGGGTAGATTCCGGTAAACAACGGTCTTGATATCACGAAGACATCATTTGGTGCGGTAAGCATGCCTCCATTGAACTTCACGGATTCATCGGTGTTAAACACTTCTATCTCTCTTGCTGGAATTAATCATCCTGAAGAAGGCTTACCCTTTTTGTTGGCGGCAATGGTAACTCCATCGGAGGTCATAACTACCCCACTATCTTCAGGCAGTCATCCAGTTCCAGTTTCAATAGGTGATAACAACATCTCTAGAATCACAGGCTGCTACTCGATGACCCCTCAAGATGTCAATACATTCTGACGTGCCACCTTGCAAATGCAAAACTATGGCATGGTTGGCTCAATGATGAGTGGAATGACGTTCCCAGCAACTGTTAATTCCTTCCCGAAAGGCATGCCTCAACAAGGCACAGCAAGAATGTTATTCCCAACACCTGTGCATGCAACCAGAATGATGGAGATAGTTCTGACGGTGTTCGCACATAGCAACCTCCCGGCCTTAGCCCACAGAAACCTGGAAATGTTCAACCCATTACTGCAAATACCCCAGAAGGTGTAAAATGACCCCCTGGCAACTTTAATTGGCTTGAGAGGATCCAGTAGTAGCTATGAGTACAACAAGATACAGTAGGCATTGGCTTTACAGTAGCAAACCCCTATGCCATACCCTCAGGTAATGAGTTTCAACCCCCAATGATGGTTATTATTCCCCGTTTGGGGTTTGGGATGGGTTATACTGTAAGTAATTTCCTAGCACAGGTGGGTTTTCCACATCCCGACAACTCCTCAGTCAAGGATCCAGCCTCAGCTGGAATACAGCCACGCCTGTCCTCAGTGACCTCGCAAATAATATAGCAAGTTGCTAATATACCCCAACTAGCCAGAGCAAGTTTGGAGGTGGATATCCTAGTAGACTCAAAGTTCATAGCTACCTTTAAGAAGGCATTAGAGGACTTTGTAGTCGCTTATCAGGAACCGCTGCTAGAGATAGAAGCATCCGAGTTTTATGACCAGATACTAAAGCTGCCCATTGACAAAAAGTTCAAATAGTTAGAATTCAAAGATTACAAAGGCAACAGAGACCCAAGAACTCATATAAGGAATTACAAAAGCTGTATGGAGATCACCGGCAAGGGAGAGGACCTGATGTGCATACTATTTTCAGCCACATTGGTGGGTCTAGCATCATAATGGTTCAAGTCACTAGAAGCCGAGTTAATTCAGAGTTGGGAATATTTATCGAAGCTATTTTGTACAAAGTTCTCTGGATCCATCCCAACAGGGGTGTTAAGCAAAAGTTTACATGAACTGGTACAGAAGCAGGAGAATCTTTGAGAGCCTTCATAGAGCAGTTCAATTAGGCATGCTTTAAAGTTCAGAAGCTGGACTTCAGCATGGCTTATGAAGCATTCATAAAGAACACCACCAATGAAAAGCTGAGAAATGAGTTGATACTCAGGAAACCCACGGTCTTACTCAGATGATTTAGTGGGTGAAGTGGCTAGTAGAGGTAGACGAAGTGGATATGGTGAGCAGAAGTGGCAAACTTTTTAAGCGAGACAAATCTAACAAAACGGACGATCGATCTGCAAGGAGAGACAAAAGAGATAGACCCTGTGACAGGCTAAGGTTCACCTCACTCAATCCACCGCTAAGTGAGGTGCTTGTGGTGGTCCAACAAAGTTCTGATAAGAGGGAGCTCAAATACCCAGAAACCAAGCCAGATCAAATTATAGGAAAAGACAAGTAGTCTTTTTGCAAATATCATGAAGTCTACGGCTGTTACACATACGATTGCCAGTCCTGGTGGTGCATATAGACACGTTGATAAAGGGGAAAGTTCAGTAAGTATATGGATAGGAAGAATGAGCCTTCCAACAACCAGGGAGAGAGAAAGGACCACAAGGATCAAGAAGAAGATTAGACCACGAAGAAGGAAAAAGGTGTGATCATGGTGATTATGGAAGGCCTCAAGTTTGAACCTCCCAATAAAGTGGGTAAAGAGAAGCACAAACGAACTAAATAAGCTGTTCAGCGAATTAAACAATGTGCCAACTCAACAAGCTAATGCATTAGTAATAGAAGCCATGATTGAAGGATATATTGTCAAGCAGATACTTATAGACACTAGAAGCTCAGTAAACATAGTAACGCGACATGCAGCTTAAAAGTTGCAGATTCATCCCAACCGGGTCCAGCCAGTACATTCTCTGCTATTAGGGCTTAGCGGAAACTTAGTTTCCATGGTGGGCCAAGCCACTCTAAGCATGCAAGTTAATGACGGTGATAGCACATAGAGGTCAGAAGGAGAATTCATAATCATTGATGCACCTCTGGTTTACAACATTATCTTAAGCAGGCCTTTCTTTGCAGAATCTGGGGTGTTGTTGTCCATTTAGTACTTGGCTTTGTAAATACCGACTACTTGAAGGGTAGTAGTGGATAGAGGAAGCCATCAAATAGTGCATAAGACATATTTGGCCTCCTTAGAGCAAAATGAAACCTGTTGGGACCCAAAAGAAGGTGAACACACTGAGCTAGTGGATGAGCTAGAAACATTAGTAATCAGGCCAGAAAGGATGGTCAGAATATCCAAAGAGCTAGATTAACAAATCAAGGAGAAAATTACTGAGGTCCTCAAGGAGGAGCAAACAACTTTTGCATGGACTAGTAGTGACATAGAAGGTGTTCCACTAACTGTCATTAAACACAGCTTGAACATGGATCCGATGATAAGGCTGATTATACAGAAGAAAAGAAAGTATGCACCAGAAAGGCAGAAGGCCATTGAAGTAGAAGTCAAGAAGTTGCTTGATGCGGGACATGTTAGGGAGGTTATGTACCTCGAATGGGTTGCAAATGTTATGTTGGTTAAAAAGCCCAATGGTTTTTGGTGGATGTGTGTCAATTTCATTGATCTAAGTAAAGCCTACCCAAAAGATAGTTATCCACTCCCAAGTATCGATGAGCTAGTGGACTTAACAACCGGACATGCAATATATACATTCCTTGATGCCAAGTCAAGATACAACCAGATTCAGATGAATCCAAAGGATGAAGAGAAAACCTTCTTCATCACACATCAAAGAACATACTGCTATAAGGTCATGTCATTTAGGGTGAAGAATGCTAAAGCAACCTACCAACTATTGGTCAACGAAATGTTTAAAGAGATGATTGGAAAAATAGTTGAGGTACATGTGGATGATATGATTATCAAAAGTAGAAATGAAGCAGATCACCTTGAAGATATTATGGAGGTATTCAAAGTGTTACAAAGATATCGACTGAAGCTAAACCCGATGAAATATGTCTTTGGTGTATATGGAGGTAAATTTCTAGGCTTCATGATATCCCAGCAAGGCATCAAGGCAAATCCAGAGAAGATCAAAGCCATTCAAGACATAACCCTGCTAAAAAATATTAATGAAGTATAGAACCTAAATGTCTGGATCAACGACGCTTCATCTCATTCTCAGTAAAAAGGTGTTTACCTTTCTACAAAGCTATAAAATAAGAGCAGAACTTCAAATGGGACAAGGAGTGCCAAGGAGCATTCGAAGGAATCAAGAAATTTCTAGTGTCACCTTCACTGCTGAGCTGGCCTGTATAGGGAGAAAATTTGATTTTATATCTTGCAGCAACCGATGAAGCAGTCGGGGCGTTGATGATCAGAGAAGAACAAGGGTAGCAACATCTAGTATGCTACACCAATAAAGTGTTAAGAGGACCAGAAACCAGGTACCTAAAGATTGAAAAGATGGCTCTAGAAATTGTCTCTGCCTCCACCAGGTTGAGGCCGTACTTTCAAGCTCACACCATATTGGTCCGAACAAACTTCCCACTGAAAAAGGTCCTGCAAAGACCTTACACTTTTGAGAGATTAATCAAGTGGTCCATCCCCCTCAGCTAATTCAACATTCAGTATAAGCCTAGGCCTGCGTTAAAAGCTCAAGTGCTGGCAGATTTTGTGACAAAATTTACGGGGTTTGAGCAACAAGAGATATTGAAAGCTGAAGAGTGGGAAGTATACGTAGACGACACCTCATCACAAAAGGGCATGGGAGTCAGGATCTATATCAAAGGACCAGATAAATTCAATTGTCTTATGTAGTAAAGCTAGCTTTCCTAACGACCAATATTTTCGCGAAGTATGAAGCCATGATACTAGGCTTGGAGCTAACCAAAAAGATTGGACCAGATAGAGTCAAACTACTCAATGACTAAAGGTTAGTTGCAAACCAAATCAATAAAAATTTTGAGACCAAAGAGCAGTTTATGTCCAAGTACCTGATGAAAGTACAATCACTGTTGGAGAGTATTGAGAAAAAAGGAACGTCTTAGCGAGTGGAGAATATCTCACAAAATAAGAATAGTGAGGCAGACAAGCTAGCCTAGACAGCCACAAGCTTAGAGGAATGGAAGAATCTGGTATGCCCATTTGAAGTTCAATCCCAACCACGCATCGAAATAAGAGGAAATCCTCATCTTTGATCATAGAGGTCTCGAATGGATAAAGCCCATCATAAATTACATAGAGTCAGAAGTACTACTAGTAGATACTATAAAAACACAAAGAGTGGTGAAGAAGGTGGGAAGATATTCTATGATTGGTGAAGAGTTGTATAGAAAATTCTTTACTCACCCCTTGTTGAAATGTGTCAGCATAGAGGAGGGTAGCTACATCCTGAGGGAAATACATGAAGGGGAATGTGGTGCCCATCAAGCAACACAAACCCTAGTCTGAAAAGGCAAATTGAGTGGTTATTTTTAGGACAGTATAGAAGAAGATGCAGTGGCTTATGTCAAAACATGCCACTAATGCCAAATTCATGCAAAACCCATTTACCTCCAGCCAAGCAAAAGAACATATTGACCGGATGGCCATTCGCCGTATGGGGTATAGACATCCTAGGACCAATGCCTAAAGCAAGCAAACAAAGGAAGTGGATAATAGTAGTGGTGAATCATTTCACCAAGTGGGTGGAAGCAGAGCCGATAATTGCTTTACTGCTCGAGAAGATCATAAGTTTTATATGGGACCAGATCATCACCAGATTCGGGATTCCCAACCAAATCATTTTAGATAATGGAACTTAATTCACTTTAGAGAAGTTCAAACTATTTTACAAAAATCTAAAGATAAACCATAGCTCAATTTCCATAGTGCACCCATAAAGTAATGGTCAAACCGAGGTCACAACAGAACATCAAGGGAAGGAATCAAGAAGGAGCTGGAGGTACACAGAGGTGCCTGGGCCGACGAGCTAAATAATGTCCTCTAGTCTTATCAACCAATGCCATGGTTTCTTGGTGTAGGGAGTGGAGGCAGTAATCCCTGTTGAAATTAGGTCACCAAGTGACCAAATGAATTTTTATACAGAGGAGCAAAACGGAATCAATCTCAAGTATCATCTGGACTCATTGGAAAAGCAAGAAATAAAGCATATGTGCTGATAGCGGCATACAAGTCCTGAATAGTGAGATACCATGATAAGATAATAAGAGAGGTGACCTTCGTAGAAACAGAGTTAGTGCTCAAAGATTCAACAACATCCCAATCTCGAGAAGGTAAAGGAAAGCTTGGAGCAAATTGGAAAGGACCTTATCGCATCCTGAATGTCGTGGGACCAGCTATATACAGACTAAGCTAGATGAACGGATGAGAAATCCTGCGTACATAGAACATTAGAAATTTAAGGAAATACTACCAGAAAGATTGACCAAGGACAAAAGCTCTACACTCTTTTTTCTTGTTAGTGGTTTTTTCCCACTGGGTTTTTCCTATCAAGGTTTTTAACGAGGCGGGCTCCTTAAAGGTCAGAAACCTTAAAAGGTTAAATGTAATAAAATATAAGGGATTTTGTTAATAAAAGACACATTGATTCAATTCATGCATTCTCATGGATATCATTATGGCTTTGTTCGCGGTCCTAACATAACTAAATGTACAAGTGCACCCGGCTCAAACAGGATAAAAAGACCTTCGACAAGGGGCCCAACTATACAAGACTTTGCAGTAAGTATTCATTAGATAATACGTCTGAATGACAAAATTATTAGCCAAGTCAAAGGATAATAAGATAAAAGAATTGAATTAAAAGTTATAAAATTAAATAGGCTTTCAAATGCCACAAATGTTTATACAAAAAAGAGAAAAAATACTTATACATATCATCTCCTTCCGTCAAGACCTCCTCCCTATGTAAGGCGTCCTCTTACATTTTCATCAACTTTTCACGTTCTGCCCTAACTTTGATGGCCCTAGGAAAGGATATGTCTTCTACTAGGAAGGAAATGTCCGGATGAAGCTGCTTGTAGGCATCAAGCATTTTTCTACCATAGAAGATTCCCATGTCATAGTAAAGCTCTGCACCTTCCACCATTTTTTCCTTAAACCGTGTGATCTCCCGATCCTAGTTGGCCACCTCCTCGGTCAAAAAACACACTTTGTCAGCCATATTAGATTTGACCACCTCTAGAGATTTCTCTGATTCCTTTAGCCGACTCAAGGCGGTCGCCAAATCTTTCTTCACCTTATCACACTTCAACTGCTCAATTGCCAGCTTCTCCAATTGATTATAGTGGTAGTCTGTTTCTTCCTTAGTCCCAAGCAGGTGCCTTGAAGAGTCTTTAACAAGTCAACAGCGTTAGAAAAGCAACGAATGATTATTGTAAAAAGGTAAAAGAATCAGGGGGAGAACGTTAGCATACACAGATGCTTAAAGCCGGTGGTCATCATCCAAGTATTGGTTTAGCCGTTACAAAGTGACTCATTCGCCGGGAGGGGAAGTCCACATAGAAGTTCCCTTTGAACTTCGGTGTCAGAAATGTTAGTGCTCGGATGCTCATCCATCCAATGAGCAAGAATGGTACAACGATCCGGCCGCCCATCGGTACCGAAACGGGTTTTAGCGCCCTGGAAGAATGAAACCTTTAAGCAAAAGATGAAAACAGTGTAACTACAAAAGTTCAAAGGCATACCTTATCCATCCGGGCTCTTTTTGGAGGTGGAACGGATGGAGCTATGGGCACTTCTGGCCTATGGATGAAGGTGCGCTAGTACCTTACCGGGCTTGGGAGGTTGACTTGAAGCTGGAATCGCCAAGGGCACGGACCGTGTGTTAGCAGTCTTAGATTTCTTTTTAGCTGCAACATCATCCATCAGTTGGTCAAGATCCATTCTTGTGTAATACAGGGAAAGAAGGTAAGACACAAAGGACTAAAACATAAAATTACCAGCAGAAAACGATGGAGTACCTAAGGCGTCCACAGTTCCTGCCTCCTTATCAAATCAAACAATCAGTTACTTTTGTAGGAATGCCGCCACTAACCCTCCCCAAGAGAAACTATGATTAGGAAAGCTCTTATACTGCTCTAGACAATCCTTTTCCCCATTGGACAAATCAAATTGTGTGTCACAATGGGGATGAGACCCTTTATCAAGCCATTCGGTAGGAAAACGAGCAAAGTCCTTGTTAATCTTTATGTAAAAGAAAAACGGGTTTTAATTCTTTACAAATGAAGTCTTATTGGAAAGAGGCAGAAAGGATCCCTTTTGGCAATGGTGAAGTGGTCACCACTTGCTGGTAATATCTCCCCAGGCATTTGGATGAAGCTATACCGGTCAAAGATTGATCGAGTCAAGAATATCATAGATGGAATGGTGAAAAGGGTAAGAAAATCCTGCCTCAATTTGATGGAGATATATGAAAAATACCCATAGGGAGGAAGATGAACTCATTGTGATTGAGAAAGGAGAAGGATGTCACAATGATTCAACCAGGAAAATTTCTTGATGAATTCCTTAATTAGCTTAGGAGATACTAGAGACACCATGTCTTGGATCCCTACCGTAACGTTCTTCACCTTAGGGCCACTAAGACCATCTGAACAAGAGGTGGAGGCAGTCTAGTTTAACACGACAGAATTGTCAAAAGAGGAACTGACGTAGGAGTCACTTGAAGAACTGGAGGAAATAACAATCACAGAAATCCTAGGAGAAGGCTTCCTACCAATAACTTTTAAATTTCTACAAGGGCAGAAAGACCTGATAAATCTATTTGTCTCATCAAAGATTTGTTCCAAATCACTATCGCTAGAAGACATAAAAGATAGCACACAGAGTAAAAGGGGAGAGAACTAAAACCTAGAAAATAGAAAGCGAAGCCAAAGTAAAATCAACAACAAATTCTCAGAAAGCGGTAAATAATGTAAATGAAATCATAAAAAGAATAACAACTTACTTGATGAAGAAGTAAGAATTGTATAGATTGATGAGCAGAGTGGAGAAGAATCTATCGCAGAATAAATGGACTCCCAGCAAAAGATGAAGAAGGCAATAAAATTCGCCACAACTGAAAGAGCGAAGTTTAAATAAGAAAAAAGAGGGAAAACCAAGAGGCGCATCCCATTGCATTAAAGACAGAGGACATATGGCGTAATAACGATAAAGGCATGCTAATCTAGGAATAGGTGTGAGCGGACGACCTTAGACGGAACGCGGCGAAGCGAACCGGAGAAAAGGGAAAGAGATGAAATTGATTGAGATTTGTGAATTTTGTGGAAAACGGGTTTTGTTTATATTGAGTTGGGAAAAGTTATTGATTTAACTTGGAAATCGTTTTGTAGAAAACATTTTCCCGTTTTTAACTTAAAGACCTCGAAACTTAAATCCCGAGATCAGTGACAGAGTCGCCACCCGAAACAGCTCATCCGGGAATTCCGGTACAGCTCCCTACCGAAGACTGGCTGCTGTAACTAATCCAGAGATTTAGGGTTCGGGCATATAACTTGCTTGACCTCTAGCTTACTTTCACTTTACAGTTTATATTACCATATCTAATTTGCTTTATTATCTTTCTCTAACTCCATTTAGTTTATTTTAATTATCCGATGCTAAAGCAAAATGCAAGAAATAAATTGCGAGAAATAAAATCATACATTCAAAATATACAAAAGAATAATAGAGGCCTAGTATACAACCCAATCGAATAAAAATGGAAAACTCTCGCCTCACCTTTACAACCGCCTAATTTACACGATTTATCTAAAAAATATTACAATTGCCTAATATACACGATTAATTCTATTAAATACAAATAAAAATGAAAATAAATAAAAGCTGCAAAACAAAGGTTAGCATAATTTATACGGCACGCCACAAATAGGACTCAAATAGATAGAATTGGGGAATCAAGAATTGGGGGCATGCATTTAGGGGATAACCGGGTGAGCTCGGCTAGCCGACCCGGTTGGACCTGGAAAACATTTTCAAACGTCCCTGTATTTTGGTTTTGTGAGAAATTCATTTTTGAAAACAATTTTTACCAGTTTACATGCATTTTTATATTTAAGGTGGGTCGGTTTTCGGGAGAACCGGGTCTCCGTCGTTAAATTGTTCTAAATGCAATTTTACTAAAAATAAATCTAAGGTCGTGAATGCACATATCAAAATTCCTTTTTGGGATTTTCAGATTTTCTGATTTTTTTTATGGATTTTTATAAATTTTACGGGTTAAAAAGGGAAATTTCGATTCTGGAAAAGGAGTTACAGTCGTGCGACTGTAACCAGCCCGGAATCAGGATTTCGCCAAAATTTTATTTGAATCAAAACGAAAGAAAAACAACCTGGAAATCAAGAATACTCGTACGAATGTATATACAGTCGTACGACTGTTCATCAAATCCAAGAACAGTCGTGCAATTGTTCTTGATTTCCAGAAGCAGAAACACAGAAATAAGGTAAAAATGCACAAAAATCACGTCCAGCACCCAGAAAGCAGGAAAAAGTGAAAGGAAAAGGGAGTGCCTACCTTTTAGAAGCTTATCCAAATCGTTTTGACCCTTGGCATCGCTCCAGTCCACACGAATTTGCATTTTTCCTCTTGAATTGGGGTTGAGAGCTTTGTGTCCAAAAATCCAAAATGCTTGGGATTCTGATGATTTAAGTCCTAGATTTTTGATTTGTTTGTGAAGTTAAGTAATTAACCTAAGGATTTCTAGCAAGTGTTAATCTTAATTCTAAGAATCAAAGAAAATAGAGGAGGAAAAGAAGAATTTGTGAGTTGGGTTTTTTCTTTCTTTTCCTTCTCTCTTTTCTCCTTTCTCTTTCTAAATTTTTTTACAGAATTCCAAGACCTTTTCTCTTTCCCTTCTTTTTCCTCTTTTATACTCTGCTTTTTTCGGTGCCTTGTTGTAAGAACGGAGCAATTAATGCTCCTCCCTCTCTCCTCCATTTTCTACTGCAGAGGTATGGGCTTCTGTAATTGCTCCAATATTACAGTCGTACGACTGTTATTTTTAAATTACAGTCGCACGACTGTAAGGACAATCGTACGACTCTTATTTTCTCTCTTTTT
This sequence comes from Euphorbia tirucalli, assembly GCA_039660915.1. Taxonomy (NCBI): domain Eukaryota; kingdom Viridiplantae; phylum Streptophyta; class Magnoliopsida; order Malpighiales; family Euphorbiaceae; genus Euphorbia; species Euphorbia tirucalli. Next base: position 22,535,809 of record CM077636.1, on the reverse strand, counting down.
TTTATTTTTTTAAGTACAGAGAATTTCGGCGCTTACAGTTGCCCCTCGTGTGATCAAATTCGACACACGAACGAGATGATGAATTTAAGAGCGCGAATCAAAGCGCCGTGAACACTGGAATGAACCTTCTGATGAGATAAGCCGATACCGGGTCTAGGTTACCCAAGGCGATACTGGGGAGGAATAAGCTGATACCGGGTCTAGGTTACCCGAGGCGAAGTTGATGCGGATAGGCCGATACCGGGTTTAGGTTACCTGAGGCAAATGAAGGGTGAATTGTGGTTTAGCTGATACCGGGTCTATATTACCCGAGGCAAAGGAAGATGGATTGCGGATTGGCCGATACCAGGTTTAGGTTACCCGAGGCGAAAGATGGGTGAAATAAGCCGATACAGAGTCTAGGTTACCCGAGGCGATGCTGCAGATGAAATTAGCTGATATCGAGTTTACAATACTCGAGGCAGAGTTGATGAAGAAATTGGCCGATACCGAGTCTAGGTTACCCGAAGCGAGCTTTGCTGGGGAAATAGATGAAGCTGATCTGGGCCGATACCGAGTTTACATTAATCGAGGCGGCTCTGCTGGGGAAATAGATGAAGCTGATCTGGGCCGATACCGAGTTTACATTACTCGAGGCGGATCTGCTGAAGAAGTGAATGATGAAGCCGATCTGGGCTGATAACGAGTTTACATTACTCGAGGCGGGTCTGCTGAGGAATTGAAGCTGGGGATGATGAATTCCTCCACTTAAGATAGCCAGTCTTCATTCCTTGATTGAGAGATTTTTAAAAAAAAATTTTTACCCTTCAATCAAGAATGAAGACTAGCTGGGGATAAGTGATTGATGTATGCAATGTATGAGTGCATGATGATGTATATGTACATGTATGCATTTTCTGTTATTTGATGTTTCCGCCTTCCGCTGGAGAGAGATATGTTGTGGCTTTGGTTGATTTTGCTTTCTTCGGGGGCTTTGCTTGGTGATTTTTGAAGGAGTGAGGTGACTGCTGGGGATGTATGATACTGCTGGGGAGATAATCGTAGTGTTCCTTACAGAGATTCCGCTAGGGAAAAGTATGGCAACTCGATTGGGGAAACAATTATGGTGTCCTTTATGTAGATTCTGTTGGGGAATTGCGTAGCGACTCTACGGGGAGACGATTGTGGTGTTCTTTACATAGATTCTACTGGGGAATTACATGGAAAACCCTATTGGGGAGTGATGTGATGACTTCTATGGGGAATGTTGGGGACACTCTGCTTTTCCTGCTCTGTGGGGAAATTATGAGCTTGTAAGTGCTCTAATTTTTGCCTGGGTTGCCCAATACGGGTTTTCAGCCCAGCGAGCCGCTCTAATTTTTGCCTGAGGTGCCTTTTCGGTTTTCGCCTCAACGAGCTGCTCTAATTTTTGCCTAAGGCACCTTCTCGGTTTTCACCTCAATGAGCTCTTTTTTTTTTTTAGATGATTGAAATGTCACCATGACCATTTTATTGCTCTTTTAGGAAGATGAATTGGATTTTAGAGGTCAACAAAAGATTTCAAATTGCATGTATTTAGTGCATTTTCACTTGTTAAATAATGCGATGATTTCAATCAGTTGAATGCGAAGAACTTTCTCTAAATGTATGTTTATGCAAGACAACTTTGCTCGTGCATTTGTCATAACCATGCAAATATATTTAAAAAAACACTTCACTTTATTGATGAAGTCAAAATGAGTACATTTGAAACGAGTTAGTTCCTAAATGGTACATATTCCACACTGAGCCAGAATCCGTCACCAGTCGTCCTTTTCAGGTTTTCCGACTGATTATTTTCTGTCGTGTCTTAACTTTTGCCTAGACCGCTTTTTTCGAGTTTTCAGCCTAGCAACTTTCTTTTTTTTTTCTTTTTCATTTTTTTATACATGATAAAGCTTTAGCCTGTCCTGGTTGATAGGATTAGTGAACTCATTTCTGTCCATGTCCATGATGCTGACAGCGCCTTTTGATAGCACTTTCTTCACCACATAGGGCCCTTCCCAGTTGGGTATGAACTTGCCCCTAACATCGACATTTGAAGGCCTTAGCTGCTTTAGAACCAAGTCACCTGTTTTCAATGGTCGTTTGGAATACTTCACATTCCGATTATAGACTCTGGCCATTCTGTGCTGGTACATCTGAAGATGATCCAGTGCCCTCAGTCGCCTTTCATCTGTGCTACCAACTGTTCATATCTGGCTTCAACCCATTTAGTCTCTGGCAGCTGAGCCTCCAGGGCGACTCTAAGTGACTTAAGTTCTATTTCCACTGGCAATACTACTTCCATTCCATATACCAAGGCATAAGGAGTTTCTCCTGTCGGCGTTCTGACACTGGTTCTGTAACCCCAAAGAGCATAAGGCAGTTTATCAGCCCAATCTCTGTAAGTGGTTACCATCTTTGATAAGATCTTCATTATTGCCTTGTTAGCTGCTTCCACTGCACCATTAGCCTGTGGTTTGTATGGAGAAGACTTATGATGTTCAATACCATGTTCTGCAAGTAGCTCAGCTGTTGCCCCTTGAAACTGCACTCCATTGTCTATCAATATGTGATGAGGAATCCCATACCGAGTGAAGATGTTCTTCTAGATGATTAGTGAAGGATTCTGCTTCCACCCATTTGGAGAAGTAATCAACTGCCACAACTATGAATCTGTGCCCATTAGATGCTGCTGGATGAATTTCACCGATCATGTCCATCCCCCATACTGAAAATGGCCAAGGAGATGCTAAATTCTGTAGCTCAAGTGGAGGAAGATGATTGATGTCTGCATAGATCTGACATTCATGACATCTTTTCACTTTTCTTATGCAATTTGCTTGCATCTTCATTCAGGAGTAACCTTGTCTCATGATCTTCGTGGCCATGGCAAGTCCATTCATATGCGGCCCACAGGACCCTACATGTACCTGCTGCATCACTTCTTCTGATTCTTGCTCTGTCAGGCACCTTAAAAGGACTCCATGTGCTGTTCTTTTGTATAACTTGTCCTCAAAGATTCTGAATTGACCAGCCAGCCTTCTTAGTGACAGTTTATCAGCAGCACCGACCTTTTTTGGGTACTTTCCTTCTTTAACATACCGGTAGATGTCAAAGAACCATGGCTTTTCTTCAGCTGATAATTCCATTACTTCATGCATTTCGAAGCAAGGATGTCTGGAAGTGGCTATAACCAGTGGTTGTACTTGTGTTTCCTCTAGATTTTCCCACATGGAGGACAAAATCACTAATGCATCAGCCATCTTATTCTCATCCCTGGGGACATGTCTGAATTCACACTGGCAGAATAAACCTTTTCTAAACTGTAGCAGCTCCAAGTAAGGTCGTAAGGCTTCTTCTTTCAACTTCCACTCACCCTGAGCTTGCCTGATCACTAGAAGTGAATCACCGACAATTAAGACATCATTTGCCCCTAAGGTTAACAGAGTTTCCATTCCAAATAAGCATGCTTCATATTCTGCCCCATTATTGGTTACGGGGAAAGATCAGCCTCTTGGATAAAGGAATAATCTCACCATCCGATGTTGCTATAAGTACCCCGATTCCAGCACCCTTTCTATTCACAGCACCATCGAAGCAGATTACCCACCTTTTTACTTCAACCATGGCCAATTGTTCATCTGGGAACTCTAAATTTTCTGTATAATCCAATTCCAGCGGTTGATTTGCTAGAAACTCTGCCACGGCTCGCCCTTTGATGGTTTTCTTTGTGATGTACTCGATGTCGAATTCGGATAAGAGCAACAACCACCTAGATAACTTTTTGACTAGCACTGGCGCCTCATACAGATATTTCATTGGATCCACCTTAGCCACAGCTTGTATTTTGTAGGACTGGAAATAGTGGCGTAGTTTCTTGGTTAGCCAGATCATCACTACACATGTCTTCTCCACCAGTGTGTACTTGGTTTCATACTCCAGCAATTTCTTACTAAGGTAGTAGATAGGGTATTCCTTCCTGTCATCTTATTCTTGTGCCAGGATTACCCTTATGGAGAACTCCTCAACTGCCAAGTACAAAATTAGAGGCTTTCTTGGAATTGGTGGACTCAAGACCGGTGGCTTTACCAGATAAGCTTTGATCTTCTCGAATGCCAGTTAACACCTGTCATCCCACACAACCGACTGATCTTTCCTCAATAGCTTGAAAATCTGCTCACAAGTGGAAGTCAACCGTGCTATGAAGCGGCTGACATACTGTCAGGAACCTAGGAATGATCTGACTTCCTTTTCTGTCTTTGGGGCTGGCATATTTTGGATGGCTTTGATTTTGTCTGGGTCCATTTCTATCCCCCTCTGGCTGACTACATGACCCAACAACTTTCCCGATGTGACTCTAAATATGCACTTCTTAGGGTTAAGTCGCAAGTTGTACTCTCCAATGCGTGTTAGGAATCTATCCAGGATAACAGGTGTTCCTCCCGGGTTGTTGATTTAACAAGCATATCATCAACATACACTTCGACTTCTTTATGGATCATATCATGCAACAGAGTTATGACAGCTCTCTGATAAATGGCACCGGCATTCTTTAATCCAAAGGGCATTACTCTGTAGCAAAAGGTACCCCATTCTATGATGAATGATGTCTTCACCTTGTCGATCACATCTATCAAGATCTGGTTATACCCTGAAAAGCCATCCATGAAAGAGTACATTGCTGCTTTTGCTGCTCTATCAACCAGGACGTCAATATGGGACAGTGGAAAGTTATCTTTTGGGCATGCTTTATTCAGGTCCCTATAGTCGACGCATACTCTGACCCTTCCATCCTTTTTAGGCACGGGGACAATATTGGCTAGCCATTTTGTGTACTCCACCACTTTGAGAAACCTGGCATCTATCTGCTTAGCCACTTCTTCTTTCACCAGTTTAGCCCATTCCGGCCTTAGTCTTCTCAACTTCTGCTTTACCTGTCTGAACTTGGGGTCTGTTGGGATTTTGTGCACTGCTATCTCTGTGTCCACACCTGGCATATCTTCATACGACCAGGCGAAAGCTTTAACATATTTTTGGAGTATTCTTATTAATTCTTTCTCTTCCTCAGATTTAAGCTCATGTGAAATGAATACCATTTTAGGGTTTTCATCTGTACTTATGTTGATTTCATGCAATGCAGTGTCATGTATGCTAAATATGCTTGATGATGATTTAAATGCATACACAGAATTATCAGGATAAACATCACACAAGTAAGCAAAATGGGATTTCATTGCATTGAACTTATCATAGAGTACATCAGTTACATTGAAAATGGAAGAAATAGATACAACAAAATCATTTTCATCCTCCACGGGCGGAGGGCCTTGTTCTTCATCAGCTTCCATCTTCCCTTTCAGAGCATCATCTAGGACTGCAGCTTTCTCTGCTTCTTTTTTGGTCACCTGCATCTTAGCCTTCTCCATGACTTTGGCTATTTCGGCGATCACAGAATCTAAGTTCACTTTAGCCATCAGTTCTTCATCAAACCCTTCCTTGGATTTTCCAAACGCCTTACTTAAAGCAGCAGTCAAAGCGCCTGAAATCACCTCTGTAGCTTCAGCACAGGTCTTCTTTTCATCTTCTTCCTTGGCCACCACCATGGCTTCTGCTATCACCACGGATGGCTCTCCTTGAAAAATCTCAGATTCAGCAGCTGCCTCTTCCGCAGGGGCCCTGGTCCTTCTTGACTTTTCTCAAAATCCACGACGTCAGCAAAGATCTCGAAGCCAGGATACTCGACATTTCCAACCATCACGGGTTCAGCTTGGCCCTTGTAAAGGCCTTCTCCCACCTTTAGAAATGGCTTCATCATAATCTTTCCATTCTTGTCCTTCCTCAGATTCTTCTGCTCAGATGCCCCTTCTACATAGCCAAGGCCACACTGCTTCGACTTTCCCGAGTCAATTTTAAATTTTGGAACCCCCTGCAAATTAATTCCAAGTCCCATTCCCGGGATGAAGTTCTGCTTATACAGATACCGGGATAGCCACTCCGGCATATAATTCTCATAAAGGACCATAGGAGCATCCGTGGTCTCTTCCTCTTTAATTACAGCAACTTGAGATCCACCAAAGGGAACCACTCCTTTATTCACTGCAGCTACCATCGATTGGGCATTCACTTCAATAGTCACAATTCTGCCGTTCATAGAGAACTTGATCTTTTGATGCAATGTGGAAGGGACACCTCCCAAAGGATGGAACCAGGGCCTTCCAAGCAATAGGGAAAATGTGACCGGGATATCAATCACTGTAAAAGCAACTGTGGACCTAACTGGCCCAACTTCTACTTCTACCTCAAACGTCCTTATTACCGTTCTTCTAGAATCATCATATGCTCGAATGACTGTTGAGGATCTCTTTAACACTTCTTCCTTCAGCCCAAGAAATGGCAACATCTTTAGTGGACAAATATTCAGTGTCGATCCATCATCCACTATAACGTAAGGCATCGCCTTATCCATCATATGGGCCCTGACATAAAGAGCCTTGTTGTGGGCCTTCCCTTCAGCAGGTAGGTCTTTCTCGGAGAAGACAATATCAGGGCTTCTAACATGGACTTTATCTAACAAACAGAACATAGCCTCTAGTGAAGCTATAGGAGAGACTTCAATCTCTGGCAATTTCTTTACTAGAGCAGCCCTGTGCTCCTTGGAGGTCAGAAGCAAATGCCATAAGCTAGCTTGGGCAGGAGTCTTCTTTAGCTGAGAAATGACTAGGTCCTCCTTCTGGTGCGAAGTACTGCCTGACCCATTCATCGGTGCTTTATCTTTCATCTGATCTGTCGGCTGATATACCCTACCACTTCGGGTCACATGCTGCACTTCCTGACTCTTCAGCTTTTCAACAGCTGGGAGTTTAACTGCCTCTTCTCTGTCAAATTCTTCATACTCATCTTCGGAGTCGAGATCATTCAAACTTATGTGCTTGATCTCCTTACATTCCTCCTTTTTCTCACATTCAGGTTCCACTTCGGGTTCCCCTACTGCCACTGCCTGAATTGTAGGGTTCGCTTGAAGAACTTGGGCAAATTTAAAATTAGCCAGCAACCCCGACTGGACCATGTTGACCAGCTTCTCGAATGTGGGCAGCGGGTTGTTTTTAGTGCTAGGTTTGGCTGGCTCTTGCAGCTTTCCCTTGTCAATGAGCTTCTGGTTAGCATCCCTTAGCTTGTAGCAGTTATTGGTTCGATGGCCAGCAACCACATGATAAGTATAGAAGTTATCTTTGTCAGCTTCAGATGGCTTCTCAAATGGCCTTAAAGACTGTAGCAGGCGACCATTCTTACATTTGGCGAATCTCTTAACCAAAGGAAGAGTCCAAGGTGATATGCCTTGTCATCCAGCACCCCTATTCTGGTTGCCTTGTTGCTGATTTACAGTAGCCACTTCAACCTGCTTGACTTCAGAAGATTGCCCCTGTTTGCTATTGGAACCTGACCCAGAACCACTGCCAGACCCAGCTGCTGCGGTTGATCTATATCCCGAGCTGTACCCTGTACTTCTTCCCCCCTTGTGACCAGCTAATTTCTCCTCTTCATCCCTCTCTATTTTCATGGCCATGTTGTAAACCTCACTGAACTCCTTAAAGGGATGGAATTTCATGTTATTCTTGAAGATGTCTTTGCTGCCTTCTATCAGCTTCTGTATAAGCTCGTCTTCATCAGGGCGATTCTTTAGGAGGATCATCTTGTTCATTCACCTCTGATAGTATTCATCAAAAGGGCTCGTTAAATTTCTGCTTCACCCTCTCCAAATCATACAGCTTCACCTGGATTTTGGTGTTGAAGCTGTAGTATTTAATGAAGGCCGCCGACAAAACTTCCCAATCAGATTGTTCCTCCTTTGACAGTGAGTTATACCATCCTAAAGCACCTCCCTCCAGTGTGGTGGGGAATAAATTGATCAGCTGCTACTTTATGGCGCCCGCTGTCAGCATATCTCTAGCATACAGATTCACGTGGGCCTCCGGCGAGCCCATTCCTCTATAAGTAGGGACTTTCGGCACTTGGAAGCCGATAGGGAATGTCTCGATGCCCCTACTGATCATGGCATCAACATTCACACCCTTCTTCGATTCAGCACTGATACTGACCCCCTTCTTCAACCGGGCCATAACTTCATCTAGCTCAGAACATTTTGCTTTCATCCTCTGTTCCATAGCTGCCTCTATCTCTTGCAGCTTTTCTAGGCTAGCCGAAGCGTCACCACCATGTTACGATGACTCAGCCTCTTTCTCCTTCCCGGCTCCACTGCCACCGGTCTCACCAGCTTCTCATACTACTGCCCTCATTTCTTCTTTTAACATGTCGCGGAAATCTTGGGATCTGAAGAAATCCTTCAAAACATCAGCCATGCTTGGTGTCTGATCTGCCATATTCACTCCTTCCCCAAACTCATAATCACTGTCACTCTCAACTACCCTCTGTCTCCTAGCTGCCCTTGAAGCCTGAGATCTTGTCCAAGGTCGCTCCAGTGTATTCTTCTTGGGAGTAGACATGAGGTATTAAGGTCATGAAAGAATGACGTGATGTGTTATGAAAATTAAGGCATTGAGAATGCTTGAAATGAATGGAGTGGGATTATGTATGAAATGATGATATGAATGGTTTTTTTTTATTATGTTTCTTCTTTTTGGGACATTCCAAGAACCCCCAATGCTTATGCAAAAATGTCATGTGTGGGCCGCCACACGGACAGAGGTTCGGCGCCTTTGGGGCACCTAATGAATTCATGAAATGGTCACGTGTATACCGGCACACGGACAGAGTTTTGACACTTTGTACGTCTATGAGATGATATGAAACGGTCGCATGGGTCGGGCCCACAGACAAAGTTCTGATGCTTTTGAGCATATGATATGAAATGATGTTATGAAGTAGCCACGTGTAACAGGGACACGGACAAAGATTCGGCATTCGGGGAACACCTTTTTATGGTTTGGGGATGTTATGAACCTATAGGCACGTTAATTAGGCGCTCGGGGAGCACCTCGAATGATAAATTAATGACATGAAATGGTCCGATGTGGGCCATGTGTTATATGATGTTTATGATAAATGGGCGTGATGTCATGAAATGCATTGTGTAAATTGTTACATGAAAGTGGGCCTAAGACCATTGTGGTCACTATTGAATGAAATGATTTTGTCGAAATGGCCAAATGCACTCCGGTGCATTAGCGAGACACGGGTAATTTCGGATACCCGATATGTTATGAAATGGGACGGAATGGTCATGATAGGCGTCCTTGAAATGCCCCTAATTTAATTTAGGTGATATGTCGTGAATGATTATGACACACAAAATGCAAATGGCTGCACAAAAACGTGGTTAGGATGCATGACACACGTAATGTTGTTATGTATGCTAGGTGAAAAATGCTAACCACACAAATTTAATGTTATGGCTGAAAAAGAAATGGTTAGTGTGAGTGTCACATAGATGATTTAATGTCTTCACACAAAAATAAAAATGCAAATGGCTGCATGAAAATGTGGGTTAATATGGCATACGAAAGCTATGTATGTTTAATGCTTTGAAAAAGTCAGAAAAATAGAAAACAATATGGAACAAACGTCAGCACACGTAAAATATGCGCTCCCTTCCAACCTTATTTCTCCTTTCGATTGGTCTCGTAATTCTTCCTAGGTGTTGGGTCTCTTTGGCATCAACGGGGGATACCAAAGGCGCACACTCAATGTTCATTTTTAAGTTAAGTTTTGGTAGTCCTAAGGGAAATTGCTAAGCCATTACATGTGGGCCAAAGTCAAAACCAAGGGTCGTACAGTTTCCCATAGCAAATAAACACTCCCACACCGTAGAACACGATGTAAGGTCATGCGGGGCTATGAGTGGTTTACCCCGTCAGGTGTCTCCAATCCTGGCGGTAGAGGTAGGCCACCTTCTTGGGTAAACCAGGGTGAAAACAGTGTATTTGAGGGGTTGAGAAGAAGAAAATGTCATAATATGCAATGTGCAAATAAATATAGTAATATGAACTAGTGAAGTGACTACAAGCGAGGTCTTATTTCCGTAGTTGCCTAAGTTCCTTAAGTTTTTAAGAAAAACATTTTTAAGAAACTTTTAGTCCCCAGCAGAGTCGCCACTGTGAGCGGACGACCTTAGACGAAACCCGGCGAAGCGAACCGAGGAAAAGGGAAAGAGATGAAATTGATTGAAATTTGTGAATTTTGTGGAAAACGAGTTTTGTTTATGTTGAGTTGGGAAAACTTATTTATTTAATTTGAAAATCCTTTTGTAGAAAACATTTTCCCGTTTTTAACTTAAAGACCTCGAAAGTTAAATCCCGAGATCAGTGACAGAGTCGCCATCCAGATCAGCTCATCCAGGAATTCCGGTACAGCTCCTTACCGAAGACAGGCTACTATACCTAATCCAGAGATTTAGGGTTCGGGCAAATAACTTACTTGACCTCTAGCTTACTTTCACTTTACAGTTTATATTACCATATCTAATTTGCTTTATTATCTTTCTCTAACTCCAATTAGTTTATTTTAATTATCCGATGCTAAAGCAAAATGCAAGAAATAAATTGCGAGAAATAAAATCATACACTCAAAATATACAAAAGAATAATAGAGGCCTATTATACAACCCAATCGAATAAAAATGGAAAACTCTCGCCTCACCTTTACAAACGCCTAATTTACACGATTTATCTAAAAAATATATTACAATTACCTAGTATACACGATTAATTCTATTAAAATACAAATACAAATAAAAATAAAAATAAATAAAAGCTGCAAAACAAAGGTTAGCACAATTTATACAGCACGTCACAAATAGGACTCAAATAGACAGAATTGGGAAATCAAGAATTGAGGGCATGCATTTAGGAGATAACCGGGTGAGCTCGGCTAGCCGGCCCGGTTGGACCTGGAAAATATTTTGAAACGTCCCTGTATTTTGGTTTTGTGAGAAATTCATTTTTGAAAACAATTTTTACCGGTTTACATGCATTTTTATATTTAAGGTGGGTTAGTTTTTGGGAGAACCGGGTCTTCGTCGTTGAATTATTCTAAATGCAATTTTACTAAAAATAAATCTAAGGTCGTGAATGCACATATCAAAATTCCTTTTTGGGATTTTTGGATTTTCTGATTTTTTTTTTATGGATTTTTATAAATTTTATGGGTTAAAAAGGGAAATTCTGATTCTGGAAAAGGAGTTACAGTCGTGCGACTGTAAGCAGCCCGGAATCAGGATTTCGCCCAAATTTTATTTGAATCAAAACGAAAGAAAAACAACCTGGAAATCAAGAACACTCGTATGACTGTTCTTGATTTCCAGAAGCAGAAACGTAGAAATAAGGTAAAAATGCACAAAAATCACATCCAGCACCCAGAAAGCAGGAAAAAATGAAAGGAAAAGGGAGTGCCTACCTTTTAGAAGCTTATCCAAATCGTTTTGACCCCTGGCGTTGCTCCAATCCACACGAATTTGCACTTTTCCTCTTGAATTAGGGTTGAGAGCTTTGTGTCCAAAAATCCAAAATGCTTGGGATTTTGATGATTTGAGTCCGAGATTTTTGATTTGTTTGTGAAGTTAAGTGATTAACCTAAAGATTTCTAGCAAGTTTTAATCTTAATTCTAAGAATCAAAGAAAATAGAAGAGGAAAAGAAGAATTTATGAGTTGGGTTTTTTCTTTCTTTTCCTTCTCTCTTTTCTCCTTTCTCTTTCTAAATTTTTTACAGAATTCCAAGACCTTTTCTCTTTCTCTTCTTTTTCCTCTTTTCTACTCTGCTTTTTTCGGTGCCTTGTTGCAAGAACGGAGCAATTAATGCTCCTCCCTCTCTCCTCCATTTTCTGCTGCAGAAGTATGGGCTTCTGCAACTGCTCCGATATTACAGTCGTTCGACTGTAATTTTTAAATTACAGTCGCACGACTATAAGGACAGTCGTACGACTCTTATTTTCTCTCTTTTTTTTAAAAGTACAGAGAATTCCAGCGCTTACAACAGGTAAATCACATCGAGTGGTTTGAGAATAGCGCCCTTGAAAGGACTCCGAAAGACCTTTGGGGGGACTTCTGATGACACCGAGTTAAATTTATGCACTGGATGAGAACCGACAAGCCAGGTCGAGAGGTTGGAAAGGCTTAGGATAAAATGGTGATCACAACCCAGGATCAGGAGTTGGTATAAGACGGCTAGATCCACAAAAAGCCAAGTATACATCCGAGAGAACTAATGTAAGTTGATGTACAAACAACCTCCTGTACCACAGTCCACATGGAGGAAGATTGGTGACACAAATAACCATTTGCAATCCCAACCTTACACGTGGAAAGGAGAACGGCATTGTGCTAGCACTAGCCAATAAGAGAAGAACCGTACAAAATGGCCTAATAATGACACCGAGAGGATTAGCATATAAAGGCAGCTTCATCTTTCATGAAGGTAAGAAGAAAAACCATAATTTCATTCTCAATATTGTTTCATTGATTCTGAGAGGAACTGACTTAAGCTTTGGAGTATAACCCCCCGGGAAACCCGAAGTCTCATCTTTGCATGAGTAGGGCAGATTCCGGCAAACAACAATCTTGATATCACGAAGACATCAACTTCTTTCATTTTATTCTCTGTCAAATCCTTCATTGAAAACCAAATTGAATCAATTAGATTTCAATTTTATGATATTGTATGAGTTGAAGAAAGATTTCATGGGCGTAAAGAGTGTTGCACTTGATTGAATGAGTGAACATATATGCAGCGTTGAATTCATTTAACACAAAATCAATTGGCTTGTGCTAACGTTCTATCTACACCACTTACATGCCATTCTTTATAGTCATTTACATGTATTTCCAACACATATTGGTTTATATTTTAGAAGGAAATCAATTATTATTTTAGGAGGTGTTAGTCTAATAAAAAATTGAACCGAATTGTATTTAACTTTCTAGACCTTCCACATATGGGCTATACTACTCGTTTTTAATTATGACCATGGATTACATTATCTTTCTCTTTTGCTCTTTATTAAGGATAAAATATTTGTCGAAAGGATACACATTATACGAAATAAAATTATTCTTACTTCAAACAACTCTAATATATATCCAAAGATTTAATTCCAATGTCCCCACATGGAAGTTTTCTCCCTACCGAGTGCGAGGAGTTTAACAATCGATCATGGTTCCTAGGCCTTTAGGGCAACAATACGAAAGACTTCTACATTTTGCTATATAGGTGCGAAATGTTATGTCATAAAAATAAATAAATAATGATCACATAACAAAGCTTGGTGATATTACAATTTCAAAATGGCCATATGATCCTACACTTTGTCATTCGCCTATTAGCTAGGGTTTATATGGTCCATAAAAGCTTTGAAGAAGAGAAAGAAAGAGGAGAACAATATCTTAGGCAAGATATGAACAAAGTTGGCTAGTCAAGTAGAGATGATGAAGATACAAATGCAAAAAAAAAGTCCTATATTTATGATCCGATAACTCCAGCCATCTAATTATTGAATCAATTGAAATCCATAATAATTCTTCGAAGAAAGAAAGAAAATATTTCTTAAAACATTTTTTCGTTCCGTTATATATCGTATCTCATTAAAGTAGGCTGAGGTCAATGAAAATGAAGGTTGTACGAGGGACAATATATGTTGAAATGGAGCTGGTTGTAGTTTCTGTGGTCTATGAAGAGAGATGGAAGGGAAAGAATCAATATCGAGATATGCTAATTACGAGGCGTTTATTTAGTGAGATAAGTGGATGGGATAGGAATAATATATCTCATATGTCCCCTATCCCTTGTTTGTTAGGGAGGGAGAAGGGGTGGATGAGTAACTTACATCACCTTATCTCCAATTCCTTGTATTTGCCTTCTTCCATGTATAAGCAGTTGAGATAACTTTTCTCTATATCTTTATCTCTATCTCAATCTTTTATCGTTGTCTATATTCGAAGCCTTGTCCGTATCCCCATCATATTACCTAATGAATGTTGTAATCCACATATTTTTATTTTGGTGCGTTTAGTGAACAAATTTTTCTTTTTATTTGTTGATTGAATTAAAAAAATTATTTGTATATATTTATATGTGTTATGCAAATTAGCAATAATAAACAAGGAGATTAGTAAATAAACAAATTTAGAACAGTACAGTTCTTATTATTTGAAATTTGAAAAGCCCGATGCAAGCTTAAGGATACAAATGTACACAAATTCAACTATTTTATAGGATCCTATACTTTGATGGCCAAGTTTTACCCCCACAACTTGGAGACTAAATTTTCACAAGTTGGTGAACAAGTTTACTTCAACCGAACATCAACAATATGTTGAAAAAAAAAAAAATCTAATTTAAAGTAAATTTCAATTTTGACTCTTTTTTTTTTTTTTTTTTTTTTTTTTTTTATCAATTCCGTTTATTGGATTCTCTATGGCAATCAAATCGAACCGAAAGGTCGGATTAAAAATAGAAAATATTGATGTAATTGAGTTGGATTTTCGCTTTTTAAGTAAATGTTACGATTGTTGTACAAATATTAAGAATTAAAGAAGGAATGTATTAATTAGTTTAAGTAATAAACGTGGTTTAGTCTGCTTCTCCTTTATAAGCCATATAAAACGCCAAACACCACACGCTTTTGTCTTTCTCCCCCGCCCCCTTTTCCTTGCAATTGCGACCCCTTTCGGATTCAATTTTCTCTCGCTTCTTTATCTTCATTCCACGTCTCCTTGAATTTTATTCAACTTCTTTTCACTTCAAGATTTCATAGGTAAAAGTTGAATTTTTTTCCTGTTCTTTCCCTGAAGATTACTTCCAATACAAGAGAATTAGGGTTTGGATTCGTAATTTTGGCTGATAATTTCTGTTGCTTTCAGAATTCTCTTGTGAATAATGGATGTAGTTAACGTCCTGTGTTTCCCTTTTTTTTTTTTTTAAATGTTGTTTTCTCTGCGGAAAAGTAATAAATAATCTTTAGTGGAATTGTCAATTATTGGATGTGTAGTGACATTAACATAGATATTTCATATTTGATATTTATTGTTGACTTTTCCAGCGTTGAATAATCGTTGATTAGTTTTATATTATTTGCAATTTCTTGTGGGGATTTGGCTTCTTTCCTGTAGTTTTCTACGCGTCACTACCTTTGCCAGAACTTTATTCTTTTCACATTCTAATCCGTCCTCTATTTATGATGAAGAGATTGTTTTTCTTTGTTTAAGATTTCTTCCTAGTATCTTGCTGATTTTCGTTTTTAGAGAAAGGTAATCTTTTCTTTTCTTAGCTTTTCTTGGGAAGTGCAAATTTTTTAATATATTATTTTGGCGATTTCTAAAGAGTGTTGGAATATTGAGAAACTGATATTTATGAGCCTGCAGAGGTTCTTGCTAGACTTTTTGGTAGACGTTTCTTTTTTACAAATTGCAGTCAAAAGGTTTTGAATGTCTTTGTTTATGGTGGCTTATAGTTTGATGGTTCTTTTTGAGTTGTTGTTGGTTGTAATTTTGCAAACGTGGCGGGTATATGGAGTGTACTTTCTGTGCTAAAAGCTTTTACATGATGTTACTGATTGACAGTAATTGAACGAAAGGTTAGTTTTCACAGGTCATGTTGAATCTCTTGTTTATTGATATGCTGTACGTTCTCATCCCAGTTGCTAAGAAATAACATTCGACTTTCTCTCTTTCTTAATGATTATGGCATTGGTTTTTGGGTTTATTTGCAACTGAAGTATAGCCTTATGAACATTTCATTGGTTCCTGATTAGTTTAGTGGTTTAGCTCAGGTAAAGCCCTAAAGATGAAGATTGCCTGGTTGGGTATTATGTTCTTGTTTTGCAGTAGCTAATGACCAAGACACAACTTAAAATGGATTTTGGATTTGTCACAGTAGTGGCTTGTAAAGATAGTCATTTCAAATTCTGAAAGATAAACATATTGATGATTGGGTGTCCTATGTATATTCCTTTCTAGGACTTTATTCTTTCTATTTTGATCTCCTGATTCCTCCAAAAGACAGAAATTTCTTGATATGGTTTTCTGTATCATTAATTTGAAAACTATTTCAAAAAAAAAATTTTTCCTACACTAAAGTGGTGCTTATGATTTACATGAGGGATGGGAAGGATAGTAAGCATCTAACTGTTTAAAATTTTTGAAAATTTATTGCTAATCTGATGTACTTTTCAGTAGAAATGGGACAAGCTCTAGGTTGCGTTCAAGTGGACCAGTCAACTGTAGCCATCAAGGAAACATTCGGGAAGTTTGATGATGTGCTTGAGCCTGGTTGTCACTGTTTGCCTTGGTGTTTGGGAAGCCAGATAGCTGGTCACCTCTCCTTGCGTGTGCAGCAACTGGATGTTCGATGTGAAACCAAAACCAAGGTACGTTACCTGCATAATCACCATTAGGAAATTATCAAGAAAGTATTTTGTGGGTTTCTGTAAAATTCTGTCTTGCAGGTATACTGCGAGATGCTTACATTCCCAAGTACATTAAATCTTATTTTGAATAATAAAATGCTGTGAGCTGAAACTTCTATATGTGGGTGTCATTGCGAAGTACGAATTTATAAGCTCCTATCTCTGCATACAGGATAATGTTTTTGTTACTGTGGTTGCTTCTGTACAATATCGAGCACTGGCAGGCTCAGCTGCAGATGCTTTCTATAAGCTCAGCAATACTAGAGCACAGATCCAAGCTTATGTCTTTGATGGTAGGGAACTTTGAATGTTTAATTTAGCTTGAGAATTTTGAAATTGTTTAAAATATCATGTCTATTAGTTTCTCCAGGTTCTAATGCCCTTGGTTATCTTATTCAATCTCTAGCCAATCCAGTTTATATCTAGCATTTCACAATCTCAGGTTGTTTTGACTCAATATGAATGCTCTGTATAATATTATGATGGCAAAGATCTCTCAGCTATGCAGGCTTTATGCCTATAATTATTAATATTGTCT
Source organism: Euphorbia tirucalli (assembly GCA_039660915.1). NCBI lineage: Eukaryota > Viridiplantae > Streptophyta > Magnoliopsida > Malpighiales > Euphorbiaceae > Euphorbia > Euphorbia tirucalli. The sequence continues at coordinate 22,518,856 of CM077636.1, read as the reverse complement.
ATAATTTTCATAGAACAAGAAGAAAATGAGAAAGAAAATGTTTTAGTATATAGGAGCTTGTGAAATGCGCTCTTGGAATTAGGAAGATTGATCGTAGAAAAATGATTTGTTAAATTTGAGGGAATTTTTGTACCTCTTTTTCAGTGGGAGTTGGTGCAATGGAAAAGATTGTCAATGCTTAAAAGTTCTGCCTGTCTTTTAGAAAAAAGTTAAATTGCTGGAGGACATGGAATTTTTCTGGTGGTCTCTGATATGATGTGTTTTGGCATAAATTATGCTCCCTTCTCCGTCTTGGTGATGGTTATTTAAAATAATAAAAATACAGTTGCCTTTGGGAAAGAAAGTTTGCCCTGATTTTCAGCTGTCGAATAACCATGCAGAGGAGTTTATTGATTTAGGATACTAATATTTGATTGTTAAAACTTTGCCATTGTGAGACTCATGCTGTGTGTTGGTTCTCTAGTTATCAGGGCAAGTGTTCCCAAGTTGGACTTGGATTCAACCTTTGAACAGAAGAATGACATTGCAAAAGCTGTTGAAGAGGAACTTGAAAAAGTATTTTCCAGTTTGCTTTAAGTGGTCAGATTTATTATCAAATCATGCACACTGCTATTACTCTGATTTATCTTTAATTGCATATTTTTAGGCCATGTCACATTATGGATTTGAGATAGTTCAGACTCTGATCGTGGACATTGAACCAGATGAACATGTGAAGAGGGCAATGAATGAGATTAATGCAGGTCTGTCATTTTATTGTTTTGTATCTTTCATATTATCTATTTAGTCATAGAAGCTTAGATAATATGGAAGTTAGCATTTGAATATGTTCAAATTGTCTGATGTAATTTTTTCCAATTGTAACAACAGCTGCTAGAATGAGGGTGGCTGCCAATGAAAAGGCTGAGGCGGAGAAGATTTTGCAGATCAAGCGAGCTGAGGGAGACGCAGAGTCCAAATATCTTGCGGGGCTTGGTATAGCCAGGCAGCGTCAGGCTATCGTTGATGGGCTGAGAGACAGTGTTTTAGCATTTTCTGAGAATGTGCCGGGGACCACATCAAAGGATGTGATGGACATGGTTTTGGTTACTCAGTATTTCGACACAATGAAAGAGATTGGTGCATCCTCAAAATCAAGCTCCGTTTTTATACCTCATGGACCTGGTGCGGTGAGAGATGTTGCCACACAGATCAGGGATGGTCTTCTTCAGGCCAGTTCAACTCATTAGTAGTGCAATCTCCTAAAAGAAGCGGATTATGTTTAGAAGATTATGTTCATATGGAATTTGGTGGTCTAGTATGCTCTTCGAACTTGCTTTCTTGTATATGGTACGTATAGTTCTTATAGTTCTTGATTAGTAGAAAGAACCTTGTTGGAAAGAATTTTCAACAGTATAAGCAATTATATATCTAGTTTAATATGTTTTGGGTTTGTTTTTTTTTTTTTTTTTAATTATGAAAACTACACCTTGTAATTCTGTTGATGTTGCACTAATAAATGGGTGTTTTGGGTGGCAATTGAATACTTTGGTGTGGTTGTATAAAATGCATTTTTAACTTGGTAACTCGGAACAAATAAACAAACTAATAAATTTGAATTAACTTTCAAGGTGAAATAGGCATTTGAGCCAATCGAAAATTGTTTAATTCCTAATCTACACAAAATATGGCGGAGAGACTAAATTCAAATCTCGAATATTTGCAATTTTCAAGAGATGAACTTCCGTTCTGAACGCAGCTCGATGGGCTTCAAGTGCATATTTAACAAAACAAAACATTTACTGCATTTTTATATCATGCTCAATTTTCTCCATTAAAAACACATTTTAGCATAAAAAAGAAAAATTAGGAAAATTACCAAAAATACTCTTTTTTTAATATTCTTTCTCCCATACACTCACAATTTCTTTTATATTCTCTTTTTAAGTATCATCGCTCAAATACGTTTTTACATTTCTTTTTTACTCCTTTTTATATCTGATTATTCCACTTTCCTCTTTTTTTTTTTTTTTTTTTATCATTTATCTCTTGATCCGTTAATTTTTTCGACGCGCCACTTTAGAATGTTTTTGTCGCCTTTTTTCTCTTCGAAACAAGATCAATATATATATATATATATATATATATATATATATATATATATATTCGGATTTTTTTAATCATCAGGAAAGTATAAAAAAAATGTAAAAAGTAGCAAAAATAGCGTGTTACATGTTTTGATACATGTATCAGCTCCGATACATTTTGTGATACTTTTGACGACACTGTGTGTATTATGTTATGCATTTTTTACATGATTTGATACATGTATCAGCTCCAATAAAGTTTTAATACATTTCTGATACTTTACGTACTGTGTATTATGTATTGATTTCACATGTTTTATATGTAGTGATAAATTAGCCTAAATAAAAGCTAACCATAAAAAAAAAAATTGCAAAAAAAATAGTTTTTATAAATATCTGTTTGTTGATACTTTTCATTTCTGATACATTTTTTATACTTTTCATTTCTGATACTTTTCTAGTACTTTTCATTTCTGAAACTTTCCTAACGATCCGAAAAAAAATCAGATAAAATATATACATATGGATATCAATTTGATGATAAAAAAGAAAAGAAAAGAACTTGTTAAAATGAAATATCGAAAAAGTGAATGGTTTAAGAGATAGATGAAAAAATATCATTTAAATTATAAAAGAGGAGAGAGAATAAGAGGAATGACATGGGTAAAGGAACAAGAGTATTTTGAGATTTTTGATTTGTTGTGTTCCTTTTTTTTTTTTTAACTAAATGTATGTATTTGAAGAATTAGTGAAAGTTTTCCAGGTATTTTCGAAAAAAATTTTCTTTTTATGTATTTTTGAAAGAATTCTTTAAAATGATAGTAATTAGTCATATCCGGCCAAAATGAAAAATAAACATTTTTCCGCCTCCCCCCTAACACTATATTTAGTTTAGGGGTTAATAGAGTATGATATGATATAGTAGATGGATGTAATATCGTAAAGATGTTGATGAAATACAATATTGTATTTGGATTCATGGTAAGGTAAACTTATAAATTAACAATTATGATCTTTTAATTTAATAATATTATATAAAATTTTCAATCATAATCTTAAATTTTCAACTCTCACAAGTTTTAAAAGAATAAAACCAAATATGGAAATAAGAAAAAAAATATAACCAAATATAGAAATAAGAAAAAAAGATTAAAAGCAATTTAATAATAACTAAACATATTACCACAAAAACACTCCAAATTTTAGTTTTAAAATAACCAACTCCTTTAACCCTTAGATTTACCATGAATAGTCATACTCTCTATTGACACTTCAAAACAAATACAGATACAATACCTTACCATACCATGAAAATCTCCAAACCAAATATCGTGTAAAGGTTTCAGTGTATCAGCAACTCGATGTCCGCACATTTATGTTGTAGTTTCTACAGCATCAAATACCCACCGGGAAGGCGTTCTAGTACCAAAACATTCGAGAACAGGGAATTTTAATCGTTGCACGAACATCTTACAAGAAATTTTCAACTACTCAATGATTTAACAATTTCCGATACCAATGGGCAAATCAAATCAATTTTCAGTCTTCAAACAGCTGCAACTTCATGATTATAAAGCACCAACTCAGATGATGATCAGCGACATACTCGATCACAGATTTGTGAAATTTACAGCTCAGAGAAAAACATTGGAAACAAGAGTATCATCACTGCCATTCAAAACAATATCCATGCGCAGTAACTTTGCTCGAAACCATATATACCCCATATTAAGGGCCAATGCAAAATCCAAATTCAACAAATCGAATACGGTTCCTGAAGCCAACTAAAATTATTTTCTACATGCCATATCCACCAGAGACCCAATATGATAACAGAAAGACTTTTTAGAAAAAAAAAAAAAAGGATAATCATTCATTTTTTTCCTCATTATTGCTGTCCACTGCTAGAAAAAAAGCTTCCAGTCAGCCCCCAAAAAAGATGTTCTATCTAGGGCTTGAGAGCCAAGGCCAATCCAATCTTCGCGCTCTTCTCAATTGCTCTAGTGTCTACCTCTCCGGATATGGTGAAAAGTGACTTCGGGCGCCACTCATGCTGGATGAGAGCACTTGCTTTCGCGAAGCTGTTCACCCGAGCCTTAACACTGGTCAAGGGATCAAGTGCATGTTGTGTACCAATTGTCAATGTGTTCTCATTGCTTGAAAAGCTATGTGTCAGCTCTGCACCAACAGCAGTATTGGTTAAGGGACTCACTGTATGGTAATAAGAAGCATTCAGGGAATCCCCTTTGTCATTCCTGCAAAGATTTCACCAGAAGATAGCCAGTGAATAAAAAATAGAATAATGGGAACCATACAGAGACGCACAAACACAAGGATCAAATTTGTGTAAAATGCTATTCTATGCTCCAAGTTTAAGTTTTTATTCCAAACAGGGGGGAAGCAGAAAATCATTGCATCACATCTTAAAATGCCCCAATAGTTAAAAAGATGTTAAGAAACATACTGCTACGCTGACAAGATCTAACATGAGCATAACATGATATACATGAAATCTACCAAATTTTTTGTACAAGGAACAACTCACAGTGTCAAGGCGGCAATAAGATCACCAGTGTTGTAACTCAAACCAGCATTCAATTTAGTGAAGTTCCCACTGGCAGTATCAAAAGACAGATCTGTCCCAAGGGCAAAAGAATCCTTTCCAACCACACCTGAGAAGTTAACAATGGGATTTGCAGTCAACCCAATACTAGTGCTTATCCCAGCATACTCATGCTGGTACTGGAGTTCCACCTGTTCACATCGCAAGTGAGAAAATATTAGACTGGACACAGCCGTCCAAGGAAGTTAAGAAAGTAACAACAGCATCACCCCTCCCTGTTCAATCACAGCCTCCATAAACTGGACAAACGTAGCAACAAATAACCAAATGTGGAAACATGTACATTTTCCATCAATCAATAACTCCGGTCATAATTGAACAAGACCAACAGGTTCATAAACATGCCCCATTCAACTAGCATGTCAAGATGATAAGAGCAACATTCAATTAGGGCTCAAAGGCAGCCTACCTTGCCAGATCTCTGATCAGGGACTTTGAAGCTAAAAATTGTCTTCAGCCCAGGAGCTGGCTCATCAACTGTTATGGTTGTGAAAAGCTACAAAAAACAGAATTTATTAGCTGAACCATCAAACCTTCATACGATGATTCCATATAGTTAAATAACACATAAAGTAAGGAACTCAATTATCTAAAATGCAGGTGAAAGCGCTACAGCTAAGGCATCTTCTACGAAGACAACCATTATCTTCCAATTTCCACAACTATTTCTCAATGTGATTTAGTATATCTGCAGCAGAAACTGTTATAACACAAAAAGAAAGTATGCTACATTTAAGTGGAGACACAGTATGGCATAAGATGGAGTTGGAGTCAAATGACAATATCCACCACATTAACTTTATTACAACTTTCTATTTTGCAAAATCACCAAGTTCTAGTTCAAGAAAAATAATCTCGTTGGAGTTCCCTGCCAAGTGCTAACAGTATTAAAACAATGGAACACATGTATGGATCACATAACAGAGAATTGCAGGAGAAAAAAATTAAGAAGAAAGGAGCAAACTCTAGCACCTCAACATTTTCTGATGCTTTATGATAAGTGAAAGTACATGAATATGAGAATTTATATGCATGAAAATAGAAATGAATGCATATTATCTTCCAATTTCCATAACTATTTCCCAATGTGATTTAGCATATCTGCTGCAGAAACTGTGATAACACAGAAAGAAGTATGCTACATTTAAGTGGAGACACAGTATGGCATATGATGGAGTTGGAGGCAATCCATCCACCACATTAACTTTATTGCAACATTCTGCTTTACAAAATCAACAAGTTATAGTTTTAAGAAAAACAATCTCGTTGGAGTTCCCCGCCAAGTGCTAACAGTATTAAAACAATGGAACACATGAATGAATCACGCAACAGTGAATTGCAGGCAAGAAAAAATAAGTAGTGCGGGAGCAAACTCCAGCACTTCAACATTTTCCGATGCTTTATGATAAGTGAAAGTACATGAATATGAGAATTTATACACATGAAAACAGCAAAGAATGCATAAGTAATGCATCTGGCCAGCATAGATAAAATAATTTAAATTAGTAAAGAGGATTCCGAGTACCAAAGTTTTTAGAGCTTACATTGGAATTTGTGTCTACTTTTACATCGGTTGTGATGTTCTTGTTCTTAAACTGACTGCTTACATCTGCCAAAAACAACTCACCTTTCTTAATTCCACTTGAAGTGATTGCCTGAAACAATAATCAACTAACATTAGAAAATGACTGCAAACACAGCCCCATTGTAATTATGAAAAAAATCACATAAGCATTTCAGTCACAAAGCACTGTAACATTAACCAAGTTTTTCAAGGACAGAAAAGTACAAAAGACCATCACAGCATTTCTTCAAAATCATAATCACGCATTGGAAGTCTTAATACACAATGCATATATAAGAAATAATAGTCAAAACAGATGCCCAGCCAATCTCTAACAAATTCCCTGCAATTTAGTTATACATGAAAGTTATTTAGCATAACAACATGCGCAAGATTTAATCCAGTAATCCATTGACCTCTTTCTCTTGCTACGACATACATATTTACAACCAAAGAACAACAAAAAAGTATAGTAACAGGCAAATCACAAAATGAACAATTCACAAACATACATAACAAGAATGTCACTCATCTGAAATGCAAATAAGTTTTCATAACAGTTACAATACAATAAGCATCATAAAAATATAGAAAAACGAAAAACAGCAGCTGAGCCATTCAGACAAAATGTCCTCATGGTGAGTTAAATAAGATAATGTATGCATCAAACATGAAACCGAGGGTCCATTGCATGACAGCTCATAAAAGACCTACCTAAAGCAAAAATTATTCCTAAACCCCATAACTTTTTGAATTTCAATATTCAGCTCTCAACAAATAGAGTCCTAGAATTACTAATACTATCCTTTTCTGGTCCAACTATCGAGTTTGAGGGCTTAATTGTGTAAATGTAATAAAAAATCCAAGTGTTCAATGTGCATCCAATTACAATTTAGAGGTCTCATAAACCAAAACGTTCAGGAGCTTAACAGTTAAGCCTACCTCTAAGTTATTACTATTTAAAAATCCTCAAATGAAAGAACGCAAAAGTCAAAATAATAATGCCGAGACTTCCATGAAAGCTCAAAAATGATTTTCCATTTCCAAATAAAACATCAGACCTAATGGAAGAATTTGTTTCAATTTTCTTGGGCATCCAAGTAATCAAGCAGTGAAAAACAATCTTCGTAAGTAAAAAATTAAAAAAACTCACGACTCCAGTAGCAGTGTAGGTAGTGACGGTGAATTTGTGGTCGCCTTGGTAATCCTTGTAGAGAAGATCTACGAAATTTAAGCAATAAAAACTCAGTTGAATGGGCATAAACATAAAATGAATCCACAAGCCAAACTGTAAACATTCCTAAACGCAACGAATCAACTGAATAACAAGAGACCGGTAGATCTTTTACCTCTGGCTTTTTTGCCAATATCGGAGTAGAGACCAGGACCTTTCCCCATGATTTTTTGCAAGAAAATGAAAAAGAAAGAGAGAGAAAATCGAGGGCAAGGAGAGAGGAAGAGTACTAACAAAGCAAGAACCCTAATATTGTCCTTTGAAGACAAAAAAATTGATCTATATGGAGAGGTGTTATTTAAACCGTTGGATCATGTTGGGTTTAGATATTCGAATTTGTGGCCGTTGATTTTGACATGCGAAAATGTGCTGGGTTATTATGACTTCGAGTATCGGGACACAGGGTGCCTGGGCATATTCGCCTCGTATGCGGTGGTTCTTTTTGTTTTTTTCTTTGCCCCCTTTTATACATAATAATAAATAGGCAAAATGCATTTTCACCCATGTCATCTTTCATCCAAATGATAATGTTCACTGATTTTTTTTTTTTTTTTTTTTTTTGGCAAAACACATTGGGAATCCTAATCTTTTACAAAAACTGTAATTACTCACCTGATCAATTATTTGAATAAATTGAGTATTTGATCTTTTCATTTCAATATCATTAGCTCTAATCTCTATCTATCTTTTATGTATGTAAGATACGCTTGTTCAGTAACGGAACCATGAAACAAACATTTCTAAATAATTTAAAAATTATATGGTTTTATCACTTGGAACTGTAAAATGGATATTTCCAGCAAATCTGTTTTCTTATTTATACAATTTTATGAAATTATGTTACGTGCCAAAATATTATTGATAATGTCACATAATAGTGCTTGTTACATAAACATAAAACAAAATCGAGTTTGGGGCTAATGACATTGAAATAAAAAAATCAGAAACTCAATGTGTTCAAAGAATTGATCATGGGGTCAATTACAGTTTTAATAAAAGATCATGGGCTCAAGATGTGTTTTGCCAATTACAAGCACTTCAAGAAGATCAGTTTTAGCAAACTAAAGTAGAAGCCAATTTTGCTCAAGTCACAAAAGGACAAAATAACAACTAGTTTTTACATGAGTATAATGACTAGTTTTAGAGATTTGCCTATAAAAGAAGCTCAAATCAGCTTGAAGAAGCTATGAGACTCAATATACACTACAAGCATTCTCTGACTAAGCCAATGACTTCTCTCTTTAAAGATTTAAATGTTTTAAGCTTTAACCTTAGTCTTCCAAGTCTCTTCTACAATACACCACTGAATAGAGTTCAATCTCTGTGTTGTATTTTGGAAGATCACTCAACCTTTCAGAAGGAAAAGGAATTTGATCTCATGTTTTGAAATTTATATTTTTATGATTAGATTTATACTTTTGTTTCAAGAAATTTGACAAAAGTGTTATTGTACCAAAGTTTCATTTCGCTCTAGAAGTAAAGGTGATAAGTTTCTCAATTTTCTTGTAAAAAATTAAGGTGAATAAATAAGGTGATTTACTTATTTGAGTAGCTTTAAGTTGTAAAGCGCCAAGACTTGATTCCTTCTCGTTCAAAAGAATCACAGTGGAAACTCTCAAAATGAGGTTTTGGGGAGAGGAGTAGGTTAGAGTCACTGAACCTCTATAAACCTCTTAGACACAATATCTCTAACCCTATACTTTTTACTTACAAGCATTTTATTATTGAAAATATATCATATGCTTAATTGTGTTGTGCTTAATGATAAGTAAATAATATACCAATTATTTTAGAGTATAATGAAATTAAATTGGCTTAGTTTGGAATTAAAATGAAGGAATTATTGCTAAAAAGTTTGTTTTTAGGTCGTTCAGTAGCTGATGAAGGTTGCTGGCCAAAATCAGAGCAAACAAACTGAATTTTGTGCTATAGATCGCTAGGCGAAAATCCAAGCAAATAGGCCGTGCAAGGGCACAAAAGAGAGAGGAGGAGATATTCGTAAGCTGAAATTTACAGCTTTAACCTTACAGAGGAGGAGATATTCGTAAGCTGAAATTTACAGCTTTAACCTTACTTTTTATAACATGTGGTCAATATTGAAAGTAGGGATGGGCACAGTTCGGTCCAATCCGAGGATTTAGAAATCTCCATAATTGGATTGGAGGAATAAATCTCTAGAATTGGATTATTCCAAAAATTTTGGTCCGGTCCAGTCCAGTTCGGTTATTCGGGGATTCGGTTCCGGTCCTATCCGGTTATGGAGTCCGGGGATTCAGTCCGGTCCAATCCTAATATAAAAAATAAATCCTAAAAATAAAAAAGCACAAATAATTTCTTATATAATTTCAACTAAAAAATATAAATTCTAATAATATCTTTCTAAATATTATATATTAAGTTGACTCAGTGGTTAAAAAGATTATAAATTATAATTTTCACATATATTATAAAATTTTCAAGTTAAATAATCTCTTTATATATATTTAATACTAATAAATTCTCGATTCTATCAGTCCGGTCCTCGGTCCAATCCAATTCAATCCGGTCCTCGATAAATTACGGTCCAGTCCAGTCCAGTTCTTTTTTTTAAGAAAAGTCAACAGTTCGGTCAATTTCTGGATCTTTTTCCTCGGATATTCAGTCCAATCCAGTATATCTGGTTCTTATGCCCAGCCCTAACTGAAAGTACATTTTGTAATTATTAAGTTTTTTGGAATATTTTATTGAATAGTTATTGACTTTTTGTTCTCTAGATCTTTCTCCAAAGGCTATAAAAACTTTGGCTCTTGTTTTGTTTGGTAGTAATTAATATTATTAGAAGGAAAGAGTAAATCCTCCCACCAACTCTTGTAATTTTTATTTTCTTATTAATATATTTAGTATTAGTTCCTTTAATTTTTGTTTGAGAAGACTGTTCGTTGTCATATATTATGAAGAGCGAGTAGTCTCCAAGTAGGCTTGAGTTAGTTTAGGCTAGCAGTAGTAAATAGTCTTTCTCTCTTCTTTTTATTATAAGTAAAATGTTGTGATGATTGTTTATTGGTGTTTTGTAATTTCTCATGAGTTTTGCCACCTCAGGCCTAGTGTTTATAATGAGACCGAAAGCAGATTTGTAAACATGGACTTATCACTAAACACATGATCACTATGAGACCTAGAGGAGATTAGGCACCTGCTAAAGGTTTTTATCTTATGTGATAATATACTTGCTGTGAGCGGACAACATTTTCGACGAAACGCGAAACTCTCTTTTGGAAGGGGGCGCCACGATCTCGGGCGGGCCCCTCCCTCGCGTGGGGTTTTTATAATGGAAAAATCGGTTTTGGAAAATAAATGTGGAATAAATGCATAAAAGAACCGAGACCTAGGTCTCGATGAATATTGTAGAGTCGCCACCCGGCTCAGCTCAACTGGGAATTTTATAATGTAGCTGAACCGGACAAACGACCGCTACACTATCCAGAGATTTGGGTCCGGACAAGTCCCTTATTTCGTGTCTAATTAAAATAAAATATCGGTCAATGTTCTCACATGGTATTTCAAACTCTAAAGTCAATTTTATTGAAATAAATAGACATACAGTGCGCATACAAGTTAAGTAAAATAGTAAATGATTAAATTATTACAACCCGATCGAATAAAAGATAAAAACTCTCAGCCTCACTTTTACAAGCACCTAGAATACACGATTTATCTAGAAAAATACAATCACCTAGGATACACGTATTAATCTATTATATTACATCCAAAATAAAAATAAAAGAAATTAAAACCTGCAAAACAGAGGGTTAGCACGATATATAGCATGCCATAAATAGGACTTAAATAGACAGAATTGGGAAATTGAGAATTGGGGGCATGCATTTAGGGGATAACCGGGTTGGCTCGGCTAGTCGGCCCGGTTAGACCTGGAAAACATTTTGAAACGTCCCTGTATTTTTGGTTTTGTGGGAAAATCATTTTTGAAAACAATTTTTCTGGTTTAATTAATTTTAACATGTGAGGTGGGTCGGTTTTCGGGAGAACTAGGTCTCTGTCGTGGCATTGTTCTAAATGCAATTTTACTAAAATTTGAATCTATGGCCGTGAATGCACACAACAAAATTCATTTTGATGATTTTTGGGGTTTTCTGAATTTTTATGGGTTTTTGGAAATTTTTGGGATTAAAAATGGAAATTCTGATTCTTGAAATCACATTACAGTCGTGCGACTGTAAGCGACCCAAAGTCAGGATTTCGCCAAAACTTTATTTGAAACAAAACCAGAAAGAAAACGCCTGGAAATCAAGAACACTCGTACGACTGTAAATACAGTCGTACGACTGTTCATCAAACTCAAGAACAGTCGCACGACTGTTCTTGATTTCTAGAAACGAAAAACGCAGAAAATGGATAGAAATGGCACAAAACCACACCAATCACCCAGAAAAGCATGGAAAAGAGAAGGGAAAAGGAGTGTCTACCTGTTTGGCGTGCGTCCACCGTAGGATTGACCCCTGGCGTAGCTCCAATCCACTGAAATCTGCATTTTTCTCCTTGAGTTAGGGTTAGGGATTTTGGGTCCAGAGATCTCCAAATGCTGAGGGATTCTGATGATGAGTTTTCTCCCTTTTTCTTATTTCTTTTCTCTTTTGTCTCTCTGATTTTCCTAAGCCTCTCCTCCCTTTTCTCTATTTCTGTCCGCGCCTCTCTCTTCCCCCTTTTTTTTTCTTTCTCTTTTTCTGCTTTTAGGGTATGGGTAGGCTCACCTGCCACGATTTATAGTCGTACGACTGTAGTTTAATTACAGTCGTACGACTGTAGTTAAAGTCATACGACTATACTTTTTTTTTTAAGAGGAGTAAAATTCCGGCGCTTACAGCTGCCCCTCGCGTGATCAAATTCAACACCCGATCTTGGTCTAAAATAGTTAAGGTGATGAATTTGAGAGCGCGAATCAAAGCACCGCAGACACAGGAAATAAAACATGCAACTGAGTTGCTGAAGCTTCACTGCTGTGGTGACGTGTTGAGTTGATTGGATGGGATAAGCTGATATCGGGTCTATGTTACCCGAGGCAATGCTGGAGATTTGAATTGGCTTCCATGATTTAGGATCTTGCTTGAATCGATCTTCAAGAATCCGAAACCTGACTTGGGCGAGTTTCAAGGATTAAGAATCAGGCTTGAAGAGGTTTTAAGGATTCAAAACCACGCTTGAGGAGGTTTGCAAGGATTGGGAATCATGCTTGAAGAAGTTCAAGGATTTGAAATCTAGCTTGAAGAGGTGTTTGTCAAGGATTGGGAATATGCTTGAAGAAGTTCAAGGATTCGAAATCTAGCTTGAAGAGGTTTGCAAGGATTAGGAATCATGCTTGAAGAAGTGTAATGATTCGAAATCTAGCTTGGATGAAATGAGGGGTTTAATGTGGAACTAAACCGATACCGGGTCTAGGTTACCCGAGGCAAATCTGCTGAAATTTTTGAGGATTTGAAATTTTGCTGGAATTGGATGAACTCGAAGTAATGGAATAAGAAGGTCAAGGATTTGAAACCATGCTTGAACGAAATGGAGTTCAAGGGTTTGAAATCTGGCTTGAATGACGAAAAGGGGTTCAAGGATTTGTAACCATGCTTGAACGAAATGGAGTTCAAGGGTTTGAAATCTGGCTTGAATGATGAAAAGGGGTTCAAGGATTTATAACCATGCTTGAACAAAATGGAGTTCAAGGGTTTGAAATCTGTCTTGAATGACGAAAAGGGGTTCAAGGATTTGTAACCATGCTTGAACGAAATGGAGTTCAAGGGTTTGAAATCTGGCTTGAATGATGAAAGGGGTTCAAGGATTTGTAACCATGCTTGAATGTAATGTAGTTCAAGGGTTTGGAATCTGGCTTGAATAAAGAAAAGGGGTTCAAGGATTTGTAACCATGCTTGAACGAAATGGAGTTCAAGGGTTTGAAATCTGGCTTGAATGAAGAAAGGGGTTCAAGGATTTGTAAACATGCTTAAACGTAATGGAGTTCAAGGGTTTGGAATCTGGCTTAAATGAAATGAGGAGATAGGTTTAGGAATGATAATTTTGATGTTGGCTGGAGGATGAGTATTTATCCCTTGATCGATAATTTTGAAAACAGAAATTTTTGCCATTTCGATCAAGGATAAATACGGCTTGATTGTTCTGCCCCTTGGAGACTTAATATGTTGAGATTTGGGTTTGCGCTGATGCTTAAGACCCAATAGATGCCCCGGCATTATGCCATCTCTGCTTTGAGAGTGATCTTGGTTCGGAATAGCGCGATGATAATGGTGGATACCTGCGCTTGGGTTGGCTGTGATATGTATGTGCATGTATGCATGTATAATTTGAATGCATGTATATATTTCAATGTGTGCATGTGCAAATAAGCTTTAGAAAATGCATTTCGCGCCATTTGATTAATCTTGACATTCCAGGTTCTTTCTGGGGAAGATATGTTGCGTGATTGATCGTCCAGAGTTGGAGAAGCAGAATTTCAGGTGCAATGTAATTCTTACAATCTTGCCAGGGATATATGATGGCTAATGAGGAAGTATGATGACTGTTGGAGAGAAAGTGATGCTGTTCTTGGTAACGATGTCACTGAGAAACAATGTAGAGGATCTTGTTGGAGATTAATGAAATGTTCCTGTTGGGGGAACAACGAAGAGGTTTTGCCTTCTCTGCCCCTAGGCTTCATGAATTTGGAAGTGCTCTAAATTTTGCCTGAGCCGCCCAAAGTGGGTTTTCAACTCATCGAGCTGCTCTAACTTTTGCCTTAGGTGCCTTTTCAGTTTTCACCTTAGGGAGCTTTTCATATGCCCTAACTTTCGCCTAAACTGTCCAATATGGGTTTTCAGCTTAGCGGGCTGCTCTAATTTTTGCCTGAGGTGCCTTTTCGGTTTTCACCTCAGCGAGCTCTTTTTTTTTTAAATGTTGTGGAATTCGAAGAAGACTTCCAATTCAATACACCCTCTGATGATGAGATGATTGTGGGAAGTCTTGTAGGATTTGGTTGCTCCATCGTTGTTGCTGAAGCCCACAGGCGTATAACCATATATGATGCATGATGTGAATTCAATTTCAAGCAAACTTGGGATATTTAAATAAACAGAGCAAGGCATTCATTCATTGATAATGTTTTAGCATAATGCAGATTATATAGGAAATGAAATTAAGGACAAGATGAGTATGGTATCTGTCTCGACCGAACCCACGACTGCCACCAACTGGTCCTTGCGGATTTTCCTGTCGGTGGTGCTCACCTCACTGTCCTAACTTTTGTATGGATTGCTTTCGTGATTTTCAATCCATCGGACTCTTTTTTTTTTTAGAAACCTGAGCCTGTCCCGATTAAAGGGGTTGACGACTTGGTCTCTATCTTTCTCTGTAGGATTGCTTTGATCTTGCAGTTTGATGGCGTGTTTTCCTAATGTTACTCTTGCATTAGTTTAATATATTTGCGAGACAAATGGTAACATGCTAACTTAGTCTTTGCAGATAAATGCCATATTTGACAGCACCTTCTTGATGTGCTTGTTAGCTGCTTGTACTATCCTGCTGGCTTATGGATGGTACGGAGGCGATGCATGATGCCTCTTTCCTTTATTCCGGAATGGTTGCACTGTTGCCCCAGAACTTGCGTTCTATTATCGGGGATGATATGGTGCAAAACATCATATGATACCGATGCATTCTTATTTTGGAACTTGAAACCATGCTTATTTTGCTTGTGTTGTTGCTTTGTTTTTTTTTTTTTTTGCTACGGAACTTCCGCTTGGCTGGACTTGTCCTTCAGATTCTTTGTAATTCTGCATCTTGCGATCCTTTGTCAATCTCTAGATGTGCCGTCATAAGACTAGGCGAAGGTCTTCCATGCTTTTAGGTATTTGCAATCTTTCTTTTCTTTCTCTTATCAGTCGTGGAGTCTTTCAAGATGGATATCATTTTGGATGCTCATCTGTCCTTAGGTTCATTTCACGTAATGATGTGTCGTGTATGCTAAAGACATTGAATGAATGTTTGTATGCATGTGTAGTGTTCCGTTCAGGAAAATATCACACAAATGATTGAAATCAAATTACATTATATTAAACGCCTTATAGGCTGCATCGTTCACAAAACAAGATAAAGAACAAAACAGATACATCAAAATAATTAACATCCTCCACATGCGGAGGGTCTTCTTTTGCTGCTGCATCATCCACTTCGATAGGACTAGTCAAAGATGGGCAAAGGATTGTTCTGGACATTAGGCTTCAAGGGTGGCTCCATGATTTTCCCGTCAGTGATCAGTTGTCGAATAGCCCTGAGTAGTTGCTTGCAGTCATTTGTGTGGTGCCCCACTGTCACGTGATAGGAACAGAATTTGCCTTTGTCCGTCTTAGTCGGCTTCTCGAATGGCTTCAGAGAAGTCAAAAGGCCACCATTCCTGCATTTCGCAAAAATCTTGGCCAAAGAAAAGGTCCACGGGGATAGGCCTCGATTATGGGAATCTCTAACTTGATCTCCTTGTTGTTGAGACACTACAGCAACTTCAGTCTGCGCATCCTCTGGGGATTGGTCACCTTTGTTTGTAAAGCCGAAATCAGATCCACTGCTTGATCCGATGGCAGTTGTCGATCGATACCCCAAACCGTGCTTAAAGCTTCTGCCACCCTTTTGACTGGTCGCTTTTTCTTCTTCATCCCTCTCAACCTTCATGGCCATGCTGTAGACCTCGCTGAGTTCATTGAAAGCATAGAACTTCATGTTGTCTCTGTAGACATCCCTACTGCCTTCAATCAATTTCTGAATCAGCTCGTCTTTATCGGGGTGATTCTTCAACAGGATCATCTTGTTCATCCACCTTTGATAATACTCATCAAAGGGTTCATTGAGCTTCTGCGTAATCCTTTCCAAGTCATATAGCTTCACCTGGATCTTTGTGTTGAAGCTATAAAATTTGATGAAGGCCTCTGATAATGTCCCCCAATCCGACTGTACCTCCTCCATTAGGGAGTTGTACCAATTCAAAGCTCCTTCTTCTAGTGTTCTTGGGAAGAAGTTGACCAACTGCTGTTTGGTAGTACCCGCGGTTAGCATTATACGGGCATAGAGATTGATGTGAGCTTCTGGTGATCCGAGCCCTTTGTAAAAAGGAATTTTGGGGACTTGGAACCCCACAGGGAATGTCTTGATGCCTTTGTTTATCATGGCATCCACATTGACGCCCTGCCTGGAACCCAAACTGATGTTGGCTCCCTTTTTCAGCTCAGCTAGCATCTCATTCAGCTCAGAGTATTTGGCCTTTATCTTCTGTTCCATAGCTGCCTCGATTTCCTGCAGCTTTTCTATGCTGGCTAAAGCATCCGCCCATGTTGAGAGGTCTCCCTTTCTTTTTCTTTCCCGGTTCCACCATTACCAGCTTCACCACTTTCCCTAACAACAGCCCTCAGTTCTTCCTTTAGCATATCTCGAAAGTCTTGGGATCGGAAGAAGTCTTTCAGAACACTAGCAATGTTCGGCGTTTGATCAGCCATTGCTACTTCTCCAAACTCTGTTGCGCTACTTGATTTGACTAATCTTTCACTCCCACATGCTATTGCAGACTGGGATCTTATTCTCGGACGCCCCAGCTTATTCTACTTTAATGCACATAGAGACTGTTAGGGTTAAAAAGTGCATGGTTGGATGGTATGGATGATAATGCTTGGATGATGCTTCATGAATGTGGATGATAATGAATATGACCTTTGTATTCATTCTTTTTTTTTATTATTATTATTTTGGACATTCCAAGTGCACCCAATGCTATGCAAAAAGACACGTATGGACCGCCACATGAGCAGGGGTTCGGTGCTTTTGAAGCACCTAATGAATTCGTGAAATGGTCACGTGTGTACTGACACACGGACAGAGTTTGACGCTTTGTAGGTATATGAGATGATATGAAATGGTCGCATAGGACCGGCCCATGGACAGAGTTCTGATGCTTTTGAGCATATGATATGAAATGATGTTATGAGCGAGTCGCGTGTGATAGGGACACGAACAGAAGCTCGGCGTTCGGGGAACACCTTTCATGATTTGGGATGTTATGAAATGCCCCTACATACGTACTAATCCGACACTCGGGGAGTGCCTTGAATGATATATTAATGTCATGAAGTAACCTGATGTGGATCACAGTGTTGTATGATGTTTATAACGAGTGGTTATGATGTCATGAAATGCATCATGTGGATTGTCACACGGAATATACCTAAGACCATTGTGGTTTCTATTGAATGAAATGATTTGGTGGAATGGCTGAATGCCATCCGGTGCATTAGCAGAATACGGGCATTTTAGGATACCAGATATATGATGGAATTATATGATCGTGGTGGGCGTCCAATGCCCCTAATTTAATTTAGGTGATATGTCGTGAATGCTTATGACACACAAAATGCAAGTGGCTGCACAAAAACGTGGTTAGGATGCATGACACACATAATGATGTTATGTATGCTATGTGAAAAAATGCTAATCACACAAATATAATGTTATGGCTAAAAAAGGATGGGTTAGTATGAATGGCAAACGGATGATTTAATGTTTTCACACGAAAATAAAATGCAAATGGCTGCATAAAAATGTGGGTTAGCATCACACAAAATGTTTTATGAATGGAAAATGTTAATCATATATGGAAAATGGTGATTATGGTATGTCGTGAAATGTCGAGAAGCGTGTAACACGTAGCACACGAAGTGAATTCTTCCAACCTTATTACTCCAAGCAAGGTCAGTCTCGAAAATTTCTAACTGAGTCCTAGGTGGGGTTCTCTTCGATCACCAACCGGGGATGATGAAGGCGCAATTTTAATTTATTCATACAATTATTTTGGTATCCTAAGGGAATCCAACTAGGGCTGCTTATATGAGTTCGGTCCAAGTCGGGTTAAAATTCAAGGTTCCCATAGCAAAATATACTCATCACTTCTCCCCACTCAAGGGTCCGAACGAAGGGGTTCCTAGGAGGCTATGGGTGGTCTTTTGTATCCGTGCCCCTAAGACCATGAGAAAAAAAGGCGACACTTCAACAATCCACCGGGCTAAAATGGGATATTTAACCTAATACAAGCATGTCTAGCTAAAGATGCAAAATGAAATACCAATCAATAATCATCCACCTTATTTTAATTAGACACTTTTCAGGGATTGTCAAATTCTTTTAAGTTTTTAAGAAAACTTTTTGAAGAAATCCCTAGCAGAGTCGCCATTGTGAGCGGATGACGTTTTCGATGGAACGCGAGACTCCCTTTCGGAAGGGGGCGCCACGATCTCAGGCGGGCCCCTCCCTCGCCTGGGGTTTTTATAATGGAAAAATCGGTTTTGGAAAATAAATGTGGAATTAATGCATAAAAGAACCGAGACCTAAGTCTCGATTTAGAGTCGCCACCCTGCTCAGCTCAACCGGGAAATTTATAATGTAGCTGAACCGGACGAACGACCGCTACACTATCCAGAGATTTGGGTCTGGACAAGTCCCTTATTTCGTATCTAATTAAAACAAAATATCGGTCAATGTCCTCACATGGTATTTCAAACTCTAAAGTCAATTTTATTGAAATAAATAGACATACAATGCGCATACAGGTTAAGTAAAATAGTAAATGATTAAATTATTACAACCCGATCGAATAAAAGATAAAAACTCTCAGACTCACTTTTACAAGCGCCTAGAATAGACGATTTATCTAGAAAAATACAATCGCCTAGGATACACGTATTAATCTATTAAATTACATCCAAAATAAAAATAAAAGAAATTAAAACCTGCAAAACAGGGGGTTAGAACGATATATAGCATGCCATAAATAGGACTTAAATAGATAGAATTGGGAAATCGAGAATTGGGAGCATGCATTTAGGGGATAACCGGGTTGGCTCGGCTAGCCGGCCCAGTTAGACCTGGAAAATATTTTGAAACGTCCCTGTATTTTTGGTTTTGTGGGAAAATCATTTTTGAAAACAATTTTTTCGGTTTAATTAATTTTAACATGTGAGGTGGGTCGGTTTTCGGGAGAACTGGGTCTCCGTCGTGGCATTGTTCTAAATGCAATTTTACTGGAAATTGAATCTATGGTCGTGAATGCACACAACAAAATTCATTTTGATGATTTTTGGGGTTTTCTGAATTTTTATGGGTTTTGGAAATTTTTGGGATTAAAAATGGAAATTCTGATTTTGGAAATCACGTTACAGTCGTGCGACTGTAAGCGACACAAAGTCAGGATTTCGCCAAAACTTTATTTGAAACAAAACTGGAAAGAAAATGCCTGAAAATCAAGAACACTCGTACGACTATAAATACAGTCGTACGACTGTTCGTCAAACTCAAGAACAGTCATTTCCAGAAATGGAAAACGCAGAAAATGGATAGAAATGATACAAACCCACACCAATCACCCAGAAAGCGTGGAAAAGAGAAGGGAAAAGGAGTGTCTACTTGTTTGGCATGCATCCACCGTAGGATTGACCCCTAGCGTCGCTCCAATCCACTGAAATCCCCACTTTTCTCCTTGAGTTAGGGTTAGGGATTTTGGGTCCAGAGATCTCCAAATGCTGAGGGATTCTGATGATGAGTTTTCTCCCTTTTTCTTGTTTCTTTTCTCTTTTCTCTCTTTGATTTTCCTAGCTCTCTCCTCCATTTTCTCTATTTCTGTCCGCGCCTCTCTATCCCCCCCTTTTTTTTCTTTCTCTTTTTCTGCTTTTAGGGTATGGGTTGGCTCACTTGCCACGATCTACAGTCGTACGACTGTAGTTCAATTACAGTCATACGACTGTAGTTAAAGTCGTACGACTATACTTTTTTTTTAAGAGGAGTAAAATTCCGGCGCGTACACTTGCCTAAACTTAATACGTGAAATAAATCCTATGTGGGAGAGATCTAAATAGGAGTAGTTTCATAGAATCCAAGTGAGGGAGAGATCTAAGCTTGGTGAGTAAAGGAGCAAGATACCTTAGATTTACGTTCTTAACTTGCTTATAATAGGAAGAAAAAGAGAGAGTTACTGAACCTACTTAATTTTGTTAGATAAGTCTATGCATCCTTATTATTATTATTTTCTTATTCAGTTTTTAAGCAATCTTGACTTCTGAATGCCTGATTACTTCTTGTTCTTAGTTTTAGTAGACTTTATATTAATTCGTTTTTCAAAACATTAAAGGAAATCAAATCTACTCATTTACAAAGAAATTTAAGGTTGTTTAACCTTAGTCCTTGAAGAAACTATACTTGGTCTTGTCTTGTACTACTAAGCAACCTAGTACACTTGGTAGTGTCCATTTTGTTGGCAACACTTAAGTTGATACATAGTTTGTGTTGGACATAATTGACTATAGTTTGTAGTAAATTCGATTCACCCCTCTCTTGAATTAAGCTAGTCATTTGGGACTTACACTTTTTTTTCCCGGAAAAGTCAAAAGAAAAATAATAAAAGGAATAAATTTCATTGTGCAGTAGCCACCTCCTCAACACCATCCACCATCTTCATCGATCACTCCTTCTATCACCGTCGTCTGTACCGACCAGATTCTACAGTCTCCCTTCAACTCCGACCCTATTCAATGGGTTGGATTATCGATCATGCGAAGCTATGGGATAATGGTTTTAAGGAATAACTAGTAATGGATAAGATGGAATCTATAAGGAATTTAAAGGCAAGAATCTACGCTAAACTCAGTAAGGAAAACTCAATGGATCGGGCTGGACAATGGATCCACACGAGATGTTTCAAAGCTAATGAAATCTAAAGAATCAGAATTCATTTTGTTGTTTTGTAATAGATAAAATTAATTTCGTGGGCTTTTGATTCTTTTCTTTGACTTTTGTAAATATGAATCTTGAATTTCTAGTAGTTTATTTATTCATTAATACTTGGCTTTTGAATTGTAATTTCCATTTACATAATTTAATCTAATTTTCCATATATGTAAGTTGTAATGTTTATCTCTAATCAGTGTAATTATCTTTAATCTACCTCCATTATGCTATATTCGATCGGAGGGAAATAAAGAAGGAAAGGATTTACAGATTTATAAGTATAGGGATTTTTTATAGAAAATCAACCGATAAAAGCTTAAGCTCGGATCAAATTTCTCAAATCCGTGACCCAAGAGCAATTGTAGTGGAAATAAAAAACGCAAAATCTAAAGATCAAGAATGAAATTCTCACCTTTCAATGTCTCTCCTAGAGACGGCTGCAGAAACCGAAGTCGATTTCCTCCACTCTCACGTATACAAACGTCTATCAAGTAGAACCCGTGCTAGCAGTGGATCAAAAGAGGAAAAGATGGCTTAGCCGAAAATTTCAGCCTCCTTACACACTTATGGCTGAAATTCTTATTAAGAGAATTAACTCTTGGCTTAAATCAAGGCCTTAATTTAAGGCTTTGGTTTAATTAGATATTAAGTTAGGATTTTAATACCATAAATCCCTAAATCTAAATTAATTATTATGGGTAACTCAAATGCAATTCTATTTTAATTTTCATGCATATATTTATATAAAACCATGTTATATAATGTACATGTCATTAAATTAAAATTGATTTGCCAATTAAAATTGACCTAATAAATTAATTGAAATTCAACTTCAATCAAATACATATAAACCTATATATGTATTTTATTTCCACCTGGAAATAAATTCCCAATTACAATACATATCAATTAAAGTATATTGATCAATCCACTTGATCTATAATTTAATTAATTAATATTTATCTCTTCAATCTGTATACTCCAAGTATACAAACGATCCGATAAGTTCAAACTCAGACATTCTATGTGTACGATCCTATAGGCCCATCTTTATGTTGGCAGTGGGTCCAAGGACCACAAACTGTAGACAGGCTCTAGCAAGCCATTACAACCCCCAATTAAGACGGTGACAATAGACTAACGGAAGTCTTAACCCTGTAGTTAAACTTATATATCTCATGTCATTGATATCGGTGTCCAACAAGGAGGCATGGCGTCATCACCCTCTTTTGTGTCCGGACATTTACTTGATCCCGAATGAACCAATGCTCACAAACAAGTTCCAACTTGTTTAGGTGTGGCCACACTCTTATCAGTTGCATTTATCAAGAGGCCGGTGATATCTTCTTAGTAGTTTACTGAGTGACATTCCCTTCTGCATATTCATGGTCTTGCCGTGCTCACTGGCACACCCGAACATATCCATACTTGGCACCCTATTAAAGGCCCTTTAAGAGTACACCAAAGTGTGTCACTTCATATGCAAGACCATAACATGGTCAGGTTAAAGGATCCATATAAGTACTACATGAGAATCACTTATGATACTATACTATGTGGATTTCTAGTTTAGTGGATCTATCCAGTACCATACCCCATTGCACGTACCCATGAACTTGGTTGACATTCTATGTCCAATGGCAGGTAAGACACCGCCATAAAACCAAGCTTATGATAGTCTTTGGTTCCATTCATTCCCATGACTAGAACAGACTATGGATGACTTCATGGTCATTTTGTTTTCCCTTTCGATAGTCTTACTACCAAGTGCATGACACTTGTCATCATGGATATGGATATGGATATTGTCCATTGGATACTCTATTTATAATATTGCACAAGATATATATAATAAATAGATTAATGCCTTTATTCATTGACACGAATGTATAATACATAAATCTCATTATAAGATACAAAATGTATGATACAATACAAGAACTAATGCCTTGGGACTAGGGCATTCCCAATAATAAGCAGTGTATCACAAATTATTTTCTTCCTCTCCAACTTCCCTCCAAATCAAACATAGCATTAATAAATAAGATGTCTTTTACTAGTATATACTATTTAGAAGATGGATTTATGTCTCCATTAGACCAAACCTTTAATCTTATATATATGTGTGTGTGAGACAGAGAAAAAAGTTTGACAATTTCTTTTGACTTTTATGGAATAAAAAGTGATTGGACGATCTTGCTCCTTGTCACATTAGTTGGTTAACGAGTGTTTCTTAATTTTCCTTTTCTTTGTAATGAGCTGAAACCAAATTCTTTTTTTTGCAAAAGGTCAAACCTCTAGGATTCATTTACAAATGCGTATAACCATAGAGATCTTTTTTTAATTATAAAAAAATAATTTTTTTTAAATTCAAACTATGAAGAGTTTGCATTATAAATTGAAGTTTATAGAGATTTGTTACAGTTCTAATAGTTTGAAGACCATAAATGAAATTGGTTTTGTTGGTTTTTTATAAGAAAGACTAAATTGTTCAATGGAATAAACGGTAACAACTTTATAATATGTTTTAGATAATACGATGATTGATTAATGTATTAAGAAAAATGTTATATATTCTTTTATTTATGTTATGTTACAATTTATAAAATATAGTATTGCTTTGTTGTTGAAATATAGGAATGATTAATTTAGAAAATATTTTGGGATCAAAATTAAATTTTGGAACATTTGTAACTAATAGATATCATTATTTTTTAGAAATAATTATATATTTCTTAGATTTTGTCTTTGCAAACTCTTGCTTTTTTATTAAGGAATAAGGAACCAAAATGCCCTTATGATTATGAAGAAATTTAGATTTTACTCCTAACTTTTAAAAAGGTTCAATCAAAGGCTTAAGGTTTCAAATTAGTGTAATTTTAGCTCAATTTATGGACTTCTCATTTTTTCTTCGTTACTCCATTATAAAACGCCAGCTAGATGATGACCTATATTAGTATCTCATCCCTGACATGAGATCTATTAGTTGGGCTCATGTCTTGAATTCAATCCATCTAAATAATGATCGGTTTCGATCTGACAAATTTACACTGTCCTATTATCTCCATTTGATCTCTTTAACAAAAAATCAATTTCTTTTACAACATCCATAAATCATTGTCTCTTTTTTTGTTCTTTTTCTTCATGTCTTTAAACTTAAAACAACCATAAAATTCTGATCCTTTGGTGTTTCTTCTTCAATTTCTGATCTTTAGGTTGCAAAGAGATGAACGATATGGAACAAGGTTAAAAAATGCATTACTTTGAAATCTAATGCTTGATTTTGACATTATAAGTTGATGGTATCAATGGTTTACTACCACACACAAAGCATTAGTAAACTCCTCTCCAACCTATTATAGATCTTTTATTTGAATAATCAAGTTTAAGCCTAGGTTTAGATCATGTATTCTTTTCCATTCGCGAAATAAATACTCCCTTTTATCCTTTCTTCCACTCCTAAATTCCAAAAATTAAAACAAAAACTAAACTTAGATGTTGAGTCCATTCATATGTGGCAGTTTTCATAATCAAGAAAAAGATGATGATTATGAAATTAGCCCTTGTACTGTTCCAACATAAAAAAATAAAGAAAGCTCACAACAAAGAAAAAACCTATATGCAAATCAAGACCTTGATAAGTTTTCTACACTTTTAGTTGAAATTGTAGAAAAGAGGTAGAAGATTTATTCACAGGTTGGATTTCAAGATATTTTTTTCCATTTCATCATCCGTTCAAATTTTTTGCATCGATTTTGGATGGTTTATATTTGAGACATGGGTCCCACTAATAGATGTCGTGTCATGAGTGGAATACTTATACCATTCATGGTGTTTTGTAATGGAGAAAGTGAGAACAAATTAGAAGTCGATAATTTGAGACTACAGGGGTGGTATTCAATTAAGACTTTTATAAACTTTTTTAGGTGAATGACTTCTATAGACTTTAATCACTTTTAAGAACTTTTAGAAAGTTTTTAAAAAGTACTAATGACTTTTAAAAAGTTTATTCCACAGACTTTTATAAACTTTTAAAGACATTTATAGACTTATTAAAAAATACTAATAATCTCCATGTATGCAATAATAATACACCACATAAATAACCACAAAGATCACCAAATATAGAATATGAAATAATAACACAAAAATTGAATAGTAATGTTAATTAAAAAAATTGTAATTTGGCTATAAAATTTCTAATATTCATCATTATTTATATGTTCAATATTATTCCACATGTCAGTAGTAATCCTAACTCTCCATTCATTAGCATCATTTCTTTGTTGCTCTTGCGTTCCAACAAATTGTTCAAAATCTTCTTCTTCATTAATTGACATTGGTATGGATGAATTATTTTCATTATTTTGTTCAATTGGAAACTTATCTGATCGACACTCCTTTCTAAGAAAATTATGCTATCCTGTGTAAGCCAAGACTAGCTCTGTTTGTGTGTTATACTGAAATAGGGGAGCTGTCTTAAAGATGGTAAATCTTGATTTGAAAATACCAAATAACCTCTCAACTGTATTCCTCAAAGAAGCATGACGAAGATTAAATAACTCATTTGAATCTTCAGGATGCCGACCTTGCCCATGAAAATCCTGTAGATGATAGCGAACACCTCGAAATGGAGCTAAAAATTGTCTTCAATTTGGAAATCCACAATCCACCAAAAAATATTTACCTAATACGTATTATACATTAAAAATTAAATTAAATTTATCATAAACAAAAGTTTTTAAAAAATAAAAGGCGATATAATAATAGTTATAAATTAAAAAAGTACCTTGAGGCACTTTAAGTCCATTGTTCATTGATAAAGCATTATTTAACACTTTTAAATCATGTGCAGATCCTTCCCACCCACTAAGAATATGTGTACCATCAATTGCTCCAATATAATCCTAAAATTATAAAATATAATTTTTTAATCCAATCAAACAAATAAGTAGTGAAAAATATAGTTTTTGGAAATAAGAATTATAATGTAATTACTTTAAAATAAGAAAAAAAACTTGTACTTTCTCTGATTTTTTGTGGGATTGCGGAACTTGGTTTGACCATAAAATTAATTGCAATTCTGTTCAATGCTCTCAAAACTTTGTTAAAATTTTGACTGACTGTGAAATGTGATCGATCAAATGTGTCACAAACTACGCCATATCTTACATTTTGTCCGACAATGAGTAGAAAAGAAGTAAGCATTTCATCAATTGAAATGAATCGTACATCCTCTAAGAGTGTTTTTTCTCTAATAATTTTGCATAGCTTGAGAAACACAGTGGGAAACATTCTATAAACTTTTTGAAAGTGTGCCGGATCATCGCTCAAAACTTTTTGAATATAATTATATCCAATTGAAGTTATTCATTGCCTTGTTAATGGATATTGGACATGATTTTATGACATGATATTTGTAAGCTTCTCTAGTGCACATAAAATAGCTTGAAGTTTCACCAATACAAAACGAATAATTTCATACCATTTTCTCTTTCTGTTTTCTTCTTCCAGCTCTTCTTTTTCTTCTCCACCTATTTCTTCATTATCCAGCATATGAGCTCTGGACATGTTTTATTATTTATGAAAAATAAAAGTTGAAAAAATAATAAAAACAGTATATTTAAAATCCATAAGTAAACAATATAACTTAGTTGATGATAAACACTTGAATTCAATAAAATCATGTCCATTATTGATAAGCGTATGTTATATGCATATTTTGCCTTGGTTTTGTGCTTTAATTGAGTTGTTTTTATTCATTTAAAGCATATTTTACTTCCCTTTATGCAATTTTCTTTAATAGGACCTTAAAGATGAAAATGGAGCTAAAAGTGCATGAAAAAGGAGAAGATCTAGCTTGAAGAAGTCCAAGAACAGTCCTAAGGCATGACCATACCTTAAGAGGTGCTGATTTTGGAGTTTTGAGGCTGAATTGGTGGTTTGAGCCTGCATTTGTGATGGCAAAAGAGGGGCTGCGGGTTTGACTCATGGGAAAGAAGTTAAAGTCTTTTGCTGGGCTATTTTTCTCTATTTATTGACTCATATTCCTAATGCGAGTGTCTTTTTTGGTAGTTCCCCTTTTTAAGAGTTGTATTATACTTTTATCACAACTCTTTTTCCCTTTTTAGTTTTGGAAGGGTTAAAAGAAAATATTCAGCTTTAGTTAGGCAATTAGTTTTTAGCCTTTTTCTATTCTTTTATTTTTTGGCAAGAATGTTCCTTTGGAGAGTGGAAGAGGGAGAACGTGTTTTTGAGAGCTAGGGTTAGAGGAGCATTCACCTTTTCGCCTCAAAGATTCGTACATCCTTCCGTCATCCATCTCAACTATACTTTTTTCTAAACTCTCTCTTTACCATGTTTTCCTTGATTTTCTTGTGTGTTATGAGCTAATTCCACCATAGCTAAGGCTATGGCAGATCTTAGCAATTGTTCCACTTAATTATTTTATAGTTTAATACAATTTAAGTCATATTATTGTCTAATGATTGTGTTGTGTATTTTTAATGCCTTGGATGCGTGACCATCAATTCCAATGTTCATATTGATTTATAATTGACCAAAGGACTAGATTAACAGAATCATACAACACAACTTTTGCATGACCATTGCTCTTGTGGGTCACTAGCTAGTGCTAGGATTTCTTAGACTTAATGCTTTCTTACTTGGTCGCTTAGAACTGAGAGGTTTAAGTGTTTCGGTTAAGAATTAGAGTTGAGTTGATACCCCTAACTGGTATTGATTATTTATGGAAATCGCCATCTTGGAATTTAATCGAATTAGTTGCATAACTTGAAGTATTACTGGGATTAGTGCTAAGTGAAACCAGCCGCCTTGGTTAGTCTTCCCTTCGAATTTATCTAGTCAATTTTCTCTCATTTAATTAATTGCTTTCCTTAGTTTTAATCTTAGATACAAAACAAAATCAAAGAATATTATTCTCTCTGCCTAGATTAATAGAAATCTGACTGTGTTTAGGATTAGCATAATTAGTCCTCGTGGGATCGATACTCTACTTACTATATATTACTTGAGCGACGAAGTGCACTTGCTTCTATAGTGTTTGTATTTATTACGCATCAAGTTTTTAAAAACAAAATGACAATATTCATAATAGTTATAAGAAACTCAAAATTAAAAAAAAAAAAGAATAAATAAATCATGTCCATTATCCGCAAAATAAAATGATAACATCAATAATAGTTATAAGATCCATAAACATAAAATATTAAATGACAACACAGTAGCAACTCATAAGTAATAAATTCACATCGCTCTTCAGGAGTCATTTTCCTTAACTGGGCCTTCTTTGCTGCAGTACTAAAATACTTCGCTGCTGTGAGCGGACGACCTTTTCATGAAACGGATGCGGCGAAGCGGGCCGGGGAAAATGAAAGAAAGAAATTGATTTATTTAGTGATGTTTTGGGAAGAAACGGATTTAGTTTATCTTGTTTTAGGAAAATCATGGATTTATTTGTTTGGAAATTTATTTTGTAGGAAACAATTTTACATTTTTTAACTTAAATACCTCGAAACTTAAGTCCCGAAATCAGAAACAGAGTCGCCAACCAGATCAGCTCATCCGGGAATTCCGGTACAGCTCCCTACCGAGGACAGACTGTTGTACCTAATCCAGAGATTTAGGGTCTGGGGAAATAACTTACTTAACCTCTAGCTTGCTTTCACTTTACAGTTTATATTACCATATTTCATTCGCTTTATTATCTTTCTCTACCCATTTTGTTTATTTTTATTAACCCGATGCTCAAGCAGAATGCATAAAATAAATTGCAGGAAATTAAACCATTCACACAAATATACAAAGGAATAATAAAGGCCGATTATATAACCAAATTGAATAAAAATATAAAAACTCTCATCCTCACTTTTACAAACGCCTAAGTACACGAGGATCTAAAAATAATACAACCGTCAAAATACACGAATTAATCTATTAAATACAGCAAAAATAAAAATAAATACTGCAAAACAGATTAGTTAGCACAATTTATATTATAAACACAAATAGGACTTAAATCAGGACAGAATGGGGATTTTAGGATAAGGGAGCATGTATTTAGGGGGTAACCGAGTTTACCCGACCGATCGGACCGGTTAGACCTGGAAAACGGTTTTGAAATGTCCTGTGGATTTTTTATGCTGAAAAATCAATTTTTGGAAAACCATTTGGCTCGGTTTCATGCAAATTTCCATTTTTGTGGGGCGGTTATCCCGGAACTTGAGGTTCCGTTCATGTGGGTTCCTAAATACACATTTTATCTAGGGTCCAAATGCAATAAACACACAAAAAAAGTTTGTAAAAATACTATTTTACTCGTTTTCAATGTTTTCCGGGGATTTTATGGGATTCGGGGGTCCGCAAATGCTGGACAATGGATTCGAATCGGATGAAACTACCCCGAAACTCAGAAAATAAACCCCAGAAAATACTAAAAACCCCAATATTCGAGTATGCAATAGTCAAAAAATCAAGAATACAAATACATACAGATGATTCTGGGCCAAAAATAATCCCAACAGAAAAATCAAAATGGAAAACGGGCTGTTTCGGCCGATTGGGACAGATCGGGGATCTGTCCCTGAGGAACGGAGTCAGCCGACTCTGGGTTAGAGCCGGCCGGCTTTGTTCTTCAGAAGCACAGCAGGCTGGTTGTGTTCTTAAGAAACACAGCCGTACGGCTGTGATGGGCAGCACCAGTTTCGGATTTTGGCAAAAATGACAGAAACGCACAGAAAATCGATACAGACAAGTTTTAGGGTCTCTCAGAGTTTACCTTGATGTTGTTTGGATGCTTCAAAGGCCCAAAGAATGGATTGAAAACTTGGAATTCTCCCTGGGAACTCAATCGGTTGAAAACCGCAATGATCCAGAACAAGCCGAAATGAATCCGAAATTGTCTCCAACCAATAAGCAAAGGTTAAGTGACTTGGGTTTAATGTTTTTGCATTGATTTTAAACCTTAGTCTTTAAATTTCTGGGTTCCTTTTCCTTCCTTTGTTTCGGCTACTCTTTCTCTCTCTTTTTTTTCTTTCTTTTTTCTCTGTATCTTTTTATTTCTCAAAATTTTTCTCTGCTCAAGAATGCCCCCCTTCCTTTGATTTGATTTTCTCCTTTTATACTCTCCTCTTACATATCATTTCGAGCATTTAATGGCCTCCTAACTCTCTCTGATTATGCCCTATTTTTCTCTGGCGAGACAAGTTGCTTTTCTTTGCAAGGCAACTTGTCTTGCCCATTAGAGCCGTACGGCTCTAGTTGGAACTATAGCCGGCCGGCTCTAGTTTGAAAACTAGAGCCGTGCGGCTCTAACAAGACCCGGGGTAAAATCTCGAAAGTCCGACGCATACCCTAAACCCTAGAAATCACTTGAAGGACCTTTTCGAGGATTCTGGATCACGGATAGCTTGGTTTTTAGGATGTTTGAGGAGCTCCAGGCAACATTTCGGGTGCTTTCAAGTCCGATTCAAGACCGTTCGCTTCATAGGTAACACAAGAACTCTCATCATAAAGGTCGGGGAAACCTGACACTTACAGCTACCTTGTAACAAGCACACTTATCCAAGTTCGGTATTTCCTTAATAAGATCTCAACTATCATCTTCCTCACCATCAATTACTTCACTCATTGTTCCTTTTAACTATTCAACAAAGTGAGACAATTTGTTCAAAATATTAGAATGAGTACTAGAGGACTCAGAAGATGTAACTTTTCCTTCAAACTCACTTCTATTTCATTTATTGCATGATGAAGGAATTTCTTGGCTCATGTTTCTAGAATGCAATGTTGAAGTAGAGTTTGTATGAGGTGGAGAACGACAAAATGAATCTTCTGCAACATCAGTATTTTCTTATTCCTCATATGTTCTTGCATCAGTACTTTCTCCTAAACTAATTACATGTGCTCCAATAGCAGTTCCACTTTCAATTGCAACCCTTAGGTCTTCGCAGTCTCCAAAAGTATCCATGCAATAGTATTTATGTTAGGATGAGCCTATTTAAGATAAAAAAGTAAATAAATAGTACACTTTAATATATATAAAAATATATATATATATATATAACTACAAATATTGAAATTTGTTTGGTGAAAAAATACCTTTAAATAATCATCCCATACTTCATTGGGAGTAGTGAATTTCTAAGTCACGGAATCATATCCGAATCCAGAGCTACATCGTAGAAGATTACAATAGTTGTTGCATCTTTGTTTAAACCACTTCAGTCGGCTTAGATATTGAGAATAATTTTTATCACATTTCAGTTTTGCATTTAGAATAGGGAGTATCTTTTTCTCAACAGTGCTTTTACTTAAAAGTTCGTTGCTATCACGCCAACCTCGGTTTGTAGCATCAACCATGAGTTTTAGTAACTAGTTGCTTTCATCAGCTATCCAAAGTTTATATCCAACTTTTCCTTTACCTTTTCCATTACATGCATATTCCATTATACAATACAAATATATAACAAATGTAGGCCCAATTCAGTTTCACAAACATAATAACAAAATGTGTGAAGGCTAACATTTAAATCAACAATATATGTATAAAAGAAACCAAATTAGAACTAGAAAGATCTTAAAGATTCATAGATAATGCATCACCGCAGTGTGTAATGACCCTGTTAGTAATTATCCAAAATCAATCGTTAAATTGAACAATAGACATGGCACCTTCCAATGTAACCATGAAATATTCCATGCTAATTAATAACACAACTTATGTGTGTATTTCATACCAAAAACATCTTAGGCTATAATAATTATTAGTATCATTTTTACAAAGAAATAGTAGGTAGAAGTAGAATTAATTAAACCAGCTTGTTATGACAACATATTATGACAAAAATAGTTTTACATCTGGTCATCCCTTAAACACATTACATACATGCATATTAACATGTGTCTATCTCTGTCTATATTTATTAGCAATCACTACTTATCTATTTATTCCTAACTCTCATCTCTTTTACATGTGCATACCGTTCCCCTTTTGCATATATGTTTTTGTCTCTAATTTATTGACTGTTAAAGTTTCATGTTTGCTCTACATTTTTTAACAAGAAAAGGTAGACATGATGGCTTTCTATATGTGTCTGCTCTTTTGAGTGAACCTCCTCCCTCGCTATTATTTGAGCTTCCACAGCTATCTTTAACATAATCTTCCTTTTATTTACTTTACTAATTAATGTAGTTTTCTTTTAATACGCTCTCTAATTCCACCATGAGTCATCATAATAATCTATGGATTAAAGCCTCAGGAGCCCCCATAGAGTTGTTTCTTTTTTAACACATTAACTTGTAATTTGAGTTGTTAAACTTTTAATTTTTATATATTGAGCATTTAATCGTTTATAAATCTACACATTCAGCCCTTGATTTAAGAGTTTCTATAGGATTCAATGCATAAATTTACAAGTAGTTATATATGCAGAACTGTTATATGATTCAACAAAATGAGATGCTTAGGAAGAAAACAAAACCAATTTGGTTGGGTATTTTTATCAAACAACTTATGGGCAATTTACTCTCTTTATTGTTTATAATATAAGACATATATGAAATACAACATGTATAAATCATTCATTATTTACCTACCATCTACTGAATACTCAAAACACTTTTTTTTCTTTTCTTTTTTTTTTTTCGAAACCATCGACTAATCGACTTTATACTCAAACACTTTCTTTTCTATTTTTTTCCAATTTCGAAAAATAAGCAATCAAAATTCAAACAAAATTAAAGAAGAAGAAGAAGAAGAACTTACCGTAGTATGTGGAATTGAGTTGCTTGAGCTGAAGATGAGGATGAAAAACCTGGGATTGAGAGCTGAGGGAAGAAGGGTTTTGGCAGGTGAAAGGAATACAACAATGATAGATAAAATAAAAAGTCTTGCCTCTGTAGGCATGACTTTTTTTTCTTATGTTTTGTATTATAATTTTGTAAAAAAGTGTATAAAAGTTAGTGTCATCCATGGATAATGACTTTTTGAATACAGGAATACTTTTATAGACTTTATAAAAGTCCTAATTAAATACCTGATAATTTTTAAAAACTCTTAAAAAGTCATAATTGAATACCTAATGACTTTTAAAGACTCCTGAAAAGTCCTAATTGAATACCATTGGATTTTTAAAGTATTTAAAAGTCTTTAAAAGTCTGAATTGAATACACCCCTGTAAAATTGCATCATTTTGAAACCTTGAGTCTTTAATGAAGCCTTTTTAAAGGCTAGGGATAAATTGCAAATTTTCCATTAAACATAGGGGCATTTTGGTTCCTTATCCGTTCTAATAAAGTCAATGGTTAAAATTAAAATAAATATATCACACGAGAAACGTCCATAAAAAATAAATCATTCACTAATAAAGAGAAATCCTCTTATAATCACCAGCTCAAGGCTGATTCAAGTTATGGAGACTTTGATTCCTTGTTGAATAGTAAGTAAAGAGTCGAAAGATGAAAAAAAATTGAAGAAACTAAACATAAAAAAACATAAATGGAAGGAGGCCTTCCTCTAGGTTGTCTCAAAACTATAATAAACGAAATATTTATGCTTCTTGTAACAAGAGAAAGACTTAACGACACTGAATCCAAAAGCACCAAAGATGTTCCACATGTCCAAGCCTATTACAAATACGAATCGACGTTCAAATGCTAAAAGGATATTCTAAAGGAATAAAAAGCTTCTTTAGGTTGTAAAATCATGCTCCACACATTTATTGCTCACTAAGTCCTTCTCTAGGTTGTAAAATCATGCTCCACACATTTATTGCTCACTGAGTCTTGTTTCTACGAGCTGTTTACAAGGATTACTACCAACTTAGTAGACAACTTTGCACAACCTGCAAATTTTCTACATTCTTTGTCTTGAATAGTCCAAATATGTTGGGAAGAAGATAAAAAAGTAAAAGTAAGACTAAACATAGCTTCAAACCAACAAGAAGCAACTTGTTTACATCATAACTTATCTAGAAACACATCTTATAAATTGAATGTAATTTTAATACTTTTGGCCAAATAGTGCAATAGAAATAGCCCAAATAAGCATGCTAAAAATCTAAAGAGCAGTTGAGAGAGAAATATTTCTTTTTTGTAGGTGAATCCCAAATGATGGTTGGTAAGGCCTCTTATACATTTTTTTAGGACGTTTTGATGAATGATAAGTGTCGATCATTGCATTAGGGGTGTGGCTTTTGAAAAATATACAATTGTCTTGCAGTAAGCCTTAAAAGATTTAACTAAAATCTTGATGGGATTCTAATGTGATGACCTAATATTTTCCCGGTATTGGTTTGACCTAGCATCAAGCTGAATCATTAAAAGGTCCTGTGCATCGAGACTAAACGTAGGTACAGTCTATAAATACTTCGAACAAAGGTCCAATCTTTCAGCCTTTATCCCTAGACATGTTAGAGTACACACTTCTGACTTAAATATGAGGATAAGAAACATGTCTTCATAAGAATTCTTGTCTAATCAAAAGACTAGTTCTTAATGCGTATCTTATACATAAGAGTTGTATTCTAAGTAGGAATCTAACTCCTAAATCGGCAAAGGCATTGCCCTTGTTCTAATAGAATTATGAGTCTCATATGCCTGTATCAAAGGGGTTAGTCCTCCAGGTTTGATTCATATTATCTCTATTCTTTTACTTAATATTTTCTTTAAAAATCATACTGACTTAGGCATCAGAGTGTCCCCAGATAGGAAAACTGACTCCTCTTTTATTGTTTTGGTATTTAAGTGGGATATTTGGTTAACCCATCAATGGAGCAACCGATAACTTGGTGGATTTTTACCTCATAAACATCACGGTGAAAGAGTTCAAGCTATCGTTGATGCTTCAATTTCAATCACCATAAAATATCTAAAAGCTACATATTGAACCATTACCCTATGGACGATTTTTTTCTAGGTTAGACTCGACGTTGAAAGTCTATAAGCATGTACTTTCTCTAGTTTCATTTGTATAAAATAAGAAATCAAATGCTCAATTGAATTCTTGAAGGACATCAATTGGTTATGCAGTTGTAGCCACAAATAAAGGAAATTTTGCAAAATTCAAAATCAGTTTTCTGATAGTGGGTTTGAAAGCTAATAAGATTAAAGAAATTGGACTACAAGATTGTAAGTAAATGAGTCTATTTCTATGTATGGAGGTAATTAGAGTTGTTGAAAGTATTTCAAAGAGTTGAATGGATGAATCTCAAAGAACACATGATTTTAGCACCCTAGTTCTTTGCAATCCGAATTTGGGTTTTGGATTTTCATTTTTTAAAACTATTTTTTACTTTAGTTGTTCCATTGTAAATAGGGTTGTTAATCGGGTCGCGGGGGTCCATCCGGATGGAGACAGGGAATCTCCGATTAAGATCCTCGCAAGGCGGGGATCTTAATCGGGGACGGGGATGGTAATAGCTCTATCAGCCCCATGGGCTCCCGTCCCCATCCCCCCTTAAAACCCGCAGGGATCCCCAGTTAAATACCTAAATTCCTGACAATTCTCCGTTTATATTTCTTTATTATTAATATTATTACATTACACTATTATTATTTATAATTTATAATTTTACAAATTAAAGTAAAAAAGAAAATTAATCTCTCTCATGAATAATTATTAATTATATGTTAATGTATTTGAGAATTTTATGTTCATAGTTTAATGCACATTTAGATAAGTTAGAGGGTGAAAATTGAAATTTTACAGGTTTTTTTATAAAATTAAAAATTAGTTTAACGGAGATCGGGATCCCAGCGGGGAATCGATTCCCCGTTGGGATCGAGGATGGGACATAAATTTATCCCCGATTAATAAACGGGGCGAGGACAGGGACGGGGATCCCTGAATAGTCTAGGGACGGGGATGAGCAGTGCAATTCCCGTTCCGCTCTACCCTATTTACAACCCTACTTGTACATATAGTTTCAATCCAATATAGGTGGCATATTATCAAAGTCACTTGGCAGTCATGTGGCTTTTTGGTTAGCAATTTTACTAGATTGTGGCTAAAGGAATGGTGGATGAAAAGTATTTGAAAGTTCGGAACGGTTTGGCAACAAAAAATGAGTTTAGTGGAGTTTATAATATGAAGTTGTAAGTTGGACGAAAACTGGTGAAATTTATACAGCTTAATTACTAAGGTGAATCTAGTATCATATATATATATATATATATATATATATATATATATATATATATATATATATATATATATATATATATAAATATATTCTCAGAAATAAGATAATGCAATTAGAACCTGTTGATGAATAATGGGACCACCCAACGTATCGGGACCACCTGACTCTACTGGCTCTTACGGCTGACCAACGCTACGCCTCCAGGGCTGACCAACGTTTCATCATCAACTGGACCAACCTTCATTATCAAATTTCTTTGTATAAACTTAACAAACATAAAATCTAAAAGGATTAGTTCAACAAAAATATTTTCTAATACCCCCACCGGACTCTGATACCAAAAATAGCAGGACCTTTTAACACTAGAGGAGATCATTTTATAGACTAATTAACAATCTAAAATTGCATTTTTTAACATTTTTTTCTAACACATATTTAACAGATAAACAATCAATTCTTAATAGAAATTTTTTCATATATAAGTCATCTTCAAACTTCATAATACATAAAACAATACTTAAAACTTCTTTTTTAATGGTTGAATAATTCTTTTGAGCAGGATTCCAATTTCCAAAATAAAATCTAACTAATTCTTCTTTGTCTTTATTGGGTTCTTTTTGCTTTAAAATTCCCCCAAATCCAATTTTACTTGCATCTGTTTCTACAATTAAAAATGCATCAGGATATGGAATGTTTAAACAAGGTAAACTCTTAATTTTTTCTTTAATTAATCTAACTATTCTTGTATGTTCTTCTGTCCAAGGTTTAGGATTCTTTTTTAACCTATCATATAATGGTGTACAAAGTTTTCCTAAATCTTTGAAAAAATCATGTACATAATTTAAACATTCTAAAAATCTCTGTAATTGTTTTTTCTCTTTTATTTCATCCGGAAATTTGGAAGTAAATTCTAGACTTCTATTTATAGGCTCAATTGTACCTTTGTCTATGTCATATCCTAAAAATCTTACCTTTGTCTGAAATAATTTCATTTTTGTTGCCGAAACTACTAAACCATTAGTATGAATAACATTATAAAACTTTTTTAAATGACTAATATGTTGTTCAATAGATTCTGAATATACCAAAACATCATCAATATAAAAATTGAATAATTACTTATTGGTTTAAGAATATCATTCATAACATTCTGAAATTCAGAATGAGCATTTTTCAAACCAAAGGGCATAACATTCCATTCATAATGACCGAAAGGTACATTAAAACCAGTCTTATATCTATCTTATTCATTAATACCTATTTGCCAAAACCCAGATTTCATATCAAATTTTGAGTAAATTTTTGCATTATATAATTTTTTTAACAAGTCTCGTTTATTGGGTATTGGATATCTAACCCATTGTAAAACTTTATTTAAAGGTTTATAATTTATAACCAATTTGGGAGTTCCTCTCTCAATTTCTGCAGAATTCATAACATAAAAAGCCGAACATGACCATGGTGATTTTGAGTCTTTAATTAATCCCTTTTCTTTTAAGTCTTGGATTTCTTTTCTACATATTTTTTCTAATTCTTCAGACATATGAATAGATTTTGCCTTAGTGGGAATATCCTTTTCATTAAAATCTTTAATATAAGGTAAATTAACTATATGTTGTTTTCTATTCCAAAAAGCATTAGGAATGGTAGCACAAACATTTTTTGTAAACATTTCTTCAATCTCTTTTATTTTTAGTTTAATATCATTATTTTGTAATTGTTCTTCTATTCTTTTTTCAGTTATTTCATCAATTAAAAATTTTATTTGTTTATTGTTATTTTTTATTAAATTAATATTATTTTCTATACTACCTATTCCTTTTGGAATAATAGGGAATGCAAATTCAAATAAAATTGTTTTTCCCAAAATTTGAGGCTGAATACTATTATCACAGACAGTAAATGGGTATATCATTGTAATAAAAGGTGTTCCCAATATTACTCCCGAATTCAAATTTTTTACCAATATCAAATAAGTTTTATAACAATATCCTTTATTACAAATTTTTACTTTGGGTAATTTGTAATGTATGATTAGTTTTGATCCATTTGCAGAACTTAATTTTTGAGAAGTTTTTTTATAATATTTTGTGGGTATTAATCCTTCTTGAATACAATTTTGATCAGCACCAGTATCAATTAAAGCCAAAGTAGTAAAATGAAATTCATCTTCTATTACAATATCTAATTTTACTAACCATTTTTTATAATTAACTTTATTAATTATATTAACATACTCTTCTTCATCTTGTTGTTTGATAATAATTTCTTTATTCTTATTATTATTAGTAGTATGTGAATTATTTTGGAGTACGGTATTATTTAATTGAATCTTAAAAATTTCTTCTTCAAGAATAGTTATTCTATTTTCCAAATTTTTTAATTGTGTAATTTCTTTATGTAGTGTTTTTATTTCTTCTTGTAATTCTTTAATAGATACTTCTCTTAGTGTATTAAATCTATCATATATTTCTTTAATATTATATGGAGTATAATTCTTGGGTTCTCTGTTTCTAATAATATCTTTTAATTTTTGTAAATAAATTCTTTTATCTTCAGGATTATCAATTTTTTCAATTAAATCAAATAGAAATTCTTGTTCATTTGTTAGCATATTTATTTTTTCACAATTACAAGTTCCTATGCATTCACAACTATCTGACTCAGTTTCACTTTCACTATTACTAATAATATTTAAATCATTTTCTGAATAGTATGAGATTTCTGATTCTGAATCCGTCGACTCATTTATTAAAATTTTCATAATTTTATCTTTTAGGTCATCTGAAATATCCAAATTGTTTATTTTTTGTTTTGCTTTACAATTTTTTGAATAATGTCCCTGTTTTCCACAAGTATAGCAGATGACTATATCTTTTTTACCTTTTCTAAAATTTTTTCTTCTCTTTTTAAAAGTATTTTTAACAACTGGTTGTGCTTCTTTAAATTTATTTTCCTTTTGATTATATCTTTTATAATATTTTTTCTTATACCCAAATTTTTTCCTTCTAGATTTTACTTTATATTTTGATGATGGAGCTTTTATTGTTTCATAACCATATTGTTGACAAAAAGATCTCAATTTTTTTCTTCCTACTATATTATCTTTCTTTAATTTAGATTTAAATTTCATATCTGAACAAATTAATAAGCCTTCGTGATTAATATAATTTATCAATTGTCCATAAGTTAAATCAGGATAAGGAATAATACCGTTGAACTCTGCCCTCAACTTTTCTCTAATTCTATCAGCAAATAATTTAGGTAAACCAGCAATAAATCTTTCTTTCCAATAAGGATTATTACAGTCTTCTCTAGTCCTCACTTTAGTTAAAAACAAATCTTTATACCAACGAAAATCTTGCAATTTAGGACAAGTTAAATTCTGTAATATTTCAGAGTTTCTATCTTGATAAATTCTAGGGTCTCCTACAAATCCTTTTAATATAGCAAAAAGTAAAGTTGGAATAATATCATCTTCTTCAGTTTGTATTCTTTGATTATTTTCTTCTTTAATAACTATTTTTTTAGCGTTTACTATTTTATTTTTATCTTCTTGGGTTACGTAATAATCTCACCAACCTTTTAATTGACCAGTAAAGCCTGCTACTAGTACTTGTAATACTTGCAATTCAGAATTATTTTTTGATCTTGCTGCAGTAGCTGCCATAGACATTTCCTGTAATAAATTTATTATTTCATATTCAGCTAAACCATCTAGATTCCATTCACAAACAGATTCACCATCATATCTAGCCTGCAGTATATCTTTTCTTTCTTCAAATTGTGTATCAGGGGGTGTTGGTCTTGAATAATAATTTTTTGTTCTGGGCAAAGGAGTGTATGTATTAAATTTAATTTTTTGAATAAATTGTTCTTCTCTATTTTGATCAAATTGTTTTACCAAATTTTCAATATCACTTATTTCAGTTTCTGTATCAGAATCTTTATTTATTACTAAAATTTGTTTATTTTTCATATCATCTAAAATATTTAATTGTGCTAATCTAGCTTCAATTTTATCCAATACAGAATCTTCCTTTTTGAGATTAATTTTAATTCCAGGTTCACAAGGTTTAAATATTGGTGTTTCTATTTTAGATGTTGAGGCTTGATTAGTTTTTGGTACTGTTTTTTGTGAAGATTGTACTACACATTCAACTCTGTTAAGTTGTTCAGAAATAGTATTTAATACTTGATTGGAACAATTGTTTTGACAAATTACTTGCATTATTTCTTTAGTTGGATTATTTTCATTCATATCTATTTTTCTAAATGGTGTTCCAATAAATGTTTCATCATTATTATTTATTATTATACTTTTTAAAGGTGGATGAATAGATACAACAGATTCATTGTTTGTAGTTTTCCAAAGTTTTGCAATTTTATTACTAACATTAATTTCTCTGAAGGGATATTCGATATTATTTTGTCTACAACAAAATTCAAACCATGTAAATAAAGGAATATCTACCTGTAATTTTTCTATCTTCTTATACGAAAGAGTTCTAAATTCATTCAATTGTTCTTTTGTAAAATTATTAAAATACCAATTACGTTTCTCATCATTATAATTTG
This sequence comes from Euphorbia tirucalli, assembly GCA_039660915.1. Taxonomy (NCBI): domain Eukaryota; kingdom Viridiplantae; phylum Streptophyta; class Magnoliopsida; order Malpighiales; family Euphorbiaceae; genus Euphorbia; species Euphorbia tirucalli. Next base: position 22,477,842 of record CM077636.1, on the reverse strand, counting down.
CATATAAATCTTGTTTTAAAAATTCTTTATTAATTTCAAAATTTTCCATAATTAATTTCATTCAATTATTATTATTTAATACAGAAAATGTTTCCATTTGGGTTCTTGTTGGACTCAATGTATTATCATCCCTTATTTCTTCATAAATTAGTCTTGAAATATTTTCACTAAAATCAACACTTGATAAATTAAAATTTCTTTCAAAACTAGACCGAGGTAAAGTATTATTACTTGACAATGGGCTATTATTCGAATAAACAGATGTTCGAGCAGGTTGACTTAAACTAGATGAAAAATCTATTCTAACAGTACCATTGCTATGTTCAATAATTTCTAGATGTTTGATTATTTATTTCTAAGGGTCTACGTTCACAAATTTCTGTTAAATCCCAAGTTCCTGATCTACTTATTTGATTCCAATTTAATCTTTTAGGTACTTGAATATTAGAGTGTGCTCTATTTGCTTCAAATAATAAAGTCTCATTTCTTTTAAAATTTCTTTTTGATCTAGGATTAAGAGTAGTGGTCATAACCTTATAATAAATCCGATATATAATAGCAACAGATCTCACATTTTCTTTAAATTCCAAATTTTTTGTCTTAACAGTCAAGGTTAATGTATCTAAAATATTTGGATCAAATAAACTAATAGAAAATCCAGGATAACAATTAAAATATACAGGTCTATTTGCCAAATTTGTTTCAGCCATGGCAAGCAAAGAATTAGTAAAATTAATATGCCTTTCATCACGTAAACACATCAAAACAGGAATATCGAGTCCTAATCGAAACAAAGGCTTTATAGCAATTTGTACAGAACCAATATGTAAAAATTTATATTTTTTCAATTTATGTTTGTTTATTGTTTTTGCTGAAAATAATTGGATATTCTCATGTTCTTGGTTTATAGCAACAGTTTGCTCAGCTGATTTAATAGCATAATCAGTTAAAAATTCAAATGTTCCAACAGAATAAATGGTACTAATATCTTGCTTTGGTATTGTCCAATCCATCAAATCATTCTCTATTTTACTAATATTAATTTCTATTGAATTAATTTCTTCTTCAATATTATTATCATAACTATTCCTGGAAGTGAACTTAGTTCACGATTAGAAAATATTCTTGTTATTCTATTCATTTTAAATCTTATACTTGTTAAATCTATTCTCAGAAATAAGATAATGCAATTAGAACCTGTTGATGAATAATGGGACCACCTAGCGTACCGGGACCACCTGGCTCTACTGGCTCTTACGGCTGACCAACGCTACGCCTCCAGGGCTGACCAACGTTTCATCATCAACCGGACCAACCTTCACTATCAAATTTCTTTGTATAAACTTAACAAACATAAAATCTAAAAGGATTAGTTCAACAAAAATATGAAGTTGTAAGTTGGACGAAAACTGGTGAAATTTATACAGCTTAATTACTAAGATGAATCTAGTATTTTATACATATATATATATATATATTTATATATATATATATATTTATTTATTTATTTGAGATCTTAAAATGATATATCCAAAAACTTTTCAATTCAACTAACAAGTAAAAGATATTTATATTTATTAAATCAAGATCTAGTTTGGTTTATGTATACAACAGAATAGAACTAACCGAGTCAAGCTATTCAGTTCGGTTAGCTTGCAGTTTTTGTATTTGTTTGATATTTAGTTTTTTTTTTTATTTAGTTTGGTTTTTGAATTGAACAACTAGTGTTCACACCCCACATTTAATGACATGAGACACGTATTAATTAGATTTTTTTTAGTGAAGGTATTAATTAGATTTTCTTTTTTTTTTTATAATAATAATGCTCTTCAATTAAAAATATCCGCCTCTAAAATAGGCCAGAGAAAAAAAAGAGAGAAAGATATCTATTCCCCTATGTGTATCAAAGAACAAGTTGTTTATGTTAGGCTATAAGCAACCTTGTTCGCAAACTGTTTAACATGCACAAAACTAACATCCTCTATCTTTTTAGCCAAATAAGTTCTAGAATTAATAAAATCTACAATTCCCTTAGTATCTAACTCAATGAATACTGAAGTAAAATTCATATCTTTAATCCAACATAGGGCTTCCCGACATGTTAGTGCTTCCGCTATGGAACGATGAGAACGAAGAGTAAAGTTTTTCTTTTATTCAAGAATTGATTGAATTACTTTACAGATAGTGTACAACTCTTATATAAGAGTATAAGGCCCATAAAAGTAAGATGAAAATGGAGGCCCAATAACTTTCCTATTCCCGCCCATTCATAAGCAGTTGTAACTAACTGTAACAAACCAAGAAACTAAAAAATAATTCTGGAAATTACAACAAAAAATAAATGCTGTATATTCATTAATTGACACACTAATTGAGTTTATTTTAACTAACTAACTAACCCCTTTCAATACTAATCGAAACTAGTATGATCCGGTGAGTAAATAAAATAAACTCAATTAATATGCTAACAGCCCCCCCTCAAGCTGGAGCCATAGCAACAAGGCCAAGCTTGACCAGGAAAGGAAGCAAATGAGAAGAAGACAAAGCTTTAGTGAACATGTCAGCTAGCTGGGCATGAGTGGAAATATAAGTAGGCACTAAGAAACCATCTTCAAAATACTCACGAACAAGGTGAACATCAATAGCAAAATGTTTAGTCTTATCATGATAGACAGGATTCTTGGCAAGAGCAATTGCAGATTAATTATCACAGAAAAGGGATATAGGAAGGGAAGTTAAAATACCAAAATCATTCAAAAGGTAAGAAAGCCATTTAAGTTCACAAGTGATGGAAGCCATACTCCGGTATTCGGCCTCAGCAGTAGAACGACTTACGGTGTTCTATTTCTTAGTTTTCCATGAAACCAATGAGGAACCAACAAAAACACAGAACCCAATTAAGGATCGGCGTGTGAGTTTACACTTAGCCCAATCAGAATCATAGTAGGCAGTGAGTTGAGTTAAATCAGAATTGCAAGGATAGAACAAGCCCAAATTAGCAGTACCTTTTAGATACTTGAGAACGTGGAGAGCAGCCTGGTAATGATGCTCCCCTGGTTGTTGCATATATTGACTTAACTGTCGGGTAGCATAAGAAATGTCAGGATGAGAAAAGCCCAAATAAAGTAATCGGCCAACAAGGCGACGGTAGGGATAAGCATCTAACATTAAAGGACCAGAATCTGTTAAAGTAACAGCAGGTAAAATAGGACTAGAAAATGCCTTACAGTCCTGCAAGCCAGCATCAAGCAACAAATCATTTATGTATTTAGTTTGAGATAACAAAATACCATTTGAAGTTTGATCCAACTCAATGCCAAGAAAATAGTGAGCTGGATCAAGATCTTTAATAGTAAAAAGGGAGTGTAGATAATCTTTCACAGCCCTTACCTCATCTGAATGGGATCCCATCAAAAGAATATCATCAACATAAACCAAGAGAGCTAAGAAAGAATCCCTGTTTTTCTTCAAGAAAATACAGTGATCATGTTTAGACCGAATAAAACCATTTAATAGTAAAAAGGGAGTGTAGATAATCTTTCACAGCCCTTACCTCATCCGAATGGGATCCCATCAAAAGAATATCATCAACATAAACCAAGAGAGATAAGAAAGAATCCCTGTTTTTCTTCAAGAAAATACAGTGATCATGTTTAGACCGAATAAAACCATAAGTAATCGATTGACTCGAAATTTCTTTATGCCATTGCCTCCCGGCTTGCTTAAGGCCATATAATGATTTTATCAATCGACAAACCTTACCTTTTTCAGCTTTGAAATACCCCAAAGGAGGTTGCAAATATATTTCTTCATCAATGAAACCATGAAGATAGGCATTATTAACATCAATTTGCTCAATAACCCATCCTTTTGCTGCCCAATAGCAAGAAATAATCAAACAGTAACTGTCTTGGCTACCGTACTAAAACTCTCATAATAATCCACTCCAAATGTTTGGTTTTACCCTTTGGCTACCAAGCGAGCCTTATATCTATCAACCTCACCATTGGATTTATACTTAACCCAATAAACCCATTTAGTAGCAAAAGGTTTCTTACCTAAAGGCAAAGGGACTAGCTCCCAGGTGTGATTTGACTCCAAAGCATCAAGTTCAGCATTCATTGCCTTAACCTAAGCTGGATCATGTTTAGCTTCATGGTAATGAGCAGGTTCCTGCATAAGCATGATCTGAGCCAAAAAAACAGCATGAGAAGGAGAACAAGTATGAGAAATTTCAGAAATTCTGGAACAGGTTGCATAATCCTGTAACCAGCCAGGTGGTTTAACAACCCTGTTTGAGCGGCGAAGGAAAGAAGCATCTGCTACAACAGATAAATCAGCATTAGAATGCGTAATTCCTACATCAAGTGAATCATCAGTAGAGTGAGGAGAAATATCAGAAGAAGTAGAAGAAGAACGAAAAGGAAAATTTTGCTCGAGAAAAGAAACATCCTTGGAAACAACAATTTTCCTGGTTGTCAAATCCAATACCTTGTATCCTTTTTTACCCTGTTCAAAACCTAAGAATACAGCAGCCTGAGCTCGTGGTGCAAACTTGTCCTTGTGTGGGTGTAAATCTGTGTAAAAACAGGAACAACAAAAAACACAAAAACAGCTGTAATCAGGAAAAGACCCATAAAATCTGAAATATGGAGATTCCCAATTTAATAACCTGGATGGTAAGACATTAATAATACTGACAGCCATAAGAAAAGCCTCTCCCCAATATTCAGTTGGCAAACCAGACTTGAGAATAATTGCCCGTGCAAGCTCTAAAAGGTGTCTGTGCTTGCGCTCCACAACACCATTCTGCTGGGGAGAATATACACAACTGCGCTGATGGGAAATACCAAGCCTTTTGAACAAATTTGCACAAGTCATATTTACAAATTCAGAACCATTATCACTTCTTATCACTCGAACATGTATGTTATACTGACAAGAAATATGTTGGAAGAAATTTTCCAAAGCAGAAAGGACTTGCTGTTTAGATGTTAACAAAATAAGCCAAGTTAGGCGTGTGTAATCATCAACTATTGTCAAAAAATATCTTGCTCCATTATAAGTTGGGACTTTATAAGGACCCCAAATATCAACATGTAACAAATCAAACCTGGAATTGGTAAAAGTATGACTTCGAGTAAAAGCAAATCTATGTTGTTTTGCACAAGGACAAACAACACAAGTATATGAATTATTTTGTAACTCTATACTACTTATGTGGGACAAAACATCAAAAGATGCATGACCCAACCTATCATGCCATTTATCGACAGTTTGGGAATTCAAAGTACTGCTAAAACACAATTGATGACATTTTGTGATTTCAGCTGTAGAAAAGGAACTTTTATCCAGTAAGTAAAGACCATCAACCATCCACCCCACAGCCATAACTTCACGAGTTTCCTTATCCTGTAGACAACAATAAGTTTGTTGAAAATTCACTTCAATATTGAATTGCTTGAGTAATGCTCCCACAGATAACAAATTGTAATTGAAATCCGGAACATATAAAACCCCTTGTAACTGAAATTTGTTGGATAAAGGTACCGTACCAACTGTATTAATCAATTTAACAGTACCAGTTGGTAACACTATTTGCTGTGGCATCCGTAACACTGTGAAATCAGAGAACCATTTCTTTGTTGGACTCATATGTGTGGTTGCACCACTATCGAGAATCCAACAATGTGCCAAATCAGAAACAAATTTAGTGTTGAGGTTATTCTTACCAGAGAACCCCGCAAATGTTGTGAAGTCCGGATTCTGTATTGGTGAATCTGAAATTGCAGCACCCTTGCATTTGAAAGCTTTGTACATTTCTTACACCATATAAGTCATTTGCTGCTGGTTAAAAATCTCAGATTGAACTTCTGGATTAGTAGAAGAAGTCATTTGTGTTGATTGTTTCGAAGGTTCACCTCCTGCATAAACTGCATTAGCTTTATTGAATTTTGAATTAGTTGTGGTTTGTTGTGATTTTGGACCTTTGTACCAATCAGGATATCCAATGATCTTGAAACAATTTGCTTTGGTGTGGCCAGTTCCTTTGCAATGTTCACACTTTAGATTTGCCTTCTCCGCCTTTAATTCAGTATAAGTCTTTTTTCCCTTTCCTTTGGTACTCTGCTTTTCTGCCTGAACAAAATGAGCAAAATCCATTGTGTGTGTTACAGCAGTCACTTCCTGTTGTTTTTCCACTTTCAACAACATTGAGTATGCCTTATTAATGATGGGAAGTGGATCCATTAACAATATTTGGTTTTTGACATGTTCATGAGTCTCATTAAGTCCCATGAGAAATTGCATCAACCTCACTTCTTCTCTCTGATCTGCCACTCTCTGGAACGCATTACATACATAATTTCGTGCAAATCCACACTGACAACTCGGCATTGGAGATAAGAAACTCAACTCATCCCATAACTTCTTTAGTTTATTGTAGTATTGCATAATTGGCAAGTTTCCTTGGATTTGTAAACCAATTTCTCTCTGTATTTGATAAAGCATTGGTCCATTACTTCCTCCAAATCTATGCTCCAAATCTAACCATAACTCTCTTGAAGTAGATGCATATTGAAATCCTTCAGCTACATCTTTGGTCATGCTATTAATCAACCAAGATGTCACCAAGCAATCTGCCTTTAACCACTACATATAGCCAGGAGATCCTTCTTCTGGAACCATGGTATCTTTAACACATAATCGCTTTTCTCTTTGACACAAAGTGCCCTAATCATTGCCTTTCTCCAAGCAATGTAATTATTCCCATTCAATTGCAGGTTAACAATATTTGCCCCTGGATTATCAGTCAATTGCATCTGAATCAAATTAGGAAATGATGTGAAATTATTCATATCATGATAGTTTGGATCTATTCCTCTCTGGCGCTGGAAATCTCGATCTGAAACTGGATCTGCAGATTGCGCATCACTTCCTTCTCCTTCTTCAGTCGCTTCGTCGAGAAAGGATTCTCCCTGTGGAACCTCAGTTACTTTTCTCCTCTGTTTACGCGCCATCATTGTCTCCGGGAGAGCACCTACTGCTCTGATACCATATGGAACGATGAGAACGAAGAGTAAAGTTTTTCTTTTATTTAAGAATTGATTGAATTACTTTATAGATAGTGTACAACTCTTATATAAGAGTATAAGGCCCATAAAAGTAAGATGAAAATGGAGGCCCAATAACTTTCCTATTCCCGCCCATTCATAAGCAATTGTAACTAACTATCACAAACCAAGAAACTAAAAAATAATCCTGGAAATTACAACAAAAAATAAATTCTATATATTCATTAATTGACACACTAATTGAGTTTATTTTAACTAACTAACCCCTTTCAATACTAATCGAAACTAGTATGATCCGGTGAGTTAGTAAAATAAACTCAATTAATATGCTAACATCCGCCTCTACTGGTGACGTTGCTCCATTAAGTTTTGCATTCTTTGCCGCAACGAAACGCCCTTGATCATCACGAATAAGTGCTCCAAAGCCGACGATCTATCCATTTGCAAAGAATTCGGCGTCTACGTTACATTTGAGCTTCCCATTAGGCAGGGCACACCACCGTACCGGACAAGTTACCTATGCCTAGATTTAATTATGTAGAAATAAAAAATAATTTAAAGTACTTTATGAAAGAAAATCAAAGTACAAGGTAGAGTGCAAGTAATAACTTTTGTATCATAAAATTGGGATGTATAAAGTCAGAGTCCTGCTTTATTGACAATTGGTAAGGCACCATGTAGTGCAGTCTAAAGCAACCATGATTCTCAATTTTTGATTCATAATTATCACTTTATTTTGCTTTTTGAGCAAGATGGTTGACCCTTTTGATTTAAGCAAAGATGATCGTATTATATTCTTGTATGAACAGAAAAAAGGAGTTTTTCTTAATTATTTCCTAATAAAATAAAGTGAAAAAGGTTGCAGTTGCACACTACTTCTCAAACAATAATTGAAGAGAAGTCAGCCACTAATTTGCGGCCCAAAAGGCAAATACCTTTTCCAAGCTTCTTCATCTTTCCCATTTTAAACTTAATATGATGCATTCATAAAAAGGGGAAAAATCATAAGGCAATGCTCAATATTATTTAGAATAAAATTATGTGCCTATGATTAATAGAATAATTTTGTTTTGTTGTGATTACATGATTATAGAATTTAATTTTACATTAGTTACATAAATTAGAGATAATTATAGATATTCTGATTACAATTAATTTCGATGGTTAAGGGTTTTAAGTTGATTAAGTCATAAATCCCTTGTTTAAATTGTAGTATGCACAGTTTATTTTTAATTTGGAGATAGTACACTTGAAATCATCAAACCCATTTATTAGATTAATTGAAAAAAAAAAAAAGGTAATTAGCATTATTTGTTAAAGAAAACACCTACAATAAATAAGGAAAGATTTTAAGCAAACACAAAATGTCAACCGAAACATTATACAAGCATCAAGTTTTATCTCATCTTAATTATATATTTTTGTTTTAGTTATTACCACATTAGTTTGTTCATTCAGTTAAACCGGTTTATTTTTATTTTTAATTAATAGTGTAATATTTGGTGTTGGTGATTTTCTAATATTGGACCTCTCAGTAAAGCATAAATGGATATACATATTGATCATACTATATAATATAAATGGCATGCATTCATGTGCATGATATCTTTATAATCATGCCATTGGATTTACATCAATATAAAAAATAATTATATGATTACGATAAACTTCTTTTCATACTTATTGATTGAATAATGACATGTGCGTAGTATCGTGTCCAATCTCATCATGCTGTAAACATTTGAGCCAAAATAATTTCATAAGTTGGTTCCAGACAAAGAAAACGAATACAAATCCAAAAGTTGGTTGTGTAAAATTGGTCCTACATCCAAATTTGTTCTTCAAACCCGTCAAAATCAGAAGGAAAATATCCAGCTGCCTGCCACTGTGACTCATACAAGTATATCTCTGCAAAAATCTGTTTTCTCCCTACTCTTCTCTCTCCTCCTCCTCCATTTTCCCCGTCTGCCATTAGATCAATACACCACAACTATGTCATCAGTCACCATTGGACCTATTCTCCGCTATTACCGGGGAGATAAACCTTTGCTCCGTTCTCCAACGAAGACCCTCAGACCTTCCTCTTTCAATTTGATCTCTCCTAAGCTTTTCTCCAATGGCGCAATCAGTATCTACAGTTCCATGCCTCCTTTTCGACCTTATACTATTCGAGCTTCCTCCTCCCGTACTGCTTTGGTCGAAACTTCTGAATCCACTGATTTCTCCATCAAGCAGACCTTTCCTCTTGCGCGGACTCAAACGGTTTCCACTTCCTTTGCTACTTTCTATACGTATTGGTTTGTTTGTATATGCATATGCTCATGAACATATTATTTTATAGTTGTGTATCTTTGCTGATACACTCCTAGTTGTTCTATTTGGTTTGTGGAAACGAAATTTGATTTTGCTCGTTTGCCGCTGAGAAAAAGCACTGGCAATTTGAAACTAAAGATTCTTGTACTTGTTTTGTTTCCCTGATGAATGGAGCCTTTTTGTGAGTGGTTTCACATCTATGAATCATACTGATCGGATTAGTTCAGCTGCCTGCTTCAGTTGATTTATACTAAAGTGACATTTCCAAGACTAAATTTTTTTTTTCCGAGCTCTAATATGCTGTTGATCTTCATTTCTTTTGCTTCCGATTTTAGGTTGAGGGGAAGATTTTCATAAGATTAGACGACTTGAAGGATCAGCGATGTTGGCAGCTCACTGTAGGTTGTAGCCTTCCAGGGAAATGGCTTCTTCATTGGGGAGTTTCTTACATGGATGATGTTGGCAGGTTAACTTAATTGCGATTGATAATTTCCTTGATTATAGTTTCATTTTGAAATTTAATTTCATAAAGTATGTAAAATGCTTGTTTAGTTATTCAGTTTTGTTCTTTGTCTTGTGTGTGAATTCTTATTCTGTGATTTCTGTAGTAATGCAATCTTTCAAATGCTGCAGCGAATGGGATCAACCTCCTAAGAATATGAGACCCCCTGGTTCTGTATCTATAAAGGTGATGATCCTGGCTTCTACTGTTGTGAGTATTCAGCCAGTTTTACATTTAAGGTACAAGTACTGAGCATAACATGCTTTTCAGGACTATGCTGTAGAGACACCACTGAAGAAATCATCTGAGGGAGATACCTTTCATGAAGTGAAGATTAATTTAGATCCCAAAAGTTCAATTGCAGCAATAAACTTTGTTTTGAAGGTTTTGATATTCAAAACTCAATATTGAAACTTGCTAATTATATGTTTAAACATACATACGTACACATTATGTGTGAATGAATATATGTATATATCTTCACAATATGTTTCTTTTTCTCTTATTTCCAATTTTGGGGTGATTGTGATGTTACAGGATGAAGAAACTGGAGCTTGGTATCAGCATAGGGGAAGGGATTTTAAGGTGCCTCTGGTCAATTACCTTAGTGATGATTGCAATGTACTTGGAGCAAAGAGAGGCTTCAATATATGGCCAGGTTCTAGAAATCATTACTTAATGTAGTGCCCATCTTTAAGAATATTTTTAATTCTATTTCTGTGACTGCATGGTTTGAACAAAACCTTTATTTCTAAGCTTAATAACTTAATCAAATTGATTATATTAGGAGGTCCAACTATTTTTCATGACCGTGAAGTTTATTGAAAAGAAAATGGAAAGCCGGTGCCCAAATGGTGAACAAAGTTGGTATAGGTAGATGTGGTCAATGGCTTTAAATTTTGAATTGGATAGTGTGAGGTTTTGCTTTCATTTCCTTCATTATAGTGCAATCTGGCTTATATCTTTGGTAGTTATTCACAATGCAATTTAATCCTTGTCAATGTTCCTTTTTTAAGTTCTATAAGAGATTTGCTGAATGTTGGGTGTAAAATTACTAATATGGAAACAGAATCTCTCGTGGCCTAGTTGTAGTGTAAGTTATAGATCGAACTTCTGATTACTTTTACCCATTGGTGAATAAATGGGTCACAACTGGTGTGGTTTATATTTCTTTTGCTCTTCTCGTCTTCATTTCTTTTTTACTTATCATCTGATAGCTTCTGCTTTCCCTCAATCCTAGGGGCCTTTCTCTCCAACATACTTATCAAAGAAGATGCTTTGCCTTCAGAAGATCAAGATATCAGTGGAGAATTGGAAGATGCTAAACAAAAAAACAGTCAGCTACAAGGATTTTATGAAGAGCTCTCCATTTCTAAAGAAGTTGCTATTCAAAACTCAATCACTGTTTCAGTAACAAAATGCCCTAAGACAGCGAAGAATCTTGTTTCCTTAGAAACTGATCTTCCTGGAGAAGTTGTTGTTCACTGGGGAGTTTGCAGAGATGACGCCAAAAATTGGGAAATTCCAGCTGGCTCATATCCAGCAGAAACAACTGAGTTCAAGAACAAAGCTCTGAGGACTCGACTAAAGGTTTGAACTCACCATTGAAATGAACTTAAATCTTGTAAATGAAGTCAAGAAAACTTGGATACTGACTGAAAGTCATTTCTGGATTCCGCTGACTTTATTTCTAATCCTCAAGGAAACCATTAAGTTCTAAGCTAAGATTAATCAAAATTGCTTCGCAACTTTCTTCCCTTTCTTTTATGTTTTAAACAATGTCAAACAAAAATTTAATTGTTCTACCCTGTCATAACTCATAAAACTGCAAAATTTGTTCAGATGTTGCTTGAACAATTACTATGAATGCTTTCAATTCTATGATCCTTTTCCTTTTTTTATGAAGCCTAGGTCGTACTGTTATAGGTTTGAACCTGCAGTAGATGGAATATTGCAGAGGATGTATTTCTCAATCACTAGATATAGATCCGCTAATGAATTGTTGTTGTTAGTAAGAAAACACTCTGCTATATGTGTGAAGGATGAATTTTGCTGTTGGTTGTTCTTCTCCCTTCAAGGTGCTTTTCTGAAAGATTGGGATATATTGGTGTTAGTTGTGCTATTTATTGAAAAAAAATATTTACAATTTTTCATTTTATTCAGTGCCTTTATTTTATTCGTTTTTTAACATTTTAACATAACCAATGAAATCAGTGAGAATTTTAGCCAATCTAGTAGTTATTGAAAAAGAACTTTTATTTCTAAATTATACCGCTACTTATATTTGTAGAAGTTATATAGTGATTTCTCTATTCATTTAGATACTAGTTTCCCACAAAAGGAAAATATTGATTATATCTTTTTTTTTTTTTTTATTGGAAAGAAATTGAAACCATATTTCTATTGGAAGAATTGGAAAAAATTGAAACAACGGCTGGACTCTTTTTTTGGGAGGGGGGTGGGAGGAGGGGGAGGTCATTTTGACACTTTTTTTGTGTGTGTGTGTGTGCGTGTAAAACTATGCTCTTCTAGTGCCCGGATGTGCTTAGAAGAGTTTGACAAGTCTGCATAACTATACATTCCACTAACCTTTGTGGTTGGGTTGAAAGCTTGTTTTGAATGTAATCATTTTAAGGTATCTTCTCATTCCACCTATGTGCTTTTTTTTCCCCGCTAAATCTCAGTGCACTTTATAGCCTTAAATTAAGAATGGTTTTTAATCAATCTGCTTTGAGATCGTGTTTTTAATTTGTTCATTTATACAACTTCTGCAGCCAAAAGATGGTGGAAATGGATGTTCAGGATTATTTACTTTAGATGAAGAATATGTTGGCTTTCTTTATGTATTGAAGTTAAGTGACAACACTTGGTTAAAATGTAAGGAAAATGACTTCTATATCCCCCTTTCTAGTTCAAGCATTTTGCATGCTCAACCTCGCCTTGAACAATCCAAAGGTGCGCTAGCATCAGGAATGTCTATGGAAGAAAATCAAGAACGTACTGCATATGCTGATGGCATACTAAATGAGATACGAAGCTTAGTCAGTGGCTTTTCTTCTCAGAAGGGTCAGCAGACAAAAACAAAAGAAGTACAGGAAAGCATTCTTCAAGAAATTGAGAAGTTAGCTGCTGAGGCCTACAGTATGTTCAGAAGTACAGTTCCTTCTTTCAAAGAGGAAACAGTTTCAGAACCTGAAGCCGAGAGCAAGACTCCTGTCAAAATTTGCTCAGGGACAGGTACAGGTCATGAAATATTGCTCCAAGGCTTTAACTGGGAATCGCATAAGTCTGGACGATGGTATATGGAACTGAAAGAAAAAGCTAAAGAAATATCTTCGATTGGATTCACTGTGATTTGGTTGCCACCACCAACAGAATCTGTATCACCTGAAGGATACATGCCCAAGGATTTGTATAATTTGAATTCCAGGTACTTGGTATCAGTGCATTTTAGCTCGAGGTTATTAGAAACAGATGATGATGGTTATTTATGGTATATATATATATATATATATACACATGGATTTTCATAGAAACAGATACAAGCCAAGACAATCAATGATATTTAGATATACCCTGAAACTCTCTTCGTGTTTTTTTTTATTTTTATTTTTTTATTTGTTCATCATAACGCAATGGCTATCTTTTAAGAAAAAAATATCATATGGCTTATGAATATGACGTATGTTTTATGCACTTGACAACAAGCAGACTAGTTTTGTTCATAAAATTTTATCCTTTATCAGTCACTGCACATGATTATAGGTCTTGTTTAAAGTGACTTCATGCACTTATTTCTTTCTACATGTGAATGATAAGGTACATTGTGATAGCCTTTGGTATGTATAATCAGGTATGGAAATATTGATGAGCTCAAGCATCTTGTAAGGAGTCTGCATGAAGTGGGTGTTAAAGTTCTTGGAGATGCTGTCTTGAATCACCGTTGTGCACACTATAAGAATCAAAATGGTGTATGGAATATATTTGGTGGTCGCTTAAATTGGGATGATCGGGCTGTTGTTGCAGATGATCCACATTTCCAGGTACCTGAACATACGATTCCCAAAATTTGGCATCATTTGTTTTTCTGATTCATAATCAAGTAGCTTACATGGTTATTGACTTTTTAGAATTACATGTCATGATGTTGGGGCCATGGTAGTGCTGCTATGATCTTTTATCTTTATGAAAACAGCCTGTTAGTGCCTGTCATTGTACTTCTACTGCTTAATTGGACAAAGGAGGGAGTGATTACATTGACATATTACTGCTTGTTATATGATACATATATAAACGTATATGTGCAATTAAATTTATGCTACTTGCTTAATCCCTGCTCGTTTGAATTGTCATAATCTTGTGTGCATCTTGTCCACTCTTAATTTTCTGAGAAAGCTCATAATATTTTCATAACAAACATCTATTTGAGCCTTTGGTCTTCAAGTGATTCATTTATAATGCTTACAAGAATTACTGCTTGTTTAATTCAATGTTATGGTAAATTACCTTGGTGCAGTCTTGCATCCACATAATGGGATAAGATAAATAAAGACTCACTACATCGAATAGCTCATTGTTCTCTGAAGCTTATTTTCAGTATATGGATTGTATGCTGACATGAGTTTCATTTCCACAGTTGTCATTGTAATGGCAAGATTATTGTAATAGAATAAGAATGTAGCTGCTCTAATATTCTTTTTTTTACCAAAACAAAAATTTTATTTTTGTAGCCTTAGAATGGGAACTTTTTGTCAGCTTTTAGAGAACTAAAACAGAAAAATATTTGAGCAGAATAAAAGGAATAAGAGTTTTTAGATCAATCTGATATATATTTCATTGCTACATTGCATAATTTCAATGACAGAATACCCTCTTATATAGAGAGTTGAAGGTAATGGCAGCCATATTTTGCTACCTAAAGAAGTATGAGTTTATCTAGTGATGATTTTTTCCACTAATATAGAAATCTAGACTTCTGCAGCCTTTCTGCTACAATCAATCTCTGAATTTTCTGGTTTTTATCAAAAGTGTCAATAGCTTGGAAGAAAGATCTTTGATTAATTCTCCATCTTTGAGCTTGAGCATCTCAAACTCTGATAGCAATGGGGTTGAACCCACAAAGGACCTGGGCCCAGTTGTTGCTCAACTAACCCATGGGCCTAGAATTTGGCACGTTTATGAGAGGAGAAAGGGAGGACACATGTAGACAGATTAGTGGCATGTTTATGTGCGTGCTGTGCAAGGAATTGCTGTTTGTCTTCTTTTGGATCTGTTGCTTTTAAATAACCTTTTGTGTGTACGGTAGGGGGTCTTTTGCATGGATGGGCAAACAGATAAGCAGGCTTTTCTAATATCAAATCCAGATTGACATGAAGAACTTATTTTAAAACAATATGGAACTTTTTTTTATCAAAAAAAAAAAGAAAAGGAACTTTACAATTGTAATAACAAAAGAAAAGATGGAGGGATTGTGGGAGAACTGTATATATACTTCCTTGAGAATCTAGTCAATTTATACAGGCCTAGGAAAACTAATAAGGAAATGAAATTAAGACTAAATCCTTATGATTACCCTATAATTCCTCTATTTACAATTGTTACAGCTAGCTAAGATAATTACACCATATAATTTTGTCACATTCCCCCTTAAGCTGGAGCATAGATATTAATCATGCTCAGCCTGGTACAAATATAATTGATCCGATTCCCTGACAAGGCTTTGGTAAACACATCTGCCAATTGGTTCCCTGTCTTAATGTACGGAGTCGAGATTGTACCATCCTCTAGCTTTTCAGGAGTAAAATGACAATCGACTTCTATATGCTTGGTTCTTTCATGGAACACAGGATTATGGGCGATATAGATAGCAGCTTCATTGTCACACCACAACTTCATTGGTTTTTTTATCTAAGGAAAGCCGATTTGACCAAGTAAATGACGTGGCTATAAGAGTTGACATGTGGTTTGTGCCATAGCTCTGTATTCAGGATTCAAATTCTGCACATGATTGGGATACCACATTTTGTTTCTCACTTTTCCAAGACAAGATTGCCTCCGACAAACACACAATAACCATTGGTGTTATGTATGTCTATAAGATCTCTTGCATAATTATAATCTCTGAAGCCTTCCACTGTGTGGTGACCTTGACCACGTCCTACAGCACCTTTTAGATATCGCAAAATATGACAAACAACATCCCAATGTAATGTTTTAGGAGATGACATGAACCGACTTACAACACTAACTGAAAAGGCAATATCAGGGCGAGTTATGTTAAGATAGTTCTACTTTCCCACCCAGGGTTCTCAAGCAATTTTCCATCTTCAGCTTTTAACTTCACATTCGGGATCATGGGTGCATCACAAGTCTTTGCCTCAATTAAATCAACAACTTTCAACAAATCTAGGCAATACTTCCTTTTTGATACAGGTAGGTTCCGTTACGACTACGAGAGACTTCAATTCCTAGGCAGTATTTCAATGGTCCTAGATCCTTTGTCTGAAACCGAGTCTCAAGTAATGCTTTCAACTTCTTGAGTCCAGCTTCTATCACTTCTAATAATAACTATATCATCTACATACACAACTAGTAAAATGCACCTAGAACTAGATGATGTAAAGAAAGCTGAGTGATCATATGCACTTCTTCGGAAGCCAAATTCAACCACAACTTCACTAAGTTTCCTGAACCAGGCATGAGGAGATTGCTTCAAGCCATACATAGACTTCTTTACCCTGCATACTTTTCCTAGTGGTTGCTCTATGTAAACTTCTTCACCTAAATCTCCATGTAAGAAAACATTCTTAACATCAAGTTGATGAAGTGGCCAACTGTAATTAGCAGCCAATGAGATGAACAATCGGATAGAAGAAAGTTTTGCTACTGGAGAAAAGGTCTCGAAGTAGTCATATGTCTGAGCATAACCCTTAGCAACCAAGCTAGATCTTAATCAAATAATAGAACCATCTAGATTCATTTTAATAGTAAACACCCACTTGCAACCAATGGCTTGTTTGTGCAGACGAAGAGGCATAAGATCCCAAGTATTGTTATGCTCCAGTGCCATCATTTCTTCTTTCATTGCCATTTGCCAACCATCAAGAGCCAATGCTTCTGCAAGAGATGTGGGAACAATAACTAAGGAAGCTACAAAAGACTTGGAGGAGGGTGAAATGGGGTAAGTACATGTGCGTTTACCTTTGCAAAGAGCAATTGGAAGGTCAAGCCTATCATCATTAGCAATGGGAGAATATGGAGATGAAGGAAGAGGTGTAGGGGCCATATCTTGACTAATAGGAGAAGGCTCAAGAGACTCTCGCGCAAGCCGAGAATAAACCTGACCAATAGGTCGACAAGGAGTAGAAACAACTTGTTCATTTCGAGGAGTAGAAACTACATTTCTTACTATATAAATGAGAAATTCATCCTCTAGGTCACTCGAAGGAGAAGGAGAAGACACAACGGCAGCACAGAAAGCTATATTTTCAAAAAATGTAACATTAGTAGACACTAGATAACAACCCAAAGAAGGAGAATAACAACAATAACTTTTTTGGTGACAAGGGCAACCCAAAAGCACACATTTAACAGCTCTAGGATCGAGTTTTGAAGAGGTCTCGTATCTTGAACAAAGCAAGTATACCTAAAGACTCTAAGAGCAAGTGGGACAATTTTTGTGAAGGAAAAAGAAGAGAATAAGGTATCTCACCTTTAAGGACAGAGGAAGGCGTACGATTAATCAAGAAATAAGCAGTAGAAACAACACCAACCCAGAATTCTTTAGAAACCTGCATATGAAACATAAGAGCTCGAGCAACTTCTAGCACGTGACGATTCTTTCGCTCAGCGACCCCATTTTGTTGTGGAGTGGCAATACAACAAGACCAACGAATGAGACCATGTTGTGAGAGATAGTTAGTAAAGGAAGATGAAAGATATTCTTTAGCTTTATCACTTTGCAAGATGTACACAAGTTTATCAGATTGACTTCGAATTTCAGCATGTAAAGCACCAAAAATGGAAATAGTTTTGAATGATTTATCGTAGAATGTAACTAAGTAACTCGATAATGATCGTTAATAAAGGGCACAAAATAGCGAAAACCAACAAAATAGGACAGGGAACCTATATATCAGATTGTGTCAAAGAAAAAGGAACATCAACCCGTTTACTAATTCTTTGAGGATAAGACTCTTTGGTTTTTTGCTAATTGACATGATTAACATTTAACTTAAGACTCATTTTTAAGAATTGGATCAAATTGTTGTAAGATTTTAAGAGGTGGGTGACCAAAACGATAATAAAGTTGAAGAAGAGACGAAGACTTACTAGCACATACCATTGATTTCGGTACAGTTAAAGTAGAATCAAGAACATACGAACCATCCTTCATAAACCCCCTACCAATTATCTGCTTCGTCTCAAGATCTTGAAAAATACAATGATTAGGGAAGAAAAGAACACACCAATTTAGATCTTTGGTAAGTTTACTAATTGATAACATATTAAAAGGGAATTGGGATATCCATAAAACTGAGAATAAGGGAATTATAAGGTTTGGTTGTGCTATCCCCGCACCAATTATAGAAGCCGTACATCCATTAGCACCATTTGCAATGATGTCAACGTATAAGATTTACCTGTCATATGATCTGTGGCTCTGGAGTCGGTAACCCAACTATAAGATGTTGAAAGATAAGCCACTGGATTATTAGCTAGCGTTGATATTGATTGTGACATTGTTTTTGCTGAACCAAACACAATGAAACACCAAAGCTATTTTCAAAATACGCAGCAACCAAAAGATACCCAACCATCAAGTGAATTATCAAATCAAAGATAATCACAAGAATGCTGACCCAACCAGCCAAACAACTATCACAACAAGTAGAGGACGGAGGATAGACAACCTCAGTAGCAGGGAAACATGTACAAACAGTAATCTGCCCAACCATGACCAGAAGCAGACTAGCAAAATCACCAACCTGACTGGAAAGATGAACCGAAAATGCAAAGACGAAGTCGCCGTAAAAATTTGGCCATCGGAGGAGGCTCCATGTGCTCTCACGCACCGGCGAGTGGTCGGAGCATCCGGAAAGTGGTGGCGCATATGGCTCAAGCTTTAGGATTCTAGTCCCCAGATTTAGGGATGTGCCGATTGGCGGCAGCACTTTCTGGTTAGGGGGACGGTGAGACAAAGCAAAGTTTCCAAGAAGGGTAGTCAAAGAAACCCTAGGACTAACTGAGTAACTCTACTAGGGAAAAAAAAATCACAAAAGCTCAAAATGTGTAGGCTCTGATACCATGTAATAACAGAAGAAAAGATGGAGGGATTGTGGAAGAATTGTATATCTACTTCATTGAGAAACCGGTCAATTTATACAGGCCTAGGGAAACTAATAAGGGAATGAAATTAAGACTAAATCCCTATGATTACTCCTATAATTCCTCTATTTGCAACTGTTACAGCTAGCTAAGATATTTACACATTATACAATTCTGTAACAACAATCAACAAAATCATGCAATTTGCTTAAATGGAAAATACTATTATACTGATTGATCTCTGCGAAGCTGCACATGCTTGCATGATTGAAAATCTGCTTTTGCTAAGTATTTTGTGTAAATGTCTGTGGGCTTGCAGCTTTTGGTAATTATGTCGCATATACTGCCTACTACATATGTTGTGTGATAATAATGATTGTTTCTGTATTGCAGGGTAGGGGCAACAAGAGTAGTGGAGATTGTTTTCATGCTGCCCCAAACATTGATCATTCTCAAGATTTTGTTAGGAAGGATCTCAAAGAATGGTTATGCTGGCTAAGGTTATTTTGCTTCCTTCTAATCGGTAGTACCATTTATTATCATGATTACATTTTCTGTCATGCAGTCTTAACTGTTTTAGATCAGTTATAAACCGGAAAGTATATGCCTGGATTATGAATGATATCCTGTGTGAAAAGATCCACTGCGTATTGATGTTTGACAATAGGTTACTTTACATCATATCTCTGTCCATGCCAACAGGTCTGTTAGTTCTAAGTGTTTAATCATACAGTGTGCACCCTAACTAGTATAATTATCAGCTTATCTGCCATAATGGTCATGTTGTTCTGAGAGGGCACTGAATTTGTTTCATTGATAAAATCTTTGTGTAAAAAACATGCATTAATTCTTTGCTAAATTGCTAGCCTTGTATCACTTACAAATGTTACTGCTAACTTTTCTGGTCATATCTGATACACAGGGACGAAATTGGATATGATGGATGGAGGCTTGATTTTGTTAGAGGATTTTGGGGTGGTTATGTGAAGGACTACATGGATGCAAGTGAACCTTATTTTGCTGTTGGTGAGTACTGGGATTCCCTTAATTATACATATGGTGAAATGGATCACAATCAAGATGCACATCGGCAGAGAATTATTGATTGGATCAATGCTACAAGTGGAACTGCTGGTGCATTTGACGTCACAACAAAAGGGATTCTTCACGCAGTAAGTGCTCGCCTCAATCACCATCTTAAAACTACTTTTATACCATGGATTACCTTAGAAAGGGCATGCCTTTGCAGATCCAAGGGACGCAAGCATTTGGTTAATATTCAACTTACTTATGCATTGTGCTTGGACCTCTGTTATCACTATTTTATTACTTATAATTTGAAATGGAATAGCTTATTTACTTTTCTTCACACACATGCACTTGTGTATTTTTTTTTTTTTATTTTGTTTGTTTCCATCATGTTGTGGATGAATAGTAGAAGAAGAGTAGGATAATCTAATTATACTTCCTCAACGAGTGGAGTGAAGAAAAAGGATCAGTATAGAAAGGGTTTGGATTTAGAATTAGTGAATTTTGTTGGCTTCTCCTTGGTTATTTATTAAGTGCAGGGTGCCAAATTTTAAGCCTAATGGATAAATATTTTCCTTTTCATTTGTAATTACTAATAACTGCTTCAGTGTGTGGAGTGTTGCATAAAAAAATGTTGATGATGCATATATATCATTATGTGAAGTACCTTTGCCAATGTTTATCTTCTGAAATTTGGGTTCATGGCATTGTTCAACCACGAAGCACCATAAGATTATGCAGATGAAACCTAAATTTATTTTGCTGTTGTACAAGCTCTTTTCCCTTTAGTTTCATTACATTAGTTCTTTATAGACTTTAAAATGTATAATTTCTATTCACAGCTTATAATGACTTTGTATAGGCTCTGGATAGGTGTGAATATTGGCGATTATCGGACCAGAAAGGAAAGCCTCCTGGAGTCGTGGGGTGGTGGCCTTCCCGTGCCGTTACCTTCATTGAGAATCATGATACTGGTTCTACTCAGGTTTAAAATTCTTATGATTCTTACATTGTTTGTGAAATTCTGGTGAGAAAGAATTGATGAGACTGACTGTAAGAGAAATTATCCCACTACTAAACACTGCGAAAATTGATTTTCTCCTTTCTTGGTACTGTTATGTTAGATTGTCTCTTCTATACGAGCCAACATAACAGTTATTTTCATATAGAGGCTGTGTTTATTAGGAGAGAGAGTAAAATCTTGAACTGGTGCTGCTGTCACTGATTGATGTTGTAACTTTCTTGCTGACTAATTCGTATTCTTTCTTCTGCAGGGTCATTGGAGATTTCCTAATGGAAAGGAAATGCAAGGATATGCCTACATCCTGACCCATCCAGGGACACCAACTGTGTTTTATGACCACCTCTTCTCTCATTATCGATCTGAAATTGCATCTCTAATCTCTATAAGAAACCGGAACAAAATTCACTGCCGGAGCACAGTAAGCATTATATAGGGAAGAAATCTTTATTTTTAATTAACATTGTGGAGATGATAGTACGGCTCAGTTTATTCTTATTTAGCAAATTGAACAATGTAGGAATCAAATTACTTCCCTCAAGGATTCCCCATCTGTGATAGGTTTTGCATTTTTTTTTTTTTTTAATATTTCCAACCAAAAAGAAAAAAAAAAGGTTCAAAGTTCCACACTTCATCACTGTATGCCACTTGGAGAGTAATGTGTTTTCATACTTCTAATGATTCTTTCTACTACGAAATACAAGCCAACTCTCATGATTTATTGACTTATATGTGACGTTTGCTTGTTTTAAGGTGGTAATAACAAAGGCAGAAAGAGAAGTGTATGCAGCCATCATCGAAGAGAAAGTGGCAATGAAAATTGGACCAGGTCATTATGAACCCCCAAGTGGACCTCAAAGATGGTCTGTGGCACTCGAGGGAAAAGATTACAAGGTCTGGGAAGCATCGTAATGCCATTTATTTTATTTCAATTTACAGCATATAGGTACATATATAGTGTCGACATCGCAATACCCATTCTATTTATCAAGCATATACAAGGAGGTTGGAAAACAATGGTCTACTTGTCAGAAATGGTGTGGCCATGCCCTCTAGTCGAGGTTGCTCCTCTGGTTCCATTCTTGAAATCCCATCCAGTCACTTATAGAGCTACATAACTGAGGTAAAAGCTGAGGCTAGAGTGCAATGTGGGCAATTAGCAATTGTGAAAGTTAAGAGAAGTATTGGACCTGGAAAACTAGGCACCACTACACTGTATATGGTCATTAATAATACACTCATATTGTTGTAACATTATTGAAATAAAGCTGGTGCTGGAGGGATGTCATGATATTTTACCATGATATAAACTCATTCATGTCTACGATGCTACATCTATGATTGTCAGAAATAATCGAACTTCTTCGAGTATATTCAAAATTTTCCTTGTACTTAATTTTTGCCTGGTTCCTGCGGAAGCTTGCCTACTAGTGCCTGCTGACATGTTATTAGACCTAGATGATATTATCATTTGAATCCAATTTATACTTAAACAGCATTAGATGGGTATCAGGCCTAGATGGTTATCATTTTGAATCCGAATTATGCTTAGACAACATTAACTGGTATCTTGTGTGAAAATATTTTCTCTTCGCAACATTCCCTGTAAATTCAGCTTTTGAATTCTTAAATAGCAATTGAATAGGTTTGCGCGTACTGCAATGTTGAACTATGACAAGACTATATAGTCAGTTATGTTGATCTATTTTATATGGTTTTTAATGCAACCAAAACTGTATGTCATAATTGGATTAACGGTACTCGGATAAGTCGATTGCAAGATAAGTCGATTGCAAGATTCTTGAAATGGTTAATGGTAAAGCTGTATGATGTGGTTTGTGACAGCATTGAGAATTCTATGTCATGTTTGTTGTACAGTCATCAATTGCCTCGGGCAAAAAAGCTATTTAAGGCAGCTCGGTAGTTGCAATCTTCACAGGATCTACAAGCAGCAGAGATCATTTCAGAGTCTGATCCAAGCAGGAATAGTGCACCATGTTGTATTTCTGGTTTGTTTTGTATGATTATTAAGAAGGTGTTCGTCTCTCAATTTGATAAAATCACATCAAGCAACCATATTTATTGTAATTGTGAAGCAAGTTCAATAGGAGTCTACACTCTACACACAATCGATTCGACTGACGGAGCTCTCTCATACATACATATATATGTATATGCAGCATCAGTTATTAAGATTGTACCAAAAACAGATGATGTAAAATTGAGTTAATCATCCCATAGCAAACTTTTGAGTCCAGCTTCGAGCAGTAGATTCATACT
The DNA here is from genome assembly GCA_039660915.1 of Euphorbia tirucalli. Classification (NCBI taxonomy): domain Eukaryota; kingdom Viridiplantae; phylum Streptophyta; class Magnoliopsida; order Malpighiales; family Euphorbiaceae; genus Euphorbia; species Euphorbia tirucalli. Next base: position 22,454,297 of record CM077636.1, on the reverse strand, counting down.
TGAATTTATCGGTCTTACACATATGTGCTATCTCAGGAACCAGAGGATCATCCGGGTTTGGATCTGTAAGCAGCGAACATATCGAAAGCAACACCTTAGAAATGGTAAGTGCAGGACTCCATTGTTCCTTAAGTATGTCGAGGCAGATATTTCCATTGCTGTTGATGTTGGGATGGAAAACCTTTGTTCTGAAGGCAACCTGTAATGCAAAAACCCCTTTTACAAAAATTCCGAAAAAAGCAACAAAAACACGAGTTTGAAGGGATAGTTTCTGTACCTTAGGAGGTTTGAAAGGATAGTCAGGTGGGAAATGAATAGTTACAAGGAAAACACCACCAGCATATGGACTATCATTCGGACCGATAATCGTAGCTTGCCAATGGAACATATCCTCGGCAACAGGCCCTGAAATTATGCATATGACATCTCATAGACTTAGAAGCAACAACTATATGAACCAAGTTATGTGTATATATATATATATATATATATATATATATATATATATATATATATATTGTTTTAATTTACCTGCACTGCATGAAGTTGGAGGATCTCTTTGCAAGTCTTTAAGCTCCTTCAGTATTCTCTTTGATGCCATTTTGTTTTATAACCTTTTTGTCAATATAAATTTCTAGTTACAAAGGCTAGTGAAGAAAATCAAATATGCATATGCATACTACAAATAATAGGGGGTCTATTTAATAGGGATTGGCTGGAAGAGAAAAGGTGCTGCAAAATGGAAATTCAATCATTCTTTTCAGATTCTATTGGAAGTGGGCATAGTATAAATTCCACGAAGAAACAAAAAATCTATTCTTTTTGGATGAACTTTGTTGACATCCTCCAACTTAGGCTGCTTTTACTTTTTAATCCCTCTACTTCAATTTCTCATATAAATGGACTTAATTTATTGTTTGTGTTCTTTTACTATGTCCATTTTTGTGAGTTTTTTGGGATTAAAATATCAGTCAGTCCTAATCAACAATATATTCCAGAAGAATTTCTGTTTTACTCTAGAGTAGATATTCTATTTAATTTATTATTAATTAGGATCGTATGATAGCAACTTAACTGATGCTCCTCAATTGATTAGAGATGTGATCATACAAGGATGAGAAAAGGATTAAGGAGTTGATACTCTTATTTTCATTTTAGTCATCTTTAATAGGTAAGCAAATAAATTTTACAGTAAAGTCTCGTTGAGATTAGTTGTTACTCTAGTTCTGGACTTACCTTCTCATAAACTTTTTTATTTTTTTTTAAAAAAGAATTGGAATTTTTCTTTTTTTTTTTTTATAGTTAAGATAATTTAATCTACCAATGCAAGATTGAAGTCGAATAACTAAAATACCAACATAGCTAAACTCTTGATAATAAGGGTATTTCTCCCAAGATCTAAATGGGAGATTCATCATTGAAATTTCACAGAATAATTTAAGAAAATGGAAATTATAAAAACAAACCATGATTGAAATTAGTTTTGGTTTGGAATGTAAATGTGTAAGTGTCTGGCTCAAGTATTGCTGGCTAGCATCATACGAAGGTGAATCTTTAGTCGTCCATCATCCAAAAGCTAAAAATTAAAGTTGGTCAACCATCCCCAATATTTCAGAATTGAGATTCATCATTAATTTTTAAGAAAAACAAGAGATAAGCAAGCATCAAACTTTTTTAACTAAAAGATTCGATTCGAAGGAGAAAGACCATTAATTGTGCTACCATTATATTAAAAGGAAATGGAAATGTAAATGATATGTTCATCCTCACCCAATTACTCAATTAGCATGCACAACACGACATATCTGCTTTCCAGAATCTGATAGGAGAGGACAGATGCCATACTCTTCCTCAATAATATTATTAAATTCAGTATCCCTACTTTGTATATTTTATTTGCCACTTTATGCCTCTATATTTTATTTTTGGCATATTTGACTTTTTTTTTTTTTTTTTAATTTCAAATTTTATTCTTTAATTGAGTAATTTTGAAGATACTTGGAAGCAATTTTACCAAAACCGGTCTTAGTGATTATGGGGCCTAGGTTAAAAGTATATATATTGAAATAGTCAAATACTTAATTAAAACTAATTTGAATTTTAGTCCAATAGCCTTATATAGTGTGGTTATCAAATCAATCTAACCTTATATATAGGCTTAAGCTAATGCCAAATTGCAAACAAAACCAATAATATACATAATTTAATTACAGAATTAATGTTAACCAACAGCAATCAATTCATTATCATTTATTAACAGTAAAATAATAAACAGTTGTTTTAGGCCCTTATTAATTTGTAGTGTTTGACTGTTTCTGAGATTATAAAACCAAACAGTAATATATTGAAACTTGTTTTGATGAAAACAACGTTATATTTGAAGAAGATAAAAATAAATAAATATTTTGAGAATTAATTAGAAATGAATTTGATTTTATTTTTATTTAATTAATAAAGTATAAGATGAAGACACACAACAAAGACTTTCGAAAGATATTACAAAAAAAAAAAAAAAAATGTTTGGAGTATTAGGGGTGAGCAAAACCGAAAATCCAATCCGAACCGAACCGAACCGATCCATTTTATAGTTTGGTTCGGTTTGGTTTTAAGTTGTTAAGAAGTTTGGACTTCAGTTCGGTTTGGTTTGGTTCGGTTCAAAACCAGAAAAATTGGTAAAATACTAAAATTAATTATAAAATTAATATATACTGATTGTAGAGAATTTTAGACATTATATTGTTTTATAGTTTTATATTGTGATTTTTGGATGCTAATTTATAATTGTTAAAACTTGAGAGTTGAAAAAAAAAAGTTAGAGAATTTTAGTATTTTATTGTGATGTAATAGTATTATTTAGTATTACTGATTTTTTAAGTTGATTTTTTTCTATTTCTTTTCTTTTTTTTAAACAAACTACTTATATAAAATTTTGATTTTGATTTTTTTTTAAGAAGTTGATGTTTTTGGTTCGACCTAATCCAAACTGAACCGAACTGGTTCGGTTTGGACAGAACCGAATCAAAATTTAGTTTGGATTGAATTGGTTTATAAAATACAGTGTTTTTTATTGGTTTTTCCGTTCGGTTCGGTTTTTGAACCAAACCGGTCCATGCTCACCCCTATGTAGACCTGTTCATGGGTCGGGCTGGATCGGGTTCGGGCCGGGCTACATCGGGTTTGATATAAAAATCTCTTGTCCAAACCCAGTCCAGCCCGCACTAATTTTACATCGGGCTCGGGCCGGGCTGGGCCGGGCAATTGAACCTCATTCTCAAGCCCAGCCCAACCGGCCCATCAAATAAATGTTTATATTTTTCTAATATAACTTATTTTAAACAAATTTAATTTACAAATAGTATTCATAGACAAATTTAATTTACAGATAGTATTCATAGAGAAATTATAATGGTCAAGATCTTCTATAAGTTTTTCAATGGTTCAGATTAAATATTTAGTATATAATTATATAAATAAAAATATAAAAGTATATATTATAAAATTATCCGGGCCGGACGGGGCCAGTCATGGGTCTTATAGTTATTCCCAAGCCCAACCCATCATTAGCTCGGGCTTCTACAGGTTCGGGCCGGGTCGGGCTTAAAGTAAAATATGTATGTCCAAGCCCAACCCAGAACGGGCGGGTTTGGACAGGCTTTGCGGGCTGCGGGTCGTTTGCACAGGTCTACCCCTATGGAGTATTAAGGTAAACATTGCTTCAGGAGGCTGAAGACTTAAGAAATTCAGTTATATAACTTCAGAGGTCTTAACACTGTATAATGGTCATGTTCAGAGATCTAAAGAAGTTCATTTCAAATCTTCAAAGATATGAACACTATATAACGGCTATCTTCAGAGACCTAAAGAAGTTCACTTCAAATCTTCAGAGACCTGAACACGGTATAGCGGCTACCTTCAGAGACCTAAAGAAGTTCATTTCAAATCTTTAGAGACCTAAACATTGTATAACAGATATGTTCAGAGACATAAAGGAAGTTCATTACAAGTCTTCAGAGGGTTAAATACTATGCAACGGCTAGTTTTCAGAGACCTGAAGAAAATCAGAATCAAGCTTCAGAGGGTTGAACACTGTGTAATGGCCAGTTTCAGAGACCTTAACAGAATTGGATTGCCTTCTCCAAACCACTTCTCCAATGCCTATAAATTGAAGACAATTGCAATCATTTCAACTTGGGAATACAATTTGCTAGGGGTGCACACGGTCGGTTAACCAGTCCATGTGGACTTCTGCTAACGGTTAACCGCTTGAACGGTTTTTCTAATTTACTAACCGTACATTGTCCATTAAATTGGTTAACCATTAATTTCGGTCGGTTAACCATTTTTTTACGATTAACCATTTCCGAATAAACATTATATTTTAAACCTCAAAATTTTAAATCATAAATCTCAAATATCAAAGACAAATATGAAATTACAAACCATAGTCTCAATAATTTATTAAAAATGACATTACAACTTAATAATTGATTAAAAATGACATTACAACTAGAAGTGAATTGATTATGTTTATCAGTGAATTAATTGTTACCAATTAACAGATTGGGACATTTGACGTACTTTAGAAGTATTGCAAGATAAATTGTTATACAAGATTAGCTTTTTCTTCTAGAAATATATAATGAAAATCTAGGACTGGAATGAATAGAAATTTGTATACAATGGATGTTGCCACTAGATAGTAACCTGTCAGTTGATTTTTTCACTTTATTTTTTCTAGAGTCACAAAATTAATTTGTAAAGAATCCTGGCTCTTCGTATTAAAAAGGAAAAAGATTAAAGTAACATAGTCTAATCCTGTTTTGACATGAGAGGATCCAAATCCTTGTCTATACATAAAAAATTTAACACTAAAGTTATTTGGCCATTTTTAACATGAAAGGTATGCAACTGTTTCAAAACTTTTGTTTGGAATGAAATTCTGAAATAAATTCAAGCTGAATGCCCTTATGATTTGTAATTCCTTTAAATGATCTTATTACTGTTTTTAGAAAAAAATAATGAATTCTCTTATTCAATTCTTGCTAACAATGAATTTCATGGGTTATAAAATCTGAATCTTCCAACACTTATCAAAATGAATGTTTCCAATAAGGGGTAAAATTTTTCAGGGATAGTATCATTATGTATCGGTATCCTTGAATGTAACGAAATCCATTTTTCTAAAAACGGCATTAAGGAAAAAATATATATAAATGTATTTTTAGTATTTTCCTTTTTATCTCTAAAAATTCAATTTTCTTTTCTAGAAATATATATATATATAAATTAAATTAAGGACAAAAATTACATTAAACATATTAGAAATTATGGAGGTAAAATTACATTAAACATCCAAATGTTTCACCATTAATTCATATAACCTATATATCCAATTATATAATTTTAAAAAAATTTTTTTTTTCAACTCTCGGTTAACCGAGTCCACATGGACTTTCAGTCTAAAAACCGAAACCGAAACCGAAAATTTTTAAAAACAAAAACCGTACACTAGTCCATCGGTTTCGGTTAACCATATTTTCTATCCGGTTTCGGTTCGGTTTCACGGTTTTTCGGTTTTTTTTGTGCACCCCTACAATTTGCAAAACATACAAAATATTCAAAACATTCAAAGCATTTTTTAGTAGTCTTTCCAACAATTTTCAAAGAGAGCAATTGAAAGAATCATAGTCTTCATCAAAACAATTCATACACTTTCAAATACAACATTTTGAGCGAATTGTAATTTTACACTGAGGGATATTAGTATGTGGGGGAGCTTTGTTGTTAGAATTATATCAACAAAGTTTTGTAAAAGTTTTGTTGTTAATTTTTGAAAAACAACAAGTTGTAAAAATTTGGTATTTGAGCTTGCGAAAAACACCGGTTGTCATGATCCGTACAAAAAAAGGATCATCGTCTTAATCCTAAATAGAAATAGGATTAATTGTCCCGATCTTGGACAGATCGTCTTAATACTAGACAGAAGTATGATTGATTGTCCCGATTTTGGACAGAAGAAAGATCTTTTAGTTTGATTCCTACCGTTAAAAGAATTGTAGTGTAAAATCTCAAGTGGTTCACTTGAGGACAGGAGTAGGACAGTTGCTCCGAAGCTGTATAAATCTTTGTGTCGACAAATTCCCTATCCCTACTCTCTTTAATTACTGCTATTTATATTTTTGTATTTATATTCAGCAATAACAACCTTTAGAGATTTTATTTTATTTTTTCAAAAGCAATTATTTTTAACAAGTTTTACAGACTATTTTATTCTGCATTTTTTTAGTAAAACTTGTTTCTTGAGTAAAATTGCTTTTTATTTTAAAGGTTTCCACAAAAGAATTTTTATTCGGATATTTAGACTATTCACCCTTCCTCCAGTGTACTTCAAAGCCTATTTGGGACTAACATAATATAATCAATAATAATTGGTAATATAACAAATCAATAGTTATGTATTAAGTCATGGTTGAGAATTGAGGCACTTAATATTCATATAGTATAGGTGCTAAAATGGATCGTGACACAACAACATAATTTATTTAACATGATGAATTAGGGTTGAGGTTTTGTAGATTAGTGTCGAAAACAAGTCTAGACGTTTAACCTATCCAATAAGTGGATTGTATTAGTGTTGACATTATGTGTGGTGCCGGAGCAAGTCAACACAATAAAAACAGAATATGACAATTCATTTTAACACTCTTATATATAAGTGACATATTGTAAATAAGTTTCCATAGACTTATACTACTATCAAAATTTACGAGTTTACCTAAAACGACAAACACCTTATAAAGTGAAGAAGACAAAGAGAAGTAGTGATTATTAGGATTATAAACGATGATTGGCAGGGCAGAGAATACAACCTCCGTCCCCATTCGTGCGGAGAATTTAAGTCCTGCGAAGGTTCCCATTCCCTTCTAAGAAAGAAAAGTTAAATATTACATTTTAGCTATTTAAGTAGTAATTAAACATTTTGTAATTTTTTTTTTCATATTAGAGTTCACATAAATAATGAATTACACCTAAAAACATATAATTGAATAACATCTTTAAACATATTATAATATGAAATACATAGTTTAAAATAAAATTAAAACTAATTAGCATTTCAGTGTTGTAATTTTACAATTAGCATGACTAAAATACTAAGTGCTCAGCAATCAAAATTTCAACAGTGAAAAACAATTTAAAGAAAAAAAATTCTGTAGCACTTCAACAATACAAAATGAAATTGTGCAGCACTTTAAAAATAAAATTATTAGCAGTAGCCTATTAGGTAAAGAAAGATAAGATAAAATAAAATAAAATACTGAAAATCTTTTGAGGATTTTACGAGATCTTTAGGGGGAATTATCACAGTCGGAAATTTATCAGGGTGGGAGAGTTATCTCAATGGTTAAAGAATAGATTCTTTAAACTTTTTTTTTTTTCATAAATTTGGATCATTTTATCAACTTTGAAAATTGTGAGCTTGAACTCGCAATTCATACTTTGAATGAACCATGTTATTTAATTCGAGGGTTAATATACTAAAATACTTTTGAAATAGCTAGAAAAAAATCTGAAAAGCTCAATTAAGAGCTTAAGGTCTAAATTGGTTGTAATTTTGGGCTTCTCTACCAAAATTTTGGAATTAAAAAATGTTATCATAATCGACCGGAGAATGAACCTGTGAAACTATTAGTTCTATAATTTAACTAGTTCAAATCGGTAGTTTAACCAGATATTTATATTTAAAAAATATTATTTAATAATATATTGTAATAAATTATGGTATAATTCATCTACAAAATATTATTTAATTAAATATATAATAATTAATTATTATTATTTTTGAAAATTAGAAAATTTAATTGAACCGAATAAACTAATAGTCAGTTCTTGGTTGAACTGGTCGAATCAATTGGTCTAGTCCGGTTCTACTAATATTGGATGCTGCCACTTTGGGCCTTTGTAACAGAATTCTAGTCCGTTACCTAATGTTACGGAGGATTGATAATGGACCATGCTTAGGGATAACAAAAAACCCACCCATTTCATCTAACCCGGATTTGAGACCCGATCCACCTCAGCCATCTTCTCCATCTTACCGCCCTTATCTTTAGGGTTGTCAAACGGGTGATGGGGACCCGTCCCCGTTGGGGGCCCTCCCGGACGGGGACGGGGAATCCCCGATTAAAATCCCCACGGGGCGGGGACGGGGATGAATTTGTCCCCGTTTATTAATCGGGGACGGGGATGGTAATATCCCTACCCACCCCGCGGGCCCCCGTCCCCATCCCCGTTTAAAGCTCGCGGGGATCCCCGATAAAATACCCGAATCCCCGTGTTAATTTATTTAATTAATATTAGATTATATGCTTAAGTAATTAATAAAATGTTTAATTGTTGTGGATTTTAATTTGGAGAGCAAAGAGAACACAACCCACGTAACAATCCGCGGCCCAATTGATAATTTAATAAAAGTTATTTGCCCCCCAAACCCACTCCTTCTTCCACTGCTTCTCTCATTTGTCAATTGGAAATTTAACAAAATTTGAAACTTATGAATTTTATATTGCTAATTTGCTAGGTTTCAATTGGAAATTTGGCATGAAAATGAAGATTGGAATTGAAGAAAGGTCCAAGTTGATAATGTTGTTTTATGTATAATTATTAATTATATATTAATGTATTTGAGAATTAAGTTTTAAGAATTTTATATTTGTATTTTAATGCATATTTGGATAAATTTGAGGGTAAAAATTGAAATTTTATAAGGCTTTTTTATAAAATATTAAATTAGCTAAACGGGGACGGGGATCCCCGGGAGGACCCGATTCCCCGCTGGGGACGGAGATAGGATAGATTTTTATCCCTGATTAATAAACGGGACGGGGACGGAGATCCCCGATTAATTTGGAGACGGAGATGGGGAATGCAATCCCCGCCCCGCCCCGCCCCGCCCGGCCCCATTTACAACTCTACTTATCTTATCGCATCTCCACACCCCCACTGCTCGCGCCCCATACCGCCCTCAGCCGCATAACCGCCGTCACCTTTCACGTGGTGGTCGGAGCATCTACTGCTGCTGCTTTTGGTCGATTTTTAATCTTCCTCTTGCTCCTCCTTATTGCTGCAATTTCCGGTACTGCTGCTTACATCTTCTACCGTTCTCACCGATCGCAGTTCTCGATTACTTCATTCCGCATCCACCGCCTGAATCTTACTGCCTCCGCCGATTCCTCCTCCTTTCAGTGTTCCTGTTCCTTAATCTGTCTCTCAACTCAACCCTCAGCTCACACAGGTGGTCACTAAATTTCGATTCACAGCTAGCCTCATCTCTTTTTTATCAATCAGTACTCATCATCTATATTCTCAAGCCATTGAGAGGTTAGTCGATTTTATTAATTGCATTGCGGTCATAATTTAGGGTTTCCGACGATTGACTAAACTGAACCAATCTTGTTTGAATTTGGTCTATCTGTACAGCTCAGTTCAGTCCGTACTTATATGTACTGAACCAACTATCGCTGTCCCCTAGAGAGCACTGATCTATCAATAGATAGAGACTTACTTTTAGGTAGTTTTTATTTTATGATTCAAAAACCCTTTAGTGGGTAAACGATATAGCAACAAAAATTGACAATGATTTTCTCATGGGCTAAGAACGGAAAAATTAAATGTTACAAGAGCCGGCATGATAGTAGTGAAAATCACAAACAACTATAGAACAAGGCTTTGAATTATAGGATCTGCATTTGAAAGTCTCATAATCCTTTTTTCTGTTTTGAAAGGGTTATAGTAGAATTGGAATACTACTCTTATAAGATATCTAAATTCCTTTTAGTTTCAAGAAATGGAAAATTAAGTTTTCAAACCACTTTCAACTTGTTTGGTTGAATCCATTTTAAAATGTATCTGTTTTCTTGGGGAAATTTTAAAGAACAGCACATCCTTTCTCTGTCATCTAACAATTTTTTCTTCTCCTTTTATTTCTCTCGTAGAGGAGGTTGCAATGGCTGCAGTAATAAAGAAGTTCTTCATTACCTCAATGTTTATGTGGATGGCTCCTATTGCGATCCTTTATGCGTTTAACAATGACTTGATCCCTGGTAAGATTGTCTTATCTTAAATTTTTATGATATATGGTTTCACCTTCAAGATTGCTTAGTTGTCCGACACGAATGGTTTTAAGATACTAATTTCATTGGTGAAAGTTGGCTATGCTTCATACATGGGAATACTATATTTGGTATTGCATTTTTGAATTAAGGTTTCTATTATTAATACAATTTGAGAAATAAAATGTCAGTGCATTATGTGAACTATAGATTTCCTGTCGTCTTTTGTATAACTATTGTGGCATTCTGGATTGATCATAGCTAATGCATTAAATCTCAACGCTTCAGTAGGTAGGGAAAAAATTGTTCTGGAGAACCATTCTTCTGTTTGATGTATTCATCAATGCCTTTTTTATCCTTTAGGCAAGTAGCAGTTTGGTTGCTATTTCTCTTAGTTGTGTTGGAGTACTTCTGCAGGATAAATATATTTAGAAATTTAGTAATGACATATTTCCCTAGTTGAAAGACTCAACTTGTTTCTTACAGAGTTTGTGGGGCACTAATATTATGAAATTGATTGAAAGCCCAAAGGAAATCGAACTAGTATGAAATTCTGTATGGGAACTAGCATGATGTCATATCTTTATTGTATGTCAAAATGATATTACGTTCTTAGAAAAGTGTTTCAGAAACATGAGTTACGTGAAACAAGGCTGCATAGGAAAGGGTTTCCTATTAATTAAGAATGGATTTTCTCTAGGATAAGGTTGAAGATTTGGTGAGAGAAGAGCAGTGAATGATTTCTTCTTCCTGATTATAGAGAGTTGAGGAAAGTTGATCTTGAATGAAAGAAAAGCACAACCTGTATCTAACCCCGTGGAAAGATGCCAATTCAACTCATCACTTGTAAGATGTAGATTTGATTGAAGAACAAAGAGGCCTTTATCTTTCACTTTCCAGGGAGTCTCTTTAGTTTGGTGGATAGAAGCTGACGTTGTCTATATTTTTGGTAGTCGTATTTTCTTTGAACAGCATTTGCCATTAACTATTTGGACCAAGTGTTTACCTACTGAATTGAATTATGGAACACAAATTAGCTATTTCATGGCTAATTTTCTTTTGCATACAGGTAGTCCTTTCTTTTTCTTGGGTGAGCTGGTAATACTGTTGCTTCTTCACATCTGCAAAAATGTTACATAGGTTTGAGCCGCTTTAATTCTGTAAATAAGAAGGGGATCCAAATTAAGTCAAGAAATTCCTCTGGAAGAGATGACATAAGCATATTCTTAAAAAGATGTGCTTGTGATCTGGCTATGGCTCTTTGTGACTTGCTGTCCCCTAAAAACAATACTCCCTCCGTTCCTAAATATATGTCGTTTAAGGTTGTTCACCAAGACCAATGAAGAATTTATTAAGTTATTAAAATGACTAATTTATCCCTAACAAAATTCTCTTTGTTCTTAATTACCATGTGATATTCTCAATTAATATTAAACATCTCTCTTGAAATAAATAAGGTCAAAAGTGTATAGGTAATATAAAACATCATATGAAAAGGAATAAACTAAAAAAACTAAAACGACATTTATTTAAGAACGGAGGGAGTATATTGTTAATTTATAACACAGGGCTTGTTGTAGATAATCAATGATCTCTTTAGCCTAAATACCCTACTTGAATAAAACTTCAAACTCTCTTACACTAATATGTTAACTCTACTTAGATGCAACTTCCAGGCAGAAAAGAAGGATTAGATAACTATCACTGAACATTTAAAAGAAGTTCTTTGTTTTTAGCTCACATATGGAACTTAGACCAAAAAAAAAAAAAAAAAAGAGTGAGAGAGAGAGAGAGAGAGAGAGAGAGTAAGTCTGAATGTAATCAGAAAAATTACTGTCCCATGTCATAAATGAAGAATGACTTTATTGCAAGTTACTAAATGACCCCCTGTATAGTCTATATATACTCAAATTAACTAGTACTAAAGGAATTAGGAATTTGATGATGAATACCAATAGAGTGTTTTAGATGCTCTGATTGGACATTGGGTGGCCCATTTTCCGAATTGTACTAATACTAGGTCGTTACAGCTTGGAATCAACTTCTTCACTTTAGTTTCGGTGAATTCTTGAATTGTTATTCTCTCAGATTTAGTCTTAGATTTAAGGTCTTAATATCTACTCTGCAACTTAGCATATCTTCTACATATTTTGTGGAGGCTATGGCTGTTTTAATTTCTTACAAAAAAATATATGAGAAGTCCCAAAACTGTTGAAAATATGGTATGGTTATAACCATAAAGATTTTGTTTAAAAGAATTATTGCTTAGGCAACACTTTATCAAGTGTAAAATGAAGAGGAAGTAATTTGGAAACCATATGTGTACCACAAGTTGAATTGTTAATTGCTAACATTATGGCAACTTTTAGGAACTCAGGTTTTCAGACCAAAAGTTTGGTATTTGGTTCAACTTTTTCATATCTGTTCAGGGGTTGAATTTTAGAACTGAAGGATTAAGTCGTGTAAATTAAGAGTACAATCATACAGTAAGATCATTAATCATCATTATTAGCTGAGCTATAATGGCCATGGCAAACAAGTCTTGGCTGTATATTGTATCTTACAATGATGGAGAAAATTGCTGTAATTGCGTTTATGAAGCAAGTTGTCTCTACAAATGACATTGCAAAAGGTGTCTGAGATGTTAAATTATTGCTTGGTTTTCTTTAGTGTACAACTTGTTATATGAATTTTCAATATAGTCATTTTGGTCAAGTAGTGTCATAACGTGGATTCCGTATTGAGATTTTACTTGATAAGAAGTGCCTTTCCGATTTGAAACAGGTGTAACACATCTATCTCCTCATTCCTTGACTCTGTTTAGCGGATTCGTAGCTGTGATATCAGTCAATATAGTTATTGCCTTTTACATTTACTTGGCAATGAAGGAGCCTTCCGACAAACGCGAGCCGGAGCCGGATCCCAAATTTCTTTCTGAGGCCAAAGCTAGTGTCAGTAAGTTGGTAGGTAAAGCTGAGGATTCTACTCAAGCTCTAAAGAAGGAAGAATAAGATCTTGAGGATTGTATATTATTGTCCTAGAATTCCTGAGCATACAAGCGTTGCATCAATTCGGTATTTTGATGCTACAAGTGATCATTTCCTAATTTATTGCGCTCCAAAAATCTTATGTCTGTATTAAGAATGTTAACTAGTCGATGTTCAATGTTTGAGCTGGTTTTTTAAATCTATAAATCTAAATTTTCATCTCTAGAATCAGTTACATTTGGATGATTAGGCTTTCAGATGTTTTTATTGTTGTAAAATATGACTGTGTCAGCATTTAAGTATTAATCCAATCTTTTCTTGTAGCACTTAATATTTCCTTATATTAACTGAGATCAAGGATTAATGAGAAAATAAATTAAAATGATCTTCAATTTATTTTATTGAAGTCCAACTTAGAAAAAAAAGAAAGTGAAAGTCGTGTTTTGGGGTTAAAAAAGCATATTATAAAAATATGAAGGATGATAGCATAGGGAAAATCGTCAAGGGAAACATATGCCATAGCTTTTACCTACAAAAGAAAAAATAATTGAAAAAAACAAAAAAACGTCAGACGTGGCTCAATTGAACTGACTTGGCGAAGGATCCTAAGATTAAGTAGCTGTTTAAGTGTAATGTGGACAATTTACATTGTTTGTCCTGTTTTGTGGTTGCTCGATTTCTGTTTTGATCTATTTTCCTACCTTACAAAATTTTTATTTGACGTTTTTGGAGTTTTATTTGAATAAGCCAAGTTCTATTTTTGTCTATTTCAAGCTTCCATCCAATTTTAATACTACAATTCTATCTGCCTCTTTGTTTTTTATTATTTAATTTAATTAATGCTGCATATATTTTCAAATATATGATTATTTCAACTGCAATATTTGTACGGGAAATGATACATATTGCCCATGAATTATAATTCAACCAATATTTGAACAAAACGCATTTTTCTAATTAAATCCTTATTTAACTTTGCTTATAAATGTTTACAATTAAGAAAACATTAATTAATTAATAATATCCCTAATATAATCCACTCATAATAGAGAAAACATGATAGTCTAATTATCAAAAATAATATTAATTTTGATGAAACCAAAGATAAATTTGTAGGAAAGATATATTTTGTTTTGAAATTAATGCCTCGATTAACAATTGTCAATTCCTTGTGTGGCTAGTATATAAGAAGGCACACTCACTTATTAAATTTATTTATTTATTTATTTTTGTCTCGAATGCTATTGTAAGCATCGACAAATTAACAAAATTTTGTCAGAAAACAAAAAAACAGATTACAATGAAATACAAATTAGGACGACATGTTTATAAATGCTTACACCCTACCCTGCAACCAATTATCATTTGAGGCTTAAATCAAATCAAATTATTTCAGAGCAAAAAATGGCAACTGGTTATCCTCAAGTAAGTACAGGTGGATTCAGTGTGCCAAGTACTGCAGAAGGAGAAGGTATTAGCATGGAGACTAAGTGTGTTAAGAGACGGCGAAGAGGTCCTAGTTTAGCTGCTGCATTCACCTCAAATATCAATGACCAAAAACCACCCCAAACTTCTACTGCTACTGCGCCTGCTGCTACTACTGTTAAAAGAAGCTCCAGATTTCGAGGTGTAAGCAGGCACCGCTGGACTGGGAGATATGAAGCTCATTTATGGGATAAAGGCTCCTGGAATCCAACTCAGAGGAAGAAGGGGAAACAAGGTACCGTTGTCATTATTCTTTGTTGAATAAGGACTAATTCCACAATAGATAAAACTAGAGGGGTTAAATGTTGCGAAATAATACCCCAGGGACTTGTTGGAAAAAAACAGGCTATAACTTTCTATTAATGTGCTGTGGTATTATGGTTAATTAGGAAAATTAATTAATGTAGGCCAACAAAACCATCTTAAGCAGGGGCGGAGCCAGGGGGCATGGGGAGGCCGTTGCCCATTCGACCGCTGAGAATCACCCCTATTAAGAGGTGTATCTCGGCGGCCGTGGCCCGCCGGTCTCTGGTTTTGGTGGGGGGTGGGGGCAACCCTCCCAAAACCAAAGGAAGAAGACGATGTCTTCTTTCTTTCTTTCTTTCTTTTTTTATTTTTTTTATTTTTTTTTAATCCTAGGCAAAACAGCCTCCCAAACCAAAGGAAGAAGACGATGTCTCCTTTCCTTTTCTTTTTTTTTTTTTAATCCTAGGCAAAACGACGTCGTTTTGCCTAGGATTTTAAATTTTTAAGAGCCCAGGCAAAACAACGGTGTTTTGTCTGATATTAAAAAAAAAAATTTCCCATTCAAAACGACGTCATTTTGACTGGATCTAAAAAATCACCTTCAATTCTTTAATTAAAACCTGGGCCTGAAAAAAAATTCTCATCTTAGGATTAAAAAAAATAAATAAATAAATTAGATTGATTGGAATTATAAATTTTGTAATTTTAATAATTTTTATTTTAGGGATTTTAATTGGAAAAAATTAATTGTTAGTATGTTATGTATATAAATAATAAATGATTGTGTTGTTATTAAATTAAATTAAATTAATTATGGTTTTGTTGGCCGGTCAGAAATTTTTAATCGCTGGCCGGAAATTTTTGATCACCGGCAGGGAAATTTTTAAAGAAATTTTTGCCCCTCCAAAGCTGGCATTCTGGATTCGCCACTGATCTTAAGCTCCTCAAATTTTACAGATTTGGCAATTGATCCACTGATCAATTTTTTTTATCACATTTGTTCTAATAATATTAGCATCAAACTTGACACATTTATCTCGTGTGAGCTGCAATATCCGTTAACTAGTGTGTAATATAATTTTTACGGACATGTGAAACTAAATCAGATGCATGGAATGTCTACGTAGGAAGTATAATTCAAATCTCGAATGAACTCCGAAGCATTCTACTTTTCACTAGAATTATATCACGTGTTAAGTAATTGATACTGTAGTCCATAAGAGAAAAATGCATAATATTTAGAGCTAAAACTATTAAGACAAAAACATTATGTACTCAATATATTAAAAAAAATTGATCATGAAACCAATTATGAATTTTATAAAAATTCAGAGTGATCTGCGTTTTGCCTTAATGTAGTGAATGTGTTTGATTGCTGATGTTGATTTTCTGTTTTTTATGTTGCTGATGTGCTTGGATTTTTTTGGACATGGAGCAGTGTATCTTGGTGAGTTTATTAATCCCTTTTGCAATTTTTAATAGATTAAACACAATTAATTGTTTAATAATGTTTTGGTAATTAAATAGGAGCCTATGATGAAGAAGAATCAGCAGCCAGAGCATATGATTTAGCTGCTCTCAAGTACTGGGGAACTTCAACTTTCACAAATTTTCCTGTAAATCTTGATCAATTTTTTTTTTTTTTTTTTTAATAAAAATTTAATTAAGAGGCGAAGTTGTAGGCAGCATCGGTCGGTTCGGTTACCGAACCGAACCGAATTTTCGGTTAACCGAACCGAATTATCAGTAATAATTAGAACCGAATCAAACCAAACCAGGATGAAAACCGAACCGAACCGAATCGAAATTTTTTGGTTCGGTTATTACCGAAATTTGGTATTTTTACCAAAAATAAATAAAAAAATATTTGAAATGATTTTTAGGACAATTAATTGAACCATTATATATTATTTTTGTAATTAATTGTTATTTAGTCATTTTATATTTTTTAATGAAATATAAAATTCAATTAAGTAAATTAGAATATTACAAACCTAATATATATATATATATTAATTAGGTTCGGTTTCGGCTAAACCGAATTTTTTTACTGAAAAACCGAACCGAACCGAATACCAAAAAATATATATAATTGTTACCAAACCAAACCAAAAAAAATTCGGTAACCGAACCGAATTTGTTTTTTGGTTTGGTTCGGTATTGGTATTCGGTTAAACCGAATAGTGCTCACCCCTAGTAGGCAGCATAATAATTATAAGTCATTTTGATTGGTTGTGGTATGAGCAGGTTTCTGAATATGAGAAAGAAGTTGAAATTATGCAAAATGTCACAAAAGAGGAGTACTTGGCCACTCTTAGAAGGTATTTTATTGATTGATTCATTAATTAATTAATTCCCTTTTAATAATGGTTTTGTTTGGTAATTTTGCAGGAGAAGCAGTGGTTTCTCTAGAGGTGTATCTAGATATAGAGGAGTTGCCAGGTAATTAATTAATTAATTTTATATATTTATATAATTAACAAATAATTATGAGCCAAAGAAACACCGCAGGCACCATCATAATGGAAGATGGGAAGCAAGGATTGGGAGAGTTTTTGGAAACAAGTATCTCTACTTAGGCACTTACAGTGAGTTAAACCTACCTAATCTTTCCTTATCCATGCTTAATTACTCTCATGGATGAATTTGGCTTCATCAGCATCATTATTTTGACCCAAATCAACTTCACCTATAATTTAACACATAATCAATTAATACTATATTTGCATTGGGGTTATCATGGATATATTTATTTTGAAATGTAAATGAGGGGTATGTATAATAAATTTATGGGTTGAATGGTTCAAATTGGGGTATTTTTGTGGTAACATAGTTTGTTGCTACCAAATTATCTTACATCTTTTTTATGATTTCCATTCATAATTTTAAGTCTTTAATCATACGTATAAATATTATAATTGTAATTTTCATATAATGTTATATTATTAAACCATGAGTTTGTCTTATCATGAATTCAAACACAATATGATATTTAAAAGACCAATAGTATTCCACACCGCATTTACCATAACCTTACCATACTTCATTAACCCCTAAACCAAACGGAAGTAATTGACCTTGTGCGCTAAAATTAAAGGTAAATTGCATCAATGGTCATTACAAGGTCACCAAAATTTAATTTGTACTAATAAAGGCACTTAATTTTTGTTCTAATGTCAATAAAGTCCACTCTTGCCATAATCCGTCAAAATCTAATGTTAATATGATGACATTGTAAGTTAACACCGAATTTGACTTACCACACGATCCCACATGAACTCTAGTCAATAAAATAATTGATGTGGTACCAATATATACCGCATTTACAACACTATACGGAAAAAGAAAAAAAAAATTTAAAATTGGTTGGAGTTGATGTAATGTTGTACTGGCAAGTCAGACTTGGTATTGGTTTGCTACGTTATTATTTTAACACCAAATTTTAATGGGTTTGGATGAAAGCGACTTTATTAACACTGAAATAATGTTTAATACAATAAAATTTTAGTGACAAATAAAATTTTAGTGACCATGCAACTCTGAAATTTCAGTGACTGTGAATGCGGTCGGCTCGAACATTAGGAAAAAAAAAAAAAAGTTTTTATAACCTTTGAAGACCATAATTGAAGGTCTATAAGTTATTATAGAGTTGATAGTAAAAAGCATAATTGAATTTGAAGGAACACAAGAGGAGGCAGCTCGGGCATATGATATAGCAGCAATAGAATACAGAGGAATCAATGCTGTAACTAACTTTGACTTAAGTAGTTACATCAGATGGCTCAGACCACCTTCTCATCATTCATCCAATCCAATCATTTCATCAAATGATCATGATCATCACTTGTTGCTCGACTCCACTCCCTCTATCTCTGTGATTGATGATTTAAACACTCCTCATCATTTCAATCAACAAATATTTCACATTAATTCACCCATTACTCCATCATCTACTCATACTTGTTCTTCTTCTTCAACTGCACTTAGCCTTCTGCTTAAGTCCTCCATGTTTAAGCAGCTTGTTGAGAAGAATTTGAACCAAGAAAACCACCCCAAATTGAATGGACTCACTCAGCTTCCTTGTAATGCCCAATCTTTGCCTTCTTTGGAATTGGATTCAAAGGAGGACTTTAAGGCTTTATCATTTTATAATCCAATTACTCCTGCTTTGTGAAGTTTCAGTTACCACTTTGTGGAATCCATGTTATATCTTTTGATGCAAAATCATTTTGTATTTGTGAAAAATCCTATCATTTGGATCAAAATATACTTTTTTAAGTTCTGGAATGAATAATCTACCTTGAACCTCATTCATCAAGAAATTGGACCGTTCTGTGATTTTAAGATTATTAACTAAATATTTTCCTTGCTTTTTTTCTTTTAGCATTGTGAGAAATAGATCACTGAATTATAATCCACCATACGATGAAGATACTACTCTACACAAAAATGATGTTAATCTGAAATTGTTCTAACTTCTTCAACCTTTTATACTTTGCTACCAACATTTGGTAACATTTTTTGCCAGCAAAGAGCGTATTATGAATTCGCTCACAGATAAATGCCTGCATCCTACTATTTAATTAGCCAAGACTAAATTTTATAGCTAACGAGTTTTGTTAATTGAGCATCTCAAGCACATTTAAAAATAATATGATTTAATTGTTGTCAGTTCATTTTAAGAAACGAATCTATGATTGCGTACTCATAAAAAAGATATACGCCTTTTTTAAGTAAAAAGTAAAGAAATTAATTTTGTACAATTTATTTTACTAAAATGCAAGTTACATAATTTACATTTTTTTATTTTAAAATCCGATACATATAAATAAGACTATAACAAATAGAAAATAATAATTCGGTCTGAATACCAAAAAAGAACAAAAAAAAAAAAAAAAAAATCAATTATACTAATTTGAAATCTAAATATTATCAAGATTAACAATCATAATTATAACAAAGAAAAAAGAAAGTTTAAAACTACATATTTTCATATCTACAACTCATCAAAAGTGCCAATCCACAAGAACATTTATTTACATTTTATAAACCAAATTATCATTAAACTTCAAAAACTTAATATCAACTGTTTAATAACCTATAGAAACTACCATAAAAGAATTTTCCAGCACAATATCGTTTAGCGTGTCGATAATTCTCTTATTCGTACATAAACTGCATATTATAACAATAACTCAACGAGCATGTTGCAAGATGAAGAAGTCTAGGCTTTCAGAATGTTGCATCAGCACTTCGCTGAACTATACCTGCAAATATTATGCCACGTAAAAGATGGAAATTTTTGACATATTTACAACAACGGAAAAAAATAAAAATAAAAAAGACAAAGTGTGCTCTAGGTGTTGCGCTACAAGCCACCTTCAGAAGGAATAAGAAATCTAATGCACACTAAGATGAGTTCAGAAAGCAAAGCATGAGGAACAGTAGACTGTAGGGGCTTTTATTCAGATCAGATGGTGGACAATAATTAAATACTATTACACTAAATTAGATAAAGGAACTGATATTAATAGGAACTCATTGTCTAAAAACATGCAATTCAAATGCACATCCATTCTACTACTTACATCTAGAAAAGTTTGTTTTCAAACCTGAGCAGAGTTCTCGGTTGGTTAATTTGTGGAGTACACGGTGAGTCTGCCAACTTATTAGTCCCATCGTGCAATATGACATCAGTGGTTGTCAGTTCACCATTAGTTGGAAACAAATTGTCAAAATCCTTAAGACCCTGCTAACAAAGAAAATGATTCAGGCTCAAGTCATATCATAATAATAATGATACCACATTTATTGCCTTCTAAGCATCAATAATGCATAAAGATATTGGTCAGCATATTCACTACATTGAAAACAATGCCCCAAATCGGGCATCAGTCTCAATGAACCAAGATGACAAACAATGTGGGTGTAGGATGTGAGATTAGAGGATACAAACCGTCAACTTTGGAAGTGCACTACGAGTTCTCCCAGAAATTTTAAGCTCATCCTGCAAGGAAGATTTTTGAACAATTTAGTATCGAATTCAAAATCCAAATATAAGAGGCCTTCAACAAAAGAGGTGAATAGAGATGAAACAATGAAGCCACCAAAATTACATCCTCCATAAATCCACCACAGAAAAACAGAATGATTGACATACTAGCATGCAAAACCAGAGGCAATTAAGTTACATCTGCCAAGCAAGAATCAAAAAGTTCCTTCTGCGTACTATTCCACTTAGATCATAAAAGAAGTATATCCCGTTTTCCAGGAAAACATGGACATGAGATTGTAGGTATTCAGGGAAGGCTTAAACTGAAAAAATTTATACTTCCCTTTCTTCATTCACAATGGTCCCATACTATGGCATAATTGAATTTGTGGAAAGCCCCCATTTGTAACCCATGCATTCATTCAATAAAGGAGTACCATCTTCCATTTACTTCTTACAAAAATTCCAATTCAAGTGTAGAAACTTCTCAATTCAAAAGATTTTGACCAGATAAAAAATATATATATATATTGTCTAACCTCCAGAGCCTTGGGCAATTTAATAGGCTTGCCTCCAACAACATTGCACAGGTACAAAACACCCATATTTGCAATATCCTGCAACAACGGTTGAATAAGTAAATCAACACACAAACAAGAAATCAAACTTTTAAAGCTCCATATTCAGTTTCAAGAAATAGATACCAATGGCTTTTCTTTTAACAATCCGAAGATAAGTTGATTACAAATACTTTACAACACTGATTTGTTTAAAGAAAATTATCTCAAGAACAATTTTTCACCAAAAAAAAAAACTTTATTTAAGTTCAAGCCAAGGACTCAAATGCATATCTGGCATATGCAGACTTTTTGTTATAAGAGCAAAACAGAAATGTTAAAGCATGAGAAAACTTGTTGATCACTTGAGCAAAACTGCTCCAGTTAATGAGACTGAATAAACAATTTAATCATATTGAAACAATTCATTTATGAGACTATTTAAGATAAAAATGTTACGTAGCACAGAATTCCCACATTAGAAGAAAAAAGCAGGTATTAAATAAACAAAGCATGCCAATGCAAATCTATATCAATGTGCATATGTTTCTTTCTAACACCAGAATAATTTGGGCAAATCCAAGCCATGTAAAAAAAAGTCGGAAAAAATGTAGCCAAACAAAATGCAAAGCCGGTTAGTCCAATAGGGCTCTGGTTTACCTGCTTCTCCTCCAATGAACCTATCTTTCCATCCTGCAATATGAAGAGAGTTACAAATTATAAGAAGTTGAACAAAATGAAAAGAAAAG
This sequence comes from Euphorbia tirucalli, assembly GCA_039660915.1. Taxonomy (NCBI): domain Eukaryota; kingdom Viridiplantae; phylum Streptophyta; class Magnoliopsida; order Malpighiales; family Euphorbiaceae; genus Euphorbia; species Euphorbia tirucalli. The sequence continues at coordinate 22,432,172 of CM077636.1, read as the reverse complement.
AAAATAGCATTCAGCCAGACAGCAAGAACGGACAGTGTTTGCCCTTAATCGCCACTGAACTCCTTTTGAGGTAAGAAAAAGCAAAACTACAAAATTAAAACCTTTATAGATGACTAGATTATGATCTCCGCAATGCATACATTGTAACCATAGAATACAAAATGGAAACCTTCAATAAAATGAACCCGTGTCCACAAAAGACATCAAGGGGGGCCTAAAATACATAACAGGGCTACACTAAACAATAATCAACAGAGTAAAGCCAAGAAGATCCCATCAGTTCCTACAAATTTACAAATATCATGAAATCATGCTTACCAAACCAGAAACTAAACATTGCAACTGCCACAGCTCAGAACCTATTTGTGATAGATTTTGTGAAGCAGCATTAACCTGTTTCAAGAGATTAAACAAAATTAGAATGATAGCACAAACAAATATGGAATGTTTCTAATTACCTAGTATCAACTACCATGCTGTGAACTGAAGATGGTATGCGCAGCAGAATAGAATATTGCAAAAGTTTCTCCGTCAAAAATCAACCCTTTGCAAATCTAATAACTTCCAAAGCATAGTTGACGTAATTCTATTGGTTTTGAAATTATGATCTCAATATCATTTGAGTGCAGCATATACCCCCTCCAAATGCACACACACCATTCCAAAGATAAGACATTTTTGTTGCCTTACATCATTTTGAATAGCCTTTGAGATCTCCTTTTGACTCTCCATTTTATCATCCAAAAGCTGTATACGCTGTGTCAAATGCACCTTTGCAGCCTGGCCCAGAAAAAGAAAAAGAAAGGTGAGAGAAAGAAACAATCAGATACCAGTATAAGCGCATATAAAATTTATGAAAATGAAGCTAAATATGTACATTTAGTTATTAATAGATAAACATCAAAATAAAATCTACGAATGAAACCTGCTTATTAATAATGTTCAGAATCAACAAAAATAAAGATATGAATAAAAAACAGGGCTGAGCAGTATTGCTGCAAATTAAAATGCAGCAATACATCTAGTTCCCCAGTTCTCATTTACTTTATTTAATTCCTTTGATGACAAACATAACACAAATGATCCTTATCACCTTCTCTTTCTTTTGGTATAATGGCTTATCTAATTACTAAACGTGTGTGAGAGAGGCTTAAAGAGACATACAGATAGGGCCTCTGATACTTGCTCCAGATGTTTCGTCAGGTTTGAAACAGCATTTGCCATACTCTTCTTTGTCACATACATAAGATCTGAGAACTTTAGGCCCTGGTTATTGGAAGTGAAAGGATTTAAGCTCTTCAAAGTAACTAAGTTGATCTCAGTTATCAAAAACACGCAAAAGAAACTAGAACCAAAAACTCATGATCCATTCTCGAATCCGAAAGTTTATTTCGAAAGCAGAAAATATTTTCAACATTGGGCAAAGAAAGAATACTGGCATTTGAAATACCTTCCACCACATGTAACCATAACCCAATGCCCCGGCAGCAGCAGCTGGGACTATGAGACTGCCCAAGTTTCCTACATCAGGCAGAACCACGAAATTGAACTTAGTACATATATATATATATATATATATATAAGATGCAAAGAATAATCAAATGTATCGAAGTAGTGCTCACCCATTTGACCGGAACCCCCATTGAGAACAGTTATTTGTCGTGCAGAGGCCAGTTGACGAACCTCCATAGCCAAACGCCTTACCTGCAAGAAATTTCAAAGCAGAAAAGTACCTCAAAGATATAGCAAAAGCAGGCAAAAGATCCGCTCTTTAGTCGAACCACAAACCTTTTTACCTGTTGGGCAATGGCATCACTGTAGTCAGAATCGCCATCCGAATTCCCCCCAGATTTTTCCAATCCCTTCACCAGCGACTGCCAAGACAAATGCAAACAATTTCAACCTGGTTTTCTACGTTGGATTCAAGAAAATATAACAAAAATTTAGACAAGAAATTCAGCATAGCAACCATAAAAGTTACTCACTAATCAGATCACTCAACCTACAAATCGCAATTTCTAAGAAACCATAAACGAATCTAGAAAAAACAAACAGAACCAAGCTAGCTATAAAGATATTCCGAAAACAGACACAATTAACTATTAACAAATAACCAACACACTAGCTAAAAAAAGCAATGGCTGAAGTACCTGAAGTTCACCGATCAAATCAGATAATTTTCCATTATGGAACAAGATTGAACCAGTATAACCTGTAAAATATCCCAACGAGGAAAATCAGGTCAGAAAAGCGACCTAAGTTAACAGATACAAATTGTATGAAGGATGGATGAATGAGCGATAGTACCTGCACCGGCGAGGACAAGGATCTTGGAAACACTCATCCCAGTTTGCATAGCCATGGCTAAGCAGGTGAAATCAGGAAGAAGAACCCTAGAGAATGGGTCCGATACGAGGGGGGAAGAAAAGGTTTGGAGTAGATCGTTGAAAACAGAGTAACAGAGAAGTAAAATATCATGTTGGTCTGACAATTGGGCCGACTGGATTTTTCGATTCTTATGGGCTGTGTCCGTTCTTCACCGACCTTTGCTCTAAGACCAAGTCCTTTCAGAACTTTTACTAAACTAATGCTATTTGTATCCGACTTCGTAGCGTTCGACTCAGTTGGGTTAGGTTAGGTGAATGCTAATTACACGACTAGCTAGGATTTTCCCAAATATTTGCCAAAGCATCGCTCACGTAAAGCTAATTAGGGTGTTAAAAAACAAACCGAAAAACTGTGAAACCGAACTAAAACCGGACAGAAAATATGGTTAACTGAAATCGATGGATTAGTATATGGTTTTTATTTTTAAAAATCAACGGTTCGGTTTTTACACCGAAAGTCCATGTGGACTCGGTTAACCGACCGTTGAAAAATATTTGTTTTTAAAAAAATTATATAATTGCACATATAAATTAAATGAATTAAAGGTGAATCATTAAGGTGTTCATTGTAATTTTACCTTTATAGTTTCCAATATTCACTGTAATTGGTTGGCTGTGGTAGGCATTAATGAATGAATGTATGCATTTGCATCCTTCGTACTTTTTTCCCTGTTGCTGCATTGGTCTTAAGCATGGTTTTCAGACCCGGACCGGTCATCGAACCGGTGAAGGGATGGATTCATGGATTTTGGATTAAACCGGAATCGAACCGGATTTAATAAATATATTAAAATATTAAAATATTTGTATTTTTATATTTATAATTTATGAAAATTTAAATATTTTTATTATAATTCTTTAAGTTTATGCATTTCAAATACAATATACTAATTAAAAAAACTCAATTTATGAAATATAATTTTTATAGTTACAATTAAATGTCAATTTATTTTAAAATAATTTAAAAATACAAACTATATTTTATTTTAATTAAAAACACCTCAAAATAATAACTTAAATTTTATATTTAAATAATTTTTTTTTTAAAACAGTTTGGTCGAACCGAAAAACCGGTCCGGTTCACGGTTTTCCGGTTCGACCGGACATTCCGGTTTGTTGACCAAAGTGAAAACCGGATAGAAACCGACCGGTCTGACCTCCGGTTCTGGTCAAATCCGGTCCGACCGGCCGGTCTGGTCCGATTTTCACAACTATGGTCTTAAGAATTTTTACTATATGTTGTTGTTCATTCCAATTCCCCACCTCCCTATCTATTTTTTAATTTCAGCTTGTATAATTATATATTAAATTACAGTATCATACAATTTAATCTTTATATCTATATACTTTCAAAATTCATCATTACATATTATTATAATTATAAGGTTTGTAATTTCATATTTGTCTTTGACATTTGAGATTTATGGTTTAAAATTTTGATGTTTAAAATATAATGTTTATTTCCTAAATGGTTAACCGTAAAAAAATAGTTAACTGACCGAAATTAATGGCTAATTGAATAATGGTTAACCAAATTTAATGGACAGTGTACGGTTAGTAAATTAGAAAAACCGTTCAAGCGGTTAACTGTTAGTGAAAGTCCACATGGACCGGTTAACCAACCGTGTGCACCCCTAAAAGCTAATGCCACGAAGAACATTTAATGATAATAAAAAATGAAAATTATCAAAAACATCTATTTTTCAAAGTTTTAGTTAAAAACTTGCTTTAACACGTGCGTTGTGCAATTTAATAAACTATTATTTTCAATGCATGCATATAAAAATAAAATTTTTCATATAACAGAAATTTCTAATATTTTTTAAGCCGAATTAAAAATTAAGTAATTATTTTTATGAATGAAGAATTTGATATATGATACAATGATTGAACAACAAATATATTTACACTATAAAATTTTTTTCTACTTAGTCTTATATGTTACATATAATATTTAATAATATTAGGGATTTTTTTTTTTTGTGACACCATAATTTTTTTTTCCTACTCAGTTTTATAATTTTCATACTACGTACAATATATATTATAATATTAGGGGGATCTTTTTTCTGTAGTTGAGATATCCAATTTGTTCATTTGATATTTAACGGGTTCATTTGGGTCATAATTACTGTTGTTGTAATAAATAGATCCTCGTATCTCTTTACTACTACTCTTGGAATTATTAATATCATCAATTTCATTGAATTTCAGTGTTTCAATTACTCTAAATCCCAAATATTCTCAATTGACATAGGTTAGGTACTAAAAATACTAAATCAATAGAACACGAGCTAAAAGGGCATATTTTAGATATATCATGTCGTAAAAAGGTCTTTTGGTCAATATTATTAATATCAAATAATTTTGCATTTTCCACCATTAGCTAAAATCTAAACAAAAATAATCAATATTAATATAATTATTTATTTTTTAAAATGAAATTGTGTTCTTATATCAAAATCTTGTTATGATGTGATTTTAATAAAAATATATACTTTTAATTGATTTTATTTTAATTTTTCAATAATTATATAAAAATATATTTAGTATAATAACTTAAAAATAAAAATTTTGCTACTACTCTTAAATTATAGAATTTTTTTTTTTTTGTAAAAAAAGACTACCTTTTCATCTTTTTTTTTTATATATATATTCGTGTTGTAAAAGAATTATAATATAAAATTTATAAATATATTAAATATTTAAAAAATAAATATTAATAAGAAATATAAATATTCCTCCATAATCATATTATATATATATTAGGACTAACAATTAAAATATATAATTTTTTTAGTCAACTCAATTCAAATTATACAATTAATTTAAATAACAATTACAAACATTAATGCACTATAATGACTTTAAACAATGAACCAAATACAATTTAAAAATTGACAATAATTCTCTCTTTTAATGTCAAGAGGAGTTACAAATTGATAAGAAAAACATGACTTAAGTAATTTACAATAAATGAATAATATTGATTGATAAACAATTATATAGCGTTCATCTAACTTAGAGTTATAGACATATAAATTTGAAAAAAAAAATATATTATTACCAACATAAAAAGAATTGAACACATGAAAAAAACAATTGAAAATTCGCAATTCATTTTCTATATGATTGTACAAAAAAACACATAAAACAAAAATAAGAATATAAAAATACAAAGTTATGATTTTCAATTATAACTATACAAAAAATAATAATAATTTTCATACATGACCCGCTGAAGAAAATAAAGGAAAAAAAAAAGACCAAATAAATAGAGATGAGATAAGCAAATAAGATAACGTCAATAAAATCCTTACAAATAATTTGTATTTCTTTTTATTTTTTTCTCAAATCCACTTGCTCATCGTCAACATCTCCAATCTTCATTAAAAAACCTATGCAATGACAAATATATATATATATATATATATATATATATATATATATATATTATGATTTACGACTAAAATTGTAATAATAAAAAGTTATTTAATATGTCTACATGACTGGTTAAAAGGAAAAAAATAAAGAAAAAAAGACCAAACAAAAGAGATAAAGAGAATACAAATAAAAGCTTTACAAATGCTTTATATTTCTTTTTATTTTGTTCTTTATTCTAGTTGTTCATCGCTAACATCTTGAATATCCATTAAAATAAACCTATAATATATATATATATATATATATATATATATATATATATATATAAAATACAGAAGTTATGATTTACAACTAAAACTTTACAAATAAAAATGTATTTAATATCCATACATGAATGATTAAAGATTAAAATAAAAAAAAAAAAGAAAAAAAAAAAGAAGACCAAACAGAGAGATAAAGAGATTTAAATTTTCACTTTATTTTTGTCATATCCCGTTGTTTCTTGGCAACATCTTCAATCTCCATAAAAAAGGACCTATAGAGTAAAACAAAAATATAAAATACAAAACTTATGAACTATAATTATACAACAAAAAAAGGCATTAAAAATCTTTAAGACGGACCTCGTAGACAGAGAGAGGAATATGTTAAAAAGAATACATATATGATATGATTGTTGGAAAGGAAAAAAAGGAACCATTATACATATAAGGAGTGTATTATCACTTATTTATAGATGAAAGATAGTTGAATTAATATAATATTATGGGTGTTACAATCTATTAAAGTATTAGAATTATTACATAATACTTTTTGTAATTATTTATTATTTATTTTTTTTGAATGACAATTAATTTTGTAACTCCCAATGGTTACAAATTTTTTTTATAACTATTAGTTTAATTGGATCATTAAGAAGGAAAATGAGAGTTAAAATTTAGAAATTTTGTGAATAAAATTTGAAAAGTTTTAGAAAAATAAATAAATGGAATTGGGAGAATTTGAGAGATGAGAGAGAAAACTCTTAAAACCTTATTTTACTATATATACTAGCTTTTTGCCTGCCGTGTGTTACACGGTTTTGTTTTTTTGTTTTTGGTGGTTCCATTAATTTTATTTTTTATTATTTCTGAATTGGTTATTATCATTGTTTTGTAGAAGATGTAATTTTTGTAGTAATTGTTTGATAGATTGTATTAAACTGAATTAAAATGTTAAGTAAATTACATAGGTAAATTTTGAAATGAGCATAAATAGTGATAGTATTTCTCGTTGTTTGTATCTGTTTCAGTTTTCTTGTCAAATAGAATATGATAAATGAAAGTTATCAAACAGGAATTAGAAGAATATTATTTTTTACAGATCCATACATATGAAACACACTTATACATATATTCCAAATTATTATCAGTATTCCACATTTCGTATCTACATATACAAACTTAATTATTTCATTATATTTTTGTTACACTTTTACTAATTTTTTCTATTTTCTATTTCATGTTTTAAATAAAATAAGGATAATTTTTATAATATGAAAACTGAAAAAAAAACTATTATAAATTTGTTCGTAATATATATTCAATCTATTTAAGTACTCACAATAGAGTTATATCTTTATGAAATATTATTTATTGTTAATTGTCATTATTATTATTTTTTTAAATCATTATATTTCATTCAAAGATAAAAAAAATATTAAAAAATAATATCAGGAACTAAAGTTAAATCATATTTTATAACACAATCATATTTAATGGTTTGTAGGTTGAAATATTATTGCTTCTGATTTCTTAAGATTTTGGCCACATTTAGTCTTAGGGCCAGTTTGGTAAAGTGCTGTCAGGAAAAGAGCTATTATGGAAAGTACTTTTTGGAAAAACTGATAAGTGTTTGGTAATATTTTTATAGAAATAGCTTTATTTTTAAAAGCAGTTTGTGTGGTGTTTGGTAAAACTGTTTATAAAAGTGCTATTAATATATAAAATAACATAAAAAGACATATATGATATAAATTAATTTTTACTTAATATAATTAATTAAATAATATTAGAAATTAATAATTTCTTTCACACACATTGAATAAAAAAATTATTTTATTTATTTATTTGTATATTATTAGTTATTAATAATTTTTTTATTAATCTCCATCTCACATACATATTATACAAAAAAAAAAGACATATTTATTTTAATTGAAAATACTAATATTTATTCTTAATCAATTTGACCTACCACCTGCCTAATTCTAAATCATCACCCATTATTAATACCTCATGTTACAGACTTTTTCTTTTTTCTTTCTTTAGTATTATTAATCATATAAACTCAGTTAGTATTATTAATCATATAAACTCACACCATCTGAGGAGCAAAACCATTTAAACAAAGGCCAAAATCTAAAAGAGGTCAAAAAATTAATCACTTGCTAATTATTCACAGTTCACACAAAGTAAAATTGATGTTGTTGGAATTCATCCTTTCACATATAACATAAACATGAAAGGTAAAGTTACAAGTGGAAGAGTACAACTTTGCTATGGGAAAGTGTAAAGGAACAAAAAGAAAATGAAGCAAATGCATAGTGAGTTCTCAAAGATGAACTCAAGAATAAACAAACAATAGAAATAATAAAAGTAATTAATGTAATAAAACTGGGAAAATGATGAGACGTCATTTGATCTTCCTCTAGTCACTTATGAAGATGGTGGAGCACCTGAATCGATTGAGTATGTCTGTTGGGATGACTTGTCATCTTCAACATCGATCCGTATTTCGCCTACTCGTGAGTTAGGATGGTAGAGCTCCTCAATTTGGCTGCTCACCTTTGCCATTGAAGGGCGGTTATCGGGATACTGAAATGTTAGCAGAAGAAAAAGGTAGTGAGAAACATGGTCTTTTTCACTGGGTGACACATGAGAAATTTCACAAAGGTAGCAAATCATTCATGAGACCCTGTGATGAGAACTTTCTGTCATGAGCCTTCTGGTTATAAAATAATAACAGTGAGCTACATCTATCTTTCCATAAAAAAATGTTTTAGCAGTTCCATACTTTTAACTTACCTACAACAATCTAGCAGTAAATATATTCCAATAATTTCACTTCATCTGAGTTAATTTACATATCACCAGGATACTAAAGTAATATATGCACATGAATAGAATATTAGGACTCATGTTCCACTTACCTTCTTTTGTTCAAGTTTTCTGTCCAATTCTTTCAGCTCCATATCCAATCTTTCTTAAAGAGAAGAATGTTTAAGCTCTTTCTCTTCATCATCAACGTCTTCTGCAAACGACTCATAAGATCTTAATCCAAGTTTGTTGTTGTTTACTAACATGACCAATCATATAAAATATGCCAGCAAAAGCATAAAAGGGTGATTTTGCCAGATATGAAAGCATAAAAGGGTAATGTTGCGGGCACGATTTGCATATTTCAATGTGGTCAGAGTTTCTTCAGCATTTGTGTCAGCAGGACTAACACAAGCTATGACAAAGAAGCAAACAAGAAAACAATACTTTAAAACACTAGTGAAATAAAATTAAACTTCATTTGATTCATCTTATTAGAAACAAGTGAAATAAATGGAACATAAAGTTACTTGTGAACAATTGTATATTAAGGAGCCCATGTCTCGTACATTAAGAAGGTACTAATGAAATGTAGGATCAGTTTCCATCAACAAAAACAGACGAATAAATTACAATGCTCTCCTTAAAGATGCCATCCAACCAATCTTAACTATCAATTCTATCCCAAATTTCAGCTACTTGGATTTCAAATCCAATATTCAAACAATCAAAGTACAAGCATTCAAATCAGTTATAATCTCATCTTCCTTCTCCCCAATCGCCACAGCTATAAGTTGAACAATAAATCTTGACCAACATGAACAACAATTATGTCAAATTACTAAAACTTCAATTTTTTTTCTTAAGCATCACACATACCAAAAACACAAAACCGTAAACCAAATACCACAAATCACAAATTCTTCAGACACCCAATCTTAATGTTGGCTAATATAAAGAGCAAGGGGAAAAAATAAAACACCAAACCAAATGAATAGAACGAGCTCAAACTACCAAAATTGCAACTGAAAAAATTTTATTGTGAAAAAACTATGGATCTGTCAGGCTAGATCAAGAGACCTACAGAGGCTCTGGCTTAACTTTCCATCTGATCATGGAGAAGATTTGAAGCAAAAGAAGATAAGCATGCGATACAAATTAGAACGCAAAAAGATGTCGAAATTTCATATTTCACAACCTTCAAAATCCAAACATAAGAACCAAAAATCCAGCCACAATAATAATTCAAAGGGGAAAAAGATAGAAAATCTCATCGGTGATATGGAGCAGCGGTGGGCAACAGTAGCCGGCAAGAAGGAGAGAAGAAGGGGAGCAGATCGTGAAAGAAAGGAGACAGCACTGGGTAGAGAAGGTGAAGAGCAGATCGTGAAGAGCTTTCCGTGTTTATGGCTTTCAGCTGACAGCCCTAATCTCTAGCTTTGGAGGAAAGCAATGAAACGGGCTTTCTGCCCAATTAGCTTTCCCATTTTTATCTTCACCAAACACTTATAACATGGGCTTTCCGAGCTTTTCTTTTGTGAAAGCTCCTTTCCCAGTTGGGAAAGCCCCCCCAAACCGCACCTTAATCATATGCAGATTCAATTTTTGATTCTAAATGATATCCCAGAATTAAATTATGGGGGGAATAGAAGGGCTAGGATTTATTGGATAAGAACCTTTTCTTTTGGATGCAACCAATTTATTTTATAATATTTAATAAAAAAAATGTGTCCTAATTAATAGCAACAAAATGGTTCAAAGTAGTACCACCTAGATAATTAGGAATTGGTTTTGCCATTGATTTTGCACATATTAATTAGGTTTTTTTCCTTTTCTTTAGGACAATTAATTAAATCAATGGGATGTATAATATTGCTTTTATTTTATTTTTTCCTTTTTTTTTTTGCTACGTATCAGTTATTTTCTTTTCCAGCTTTCTTATAATCTTATTAAGAGATAAGGACATTTTATATCAATTGTTAATCAACCACTACTTTTATGGATTATATCATTCTGTATGGTTTCAATTTCATAGACATAAAATTAGGTTATTTAATTAATGGAATATAAATTTCAATTCAAGTTATGGACAGATAATTACATTAGCATCACTTTGATAGTGAAAGCTTAGTTGTTAACATGTTTAAGGAAAATAAATATATTATTAAGAGACTTAGCCATAAATTTTTTTTTACTATTTAAAGTTATTACCACTCAAACTAATTTTGTTTAAAAATTTAATCGTATTTTCTTACTACTGGTGTGCCCTAGTCCAAATGACATTGGTTCTTGTATTGTATTGTATTTTATATTTGGATATTTTGTATTATACATTTTGTATTGAAATAAAGGCATGAATGTATTTATTCATATCTTGTGCTATTTATAAATAGAGTATCCAATGATTATAACCATACTAAAGTAAACCAATGTAGGTCATTGGATTATGAGACCTTTTAGTAGAGTTAAAGTTATAATCATAAAGATATACCTAGTCTGTTCTAATCATGGGAATGAATATAACCAAAGACTAGCATATCCTTGACTGGATGGCGACGTCTCACCGGCCATTGGACATGGAATGTTAGTCAATGATATGGGTACATATTGGTTTGCATGGTACTGGATCGATCCGCCAAGAGAACACCATATGGTTCAATCGTCATAGGTGTTTCTTAGGTAGGTCTTGCTATTATCCTTAGACCCGATGTTCGCTATAACATAACATGGGATCTCATACACTTTGATATACGTCTAACGGACCCGTAACAGGGTGCCAAGTATGAGTATGTTGGGTGGGCCAATGAACATGTTGATGTTGATAGTGAAGTTGACGGAATTGCCACTCAACGTCCCTTGAGATGACATCACTAGCCACTTGATGAATGGGACTGACAAGTGTATAGCCATACCCGAATAAGTTGGGATACTTATTCATTAGGTTCAGTCCACTCGGTATCAAGAGATAAATAAGCATATAAGGCGATGATAGGGCCATGCCTCTTGCTTATATATCGATGTCAGTTGGCAAGGGATATACGAGATCATTACCGGGTTATGTTTCACATTAGACTGCTAGTCTCCGTCTTAATTGGGGGCTGTAACTGTTTTCTAGAACCCACTTACAGTCTATGGGCTTTGGACCCACTGCCAACATAAAGACGGACCCACAGGATCATACACATAGAACGACTGAACGTTGACAAATCAGAGTTTGAACGGAAACCAAATTTATTGAGTTATTGACATTAGGTTATGTCATAATAAATTCAATATATATTGAGGGAGAAATTAATTTTATTTGATTAATTAATTACATGTAGTAAGTAATTAATTGAATAAAATAAAATTTCCTTGGTGGAAATATAAATACAAAAGGTATATTTATTAAGTTTGGTTTTAATTTAACTTTGGGATATATTAATTTGATAAACTTATATTTAATTATGTCAATTAGAATTTTATAATAAGGTTTTATTTAATTCTAATTGTACAAGTCAAATTAATTTAATCAAATTAAATAACCTCTATTTTAATTAAAATCCTAGTAGGCTAAGGAGTATACTAAGGAGTATATAACCCTAATTTCTCTCTAACCCTAACCCTAGCATAAGGAATTTGGCCAACTTAATAAAAATTATAGCAGCCCTTTTCCTAGCTTTATTTTGGTTTTCATTCAATCCGTTCGCTAGCACGAGTCCCGTTCGAGAGTCGTTCGTGTACCAGATTGTGGAGAAAACGCGTTTGGGTTTCTGCAGCAGTCTCTAGAGGAGACAGTTAAGGTGAGAAAATTTATTTTTCTCTGTTCTTGTTTTCATTCTATTAATCTACATGTATCTTGGGCTTTGGAATTGAGGAAAATTTTAATCGGTATTCCGCCTCGCATTTAATTTTTCCCGTGACGATTCCCTACACTTACTTAGTGGAGCTTACAGATCAGCAAGTTGCAAAGTAAATTATCCAATTGATATATATATATATATACATACATACATACTGAATTAGTCAATTGATACTATTAAAGTATATAAATATAAACTTTATATTCAATTAATTTTTTTTACTTCTTTATTATTGTGAACATGAAATTTTTCCAAAAAAAAAAAAAAACGTTGTTGACCGTTGACCCACGACTGTAATTACAGTCGTGGGAATTTTGTTACAATCGTACGACTGTAATGTAAGTACAGTCGTACGACTGTACTTTCGGGGCAGGTAAGCCAACCCATACCTCAAAAAGCTGAGAGGGCAGAGAAAGTGAGGGGGGCAGAGAGAAAGGAGAAAAAAGAAAAAGAAAGAAAAGGAGAGAAGAGAGGAGGAGGGGAAACCAAAGAAAAAGAAAGAACTCCTCACCAAAATCCTCAGCATTTGGAAATATTTGGACTCAAATCTCAAACCCTAACTCAAGGAGAAAAGTCCAGATTTTAGTGGATTGGAGCGACGCCAGGGGTCAATCCTACGGTGGACGCACGCCACGGAGGTAAATACCCCTTTTCCCTTCTCTTTTACAAGCTTTCTGGGTGTTTGGTGTGCTTTTTCTGCATTTCTGTCCATTTTTCTGCGTTTCTGTTTTGGAAATCAAGAACAGTCGTACGACTGTTCTTGAGTTGATGAACAGTCGTACGACTGTAGTTCATTTCCAGGTGATTTTATTTTCAGCTTATTTTAAATGAAATTTTGATGAAATCTTGAATTTTCAGCATCTACAGTCGTACGACTGTAGTTGATTTTCCACGACTGTAATTTACAGTCGTACCACTGTAGTTTTCAGAATCAGAATTTTACCTTTAAAACCCAAAAATTTCATAAAAATTCCTAAAAATTCCCAAAAAATAAGAAAACCCAAAAAATAATCAAATAAATTTTGTTGTGTGCATCACGACCTTAGATTTATTTTTCGGTAAAATTGCATTTAGAACAATTCCACGACGGAGACCTGGTTCTCCCGAAAACCGACCCACTTTGCATGTGTGATTGTAATAAACCGAAAAAATTGTTTTCAAAAATGATTTTTCTCACAAAACCAAAAATACAGGGACGTTTCAAAATGGTTTTCCAGGTCTAACCGGGCCGGCCGGCCGGGTCGACCCGGTTACCCCCGATTGCATGACCCCAAATCCTAATTTCCCAATTCTGTCTACTTGAGTCCTATTTATGACGTGCCGTATAAATTGTGCTAACCTCTGTTTTGCAGCTTTTATTTTATTTTAATTTTCTTTTTATTTGTATTTAATAGAATTAAATCGTGTATTTAGGCGGTTGTAATTTTTCTAGATTCCCGTGTATATAGGCGGTTGTATCAGTGAGGCGAGAGTTTTATTTTTCCTTCGATTGGGTTGTAAGCTCTTAAATATTTATTCTTTTACTTTTTATGTTGTATTATTATTCCGTATGCGCGCTGCATGTATTATTTAATGAAAATCGATCTTTAGCAATTTAAAGTGTCGTAACTAGAACATTGGCAATAATATTTAAATTAGACACGAAATAAGAGACTTGTCCGAACCTAGATCTCTGAAAAGTATGGCAGTTCCCGCTTTGGTTCAGCTACACTGTAATTTCCCGGTTGAACTGAGCCGGGTGGCGACTCCTATACTTTTTATCGAGATTTAGGTCTTGATTCTTTTTCAAAACAATCCGCTTTTCCAAAAAAACAAATTTCCAAATCAAAAACCCCACGCGAGGGAGGGCCCCGCCCGAAATCGAGGCGCCCCTTCCGAAAGGGAGTCCCGCGTCCCGTCGAAAACGCGTCGTCCGCTCACAGTGGCGACTCCGCTGGGGATTTCTCAAAAGTTTTTTTCAAAAACTTAAAAGAATTTGACAAGCCTTGAAAAGTGTCTAATTTAAATTAAGCGGATAATTCTTATATGACACTTTATGCATTTTTGTAGTTAGGCATTTATTGCATTAAGTTAGGTATCCATTATTTAGCCCGGTGAATTGTTGAAGTGTCGCCTAAGTTCCTCTTGGTCTTAGGGGCACGAATACGAAACAGCACCCGTAGCCTCGTACGAACCCCTTCGCTCGGACCCTTGAGTGGGGAGAAGTGAGGAGTATATTTTGCTATGGGAGCCTTGATGTTATCCCGACTTTGGACCGAACTCACTTAAGTAACCTTAGTTGGATTCCCTTAGGATACCAAAATAAATTGTGTGAATAAAATAAAATCCGCCTTCATCATCCCTGGTTGGTGATCGAAGAGAACCCCTCCTAGGACTCGGTTAGAATTTTATCGACCTGACCACGTTTGGAGGAATAAGGTTGGAGGAATACGATCCGTGTGCTAATTGGTACGTGTCTTTTTGTCCTTCCATAACATATCATCATTCACATTTTTTCGCAAACATAACATACCGCATCTAAAGCATTTGTATGATTCTAACCCACACCTTTTGCACAGCCATGTCCATCAATTTTCGTGTGTAAATACATTGATCACCCGCGTGACATTTACACTAACCACGTTTTTGTAGCCATGCATCCTTTCATTGTGTGAAAAAATTAATTAATTCACATACATCATTTGAATACCATAAGCATTAACCGATTAATTAATCCACATACATCACATAAAACATTCACATGGACCTTGGGCAATTCTATAAAGCTCACACACATCACACCGCCTACCAAGTAGGAAATCATTTTAGGCGCTCCATGAGCGCCGACAAAATTCATCACATTTCATTAAATCACTTTTGGTGCTCCACGAGTACCGACAAAATTCATCACATTTCATTAAATCATTTTAGGCGCTCCACGAGCGCCGACAAAATTCATCACACTTCATCAAATCATTTTAGGCACTCCACGGGTGCCGAAAAATTCATTTTACGCATCAAACCATTTAGGTGCTCCCCGAGCACCGGAACTCTGCCCATTCACCAAGAACGCATTCATTTCACGTTACGGCGCAGAAACTGAGATACTCCCCGAGTATTGAAATTCCGCTCGTACACCAAGCACGAGTTCACTTCATATCATCAAAAATTCGAGGTGTCCCCAGGACACCAAAACCCCGACCATGTGCCATGCACATGTCGATCTCACATCACGAAAAAATTCGAGGCACTTCACATGAGCTGAAACTCTGTCCATTCGCTAAGAACAATCACCTCATTTCACAAAACCCGAGGTACTCCCCGAGCGCCAAAGGTCTCATTCATGCATCAAATCACTTAGGTGCTCCACGAGCGCCGAGAAATTACATTTCATGCGTTAAATCACTTAAGTGCTCCACGAGCGCCGAAAAATTACATTTTCATTCATTAAATCATATAGGCGCTCCACGGGTGCCGAAAATTCCTTCGCATGCATTAAATCATTTAGGTGCTCCTCGAGCACCGAAAATCCCGACCATGTGCCACGTGCATGTTCATCTCATTTCATGTCACAAAAACCCAAGGTGCTTCGAAAGCACCGAAAAATTCATTTCATTCCATTTAGGTGCTACACGAACGCCTAAAACTTTTCACTTCACACATTAAGTCATTTAGGCGCTCCAAGAGTGCCGAAAAACCCATTCCATTCCACTAAATCATAGGTGCTCCACGAGCGCCGAAAAATTTCACTTCATGCCATCACTTCATCCCATCAAATCATTTAGGTGCTCCACGGGCGCCGAAAAATTTCCTCGCATACATCAAGTCACTTAGGCGCTCCACGAGCGCCGAAAAATTACATTTCAAGTATTCCATCATTTAGGTGCTCCACGAGTACCAAAAAGTTCATTTCATTCCATGAAATCATTTAGGTGCTCCACGAGTACCGAAAAATTCATTCCATTCCACTAAATCAGAGGTGCTCCACAAGTGCCGAAAAACCCATTCCATTCCACCAAATCATTTAGGTGCTCCACGAACACCGAAAAGTTCATTTCATTTCATCGAATCATTTAGGTGCTCCACAGGCGCCGAAAAATTACATTCCATGCATTCAGGTACTCCACGAGTGCCGAAAAATTCCATCGCATACATCAAGCGACTCAGGCACTCCACGAGTGCTGAAAATTTACATTTTATGCATCAAATCATTTAGGTGCTCCACGAGCACCGAAAAGTTCATTTCACTTCATCGAATCATTTAGGCGCCCCACGAGCGCCAAAAAAAAAAAAAATTACATTTCATCCATTAAATCATGTAGGTGCTCCGCGGATGCCGAAAATTCCATCGCATGCATTAAAGCATTTAGGTGCTCCCCGAGCACCGAAAATCCCGACCATGTGCCACGCGCATGTTCATCTCATTTCATATCGCAAAAACCCAAAATGCTCCCTGGGGCACCGAAACTCTACCCGTTCACTAAGAACTTATTTATTTCATATCATGATTTGGAAGTTAAGATGCTCCCTGAGCATCGAAATTCCATTCTTACACCAAGCACGAGTTCATTTCATATCACGACATTAAAACTCAAGGTACTCCCTGAGCGTCGAGAATCCCGACCATGTGCCACGTGCATGTTCATCTCATATCATATCATGAAATCCCAAGGTGCTTCTCGAGCGCCGAAACTTTGCTTATGTGTCATTCTAACCACGTTCTCGTGCAGCCATTTTCAAGACATCTACATAAGCATGACATCTAGTCTAACCACATTTTCATGCAGCCATGACATTTTATTTGTGTGCTTTGCATATTTATGTCCTGCATATTATTATCTTCACGAAGTAAACACGATATCATCATGTATGTCATGCATCCTAACCACGTTTTTGTGCAGCCACTTACATTTTGTGTGACACAAGCATTCACGTTATTGTTAGAGATTGTGCCCTAAGCCAATGTTGGATTATGTAAACAATCTTCTTAAGTCATTAATAAAGACTTATTTTATCATATATATTTGTATGTTAGTATTTATGATAATGTATCCATGAATTAATTGTGTAATTCTAAATTTCCCTAGTCGATTGTTATTATGGGAATAATAACAAACTAAGACTAGTGTGAGTGATAATGGATATTCATAAGATGAATATAGTGTATACAGATACAGATTATACTCACGGGCAATATGTTAGAGAACATGTTGCTGGAGACCCACTATGAGATCAAGTTCATGGTCACGTGTCACAACTGATCTTGATTATAGTAGTGTCATCAGCTGATTCCTTTGACCTGAGGTCACCATGGATTCCGGGATGAATTCATGTTGTGCTTTGACGCAGTCAAACGCTGCTTGTAACAGAGTAGTTATAAAGGCTGTGGTTGGGTACAATATGACTCATGCTTAGGGATGTGAGTGACAGATATGGGATTTTGTCCCTCTCTAACAAGAGAGCGATATCACTGGGCCCCTCGATAAGTAAGACTGTTAAATGCATGGCCGTGCTCAAATAATTGATAAGAGTATCAATTGATTTGTCTGAACAGTTTACTTTGAGATCGAGAAAGCATATGATTAATTATATAAGATTGACAAGTGTACCATGTCTTATGATTAATCATGATATCAAAGAGACAAAAGGGAATATGACATTCTATAAATAGGTATTGGATCATTCCAATCATGTTAATTGGGTAGTCGTAATGGCTTGCTAGAGTCCGCTTGTGACCTATAAGGACATTATGGTAATTTCCTTATTGCCAATTAATATGAACCTATGGGGTCACACACAAAGAGCAAAATGAAGTTCATCTTTTCGGGTATAAATTATTATTGGATAATAATTTATGAATGAGAAAGAGAATAAATATATATAGTGATATATATTTATATATATATGTATATGTGAATATTAATATGATTAATATTGCATAAGGTATGCCACATATTATAATTAAATTATATAGAGATATAATTAATTATAATATTGTATATACATATGTGTATTATGGAGAATTGGTTTGATTTAATATTAATTGAGAATTAATATTAAGTTGTGTGGGTTAATTTATAATTATAACTAATAGGTGTATTAGGTTATAATTATAATTAAGTTAATGGTTATATAAATGGAAATATAACCTAAACCTATGGGAAGAAAAATTAGTTTTCAGCCACACAACTAGAGGAATTCGGCAGACACAAGAAAGGAGTGTGGCAGCCAGTTTTTCTCCATCTAAACACCAAGAAAATTTGATTTTTCGGTCTCTCTCTCTCGTTCGAAGAATCGTTCTTCAATCCCGGCGCTAGCACGCGGTGAATCAATTGCTCCGTGTGGATCAACCGTAGAGGGAAGCTAATTTGGTTCCTTTGATTCAAAACCTACAAAGAATTAAGGTAATTCTCTAACCCTCTTTCCGATTCAATGCAATGTACATGGGTCCTTGGTAGGGATTAATCCTTTTATTTCCGCTGCGCATATTTTGTTTTGTGCGATTAATTCCCCTACAGTGGTATCAGAGCCACTTGTGCATTGATTGAATTGGATTTGTTATTTTGATTAGATCAAAATTGCATGTTAGGGTTATATGTTTTTGATTTAGGGTTCTTTGTTATTGTGAATAACGTTTGGAATTGATTTGGGAATTGTTGTTTTGAACAAATTGACGCAGAATTGTTTTTCAGTGCAGAACACGCCGGCGTGCAGGCACTGCACGCCGTGCAAACGTGTGTTACACGCCGTGTACTGGTTTTGCACGGCGTGTAGTCGGAAATCGTTTTCGTAAGCTGAGAATCAGTGCATAACTCGCCGGCGTGCAAGTGTTGCACGCCGTGCATATGTGTGTTGCACGCCGTGTACTGGTTTTGCACGGCGTGCAACCGGAAATTTCTCATGTGCGCTGAGTAACAGCGAGGAACACGGCCGCGTGCAAGTGTTGCACGCCGTGCAAACCGGTTTTGCACGCCGTGTTCCCTTAGTGCTGCAATGTAGAAATTGTCTTCTATACCTTTTCTTCTCAAATCAATTTCTTTTAAATACAATAAGATTGTGTTTAGTTTTTGAACCCTAAATCTTGTAAGATGTAAAATTATTGTGATAATTTTATGCATGGTGTTGTGGTATGGTTTTGGACCGTGTGGATGTTTTGTTTTCTTTTGGTTTTGGTGGATGTAAAGTTTTATAAATACGGCCTGCGAGTCGTTTGTATTTATGTAATCTTATTTTCTAGATAAATTGTATAGGATGCAATTTATTGTTTGTAAATCTTATTTTACTAGAAAACTGTATAGGATACAATTTTGTTAAATATGTAAATCCATGAGATGATGCCAAGGAACAAAGACGTGAAGACGGATCCAAGGGGTGCGGCTGTGCTGTGACCATGCGATGGTTGCAACCACCTAGGAAATGACCTGTTGATTTTCATATTGGCCTATGAAAATCAATGTAGATAAAACCATACCATAACACGGTTTTTTCGAGTCTATTGCATGTTTTATATTTTGATGCCATGTGATGCCATGCCTAGTATGAAATATGCATGCTAGATGAATGTATGACATTGGATGCCATGCTAGGATTAATGTTAACTTGGAAAGTTTAATATTAATGCCATGTTTTGTATATGATAAAATTCTAATCACGGGATTTATAAACCCTAAATAAACTTATGAAGTTTATATTTTTGCCACCCAATTACGTATAACACTTGTCAAGTACTATGTTCGCATCATGGTATACCGCCAGGGCGGGTACGCATGTTGTGACCTTAGCGAAGCAATAATATGAGAAAAGGTGATTCTCATTGTGTTGTAATTGGTTTAACTAAAGGGTTAATCAAAAAGGTGTTTGAGCCCGAGGCAAGGATGAGATGAGTAACATACAAATTAAATATGATATATGATATCATGCATCTCATAAATTAAAAGAGTTACATAATGATGTAATTGACATGGTGATGTCTACCGAAATTATATTTAATCATAGGGACATGCCAAAGTAGTGCTATGGTTAAGTATGGATTTTGGGTCTTTTACCTACTTAAATTTTTTAAAGGGTTTTATAATTTTAGTGGGAGCTATATTCTCTTATGTAATTAACTTTGCATATATATTTTCTGTTGTAGATAAATGGCCAACACAAGCAATCCCGGTTCTATTCGATCTATCCTTGAGAAGGATAAACTGAATGGAACAAATTACCTAGACTGGTATCGCAACTTGAGAATTGTTCTCAAGCAAGAGCGAAAGCTATATGTTCTGGATGGGCCTTTGCCCGCTAACCCTCCACCCACCACAGCTTCAAGAGCTGAAAGGGATGCTTTCCACAAGCATCAAAATGATCAGATTGATGTACAGTGCCTGATGCTCGCATCAATGATTCCGGAACTTCAGAAGGATCTGGAAACATTTGAGGCATATGAGATGTCTCAAGAGCTTAAGGAAATGTTCCAAAAGCAAGCGAGAAGGGAAAGGTATGAGACCTTGAGATCTTTGGTTGGGTGCAAGATGACCGAAGGGAGTTCGGTTAGTGCCCATGTTCTGAAGATGAAAGGGTACATTGATCAGTTGGAGAGGCTTGGTTCGCCACTCAGACCTGAGTTGGCAACGGATTTGATCCTTAATTCTCTTCCCGAGAGTTACTCCCATTTTGTCATGAATTATCACATGAATGATATGGACAAAACGGTCAGCGAACTGCATGGGATGCTGAAAAACGCTGAAGTAACTATAAAAGAGAAGCCAAGCTCCAAAGGGATCCATATGGTGCAAAAGGGTAGGATCCAGAAGAAGAGGGGTAAAGCAAACAAACCCAAAGAGTTTGGGAAGGATGCAAAGAAGCCCAAAGCTGTTACCAAGGCAAAGCCTCCAAAGGAAGGCGCATGCCATTTCTGCAATCAGCCTGGTCATTGGCGCAGAAATTGCAAGCTTTATTTGGAGGACTTGAGGAAGAAGAGAGGCGGTGAGACTGCTAATCAAGGTATTCATGTTATTGAAATACTTCATTCTACTTCTGTTTCTACTTCGTGGGTATTAGATACCGGTTGTGGTTCTCACATTTGTATGAATGTGCAGGGGCTTAGAGGAAGTAGAAAGCTCAAGAAGGGCGAGGTAGAATTCCATGTGGCGAATGGAGCTAGAGTTGCTGCTTATGAAGTCGGTCGCTACGAGCTCAAGTTGCCAAGTGGACTTGTTCTCCTTTTGAATAATTGTTATTTTGTTCCTAATTTGTCTAGGAACATCATTTCTATTTCATGTTTGGACAAGGAAGGATTTAAATGTGTTATTGAGAATAATCACTTATTGCTTTTCAATAAAGACTTGTTTTATGCAAATGCGGATTTACATGATGGTCTTTATTTGTTGAACCTTAGTGAAGGTTATGATGAGCATGTATATAACATAAATACCAAAAGGATAAGAACAAATATTGTGAATCCTACTTATCTCTGGCACTGTCGTCTAGGACACATTAATGAGAAACGCATTTCAAAACTCCATAAAGATGGAATTTTGGGTCTAGATGTTTTTGAAACATATGACACTTGCGAGTCTTGTTTAATGGGTAAGATGACCAAGAGTCCTTTTACTGGTCACAGTGAAAGGGCTAGTGACTTATTAGAACTCATACATACAGATGTATGTGGGCCTATGAGCACAACTGCTAGAGGTGGTTTTCAATACTTCATTACGTTCACTGATGACTTCAGTAGATATGGTTATCTATATCTAATGAAGCATAAGTCGGAATCCTTTGAAATGTTCAAAGCCTTCCAAAATGAAGTACAAAACCAACTTGGCAAGACAATTAAAGCACTTAGATCTGATCGAGGTGGTGAATATTTGAGCCAAGAGTTCGACGATCATCTTAGAAATTGTGGGATTGTCTCACAATTAACTCCTCCTGGTACACCACAGTGGAATGGTGTGTCTGAGAGGAGGAACCGAACTTTATTGGATATGGTTCGGTCTATGATGAGTCAAACAAATCTTCCTCTATCCTTTTGGGGATATGCACTTGAAACAGCGGCATTCACACTGAACCGAGTTCCATCAAAAGCAGTTGAAAAGACACCATATGAGATATGGATTGGTAAGAAACCAAATTTGTCTTTTCTCAAGATTTGGGGATGCGAAGCCTATGTGAAATATTTGATTTCAGACAAGTTATCACCAAAATCTGTGAAATGCAATTTTGTTGGTTATCCAAAAGAAACTAAAGGTTATTTCTTTTACAATCCTAGTGAAAACAAAGTGTTTGTTGCTAAGGGTGGTACATTCCTGGAAAAAGAGTTTATTTCCAAAGGAATCAGTGGGAGTAAAGTACACCTACAAGAAAATATGGATAACCAAGTTGAAAGTGAGTTTCAAATGGAACAACCTGATTCACAAGAAGTTGTTGAGTCAGAACCAGTAACACAAGTCCAACGTAGATCAAGTAGAGTTCGTCATGAGCCCGAGAGATATGGATTTCTCGTCACGAATGAAAATGATCTGATTCTGTTAGAAGAGAATGAACCTTCCACGTACATGGAAGCTGTCTCTAATTCAGAATCTGAAAAATGGCTTGATGCTATGAAGTCAGAAATTCAATCCATGGACGACAACAAAGTATGGACTTTGGTTGATCTCCCAAAGGGTGCTAAAGCAATAGGGCACAAATGGGTTTTCAAGTTGAAAACGGACATGGATGGGAATATTCAGACTTATAAAGCAAGGTTAGTGGCAAAGGGTTACCGACAAGTTCATGGTATAGACTATGACGAAACCTTTTCGCCAGTAGCTATGATCAAGTCCATCAGAATTCTTGTTGCCATAGCAGCATATTATGACTATGAAATATGGCAAATGGATGTCAAAACAGCTTTCCTAAATGGAAACCTTGTTGAGGATGTGTACATGACACAGCCTGAAGGTTTTGTCGATCCAAAGAATCCTGATAAAGTATGCAAGCTTCAAAAGGCCATTTATGGTTTGAAGCAAGCATCAAGAAGTTGGAATCATTGTTTTGATGAATCAGTCAAAAAGTTTGGCTTCATCAAAAACGAAGATGAGCCTTGTGTGTACAAGAAGTTCAGTGGGAGTAATATAGTTTTCCTAGTTCTATATGTCGATGACATATTGTTAATAGGAAATCACATTCCTACCTTGCAAGAAGTAAAATCTTGGCTAGGAAAGTGTTTTTCTATGAAAGACTTGGGTGAGGCAGCCTACATTCTTGGAATAAAGATCTATAGAGATAGATCTAAGAGATTGATAGGTTTGAGCCAGAGTACATACATTGACAAAATACTGAAAAGGTTCAGTATGGATCAATCAAAGAAAGGAAATGTTCCTATTGGGCAAGGAATAAAGCTTAGTCGTAAGCAATGTCCTGTGACAGTTGAGGAACGTCAACGCATGGATAAGATTCCTTATGCGTCAGCTATAGGATCTATCATGTATGCCATGGTATGTACTCGGCCAGATGTCTCTTTTGCTTTGAGCATGACAAGTAGATATCAGTCTGATCCAGGTGATAGTCACTGGACTGCTGTCAAGAGTATTCTTAAGTACTTGAGAAGAACTAAAGATACATTCTTGATATATGGAGGCTCGGACGAAGATCTTGTTGTAAATGGTTACACGGATGCAAGTTTCCAAACTGATCAAGATCAGATGCAGTCACAGTCTGGATATGTGTTCATTCTGAATGGAGGTGCGATAAGTTGGAAGAGTTCTAAGCAAAGCACGATAGCTGCATCTACAACAGAAGCCGAGTATATTGCTGCATCAGATGCAGCCCAAGAGGCTGTTTGGATCAAGAAGTTCATCGAAGAACTTGGTGTCGTTCCTAGCATAGTGAATCCTGTGAGCCTCTTGTGTGACAATAATGGGGCAATATCACTTGCTAAGGAACCTAGTGTGTCACAGAAATCCAAACATATACTTCGGCGTTTTCACTACATAAGAGAAGTCATCTCAAGAGGAGATGTGAAGATATGCAAAGTTGCGTCTGAAGACAATGTTGCTGATCCACTAACAAAAGCTCTTTCACAAGCTGTACATGATGGTCATGCTAGGTCCATGGGTATTAGATACATTTGAGATTGGACTTAGGGCAAGTGGGAGATTGTTAGAGATTGTGCCCTAAGCCAATGTTGGATTATGTAAACAATCTTCTTAAGTCATTAATAAAGACTTATTTTATCATATATATTTGTATGTTAGTATTTATGATAATGTATCCATGAATTAATTGTGTAATTCTAAATTTCCCTAGTCGATTGTTATTATGGGAATAATAACAAACTAAGACTAGTGTGAGTGATAATGGATATTCATAAGATGAATATAGTGTATACAGATACAGATTATACTCACGGGCAATATGTTAGAGAACATGTTGCTGGAGACCCACTATGAGATCAAGTTCATGGTCACGTGTCACAACTGATCTTGATTATAGTAGTGTCATCAGCTGATTCCTTTGACCTGAGGTCACCATGGATTCCGGGATGAATTCATGTTGTGCTTTGACGCAGTCAAACGCTGCTTGTAACAGAGTAGTTATAAAGGCTGTGGTTGGGTACAATATGACTCATGCTTAGGGATGTGAGTGACAGATATGGGATTTTGTCCCTCTCTAACAAGAGAGCGATATCACTGGGCCCCTCGATAAGTAAGACTGTTAAATGCATGGCCGTGCTCAAATAATTGATAAGAGTATCAATTGATTTGTCTGAACAGTTTACTTTGAGATCGAGAAAGCATATGATTAATTATATAAGATTGACAAGTGTACCATGTCTTATGATTAATCATGATATCAAAGAGACAAAAAGGAATATGACATTCTATAAATAGGTATTGGATCATTCCAATCATGTTAATTGGGTAGTCGTAATGGCTTGCTAGAGTCCGCTTGTGACCTATAAGGACATTATGGTAATTTCCTTATTGCCAATTAATATGAACCTATGGGGTCACACACAAAGAGCAAAATGAAGTTCATCTTTTCGGGTATAAATTATTATTGGATAATAATTTATGAATGAGAAAGAGAATAAATATATATAGTGATATATATTTATATATATATGTATATGTGAATATTAATATGATTAATATTGCATAAGGTATGCCACATATTATAATTAAATTATATAGAGATATAATTAATTATAATATTGTATATACATATGTGTATTATGGAGAATTGGTTTGATTTAATATTAATTGAGAATTAATATTAAGTTGTGTGGGTTAATTTATAATTATAACTAATAGGTGTATTAGGTTATAATTATAATTAAGTTAATGGTTATATAAATGGAAATATAACCTAAACCTATGGGAAGAAAAATTAGTTTTCAGCCACACAACTAGAGGAATTCGGCAGACACAAGAAAGGAGTGTGGCAGCCAGTTTTTCTCCATCTAAACACCAAGAAAATTTGATTTTTCGGTCTCTCTCTCTCGTTCGAAGAATCGTTCTTCAATCCCGGCGCTAGCACGCGGTGAATCAATTGCTCCGTGTGGATCAACCGTAGAGGGAAGCTAATTTGGTTCCTTTGATTCAAAACCTACAAAGAATTAAGGTAATTCTCTAATCCTCTTTCCGATTCAATGCAATGTACATGGGTCCTTGGTAGGGATTAATCCTTTTATTTCCGCTGCGCATATTTTGTTTTGTGCGATTAATTCCCCTACAGTGGTATCAGAGCCACTTGTGCATTGATTGAATTGGATTTGTTATTTTGATTAGATCAAAATTGCATGTTAGGGTTATATGTTTTTGATTTAGGGTTCTTTGTTATTGTGAATAACGTTTGGAATTGATTTGGGAATTGTTGTTTTGAACAAATTGAAGCAGAATTGTTTTTCAGTGCAGAACACGCCGGCGTGCAGGCACTGCACGCCGTGCAAACGTGTGTTACACGCCGTGTACTGGTTTTGCACGGCGTGTAGTCGGAAATCGTTTTCGTAAGCTGAGAATCAGTGCATAACTCGCCGGCGTGCAAGTGTTGCACGCCGTGCATATGTGTGTTGCACGCCGTGTACTGGTTTTGCACGGCGTGCAACCGGAAATTTCTCATGTGCGCTGAGTAACAGCGAGGAACACGGCCGCGTGCAAGTGTTGCACGCCGTGCAAACCGGTTTTGCACGCCGTGTTCCCTTAGTGCTGCAATGTAGAAATTGTCTTCTATACCTTTTCTTCTCAAATCAATTTCTTTTAAATACAATAAGATTGTGTTTAGTTTTTGAACCCTAAATCTTGTAAGATGTAAAATTATTGTGATAATTTTATGCATGGTGTTGTGGTATGGTTTTGGACCGTGTGGATGTTTTGTTTTCTTTTGGTTTTGGTGGATGTAAAGTTTTATAAATACGGCCTGCGAGTCGTTTGTATTTATGTAATCTTATTTTCTAGATAAATTGTATAGGATGCAATTTATTGTTTGTAAATCTTATTTTACTAGAAAACTGTATAGGATACAATTTTGTTAAATATGTAAATCCATGAGATGATGCCAAGGAACAAAGACGTGAAGACGGATCCAAGGGGTGCGGCTGTGCTGTGACCATGCGATGGTTGCAACCACCTAGGAAATGACCTGTTGATTTTCATATTGGCCTATGAAAATCAATGTAGATAAAACCATACCATAACACGGTTTTTTCGAGTCTATTGCATGTTTTATATTTTGATGCCATGTGATGCCATGCCTAGTATGAAATATGCATGCTAGATGAATGTATGACATTGGATGCCATGCTAGGATTAATGTTAACTTGGAAAGTTTAATATTAATGCCATGTTTTGTATATGATAAAATTCTAATCACGGGATTTATAAACCCTAAATAAACTTATGAAGTTTATATTTTTGCCACCCAATTACGTATAACACTTGTCAAGTACTATGTTCGCATCATGGTATACCGCCAGGGCGGGTACGCATGTTGTGACCTTAGCGAAGCAATAATATGAGAAAAGGTGATTTTCATTGTGTTGTAATTGGTTTAACTAAAGGGTTAATCAAAAAGGTGTTTGAGCCCGAGGCAAGGATGAGATGAGTAACATACAAATTAAATATGATATATGATATCATGCATCTCATAAATTAAAAGAGTTACATAATGATGTAATTGACATGGTGATGTCTACCGAAATTATATTTAATCATAGGGACATGCCAAAGCAGTGCTATGGTTAAGTATGGATTTTGGGTCTTTTACCTACTTAAATTTTTTAAAGGGTTTTATAATTTTAGTGGGAGCTATATTCTCTTATGTAATTAACTTTGCATATTCCTCAGGTGCAGAAATATGGGTCTATTGCAGAGTGTCAGACCTTATGTGCCGCCAACGCCAGAGCAAAGGAGTAATTTCTGCAGCTATCACGTGATCACAGGCCATCGGACCAATGAATGTCATGCTTTAAGAAAGGAGATCCAGAAGCTGGTCGATGATGGAAAATTGGAAATCTCGGCTTTCTCTGATGAACAACCAGGGGCAATCAGGGAGACCACTAAAGAAATTTCTCAAACCTCCCGAGGAGAGGAATATGATGAAGAAGTTCTAAATCTGCTCTAATAAGAGTGGGTCGAGGATGCTGAAGCTGAAATGGTGACCAGTCGGCGAATAATCGGATTCTGTGAGATCGATACCTCTTGGAGATTCCTTCTTACAAGGGACTCATTTTGTTTATGGAATGTATTGATTTCATCATGAATACAATGAAATTTATTTTTGTCTTACTTGTGTGATGATTACTTGTACATGGCATTATGCATGC
Organism: Euphorbia tirucalli; assembly: GCA_039660915.1. Lineage (NCBI taxonomy): Eukaryota > Viridiplantae > Streptophyta > Magnoliopsida > Malpighiales > Euphorbiaceae > Euphorbia > Euphorbia tirucalli. The sequence goes on along the minus strand of CM077636.1, from coordinate 22,403,716 downwards.
ATTTGACAATCTGAAATGACATGTCCAACACACATAATATTAAAATGCATGACATCATTCTGAGTATCGTGGGGAACCTAAAAGTGAACCTGGCCCTGAACGAACTCTCTCTTGAAAGGTGAGCTTGTGAGATAAATAAAATAATACGATGGTACCGCTTCCGCCGAGGCATCTGCTAATTCAATTCAACAATCCTTGAAAGACACTACCAATCCTGCCCTAAAGCTTCAATTTAAAAAGCACGTACGATACCCAAATCACCCTAAACCGAAAAGCCCTTCTTAAGGCAAAACAAAACCAAAAAGCCCTCCTTGAGGCACCCAAACTCAGAAAGCCTTCTTAAGGCAAAACCAAACCAAAAAGTCCTCCTTGAGGCACCCTAAACCGAAAAGCCCTTCTTAAGGCAAAACAAAACCAAAAAGCCCTCCTTGAGGCACCCAAACTCAGAAAACCTTTTTAAGGCAAAACCAAACTAAAAAGCCCTCCTTGAGGCACCCTAAACCGAAAAGCCCTTCTTAAGGCAAAACAAAACCAAAAAGCCCTCCTTGAGGCACCCTAAACCGAAAGCCGTTCTTAAGGCAAAACAAAACCAAAAAGTCCTCCTTGAGGCACCCTAAACCGAAAAGCCCTTCTTAAGGCAAAACAAAACCAAAAAGTCCTCCTTGAGGCACCCTAAACCGAATAGCCCTTCTTAAGGAAAAACAAAACCAAAAAGCCCTCCTTGAGGCACCCTAAACCGAAAAGCCCTTCTTAAGGCAAAACAAAACCAAAAAGTCCTCCTTGAGGCACCCTAAACCGAAAAGCCCTTTTTAAGGCAAAACAAAACCAAAAAGTCCTCCTTGAGGCACCCTAAACCGAAAAGCCCTTCTTAAGGCAAAACAAAACCAAAAAGTCCTCCTTGAGGCACCCTAAACCGAAAAGCCCTTCTTAAGGAAAAACAAAACCAAAAAGTCCTCCTTGAGGCACCCAAACCCAGAAAGCCTTTCTTAAGGCAAAATAAAACCAGAAAACTCCAATTAAGGCAAGATCGAACCAGAAAGCCTTCCTTAAGGCGAAATCGAACCAGAAAGCCTTCCTTAAGGCGAAATCAAACCAGAAAGCCCTCCTTAAGGCAAAATCAAACCAGAAAGCCCTCCTTGAGGCGAAATCAAGCTTATCCAAACTTATCCAAAGCACCAACCACCAAGAAATTCAAATGACCTTCACTATCCAACTTATTGTGAAACTCCGGGCCTTTCCTTGGTTGTAGTGCATGTATAATCTTGTTTGCATGACATTCCTGTGCACATGACATTACGCATGCATTGTTCATCCAAAAAGGCATATTAAGCACACATGACATGCACGAATTTGAATGCAGCAGGAAAACCAAAAGGTGGCTGTGGCTTTGGTTTAGTTCCTTAAAAAAAAAAAAAAAAACCTCAATGCTGCTCCATATCGCATTTTTCTGCATCATCTCATCACCAGAAGGGCGACAGAGCAGAGAGAGAATTTGAATACAAGTCTACTTCAAATGAGCTCAACAATGGTTACCCAAGAAATTGACTATTGAAGAGACCAAGCTGAAAAAAAAAAAAAAAGATTGAAGCTAATCTTGGTGGGAAAAACAAGCCTGATGATCAGAAACCTACCAAATCAGTTTCGAAGACATAATCTGCTACAAATTCTGGGCAAGCATTGTCTGGAGGAAAACAAGAATAAGTCCAAAGGCAAGCCTGCCTATGATTTCCTCTATTTGCCTATGGATTTCAAGACTGGAAGAAATTTTGGTTATGCATTTGTGAACTTCACCAACTGTGTTGGGGCAACTTGACTTTACAAAGCTTTCAACAATCATGAAGGGGACGATACCATCAACGGGAAAGCTCACAAAGTCTGTTGTACTCATATTCAAAGGGAAAGTTGCATTTGCCAACCATTTCAAGAATTCAGTCTTCGGGAGCCGTGCTTAAACTGAAATCTGGGGTGAATTAGAAACATGAATACAGAATCAGACCACAGGAGAATCTAGTGGTTACTTGAATTCATCTCAGGTTGTCTATCCACAATGGCAACTCTATCCAGTGACCGGGCATTCATCCAAAAAAAAAAAACTCCAATGTGGAAAACCGAAAGGACATGTTGGTAGTTTGGAGGGGCGTCAATCAAAACCAGAGCCACACTTTGGATTTTCCTAATGCATCCACATTCATTAAGTCATAGATGTTTTATATTCAATTTTGATGTTTAATATGCATTCGTCATGTCATTGCATGTCAATGTCCATATACGGGTGACAGCATGCAGCAAACCATGTCCGATTCAGTGTTTCATACCCCGAACACAAACCCTTAATGCTAGGGGTAGGTAAAAGCCAAACCACTGGGTGTCATCAGCAGCAACGTCCTCACGACTTCTGATAAGCATTGTCAAGGTGTGCTTTCCAATCTCAAAACGGATCAATACAAAGAGATCAATTCGGCTGGGATGCTCATGCAAAACTCTTGGACCATTCAAAACAAAAAAAAACAAAAAAAAAAAATCAAAAATCACAAAGAGAAAATTTCTGACACCGAAAACCGAGAGGACGTGTTGGTAACAAGAAGAGGGCGATGTCTAAAGCCGAAGTCACTGTTAATTTCCCTATTGTACTCATTATGATGTCGTCGTAATGATATTATGCACGTTTGACATTCTAATTAGATGTTCATATCGCATACATCGTGCCATTACACATAAACATCCATTAATAGGTCATTGCATCCAATTCCCATAATAATAAAAATGAAGTCCATGTTGTGTAAAAAAAAAAAAAAAGAAGAAGAAAAAGAGGTATAGTACGGAGCAGTCTAGGGGTGTCAATTCGTGTTTACGGGTCGTGTTCGTGTCGTGTTTGGATATTCTAATGACACGTTTAGGTACGACACGAACACGACCCGTTTAACTTTGACACGATTAATTGAAACACGAACACGACCCATTTAATAAACGGGTAACACGACACGACCCGTTTAACACGATTAATAAAAAAAATCAATTATACGATACCCATATATAACACGACCCGTTTAGCAACACGACCCGTTTAGCAACCCGACCCGTTTAGCAACCCGACTATAAATATTAGTTAATACCATTAATTAAAATCTAACATCATCCAACAATATAATTAATTATATAAATAAATATTAATAATTTATATTTAATTAATATAATATATACTTACTATATATAATTATTAACTTATTTATATATGCCTAATAAAATATAATAAAATAAACGGGTTACGCGGGTCAGAAACGGGTTATGCGGGTTGACCCATTTACAACACGTTTATTTCGTGTCATAAACGTGTTGACCCGTTTATGACCCGAACCCGTTTAACCCCCAACCCAAACCCGCAAAAATGCGGGTCGTGTTGTGTCGTGTTATCGTGTCGTGTCAAAAGTTGACACCCCTAGAGCAGTCAATCCAGCTCTCATCCTGTCACTCACCCACCTCCTTCTCCTCGGACTCACTCTGATACGGAGCCCTATAGGCGTCAAAGTCCTCCTACACCCGAGTCAAATCAGCCTGCATCCGGGCCATGTCAACCCGCACCCGGGTGAACTTGTGGGTCGCAGCCAAAGCCCGAGCCTCAGAAGCAGCTGCCTATCTGGCTTGATCCTAGAGCATCTGCACTCGAATCTGCAAAATAACAACATTAGTTAACATGCATACATACATGCATATTCATCCATGCATTGCATAAATCATGTAATGATGCGGGGATTGTAGAATGCTTACCACCCAGCTGGCGTTCTCCTGGACCAGATGAGCCTCCAAGCCCAAAGCGACCTGAGAGGTAGATGCTGCAACATTGGCAGAACATACGAGATGACTCCTATCCTGAACAGGGCCATGCCCACCAGCAGTGGCACTCTCAGCACTTTCATATGTTGGGCTAGTCCGCTGAGCAGAACTGGATCCCCTACGTCTCTTGACCTGCAAACGGAAGAGCAAAAAAAAAAAAAAAGGGAAAGACGATACCAGAAGGTCAAAACAGAAACTAAGGATCTCCTGCTGCCACCCTCTGGCGCACAGGTCAAGTCCGTGGAGACTGCTCCGACGCAGCTCGAGCCCAATCCAAAGAAGGAAAGGCAGCCAGGTCCACTACAGTGGGGAGCAAAGTCAGATTACAAGTGCTCTGCCCGATGGAAAAAGTATGCATGATAACAAGACGAACACATAAGCCCGAACACACCGCTCCACATCCTCCTCGGACAGGTATAGGCGAGCAGCCCAATAAGCCTCCACCTTGGAGCATAAGATCTTCCTCTTCTCAGGGGTGCAGCCGATCAACCTGCCTATATAATCATTCTCCGACTGATGGCGAGTAAAGTAGCAGTTGAAGCTGATTGGGGGTCCACCGAACCAGAACCCAGTGATAGCAACGAAATTTGAAAGAGTAACGGTGAACTCCCCAATGGGCAAATGAAATGTGTGGGTGATACAAGCCCGCCTCTCATACAAAGCCGTCAACATAGCATGGGTAGTAGACGGCGTGCTCGTCGACAATGACACAATAAAGGTCTTTGGACCCTGAATTCTAACCCGATCTCTCACAGTCTCGGGGAGGCGGCCCCGCCAGACCCCGGACGGAAAGAGATTTATGCTGCCGGAAATTCCCCGGTCCTAGACATTGAGGAAAGCCAACAAGCCAGCAGTTAATCTTTCTAACAATGGTCCGCCTCATCCAAGGGGCACGAAATCCGAGAAACCTCAAAAAACTCACTGTAAGTACAATTTCACCAAGCTTCATTTTCTACATATCTTGTATGCCAAGTCACACTAGTCTGTCACACACACACATACACACACACACGCACGTACCCTTTACCAAATCTCAGTCCCCCGCGACTATAAAACGGAACTAGGTTTTTTGGGCCAGTCCGTTGAGTGCGCCAGGTCGCACATGGCTGTCACACACTCACATTCACACATTTCACAAATCTGAGTCCCACATGACTATAAAAGGTGACCCGAAATGCATCTTCTCGTGTTTATTCTTGATCGAAGGGGCAAAAATTTTTGTTTCAAAATTATCGATCAAGGAATAAATACGTTCACTAAGCACACATTGCATGCTTTCTTTTGGCTCTGTATGGCAAATCATACACAACCATTTGACTCCAAAAGTCAGTTCATCTTCGTGTGTCATCCTTACACGAAAATTGTCGTAAGGAACCGCCCGACTGCAAAAGTCGCATTCTACTCTTCGTTATCTTGGCGTCATCCTTACACGAAAACCGTCGTAAGGAACCACCCGACTACAAAAGTCGCATTCCGCTCTTTATTATCTTGGCGTCATCCTTACATGAAAACCGTCGTAAGGAACCGCCGGACTACAAAAGTCGCATTCTACTCTTCGTTATCTTGGCGTTATCCTTACACGAAAACCGTCGTAAGGAACCACCCGACTACAAAAGTCGCATTCCGCTCTTTATTATCTTGGCGTCATCCTTACACGAAAACCGTCGTAAGGAACCGCCCGACTACAAAAGTCGCATTCTACTCTTTATTAACTTGGCGTCATCCTTACACGAAAACCATCGTAAGGAACCGCCCGACCACAAAAGTTGTATTCTACTCTTCATCATCTTGGCGTCATCCTTGCGCGAAAATCATCATAAGAAACCGCCCGACTCCAAAAGTCGTATTTTTTTTTCTCCACACACGGGTCACACGTTTGCATATCATCTCGAATTTCGTGTTTTTTGTCGTGTACCTAAATCCGTTTTGAAAATCGGACTTCAGCTACACGAGGGGCAGCCTGTGAACACGAAATTTTTCCAAAAAAAAAAAATGTTGTTGACCGTTGACTCACAACTGTAATTACAGTCGTGGGAATTTTGTTACAGTCATACGACTGTAATGTAAGTACAGTCGTACGACTGTACTTTCGGGGCAGGTAAGCCAACCCATACCTTAAAAAGCTGAGAGGGCAGAGAAAGTGAGGGGGGCAGAGAGAAAGGAGAAAAAAGAAAAAGAAAGAAAAGGAGAGAAGAGAGGAGGAGGGGAAACCAAAGAAAAAGAAAGAACTCCTCACCAAAATCCTCAGCATTTGGAAATCTTTGGACTCAAATCTCAAACCCTAACTCAAGGAGAAAAGTCCAGATTTTAGTGGATTGGAGCGACGCCAGGGGTCAATCCTACGGTGGACGCACGCCACGGAGGTAAATACCCCTTTTCCCCTCTCTTTTACAAGCTTTCTGGATGTTTGGTGTGCTTTTTCTGCATTTCTGTCCATTTTTCTGCGTTTCTGTTTTGGAAATCAAGAATAGTCGTACGACTGTTCTTGAGTTGATGAACAGTCGTACGACTGTAGTTACAGTCGTACGACTGTAGTTCATTTCCAGGTGATTTTATTTTCAGCTTATTTTAAATGAAATTTTGATGAAATCTTGAATTTTCAGCATCTACAGTCGTACGACTGTAGTTACAGTCGTACGACTGTAGTTGATTTTCCACGACTGTAATTTACAGTCGTACCACTGTAGTTTTCAGAATCAGAATTTCACCTTTAAAACCCAAAAATTTCATAAAAATTCCCAAAAATTCCCAAAAAATCCCAAAAAATTAGAAAACCCAAAAAATAATCAAATAAATTTTGTTGTGTGCATCACGACCTTAGATTTATTTTTCGGTAAAATTGCATTTAGAACAATTCCACGACGGAGACCCGGTTCTCCCGAAAACCGACCCACTTTGCATGTGTGATTATAATAAACCGGAAAAATTGTTTTCAAAAATGATTTTTCTCACAAAACCAAAAATACAGGGACGTTTCAAAATGGTTTTCCAGGTCTAACCGGGCCGACCGGCCGGGTCGACCCGGTTACCCCCGATTGCATGACCCCAAATCCTAATTTCCCAATTCTGTCTGCTTGAGTCCTATTTATGACGTGCCGTATAAATTTTGCTAACCTCTGTTTTGTAGCTTTTATTTTATTTTAATTTTCTTTTTATTTGTATTTAATAGAATTAAATCGTGTATTTAGGCGGTTGTAATTTTTCTAGATTCCCGTGTATATAGGCGGTTGTATCAGTGAGGCGAGAGTTTTATTTTTCCTTCGATTGGGTTGTAAGCTCTTAAATATTTATTCTTTTACTTTTTATGTTGTATTATTATTCTGTATGCGCGCTGCGTTATTTAATGAAAATCGATCTTTAGCAATTTAAAGTGTCGTAACTAGAACATTGGCAATAATATTTAAATTAGACACGAAATAAGGGACTTGTCCGAACCTAGATCTCTGAAAAGTGTGGCAGTTCCCGCTTTGGTTCAGCTACACTGTAATTTCCCGGTTGAGCTGAGCCGGGTGGCGACTCCTATACTTTTTTATCGAGATTTAGGTCTCGATTCTTTTTCAAAACAATCCGCTTTTCCAAAAAACAAATTTCCAAATCAAAAACCCCACGCGAGGGAGGGCCCCGCCCGAAATCGAGGCGCCCCTTCTGAAAGGGAGTCCCGCTTCCCGTCGAAAACGCGTCGTCCGCTCACAATTATATTTATTATTTCTTTGAATATCGTACATCTATGGGTGTTCTTTTTTTTTGGTGGTTCATGTGGAAAAAGAATTTTGTATAAATGATTCCTTGCAAGATAAATAATAATTAATTCAAATTAACAGAGAAGAAGTAGAGATTCTGTTGATAATAATTATATACGCAATAACACTTTAATAAAATTCATCATCTAGTATGCAAGTTTTCTCTCTAGGGTTTCGCTAGAGTCTTCCAACGCCTTTACGTTTGACGGTAGGATTCTGTTGATCGGATTCATCCCTGGTCTCATCTAGGGTTTGTCTTTAATCTGATTATATTTGTGCAGTGGAGTGGTGCTTTGATAATATTTATTGGATCGTTTCTGTTGCTTCAGGGTTACGGTAGGTTAAGGGGGAACTGGTTTTATGTAATCATGTCTTACTATTGATATCGATGGAACAAAGGAGAATGGTTGGGAGCAGCAGTAACCCCAGTCAACACTTGTGGTTTAATGAACTTTCAAGTTATAGAGTGAACTTTCAAAGAATAGGGGTTAATAAATTCACCTTTCGATTCTTTCATATTGTGGATATGCAGCGGGTGATCAATGGGGGACCATGGTTATTTGATAATAAGATTTTGGTGATTGATAGGGTTCTGGTAGGTATACCGGCTTCATCTGTGGAGTTAAATATTGTTAACTTTTGGGTACAAGTCATGGCTGTACCGACGAATTGCTTTTCCATGGTAGTGTGCAAGGTTATTGGCAATTTTATTGGTCGATTCCTTGAGGCTGACGGAAATAATTTTACATCATTACGGAAGGAATACCTCTGTTTTAAAGTGCTAGTGGATGTGAGGTGACCTTTAAACGAATGCGATTGCGTATGGAGGGAGGTGAGGGATTCACCATTATGTTCAGGTATGAGAGATTGCCATCATTTTGCCTCGTTTGTGGTATGCTTGATCATACGGAACAATTCTGCCCGGTAGTGTATGCTACAAATGGACAGCAGGTGGAGAGGCGATACTCGGCATTGCTTAGAGCTCCACTTCGTCTAATGGGGAACTTGGCTCATAACCGATGGCTTGGAGATGAACGAGGTAACTCTTTATCTCTGGATGATCCACAATCTCAGTCATTAGACTCTCTTCGTATGATGTAAGGAGAGAAGGCTAGAGATAACTGTGTCTTACAGAATTTCAGAACTAAGATTAATCAGGATATTGGTGTAGATTTAAGAATTGATCCTAGGAAGCGGAGAATGACTTTGAACTCAATGGAGATGAGTACATTGTTAATAGAAACTGATGATTTTCATCCATGTATTGATACGATAGGTGCTGGCCAAGACCAGGCCTGCCAACAGCCATGAGTCTTATCAGCTGGAACTGTCGTGGTTTGGGTCAGCCAATGACAGTTCAGGAGTTAAAGGATGTCACGTCCACGTATCAACCCAGATTTGTATTTTTGCAGGAAATAAAGATGGATAGGGTTCGAGTAGAAGCTGTGTGTTGTAATGTAGGGTTTTATGACTTCCTTTTTGTTCCTCAGTTAATGATGGAGGAGGATTAGTGTTGATGTGGAAGGAAGGAGAGGGTTACGTTGTTGGGTTTGGAATCAAACTTTATTGATGTTCAAGTGCATGACGGTGATAAGGATTGGAGATTAACGGGATTCTATGGTTTTCCGGAGCATAATCGGAGGTATCAATCTTGGAGATGTTTGTGTGATCTAGCAGAATTGTCCGGTCTTCCATGGTGTATTATGGGGGATTTTAATGATATGGTTTCAAGAGCTGAAAAACATGGGGGACTGCCACATCCATGGAGCTTGTTAAATGGTTTTCGGGATACAATTTCTCGATGCCAGCTGGTTGATATGGGTTTTACGGGTCAGCGCTTCACTTGGGAGAGAAGACGGGGTAATAGAGTGGTGTTAAGGCAGCGGTTAGATCTGGTTCTGGGTCGCAAAGGATGGCTGGATCGTTTTCCAAATATGCAGGTACTTGTCATTCCAGCTGCAACTTTAGACCATTCTCTCCTTATTGTTCGACCTATTCAACGGGATCCGGGGGGAACCAATCAATTCCGTTTTGAGAATGCCTAGAAACGAGTTCCTGAATGTCAAGAGATAGTTGCAAAAGTGTGGAATGAGACGTCGGTTGCTGCTGATCCTATACAAAATGTCTTACATAAATTAGATGCATGTCGAAAGGAATTGCATATTTGGGGCATCGGATATCGGTCTTGGTTCAAAAATAGTATTCGGGATTGTCGTCAAAAGATCAACAATCTTGCTAATAATTATGATGAGGAGTCTGAGATTCGATTGGCCGAAACAATGGTGGAATATAAAAATTTATTGCAACAGCAAAATGATTATTGGAGACAAAGAGCAAAACAGCAATGGCTTGCTGAAGGGGATGTAAATACGGCTTTTTTCCATCTTAGTGCGACAATGAAGAAAAGGAAAAACTCATTCAGCTCTTTGTGTGATAATAATGGGAATGAATTGACTTGGGGTGCAGGTTTGGAAAATCATATACAGCAATATTTTCTCATTATATTTCGGACTCAAGGGGGAGAATGTCGCCAATTTTGGAGTGTATACAACAACAGGTTTCGGAGGATATGGCTGTAGATATTGTAAGAGAGTATAATGCGGAGAAGGTTCATCTTGCATTTAAGGAGATGCATCTGGATAAAGCCCCAGGGCCTGATGGATTCAATCCGGGATTTGTCCAAGCTTTCTGGGACATAGTTGGTGAGGATGTCACCCGGTTATGCTTGCATTGTTTAAATACAGGTAACATTCCTAAAGGCTTGAATAAAACGATAATCATTTTGATCCCGAAAGTCCGAAATCCTGTTAAGATTACGGATTTGAGGCCTATTTCCCTTTGTAATGTGATTATGCGAGCTATATCCAAGTGTATTGTCTCTTGGTTAAAGGAATACATGCAACTATTGATATCTGATAATTAGAGCGCTTTTCTGCCGGGAAGATTAATCTCTGATAATATTATGATTGCTTTTAAACTAAGCCATCATTTACGACGCAAAAGATTGGGAAGAAATGGTTGTGCAGCTTTAAAGATAGATTTGTCGAAGGCATATGACCGTGTTTAGTGGAATTTTGTGCAGGCTATAATGAGGAAAATGGGGCTTCCTGAAGTCTTTATTAGATTGATTATGCAATGCACCGAGACTGTTTCTTATCAAATTGCACATAAGGATGCTCAGTTTGATGAATTTCGGCCGACTTGTGGGGTAAGGCAAGGGGATCCATTATCGCCTTTCCTCTTTCTTTTTTATGCTGAGGGCTTGTCAGCTCTGTTAAATAAGTGGGTCGCAACAGGCGATTTACAGGGATGTAGTGTAGTCACTGGTGCTCCTGCTATTTCTCACTTGTTCTTCGTGGATGATAGTATTTTCTACTTTAAAGCATCTATTGAAGAAGCTTATCGAATGAAACAGGCTTTTGATTTATACTCACAGGCTTCAGGGCATCAGATAAATTTTCAAAAATCAAGTATCATGTTCAGTGTTAACACTCAGGTTGAGGTTCGAGATCAGATATGTAATTTGCTGGCTGTTCCGGAAGTTCCTCAACATGGGATGTATTTGGGATTACCATCCTCTATTGGGAGGAGCAAATTGGAATCCTTCAACTTTATAATAAAAAAATTGGTTGGAAGGATTCAGAACTAGAAAAAGAGGGGTATATCTCAGGCGGGAAAAGAAGTTTTATTGAAGTCTGTCGCACAAGCACTGCTGGTGTATGCCATGGGCATTTTCTTACTTCTGAATCAGATTTATGAGAAGATTGGGAGCTTACTGAATGGTTTCTGGTGGGATAATAATGTATCGGGTCAGAGATCGGTTCATTGGATGGCATGGACAAAATTATGCTTGCCAAAGGAGGATGGAGGTCTGAATTTTTAGAAGATTAAGGAGTACAATTTGGCCTTGTTGGGTCGTTCATCGTGGCACTTTATCACTCATCCGGATATTCTTGTCAGTCGGCTTTTTAAAGCAAAATATTTTCCAAACTATAATGTTTTGCAAGGTGTAGTAAAGAGCAATGATAGTTTTGTTTGGAAAAGTTTAGTTGCAGCCATTTCGGTGGTGAAGCAGGGGGTGCGTATGGTGATTGGAGATGGTAGCTCAACTCATGTTTGGAATGTGCCTTGGTTGCCAGATGCTTCTTCTCCTTTTACCCAAACACCAATGATTCCGGGGGGAGAGACTTTGTTAGTTAAAGATTTAATTTTGGATGATAGGAGGCAATGGAATCAGGAGCTTTTGAATTCTTTATTTCTGCCAAGGGATGTGGAGCTGATTAAAAGAATTCCATTATCATTTCGGTGAATCTCTAATCGAGTTTGTTGGAGTTTTGAAGAAAACGGTCACTACTCCGTTAAAAGTGCTTATTATGCGCAAATGCAGCGATATAGAATCTCCAATAATCTATCACAACTGACATGGTCCAAAATTTAGAGTTTAAAAATTCCTCCTCGATTGCGCAATTTTTGGTGGCGATGTATTCTTAACTGTTTACCAACTAAAATTAATCTTCGGCATAGAGGTATTGATGTTGATCTTGGCTGTGTATTGTGTGAATTTGCTCCTGAATCATTGGTTCATGTTTTATTCAAATGCCCCTGTATATCAGAGCTATGGGCTAGAAATGTGGCGGTTCAGCAGCTGAAAGAAGATACGATTTTTGTAAGCTGGTTCCTGCAGCATTTGAATCATTTTTCTGAGCTTCAGCTTACGGAAATCATTGCCTCGGCTTGGAGTTGTTGGGGAGCTCGGAATGGTAAGCTATGGCTGTAAGAAGCTGTGAATATTCGGAACATTCGACGTCAGGTAGCAGTGACGGTGCAGGAGTGGCGCGCAGCTCAATCAGATTTGGTAATAGCAGCTGGAAATGGCAGTAAAGTCACTTCGGTTAGCCATTGGTCTGCTCCTTCGATGGGGAAATTGAAGTGCAATGTCGATGCAAGCTTTCAATCGGGACAAAGGGTGGGTTTTGGTGCAGTCATCCAAGACTTTGAGGGTAGATTGGTGGCTGCTCGAGGCTCTCTTTTGGGTGATGCATCATCGACAGGAGAGGCGGAAGGGATTTCTTGTCGGGAAGCTTTATCGTGGATCAAAGACTTGAATTTATCGAATATTATCCTGGAATTAGATGCCAAGGGTATTGTTGATGCTCTTAATAATCGATCCAATATTCTTACATCGTTAGGAATTGTTTTAGATGATTGTCGTACGTTAGTTCAACAAATTCCAGGAATTACTTTTTCTTTTGTTCCTAGGTTTGCGAACATGGTTGCTCATCGTCTAGCTCGAGCGTCATGTTCTTCGATAATAGTAGGAGTGTGGTTTTCTGATCCACCTCCGTTAATCCGTGATGTACTTTTGGCGGATTTAATTTAATGAATTATATTTTCATTCAAAAAAAAAAAAAAAAAAAACAGAGAAGAAGTAGAGATTGTTTAACTAATGCAAGGGAGCACTAAATTTAGGATATGATTTTTTGTTTTTTTTTTTTTAAATAAATCGTGGGGTAATCGAAGAGTTAGGATTTGTTGGACAAGAACCTCTTCTTTTGGATACAATCGATCTATTTTGTAATATTTAATAAAAAAATTTTTTTTGTCCTAATTAGTAGCAATAAAATGGTTCAAAGTGGTCCCACTTAGATAATTAGGAATTGAATTTGCCATTGACTTTGCAGGTATTAATTAGGATATTTTTCCTTTTCTTTTTTTTTAAAAAAATAATTATAGATTTTCTTTTTCTTTGTTTTTGTGTATATATATTGAGAGCAAACAACAGAAATTGTAGTATTAGCATAGTTTGTTTTTAAGTTTGTTTGGTGCTATGTCTCCTTTTTTCAATGTAGGTGATGAAGTTGAAATAATGTCGACGGAGGTTGGTTTCAAATATTCTTTCTATGAAGCGAGTATTGTGAAAAGAGAGATCGATAATGAGTTTGTTCACTCTAAGTCGTAGATCCTATTCAAAATTCAATGTAGCAAAAAAATAAATGACTTGTCTAAAGAGAAAGTGAGAAAATAAAACATGAAAAAGAATAATAAAAAAGTCAGGATGAAAGTATATGTTTTATATTGCAGAGAGAAAAGAATGCGATTAATTCTAATCATTAATTCCACTTTTACTTATCTTAATTAAATCCAATTAAGGGCAATTAATTAAAATAGATATTACACATCATGGGCAATTATGGATTATTATAATAGACATTATACACCATAAAAATATTTTATTTAAAAAATAAAAAAATTAGAAAAAAATGATAAATAAGAATGAAGTGATTGAGAAATAAAGAGAAAACCCCTTAAACTTTGCTTTACTATATACAAGACTTTGGGCCAGTTTGGGATTGCTGTTAGTGAAAGTGCTTTTCCCCACAGCTAGGTTTCATTGCTTTCTTTAAAAGTAGTTTTAAGTGTTTTTCCAGTACTTTTTTGAATACAATATGACTTTTACCAGTTATGCATTTGAGGCTACTTTTCGCAGCCCCAAAAACAGCTTTCAGCCAAAGTAAGTGCGGTCCCAAAATGGCTAGCTACAGGACTAGAGGAGGGTGAATAGTACTGTAGGACGAATAAAAATTTTCGCAAACTTTCTTTTGAAAATTCTTTTTGAGGAAACACAAGTTTCTTTCTCAAAAACAAGTTTTATCAAAAATGCGGAATTAATTAATATAACAAAACTTGTGAATATAAAATTATTTTTGTAAAAATAACTTTAAATAATAAAGCGATTAATTTAAATTGCAAGAATTTAAATAGCATAAAATATAAAGAGAGTAGGGATAGAAAAGTGTAGACGTCGAATTTTATCCTGGTTCGACCCAACCGGTCTACGTCCAGTCCCCAAGCCAACCGCTTGAGATTTTCACTAACATTTTCTTTACGGGCAGAAAACAAGCCTGTGTTACTTTTTGCGAGTTCAAGTAACAAACTCAATACTTTTGTAAACTAAGTATCAAACATCTACCATTACTTTTTGGAGCTTAAGTAACAAACTCTACCAATGTTTTTTCGAAGCTCCAGCACCAAACTTTTACAGACTTTGTTGATCACACCACCAACAAAGTAAAGCCCCTTCACATAGCCTTGTATGAATATATAATTCCCGAATATAAATATTTGAATGAAACAAATATAGCTCTTTTCTCTTTGATCTCTTTGGGAATTTGGAAGACTAGAAATGTATGCTTAAGAATGTGTGAATTGCTAATTTGTCTTCCTTGCTTTCATTTTTTCATCTTCATTCCTTTTATAGGATAAGTCTTCCATATGGCCATTTGATTCACTTCATAAGGAGAAGTGGACATTGATCTCAACTCACAAACTTCATTTAGCCATTTGAATTAATTCATAAACAGAAGTATATGTTGATCTCAATTAATAAAGTCATTTGACTTAGCTTACAATGAGAAGTATATGTTGATCTCAAGTAATAAAGCCGTTTGACTTAACTTACCAAAGAGAGAGAGATGTAACTCATAAGCATTTGTTGAATTCAAGAATCAAGCTTGTGTTATCCGTTGGTTTCAATCCATAAAGAGATCTTAAGTCATAAGCATTTTCAACTCAAGTCATAAGGTCACTTCATATAACTGTTTGTACTTTTTCATAAATAGAGAGATAAAGTGGCCGTTTGACATAGGTCATAAGTATACCAAGATTTCTCAAGTAGTAAGGCACTTTCATCAAGACTTTGTAGCATAGTATTAAGCTCATAAGCTAAAGTGAGCATATTTTGGCCAAATAAAAAAACATATATTTCTTTTATCTCTTAAGTCAATACCTTTTACCACATAAGTCAAGATCTCTTTAATTCAACTCATAAGCTAAAATCTTTCAACTCACAAGTCAAGATCTTTTTAATTCATAAGCTAAGATATTTAAATTTAACTCATAAGCCATATTAACTCTTAAGTGATATTATGGATTTTATGTGGCAGAGAGAGAGAGAGTTAATCTTTAACTCATAAGGCATTTCAAGCATCGTTATGAATTATGAAGGCATAAAGTACTTTTGTGACTTATAAAGACATTTTAACTCATAAGGCGTAATTCTCAACTCATAAAGCTTTTTAACGCAAAGAGATTAATAAACTCATTAAACTAAATGTTAACTTGTGATCATCAAAACCGAAGTCAACAGTAAGGTTCCCCTTGCTTTGGCTGAAAGCTGCTTTCGGGACTGCAGAAAGTAGCCCTAAACACAACCTTTGCTTTACTATATACAAGCTTTTTATAATTTTTTAAAATTTTACATGTAAAAATTACTTTTTTTTTATATTACTTGTATTTTTCATTTTTTTTATTTATTTTATATATTTCATCAATCTTTTCAATTATATAAAGAACATGTATTTTCATTATAATAATCTTATTAGGGGCTTAATCATATTTAAGGCTTTTTACCCCTTCCTAATAAAGAATTTAATGAAATTCTGACTTGAATCTTCTCCCACAAACTCAGTGTATATTTTCAATTGAGCTACTAGTATAACCGTAGGTATTCATTTTATTGATTTAAGAAAAAGGGAAACATAACGTATTAAATAAGACAAGAAAATATAAAATTATCTATCAATTTTATTTGTAATAAAACATCTTCATCAAATATTCCTTTTCATTTTTCAAAGTTTAGGAACTTAAAAAAATGATTAAAAAATCTTAAATTCTTTAAGTGTATTTTATAATGTTTATTATGACTAAATAAAAGTAGTAAAAGATTAAAAGTTTTACGATTTATTTTTACAAGCATTTATCCTTTATCTTTCTGAAATTATATTATATACTTGTGTAACTCTCACTTTTTCTTTATGAAAGATATGATAAAAAAGATAACTTATTTACAGATAAAATTGCTCTATTTTTAATCCAAATTACCTTGCCTTTTATACTTTGAATTCAATTCAATTCAATTGTTACCACTTTTGTCTATTTGATAGCTAAAATACCATCTTTTTTAATTCGTTGAAATTTTTTATGTTATTTGAACTTTAAAAGGTGGGCTTTTTTATGTTATTTCAAAAATTTTATTACTCTACCTAATGTGATTTTTATATGATCATATTGATTTGGCCTTTGTATTTTTATATCTTACAAATGAAATTTCTAATTAACAATTTTGTTAAGCCTATCACATACACTTATTAAACATGTACTTTTAAAAAAGGTAAATAACTGGTAGAAAGATATAAAAAAAAAGAGTTTTTATAGTAAACAGATACAATAACGTTAAGTTCATTTTATTAAATAGTTATAAAAAAATAATACACTATAAGAAATTTTGGATTTAGCAGCAAAATCATATCAAATATTTTACTACAAATACATACGGTCATAACTTTGTAGTAATAATATGCAATAACTATTTTTTTTACTACCATAATTTTTTGTAGCAAAAACATAGTTGCTTCATGTTGTTATAAAATTGTGACCATAGATATTTATAGCAAAATTTAATACAATTTTGCTGCTAAATGTAATATTTGGAATGTTGCTCCTAAAATGTTTGCTGCTAAATCTAACACTTCGTGTGGTGATATGATTTTTTTTTCTTCACTAATCGTGGAAATCTATTTTTTTGTGACATTTTTGTATATTTATTTTTCTACTACAATAATTTCTCGGTATTTATTCTATAATGCATATGTGTCATATGTGCTTCTAATTAAAATGTGTATTTTAGTTGAAAAAACCTCTTGTGATTATTATACAGTTGGATTATTGTACAACTAACTAAAAATTCTTTTGCCCTTACCTGCTCATCTTCGTTAGGGGTGAGTAAAACACGGTTCGGTTCAAAAACCGAACCGAACCAAACCGAACCAAAAATCAAAGTAGAAGAAAAATAAAAACCAAAGCCAAACCAAAGTTCATATGGTTCGGATCAAACCGAACCGAATCGGTTCGGTTCGGTTCAAACCGAATCAACAAAAATTTTAATTTTTTTATTTTTATTATCATTTTTTTTATAAATTACATGTGAAATATTACTTAAAAATAATTTATATTACATTTATATTACTAAAGTCTCATAAATACAAATTATATAATAATATAAATATATAATATGCCAAATAAAATTTATTTATATACATATATATATTTTAAAAAAATATTTTTTCCTATTACGGTTCGGTTCAGTTTCGGT
Organism: Euphorbia tirucalli; assembly: GCA_039660915.1. NCBI lineage: Eukaryota > Viridiplantae > Streptophyta > Magnoliopsida > Malpighiales > Euphorbiaceae > Euphorbia > Euphorbia tirucalli. The sequence goes on along the minus strand of CM077636.1, from coordinate 22,385,995 downwards.
TTTTTTAACAAAAACCAAAAACCGAACCAAAAACCAAACTATTATATTTTATAAAACCAAAACCAAACCAAATAGAGTTTGGTTCGGTTCGGTTCGGTTTTTCAGTCTCGGTTCGGTTCGGTTTTTGGTTCTTGGTTCGGTTTTGCTCACCCCTAATCTTCGTCTCTTAGATTGGAAATTTCTGTGGTGGATTGAAAACTCCTACTAAGCTTTGAAACTTTATGTGGAAAGCATTAGTGGGGTACCTTCCAACAAAACAAATTCTTGCTGATAGAGGTAACCCTCTTTCTCTTACTAGTCCTTTATGCTATCATGATGAAGAATCTATTGTTCATGCACTTATTGAGTGTCCTGTTACTGTTAGAATCTGGAATAATGGTCCTCTCTCGATTCTACGGACTAATTATCATTCTTTTAAAGACTGATGGTGTAGATTATTATTGTCAATTCCAGCTGGGTCAATCTCCATTGTTGTGGCTATTCTTTATGCCATGTGGTTTGCTCAAAATAATTAGGTTTGCACCAAAAAAGACCACCAGAGATTAACATAATAAATAAAGCTATTACTGATTTTGAGCTTGGCAATCAATCCATAAAAGAACTGATAATGGTTCAAATAATAGGAGGCTTGTGTTGATGTGGCAACCAACCTCGCTTTATTTCATAAAGTGTAATTTTGACGCATCAATATCCTCTCATGGTGTTATTGGCTTTGGATGCATCATCCATGACAATTTTAGATAGTTTCTTTCTTATTGCCATGGCCGAATTTGAGTTCTGGAGATCCACTTCTCACTGAAGCTTTAAGTTGTAAAGAAGCGTTTTCTTGGCTTCTAAGGTTGGGGCACTCTCTAGTCATCATGGAGGGAGATTCTCAAACTCTTATTACCTATCTCCAACAAAGAAGCTGTAATGTTCTTCTCCCGATTGATATCATTGTGGAAGATTGTCTTCACTTGTCTAATTACTTTAGGTGCATTCGTTTTAATTTTGCTAGGAGAAATTGTAATAAGGTAGCTAATATCCTTGCAAAAATAGGATTCACTACCAATAGTGACTTTGTTAGTTCTTTCATTCCTCCTAGAGTGATCAATGATGTACTTCATTATGATTTAATGCAATGATCTCACTTTCACTAAAAAAAATATTAGGTTCATATGTCTATAATTAAAATTAAAAGTATATAATATAGAAGAATTTTGGTAAGTATATAAAAAAGATAAACAATAATAAACTTTCTATATCTTATTTTAGCAATAATAGAAGATAAATAAAGGCAACCATGATATATAATTATTAAATTATAAAAATTGATTGTTGATAATAATTTACTAAAAACTAAGAAAACCCATAAACAATACCCACTTCCAAAATAAAGGAAAGTTGAACTATCTACAAGGGTTAAGCTAGTTATACCGATGTACGTAAAATTCAGTCATTTTGGCTTCCCTAATAGAGGACAAAAGACATTCTCTTCTTTGCGCTTAAATAGATTCAACCATGATTTATATTCTTCATATTTAATTATAAATTAACAGCTTTTTCAACACAAGCAAGTCAATCACGATAGGCTTTTCAAAGACATTAAGGAAAACAATAATTCACAAAATGCAAGAAATCAGAAAAGTCTAGTGAGTTTTAATTGTATGATCATGCTAATTGCTAATTTATGTTAAGTGATTTTAAAATTAAATCCAAGTCCTCCCGACTCTGCTTTATGAAAATGTACAAAATGACAGATAACTGATTGGTAATATATATTGTAATCAGTTTCCTTGAAACTAATAATTTTAAAATTGTTCAATTAATATAATTACATAGAAAATTTAATTTCTCAAAAAAGATTTAGGTAATATATAATGATAATATCAAAAAACTATTTGATAACCCAATTAATGACTTAAAATTAATATTTTAAGTGTTTAATAGTTTAAGCTTGTTTGATAATAATCCCTTAAAGTTTTAGTAAACCAAAATATTGACTTAAAATTTCAAGTTGAACAATATTAATAGTTTTTTAAAATTCAGTACTTTATTTTTTGTTTATCAAACAACTCTATCCTTTAATATTATAAAATTCAGCACTTATTTTTTTATCACTTAATACATAGGATTTAGATTTTGTAACGGCTAACTCAAAAGCATTTTCTTTCCTCTCAACTATATATAGATGAATTTATTGTCACCAGTTGATCGGTTCTACATCAATTAATGAGAGAAGGACAAAGCTCAATTTCTTCACATTTATCTTTTACCCCATGCTTTTCTTCTATTGTAAACGTATTTGTTTATAGAATATGAGAAATTGATAGTCAACCAAATTAATTTAATTAGATCTCCATCAATCAATTCTAATCTTTACTTATCCTATGCACCATGTATATCAAACACAAAAACATGTAATTATGCTACTAAAAAAGGGCCAATCTCTCAACAACAATTGCAGATTTAAAAAAGATAATCACAGAGAAACTGAAAAATGGAGCCGCTAAATGTATGTCCCTTAATAGAATTTGATTTAAGTAATTCTATTTCATATAGAATTTATCATATTTGGAAGCAAGATATTAAAAATAGTCATCAAGAAATAACTAACCTTGTGCATTATGTCACGCTTTGTGGGTAATTCACCTGAAGCAAATTTCTCTTTTCGATGAATATAAACAACATAAAATCATAGTAATTAGTTTGAGGGGAAAAATATTCTATTTAACATGTTGTGAACACAGGATTTTCTGGGATATAAAAAAAAAGAACTACAGTCGTACGATTGTAATTTGGTTTCCACGCCTGTAGTTAAAAATTCTCGGTCAAAGTCAAAGACAAAAGTCAATAAACATTTTACAGTCTCACGACTGTAACTAGAGTCGCACGATTGTAAATTACAATCGTACGACTGTAGATCCATTTTCTGCTTTTCCAGCGAAGCCCACTTGGGAAAGGAATGGGCGGATTTTGGAGATGTTTTCTTGTCTTCTTGTCCCATATTTAAGCCAAATAATTGCAGGAGAAAAAAAACCAGAATACACAAAACTTGGATTGGAGAGAGCTCAAGAGGTATTGAGAGAAGGGGATAGAAGAGTAGAAAATACACATTCATTTTCTCCTACTCTATTCTCTTTGAATCTTTGTATTGTGAGGTTGAATTTGATAGAAATCATAGGTTAATAACCTGTCACTTAAAGATAATTAATTCCAAAACTTGAACTCAATTAAATCCGTAACTTGTGGAGATTTTTGGACTTTATTTTTGTACCCTAACATTCTAAGGAGGAGAAGCAATCCGGAGCCCATTCAAGGCTTTTTCTTCAGTCAAATTGACGGTGGATCCACGCTACAAGGGTAACTATACCTAAAACTAGTGTTTTGCTTCATTTTCTAGGTGTTTTGGTTCATTTTCATACATAAAATCACCTAAAACACAAAATACAAGTTTGCTGTTTCTGGGCAGGATGAAAAACCGTACTCTTGTAATTACAGTCGTACGAATGTAATTAGAGTCGTACGACTGTACTTGGTCACCATGACCATACTTCCTTTCTACTTAATCTCACATTAGCAATTTTCTGGCCAAAATTTATTTACATATGTATGACTATAATTACAGCCATACAACTGTAATCTCAGTCCCATGACTGTAAATTCTGGTTAGGAAAAAAAAATCTAGAAAAATCCAAAAAAATCACAAAAAATTCAGAATAATCCAGAAAAATACCAAAAAATAGAAAAATCATGGAAAATACATCAAAATCAGAAAATCATCAAAATCACCAAAATAAATTCATTTCATGCATTCACGATCTTAGATTTAATTTTTGAAGTTATTGAGATTAAAACAATTCAACGACGGAGATCCAAATCTCCCAAAAACCGACTCATATTTACATGCTAAATGGAAATAAGCCGGTAAAAGAAAATATTTTCAAAAATGTAGTTTCTCATGAAACAAAAATATGGGAACCATTTAAAACCTTTTTCCAGGTCTAATCGGGTGAACTAGCCGAGTTTACCTAACTACCCCCTAAATGCATGTTCCCAAATCACTGATCTCCCCGTTCTGTCTACTTGAATCCTATTTGTTGCATATATTTGTGCTAATATTTGTTTTGCAGGAATTTAATTTAATTTATTTTTGTTTATTTATTCTAATTTTAACGCATTAGATACTTATGGAAAATAGGCGATTGTGCCCCGATCCACAAATTATACAAATGTATTCCCTAGGATAATTTTGTTGTGATTCGATTGGGTTGTAAATAACTAATTCATTTATCGCTTTTATTCGCACGTACGCCACGTGATTAAATCAATGGAAAATCAACCTTAGAAATATAAAATGCTATCAATGAACATTGGCTATTTATTTTGATTAGATATGAAATAAGAGACTTGTTCGGACCAGCCCTCGTCCGGTTCAGCTACGCTCTAATTTTCCGATTGAGCTGAACCGGGTGGCGACTCTTATATTTTCTTTCGAGATTTAGGTCTCGATTCTTTTTATGAAATAAATGGTGAATTTTCCAAAGACCTAATTTCTATTAAAAGCAAAACCTCGAAAAGCGGCCCGCCTCGCGGTGCCATTTCACTGAAACAAAAAACGTCGTCCGCTCACACATGTCAAACCATAAACAATAGCTATAAAATAACAATGAGTTTAAGTACCTTTTGGCTGATGAGAGATACACTTAAAAAAAAAAAAGAAAAAAAAAGGAAAAAAAATTGGAGTACCTTTCCATTGGCACCAAACCTAGTGCATTGTTCACCATATTGGTTTTTCGTTTTCAATTATATTAGAATCCTAATTCATTCTAAATAGAGTTCTCAAAACCCATAAAATCAAAATTAACAAAAAGAAAATAAATATACCTTTTATAGAGGAATCCACTGCATTACCTTAGAAGAAGCAACGGAGGAGGAGAATGATGAATTTGTATAATTTAAGAGATTGGCTAGGAAGGAAAACGGCTACACTATTGTTAAGAGGAAGAGAAATTCAAGACTATGTATGTCTGCGAATTGAATTTTTTTTAAAAAAAAGGAAGGAAGAGGAAGATGAAAGGCAAAGAGAATGGATGAATGAAGCTAACTAATGTGAATTTAAAGTGAGTAATTAATATATAGTTATACATTATAATGGTGTGTAATGGCCTTAATAAATATTAATTGTTGGGTTGAAAACGTTAAAGCATTGAAGTGTTGGCAATATTTGAATTAAAAAAATAGGAAAATTAGAAATATTGAGAATTAGGAATAGATTGCTTTGAGCATGCCATGTAGGATAGAGAAAGAATCATAAAAACCTTCTTTTCATATATATATATATATATATATATATATATATATATATATGCCTTTTTTTTTAGGAAAAGTAGCAACTTCATTAAATTAAATACAGTCCGAACAAAAACTAGATAAAATAAAATAAACTCACTTCGAAGAAGCAATTGCACATCTCAATGTATGTGCAAAGTGATGACAATATGGGAAAGCTACAAGCTATCTGCGACAATCCTCAATAGCAGAGTTCAATGGATAAGGAATTACTTCGGTGGACTTAATTAGATTAATAAGAAATAGAGAATTTTGACTCCATTACTATGTTAGTTAGATACAACAATTTAAGCCAACTAAGAGCTTTCCTACAACTCATAGCCTTTGCCAAATCCAAATCACCAAAGCCTACTAATAGAATACTTCGCAAACCACAAAGTCATTTAATAAATTTTGTAGAACACTCTTAGGCCTAAAATATATGCAATTTACAAGCTATTTTATATATGTTTTCAACCTTTTTGGTATCAATTTTTTGCATAAAAAATGCTTATTCTAGGCCTAAAGCAACAAAAGTTGATGGAATCCCGAAAAACAACAATTTGTTTGCTGATGTGATTATGGTCCTGAAATAGCTTACAGAATGGAGGGCGGAGAGAAGAGAGAGAGCTAGAGAAGGAGGAGCACGCTGATGAATCATCGTTCTAAGGAAATTTCCTTGCAATTTCCTAGAAAATATCTGCTTTATCTTTTGGACAATTTTAGCCTTGGTTTTTATGTAATTGTTTCTTACCTTTTTGTAACTTGAGCATGCTAGTAATTTTGCATGAAAATTACAAAAGTAAAATTGAAATCTAAGTAAAATTGAAATCTGACTTCTATCAAACGATTGAAAAAGCTTAAGGACTAAAAGGTTAAGGTTCCCAATTAACTCTATAACTAGATTAATTGAAATAACAATGAAATAAGGCTTAAATTGAACTGAGTTTATAGGAAATATAACTTACAGAGTGAAAGAATGTAAATTGCTAAGAATTCTCGAAAAATGACTAAGGATTCTCTAAGAGAAAAATGCTTGAAATGTATAAAAATTAGAAATGGAAATTTGACTCTGTTTGAGTAGGTTGAGTTGATGATGTCCAGGATCCCTTCCTCTTGATCTTTGCTATGCTTTTAAAGGAAAAAAATAACTGCTCATGTACATGTAATATGCCACTTCTTCACTTTATAGCCTCCCACCTTTCCAGTTCTACCACTCTCCCCATTTCCTCAATTGCTCACAACTTCTCCTGACTCCACTTGAATAAATAAAAACTTCCTACTAGCCTTGAGTAGCAAACTCCCGAGGAACAAACAACTAACTAACTAATTAATTAACAAATCAATTAATTAATTAGTTAATTTTAGAAATTAGGCAAAGAGTTAATTAGGTCAGAAATTAAAATATAAAATTGGCCCAATTAATTTATAGCTCTAACAATTGCCTCCCATGTACCTAATTTAAAAATTAAATAGGTACATGTGCAAAATAAAAAAAATACAAAGTTTAAACCTTAAATGGAAGAAAGTCAAAATCATGAGGACTAAAGATGAACTTCGCCATCACTTCAATTCAAAAGTCGATAGAACCCAGTCTTATTCTTCAACCTTCACTTTCAATTTCAAAAAACAAAATCTAAAATCTAAACCTCCTAAAGTCCAACCTAAACTCAAATCAAGTGTAATTGGTCAATTAAATCCACAAGTAAGCTTTAATTCCTTGCATTAAATCTCTTTAATTTGAATTTTATGCTGCTCTTTTTTTTTTTAATGAAACAAAAACAAAAAAAAATTAAAAAATTAAAGCTTTACCTCCTGCCGGATCTTTGGTGGTGGCATCTGTGTCTATGGTGGCCTACTTAGCAGCGGCCCGGTGAGGAGGGACAGACCGAGCGGCTGCGACGAGGAGGCATTGGTGTATGCAATGTGTGCTTGCTGCTTCTGGGGCTGCGATGAGCGGCCTGATTTGGCCATGCTCGGGCTTTGCTGCGGTGTGCACCACTACTGTTGTGGTGTTCTTCGGCGTGGCTTGGCGAGCGGCTGAAGCAAGCAGCTTGCTACTGATGGGTGAACTGTAGGCTGCCTTGCTACTGTCTTTATTTAATTGCCAAGTTTTCTTCACTGTTCATTGCCCACTTTACAAACTCTTTTTTTTTTTTTTCAATTAATGAAATCAATTGCAAAAATTTCAATTGCAACAAGAATTAGGATGGCTTTCTTGCAACAAATGGATGTAAATGGTTTTTATTTTTATTTGAATTGTAATTGATTTGCAAAAGATTGATTGCAATCAAAAGAAATAGGCAGTAGAGTGGGCTCTCTCTTTCCCAACTTGCTTAATTCAATTGAAAAAATTTCAATTGCAAAAATCAATTACAACCAAAAGTTGGATAAAAGTAGGGTGACGATGGATTGTGGGTTGAAGGATTTGAAATCAAGTTAATGACAAGGTGATGATTTTTGGTAAGAGATTTTGGTCTCAACTGCTTCCTTGAAACTTTGTATGGCGACTCTGTAACTTTACCTGTGATCGCAATTAGCTTTCTCCTGTTGAAAAACCTTGCCCATCAAAAATTTGCTGACTTTTCTTTCTTTTCAGCTAAAATATGTCTTGGACCTTTACTTGGAAGCACAAATGGCCTGAAGTAGATCAGTTCCAAAAGCTTGATGAAGAAAGAGCTGACCTTGCAATCCAAGAAAACGAAGCCTTTAAACTTTGAATTGTAGAAATTGTAGAAATTTTGAACTATATGAACTTTTAGGAACTACTTCAAGTTCTATTTACTTCTTAGTTATCGCTTGCTTTGAATTTGATGTAGAGAGGTTTGATATGCCGAGTCATCTTTTTAAAAGGCTTTTCAAAAATAACCCTCTTCAGGTCCCCTTCTTCTGGTGCTTGAATGGTAACCCCACTACAAACTTTTGGTTCTTCCTTAAGGACCTCCCACTTTTCATAATCTGCATCACTTGCATTATTTTTTACCTTTTCCACAACTTCATCCACTTCCCTATCAACTTTTAGGAAATCAGCAGGTAAAAACAAGGAAGTTGCATTTATGGGATCATGATATCACTGATTTTAATCTCCTTCACATTCAATGTGGTGGCTAGATCTTCTTTGGCTTTTCATTTCCCAACTTCAACTTGTTTTAAAGCCTTGTACTTTTTAGCTAGCTTCTTTCTCTGCAGTCTTCTTTTTTGTGTTCGAGTAAGCGGTGGTGGTTATTATGGAAACTTTTTGTGTTTCACCACCTGCCACTCTTTACTTGGCTTAGAAGCTCTAGGAACCATAAACCTAAGTCGATTTCTGGTGGACTTAGTTTTTTATTCTTTCTCCTTATTGCGTCTCCCCGGGAACTCAAGTCTATCATGCACACTTTTCTTTTTTGGCTCCTATCTCTGAATTCTCCTTGGTACTTAGTTGGAATTTCCTTGGAATCTCCTTTGGTCATTCTCCCTTCTTTTGTTAAGCACCTGTCTAAGATCAAAAGAAGTCATGTTAACTGAAGCAACTGGTGGGAAAGGGTCTTCATCTACTACCATAGACTCCTTCATTTCTGGGAATTTAAGAATCCCACGGTCAATTCTATCTTGAACTACATTTTTGAAAGCCCAACATGAACTAGTGGAATGGTTCCACGAATCATGATACTTGCAATAGGTCTTCCCCTTCATTTCTTCTCTGGATAGGATCTTGAAATTCTATGGAAAAGTTATAAAGTTTTCCTTCACCAAGTAGTCAAAGATCTCTTCTATCTTGCCAACATCAAAAGTGTAGTTGACATTACTCTTCTTAGCTTCTCCCTCCATAGTTGGTTTGAAAGTAGCTGGACAAACTTTAGCTCCCCTGTTCAAAAGTTCAGCTACTGTAATATCTAGAGTATTAACCTCCAGGAAATATGAACTAAGAGAAGTCTTTTTCCTATGATCATCCTCCCTTAACAGCTCCTCGTACTTATAAACTTTTGCTGCTAGTTCATAGAAATCCCTGAACTCCATTCTCTGGAATTTCTTTCAAAGTTCAATATCCAAGCCTCATTGAGCCATCCTCATAAACTCGTTTTCTGGCAGGAATACCCTACATCTACTTTGCATTCTTTTGAAATGAGCTATGTAAGTGTCAGCTGTCTCACCATCCTTTTGGGACATCATGGATAGCTCTATAACATAACTTCTGGTTCAGTATGAAAAAACTGAGTGTGGAAGCATCTCTCCATCTCTTGCCATGTATAAATAGAATTTCTTGGTAGTGTAGAATACCAAGTGAATGCCATCCTTGTTAGAGAATTAGGAAATAGCCACAACTTGTAATTCTCAAAATTAATAAGTTTGGCCAATTCCCCACACTGTATCATGAACTTGGCAACATACTCCAAGGTGGATTGTCCATCCTCTCCAGAAAACAAGCTGAAATATGGAATGCGATACCCCCTATGATAAGGGTTTTCTCGATCCACAGCAACTAGGTATGGTTTGTGAAACTCTGGCCTTTCCACCTACCTTAGGCCTATACCATCCAATTCCTGTACAATTTCCCTCATTGCATCTGCATTCACAGGCTAGTGGTAAATAGGACGTGGTGGTTGTGCATGAATTGGAACACCACCAGTAGGAATTCCTCCATTCACCCTGTATCTATGCATGCCCCCCAAGTCTAACTCTTCCTCCCTCACATAGTTGTTAGAAGAGGCTTACATATTAGTGTGGCCCTGTAAATGAATAACTGGAACACCATTAAGATTTGGCCTACTTCCTCCTTGGATGTGGCCTTGAACAGGTCCCTTCTCCTTCCTCAATGAAGGAATTTGATGTTTTTCTGCCTGGCTACTCTTAGTGTCCTCCACAGAAGCTGTAACTTCCTTCCCTTTTGGTGTTGGAGAACCAATAAGACTTTCTTCAGCTTCCTTTTGACTCCTACTTAAATGTTGGACTTCTTGCAGCACTTCACCTATCATTTTGGTTAGATTAACCAAAGCAGCAACAACATTAGAAGAATCATTCTCACCTGGAATTTGTTGGTTGGGCCCCTCCCTTTGTTGTTGAACATAAGGGACAACATCAACATTGTCGAAATGTCCAACTAAGTTAGCCATTTGTCCTGTATTATCAGGCACATCATCCGCATCTTCAAATACAACAACTTCTTTGTCTTTAGAATTCTTTTTTAACGGCATTGTGTCTGTGTCCCACCGAGCGTGATAAATTATTTCTTGCCTTTTTGTAAACTTGAGCATGCTAATAATTTTGCAGGAAAATTACAAAAGTAAAATTGAAATCTGACCTCTATCAAATGATTTAAAAAGCTTAAGGTTCCTAATTGACTCTATAACTTGATTAATTGAGATAACATTGAAATAAGGCTTAAATTGAACTGAGTTGGCAGGAAATATAACTTACAAAGTGAAAGAATGTAAATTGCTAAGGATTCCCCCAAGTATTCTCTAAAAATGACTAAGGATTCTTGAAGAGAAAAATGCTTGAAATGAATAAAAATTGGAAATGAAAATTTGACTCTGTTTGAGTAGGGTTGAGTTGATGATGTCTGGGATCCCTTCCTCTTGATCTTTGCTCTGCTTTTAAAGGAAAAAACTAACTGCTCATTTGCACGTAATATGCCACTTCTTCACTTTATAAATTCCCACCTTTCTAGTTCTACCACTACCCCCATTTTCTCAACTGCTCATAACTTCTCCTAACTCCACTTTAATAAATGAAAACTTCCCACTAGCCTTGAGTAGCAAACTCACAAGGAATAAACAACTAACTAACTAATTAATTAACAAATCAATTAATTAATTAGTTAATTTTTAGAAATTAGGCAAAGAGTTAATTAGGCGCAATTAATTTGCAGGTCTAACAATAATTAACTGTAGAACGATGGCTGTTTGGTTTAAGACTTTTGGGTTTTTTTACCTTTCTTTTTGTTTTGGGAGAACATTATATATAAATAGTCTCTCTTTTAAACTAATTTAATATACCTTGGATGCATCACATTCCTCTCACATGAGTTATATCTTTATAGTTTTTAGTACAATTTTAATGCTTTCTTCTTTCATGTTGTTCTTCATACTCTCCATAGAGGAGTAAACCTTTATGGCTGATAGGATCAAATTAGTAATTATTTTAAATCTAATTTCCTTTCTTTGTGGTAATATTTTGTGATTATGTATTGATTTTATTTCATATTTGGATTAGGAGTACATTTGTGGTAATTGGTGGCAAAGTTGGAATTTTAGAGCTTATTGAAGCATTTTGAAAACAGAAGACTATTTTCCCTTAGGTGTAACCACGTTCTACTCAAAGGCAGATTTCAAGATTTCTATTTAAAGCAAATTTTGCTTAGACGTGAGCACGCTAGCTGCAAATTCAGACATTAGTCATTTCCATCTTAATTGAAGGGAAAACTTTAAGAGAAGACTTGAAGGGGAGACTTTGAATGAAGACCTAAGAGAGGAGACTTAACAGAAGAATTATTTTTATTGGAGAAGACTTCAGAGATATGTTTAAACATGTTTAGCTTGATTGAAGGAAAGATGAGAAGACTTTGGGTTTTCTCCATTGACTTATTTCTATAAATAGTTGCTTCCTTTTCATTGTTAGACACTTTAGAGATTTCATTATTTTAAGAAATTAAGAGTGAAAAACTTTATCATGAGTGGCTAATTTTTTTTTCTCTGATTCAAGAAGGGAGGTAATTTGGTTAGAGTTGTGAGGTTTTTGTACTTCATCTTTTAATTTATTAATCAAATTCTGAATTTTCTTCTCCACTTCACTTAATGATTTTTGAATCGTATTCAATTTTCTACTGCTAAGTGTTTATTCTTGATCTGTAATTGTCTTGAATAAATTGTACCAAGTAGCACAAATCAATTTTTGAGAAACTAAGTTTTGTTAAAAATTAGTTAGGAAAAGAATTCAGCCCATTTTTATTGTTTGTAGACGTATTCCTTTCAGTGAAAATTGGTTTGATAAACTTTTTTAAACTTAATGCGATCAATTGAGGAATTGAAGATGCTTCATTCCCTTTTCTCAATTATTAGTTTTGATTTTGATGCTTCATTAAAATTAATTAATTGAGCGAAAGTAAAAGACTAGTATTGGCTAAATAAATTAATTATTTTAAGCAAGCCAAGTGTTAGTCCCACATAGGCTTTAAGGTACACTAAGGGGGGTGCATAGTGTAAATGCCCAAATAAAATTCTTTTATGGAAACCTTTTAAAATCAAAAACAATTTTGCCCAAGAAGCAAGTTTTACTTTAAAATAGGGAATAAAAAGATTTGTAAAACTTGTAAATTTAATTGCTTTTGAATAAATAAAGGAAAATATAAAAAGGGCTAATACTACTGAAAATAAATGCAGAAATATAAATAACAGTAATTAAAGAGAGTACGGATAGAGAGATTGTGGACACAGATATTTATACAAGTTCGGACCAATTGTCCTACTCCTGTCCCCAAGTGAACCACTTGATTTCTTTGATGATAGGAATCAAACCAAGTGATATTTCTTCTGTCCAAGATCGGGACAATCAATCCTACTTTTGTCTAGGATTAGGACGGTGATCCTTCTTCTATCTGGATCGAGACAACGGGTGCTTTTTGCAAGCTCAAACACCAAACTTTTACAACTTATTGTTTTTCAAATATCAACAACAAAACTTTTACACAAACTTTGTTGATAAAATTCTAACAACAAAGCTCCCCTCACACTAATTTTCCTTAGTGTGAATTTTCAATTCACTCAAAATATTGTATTTGAAAGAATGTGAATTTCTTTGATGAAGACTTGATTTCTTCCAATTGCTATCTTTGAAGATTTTTGGAAAGCTACTCAAGAATGCTTTGTATGCTTTGATTGCTTTGAATGTATTGTAAATTTTGTAATTTGTCTTCCCAAGTTGAAATGCTTGCAATTGTCGTCTATTTATAGGTATTGGAGAAGTGGTTTAGCAAGGAAATTCAAATTCTATTTAGGTCTTTGAAACTAGCTGTTATAGTGTATTCAGCCTTTTGAAGCTTTAGTTCTGATTTCCTTCAGGTCTTTGAAACTAGCTGTTACATAGTGTTTAGCCCTCTGAAGGTTTGTAATGAACTTTCTTCAGATCTGTGATTGTGTCCGTTATACAGTGTTCATGTCTCTGAATATTTGAATTGAATTTCTTCAGGTCTCTGAATGTAGCCGTTATACAGTGTTCAGGACTCTGAATATTTGAATTTGATTTCTTCAGGTCTCTAAAAGTGGCTGTTATATAGTGTTCAGGACTCTGAAAATTTGTAGTTGACTTCTTTAGGTCTCTGAATGGCCGTTATATACTGTTTTAGCTCTCTGAAGATATATAACTGAATTTTTTAAGTCTTCAGCCTCCTGAAGCAAAACGTATCTTATTTCTCCAAACTTTTTATTCTCTTTTTGTATTATTCTTCTAATGACCTTATTGAGAGTCTTCATCTTTATACTTTATTTAATTAATTAAAAATAAAATTACATTTATCTTTAATTAATTACTAAAAGTATTTATTTAATTTTATCTTCTTCAAATGTAAAGTTGTTTTCATCAAAACAAGGTTCAACAATCTCCCCAATTTTTTATGATGACAATCCTATTATATCTTGTATGTATTGAAAAGATAAAAATTAAACTTCGGAGAAAATTGTTTTGTAACGTGAAATAAGCTCCCCCCTAAAGTTGTAATCTCCTAATGGATTTTTCTTAAACGAATTTTGAAAAATTCTAATTTAAGAAAATTTTATGTGTAAAAAGAATTAAGGAGATTAGAATATGTATCTTTTTGAAAATTAGTTATTTGATTTTTCAAAACCTTTCCAAATTTGAAATTTTTTTTTCAATAACTAAAAAAAACCTTTTTAAAACTTAATAAGAGGTAGATATATGGCCCATTTAGCCTAAAACTTGAGTATTGTAAAAACAGTTCCAAGCTTTGCTTAATTTGGACTAAAAGAAATTTATTACCCATGAATACCTCAATACAATAAAGAAATAGTTCATTACGCGATGGATAAGTAGATTTTATATCAAGATCCAACAGTATATAGTTTTACTGATGTTAAGGAAATTCATTTAGTGAAGAATGAAATATCCTTCATTAAAAAGGCTAACTAATGCTGTGGTTTTGTAACTTAGTAAAGATATCCATATGCATAGAAAGAATGTTGATATATGAATCATGTTATATCACAATTTTTCATCCCGCACACACAGACATTCAGCGTCTCCTATTTCAAGTCATATCAGCATGACATATTTGTATTTACACACAAAACCTGTATATCAATAAACAGTTAGTCATAGTGCCTATCATGAAAACAATGTATGCCATTGTGAACGGACGACGTGAAAACGGGTGAAGACGGACGCGGCGAAGCGAACTGGGGATGAGATATTCAAAAACTGGGTTCTCGTGATGTTTTGGAAAACGTGGGTTTTTCGTTTATCTTACTTTAGGGAAAATCATTCGTTTGTTTTAGAAATTCTTTTTGTAGAAAATGTTTTCCCGATTTATTACTTAAAGACCTTGAAACCTAAATTTCGAGATCAGTGACAGAGTCGCCACCTAGATCAGCTCATCCGGGAAATTCCGGTACAGCTCCCTACCGAGCGCGGACTACTGTACCTAAACCAGAGATTCAGGGTTCGGATAACTTATCTACTTAACCTCGAGCTTGTATTCGATTTATGATTTATATTGCCATATTTATTCAATTTATTATCTTTCTCTAACCCAATTTCGTTTATGTTATTAGCCCGTACTCAAGCAAATGACAGAAATAAATTGCAGAAAAGTAAATCATACATCCAGATTAAACAAAAGAAAAATAAAGGCTGATTATACAACCAAATTGAATAAAAAGGAGAAAACTCTCATCCTCGCATTTACAATCGCTTATATACACGAGGATCTAAAAATTACAACCACCTAATTTACATGGGAATCTATTAAATACAGCCAAAACAATAAAAACAAATGCTGCAAAATAGCATGGTTAGCACAGTTTATATTACACACACAATTAGGACTCAAGTAGGACAGAATTGGGGATTTAGGAAACAGGGGCATGCATTTAAGGGGTAACCAGGTCGACCCGACCGATCGGATCGGTTAGAACTGGAAAATGGTTTTGAAACACCATGTAATTTTTGTGCTGAAAAACAATTTTTCGGAAAACAATTGGCTTGGTTACATGCAAATTTCCATTTTTATGGGTCTGTTATTTTGGAATTTAAGATTCCGTTCGTGCGGGTTCCTAAATACAACCATCTAAGGTCCAAAAGTAGTAAACATACCAAAAACATTTGCAAAAACATTGTTTCAATCATTCTTAATATTTTCCTGGGATTTCATAGGATTCGGGGGTCCGCTAATGCTGGACTATGGATCCGATTAGGATGAAACGACCTCGAAACTCAGAAAATAAACTCGGGAAACACTGAAAACCTTAATATCCATATGTACAGAAATCCAAAACCAAAATTTTATAATATACGGATGGATTTGGGCCGAAAATGATCACGAAAGAATGCTTAAAATGGAAAACGGACTGTTTTCGGCCGATCGGGACAAACCGGGAATCTGTCCCTGAAGAACAGAGCCGTGTGGCTGTGTTCATGAAGAACACAGGCATACGACTCTATTTAGGCAATCCAGTTTTCAAAAGTTTCAAAAACGAAGAAAACACACAGAAAAGACAATGCAAACAGGTTTAAGGCCCCTCAGAGTTTACCTTGGTGTTGTTTTGATGCTTTGAACATCAAGAAATGGATTGAAAGCTTGAAATCTGCTCTGGGAACATAACCGGCCAAAAACCACGATGATCTGAAGCAAGCCGAAATGAACCCGAAACGATCCCCAATCAATGAACAAATGTTATAGGATTTGTTATTGATGTTTAAGGGTTGGTTTTAAGTCTTGAATTTGGTGTTTTGGGTCCTTAAGCCCTCGGTCTCTCTGCCTCTCTTTTCTTTCTGTGTCTTCTTTCTTTCTTTTTCTTTTCTTTCTTTCTGAGAATGCCCAATCCCCCCTGCTCTCAGGTTTCTCCTCCTTTTCTTTTATATCTCTCCCTCACACTTATTTCAATCAATCAATCTACCGCCTGACTTTTGAAAATTTGCCCACTTTTTCCTTCTATGAAGCAAGTTGCTCTACTTTGCAGAGCAACTTGTCTTGACCACTAAAGCCGTACGGCTCTAGTTTAGAGCCGCCGTGTGGTTCTAACTATAACCGGGGCAAAATTTTGAAAGTCAGACGCACACCTTAAACCCTAGAAACCACTAAAGAGACCTTTTCGGGGATTTCAAATCACGGATAACTTGGTTTTTAGGATGTTTGAGATTCTTCGGGCAATATTCTGATCATTTTCAAGTCCTATTCGAGTCCATTCGTTCCACAAGTAACAAAAGAACTCTTATCATAGAGGTCGAAAAAAACCCATCCTCACAGGCTGCCTTTCGTGGGACCAAATTCGGCTCATGGTGGGCTAGGAAGCCTAGATTTAGTTTGGTGTCACGACTGGAAGAGCGGTGAGAAAAGAAAAGAAAACATACCTGATGTCCTGGTGCATCGAGGAATAGGCGCAACATCCAACTGAGGATGTCAACTTTGGTCCTGTAATCAGCCCAGGGAGCATTCAATTCTCAAGATCGGCCCATGGGGGCATTTGGTTTTTAAGGTCAGCCTAAAAGGATGTTTGGTTTTTTAGGTCGGCCCAGCGAGCATTTGGTTTTCAAGGTCGACCCCAGGGGGCATTTGGTTTTCAAGGTCGGCTTAGAGGCATTTGGTTTTTAAGGTTGGTCCAAAAGGATGTTTGATTTTTGAGGTCAGCCCAAGGGGCATTTGGTTTTTAAGATCGGCCTAAAGGCATTTGGTTTGTATAGTGAAAAGGTTCAATGAAATGCACCGTCTCTCCTATGTGGTGAAGAGGCAGTACGAACTGGAATTTCTTTCTTCTTCAATAGACATCTTCCTCTTCCATGTGACAAAAAGGTTGAAATGGCTGTTCTTCGCTTCCTATGTGGTGAAAAGGTTGAACAAAATGCACTGTCCCTCCTATGTGGTGAAGAGGCAGCACGAACTAGAACATTCTTCAATAGGCATTTCTTCCTCTTCCATATGGCGAAGAGGTTGAAAAGGTGGAAACGTACCTGACATCCTTTGCTGGGATGCCGGCCGTGGTTCCAAGTTGACTCTCTGCGGTGGAGTGTGCCCATGAAGATTGATACGAGAGCGCATATTTATTCCTTGATCGAAAATTTTGGAAACAAAAATTTTTGCCCCTTCGATCAAGAATAAATATGGCTGAGTTGTTTTGCCCCCAGAACCTATTAAAGGCAAGAAATACCCTTCTCGAATGGAGTGAGAAAGGAAAAGGAAACGTACCTGGCATCTGTTGCTGGGGATGCCGGCCGAGTCGACTCGCTGCGGCGGAGTGTCCCCGTGAAGACTGATACAAGAGTTGCTTTGCCCCCAAAACCTGTTAAAGGCAAGAAATACCCTTCTCGGATGGAGTGAGAAAGGAAAAGGAAACGTACCTGGCATCCATTGCTGGGGATGCCGGTCATGGTTCCAAGTCAACTCGCTGCGGTGGAGTGTGCCCGTGAAGAATGATACAAGAGTTGCTTTGCCCCCAGAAAATGTTAAAGGCAAGAAATACCCGTCTTGGAAGGAGCGAGAAAGGAAAAGGAAACGTACCTGGCATCCGTTGCTGGGGATACCGGTGGTGGTTCCAAGTCGACTCGCTGCCGTGGAGTATGCCTATGAAGAATGATACGAGAGTTACTTTGCCCCCAGAACCTGTTAAAGGTAAGAAATACCCGTCTCTAAAGGAGTGAGAAAGGAAAAGGAAATGTACTTGGCATCCATTGCTGGGGATGTCGGTCGTGGTTCTAAGTTAACTCGTTGTGGTGGAGTGTGCATACAAGAGTTACTTTGCCCCCAGAACCTATTAAAGGTAAGAAATACCCTTCTCAGGATTATATTGGCGTGAACGAATATTCTGATAATTGGAGAATTTTTTATACCCGGGATTTGGAGTCATATAGCTCCAGTTTGCACGATATGACTCTAAGGGTGCCCCTGGATTAAATCTTTTCTGTCTCAGGAGGGCTCTCGACTCGAGATGACCCAATGATGATGATGAGTGCCTCAACAAAATTGTATGCAAGAGCACGTATTTATTCTTTGATCGATAATTTTGGAAACAAAAATTTTTTCCCCTTCGATCAAGAATAAATACGACTGATTGTTTTGATACATGTATGCGTGCACGCATGTATGATTCGAGTATATGCATGTATGCGACATGATGTTTATGTTACTGTGCTTAATATCTGCGGTAGGCTGGGGAAGAGACTTGTGACTTCCGATGATCTTTTGTAGGGATTACCTTAATCGGGGACCCTACCGAGGATCTGCTGGGGATCTTGACTCGGTGGGGACTTTCTTAGTTGGGGACTCTGTGGGGAACCCTGACTCATTTAGATTTCATGAAAAGTTGCCCATGCTGGGGATTCTGTTTACCCTGAATTCCGTTCGTTTCATCTGCCCGATTGAGATCAACGGATGTTTTCTCTTAGATTTAGGTGTGCTCCCAAATCGAGATCACCCATTCTGGTATTCTCCAGACCTTTCTAATCAATCATACTAGTGGATTTGGCACATCGATACTATAGGCTTATTGCCCACTTTGTCAAGGAATGGTCCATTTGTCTGAACAGGGGGAATGAGAATTAGATCCTAAATCCTATATTGAGTTCTGCTGGAGACCTTGCTAGGGACGATCCTACTGGGGACGATACACCTGGGCCAGGAGTTTTCATCTAGAACTTTCAATTCATTGGAGCCGTCATGGGTTTGGATGCAATGCCCTACTAATGGGTGTTTACATGCAATGGCACGTTGTATGCAATTTGAACATCTAAGCGGAAAATCAAACGTGCTTAATATCATTATGATGACATCAGAATGAGCATGATAGGGAAAGTAAAAGTGAGTTTGACTCTGAACGTTTCTCTTTTCTTGTTACCAACACGTCCTTTCGGTTTTCCGTGTTGGAAATTTTCTCCTGGGGATTTTCTTTTTCTTTTTTTTTTTTGGACTGAAAATTATACAAGAGCACTCCAGCCGAGTAGATTTCTCGCCCTGGCCTGTCTCAGGGTTGGAAAGTGTGCCTCAATATATTCACCGAGGATTACAAAAGGATTGTTCTTGATAATGCTTAGCGGTGTAGCTTTTACCTGCCCCTAGTGTTAGAGGTTTATGTTTGGGTGTTTGGCTGTAAAACACTTTATCAGATCTGGTTTGCTAAGTGCGGCAACCTGTACATGGACATTTATATGCAATGGCATGACGCATGCATATTGAGCATCAAAACAGAATATGAAACATTTATGATATGATGAATGTGAATGCATTAGGAAAATCCAACCCGTGGCTCTGGTTTGACCTATGTCCCTTCATGCCACCAATATGTCCTTTCGGTTTTCCATATCGGAACTCCTTTTTTTTTTTGGACTCCGCTGGGGACGTGTTAAAGGCAGGTCACCAAGGTATGCAGCCGATCACTGGATGGAGTCGCCTCTGTGAGCAGACAACCCGAGATGGAGTCAATTAACCACTGAATTCCCCAAGGGTCTGGAACTATATTCATGTTCTCAATTCACCCCAAATTCCAGTTCATGCACAGTCTCTAAAGGTGGACACAGCTTTCAGTCCTTCAAGGCGTGGCCTGATTCAAAATGACTTGAGTTAATTGTGGTTTCCCCATGTCTGCCAACCACAATAGCTCTGTAGCAGATCACACCATCTTTAGGAGGTGAAAGGGAATACTGGTAAGTAGTCACTTCTGTTGCAGCTGAAGACTGAGTTATTAAAATGGTTGGTAAATGCAACTTTCCCCTAAATATTAGCACAGCAGGCTTTGCAAGTCTTCTTATTGATGGAGTTCATCCCATTCATGATTGTTGAAAGCTTTGTAAGTCCTGGTTGCTCCAACACTGTTGGTGAAGTTCATAGATGCACAACCGAAATTTCCCACATTCTTAAAATCCATAGGCAAATAAAGGGAATCATAAGCAGACTTCCCTTTGGACTTATTCTTGTTTTCCCCCAGACAACGCCTAACCAGAATTTACAGCAGATTGTGTCTTTGAGACTGATTTGGTAAATTTCTGATCATCAAGCTTGTTTTTCCACCGAAGTTAACTCCAATCTGCTTCTTATTTTAGACAGGGGAAAGAATCCCACCACTCGCCATAAGCAGGGACTCACAGGGTTAAGTGACAGTCAGCTACTCTTCTTATCGCATTTTGCTCAACAGAATCCCTTGTACCATCTCTTGTTGGGTTGAATATTACTGGTGGATAATCATCCCTTTCACACTCAAATATTGACCTCTCAAAATGCCTCACCAGCTGATCTCTTTCCTGAAGCATTGCTTAGGCTACAGTGGGGACCTTGATGGACAAGAAAAGTGGTCATCTCTTATTATGAACTGCTTGCTAAAGTCACTACGATGCTTTTGGGTTTGTGAAATTTACAAATGCATACCCTTTGTTCACTTTGTTTCTGAGATCAAGAGGAAGGCATAAGAAATCAAAGGTTGAAACTAATTTCTCATTGTTACTCTCATTCTCTTTCATGCAAAGCTCATCTAAGAGTTCCACCAATAGTCTGCTGGTGTGACAGCAATTTTCAGCTTTGTTAGAGCAGACTTATATTCAAATCCACTCTCTGTCATGACATCGAAACCTTTCCTATCGTCTAAGGATACAAAGCAATTAGTCTGGGGTATAGGTTGAAGAGAAGTGGTATGGGATAGAAAGAGAATCCCCAATCTGGTACAGGTTGATGATAAACAAAGACTGATTGGGTCAGTGCTTCGCCATATGCTCCTATCATCTTTCTGATGGTAGGATCATGCAACAGGGAACAGCATTGGGATTCAATTTCTTGTTACAAGCCATTAATGGTGACAAATTAGGCTTCAGAGAATCAGTTTAGGGAGGGGATGAAAAGGGGTTTCATCAAACAGGTGTTGGTGGTTCATAAGTAAATGGAGAAGAAAGGGCGTTGAAGATATGGAAGAGGTTGGAAAAGGGAAATGCTTTGGGATTAAAGACAGGAAAAGTTCATATCTTTCAGAGAGAGAGTACAACAATCTGATCATAATGAAAAATTGGGAAGCGGAGATTACTTATTATACCTTACCATTTAATGTTATGAGACACTCCAGTGTTAGCTATGGCGGCCATGTACAAGAGGGAGAAAAAACTCCTGTCTGCACCGATCTTCCTTCGCTCTCTTTCTCTGTTGCCTTAACTCTCCGATCCCGGCACTTCATGCAATAGGTGGGTCACCCCTGAATTCATCAAGCACTCAGCAGGGTTTGCTAGGGTTTCATTGTTTAGAGGGGAAGAATTGGAAAATTGTACAAACGAGGAAGGAGGAGGAGGAGATATAGGAGTGGAGTAGCAGATGGAGAGATTGGAATCTGGTAGTGGAAACAAAGGAAGAAGTGGATTGATGTCAGGGTGACAGGTTAATTGGTAACTGATCAGGGAGAATTCAGCTGCTTCTGGGTTTAACTTTGTTTGTACCGCCATTGTTGCAACAGTATGCAGAGATTGGCATCTATGAAGGAAGAAAGCATCACTGTAAGTCTAGATAGACATCTCACTGTAAGGAAGAGAGGAATTCTTCCGCTTGCGCTGATTTTTTTTTTTTTTTAGTTTGAAGGACTAAACCCAAGCCATAACCACCTGTTGGATTTCCTGCTGCATACAAATCCATGCATATCATGCTTGTTTAATATGTCTTTTTGGATGAACAATGCATGTGTAATGTCATGTACATATGAATGTCATAAGAACAGGATAATATATGCACTATGACCAAGACTGCTTCTGCATTTTACCACATGATGGGTAATGAGGATGATGAAAGTGCTTTGAACTCCCCATGGGCTGGAGATTTTGTTGAGTTTGAAATTTTAGCTTTAGGGTTTTGGCATGGGGTACTTTCTTGGATAAGGAATTAGGCTTGGGGCTTCATTTTGGAGTAGGATTTTGAGTTTCAATAATAGCTTTTGGCTTGGAATGGTTTGGGTATCATGTGTGCTATTCAAATTGAAACTCTGAGGTAGGGTTAATAGCATCTTGCAAGGATTGTTGATTTGGAGCAGTACATGACTAGGTGAAGGTGGTGCCAGCATTTCATTTATTTATCTCACGAGCTCAACTTTCAAGAGAGAGTTCGGTCAGGACCAGATTCACTTTTAAGTTCCCTACAGTATTCATATCGATGTCATGCATTTTGATATTATGTGTCGGAACTGTACTGATGGGCGAAAGTCTTAATTTTAGTTTAATTTTATTTAATTTAGTTGTTATGATTATTCGTGTAATGATTTATTGCGATGCTTGGGATAAAAACATGATTTTTATAGAGTCGCCACCAATCGAGTTTTGGTCCAATTGGACACCTTAAATAACCAGAGATTTATATAGGTTCATTTGCTAATTATGTGTAGAGAAGATAATAATCACCCTACCCCGCCCATAATTGGTACTAAAAGTCGTAAATTATTCTTTTTAGGATGTATTTCTTTCATTTCATCTTTTATCCGTACACGAATATAGAAAGAACTATATATTAGCTAGATGTATATTCATAATAATATTATATTGTAATTAACTTTTATTTATTCACATCCATGACATGGACATAAATAAAAAAATTATACAAATATTGAGTTAGTAATTTAGTAAACAATATATTTTACATCCATAACATGGATGCAAAATACACACGTATAACATGTAACATAAATGCAACAAATATGTGAAATATCTATATAATTATGTAGATCATACATTCATGCTTAATAAAAGCAATAACGGATTTTATATCATTTTTTATTAAAATGAAATTTAAAGCTTATTGGTAATATAATTGATGATACTGCAAGCTTGGTCATAATATAAAGTTAATTACAATTAATATAAATTAATCTTAAATTCCACAACTATAGCATAGTCGTGAAATTAAACTCTAAAATTATACATATAAAAATTTTATTCTGAGTCATTTATTAAACTTCTAAATTTCATTAATTATGTAAAACCTAAGTTTAAGGCTTCTTTTTAGTTAATTCCTAGCTAATCTAAATTAACATGAGGATTAAAGAAGAGTCAAAATAAAAAGGATTTAGATTTTTTATTGGGCCTCAAAGTTGCTTCTAATCTTATTTTTAAGCCCAAAACCAAATACTAAACCGAACCTGACCCGAGATCATTAACCATGGGTCATTACCCATCATATATAAACTAAGCTCTTCTCCTTTCAACCCTAGAAACCGCCTTCCCTGTTCTTCAAAATCAAAACCTAAATCTAACCCTCTCAAATCGGCCGCCTCTTCCCTCTCTTTCAGTCGCCGGGCGTTTTCTCTCTCTCAGTTTCGTTCTTCGCCGACCGCTATCCTCTCTCTCTCTCTCTTTTGGTCGCACTCGCCATCTTTCTCAGTTTCTATCTATCCTTCTCAGTTTCTCTCTCACCAGCGGTCGGTTCTATTTTCTGCTCACCTCATTCTGGCCTTCGATTTCTCTTCTCCAGAACCTGTAACCGAGATCCATGGGGTCATGGCTTCCAACACTGAATGATCAATGGTAGCTCAAATTTGAACGATCCGAGATATTTCCGGCATTCCTCTGTTTCGATCTCGCCTTGGCTACCACCGATCTAAGGTACTTTCTTCTCCTTCTTTCTCGGTTTTTATTTCTTAGATTTTACTCCTCTTTTTTTGACTGAATCTGTTTTTATTTGTTAGGCAGATACATACGGACCTAAGAGTCCGTACACCCAAGATCCGCCAGAGTCCGCTAGCAACGGCGACTTCAGAAATACTCGGGTACTTCGCTTTCTACCTCTCGGTTTTGCTTTTATATTTTTAGTCTCTATTCTGATTTTTAGGTTTTTCTCCTTTGCAGGTTTAGAGATTTATGGTTTTGTTCAATTTCAACTGGATTTCTTGAGGGATTATGCTATCCCAGCTAAGAATCTGACTCTCTACTTATAATGATGCAAATAATGTAAATGCATCTGTGTAAAAAAATGATATCTGTGTTGTGAAATGCTTATGTATACGTGTTTGGATTAAAAGGATGTTTATATGCATGTTTGATTGGACTTTTGCTGATGATGTTTTTTTTTGTGTATTGGGATTAAGTTAATGTTGGTAATGGTTTGTGTATTTCTTCGGCCAAATGCTGATTTTATGTGTGTTATGCCATGGTTGCAATGATTGTGATATAATAGATTTTGGGTTTGAATTGATTTATAATTCTGCAAGTTTTCTTATGAGTTTTAATTGATTTTAAGTTAATGATTAATGCAATTCTTAAGTGAGCATAGAATGCAAGAGAAGAAGAGAATAATAGTGTGAAAAAAAATGAAATGAATAGATAAATGAACTAAGAGACACCAATATTTGGTATAGACATAACATGTCTCTACCAGATCTATTTAAGGATGTTGATTAGTGATTAAAAGGATAAATCGACTAAATAATCACCGATATTTGATTTCTACTCATTGTTGATAAATCTAAGACATTTTTACTTTTACATTATAGTTTGTAAAGAAAACTGGAATAAGCACAAACGTATTACTATTTTGATATAATGCTTGTGGCTTTGTTGATGTTCAAAAGCTTTACCGGATAGCCTTTGATTCTCTTTAGGTATTTTTTTTTTGTGCAAGGCGAGTAGAGGAATGAAAATGGAAAGGTAATTATCTTTCAACCCTCCTTCATCTCTTCTTCAAAGGAGTCATCAAAGACTTCTATCAGAGAAGGGGAAGAGTTGAAAAGCAGAACCTCTTCCGAAGGAAAATCTGAAGGTCGACCTATTATTCTAGGAATAAAAGAAAGGATGAATGAAAATGAGAGCAGGGTCTCTTTCTCTGTGTGTTTTCTTTTGTTTCTTGTTCTTCCTTTGCTTTTTTTTCTGCTTTTCTTCTTGTTTCCTCTGCTTTCCTTCTGATAGTTGTTTCCTTCTGATATTTGGTGTGTGTTTTCAATAGGTGAAGTTCAAAGAGAAATCTGGGCAGCAAAAGGAGATGAGGAAGTTGAAATGAATTGTTTGGGCTGGAAGAACCAGAACCTGGTCCTTCTCAGAGTTGAAGAATAGGATTTTTATCTCTGGTTTTTTATGTATCTGCCCTTTTTTCGTAAGATTTTTTTGAAATTCTTCTCTGCCTTTGCTCCCATAATGGCCTCCTTTTATAGTGCTAATTTTCACTGTTCTCTTTCAATTTGAAAGAGAACAGTTGCCTATTTGTCTAATTTTAATCTTAGTTGCTGGTATTAGTTCCATTTGGACTAAATCTTGATTAAGAAATCTGACACCCACTCCATCTCCTCTATTTTTACTTTTTGCCATGCTTTTTACTGTTGTAGTTTCACATTTCTGTCAAAAAAATTGTAAAAAAAGACTGTCTGTTTACATCTATTTAGGTTCATGTATTTTATGGACTCTTTTTGTAAATGCACTTTTGAGAAATGCATCCCTTTCTATTATCATTCTTTTGAAATTAATTCTTCTTATATCCATAATAATAATAATAATAATAATAATAATAATAATAATAATAATATTGATAACAATATTACTAATATTACTAATACTAATAATGGTAAAGCTATATTAATAATTATGCTATTAGTAAATAATAATAAATGGTAATAATAATAATGATCATAACAATAGTAATAATAGTAATAATATTGACACTAAGTATCATAAATTAAATATGCTTATTATTTATTTTTTAGAAAAAATAAATCTACCATAGGTGGTAGGACAAAACGGGTATCTACAGTTGCCCCCCTTTGTATAGTTTTAATAACTTAAAATTATACAAAGTAATCCTAGATAACCGTTTTAGTTAGTGATGTAATTAAACAACTATGGCATAGCTGTTGAAATTCTGTTTTAGAATTAATTTTTTAGTAATTGAAATTCAAATGAGATCGATCACATGATCATCAAAATCTCATAAGCAAGATATTTGGAATCAATTTTCTAGGAATTGAAATCCGAATGAGATCGATCATATTATGATCAAATCTCACGAGCAGGAAATTTGGAATCAGTTTTCTAGTAATTGATCATCTCACAAACATGAAAATTTGGAATCAATTTTCTAGCAATTGAAATCCGAATGAGATAGATCACCTGACGATCAAATCTCAGAAACATGAAAATTGGAATCAATTTTCTAGGAATTTAAATCCAAATGAGATCGATCACATGACGATCAAATTTCATAAGCAAGAATTTTGGGATCAATTTTCTAGGAATTGAAATCCGAATGAGATCGATCACATGACGATCAAATCTCATGAAAAAGAATCTTGGGATCAATTTTCTAGGAATTGAAATCCGAATGAGATCGATCAACTGATGATCGAATCTCATAAACAGGAAAATTGGGATCAATTTTCTAGGAATTGAAATCCGAATGAGAACGATCAATTGATGATCGAATCTCATAAACAGGAAAATTGGGATCAATTTTCTAGGAATTGAAATCCAAATGAGATTGATCAACTGATGATCAAATCTCACAAACAGGAAAATTGGGATCAATTTTCTAGGAATTGAAATCCGAATGAGATCGATCAACTGATGATCAAATCTCACAAATCAAATCTCACAAACAGGAAAATTGGGATCAATTTTCTAGGAATTGAAATCCGAATGAGATCGATCAACTGATGATCAAATCTCACAAACAGGAAAATTGGAATCAATTTTCTAGCAATTGAAATCCGAATGAGATCGATCACCTAATGATCAAATCTCACAAATATGAAAATTGGGATCAATTTTCTAGGAATTGAAATCCGAATGAGATCGATCACATATCATGAAATTGGACTCAATTTTCTGGGAATTGAAATCCGAATGAGATCAATCACTTCACGATCAGATCTCACAAGCGAGGAATTAAATTGATTTTTATCAAAGGAATTAATTTATATTTTTTCAAATTTTCATCTTATGGTTATGACATAACCACAAAATTATTGGAAGTTCTTTGTGAAATCGACTATGTAGCAGCCGCTTGGTAGATTCAAATTAAAGTGATGGTTTAATAAAATATGAAAGAAAATTTTTGTAATTTTGGTGGTTTAATGGTCATTACATGATCATTAAATATGTCTAGAAATCATTATCGAGTTAATTTTTAGAATTACGAAGCCACACCCATTAAAGGGAGCTAATCATAGTAAAATGATCAAACTGCTAAAGGGAGCTATTCTCAAGAATAAAAAATGCTCACCACTTCAAATCCTGAGAACTTGAGCGGGCTTAACCAAAAAGGGTTCGATTTTGAAAAGGTTGATTTCCTTCCTTGAGCAGGCTCAACCAGAAACGGCTCCATTTTGAAAAGGTTAAATTTTATCTTAACTTGATGGACTCCATCTCTGACTCTGATCACAAGAGGTTTAGTCTTTGGAAAATGAAAAAGTTTAACCCCAAGGACCCCGATTGATGGAGTTTGCAAAACAAAAGGCAAAGCTGACTTGTATCAGTCGACTTTTGATGGAAGATTGAAATTGGCGTGCCCTAGTCAAATCTCAAAAAGGTGGGAACTAACTCGAACGAGTCGAATTTCGAGAAGAGATGAAATTGATCTTTATGTTAATCAAATTTCACAAGACAGAGAATTAATTTTGACTGACATCCAAGTTCAGTCAAAAGGAAAACCAACTTTTTTGATTAAAACCTAAGAGACAAAAATTGAACTTTGACTAACATCAATTGAAAGATATGTTTGATGCTTGATCCATGTGTTTCCACCAAGGGTTTGATTTTGACAAATTTAAACAACGATATGCCTGTCATTCAATTTTTCGAACATTTTGACATAAAATTTACAACTTTTCAGTTGTCATATTTTTTAACAGCAAAATGCTAAAAGTAATTGAATTGCATTACAACTACCCTTTAAAATGACAAGCATATATAATTCTTGTAAAAGATAACTAAATAAATTAATTTGTCTTTTTATTAAAATATTCTTAGAGGAACCTTCATGAAAATGTATGATATGATTTTTCTAAAATGTTTTATCAAATACTGAAAGATCAAAATTGGATTGAGAAGTAAATGAATAATTTAATTCACAAAATACTTCTTTGATTCATTCATATATATAACCCAGGAAAAATCAATGTTGCCTTTTTAGGAAGATACTTTGACGGCATCAATTATCTTCCTTAGATTTTTGAATATGTATCGTCTTGTTTTTCCAACAAGTCCTTAGAGTACTTTTTGTACTTTGAATGCCCTTATCTTATAGTGATTATTTTTTCAAACGAATAAGTACAGTTTTTCTCTTATAAATTTTCCTTTCGAAGAGATTGATGCTAGCGATCAAGAGCTCTACACATAGTCCATGCCCTGAGAATCGTTTTTTCTAAATTGAGTAGCTCTTGGAAGAATAAATGTGATGGTTTAATCCTCATCTTCTATTATATTTTGAACAAATTACTTGCAGTAACCTATTCCACTTGCAGGTTGTCTGAGCAAGACCTCGGCGTACATCTATGAACTTTGCCCCCCATTCTTATGAGGAAGTTGTTGATCCAAAAATTATGCATTTTGGTCAAAAGACCTAAATTGCTTGTTGTCCTTAGGCATCTCTTGGTGGAATACGCAAGAATTTCTAGAAAATTATCCATCTCGTAGTCCTTGAGTAATTATGGCATGATCAATGCTGAACCGCACATATGTCGGGGCATAATTTGTCAACTCATTGTTCAAAGTAAAATATGCACTGAAAATGTTCATTTCTCTTGTTCACAAGATCATAATTATTTAATGAATGCTTAAAATCATTTAAATGCATTTATTTTGGGTAAGATTATTAAAGATAGGTAAATGGTGAATTTGAATTGATTACTTGATAAGGGGCGGAAAATGCTTTGAGACTTAGGTATATGCTTGAGAAGGAAAGGGAAAGATTTTTAGACAATAAAGTCGTATGAAAAATCCAAATGATTACAAAACAAAATAAATTTCATTGCTCAAAATGTTCTATCATAGTTTTTCTTGTCCAGTGGAGCATATTATTCTGATCCTTATTGGCGGTGACTTTAATTGCCCCCCAGTCTTCACTTGCTTTGTTGATGATACTACTCTTGCTAACTTAAGTAATTTTTGACTTCAGGGAATGATATTTCACAGTGACTTTATCCTTTTATCAATGATGTCCTTGTTCTTGCACTATTTTATTGGTGGCATCCTTGCAGTTACCCCCAAATTGGTTTCCAATGAAATCATTGCTCTTATCAGCTCGTACTGATTTCGACTTTTAACAAAAACATTTTCATGGTTGCCTCCCAAGTTTATTGGAGATGAAGTTCTTAATTTTATCAGCTTTTGATAATTTTGACTTTTATTAGAGGCCTTTTCCACAATTGCCCCCAGACTTATTATTGATGAAGTCTTTGATCCTATCCATCTGTGCTAATCTTGAGTTTCATCGCATGCTCTTTCTTGGTTGCCCCATTATCAATTTTGTAATGCCCTCCTCGAATTTCATTTTTGAGGCTTGAACCTACTATTGACACATTCCTTGTAAAGGGTCCTGAAATGATTTCTTTTCTTTTCTTTTTTTCTTTTCTTTTCTTTCTTTTTTTTTCTTTTCTTTTCTTTTCTTTTCTTTTCTTTTCTTTTTTTTTTTCTTTTCCTTTTTTTTCTTTTCTTCTTTTTTTTTTTTCTTTTTTTTTCTTTTTTTTTTTCTTTTTTTTTTCAGGATAGATGCAATGCATCCACTTGAATCCGTTCGACTCAATGTGCTTATTTTGTTCCTTATGAATTAGGATATCCCACTTAATTTGTATCGTTGCATCCTAGAATGAAACATTTCTCCTTTCTATCGCCTTGAGGTATTGTCTCTTGGATAATTAAGAAGAAATATGTTGGTTATCTGGCGATACTGCATTCATCCTTGTTTGCCTTCATCATGCCTTTCTAAACGTTAACAAGATTAATGAATCGAGCTAATTTTTTTAAACTACCATGTGCCTATTTTTCATATTCCTCTCCATTAACGAAGACTAACATCATAACTAGAGATCATAAGGGCTTTTTCGGTTTATTAGGTTTACAAGTGAGATGGATAAAAGGAATAAGAGTGATGTTAAGTGATTCAAGAAAACCAGATGAAATAAAGGTCCCCTAATAGCTTTATTTCTTGATCTTATTAAGGCACCAGCGCTTGGAAATCTGATTTGAAGTTTTTTTTTGTTCGAATTCCTCACTTGATAATTCACTTGGTCGCTTAGACAACACATTGGCATAAGTAGTCGTCTAAAGTTCACTGGATCTAAAAAATTCTGCCAACCTTGATTCCTAGACTCAAAGTCACCACTTGTTTTCTCCTTTTCCTATAATTAAGGTCCTAAAAATTTGATAAACTTGGTATTCTCCATGAAATTATCCAACTTCTTTTGATTTGACCTTTTGAAAAATGTACATCATCAAGAGATAAACCCTGGATCCCGTACAACAATTCTCGTAAAAGATGCTTTTCCAAAATATTTCAAGCTTTTGGATCATTTATCATCTTTTGGTAAATTTTCACTCATTCTGAGACTTTCTTTTTATTGTCTATCCACTTCAATGAGTTAAGGTCTTTCTAACGGAGTACCCTATGTAATCATATTCTGACAACGGAAGCCATCATCTTTACCCTGGTTAATAGCTCACACGATTGTACACCTCTTTCAAAAAGTATCATGAGCTTCTTTTAAGACTGCCATCTAGCATACTCATAAAAAACTCATTTGGACAATTATAAAACACAATTATATTCCTTAAAAGACCATGTATTCTTGCCAAGATGATTATCCTTAGTATTTCCACTGTACTAGGCTCCAATGTGATCATTGATGATTGGACATGCATCATTCCAAAGGGGAACTTCTTATTAATAAGAAAAATTCCCTTGGTAGTGCTATCACCATTAAAAGGTCTTAAATTTTATAAGCGCATTCTCCTTAGACAAAACAACTAATACTTTCTTTGAGTATATGATTTTGAGACTTCAAACTTTTGATTTCCTCTATATATATCGGGAGCTTCTTCTCCTAATATTGCCATACTATATTATAAACCCTATCAATATCGATATCGACACCTTTTAATCCAATAGACTTTGACAAAAATAAGAGAAATAATAGCCGTGTACTTTAACAATCTGATAATGTATCTATCTATTCTCATTTCATGGACTGTAATCATTTCCTCACTGCTTGTTCTTGCCATCAAGTTCCTATTCCTCACCCTTTCAGTCAAATGGTTTTCTTGATTTTTGGTAGAATGGATAAGGTGAATACAAAGAAAGGGCTATATCTCAAAGGGGTGTACAAAGGGATATAATGAAAAGGTAGGTAAAAGGCTTAAATGTGCGATCCAAAGAATACCTTAGTCCTTTCTTTAGTTACAAGTAGTCTAGCATTTCCTCTCGAGGAATAATCAAATAAGTTCTAGAGTTTTGTAATTAACCTAATTCATTTATCGAGAAAAATTTAGAAATGCATGAATCGGTTAAGAAGTAACTTCTCTACAGATGAGTGAGATGGGCCACCCCACTAATTACTTCCACGGTCATTCACCTTGAACCAATAAGGTGCTTCTTCGTTCCTAGCTCTTTGCTTTGTAGTCCATAATAAAATGATCAACAAATGAAGAATTCACTTTGAGCAATAAAAATTTTACCTTGATTCATATATCCATTTAGTTTTTCAAATTATTTATTATCTAATAACAAAAATTAGGTATATAACATGTGATGAAAGGAACAAAGAAAAAGAGCCAAGAGTAGAAAGTTAAGGCAAGAGAATTGCACAAAATGATAAAATGCATTCCACTAAATCATTATTGTTATCCTGAGAACATTAGAAACAAAAGCTTTGGTTGACAATTTGATTCCTTAAATCCTGAACAAAATTTAAAGAGATCCTACTTTTACACAAGAGTTGACAAGATTACACATTTCAAAATATCATTTTAAGATGTGGGATTATCAACTTTTCCAAAGCTGTCTTTTCCTCTTTAACAATTGACTATTATGACCCTTTTGTCCATTAGCTCTTGAACCTTACTTCTGAAGGGCCAACACTCCACAATCGTATGATCCCCAGCTCCCTTATGGTACTCACAATTAAATCTTTTGCTCATACCTAATGGAGATTTTTGTACTTGGACCAAATCAGCATTATAAAGTAGTTGAAAAAGCATATGCATAGGCATGCATATTTCTTCAACTTTTGTCTTGAACTGATATTCTTGATCTTCAAAGGTAATTTTATCATTTTCCTTGTCGAGTGATCTTCTTTTCAAATTTCAACCATCCTGACTTAATAAATAATTGGACCTTCTTCTTAAAACCAAGGCAATTTTCAACAGTATGCCCTCGAGCTCTAGCATGATACATACAGTTAGTATTGTGATCATACCAATTTGGATACGGAGGTCTTAGTGGTTCTAAAGGTGATGGACGGACTAAATTCTTTTCAAGGAGGATTGAATATAATTCTTCATATGACATGGGGATGGGGTCATATCGATCACTCGTCATTCTCCTTTTACGAAGTGATTGTTCTCCTTGGCAATTTCCAATGGATGGACTTGTGGAACCTAATTTGGAGGTTCCCTGGTCCTTTGACACACGTGATAAATCATTACAATTACTTTTTTGAGGTGCAATCAACGATGTCAATGATGACAAGTTCCCCAGTTCATTTTGTTCTTGTTTATGGGGAGTGTATATGCCTTTCTACAACTCCTCTCCCTTAATGAATTCTAAAAATTTGGCCATCCGAGCCTTCAAATCCGAGAAGCTAGCGATTTGCTCATTTATCTCTTTAATCTCTCTCTGTACTTCCTTTAATTTCTGTGCATTCATCATCTCTGAGCTTGCCTGGGTTCTATATATGAATGAACAAATTAAAAAAAACTAAATCAAGACTTTGAATTTTATCTATTTTAAAAAAAAAAAACATATAAAAGTCAAAAGTTGAAATGGAATGAATAAAAATATCATATTTTAAACATCACAAAATTTGGACATAAATGTACCCTTATAGATGTGTATTCCTAATTTTAGGTATAAAAACAAATGCATTATGCCAAACATTCTTTTGAAGATTCCTCGAGAATTCATTCTTTTTATGCAAAATTTCAACTTTATGAAATACTACTTTATTAAAATAACAATAAAAAATCTAATTTCCTTTTTTTAAAGAAATCTTTTAAAAAAAATGAGTCAAAGAGTAATATCACCTATTAAGAACCTTTCAGGATCAATTTTCATTGTACAGACATACCTCAAGAAAAAGAAATTATCTTTAAACTTTTATATTTTTTCCTTCTTTATAAACATAATACAATATTGTTTACAAAAAATAATTCTTTTTTTTAATAATTTGAATATATATGGTGGTAACGACATGTTTAATCACTTCAAAATAAAAAGAAAATGATTTTTTATCATAAATTAATTGAAGCACCCATAGAAAAACAAAATGAGATATATACATGTGGAGGTATATGGGAACTTTAAAAATTGATGAACTAAACAAAAGCTATTATTGATGTCAAAATAACTCTTACTATTTCTAATAATGACGACCAAAAAAGTGAAATATGACTGGGCCATTCTTTTATTTCTAGCATAAAATTCATACATACCTTTGGAAAGTTACATTTATCATATATAGACATAAAACAAGAATTGCACAAGTATTATATACAGTAGTATACATATGCCTAGAGTTTTTTAATTGCCGGTGTTAGGTGGTTACTAATTCTATCTGGTGGATATGAGAATATGTTTTAAGGTCCTTAAGTCATCTTTTTACTGCCGCCATTGCATGGCTAGTAAAGGAACAACCTAAGTTGAGAACGTTTCGGGGGCTTGACCAGATTTCTCATAGCAGTACCCCGTACTTTATTCTCTCCTACAATCCTAAAGCGGGGTAAGATCATAACATGATCTTTTAGTGTATGTGCGATGTGTTGATTATATGCGTGATGAATGAATAACATAATAAACTTATCATTTAAATACAAAAATAATACATCCACAAGATAATTTACAACAAAACATTAGCCTAGCAAGTCCCCAGCGGAGTCGCCAACTGTCGGAACTGTACCGACGGGTGGAAAGTCTTAATTTTATTTTAATTTTATTTAATTTAGTTGTTATGATTATTCGTGTAATGATTTATTGTGATGCTTGGGATAAAAACATGATTTTTATAGAGTCGCCACCAATCGAGTTTTGGTCCGATTGGACACCTTAAATAACCAGAGATTTATATAGGTTCGTTTGCTAATTACTTGTAGAGAAGATAATAATCACCCTACCCCGCCCATAATTGGTACTAAAAGTCGTAAATTATTCTTTTTAGGATGTATTTCTTTCATTTCATCTTTTATCCGTACACGAATATAGAAAGAACTATATATTAGCTAGATGTATATTCATAATAATATTATATTGTAATTAACTTTTATTTATTCACATCCATGACATGGACATAAATAAAAAAATTATACAAATATTGAGTTAGTATGAATGAAAATCTGAAGGTCAGCCTATTATTCTAGGAATAAAAGAAAGGATGAATGAAAATAAGAGCAGGGTCTCTTTCTCTGTGTGTTTTATTTTGTTTCTTGTTCTTCCTTTGCTTTTTTTTTCCCTTTTCTTCGTGTTTCCTCTGTTTTCCTTCTGATATTTGTTTCCTTCTGATATTTGGTGTGTGTTTTCAATAGGTGAAGTTCAAAGAGAAATCCGGGCAGCAAGAGGAGATAAGGAAGTTGAAATGAATTGTTTGGGCTGGAAGAACCAGAACCTGGTCCTTCTCAGAGTTGAAGAATAGGATTTTTATCTCTGGTTTTTTTATGTATCTGCCCTCTTTTCGTGAGATTTTTCTGAAATTCTTCTCTGCCTTTGCTCCCATAATGGTCTCCTTTTATAGTGCTAATTTTCACTGTTCTCTTTCAATTTGAAAGAGAACAGTTGCCTATTTGTCCAATTTTAATCTTAGTTGCTGGTATTAGTTCCATTTGGACTAAATCTTGATTAAGAAATATGACACCCACTCCATCTCCTGCCATTTTTACTTTTTGCCATGCTTTTTACTGTTGTAGTTTCACATTTCTGTCAAAAAAATTGTAAAAAAAGACTGTCTGTTTACATCTATTTAGGTTCATGTATTTTATGGACTCTTTTTGTAAATGCACTTTTGAGAAATGCATCCCTTTCTATTATCATTCTTTTGAAATTAATTCTTCTTGTATCTATAATAATAATAATAATAATAATAATAATAATAATAATAATAATATTGATAACAATATTACTAATACTAATAATGGTAAAGCTATATTAATAATTATGCTATTAGTAAATAATAATAAATGGTAATAATAATAATGATCATAACAATAGTAATAATAGTAATAATATTGACACTAAGTATCATAAATTAAATATGCTTATTGTTTATTTTTTAGAAAAAATAAATCTACCATAGGTGGTAGGACAAAACGGGTATCTACATTATGCATATTGGATATGTCATTTTAGATGATCAAATGCATGCATAATGCCATATACATGCAATCACCACATGAGTAAGAACATAATGAACCGTATTGCATTCAAAATGAGTTCAATACACTTTACAAACAAAAATGAGTCCCCTACAAAAAGGAAGCCTCTAAGAGTATTGACTTCACGACATCTGATCATTTCGCGACTAGTCACTGTCTCAGCTTCGGTGCCATTGCCCTACTTTCATCAGACCAGACCTTGTAGCTCTTCATCATATTCCTCCCCCTGAGAAGTTTGAGGAACTTCCTTAGCGGTCTCCCTGATTGCCCCTAGTTGCTTATTGGAGGTAGATGGGACCCTCAATTTTCCTTCGTCGATTAGACTCTGGATCTTTTTTCGCAGAGCGACACACTCATTGGTTTGGCGGCCCGCTATCACATAATAGCTGCAGTAGTTACCCCTTTGTTCTGGTGTTGGCCCTACATATGGCCGAACACTCTACAACAAACCCATCTTTTTGCATATGGCAAATAGCCTGTTCACCGAGCGTGGCCCAAAGGATGTGATTTTTGCATTATCTTTGGGAGGTGGGTTCTGGATATGTTACGGAACAGGGTCAGCGTTGGCACTGGTGTCAAGAGGCCCTTTCAGTTCTCCTTCATAGGTCAACCCTGATAAGCCTAAGTCCTGGTGAGAGGGCCTTCCGAAGTGTCGAGGGTGAGGGTCAGCAATCTGGGCACTCTGCTTCTCGTTAGTATCGATCTTGGATTCCGTGCTTGCCATGTCCCTTATTTTTCCTTCGAGCTTTACTACCCATGCTTCCAACTCAGTACACCTTGCTGTCAGTCTCTCTAGTCTGTCAAAATCACCCCCCAACATTTCTCTCAGTATTGCTGCAGTTTCCTCCCTGACTTCCTTTCGAAATCGTGGTGAAGTGACGTAGTCCTCCACAACATCTATTATGGCATTGAAGTCCCTTGGATTGGCCATTCTCAGGATTCTTTCTCCCTGATGAGAGCCCTCGTTACTGTCGACAGGCGCATGCATGGCAGATACCAAGCAGGGAATGATGTATGCATGGGTGTGTGATGTGACGTGCACATCTATGAATGGTGAGTTGCGCATATGATGCCATGTCATTTTATACAATCCCAAGCCAGCTAGGTGTATACAAAGACAAGAATGGAAATGTATAAATGTAATGAATGCTGTTGGGGATGATGCATGCTAAAGCAAAGCATGGTGTATAAATATACACCACAGGGATAAAATGACACACAGGGGTGTCCACGGATCAAAGCAAGACATGACTTGCGAAGGAATTGAGATAGGGTGCATAATTATGCACCCGGGGGGAAAATGACATACTGGGGTGTCCACGGATCGAAGCAAGATATGACTTGTAAGGGAATTGAGGTAGGGTGCATAATTATACACCCGGGGGGAAATGACACACTGGGGTGTCCACGGGTCGAAGCAAGATATGACTTGCGAAGGAATTTGAAATGGGGTGTATAACTATACACCCAGGGG
The DNA here is from genome assembly GCA_039660915.1 of Euphorbia tirucalli. NCBI lineage: Eukaryota > Viridiplantae > Streptophyta > Magnoliopsida > Malpighiales > Euphorbiaceae > Euphorbia > Euphorbia tirucalli. The sequence goes on along the minus strand of CM077636.1, from coordinate 22,348,503 downwards.
AATAAAATGACATACGGGGTGTCCACGGATTGAAGCAAGTGGTACTTGCGGAGAAGACTTGGAATAGGGCACATAACTATGCACCCGGGGAATGAAATGACACACGGGGTATCCACGGATCGAAGCAAGTAGTACTTACGGAGAAGATTTAAAATAGGGCACATAATTATGCACTCGGGGAATAAAATGACACACGGGGTGTCCACAGATCGAAGCAAGTAGTACTTGCAGAGAAGATTTAAAATAGGGCACATAACTATGCACTTGGGGAATGAAATGACACACGAGATGTCCACGGATAGAAGCAAGTTATTACTTGAGAAGAAAGTTTTATGCCATAGATGCATGCATGCATGTGGTGTATGGGCAGGTTTTGGCACTTAGGGAGCACCTTATGCTTTTATGCAATGATATGATATGAGTTTGTGCTCGAGGCATGAGCAGATTTTCGGCGCTCAGGGAGCACCTTAGGTTTTTATGCGATGATATGAAATGAGATGGTGTGCTTCGCACACAGACAGCGTTTCAGTTCTCGGGGAGCGCCTTATGCTTTTATGCAATGATATGATATGAGTTCACGCTTGGGGCGTGAGCAGATTTTCGGCGCTCAGGGAGCACCTTGGGTTTTTATGCGATGGAATGAGGTGTTATGAAATGGGATGGCGTGGTGAACACACAGATAGCGTTTCAGTGCTCAGGGAGTACCTAAACGGCTTGATGTATGAATGAGATGTGACTTATTCATGGTTGAATGATGTCAGCCGGATGGAGACTAGAATGAAAAATGACTTTGCTCTTTTTATTTATTTTAGATGTTCTGCGGATGCCCCAATGCTATGTAAAAGGCGATGCAAATAGGCAGCGTGTGATCCGACACGCGGGCAGGGGTTCGGTACCTTTAGGGTGCCTAATGGATATCATGAAATGGTCGCGTGTGGCCGGCACACGGACAAGGTTTCGACACTTTACAGATCTATGAGGTGATATGAAATGGTCTCGTGAGGACTGTCCCACGGACAGAGTTCTGATGCCTTTAAGGCATCCAATATGGAATGATGTTATTGGTGAGTCACGTGTAACTTGAGGCACGAACAAAGATTCGGCATTCGTGGAATGCCTTGCATGATTTAGTAATGTCATGGAATGCCCCTATATGTGTAGTAACAAGGCACTCATGGAGTACCCCAGATGATTCGATAATGTTATGAGCAATCCGATGTGGATCACGACACAAACAAGATCACAATATCCCTGTGACTCTGATGGTGGATGGATGAGATATTATGCAATGTTTGTCATGTGACTCCCCACACGGAAATAGATCTAGGACCATTGTGGTCTCCTACTGAATGTTATGGCGCATCGGAATGGCCGAGTGCAAACCAAAGCACAGGCAAAACACGGGTGGCTTTGGGGCACCCGTTATGAAATGAAATGATCATGATAGGGCATCCTTGGAACATCCTTATTTAAAACAAAATGAAATGGTTTGAATGAATGCTCATGTCACACAAAATATTAGTGGCTGCACGAAGATGTGGTTAGAATGACATACAGGACAATGTCGTGCATGTAAGGTACGAATGCATATGTCACACAAATAAAGTGTCATGGCTACATAAAGACGTGGTTAGGATGTATAACACATGAAGTGATGCATACTTCGTGAACATGCCACACATGAGATGTGAACAAAACACGAACGAAATATCGTGGCTGCACGAAGATGTGGTTAGTGTCAATGTCATGCATATGTCGATAAAGATGTGATGATAACGATACACGGATTGCGTGTTGATGCCTCGTGAATGAAAACGATAATGGATGTGATTTCTTTGTTCCGAACGTTCTAAGAATGCCCAATGCCATGCAAAAGAGAATGCAAAAGAAGTCGTGCGTGGGCCAATACACGAATGGAGGTTCGGTGCTTTCGGGGCACCTAATGGTGTTATGATATGGTCATATGTGCACCATCACATGGACAAAGTTTCGAAGCTTTATAGGTCAAAATGAAATGGCGTTACATGGTCACATATAAGCCGTTCCATGGATAGAGTTCTGATGCTTTTGGGGCATCAAATATGAAATGATGCTGCAAATACGTCTCATGTAAATAGAGATGCGGACGAAGGTTCGACGTTCGGGAAATGCCTTTCATGACTTGGTAATGTTATGATATGCTCCTATGTGTGTAATAATTTGGGCACTCGTGGAGCACCTCGAATGAGTTATTAATAACATGAAACAATTCCGGTGTGGATTGCGACACGCAAGCAAAGTTTCGGCATCCCCACGACACCAATAGGGAACGAACATGAAACGGAGATGGTGTAATGTTATGTCGTCGTGCGACTTATCACACAACTAGACCTAACATCTTTGTGATCTTCTATTAAATGATATGATATAGTGGACTAGCCGAGTGCAAACAAGTGCACCGACGGACTACGAGTAGTTTCGTGTACCCGATATGGCATGAAATGAAATGACCGCGGTAGGCATTCTCAGAACGTCTTTTACAAGGTGGAATAAAATGAAATAGCATGGATGTGAATGTCACACAAAATGCAAGTGGCTGCAGAAAAATGTGGTTAGGATGCATGACACACGGGATGATGTCATGTATATGTTATGGAAACGTTGGCACACGCGATGTATATATGGCACACAAATAAAATGTCATGGCTGCACGAAGACGTAGTTAATTCAAATGCCATACAAATGCATATGTAAGAGATGGCTGCATGAAAATATGATTAGAAATGGCACGCGAGTGATTATGCATTTTAGATGCTTTATGAAAAGTTAAAAGGAAAAACAACACAGAACAAACGTTAGCACACACAAAAATATGCGCTCCTTTCCAACCTTATTTCTCCTTTCGATTGGTCTGCATTCTTCCTAGGTATTGGGTCTCTTTGGCATCAACGGGGGATACCAAAGGCACACACTCAAATGTTCAATTTTAATTTCATGTTTTGGTAATCCTAGGGGAAATTACTAAGCCATTACATGTGGGCCAAATTCAAACCAAGGGACGTACAGGCTCCCATAGTGAATATACACTTCCCCATCGTAGAACACGATGTAAGGTCATGCGGTGCTATGAGTGGTTTACCCCGTCGGGTGTCTCCAATCCTGGCGGTAGACCTTCTTGGGTAAACCGGGGCTAATCAGTGTATTTGAGGGGTTGAGAAGAAGAAAATGTCATAATATGCAAGGTATGAATAAATATGGCATTTATAAATCGATAAATGAATACAAACGAGGTTATATTTCAATAGTTGCTTAAGTTCCTTAAGTTTTTATGAAAACTTTTAGGAAAACTTTTAGTTTCCCCAGCGGAGTCGCCACTGTGAGCGGACGACCCGAAAATGGGTGAAGACGGATGCGGCGAAGCGAACCAGGGATAAGATATTCGAAACTGGGTTCTCGTGATGTTTTGGAAAATGTGGGTTTTTGTTTATCTTGCTTTAGGGAAAATCATTCGTTTGTTTTAGAAATTCTTTTTGTAGAAAACGTTTTCCCGATTTATTACTTAAAGACCTCGAAACCTAAATTTCGAGATCAGTGACAGAGTCACCACCCAGATCAGCTCATCCGAGAATTTTCAGTAAAGCTCCCTACGGAGCGCAGACTACTATACCTAATCCAGAGATTCAGGGTTTGGGCAACTTACCTACTTAACCTCGAGCTTGTATTCGATTTATGATTTATATTGCCATATAGATTCAATTTATTATCTTTCTTTAACCCAATTTCATTTATTTTATTAGCCCGTGCTCAAGCAAATGACAGAAATAAATTACAGAAAAGTAAATCATACATCCAGATTAAACAAAAGAAAAATAAAGGCTGCTTATACAACCAAATTGAATAAAAAGGAGAAAACTCTCGTCCTCGCATTTACAATAGCTTAAATACACGAGGATCTAAAAATTACAATCGCCTAATTTACACGGGAATCTATTGAATACAGCCAAAATAATAAAAATAAATGCTGCAAAACAGAATGGTTAGCATAGTTTATATTACACACAAAATTAGGACTCAAGTAGGACATATTTGGGGATTTAGGAAACGGGGCATGCATTTAGGGGGTAACCGGGTCGACACGACCGGTCGGACCAGTTAGACCTGGAAAAAGGTTTTGAAACCCCCTATAATTTTTGTACTGAAAAACAATTTTTCGGAAAACAATTGGCTCGGTTACATGCAAATTTCCATTTTTGTGGGTCTGTTATTCCGAAATTCAGGATTCCATTCGTGCGGGTTCCTAAATACGACCATCTAGGGTCTAAAAGTAGTTAACATACCAAAAACATTTGCAAAAACATTGTTTCAATCGTTCTTAATATTTTCCGAGGATTTCATAGGATTCGGGGGTCCGCTAATGCTGGACTATACATCCCATTCTGATGAAACAACCCCAAAACTTAGAAAATAAACCCGGGAAACACTGAAAACCTTAATATCTATATGTAAAAAAATCTAAAACCAAAATTTTATAACATATGGATGGATTTGGGCCAAAAATGATCACGACATAATGCTTAAAATGGAAAACGGACTGTTTTCGGCCGATCGGGACAAACCAGGAATCTGTCCCTGAAGAACAGAGCCGGCCGGCTCTGTTCATCATGAACATAGCCGTGCGGCTGTGTTCATGAAGAACACAGTCGTACGGCTCTATTCGGGTAATCCAGTTTTCGAAAGTTGCAAAAACGAAGAAAACGCACAGAAAAGACAATGCAAATAGGTTTAAGGCCTCTCAGAGTTTACCTTGGTGTTGTTTTGATGCTTTGAACATCAAGAAACGGATTGAAAGCTTGAAACGTGCTCTGGGAACAAAACCACCCAAAAACCATGATGATCTGAAGCAAGCCCAAACGAACCCAAAACAATCCCCAAGCAATGAACAAAGGTTATGGGATTTGTTATTGATGTTTAAGGGTTGGTTTTAAGTCTTGACTTTGGTGTTTTTTGGTCCTTAAGCCCTCGATCTCTCTGCCTCTCTTTTCTCTATGTGTCTTCTTTCTTTCTTTTTCTTTTCTTTCTTTCTGAGAATGCCCAATCCCCCCTGCCCTCAAGTTTCTCCTCCTTTTCTTTTATATCTCTCTTTCACACTTATTTCAATCAATCAATCTGCCACTTGACTTCTGAAAATTTTCCCACTTTTTCCTTCTGTCAAGCAAGTTGCTGCTTTGCAAGGCAACTTGTCTTGACCACTAGAGCCGCCCAGCTCTAGCTTAAAAGCTAGAGCCATGTGATTCTAACGAGAGCCGGGGCAAAATTTCGAAAGTCAGACGCACACCCTAAACCCTAGAAACCACTCGGGAGACCTTTTCGGGGATTTCGGATCGCGGATAACTTGGTTTTCAGGACGTTTGAGATTCTCTAGGCAATATTCCGGTCGTTTTCAAGTCTTATTCGAGTCCATCTGTTCCATAAGGAACAAAGGAACTCTCATCATAGAGGTCGGGAAAAACCCGTGCTCACAGCCATTTGTTAAAATAGTCATATATGTTCATATGTTTATATCAAATCAAGAGACTTAAGCATCGATTCTTATTAGCAGAGCATAATATATCAGCAAAAGAAAATATTGTATTTCCAGTAGACATTAGAGCATCAACAAGTCATTCAGTCATACTTAGATGCATATATTCCAAAGCAGTCAGGCTTATTTTATGATCCATTAGTAAAAATAGTCCCTGCTTGTCAAAAAGAGAAGTCATAATGTATTGGCATAGTTTTCTAGCCCATAACACAATGTCATTAAGAATCAAATTAGCTTATATATCTTATCACAGTATCTACCAAGGTATCATTACCATGCTATCACTCATATCAGCATGACACTCATAGGAGCACATAATATATCATGTGCAATTAGTATTAATTATATGCATATACACGTGCACAGTAGCAATTTATTACACAACCCAAACTTAATAAAAAATTTTCAGTTAGCATAGTATCAGGATATGAAACATTGATTAATAACAGCAGACCAATTTGAAGATTAAGATACATGGCAGTTAATGCATCAAAAAGAAATCATATAAGCTCATAAGTCAAAATAGCCATGTCACATATATCAATATTAATGGCTAGTTATTCAACATAATACTAAACTGCCTAGTCAACATATATTCAACTGTTTGTATTATATTAGTAGTGTAACTGATGCAAATATATCAAGTGGGTGCATACATACTAGCATATATTATATAGACATATAATAAACATCCTATATCAGTAAAAAGCTCAAAACTTAATTAGACCAGTAATTATGCAAAGTTGTATGAGTCTGTTATGCATCAAATAGTCACAACATTAGTAAGCATATTATTTAAGTATTGCATATACCAGTCATTCTAATAGATACTTACATTATACCAGCTCTGTAATTTATACAAGGTATATATACCATACATAACTATCAGATCAGATACTAATACTGCAAATAGCTAGCAGATTAGTTACTTCATTTCTACATAAACCAACCTAGTAGATTAGTTATTCCTAGTAGCAAATCAGTTAAGCATGTCAACCATTAAAATTATCAATTAAATACCTTGTTAATACCGAATACCTGTCATACCGGTTATCTAATACCTTTCATATACACAAGATGTTTCTCCCCCTTTGTCATCAACAAAAAAGAGGATAGTTAAGACATATAAACAATAGAAATAATAGTAAAACAGGATAAATATTACTAAGATAAGTCTAACAAGCATTCAATCCCATATTTTGGTTATAAAGACCAAAATATAGTAAAATACCTCTAGCAACTTAACAAGATGGAATAATGCAGGCATAACTAGTAAAGAGAGATATTCCAAAGTAACAAAATAGAAAGTATAGAGAGTCATTAGCTGGATCATAGAAAGATACATAGCTTGCTTCTTCTTCAAAAGATCTCTCTGCATTTGTGCAAACCTGAGTTTTAGGGCTGACCAAAGGTGGATGGAACTAAAGCTTTGGTGGAGTCACTATAGAGGTGAGATATCATATGATGCATAGAGTCAACTTTCCTAGATATCTCTCTAACTTCTCCAGTGACTCGAGCAAGAGTCTCTTCTTGATATGAGACAATGTTGAGCAGCCTGGATTGCAGCTTTATGATCTGGATCTCAGCATTATGCAAACCACTGAGAATTTACTGAAAGATGTCACTATTCATTATGTTTTGAGCAATTTTTTAGAACCTCAACTGTGACTTTGAGTGAGGATTCCAAGGTAAATTCTATTGTTCCAATGTGATCCTGCGTGGTGGTAAAGTGGATGTGTGGAAAATCTGGTGGAATGGTGGAATGAGTGGGCTTGATAGGAGTGTTTGTGACAGGTGGAGAAGGAGTTGGGGATTCAATGGTCAAGAGTTTTAAAGAAAAAGTGGGAGATGAGTACTGTTAAGCCATTCAGATGGAATCTGGATGGATACATTGAAAGGAGTAGCAGTTGAGAGTCTTGGTAAAAGGTAAGTTCAAGATCCCTTCAATGAGCTTGTCTAGATAGAAATTACCAGCAGGGGTTTTTAAAAGGCTCAATGGTGGTTGGGTGGAAGGATCTGTATTTGAGGATGCCATAGATGGTGCAGAGAAAGGGATAATAGGAAGGAGTACTTCATCTTTTGAATTTATAAAGCTAGGTTGGAAAGTGGGACATATTCTTCTGGTGAGTCAAAAAGGTTAGTGTCAATAGAAGATGAGTTTGTGTCAGAAAAGTGGCTATCATAGGTATTCTTCTTAGCTTTAGTAGCCAGCAATTCTATTGATAAGGTCGATTTTTGACCTTATCTTTTAGGCAATTTCGTGGTTTGAACGGCAATTTTTAGAGTCTTTTGTGTGCATGTTTGTGTGGTTTTTTAGTATTTTGTGATTTTTATGTTTTGGATAGATTTTTATTACTTTTAGTATTGTTTCGTGTTTTCTAGGGTTGTTTTTGTAATTTTACACAATATGTCATTTTTATGGTCCGTGGCGTTGGTGCGGTTATGTTCTTTATGCTTGTTTTGGACAGGTATTATGACCCGGACCGGAAGTTGGTGCATCGGCGGCAAGGAAGAGTTCGAAGTGCTGAAAATCAAGGTGGCACGGCGTGCCACAATTAGGGCACGGCAGGCCAAGTGAAGCAATCCAGTGGAGTGGCACGAAAACGTGCCACTCAGACCAGCGTGGCGTGCCAACCCCAAAACCACATGGCACGGCATGCCACCTCCAGCAGCACGGCGTGCCACTACCAATTTTGCACAGCACGGCGTGCCATTTCCACCAGCACGGCATGCCGAGCCCCGAAATCCTGCTGTTGCCCTACTTTCATCCTTTCTTTTTCCTGGTTTTAACCTAGCCGTATAAATAGGTTATTTTCTAAGTTTTAGAGTATCTTTTTCCAGACTTTTAGAGTGAGAGCAGAAACTTGTAGTGAGGTTTTGAGCTTGAACTATTTGCTTTCTTTGAGTTTTGAACCATCGATTGGTAGTAGCTTTACATAGAACCTTCCCCTTTTGCGACGTTCTTAATTCTGGCTTGAGTTCATCTATAGAGGTACACCCCAAGCATCTTCACACCGTCAGAATCTGGTTAATCGGACCAAAAGGGCATAAGTTTTTCTTCTTCTCTTTTGTAATTTGATTAAGTTAGTTTTTGATTCCGCAATTGATTGTGTTTGGTTGTAAACATTGAATTCGTTTCACCTTTCTTGATTAATACAAGTGATTGCAATTTAATTTCAATTTTTATTCCTCTTCTTTATGCAATTCCTTTAATGATAATCTAGTCTCATAAGATCTTAATCTATTAAGTTCCTATTTGTGGCATTACCTAGATTGACACCTAGGAAACCATTAGTATTGATGACACTGTGGAACTTACTATTTTCTGAGCTTTAGAATTAGACCGCCTCTAAACAAGGGAAACCAGCTAAGGACCTAAAAGATCTAGATACGCTAGGTTGAGTTATCGAAAGAACATAATTAAGGGTTAATTGTTGAGTTAAATTCGTCTATTGTAATTAATTGATAAAGCCATCTCCATTAGCATTCATAGGTCGGTAAACCGCCAATTGATAACCCAAATTCAAGTGCAAAGTAAGCTGGAATAGATCAACTAGGAGTAGGATAATTTAGTTGTTAATATAATCAAACCCAAAATTAGGTTCCGCCTAGGACACGCAAGGAACCCGAGTAGTTTAGTGTTTGCAGAATATTCTTTTCTCTGTGGGATCGATACCTGGACCAACCAGAATTATTACTTGTCAACGATAGGTACACTGCCTTAGTTGTGCGTTTCTAGGTTTAGTTTTACTACTACGCCTAGGACCCATCAAGTTTTTGGCGCCGTTGTCAGGGAGATTTATTTTTCTGCATCATTGAGCCAAAAGTTTATTTGCTGATCTAGGCACCATTCTTGTGCATATAGTTAAATAATTTTTCTTTTCTATGAATATTTGTTGCAATTTAGTTTTCCTTATTTTCTATGTGTGTGTGTTTTCTGGCTTATGCGAACTCGCTCTCAACACTCTGAGCTTGTACCTTATAACCCTGAAATTGAACATTTATGTCGCAGGAACCGTAGAGTTTAACAAGAGCAAATTGTCCAAATGGAGCATCAGCAACAGGACGATGAGGAGAGACAGCTCCGGGAAAGAGTTGAGCAAGAGCGACTCCGGCGAGAGCGGGAGGAGTTTGATAGAAGAAGGGGTGGTGATAGAGACAACATGGTCATGACTGACCTAATGGCTCCACATCAACCCCGGAACAGATCCGGAGTGGTTATTCCAGCCATTACTGCCAATCACTTCGAGTTGAAGTCCAGCATGATCAATTTGATCCAAGGGAACGGACTGTTCAGTGGTGGAATAAGTGACAATCTCAATGATCACTTAGACCGGTTTCTCATGGTGGCCGATACAGTCTGAATCGGTGGGGTGCCCCAAGATGCTGTACGGTTGAAGCTGTTCCCCTTTTCATTATGCGGGGGAGCAATGGAATGGTACAAATCCTTGAGGCCCGAATCAGTGAGTTCATGGGACCAACTGGAAGAACAGTTCTTAGCATACTACTTCCCACCATCAAAGACGGTTCAGCTAAGGAACGAGATCATGGGATTCCGGCAATTTGGGACGGAGACTCTTAATGAAGCATGGCAGAGATTTCAACGGTTATTGCAGAACTGCCCCCACCATGACATGCCGCGTTTCACTCAGGTAAGCACGTTTTATCATGGTTTGACACCAGCTAACCGTGCCATTATTGATTCTTCTGCAGGTGGGGACATTTTTAAGAAGACTGCTACACAAGCTGAGGAGTTGATTGCGGAGCTGGCTAGAAAGAGTACCTTGTGGCAGTCGGACACGCCAACAAGGAATGAGGTTCGAGCTGCAGATTTGGGACGCCAAGATGCAGCCATGGACCATGTAAACAAGAAGCTGAACCTGTTGATGTCCCGCCTGAATTTAAATGGGCCACCATACCAGCCGGTGTTGTGTGTATCATGTGGAGCGGAGCATCCTGGGCAAGAATGTGCATTGGGCGACCCATTCGCCCAACCGTCCGAAAACGTAAGTTTTGTGGGAGGAAACCAAAGGTACAATAATTCTAACTCTTACCCACAAAATTTCAATAATAATAATAATAATTACGGAAGAAGGTATCAACACCCGAACATGTCTTATGGTAATAACCAAAATGTGTTGAGACCTCCTTCCGGATTTCATTATGAGCACCGTGAGCAGGGGTTAGGTAAGGCCCCATTTATTCCTAATGATCAATCCCCACAGCAACCTCAACAGTCTAAGCAAGATGAGACGATTTTGTCTCTATTAAAAGACATCTCGTCTCGGCTTGCTGATAATGAAGCATACTGTAGGGATTTGGGTAAGCAGGTGGCTCAAATGAGTAGGGAATGGCAGGAAAGACCTCAAGTAAAACTGAACAAAACCCCAAGGGACATCAACAGGAGACAGCTCAAGCTATAACCCTGCGAAGTGGTAGGCAAGTGGAGGACCGAGTGCAAAATGCTGATATTCCATCCCAACCTACTGAGGTAAGTGAAGAGTCGGAAGAGGTAAGCAACCCCGACTCGATTTCTGAACCCGAACCTAGCACAAATGAAAAAGGGAAAATTCCTGACCTAGTGAGAGCCTACGTGCCTAAACTTCCTTATCCTCAAAGGGAGAAGAAAGATAAACTGGGGCAGAAATATTCCAAATTCCTGGAAATTTTTAAGAAGTTAGAATTTAATTTGCCATTGATTGAGGCTCTCCAAGAGATGCCCTCTTATGCTAAATTCTTTAAAGAACTTCTTGCAGGGAAAAGAAAGCTAGGTGAGGACGAAGTGGTGGTTTTAACAGAGGAATGTTCGGCAATTATCACTAACAAACTTCCACCCAAGCTCAAAGACAAGGGCAGTTTTACTATCCCATGCTGGATAGGGAACTTGGAGATTGCCAATGCCCTATGTGACTTGGGTGCAAGTATAAATATGATGCCTCTGTCGTTTTTCAGGAGACTCAGACTGGGAGACCCAAAGCCAACCAATATGACCCTCCAATTGGCGGATAGATCTCTCACGAGACCAAAGGGGGTGGTCGAGGACGTGCTAGTAAAAGTGGACAAATTTATCTTCCCCGCGGACTTCGTGGTGATGGATATGGAGGAAGATAGCGCGGTGCCCCTTTTGCTTGGAAGGCCATTTCTTGCAACCGGTAGGACTCTGATAGATGTCCAGGAAGGTAAGATTATTCTTAGGTTGCACAACGAGGAGGTAAGTTTCAACGTCTATAACTCAATGAAATATCCATTAGATGTTGAAAGTTGTAATTTTGTAGACTCTTTTTGCCCTATTGATGCTTATGTGATAGAAAAGAGTTTCAACCAAGGGGAGTTGGAGCTCTTGTATAACTTCCATTTGAAACTATTTTCGGGCAAACTGAGAAGTCGATGGACGGGGCCGTTTACCGTGCATAAGGTTTACCCCTCCGGGATGGTGGAAATTGAAACCCCGGAGGGAATTCAACAAGTAAACGGGCATCGGTTGAAGCCCTACGTCAGCGGAGGAATGAAGGAGGAGAAGCAAGTCTTACTCCTTCGTGATGTGTAATGCTAAAACGTGGACGTAGAAGTCGAGCTATTCCGACTATAAACATAGCAATGAGGTACGTGTGCCTCCCTTGTACATTAATTTTTGCGTTAATATGTTTTTGTGTGTTTTTATGTGTAGGATTAGGTACTTAAGCAAGTTAATCGAAAATCGTGAACAAAATATGAAAAAAAAAAGCAAAGGTTGGCAGAATTAAGAATAGCACGCCGTGTCACGAGCAGCACGCCGTGCCAAGGTGAAATTGGAAGTAGCACGTGGCGTGCCAGGGTGGCACGCAATCGTGCCAAGCCGCTGTTCCGAAATCGCGTGCAAGAGCAATTCAGCACGCCGTTGCCGACATAGAGCATGCCGTGCCAAAGTGATGGTCTTCAAAGTGGCACGCCGTGCCAATACAGCACGCCCACGTGCCGTCGTGCTGTTCCGTAAGAGGAATGTGCATAAGCAAGCAGCACGCCGTGCCACATTCAGCACGCCGTGCAAATTACAGGTCTGCAAGGCGGCACGCCAACGTGCCGTCGCGCTGTTTCTAAAGGGAGTTGTGGAAGAGAGAACAGCACGCCGTGTCAAAACTGGAGCACGCCGTGCCACATATTCAAATTTCAAGGCAGCACGACGTGCCGAGCCAGCACGCCAGCGTGCCCTCACGCTGTTTCTAGGTAAGTGTTTTTGCTTTGCTCAGCACGCCGTGTTGATTGTTTGGCACGGTGTGCCGAGCGTTTAAATTTTGAAATCCTAGGTCTAATCCGCCCACCTATATAAAGCCCCTTTCCCTTTCCCCCATTGTAACCGCCCATCCCTCTCTTCTTCTTCTTCCTCTTTCTCACTTTCTCTCACTTTCTCACTTTCTCTCTCCCTCTTCACTTTCTCTCTCTAGAACCAACTCTCATCTTCTCCCTCTCCATCCTTCTTCTTCCTTCCTTTCTCCCCTTCCCCCTATCCACTCTTATTTTCCCTTCCTTCTTCATCTTCTCCCTCTCACCTCCTCCTCCACTCTGATTTTGCCCTAGGATTTTCTTTTGCTTCACTTTCCTTACAACCAGGTATGAATTCATGCTTTGCTCTCCCTTTATTTTTTTTTCTTTTATTGTTTGTTCTTTTTTCTTCTCATTTTGATTTTGATTGATTGACTGCTTAATAGGGTATTGTTTTGCATTCTTTTTCTTTTTCATGGTCTGTATTTTTGACAGTAGATGTTCTTTGGATTTGGGTTCTTTTGTTTTTGATTTTTGCTTTATTTTTATGGTTGAGCAATTCTAGGATGAAGAAGAAGACCATCACCGATCGGAGACAAGGTTCGTCACGACGGCCCATAGAACCGTCACCGGAACCAGTGCCACGTGACGACTTACCTACCGAACAATTGATGGCCCCGTTGACAAGCCTCTCAAGGAAGTACAAATGCCCCTTTCCTTTACTTTCGGATGATGAAGGTAAAAAGTACAAAACCCTATTTCCTTTAGAAAGCACCCCCTTTTGCACTTTCGATTGGGAATTTTTATTTGTGCAAGATAGGTCGGAGGCGGTAAAAGCTAAATTGACTAGTCTAGGGTGGTATGAGTTTGTGAAATCTAATCCACCAGTCTTTAGGGAGTTGAACCTCGAATTCTACTCCACCTTGAGCTTTAAAACACACCCGGATACGGGCCTTAGGAGCATGACATTCCGCCTCTTTGGTACTGAACAGTCTTTGGATATTGAGGGCCTTAGGGCTTGCATAGGTATTGAGGGGAATGGTTACAAATGGCCCGAAAATATGGATGCCAAGAAATTTTGGCGCTTGGTAGGGCAAGGGGTATACCAACCTTGGTTTGCCAAAACTTCCAAAATTCATGACCCTATTTTGTAATTACTTCACAAGTTTGTGTGTTTTAATTTTTCAGGAAAAACTGAGAGCAACCGAGTTAATGCATTTGAACTTTTAATCCTGTGGCATGTGCATAGTGAGATTAAGGTGCATTTGGGCTTCTTTGTCATGGAAGCCTTATACAACCACCACAACCGAGCTAAGTCCGAACTAGGGTTAGGACATATTGTAACTTGTATTGCATGCTTCTTTCATAGTAATACTTGTTATAGGAACCTCGATAGCATCCTTCCCAAGAAGCTTTCGAGGGGAATCTTGTCTTGCTCCCATGTTGTGACAGCTGCAGGTACTTCAAGTGCGGGAGGTTCGAGTAGGGGGAAGGCTCCTATGGACATAGACGAGGAGGACGAGAGTGAGGAAGCTAAGGATAGTGAGGAGGATGAGGAGAATGTTTCAGTGGGCTTAGATTTTATGGGGCTGATAGAAGGACGGCTGGATGGTATAATTGAACAAGTGGAAGGCTTAACCGTCCATCAGGTTCTGCTTGAGCAGCGGATGAACGCGCGCCTTGATAGGCAAGCGGCTCAGCTCGCCAATGTCGAGGCGTTCGCCTCTCGTTTCTGTGCAGCCCAAGGGTGGCCATACCCGCCGCCACCAGCCCCCGATATGTGAGGTAACCCTTTTCCCTTTCCCATTTAGTTTGCTCCTTCCATTGCACTTTTGGAAGTAAGTGCACTCTAAGTGTGGGGTGGGTAAGGGGATTTCTCCCTTTCTTTTTCTTCCTTTTACATTGCACTTTTTGATTGTTTGTTTCGAATGTCTGTTGGTGTTTTTGCATGTTTGGATGTTTTGTGTTGGTTTTTGGTTAGATTTAGGCTTTAGTTTTCAATGCATGTGGAGTTGGTTTTGGTTGTTTTTGATTTGATAGTGTTTTTAGGTTGTTTATGTGTCAATTGCCGTTTGAATAATATTGCTTAATCCACCCTCGAACCTAAGTCTTTGTGCTTGGATTGGTAGCAATTGGCTAGGGATACTAGGAGTTGTTTGCAAGTCATTAGCTTGTTTGTGCGTGATTTGTGATTCTTGATGGTAACCATTGGTTAGATTTGTCATTTAGGTTGCATTAGGGAATTAACCCTCTACCTCTACTTGCATGATTGAGCTAGGATTACGCCTTGGAACATTGGTTGAGTCACACGACCTAGCATACAACCCTTAGTACACTTGTGAGAATTTGAGCCTTTAGAACCATTTCACATCGGTTCTATTTCTTTGTGAGGGTAAAAACAATCGTGGCACACTAGATCGTAGAACCCGGTGTTGTTTTACACTTGGCATCGAGAGCTTAATATGTGGAGACCCTTAGGATTAACCCCTTGACTTAAATAACCCTAACCCTAATTACTAATTCATCCCTTAGATCACCCAAAGCCACTAAATTAACCTTTTTGACTTAAAAAAACCTTCACCAAGCCAACTCTATAATCCTAACTTTTTACCATTCACTTTGATTTTCCTTTCTTACCCTCCTCTCCTAAATCAAGTAATTGGCTAAGTTGTTCATTCATTTTGGGGTCAATCACCGTTTGCATTTCAACTCTTTGACATCTAGTCCTATGGAAAAATTGTGTTAAAAAAAAACAAAAACAAAAACAAAAACAAAAACAAAAAAAAAAAAACAACAAAAACAAAAAAAAAATCCAAATAGAGTCAATGTGTTTGTTCGGTTTCTTTTCGTAAAATTCGGAGTTTATGAACGCATGTCTTGTTTGTCCGGTTTGCATCTTTGAGCCGGTATTTGTGTTCCATGTTTCAGTTCATTTGTTGAATAAAGGATTAGGGCGATCATCAAATTGCCTTGACCATGTCTTGTCATTTTTTTTCTTTTCTTTTCTCCATTAAGTTGTGTTTTGGCCGTTGGGTTTGGATGAGGCCTTCTTATTGTCAATTCAATTTCAAAAAGAAAAAAAAATCTAGCAAAGCAAACACTCTTAGGACTAGTTTTGAGTTGAAAGTTGCATGACCCGTCTTTAGTACTTAGTCAATTTGTATATTTTACTTGATTTGTAGGAGTTGTATACCTAAAATTTCCCTTTTATCAAACCTACCCCAAGCCGTAACATTACAAGCCCCAGGCTCTCTGATTTTGCTCCTTGACCAATGACTTCACCGGGATTGCCATTAGTTCGCTATATGATGTGTGCCATTGTTTGTTTTTGTGTGCTCATCCGCCTTACCTTGAACTTGAGCATTGGAGTGACAACTTGTGAGGTGCTTTGTGGTCGTATAAACTCTGTTTGTTCCTCGCCCTTTGACTAGCTAAATTTTGTTGGGTTCGGGTATTGAGTGGTTTTGAACCTGGTGCACCTAGTGTCATTTCGAAGGTGATGCTTTACTTTCTTGAGTTCATGAATTTCGTACGGTTAAACCCTTAGTTGGATTTGCAAGTAAAAGCGAGCAAGTTTACTCCTTTGTCTTTAGTTGAATTGCTTGAGGACAAGCAAGACTTTAAGTGTGGGGTGGTTGATAAGGTCGATTTTTGACCTTATCTTTTAGGCAATTTCGTAGTTTGAACGGTAATTTTTAGAGTCTTTTGTGTGGATGTTTGTGTGGTTTTTGAGTATTTTGTGATTTTTATGTTTTGGATAGATTTTTATTACTTTTAGTATTGTTTCGTGTTTTCTAGGGTTGTTTTTGTAATTTTGCACAATATGTCATTTTTATGGTCCGTGGCGTTGGTGCGGTTATGTTCTTTATGCTTGTTTTGGACAGGTATTATGACCCGGGCCGGAAGTTGGTGCATCGGCGGTAAGGAAGAGTTCGAAGTGCTGAAAATCAAGGTGGCACGGCGTGCCACAATTAGGGCACGGCGTGCCAATCCGGCGGGCCAAGTGAAGCAATCCAGTGGAGTGGCACGTTTTCAGACCAGCGTGGCGTGCCAACCCCAAAACCACATGGCACGGCGTGCCACCTCCAGCAGCACGGCGTTCCACTACCAATTTTGCACAGCACGGCATGCCATTTCCACCAGCACGGCGTGCCGAGCCCCAAAATCCTGCTGTTGCCCTACTTTCATCCTTTCTTTTTCCTGGTTTTAACCTAGCCGTATAAATAGGTTATTTTCTAAGTTTTAGAGTATCTTTTTCCAGACTTTTAGAGTGAGAGCAGAAACTTGTAGTGAGGTTTTGAGCTTGAACTATTTGCTTTCTTTAAGTTTTGAACCATCGATTGATAGTAGCTTTACATAGAACCTTCCCCTTTTGCGACGTTCTTAATTCTGGCTTGAGTTCGTCTATAGAGGTACACCCCAAGCATCTTCACACCGTCGGAATCCGGTTAATCGGACCAAAAGGGCATAAGTTTTTCTTCTTCTCTTTTGTAATTTGATTAAGTTAGTTTTTGATTCCGCAATTGATTGTGTTTGGTTGTAAACATTGAATTTGTTTAACCTTTCTTGATTAATACAAGTGATTGCAATTTAATTTCAATTTTTATTCCTCTTCTTTATGCAATTCCTTTAATGATAATCTAGTCTCATAAGATCTTAATCTATTAAGTTCATATTTGTGGCATTACCTAGATTGACACCTAGGAAACCATTAGTATTGACGACACTGTGGAACTTACGTGCCCCTATTTTCTGAGCTTTAGAATTAGACCGCCTCTAAACAAGGGAAACCGGCTAAGGACCTAAAAGATCTAGATAAGCTAGGTTAAATTATCGAAAGAACATAATTAAAGGTTAATTGTTGAGTTAAATTTGTCTATTGTAATTAATTGATAAAGCCATCTCCATTATCATTCATAGGTCGGTAAACCACCAATTGATAACCCAAATTCAAGTCCAAAGTAAGCTGGAATAGATCAACTAGGAATAGGATAATTTAGTTGTTAATATAATCAAACCCAAAATTAGGTTCCGCCTAGGACACGCAAGGAACCCGAGTAGTTTAGTTTTTGCAGAATATTCTTTTCTCTGTGGGATCGATACCTGGACCAACCAGAATTATTACTTGTCAACGATAGGTACACTGCCTTAGTTGTGCGTTTCTAGGTTTAGTTTTACTACTACGCCTAGGACCCATCATCTATCCCACTAAAGACATTAGAAGAATGAAAATCTTCTAAAACAGCTGTAAAGAAAACATTAGATTTTTCTAGTAGATGCATATTTCTGCTATAAATTTCGGGCTACTACTGGCTTCAAAATTTTCTTTCCCTGAGCTGACAACCTCCATAAAACTATGCTCCTTGCCATTGAAACTTTCAGAAACAAGAACTTGATAGGAGCAATGTTCCTTGTCACTGCTTCTTTCTAATTAACTTGGTTGCTTCCTTGCACAACTCTCCTGTGCACTTTCACCTTTTTCCTCTGTGTCTACAACTTGAAACTCTGCCATTGTATTTCTATTTCTTCGACTTAATGTCTCTGCTATGTCTTTAACTTGTGAAGCTCGTACCTTTTTTAACACCTTGCTTCTTCATTGTTTCAGCTAACCTCAAATGGCTTTAGAAGGATTATCGTGAGTTGTAGAGATTTAGCAGAGAAGTTTTGATATGGTGAGAAGAAAAATTTCAGAAGTACAATAAACTGTCTTTTCGTTCTCCTTCTTTAATTGTTTCAACCTGATAGTTTATTTTGAATATTATGTGGTCCCCTTTTTGCTTTCTTCTTGTGCTTGTTGATGCTTAACCCATGGCTGCTTGCATCAAGAGTATTGCTTTGGTTCGAAAAGAATAGACTTCAGCTCCTTAACATTAGATTTTATATATTGGGCTTTTTAAAGAAGAGAGTGGCCCGATATGTAAATATAGACTCAGTGAGAGATAGTGGCCCGTAAAAATTTTTGGCCTTCAGTGATAATGGGCTTAGTAAAATTTAAAGAGTTTTGCAAAAAAAAAATCTCGGATAGGAAAATATTTTTATCCTCAGAAATTTAATTAGTAAAAGACTAATTAATTCGGATAAAAATTAATATTACAAAATAATTACTATAAGACTAATTATTTTAGAGAATTTAATTAGTAGATGACTAATTAAATATAATATTTTAATTAAGCCTGGATGAAAGTATTTCTAAAAGAGCAGAGTTAGTTTTCAAAAATAAACATGTCAATCTGCCTTTGAAGTTGACTGAATCTTTGATCATTGAGGGGTTTTGTGAAAATATCAGCGATTTGTTCTTTAATTGGAACAAATTCTAATATTATATCTCCTTTTTGTACATGATCACATACAAAATGATGCTTGATATCTATGTGTTTGGTCTTTGAGTGCTGAATGGGATTTTTGGTTAGGTTAATTGCACTTATATTGTCACTTCACGCAGGAATGTGATCGTACTTTAACCTGTAGTCTTCCATTTGCTGTTTCATCTATAGTATCTGAGCCACACATTGGCCTATTGATACATATTTAGCTTCAGTGGTTGAAGTTATCGCTAATGTTTGCTTTTTACTTGACCAAAAGACTAATGCTTGACATAGAAATTGACAAGTACTAGATGTACTTTTTCTGTCTAATTTACACCCAGCATAGTCTGCATCACTGTATCCTATTAAATCAAAATCCTGCACATCGGATACCAGATATGAACATCTAGAGTTCCATTTAAGTATTTGAAAATCCTTTTCACAGCACTTAAAAGTGACTCTTTGGGGTTAGCTTGAAATCTTGCACATAGATACACACTGAATTGTATATCAAGCCAACTAGCAGTTAGGTAAAGTAAAGAGCCAATCATACCTCTATATTTTTTAGTGTCCACACTCTTACCTTTTTCATCCTTGTCCAGTGAGACTGATGTACTCGTCGGTGTTTTCATTGATTTGGAATATACCATTTCATATTTCTTGATGAGTTCCTTTGTATACTTGGATTGACAAATAAAAGTTCCTTTCTTTTCCTACTTAATTTGTAATCCAAGGAAGAAATTTAATTCGCTTATTATAGACATTTCAAACTCTTTACTCATTTCTTAAGAGAATTCCTCACACAACAATTCGTTAGTAAAACCAAATATAATATCATCAATGTAGATTTGCACAATCAATATATGGTCCTTTATATGCTTTAAAAACAACGTTGTGTCAACTTTACCTCAAGTAAAACTTTTTATGAGAAAAAAAAAGCTTAACCTTTCATACCAAGCTCGTGGGGCTTGTTTTAAACCATACAAGGCTTTAGTTAGATCATAGACATGCTCAGGATGATGAAGGTCTTCAAATCTAGGAGGTTACATTACATATACCTCTTCATTTATGTATCCATTTAAGAATGCACTTTTTTCTTCCATTTGATAAAGCTTAAAATCTTTATAACTTGCAAATGCACATAGCATTCTTATAGCTTCTAGACTTACAACTGGAGCAAAGGTCTCTTTGTAGTCAATACCTTCTTGCTGGTTGTATCCTTGTACCACTAATCTGGCTTTTTTTGTGAACAACTTTGCCAGATTCATCAAACTTATTTTTGAATACCCATTTTGTTCCTATCATAGTTTGATCCTTTGGTTTAGGAACTAACTCCTATACATTGTTTCTTTTAAACTGGTCCAATTCTTCTTGCATCATATTCATCCAGCTTTCTTCATTATCAGCTTCTTTGAAATTCTCTTGCTCTATTTCTAAAATGAATGCACTGTGATCAAAGTATTCTTTTAACTAATTCCTTATCATTACCCTTTTAAAAGGATTATTGATAATATCATCTTTTGGATGATACTTATGATATCAGAATTCTTTAGGAAGATCATGATGTTGATTTTCTTGTGTTTGTAATTGTTGCAAAATTATGCTCTTCTTGACTATTGATGTTATCACTTTTCTACAGATTATTGTCAGTAGTGTTTTCACCCTACGGATCAAGTATCTCAAGGTTTTCCTTAGACTTATTATTGCCTGGGAGAGAGTTAGTTTCTTCAAATGTAGCATGCATTGACTTATCTATGGTAAGAGTTCTTTTGTTGAAAACTCTATATGCTTTGCTATGTAATGCATATCCTAGGAAATTTCCTTCATCAGATTTTGAATCAAATTTACCAAGATATTCTTTGTTGTTAAAAATGAAATATTTGCAACCAAATGAGTGAAAATAACCAATATTAGGTTTCTTATTGTTTCATAACTCATATGGTGTTTTCTTCAAAACGGGCTTTATTAAAGGTTTGTTTAGAATATAGCAAGTTGTATTTATAGCTTCTGCCAAAAAATATTTTGGTAAATTGTTTTCATTTAGCATAGTTCTAGTCATCTCTTCGAGAGTTTTATTTTTCCTTTTTACAACACAATTTTGTTGAGGCATCCTTGGTGCCGAGAACTTATGGGAAACACCATGGTCATCGCAAAACTTCTCAAATAGATGGTTTTCAAATTCTTTTTTGTGATCACTTCTAATGGAAATAATATAAGTGTTTTTCAAATTTTAAAGCCTTTTACAAAGGTTTGAAAATTTTTCAAAGACTTCATCTTTTTAACTCAAAAACAATGTCCATGTATATCTAGTAAAGTCATCTACAATGACAAAAGCATATTTCATGCCACCTAGACTGGTTAGCTGTATTGGGCCAAGTAAGTCTAAATGCAATAATTCTAATGGTCTAGAGGTAGAAACATCATCTTTGGTCTTAAAAGAACTTATAATTTGTTTACCTCTTTGACATGCATCATAAACATGAGTTTTGTTAAAATCAATTTTTGGTAAACCTTTTATTAAATCTCTTTCCAAAAGCTTTGAAATCAAATGCATACTAGCATACCCTAATCTATGATGCCATAACCAACTCCCTTCTTCTTGTGAAATCAAGCATTGTTCATGTGTAAGATTATCTGAATTTAATAGATAAATGTTTCCAATTCTTGGAACAGTAAGTAATGTCTTACCACTCTTTTCTTTGATAATTTCACACTTCTTTGAGTTGAAGATTACTTTCCGATCCTTGTCACATAGCTGACTGACACTTAAAAGATTGAATTTTAATCCGTTGACTAGAGATACTTAATCAATGCAAGGATTATTTCCAATCTTTCCTTTGCCAATAATCTGTCCTTCCTTTTTGTCACCAAACTTCACAATACCTCTTTTAACTTGTCATAGAGTGGTGAAGTAGGTACTATTACTGGTCACATGCCTTGAACATCCATTATCAATATACCAACTTTGTTTTCCAAGGGTGTTCTTTAGGCATACATGTAAGACAAATTAAACAGTTTTAGGTACCCAAATTTTATTGGAACCTTCTTTGTTAGCATTGTGTTTCTTTGAGATCCACATTACTTCTCCTTTGTATAAACCTTTTCAAAAATGACATTCTAGAATCGCATGTCCTTTGTGATTGCAATAAAAGCATGTAATGTTTCTCTTTTTGTTGTAAGATGAATATTGTGGTTTGAAAAGGTTCTTATGGCCATGGTTTTTTTTTATGAAAGAATTTTAGCTTGTAACCATGTTTTTGGTTTGGATAGGAGTACCGGTGATATATGGGTTTGGAAGCCTTTTTTGTAGTATGGATTTTATGGTACAGTCGGCTGAATATTTTCTTTCTATTTTTCTGTTCAAAGAGCTGAAGCTTTTGGCTTATTTTTAGAACATGTCTCTAAACACTTCTTGTTTGTTCAAAAGGCTGTATATGACTAACCTTTTGTTTTCTTTTTGGTTTAAATGGTTGAATGAATTTTGTAGATGTGGGATTTTGCAATTTGGTAGAGGATGAGGATTTGCAAAAAGAAATTGGCTTTTAAGGTGTGTGAATAGGTATCTCACTAATATTTTGATTGAAAACAATTCCTGTTTTGTCATTTGGATTTCTTTGGGAATCCAACATCTTATTAAGCATATTTTCACAAAGTATGAATTTATTGAAAGTTTCATTTAATTTCTCATACTTGTCCTCAAGCCATGATACTTTGCTTACCAATGTAAGATTAGCATTTTTAAGAAACTTTACTTTGTTCTGAAGTTTAAGTTTTTCTTTTTCAACTTCAAATTTTTTGCATTCGTAACTTTTAATAGTTTCTTGCAAAGTATTATGTAATTCAACTTATGCTTGAATGTCTTTATGAGATAAGGATGTTAGTATTACCTCATCTTCTACTTCTCTTTCTTTTGATAAAGACTCTTCTTGATTATCTGCCATAAGCAAATTTAAGCATTGTTTTCGGTATCTTCATCATAAAAATAATCACTGTCGTTCCATATAGCTGACATAGCTTTATTATTCTTCTTGTTGAATTCTGGTTTGGACTTTGGGCAGTCAATTTTGTAATGTCCTGGCTTCTTGCAATTAAAGCAAGTGACTTTTGATGATTCTTGCTTTGTCTTTGTGTAGCTGTTGCTGTTGAAGTTTTTCTCAGGCATCTTTTTGTCTTTGTTCTTTTTCTACAAGAATTTTTGAAATAAGAAGTGCTTCTTCTTCATCTAGCTCTTCATCACTATCATCATTTTCTGATTCACTTTTAGATGCATCAATTGTTGGACTTGCAGCTTTAAGTGCAATGGATTTCTTCTTTTCCGATTGCTCACGATCTATGGTCGATTTGATCTTCATTTCATAGGTCAATAATGAACCTATAAATTCATCGTAGGAATATGAAGATAAATCTTTTGATTCCTCTAATGTAGTGAGCTTAGAATCCCATGAGGTTGGCATTATTCTGATGAGCTTTCTGATTAGTTCTTCATCAGTATAATGCTTACCTAGATTTTTTAATTTATTCACGATGAATGTGAATCTTGTGTTGATCTTTGACATTGATTCTTTGGGATCCACCTTGAATAACTCATAGTCAGTAACATAGAGATTGATTTTTCCATCCTTTACTTGTTTGGTTCCTTTATGAGTTACTTCAAGTTTATCCCAGATTTCTTTAGCTGCTGTACATTTTGAAACATGATTATATTCATTAAGATCTAAGAAGCACTATAGCAAATTAATAGCTTTGGAATTTAAAGTTAATTTATTTCAATCACCAACATCATGTTCACTTTCTTCCTTTGGGATATTTCTACCTTCAACTATTTTTGAAGGAACAATAGGTCCATCCTTGCTAATTTTCCAAATCTGAATATCAATTGACTCTAAAAATATTTTCATTCTATTTTTTCAAAAATTATAATTATCTCCATAAAATAGAGGTGGCTTATGAATAGAATGCCCTTCAGCCATAAAAACATTTTGGTTCCCAGATGTACTAGCCATACTTGGATCACTCTAGGGATGTTAATTCTTTTGGGCAAGAATCAAGCTCTGATACCAATTGTTAGTCCCAAATAGGCTTTAAGGTACACTAGAGGGGGGATGAATAGTGTAAATACCCAAATAAAATTCTTTTATGGAAACCTTTTAAAATTAAAAAAAAAAATTGCTCAAGAAGCAACTTTTACTTTAAAATGCGGAATAAAAATATTTGTAAAACTTGTAAATTTAATTACTTTTGAATAAATAAAGTAAAATATCCAAAGGGCTATTACTACTGAAAATAAATGCAGAAATATAAATAGCAGTAATTAAAGAGAGTAGGGATAGAGAGATTGTGGAAGCAGAAATTTATACAGGTTCAGACTAATTGTCCTACTCCTGTCCCCAAGTGAATCACTAGAGATTTTTCACTACAATTCCTTTAACGATAGGAATCAAACTAAGTGATCTTTCTTCTGTCCAAGATCGGGATAATCAATCCTACTTCTATCTAGGATTAGGACGGTGATTTTTCTTCTGTCTAGATCGAGACAACCGGTGCTTTTTGCAAGCTCAAACACCAAACTTTTACAACTTGTTGTTTTTCAAAGATCAACAACAAAAATTTTACACAAACTTTGTTGATAAAATTCTAACAATAAAGCTCCCCCTCACACTAATATTCCTTAGTGTGAATTTTCAATTCATTCAAAATATTATATTTGAAAGAATGTGAATTGCTTTGATGAAGACTTGATTTCTTTCAATTGCTCTCTTTGAAGATTGTTGGAAAGCTACTCAAAAATGCTTTGTATGCTTCGATTGCTTTGAATGTATTGTAAATTTTGTAATTTATCTTCCCAAGTTGAAATGCTTGCAATTGTCTTCTATTTATAGGTATTGGAGAAGTGGTTTGGAGAGGAAATTCAAATTTTGTTTAGGTCTTTGAAACTAGCTGTAATAGTGTGTTCAGCCCTCTGAAGCTTTAGTTCTGATTTTCTTCAGGTCCTTGAAACTAGCCGTTGCATAGTGCTTAGCCTTCTAAAGGTTTGTAATAAATTTCTTCAGATCTCTGAATGTATCTGTTATACAGTGTTCAGGTCTCTGAAGATTTGAATTGAATTTCTTCAGGTCTCTGAATGTAGCCGTTATACAGTGTTCATGACTCTGAATATTTGACTTTGATATCTTCAGGTCTCTGAAAGTGCCCGTTATACAGTGTTTAGGATTTTGAAAATTTGTAGTTGACTTTTTCATGTCTCTGAATGGCCATTATATAGTGTTTTAGCTCTTTGAAGATATGCAACTAAATTTCTTAAGTCTTCAGCCTCTTGAAGCAAAATGTATCTTATTTCTCCAAACTTTTTATTCTCTTTTTGTATTATTTTTTTTCCGATGATTTTATTGAGAGTCTTCATCTTTATACTTTATTTAATTAATTAAAAATAAAATTACATTTATCTTTAATTAATTACTAAAGTATTTATTTAATTTTATCTTCTTCAAATATAAAGTTGTTTTCATCAAAACAAGGTTCAACACCAAGGATCAACAACCAAATGAACCAAACCTCTTGAACCAAATGTTTTAGGAATTGAATTCTTCTTCGATTTATTTTGCTATTGTTATTTTTTTTATTGCTTGAATTAATTTGTTGTAATCAAAACCCCCATATTTTATTTTGTTTCAATTAAGAAATTAGTTATTCTCTTGGAATTCGACCCAATTTCACTATTATTACAAAGTAAACTAATAAAGGAATTAAAAATATAAATATTTATTTTGGCGGGCCTCGACAACTTGACCAGGGGCTATGAGCTGGCTTTTAAACTAGTATTTGTAGGTATTTCTTATATATATATAATATGTGTGTTTTTCTTCATTAAAAGTGTTCTTGATATGCTATGCATGCTTAGTGAAATAGCTAATCCTTATTTTAGTTTGTCAAGCATCTTCGAAATGGGACTTATTGAATGGAAGAATATCATGAATTTATATGTGATTCACGAAGCCAAAAGGTGTATATTGATAGCATGCAATAGAGGTTTTTAATGTTGATATCGTTTCATTAAAATGCTTTCTTGATCTTAATGCTTTAAGTTATCCATTGTATTCAACATAGAAATATGATATACCTTAAATGCTTAGTAGGATCCTTTTCATGACGAAACTCAATTCTAGTGAATTCTATGAGAGATACTCTATCTTTGTCTTTGAATGAAAACACGTATTTATATATTAGATTTACAAGCAAATTTTATATTGAAACTGTGCTCATGCCTGATCGCACCCATATTGTTGACAACCCAACTCATTTATTTGCTGTCTAAAAATCACAAACTCTATTTATAATGTTTCAAAGCTATATACAAAGCTGTGTTGATAAAACTTACATTTACTTCTTTCTTATATTACTTGGACCCAAAATACTTGCCGAGACGTAACAAACACAATTGTAGCCAAGTCTCTCACCATTCACAAATAACACTTACATCTATGTTGCACTTGTACCGATCGGTACCAGGGGCCTACCACCAAGAATGAGCATCAATAATCTACCCTTAAACCATTGCAAACGACGTCTCGAATATGAGCAGCAGACTATTGTTCCAAAAAAAAATGAACTCCATGCCAATAAACCTGAGTGTTGTCCACCCATTACAAAATATATATATATATATATATATATATATATATATATATATATATAAAAGAAAGGGAATAGGCTGTTGTGGTTAGAGTTGTCAATCGGATAACGGGATCCCGTCCCGATGGGGATGGGGAATCCCCGATTAAAATCCCCGCTGGGCGGGGACGGAGATAAATTTGTCCCCG
Source organism: Euphorbia tirucalli (assembly GCA_039660915.1). Lineage (NCBI taxonomy): Eukaryota > Viridiplantae > Streptophyta > Magnoliopsida > Malpighiales > Euphorbiaceae > Euphorbia > Euphorbia tirucalli. The sequence continues at coordinate 22,321,582 of CM077636.1, read as the reverse complement.
ATTAATAAATGGGGACGGAGATGGTAATAGCCCTACCCGCCCTGCAGGCCCCCGTCCCCATCCCCGTTAAAGACCCGCAGGAATTCCCAATTAAATACCCGAATCCCCATTTGTATTTGTTTATTTATTACTTATAATTTTATAAAATAAAATAAATAAAACTAATTTTAATATTTTATAAACTAATAATACCCAATTCGATTCCCAGTACTCTGCTATAAACTAATAATACCCAATTCTATTGAAATCCCTAACTCTCACTCTCGATGATGAAGATGGAGATGATGAAGTAATGTTTCATTGTCATTAGTCAATTGTTCCCATTTAATTTTTTACAAAATCTGAAACTTATGAATTTTATATTGTTAATTTGCTAGGTTTCAATTGGAAATTTGGCATGAAAATGAAGATTGGAATTGGAGAAAATGTCCAAGTGGGAGCTGATGATGTTATATTGATGTTATTTTATGTATAATTATTAATTATATATTAATGTATTTGAGAGCTGAGAATTTTATGTTTGTAGTTTAATGAATATTTGGATAAATTTGAGGGTGAAAATTAAAATTTTACAGGGTTTTTTTATAAAATATAAAATTAGCTAAACGGGGACAGGAATTCCCGCGGGGACCCGATTCTCCGCTGGGATCGAGGATGGGATAGAACTTTATCCCCGATTAATACATAGGGCGGGGACGGGGATCTCCGAATAATCTGGAGATAGGGATGGAAAATGTAATCCCCATCTCGTTCCGCTCCATTTACAACCCTAGTTGTGGTATTTGAAAACTACATTGAATTAAAAAAAAAAAATTGTATTTAAGAAAATAATAAAAGGTAACCGGAAACCATCTTTTAAGAAGGTATTTTTATCTTCAATTTTTCGCTTCTTCCTTACTGTTTGAGCAGGCCTGTTGAATTGTCTTTTCCTTTTTTGCCTCGACACACGACGCAAAACATTGCGTTTTGGTGCTCCTACTGAATTCCTAATCCGCCGGCAGTGAAGGGACAGATAGAGAGAGAGCAAAAAATGCAGCAGCCAAACTTTCTATCTCCTCAACTGAGTTATCAAAACCCTAAATTATGCTCTCATTGCTTCTTCTTCTCTCCCCAATCTTCGGTAACCACTACGTTGACCCTCCGAATCCCTTCACTTTCTTTATCCAAAACATTCACCAATTCTAAGCTCGCCGTCAAATGCCGTCAATCGGAGTTTTACGACCAGCAGAGGCTTAATTCTCCACGTCCGCCTTCAACCGATTCTTATTATGCCGCAAAGTCGCCTGCTGCAGGTACTTCAGTTTTGCCTTTTTGTATTTTCTATATTTTGACTGCTTTGGGTGAGAGAATAGAATAATCCTTTTCTTGCGTTTAATTTCTTCTTTTCAGGGTTTAGAAATGATGTTACTGGTTTGTTTTTAACTTTGCAGTTGGAGAATTGCCTCCTAAGGTCTTTGTTGGCCACTCAATATACAAAGGGAAGGCTGCTCTTACTGTGGAACCTCGAGCTCCGGAGTTTGCGGCATTAGAAGTAAGTTCGATTAGGTTCGTTATTAGAAAGGGTTCCCCAATTCTGTTCTAGCTTTATGCAAGTTGGCTTTCTACTGAATATTTGGTTATTTTTGCAGTCTGGGGCATTTAAAATAGCTAGAGAGGGTTTTGTGCTGTTACAGTTCGCTCCTTCAGCTGGTGTACGCCAATATGACTGGAGCAGGAAGCAGGTAAAGTATTTATATTTCGTTTCAGGGGAAAGCCAGTCGAACCATTGCCTTCTGAATGTACCATGATAGAAAAAAGATTTCTATTCAACTTTTTCTCTTCATTGCCTGAATTCTTTAGTCATGTTTTTAAAATTCCTAATACTTATCCTTTCTTGTGTCTCTTTACTGAATGAGTTCAGTTATCAGGGTCTTGTAGCTCTAAGCTCTAACCCATTACTCTTTTTTATTGGTTCAAAAATACTCTTTGAGTGCCAATGTATTCTCATACCTGTATTGATGACTGTTAAAATTATTTTGGGTGTATATTTAGGGTTTCTTTGAGCTGACAACACAGATGGTGATTTATAGATTGCTTTCAAGAAATAATTTTGGGGCATTTTATTTGCTACATTATATCCTTAACGAATACTCCTCAAAATATGTCTTCAAATTTGTGCAGTTTGACTAATTCCCTTTCAGATTTTTGGTGACTTCCAACATTTCACCACTCAATCCATTGAAATGATCTCTTTCCCTGTGTACTTCAGGGTTTGGTCAAATAAATTGTTAAGCGTTCGGGCTTCAGTTGATATTCATTGTAAAAGTATAATAAACCAAAAATGTTTTCTTAAAAATCTCTCAACAGAAGATGTGGTATGATAGTTTTCTTGACTTTGGCATTTAAACATTGTATTCTATTTGAATGCAAATAATGGGGTATCTAATTTCACATTGCACTAGGTTTTCTCGTTATCGGTGACTGAAATTGGAACTCTGCTCAGCCTTGGTGCTAGAGATTCATGTGAATTTTTCCATGATCCTAATAAGGGAAAAAGGTACTATCTGATATGAAGATGTAAACTTCAATATTCTTCCCTTCTGTTTGTTCATGAATTGCGTGTTTCACTAACTGATAAGGATTATATAACTTGAAATATTTGTCCTACCTCATATAAATGCCTTTTCTATTCATTTTTGAGGTAATTGTATTTATTTATCATATGCCTACATCATATGTATACTAGTTGCCAATACAAGAAATTTACTATGTTTTTTGTTTATTGTCTGTTACTCACATATCAATGGACATTTGGATTCTAAACATATTGCTTGATATTTGCAGTGATGAAGGCAAGGTCAGAAAGGTGTTGAAGGTAGAGCCACTTCCAGATGGTTCTGGCCATTTCTTTAACCTTAGTAATCTTCTTTCCCCATAAATCCTTGAAATTGAATGCATAATGTGTTTGTTATGCTTGACATATGCGAATGTGATGCTGCAGTTTTTCATCATTGGCTTTGGGATATTGAAAATTCTGGAATGTTAAATTGTCGAATCCAATATCAGAGTGAAGTTGGGTCATTATTCAAAAATATCTTATCCATTTATTGTCCTTTTGAATGTCTCAATTGTTTTATTTTAATATTTGCTTTGTATAAAAACTTTGGTTAAGATTAGATGTGCAAGTTCTGGTATCTCCTAGAAAAGTATGCATAGCTATGTTTTTCCTTCATTAATAATACTTGACTTATGCACATACTCATTGACGTTCTTTTCTTTGTGAAGAGAATTGTTGAGGAAAGAGGAAGTGAAGAAATTTTACGGAGAAAATGAGAAAGATGCTTAAAATGAAACAACCATAAAATATTGGTATAAAAGATCTTGATACAATCAATACAGACAAAAATGTCTAGTGTTTTGAGAAGGTCACAGGTTCATTTGTGTGTACTATCTAGATGAAGTTAGGATATCTAGGTTTAATTCGGCTACTTGATTTTAAAGGTAATTGGTGGGGTTTCTAACAGTGGCATTTTTTTTTATTTTGTTGAATCTATTATGAATATGAAGGTGTCCAAAACAAACTTCTGAATATGGATGAAAGCATTTATATTCCCGTTACTAAGGCAGAATTCGCCATTCTTACGTCAGCTTTTAATGTATGTTGTACTCCTCTCTCTCTGTCTCTCTCTCTCTCTCTCACACACACTTACTAACACACGTGCACCCACACAAGTGCATCACACAATTTCAATTTGAAATGATAGCATATATAGCATATTACTGAAAATCATATTGTTTAGTATTGTCTTCCAAAATAATGTGTCCAGAATGGACCAAATGAAATTAGGAAATCTGACTACTCATTGTCTAAGCAACAATGTGATCTTGGTGGACTATCTATTGTATATGTAGCTTCGCTACAGCAATATGGTTTGAATATCTGTGTTAAATTATGGACATCGAGTTTTTTTTTTTTTTTTTTTTTTTTTTTTTTCTCTTTCTCTTTTTATTTAGTGTCCCTACAATTTTCAATTTTTCTTTGGGACAAGGTAATTGTTATTGCTAATTTGTAAAAGTTTCAAGAATCTTGCTTCGTCTAATCAATGTCTCTTGTGATTTCTGCAGTATATCTTGCCATACCTGCTTGGTTGGCATGCCTTTGCTGATACTATCAAACCAGATGAGAATGTTCGGGCAAATTATGCCAATTCAAGGTATGGGGGAGATTTTGAATGGAGCAAGTAGAACCTTCACAAGACACGCTGAGTACAATGTTTGTATGAGATATGTTGATAGGAAAAATTTTGACGAGATTGTTTTGTAATGAAAATTTGTGAAGTTTTTATTGATTAATTTTAGGGTTCAATAGCTTTCGGGAACTGTATCCGTTCACTTTCTCATGGCTTTTGGCATGCCGCGGAAGTAGAGGTTCGTTTTAATGGTCTCCATCAGCAGAGGTGAAGTCGTAGCTAGGACGGTAGAGAACTATGTTCTACATTTTGAACCACAGTTGATGTGGCGGACGGACATTAGATTCAATGGTAGCTAATGATAAGTTGATTCAATGGTAGCTAATGATAAGTTGATTCAATGGTAACTAATGATAAATTGATGGGTTAATTGCACCCATCGTTTCCCAAGTTTAAAAAAACATAACAAATATGGCATAAAAGTCAATTTGTAATATTAATCCTTCTAAACTTTGTTTTCGACTTTCGTGGACCATTCAAGTTCTGGTTAATGTTTGCTAGAAATTTTGTGTTATAATTATTATCTTAAGACAATGTGAGTTAAAAGAGAATAATTTGAATAAGAGAATGCTAAATCTGTTGAATATTTGATGTCCGCAGCCGTGCAATCTCAATTATTTTGAGGCTGTGCAATTATCCTTTAATCTCTGATTTTTTCTTATAAATAGATGTTAGTTTTTTTTTAATTCTATATAACTCAGATTCAATAATAGATTGTTTCTAGTATCATATTCTCTTAATATCTTAGTTATATTGTTGTTGTAATCTCTTTATTATTATCATAAGCTCTATATATTAAAGCTATTTTATAACACGTCATTAGCACGAATTTTCTCATATGATCAAAATTAACTCAATGATCCATCAAATTAGTCCAAAAGGATGAATTCTTCCTCGGTTTTAATTGACTTCAATGAAGCAAATATGTGTATCGTGGATAGTGTCAACATACACAACATTCTTAAAGACGCAAAATATTTCTCTACATGAAGAATAAGTGAAGCAGTTGTTACTGCCATATCTCGTAAGACAAAAATAATTGAAGGTTTCGGAAGAGCCAGTATAATTTTGCTAGGGGGAACAAAATATATTATAGATGATGCATTATTTTCCCCAAAGTTTCACAAAAATTTATGAAGTTTTAAAAATATTCGCAGAAATGGATATTATATTGAGACTGTCAGTAAAGAAAATCATGAATATCTTTACATTACAAAAATAAATTCAGGAAAGAAATTTGTATTTGAAAAATTGAATACTCTTCCATCTGGTTTATAGTACACATTTGTAAATATGACTGAAGCAAATTTTATTGTAAACTAGAAGTTTATAAATTCAAATACTTATAAAATTTGGCATGAGCGATTAGGTCACTAGATCAATAATGAAAAGAAAAATTATAGAAAATGCAAATTGTCATCCATTGAAGAACCATAAGTTTCTTCACAATAATGAATTTTCTTGTGCTGCTTGTTCGCAAGGAAAATTAATTATAAGGCCATCGAAGGCTAATGTTGGCATTGAATCACAAGCATTTTTAGAATGCATTCAAGGCGGTATATGTGGACTGGCTCATCCACCATGTGGACCATTTAGGTATTTTATGCTTTTAATAGATGCTTCTACTAGATGGTCACATGTATGTTTATTGTCATAACGCAATATGGCTTTTGCAAGATTACAAGCTCAAATCATTAGATTATAAGCATAATTCCTTGATTATCCAGTTAAGCCAATTCGTCTTGATAATGCTACTGAATTTACATCCCAAACTTTTAATGATTATTGTATGTCAATTGGGATAAAAGTTGAACATCCTGTAGCATATGTTCATACACAATGGTCTAGCAGAATCATTTATTAAATGTCTGCAATTAATTGCTAGACCATTACTTATGCGAACTAATCTTCCTACCTCTGTATGGGGATATGCAATTTTGCATGCTGCATCACTTATATGCATTAGACCAACAAGCTATCATCAGTATTCCCCATTACAATTAGCTTTTGGTCATGAACTCAACATTTCTCATTTAAGAGTTTTTAGTTGTGCAGTATATGTTCCTATTGCTCCACCACAACGTATTAAAATAGGTCCTCAAAGGAGATTAGGAATTTATGTTGGATATGAATCTCCTTCAATAATTAAATATCTTGAGCCATTAATGGGAGACATGTTTAGTGCACGATTTGCAGATTGTCATTTTGATGAAACCACATTTCCAAAATTAAGGGGAGAAAATATGAATAATATTGTTATTGTGGACAAGACAATCACATGGAAAGTTCCATCACTTTCTCATATGGATCCTAAATCAAAGCTTTGTGATCAAGAAGTTCAAAAGATAATCCATATTCAAAATTTAGCAAATCAGTTGCCAGATGCACTTTCTGATCCACCACGACTAACAAAATCTCAAACATGCCTGAAGTGTGAGAGACTTATTGGTTCCAAGGATAAAAATCATCGAAAAAGAAAAGGAGTTAATAATACAAATGATTTTATTGAGGATAAAGCAACCAATATTACAGATGATCTTGTTGAGGAAGAAGGTACTAATATAAATATACTTCTTGAAGAAGTAGAAACACCTAAAGTTGCTAAAAATAAAGAAATTCAAATAAACTATTTTAGTACCAGAAAAAGATGGAATTGAGATAAAATAGTAGTGGACCATATATTTGCATATGATGTGACAATGAATATTGTGAATCAAAATATGGATCATGAACCATAATCTATTCAAGAATGTCAAACTAGAAATGATTGACAAAAATGGAAAGATGCAATTCAATCCAAATTAAATTCTCTTGAAAACCATGAAGTTTTTAGACCAGTAGTCCAAACGCCACAAGGTTTGCAACCTGTAAGATACAAATGGGTATTTGTAAGAAAGAAAAATGAGAAAAATGAAGTCGTAAGATATAAAGTAAGGCTTATTGCACACGGTTTTTCCCAAAGATCTAGGATTGATTATGAGGAGACATATTCTCCTATGGTGGATGTAATAACTTTTCGATAACTCATTAGTTTGGCAGTACAAGAAAATTTGAGTATGCATCTTATGGATGTAGTTACAGCTTATTTATATGGTTCATTTGATAATGACATTTATATGAAAATCACTGAAGGATTTAAATTGCCAAAAAAACATGGCAAACATGGACTTTATTCGATAAAGTTACAAAGGTCTTTGTATGGACTAAAACAGTCTAGGCGTATGTAGTACAATCACCTAAGTGAATATTTGATGAAAGAAGGTTACAAAAATGATCAAATTTGTCCATGCATTTTTATAAAGAAATTAGGATCTAGATTTACTATTATTTCCATCTATGTGGATGATTTGAGCATCATTGAAACTCTGAAAAGATTTCCAAAGCAGTAAATTTTTTGAAAGAAGAATTTGAGATGAAGGATCTTGGAAAAACGAAATTTTGTCTTGGATTACAAATTGATCATCTAGACAAGGGAATTTTCATTCATCAATCAAGATACACAATAAAGATCCTTAAACGATTTAATATGGACAAAGCACATCCATTGAGTAATCCAATAGTTGTTCGATCACTTGATATAAATAATGATTCATTCCATCCTCGAGAAGATAGTGAAGAACTTCTTGGTCCTAAAGTACCATATAAAAGTGGAATTTGTGCACTGATATATCTTGCTAATAATACGAGGCTTGATATTATATGTTCTGTTAATTTATTATCAAGATATAGCTCCTCACCTACACGGAGACATTGGAACGGAATTAAGCATATAATGCGCTATCTTAAATGAACTATTGATTTGAGTTTATTTTAATCATATGAACCCATACCCGAATTAGTTGGATATGTGGACGTTGGTTATTTATCTAATCCACATAAAGCTCGATCTCAAACAGGTTATTTATTCACATATGGAAGTACAACTATATCTTGGCTCAACGAAACAAACTATCATTGCTACATCTTCCAATCATGCAGAATTAATAGCTATTCATGAAGCTAGTCGAGATGTGATTGGCTAAGATTATTAACCAAGCATATACAAGTGACATGTGACAGGACATCAGATAAAAAAACTCCAACAATAATATATGAATATAACGCCGCTTATATTGCTCAATTAAAGCAATGATACATTAATGGAGACAGAATAAAACATATTTCACCAAAAAAATTTTTTACTTGCGATTTGCAAAAGAATGATGAAATCGGTATTCAACAGATTCGTTCATGCAACAATCTGGCAGATTTGTTCACCAAAGCATTACCTACTGTAATTTTCAAGAAGTTAGTTCACGGCATTGGGTTGCGTCGTCTCAAAGATCTTTATTATTGTTGCGAACAAGGAAGTAAATACTTTACTCTTTTTCCCTTAACCAAAAGTTTTGTTTCATTGAGTTTTCCTTAGTAAGGTTTTTAACGAGACAATGTCTCATTCCTAATGATGGACATCAAAAGGGGAGTGTTGAATATTTGATGTCAGCAGCAGTCTTAAGGTTGTTGCCTGTGTAGCCTCAATTATTTTGAGGTTGTACAATTACCCTTAGCCCATCATTTTTTCCTATAAATAGATGTTAGTTTTTCTTATTCCATATAACTCAAATTCAATAATAGAAATTTTTTATTCTCATTCTCTCTATCTCAGTTATATTGTTGTTATAATCTCTTTATCATTATTATTATTATAAGCTATATATATTAAAACTATTTTATAACAAAATCAAAAATTTGTATAAAATAAAATTTTTAATTTACATAAACAAATTATATATGTTAACTATGAAAATTGTTGATGGTGACAATATACACTATAAGATAAAAGGAGGTAATAAGTGTTGATGGTAAAAACATGCGTGTAAGTGTCGAAAATGATAACACATGTAGAGATATGATAAGATGTGGCACTGATAAAACACACTTAGAGATATAGTAAAAGATGATAATTGTTGATGTAGCGACAACATCTAAATGGTAAGAGGTGGCAAGAGGTGATAATTTTTTTATAATTAGAACACATGTGGTGATGAAATATAGAAGAAGATAACTAAAATATCACATGAACAACTATCTTGATGAAAATTACAAAAGTGAGGGTTTTGCTGATTTTGAAAGATGAGAAACCAAACTAACTTTTAGACAAAAGGTGGAATGGCGAATTGAGTCTAAAACCCATTAATTATTTTTAAATTATTTGTCTGGATTATTTTTGGTGTCTTTCTTTAGCTTTTTCTATCTTATACAGTGTAAAGTTAATTCATTATCTAACTTTTATGTTGTCTATATTCTATTTTAAATTTTCGTACCTAAATATTTAATTGGAAAAATTTACAAACAATATGTAGTACAATTTTTAAAAATTTGAAATTAAAAAAATTACTTCACATCAAACTATTACTTCAATAAACTATTTGGTTTTACCTTTTTCAATCTAATCGTTTAGTGCCACTGGCACAGTGCCAGTTTTCTCCAAAACTATTACTTCACACTGTTTCATAGTTCATCAACCAGTTTGATTTGTTTTTGATTTACATAGATGCAAACTATAACTTGGTTACGATGAGTTAAACCAACATTATTGAAACCAGATAAAACAACAAACCAACGAATCTACTTATTCACCATTCGACCAATTCAATTAATTTTTTATTTTTTAAAAAGATATGATTTAATTATTTTTATTGATTAACCGGTTTGATTCATTGGTTTTACCAATTTCTTCCCACTCCAAACCGCTCAATACCTGCTTTTTATAAAATAGACACTTTATATCAAACCAATCAGACTAATAGCCAATCCACTATTAAATCTATTGGATTGACCCACACAGTTTTAATACATTGGTTAAATCTAAATTTTTACCCATTACCACCCCAAGCAAGCATAAAGGGCTGCAAAACGTTGCTGTAACAGGAATTTACATCGTTTTTATGAAAAACAAAAAAAAAAAAAGAAAGAGGAATTTACAAAACAGATAATATATAAAAAAAACTCGCAAAATAAAAGTCACAAGTCCAATCAGGCTGGGTTCCCAGTGTCCTCGCTCTTCAAGCTCAACCTGATGCACACACCACTTCGAGAACTTCACTTCAGATCATTTAGCTACTTGACCCATTATATTCTAAATCTTAACACTCCACAGAATTTTACCCAAAAGAAGACAAGCATGATTGCTCAATACAAAACACATGATTAATTTCCACTGAATTCCAGTTGCATTCTTGTTTTTCCATTTCCATTTGTAACTTTGGGTAATTCCCTTAAGTCTTTTACTTTGCCCAAATCAAAAGGCAAAAACAAGACATCATAGCATTGCCTCTGTAAACTGAGGTTATAGATAGGTAGTTGGCTTGGGGTGTTAGTTTCAACCCCAGTTAAACCAGCAGGAGACACCATTTCTGTCTTCCTCTTTTTTTTTTTTTTTTTTTTTTTTTCTCCTTTAGAAGTGATAACAATAGTATAATATAACAAATAGGAAAAGCCATAACTGAAATACAAGGCAAATTTTTGAGGGTACAACAAACGTTGCAAAAAGGAAGCCAAACATCCATCCTCATAAGCCAAGCAAACATATAACAACAGGCATAGGCAGCTGGGATTTTAAGTTGAATGTTATTGAAAACAAGCAGGGGTAGTTTTTCAACTTCTGCTTCCATACTTGGGAGTAACTAGTCGGCAGTCCAACTCTGCTCAACAATTTCACGTACTCTCCTGTTGTATTCACGCTTGTTCTCACTAAACATCCGTGCAGCTTCTGAATTTGCCGGAGAGTTTGGATTTGGGTCACACAGCAATGACTACAGAAAATAAAAACAATAGCTTAAGAGTTCCATGTTCTCATAACATAAATTTCCAAATTTGAAGAATGCAAGAGATTCTATATAAGTTTGTACTCGTATACAGTGACTGGTCTTCAATATAATAAAGCAGGCAAATGAATGAATTAAATTCATCATACAGTAAACTTTGCAAGTTACTAATCACTATCATTTTGTGAAAATGCAGAACGGCATAGACTTGTACAATTTTCCTTGGAAGTTTGATGAGAATAAAGAACCCAACCCTTATCTCCCACAAAATTCAAGCCTCTATCGTTTTTATCATAACTAAAGCTCATACATCGATTGATATACCCCCACCAAAAAAAATCATAGAGTGGATAAAGCAGCTGACCGATAATAAGTATATAAGATTAGACAATATTTGTTTGCATTTGCATGGCAATGTACATGCCTCTGTAGGATCATTCAATTACAACAAATAGAGCACAGGCATAACTACCTGAATTGATGTGAGTATGGCGGCGACATCATAAATTGGACTCCACTGATTCTGCAGGATATCCAAACAAATGCTTCCATCCGCATAAACTGAAGAAAGGGACAAGCAACCATATTAACTTACAACCAAAACTGAAATGATTGGAGATTTTTCCAGATCAATTAAAAATTGGGCATAAACGATGAACTAAGGGAAAAGATACCAAGAGAAGCTAGAAAGAAGAACAAAAAACACTAAGATTATTTATTGCTACTATAGCTTTCATTTTTTCTCTTTATCATAGAGATTGGGCAGTATATCAGTAGCATAAACTCTTCATACAGCATAACTCAATCCTTGATATTAGCATTAGAAAAGCTTTCTTTGAATATGGAAAGTAAAATGACAAAACCAGACAAGATTCCAAAAACAAATATAGTGCACTCCCAGAGAGTCCACCTATGCAAGGGAAGGGATAGAGGTAAAAGCAAGTGCATGAAATAAGCCGAGATTGTACATCACAACTTTCAGAAATTCACAAGCAGACATCATGCAATTTAGAAAAAATTTCTAGGAAAGTAAAAAATCAAGAGAAGATGAAAGGAAGTATTTCTTTCGAACTTACTATTTGGATGGAACATTCTAGAAACAAAACGCACTGTTGGGGGCTTATTCGGATAATCTTCTGTAAACTGAAGAGTCAACTTAAACGTACCTGTCATGACTCAAAAAACAAACACATATGACAACCAAGTTTAAGCTGTACCACAATAGTTAATCTCATACAAAGATCATGTCAGTTTCAAATTGATGACAAGCCCTCAGATTAAATTTGCTGAAACATACTACTAGGTTGATTCAAAGACAAGACTATCTGGCATCCTGTATGACATTCACCAACTCTCTGTGCTCTCCTTGACACAAAGAAGAATGGCAATAATGAGAATGAAACACGATCGATCAATGCTCCTATTTCCTTCAACGTATAACGAAATTACGAAAGTAAAATGGCAGTCTAAATAATTATACAAGAGGTTATATTTAATGGGAACGAGATTAGACAGTGGAACCAATACAGTACCTACTTAAGCATATAGTATAAGAGAGGAACATAGTATCATTCCAACACTGGTACATCATATCATGGTTATACACCAAGCAAAATCATTACATGTGAGGAAGCTATTGATTTTAAAAGTATCAGAATGGTTTAATAGAAGACCAAGTGAGCACTAACACAGTTGGATACAACATCAAAAGATTAAAACAAAAAATTCCAAAGACATATGCATGTAAATGAGAGAAAAGCAGATAAAATCACTAAAAACAGGTATGGAAAGAAATCACAGGCATTCGACTGCTGCTTGGCTACAACTAGTTTTAAAAAAAAAAAAAAAAAAAAAAGCCTCAAGCAAAAGAATGGAATTTACCTCCATCCCAAGGAGTATCATCAGGTCTGCAATGCAACAAAACATAGGGCATTAAGTGCAACTATAAAATGGGGAGAGAACACATATAGACATAGTTAATTTCGCACTGTTCGATATATTGCTTACCCAAATATAACAGCATTCCACAGCATAATATTGTTATCTTGAGGTGCACCACTAATTCCTGCAGGAGGATCTTGTTGCAACCTCTTAAAATCCCTCATCAATCTCTTCCTTGCCGGGGTTGACATTCTCACCGCCTGTAAATTAAAAAAAAAAAAAAAGAGGGAAATATTTGATATAAAGGTGAAAACAGGAAGAGAAAAAAGCAGAACAAACAAATAGACAGTGATGATCATTTCTCGGAATATTTAGCAGAACTCAAATAATTTTAGAGCAGAAGCAGTGGTGAAAATCAGAAAAAGCTCGTGGTCATTTCCATAATCATGAACAACCAAGCCTTCATAAAAAGTTTAAAAGGCTAACATCCAGAAACAAAACTTGAAGAACAGTAAGCTACCAGTGATAATCATTTCTCAATCAGGCAAACTGATAGTAATGATCATTTAACAGAACATAGATGTATTTTAGTCCATGTACCCAATGAGGAATTACATAGATCAAAGAATTTACACAATCAATTTGTAGGTTCAGATAATTAAAACTAATACTTCAAAATGCAGACCCTGACTAGTAAGCTCTCAACCCGACACCAAAGCCAAAACACACATAATTATATCCAAGGAGTTATCCCCTAATTCCCACCCTGAAAACAAAACCCTAGATCCATAAACAGTGCTTATCGATCAACCAAAAGCATCAATTAAACACTCAAATCGTAAAGAGAATAGATATTAGGTTTTCGTCCGATCCAACAGCCAAAGAACTTAATGAGCATCAAAATCAAACCAAAAAGCAAATCAAAATAAAAAGAATCCAACAACAAAGATAGATAAAAGAAAAGAGGAAAGAGAGAAACTCACTCGTAAGGAAACGCGGCGAGAAGCTGAAATAATAGGAAATTGAAAACACCTTACAACCTAGTTACAGAAATTATGGGGAGACAAAGAGCAAAATCTGATAAAAGAAAAGAAGTCACATAACGATCAATGAAAGAAAACAGATATTTTTGATTGAAAAGAGAACAATTAGAAAAGGGAATCGAAGTTTGGGTGGCTCAGGTCAGCTATGCGTTTATTTCTCTTTCTGTTTTATGCTAATATATGGCCATCTAGCTACCCCTCTCTACAGCTTATTCTCATAAGTGACATAACAATTCTATTAATTTTCTTTTATTTTTGTTTTCTTTTTATAACTTGTAAAATCTATCTTCCTCGCACTGTTCATTTCTTTCCTTCCCGACGATAACTTACCCTAAGTTTTGTCTTCGTTTCTAGAAAATTCTACAACTTTGTACGATATTTCCCTTGGTTTTTAGAACCGCACTGATTATTGAATGGATGGAAATACAAACCATAGTCCACACATACTCGATCCTAGATCAAATTAATTATAAAATACAAATATAATTATAATATATTTATATCATTTTAAAAGTTAAACATATTAATAATTATTTTATAAAATTAAAATTTTGAACACAGTATATTCATAGCTTTTAATAATTATAATTAAAGCTCAATTTAATTTAAAAATATTTTAAATTTTATTTTTTTATAATAATGTATTCATAAGTAAACTCAAAAATTAATTTTATTGGATCATATTTTTTCTTGATTAACGAATACTTTTTCTTCGAATATTATAACCATAATTTTTTTTAATTAAAAAAATATTTAAAAAAAAGTTTAGTTGAACCGAATCGATTCAATTCACCAGTATTTGGTTTAATTGAAAGCTTCAACCGGTTAATAACTAGTTTTGACTATCCCATAAAACCATATGCAAATCAGTCCAATTAATCTTAGATTTTGATCTAATCTATTCGGACCGGTTGGTCCAGTTTTCACAACCATAATATGTAGAGACAAATGTGTGTGTGTGTGTGTGTGTATATATATATATATATATATATTGATTGGTCATTGAACTGATAAAAATATAGATTCATAGAATCAAGTCCAATTGGGATTGAACCAAAATCAAATTAATTTTAAAACATATATTAAAATAATGATATATTTATGTAATTTAAACATTAAAATATTAAAAGTAATTTTACAAAATTTAGAATTTTAAACACATTTATTAATTAAAAAAATAAATAGATTTATTATAGTTTTTAATTATAATTGAAAGTAAATTTAATTTAAAAATATTATAAATTTTATTTTGTTATGATAATGTATTCATAGGCAAACTCAAGAACCAATTTTATTCAAACATAAATTTTTTTAATTAAAATAATTATTTTAAAAAATGTCTGATAAAACTGCAAATCAATCTGATTTATTGATTTTTAGTTTGATCGACCGATTCAACCGGTCAACGAATAACCTCTAGGTCTGATCAAACCCTATCTGACCGACTAGTCCAGTTTTCATAATCATAATATTTAGAGACAATATACACATATATATTTCTCACTATTCAACTATTGACGTCTTCAGTTTAAATTTCCCTAATAAATACAAGAAATTGACGGACTACATTCTATTTGTCGAAGTAGTCCTGGTTGTGAGCACGAAATTTTGATCCCCAGTTTCAATGATGAAAATAAAGTTTTATTTGACTTGTTTTTGCAGCCATATGAGGCATCAACTCAAAATCAAAGCTCCTGATTGCTTAATCGATCGAATTAAGGTTTGTAGTTAACAAATCAAAACCGTACGGATGTAGATCAACAACCGTACGGTCATAGTCTATATCCGTACACCTGTTGAGTAATCCACCCCCACTTGCATCTAGATCAGATCTAAATCTCTAGTTTGAAGATGGTATAAAATGAAAGTGATAAGGAGAAAGAAAGGGGGTCATTTGTGAGGTTAGCAAACCAGAGTAGGTTTGAGAGGAGTTAGAGAGAAGAGAGAAAGAAAAGAATTCAAGGCTTTTTCTTCATTTTCTTCCT
Organism: Euphorbia tirucalli; assembly: GCA_039660915.1. NCBI lineage: Eukaryota > Viridiplantae > Streptophyta > Magnoliopsida > Malpighiales > Euphorbiaceae > Euphorbia > Euphorbia tirucalli. The sequence continues at coordinate 22,305,638 of CM077636.1, read as the reverse complement.
TAATTCTCTAATATTAGTCTTTAAAATCTATTAGAAATCATAGGTGAATACTTGCTAAGATTAATACTAGGTTCACAGACTAAAACGAATACAAACCCATAACTTTTGGAGGTTTTTGGTATTTTTGGAGTTATAGAGCCATAATCGAATTTAAATAATCCAAAGCTCCTTCGAAGTGTTTATGGACCCTTAATGTAGTGGATTCACGTGTCAAGGATATATTTCTAAGAAATCAATAATTTTCCTTCATATTTCTATCATCTGGGAATCATTTCATATACTTTTCAACTCACTCTGTTTTTGTTCATTTCTAGTTTTTGCCCAAAATAACAATCGTATGGCTGTCGATAAAATCGCACGGTTATAGTGACAATCGTACGGTTGTTATTCTTAGCCATACGGCCATTAAGATCCAGAAATTCCTGAACAAATCACTAAAACTTTGAATCTGCTTCGCGCCCAGAAATTATATCCGTACTGTTATCACTATAGCCGTATGGTTTTGACATATATTCGTGTGGATATTATTTCTGGGCAAAATGACCTATAAGATGTTTTCCGAGCTTTTCGTTGCATAATGAATCTTAGATCTAATTTCCAAAACTGATGTTAGACGAAATCAATGATAGAGACCTGATTAAATGTCAACTGATAAAACCGTTTTCTCAAAAATCTACATAAGAATGTCTTAAAATCGTTTTCCATCCCTTGTTATTGTATTCGAATCTCATGTGCATAAATATTTGTTGTGTTACTAACATTTGTTTACAGGTTTAAATTTGCTTTTATTATTTTATCTTTACATTAGCTGAACTTGGGTATTTTGGGCGGTTGTACCCCAATTCCTAATAACAGCTTACTTGATCTGTTTTGTAATTTATCTATTGTTCTATGTACTATGCATGAACGTCGTATGCTATAAAATCGAAATTAATCTAGTTTTATAAAATGTTATAATCGAATGTTGAAGCTATTATTTTAATTGGACAATAAGTAAGTGACTCGTTCGAACCTAAATCTCTAGAAGGTATAATGGTCCTCACTCGTTTCTCTGGTTATACCTGAATTTCCCTGTTAAGCTGAGCCGGGTGGCGACTCCTATATTTTCTTTAAGATATCGGTCTTGAATCTTTTACGAACATTATACTTTCATAAAATGAATTTCTATATCAATATTTTTATTCGTCCAACAAACAAAACCCCTAATTTTGCTCTCCGCTTCATGGCACGCTTCGCTTACCCATTTTCTGTTTCACTAAAACATCGTTCGCTCTCACTAGTATAATACCTTATTTCTGTAATTAATTGTTTTACAAATGGAGTTTTTAATTGATTATTGGCTTAATATATAAATAGACATTTAAATTCAACTCGATCTGCCATTTAGCGCCTTTAACTTTTGAAAGGACTTATCACACACTTAAAGTTTGCAACTGCGGAACTCCATCTCCTCTCTTTGGCATTTATATTTTGCACCCTTAGAGATGATATGGCACATATTTATTGGATGTTTGACACCTTTTATTATTAATAACATAAAACAATAAAAATAAAATTAGAATTCTTCTTCTCTCTTCCCTTATTTATCTTTATGCATGCTTGTAGTTGGTTCATATGCTCCCCATCGATTTCTAAGTAACACTTGAACCATGATACGGATTGAATTGAAAAAGAAAGATTTAGCCTCTCCTCTTCCTTTCTTTTGCTAAAAAGTTAACTCTCTGTCCTTTTTAAGTGTGAAAATGTTAGTTGAAATTTGTGAGCGGACGATATTTTTCACCTCTCGGAAGGGAGCCATGATATCGGGCAACCCTCCCTCGTGGGCCTTTTTTGGGATGGAAATTCGATTTCGGAAAATTAAATTATTTTGTGAAGGAATCGAGACCTAAGTCTAGATAGAAGGTGTAAGAGTCACCATCCGGCTCAGCTCAACCGGGAAATTACAATGTAGCTGAACCGGACGAAGGCCGCTACACTTTCCAAAGATCTAGGTCTGGACAAGTCCCTTATTTCATGTCTAATCAAAATAAATTCGGCCAATGTTCATTGATGATATTTTAAATTTCTAAGATGGATTTTTATTGATATAAACATGCAGCGTACACACGCATAAAAATAAAACAGTGAATAAATAAGTTATTATAACCCAATCGAATAAAAATAAAAACTCTCGTCCTCACATTACAAGTGCCTTCAATACACGATGATCTAGAAAATTACAATCGCCTAAAATACATGAATCAAACTATTAATTACATTAAAAATGAAAATAAAAAGAAACTAAAAGCTGCAACACAGACGGTTAGCACAATTTATAGCACACCACAAATAGGACTCAAACAGGACAGAATTGAGAAATTAGAGATTGGGGGCATGCAGCCAGGGGGATAGTCGGGTGATCTCAGCTAGTTCACCCGACTAGACCTGGAAAACGATTTTGAAACGTCCCTGTATTTTTTATGAGAAAATACATTTTGAAAACATTTTCTTTGTCTGATTTATTTTCATTTAACATGTGAGGTGGATCGGTTTTCGGGAGATTCGGGTCTCCGTCGTTGCATTGTTCTAAATGCAATAACTTCAAAAATTAACTCTAAGGTCATGAATGCACACAATAAAATTCATTTTGATGATTTTCTGATTTTTCTGAATTTTTATAATTTTTCTGATTTTTTATGGATTTTTCTGGATATTCTGCTACTGGACGAAAATTACAGTCTCCCGGCTGTGATTACAGCCGTGTGACTGTAACTCACCCAATTGCATAAAATCGCCAAAATTTGTTCAAATAAAACAGATAGCCGTAGGAATTTAAGAACACTCGTACGACTGTAGATATGGTGGTACGACTGTAATTACAGTCGTGCGATCGTTCATCACTACAAGAACAATCGTATGACTGTTCTTCCTACCCAGAAACGGTAAAATAGAGGAAATCAATTTTATGCACAGAAAGCAACCAAAACACCCAGAAATAGCAACAAAACGAAAGTTTTAAGTGTAGTTACCTTTGTGGCGCTGATCCACCGTCGATTTGACCGCTGGAAACACCTTAATCGACTCCAAATTGCTCCTCCTCCTTTGTGTGTCAAGTTCCACAATAGGTCCAAAATCTCCAAAAAGTTACGGATTTAGAGAGTTAAGAGACTGGGATTGATCAAATTTAATATGTCAAGTTGTTAACCTATTGATTTCTAACCGGTTTTAACTTCAACACAGAATTAAAAGAAAAAGAGGTGAAAAAAGATGTTGCTTGGTGTTGGATTCTTCCTTTTTCTCTCCTTTTTCCTTATCTTCTTTTTAGTCTCTAAATCTATCAAAAAGTCCTCTCTCTTTCTTCTTGTTCCCCTTTTATCTGGCCTTTCTTGCTGTTGAAAAACGGGCATTAATTGCCCCTTCAAATCACCCATTTTTTATTCTTAAGGTATGGGCTTCTGCTACCTGCTACGATTTTATAGTCGTACGACTATAATTTTTTATTACAGTCGTATGACTGTAAAGACAGCCGCACGACTGTATTTTACAGCCATGTGACACAATTTTTCTTCCTTCTCTTTTTTTTTATTAGAAAATTTCGGCGCTTATAGAATTCTAAGCATTGACCTTGTTTCATTTGTTTTAAGCAAAATCATTCAACAATGTCCAAGCTTCTACTCGAAGGGTAATACCTCTCAGCCTTCTTACAATCTAAACTCAGTTTTTATTCTTTTCCTTTGATTTTCCTTTGTCCCCTAAGATTTTGTAGATGATTCATCTATTGTTCAATTTGCGCTTCCATGAGTTTACATTTTGAAATATATATATATATATAATATTATTGTAAAAAATTGTGAATAAAATTAACATTTTCAATTTCAAGTATTTACTTTTTGTTGCCTACTAAATGGACACTAGCAATTGCACTAGGTTAGGTAGTAGTACTGAGGCATGACCAAGTATCATTCCTTCAGGTATTAATTAATCAACCATAAATTTCTTAGCAAATGGATAGATCTGATTTTTTTTCAATAATTTGATAAAAGAATTAATGTGTAATCAACTAAAACTAAGAGCATAAAATAAATAGTAAACAAGTGGTCAAGATTGCTTAAAACAGAATAAAAAAGATAACAATAAATAAAACACACAGACTTGTTTTACAAGATCAAGCAGGTTCAATAACTCTCTCTATATATTATAAGCAAGATTTAGAACGTTGATCCAAGGTGTCTTACCCCTTAAGTCACCAAGCTTAGATCTCTCCCTCACTTGGATTCTATGAAACAACTCCTTCTTAGATCTCCCCTCATAGGATTCATTTCATGGATTAAAGTTTAGGTAAGCATTTTATCAAATAAGATAAAACCCTTAGCATGTGCCTAATCTCCTCTCAGTATCATAGCACATATATGTTTAGTGATATGTCTATGTTCATAAACCTCCTCTTAGTCTCATTATAAACACTAAGCATGAGTGTGAGCGGACAAACACGTTTTCGACGGGACGCGGGACTCCCTTTCGTAATGGGGGGCCACGATCTCGGGCGAGCCCCTCCCTCGCGTGGGGTTTTTATGAATAGAAATCCCCGTTTTGGAAAATAAATGGAATTAATGCATAAAAGAACCGAGACCTAAGTCTCGATAAATATTGTAGAGTCGCCACCCGGCTCAGCTCAACCGAGAAATTCTTATGTAGCTGAACCGGACGAATGGTCGCTACACTATCCAGAGATTCGGGTTCGGACAAGTCCCTTATTTCGTGTCTAATTAAAATAAAATTGGTCAATGTTCAAAGATGGTATTTGAAATCTAAAGTCAGTTTTATTGGGATAAATAGACATGCAGCGCGCATACAAAATAAGGTAAAATAGTAAATAATTAAATTATTACAACCCGATCGAATAAAGAATAAAAACTCTCGCCTCACTTTTACAAGCGCCTAGAATACACGAGAATGTAGAAAAATACAACCGCCTAATATACACGATTAATTCTATTAAATTACATCCAAAATAAAAATAAAAAAGAAATTAAAACCTGCAAAACAGAGGGTTAGCACAATTTATACAGCACGCCACAACTAGGACTCAAATAGACGGAATTGGGAAATCAAGTATTGGGGGCATGCATTTAGGGGATAACCGGGATGGCTCGGCTAGCCGGCCCGGTTAGACCTGGAAAACACTTTGAAACGTCCCTGTATTTTTGGTTTTTGTGGAAAAAATCATTTTGAAAACAATTTTTCCGGTTTACATGCATTTTTATATATTTAAGTGGGTCGGTTTTCAGGAGAACTGGGTCTCCGTCGTTGAATTGTTCTAAATGCAATTTTATTAAAAATTGAATCTATGGTCGTGATGCACACAACAAAATTCATTTTGATGATTTTTGGGGTTTTCTAATTTTTTGGGATTTTTTGGGAATTTTTGGGATTTTTTGGGGATTTTTTATGAAATTTTTGGGTTTTAAAGGTGAAATTCTGATTCTGGAAACTACAGTGGTACGACTGTAAATTACAGTCGTGCAAAATCAACTACAGTCGTACGACTGTAAATGCTGAAAATTTAGGATTTCACCAAAATCTTATTTAAAACAAGCTGAAAATAAAATACCTGGAAATCAAGAATAGTCGTACGACTGTAACTACAGTCGTACGACTGTTCATCAATTCAAGAACAGTCCAGAAATAGAAATGCAAAAAACGGATAAAAAAGCAGAAAAAGCACACCAAACACCCAGAAAGCTTGTAAAAGGGAGGGAAAAAGGGGTATTTACCTCTGTGGCGTGCGTCCACCGTAGGATTGACCCCTGGCGTCGCTCCAATCCACTAAAATCTGGACTTTTTTTCTTGAGTTAGGGTTTGAGATTTGAGTCCAGAGATTTCCAAATGCTGAGGATTTTGATGAGGAGTTCCTCCTTTTTTCTTTGGTTTTCTCTTCTTTCTCTTTTTCTCCCTTTCTCTCTGTCTGTCCGTTTTTCTTTCTTTTTTTTTCCGTCCCCCTTTTCTGTTTGTTTTTTCTTTCTTTTTTCCGTCCTCTTTTTCTGTTTCTCTTTTTCTGTTTTTATGGGTAATGATCTACAGTCGTACGACTGTAGTTTGACTACAGTCGTACGACTGTAGCGATAGTCGTACGACTATACTCTTTTTTTTTTTTTGAAAGTAAAATTCCGGCGCTTACAATGAGGTGGGCAAACTCATGGGAAATTACATATCATCACTAAACAATCATCTAAGCTTTTTACTCATAATATATAGAGAGAAAGGTTGCATACTATCGCCAACCTAAGATGGCTCAAGCCTGCTAGAGAACTACTCACTCCTTATAATAAACAATGAACAAGCAGTTTTCTAGAATAGTATTGAACAAATAATGCTAATAATACTAATATTAGATTAATAAATTACAAAAGAGTTGGTGTGATAATTTTCTACTAGAATTCAATTGCTAACTACCAAAAATTGGCAAAGCTATTTATAGCCCTCAAAAGAATAATCCAGAGGATCCAAAATATCTTAGACTGTTCACTGAAATAATACAAAATAACATCAACCACAAAAATATCTCAATTTTAACCACAAGTTAAAAGCAAGGGCAAATCTATAAATTCTAGCTTAAAAAGATCTTCCTCCTCTCTCTATTTGCGATCCGTTCTAGGCTCATTTAATTGTATTTCTGCCCAGTGATCTTAGCTCCGTTTGAAGCTTGTTTGCTCTAATTTTTGGACTGCAACCTTCAGAAGTTTATCCAACAACCTGAAAACAAGCTTTTTAGTCATTTCTCATTCATTTTAACTTCAAATTAAGTCAAATAAATTCTATTGTACTCTAAAATAATTGGTAATATTATTCACTTATCACTTTTCCTTTTTTGGATTTATGAATACATTTTTTTCATTAGTTTCATACATCTGTTGGTTAAGAAATGAAAAGAATCAAGGTTTCTTATTCTTAGGTTTGCACTGGGTTTTGTTGTTACTGATCATGAAGATCATTTGGTTTCATCAGCGCCGATGGAGAAAAAGGAGAACACTAAAAGTTGCTTCCAGAAAAATGATTTTGGGATTGAATCGAAAGTTATTTTATTGACACATGAAAAAATTGATTTTTTTTAACATTTATGTGCTTTATAAAGTGGAGAGACTATGCAATACTATTGCAGCTTCGAAAGCTACCAACTTAACACATATGGGATGCTCAAGTTTTAAAATGCTAACTATAGGTGTGTTACAGGTAATTAAGAAATTTAAGGGGTTAAATGAAAAATCGAGTAAAGTTAAGTGTCTATTTATGTATGAAGCCTTAATTTTTTTTATATAATTCATTAGTTAGTCAAAATACATAAAAGAGCTACTCAAGAAATATCAACTAAAAAATTGTAAGATCAGCACACCAATGAACCCTTCAACTGTGTTGATTAAAGACAAATCAAGTAACAATGTTAGTCCAAAAGTATATAGAGATATTATTGGTTCCCTCTTATACTTAACCACTTGCACGTTAGATATTGAATTCTCTATGTGCTTATGTGCTCATTTTAAGTCTAATCCAAAAAAATACATTAGTGCCTTGAAATGTGTTTTTAGATATTTAAATGGCACTATCAATGTTGGACTATGGTACCATAAAAATAAAAACTTTAAATTCTTGGGATACACTGATGTTGATTAAAGCTACACAAAATTACTTGAATAATCGATTTCCACAACCAAAACCAAAACTAAATCAAAAAATAGATTAACTGAAACCAATGGATTAGAGAATTTTTTTTTACAATTTTATTAATGGGAATGGAAATGGTGAGTATATATATATACTGATTGATAAATTAATTGATTATAATTTTCATTTTTTTATCCACTAGGTTGGTGATTTCAAGTTATTCTATCATTTGTCTTTGACTTTGTTTCAATATATCATTTGTTTATGTTGAATTAAGTTTTAATGATAACAACCAGTCAATTGAATGTTAAAGAAGATAAAACAAATATTGATTGCTTAGGTAATTGATTCAAGGTTGTTCATTAATTATCTTAAAAAGAATTAATTACAAATACTATAAGAAAATCACCGATTACTGACAAAAGTAGATGGCCTACTTCTGTCAGTAAATAGCTTTTCTAATGAAACTTTTGACAGACAGTGGTCTTTTAGTATATGGCTCCTCAGTAAACATTATTGACGTCAATCTGACGAACTTTAAGTGACTGTATCTGATGGAATTATTGTCAAAAATGCTTACGGAACCTGTTGACAAAACATACTCCATCAAATATTTTGATGGAACTGTGTTGATAGATTTTCACTCAACATTTGAGACGGAATTTGAATTTACTACAAAATTTTAGTTACAAGTTGTCTTTATAGGTTTTTAATTAATGTAATAAATCCATTGATGATCTCAGTTTCTGATGGAAATTCTGCCAGAATGTTAAATTTTTTTGCACCCATATTTCATTGTTTTTTCATTTTTCATTTTCAATTCACCTAATATATTTTTATACTACATAAATCATTTCCATGCAATAAACTTTACATTTATAAGAAAACTACATACATTGTTAGAAACATTAAACAGAAGTACAATTTATATAAGTAAATTACAGATTACAAAAAGAAAATAGAAATGAAATAAATTATACTTTTCAACCTTAACAAAAGGAACAGTAGAGTTGAGGCCTGTAAATATAGTTTCCTTAAGACAATTATCTGCCCGTAGTTGACGATTTGTCTCCCAGGATACAATAACTCTCAATGGCGAACTCAACTGTGCGAAGCGGACTATCACCAAAAAAGAAGGAAAAACGACAGCCTATTTAGAAGGAATCAGATTGCAGAAAAAGGAGGAAAAGGAAATTCGAATTTTTTCAAATGTTTTCTGCAACTGATGGAGTAAGAAGATATAGGTTGATTAACAGGATTTATTGAATTAATAATGACAATTAATTGGATTAATTCTCTTATGAAGAGAGAATTTATTCTGCAGTTATTTTTTATTTAAAAAATAAAACTGACAGAAATTTGAAAAGGCTCAAAAAATAAAATATCTAGAGAAAATTAGTCAGACCGAAGCAAAAATTAGACAGGCCCGTAGTGGCCCAATTCAGTCTGGCATTCGTGACTCCCACGTCGTGCGGGCGCGTATTGGGCCTTTAAAGGCTCAGGGCTAGGAATTACACCCTCCCTGCACGCGCAAGAGAGAGCCTTTTAGCTTACACAAGTTAACACCTTACAAAAATATGTTTCAATATAAACACCTTTTCCACTTTATATTTTTCCCATTTGGGATAAGTTAACATGAGCCAATTTTCTCCAAATATTTCATTTCATTAGGCGAACTTTGAGTAACAATTGCTCATTTACTTCTTGTCTGTTTTGGGTAAATTATATACCGTTGGAAAGCTCACTTTACGTGCTATACAATGACACTAATCATTTGATTTAATACGCTTCCTTTCCATAACATAATTTGGCCCAAAGTTGACAAATAGTCACTAATACATAACCCAATATTTGTCAAATTTCCAACAATCCCCCATATGAATGAAATTGATTGATGAAAAGAAAGATCAAAATCGAAGTAGTGATAGTAAACTACAGTCGATATTTGCATAGGATAGGTAGGCATCAACCCTTGAACCTTCCCTTGTGCTAGTGTATTTACTTTACTGGCTGACTAGTAGACACGATGTCCTTGAACTATTCTGCCGTTTGTGTAAATGATGATATACTTCACACAAACAGCAACATAACACAGTTTTTGGTTCTCATGATTATGTCCGTTATAGTCATGGACATCTCTTGGTTCTGCAAGAGTTTTAAATAACTAAGCCCCATTAGTCTCTTTTGAAGCGACCTCACTTCACTCTCACATGGGTGATCTCTTTTGCTCAAACTTTTGAAGCACAAACAATCATTAAAAGCATAGCTTAACGTTTCCACATTTTATCACTATTTACATCGCAGGAATGGACAAGGGGTTGACCCCCACAGTGACCTCACAAAATCCATGCAATTAGGTTGTCCCATTGAACCTAGATCTTGGGATCCCCAGTCAACAAGGTTGGGTTTTCCTTCACATAGTGCCTTAAATATTCATGGGCTTTAGTCCCATTCCCCTTGATGTCTTTTCAACTTGATCTCGATTTAACCCTTTGGTTAGCGGATCTGTAGTGCTATCTTTTGACCCTACAAAGTTAATAGAGATAACTTCTACTGAGATCAGTTGTCTAACGATGTTATAACGACGACGCATGTGTCTCAACTTATCTTTGTACATAACGTTCTATGCTCTTTTAATCGCTGCTTGATTATCGCAATGTATACAAATTACAGGTACAGGCTCTGGCCATTCTGGAATATCTTCTAAGAAATTCTATAACCATTCAGCTTTCTCTCCAGTTTTATCCAAGGCTACAAACTCAGCTTCCATAGTGGATCTAGTTATAATGGTTTGCCTTGAGGATTTCCAGGACACTGCTCCTCCTCCTAGAGTGAATACGTACCCACTTGTACCTTTATAATTCTTAATGTCAGCTATCCAACTGGCATCAGAATACACTTCTAGTGTCGTAAGTTCTCTCGTATAGCGCAACCATAATTACAAGTATATCGCAAATACCTTAGTATTCTCACGATAGCTACGCAATGAATCTTTCCTCGATTACTCATAAATCTGCTTAAACTACTTACGGTGTAAGCAATATCAGGTCTTGTACAACTCGAAAGGTACATCAGACTACCTATAACCCTAGCATATTCCACTTGGTCTATGCCTTTACCTTTGTTTTTGGACAAAAGTTGACTAATGTCTAACGGAGTTTTGGCTATACCAGAATCATCCCTGTTAAACTTATCAAGTATCGTGTCCACGTAGTGTGATTGAGTTAAAATGAGATCGTTAGGTGAACGTTTAACTTGGATGCCTAAAATCACATCCGCCAGTCCCATATCTTTCATGTCAAATCTGGAATTTAACATGTTCTTATTACTCTTTACCATCTTCTCATTGCTTCCCATAATGAGTATGTCATCAACATATAAGCATAGGATAACATATCCTTCAGTTGTAGTTTTGACATAAATACATTTGTCACACTCGTTGATACAATAGCCACTAGCCATCATGGCATCATCAAAATTTTTGTGCCATTGTTTTGGTGCTTGCTTTAAACGTATAAAGACTTCACCAATTTACAGACTTTCCTTTCTTGACCTGGAACTACACAACCTTCAGGTTATTCCATGTAGATTTCTTTTTTAAGATCTCCATTCAGAAAAGCTGTCTTCACATCCATTTGATGTACCTCAAGATCCCGTAAAGCAGTAATAGCAAGTACCATCCTAATGGATGTTATTCTCGACACTGGAGAATAAGTATCAAAGTAGTCAAGGCCTTCCTTTTGTCTATAACCTTTTATAACCAAATAGGCCTTGTACTTATCAATTGTTCCATCGGCAATCAATTTTTGTTTGAAAATCCATTTAGAACTTAGTGGTTTAGTTCTGGGAGGAAGATCCACTAGTTCCCAAGTATGATTTTGTAGAATGGAATCAATCTCACTCCTTATGGCTTCTTTCCATAAAGGACTTTCCGTTGAACTTACAGCTTCTTTGTAAGTTTGTGGTTCAGCCTATAACATGTAGGTTAGAAAATCTTGACCGAAAGATTTTTCCACCCTTGCCCTTTTACTTCTTCGAGGTTCAACCTTTATGTCCACCTCATCCTCTTCTTGAAGATCTTGAACATTCTCTTCAACCTCTTGTTGAAGTTCTTCACTATTCTCGACTTCGTCATGTTGACCATCTTGACTGTTGACTTCAATAGTCTCACGAGACCATTTAGATCCTGACCTCCCATCATTTTGTTTGCATGGAAACATGTTTTCAAAGAATAAGGCATCCTTTGACTCCATGAATGTATTCTTATGTATTTCTGGGTTTTTAGATTCATGCACAAGAAACCGATACGTGTTACTGTGTTCCGCATATCTAATGAAAATACAATCCACTGTCTTTGGGCCTATTTTCATTCTCTTAGGTAATAGGGCCATTACCTTTGCAAGACACTCCTACACTTTCAAGTAATTATAAGAAGGTTTTCTACCTTTCCAAAATTCATAAGTGGTTTTGTCTTGTTTCTTACAAGGTACCTTGTTTAAAAGGTAATTTGCTGACAACATAGCATCCCCCCACATGTTTTGTCGTAACCCAGAACTGGTTAGAATTGGCATTCATCATTTCTTTTAAGGTACGATTCTTGAATTCAGCTACATCGTTAGATTGAGGAGAGTACGGTGGTGTTAGTTCGTGAATAATACCATGTTGGGAGCAAAACTCGCCAAATGGTGCAACATATTCACCACCACGATCACTTCTTACCACCTTAATCTTTTTATTAAGTTGGTTTTCTACTTCTTTCTTATAGAGAACAAATTTCTCTAAAGCCTCATCTTTGCTTTTAAGTAAATACACATAACAGTATTTTATGCTATCATTTCTGAAGGTAATAAAATATTTATTTCCTCCCTTTGATTGAACTAACTTCAAGTCACAAATATCTATGTGTATAAGATCAAGTGGTTCTGAATTTCTTTTAACAGAATGAAACAAAGATCTTATCAATTTTCTCTCTACAAAAATTTCACATTTATGGTTTTTATCAATTTGAAACATGGGGAAATGATTCAAGTTAATTAAACATCACAACGTATCAAAATTAACATGTCCAAGTCTACTATGCCATAAATTAGAAGACTTAATAACATAAGCAGAAGAAATGTTATTCTCATTCATTTCAATTGAATTTGATTTACAAGAGATACAATTAAATTTGAACATCCCATTACATTTATATCCCTTGCCCATATACATATCCCCTTTAGACACAATAAATTTCTGAGACTCAAAAACCATTTTGAAGCCATATGAGCTCAAGACGCTCCCAGAAACCAGATTCTTCCTCATTTCAGGAACATACAAGACATTTTGTAGCTTCACTTCTATCCTAGAAGTCATTTTCAAAATATTTCCATGTCCTTTGATCTTTGAAGTAGCAGAATTGCCCATGTAGAGATTCTCTCCTTTCTTTGTAAGAGTCAATCCAGCAAAAGACCCTTTTTCATAGCAAATGTGGCGTGTTGCACCAGTATCAAGCCACCATTCTCATGGGTTCGAGTCAACCAGGTTGACTTCAGAAATCACTGCACATAGATCGATGTCAGACACATCTTTAGCAATTTCTTTCACAATATTTGCTTCATTTTTGTTGACCCTTTTTCGCAGCCTACAATGAGAGGACTTATGTCCCATTTTATTGTAGTTGAAGCATTTCCCATTTAACTTTGGTTTCATGGAAATGCCCCCTTTAGGTCCCAATTTGGACTTAGATCCAGCAGGCTGTTTGCCCTTCTTGGGGTCTTTCTTGACTTCCACAACATTGGCTCTAGCCACAGCTTAATTAGCAGCAATAGAAGATTTCCTCTCTGATCTTCTATTGTCTTCCTCAATATGAAGTCAGACAATCAGATCCTCAACAAACATCTCTTTCCATTTATGCTTGAGATAGTTTTTGAAATCACTCCAACTAGGTGGCAATTTCTCAATGATTGCAGCCACTTGGAAGGTTTCACTAGTCTCCATCCTTTCAGCTTGCATCCCATGGATCAAAAGCTAGATTTCTTGCATTAACTCACAACAGATTTGGAATCAATCATTTTGTAATTAAGGAATTGGCCTACTAAGTATTTCTTAGCACCGACATCCTCAGTTCTGTACTTCCTATCAAAGGAGTCCCACAATTCCTTTGCAGTTTGTTTAACAGTGTAAACCTCATACAAATCAGGAGTCAATCCATTAAGAATGTGGTTTCTGCAAAGGAAATCCAAATGATTCCAACCATCAATAGCTAACTGAATAGAAGCATCCATCACACCCTCAGGTACAACAGGAGGATATTCTTTCAGCAACCTATGATATTGCATGCTGGTCAAGTAGATGCTGCCACATCTTAAAATTCATTCCGTTAAATTTTTCTGATCTTTCAGGCACTGTTACTGGGTATGAACCCGAACTAGCTACAAGACCGTTAGGCACAACAAGCCCAAAACCACTAGGACCATTTTGTCCATTGTTGGTTATTCTGGCCTTGGCCAGTTTCAAAACCATTGCCTCCAATAGGTGGGACAATATCAGCCATTTTTCAATCTGAAATTTCAAATAAACAAAGTTAGTGAAATTCCAGAATCAACAAATCAAATATAGAAAATAAATCACAAAATAAGAACTGTTAATATAGAACAACGAACAGTCCAACAGAATCCAGTAATAGGTCCAAAGAATTTCTCTAAATGTCTAGGTATAAAATATCCAGAATGTCAAGGTATTAAATATCTAGAATATCAAGGTAATCCTACAAAACTTAACCAAGTACTACGTGTAATTTGTCTTAAAAATTTTAGAAACATTAAACAAAAATACAATTTATATAAGTAAATTGTAGCTTACAAAAAGAAAATAGAAATGAAATAAATTATACTTTTCAAACTTAACAAAAAGGAACAGTAGAGTTGAGGCCAGTAAATACAGTTTCCTTAAGACAATTATCTGCCCGTAGTTGGCGATTTGTCTACCAGGATATAACAACTATCGATGGCGAACTCAAGGGTGCGAAGCGGACTATCACAGGAAAAGAAGGAAAAACGACAGCCTATTTAGAAGGAATCAGATTGCAGAAAAAGGAGGAAAAGGAAATTTGAATTTTTTCAAGTGTTTTCTACAACTGATGGAGCAAGAAGATATAGGCTGATTAAGAGGATTTATTGGATTAATAATAACAATTAATTGGATTAATTCTCTTGTTAAGAGAGAATTTATTCTGTAATTTTTTATTTAAAAAATAAAACTGACAGAAATTTGAAGAGGCTAAAAAAAAAAAATATATGGAGAAAATTAGTTAGACTGGAGCAAAAATTAGCCAGGCCCGTAGTGGCCCAATTCAGTCCGGTATTCGTGACACCCACGTCGTGCGAGTGCGCATTGGGCCATTTAAGGCTCGGGGCGCTCGGGGCTAGGATTTGCACCCCCCCTACGCACTCAGGAGAGAGCCTTTTGGCTTACACAATTAGGCTAACTTTGGAACAATTTCTCATTCGCTACTTGTACCGTTGGAAAGCTCACATTACGTACTATACAATGACACTAATCATTTGATTTAATACGCTTCCTTTCCATAATATAATTTGGCTGGAAGTTGACAAATAGTCACTAATACATAGCCCAATATTTGTCAAATTTCCAACATACATTAATAAAAATGCAAAATAGAACTTGTGAAGAAGAGTGGTAAAGCCTATTTAGTAACAATATATAAGGACTTCCACTACTATTACACTGCAACAAGTTAAGGAAGCAAAATAGGAAGATGATGAAAAGAACCAAAAGGTTACGACATTGTTTTTCTCTTAATTAAATTTACTATCACTATCAATACATGGACTAATAGCCTACTTCAAATACAACTTATATGTAATTTTCATGCTCATGGGTATCATGCTTTAGGAAAAAATTTATAAAAGTATTTATTACTTCTTTATTTAAATATTTAAAAGATACACGTATTTTAGCTATTTTCCTTTTTAATTTAACTTTAAAAAAGGTTTGGCACAGTGTAATCTCCTTTAGTGATATTAATGGTGAAGTCACAAAATGATTTTTCGTTTTGAAGATGCCAAAATACATTTGGAAATTTAAATTTATAAAATAAAGACCAGCGAATAAATTGTATATCTATTTCCAATTATTGGACTAACATGATTTATTGTTTTGAGGAATATATGTTTAATTTTTCTTAAGTTGGCAAAGATAGGGACTTTGGTTTAAGAGAAACAAAAAGCACAATTCCAATTTTGGGTAAGTTTCATACTTACCCATGAATCACATGTTAAGCATAGTAAGATGCAAAAAGTAGTTGCGTGCTCTCTCTAATAAGATATCTCTACTTAACGCTGATCAGACAAGAAAGACATCCTTTGCATTTACATGATATTCAAAGTTTCTTGTTGAAACCAAAAAATGGAATATTATCCAATTTCAGCAACATGGTCAAGAACAAGGTCGCTATTGAAGCATTCCAAGTATTGAACACATTATTTTGGCTCGGGACTTACCATATTTATTTTAAACAGCTATTACCAAAAATGGTTATTCAAAGTCATATCTCGAACGGCGAAAGACTTATGCCTAACGGTCAACAAACGACTAGTTTTGAATTAGAGTATAAATTGAAGCACAAGCTCCATTAAAGAATAGCTAAAGATTAAAGAGAAGAAAGAAACTTAAGAAATAGTTTGAGTGCTCAGAATTTGTTCATACTCCTTTTTCATTGTAATACATCTCCTAATCAAAATCTAGAGTTTTGTGCTACTTAGTATATCTAACCTTGTAAAGAGGATACTACTAGAGAGAGATATTATTAAGTTTTAAAGATGTTTGAATTCTATCATTAAAAAGAATTCGTAATAGATTAGAAACTCTCAAGAGAAGGTATCTTGGGAGAGAAGTAAGCAAGGAAGGCCAAACCTTTATAAAATCTACTATGTTTGATTTTCTTATCTTTTGCTCTTTACGTTACTACTATCTATTTCTCAATACTTACTTTTGCACTTCACTGCAACTACTTCTAAGAAAAGTTTATTCCCACAACGCGTTTGCATATTATGTTAAAAATAATCCAAATTAGCATCTCAAAACATGATTGGTGTGCCTCTAAAGGTGTGTTTGATGGGAGGAAAAAAGAGAAAGAAGGAAAAGAATTACAGTTCTTTCATTTCCTTCCTTTGTCTCCTTCCTTCTCATTAAACATAGTCTAAAGCAAAATGAAAATGAAATAGTAAATGAAAATGATGAGTTAATATCGAAAATCAATACTCAAAACTTAATTTAATAAATTAAACATTACATCCATACAATAGTAAATTTAAAGAAATTAGGTGCCTTCTAGGACTACTTCAACTAATAGAACAGAGATTGTAAATTTTAATTTGTTTATCAAGAAGTTTAAAATCAAAACATTAGTTGAATCATGAATTTTGTAAAAGGTATTCTACATAAATGATATGAAATATTTGGAAAAGTATAATATAAGCATTATAAAAAAAATTACAAAGTTAGTGTTTTTGTAAATTATAAATAACAACACAATATTTTTGGGGTAAACTTAAAAAACAAACCATGTGGTTTAGCTCGTTTTCAAATCGAGAACAGTAATTTTTTTTTTTTTTTTTTTTTTTGGCAAAAAGAGGTTATGTGGTTCATGACGTTATAAAAAAAAGACAACATTTTTTCATTAAAAATAATGATGTGGCTGAGAGTATTTTTTGTCCATTTAGTATTCCAATAACTTACCCATATCTATATATAATATAAAGCAATAAAAGCTTAGGCCAGATGTCATCTCCTAGTTTGTTTGAATTATTTATTTATTTCAATCTGTCAAATTTATAATTATTCCCTATTTTATTTTTTCTATCCTCATATTAAATTGTAAAAATATCTTACAATCCCATAAATCCTTATAATCTCTTATGCTAATTGTTTTATATTCATAATCTCTAAAATCTTTCTGTAAATATTTAATAGTAATAACCCCATTTAAACTCTTTTCAATCTTTATTTTGTTACATTTCATTCTTTCTTCTCAATCTCTTTCTGTATTCAGGTAGTTATTAGGGAATACTTAAAAAACCACCCATGTGGTTCCACCCTTTGACAAATCATGGATTGTGTTTTTCATAAATTTTCTTTTTTTGTGATTTTTTTAAATTTACAATCATTATTCAATTAAAAAATATTTGCACTCCTTGAAAAATTTCAAAATTTATCGCAAAGGTCTATTGTATTTTTATTAACAAACTCGAAAATTTTCAGTTCAAAATGGATAAAAATGTCCTCTTATATGTTTTGATTTAATAGTAGTTATTATTTTTTTTTGCTAACTTTTGAAACCACAAGTTCTCTTTTTGACCAAAAAAACACGACCCTTGATTTATTATAGGTGGAACCACAAGGGTGGATTTTGAAGTTTCCCCTAGTTATTACAACATTAATTTTGAATCAAAAGTCGTATTTGTTGCTTCTATTTCAATTGTTTTTACCTCTTTGTTTTCTTTGAATTAGCTTTTCTCAAAATTTTCTAATTTGTTCGTCACTCTTACTCTTTTGTTTTCTAAAATTGATATTATTTCTTCATATTTTGGTTTAATGTGCCAATGAATTTCTTTTTAATTCATGAACTTAATTTTGTATCTTAACAATTGAAGCTTCGTAATAATCAACCATAGATATAGGTGTTGTAGAGATTATATGTTAAATTAGAGTTATGTTGATGAAACAATATTTTTATGACAAATCTCTTTATCTCTAAGCAGTGAATTTACATATTAATTTGTAATAAAAATTGATATGTTTAAATTTATTTGATTTATTTTTAACCGCTTTCATTATCTATGCTTTTGCTTTTTTACCTTTTAACTTTTTTATTGTTTTTCCTAATCAATAAATTTATTAAGTTAAAATCTTTAATTGTTTATTTTAAATGATTGGAATTTATCATTATTTCTTTTTTTTTTCTTGTTTGATAATTTATATTATTAGTTCTTACATCATATATAATTAAGTGAAATGCAAATCAAAACATTGTTTTAAATTATAATTAAAAAATTCACACATCATGCGGGCACCCGCTAGTTATTTAACAATTTTACATCATGAATTGAATATTTTCTGGAGATTTTTCCTTTTTTTGTAATTTTTTAAATTTATTATTATTATTTAACTAAGAAAAATATTTGTGCTTCTTGTAAATTTTCAAAAATTTTCACTAAGGTTATTTTTGTAACTAACTTGAAAAATTTCAGTTCAAAATGGATAAAAATACCATCTATAATTTTATTATTTAATTTTAGTTATTGTTTTTAATAACTTCACAAACCACATGACATCTATTTGCAAGAAAAAAAGGTCTTCGTTTTGAAAACGAGCTAAACTACAAGATTTGTTTTTAAAGTTTATCTATTTTCATGGGTGAGAGATATATGCTACTTAAAATGTGTCGGATGATGTCATGATGATATCATATGTTAATTTTTTATGCATTATTTTCATACCATATAATTAATATAATCGTTGATAAATGAATATTTTTACCTATATAATTGGATATTTATTGAATTAAAAATGAACTTAATTGGATAATTATTTGCTAATTAGAGCTAATTTTAGGTTATAAATTAAAATGGAGTTAAATCTGAAAATTCTCAGCAAGCAGGCTAAAGTCTGGCTGGAAAGATCTTATGATAAGAGGGAAAAGGATGGGTTGAATTTGAGGCCATACCATGGGCCCAAGGTGTAGTGGAGGAGAAGATTTGATTTGACTCAAAAGAAGATTTGATTTAGAGAGTTGACTTTCAAGGAAAGAGATTTAACTTGTAAATCAAGTTTAGCTTTAGTGATAGGACAAATGCAATATTTTAATATGTGGTTGATTTTGAGCCACTAAATAAGTCTTTTATTATTATTCTCTTCCTAGGTCTAGAGCCAACCTTGGAGTACTATAAATACTCCTCTTTGTTAGTTGTAGAACTTTTGGCTTAATTTTTCTCTACTCTTGTAACTCTCTTCTTCTAATTAATTAGGATTTTCTTTTAATTTCATTAAGGTTGTGTATGATTGAGTATTCCATCAAGCAGGCTCGAGCCAGCTTGACTAGCATGAGTAAGTGACTTTTCTCCTTATCTATTATAAGTTTTATGTGTTGTTGATTATTTTATGATGTTCTATTTTGTCTCATTAGTTTGGCCACCTCATGTTTAGTATTTGTGATGAGACCTAAGGGAGATTCATGAATACAGATCCACCATAAAACACATATGATTTATTACTGAAGAAATTCGAGTATATTACATGCTAGGGGTTTTTATCTTAAGATAAAATGCTTACAAAATCTTAATGCATGATTAAGCAGTCTTTTGCTGAGGAGATTTGATTAGGCTGCTTATCATAGGATCCACATGTTTGGAGGTTCCTAGTGTAGTGATTTGAGAGTAAGATACCCTAGATCTATGTGCTGTAACCCTGATCATAATGTTTAATGGGAGAAATGTCACTGAAATTGCTTGATCTTGCTTGGTTTGAGCTATTGCCTTTTATTATTATTGTTGTTTATATTTTGTTCTCAATAATCTTGACTCTGTTTATGTGTACTTCTATTTTAGTTTACTCAGTAGCTTTCGTAGTTGTTTTACTTTGAAATTGTTATTTTTATTGGGAAAGAAATCAGATCTATTTGTTTGCTTGAAAATTTGAGATTGTTCACATCAATCCCTGTGGAAAACGATACTTGGACTCACCACCGTGCTACAACTGACCTACTGCACTTACTGGTGTCGCATTTAGAGACTACAAGTTTTTGGCACCGTTGCCGGGGATTGAAAGTGAAAATCTAAAATTTTTTAGTAAATCAGTAGTTTTTACCTGTTTGCTCCCTGTGTAGTTGTTATATTCTAAGCAACGTCATGACAAAGGCAAAAAGCTATAAATCTGATCTAGCTAGCAGCTGAACAAGCAACAGAACTGGTTGAGCAAGCTAAAACAATATGGTAGATGACATTGCAGCCGTGCGAAGACAAAGACTCAAGGAGTATTCCAAACGTTCATCAATGGGACATATGTTGTGTATAATGATACCGGATGATGGAGAGCATGTTGTGGAAATCAAAGCCTCCATGATTAAATTATTGCAAGCAATTGTTCAATTCAAAGGATTGCCAAATAAGAACCCAAATGATCATATTTATGAATTTCTTAATAATTGTAATACCTTTAAGACTAATCATTATGTTTCTAATGATGTGATTAGGTTGAAGTTGTTCCCATTTTCATTGAGAGATAAAGCAAAATCTTGGTTCAACTTTTTACCACCAAGAACCATCACAACATGGGAGGAGATGGCTGAAGCTTTCTTGACAAAATATTCCAAGGTTGTTTGCATGAGAAATGAGATCTCTAGGTTCACCCAACTTGAAGATAAGTCACTGCAAAAAGCTTGGGAGAGATTCAAAGAGCAACTAAGAAGGGTACCAAATCATTGGTTGCCTATATGGATGCAAATGCAAATATTTTATAGTTGACTGATGAACATAAGATTCGACTTGAAGCCCTTACAAATGGTGACCTAGAAGAGGTGGAACCTCAAGCAATCTACACTTTTATTGAAAAATTAGTGAATAAAAGTTACAAATGGTAGGAGTGATTGTGAGAAAAAGAGTATGGAATTTTCTGGAGCTGAGGTTGTGCTCCAACTTTCAAAGCAAGTTGAGGAATTATCCAAGTAAATAGGAAAATGAGACTGCTTGATCTTTCAGCATAATCTCAAAACACATATGGACCGTTAATTTTTCAGCCCTACCAATTCCAGCACCCTCAATTTTTCTTCAAGCAACCTCTAACTATGTTCCAACAACCTCAAAGCAATTTTCATCAATACTAGCAATCTCACACTATTTTCCAACAACATCAGCAACCTCAAACACCCTTCCAACAACCTCAACATAGCTTCCAATAGGTTGACCCTCCATGAGAATTCAAGAAACCTAACTTGGAAGAGATGATGATGGAGTTTATGGAGCAAACACAAGATTCAATCAATAACTTGGAGACCTAATTCTAGCAATTAACAACTATTGTGATTTCAAAGAGTGAAGAGGTCGCTCTAAGCAGCACTGAGCCTAATCCTATAGAGGAGTATGAAGCAATCATGCTAAGGAGTGGTAAGGTTATTGATAATTCTAACAATGTTATTATTGATGGTTTTTATAATGCAGGTAAGCAAGATGAACAAGAATACAAGCAACCTGCAGAGAACCAAGAGCAACCTACTACTACTATAGAACAATCTCAACTTGATCCTATTCAAAGGGAGCCTGCTCATGTTCAAACATCAGTTGATCATGCTAAAGAAGAAGTTGTTCCAAAAGATCAACCTCTTCGAGTGTACCAACATAAGATTCCATTCCACTAAGAGCAAGGCAACATCAAATGTATGAGAAATTTCAGAAGTTTCATGATGAACATAATCAAGAAAGCTTGGAAGATAAGGAAAAAGTAGTTGAAATGAATATGAAAGGAAAAATAGATTGCTCAACAATTTTGGTGAACGAGCAGCCTACATTTGAACCTCAAAATAGTTTGTCCAAGCAACCTAGTTCCACTGAATCTTTCTCATTAAAGAATAATTGCAAGCAAATTCATGGAGAGACACAGAAGTTATGAAGCAAAAGCTTCCATATATTAGTCCGCCCTATTCATTATTTATCTATGAACCTCCTCGAGAGAAAGATTAGAGTGTTCGCTTCAAACAAAAATTGAAGCACTTGTTGGGCAAACCCAACTTCTCTCACTTGTATATATTTAGTTAAGATTTTAATTTTTATCTTATATTATTTTGTTTTCTTTTTGTAGGTACCCATGGTTCACTTTAAGTATGGGGAAAGCAATATACAGCTCAAGTTTCATTCATCAATACCTATCCTTGCTTATGTTGAATTTTATACTTAATTTTGATTTTTGACAATTTCAAAGAAATTCATGGAGGACCAGCAGTCTTCCAAGAAACCTGAAAGTAAATTTTTGTTATTTTTCTTCTCTATCTCCGGTATGTCTCTCAACCTTTAGCCCTTGTAAGTTAAACTTGTGATGCCATGTGATAATATCTTTTCCTTCCTTTATCACTTTGTTCTTACTTTATTATTTAGTTGCATTAGGGACAATGCAAGTCTTAAGTGTGAGGGTATAATGGGGAAGTTATTTATGAATAACCTAAAATTAATGTTTTGCTTTGATGAATATTGTTATTCTTGAACAATTTTGTAAGTCCTTAAATGTGTTCTTTTCTGTTTTTGTTTTTATTCTGTTTTAAGCAACTGTTAGGTTGTCGGTTTTTCTTTGTAAGCGTTTATTTTCTGCATCTTGTAAAATTTATCACATATAGCAGCTAGCATAAGCTTTTGAACTATTGAACACATGTGATCACTTGTAGAATGCATTGAGTTTGGAAACACTTTGTTAGGTTTACATTTGTAGCTTACATAAGCTGATTAAGCATTCTAGGATTTAGGATTTTATTGCTTTTCTCAACTTTTTAGCTTACTGAAGACCAACTGCAAAATTTTAACCTCTTTCAAATGTAAGGATTTGAGCCTATTTATTCTTTCTTTGGTTCATCCATAAAATTTTCTCTTCATTTCTAAATCTTTAACCCTTTGAATCATTTATTTGCTCAATTTCCTTGCTGAGTGAGCTTACACAGTCAACCTTAGCTAGAACTTGGTTTGGATGGTACTTGTTAAGACCACATGATTGTTTGCATGCATGATATGAAAAAGGCATTAGGTTTTTACCACTTTAGCTTAAACAACCACCTTGTTTATATATTTTCCCCTCATTTTAGTTAACCCAAGTTGAGCCTTAGCTTGTTTCTTATTGTTAACCCTTAAAGTTGTTTTCTCTTAGCCTTTTCACTTTATGTTTTCCCTAAATTTACCCAAGAATTTGTTAAAGAAATTGACATTCTCATTTTGAGTAAATAGTTGATCAATTGTTGTGTTGCTAAATTCTTGCTTTCTAATATTTTTCAAGCAATTTGTGTTCCTTAAAGCTTTATCTTTTTAAAATCATAAGAATTCTAAAATTTCCTTATTTTCAGCAGTGTCAGTATGTAAATTTCAATAAATTCTCAAAGATAGAATCAATTCTTCCAAAGTTTCTTTCAAATCTTTGATGGCTCTTTAAAATTCTCAAGTTTCATCATTTATGAGCCTATTGTTTGAATTAAAAGTCAAGTGTGCAATGGTAATCTTCGTAAGTAATCATGCATGAATATCTTAAGATTGCTTGCTATAATCTCTTTGAAAAAAAAATCAAATCAATTCAAATAATGTCCTTGATTGCCTAACACTTTATGCTAAATATTTCCATGTGTCTTGTGATTATTACTTGAAATTCCTTTTGCATTTCCTTCTTATACCTTTTCTTGTGCAACCCATTCCATATCTGTTTTAAGATTGTTTAAGTTTTGGTGATGCTGCAATTGTTGAGGCTGCTTGTTCATGCATTTATATTATTTCTTTGGTAATTCTTTTTGCCTAAATATGTTTTTTGACACACCCTAAACCCTAGCTAAGTTATAACCCTTTTGTGAAGTCCTTTTGATTGTATTGTGCATGTTGTTCAATATAAAATGGTGGCGATGAGATCGATTATCAAGCATATGGTCTAATAGTTGTGCAAAGTTGTTGAGTGATCTTAAAAATCCTTACCTTATTGCATTTAGAGTGATTAAGTGACAATCTTTTCGTGAGGTAGTTTGGTTTGAAAGCTTGCTAGTTAGTTGACTTA
Source organism: Euphorbia tirucalli (assembly GCA_039660915.1). Lineage (NCBI taxonomy): Eukaryota > Viridiplantae > Streptophyta > Magnoliopsida > Malpighiales > Euphorbiaceae > Euphorbia > Euphorbia tirucalli. The sequence goes on along the minus strand of CM077636.1, from coordinate 22,281,212 downwards.
AGCAGTCTAATCCTCTGTCTTATCTTGTTTTTGAAGTTGAAGCTCGTTGCTTATGTAAGATTGATATCTAGTTTCCTTAAGCTTTGTATTTTCCTCATGATCAATATGTTGATTCAAAGTTTGAAGTAATTGCTGCTACTGCCCATGTTTAAGTGTTTCAAGTGTTTTTTAGTTTTAAGTGTATTTAGAGTCTTTTCTTTTTATTTTTCTTATTGCTTAAGGATATGCAATGTTTAAGTGTAGGGCTATTTGATAAGTGAATATTTTGCCTATTTAATTAGATATTTGTTGAATTATAAATAAGCTTAATTAGATAATTATTAGCTAATTAGAGTTAATTTCAAGTTATAAATTAAAATGGAGCTAAATATGAAAATCCTCAGCAAGCAAGTTGAAGTTTGGCTAGAAAGATCTTATGATGAGAGAGAAAAGGATGGGCTGAATTTGAGGTCATGCCGTAGGCCTAAGGTGGAGTGGAGGAGAATATCTGATTTGACTCAAAAGAAGATTTGATTTAGAGAGTTGACTTTCAAGGAAAGAGATTTAACTTGTATATCAAGTTTAGCTTTAGTGGTTGAACAAATGCAATATTTTAATATGTGGTTGATTTTGAGCCACTAAGGCTTTAAGTCTTTTATTGTTATTTTATTCCCAGGTCTAGAGCCAACCGTGGAGTACTATAAATACTCCTTCTCTTTGTTAGTTGTAGAGCTTTTGGCTCAATTTTTCTTTACGCTTGTAACTCTCTTCTTCTAATTAAGTAGAATTTTCTTTTAACTTCATTGAGGCTGTGTATGACTGAATAGCCCGTCCAGTATGCTCGAGCCAGCTTAGCTGGCATGAGTAAGTGACTTTGCTCCTTATCTATTATAAGTTTTATGTGTTGTTGATTGTTTTATAATGTTCTATTTTGTCTCATGAGTTTGGCCACCTCATGTTTAGTATTTGTGATGAGACCCAGGGGCGATTCATGAATAAGGATTTATCATAAAACACATGTGATTTATTGCTGAAGAAATTCGAGTAGATTACATGCTAGAAGTTTTTATCTTAAGATAAAATGATTACAAAATCTTAATGTATGATTAAGTAGTCTTTTGCTAAAGAGATTCGATTAGGCTGCTTATCATAGGATTCACATGCCTGAAGGTTCCTAGTGTGGTGATTTGAGAGTAAGATATCCTAGATCTATGTGTTGTAACCCTGCTCATAATGTTTAATGAGAGAAATGTCACTAAAATAGCCTGATCTTGCTTGGTTGAGTCTACAGTGTTATATTATTGTTGTTGTTTATATTTTGTTCTTAGCAATCTTGACTTTGTTTATGTTTGCTTCTGTTTTAGTTTACTTAGTAGCTTTTGTAGTTGTTTTACTTTAAAATTGTTATTTTTATTGGGAAAGGAAAAATATATAGATTTGGATTTCATTTCGAAAACAAATAAAATAAAAGAAATTTTAAAGTTGATGATAAATATATGAATGAAGAAATAATTTTTAATTATAGAAGATGAGAGCAAAAAGTAAAGATAAAGAGAGATAAAAAAATATAATTAAAATATTAAATATACAATTATCCTAAGTTTATAATTAGAAAATACGCTTAATACATCTACAGCTCGCCTCAACTTGGCCCTAATTGTCTAAGTCACCCTCAGCTTTGAAGATGACAACTTAATTCTCTAAAGTTGACAAACTGACCCATGTAACCCCTCAATCTGACTAAACCAAACAAGCTTAGAAGTTTATGACATAAGCGCTGCAATGTGTCTAATTTCAAAAGTCAAACCATGAAACAACCAATAATAACTTGACACGACCAAAAATTAATTTAGAAAATTATGAGGTTATCTTCTTCCTCTATTTCCCTTCTTGGTTTTCATCACCATAAAGAAAATTTATGCAACAATTTGAATTAAATTTCCACACCAATTTGACAAAAATTTTTTCTTTAGATTGCCTCAATAGAAAAAACAACATAATTTATTATTCTCTTAAATGTGATCCTGTCAACTATTTTCAGTCCCTAATTTCAACTTATCATGATTGAGTCAAAAAATAATTTTACACGAAAACTAGAAGAAATTGGATTCTGGAGAAATAAAAAGGGAAAAAGGAGAGATCATTACAAAGGAGCCGGGATAAGGACACATCAATAGGATTTCCTAAAAGCATTAAACAACCTACAAAATGAACAGAAAGAAAGAAAAAAGAAGAAGAGAAGATAAAACCTACCAAAAACACTAAATAAAAAGTGAGCAATATCTATGGATGGGTTTGAAGTTTGAACCTTGAAATCTCAAAATCAAGAAAAGAGAGGAAGAAGTCTAAGATTTGGATACAAACTCTAAAATCTCCATGAGTAAATTAAGAGTCTCTTTAGTTGAGAGGTTTAAGGGGGTTAATATAGGAATGGTTAATAATAACTTTTGTTTGCTTAAAAGGTTATTAGAAAGGTAAGGGTTCATTAATGGTTAAAAATCCACTATTTTTTTTTAATTTTAACCCACTAAATTGGAGGGTTTGGAAGGGTGAAGGTCATTCTTTTATCTTTTCTATTAAAACTCTTTCTTTCCCTTCCTTTAACAACTCTTCCTCCACCCTAACCAAACAAACTCTAACTATATTCTATTGTTTCACCAACATATCTAAATATAGTAGCCAAAAAAATACTTCATGATTTGCCATTTTTAATTAATTAATAGGGATAATTTAAGAGAAAAAGTGAAGTGAGAAGAAGGGTGGCGGTGGAGAGGTAGAAAAAGTTGTCATTTTTTAAGACTTAAAGACCTTTTTGGGGCCTAACGATTTGCAATTGCCTATTTGGTACCTGGCCTATTGAAATCAGGTACATTTGGTACAAATTTAACAAGGATAATTACATGTTACTACAAATTAGTTATGTCTCGCATGAAAAAAAATGACACTGTGGAAAAAATGAAGCTAAAAGACTTTCCATGTCATCTTACTTTTCCCAGCTCTTAGTCTTTTTTTGGAAGATATGAGAAACCCTAGAAATTGAAATTCTAAATAAAGAGAAATTGTTTGTGAGGATAAAGAAAAAATGGAGGGTAAATGCTGTTGGAATCAAAGGAAGTAAATTATTGCTTTATTATAAATGAAATCACTGGAGAGTATTGTCATTTAAGTTCGAAAGTCATGAAAGCGAAAAAGTGTCAAAATGGTCCAATTGTAGAGGTATTTATATTTCCCTGGTATTTTTCATATTTAAAGTGGTCCATTATGTCTACTTAAAGTATGTTCGTGGATTTTAGTGTGTTAATTTGCTTTTCCCATTTGAGAGTTGAAAGGGTATGATTGATATTATTTCTTTCTACTTGTTCTCACTACCATTATATATGATTTCTCTGTTGTTTGGCATTACATGGGTACTTCAAAATATGTAGACTTTAGGGATTTTTAATTTAGAGTTAAGTTCAAACAAAAGATCAATGTGTTTCTTAATGCTCCACACACTTGCGCATGGATAATATCATCTGTCATGCATGATTCATACATGATTCATACTGAAGACGCCTAGAATACTACTAAATTAATTAACAACCTTATATATGCTTATGATGCAATATTAATTTAGGCATATTCAATAACTACATTAGATTCATGGCCCCACAATCAATATATATGTAGAAAGAGAGTCAGACACGTTATCTTATTTTGTTAATTAATAATTGGTTATATATGGTATGGCATAATCATACACGTATATATAAGTATATTATCCTTGAAAATTTATTAACTAAATACAATTTTTTTAGATGTTTACGGGATATGGTGACTATATTTGTTTTTTATGTTGCTAAATATTTGCAATTTGTTCATTTGGTGATAACAATATGGCATCTCTTTTTGCTAAACTTGTCATTAAGCATAGTGGTAAATTTAGCTCTAGTCATAATAATGAGATGAATTATGTTAGGGGTAAATCTGAGTTATTAACTGATTGGTTTGACTTAGATGAATTATCAGTCCTTAATATAGAGTCATATATTGGTGACATCAAATGTAGGCCAGTTAAGCACATTTATTTGAAGTGTAGGATGACATCTAATTTTTGGTGACTAATTCATGATCTATAATTGATTAGCTTAGCAAATGCCGAAAATTTAAGAGAATGGGATGTCTTAGAGTTTTGTTGTGAACACTTTGATGATGAGCCACCTCCTTTTCTTACTATTTCTAGAGGTCAACCAAATTGGATTCTTAACAAGGGAATTGACTTTAGTGAATCTAATTTTAGTATGGTTGTTGCCATTGGTACCACTTTAATTGAGCCCATTAAGACTGTGATAAATGATCTAAAGCCCATAATGTTCTCAATCCAATTAAGCCAAATTAAACTAAAACAAACACTTCCAACCCTATGCAGGAAACAATCCAGCCTAATGAACAACCTCAAAATAATTTTAACTAACCTACTTACAATGAACACAATATCACTCCTCCCTACCAGTCTTATGATAAATTTGTGGTTCCAATAAGTTTTTAACAGATGATGAGGATGAATAGCTTTTAGAGGCAATGAATAATGTGAGAAATTATAGGCAAAAGATTAAGGATGTGTTTGCATATAGAGTTTCTAGGTCAGTTCCAATTGAAGTCCTTGAGAGTAGGACTATCGTCAATCTAAATAGGTTAAAGGAAGGGTTATCTGTTATAACTAAGCCAAAATTAATAAATGAGAATGTGGAGTATAATGAGATGGATGAACTTAGTGGATTGGATAGTTCTTCTAGTTCTGAAGGTTCTGAGTATTATAATTATGGTGACTATGGAAGCACATACAATGATTCTGATGAAGAATATAAGGATGATGCTTTTAGAAGAAACAACAATAGACCTAGGTTTGATAGCAAAGCTACATTTCCAGTATTCTGTTTGGATATGGTATTTAAGAGTCCAACCCAAATTAGGGAAGCTATTTCTAGGTATGTTGTGATAAAGGGTCTAGATGTTAGGATGGTCCAAAACACCTAACATAAGTCAAGGGTAATATGTAAGGAAAAGAAAGAATGTCCATGGGTGTTATATGTGAGTGATATAAGGACAAATGGGAGTCTAGTTGTGAAAACTTAGATTCCAAAACACCACTTCATAGGTTAAATAAGATCAAAATGGCTAATAGCCGGTTCCTAGCCTAACATTATAGAACATATGTCATGATCCATCAAGGTACAAGAGTCAGTGATATTTAAAAATTATTCAGGCTTGAATTATATTTGAAAGTGTCTTTTAAATTTGGTAGAAATGCAAAAAGGAAGATCATTAGAGAGTTGATAGGAGATTATACCAAGCAGTATACTAGGTTGTATGATTATGTCCAAGAAATTAGGGAATCAAATCCAGGGATAAGTTATTTTATTAGTGCAAAAAAAATGAAGATGATGTTGAACCGACCTTTTTTAGGTTTTATGTTTGTTTTACTGCTTTGAAAAAAGGTTGGAAGGAAGGATGTAGACCAATTATAGGGCTAGATGGGTGTTTCTTGAAAGGAATATGCAAGGGCCAATTGCTATGTGCAGTAGGTAGGGATCAGAATAACCAAATGTTTACAATTGCTTGCGGCGTGTGTGAGGTAGAGAACACAGAAAATTGATCGTGGTTCTTGACTCATTTTAAGGCAGATTTGGCACTCTAAGGAAAAGAAAGACTAACTATTATTTCTGATATGTAAAAGGTAGTAATAAACTTTTAATTTTAAGGCCCATTTGTTTAAACATATCTATTTTATATGAAATGTATTGCTTTTGTATATGACATGTATTAATTGTAGGGTTTAATTACTGGTGTAAGGTAAATCTTGCCTCGAGGTTATCATCGAATGTGCACAAGGCAAATTTATGTTGCATGGTGAAAAAACTTCAGAGGAGAAGAGAGAAAAATTGCTTTTTGGAATGTAGCGTAAAGTACATAGATGATAGCATTAAAAGAGAATGTGAAGAACTTAAAACTACTTGGTGATGGCATTTTTAAAGCATTAGCAGAATACTCAATGCATACTTGGATCAAGACCTTTTTCCATCTAGATAGCAAGTGTGATGTGGTTGATAACCACCTGTGTGAGACTTTCAATGGTTGTATTCTAATGTCAAGGACAAAGCCATTAGTTAATATGATTGATGAGAACAAATAACAAAAAGTTAAAGAGGTTTATATGTCAAAAAAGTGGAACAGTTATGTTTCACCCAAAGCAATAGAGAGAATTGAAAAGAATGAGATACTGAGCCATGATTGGTAAATAGATTGGAATGGTGAAGATGGTTATGAGGTGACATACATTTTTGATGTGGATGAGAGACATATAGTGTTTCTAGACAAGAAGAGTTGTACATGCAGATAATGCAATCTTACAAGAATCCCTTGTCCACATGCTATTGCATGCATACAAGATGGTGATGGTGCTGTTAAGGAATATGTTGCTCATTGGTACATGAAAGCAACATATATGAAGGCATATGTAGAGAGTTTGATTTTGTTTAAAGGATTGGATATGTTACTAAATGTTAAGGGAGGGTGCTTACCATCGCTATTTAAAGTGAAGCCAGGAATTCCAAAAAAGAACAGGAGGAAAGATACAACCGAAGAGAAGCAATCTAAGACAGGAAAGTTGACAAGAATGGGAATTGTTACAAAGTGCAGCTTGTGTAAGGATGTAGCGCACAACTACAGGAAATGCCCAAAGAAGAAAGATTTGCTTAAGGTAAAATTGATTTGTTATTTGTTGATTTATTTGTATGAAAAATCTACATATACTCTTCCTATAATGCATATGGTGTCAATTGTGTCATTATTAGTGATTGAAATTTAAGTTTCATGTTGATTGTTAAATTTAGTCAATTTGGACATAAATCATGTTTTAGATTTTTGGCAGTTGATTCCCCCTGCTAGGAAGAAGGCATTAAAAAAAACTACTGTTGTTGTTGTCGCTTCAACTTTTGATCCAAATGTTGCTAGTTTTGTTGCAAACTTTAGTGATTTTACAGGTCCAATTGCTGGTGTTGCTCCATCAGTTAATCTTATTGCCTCAAATCTAGCTCAGTCACTTAGTTTAAGCTTATCTCGAGTTAGGACATCTACAAAAGCAAACCTAAGGTCCAGTATCAGTGAAGTAATTCAGTTTGCTCATAAGATGACTATTCCAAGCTCAAAGAAAAAAAAAAGCTAAGAGAGTTATGGGTAGGGGATTTTAATCCTCGGGTTTCTGTGATGAAAAATATATATATCTTTTTTTTCTATGGTTTCAGGAGTCTTGTTCAACTCAAAATCGAAACTCCCCGTCATTGAACTCCATAACTCACAAGGCTTTATTAATTTTTTACAACATCTGTATGGATGTCTATGAGCGGATGACAGGTTTTGCTAATTAAAAGCGCTCTACGAAGCAAGCTGCTTTAGGGGTTTTGATTATTTGTTTGAAATTCATTTTTGGGAAATTATATCCATAAAAGATCCGAGACCTAAATCTTGAAAGAAATTGTAAAAGTCGCCACCCAGTTTAGCTCAACTGGGAAATTAAAGTATAGCTGAACCGAATGAGAACTGCTACACTTTCCAAAGATTTAGGTCCGGACAAGTCCCTTATTTATGTCTAGTCAAAATATACAATAAGATTTATAGGTAGCATTTCATACAACTTAAGTTGATTTTTCATTGATTTAACATGCGGCTTTCACACAATATAAAGCAGTAAATAAATTAATTAGTTACAACCAAATGGAGTCAAATCAAACTATCCTAGGGGATACATTCGTATAAAGAGGGAACGAAGGTACAAACACATAAAATACACAAATATTCAAAGAATTGAAAATTAAATAAATTTAAATTTAAACCTGCAAAACAAAAGTTAGTACACAGATATATACATCATGTAGGACTCAAATAGATAAAATGGGGGAAATAAGTGACTTGGGGACATGTATTTAGGGGATAGTCGAGGGAACTCGGCAAGTTCATCCGACTAAACCTGGAAAATGGTTTTGAATTCGTGTGAAAATATATATATTTTTTTCAAACTATTTTCTTTAACCGGTTTAATCCCATTTAACATGTAAATGTGAGTCTGATTTCAAGAGATTTGGATCTTTATAGTTGAACTAGTTTAAACAATAAAACAAAAATGAATCTAAGGTCAAAAGTGCTATGGAATGAATTGATTTTTATTTGTTTTTGCCTATTTTCTTTTGTTTTTTTGTATTTTCTTTATTGTTTTCTTATTTTTTTGTTATTTTTCTTTTATTTCTGTTTCTAGCCGTGCGGCTGTTCATAGGGTTCAACAGAATTTATTTTTGGATTTTAGAATTATAGCCATGCAAAATAAGTTATGGCCGTGAAGCCGTAACTACAGCCGTACGGCTGTTCATCCTACCTCGAAACAACAACTTTCAAAAACATGAGTTTGATGATTTTTAATGCATAAAATGGACAAAAATAGCACGACAATGATGCAAAAGTTAGTGTCAGTGATAGTTACCCTTGTAGCACGGATCCACTATAGAAACGGATGAGAGAAACGTTCAAAATCGGTTCCGCATTGCTCCTTTTCTCCTTAAGGTTCGAAGCTCCAACTAGTCCCAAAATCTCCAAACATGTCGAGGTTTTGAGTAATCTGAAGTCTCTGGTCCTATTAGAAGTGTTTAGCCAATTTTATACTTATGATTTCTACTGATTTTAAACACTTAAGCACAAGATTCAAGAATAAAAGAGTAGAAGAAAGTTTGCTCTTGGGTGTTTTTCTTCTCTTAATTTGCTCTCTTTTGTTTCTAATTCTAGAGCTCTTTTCAATCCAAGTCTTTCCCCCTTGTCTGGTCTGTCTCTAGTTCTTTTATTTGGTAAAAAATGGCCATATTTAATCCCCAAATCATGCCCATTCTCCCCCCATGTGGGATGAGCTGTAAATGGATGGGATAAGCTGCTACTTGTATTACAGGTTGAACGGCTATATTTAGATTACAACTATACTTCTGTAATTACAGGCGTACAACTGTAATTACAATCGTACGGCTGTATTACTTTTCCTTAGCCTTGACTTTTGCCTTAGAGTGATTATAGCCATGGTGACTCCATTACAGCCTTGTGGTTGTAATTACAGCCGTACGGTTGTAGTTCCATTTTTAGGAATTTTTTTATTTCTCAGGTTTGTAGTCGTTGAAACCGAGCCTTGAAAATCTCATGCTCACAGGCTACCCCTCCTGTAGGTAATGTTCGTGTTCGTTGCCCGAACTTTAGGTACACGATGAAGAGCGCGTGGATTTTATGGTGTGCATGCAATATACGCATTTATTCCTTGATCGACAATTTCGGAAACAAAAATTTTTGCCCCTTCAATTAAGAATAAATGCAAACTTCAATTTATTAGGTTACTTTTTAAAGTCGTATAGGATAAAACTTGTGAAAGTCGTGATGGTTGCATATGAGATATATACGGAGAGCATCGTGCTGGTACTTGTGTTGTACCTAGGTGTTGGGGTGACTTTTAAAAGTCAAATGGTCACGTGTGTCTTAGCATACAGAGAGCATCATGATGGTACTCATTGGTATGACTTTGAGAGTCCAATGGTCGCGTATGACTCGACATACGAAGAGCATTGTGATGGTACTCGTGTTGTACCTGAGGTTATGTGACTGTGAAAGTTAAATGGTCACGTATGACTAGGCACACGAGACTATTGTGATGGTACTCGTGTTGTACTTGAAGTTTGTGACCGTGAGAGTTGAATGGTCGCGTATGACTTGGCATACGAAGAGCATTGTGATGGTACTTGTGTTTGTACCTAAGGTTGTGTGACTATTGCATATGACTTGGCATACGTAGAGCATTGTGATGGTACTCGTGTTGTACCTAAGGTTGTGTGACTATGAAAGTTAAATGGTCGCGTATGACTTAGCATACGGAGAGCATTGTAATGGTACTCGTGTTGTACCTGAAGTTTATGACTCATGAGAGTTGAATGGTTACATATGACTCTGCATACGGAGAGCATTGTGATGGTAGTCATGTTTTACCTGAAGTTTGTGACTCGTGAGAGTTGAATGATCGCGTATGACTCAGCATACTAAGAGCATAATGATGGTACTTGTGTTGTACCTAAGGTTGTGTGACTATGAAAGTCAAATGGTCGCATATGACTTGGCATACGAAGAGCATTGTGATGGTAATTGTGTTGTACCTAAATTTTATGACTCTTGAGAGCTGAACAGTAGCGTATGACTCGGCATACCAAGAGCAATATGATGGTACTTGTGTTGTACCTGAGGTTGTGTGACTATGAAAGTCAAATGGTCGCGTATGACTGGGCATACGGAGAGCATTGCGATGGTGCTTATGTTGTACTTGAAGTTTGTGACTCTTGAGAGTTGAATGGTCACGTATGACTTGGCATACATAGAGCATTGTGATTGTACTTGTGTTGTACAGTTGTATAGCTATTGATTTTTATTTGTTTTTGCCTATTTTCTTTTCTTTTTTTTGTATTTTCTATATTGTTTTCTTATTTTTTGTTATTTTTCTTTTATGTCTGTTTCTATCCGGAGATTACTGCTGTATGGCTGTAGTTAATTTACAGCCGTGCGGCTGTTCATAAGGTTCAACAGAATTTATTTTTGGATTTTAGAATTATAGCCATGCAAAATAAGGGCCGTACGGCCGTAACTACAGCCGTACGGCTGTTCATCCTACCTCGAAACAACAACTTTCAAAAACATGAGTTTGATGATTTTTAATGCATAAAATGGACAAAAACAGCACGACAATGATGCAAAAGTTAGTATCAGTGATAGTTACCCTTGTAGCGTGGATCCACTATAGAAATGGATGAGAGAAACGTTCAAAATCGGTTCCGCATTGCTCTTTTTCTCCTTAGGGTTCGAAGCTCCAGCTAGTCCCAAAATCTCCAAATATGTCAAGGTTTTGAGTAATCTGAAGTCTTTGGTCCTATTAGAAGTGTTTAGCCAATTTTATACTTATGATTTCTACTAATTTTAAACACTTAAGCACAAGATTCAAGAATAAAAGAGTAGAAGAAAGTTTGCTCTTGGGTGTTTTTCTTCTCTTATTTTGCTCTCTTTTGTTTCTAATTCTAGAGCTCTTTTCAATCCAAATCCTTTCCCCCTTATCTGGTCTGTCTCTAGTTCTTTTATTTGGTAAAAAATGACCAGATTTAATCCCCAAATCATGCCCATTCTCCCCCATGTGGGATGAGCTGTAAATGGATGGGATAAGCTGCTACTTGTATTACAGGTCGAACGGCTATATTTAGATTACAACCATACTTCTGTAATTACAGGCGTTCAACTGTCATTACAATCGTACGGCTGTAGTACTTTTCCTTAGCCTTGACTTTTGCCTTGGAGTGATTATAGCCATGGTGACTCCATTACAGCCTTGTGGTTGTAATTACAGCCGTACGGTTGTAGTTCCATTTTTAGGAATTTTTTATTTCTCAGGTTTGTAGTCGTTGAAACCGAGCCTTAAAAATCTCATGCTCATAGGCTACCCCTCCTTTAGCTAATGTTTGTGTTCGTTGCCCGAACTTTAGGTACACGATGAAGAGCGTGTGGATTTTATGGTGTGCATGCCATATACGCATTTATACCTTGATCGACAATTTCGGAAACAAAAATTTTTGCCCCTTCAATTAAGAATAAATGCAAACTTCAATTTATTAGGTTACTTTTTAAAGTCGTATAGGATAAAACTTGTGAAAGTCGTGATGGTTGCATATGAGATATATACGGAGAGCATCGTGCTGGTACTTGTGTTGTACCTAGGTGTTGGGGTGACTTTTAAAAGTCAAATGGTCACGTGTGTCTTGGCATATAGAGAGCATCATGATGGTACTCATTGGTATGACTTTGAGAGTCCAATGGTCGCGTATGACTCGACATACGAAGAGCATTGTGATGGTACTCGTGTTGTACCTGAGGTTATGTGACTGTGAAAGTTAAATGGTCACGTATGACTAGGCACACGAGACTATTGTGATGGTACTCGTGTTGTACTTGAAGTTTGTGACCGTGAGAGTTGAATGGTCGTGTATGACTTGGCATACGAAGAGCATTGTGATGGTACTTGTGTTTGTACCTAAGGTTATGTGACTATTGCATATGACTTGGCATACGTAGAGCATTGTGATGGTACTCGTGTTGTACCTAAGGTTGTGTGACTATGAAAGTCAAATGGTCGCGTATGACTTAGCATACGGAGAGCATTGTAATGGTACTCGTGTTGTACCTGAAGTTTATGACTCATGAGAGTTGAATGGTTACATATGACTCTGCATATGGAGAGCATTGTGATGGTAGTCATGTTTTACCTGAAGTTTGTGACTCGTGAGAGTTGAATGATCGCGTATGACTCAGCATACTAAGAGCATAATGATGGTACTTGTGTTGTACCTAAGGTTGTGTGACTATGAAAGTCAAATGGTCGCATATGACTTGGCATACGAAGAGCATTGCAATGGTAATTGTGTTGTACCTAAATTTTATGACTCTTCAGAGCTGAACGGTAGCGTATGACTCGGCATACGAAACGCATTATGATGGTACTTGTGTTGTACCTGAGGTTGTATGACTATGAAAGTCAAATGGTCGATTATGACTAGGCATACGGAGAGCATTGCGATGGTTCTTATGTTGTACCTGAAGTTTGTGACTCTTGAGAGTTGAATGGTCACATGTGACTTGGCATATGTAAAGCATTATAATGGTACTCGTGTTATACTTGAAGTTTGTGACTCGTGAGAGTTGAATGGTCATGTATGACTTGGCATACAAAGAGTATTATGATGGTACTCGTGTTGTACCTGAGGTTGTGTGACTATGAAAGTCAAATGGTCGTGTATGACTTGGCATACAGAGAGCATTGTGATGGTACTTATGTTGTACCTGAGGTTGTGTGACTGTTAAAGTCAAATGGTCACGTATGACTTGCCATACGGAGAGCATTGTGATGGTACTCATGTTGTACCTAAGGTTGTGTGACTGTGAAAGTCAAATGGTCGCGTATTACTTGGCATACGGAGAGCATTATGATAGTACTCATGTTGTACCTGAGTTTGTATGACTGTGAAAGTCAAATGGTCATGTATGACTTGGCATGCGGAGAGCATTGTGATGGTACTTGTATTGTACCTGAAGTTTGTGGCTCGTGAGAGTCGAATGGTCATGTATGACTCAACATACAGAGAGCATTATGATGGTACTCGTGTTGTATCTGAAGTTTATGACTCGTGAGAGTTGAATGGTCGTGAATGACTTGGCATACAGAGAGCATTGTGATGGTACTCATGTTGTACTTGAGGTTGTGTGACTGTGAAAGTTAAATGGTCGAGTATGACTTGGCATACTAGAGCATTGTGATGGTACTCGTGTTGTACCTGAATTTTATGACTGTGAGAGTCGAATGGTCACGTATGACTCGGCATACGGAGAGCATTGTAATGGTACTTGTGTTGTGTAAAGGTTTGTGTGACACGTGAGAGTTGAATGGTGCATTAAATTTGCTTACATTGGGTGTTTTGTGGTTTTCTTGAGAAAATCATGGAGTTGTCGAGAAAAATCCTTCCCACTGTAAATCTTATTCCTATAAATACGATGGATATACAATACATGTAAATGCATGTATGCATATGCGCAAATGTAGATGCAAATGCTTGTCCTAGCCTGCTATCCTGGCTTGAAATTCACTAATCATATGCTTAGGCTTGGTAGGAGCCACTTCATTTCCAGTCTTGAGAGGCTTGTGGATGAAGTTCTAGCGATGAGAATATCTCGCCTTGACAATGGTGAATTTAGGTATGAAGCTTACTACAGTGATTGTTTTCAAGTCTAATCACTGGTTTGTTTATGCCATGGAGTAGCGCAAAGCGCATCCACCCAACGACTGCGACAGTGATTACATTGTGCCCTTTGTTGGCCATTAGATGATTAATGCATGCCCATTGTTGTCTGCGATGAGCCTGTAACGGCTTTGATGACCGTGGCTTGGACATACTTTTGGGAATGGGATACACTTCAACCTTCACCTTGGTTTGTCTCTTCTGATTTTCGATTCAGTGAGTTGTTATATCCCTTATCGGAGCTTCTAGGTATATGATTTATATGTGCCTTTTATTGCTTGATGTTGGTTCTAATAGTCTATTTCTGGAACATGCTTGGATGCAATGACCTATTGATGATATTTATATGTAATGGCATAAGGTATGCAACATGAGTATTGAAATGAAAAATCAAACATGCATAACGATGCAACCAGAATGAGTGCAACAGGGAAATCAAAAGTGACTTTGACTCTAAGCATCACCCTTTCTTGTTACCAACACGTCCTTTTGGTTTTCCATGTCAGAGATTTTCTCTTCATGATAAGTTGCTTCGAATCTGAAGATTTTTAGGTGGTCCTAAAATTCAGTATGAATTGGCTGGCTAAGTTGTCTCCTTTGTATTGTTCGGTATTGGGTTATGGAGTGTGTCTTGATGTATTTGTTGAAGGCCGCGAGGACATGGCCCCGGATGATATCAAATGGTTCAACCTTTACCTTTTCCTAGTATTAGGAAATTGTATTTGGGTGTAAAACACTTTTCTAGATTTGGTTTGCTGCGTGTTGTAACCTGTATGCGAACATTTACATGCAATGACATGACGTATGCTTATTGAATATAGAAATAGAATATAAAACATTCATGACATAATGAATGTGGTGCATTAGGAAAAGTCAACTATGGCTCTGGTTTTGATTAATGTCCTTTCGTGTTACCAACATGTCCTCTTGATTTTTCCACGTCTGGGATTTTCACTTCTTTTTTCTTTTTTTTTTTTTTTGGGGGGGGGGGGGGGAGTATCCATGTCAACTGATGCATGTTGTTTCGATGTCTTTCATCCTGGGCTTTCCCTCTTTGTGGGATTCATTCTTAGATCTGAAGTTTTGAACTATCCCTTTGAGGCAATGCAGAGTTTACTTTGAAAGTATTTCATTTGTTGCTTTATTGACTTGGCATATGTAGGACTCTATTTCTTGAGCAACCTTTAGAATTTAAGTAGTAATCAGTCTTTCGCTATTTGCCCCTGACTGAGGGGTTGTATGATAATCCTTTGGTTTCTGGTGCTTAGATCTTAAAGTGTCCTTGATTAGTTGCGTTATCTGCATCTCATCTTGGACTCCAATGGCTTTATATTGGGCACGTGCAATTGTTTTAGGTCTTGTTCCCAGTGGTGAAAGGAGGCAATGGAATGAGATAATGTGGATGACATTATTCTAGGTTCGAGTTGAAGAAGGAAATGGGTTAATGGAGCGACATAAATGATGTATTCTGGTAATTTAGGTGTAAGAAGAAAGTAGTTTTTTTTCTTACGAAAGCATGATAGAAGTTGTTGGAACTCTCATATTTTGAAGAGACATGGTCAACTTAAGGAATTGATTGGACATGACTTCAATAGGGAACTGAGGCTGCAAATTTGGATTCAACTGGGGTCAAGATCCATTAAGTCTTAATGATAAGAACTTCGAATTGTGAGTCGATCAATCACATAGGTTTGTCTTCCACTGGTTGAATGACCTAACGGGATACCACCTATATTTTTTTATCTCTCTCTCATGCTCAATAAAGGAACCGAATCAAAGCCACAACCATCTTTTGGTTTTCCTGTTGCACTAAAATTCATGCATGTCATGTGTGTTTAATATGCCATTTTGGATAAACAATGCATGCGTAATGTTATGCACACATGAACGCCACACGAACAAGATAATAATAAATGCACTACAACCATAAACTGCTTTAGGGTTTTACAACATGATGGCCCATGAAAGTGACCCCAATTTCTTACAGGCTGGAGATTTTCATGTGTTTAGAGTTTGGCTTTAGATTTGTAGCATTGGGTACCTTCTTGGATAAGGACTTGGGCTTGGAGTTTTGTTTTGGAGTTTGATTTTGGAGTTTAGCTTTGAAGTTTTAGTTACAGTGGCTTTTGGCCTAGAATGGTTTAGGTATTGAGTGCACTGCTCAAATTGAAACTCTGGAGTGGGGTTGTTCCTTCTCACCAGTTACTAATGATAGCGTTTTGAATTGTGGCTTATCAGGATTGCCTATCTTGGTATAAATGACTCGATGGAGACATTGTCATTCCATATTTATTTATCTCACAAACTCATTTTTTCAGGAGAGAATTTGATCAGAGCTAGATTCTTTTCTAGCTTCCCTGTTGTACTCAGATCGATGTCACACATCTTAATGTTATGTGTGTTGGTAGGGGTGCAAAAAAAAAAACCGAAAAACCATAAAACCAAACAGAAGCCGAGCTAAAAATATGGTTAACTGAAATCAATGGACTAGTATATGGTTTTTATTTTTAGAAATTAAGGTTATAGTTTAGGTTTAGGTTTTTATACCGAATGTCCATGTGGACTCGCGGTTAACCGACTTTTTACAAATATTTTTCTTAAAAAATCATGTAATTATATATATATATATAGGTAATATGAATAATAAGTGAAACATTTGGGCTTTGATGTTACTTAACTTCCTTACTATATAACACTAAGTATTCTCTGTCACTCCCTTCCAATCCCATCTCCTCTCAATTCTTAATTTCACACTCACCGAAAAACAAACAGTGAAAACAATTTCATTAATTAATGTTTGATCTTGTACAACGATTTCTATGTTTGAGAACTTTTTTTATTAATGTTTTAATCATTGGAGTTTATGGTTAAAATTTTATTTTAATAATAATTAAGACTATGGTTTGTAAATTTATATTTTTATTTGACATTTGAGATTTATGGTCTATTTATTTGAGGTTTCAAATATTAGAAATTTAGCAAAATCATAATGTCTATTTCGTAAATGGTTAACCGTAAAATAATGGTCAACCGATTAATGGTTAACCGAATTTAATGGACAGTGTATGGTTAGCAAATTAAAAAAACCATTCAAATGGTTAACCGTTTGTAAAAGTCCACATGGACTGGTTAACCAACCGTGTGCACCCCTACGTGTTGGATATGTCTTTTCAGAAAATCAAATGCATGCATAATGCCATGTATATGCAAACATCAAATAAGTAAGAAGATAACAAAATGCATTCATTTAGAATAAGCTATTCTATGGTTCAACATTAGTGCAATACACCTTACAGACAAAATGAGCTCCCTACAAGAAGGAACTCTTCGAAAGGTGTTGATAATGAGAATCTGATTATTTTCTGATTGGTCACAACTTCAGCCTAGGAGCCCATGCCCCACTTTTTATCAAATCAGACCCTGTAGTTCTTCATCACCTTCTTCTTTCTGAGAAGTCTGAGGAGTTTCTTTTGCAGCTTCTTTGATTAACCCAGACCATCTGTCAGAGTTAGATGAGATTTTCAATTTTCGTCAATTAGCTTCTGAATCTCATTTCTCAAACATAAGCAATTATTGGTCCAATGGCCTCTTACCATATGATAGTTGCAGAAATTATTCTTCTATGCTTCTGTTGGTTCTTCAAATGGCCTGATACTTTGCAATAGACCCTCTTTTCTACATTTGGCAAATAGTTTGCTTAAAGCTAGCCCATGGAGAGATGCCTTTTTCGCTACCCTTGGTAGGTGGACTTTGGGTATGTTGAAGGACGGAGTCAATTTTGACACTGATCTTAGGTGGTTCCTTCAGTTCCAATTCATCGATAAACCCTTAAATATCCTTTCACAACTGGTAACCTCTGTCGGCTCTGTGGCTAGAGGGTGGCACATAACGTTTAAGATATTGTTACACTTTTGGAAGATCCAGTCTAGCAAGGAGGTCTCAGGGCATATCATATGATTCCCTCGACTTTTGATCTAAATAAGGTGCCACTAAGAGACTACTACAACGCCTTCTTGATAACCTGTAACTTTTATAGATTTAAGAAGGTATAATAGTTGTTCTGTGATCCTCCCGATGGTTGGAAATGGTTCCAAACCCGTATTTGGACCTGGCAGACCCAAGTCTCGATAGGAGGCCTTTTCTAAGTTTTGGGAATGAGCAGCGGGAACCTAGGCGCTCTGTTTCTTCCTGGCATTGATGCTGGCATTTCTACTTGCCATACCGTCTATTTCTTTTTCAAGCTCTACCACTTTTGCTTTTAATTCGGTACATTTTATCATCAACCTATCTACTTTGCCAAAGTTATCCCCTACCGTTTCTCTTAGCACCATTGCCACTTCTTCTTTGATGGCCTTTCAGAATCCTGACAAATAGACGTAGTCCTCCACACCATCTGCCATATTATTTATGTCCACTGAGCTGGCCATTTCTTCCTTATGAGCTTTTGCTGAAATACAGATTCCTTCTACCAAATCTAACTCTGAACCTGACACTGCTGTGAGCCCAAATTCACTGTTTTCTGATTCTAAACTTGGTGGTTGAACTAACTGATGTCTTCGTAATTGTTCCCTTCTTAAAGTCTCCCCCCTGAATATGAACACCAATTAGCATCCATAGGTGTATGCATGAAAAGGCCTTAAGTAGAGGATGATGTATGCGTGAGTGCATGATATGATGGGTGCATATGAGGAACAACATGAATGAGATGAACTACATCATGATATGTATGTATGTATGATAAGTTGTGTATGCGATGCCATGTAATGTCATGTCATATTATACTCTTCTAAAAACAGACACCGAACCACCTAAATGGATGCAAAATCATGCACGAACAGGTATGACTAGAATGAATGTCGCTGATACGGCCACAAGTTCGGGCAAGGTAAGGCATATAAATATACACTAAGAGGATAAAACAACACATAATGATACTTGTGAAGAGGAATTGAAGTAAGGCTTCGACTAGAATCCACTAGTAAAGGTTCAGCACCCTTGGGGTACTTGATTAGAGTAGAGGAAGTGATTAGCAAGTGACTATGGCTGTATTAAATTGGTTAGTGTGTATGTCATGCAGATGATGATATGGATGTTTGACAAGCAATTATGGATGTATTAAAATTAGTTAGCATGGATGTCACACAAATGATGTCATGGTTATGAAGTAGATGAGTTGGTGAATGTCACTCAACATCATGCACATGGCTACATGAGAGAAGTAAGTTAGTGTGTGTCAAACGACATGATACTTATGCATATGAAACGAATGGAATCATTGTATGTCATATGGCGTGCATCGTGCATGTTGTGTAATATGGCGTGCGTTCATGTGAAATGATTGAGTGAATGTATGTCGCATTATATGGTGCATATCTATGTGTACGAAGAAGACTAATGCAGGCATCACATAAGTGATTATTTGAATGATGATGTGAGGCACGTATGCATTTTATTGCAAGGAATGAATCAATAATGCTATGTGCAAAAGGATGAATGCCATATGTGCATAGTTATACACGGGCACGAGAAGTGGTGGAGGAGGGGGGCACGGGGGGCACGGATAGGTAATTGATGAGGTTGCCCTTGAATTGAACAATCGTTTCAATAAGACAAACATAGATTTACTTAGAGGCATAATGAGTCTTGATCCTTCAAACTCATTTGCTCATTTTGATCATAATGAAATATTGAATCTTGCTGGGTTATACTTTGATGATTTCTCTAGTGTTGAGTTAGTCGAGCTTCACTACCAACTTGAACTCTACATTTCTGCTATGAAAGAGAATCATTAATTCTCTAATCTTAATGATGTTGGTGCTCTTGTAAAAAAGATGGTGGACAATAAATATCATATTTGTTTTCCATTGGTGTATCAATTTACTAAGTTGGCATTTGTCTTACCAATTGCAACAACTACTGTTGAAAGATGTTTTTCTGCTATGAATATTGTGAAGACTGATCTGCGCAACCGGCTGGGAGATGAATTACTATCAGATTGCTTATTATGTTACATTAAAAAGAAGATGTTCATTAGCATCAACGAAGAAGCCATTTTGCAGTGTTTTCAAAAGTTGGCTTCTCGCAAAAACTATTTGAAACCTCCCAAAAGTTCTCATATTGGGATTCATCGCGAGAAAAATAATAGGGTGTAGCAGAATTTGGCCAATTAAAATTTCCTAGAATTCACCTATCGTGTCTGATTACCATTGATTGGAAATAAAACCAATTTAAATCAAGAGAGATTCACTCACCAAATGCATCTCTTCTAGAGAGTGCTGCAGATTCGATTCTTGTGATGGCAGCGATCTCCACAATCTGGTGCACGACCAACTAACGAGCAGGAACTGGTGCTAGCCGAAAAAGAAGTGGAAGAATGAAAATTTCAGCTATGAAATTCGGCCAAGGGGCTGCTCTAAAGGGGCAGAAAATTACAGCTCAACAATTAAGGTTAGGGCTGATTTTTCTTACTTAAGTATGCCCTTATATAGACTCATTGTCTAATTAGGTTAATTAAATCCAAGCCCACTAGGATTATAATTACATAAATAAACTTTAATTAAAATGTTTATACTATGTAATTTAATTCATTTGGCTAAATTTAATTTCCCCTAAATAAAATTAAATCACACTTAAGTAAATACAATATATGTATTTAATTTTCTTATTAGAAAATAATTTAATTAATTGTCTACTTTATGTAATTCAATTAATTGATTAATTAATTAATTATATTATGTAAACTTATTAATTAAATTAAATCAACCCAATGTTAATTAATTACCTTGACATCGAATGTTAACTAATTAATTAACGCATTTCTTTCAATGTACACTATATTTGTATTTATGTTGGCAGTAGGCCCAAGGCCCACAGACTGTAAATGGGTTCTAGTAAACCGTTATAGCCCGCAATTAAGACAGAAGTACAGCAGTCTGTTGAAAACACTTACCCAGTAGTAATCTTATAGTGTCCTTTGCCAAATGACATCGATATGAATAAAAAAGAGGCACGTTGTCCGTCATCCTCTTCTGCTGTTTATTATATTTATTGATCTTAAGTGAACTGATTAATCAAATAAGCAACCAACTTATTTGGGTATAGCCATACACTTATCAGCCCCACTCATCAAGTGGCTAGTGATATCATCTCGGTGTTACCCCGAGTGGCAATTCCATCACTTCATGATCAATATCACTATGTTCACCTATCCATCCAATCATACCCATATTTAGCATCCTTTTATAGACCTGTTAGGTGTATGTCAAAGTGCACTGGATTCCATATTGATACTACAATGAAATCTGATCTGAGGACAAAAGAGACCTACTCAAGAAAGACCTATGACGTGACAACCATATGGCTTTCTTATGCGGATTGATCCAGTCCCATGTCAACGACATGTAACTATATTCATGACTGACTCTGCAAGTACTATGGCTAGTTAAGAACTACCATATAGTCATCGAATATACAAGTTTGTGATTCTATTTGTTCCCATGATTAGCATAGACTTGGGATATGTTTTATGATTATCAATCAATGGATATTCTATTCATATTATAGCACAAGATATAAATGAAATAGATAATTGCCTTTATTAATGTGACAAAAATGATATATACATATAAGAAGTCTCAATGTATAATACAAAATACAAGAATCTAATACCCTAAGAACTAAGTGTAAGCGTCGGAATTTTACCCTAAAAAAAAGAGAATGGTCGTATGACTGTAGTTACAGTCGTACGAATGTAATGTCAGAGCAGGTGCAGGAGCCCGTACCTCTGTAGCAGAAAAATGAAGGAGAGAAGGTGGTGCAATAAATGCTCCGTTCTTGCAGCAAGGCACCAAGAGATCAGAGGATAAAAAGAAGAAAAAAGGAGGGGAGAAGGACTAACTTTGGATTCTGGTTTTAGTGAGAGAAATTTAGAGAGAAAGAGAGATAAAGAGGTGGAAAAGAGAAAAAAATACAAAAAGCTCAACTTTCTTCCCTTTCTTTTTCTTTTGATTCTCAAAATTAAGATTAAAACTTGCTAGAAATCCTTAGGTTAATCACTTAACACTCCAAACAAATCAAAATCTCGGACTTAAATCATCAGAACCCCAAGCATTTTGGATTTTTGGACACAAAGCTCTCAACCCCAATTCAAGAGTAAAAGTGCAAATTCGTATGGATTGGAGCGACGCCAGGGGTCAAAACGACTTGGATAAGCTTCTAAAAGGTAGGCACTCCCTTTTCCTTTCACTTTTTCCCGCTTTCTGGGTGCTGGATGTGATTTTTGTGTATTTTTACCTTTTTTCTGCTTTTTCCGTTTCTGGAAATCAAGAACAGTTGTGCGACTGTTCTTGAGTTTGATGAACAGTCCTAGAAATCAAGAACACTCGTACGACTGTAACTACAGTTGTACGACTGCTCTTGATTTCCAGGCTTTTTCTCCCAGTTTTGTTTCAAATAAAATTTTGGTGAAATCCTGACTTTGTACCGCTTACAGTCGCATGACTGTAATTTATAGTCGTACAACTGTAGTTATAGTCGCACGACTGTAATGTTATTTCCAGAATCAGAATTTCCTTTTTAATCCCAAAAATTTCCAAAAATCCCTAAAAATTCAGAAAACCCCAAAAATCATCAAAATGAATTTTGTTGTGTGCATCCACGACCATAGATTCAATTTTCAGTAAAATTGCATTTAGAACAATGCCACGACGGAGACCCAGTTCCCGAAAACCGACCCAGCTCATATGTAAAAAATGCATGTAAACCGGCAGAAATGTTTTCAAAACAGTTTTCTCACAAAACCAAAAATACAGGGACGTTTCAAGATGTTTTCCAGGTCTAATCGGGCCGGCTAACCGAGCCAACCTGGTTATCCCCTAAATGCATGCCCTTAATTCTTGATTTTCCAATTCTGTCTATTTGAGTCCAGCTTGTGGCGTGCCGTAAATTGTGCTAACCCTCTGTTTTGCAGCTTTTATTTTTATTTTTATTTTTAATGTATTTTATAGATTAATACGTGTATCCTAGGCGATTGTGTTTTTTAGATAAATCGTGTATTCTAGGCGCATGTAAAGTGAGGCAAGAGTTTTCCATTTTTATTCGATTGGGTTGTACAATAGGCCTCTATTATTCTTTTGTATATTTTGAATGTATGATTTTATTTCCCGCAATTTATTTCTTGCATTTTGCTTTAGCATCGGATAATTAAAATAAACTAATTGGAGTTAGAGAAAGATAATAAAGAAAATTAAATATGGTAATATAAATTGTAAAGTGAAAGCAAGCT
This sequence comes from Euphorbia tirucalli, assembly GCA_039660915.1. Lineage (NCBI taxonomy): Eukaryota > Viridiplantae > Streptophyta > Magnoliopsida > Malpighiales > Euphorbiaceae > Euphorbia > Euphorbia tirucalli. The sequence continues at coordinate 22,258,070 of CM077636.1, read as the reverse complement.
AGAGGTCAAGTAAGTTATTTGCCCGAACCCTAAATCTCTGGATTAGGTACAGTAGCCTGCCCTCGGTAGGGAGCTGTACCGGAATTCCCGGATGAGCTGATCCGGGTGGCGACTCTGTCACTGATCTCGGGATTTAAGTTTCGAGGTCTTTAAGTTAAAACAAGAAAATGTTTTCTACAAAAGGATTTCCAAATTAAATCAATAAGTTTTCCCAACTCAATATAAACAAAACCCGTTTTCCACAAAATTCACAAATCTCAATCAATTTCATTTCATTTCTTTTTTTTCTTTTACCCGTTTCACTTCGCCACATTTCTTTTAAGGTCGTCCGCTCAAACTAAGGCAGACCAACAATCTTCCACTTGCATTAGTTCCAAGCGGGCATTGCCCTAATTCCTATAGATCTAGTATGACCATCGTGCTGTGTCTACAACAACACCTTGGTTAACAGATCAGTGACATTATTCTTGGTGTTAACCCTCTATAATGATATGTCACCTCTGTTCACAATCTCCCGAATGAGGTGAAACTTTCTGAGCACGTGTGGATCTCTTATGTGACCGGGACTCCTTAGCTTGTCCGATAGCCCTGTTGTTGTCACAGAAAACATTAATTGGGTCTAGGATAGTGGGTACTGCTCCTAACTCAATTATAAACTTCTTGATCCAAAAGGCTTCCTTTGCAGCTTCGCATGTAGCGATGTACTTAGCTTCCATTGTAGAGTCAGCAATGGTGGCTTGCTTTGAGGACCTCCAACTAATGTTACCACCATTCAGGAGAAAAACATAACCAGACTATGCCTAGTTCTCGTTCTCATCAGTCTCAAAGCTTGCATCAGTGTAACCTGACACTACCAGCTCATCTTGACCTCCATGCACTAAGAAAGCATCCTTAGTCTGGTTAAGGTACTTACCAACTCATCTTAACCTCCATACACTAAGAAAGCATCCTTAGTTCGGTTAAGGTACTTCAGGATTATCTTAACTACCTTTCAGTGTTCCTCCCCGGGATCTGACTGGAAACAACTAGTCATACTTAGTACAAACGCGACATCAAGCTTCGTACATAATATGGAGTACATGATAGATCCTATAGCAGACACTAAGGGATCTTTTCCATGCTCTCCCAGTCCTTCTTTGTTTTAGGACCACCTTTCTTACTCAGCTTCAACCCATGGCGCATAGGCAAGAATCCTTTCTTTTTGAATCTTTTCAGAACCTTGTCAATGTACGTGGCCTGACTTAGGCGTAGAAGCCGATTGGATCTATCTCTATAGATCCTGATCCCTAAGATCGTCTCAGCTTTGCCTAAGTCCTTCATTGCGAAGCACTTACTCAACCACTGCTTAACCCCTTGCAGTGTTCGTATGTCGCCTCCAATGATAAGGATGTCATCAACATACAGCACTAGGAAGGTGGAAACGCTCCCATTAACCATCACAGGGCTCATCAAATTTCTATGTGAAGCAATATTCTGTAATGGCCTTATTGAATCTCTGATTCCATGACCTCGATGCTTGCTTCAATCCATAAATGGATCTTTGAAGCTTGCCTACCCAGTTAGGATACTTCGGATCGATAAAACCCTCAGGTTGTGTCATATAATATCCTTCAGTAGCTTTCCATTAAGCAAAGTGGTCTTAACATCCATCTACCATATCTCACAATCGTACCATGTAGCTATGGCTAGTAGTATCCGTATGGATTTAAGCATGGCAACTGGTGAAAAGGTTTCATCATATTCAATTCCTTAAACTTGCATGAATCCTTTTTCCACCAATTGAAGGTGTTGTCGGCTTTTAACTTGAAACACCACTCGTAACCTATCACCTTTGCACCCGGAGGTGGATCCACCGAGTTCCATACTTGGTTATCGTGCATAGATTGCATCTCGCCTCTATGGCTTTGCACCATTGATTTGAGTGTGGGCTTTCAACAGCCTCTTGAAAGGTCTTAGGCTTCTCTTGGTTAACGACCATAAGGTCCCCATCATCAGTCATGAGAAAACCGTACCTCTCTGGCTGATGACTTGTCCTACCAGACCTTCTAAGGTCCTATGTAACCGACTTAGCTTCCTCAATTTCTTGAATGGCTAGTTCGGTTCCTAAAGCATCCTCGGCATTAGCTATAGGAGTTTTGAGTATTGAACTTCGAAAACTTCAACACTACTCTCACTGTCTCTCTTAGAAAGGAATTCCTTCTCCAAGAAGACTGCATTTCTGGCTATAAAAACTTTGTTTTCTACCTGATCGTAGAAGTAATAACCCTTAGTTTCCACTTCTCAATCTCTTGACATGTGCATCACAGCCCTATATCTTCAAGAAGGAAACATTGGGCTTTCAGCCCTTTCATAGTTCATATGGTGTTCCCTTAACTGTCGTGCTTGGTGTACTATTAAGTATTTAAGCAGCTGTCTCTAAAGCATATCCCTAAAAGGAGACAGGGAGTGTATTATGACTCATCATTGAGCAGACCATGTCTAGCAAGGTCCTATTCCTCCTTTCCTACTTAAAAACAAGTCAAACTCTTGGCTCAAATATTCACCCCCTTGATCAGACTGAAGTGCTTTTATTTTCTTGCCAAGCTGGTTTTCTACTTCGTTCTTAAAGTCCTTGAATCTGTAAAGAGTCTCAGACTTATGCTTCATCAGATACATGTAACCATATCTGCTGAAGTCATCTATGAAGGTAACGAAGTACAGGAAACCTGATCTAGCACTAGTGCTCATTTGGTCGCATACATCGGAATGTATCAGCTCCAATAACTCTGAAGCCCTTTCATCAGTCTTGCTAAAAGGCGCCTTTGTCAGCTTGCCTCTTAAACAAGATTCGCATGTATCATAAGACTGGATGTCAAATGACCTTAGCACTCCACTAGAGTGAAGCCTAGCTATGCGCTTCTCATTTACATGGCCAAGTCGACAATGCCAGATGTAAGTAGGATTAATTTCATTTTGTTTAATCCTTTTCGTGTTTATGTTATCGATTGAACTTTCACGTTTTAAATCAAGGATATATAAACCATTTTCTAGAAATGCTGTTCCATAAATAATACTGCCACATTGTATAGACATTCTACCATGTCCAATATTGAAAATGAAACCAGAAATATCCAATAAAGAAACAAAAATAATATTCCTGCGCATCGCAGCTACAATATAATAGTTTCTTAGTTCCAAACCAAGTCCACTAGGCATCTCTAAGAAATAATCTCCGATCTCTATGGCTTGAATCCGAGCGCCATTTCCGACTCGAAGATCCACTTCTCTGAATCCTAGCAATCTCTTATTTCTTAGTCCCTGCACATTTGAACAAATGTGAGAACCACATCTAGTGTCTAAAACCCAAGATGTAAAATAGCCAGATTAATCTCAACAACATAAACACCTGAAGTAGTAGACTTCCTCTTCATCTGCTCCCTTAGCTTTGGACACAAGCTCTTCTAGTGCCCCTTCTCATGAGATTCATTGCAGACATCTTCAGGAGAAGCAACCCTTGCTTTAAGGTGGGCCACCACCTTCTTGTCCTTAGCCTTGGCCTTAGATTTAGCCTTTGCCTTAGCAATAGGCGTATTGCCCTTGTTGACCAGCAAAACTTCAGAAGTCTTTTTAAGAGACTGCTCAGTAAGTTTGAGCATGCCATGTAGCTCAACAACTAATTTATTTCATGATAAATTGGTTGTAAGACTCAGGAAGTGACCCGAGAATAATGTTGGTTGCCAAGTCCTGCAGAACTGGCAAGCCAAGGTGGGCAAATGTATCAATATAACCCTTCAACTTTAGCACATGAGTGCTAACAGAAGTCCCGGCTGTTGGATATGCCCTAGTCCCGAGGCATTGGTCCTTGTGTTTGTATTATACATTTGTAAAATAAATACCAAAGAATTAAATATAGCTTGGGATCAAATAATTAAAGCCCACATTTGGAGATGTTTGGCCGTAATATTTGGGATGGTGTTAAGCCATGGAAGGTGAGTCATTTGGGATTAGAAGAATGACTCATTAAAGGGACAAAAGATGATGATTAATATGGTGAGTCATTGTTTGACTTTGTGGTAGAAAAGTTGGACTTTTCTTTCTTTGATTTTTTTATCTTTCTTTTGGTGATATAAGAGGGAAAAAAATCTACCATATTACTTCAATCTTGGACGTCCAACATAGCCCACACTCTCTCTTATTGATTTTCCAAATCGCTAGCACGGGTTTCAATCCGAGAGCCGTTCGTGTACGGTACGAAGGAGGAGATCTAATTTGGTTTGTGCAGTCTTCATCTGTCTCTTGGAGAGACTTTAAGGTGAGATTTTAAAACCTTCTTCCTTATGCTTTGTGTTTTTGATTTCCACTACTTAAGCTCCTGGGACCGGATTCGAGGAAATCGACGTGTATTTCCACTTTTATCGGTCGATTTCCGGTGACGAATCCCAACACCGGTTGCCATTGCAGTCGTGCAAAGTGCCTTAGTAGTCAGGTAACGTTCCTGACGAGCCTGATCTTGGAACATCTTTTTCGACTGATCCATCATCTCATAAGCATGCTCCTATATGAATTACTTCTGAAGATCAGAAGCCATGGTGCCCAGCATAAGGCATGAGACATCTCGGTCATCCCTCAAGTGCCGGTCGTATTGCTGCACCATTACAGTGGTGATGCCTTGACCTGTGGGAAGGCCAGCTGGTAAAGGAGCATTCAGTACATACTCCTTGGATTGTTGTCTAAGAACTATTTGTAAGTTCCTAGCCCAATCCAAGAAGTTTTTCCTCGAAAGCTTCTCTTTTTCCAGGAGTGACCTAAGTGAGAATGAGTTGTTATTTGTTGCAGCCATTTAGTTTGCTAATGTGAAATGGGATTAATCTACATGGAAGAAACATTGCTTGAGTTAGAAATAAAAGACTTTTATAACCAATTCAATTTAATAATCTGATTTTAATTTGTTCATTGGTGATGTTAATTGGCTGACTTAACCAAGATCCACAACTCATCAATAACTAGCTGAACTACGGCTCGCTAAGCAACCATTGATTTGTTTGGTAGGACAACCTATCCAATCATTCCATGAATGACTCTTGGTTTGATGGGCTTATTGACACTTTACCCATATGTGCTTAGGGCCTGCTCTGAGCTAATGCTACCCATGCTGAGTTAAACCACCATTCACATGTTAACAATACCAAGTATCCTAATCCTCGACGGCCCACCAAATACTACAATGTACCCAGCTAGGGCATGGCGCACATCGCAGCATCAATAGGAGGAAGAGGTGTGAATGTGGGAAGCACTTTTAAACGACTCAATATTTTAATTCTCCGGATTAAAATTAAGTGTTGCGGCTTAGCATGCATAAACGCATGTTATAATTTGGTGATCCATACATCTATATTATATGATAAATGCAATAACATACTTAATTTAAAATTAATGAGATCCCGTGGGCCTTTAATTACAACCTAATGAAAAACTAGACAACCTATCTAATTCTCCATCAGGCCAAACTTGCAATTCTCCTTGGGTTCCCACCATGGGCTTGCTCCATTTGGGCCTTCCTCCATACTTGATGTAATTACAATAATTTTATTTAAAATAAAATCTATTCTAAAATTACATCAAAATAAAAGAAATGAAATGCATGCCATATTTCTCAAAATTAAATTACAACTGATAATAATTTACGGCCTATAGAACTTAATACTACATTTCAAACAAAGTACCTATCGTGCACATAAATACCAGTATGATGCATGATCATGGCATTCCAAACTATAAATTGTTAAGCCGAGTTACTTAGAGTGAAATCGCCAATTTCAACAAATGTGACTAAGGCCCATAAAGGCCCAATGGATAACATCCATTAAATGCAAAATTAACAATTTTGCTCCCACTGGAATTTGGGTTGTCACAAATTTGAAATTTAGCTCTCCCAATTCTAGTCGGTGTCACGGTTTATTGGGCCAATTTCACAAAGTCCATATTCAATTTATATGCAAAATAATTAAATTAAATATCCATGCCAACATAATAATCAATTTAAATACAAATTAATTCAAAATAAAACATTTTAATTTAATTTGCATTACGGGCCCGGCTAAAAATAAAATACCCACAAAATCTAAAACCGAACCCGAATCCCGTTGCCTGCTGTGGCAAGAAGCAGCGCTGGCCAGAATTGGAATCGCAAATTGCGATTCCAATTTTGGCCAAAACAATTATTATTAATTTTTTTTGAAACAAAAAAAAATACAGCAACAACAGAAATATTAGAGAAGCAATAAAAATCAACAGCAAAATATAAATTGTAGCGGAAAAAAAATGATAAAACCAATTGGGAAAAGTAATCAAAAACCCAAAAAGCCATTCTTTTAAGAACACTATGAATTCCAATCAATCTAATGGACAAAACTTAGGTTCTGATACCACTGTTGGGATTTATCACGGGAAAAATAATAGGGCGCAGTGGAATTTGGCCGATTAAAATTTCCTAGAATCCACCTATCGTGTTTGATTACCATTTATTGGAAATAAAACTAATTTGAATCAAGAGAGATTCACTCACCAAATCTGTTTCTTCTAGAGACTGCTGCAGAATCGATTCTTGTGACGGAAGCGATCTCCACAATCCAGTATACGACCAACTAACGAGCGAGAACCAGTGCAAACCGAAGAAGAAGCGGAAGAATGAAAATTTCAGCTGTGAAATTCGGTGAAGAAGTTGTGCAAAAGGGGCTGAAAATTACAGCTCAATAATTAGGGTTAGGGTTGATTTTTCCTACTTAAGTATGCCCTTATATAGATTCATTGTCTAATTGGGCTTTAATTAGGTTAATTAAACCCAAACCCACTAGGATTATAATTACATAAATAAACTTTAATTAAAAGGTTTATACTATATAATTTAATTCCATTTGGTTAAATTTAATTACCCCTAAATAAAATTAAATCACACTTAAGTAAATAAAATGCATGTATTTAATTTCCTTCTTGGAAAATATTTTAATTAATTGTCTACTTTATATAATTCAATTAATTGATTAATTAATTAATTAATTAATTAATTACATTATGTAAACTTCGTAATTAAATTAAATTAATCCAATATTAATTAATTACCTTGACACCGAATGTCAACTAATTAATTAACGCATTCCTTCCAATCTATACTACATATACAATTTCTATAAGTTCCAGCTCAGTTGACCATGTGCACAATCATATGGATATGTTTTTACATTGGCAGTAGGCCTCCCAAGGCCCACATACTCTAAGTGAATTCTAACAAACTGTTACAGCTCCCAATTAAGACAGCAGTACAATAGTCTGTTTTAGACACTTACCCAGTAGTAATCTCATAGCGTTCTTTGCTAAATGACATCGATATGAATAAACAAGAGGCACAGTGTCCGTCATCCTCTTCTACTGTTTATTATATTTCGTAATCTTGAGTGAACAGATTAATCAAATAAGCAACCAACTTATTTGGGTATAGCCATACACTTATCAGTCCCACTCATCAAGTGGCCAGTGATATCATCTCGGTGTTACCCGAGTGGCAATTCCATCACTTCATGATCAATATCACTATATTCACCTGTCCATCCAATCATACTCATATTTAGTATCCTTTTACAGACATGTTAGGCGTATGTAAAAGTGAACCAGATTCCATATTGATACTACAATGAAATCTGGTCTAAGGACAAAAGAGACCTACTCCAGAAAGACCTATGACGTGACAACCATATGGCTTTCTTATGCGGATCGATCACCTATGTCAACGACATGTATCTATATTCACGACTGACTCTGCAAGTACCATGGCTAGTTAAGAACTACCGTACAGTCATCGAATATACAAGTCTGTGATTCTATTCGTTCCCACGATTAGAATAGACTTGGGATATGTTTTATGATTATCAATCAATGGATATTCTATTCATATTATAGCACAAGATATAAATGAAATAGATTATTGCCTATTATTAATGTGACACAAATGATGTATACATATAAGAATTCTTAATGTATAATACAAAATACAAGAATCTAATGCCCTAAGAACTAGGGCACACCAACACTCATGCTACGAGTACTTTGCCGTCTCCATCGATTAGAAAAAATTAATTTTTAGTATGTCATGTGTATAAATAATGAAGTTTTTGTTTGGATTAATTTGATTGTATTTTTATTGAATTGAATTGAATTAATTCCAGGTTCATCGGTCACCCAGAAATTTTTTATTGTCGACCGAAATTTTTTATGGAAATTCCCCCCTGCATCTGCAAATTCCTGGCATCGCCACTGGGCACGAGTTACTATACTGTAATACCCTGAAAAATCAATAAGTATTAATATTTATAAGTGATGTTATATCGAGGCAATGTAAAGATAGAAACTTTTGGGGATGAAAATTATATGCACAGTAAGGATGATTATAAAAAAAAAATTAAAAGTTTGAGGTTTATATGATAGTGTATTTAGAAATGAAATTGTCACATCTGTGTCTTATATTTCTAGTATTAATAGCCCAAGTTTAATCAAACTACGTAGTTATTTTAGCATTAGAGTATAAGTTTTTACAGGGGTGTGATTAGTGGGATGATTTGGTGTGCTTTGGAGAAATTAAATTTTGTAGGGTGGAAAGCTAAATGAGAAAAATATTAGGAGGACCAAAAAGGGATACAGTTGCACTATAAATATAAGGATTTCAGGTGTAAATTTGGTGGAAGACATTTCTCATCTTCTTCTTCTTTTTCTTCTTCATTTTCTCCATCCTTTGTTCTTCATTCTTCCATTCTGCCTAGCTTTACTAATTTTCAATTTTCCAGAGTTTAAACCATCGGATCGCCGTCAAATTTTAACTAGAACTTCTAGACTCATATCTCTTCATTCTGAACAGTGGAGATTGGATTTGGAGCAGAAAGCCATTTCTTACCTGGGCAGATTTAGGGAGATTTCTTGATCCTTGGTTGTTTCTTTTCATTTTCTTGTTCAAATAAGTGATTATCAACTACCCTTTGTGATTTTGAGTATATTTATATATTTATATAAAGGTATTCATACCTTTGATATTTTCCAGATTTCATACTTAGGGTTCTTAGGTGAGATGTTGTTGGATTTGGGGATTTTATGAATTGGGTTCTTAGATGATAATTTAAAGTTATTTTTAAAGTGATTAAGTATATACATGTGTTTTTCCTTATATTTGCAGAATTATTTCTTTGATATACATGTATATATATTTATGTAAGATATGTTTTACAAAAATGAAGAATTCAAAGTGTCTTTGATTATGCTGAAAAAGGGTTGTTGAACCCGGAATGTGATTTTAAGCAATTTGGTTTATATGAAGTGGTTCTACATATCTTAATCTCAGAATTCAAGTATGACATAATTTATTTTTGCATACCACACTTCATATAAGAAAACTTAGTAAACTTTATATTCAGAGCTCATAACACTCTCATCAAGCTGGAATATAAATATTGATCATGTCCATCTTACAAATACAATTCACTCGATTCATAGGCAGAGCTTTAGTGAACACATTAGCTACTTATTCTATTTCTCTGGCATAGTTGTGGGAAATCAACCCTTCTTCTTGTTTCTCACAAATAAATAGAAATAACCTCTATTAGTTTTGTCCGCTCAGTAATTACTGGGTTACAAGTATTGTGAATAGCTGGTTAGTCATTGTATTGTAAGTTCATACATAGAATATGTTTAGTTTGATCTCTCTAAGTTAATGTTTTAGTCATATAATAAGTCATATATGCCATAGCTCAATCCCAAAGAAATATTTCAATTGTCTCAGGCCTTAAATTTGAAATGTTAAAGGTAAAGAAGTTTCTAGCCAACTAATACCAACATTATCATTGCAACTATCACAACGTACCAAACATACATTACTAATATGTACCTAGAGTCGGATACCTTAATTGATTGTAGATGCTTATTTTCAAGCCAAACTGTGTTATAGTTTATTACTTGCCAAACCAGGTATTAAGAGAACTACGTGGCTTTGATTCCCAAATTGGAATTTTTAGGATACGTAGGAAGCTTGATAATGAATAATTATCAAGTCCAAGCCCAATAAGTAGACTGAATTAGGAAGGAATCTATCAGTTAATTATATGTATTGCAATTTTAATTTAGCATTTGCATTTACGACATATTTTCAAAGTGTAATTCTACTACGTGATTATTATAATTGTTTTAAGAAGAGTATTGCTTATATTTATAATTATAATTATATATATTCCAATTGTGGTTTACATACGTGTTATGGACATGCTTCCTCGTGAGCGGCATCAGGACCGTGTGCGCATAGGTATTATCAGGTTTATGGAATATAAGTATGATGTTAATGATGTGGATTATGGATAAGCTCGGTTGAGTTATTCTCAGGCTATTATAAGTATGATGTTGATGATGTGGATTATGGATGAGCTCGGTTGAGTTATTCTTGGCCTATATGATATTATTGAATTGGAATTAAGTGAGGCTGGGTATGGGTTCGGTTGAGTTATTCTCAGTCCTCCAGCCGACTGGGTGCAGGTTCGGTTCTTGGTCCCCCAGTCATTGGATTTAAGAGAGCCTGATGGCTATATAGATTATGACATGTTGGGTATCGAGGTTTAGGGTCCATAACATATGGAAACCACCTGTTGATATATTGACAGAATGATTTATTATTTGTTCTATAGCATTTAGGTGTATGAATACATATATATAGTATATATAGATATGTATAGTATTGTGTGACCGGATGAGTGCTAAATTACTCATGCATTACATATAATTAGCACACTGAGGAAGGTCTAACTTCCTAATTTTTTTTTCAGGTGACTGGTAGTGAGTTATTGACAAACATAATGAATTTCATTGATGTGTGATTGTGCATTTAATATTGATTATGGTTTTAAGGCTTACTACGGGTTCCGATAGCATTAAGCTTACCCGTTCCCTAGTGCCGATCACGATCCGAGGGATGGGTCTTGACATACACCTATTGTGAGGATGGGTTTTCCCAACCTCTGTGATGAAAATCCTATGTTACCTCTTAAGACAGATGAATATGAGTCGGATTTGCAAAGGATCGGAATATTGCCTGGAATGTCTCAAACGCTCCGAAAACCAAACAGTCCTCGATCCGAAACCCCAAGAAAGGTCCTTCGAGTGATTAGAGGACTTAGATATGAGGGTAGAATTTAGGAAAAACCTTGTTAGCTTTGGTTAGAGCCATACGGCTGTAGTTCCATAACTACAACCGCGCTGCTGTAAAACCAGAGTTGCACGGCTATAACCTTACAGCTACGCGGCTCTAACAGGTGGCCAGATTACTTCCTAAATAACCAACATCAATATTTGACAGTAGCTAGGATTCCTAAATTAGGGGGAATTTAAGCCGGGATTCTCTAGGTTTTAGGGAGAAAGAGAAAACAAAAACACAAAACATAGAACAAACAGAGAGAATAGATAACAGAGGGGAGAAATCAATCCTAGAGGGAGTTCTAAAGGAAAAATTAAGAGAAAAAGAGAAAAGAGAGAAAAGTGATAAGAAACCAAAGGAAAACACAAGACACAGAGAGAATAGAGACTAGAAAAACATAGGGTGAGGGTTTCCAGTCACACTTTCACTTGTTCGGGTCATCTTTTGGTTCATTCAGATGGATTCGAGACGTGTATTCCAGGATTTTGGGATGTTTGTGAGGTTCTAAGTGGATTTTGGAATCCAAATCCAATTCCTGTTGTCAAACACACTGGAACATCAAAAGGGTAAGCTCTGAGAGTTCTTAAACTCGTATTTGATTGATTTTGCTGTGTGTTTTCTCTATTTTATAAAATTTCCAGAAACTATCTATTTGATTACAGCTGTGCAGCTCTAATTAGAGCTTAGCGGCTGTAATCCCTTAGAATAGAGCTGAGCGGCTGTAACACTATAGCTGCGCGGCTGTAAACCCGAAGTGCCCTAAATCGACCGAATATAGTTAGTTTCCCATTTTAATCATTCTATTATGAGCTATTTTGGTCCAATCACATCCATTAAATTCAAAATTATGGTTTTCAAATTTCCTAGAACGTTGATGTGAGATTTAGGTTTTGTTGATTTTGGTTTTTAGAATCTAGGGTTGTTCGATCCAAATTGGATCCACTGTCTAGCTTTAGCAGACCCCTAGATTCCACAAAATTCGTAGAAATCATTGAAACAAGTTGAAATAGTATTTACAAAAGCAAAGAAAACCAATTTCGGGTTCTAGACACTACAGCTGTATGGCTGTAATGGCTATAGCCGCACGGCTATAGTTCCCATATGAAGGCAGAATCTCGGGATGACTCCCACGGATGTCGTCGCATGATGCTGTCTTCGAAATCAAACTATTTTTGATGTGTTTACTGCTTTGGGCCTTAGATGGATGTTTGGAATTAGGAAACCCTTACGAATGGAACCCCGAGTTCCGGGATAACGGACGCACTAAAAGAGTGATTTTCATGAAATTGAGCCAAACCGTTTTCAAAATTGTTTTCAAGTATAAAAACCTACAGGGTGTTTTTAAAACGGCTTTCCAGGTCTAATTGAGTAAGTTGCCCGGACTTCTCGGTTATCCCCTAAATGTATGCTCCCATTTCCTGAGATTCCCCATTCTGTCCTGTTATGAGTCCTAATTGTGTTTGTGATATAATTGTGCTAACTGTCTGTTTTGCAGCTTTTATTTCTTTCTTTTTTTTTATTTTGGATGTACTTAATAGATCAACTCATGTATCCTAGGCAATTATACCTTTTTTAGATATTCATGTATAGTAGGCGATTGTATTGGTGAGGATGAGAGTTTTTATCTTTTTGGGTTGTAATAAGTGGCCTCCATCTTTCTGTTTAGTTTGGATGTATGGTTTACTTTTCTGCACTTTAATTTTATGCTATTTATTTCTATCATCTGAATGAGCATGGGTTAATCAATAACAAAAGATAAAAATGGGTAGAGAATAAAAGTGAGTATAAAATTGTAATATGAACTTATAAATGAAAGCAAGCTTGAGGTTGAATAGGTAAGTTGCCCGAACCCTAAATCTCTGGATTAGGTACAGTAGTCTACGCTTGGTAGGGAGCTGTACCAGAATTTCCAGGATGAGCTGATCCGGGTGGCGACTCTGTCATTGATCCCGAAATTTAGGTTTTGAGATCTTTAAGTAATAAAACGGGATTTCTAAAATGTAAAAACCGTTTTTTCCCAAAAATTAACTTTCAAAGAAAAGGTTTTCTATAAAAGGATGTCCAAACAAATCAATGATTTTCTTAAGCAAGATCATCAAACCCGTTTTCAATTCAAACAACCACAAAACAATATTAAGCTCTCTTTTTCCCTAGTTCGTTTCGCCGCATTCCGCTCTAAAAAGGTCGTCTGCTTATAATGGTGACTCTGCTGGGGATGAAAGGTTTCTTAATAAGTTTTTTTTACAAAAACTTAAGGAACTTAGGCAACTACTGAAATATAAACTCGCTTGCAGTCATTCACTAGTTCGTAGTACCATATTTTACTTATAATTGCATAGCATGACATTTTCTTCTTCTCAACCCCTTAAACTCACTAATCAGCCTAGTTTGCTTTAGAAGATGACCTACCTCTTCTGCCAGGAATAGAGGCACCCGAAGGGGTAAACCATTCATAGCATCTCATGAACCTCTCATGTCCTATATGGAGGATTGTATATTCACTATGGGGACCTGTACGACCCTTGAATTGACTTTGGTCCACATGTAATGACCTAGTTGTTGGTGTGCTCTAGTTCTTAGGGCATTGGATTCTTGTATTTTGTATTATACATTAAGAGTCATGTATGAATACATTATTTGTGTCACATTAATAAAGGCAATTAATCTATTTCATTTATATCTTGTGCTATAATATGAGTAGAGTATCCATTGATTGATTGTCATAAAACCCATCCCAGGTCTGTTCTAATCATGGGAACAAATAGAACCACAGACTTGTATATTCGATGATTGTATGGTAGTTATTAACTAGCCATAGTACTTATATAGTATGTCATGAATATAGGTACATGTCGTTGAAATGGGACTGGATCGATCCGCACAAGAAAGCCATATGGTTGTCGCGTCATAGGTCTTTCTTGAGTAGGTCTCTTTTATCCTTAGACCAGATTTCATTATAGTATCAATATGGAATCCAGTTCACTTTGACATACGCCTAACAGGTCTGTAAAAGGATGCTAAATATGGGTATGATTGGGTGGACAGGTGAACATATTGATATTGATGATGAAGTGATGGAATTGCCACTCAGGTAACACCGAAATGATATCACTGGCCACTTGATAAGTGGGATTGATAAGTGTATGGCCATACCCAAATAAGTTGGTTGCTTATTTGATTAATCAGTCAACTCAAGATTAAGAAATATAATAAACAACAGAAGAGGATGACGGACACCATGCCTCTTGTTTATTCATATCGATATCGTTAGGCAAAGGATACTATGAGATTACTACCGAGTGAGTGTCTTCTAATGACTACTGCATCTCTGTCTTAATTAGGGGTTGTAATGGTTTGCTAGAACCCACTTACAGTCTGTAGGCCTTGGGCCTACTGCCAACATAAAGACAGACCCATAGGATCGTGCACATAGATCAACTAAGCCGGAACGTATAGATATTGTGCATGTGATGTACATTGGAAGGAATGAGTTAGTTAATTAGTTGACATTCGGTGTCGAGGTAATTGATTAACATTGGGTTGGTTTAATTTAATTAATAAGTTTACATAATGTAATTAATTAATTTATCAATTAATTGAATTACATGAAGTAAACAATTAATTAAATTATTTTCTTAAGTGCCATTTTATTTTAATTAGGGGTAATTAAATCAAGTCATATGGAATTAATTATATATTATAAATCTTATGGAATAAGGATTTAAATATGTAATTAAAATCCTAATGGGCTTGGGTTTACTTAACCTAATTGGAGTCCATATTGCATAAGGACTATAAAAGGCATATTTATGGGAAAAAAATACTCTCTTAACCCTAGGCACAAAGGAAATTCGGCCAGCAGCAATATCAGCCCCAATAGGTGAATTCTTTGGTGCAATTTCTTCCGTTCTTCGAATAGCATCGGTTCCCGTTTGATAGTTGATCGTGCACCGGACTGTGGAGATCAATTTTAAGAAAGAATTCTGCAGCAGTATCTAGAAGAGACATAATCTGGTGAGTTCAATCTCTTGATTCAAATTTTTTTTAATCAATGGTAATTGGACACGATAGGTGGATTTTAGGAAATTTTAAACGGTGTATTTTTCGCTGCACCATGTTATTTTTCCGATGACGAATCTCAACACTAGTAATTCCCCTTACGATTACCAAAGCATAAATATGAAATTACACGCTGAGAGTACGCCTTTGGTATCCCCAATTGGTACCAAAGAGGCCAAACACCTAGGAAGAATGGGTGCCAATTGAAAGGAGGAATAAGGTTGGAAGGATGAGCATATTGTTGTGTGTGTTAACGTTTGCTCTGTGATGGTTTTATTTGACCTTTTCATGAAACATCAAGCACGCATAATCATTGATGTGCCATTCTAACCACATCTTCATGCAGCCATTTTCAAAACATGAACATATGTGTGACATTGATGCTAACCACAGCTTCGTGTAGCCACAATGTTTTATTTGCATGCCATATACATTTACATCTTGTGTGTTGACATTTCCATGAAGCATACACAACATCATCCCATATGTCATGCATCCTAACCATGTCTTCGTGCAGCCACTTGCATTTCATGTGACATGAACATTCATATCATCTCATCTCATCCCATTTAATGTAAGACATTCTGAGAATGCACATCACGGTCATTTCATTTCATATCATATCGGGTATCCCAAAACTATCTCTGTTCTGCCCATGCATTGGATTGCACTTGGCCATTTCATTAGACCATTTCATTCACTAGAGGACCACAATGGTCTTAGGTCTATATTCATGTGGCGGGTCACACGACAACATTACATGACATAATGCCCATTTATCATTGGTGTCACGATGATGCCGGAGTCTTGCTTGTGTGTCGTGATCCACATCAGATTGTTTTATGACATTGTCGAATCATTTGAGGTATTCCACGAGTGCCAGATTACTACATGTATTAGGGCATTTCATGATATTACTAAATCATACAAGGTGTTCCACGAATGTCGAACCCCTATCCGTGTCTCTATTCACACGTGACTTGTTTGTGACATCATTTCATCTCTGATGCCTTAAAAGCGTCAAAAATCTGTCCATGGGACAGCCCCCATGTGACCATTTCATATCACTTAATTGACCTAAAAAGTGTCGAAACTCTATCCGTGTGTTGGTACGCACGCGACCATTTCATGACATTCACTAGGTGCCTTAAAAGCGTCGAAACTCTGTCCATTTGATGGCTTACATGCGACCTTTTTGCATTGTTTTTCACATGGCATTGGGTATTCTTAGAATGTCCAAAGTTAAAAAAAAGAATGAAAACATGGAAAAAGATCATCCTCATTGCCATTTTCATCCATCTCGCATCATTCGACTATGATCATTTCACGACCATACCATACATGTGTTGGGGAATTAATCGCACAAAACAAACATAAAACGCAGCGGATAAAAGATTAATCCCCACCAAGGACCCATGTACATCGCATTGAATCGGAAGGAGGGTTAAAGAATTACCTTAATTCTTTGAAGATTGAATCAAGCAGGAACCAAAATAGCTTCCCTCTACGGTTGATCCACACGGAGCAATACGTCCACCGCGTGCTAGCGCCAGATTTGAAGAACAATTCTTCGAACGAGAGAAGAGAGAGCAGAAAATCAGATTTTCCCTTTTCTTTTTGGAGGAGAGTTTCGGCTGGTTCACTTGGCTTGTGGTGGCTGGCCGAAATCTGCTTCTTAACTTATGGAGCAATTAGGTTTTCAGGTTTTTATTTCCTTAAATATAAACCCTATTTAGTTAATTATAATTATAACCTAATACACCTATTAGTTATAATTATATATTAACCCACACAATTTAATATTAATTCTCAATTAATATTAAATCAATTCAATTCTCCATGATACATATATGTATATATAATATTATAATTAATTATATCTCCATATAATTTAATTATAATATGTAGCATACTTTATGCAATATTAATTACATTAATATTTATATATACATACATAAATATATATCACTATATATATTTATTCTCTTTCTCATTCATAAATTATTATCCAATAATAATTTATACCCGATAAGATGAACTTCATTTTGCTCTTGTGTGTGACCCCATAGGATCATATTAATTGGCAATAAGGAAATTACCATAATGTCCTTATAGGTCACAAGCGGACTCTAGCAAGCCATTACGACTACCCAATTAATATGATTGGAATGATCCAATACCTATTTATAGAATGTCATATTCCCTTTTGTCTCTTTGATATCAAGATTAATTATAAGACATGGTACACTTGTCAATCTTATATAATTAATCATATGCTTTCTCGATCTCAAAGTAAACTGTTCAGACAAATCAATTGATACTCTTATCAATTATTTGAGCACGGCCATGCATTTAACAGTCTTACTTATCGAGGGGCCCAGTGATATCGCTCTCTTGTTAGAGAGGGACAAAATCCCATATCTGTCACTCACATCCCTAAGCATGAGTCATATTGTACCCAACCACAGCCTTTATAACTACTCTGTTACAAGCAGCGTTTGACTGCGTCAAAGCACAACATGAATTCATCCCGGAATCCATGGTGACCTCAGGTCAAAGGAATCAGCTGATGACACTACTATAATCAAGATCAGTTGTGACACGTGACCATGAACTTGATCTCATAGTGGGTCTCCAGCAACATGTTCTCTAACATATTGCCCGTGAGTATAATCTGTATCTGTATACACTATATTCATCTTATGAATATCCATTATCACTCACACTAGTCTTAGTTTGTTATTATTCCCATAATAACAATCGACTAGGGAAATTTAGAATTACACAATTAATTCATGGATACGTTATCATAAATACTAACATACAAATATATATGATAAAATAAGTCTTTATTAATGACTTAAGAAGATTGTTTACATAATCCAACATTGGCTTAGGGCACAATCTCTAACAATCTCCCACTTGCCCTAAGTCCAATCTCAAATGTATCTAATACCCATGGACCTAGCATGACCATCATGTACAGCTTGTGAAAGAGCTTTTGTTAGTGGATCAGCAACATTGTCTTCAGACGCAACTTTGCATATCTTCACATCTCCTCTTGAGATGACTTCTCTTATGTAGTGAAAACGCCGAAGTATATGTTTGGATTTCTGTGACACACTAGGTTCCTTAGCAAGTGATATTGCCCCATTGTTGTCACACAAGAGGCTCACAGGATTCACTATGCTAGGAACGACACCAAGTTCTTCGATGAACTTCTTGATCCAAACAGCCTCTTGGGCTGCATCTGATGCAGCAATATACTCGGCTTCTGTTGTAGATGCAGCTATCGTGCTTTGCTTAGAACTCTTCCAACTTATCGCACCTCCATTCAGAATGAACACATACCCAGACTGTGACTGCATCTGATCTTGATCAGTTTGGAAACTTGCATCCATGTAACCATTTACAACAAGATCTTCGTCCGAGCCTCCATATATCAAGAATGTATCTTTAGTTCTTCTCAAGTACTTAAGAATACTCTTGACAGCAGTCCAGTGACTATCACCTGGATCAGACTGATATCTACTTGTCATGCTCAAAGCAAAAGAGACATCTGGCCGAGTACATACCATGGCATACATGATAGATCCTATAGCTGACGCATAAGGAATCTTATCCATGCGTTGACGTTCTTCAACTGTCACAGGACATTGCTTACGACTAAGCTTTATCCCTTGCCCAATAGGAACATTTCCTTTCTTTGATTGATCCATACTGAACCTTTTCAGTATTTTGTCAATGTATGTACTCTGGCTCAAGCCTATCAATCTCTTAGATCTATCTCTATAGATCTTTATTCCAAGAATGTAGGCTGCCTCACCCAAGTCTTTCATAGAAAAACACTTTCCTAGCCAAGATTTTACTTCTTGCAAGGTAGGAATGTGATTTCCTATTAACAATATGTCATCGACATATAGAACTAGGAAAACTATATTACTCCCACTGAACTTCTTGTACACACAAGGCTCATCTTCGTTTTTGATGAAGCCAAACTTTTTGACTGATTCATCAAAACAATGATTCCAACTTCTTGATGCTTGCTTCAAACCATAAATGGCCTTTTGAAGCTTGCATACTTTATCAGGATTCTTTGGATCGACAAAACCTTCAGGCTGTGTCATGTACACATCCTCAACAAGGTTTCCATTTAGGAAAGCTGTGTTGACATCCATTTGCCATATTTCATAGTCATAATATGCTGCTATGGCAACAAGAATTCTGATGGACTTGATCATAGCTACTGGCGAAAAGGTTTCGTCATAGTCTATACCATGAACTTGTCGGTAACCCTTTGCCACTAACCTTGCTTTATAAGTCTGAATATTCCCATCCATGTCCGTTTTCAACTTGAAAACCCATTTGTGCCCTATTGCTTTAGCACCCTTTGGGAGATCAACCAAAGTCCATACTTTGTTGTCGTCCATGGATTGAATTTCTGACTTCATAGCATCAAGCCATTTTTCAGATTCTGAATTAGAGACAGCTTCCATGTACGTGGAAGGTTCATTCTCTTCTAACAGAATCAGATCATTTTCATTCGTGACGAGAAATCCATATCTCTCGGGCTCATGACGAACTCTACTTGATCTACGTTGGACTTGTGTTACTGGTTCTGACTCAACAACTTCTTGTGAATCAGGTTGTTCCATTTGAAACTCACTTTCAACTTGGTTATCCATATTTTCTTGTAGGTGTACTTTACTCCCACTGATTCCTTTGGAAATAAACTCTTTTTCCAGGAATGTACCACCCTTAGCAACAAACACTTTGTTTTCACTAGGATTGTAAAAGAAATAACCTTTAGTTTCTTTTGGATAACCAACAAAATTGTATTTCACAGATTTTGGTGATAACTTGTCTGAAATCAAATATTTCACATAGGCTTCGCATCCCCAAATCTTGAGAAAAGACAAATTTGGTTTCTTACCAATCCATATCTCATATGGTGTCTTTTCAACTGCTTTTGATGGAACTCGGTTCAGTGTGAATGCCGCTGTTTCAAGTGCATATCCCCAAAAGGATAGAGGAAGATTTGTTTGACTCATCATCGACCGAACCATATCCAATAAAGTACGGTTCATCCTCTCAGACACACCATTCCACTGTGGTGTACCAGGAGGAGTTAGTTGTGAGACAATCCCACACTTTCTAAGATGATCGTCAAAGTCTTGGCTCAAATATTCACCACCTCGATCAGATCTAAGTGCTTTAATTGTCTTGCCAAGTTGGTTTTGTACTTCATTTTGGAAGGCTTTGAACATTTCAAAGGATTCCGACTTATGCTTCATTAGATATAGATAACCATATCTACTGAAATCATCAGTGAACGTAATGAAGTATTGAAAACCACCTCTAGCAGTTGTGCTCATAGGCCCACATACATCTGTATGTATGAGTTCTAATAAGTCACTAGCCCTTTCACTGTGACCAGTAAAGGGACTCTTGGTCATCTTACCCATTAAACAAGACTCGCAAGTGTCATATGTTTCAAAAACATCTAGACCCAAAATTCCATCTTTATGGAGTTTTGAAATGCGTTTCTCATTAATGTGTCCTAGACGACAGTGCCAGAGATAAGTAGGATTCACAATATTTGTTCTTATCCTTTTGGTATTTATGTTATATACATGCTCATCATAACCTTCACTAAGGTTCAACAAATAAAGACCATCATGTAAATCCGCATTTGCATAAAACAAGTCTTTATTGAAAAGCAATAAGTGATTATTCTCAATAACACATTTAAATCCTTCCTTGTCCAAACATGAAATAGAAATGATGTTCCTAGACAAATTAGGAACAAAATAACAATTATTCAAAAGGAGAACAAGTCCACTTGGCAACTTGAGCTCGTAGCGACCGACTTCATAAGCAGCAACTCTAGCTCCATTCGCCACATGGAATTCTACCTCGCCCTTCTTGAGCTTTCTACTTCCTCTAAGCCCCTGCACATTCATACAAATGTGAGAACCACAACCGGTATCTAATACCCACGAAGTAGAAACAGAAGTAGAATGAAGTATTTCAATAACATGAATACCTTGATTAGCGGTCTCACCGCCTCTCTTCTTCCTCAAGTCCTCCAAATAAAGCTTGCAATTTCTGCGCCAATGACCAGGCTGATTGCAGAAATGGCATGCGCCTTCCTTTGGAGGCTTTGCCTTGGTAACAGCTTTGGGCTTCTTTGCATCCTTCCCAAACTCTTTGGGTTTGTTTGCTTTACCCCTCTTCTTCTGGATCCTACCCTTTTGCACCATATGGATCCCTTTGGAGCTTGGCTTCTCTTTTATAGTTACTTCAGCGTTTTTCAACATCCCATGCAGTTCGCTGACCGTTTTGTCCATATCATTCATGTGATAATTCATGACAAAATGGGAGTAACTCTCGGGAAGAGAATTAAGGATCAAATCCGTTGCCAACTCAGGTCTGAGTGGCGAACCAAGCCTCTCCAACTGATCAATGTACCCTTTCATCTTCAGAACATGGGCACTAACCGAACTCCCTTCGGTCATCTTGCACCCAACCAAAGATCTCAAGGTCTCATACCTTTCCCTTCTCGCTTGCTTTTGGAACATTTCCTTAAGCTCTTGAGACATCTCATATGCCTCAAATGTTTCCAGATCCTTCTGAAGTTCCGGAATCATTGATGCGAGCATCAGGCACTGTACATCAATCTGATCATTTTGATGCTTGTGGAAAGCATCCCTTTCAGCTCTTGAAGCTGTGGTGGGTGGAGGGTTAGCGGGCAAAGGCCCATCCAGAACATATAGCTTTCGCTCTTGCTTGAGAACAATTCTCAAGTTGCGATACCAGTCTAGGTAATTTGTTCCATTCAGTTTATCCTTCTCAAGGATAGATCGAATAGAACCGGGATTGCTTGTGTTGGCCATTTATCTACTACAGAAAATATATATGCAAAGTTAATTACATAAGAGAATATAGCTCCCACTAAAATTATAAAACCCTTTAAAATATTTAAGTGGGTAAAAGACCCAAAATCCATACTTAACCATAGCACTGCTTTGGCATGTCCCTATGATTAAATATAATTTCGGTAGACATCACCATGTCAATTACATCATTATGTAACTCTTTTAATTTATGAGATGCATGATATCATATATCATATTTAATTTGTATGTTACTCATCTCATCCTTGCCTCGGGCTCAAACACCTTTTTGATTAACCCTTTAGTTAAACCAATTACAACACAATGAGAATCACCTTTTCTCATATTATTGCTTCGCTAAGGTCACAACATGCGTACCCGCCCTGGCGGTATACCATGATGCGAACATAGTACTTGACAAGTGTTATACGTAATTGGGTGGCAAAAATATAAACTTCATAAGTTTATTTAGGGTTTATAAATCCCGTGATTAGAATTTTATCATATACAAAACATGGCATTAATATTAAACTTTCCAAGTTAACATTAATCCTAGCATGGCATCCAATGTCATACATTCATCTAGCATGCATATTTCATACTAGGCATGGCATCACATGGCATCAAAATATAAAACATGCAATAGACTCGAAAAACCGTGTTATGGTATGGTTTTATCTACATTGATTTTCATAGGCCAATATGAAAATCAACAGGTCATTTCCTAGGTGGTTGCAACCATCGCATGGTCACAGCACAGCCGCACCCCTTGGATCCGTCTTCACGTCTTTGTTCCTTGGCATCATCTCATGGATTTACATATTTAACAAAATTGTATCCTATACAATTTTCTAGTAAAATAAGATTTACAAACAATAAATTGCATCCTATACAATTTATCTAGAAAATAAGATTACATAAATACAAACGACTCGCAGGCCGTATTTATAAAACTTTACATCCACCAAAACCAAAGGAAAACAAAAACATCCACAGGGTCCAAAACCATACCACAACACCATGCATAAAATTATCACAATAATTTTACATCTACAAGATTTAGGGTTCAAAAACTAAACACAATCTTATTGTATTTAAAAGAAATTGATTTGAGAAGAAAAGGTATAGAAGACAATTTCTACATTGCAGCACTAAGGGAACACGGCGTGCAAAACCGGTTTGCACGGCGTGCAACACTTGCACGCGGCCGTGTTCCTCGCTGTTACTCAGCGCACATGAGAAATTTCCGGTTGCACGCCGTGCAAAACCAGTACATGGCGTGCAACACACATATGCACGGCGTGCAACACTTGCACGCCGGCGAGTTATGCACTGATTCTCAGCTTACGAAAACGATTTCCGACTACACGCCGTGCAAAACCAGTACACGGCGTGCAACACACGTTTGCACGGCGTGCAGTGCCTGCACGCCGGCGTGTTCTGCACTGAAAAACAATTCTGCGTCAATTTGTTCAAAACAACAATTCCCAAATCAATTCCAAACGTTATTCACAATAACAAAGAACCCTAAATCAAAAACATATAACCCTAACATGCAATTTTGATCTAATCAAAATAACAAATCCAATTCAATCAATGCACAAGTGGCTCTGATACCACTGTTGGGGAATTAATCGCACAAAACAAACATAAAACGCAGCGGATAAAAGATTAATCCCCACCAAGGACCCATGTACATCGCATTGAATCGGAAGGAGGGTTAAAGAATTACCTTAATTCTTTGAAGATTGAATCAAGCAGGAACCAAAATAGCTTCCCTCTACGGTTGATCCACACGGAGCAATACGTCCACCGCGTGCTAGCGCCAGATTTGAAGAACAATTCTTCGAATGAGAGAAGAGAGAGCAGAAAATCAGATTTTCCCTTTTCTTTTTGGAGGAGAGTTTCGGCTGGTTCACTTGGCTTGTGGTGGCTGGCCGAAATCTGCTTCTTAACTTATGGAGCAATTAGGTTTTCAGGTTTTTATTTCCTTAAATATAAACCCTATTTAGTTAATTATAATTATAACCTAATACACCTATTAGTTATAATTATATATTAACCCACACAATTTAATATTAATTCTCAATTAATATTAAATCAATTCAATTCTCCATGATACATATATGTATATATAATATTATAATTAATTATATCTCCATATAATTTAATTATAATATGTAGCATACTTTATGCAATATTAATTACATTAATATTTATATATACATACATAAATATATATCACTATATATATTTATTCTCTTTCTCATTCATAAATTATTATCCAATAATAATTTATACCCGATAAGATGAACTTCATTTTGCTCTTGTGTGTGACCCCATAGGATCATATTAATTGGCAATAAGAAAATTACCATAATGTCCTTATAGGTCACAAGCGGACTCTAGCAAGCCATTACGACTACCCAATTAATATGATTGGAATGATCCAATACCTATTTATAGAATGTCATATTCCCTTTTGTCTCTTTGATATCAAGATTAATTATAAGACATGGTACACTTGTCAATCTTATATAATTAATCATATGCTTTCTCGATCTCAAAGTAAACTGTTCAGACAAATCAATTGATACTCTTATCAATTATTTGAGCACGGCCATGCATTTAACAGTCTTACTTATCGAGGGGCCCAGTGATATCGCTCTCTTGTTAGAGAGGGACAAAATCCCATATCTGTCACTCACATCCCTAAGCATGAGTCATATTGTACCCAACCACAGCCTTTATAACTACTCTGTTACAAGCAGCGTTTGACTGCGTCAAAGCACAACATGAATTCATCCCGGAATCCATGGTGACCTCAGGTCAAAGGAATCAGCTGATGACACTACTATAATCAAGATCAGTTGTGACACGTGACCATGAACTTGATCTCATAGTGGGTCTCCAGCAACATGTTCTCTAACATATTGCCCGTGAGTATAATCTGTATCTGTATACACTATATTCATCTTATGAATATCCATTATCACTCACACTAGTCTTAGTTTGTTATTATTCCCATAATAACAATCGACTAGGGAAATTTAGAATTACACAATTAATTCATGGATACATTATCATAAATACTAACATACAAATATATATGATAAAATAAGTCTTTATTAATGACTTAAGAAGATTGTTTACATAATCCAACATTGGCTTAGGGCACAATCTCTAACAACATGTCACTTAGTGCGTCGTGTCTAGAATGCTGAATGTGTAGTTTGGAATCAACCTTTGAAATGGTTAGTGTGCATTGAATCAGAGTCTAACTAATCAGTTCAACCAGTTCAACCAGAATCAGTCACTGTGGAATAGACGAGGGACAGTTCGAGGTCTGAATCAGAGTAGGAATTTGGGGATCAGTTACCTTCTTTGCCAGTTGACAGTCAGTTTGTGTTGGAGGAAATGAACGGAACAGACATGGCCCAAGACAGACCTATAGAAGTGCACACTTTTGATATGAATGCTTTCATAGATGCCCTATTGAACTCGAACCAATTCAAGGCTACTCTAAGAGAACAGATGCAAGCTGTAATGACCACCAATGCAGGTCAGACCGTTCAAACAATCTTGAGTTGTTAGAAATGGAGGAAATATTGTCCAAGCAACAAATGGAGCCAGAGGAAACATTCCCGGTAGTAGTAGAGTGGTCATTCCTCATCGGGAAATTGATCGCCAATCTGAAAAAGACTAAGCTTTTGTGAGGGCGAGGGAGGCCTCAATTGAAATAGCTGCTGAAAAGCATTTCAAGGAGAAATTCTCTGACTTGGAAGCTTTGCTGCCTAAATTGAAGGAGATGGTGCATTATAATACCATCAAATGTATAAACCCAGCTAGTTTGATGGTAGCAGGAGGAGAGTCGCTCTCGGTTGGTTTCCAGATGTCTTATTTGCCTCCATACACTGGCAAAAGGTCCACTAGAGGCTCACTTAGATAGTTACGTGAGGATTATGTCCAGTCTGGGAATTGGGAACCTATTCTCGAATACTCTAAGGGATGCTGTGCTAAGTGGTATTTAAAAATGCCAATTCATACCTATTCAACATGGGAAGATTTGTCGGAAGCATTTATGAAGCAGTATGCTTATAACACCCAACTGGAGACCACTCTGGAGGATCTAGAAAGGATTCGCCAAAAACCTAACGAGTCTTTCTCGGTATACTATAAAAGATGGATGGATGTTCAAGTGCTAGTAGACGGGGCTACAAAGTTGGAATCCCTTCTTGTGAAGCTAGTTGATGGCAGCTTGCCCTTTTATAAAGAAAAGATGAAGCTTAAAAGATTCCACTCTTTTAATGATGTCGTCAAGTTTGCCAAACATATCGAGAGGTACGAGGAGGAAGATCAAAGAAGCAAACAGAGCTCGGGTACTTATCGAAGCAGTTGGGGATATTCATAAGGTTATAAGAGCGGTAGTTCCACAACTACACTAGTTGGGTCTAGTTCAAAATTGGCCCAAACTATAGTACTAGATTGGGTGATAGAGGCAGATGTGGATGCGATGGCCTAAGGTAGTCAATCAGTAACTCCTCAAAGGCCTACTAACCCATGGGCAGAGCCTTTGCATCACATTTTTCCCAAGTGTAGGAAAGCTAGTTTACTTCAAAGTTTAAAGCCATATGTTCCTCCGTCCGAGTTAGAAAAAGACAACTTCTATGCTTACCATGTGACGGTAGGTCATCGCACTAATAATTGCCCTAGTTTGATAAGAGCCATTCAACGGCTAATTACTAATCGGAAAATTGTAGAACCTCTTTTGAAGCCTAGTGTCCAGAAGAACCCCTTGTCTATCTTTGGGGTCAGGTTAACATGGTACAATCAGGAATGCAAGCCAATTATGTGTTCGCTCAGATTTTCAAGGCTAATTCGAGTGTGCAAGTGGTTATAGTTGAAGAAGATGAGGAATCAGAAGAGGCAGAAGCACAAACAACTGTAGTGAAGAATGGGCAGGGACCAATTGATCTAGCCAAAATTGAATTGGATGATGATTATGAAGATTTTGAGTTTAAAGAACCGAAGCCAGTTTACCCTATCGAGATAAGAAAAGGAATGACGATCACAAAGGACGGTCCTGTTAAGCACATTACCAGAAGTGGTAGGGTTTATCAACCTCCTAATGTGGTGCCTCAAGCACCACCGAGAAGAAGTAACCCACCTATGGGTGCTGACACTATTGACCATATGCCAAGAAATAGAGAAGATGATGTTGTGGTTGAGCGGTTGAAGAAAACGTCGGCTCGAGCTAGTATTTGGCATCTCCTTATGGAATCTAAGAAGCATCGTGAGGTAGTAGCGAAACAGCTCATGGAAATGGATGCCACTCCTACTATGTCTCCTGATGAAGAGTGTGCCATGA
This sequence comes from Euphorbia tirucalli, assembly GCA_039660915.1. Taxonomy (NCBI): domain Eukaryota; kingdom Viridiplantae; phylum Streptophyta; class Magnoliopsida; order Malpighiales; family Euphorbiaceae; genus Euphorbia; species Euphorbia tirucalli. Next base: position 22,230,550 of record CM077636.1, on the reverse strand, counting down.
TAAGGGGAGTTGACCTGAAAGCTAACCAGGCCCCAGAATCAACTTTGGAGTGTCTAACTTGCCGCCGGAGGGCGTGAATCACAATCGGGCTCTGTACTTAAAGGTTGAAATCATGGACAAGGTGATGCCTTATGTAATGGTCGATGATGGCTTAGCCTTAAACATCTGCCCTTCTAAAATTTTGCCATACCTGGGCATTAGCACAAAAGCATGCTGTCGGTCTAGTACAGTGATTAGAGCTTATGATGACAATAAGAGGTCTATAATCGGCACATTCGAAGCTAAAGTGAGTGTCGGAGAGATCAAGTCCAAAGTGCTATTCATAGTTATTAACATCTCGATCACTTTTTCCTTACTTCTCGTGAGGCCGTGGTTCCATGCTTAAGGAGGTGTACCATCGACACTGCATCAGAAGATGAAATTCTTAATTAGGGGAAAAGTCCTAACCATTAAAGCTAATGAGCCATCCGTCGTAGTCACTTTGAATGCTGTAGAGCAGCCAATGATATGATTTCAGGTAGCTGTGATTTCAAGTGAAGGCAAGGATAAGCAAAAATTTAAGCCTGGGAAAGGGTTAGGGGCAAAGCAGTAAGGTGTCCCTGAATTCAACATTGACCTTGGGAAGTTCTGTCCGCATGGGCTCAATTACCGCGAAGAAAGGGATAAACCGAGTAAGAAGTATATGAATCTAGTTGACACTTTCATCCGTGCAACCGAAGAAGTACATAATGGATCTCCTGAGCCAATGATAGTTGAGGGAGGTAAGCTCCCGGGATTTGAGATCTTCTCTGATGTTGTTTACTTCAGTAAGTATGGTGTTGAGCCTATCGTGAACATACTGCACACCAGGACTAAGGACAAAAGGAAGAAGGTTCTAAGAGATCAAAAAGATATAGTTGGCCAAGTCAGGGTGGAATTCAGAAACAAACGTGAATCAGCTGAGAAGGCCGACCCAGAAAATGGAGAAGTTGAAGCAGCCATCGAAGCTTTTCACCAAGGCACTGTTAGTTTTAATGAAGTCGAATGTGGGTTCTAGGAAGAAGCAGGCACCCGTGGTGAAGACTCAGGAGGAACTGAGGAATGGAGCTGTGAAAGAGCTGGCCAAGCTGATGATGGTGGGAAAGGCAAAGGCGATTGAAGAAGAGATGTCCACTAACCAGAAAGAAGCCTTTGAGGGGTGACCTGGGAGACTTTTTCGAAGAAATTGATGGCAGGAGAAGACCCTCCACATGTGGAGGATGACAATTATTTTAATGTATCTGTTTCTTCTATTTATGGTGTAAACAATTCAGCCTATAAGGCATTCAATAAAATGAAGTCTAATTTCACTTACTTATGTGATGTTTTTTCGGATGGGACTGTGCATACATAAAAACATTCATTTAGTGTCTTTAGCATACATGATGCATCATTGCATGAAATGAATCTAGGGATAGATGATGATCCAAAAATGGTATCCATCTCGAAAGACCTCATGCATGATGAGAGGAAAGAAATCATAAAAGTACTGTAAAAGCACGTAAAAGGCTTCACCTGGTCCTATGACAACATGCCCAGGGTTGATAGGAAGATTACAGAACATAGAATTCTAACAAATCTGAAAATGAAACCTGTCAAGCAGAAGCTCAGAAGACTCAGACCATAATGGGCAAAGAAAGTTAAGGAAGAGCTGGCCAAACAGATAAAGGCTAAGTTCCTGGATGTAGTAGAGTACCTGTAATGGTTAGCCAACATCGTACTGGTTGTAAAGAAAGATGGTCGAGTCAGATTTTATGTGGACTACAGGGATTTGAACAAGGCGTCCCCCAAAGATGACTTCCCACTACCGCATAATGATGTTCTGATTGATAGTGCCACCAGGGCAGTAATGTATTCATTCATGGACGGATTTTCAGGATATAATCAGATTCTGATGAACATCATTGACAAAGTGAAGACAGCCTTCATTATAGAATGGAGAGTCTATTGCTACAGGGTTATTCTGTTTGGGTTGAAGAACGCTGGTGTGAGCACAGGTTTTTCTTGGTCTCGGTGATAAGAATTACTTAGTTACCTGTGGACCGGACGGACTCGAACGGGACTTGGAAGCAACCGAAATGCTGCCTAGAGGATCTCAAACATTCTAAAACCAGGCTATATGTGATCTGAAGCCTCGAAAAGATCTCTCGAATCATTTCTAGGGTTTGGTCTGCACATCTGACTTTTTGAAATTCTGCCCTGACTCTTGGTCGAATAGGGTGGCTCTGGTTTATTGAACTAGAGTCGGCCGGCTCTAACTAGAGCCGTACGGCTCTAGTACAAATTAGAGTCGGCCGGCTCTAGTGGTCAAGAATAGTAGCTCTGCAAAGCAGAGCAACTTGTCTAGACAGGTGAAGATTTTGGTATATTTTCAGAGATTTTTCAGTCAGCTGATTGATGGAACGAGAGAAGGGAGGGGGAGGCAGATAAAAGAGAAAATGAGAAAGAGAGGGGGACTTTTTGGGTTCTCAAGCAAAAAATAGAGAAAAAGAAAAAAAAGAAAGTAGAAGAGAGAAAGAAAGGGAGAAGAAGAGAGACCGAAAGAAATAATAAAAAACAAATCCCATAAACACTCTCATCTAACCGTAAACCAATCCTCAAGTATTAACAACATCAACAACAACCTTTACTCTTTGATCCGGGATCATTACGTCTTCGTTTTGGATTGTTCTGGGCTATTTAAGGATTCAGCTAATTGAGTTCCAGTGTACATTCCCAAGTTTTTAAACCGTTTCTTGACGCTCCAAGCATCCAAACCATAATCCAGGTAAACTCTAAGAGGCCCTAAAACTTGTTCGTATTGATTTTCTGTTCGTTTCTGTCATTTTTGTCAAAATCTAGAACTGGTGCTGCCCATCACAGCCGTACGGCTGTGTTCCTTAGGAACACATCCGGCCAGCTGTGCTTTTGAAGAATAAAGCCGGCCGGCTCTAACCCAGAGTCGGCCGTCCCAATCGGCCAAAACAGCTCATTTTCCATTTTGATTTTTTCTGTTGGGATCATTTTTGGCCCAGAATCATCTGTATGTATTTGTATTTTTTATTTTCTCACTATTGCATACTCAAATATCAGGGTTTCAGTATTTCCCGGGGTTTATTTTCTGAGTTTCGGGGTAGTTTTATTCGAATCGGATCCATAGTCCAGCATTTACGGAGCCCCGAATCCCACAAAATCCTGGGAAAACATTGAAAACAAGTAAAATAATATTTTCACAAATGTTTTTAGTGTGTTTATCGCATTTTGGACCCCAGATGAAATGTGTATTTAGGAACCCACACGAACGGGACCTCGAGTTCCGGGATAACTGACCCACAAAAATGGAAATATGCATGTAACAGAGCCAAATGGTTTATAAAAATTGATTTTACAGCACAAAAATCCACAGGGCGTTTCTAAACCTTTTTCCAGGTCTAACCGGTCCAACCGGTCGGGTCGACCCAGTTACCCCCTAAATGCATGCTTCCTCATCCTAAAATTCCCATTCTGTCCTGATTTGAGTTCTATTTGTGTTTATAATATAAATTGTACTAACTAATCTGTTTTGCAGCATTTATTTTTATTTTTGTTGTATTTAATAAATTAATTCGTGTAATTAGGCAATTGTATTTTTAGATCCTTGTGTACTTAGGCGTTTGTAAAAGTAGGACAAGAGTTTTTATATTTTATTCAATTTGGTTGTATAATCGGCCTCTATTATTCTTTTGTATATTTGTATGGATGGTTTAATTTCCTGCAATTTATTTTATGCATTTTTGCCTAAGCATCGAGTTAATAAAGTAAACAAATTGGGTTAGAGAAAGATAATAAATTGAATAAATATGGCTTTATAAATAATAAATGAATACAACCTTGAGGTTAAGTAGGTAAGTTGCCCGAACCCTGAATCTCTGGATTAGGTACAGTAGTCTGCACTCGGTAGGGAGCTGTACCGGAATTTCCCGGATAAGCTGATCCGGGTGGCGACTCTGTCACTGATCTCGAAATTGAGGTTTCAAGGTCTTTAAGTTATAAAACGGGAAAATATTTTCTATAAACGGATTTCTGAATTAAATCAACTTAATAGTTTTCCCTATCTCAAGATAAACAAAAACTTGTTTTCCACAAATCTCACCAAATCAAATCTCTTATTTCAAGGTCGTCTGCTCACAGTGGGACTCTGCTGGGGAGTTTCTTTCTTAAAATGTTTTTTTCTTAAAAACTTAAGGAACTTAGGTAACTATTGAAATATAACCTCGCTTGTATTCGTTTATCGATTTATAAACATCATATTTATTCATACCTTTGCATATCATGACATTTTCTTCTTCTCAACCCCTCGAATACACTGTTTCACCCCGGTTTACCCAAGACAGTGGCCTACCTCTACCGCCAAGATTGGAGACATCCGACGGGGTAAACCAGTCATAGCCCGACGGGGTAAACCAGTCATAGCCCCGTATGACCTTACATCGTGTTCTACGGTGGGGAAGTATTTATTCACTATGGGACCCTGTATGACCCTTGGTTTGACTTTGGGCCATATATAATGGCTTAGCAATTTCCCCTAGGGTTACCAAAACATAAATTAAAATTGAACAATCGAGTGTGCGTCTTTGGTATTCCCTGCTGATGCCAAAGAGACCCAACACCTAGGAAGAATTGCGAGACCAATTGAAAGGAGAGATAGGGTTGGAAGGGAGAGCATATCTTTACGTGTGCTAACGTTTGTTCCATGATGATTTTCCTGTTACTCTTTTCACGAAGCATCCAACATACATAATTATCCGCGTGTCATTTTTGACCATATGTTTATATGTCCATCTTTAACATGCATGCATGTGTATGGCATTTGTACTAAATGGCATTTGTACTAACCACGTTTTCACGAAGCTACGATGTTTTATTTGCGTACCATGTATATACATCTCACGTGCCAACATTTCCATGAAACATACGCGACCTCATTCCATGTGTCACGCATATTAACCATATTTTTCTGTAGCCACTTGCATTTTGTGTAACATATACATCCATGCCATATCATTTCATTACATTTAATAACCGACATTCTAAGAATGCATATCATGATCGTTTCATTTCATCCCATATCGGCTACCCTAAAACTACCCGTATTCCACCTGTGCATCAGTCTGCATTTGGCTATTCCACTACAGCACATCATTCACTAGAAAATCACAAAGATTTTAAGTCTAGTTGTGTGACGAGTCACGCAACAATATAACATTACATCATCTCCATTTCATGTCCATTTGTTGTTAGCATTAAGGTAATGCCAAAAGTTTGTTTGTGTATCACAATCCACATAGGAATTGTTTCATGACATTAATAATTCAATCGAGGTGCTCCATAAATGCCCAAGTTATTACACACATAGGAGAATATCATGACATTTATCAAATCATGAAAGGTGTTCCACGAACATCGAACCTCTGTCCGTATCTCGAGTTGCACGCAACTTTCCTGCAACATCATTTCATATCACATTGCTTTAAAAGCATTAGAACTTTGTTCGTGGGACAGTTCTCATGCGACCATTTCATTTCATGCTATCAACCTACAAAATGTCGAAACTCTACCCGTGTGCCGGCTCATATGTGGCCATTTCACGACAATTCATTAGGTGCCCCAAAAGCGCTGGCTTTTTAATCGTGTGACGGTCCACATATGGTTTTCTCTGTGTTATTTTTGCACAATATAGAGCATTCTTGGAACGCCCAAAATAAGGAATTTGTGCCTATTGTTGTCTTCATTCACGAAGCATCAAATGCACACAATCATCTGTATGTCATTCATATCATGTTTTGTATAATCGTTCCCAAGGCATCAACATTTGTGTGGCATTGATACTAACGACATTCTTCTGCAGCCATGATACTTTATTCATATGTGCCATACACATATTATGTTAATGTTTCCATGAAACATGCAAGGAATTACTTTGTGTGTGTGTTATGTGTACTAATCACGTCTTTGTGTCTCTACGATGCTTTATTTGGGTGACATATGCATTCATTCCTTGCACGCATAACATCATCTTGTATTCCATGCATCCTAACCACATCTTCTGTAGCCACCTGCATTCTATGTGACATGTGCATTCACACCATTTCATATCATTACTCCTAATAAAGGACGTCCTAAAGATGCTCATCATAATCATTTCATTTCATAATAGGTGCCCTAAAGTCACCTGTGTTTTGCCTGTGCCTTGGTTTGCACTGGGTCATTTCTACATTCCATTCATTAGGAGACCACAATGGTCCTAAATCTATGATCATGTGGGGAGTCACATGATGAGTGTTACACTACATCTCATCTATCTGTCTGTTCCCGGTGTCATTAGGATACCGAGATCTCGCTTGTGTGTGGCGATCCACGTCGGGTTGCTCATGACATTATTAAATCATCTAGGGTATTCCATGAGTACCCAATTACTATATATACAAGGGCATGTCATGACATTAATAAATCATGTAAGGCATTTCGCCAAACTTTTGTCTGTACCTCGAGTTACATGTGACTCATCTGTAACATCATTTCATGTCAGATGCATCAAAAGTGTCGGAACTCCATCTGTGTATCGGCATACACAGCAATTCCATAAAATCCATTAGATGCCTCAAAAGCATCAGAACTCTGTCCATATGCCGGCCACTCGAGAACATTTCATGATATCCATCAGGTGCTCCTAAGGCACCAAGCCTGCACCTGTGTGTCGGTACACACGCGATCTGTCTGCATTGCCTTTGGCATAGCATGGGGGCATCTACGGAACGTCCAAAATCAATAATAAAGAAAACCATACTCATTTATGCTCCCATCCGTTTAATATCATTCGTCCGCATTAACCCGTGATCGTGCATCTCATTCATACATAAGCATTGGGCGCTCCCCGAGCACCGAAACTTAGCCCGCATTCCAAGCACATTATCACATATCATTTCATCACATAAAAGCCCAAGGTGCTCCTCGATGCCAAGCACTCTGTTCTGTCTCACCTCATATCATGTTTCATCGTCCAAGGTGTTCCCTGAGTGCTGAAGATTATGTTAGATCATCATGCACATACACACCACCATAGTATTCAACTTCCTTTGTAAGCAATGTCTTGCTTCGACCCGTGGACACCCCAGTGTGTCATTTCTTCCCAGGGGCATAACTATGCACCCTATCTCAACTTCCCTTGCAAGCAATGTCTTGCTTCGACCCGTGGACACCCCGGTGTGTCATTCTTCCCAGGGGCATAACTATGCACCCTATCTCAACTTCCTTTGTAAGCAATGTCTTACTTCGACCTGTGGACACCCCAATGTGTCATTTCTTCCCAGGGGCATAACTATGCACCCTATCTCAACTTCCCTCACAAGCAATGTCTTGCTTCGACCTGTGGACACCTCAGTGTGTCATTTCTTCCCAGGGGCATAACTATGCACCCTATCTTAACTTCCCTCGCAAGCAATGTCTTGCTTCGACCAGTGGACACCCCAGTGTGTCATTTCTTCCCAGGGGCATAACTATGCACCCTATCTCAACTTGCTTTACAAGCAATGTCTTGCTTCGACCCGTGGACACCCCGGTGTGTCATTTCTTCCCAGGGGCATAACTATGCACCCTATCTCAACTTCCCTCGCAAGCAATGTCTTGCTTCGACCCATGGACACCCCGGTGTGTCATTTCTTCCCAGGGGCATAACTATGCAACCTATCTCAACTTCCCTCGCAAGCAATGTCTTGCTTCGACCCTTGGATACCCCGGTGTGTCATTTTTCCTAGGGGCATAACTATGCACCATATCTCAACTTCCCTCACAAGCAATGTCTTGCTTTGACCCGTGGACACCCCGATGTGCCATTCTTCCCAGGGGCATAACTATGCACCCTATCTCAACTTCCCTCGCAAGCAATGTCTTTCTTCGACCCGTGGACAACCCAGTGTGTCATTTCTTCCCAGGGGCGTAACTAAGCATAGTATTCAACTTCCCTTACAAGCAATGTCTTACTTCGACTCGTGGACACTCCAATGTGTCGTTTCTTCCCAGGGGCATAACTATGCACCTTATCTCAACTTCCCTTGCAAGCAATGTCTTGCTTCGACCCGTGGACACTCCAGTGTGTCATTTCTTCCCAGGGGCATAACTATGCACCCTATCTCAACTTCCCTAGCAAGCAATGTCTTGCTTCGACCCGTGGACACCCCGGTGTGTCATTCTTCCCAGGGGCATAACTATGCACCCTATCTCAACTTCCCTCATAAGCAATGTCTTTCTTCGACCCGTGGACACCCCAGTGTGTCATTTCTTCCCTGAGGCATAACTATGCACCCTATCTCAACTTCCCTCGCAAGCAATGTCTTGCTTCGACCCGTGGACACCCCAGTGTGTCATTTCTTCCCAGGGGCATAACTATGCACCCTATCTCAACTTCCCTCGCAAGTAATGTCTTGCTTCGACCCGTGGACACCCCGGTGTGTCATTCTTCCCAAGGGCATAACTATGCACCCTATCTCAACTTCCCTCGCAAGCAATGTCTTGCTTCGATCTGTAGACACCCCAGTGTGTCATTCCTCCTAGGGGCATAACTATGGACCCTATTTTAACTCTCCTTATAAGCAATGCCTTGCTTCGACCCATGGACACCCCATTGTGTCATTCTCCCCAGGGGCATAACTATGCACCCTATTGCGAGTACTACTTGCTTCGATGCGTGTACACTCCCCGAGTGTCATTCTATCCCTGTGGTGTATATTTATACACCATGTTTTATTTTAGCATGCATCATCCCTACCAGCATCCATTGCATCTGTATGGTTGATCTCCAATAGTATAGCATGACATGGCATTACATGACATCACACATGCAATTCATCATCCACACACATGTGCGTCATGTCACGCATTTATGCATACACTATTCCCTATTTGGTATCTACCTGTCAACACTAATAAGTGTTCTCATCAGGGGGGAAAGGATCTTGAGAATGACCAGCCCACAGAACATCAACGCCATAGCAGATGTGGTGGAAGACTATGTCGCTTCACCATAATTCTGGAAGGCAGTTAGGGAGGAAGCGGCAGCAATGTTGAGAGGGATGCTGGGGGATGATCTTGATAGAATAGAGAAGCTAACAGTGAGATGCGCTGAATTGGAAACCTGGGTGGTAGAACTCGAAGGGAAAATAAGGGACATGATGAGCACAGACTCCAATGTTGGCATTGATAAAAAGCAGAACACCAAAATTGCCGATACTCCTTCTCGACACCTCGGAAGGTCCTCTCACCAAAATTTGGGCTTATCGGGGTCGTCCACTGAAGGAGAACTGAAAAGACCTATGGAAGCCAATGCCAACATTGACTCTGTTTCACGACAAATCCAGAGTTTGCTTCCCGAAGACAAATGGGCAGTCGCATCCTCTGGGCCTCGTTCAGTGACCAGACTATTCGCCATCTGTAGAAAGATGGGCCTGTTGCAGAGTGTCCAAACATATGTTGTGCCAACACCAGAACAAAAGGATAACTACTGCATCTATCATGTGATAGCAGGCCACCGGACTAATGAATGTGTTAGCCTACGAAGGAAGATCCAGAAGTTGGTCGATGAAGGAAAATTGAGGGTCCCATTCACCTCCAATAAACGATCAGGGGCAATCAAGGAGACCACCAAGGAAATTCCTCAAACTTCTCAGGGAGAGGAATATGTTGAAGAACTACAAGGTCTGATCTGACGAGGACGGGGTAATGGTACTGAAGTCGAGGCAGTGACTAGTCGGGGGCTAAAAAAAAAACTCTACCCTCGGAGCCTTCCTTTCATAGGGGACTCATTCCGTAATGTATTAATATCATTTTGGATGCAATGTATTTTGTCATTTTCTTACTTATGTGGTGATTGTGTGTGCATGGCATTGCGCATGCATTTGATCATCTAAAATGACATGTCAAACAAGCATAATATCAAAATGCATGACATTAATCTGAATGCTATAGGAAACTTAAAAGTGAATCTGGACCTATCCAAACTCTTTCTTGAAAGGTGAGCTAGTGAGATAAATAAAATGATACGATGACACCACTTCCGCTGAGATATTTGTTGACTCAACTCAACAATCCTTGAAAGACGCTACTGGTCTTGCCCCAAAATTTCAACTGGAATGGCACACATGATGCCCAAACCATTCCAAGCCGAAAACCATCCTTTAAACTATAAATCCTACCCCAAAAAGGGAAAAGCCCTCCTTGAGGCACCCAAACCGAAGAAAGCCCTCCCTGAGGCAAAATCAAATCTAAAAAGCCCTGTTAGAGGCAATTAAACCCAAGAAGTCCTCCCAGAGGCAAAACTTGGTCTCATATCCAAAAGGGTATTCCATGGCAAATGGCTTTCATCACCCACATCACCCACCATGTGTAAAATGCTGAAACAATTTTGGTTGTAGTGCATACATTATCTTGTTCGTGTGACATTCATATGTACATGACATTTCACATGCATTGCTCATCCAAAAAGCATATTAAACACGCATGACATGTATGGATTTGAATGCAGTAGGAAAACTGACAATTGGCAACTGTTTGGGCATGGTCCTCTAAAAAAAGGGGGGGATCGGTACAAATAGGAGTCTTTCTCTCTCTTATGCATGGCCACCATAGCTAAAAGTGGAATGTCTCATAAGCATTAAAGAGTAATCTTCAGCTCTCGGCATTGTCAAATCCTTCCCTCTTATCTGTGAAAGATTTGGACTTTCCTGTCTTCAAAACCAAAGCTCTTCCCCTTTCCTTTTCCAATTTCTTCCACACCTTCAACACCCTTTGTCTTCCGTTTACCATCCAAACCACCAACACCTATTTGACGAAACCCCTTTTCCATCCTTCCTCCTGAACTGACCCTGTGAAGCCTTATTTTCCACCATCAATGGCTTCTAACAAGAAATTGAACCCCAATGCTGCTCCATATCGCATTTTTCTGCATCATCTCATCATCAGAAGGGCGATGGAGCAGGTGGTTATGGCGCCATTCCAATCAGTCTTCGTTTATCATCAACCTGTACCAGATTGGGGATTCTCTTTCTATCCTATGCTACTTCTCTTCAACCTAAACCCCTAGACCAAATATTTTATAACCTCAGACCGACAGGAAAGGCCTTGATTTCATGACAGAGAGAGGATTTGAATATAAGCCTGCTTCAATTAAGCTGGAGTTTGCCACTGCTCAAGCAACTATTGATAGAACCCTTAAGTGACCACTGTTCTTGTCCAGCAAAATCCACACTATAGCCTATGCTGGACTCAACCCGGTAAGAGATGGTTCTATTGAGCAAAAATGTGCTAGGAAGAAGAGGAGACTGACATCCATCCTGTGAACTTCACCAACAGTGTTGGAGCAACAACGTTTTACAAAGCTTTCAACAATCATGAATGGGATGTTCCCACCAACAGAAAGACATGCAAAGCCTGTTGTGCTAATATTCAGGGGAAAGTTGCATTTACCAACCCTTTCAAGAACTCATTCTTCATCTGCAACAGAAGTGACTACTTACCGGTGGTTCTCTCACTTCCTAGCCATGGCCACACCCTGAAGGACTAAAAGCTGTGTCCATCTTTGGGAACCGTGTGTGAATTGGAATCTAGGGTGAATTGAAGGCATGAACTTAGGAGAATCCAGTGGTTAATTGACTCCATCTCAGATTATCTGTTCACAGCGGTGCCTCTGCTTCGGTTACATAGTCCAATCAAATTGAAGCAATGGTTGGAATTTCCTAATGCATTTACATTCATCACGTCATAGATGTTTTATATTCTATTTTGATGTTCAATATGCATGTGTTATGCCATTGCATATAAATGTCCATGTTCAGGTTACCGCATGCAGCGAACCAGATTCGATGAAGCATTTCACAGCCAAACACAAGCCTCCAACACCAGGGGCAAGCAAAAGTTAAGCCATGAAACATCATCAAGGACAATCCTATCATGATCTACGGTGGAATCGTTAAGGCACACTCTCCAATCCTAAGACAAGCCAGTGCTAAGAGATACACTTGGCTGGCGTAGTCTTATAGACTTAGCCATCATTTGTTAAAAAAAAAAAAAGAAAGAAAGACCACAACGATCTTTAGCGAGAGAATCTCCGACACGGAAAACAGAAAGGACGTGTTGGTAACAAGAAAAGAGTGACATACAGAGGTAGTGTCACTTTTGATTTTCCTATCGCATTCATTCTGATGTCATCATAATGATACTAGGCATGTTTGATTTTCAGCTTAGATGTTCATATTGCATATACCGTGACATTGTATGTAAACACCCATCAGTAGGTCATCGCATCCAAACCCACGGTGGCATCAATGAAATTGTCACTACAAATGGCAACTACCGGCTCAGTTGTACCATCCCCATTATGGTCATCCTTGGCAGAGTGATCCCCGACAAGGTCCACCACAGAATCTCCAGCAAAATGCCCAACGGGTTCCCAGCTAAGATTCTTTCCACTGGATCAGAATCTCTAACAGATCTCCCAACAAGATCAAATGGATCAGAATACTCCCCAGTTGAGTTCTCAGCTAAAACAATCCCCACTGAATCAAAATCCTCGGCAAAGTCATCCGATGGAAATGGTCCCCACAGGAGATCATCAGGAGTCACAAGTTCACTCCCTAGCATAGTGCAGATACCAAACATATTATCAGAAGCATCATGACGCATACATATGCACTCGAATCATGCATGCATTCATGCATACGTGTATCAAACCACCTCAACCATATTTGTCTTTGATTGAAGGGGTCATCTCGAGAAGAGATCCTTCCCAATTCAAAAAGGCCTAACCTAGAGTCACAACATGCAAATCAGAGTCTAACGACTCCAAAACCTCAGGTATGAAAAATTTCTATAATTATCAGAAATTTTTTGTTCATGCCAATATCACACCAAGAACGGTATCTTTCTTGCCTTTGATAGGGATCTGGGGGCAAGTCAATTCAACCAACCTCATGCTGCTTCTTCACCATATAGAAAGGATAGCACATCATTCATTTCAACCTTGTCGTCACATAGACAGGGAAGAATCTCTGTTGAAGAACTTCTCACCTTTAACAGGTATCTGGGGGCAGAACAACAGACTAATTCTTTCGACCTTTTTCATCACATGGGAGAGGAAGGACATTCATTTCAATCCTGTCGTCACATGGACAGGAAAGAAATGCCTATTGAAGAATCTCTTGCCTTTAACAGGGATCTAGGGGCAAGTCAATTCAACCAACCTCGTGCTGCTCCTTCGCCACATAGAAGGGACAGCACATCATTCATTTCGACCTTGTTGTCACATAGATAGGGAAGAATCTCTATTGAAGAACTTCTCGCCTTTAACAGGTGTCTGGGGGCAGAACAATAGACCAATTCGTTCGGCCTTTTTCGTCACATAGGAAAGGAAAAACATTTGTTTCAATCCTGTCGTCAGATGGGCAGGAAAGAAATGCCTATTGAAGAGTTTCTTACCTTTAACAGGGATCTGGGGGCAAGGCAACAACCAAGTTCATGTTGCTTCTTCACCACATGGAAGGGACAACACATCGCTCATTTCAATCCTGTCGTCACATGGGCAGGAAAGAAATGCCTATTGAAGAATCTTTTGCCTTTAACAGGTATCTGGGGGCAAAACGATTTAACCGTATTTATTCTTGATCGAGGGGGCAAAAATTTTTGTTTCAAAAAATGTTGATCAAGAAATAAATATGCAACTCGACATCAATCTTACGGGAACTCCACCTCATGGAGAAGAACTCCAAGTTCGTGCTGCCTCTTCATCACACAGGAGGAGCAATAAGTTTCACTCAGCCTTCTTGCCACAAAGAAGAGGGGAAAAATGTCTATTGCAAAGGAAAGGAAGAGACGTACATTTAATACTCCACCACAATGAAAAGAATTGAATCTCTTTAAGGGCACGCTCCGCCACAGAGAGCCATCATTATAGGCACGCTCCGCCACAAAGAGCCAACATTATAGGCACGCTCCGCCACAAAGAGCCAACATTACGGGCATTCTCCACCACAGTGAGCTAGCATTATAGGCACGCTTCGCTACAGAGAGCCAATATTACGGGCACGCTCCACCACAGAGAGCCAACATTACAGACACGCTCCATTGCGGCGAGTTGACTTGAAACCACGACCGGCACCTCCAGCAAGGAACGCCAGGTACATTTCCTTTTCCTCCCTCATCGCGCTCCCAGTCACGAGACCAAACTCAATCTAGGCTCTACGAGGGGCAGCCTGTGAGCACGGGTTTTTCCCGGTCTCGGTGATGAGAATTACTTAGTTACCTGTGGACCGAACGGACTCGAACGGGACTTGGAAGCAACCGGAATGCTACCTGGAGGATCTCAAACATTCTAAAAACCATGTTATCTATGATCTGAAGCCCCAAAAAGATCTCTCGAATCATTTCCAGGGTTTGGTTTGCATGTCCGACTTTTCAAAATTCTGCCCTGACTCTTGGTCGAACCAGACGGCTCTGGTTTGTTGAACCAGAGGTGGTATGCTCTAACTAGAGCCGTACGGCTCTAGTACAAACTAAAGCCGGCCGGCTCTAGTGGTCAAGAATAGTAACTCTGTAAAGCAGAGCAACTTGTCTGGACAGGTGAAGATTTTGGCAGATTTTCAGAGATTTTTCAGTCTGCTGGTTGATGGAACGAGAGAAGGGAGGGGGAGGCAGATAAAAGAGAGAAAATGAGAAAGAGAAGGGGACTTTTTGGGTTCTCAAGCAAAAAACAAAGAAAAAGAAAAAAAAGAAAGCAGAAGAGAGAAAGAAAAGGAAGAAGAAGAGAGACCCAGAGAAATAATAAAAAAAATCCCATAAACACTCTCATCTAACCGTAAACCAATCCTCAAGTATTAACAACATCAACAACAACCTCTACTCTTTGATTCGGGATATTTCGGCTTGGTTTTGGATCGTTCTGGGCTGTTTAAGGATTCAGCTGATTGAGTTCCAGTGTACATTCCCAAGTTTTCAAACCGTTTCTTGATGCTCTAAGCATCCAAACCATAATCCAGGTAAACTCTGAGAGGCCCTAAAACTTATCCGTATTGATTTTCTATTTGTTTCTGTCATTTTTGTCAAAATCCAGAACTAGTGCTGCCCATCACAGCCGTACGGCTGTGTTCCTCGGGAACACATCCGGCCGGCTGTGCTTCTGAAGAACAGAGCCGGCCGGCTCTAACCCAGAGTCGGCCGACTCTGTTCCTCGGGGACAGATCCCCGATCTGTCCCAATCGGCCAAAACAGCCCATTTTCCATTTTGATTTTTTCTGTTGGATCATTTTTGGCCCAAAACTATTGCATACTCGAATATCGGGGTTTCATCATTTCCCGGGATTTATTTTCTGAGTTTCGGGGTAGTTCTATTCGAATCGGATCCATAGTCTAGTATTTGTGGACCTCCGAATCCCATAAAATCCCTGGAAAACATTGAAAACGAGTAAAATAATATTTTCACAAATGTTTTTGGTGTGTTTATCGCATTTTGGACCCTAGATGAAATGTGTATTTAGGAACCCACACGAACGGGACATCGAGTTCCGGGATAACCGACCCACAAAAATGGAAATATGTATGTAACCGAGCCAAATGGTTTATAAAAATTGATTTTACAGCACAAAAATCCACAGGGCATTTCTAAACTGTTTTCCAGGTCTAACCGGTTCGATCGGTCGGGTCGACTCGGTTACCCCCTAAATACATGCTCCCTTATCCTGAAATCCCCATTCTGTCCTGATTTGAGTTCTATTTGTGTTTATAATATAAATTGTACTAACTAATCTGTTTTGTAGCATTTATTTTTATTTTTGTTGTATTTAATATATTAATTCGTGTAATTAGGCGATTGAATTTTTAGATCCTCGTGTACTTAGGCATTTGTAAAAGTGAGGACGAGAGTTTTTATATTTTATTCAATTTGGTTATATAATCGGCCTCTATTATTCTTTTGTATATTTGTGTGGATGGTTTAATTTCCTACAATTTATTTTATGCATTTTTGCCTTAGCATCGGGTTAATAAAGTAAACAAATTGGGTTAGAGAAAGATAATAAATTGAATAAATATGGCTTTATAAATAATAAACGAATACAACCTTGAGGTTAAGTAGGTAAGTTGCTCGGACCCTGAATCTCTGGATTAGGTACAGTAGTCTGCGCTCGGTAGGGAGCTATACCAGAATTTCCCGGATGAGCTGATCCGGGTGGCGACTCTGTCATTGATCTCGAAATTGAGGTTTCGAGGTCTTTAAGTTATAAAACGGGAAAATATTTTCTACAAACGGATTTTCGAATTAAATCAACTTAATAGTTTTCCCTATGTCAAGATAAACAAAAACTTGTTTTCCACAAATCTCACCAAATCAAATCTCTTATTTCAAGGTCGTCTGCTCACAGCTGGGGCAACTTATCAGCGAGCAGTCACTGCACTTCTGCATGATATGATTCATAAAGAGGTCAAAGTTTATATAGATGATATGCTGCTTAAATCGATGACTCGGGAAGAGCACCCTGCTATTTTAGATAGATTCCAAACTAGGATCGAAAAGTATAATCTCTACCTGAATCCCAAGAAGTGTATGTTTGGAGTAACTTCAGGAAAACTTCTCGGCCATGTGGTAAGTCAGAGAGGAATCGAAATGGATCCGGACAAAATCAAGGCCATCAAAGATATGCCCACACCGCAGACAGAAAAGGAAGAGGTCAATTTTAGGTTATTACAGTATGTCAGTCGGTTTATAGCGAGATTAACAACAGTCTATGAGCCCATCTTCAAACTCTTGAAGAAGAATTAGCTAGTGAAATGGAACGATCAATGCCAACTAGCCTTTGACAGGATCAAGGCTTATTTGATAAATCCACCAATTCTAAAACCTCCAATGCCGGATAAGCCTTTGGTCCTATACTTAGCTATCGAAGACGCTTCAGTAGGGGCAATGTTGGTATAAGAACAAGAGGATGGATGTGAACATGCAATCTACTACTTGAGTAAGAAACTGCTTGATTACAAGGCCAGATATACCATGGTGGAAAAGACTTGCATTGCTATGGTGTGGCTGACTAAGAAGTTAAGGCATTACTTTCAATTGTATAAGATTCAGGTAGTGGCTAAGGTTAACCTGATGAAGTAATTATGCCAAACCCCCTATTGGTCGGAAAACTATCAAGATGGTTACTCTTATTATCAGAATTTGATATTGAGTATGTAACCAGGATGACGATCAAAGGAAGAGTTGTAGCATAATTCCTAGCCAATCAGCCTCTAGAATCGGACTATGTTGAGAATTTGGAATTTTCAGATGAACAGCTAGCAGTAGTGGAGATAGAACCAAGTAGATGGGTGATGTATTTTGATGGTGCTGTGAACAAACACGGTGTAGGTCTTGGAGTAATCATCGTACACCTAGTGGAGAAATCATCCCTCTGGCGAAATACGTTGAGTTTTTAGTTGCTAATAATGGAGCAGAATATAAAGCTTGCCTCTTCAGAATCGATGCCCTAATCACACTAGGGGCACATGAAGTGTTAGTTATCAGGGACTCAGCTTTGGTAATCCGACAAATTGCTAGGGATTGGGAGATAAAGGAAGAATCACTCCGACCGTATCTCAAGCAGGTTTGGGAAAAGGTGAAAGTATTTGTTCGGTGTGAATTCAGACATGTCTCGAGGGAAGAGAATCAGATGGCCAATTCCTTAGCTACACTCTCGTTAATGTGGGAAGGACCCCAAAAGCATTCGATACAACCAGTGATCCTAAAAACTGCATAGAACCTTTGTTACCTATTAGTCAATGTCATAGCAGCAGTGGAAGAACATCCTTGGTATCACAATATCTTGCAGTTCATTTTGAATAGGAAATACCCCGAAGATGCTAGCAGAGTAGATAAAATCTCTCTTCAGAAAATAGCAGCACAGTTTAGAATATTCGATAATCAGCTCTTTAAGAGAACCATCAACGGCCTACTCCTGAAATGTTTGACAGAAGAAGAAACGAAGAAGGTCATAAGACAGATCTATGTGGGGACCTACGGACCGCACATGAATGGGTTAGCCTTGGCCAAGAAAATATTGAGGCAAGGTTACTTTTAGCTTACCCTACAAGCTGCCTGTATCGAAGAAGTAAAAAGATGCCATGAATGCCAAGTATATGAAGATCTCAATCATCTCCCTCCACTCGAACTTCAAATATCATCAACACCATGGCCATTTGCTGCTTGAGGGATAGAAATCATTGGAGAAATAAGGCCACCTGCATCAAATGGGCACCGATTCATAGTCATGGCTTTCGACTTCTTCTCAAAATGGGTAGAAGCAGAATCATTTATGAATGTTTTATCTAAGAAAATGACCAAGTTCATTGAGAAGAACATCTTTGTGCGGTATGGGATCTTGCATCATGTCATGATTGATAATGGAGTACATTTCAGGGGGTAACAGCATAATTGTTTCTGGAAAAAAGGGTTGAACATCATATTTCATCCCTGTATCACCCGTAAGCCAATAGAGCGGTAAAAGCTGCCAAAAAGTTTATTAAGAGGATTCTATCAAAAATGGTAGTCACCTACAGAGATTGAGCTGACATGTTGCCATTTGCCTTATGGGGATATAAAACAAGTGTCAGAACTCCTACCGGAGAGACACCGTACTCATTGGTCATAGGATGGAAGCTGTCTTACCAGTGGAAATCGAGATTAGGTCATTAAGGATAGTCAAGGAAGTGTAGTTGCCAGAATCTGAATGGGTTCAGTCGAGATATGAGTAGTTGGCATTGATCGACGAGAAGCATCTTCGGGCTTTAGATCATTTATAGATGTACCAGCATTGAATGGCCAGGGCTTATAACACTAAAGTCTGTCATTAGAAACACCCACTCAAAGCCGGCGATTTGGTACTTAAGCAAATAAAATAGACCAATACGGATGTGTGAGGGAAGTTCAAGCCTAACTGGGAAGGTTCATATGTGATCAAGAGAGTACTTCCAACGGGTGTTGGGAAGATCATGGATATGGACGGAAATGAAGTCACCAATCCCATCAATTGTGTAAAAAAAAGGAAAAAAAAAAAGAAAAGAAGTCTGATGGATCAAAAACAAAAAAGGCAGTCCATGCAAAAATTAGGACAGTGTGAGCACAGGTTTTTTCCCGACCTCGGTGATAAAAGCCATTATTAATTTTTTCACGGATTAATATGACGCAGATTCAGAATGGCCGGGATGACGTCAGAAATGTCTAGGACGACCCGAATGTGTGTGACAAGTCTTGGTACGGAACCCCGAAGGAATTCGAGTGAGTATTTAAGACAACCGAAGAAAAGAATGAAAAATAAGCAAAATAGGCTAATCTGGTCACTACAGCCGTGCCCCTGTAGTGCCTACAGTCGTGCAGCTATATACAGTGGCGTGGCTATACTACAGCTGCGCGGCTGTAGTGCATTATAGCCACGCAGGTGTAATCATCAGATTTCCTTTTTTGTGCCAAATCAGCATTTAATTCAGATTTTTAACCAAAATAGGATATATAAATTGATTGTGACCGGATTTTAGGGTTAACACAGCAGACAAAAAACATAAAGAATTAAGAAATTTAGAGAAAAACACATATACACTTAGGGTTTTTGAGAAAAAGAGACTAACATTGAACGTTTTAATCCTAAATAATCAAAGAAATCTTAACAAAATCTGTTTAAATCACCACAACTTTGAGGAGATTAGTTTTCTTGGAACGTTCTTAGGTCATAATCACTTATTCGGGGTTCCGTTCGGGCTTTGGAAATTGCACAAGTTTTTAGGTTGTTCATGATTGCAAGGCGTCCCCGGCATCTGAATTCATCCCTGGTGGTCCAAAACACTGGGACACAAACAAGGTACATTCTGAGAGGCCTTAAAAATCCATTTTTCTTTCATTTTGATAGCTGTTTTTGGGTGTTTTTTAATTTTTTGCAGTTTTGGAAGTGATTTTTCACTACAGCCGTCCCACTTATGATTACAGCCGTGCGGCTGTAACCTCTAGGGGCATGGCTGTAATTTCTAGATTACAGCCGCATGGCTGTAAGCTGCAGTGGTACGGCCGTAACCTACAGTGGCGCGGTTGTAGTTGAGGCAAAATCGCTAAATTTGCAAAACGATTTTCAAAAACGAGAAAAGAAGGCCGGAACACATTCTGGAGCATTACAGCAGCGCGGTGTAACCTATAGTGGCGCTGCTGTAGTCGAGGCAGAATTACAGTTTTACCCTTTTGGGCCCCAAACTTGTAATTTTGCATCTTTTTTCTATTCAAAACTGAATTTTGGTGTGTTTACATTCTTTTTGGACCCTAGATGGATGTTTAATTTAGGCCCACCCACGAACGGGACCCCCGGGTCCTGGGATATCCGGCCCACTAAAGTTGAAAAATGCATGTAAATGAGCCAAAGTGGTTTTCAAAATTGGTTTTTCATTCACAAAACCTACAGGGTGTTTCAAAAAACCGTTTTCCAGGTCTAACCAGGCCGACTGGTCGGGTCGACCTGATTACCCCCTATGCATGATCCTGTTTCCTAAAATACCCCTATTCTGTCTTATATGAGTCCTTGGTGTGATTTATTTACCTGTGCTAACCATATGTGGATGCAGCTTTTATTTTTCTTTATTTTTATTTTTGAATGTACTTTATTGATTGAATTGTGTATCTAGGCGATTGTAATTTTTTAGATCATCGTGTATTATAGGCGGTTGTAATGGTGAGGATGAGAGCTTTTTTCTTTTTATGGGTTGCATAATTTGGCCTCTATTTTACTTTTCCCACACTTTACTTTTCTGCACTTTATTTATGGATTTATATTTATGTCATTTGTATGAGCATTGATTAATAATAAAAAGAAGATAAAATGAGTAGAATTAAGTGAATGCAACATTACATTATGAAATAACAATTGAAAATAAGTGAGAATTAGTAGATTTGTTGCCCGAACCCTGAATCTCTAAATTAGGTACCGCGTCTACATTTGGTAGGGAGCTGTACCAGAATTTCCCAGATGAGCTGATCCGGGTGGGGACTCTGTATCTAATTTCGAAATTTAGGTTTCGAGATCTTTAAGTTCAAATTGGGATTTTCTAAAAAACTATTTTTCCAAAATTCACACTTACAATTATGTTTTCTACAAAAGGGTTTTTCCAATAAAATGAAAGATTTTCTTAAGAAAGATTAAAGAACCGTTTTCAAACCAGATCATCACACTTCAAAAAGAAAGTCCCCGCTTCCCGCTTCACCGCGTGTACCGTAAAAACGTCATCTGCTTATAGACATTCTGATGGATCAAAAATTGAAAAGGCGTCCATGCAAAAGTTAAGACAGTGAGGTGAGCACCATCAATAGAAAAATCTGCAAAGACTGGTTGGTGGCAGTCATGGATTCGGTCAAGACAGATACCATTACCTATTCTGTACTTAGCTTCATTTCATCTTTGATGTACATTGTGTTAAAACATTATTTATGAATAAATGAATGAATGCTTTGCTCTGTTCGCTTAAATGTCCCGAGTTTGCTTGAAATTGAATTCATATTATACATATATGGCTGAACCCATTTTCTGTCTCCATGCATCTCACTTAAAAAAAATGAGATAGACTGAAAATCGAAAGGCGGTCTATGCAAAAGTTAGGATACAAATAAAAGTCTGCTAAGTTGAAAACCCAAAAGGGAGGTTCAGGCAAAAGTTAAGATGGTCCGATAGGCCGAAAACCCTAAAGGGCAGTCTATGCAAAAGTTAGGACATAAAACAAAACACAAGTCACACAACAGCAGGATAAGGCAATCATAACATAACTCCCTACAAATCGAGGCATTTCAAGGTCAGCGCCTCGTGCTCATGGCCAATATACCAAAACAAAATGTGCAGAGATGAGCCCACATACAGGCTAGATTGTCAAAGAAGGAAAAGAGAAGGTCTAGGACTGTGCCCCATCACCCTAACCATCCACCGGGTTCTCATCCCCGGTGTTCTCATAATAAGCAAGCCGCTCCTCCAATGGGTCCATGCGCATTTGGAAAGCTTGGTTCATAACCTCGATCCATAACTTAGCCAACTCTTGATACTGAACGCCAAATGCAGGCTACACCAAGGCCAACAGCAGAAACATCATGTCATATACATGCATACACTCAAAACATACACACACATATGCATACATGCATCAACACTAATCCAAGTGTAGGCATTTGCTGTCATCATCGGGTTGTTCCAAATCGTGAAGTCTCTGAAAGTAGAAATAGCCTGACACTAGGGCATCCCCTGGGCTATAATGCACAAATTAGAGTCGCACAGCTCTAGCTCTCAGGTATAAAGATTTTCTCAATTTTTAGAATTTTCATTTATGCCAATATAATCCCGAAAAGGGTACTCTTTGCTTTTTGTAGGTATCCAGGGGCAAAACAATCAAGCCGTAGTTATTCTTGATCGAAGGGGAAAAAATTTTTATTTCTAAAATTATCGATCAAGGAATAAATATGCACTCTTGACACAACTGCAAAACCAACGCCACTTGGGCCAACTTCAAACCAAAGCTCCCAGAGCCAACTTCAAAATTATTGCTTCACCAAGAGAGCCAACTTCAAACCAAAGCTCTTAGAGCCAACTTGAAGATCATTGCTCCATTAAGAGCCAACTTCAAACTAAACTCCTAAAGCCAACTTTAACATTATTGCTCCACCAAAAGCCAACTTCAAACCAAAGCTCCTAGAGCCAACTTCAAAATTATTGCTCCACCAAGAGAGCCAACTTTAAACCAAAGCTCCCAGACCCAACTCCAAAATTCTTATCCGCCGAGAGCCAACTTCAAACCAAAGCTCCTAGAGCCAACTTCAAGATCATTGCTCCATCGACAGCCAACTTCAAACCAAAGCTCCTAGAGCCAACTTCAAGATCATTGCTCCGCCGAGAGCCAACTTCAAACCAAAGCTCCTAGAGCCAAATTCAAAAATTATTGCTCCACCAAGAGAGCCAACTTCAAACCAAAGCTCCCAGAGCCAACTTCAAGATCATTGTTCCCTCAAGAGCCAATTTAAAACCAAAGCTCTTAGAGCCAACTTTAAGATCATTGCTCCTCCGACAGCCAATTTCAAACCAAAGCTCCTAGAGCCAACTTCAAAATTATTGCTCCACCAAGAGCCAACTTCAAACCAAAGCTCCTAGAGCTAGCTTTAAAATTATTACTCCACCGAGAGCCAACTTGAAAGCAAAGCTCCTAGAGCCAACTTCAACATTATTGCTTCACCAAGAGCCAACTTGAAACCAAAGCTCCTAGAGCCAACTTCAAAATCATTGCTCTATGGAGAGCCAAGGCATGTCCCTATCAAGAAGTTATGCCTGATTTTCTCGACAAACCAAGACGTCAGGTACGTTTTCTTTCCTTATCTCACCATGCTCCCTATCGCGAGACCAAACTCGATCTGGGCATAATAGCCCGACCATGAGTAGACTTTGATCCCACGAGGGGCAGCCTATGAGCACGGGTTTTCCTGACCTCTGTGATGAAAATCCTATATTACCTGTTAAGGCAGACGAACGTGAGTCGGATTTGAAAAGGAGCGGAATGTTTCCTAGAATGTCTCAAACGCTCCAAAAACAGAACAGTCCTCAATCCAAAACCCCAAGAAAGGTCCTTCGAGTAATTAGAGGGCTTAGATGTGAGGGTGGAATTTAGGAAAAACCTTATTAGCTCTAGTTAGAGCCATATGGCTGTAGTTCTACAACTACAGCCGCTCGGCTCTAACGGGCGGCCAGATTACTTCCTTAATAACCAACATTAGTATTTGACAGCAGCTAAGATTCCTGAATTAGGGGGAATTTAAGCCAAGATTCTCTAGGTTTTAGGGAGAAAGAGAGAACAAAAAGATAGAACATAGAATAAACAGAGAGAAAAGATAACAGAGGGGAGAAATAAATCCTAGAAGGAGTTCTAAAGGAAAAACTAAGAGAGAAAAAGAGAAAAGTGATAAGAAAACAAAGGAAAACACAAGACACAGAGAGAATACAGACTACAAAAATATAGGGTGAGGGTTTTTAGTCATGCTTTCATTTGTTCGAGTCGTCTTTTGGTTCGTTCGGATCGATTCAGGATGTGTATTCGAGGATTTCAGGATGTTCACGAGGTTTTAAGCGGATTTCGGCATCCAAATCCAATTCCAGTTGTTAAACACACTGGAACATCAAAAGGGTAAGCTCTGAGAGGCCTTAAACTCGTATTTGATTACTTTTGCTGTGTGTTTTCTATGTTTTACAAAATTTCCAGAAACTATCTGTTTGATTACAGTCATGTGGCTCTAACTAGAGCCGAGCGGCTGTAATCCTTTAGAACAGAGCTGAGTGGCTATAACACTATAGCCGCATGGCTATGTTCTTCTGGGCACAAACCCGAGGTGCCCTAAATCAACCGAATACAGTTAGTTTCCCATTTTAATCATTCTGTTATGAACTATTTTAGCCCAATTACATATGTTACATTCAGAATTATGGTTTTTGGATTTCCTAGAACATTGATGTGAGATTTAGGTTTTGTTAATTTTGATTTTTAGAATCCGGGATTGTTCGATCCAAATCAGATCCACTATTTAGCTTTAGCAGACCCTTAGATTCCATAAAATTCTTAGAAATCTTTGAAATGAGTTGAAACAGTATTTACAGAAGAAAAGAAAACCAATTTCTGGTTCTAGACACTAGAGCCGCATGGCTATAGTTCCCAGATGAAGGTAGAATCTTAGGACAACTCCCACAGACGTCGTCGTATGATGTTGTCTTTGGAATCAAACTGTTTTTTATGTGTTTACTGCTTTGTGCCTTAAATGGATGTTTAGAATTAAGAAACCCCTACGAACGGAACTACGAGTTCTGGGATAACCGACTCACTAAAAGAGTGATTTGCATGTAACTGAGCCAAATCGTTTTCAAAATTTTTTTAAGCACAAAAACCTATAGGGCGTTTCTAAAATGGCTTTCTAGGTCTAATCAAGTAAGTCGCTCGGACTTCTCGATTACCCCTTAAATCCATGCTCCCATTTCTTGATATTCCCCATTTTGTCCTGTTATGAGTCCTACTTGTGTTTTTGATATAATTGTGCTAACTGTCTATTTTGATGCTTTTATTTCTTTTTTTTTATTTTGGATGTATTTAATATATCAACTTGTGTATCCTAGGTGATTGTATCTTTTTTAGATATTCGTGTATAGTAGGCAATTGTATTAGTAAGGATGAGAATTTTTTATCTTTTTGGGTTGTAATAAGTGGCCCCTATCTTTTTAGTGGTTTGGATGTATGGTTTACTTTTCTACACTTTAATTTTATATTATTTATTTCTGTCATCTGAATGAGCATAGGTTAATCAATTACAAAAGATAAAAATAGGTAGAGAATGAAAGTGAGTATAATATTGTAATATGAACTTATAAATGAAAGCAAGCTTCAGGTTGAATAGGTAAGTTGCTTGAACCCTAAATCTCTGGATTAGGTACGGCAGTCTACGCTCGGTAGGGAGCTGTACCAGAACCTATGAGCTGATCTGGGTAGCGACTCTGTCACTGATCCCGAAATTTAGGGTAGCGACTCTGTCACTGATCCTGAAATTTAGGTTTCAAGATCTTTAAGTAATAAAACGGGATTTTCAACCACTTGTCCCAAAAATTCATATTCAAAGAAAAGGTTTTCTATAAAAGGATTTCCAAACAACTCAATGATTTTCTTAAGCAAGATCATCAAACCCATTTTCAATTCAAACAACCATTAAACAACATTCAGTTCTCTTTTTCCCCGGTTTGTTTTACCGCGCTCTGCTCTAAAAAGGTTGTCCACTCACACTTATGATGGGACTTATGCATTTAAATAACATAGACCAAATCCAACATACATGAATATCCTAAGCTAGAGCAAAACTTGATTTGCACAAATAGCTGACTCACACACGAGTGTCCACGATAAGGTTCGGCGTGTTTGAATGTCTAGCATTTTGGAGTAAGACATGGCTTGCAAAAGCGAACATAAGGGTGAACATGCTCACAAGTATGTATAGGCAGAGTTTGACGTGTTTAAACATCTGAGGGTTAGATGCAAAACATGGTTGACTCGGACATGAATATGTACGGATGCGGTCCAACGTATTTGAACGCTTGGGGGCTTAGTGGTAAATGATGAACTTGTACATAGTGTGTACAGATAAAATTTGGCATATTTGAAAAAATATGGTCTATAAGATAATGAACTTATACCTAATCATGTATGGATGGAATTCGGTGTGTTTGAACACCTAAGAAGTTAGACATGCATAAATAGATACACAAATCTAGGAGTGCCTATGTATAACCATACACATATATGAGACTAATAAAGACAGGCCCATGTGTGTAGGCTGGATCATCTAAGGCCTAAATATGAATGTCACACCATACATATGGCTGTATAAATGGGATTAATGACACACAAATGATGTAGACTCCACTAAATACACATAGTCACATAAAGCTGATATATGAAATTGCATAATGAAATGGTGAACATAAGGATCAAAAAGGACATATGGTTGCATAGGAAAAGGTTACTGTCAGTGTCACACAATTAATGCATGAGGATGTGTGATTAAAAATGAATACATGTAAGTCGCGTGATAGAATGGAATTGCTTATACAGTGACATAGAAATGGGCATATATCCCACGATGGCTATGAAAATAAATACTTGTGCGCATAACATATGATGTCATAGAGTGCGCTTTTGGCATGCAAAAATGCGGGACGTGTGTGTATACCTTGGATGGACGTACATTTGTATCATACAACGATATGTATGTGTGCATATGGGACTCAATGCATAGACATATACGCATGACTTGTAATCATATGGAGGTATGTGTTCCCACACATGATGCATGGAAGTGTGCATATGTTATGTGAAAATATTTAGGAGTGTGTGTATGTAATAATATAAGAATACATGTATGGCATGCGAAAATCCACGAGAATGGGTGCATGGCATAAGAAATGATATTAGAATGTGTGTATGATGCATGAAATGAGAATGCACGCATGGCACATGACAAATCATGTAAATTTACGTATATGTCAAACAAGAGGGTATGCAAACGTGTGTACCATATGAAAATGATTTGAGAAT
The DNA here is from genome assembly GCA_039660915.1 of Euphorbia tirucalli. Classification (NCBI taxonomy): domain Eukaryota; kingdom Viridiplantae; phylum Streptophyta; class Magnoliopsida; order Malpighiales; family Euphorbiaceae; genus Euphorbia; species Euphorbia tirucalli. The sequence continues at coordinate 22,203,376 of CM077636.1, read as the reverse complement.
GGGCATATATTGTCAATGTGTGCCCTAGTCCCTTTAATTGGATTTTGATAATCAATAAAAGTCAATTAATCTATTTCATTAATTTCTTATGCAATTAATTGTTATAGAGTGTCCATTAATTAAGTCATACTCTTGTTTGGTAGGTGCATCTCCTAGCAAGTAGGACTGGGAGTATGGTTAACACTTAACTATAAATATCCCTAGTCCATTATATCATGGGAATGATACTAACTAAAGACTAGCATGGTCTTTGATTGTATGAATGGTGGTGTCCTACTGGCCATTAGACATGGATTGTCAATCAAAGAGATGGGTACATGTTAGGTTACATGGTACTAGATTGATCCACACAGAGTATTTCATTTGACCCTTATAAGACAAGTGAAACTCTAGTAGCACTTATATTGGATCTTTAGACCTAATGTTGTTATGGACTTAGGGACAATCTCACATACTTTGACATATGCCTAACGGGCTCGTAACAGAGTACCAAGTATGGGTATGATTGGGTATACCAGTGAATACCTAAGGGTCATGAGCAAGGTGAAGGGAAATGCCAATCTCTTAAATGAGATTATGATATCACTGACCACTTGATGATGAGACTGAGAAGTGCTTGGCCAAGCCTAATACTTAATCACTGGGTGATTAAGTGATTGATGTTCTTCAATCTACTCGGAATCAAGAAATGCACTTGCTGCCATAGGGGATGACTTAGTTATGGTTCTAGCAGTGTAAAGATATCTAAGAGGCGTGGGATGTATAAGAAAAAGGCTACAAGGTATATATGTCCAAAAAGATATATTCATCTTAATTGGGGGCTATAATAGTTTGCTACAACCCACCTACAATCTGTGGACCCAAAGGTTCGGGGCCTATTGCCAACATAAAGATGAACCTACTGGATTACACACATAGGGTCAAGATCGGATGTTTAGAACCTGAATGTATATTGGTTATATATTTAATTAAAGGAGTTATCGTCATATTTATCTTGATTTAATTATTGTATGGTACAATAAATAAATTAATTAAAATATGACTGTCAAAATTGGATTTTGACATTTATAAGATATAAATTGCATTTACATTAAATTAATTATTGTATAGTGTAATGAATAATTTAATCAGAATGCAATTTTTCAGAATTGGACTTTGACACTATAAGGAATTAATATATATTTGGGTCAATTTATTTTATTGCATGGTGTAATAAATAAATTAAGGCTAAAATATTTTTAAGTTAAAATTGGATTTTAACATTAGAAAATATTTATATTTATATCGTAAGGTTGATGGGGATTTAATTTAATTAGAACTTTAACCCAAAGTTTAATTAATTAAAACCCTAATTGACCTAGGGTATAAATAGAAGCTTATTTTCTTCATTCCCTAACCTAACACAGACTGCCTCCTTCCCATAACACAGTGAGAATTTTGGCCAGCACTAGCTCTCCCTAGCTTTTGGCTGTTCTTGCTCTGGTCTAATGCTAGCATGCTTGTTTCTATCGTTTGAGCCTGCATGTGTGAAGGTGGAGATTTCCTACTTGGAAATTTGCTCAGAAAGCTTCAAAATTGGGGTAAGATTTAAATCACTTTTCTGGTTGAGTCTGTTTCTTCCTAATCTGAATGAGTTCCTGGACTGGAGTTGAATGCAAAATCGTTGCTTCTGCTGTTAAAATTTTTGTTTTGCATGGTGAAAATCCCAACATATATTCGCGTACATCATATGGAAATGTGAAATGGTACGAAATGTTATGGAGATGTGTGTACATCATATGATCTTATGGAGAAATGATATTGCATGTGTGCGTGAATGATGTGGTATGCTATGCAAATGGGATAATTGTATGTAAGAAATATGTGAGGGTTTGATGCTCGAGGAGCAAACGAACAAAGGTTCGACATTCATGGAATGCCTAATCGGTGTTTGTGCTAGATTCCGCTAGCTGACGGTTGACTTGTATGGTTAGTCATACAGATAGGGGTTTGGGATTCGCTTGACCGGGGTTTATGCTAGATTCTGCTAGTTGATGGTTGACTTGTTTGGTTAGTCATAGGACAGAGGTTCGGTGCTCACGGAGCACTTAAGTGATTTCCTACTTGGGTAGGTCATATGGTGCGCGTGTTTGACACGCAGATAGGGTTTCGGCGCTCGTGGAGCATCTAATTAATTTCCTACTAAGGTAGGTCATGCAATGAAATGTGCATTTATCATAGTTTCGATGCTCATAGAGTACAAAAAGGGGGTTTTCCTACTTGGGTAGGTTGTGTAATGACATGTGCATTTGATGTACAGACGTAGCTTTGGTACTCGTGGAGTACCAAAAGATGGTCTCCTTACTTGGGTAGATCGTATGATGAAATGTGCAGTTGATATACAGATAAAGTTTCGGCACTCGTGGAATACTGAGAAAAATTTTCCTACTTGCGTAGATCATAGAATAGAATATGACATTCAAACGAAGTTTTGGCACTCGTGGAGTACCGAGATGATTCTCCTACTTGCGTAGGTTATGGAATGGAATATGCAATTGATATGCAGAGTTTCGGCACTCGTGGAGTATGGAAAAAGTTTTCCTACTTGGACAGGTTATGTAATGAAATGTGCGTTTGATATGCAGATGGATTTTCTGTACTCATGAAGTACTAAAAGATGGTTTTCCTACTTGTGTAGGTTATGTGATGAGATGTGCATTTGATATACGGATGGATCTTTGGCACTCGCAGAGTGCCTAAATGGATTTCCTACTTGTGTAGGTTATGTAATGAAATGTGCATTTGATATGAGGATGGAGCTTCGGCACTTGTGAAGCACCTAAATGGATTTCCTACTTATGTAGGTTATGTCATGAAATGTGCATTTGATATGAATATAGATTTTCAATACTCGTGGAGTACCAAAAGGTGGTTCTCCTACTTTGTAGGTTATGTGGTGAAATGTGCATTATGGATTTTCAATACTCATGGAGTACCAAAAGTCGGTCTTCCTACTTGTGTAGGTTATATGGTGAGATGTGCATTTGGTATGAGGATGGATCTTCAATATTCGTGGAGCACCAAAATGGATTTCCTACTTATGTAGGTTATGAAATGTGCATTTGATATGCAGATGGATTTTCAGTACTCGTGGAGTACCAAAAGGCGGTTTTCCTACTTATGTAGGTTATGTGGTGAGATGCGCATTTGGTATGTGGATGGATCTTTGGTACTTATGGAGTACCAAAATGGTTTTCTTATTTATATGGGTTAAGTCTTTGTTCAGGATTCATGCATGTTGAATGATTTATGCATGACACATAATTATGGCTGCATCACAATGGGTTAATGTGTATGTCATTCAAATGATGTTTATGTGATAAGGTATTCACACACAATGAGAGATGCATGTTGCACAAAAGATGTGAGTTAGTAACACTCAAATGATTTATGAAGTTTCCTAATACATGTACATAAGAATGTTGATGATGATATGATGTGGAGATGTGAATCATATAGTACGTAGCATGCGAATGCGTATTTCCAACCTTATCACTCCATTCATGGTTAATATTGAGAAATTTTTAACCAAATCCTAAGTGGTATTCTCTTTGATCATCAATAGGGGATGATAAAGGCAAAGTTACACTTTGATCACACATTATTTGGGTCATCCTAATGGAAATTTCTACGGTTGACTATATGAGTTCGGTCAAAGTCAGGATAACATCAAGGTCCCCATAGCAAAATATACTCCTCAGTTCTCCCCACTTAAGGGTATAGGCAAAGGGATAGAAGGCTATGAGTGGTGTTTCATATCCATGACCCTAGAACCAAAAGGAACGTAGGCGATACTTCAACAATTCACCGGGCTGATAATTGGTACCTCAACCATAACTAAAATGCAATTACAAAATGCTACAAATAAACTTTGAAGTTATTTTGATTAGACACTTTTAGGGCTTGTCAAATTCTTTTAAGTTTCTTAGAAAAATTATTGAGTGGAAGACGGGTTTTGCTAATTGAAAGTGCGTTGCGAAGCGGACTGCTTTGGGGGTTTTGATTATTTGTTTGAAATTCATTTTTGGAAAATTATATTCGTAAAAGATTCGAGCCCTAAATCTCGAATGAAATTGTAAGAGTCGCCACCTAGTTCAGCTCAAACGAGAAATTAAAGTATAGCTGACAGAATGAGAGCTGCTACACTTTCCAGAGATCTAAGTCTAGACAAGCCCCCTATTTATGTCTAGTCAAAATATACAACATTTATTGGTAGCATTTCATACGGCTAAAGTTGATTTTTCATTGATTTAACATGCGACATTCACACAATGTAAAGCAGTAAATAAATTAATTAGTTGCAACCAAATCGAGTCAAATCAAACTGTCATAGGGGATACATTCATATGAAGAGGGATCAGGGTACAAACGCCTAAAATATACGAATATTATAAGAATTGAAAATTAAATAAATATAAATTTAAACCTACAAAATAGAAGTTAGTACACAGATATATACATTATGTAGGACTCAAATAGATAGAATGGGGAATAAGTGACTCGGGGATATGTATTTAGGGGATAGTTGGGAGAACTCGACAAGTTCATCCGGCTAGACCTGGAAAACGGTTTTGAAATGTTCCTATGTTTTGTTTCATGAGAAAATAATTTTTTTTGAAAATATTTTCTTTAACCGGTTTAATCCCATTTAACATGTAAAGGTGAGTCGGATTTTGAGAGATTTGGATCTCTGTTGTTGAACTGGTTTAAACATTAAAATGAAAATGAATCTAAGGTCAAAAGTGTTATGGAATGAATTGATTTTTATTTGTTTTTGCCTAATTTCTTTTTTTTTCTTTCTTTTTTTTTTTCTTTTATTTTTATTTCTGTCAGGAGATTATAGCCGTATGACTGTAGTTAATTTACAACCGTGTGGCTGTAGTTAAAGCCGTACGTTTGTAGTTAGTTTACAGCCGTGCGGCTATAGTTGCAGCCGTGTGACTGTAATTACAATTGTACTGCTATTCATAGGGCTTAACAGATTTTATTTTTGGATTTTAGAATTAAAGCCGTGCGAAATAAGTTACAGCCGTGCAGTAGTAACTATAGCTGTACGGCTGTAATTACAGCCCTGCCTAGAAATAGCAACTTCCAAAAACAGAGTTTGATGAGTTTTAATGCACAAAATGGACCAAAACAACACAGAAATGATGCAAAAGTTGAGTTTCAGTGATAGTTACCCTTGCAGCACAGATCCACTATCGGATGGGAGAAATGTTCAAAATCGGTTCCAGATTGCTCCTTTTCTCCTTAGGGTTCCAAGCTCTAACTAGTCCTAAAATCTCCAAATATGTCAAGGTTTTGAGCAATCTGAAGTCTCTGGTCCTATTAGAAGTATTTAGCCAATTTAATACTTATGATTTCCACTGATTTTAAACTCTTAAACACAAGATTCAAGAATAAAAGAGTATAAGAAAGTTTGCTCTTAGGTGTTTTTCTTCCCGTCTTTTACTCTCTTTTATTTCTAATTCTAGAGCTCTCTTCAATCCAAATTCGTTCACCCTTATCTGGTCTATCTCTGGTTCTTTTATTTGGTAAAAAAAGACCAGATTTAATCCCTAAATCATGCCCATTCTCCTCCCATGTGGGATGAGCTGTAAATGGATGGGATAAGTTGTTACTTGTATTACAGCCATACGACTGTATTTGGATTACAGCGTACTTTTGTCATTACAGATGTGTGGTTGTAGTACTTTTCTTCAACCTCGACTTTTGCCTTTGATTGATTATAGCCGTGGTGACCCCATTACAGCAGTGTTGCTGTAATTACAACCATAACGGCTGTAGTTCCATTTTCAACAATTTTTTATTTCTCAGCTTTGTGGTCGTGGAAACTGAGCCTTGAAAATCTCGCGCTCATAATATCATTGTCAACTATACGGATGTCACAATAACCATACGGTTATCAACTACAATCATACGGATGTCGTTCAAATCAGTTGAATTTTAGAGACAAAATCTCAAAACCATTAATGGTTTGGCCTCTTGGTCGGGTGGACGAGCAAAAGAAACCAAAAAATAAAATATAAGAGGCCGGAGGGCACAAGAAAAAGGGGGATGTTTTGTATTCTAGAGAGGTAAGGTGAGAAGCAGAGAGAAGAGAAAAAAGGACAGTTCTTAGCTTTTTTTTCCTACTTGAATCTAGAAATTGTAAGGTTAAAATATATTAGACATCTTAGGAAAACACTTCACTAAGATTAATAATACGTTTAGAGACAAGTTGAATCACTAAATCCCTAACTATGGAGCAAAATTTCGAGATTTTGGACTTTATAGTTCAAAGCTGGATTTCAAAGAATTGAAGCTCTCTTAAGTTGATTTTTGACATCTAAAGCCGTGGATTCATGCTACAAAGGTATAATTCTGAGAAACCAAGTATATTCCTTTTGTTTGACTTGATTTGGAGCATTATTCGCTTCCTTTTTGCCTTATTTCGTTCCTAAGAATTTTTGGCTTCTGTCTGTAAAAAACAACAGTATGGATGTCGCAACAACCGCACGGTTTTCTAAACTTAGAAATTCTAGAAACCAAGCCAAAAGATAAACTACGCTTTTAATCCAGAAGCAACAGCCATACAGATGTCATGATAACCGTCCAGTTATCAACATCGACATGGATGTTGTCTCGGGTTAGATTCTTTAAAATCTATTTTACTAGCATTTCACTATATCTGACCTTAGATTCAATTTCCAGAAGTTATATTTAGATTATATCAACGATAGAGACTCGATCTCTTGAAAACCGACTCACTTTACCATGTTTAATAATTAACTAGAAAAATCGGTTTCAAAATCATTTTCTCAAAAATCTTCACAGGAACGTTTCAAAAATGTTATCCAGGTCTAGTCAGGGAAATCTGCCAGATTCCCTCAACTATCCTCTCTAAAGGCATGATCATGACCCCGTTATCATCTCGTTCTGTCATTCTAAGTCTAAAATGTGATTATTAGCATGCTAACCTTTGTTTTGCAGGTTTTAGTGAATGCTTAGTTTTCCATTTTCTAAATTCTCGTGTATTTTAGATGATTATACCCCTAATTCCCTTTTTATTCAAATGTATTGCCTAGGATAGTATTTGTTTGATTCGGATCGTAATAATTAATTTACTCATATATATTTATAGTGTGTACGCCATGTGATTAAAATAAAATAAACTTTAGCTTATGAAAGGTAATGCATTGAATGTTGAATTTTGTTTCAGTTAGATAATGAGTAAGTAACTCGTCTGAACCTAAGTCTCTAAAAGCTATGGTGGTCCTCATTTGGTTTTAGCTGAAAATGAATTTCCTGATTGAGCTTATCTGGGAGGTGACTCTTATACATTTTTCGAGATTTGGGTCTCGAATCTTTTATGAACATTATTTCTCAAAACAAATTTTCTTAATAATTAAACAAATTAAAAGATCCTACGGCACGCTTAGCCGTGTCGTTGAAATGTCGTCCACTTAAGAGAGCCTTGAAATTATCACAGCTTAAAGAGCTTCAAAGCAATTCAAAGAAAAGAAAAGATGGAGGATCAAGCAGCCAATCTTAGTTGAATGTTTAATGGCTAAGAATTTTCAGGTAGTTGACTCACTTTATGTGTTTCTTAATGGTAGTTAAATTTGATCATGTCTGTTAATGGTAATTGATTTTTCTTTGTGTATTACTCTTTATGTAATTTACTTTTGGATATGAGATGGCTTCTAGGTTTTATTTTTTGGCAGTATATCCTCTATCTTGGAAGAAGGCATTACGAAAGGCTAAAGTTGTTGTTGTTAGTCGCGAATCATCTTCTATTGATATTAGCCTGGTGTTGTTGTTGCTGTTGCAACATATTATGGTGCCACTACCAACTCTGGTGTTGCTGCCTCAAATCTAGTTTCTGGACTTGGTTCAAGTTTAGCAAGTCTTAAAGATCAGATATTTAATGTTTTATCATGACATTTTGATGTTAATGTCCTTGTGGTATTTAATGAACTCTGTTTTTAGAACAAATATGTTTGTTATGTCAATGAACTTATATTGCCAATTTATATTTTGAACTCTATTTTAGAAATATTTTTATATGACTCAAGTAAACATGACTATCAAACATAAAATTGTAAGTTCTTTTATTTTGGCTACTAGTTATGAATAACTGATGTTGTTAATTGCTGATGTAAATTCTGCTACTAGTCATGAATAATTCAATTATTTATTCAGTAAATGTAAAATTGTAACTTCTTTTTATTTTGTCTACATATAACTATCAAACATAATTTTATATGATAAGATAGCCAAAATAAGAACTTACAGATAGCCAAAATAAGAACTTACATTTTTTTTTTTTTGACATATAGTGCATAAATACTCAACGTTCTCACAAAGGCAAAACCAAATTATGTGAAACATATTATATTAAAGTTTGCTTTAATTTAGACTCCATATTTCTTATGTCATGTCCTTCAACATCTCATCCACACTGAAATTAAGTTGATTCACCTTCATCTCATCAGGCTTCATTTTAAGGATTTTTTATGCTTCTTTGCTTCAATCTCAGTAGAATTCAACTTCTCAATGTACGTTTCATACCAATGGTAATCAACCTCTTCATATGTTACTTGTTAAGTTCCAAGTTAATTTTCATCCTTAGCAGTTCCCTAAGAGACAAATCAAAAACCTCAGCCAGCCACTCATACTAAGTAAAATCACATCTTCCCACTAACTCATTTTCACCCTAAAATTGAAAATTAATCATCCCAAAATCAAATTCAATCAAAACAATTGAGCTAAAACCTCTAATAATAAGACTAAATTACAGATATTTATCTCAATAATCATATTGTTTCAACAACCACCAACTTGCAATGCTTGGCCATATGGCAAATTGGAAGCCTTAATTAGTTCTTAGAATTAGTCTAGCAGTTTCGAATAAAATTGTACAGAACATAATAAGCCTATATAAAATGATAAAAATTTAGCCGCAATCAATATTAAAATGTTGTTAAGCAAAACAAACTGAAAGTCTGTAGGTTTAAATCTTTAAATTCATTATTCATGCTAATATAGCCCCAAAAATAAGCAAAAACATTATCTAATAAGAACACCACAAATTGTTGTAGGTATGAAATGCGAGATAAGAGCATTGAACCAAAAGATTACTGTCTCTACTTTTTAACCATCCTACATAGATATTAAAAGATTAGGAGAAACATCTTGAAACGAATATTATATATTTATACCTCTAATTCACATGTTGTTGCCATAGATAAGGGTAAACAATATCAAATATAAAAAGAATTAGGGCAACCAGCAACAATAACAAAATCCATAAATTAGGGCTTATAGCAGTAACTAAATCAAACGGGTTCAGTGAATGAACAAATTTCTCTAAATTAAGCTTACCTGGAAGCACAAGCCCAAAATCAGCTTAGTTGAGTCTTTGGATTACCTAAAATTGATAATCTTGGCTTCATTCTTCACTAGCACAGTAAGTTGCAATCCAAACCCAAATATCTCATATTTCTTCTATGAAAGCTCCGTGCCTCCTTTGCCCTATGGATGAAAATGATGAGCTAGTATTCGATAAAACACAAATCGCAAATTGGAAGACAAAAGAAGAAAATAATATGAAAAAAAGAGAAGAAATTTGAAATCTATCAAAGAGTTGAGAGATTTTAACAATAGTCTCTCTCCGCCGCATCGTTAGCGTCTCTCTCCACCACATCATCGATTTTTTGGTCGAAAATGTCGAATATTCAAACTTCTACATATTGTTATAACGCCATTTACTTTCAGCTTAAATTCACACTAAATGAACCCTATTTTAAAAGATCAGGTATGAAATAGGCAAGTTAGACACCAATTAGGCAAAAGGTGAATAGACCGGGTCCTAATTAAGTCTTTTTTTTAATTTAGCTGTTGGATCATATTTTGATCAAAAGTTTTCAGCCATTCCATCATTTATTTGATCAAATATCATGTCTTATGTGCTTTATATATATATATTACGCTTTTGCCTTGATTGGATTGAGAGGATACGTGGATCGGTTTTACTAATTTTAGGGTGTTAAATGACGTCTTCAAAGTTGAGAGTAATAGTAGGCAGTTTGAGCCAAGTAGAGGGGACTTGTGATATATTAGCCTAAAAAAAAATATAAAACTAACAAATATGCTATAATGTTAATTTTAATAAAAATAATGCTATTTGGAAACTGAAATCAACATGCTGTAATTATTTTTCTTAATGTGATTATACATATATTTCCTATTTTTTCCTAAATACAAGGGTAATACAAGCTAAGGAATTTTCTAGAAACAAAGACAAAACTCAGCGTAAGTTATACGGCATCGGCGAAAGAATGAATAGTGCAGACTGCAGACAAGACGATAGATTTTGCAAATTATAAAAAGAAAACAAAAATAAAATAAAAATAAAAGAAGAATAGAATTTTCATGTGTATAAGAGCGTAGCGCAACACAGAAAGAGAAAAAAACGCATAGCTGACCTGAGCCACCCAAACTTCGATTCCCTTTTTTAATTATTCTCTTTCAATCAAAAATATCTGTTTTCTTTCATTGATCGTTATGTGACTTCTTTTCTTTCATCAGATTTTGCTCTTTGTTTCCCCATAATTTCTTTAACTAGGTTGTAAGGTGTTTTCAATTTCCTACTATTTCAAATTCTCGCCGCGTTTCCTTACGAGTGAGTTTCTCTTCTTCCTCTTTTCTTTTATCTATCCTTGTTGTTGGATTCTTTTTTATTTTGATTTGCTTTTTGGTTTGATTTTGATGCTCATTAAGTTGTTTGGCCGTTGGATCGGACGAAAACCTAATATCTATTCTCTTTACGATTTGAGTGTTTAATTGATGCTTTTGGTTGATTGATAAGCACTGGTTATGGATCTAGGGTTTTGTTTTCAGGGTGGGAATGAGGGGATAACTCCTTGGATATAATTATGTGTGTTTTGGCTTTGTTGTCGGGTTGAGAGCTTACTAGCCAGGGGCTGCATTTTTAAGTATTAGTTTTAATTATCTGAGCCTACAAATTGATTGTGTAAATTCTTTGATCTATGTAATTTCTCATTGGGTACATGGACTAAAATACATCTATGTTCTGTTAAATGATCATTACTATCAGTTTGCCTGATTGAGAAATGATCATCACTGGTATGCTTACTGTATTTCAAGTTTTGTTTCTGGATATTAGCCTTTTAAACTTTTTATGAAGGCTTGGTTGTTCATGATTATGGAAATGACCACGAGCTTTTTCTGATTTTCACCACTGCTTCTGCTTTAAAATTATTTGAGTTCTGCTAAATATTCTGAGAAATGATCATCACTGTCTATTTGTTTGTTCTGCTTTTTTCTCTTCCTGTTTTCACCTTTATATTACATGTTTCCTTCTTTTTTTTTTTTTTTGAATTTACAGGCGGTGAGGATGTCAACCCCAGCAAGGAAGAGATTAATGAGGGATTTTAAGAGGTTGCAACAAGATCCTCCTGCAGGAATTAGTGGTGCACCTCAAGATAACAATATTATGCTGTGGAATGCTGTTATATTTGGGTAAGCTATATATCTAACAGTGCGAAATTAACTATGTCTATATGTTCTCTCCCCATTTTATAGTCACACTTATGCCCTATGTTTTGTTGCATTGCAGACCTGATGATACTCCTTGGGATGGAGGTAAATTCCATTCTTTTGCTTGAGGCTTTTTTTTTTTTGGAAACTAGTTGTAGCCAAGCAGCAGTCGAATGCCTGTGATTTCTTTCCATACCTGTTTTAAGTGATTTTATCTGCTTTTCTCTCATTTACATGCATATATCTTTGAAATTTTTTGTTTTAATCTTTTGATGTAGTATCCAACTGTGTTAGTGCTCACTTGGTCTTCTATTAAACCATTCTGATACTTTTAAAATCAATATCTACCTCACATGTAATGATTTTGCTAGGTGTATAACCATGATATGATGTACCAGTTTTGGAATGATACTATGTTCCTCTCTTATACTAAATGCTTAAGTAGGTACTGTATTAGTTCCACTGCCTGTCTAATCTCATTCCCATTAAATATAACCTTGTATAGATTTATTTAGACTGCCATTTTACTTTCGTAATTTCATTATATGTTGAAGCAAATAAGAGCATTGATTGATTGTTTTTCATTGTCATTATTGCCATTCTTCTTTGTGTGAAGGAGAGCACAAAGAGTTAGTGAATGTCATACAGGATGCCTGATCTTCTCGTCTTTGAATCAACCTAATAGTATGTTTCAGCAAATTTAATCTGAGGGTTTGTCATCAATTTGAAACTGACATGATCTTTGTATGAGATTGACTATTGTGGTACAGCTTAAACTTGTATGTTTAGTTTGTCATATGTGTTTGTTTTTTGAGTCATGACAGGTACGTTTAAGTTGACACTTCAGTTTACAGAAGATTATCCGAATAAGCCCCCGACAGTGCGTTTTGTGTCTAGAATGTTCCATCCAAACAGTAAGTTTAATAGAAATACTTCCTTTCATCTTCTCTTGCTTTTTTACTTACCAAGAAATTTTTTTCCAAATGGCATGATGTCTGCATGTGAATTTCTGAAAGTTGTGATGTACAATCTCGGCTTATTTCATACACATGCTTTTTCCTCTATCCCTTCCCTTGCATAGGTGGACTCTCTGGGAGTACACATTTCTTCATTTTTCCAATTCCACTTTGATATAGTTATGAAATGCTTTCAAGGTTTTGTGTCTAAATAATTTTTTGGAATCTTGTCTGGTTTTGTCATTTTACTTTCCATCTTCAAAGAAAGCTTTGCTAATATCAAGGATTGAGTTCTGCGGTATGAAGAGTTTATGCTGCTGATATACTGCCCAATCTTTATGATAAAGAACAGAAATGAGAGCTATAGTAGCAATAAATAATCTGTGTCTTTTTTGTTCTTGTTTCTAGCTTCTCTCGGTATCGTTTCCCTTAGTTCATTTTTTATGCCCAATTTTTAATTGATCTGTAATCTTAAAAAATCTCCAATCACTTCGATTTTGGTTGTAAGTTAATATGGTTGCTCGACCCTTTCTTCAGTTTATGCAGATGGAAGCATTTGTTTGGATATCCTGCAGAATCAGTGGAGTCCAATTTATGATGTTGCTGCCATACTCACATCGATTCAGGTAATTAATACCAGTGCTCTATTTGTTGTAACCGAATGATCTTACTGTTGCATGTACTTTGCCATACAAATAAATATTGTCTAATTTTATAAACTTATGATCATTCAGCTGTTTATCCACTATATTCTTTTTTTGGGGGGTATATCAATTGCTATATGAGCTTTAGTTATGATAAAAATGATGGAGGCTTGAATTTTGTGGGAGATTAAGGTTGGGTTCTTTCTTCTCATCAAACGTCGAAGGAGAATTGTACAAGTCTATACCGTTCTGCATTTTTACATCTGCAAAAATCATAGTGATTAGTAACTTCCAAAGTTGTACTGTAGGATGAATTTAATTCGCTCATTTGCCTGCTTGAATTTATATTGAAGGCCACTCGCTGTATATGAGTACAAACTCGTATAGAACCTCTTACATTCTTCAATTTGGAAATTTACTTTTTGAAACCATGGAACTCTTAAATTAGTGTTTTTATTTTCTGTAGTCATTGCTGTGTGACCCAAATCCAAATTCTCCAGCAAATTCAGAAGCTGCACGGATGTTTAGCGAGAACAAGCGTGAATACAACAGGAGAGTACGTGAAATTGTTGAGCAGAGTTGGACTGCTGACTAGTTACTCCCAAGTATGAAAGCAGAAGTTGAAAAACTGCCCCCTGCTTGTTTTCAATAACATTGAACTTAAAATCCCAGCTGCCTATGCCTGTTGTTATATGTTTGCCTGGCTTATGAGGATGGATGTTTGGCTTCTTTATTGCAATGTTTGTTGTACCCTCAAGAATTTGCCTTGTATTTCAGTTATGGCTTTTTCTATTTATTATATTATATAATTGTTATTACTTTTAAATGAAAAAACAGAAAAAGACGAAAATGGTGGTAAATATGTCTCCTGCCAGTTTAACCTGGACTGATACTCACGCCCCAACTAATTGTTTATACTCTTAACTAGCGGAGGCCATGATATGAGGCGAAGTAAAATACTGAGGGAATTTGAAATATAGCCTTACAAATGGAAAAGAAAAAATGAGCAGAATCCAAAACGACCGGGGATGTAAACTTGATAAGACAGGATGGGGATTGATAATTTCATCCATATTCTTCGTTTAGAGGCGGGGGTTTCTGTCTTTGATGCGTGATAAATACATATATTCTAGAGCAATTGTAATTTGTCGTTCAAGTAATACATCGTAAGTACAGTATCGATCTTACGAGAACTAATTATGCTAATTCTAAATGCAATTGGATTTCTAATAATCTAGGCGCAGAGAATAATATCTTTGATTTTGGTCTGTAAATTAAATCTATTACTAAGGAACAATTAAATTAAAATAACTAAAGCTAAGATCAAAATTCAAATGTGACAAATGAATGGTGAGACTAACTAAGGCATACGGCTTTACCTAGCATGCATTCTAATAATTTTCTCAAGTTATGCAATTGAACTTATTAAGTTCTCAAGATGGTAAATTCCAAAAACAATTAACACTGGTTAGGGCTACTAATTCTAATCCTCAACCTAAATACTTAAACTGGTTCGGAATTAAGCAATTAGTTTGGAAAGCATTAAGCATATGAAAACCTAGCACAAATTAGTGAGCCACAAAGCAATAGTCATGCATTTGTCATGTTATGAAATTCCGTTAATCAAGTCCTTTGGTCAATTATGAATTAACTAAAAGCAATGAAATTGATGGTCACGCATTCAAAGCATTAGGCACTCATAACACGATCCATGAAAAAGAAATAATTATTAATTGCATTAAACTCAAGAAAATTACAAAAAAACTCTGCTAAGCTCCACCATAGCCTCAGCTATGGTAGAATTAGTTCATAACTACACTGATAATAAACAAGAAAATCAAGGAAAACATGGTAAAGAGAAAGTTTAGAGAAAACTAGAGTTGAGATGGATGACGGAAGGGTGTACGAATCGTTGAGGCGGAAAGATGAAGTGCTCCTCAAAACCTAGCTCTTAAAAGACGTTCTCCCAATAGCCAAAGTAAAAAGAAAAAGTCTAAAAACTGATTGCCTAACTAAAGCTGAATATTTTCCTTTCAAAACCTAAAAAACTAAAAAGAAAAGAATAAAAATATAAATAAATACAATTCTCTTTTGAGAAAACAACTCCCTACACTCCTATTAGGATTAAAAGTCCACCAACAAAGGAAAATATTCCAGCCAAAAGCCTTGACTTCTCTTCCACAAGTCAAACCCGCATCTCCAATTAGGCCCACCATAGATGCTCGTCCAAATCACTGTTTCGGCCTCAAAACTCCAAAATCAGCACCTCCAAAGGCATGGTCATGCCTTAGGACTGTTCCTGGACTGCTCCAAGCTAGATCATTTCCTTTTTCATGTACTTTTAGCTCTATTTTTCTCTTTAATGTCCTATTAAAGAAAATAACACAAAGGGAAGTAAAATATGTCTTAAATGAATAATAACAACTCAATTAAAGCGCAGAACCTAAGCAAAATATGCATATAAAATACATTATCAGTCTCTATTTAGGAAATGGGGATAATCCTAATCTCCATCCTCGGTACTATTGGGGAATAGGTTCCCCGTGAGGATCCTCATCCCTGTTAAGACAATTTAGAAGAAAAATAAAGTAAAATTCAGCTTTGAAGTCATAGCTTTTTTAAGTTTAACATAATATTAATAAAAATCCATAATTTAAATAAATACCTAATTAAGTCTATAAGTACATTAAACAATCAACATATATAAGATAATATGTTTATCTTATATAAGTCAAAATTATTTATATAAAATAAATATAGAACTATATATATGGGATTTTAACAGAGATATTTCTTTAATTCCAGCGGGCACTAGACAGGGACGAGGGTGGGGTCCCGTGGGGTGGGGAGAGGTAATCGCATCCTCATCCCCATTTAGCATTTGAGGATAAATTTGCTTTCATTCCCACTCCATGGGTATCCTAAACGAGGAAAGTAAATTGCTTATATAGACTTCGATGTATGCTTGTCAATGGAGTGGGTAATACCTATACTTATTGAGTCCCACCCAATTAAGGTCGGGGAATCCCATAAACTCACTTCCATGGGTTAAGGATGGGATAAAAACTATCCCTATTCTTAGGGACAGTTTGGGGGACGGTAAAATGTATCCCCACCCTATTATCTTTAGGGTAACCCATGGGGTAATATTAAATTTTTTTTATAATATTAATAATATAGTATAGTATTCCCCATGGAGACCCATGTACCCATTGGGGAGGAGAATGGATACAAATTCCTTCCTCCCCCTCCCCTGTAAATCTTGATTTCTGATGTTCCGTGAATAAGAATACTTTTTTTTGTTCATTTGAATACGTTTTTGTTCGTTTTGATACGGATTTGCATTGTTATCCGTGTCAAAATGATACCGTATTTGATCCAACAGTACAAAGTGTCAAAATTTCTTCTCGGAATTTGTAAATCTGATCACACCACTGAAATCAACATGAAAAATCGAGTCAGAATCTCAAATTTCACGGCCAAAGGAGCCCCTGAAGGCGGCGCGTGGACCTCACGCGCCACCATTGCGGCTGGCGTTGGTCACGGATCGGTTGAGAGGAATACTAGTTGCAGGACACGTGACGAGACGTGATTGGCTGATTTGCAACGGTTGAAAAGTAAACGGTTGAACTAGCCAATCACGTGTTGCGACGTGTCAACCAATAACAGATGAAAACTGATCCCTGGACACATGGCATAACGCGATTGGAAAGATTCGGCAGTTGAAAAGTCAACATCCAATCACATGTTGCCACGTGTCACAACGTAACCATTTCAGAAACTGTCAACGTGCCATGTGGTAGACAAGTGTCAGACACGTGAACCAATTGCGTGATGACGCATGGCAAAGCAGTTATGTGTGCCACGTCATCCATTGAACCAATCAGATGATGACACGTGTCAGTTTCGCACGTTAGCACCAATCACATGTCGACACGTGTCACATGAGACAGTCGGTCTTGAGTGGCGCGTGACGGCGCATGGTCGCACGTGGCAGTTCATCCTGAAGGGCGTGTCGGCACGTGCGATCATTTTCGGTGTCCATATTTCATCAAATTTTTTCCAGAATTAAAATTTACATTTTTCTTGAATTTTTGGAATTCATTTGATATTTTAAACTAAATTTACTAGTATTTATTGTGTATAAATGCTTAATTTATGTTTAACAAATTCAAGAAAATTCAGTATATTTATTGTGTATCTATATACTAATTTTTGGTTGATCATTAACAAGTTTTTGTTATTTCTATATGTGTTATAGAAATGGCAACTTTAGTAAAAATGGTGAAAATAATCTAGTCTCAGGAGGAGGCAAGGACTCTACAAAGAGTTGAAGATGAGCTTTTCTGTAAACGGTATCCTCTGTTGGAAAAAGGGGGCATTGTTGGAGTTATGGAGCGGTTTAATGTGTTAAATCGGGAATTCCAAGAGTTTGTCTAGAAAGGAGGATTTTTCTCTGGAACTGATCAATTAAAAATGTTAAAATTTGCAAAAAAGGCTTTTCGTGAAAAGCATTTTAAGAAATTCTGGTTTGGTGAAAACCCTATATTTGATGCAGTAGTGGTCTCCATTGAAGGATTAGTTCCTGAAAGGAATATGAGTACCAATGCAAAGTGTTTGTATTACAATTGGCTGAAACTGGAGCCAAGTTGTCTCATAATCCTAGAACCATGTTACTTAGAAATAACCAAATGGTTCGCCGCCCTTGTCTGGATGCTTTTTTTGAGGGAGCAGAGAACATGCCTCATGATCTCTACTATAAGTTCGTAGAAATGATACCAGTCACCTCAAAGAAATTGAGATTGTTGATTTAGAAGAAGAGGAAGAAATCGACACTAGTGCCGAGTGATAAGTGTATTTTATATACTTATTTTATATACACTGTGCTTTAATTGAGTTGATTTTATTTATTTAAGGCATAAATTACTTCCTTTTTATGTATTTTCCTTGTTAGGACCCCTAAGAAGAGAATGGAGCTAAAAGTGCATGATAAAGGAGCAAAATTGACTTAAAACAGCCCAGGAGCAGTCCTAAGGCGTGACCATGCCCTGGGAGGTGCTAATTTTGGAGTTTTAAAGCTGATTTGGTGATTTGGGCCTGCGTTCATGATGGGCCAAGGAAAAGCTGCGGGTTTAGTCTCTTTGAGGAGAGAACTAGAAGTCTTTTGGCTGAGAAATCTTGATGGCTAATGGACTCCTTGTCAAAGGAGGAATGTTTTCTTTTTTTTTGGTAATTCCCTTAAAAGAAGGAAGGGTTTTTGACTCTTATTAGAATTCTTCTTCCCTTTTTGTTTTAGGAGGGGAGAGTTAGAAAAGGATTATTATTCATCATTCAGCTGTAGTTTTTTTAGGTTTTTTGGAGTTTAGTTTTAGGTTTTAATTTTTCAGATTTTATTTTCTTACTTTCTTTCTTGGAAGAACGGATGGAAGACCGTGTTCTTGTGAGCTAGGGTTTGGAGGAACTTTCATCTTGTCATCTCAACGATTCGTACAAAAACCACTTTGATTCTAGTTTTCTCTAAACCTTTCTCTTTACCATGTTTTCTTTAATCCATTTTTGTGTTATTAGTTTAGTGATGAACTAATTCCACCATAGCTAAGGCTATAGTGGATCTTAGCAATTGTTCCATGTAATTATTTTATGTTTAATGCAATTTTCATTCGTATTATTTTCCAATATTGTGTTGTGTATGTTTAATGCTTTGGATGCGTGACCATCAATTCCAATGTTCATAGTTAATCTATAATTGACCAAAGGACTAGATTAACGGAATCATACAACATGACTTTTGCATGACCATTGCTCTAGTGGCTCACTAGTTAGTGCTAGGATTTCTTAGACTTAATGCTTTCTTGCTTGACGCTTAGAACTGAGAGGTTTAAGTGTTTAGGTTAAGAATTAGAATTAATAGCCCTAACCGGTATTGATTATTTATGGAAATCGCCATTTTGGAATTTAATCGAATTAATTGTATAATATAAAATATGGGTGGAATTAATGCTAAGTGAAACCGGACGCCTTAGTTAGCTTTCTCATCGAATTTCTCTTATACAATTTTATTACATTCTTAATTTTAATTTAATTGTCCTTAGCAGTAATTTTAATTCACAACCAAAATCAAAGATACATTATTCTCTTCGCCTAGATTAATAGAAATCCGACTATATTTAGGGTTAGCATAATTAGTCCTCGTGGGATTGATACTCTACTTACTTTATATTACTTGAGCGATGAAGTACACTTGCTTCTATTAGAAAGGAGGATTTTCCTCTGGAACTGATCAATTAAAAATGTTAAAATTTGCAAAAAAGGCTTTTCGTGAAAAGCATTTTAAGAAATTCTGGTTTGGTGAAAACCCTATATTTGACACAACAGTGGTCTCCATTGAAGGATTAGTTCCTGAAAGGAATATGAGTACCAATGCAAAGTGTTTGTATTACAATTGGCTGAAACAGGAGCCAAGTTGTCTCATAATCCGAGAACCATGTTACTTAGAAGTAACAAAATGGTTCGCCGCCCTTGTCTGGATGCTTTTTTTGAGGGAGCAGAGAACATGCCTCATGATCTCTACTATAAGTTCGTAGAAATGATACCAGTCACCTCAAAGAAATTGAGATTGTTGATTTAGAAGAAGAGGAAGAAATCGACACTAGTGCCGAGGAGGATCCAATGACTCCAGAAAATTACTACAATATGGAGTCTTGGTCCGAAACTGAAGATTGAGTTCTTCAATTTCCATTCTTTCTCTGGCTGATTTCTTTTGTTTAATTTTGTATTGAATTAGCTTCGTGTTAAAATTTTAAAGTGGTTGTATTTTTATTGTATTTTTTATTATTGTTGGATTATATTTTTTAATAATAATAAAATGTTTATTTGTTAAGCATTTCTATTTTTTATTAATTGTTTTAGTTATTCAAATTTATTTATTTTGAAATTTATAACTAAGTGTTATATAATTCATTAGTCTTATACTCGAAAATGTATAAATGTTAATTTGTAGTCTAAAACATAACTTATAGAAATATTTATTATTGGAAATTTAAACCTAACATAGTGTTTGTATTAGCCTGTATAAATGGTGACTCTGTGCATTGCGCATAGTATTCGATTTTATGTGAACCAAACACTATTTTTAGTTTTAAATAATCTCATAATAAATATGGTATATCGCTTACTTGTTTATGCTACTTTGTCTTTATAGTCTTTTCTTCAATGGCTGCTTCGAAATCAATTGTCGTTGAATTGAATAAAGACCTTCAGTTGAACGGTGACAATTATGAAGTTTGGGCTATGAAAGTCCAATACATAATTGAAGAGTAAGAGGCTCTTGACACCCTGGAGAGAATAATGGTTCCTCCTGAAGAGGGTACCACTGCATAAGCCAAAAGGGATCTTGAGGCTTATCAGATCTGGAAAAGGAAAAACTCAACTGCCCACATCATCATGCTTAATGCAATTCTCCTTAACCAAACTCTGTTCTTTAAGTATCAAGTTTGATACTTACAAAAGAGAGCTGACCACGTAATGAAGAGGCATTTAACGGAAATGTCCAACATGATAACAGAGCTTCATGATGCTATTCATAAGTTGACCGAGGAACAGAAGGTTTAAGTTGTGATACATTCTCTGCCGAACGGCTGGGAGCATATGAAGTTGCACCTAACCCATGCCAACAACATTAAGACCTTTGATGATGATGTTCGTCATCTTGAACTGGACGAGGACTGTTTGGCTTCTCTTCTTGTGAAATCTGAAGTTCACATGGCTAGTTCAAGCTCTGGTCCGAAGTCTAAGGGAAAGAACAAGAGGTCCTTTAAGAAGAAGGCAAAGGGAAAGGCTGGCAGTGTTCCAGTTCAAAAGAAGGGCAAGAGAAAGGTTAACATTTCTAGAGTGAGATGTTATAATTGCAGACAGAAGGGGCATTTTGCAAAAGACTGCAAAGCTCCTAAGGTAAATGTTGTCGAATTGTATAAGTGTTATACATATGTTTCAAGTTCTGTTTTCCTAACTGAATCTCGTCCTTTGTGGATTGTAGACTCAAGAGCCACAGACCATGTAACAAAGTATCGTGATTCCTTTATAGAGTTCTGAAGTGTTCCAAGGGGAACAAAATGGATATACGTGGGAAATAACTCAAGGGAGGAAGTCTTAAGGATTGGCTGTTGTCAACTGATCTTGATGTGGTTGCCCACTATTTCTTGAAGATGTCCTCTACGCTTTCAGGATTCAAAGGAACTTGATCTCTGTTTCTGCCCTAATGAATTTGGGATTCATGTTGTCTTTTGAATTAAACAATTTTAGTCTCTTTTTGAACAATATTTACTTTGGTGGTGGATATTTGATGAATGGTTTTATTATCTTGGATTTAGATCCCAATTATATATGTTATAACAGCTTTTCCTTTACTGTTAACTCATCTGTGGATAATGTTAGCATTTCTAAAATGTGGTATGCAAGACTTATTCACATTGGTCAACATCGAGTAGTACGATTAGCCAAAGCAGGTTTGTTGGCTGATTATCGAAAGTAGATCTCCCAACTTGTGAAAGCTGCTTAAAAGGAAAAATGACAAGAAAACCAGTTGGTAAAGCTATGTGAGCTAACCAACCATTACAACTAATCCATTCTAACATCTATGGCCCAATGAATGTTTGGGCAAGGCATGGTGCTTACTATTTCATTACATTCATAGACGACTATACAAGGTATGGTCATGTCTATTTGATTGCACATAAATCTAAAACATTATAATGTTTCAAATGATTTATGGCTCTGGTTGAAAATCAACTAGATAAGAGAATCAAAGCTTTAAGGACCGATCGGGGAAGAGAGTATCTCTCCGAGGAATTTAAAGTTTTATGTGATGAAAAAGGTATTGAACATCAGTTGACCATACCTAGAACTCCGCAACAAAATGGAATTGCGAAAAGAAGAAACCGAATCCTCTTAGAGATGGTGAGGTCTATGATGGCTGAAGCCAATTTGCCTATCTCCTTTTGGGGAGATGCATTATTGAATGCCACATATGTACTCAATAGAGTACCTTCTAAGTCTGTTGAAACCATGCCTTATGAATTATGGACGAGCCGCAAGCCTAATTTGAACCATTTACAACCATGGGGATGTGCTACCTATGTTCACGATAAATCTAGCAAGCATGACAAGCTAAGCCCTAGAGGCGAGAAAGGTATCTTTATAATATATCCTCATCTCTCAAAAGGATATGTTCTAGTGGGAGAGAATGAAAATGGTCAAATAACAGAATTTGAGCCACGAGATGTCACATTCTTAGAGAATGAATTTCCTAAGCTGGGAGAGGTGGATAAAGAATTCACATTCTTTGAAACTCAAGAGTCTGAAACTTCAGAATCACTCCATCCGAGTGGGAGGAATGAAGTTGAAGACGTGAGGGAAAGGGAAGAAAATGATTTTTTTCAACCTTCACAAGCGGATTTGAGTAATCCTGACCCAGACTTGAGTGGTCTTGATTTGAGTGGGAGTCTTGTTCAAAATTCAAGTGTGATATGGATATAGATCCCAGTGGGAGTTATGCCCTAAATCTTGATGAATATATGAGATTCGTTTATCAAGAAGCAGAACCTCCAAGACGATCAAAGAGAGGAAATGTTCCGCGATGCCGTCATTTAGTTGATAGTGAAGTTTTCTCGATCATAGCTGAAATTGAAGATATATCCACTAACATGAAAGAGTTATTGGCATTTCCAGTAAAGGAAGAATGGATAAAAGCAATGAAAAGTGAGATGGAGTCAATGAGGGTCAACAAAGTTTGGGAACTAGTTGATCCACCCAAAGGGGGAAAAGACATTGGGAATAAGTGGGTAAGTACCGTTAAGCGATGAGCGGATAGGAAACCTATCCAAACTAAGAGTCGGCTGGTTGCGAAGGGGTTCACACAACAGGAAGGAATTGACTATCAATAGACTTTTTCACCTGTTGTCCCTTTCGCATCTATAAGAATAGTACTTGCTTTTATAGCATGTATGGACCTTGAATTACATCAAATGGATGTAAAGACTGTGTTCTTAAATGGTGAACTGAATGAAGAAATCTATATGGTTCAACCCAGTGGTATTTTCGTTTCCATGAAGCGATTATATCAATGCAATTTAAGGTGATTAATACAGACTTGTGTGTCTATATTAAGAGTGAAAACGGAGGGAAGTTTGTCATTCTAACATTATACGTTGATGATATTTTGTTAGTAGGAAATGACATTTCCTTACTCAAGAAAGTAAAGACTTGGTTGTCTTCTAACTTTGAGATGAAGGATCTAGGAGAATCCAATTACATTCTTGGGGTTAAGATCTCAGGAGATTAATCTAAGAGATTATTGGCTCTTTCACAAGAGACGTATATCAATAAGATCTTAGAACAGTTTAGTATGGCTCACTGTGATCCTGATCCAACCCCTATTGCTAAAGATACGAAACTGAATGCAAGTATATGTCCCACGACTCCAGAAGAGACTAAAAGAATGGAGAGAATTCCTTATAGGTCTGCAATTGGGAGCTTGATGTACGCTATAATTTGTACAAGACCTGATATAGGTTTTACGGTTGATCTCGCAAGTCGATATCAGGAAAATCCAGGTTTGAAGCATTGGGTAGTAGTGAAAAGGATATTGAGATATTTGAAGGGGACTTCAAATTATTCCCTTTGTTACCAAGGAAAGGATCTGCAGTTAAAGGGATATACAGATGCTGATCATGGAACTGATAAAGACGGGAGGAAGTCCACGTCTGGGTATATTTTCACTCTAGGAAATGGTGCAATTTCCTGGTGTAGCAAGAAACAAACTTGCATGGCATTAGTCGAAATATGTAGCTGCAGCAGCTATAGTACAAGAAGCGGTTTGGTTAAAACGCTTCATAGATCTTTTGGATATATTGCTTAAAGGGAAATGTACGACTATCTATTCCGACAGCACTGCATCGATAGCTTATTCCAAGAATCCTTGTTATCATGGAAAAAGCAAGCATATCGATATAAAATATCATTTTGTTAAAGACAAAGTAGCAAAGGGTGAAATAAGTTTAGTGCATGTTCCAACCGGAGATATGATTGCAGATTCGTTAACAAAGACAATAGCTCCAAATGTTTTTAGTAAACACATTTTGGAATTTGGTCTTTGTCGACTATAGGAACATGTTGTTATTTTTGAACTGTTGTAATGACTTTGAAAATTTCTATTGGAATAGAATATGAGTCATTTTTTGTGTTCAAATTCATTTACTATTTAAAGCGATACACATAGAGCTATTGAGTATACTTCAGTATGTTGACGAAATGCATCTACTAATATAGATGAATATTTTACTATAAGCGGTGTGTTCATAGGTAAAAGTATAGATGGAGATGTAAGAAACTCCATAAGTGATATGTGTAATATCAATATTTTGTTTATACCGAAAGCTGTCCTATGAAAGGCTTAAATGTGAACTAGAGGTAATGATGCATGAGTTGTATATAGAGACTGAATGCTTTCGCATAGTGTTAATAAAAACATACGTCCTAAGTGGATTAACATTATGGCATATTTTGGTAAGATGTGTAAAAGCCGGCCAAGGGATGGAAAGAAGAAGCAAATTCATCTCAACTTTCCTAATGTGAGACCTAGATGAAAATATAAGATTTAATTCACCCTTAAGGACTCTTGTAAATAACAAGAAGGGTATGTCTAATGATTATCTTGATTGGAACCCCAAACCAGGCTGCGTTAGCAATGAATAGGCATATAGGGACCTTTCAGATAAACATTGGATATATGGTGGAAGGTTATTTATAGAGAGAAAGTACATTTTCAGTAACATGTCACTTATTAATCATCTAACACTCGAGCTCAATACTTTTTCGTGGAAAATGTATGTAGTGTATATGAATGTTTTCGTGAGATCAAAAGTGAGTCGAAAACTAGTGATCATGGAAAATGGACTAGGGGGAAGTCACGTTAAGCTACAGGTGGAATGATGAAGGAAAGCTTCAAAGGTTTAACCGTTACGTTAACTGTTCGCGTGAATTCGCCGAATAAGAATCGAAAGAAGTATGTGTGTTCAATCGCCATGAAAGTATGTCTTGTCATGTGCTAGTGGGAGATGTTGGTTTTTGGTCCTCCCATGACATTTCGGAATGGCAGGGACTAAACCATAATTATGAAAAATTATAGGGATCAAATGTGTAATTTACAGGGACCAAATGTGTAATTTTTACTAACCCTACAAATAGATGGAAGTTGGGATTTTCTCTACAAATAGAGAAATCGTTTCTTAGATTCATTTGCCCATAAGAATAGAAAACGTTCCCAGAGAGAAAACTCGATACACAAACATACTTCTCGTTCGTCGGAAGGATTCACGGATTAAAGCTCGTACTCAGTGTATCTGTACATTTATAGGAAAGGCAACCAGAACGGTCCGATTTTCCTGTATGGATCAGAATCATCCCGTAAACAATTTTCCGCTACAATATAAACTGTAAGTCTGTTTATTTATATTGTTTACGGAATATATACATTTGTTGTATGATCGATTCTGAATAATGATTTTACGAAAAGATCTCCAAATATAAAATATGAAATAATAACACAAAAATTGAATAATAATGTTAATTAAAAAAAAATGTAATCAGCTATAAAATTTCTACTTTTCATTATCATTTATATCCTCAACATTATTCCAGTAATAATTTCATAGGTAAATTATATGGTTACTTTGTTGGAAAACAAAGTAACCATACTTTGTTTTTAGTTTCCATTAATATTGTGACATATAAATGGTTTAAAATAAAAAATAAAAATTATAAAAAAGTTGACTTGTTATTACAGGTTACCAACAGGTTAAAGAAAATATTAAAATTACACAAGGTAATATATAATTTATATGCACCCATCCACTTTACGAAAATTCATTCATAGTTACGTAAAAATATCAATCATTTACAAATTTCCGTAATATTATTAAATTTCTCGTAAATTAATTAATTTTTATTTACTTATTAGTAAAAATAATTTGATTTAATTTTAAATATATGTTATATTTATAAATAATTTAGTAGCCTTTAAATTTATCATTAATATGAACTAAAACTATGTATTACACTGTAAATAGGTCAAATTGAAGGCTGTTACCAAAAAAAAAAACTATATATTATAATCATTTTTTGTAAATAAAATGAAAATAAATATATTTCAGTAGTTTTCATATCAATTTTTGTGAAATTAAAAAAATTTTTGTAGAGTAAGAATATTACGAGAATTGGGTATCACTTCACATAAAATATATCTAGCATTACATGGTTTTTGTAAAATTTAAAGTTTTTAGATGAAACCTAAACTTTTCTACATTTTTTTCTAATGTGCGGAATTTTTCATCTTTATACGGAAAACTACTATTCAATTATTATATTCTCGTACAACTAAAATATTTCTCACGAAGTATTTACTCTTTTATATTTCAGCAGTTTTCATATCATTTTTCACAAAATTAAAGAATTTTTTGTAAAGTAATAATATTACTAGAATTGTGTATCACTTCAAGTAAAATATCTCTAGCTTTATATGGTATCAGTAGAATTTAAAGATTCTACGTGAATCACAATTTTTCTACTGTTTTTTTGTAATATGCATAATTATTTATTTTTATACGGAAAACTATAACTCAATTATTATATTCTTGTACAGTTAAAATATTTCTCGCGAAGTATTTATTCTTTCATATTTCAGTAGTTCTATATCATTTTTCGCGAAATTAAAGAATTTTTTTATAAAGTAAGAATATTACGAGAATAGGGTATCGCTTCACGTAAAATATTTCTAGCATTACATGGGCTCCGTACGTGAAACCTAATTTTTCTATAGGTTTTTGTAATATGCCGAATTTTTCATCATTATACGGAAAACTACTATTCAATTATTATATTTTAGTAAAATTAAAATATTTCTTGCAAAGTATTTATTCTTTATATTTCAGTAGTTTCCATATTATTTTTTACGGAATTAAAGAATTTTTTGTAAAGTAATAATATTGCAAGAATTGTGTATCACTTCACGTGAGTTATGTCTAGCATTACATGGTTTCCATAGAATTTAAATGTTTTACGTGAAACCTAATTTTTCTACTTTTTTTTATTATATGCGGAATTTTTCCTCTTTAAAGTGAAAAATATTACTCAATTATTATATTTTCGTACAATTAAAATATTTCTTGCGAAATGTTTGTTCTTTTATATTTCAGCAGTTTCTATTCATTTTTTGCAAAATTAAAGATTTTTTTGTAAATTAATAATATCATTGGAATTTGATATCACTTCATGTAAAATATATCTAGAATTTCATGGATTTCATAGCATTAAAAGTTTTACGTGAAACCTAATTTTTCTACTGTTTTTGTATTATGCAGAATTTTTCATCTTTATATGGAAAACTACTACTTAATTATTATATTATCGTAAAATTAAAATATTATCTTTGCAAAGTATTTATTCTTTTATATTTCAGTAATTTCTATATTATTTTTTGCAAAATTAAAGAATTTTTTCATAAAGTAAGAATATTACGAGAATAGGGTATCACTTCACATAAAATATATCCAGCATTACATGATTTTCATAGAATTTAAAGGTTTTACGTGAAACCTAATTTTTCTATTTTTTTGTAATATGCGGAATTTTTTTATTTTTATACAGAAAGCTACTACTCATTTATTATATTTTCGTAAAATTAAAATATTTTTTTTTTGCAAAGTATTTATTCTTTTATATTTTAGTAATTTCCATATCATTTTTCGTGAAATTAAAGAATTTTTTGTAAAGTAATAATATTACAAGAATTGGGTATCACTTCATGTAAAATCTGTCTAGCATTATATGGTTTCTGTAGAATTTAAAGGTTTTATGTGAAACCTAATTTTTCTATATTTTTTTGTAAGATGCTGAATTTTTCATCTTTATACAGAAAAATATTACTCAATTATTATATTTTCGTACAATTAAAATGTTTCTCGTGAAGTTTTCATTCTTTTATATTTCAACATTTTCTATTCATTTTTTTGCAAAATTAAAGATTTTTCTGTAAATTAATAATATTACTACAATTGAGTATCACTTCACGTAAAATATGTCTCGCATTACATAGATTCTGTTGAATTTAAATGTTTTACGTGAAACCTAATTTTTCTTCAGTTTTTGGTAATATGCGAAATTTTTCACCTTTATACATAAAAATGTTATTGAATTGTTGTATTTTTGTAAAATGAAAATATTTTTTGCCAAGTATTTATTCTTTTATATTTCAGTAGTTTTCATTCATTTTTTGCGAAGTTGAATATTTTTTTTCTAAAGTAATAATGTTACAAGAATTAAGTGTCACTTCAAATAAAATATGTTTAGCTTTACATGGAATTCATAAAGTTAAAAGTTTTATGTGAAATCTAATTTTTCTATTGTTTTATATACTATGTGAAATTTTGCCTTCTTTATATAGAAAAACATTAGTGAACTATACTATTTTGTAAGGTTAAAAGAATTTTTTGAGATTCTTATTTTTTCATTAATCATTTTAAAAAGTGATGTAATTCAGTTTTAAATTCATTTTCTTACTAAACAGTGAAATTAATTTTTATTAATCCTTATTAGTTTAAATTTCTTAGTTAAATTTATTAATTTTACATAATTAATTACGATGAATAATTTTTCGTGGTTCCTGTTGTTAATTAGCAAATTTGATAAATTTTCTGTAAAGTAATAATACTACGGGAATCAAGTAGCATTTCAAGTAAAATATGACTTGCAATACATGGATTTTGTAAAACTTAAAAATTTTACATGCACTAAACTATATTGTTTTTATATAATAAAATTAATAAATAATTTTTAGTAGTTTCCGTTATTGATGCAGGGTGCCTTATAGTTTGAGTGGGCATGTGTGGTCTTCCATAGGGGTGGCAACGGTGCGGGTGCGGGTGCTGGTGCGGGGTGCATTCCCCACTCCGTTCCCAATGATTGCGGGGGCGGTTTCGGTGATTCCCCATTTAATATTTCGGAGATTTTTTCACCCTCATCCCCGCCCCGCGCGAGTGCCTACGGGTTCCGGTGAATCTCCGTCCGTCCATATCCAATAAATAAAATAAATTAATATTATTTTAATAACCATTTTAACATTCAATAACCAAAATACAAATTTTACCACATTACAAATGTGGTTTAACATTAAATATTCAAAGTACAAAATATATCCAATATTACAAATATTTAAGTTCCAAGTGAACTTTCTTTGAACAACTTAAAATTGAAGTCCAATCATTTAAGAGCTAGGACTTGGTTTTGTTGTTTTGTTGTGATTCGTATTTTCATCATCCTATAAGAATAAAAGCAAATATTAAATGCATAGAATAATAAATAAAAAAACTAAATATCAAAAGTCAAAAACTACTTGAAGAACATCCATATCTTTGTCCATGTTCCACAACAATGAATCCATAACTGATTTAGAATCTAAAACCACAAGTATTCGTTATATTAAAACATTTAATACATAACTTTGAAGTAAAATAAATGAATAAGTAACCATTTATAAGTATAATACCTTTTACTTCAACTTCTAACCAACTTTGAGTGCACATCAATGCTTCTACCGTATCAGAATTAAGACTGCTACGAGACTCACTTATAACTCTACCACCTGTACTAAAAGCTGACTCTGAAGCCACCGTTGACATGGGAATTGAAGAAGACGATCCAGAGAAACAAAAACAGAGGGCTTGGCCTAATTAGGAATTAATTAACCTTTATATATATATATATATATATATATATATAAAGGAAAGTCAGGTGGGCGGAGCCCATCTCCGCCTATATATATATATATATATATATGTATACGGGTTTTATACGGGGATTTATTCGGGAGCGGCCCGTTTAAGTACTGGGGGTAAAAAAATCCCCACCCTCATCCCCGTGGGGGATAATATCGGTTAATCTCTGCCCCCGCCGATTCGGATCTCTACGGTTTTCGGGTAATCCCCGCCCTATTGCCACCCCTAGTCTTCCATCATCTATGGCCCAAAAGTTGAGCTAAATACATATTAGCATTTGTAGTAATTAGCCAATAAATCAATAATACTTACTTTTTTATTGTGTTTATCAATCTTTAATTAGTGAATTTGTCAAATTTCATACTTAAGAGAAATTTTATAGTGGACTGTTCTACTAAAAAACTGATACGTAAATAATATAAGCATTGGAAAAATAAAAAATACTTATGTGTTAATTTTTCATTAGGAATGTCCATATGGACTGGGTCCATTGTATAATTTCTCCATACTTAATTAGATATTAATCAAATATAGTCTAATTAATACACAATATATCAAAATTAGTAATTATGGTAATTAATTTCTGTTGTCTTGACTTAAATTATATTCTTTCTTATTTAATAAACAATGTACACATTTATTACCAAAATTCTTTTCCATCTATTTAGTAAACAACAATTACGGAAATATATACTGGTTTTAGGTTGATCAAATTGAATTTAATTTTCCATTATATTTTTCACTTTTTATCAATTGAATTATAAAATACCTCCAGTATTTAATAAATTGCAAAATTATTAACATAATGAATGGGGTTTCGTAGGACATTGTATACATGTGATTTATATATTGAAATTTTTAGTTTTCTAAACGTATTTTATGATGTATACAATGTATTTATACTATAAGAATGTATATATATGGTTTACATATGAATGTATACAATGTATTGCATACATATTGGTTTTTTTGACATATTATTAATGTATACAATGTATTTATACTATACAAATGCATACACGTCTACTTGCTATATGACTAAACCAAGAGAAGATTCTGATTATTTTTTAATAATAAAAGAAGAAATATGCTCTAATTAATATACACTAATACCTTGTTAAAACTGCAAAATTATGATTTAATAGCTTATGGCTAAAACATATTACCATAATCATAATTAATTAAATGTTATTAAATATTGATGACTTTCCTTTTCTTAACTCAATTTAGTAGCCGTTTTTTACGTTATCGGTTTTGGAAAATAATTATTTTCATTCTTATTAATCTTGATACTCACCATATTAAGTAACCAGTTACAATAATTATATTATGTACTTTCACCTATTTTTTGCGGATGACAGCATTTTCTACTTCCGCGCAAACTTGGAAGAGGCCATCCGATTAAAGCAAGGCTTTGAGTTGTACATGCAGGCTTCGGGACAGGTAATTAATTTTGAAAAATCGAGTATCCTATTCAGTATGAATACAGCATTGGAGGTACGGAACAGTATATGTGGTATTTTCCAGGTCTAATGTGTCTCTTCCCATGGCATGTATTTGGGCCTTCCTTCGACGATTGGTCCAAGCCCAACAACTACATTTCAGTACTTGGTGGATAAATTAGCTAACCGCATTCAAGGGTGGAGTAAAAGAGGGATCTCACAGGCAGGGAAAGAAGTCCTTCTTAAATCAGTGGCTCAAGCCTTACCAGTTTATGCGTTGGGGACATTCCTTTTACCGTGTGGCCTTTGTGATAGATTGGAGAAAATGGTCAATGCTTTTTGGTGGGACAATAACGTGTCTCGCAGAAGAGGGGTGCGATGGATGACCTGGAACAAATTATGTCAACCGAAGGATGATGGGGGTTTAAATTTTCGCAAGCTAAAAGAGTATAATTTAGCTTTACTTGGTCGCTCGGTTTGGAGATTGCTGGTGCAACCGGAAGCCTTAGTGAGTCGGTTAATGAAGGCAAAGTATTATCCAAATTATAATGTTCTTCATGGTGTGTATAGGAACAATGATAGTTACCTATGGAAAAGTCTTGCAGCAGCTGTCCCTCTAGTTCGACATAGGGTCCGAACAGTCATAGGTGATGGGACAAGTACCAGAGTTTGGCATGTGGCATGGCTCCCGGATGCCGAATCCCCTATGGTGCAGACGCCATTGATAGCGGGCATGAAGAATATGAATGTTAGTGAATTAATGATGCCAGAACAACAGACTTGGAATATGCCACTGATTCAAGCATTGTTTCATCAACGGGATGTGGATCTAATAAGAAAAATCCCTCTACCGTATTCTAAAAAGCCAGATCGTGTGAGATGGGTGTATGAGGAAAAGGGCCTGTACACGGTGAAAAGTGCTTATTATGCTCTAATGCAAAGATATCGTATTCGTAATGATATCATGTCGACTCACTGGAAACTATTGTGGACACTACATATACCCCCCCGTTTTAAAAATTTTTGGTGGAGATGTGTTACTTGTTATTTACCGACCAAGGGCAATCTCCAACGGCGGGGTGTACCAGTAGATGATGGTTGCGGCCTTTGTAATACTACGGAAGAAACGATTAAGCATGTCTTGTTCCGTTGTCCCACGATTTCGGCTATCTGGGCGGATCTTCCGGCAGTAAATCAGTTGCAGCAGGGGCTGTCATTGGCGCAATGGATCTCGGCAGTCTCATTGTCAGAAACCGAGTGGACTAAGGTGATAGCCAGTGCTTGGGGTGTTTGGATGGCAAGGAATGGGCTGATTTGGCGGCAGGAACCCGTGGAAGTAAGCCGGATCAGGTGGACTGCTGTGTCAACAATTCAGGAATGGAGATTGGCTCAGCCTGTTGCAGCAGCAGCTGCAAATGCTGCCGGCAACGTCCATGAAACCAGGGTGAAGTGGCAGCGGCTGGTTTCTGGGATATTCAAGTGCAACATTGATGCCAGTTATTTTGCTCAGCAAGGAGATGTCGGAGCAGGTCTAATTATTAGGAACTCAGCGGGCCAAATGGTTGCCGCCAAATGTGTTCGTCTGTATGGAGCATCTTCAGCTGCAGAGGCGGAGGCTATGACATGTCGGGAAGCGCTTTCCTGGCTAAAAGAGATGATGTTCTTGCCTATTATAATTGAAATGGATGCTCAAGGCATTGTTAACTACCTTCAATCTCGAGGCCAAATAAATACTTCTTTGGGTTTTATTCTTGATGATTGTCTAGAGTTGGCTAGAACAATAGGAGGGGTTTCTTTTCAATTTGTTCGTAGGTCTGCGAATCAAGTCGCCCATAGATTGGCTCAGGCGGCTTATTCAGCAACAGTTGGGGAGTGGTTTGGTGAACCACCTCTCTTTATTCTTTCTGTATTACAGAATGATTTGAATTAATGAAGTGGTATTATTTCAAAAAAAAAAAAAAAAATTATGTACTTTTATCCCATTGATTTTCATCTAATGAAGTGTAGTAGCATTTACATCCACCTAATTTTCCTTTAGCATTTCGTACCATATATAAGCTGTATAAGGGACATTCCTCCATCCTACAAACATATTTTATCTCATCTTCTAGGAAAATAGGCAAACATAGCTTTCTGGAATTACATAACTCTCTCACATTCTAGCCAAATATTCATGAGATGAGTTCCATTATATCTATTTTTTAAAAAAGAATTGTATTCCATGTAAACTCTACTATTGTTCCTTGAATTTTTACAAATTCATTGCTTTAGTAGTTTTTCGCAGTATGTTTATATCATTAACCAAATCCTTAAAATTAATTATCAAAGAGAATGTGTATAACTGTTTCTGTACACTGTAACTTGATCTTTCTTAAATTTTTGAGAACGACTCATAGAGAAGTATAATGCAAGCCATACACCGTTAGAAAGATATGAATGTCTAGTTTTTGTAGAATTTTGCAGTTTGTCAATACCATATATATGTAAAGCAAGATATACTAGTTTTTGTGCTCAAAGGTCAAGCTGTCTATGTATCAGTAACATGGTGAAACTAAATAGGTTACTGGAAATTAATCATCGTGAATTAGGATACATATAACATGTCATTAGAAATTGGTTCCATTACTTAAACAACACCATTCCTGAAAGCATAGAAAGCTCCCATGGAGATAGCATTATTGAAGTAACAAGGCTGCTGAGGCTAAGGGCCGATTGCAAGCAAAAGGATATCGATACTATCCTCAGTTACATCATCCATTGCAGTAAGAATATCAGCATCACTGAAAATGTCAAACCAGCAAGACTTATAAATGGCAAGCCTTGCATTTGATGCACCACCTCTTGAACTGCCTTTGGCAAGTCCTAATAAGATAACATCTACAGTTATGGTTCCTCCTATAGTTAGGAAGTGTGAGTTCCATGTCCATCTGCATCTCTAGCTGATTTAAAGAATTTCTTGCCAAGGGTTTATAGAGGTCCAAATTCTGATTCAAACCCTTTGCTCCAATGATTTTTCTGCACATCCAATCCAAAATTAGATTCCTTTTTATCAGCATTATATATACTTGCAGTAAAATAGAAACCAATAAAGTATGCTTAAAAAAAATTTAACTTGGTATCTCCTGGCTGCTTACTAGTCATATGGCATATAAAAGTAATATTGAAACAAATAGGAAAAGAAAGCATTGTGAGGTCCTTGATCTTTTCAATTATTGTTGATTAAACTCCTAATATTTTAATTTAACACGTTGAATTCCTGATCAATTATAATTACACACATTATACCTAATGTTAATTAAAAAAAATTAGCTTGTGAACAACAAACTCAACTAAAAATATGATAATCATATATTATGTGCATTTGAAATTACATTTTTAACAGTCTATAAGTAATTTTTTTATATATCTCATGTGGTTATAGGAAATAGTAAAAATCTCATTTGAAACTATAAAATATGCAATTTCATACACATGTGAAATGAGTTGTGTGCTTTAATTGAGTTTGATGTTCACAATTCACTAAGGACTCAATGTGTACAATTATGATTGATTGATGAATTGATATATCAAATAGAAATATCATGAAAAATTTAATCAACAAAAATTGAAAAAATAAGATTTTTTCTAAACAAAAATAAGAAAAATGTTCGATACCTGTTGCATTCAATTGATGTAAAATTTTCACCAACTACACATGCTCCTCTGAATCTAATAGGCACAGGGCCTAAGTTTTTGTCATTGAAGCTCATGGACTCAGGCCAAACTCTTGCAAGATAATTTCATTATAAGCATAATAAACTTGAGATAATAAATATTATAAATAACCTGAACTTTCTAGTGTCAATTATTTGATAATTCAATTTTATCTAAAATCAAGTTTATATATCAATTTGACCCTTTAATCTAGAATTTCAGGTTAAATTAATACAAATTATACGTGTCTGTATCAGAAATTAACACATAAAAATCCACTAATTATAGGTTAACACGTTTAGGCTAATTTGACCTCAAATGCTAAGTTGAAGAGCCACACTGATATTGAAACTTAATTTTAGATCAAATTGATCCCAAGAGTCAAATTCAAGAAGGACATTAACCCTTTGTCCATAAATTAAGACATAAAACATCAAAATTATATGAGAACCTTGTATTAATGACACCAACAATAACATCTGATATTGTTGATGAGTTTAAAATTATTATTGTGATCGTTGAAAGGATGTACTCCAAGAAATCAGCATGAATGTGTTGTGCGGAGTTGATTCATCTTACTATCAAACACAGAGACAACTGATTCATCTCTGCAGCACCAATGCTAGGAAATAATTAATTATTAAAATGCAAACCTGAAAGTTTCTGAACTTGTTCTTGTGTAACCATGGCTGAGAAACCTTTAAAGCTTTTAGTATAATGGTGTAATGGAACATCTTTTACTTCTTGGAAACTGAAATTTCTAATTGGTAATGTCAACATAATAAAAAAAATACACAAATAGGCGAAGGTCTTTACAATTGCTCTAATTTAGTTTAAGGATAGCAACAAGAGCAACTAAAAATTAAGATTGAAACCAACATCAATAGGACTAAAATCTGCAAACATTGCCATGTTCCCAATGGAACCAAGAGCATTCAAATACCAATAATGAGCTATAAATATATAGATCTAAAGTATGAAAGGATACAAGAAGCCAAAAACTAACAAAAGAATTTTTGCTTTACATACAGTAACAAATGACACAATGTTTTGGAAGCAAGTCTAAAACAGTACAAGCTATTATCATTAAACAATCAGGTTCAAGACTCAATTCTCATCCAACAAGCAAAGACATTTTATATCAGAAGGTGTCAACAAGGCAAAAAAGCCAACTATGTCTCTGCCCCAATTAAACCATTTATTTTCTTGGCGAAAATGTAAAGAACTTTGGTAACACATGCAACTGTGATTCAGGAATGATCCTATCCTGCGACATCAACACTAATTTCTCCATCAAATTCCTAATATATACTATTTAGAATTTTCATCAGTTATATTATACGTTTATATATAATATTTTCATTAAACTATTGAAATAATATACAGATTACAAACTCAATTACCCACTTGAATCTTATTAGTTTACAGTAATTAGCCAATGAATGATAGACTAACGTTGCCTTGCTTACTTTCACATTTTGCCATCATAAATTTTGGAACTCTCTTCCTATACATGAAATCAAAAGCACATTTGACTTCTATGGCATCTGTATGATCGATTCCAGAGAACATAAATACTAGATTTAATATCAGAACAAAACCAAAACAATCAAATTCGGAAAATGAGCTGCCATTGATGAAGCAAAAATAAAACGTCAACATCTAATTGAAAAATAGAGAAGACAACAATTGTACTTAGATACTCTATGGAGCAATAAAAGTAGAGCCCCTCGCTTAAGAGCTCTCTACAATGGCAGCAATGAAACTTGTGAGATCCCATTCGGGTATCGTATATTAGATATTGAAATCGGAGAAACACGAACGAGAAGACTATACCTTCTAAGAAGTAGCCGGACAGGCTTTTGGTGTGGACGGTAGAACTCCATGGATGAAAAGAATTTTCCGGGGTCAGATATGAAAGAGCTCATCGAAAAGACAGTAACAAAGCAAACATGAAACGTGGAGAGAAAAGGGAGTAGGTTGGTTAATTAGGAATCAATAGTTAACAGGTAAAGAATGTAGCTTGTTAAACTATGTTTGAGAGCTTGAATGGATGAGATGGTATGTATTTTAGATCGAATGATGCTGTTGACTTTTGTTTTGATGATTACAAGTTAACATTAGAGAAAAATAATTTGCAAGTTGGTAAATTAAATACAAACATATTGGCAAATAATCAAGGGAAGTGATGACACATAACACAAAGAACTACAAAAGCATTATGAGTCAAATTGGTATATGACATAGTTTTGTTTATGAGATAAACAACTTATGTCTATGAGTTGCAAAGTTCTTCCTACATCTACACATCTCTTCAAAAGCTGCAAATTATCTCCTTGTGAAGTGCAACCAACAACTATGTTTTGCTTACAAGCTGAAGGCAACTGCCACATTTGTCTTATGAATCAAAAGCAACATTCATATTCTCTTAGGAGATGAATATAACATTTATAATTGCTTTGAGAGGTGACTTCAACTGCCATAATCTCCTTATGGGCTACAAAAACACGGCCACTTCTCTTCATTAGGAGCCTCTTTAGCACCTATATAAAGGAATAAAAATCAAGTGAGAAAGTGGGAAACTTAAAGCAATATTCACACATTCTAAGCTTCTTATATTCAAGTCTTCCATAAATTCCTGTAAGTGCAAAAAGAGAGAAGAGCTTCATCTTGTTCACATATTCCTTCATATACTCATTTTGAGGGAATTGTATTTTCACACAAGGGATTTATGTGAGGGGGTTTCTTTGTTGAATAAGTTTGGTAGTTGAGCTTTGAAAAAGCATCGTAAGAGTTTTGTTACTTGAGTTCTGAAAAAGTAATGGTAAAGGTTTGATACTAAGCCTGTAAAAGAATTGAATTTGTTACTAGCACTCGTAAAAAGTAACATAGGCTTGTTTTCTACCCGTAAAGGAAATGTTAGTGAAAAATGTCAAGCGGTTGGCTTGGGAACTGGACGTAAACCGATTGGGTCAAACCAGGATAAATTTTGGTATCTTCATTTCTCTATCTCTAATCTCTTTATATTTACTGCTACTTAAATTCTTGAAATTTAAATTAATAAGCTTTATTATTTGAAATCATTCTTATTTTTAGTCTAGCATATTTATATTAATAAGTTTCACTATTCATCCTCCTCTAGTACTGTAGCTAGCCTATTTAGGACTGTCAGGTGCCTTATACTTTGTTTTACAACAAAGTAAGGATAGCAGGCACCTAATTCCATATTATATACTTATTATGTTTCTAGGTAATTACAAACAAAACTCTATGATTATAAGCATTTGTAAATTATTTTTAGAGGTTTGACTTTTTGTAGCAAAATTCTTGTGGTTTATGTCGGTTAACAAAAAGCGGACTTTCACCTGACACTGTAGAAAAAATATAACATGGCCGGAGCGTTTTTGACCATTTATAAATATGTATAACCATAGGGTTTTTTTTTTTTTTTTTTATCACATATAATTGCATGTACTAACAATTTACCAATTATCAAATTAGCAACATAAAAAAAAAACCGCTTCCATCCTACTAAGAAAAACAAAATGAGGCCTAAGGCTATACTACCCAACTTTTAGCTTTTTAGATAAGAAATAATGATACGCATAATCTGTTTGGTCTCGAAAAAAGGTGAAATTTTTCCTTATTCTGGGTAACAAAGGTCAGAGTACTCAACTCTTTATTCCTTTAATTGAAATAGCACAAAGAGACTATGCAATTAATGATACAATTTTCCTCTTCGCGCACATAATTGGAGAAACAAAATACATACTTGACAAAATAAAAAAGCATCAAACCATTTTTTGGTTAAAAAAAAAAGAAAAAGAAAAAGAATAAATTCAATTTTAATGTAAATTCATAAAAGTCAGAAACAAGCCAGAGCATATATAAAGCCAAAGTACAAAATTCCAATGAACTACAGTTTAAATAGAGCATTGAGACCCAAAAGACGATTACAAAAATGAAAGTTGAGCAAATATTGAGAAAAATATGAATACCAATCAGGAAAAGAAACAAAGAAAGAAAGGACGAGAAATGCAAAGAGGAAATAAAAAGTCTCACATATATGCATGACATTTTTCCTTCTAAGGGCATCCCCAACAGGAGTCTTCAAAGGAATTCTTAAAACTTTGAAGACTCTATTTTACCATTGAAGAGGACTGGTCCTCAACTTGAGGACTCCGAATCCTCAAGAAAAGCTGACATATGTGTCGGCTTTTTTTTTTTTTTTTTTAATTGTTATAAAAGTTGAGGCGGGACCATTTGAAAACTCCTTCAAAAAGTCTTTTCATTGTAGGAGAAAAATTAAAAAGAGAAAGGACTATTTAAATTGATGAGTGCCACTTAAAGTAAATTGGAAGACTCCAAAAAGAGTTTTCCCATTCGGAATGCCCTAATGGAGTGTTTGGTATGACAAGTTTATACCATGGAATGGGAATGAGAATGCTTGATTCCCTTTAATGATGTTTATTAGCTTAAATTTAACCTAGTAATGGGAATATGATTCCCCTTTATATGGGAATCAATGATTCCTAGGGGTGTCAATTCGTGTTTACGGGTCGTGTTCGTATCGTGTTTGGATATTCTGATGACACGTTTAAGTACGACACGAACACGACCCGTTTAAGTTTGACACGATTAATTGAAACACGAACACGACCAATTTAATAAACGGGTAACACGACACGACCAGTTTAACACGAGTAATAAAAAAAATCAATTATACGATACCCATATATAACACGACCCGTTTAGCAACCCGACTATAAATATTAGTTAATACCATTAATTAAAATCTAACATCATCCAACAATATAATTAATTATATAAATAAATATTAATAATTTATATTTAATTGATATAATATATACTTACTATATATAATTATTAACTTATTTATATATGCATAATAAAATATAATAAAATAAACGGGTTACGGGGGTCAGAAACGGGTTATGCGGGTTGACCCATTTACAACACGTTTATTTCGTATCATAAACGTGTTGACCCGTTTATGACCCGAACCCGTTTAACCCCCAGCCCAAACCCGCAAAAATGCAGGTCGTGTCGTGTCGTGTTATCGTGTCGTGTCAAAAATTGACACCCCTAATGATTCCCCTACCCCTTCCATCAATCAATTTGATTCCACTCCCACTATCTTTTGTAACTTTCTTTCTGTTAGTTTTTTTTTTTTTCACACGTTTTTCTTTGGAAAAAAAATTTCAATGCCTATAATTTTTATTTTTCTACCAATCTATTATCAATACAAATTGAAAAAGTCTTGTATAAATCTACGAAGCTTGTATAAATCTACGAAGCTTGTTTTATTATTAAATATCACGTTCATAAAAAATATTATATCATACAAATTATGAAAAATAAATAAACATTATATTGTATTATTATTATATATAGAATTTTTAATAGTATTTTACGCCATAAGCTTATTTTTTCAATTTGCTAAATGATTGTTCAAATAAAATAATATTTTAACGTAAAAGGAAATAAAATAAAATAAATGGGAGTTAGATTCCGATACCACACCAAATTAAACAGAATTAATAAATGATGATTCCGATTCCGATTCCGTATTATTCCAATTCCGATTCCAAAGTTTGAACCAAAAGCCTCCTAAGTTGAGTTAAAATTTTATAAAAAAGTCTATAAAAATTATTGTCATAAATTGTTAATGACTTTTTGAATATAGGAATACTTTTATAGATTTTATAAAAGTCATAATTGAATATTTGAAGACTTTTAAAAAGTCATAATTGAATACTCGATGATTTTTAAAGATTCTTAAAAATTCTTAATTAATGAATTTTAAAAGTCTTTAGAAGTTTATAAAAATCTCAATTGAATAAAGCATGTCAGCAACACACACGTGATGAGATATAGAGTATAATCAAAATAGATAACAGTGAGAAAAGTTACTCAACCAACAACATACTTCTTATATTTCTGTAATTATTTCTTTTATTAGAGGTGCTTTGTCACTAGGCTGTATAGAAACACATGTCAGTTGTTTATGAAAAAATTACAAAATGAGAGAACATAAAAATGAAAAAGAAAAAGTGATATGTTCTAATAATATTTATTGACAAAGGTTGAATACTTTATGTAATTTAATGCAATAAAAAAAAAGGTGAGCAGCCTTCAATCTCAATCTTAAAAAAGAAAAAAAGTAAGTGCAGAATATCTTGCGGGAAACAAAATAACTCACAAAGAAATGGTGAATGAAGTGCTAAAAACATACCATTAAAGTCAAAAGGGCAAGCATTCGATGATATGAGTCAGCGTATAATACAATTAGTAGCAGATGGATTTTACAAAGAAGCTCTCTCTTTGCACTCTCATCTCCACTCTGCCTCCACACGTACCCATCTCTTCACTTTCCCTCCCCTACTTAAAGCATGTACCAAGCTCAAATCTTCTCGTCAAGGCCGAATCATCCATGCCCATCTCATAAAAAATGGCTTTAACTCTCATGTATATACGGCCACTGCCCTCACCTTCCTGTACGTGAAGCGAAATCTTTTATGTGATGCGCTCAAGGTGTTCGGTGAAATGCCTGACCCAAACTTGGCCTCTCTCAACGCTGCTATTTCCGGGCTTTCACAAAATGGGTATCATGAGAAGGCATTTTTGTTGTTTAGAGAGGTGGGGTTTCGTGGGTTTAGGCCCAATTCAGTAACGATAGCCAGCGCGTTGGCTGCTTGTGATGGTGCCGCCCATTGCATGCAAGTGCATTGCTGTGCTATAAAGTTGGGAGTGGAAATGGATATATATGTAGCAACATCGTTGTTGACCAAGTATTCTGATTGTGGACAGATTAGTTTGGTTAAAAAAGTTTTTGGACAGATGCCTGAGTCTGATAGGACCGTGGTAAGCTACAATGCTTTTGTTTCTGGGCTTTTGCAGAATGGGGTTTTTAGTGAAGCCTTAAATGTGTTTAAGGACATGATAGAATGTTCATCTGTAGCACCGAATTCAGTCACATTGGTTTCTGTTATATCTGCTTGTGCTACAATTTCGCAGCTTCGGTTTGGTAGGCAAGTTCATGGTTTCTGCGTGAAGACTCACGTGGACTATGATACAATGGTAGGAACCGCATTTATAGACATGTATTCAAAGTTTGGATCTTGGGAATGGGCATATCAAATATTCAATGAACTGAATGAAAATAAGAATGTGGTAACATGGAACTCAATGATATATGGGATGATGTTGAACCGCCAGTGTGACAATGCTGTTGAGCTATTTGAACGTTTAGCATCTGAAGAACTGAAACCTGATTCAGCAACGTGGAATTCAATGATCAGAGGATTCGCAAAATCAGACAACGGGGTTGAAGCTTTTAACTTCTTCAAAAGAATGCAATCCGCTGGGGTAAGGCCATCTTTGAAGTGCATTACTAGTCTATTACCAGCTTGTGCTTCTCTGTCTGCTATGCAATGCGGAAGGGAGATCCACGGGCATGCTATTCGAACTAATATAAATACTGATGAATTTATGGCTACTGCTCTCATTGACATGTACATGAAATGTGGGTGTCCCTCTTGGGCACGGAGAATTTTTGATCAGTTTGAGATAAAGCCTAAAGACCCAGCATTATGGAATGCACTGATATCTGGGTATGGAAGAAATGGAGAGAATGAAGCTGTATTCGAGGTCTTTGACAAGATGATAGAGGAGAAAGTCGAACCAAATTCAGCAACTTTCACTGGGGTTCTATCTGTCTGTAGTCATACTGGTCATGTTGACAAAGGATGGGAAGTTCTCAGGATTATGATGAAATATGGACAGAAACCAATGGTTGAACATTTTGGTTGTCTTGTTGACATCCTGGGCCGATCCGGTAGGCTGGATGAAGCTAGAAGACTAGTAACAGAGATGCCAGAGCATCCCCCTTCAGTTTTCGCTTCGTTGCTGGGTGCTTGTGTGAAGCATTTGCATTCTGAGTTGGCAGAAGAAATGGCAATGAAACTCTCAGAGTTAGAACCCGAGGATCCAGCTCCTTTTGTGATACTGTCAAACATTTATGCCGGACTGGGAAGATGGGCAGATGCAGAAAGAATCAGACAAATAATAAATGACACAGGATTAACAAAGCTCCCAGGATATTGTTCAATTGGAGTTGCATAAGAAAGAAAGTACATCCATATATTTAACTGAGAAAGCAATTTCATTCCACTCGTTGCTCATCACTTATCAGGTCTTGCTCCAGTTACGCATTCCTGAAAGTTACTAATTATAGACATTCCACAGAAGAAGTGTGAATTGTTTCAACAATTTTTTGATGGAAACCCAGAGTAGTTATCAGAATGGTTAGGGGGCTCGTATATGAAGCAAGAGATGACATCTCTTAGTGTAATTACGCCAATAACCTCGTTTCCATCTCCAGCTACCACATATATCCTGTGCACGGAGTTTGAAGCCAGGCAGTCAATCACGCCACCAAGAGTCACATCTGGCTTGCACGTTATAGGCGGGATAAGTTTGCCAACTTCCTTGTTTGAGCTAATGGTTATCATAAAATCCACAACTCTTAGCTGCCTGAAAGAATGCAAGATGCAAGACACAAATTTAGTAAAGGCTTCAAGATTCTTTTTGTTATTAAGCACAATTTCTAGGGGGAGTGGAAACAGATGGAGCATATCCAATTAAGAGGGTTTAAGCATTTTCCTTTCTCAGTATTCAACGATTGCTCATTTTGTGAAGGGTAGTATGTTGCTCATTTTGTAAAGGATAGTCTGTAATGGTATCGTGGAAACTTCCTAACTAATCAATTTAGATTTTAGGCTTTGATGACATGAATTGTACTTGCATGTTGAAATATATATATATATGACATGAATTGTACTTGCATGTTGAAATATATATATATATATATATATATATATATATATATATATATACACTGTTCGAACTACCTGAAATTTTTGAAAAGTTCAGGTTCCAGCAGCAAGTGCCTGATATCCCTTATGCTTACGCTCCCAACAATTTTTTTCTCCGGACCTTCTACAGCTGGAAGACCACCAATATGGTTATCTCTCATTCGCTTGAAAGCTTCTAGAATCAATTCATCTTTCTGGATGCTAACAACCTGGCATGAAAGACGTAGGAAGAAACTTAAAAGTTCTAACTAAAGGGCCACTATCGATTTAGGTGAGAATTAATCTGAAAAATACCCACCTGATCAGAAGACATGAAAGGAAG
Source organism: Euphorbia tirucalli (assembly GCA_039660915.1). Taxonomy (NCBI): domain Eukaryota; kingdom Viridiplantae; phylum Streptophyta; class Magnoliopsida; order Malpighiales; family Euphorbiaceae; genus Euphorbia; species Euphorbia tirucalli. The sequence goes on along the minus strand of CM077636.1, from coordinate 22,159,013 downwards.
TCCAAAGTCTGAAATGGGCCGTGATGCAATGCAATCAAACCAATCCCTCCCCTTGCATTTTTCTAGACCCTGAACAACTGCAGTTTGGGTGATGAAGTTTTTTATGTCAGGGCTTCCTGGTTCCATCACTGGTACATTTCGCAGCCTATATTTTGAAAGTAGAAGTAAGACACTCAACATTGAACTCTCTGTTGCTACTGGGAAGAATGGAGCCCAACGATATGATTTCAGTACTGTTCGCACCTATGAAGCAGAAAAGAAATGTAGTGAGAAGCAAAGAGCAAACCCTCTCAAAGCTCAAATTCACCATTCAACTCAGGTTTGGTTTGCAGAATCAAATTTGATGCTCCAGAATGAACTCGAGCATTAAGTTAAGAGACCACAGGTAAGTGTTTCTTTACATGTGTTAATTTCTAATGCTGACGTGCTATCTTGAACTAATTAAACAAAAAAATGCCAAGTTGAAGGGTCAAATTGCTATCTAAATCTGCGCACAAACTTACGGTGGTTGACTTGAAGGGTTCTTCTTGGAGGATAACTTTGTAGAAATCATCCCCCAAGTTGTCAGCGGCGGTGGGAGCATCCTTCCCCAGCCCTTTATCAGCAGCTACACCACCAGCTACAGCAGCACCAACAGCAGCAGCAGTTAGGCCAGCAATTGCAGCTGGACCTGTAACACCCAATGCCACTGCTCCAATTGCTCCAACAGCTCCAGTACCCACACCGGCCGCTGTTGCTGTGCTTGCTGATAAAGCCACAGCTGCCAGTTCTGCACTCTCCAGTACCCAGAGAACAATTGCAGAGTAATCTATAATTCCTAAATACCTCTCTTTCCAGTCTAAACTATTTCCTGCATCTTGGTTTCTTACAGGAGCTGCCATAATGTTGCATTCAGACAAAATCCTGACAGTTTCAGCAACAGATGTTTCTGCAGGAATTTCAATGACTACAAAGAAAAAAAAAAAAAAAGGCAAATCACCGTTGAACAATCCATTCCAGGATATATGGATGTAGCTCTAGAGTTTGCTAAATTAGAAGAGTTACCTTTGCCGCTAGGCACCATTGGGAATGATGAGACTGGAATCCTAGCAAATGCCGCAGTTAAAGTCTCCTGCAATGATTGTGGTAATTTCTTTCTGGACTGTACGGTCTCAAAATAAGCATCACAGCTTGCAAGGTTCGAACCTTTCATCTCCTTCTCTGCTTCTGTGCTCATTTTATACAACAAATCTCATTACCAATTATTTACCAAAAAAAAAATGTAACTTGAATTCGTTCAAATTCATATGTTTTTGCTGCCCAAGAGTTTCATTTTCGTTTGTTTGTTTTCTGACGAAATCCTTGTTTAGGAAATATTCTGAATCATAAAGTGTCGAAATTTGCACAATCTAATCCTCCCATTTCATCAAATTGCAGGACCTAAAAAAAGAGGGCCCTGATCTTACCAAAGGGCAGGTAATTACATTAAACCTTCCTCTCTCTTAAAATTGGTCCCATTGATAACCATTAATGTTATATAATTGCTAATCGAACAGGGTAAAAACAAAACTTCATTGATTCTACTTTAAGATAAACAAGATAAAGAGGATAACAATAAAAATTGCAGAGCCAACAGAATAACATACCTGTGAAATTTGTCTTGACGGAGATTAGATTTGGTTTGGATTCGGTTTTGGCTAAGATCTTATTTCTCTTCTTTGTTACAGTTTTTTTTTTTTTTTTTTCCTCAGGTTTTCATTTGCAAGGTTATCCTGGAACTGCCACGTAACGACATTGCCACGAGGAAGAGCTTCGGTCTGACACGCCCATGGTTTGTCTTCGCCCAATTATTGTTGTAGCCATTCAGCTCGGTAGGCTTCATTTTAAGCCCAATGACTAGTGTAATACTTTTTTCTAAAAGAATACAAATATTTCATTGCAATTGATAATTTTATGTTAAAAGTTAATTTTAATAATGGATAGTATATCTTATTATAAACAACAGATTTTAATTGAAAAAAATGACTATCTAAAAGGTGGTTGAATAATTCAATTTCAACACCAAAAAAAGTAAATTTTTATCTTTTGACGGCTTGTTCTGAAAATTGTCATATTTGGTTTCAGTTTTATTAAGTTTGTGATTTATCAAAAAAATCAATTTTATAAGTAGAAAAAATTACTAACTTTAAAATATTAAGCTTATAGATATTAGTTATTACTTATTGCTTAATGATACTATTGAATTACATTAGAAATTTCATATAAGTTTCCAATACTAATAATGATATTGATGTGGTGAATACGATCTATTGATTCTCTTGCCTGTACCTGCTAAGTGTAAAGGGGGGGAATACTTTGTAATAGTAGCATTGTAATAGTAGCATGAATAGTGAAAGTGTGGGAGGTGAGACATCTTGATGGTTGTTCCTCCCACCCCTGAAAGCGGTATAAGGACTACTATAGGGGGGTGTGGCAGGTCTCAACGAGTGTCAGTTGCACGGTGTTGCTTGTGAGACCAGTGTCAGCCGCACGTGGGTGCTTGTGAATGCCCCATCCGTAGTAGGACCCCCTACTACTACGGATGTGGACTTGTTTGATGTACTTGTTATTCTTATATGAATGAAAGCCTTGCGCATCACTTTTCATATGTGTCTCGTGTATGCTTATATCTGTGTGAATGGATGCTTATCCTTGATTATGCCCTTCTTATGTGCCGATATATCTCATATAGAATGCGGATTGGCCTTTGAGCCTAATATAAACGAATGTTATACCTTGGTCTAACCTCATGCTTGTTCTTAATGCAGAATTAGCATATAAAGTGTGTTGGCTGGCTTACTTCTAGGAGTAGACGTAAGCGCCCACGGTGTCCGAGGAGTGACCCCGTGACATTTGGTATCAGAGCACAGTTCTATTTGGCGAAAGGCAAGATGTCCAACTCTGAGGCATTGAAGCGCATTGAGACCCTGGAAAGACAATGGGCTGAAATAGCTCCGGAACGCCTTTCGGCTACCGTATTCGAATGTGGCCAAAGGGTTGAGGAATCACTAGGGGCAGTCAAAACGCTCCGCCGTGATGTCCGAGACCTTCGTGAAAATGTTGGGACCTTTGTCCGTAGTGAAGTGGAGGGAGCCACGAGTGGGCAAAGTGAGTTGATAAAGGCCTTGAATGAGAAGGCGGAGATCTTTCAGGCCGTGATGGCCAATCTCGACATTTTTGAATTTGTGGTGACAAATTCCACTGCCATCCGAGAGATGATGGCTAAGAAGTCCGACCGAAGGGAGAGGGCCCTTGAGACTGGGACATCCCGAGGAGGTGGTACTTCCAATGTTGATGAGATGGTAGATTTAAATGAGAAATTGAGTAATCTACACATCGCAGAGGCGGTGGAGAGACTTCAAACCGAGCATAAAGAGTTATGCGAGGTAGTAGAACAGTTCCAGGGCGAGGCAATGGAAGAATATGGCAACCTGAAGGGGGAACTAGATGAAGTGAAGCTCAAGGTCAAAATGCTAACCGACCTTTACGAGCGGGGTGAGTCGAGAGCCCCAGAGTCCTCCAAATACAAAATCAAAGATCCAAAGTCATACGATGGGGCCAGAGATGCTAGTGAAGTGGAGAACTTCCTCTTTGATGTAGAGGCCTTCTTCAATGCAACTAGGGCCCGAACAGATGCCCACCGCTTGGAGTTGATCCCGATGTATTTGGAGGGCGACGCCAAGTTGTGGTGGCGACACAAAGCTTCTTTGGCCACCATCTCCACCTGGGATGAGTTCAAGAAGGAGTTCAAAGCCCATTTCTACCCCGAAAATGTCCACCATGTGGCCCGACGTCAACTTGCAGAACTCCAGCAAACGGGTTCCATCAGAGACTATGTCAGAGCCTATCAGAAGCTTATCTTGGAATGCCCGGAGATGCATAAGTATGACAAGTTGTATCATTTCACCAAGGGGTTGAAACCGTGGGCAAAGAATGAAGTGAACAGAAGGAACGTCCGAGATCATGCTACTGCCATTATGGTGGCCGAAAGCTTAGATGACTTCTCGGATGGTCTTGGAAAGAGGAAGCAACCTCCCACCTCAGGGCCTGAGACTAGACCAAGTAAGTGGGTGAAACCGTTGGGGACGGGAAGTGATCGTAGCAGTTCCTCAACAGGAGGCCGCCCGAGTTCCTTTTCAGAAGGGAGTAATCGTCGCCCTTGGGGTGAAAGGAGAAATAATCAGTTTAATAAGGAATCCGGTGGCCCTCCGAAAAACTTTCCATTTAGGCAAGCTGTCCCCGGAGTTCGGAACATCTCTTGTTTTATATGCAAGGGGCCACACCGGATGGCGGAGTGCCCACATCGAAGTGCTGTTAATGCCCTCGTTTCTGAGAGGACAGAAGAAGAACAGAGAGTCGATGCAGGACTCGAAGGGTCGGAGCCTTCGGCCATGGGATCTTTGCGATTCCTTTCAGCCCTGGAGAAGCAGGTGAAGGCTGCAAGTCAAAGAAGAGAAAAAGGGCTGATGTATGTCGAGCTGATTATCAATGGGAAGGCCTCCAGGGCTATGATTGACACAGGGGCCACCGACAACTTCATGTCAGGGACTGAAGCTTCTCGGCTAGGGTTACCAGTCAGGAAGGAGGCAGGAAAGATCAAAGCGGTCAACTCCCCGGCCAGAGAGATATTGGGAGCAACTCAGAATGTATCTTGTAAGTTGGGACCCTGGACTGGCTCGATAGACTTTACAGTGGTACCGATGGATGATTTTGATGTGGTTCTGGGGATGGACTTCTTGAAGGAGAGTTTCGCAGTTCCGATGGTCTCAGCGAGCTGCCTCCTCTTTATGAATCAGAATCCCTGTGTCGTGCCAGTAACCGTGAGTCCCATTTGTGAGAAAAAGTGTCTCTCAGCCCTCCAGTTCAAAAAGGGAGTAAAAAGGGGGGAGTGCTCTTATGTGGTGGTTCCGCTGGCTAGCAACTCAGATGAAGACTCTAGCTTTCCCAAAATGCTTGACGAAGTGATGAAAGAGTTTCAAGACATCATGCCGGGGGCCTTACCAAAGACGTTGCCACCAAAGAGGGGGGTAGATCATGAAATAGAATTGCTTCCGGGAATGAAGCCACCCGCAAGGGCTCCCTATAGAATGGCCCCTCCTGAGTTGGCAGAGTTACGAAAGCAGCTGGGGGAACTCTTGGAAGCAGGGTTCATTCGACCTTCAAACTCCCCCTTTGGTGCCCCCGTGTTGTTCCAGAAGAAAGCAGATGGAAGCTTAAGACTGTGTGTGGATTACAGAGCCCTGAACAAGATCACAGTACGCAACAAGTATCCTATCCCTCTTGTAGCTGACTTGTTCGATCAACTTAGTGGGGCAAAGTATTTCACCAAGCTTGATCTGCGTTCGGGATATTACCAGGTGCGAGTGAAAGATGAAGATATATTCAAAACCACATGTGTCACCCGGTATGGTTCATTTGAATTTTTGGTTATGCCCTTTGGACTAACAAATGCTCCAGCCACCTTTTGTACTCTCATGAACCAGGTCTTCAGGGAATATCTGGATCAGTTCGTGGTGGTGTACCTGGATGACATCGTGGTATACAGTACCACCCTGGAGGAGCACCGAGAACACTTGAAGCTAGTGTTCATGAAGCTGAGGGAGAATCAGCTTTTTCTGAAGAGAGAAAAGTGTGCTTTTGGGCAGACCAGCATCAAGTTTCTTGGCCACGTGATCGAACAAGGCAGGATTCGCATGGATCAAGCTAAGGTGAAAGCTATTTCAGAATGGTGGACACCTGGGAATGTTCCAGAATTGAGATCCTTTTTGGGACTGGCCAATTACTACCGGAGATTTGTTGAAGGGTACTCGCGGAAGGTAGTCCCCCTAACCGACTTGTTGAAGAAGGAAAGGAAATGGGTCTGGACAGAAGAATGCCAAGAAGCTTTCGAGAAGTTGAAGAAAGTAATCCAAGAAGAACCAATTCTAGCCCTGCCTGACATGGCCAAACCGTTCGAAGTTCAAACGGATGCATCGGATTTTGCTTTGGGGGGAGTCATCATGCAAGAGGGACATCCCATTGCCTTTGAGAGCCGGAAGTTGAATGATGCCGAACGGAGGTATTCCACGCATGAAAAAGAGTTACTGGCCGTCGTTCATTGCTTACGAGTTTGGAGGCATTATTTGCTGGGATCTAGGTTTGTGGTGAAGACAGACAATGCAGCAGTGAGCCACTTCCTTACACAACAGACTTTGTCTCGAAAGCAAGCCCGCTGGCAGGAATTCTTGGCTGAATTCGATTTTGTGCTGGAGCACCACACAGGAAAGTCAAATCAGGTGGCAGATGCACTGAGTCGTAAGGCAGATCTGGCAGTCTTGAAACAGATAGCCCCTTTGTCTAGCAGCCAGCTATCTACCTCTGTGCGACGGTTAATTCAAGAGAAACTCTCAAAGGACCCCCAGGCGGTGGCCATAATGGACTTGGTGAGGCAGGGAAAGACTCGGCAATTCTGGATCAGTGAGGAGCTATTAATGACTACCAAGCAAAGAGTGTACGTGCCGAAGGTTGCCAATTTGCGGAAGATGTTGATGCGAGAATGTCATGATACCCTCTGGGCGGGACATCCGGGGTGGCATCGGATGTTGGCTTTGCTTCAACAGCACTACTATTGGCCCAAGATGGAGGAAGAGGTGAGAGAGTACACTAAGACATGCTTGGTGTGTCAGCAGGACAAAGTCGAGAGGCGAAAATCTGCTGGCTACTTCAACCACTGCCAGTACCGCAACGCCCTTGGGAGAGTGTGTCAATGGATTTTATAACGGGCTTGCCCAGGGTTGAAGATTTTGATTCCATTCTGGTGGTTGTTGATAGGTTCTCCAAATATGGAACCTTTATTCCAATGCCCAAATACAGTTCAGCAGAAACAACGGCCAGGGCCTTCTTCAAACATGTGGTCAAATATTGGGGTCTCCCGAAGAGTATTGTCAGTGATCGGGATGGGCGATTTTTGGGGAGTTTTTGGACGGAGCTTTTTCGTCTGTTGGGGAGTAACTTGAACATGTCCACCAGTTATCACCCACAGACTGATGGTCAGACAGAGAGATTCAATAGCATGCTTGAGGAGTATTTGCGACACTTTGTCTGTGCCAGTCAACGGAACTGGGCATCCCTCCTAGATGTGGCCCAATTTTGCTTTAACAGCCAGAAGTCCTCTGCTACTAACAAAACCCCTTTTGAAATTGTGACAGGTCAACAGCCCTTGGTGCCCCATTCCATCGAGATGCCTTACAAAGGCAAGAATCCCAAAGCATATCTTTTCACAAAGGAATGGAAGCAGAACGAGGAGATTGCAAGAGCACATTTGGAGAAGGCATCCCGGCGGATGAAGAAATGGGCTGATACAGATCGTCGACCAATGGAGTTCCAAGCGGTGACCTGGTGTTGGTAAAGCTTCTGCCGGAGCAACTACGATTCTTCCGTAACAGAGACAACAGGCTGGTGAGGAAATATGAAGGACCGATTCCAGTCGTCAAGAAGGTAGGTCCAGTATCATATAAACTGGACTTGCCCGAATGGATGTCGGTCCATCCTGTTTTCCATGTCAGCAACTTGAAGCAGTATCATCCAGATCCCACAGACGACAAGCGGAACAGGAGTACAAGACCTGCAATCACGAAGAAAGCACCAGCCAGCAGAGAAGTGGAGGAGATTCTAGCAGATCGTACGGCGTCAACATCCAGGAGAACATACAAGGAGTACCTCGTTCGATGGCGAGCCGAAGGAGAAGAAGAAACCAGCTGGGAGAAAGAAGATGATCTATAAGCTTACAAGCAGAAGATTGAAGAATTCCAGAAGACAAGGTCGACGAGGACGTCAACCCTCTGAGTGGGGGAGAGTGTAAAGGGGGGGAATACTTTGTAATAGTAGCATTGTAATAGTAGCATGAATAGTGAAAGTGTGGGAGGTGAGACATCTTGATGGTTGTTCCTCCCACCCCTGAAAGCGGTATAAGGACTACTATAGGGGGGTGTGGCAGGTCTCAACGAGTGTCAGTTGCACGGTGTTGCTTGTGAGACCAGTGTCAGCCGCACGTGGGTGCTTGTGAATGCCCCATCCGTAGTAGGACCCCCTACTACTACGGATGTGGACTTGTTTGATGTACTTGTTATTCTTATATGAATGAAAGCCTTGCGCATCACTTTTCATATGTGTCTCGTGTATGCTTATATCTGTGTGAATGGATGCTTATCCTTGATTATGCCCTTCTTATGTGCCGATATATCTCATATAGAATGAGGATTGGCCTTTGAGCCTAATATAAACGAATGTTATACCTTGGTCTAACCTCATGCTTGTTCTTAATGCAGAATTAGCATATAAAGTGTGTTGGCTGGCTTACTTCTAGGAGTAGACGTAAGCGCCCACGGTGTCCGAGGAGTGACCCCGTGACACTAAGCTGTCAACCAATTCCATTTGAATTCTACTACAGCTAAAGACCACATTCTAATATATTTTTTTAACCAGCAAAAAAAACTTTAATTATCTATTCATATTTTGTTTCTTGTGACGTTATTATTGCATATACGACTTTTTTTTATGATAAAACCACCACCACATTATAAGCTAAAAATCACTGATGATAGAAGAATTTTGCTCGACTCACAATGATGCACGAATTATAAAACTAGATATAAAAATATACGAACTCTAAATCCTATTGACATAAAAATTAAAATGGCCAGTGACTATGAAAAGAAGGTTAACCATGCTACCGGTAAAAACTACATACAACTTAGTTGATTACTATTTTACAATTTATATAGCATATTTCTTTCCTTTTTCTCCTTCATTGTTTCTTTTATAAAAAAAAAAAATAACATCACAAAATATAAAAACACAAATTTCTAACCATAACAACTTATTTGTTTGTAGGGATAAGAGGTGCCTATTCCCCTCTTATCCAATGATTGGTAAGGTTTTGGTTGAAAATGATAAATTTTCTTATCCTTTCCTTGTCCCCCTCTTCCTGTCTCACCCCTCCCCCAAGTATAAGCTGTTGGGATAACTTTGGGTTGTCTGAATTTACCTATTTATCCAGCAGCTGGTGAGAAGTGGCTCTATACTGGAAGTAGGATGAAAGAGACAATTATGGAAGGGGAAATGGAAATTGAAACCAAAGACAAGACAATCGTCGAAATCGACGGTGCTAACTCCGGTGAAGACTGCGACGGCAGTGCAGACGATTTACTGTTGGCTGTAGGGGAGGGGAGCGGTAGCGGAAGCAGGAGCAGCCGAGACTTAGTTAAAGGACCTTGGTCCCCTGAAGAGGATACTATTCTGAGTGAGCAAGTTTGGAGCCAGAAATTGGAGCAATCTAGAAGGCTATAATAACACACCAATATCCAATTATTATTATTATTATTATATTCTGGACAAACGGTTCCAAGTTAGTGCAGGTCATTTTTTGAAATATTGTTTTTATTAATATATTTATGTAAAAATGTGATTATTTATTTTCTTTCATGTAATTTCTTTAAAAAAAAAAATTAATATTTATTATTTTTAACATGTTTAAGGGCAATATCGGTAATTTTATTGATTTATCCTTATCCCTATCTAACATACCAAACATATCTTATATTATCCCTATCCCACTTTTAATTTTTATCCCCATCTCTATCTCAATCTTTTATCCCAATCCCAATCCCTATCCCCATCAAATACCAAACGGCCAGTAAGTTTCTAACCCTCTTACCTCCATGTTGCAGGCGCCACCCACAAAGGGCAAGTAAAATGCTACTTCAAAAGTGGCAACTTCACTAGTTATGGAGTAGGGTAGTAATCCAAAATTCTACTCCAAAATTGGAGTAGGACTTGGGATACTTCAAAATATAATTCAAAATTGAAGTATCCTAAGTCCTACTCCAAATTTTAGAAAATATTATTTTTATTATTTTATTTTATTTTTTTTATTTTAATGAATTCTTTATATGTATTTGTAATTGTACAAAGAATATAATAATAATAAAATATTGTTTTTTTAAAAGGAATTTCTTTTTTCTTTTTAAGTAGGAAATGGCGTAATGTTTGTTGGAGCACATTCGTTATAGCAACCGCATAAATAAGGGAAAAAAAGGTGAAAAATAAAGTTTGCCGCCGTCAGCCTGCTCTGCCGCCACCATCCTCCCAGAGCTGTTATTCATGTCGATCCACTGCCGTTTTCTCTTTGCCGCATCAGGGCCAAAACTAAAGTTTCCACAAGTCAAAACAGAAGTTCCAAAGCTATCGATCCCGCCATCGCCATGCAGTCTGCTTCGCTTCACTCTCTATCGCGCCGACGCCTGACGCATTCTGCAGATCTGATGGTGGGTGAAGCCTGTCCATTTTCCGTTGCTGAAGCTCACCACATCCGTCCCTGGTCGCTGCCGGTGGTTAAATTCTGCGTTTTGAATTCAACAAATTCCATCAAAAATCATTTGATTTTGTGCTTTCAGTTCCATTTTGAATCGCATGATAACCGCTAAAAAATTCAAGTTCAACAAGTTATTGATTAACAAATGGTTTATATATTGAGTTGATCGGTGTTAGGGATATTAATGGAGTTGTTCATTGGTGTGTTATAACTTTAGTTCATTTCATTAATAAAGCAGATGAGTATAAAAGCGACGAGAATTCCACAGAGGTAAACGCATCCATCACCGAGACATAAAAAAGGTTTGATTTGAAATGCAAGTTTTCGAAGAATATTAAGTGGTAGAAATGAACTTAATTTCTCACAAGAATTAATTTCCTTTGGTGTAGAGAAAAAACACAATTATTTCCTTTGGTGTAGAGAAAAAATCGAATTAATTTCTCACAAGAATTAATTTCTTGTATTAATTTTTTTTTAAAGAAAAAAAAGGAAGAAGAAAAGGGTATAATGGGTAAAAGAGATTAATAGGGACATTTGTGACATGTTACAAGGATGGTCAAAGGGAATTTTTTATGGTAAACGGTTATTTTGATTTTTTTGTTAGCGATACATAAAATACCCATCTTAATACTCTAGCATATCTCAACTTGACACAACAAACAACAATTAAACAATAATGCACTCAATGCTTTTTTCTAGCAAATCTGCGTTGCTGCCTCTCCAAATTTCTTCTCCCTCTTAAACTTGCAAACAGTCCCCAATTCAAGCTTAATTTCACTTTCCAACTTCATTGCCAGTCAATTTTACCCAAAACCAAAATCAGCAATTCAAGCTTAATTTTACTTTCCAATTTCATTAAAAATCTATTTTATCCAATACCCAATTTCATTATCCAAACAAATCTCGATCCAATTGCCAGAAACTAGAGCGGCTTGAGCTCCGTGGCTACCGAGAAATCACCGATGACAGTTATTCTCTTTTGGATCAAAACTCGAGTCATTAGATATCCATTTAAAGAAGATCTGGATTGAAATAAAAAAATCATGAGCATGATTGAGAAATTCGAAAAGACTATAAAGAGAACGAGGAAAATAGAAACTTGAGCTCCAACACTTTGGGCATGCTGAAAGAGGAATCAAGTTGCCTAAGCTTCGATTAGCTTCAATGCCACTGTTCGGGTCAATGAAAAGGAATGGAAGATGATGCCGTTGGGGAAATTAGAAAGAGAAAGAGGATGCCGCCAATGGAGAAAAAGAAAGAGCATGCCGATGGTAGAGAAATTAGAAAAGGAAGTCGCCGCTGGAGAAATCGAAGATGACACCGTCGGTGGAGCAATCGAAGAGGACTACGCTTGAGAAAACCAAAGAGAATGAGAACGAGAAAGAGAAAAGGAAAAAGAAAAAGAAAAAGAAAAAAAAAAGAAAAATATTTCATATGTTTTTATAATTAAAGAATAATGAAAGGTTAAAATAGTCTTTTAAATATAGTAGGTCTCATATTTTATGTTGAAAAGCTAGTCGAATGTTGATGTGACATGATTTACCTGCAATAGCTGGTCATATGTATCATAATGGAAAGACACAAGTTGGGATATGTCAATATGCAAAATGATAGTTGATATACCATAATGTGATTGAGGTGGTTGTTTGTATACCATGGAGGAAATTAAGCCCGACAGAGCAATGTTTAAAAAAAGTTCTACATCTATCCACAATTAAATATTTCCAAGCATTTTTCATATGTATTGAAGGGAGGAAAAAAAAAGATATGAAAAACTCTTATACTTGGCAAAATGCAAAATGCTCACTAAATTGTTAAAAAATTATGTATTATCTGATAAACGAAAACAATATAAATTATAAACACACAAATACATACGTCTTTTACACATGAATAGGATCATCTTTATGAATGAGTAGCTCACCCACACAACAGTCGATATATGGAACAAACTAGAAAAAAGAAACCCCACTAAGCAGACAATTAATTAGTCTTGACAATTTTGTTCAGGAAGTATGGGCTTTGGTTACATCTTCAATGCTTATTTCATCTAAAAGTACACCCACAACTTCAGACATAGTAGGCCTAAGATTTGCAGTTGGATTTATGCACATAATTGCTAAGTTCAATATATTGTACACCACTTTTCGATCATAATCCATCATCTTTGGATCCACCAATTTGTCCATTCTTTTTTGTATATGTGCAATACGAGCCTGTAATTAATTCCAAACATTAAACCACACTCTACCATTAACAACATATTCATATACTCATCGTTTAATTACTTACATCATCCAAAAGATAAGCAGCTTCCTGGTTGGGTTTATATTGAATACTTGGCCTTCCACTGAATACTTCAAGTACCACAACTCCAAAACTATACACATCAGCTTTAGCTGTAATCGGTTGCCCCAATGCATGTTCAGGTGCTAGGTAAACTCTGTGCATAACAACAAATTAATCACTTGATTAGTTCTGATCGAATTACGATTAAGTAAAAAGTTAAGAAAAGAAAAAAACACAAGCACCTTGCAGCTCCTGCTTTTATTGTCATAAATGGATCTTCTTCATTATAAAGCCTTGCCATTCCGAAGTCAGTTAACTTAGCAGTGTAAGTTCCATCAAGCAAAATATTACTTGCTTTTATATTTCTGTGAAGAATTGCAAGTCCACTTTCTTCATGTAAATATTTCAAAGCCTTTGCCAATCCTAGACATATGTCAAATCTAACTTTCCAATCAAGTACGTCTTTCGGATTGGGAACTGCAAATAGAGATGAGTTTTAATTAGAATAATGAAAACAACAAAATCAAATTAATGCTAAACATGTATTACTACCTAACACAGCCTGGTGGAGAGAGCCTTTCTCCATGTATTCATAAATCAACAAATGTAGGTCTTTTTTTGAATAGCCATCAAATAACTGAATAAGATTCTCTTGTTTCAAAGACTTGAGGCTATAAATTTCTCCTTGTAATTCGTTTTTAAGCTTATCTTGCATTAAATCTGGAGAGATCCTCTTCACTGCTAATTTGATTTTATCATTAGGGAATTCGGCCTGTTTACAAATACAAAAGATTAATTAGATAAGTGAAATCATTAATTAAAATAATTCCAAAAGGTAATTAATTAAGAAACTTAATGAACCTTGTAAACTATCCCAAAACGGCCTCTCCCGACCTCAGTGGTGGGGCTAAAATTTCGAGTAGCATCTACGATTTGTTGAAGAGTGAAACGTTTGCCTTCAACATCTATCTCTACTTCTGTTATAAATCAATAAACATACAAATAATTAAATTAATTAGTAGATAAGTTTAATATTTTATAGGCAGCTTTATATGTATGTTTTCTTACTTTGCAACTCTTTGTTCCCAAGCCAGCCCATTTTCCATAAGAAAGCCAACAAAAGAAGAGGAGCTAATACAGAACCTACTGTGATCCCTGTTATTTGACCAGCTGACAATTTCTTGTGTCCAGAAACTGGAAAATGTGAACATATATTAACATCATTCAATCTGATATTAATTTGGAGATGAAAGTGGAAAATACTCCTAACGTTGTTGGCAGGGAAGTAATAGTTTTGATAGGTTTAGTGAAGTGAGCTTGAGAATGACCATTATAAGCCCGAAGCTGTCATTTGTATAGTGTGTGCTTAGCTGGGCTTGAACAATGCGATATAACATTTATGCAGAGCCAGCCCACCCATTTAACATGTGGTAATACTAGGTATATAATTTGTGACCATAATTTCAATCCTTAATGGTAGCTGGTTACTTACTTGGGGACACAGAAATCGCTGAAACAAGAGGTCCATTGAGAAGAGGTGAGTAGGTGGATACAGAACCCTTCCCCGCCCAATAAAACCGTATTACCAACTGGTTATGTTCTACCTTTGCCACAAAGTTTCTTTCTGTTGCTGTATTAGCCTCTCCTCCTGTCTCATTTTTTATGTTGAAATCCCGTAGTTTGTTCTCCCCCTACGCAAGTGTTTTATGATCAATTCAACTAATTAATTAAGCTAATTATAGTAAAAGTAATGATTAATTACCTGGATATACACATCAAAAACACGTTTTCCACGGCTACCATAATCTTCATCGGTAGCAAAAACAATCTCAGCAAATTGAAGTGTAACATTGTAATTGCCATTGTGCAAACAGAAACCATAATATGTAAGAGAGACAGGACATAGACGAGCTGTTTCCTGTAAACCTTGGTCAGATACTCCACATGTCCTGTTTTTTATGTAGTCGCTTGAATTGGTATAATATGATAGAAAATTTCCAGAACAAGTATAAGCCCATCTTTTTGTTGGACTTTCATAAAACTTTTCCAGTGAAGTGTCTTCCTCGTATTCGTTCCCTTCGTGGGTATGTTTTCCACCTCCACAATTTATAAACAAGCTATCATCTGACACATATTACCAAATATGAATCAGTTGTCAATACAAATTTATATGCTCAAATGTTAATTTTGATTTACATTATCAAATTACAAGTTTCAATTTATTAGTACAACTTACGCAACGAACCACAGTGCTTCTTTTTTCCATCAGCTGTTGTATAATTTCTAGAAATCGAGCAAATTTGTTAGACCCTAATCCATAAATTTTATAAATCATGCACTTTATCAATATGCTGAACCAATACTTTGATGTCATTTTACCTTTAAAGGAATAAAAAAAAATCACACGGTGTAATTAATATTATGTATTAGTTGACAAGAGAAAAAAACATAATGGAAAAAATAACAATGAATTAGAAATAAATTGACTTTGAATGTTGTAAGAGTTTCCATAGCAATCTGCTCGTTGCTAATCAGCTTGGAAAGGAGAAATTTTATAATGGACCGGGTCCATGTGGACCGTTCCACTCTGACACGTAAGCAATATTAACACTGAAAAAGTAAAAAACACTTATATGTCAATTTCTCATTGGGAAGGTCCACATGGACCGGGTCCATTGTATAATTTCCCCTTGGAAAGATTGCCATTAGTTAATTATGTTAATAATTAATTATGTTAACAATTATTAATTATGTTAACAATTAATCATTAGTCAATTAGTTAACCGTGGTTAATTAGGATTAATTGCAACAGCTATAAACAAAAGTTGGAGATTATATAAAGCCAACTGTAGTAGCATCTGTAATTATTATGGAATCCATTCTTTTCTAGTACAATTCCTTCTTTCTTCTCTTCTATTCTTTTCATATTCTTCACTTCTTTAATCTTTTGTTCCTAAGACTTTACCCGTCCAATCCGTTTCTAAAGTCAATTAGCAAGGACAATTTTGTAATTGCGAACCAAATTTTCCTTCCTATTCTTTTACAATATTTATTTTCTTGATAATTCGTTGGTAATTTTTTTATATTTTTTTGTTGTGTAATTATTTAAATAAAATTCTATACTCTAAATTATAAACTTTACTTAAAATATATAATGTGTTATCAAATTATTGGCTTGGCATATGAATGACAAGATGGGTAAATCGTATTTTAAAATTTTCTAGAATAGTGACGATATGTTGTTGTACCTGTTTGGTGAACTGATTTGGGGCAAATGCAATTGATGAGCCATACAAATGTACATGGACATATATAAAAGAAAACGGTTAGAAATTAAAAACAAAAAAATTGAAAGAAACAAATTAATGACAAAGATGCAAAGAGAGTGAAAATGAAATAATAGGTGTTACATGTTTGGCGTGTCTGTTATATTGGACTTTACTTTGTGTGGAATTTCAAAATTGTTATATGAGATATCTCTGCAATTTTACAATTAAATTTCTGAAATTAATCAATTCAAAAAATGAAAAATGTAATAGGTACAGAATAGCATATGAACTTACGTCATGTCATCCATCTTATTGAGCCAACGAGGAATTGGACCCTCAAGCATATTTTTTGTTAGAACTCTAACCAAAATGTAATTAAAAGATTATAATTTTCAATGATGGAGTTAGTTTGAAAAAAATGAAAAATAATGAAATTATAAAACTTATAGTTGTTTTTGCATACATTGTTGATACATTCTGCAGTTCATCTGGTATCCTACCAGTTAAGTTATTGAAGCTTAAATCCCTGGAGTTAAAAAAAAAAAAAAACAAACTAGAGTGAGACAAAATGTGTGGCATTTTGGACATAGAAATAAAAGCTTCAACAAAAATCCCTTGAATTTGTGCTTGGAAAACCATCATATATATGCAGAGAATGACTTACAGAAGATCCAATCGCGACCATTGACCAATGACCGGAGGAATAGGCCCCATTATACTGCAGTTCCTCAATACCCTGCATATGCATACATCATTTTCTTCTGCTTCTTTTTTTTTTTTTTTTTTTTTTTTGTAATTAAACAAATATATGTAGAAAGGGAACTCACAATGTCTCAATATTTGTGAGATTGGCATCCTCCGGAAATAAGAAACTAGAGTTGTCCACCAAATCACTAACCCTTCTGTAACAAACAATTAGTTAATGCCTTAAAACTAAATACAATATTTTACTTTCTGAAAACTAAATTAGAAGAAGATGAAGGAATTAATAGTAATACTGTCTACACTTACAAAATTTCAAGATTTGACATTTTAAAAATTTCGACAGGTACATTTCCTTTAAAATTATTCCCCATCAGGTCCCTATATATGAAGAATAACTCAATCAATTCAGCTAGCTGATATTACCAAAAACTACGACTTTATTGAAAATTAAACAAGTTCTTACAGAGTAGTGAGGTTCTTCCATTTTGAAATGAACTCTGGTATTGGACCAGATAAATTGTTCCCACCAACGCCACTGCATTAATTAATAAAATACAGAGCTATGATTAATTATGTTATAAATCCTCAAAAGAATATTAATAGTTAAAAAAAAAAAAAAAAGGGTTGAACTTACAATATTTCTATTGAAGATAATTTACCATAACTATTATTCAAAACTCCATCTAAATCATTGGATCCCAGCTTACTACGCAACAACAACAATCAATATAATTACTCAATTGAAAAATTCCAGGTAATTAAAAACTAATTCACTTAATTATTTAATTTAGGAGAAAATTTTACAATATTTGAAGATTGGTCAAGTTTCCGAATTCCCTTGGAAGATTACCACTGAGCTGATTCTCCTCAAGGTTCCTAATTTAATTAATTAAAACAGTTATTACTCAATAAATAAAACTTCGTACTTATAAAAATAAAAAAAGAAAGACAACAATTTTAACGATTTTATACATTCCCACAAGATTGGACAGCTTTCCCAATTCTCTAGGAATTTCACCTGATAACATGTTGCGAGACAAATCCCTGAAAAATCCAGAATTACATTTCAGGAAAATGATGAAAATATTCTTTCTACAACTATGGATACTATATTTGAAAATACGCAAATTGCATTGTCAAGAATTCGTTCAATTATTTTTCTAGAGAAAGCATATAAAATCAAAACTGTCAATTGCATTAGATGTTATACAAAAACTGTACAGGTATAAATAATTTTATTTATAGGTATAAATCGCTTACTTTGATTTATAAAAAAGTTGCTTTTCTGATAATTTGATATATGTGAAATTAAGCTAGATATTTAAAATATAAGTGTGTATAAGGAGATTTACTTACAGAGACTCGAGTGATGCAAGGTTTCCAAATGATTGGGGTATAGGGCCTCGGAGGAAGTTATTTTGGAGGTAACTAAGATTAAAATAATAAAAAAATCAGTAATTATTTGAACAAAAAAAATACCACCAAAATGAAAGAAGAATGGAAAGAACAATAATTTGAATAAGAATTTAAAAAAAAAAAAAAATTATTTATTCATTTACACAAATAAATAGGCCAACCATGAAAGAAAATAAATTAAAAACATAATTGTGGTTCATTACTTCATTAGATCACCCGAATTCAAATGGTGATCCTCTACTTAATTACTATGAAGCCTTTAATAATGTTCTGGCAACCGATTTGATTTACTATTTTTGTTATTTTTTTCATACTCTGTATTTCATTTTAGAAATAAGCACTTACAGTTCTTTTAGAGCCTTCAAATAACCCAAGGAATATGGAATCTTGCAATGAAGCTGATTAACGGCGAGATCCCTGTTTCATTTTTAACTAATCCACATCAATACATTACACATTCTAATTAAAATGAAAAAAGAAAAAAATATATATGCACTACAAAATAATACAAGATTTGATATTGTAAAATATGTACAAAAATTGCACGCATAACTTTAAACAGTAAAAAAGCCACTACGTATTGGTGTTACAAAGTTGTGATTATATATATAACAACTACTTTTTGATATTGCTGCTATATTATCTGTTTGGCATCAAAATTTAATTGTTTGGTATAAAATTTTTTATTGTCAAATTTAACATTTCTTATAGTGATATAAACATATTAATCTATAAATATAGACCATAAAAAATCTCAAAACAAAGTTACATTCAAAAAAAGTTTGTGCATTTTTATACACATATCTATTTCAAAACAACTTATTTTATATAATTTCCTTTAGTTTGTTTTTTCTGGTCAAAAATTATTTTACCATTTATACTTTTAGTAGTGTCAAATGTGAATATTCCTCTCATGAGTTTTCACCAATATTTTGGCATTCTAAGTTTAACACAAACAACCAATTCATCCTCAGCATGTTACGAAAACAAGTTTAACAGACAGATACGTGTACAAAATTTTATTATAAAAATCATAGTCTTAATTAATAATTTAATAAAATAGTATTTTTAGACATTTGAATGCTGATGTGTCGTATTTCTTCCACCTCTTGAGTTTAATTAATTGCTGGGAAATCTTCACTTTATAATAGTTTGTAATATTAATTAGATAAGATAATTTCCAGCGTGTATCCTATATGTCTTTAGTGTCGGACACGTGTAATGCATGGTACTCTGTTATATCTGGTTATGTTCACTCAAAGGTTTAAAATTTTATTTTAAAATAGATGAGGGGTTAGATAGGTTGCTAAAATAGTTGAGGGGGCCAAATGGCTCAAAAATAAAAATTGAAGGCGCTACGTATGTATTTTACCTTTAAATGAGGGGTTAGATAGATCGATAAAATAATTAAAAAAGTCAAACGGTTCAAAAATTAAAGTTGAAGGGGCCGCGTATGTATTTGGCCACGAAAATTTTGGTTATAAATAGTGTAGAATGAGCAAAATATAATTAACTAATGTTGTTTCTTTTTGAATGTCTTGGGATTCCCATATAAACTACTTTCAGAATCAACTTTCAATTAATTTAGATAATTAATAAGCTGTTATAATTAAGGTGTATTAATAAATTTACTGGCTAACTTTAGTTATTTGTCTATTTGATGGGAAATCAAAAATAAGTGTTTCTTTTTTCTCTCTTTTTTTTTTTTTTTTTCGAAGACATAGGAAGTAATATTTTTTTTTTTTTTTTTTTATCGTTGCTAACATGCCAGACATCTAATGATACATATCACATGAACCTGATCTATATTAAATTTTTTTTTTCTTAAATAAGAGCCTTTATTCACCTATAAACTTTCTTTACCTGTCGGTTCTAAGAAGCAAATTAGAGTTATGAATTTATTTTATTTTTTGAACGTAGTCCATTTTTAAAAATATTCAAAAGAAACAAAAAAGGAAATTGGAATTAAAATGCAAAATATAAATATTACTTGGAACCGTCAGGATGCATACTCACAAGCTTTCAAGGTAAGAGAGAATTGACACATTTTCATGAATAAATCCAGCGCTGAGGTCGACAGCGCTCGTAGTTCTACCGTCCACAACGAAAGGAAAAAACAAATGGCATTTAATTAGTATGAGATTCTTTTATTTAAGGGTTAATTAACCAAAAATCATCAATAACAAATGAATTAGGTGAAAATTAATCCTTATTAAACTAATTATATACATGTTAGACTCGTTCAATAAATTATTAATATATCAACTGATTAAATGAAAGGCAACTAATTAATACGATAATACAATTTACTATATTTAGGTCAACATAAAGAAAGTAGAACCTATGTAATACGAGGAAATAAATATATAGAAATCAATTTAAAAAGACAACATATAAGTGATTTAATAATTAGAATCATGTACAAATTAATATGATTTATTATATAGAGTTTTTCTTATACAAAAACTAAGGGTGAGCAAAATACGATTCGGTTCAAAAACCAACTGAACCAAACCGAAAACCAAAGAAGAAAAATTATACAAACCAAAACCAAACCAATATATACTCACCGAACCAAAAACCAAAAAAAGAAAATTATGCAAACCAAAACCAAACCAATATACATTCGGTTTGAGTTGAACCAAACCGAATCAGTTCGGTTTGTTCTGATTTGGTTCAGTCCAAAACTAAAATTTCTAAATTTTCCAATTTAAATAAATTATCTTTATTACTATCATTAAATTATTATTAATTATTTGTCGAAAAACGATGTATATTACATATATATTATTAAAATCTCATAAATATAAACTATATAATGATATAAATATTTATTTAATCAAAAAAAATGTATTTTATACAT
The DNA here is from genome assembly GCA_039660915.1 of Euphorbia tirucalli. Lineage (NCBI taxonomy): Eukaryota > Viridiplantae > Streptophyta > Magnoliopsida > Malpighiales > Euphorbiaceae > Euphorbia > Euphorbia tirucalli. The sequence goes on along the minus strand of CM077636.1, from coordinate 22,138,102 downwards.
ATATATAAATAATTTTTAAATGTTTATAATTAATTCGGTTTGGTTTGGTTTTTCCATCAAAAACTAAAACCAAAACGAAAACCAAACTATCACATTTTTAAAAACCAAAATCAAACCAAACTAATTTTGGTTCGATTCAATTTTTTCTACTTCGTTCGGTTCGGTTTTCGTATTGCGGTTTGGTTTTGCTCACCCTAACAAAAACATTAGTAAAAAAAGCTATTGTATGAATGTCTATTTTACAAAAGGTTGTTCAAAAAGCTCTCTTACATGAAAAACTTTGCAAGATTTCAAATTTAAGTTGGCATTCAACTTCTAATTAATGGATGATAATGCAATTTTAATTTATTATGAAGACATATGAAGGAAGACAATGAGTATACATTCAATGAGTAAATAAATTAATACAACGATGAGAATTTATAACAATCAAATAATTTATGAATCAACCATATGTTTCTATGTAATCGATTCATAATAATCTATAAAAAAAAACTATCAATAAACTAATGATTTATAGATTCATAATGGTGTATGCATATGAGTCCATTACATTAAAACAAATCAACCTTGTGTTATTATGTAATCCGTTCATAGTAATCTAAGAAAAAAGTATCAATAAATTAATCGATTTTATAATATTAACTTTGAAAACTCAAATGGAATTAGGAAATATTAAAGAAACACAAATTCAAAAATAATACTTTTTTTTAAGATTTGGATAATAAATAAATATGGAAAAATCAACTAAATGTCAGTTATTAGAACAAAATTAGCTAGAAGTAAATAGGTTGCAAACTAATTAACAACTAATCAAACATATTGCATAAATTAGGTAAATGTCAATGGGATTGGAATGAGGAAATTCCTAAAATATTGGATGCAAATTTTACAATTTAATGACATAATTAAATAAGCATTATATTGAGTAATTAATATGAGAATAAATTAATTAATGTACAAAATCCTACCAATTAAGTCAATCAAATTTAAATAAGATTTAAATTTTGCTCTTTGTGCATCCTACTTAATCAGCCACACTATTATTACATGATAAAAAAAAAATAAAATCATTTGGAAATTGAATCAACAGTAAATTGCAACAATAATATGAATTTTACAAAATTAAATAGGAAATTCAACTGAATAATATCAATTTTGATTGCAATCTGATATCATTGTTGCAAAATCATATTAATTCAAATATCAAGCAATTTTCTTTTTGACGTAAACTAATCGAACAATATATATATATATATATATATATATATATATATATATATATTGAATTAATGGATGATAATGTAGTACATTGTTGATTTTAATGTAGTACATTGTTAATTTTATTGATTATGTTTTTTATTATAATGTAGTACATTGTTAGTCTGTTTCTGGATTATTAATATTATACCTGAAGATTACAGAAATATATTTCTCCACACGGTTATTCTTTTTTATTATAAACCAAAGACACAATCAAAAAGAATAACCGTGTGGAGAAATATATTTCTGTAATCTTCAGGTATAATATTAATAATCCAGAAACAGACTAACAATGTACTACATTATAATAAAAAACATAATCAATAAAATTAACAAAAATAAATAATAACTACGTGAAGAAATGAGATACTTGTATGATCTTAAAATATGCTACTAGTAATCTATAAGGAAACTAACAATATATTTAAAAAAAAAAAAAAGCAAGCAAGTGATGATGTAGAAATTTTAGAAAAATGACAAAAAAAATCATAATAGAAACCTACGAAGAAGAAATAAAGAATAGAAACCGATGGAGAATAAATAAAGGATTAAAGCAACTTGAAGATGGCCAAAAGAAAAGAAAAAAACAAATGCATTTAATTAGTATGAGAATCTTTTATTTAATGCCTAAAATTAAATTCTAATCAATTAATTAATTAATAATTTATAAAAATTAATTTAAGAATAAAAAGAAATTATATTGGAAAGAAGTGAGTGAAGCTAAGAAGCATACGCACATCTCGACGACATGACAAACTAGAATATTGTCAGGAGGAGAACGAGAGCAGCTACAGGTGATCGTAATACTCTTTGTAGATACAGTGCAATTTTGTCTGGTAAATTCCGTTTCATCTGGTAACTTCAATCCGTCTATCACGTCTCGAAGGACATAGGCTGTCAATTACAAGTTAATCATAAAGTCAATCACATGATATAATATTTATAAGTCAAATTTTTAATTTTTTTTTTTATGAAACAAATTCTTATAATTGACTTGAACATACATAGATAAATAGTTTAATCTAACAAAATTGACTATATATATTTTTGTATGAAAAAAAAAAATTACTTAAACCAAATTGTTTAAGGGGAAGAATTTATTTTTGAAATTTAAAAAATTTCTTTTAATCCCTTAATTAACTCGTATATAATCAGTTTAATTACCTAAATCATCACTGCTATAAATAAAGCCATCGAAATATATACGAGGAAAAAAAAAAACAGGAAAAAGAGTTTATGTTTAGCAGTAAAGTCTACATGATTGTGGTGAAATTTCGTTGGATGAGTGAAGTTAATATATATATATATATATATATAAAAGTTAATGATGATTAACATAAATACCTTCTTCACAAGGTAAGCCTTCTGGATCAGTGCAATCGAATGCTTCAAGGCATTTGGGTCTGTATGGAGGACAACTTCCTCTTTTGTAGACAGGCTGGTTCGCTGAATTTTGATGGCCTCTACTTCTATATATATATTTATATAGCAAAGTGGATTCTATATTAGATTGTTTTCAAGTGTAAATCCATCTAGTATAAGAAAGAAATTATTGAAACCTCTAATGTAGGCTACTGCAGGGGTTTTATCATCAGATATAATAATAAATGGTATAATTAGACATTACCTACCTATAAACTACTTCACAAACAACAACACACAACAATATCCCCACTTTAATTTCATTACTACTAATCATGATGATGATATGATCCGACGATCCCCTCGTTCTCTCTGTTCAAATTTGTAGGAGCATTAATTAATATATAAACAAGTTGCCAATTATGATTGATAACATCTTAATTAGTAGTTAGAGAACAAACCTGGACTGGAATATTAATAAGAAAGGGAGGATAGCAGCTTTTGGTTGATTAAATTGTTCCAAGCATGAAAGCAGTGGAGCATATAAACAAAAATGGGCACGCTCCACCGCTTGATTAAAGTTACTTTTACACATTCCTCGTTATCCCAAAAGAATTTATTTCAAAATTTTATTAAATAACATAGCTTTTTACTGAAATGAACGGTTATGTTTGGTAGGGGTGAACACTATTCGATAAAACCGAATACTAATTCCAAACTAAACCCAAAAAAAGTTTGATTCGATTACCGAATATTTTTTTTATTTGATTTGGTAGTAATTTTATAAATAATTTGGTATTTGATTTGGTTCGGTTTTTCCTTAAAAAAATTTAGTTTATTACCAAGACCCAACTCTCTCCAACCCAAATCCTGCCAAATAAATTCATTGGATGAGTGAAGTTAATATATATACGTTAATGATGATTAACATAAATACCTTCTTTACAAGCTAAGCCTTGTGGATCAGTTCAATTGAATGGTTCAAGGCATGTGAGGTCGTAGGGAGCACAACTCGGTAATAATCCTTGACCATAAACTACTTCACAAACAATAACACACAACAATATCTCCACTTTAATTTTATTACTACTAATCATGATGATGATATGATCCGATGATCCCCTCGGTCTCTCTGTTCAAATTTGTAGGAGTATTAATTAATATATAAACAAGATACTACTCCCTTCGGTTTCAAATATTACTCACTTAAGGTTTCCTCAAAACCAATAAATTATTAATTGTGTTATTAAATTGACTAATCTACCCTTAATAATTTTGTACTAAAGCTCTACTTTGTATGTTAAGTTCTCTTCCTTCTTAATTATTAAGACTTATTTGTATTAAATATTGAACTTCTCTCATACTTTTTGTGAGCGGACGACATTTTCGACGGAATGCTAGACTCCCTTTCGGAAGGGGCGTCTCGATTTCGGGCAGGACTCTCCCTCGCATGGGGTTTTTTAGATTAGAAATTCGTTTTTAGAAAATCGGATTGTTTCATAAAAGAATCGAGACCTAAATCTCGATAAAAAGTGTAGGAGTCACCACCCGGCTCAGCTCGACTGGGAAATTACAGTGTAGCTGAACCAAAGTGAGAACTGCCACACTTTTCAGAGATCTAGGTTCGGACAAGTCCCTTATTTCATGTCTAATCAAAATAAAATGGCAAATGTTCTATAATGACACTTTAAATTGCTAAAATTGATTTTATTGAATAAATACATGCGACGCGCATACATAATAATACAAAATAAAAGTAAAAGAATAAATATTTAAGAGGCTTACAACCTAATCGAAAGAAAAATAAAAACTCTCGGCCTCACAATACAAACGCCTAGATACACAAGAATCTAAGAAAATTTACAATCGCCTAAAATACACGAATTGATCTATTAAATACATTAAAAATAAAAATAAAGAAATTAAAGTTGCAAAACAGATTGTTAGCACAGATATAAAGCACACCGCACATAGGACTCAAGTTGGACAGAATTGGAAATTTTAGAGTTTGGGGGCATGCATTTAGGGGATAACTGAGTTGGCTAGGCTAGCCGGCCCGGTTAGACCTGGAAAACATTTTGAAACGCCCCTGTATTTTGGTTTGTGAGAAAATCGCTTTGAAAACGTTTTATTTTCCGGTTTGATTTAATCTTAGCATGTGAGGTGGGTCGGTTTTTGGGAGAATCGGGTCTTCGTCGTGGCATTTTTCTAAATGCAATTTTACTGGAAATTGAATCTATGGTCGTAGATGCACACACCAAAATTCATTTTAATGATTTTCTGAGTTTTCTGAATTTTTATGGATTTTTGGAAATTTTTATAGCTCAAAAGGGGAATTCTGATTCTGGAAACATGTTACAGTCGTGCGACTGTAGGCAGTCCAAACTTAGGATTTCGCCAAAATTTTATTTAAAATAAACTGGGAGAAAATGCCTGAAAATCAAGAACACTCGTACGACTGTATTTAGAGTCGTAGGACTGTTCATCAAACTCAAGAACAGTCGCACGACTGTTCTTAATTTTCAGAAACAGAAATACGAAAACTTGAATAAAAATGCATAAAAATCACACCAATCACCCATAAAGCATGAAAAAGAGAAGGAAAAAGGAGTGTCTACCTTTTGAGCGCTTATCCAACGTCGAATTGACCCCTGGCATCGCTCAAATCCACACGAATTTCCTCTTTTCTCCTTGAGTTGGGGTTGGGAACTTAGGTCCAAAAATCTCCAAATGTCACGGTTTCCTAGTGTTTCCAGTGCGGAATTTAGCTTGTTTGGAGTGTTAGATTGTTAACCTAGGGGTTTCTAACAGATTTTAATCCTAACTTTGAGGATTAGAAGAAATAGAAGAGGAAAAAGAAGTTTTTGGGTTGAGTTCTCTTTTCCTTTTTCCTTGTCTCTTTCTTCCTTCTCTCTCTAATTTTTTTTTTTACCAGAATCCGAAAAGCCCCCCCCCCCCCTTCTTCTCTTTTTTTCCCCCTTTTTATCTCTCTTCTTGCTGCCAGAAATCCGGGCATTAATTGCCCAAATCTCTCCCCTTTCTTTCTTATGTCATAGGCATGGTGTGCTGCACCTGTCCCGATCTTACAGTCGTACGACTGTAAATTTTATATTACAGTCGCACGACTGTACATTATAGTCGTGTGACACCTGCTCTTTTTTTTTTAGGGTGTAAAATTCCGGCGATTACAGCTGCCCCTCGCGTGATCAAATTCAACACTCGATTTCGGTCTGGAATAGTTGAGGTGATGAATTTGGGAGTGCAAATCAAAGTGCCGCAAACACAGGAAATAAAACATGTAACTGAGTTGCTGAAGCCTCACTGCCATGCTGACGCGTTGAGTTGATTGGATGGAATAATCCGATACCGGGTCTATGTTACTCGAGGCAATGCTGGAGATTTGAATTGGCTTCAAAGATCTGGGATCTTACTTGAATTGATCTTCAAGAATCCGAAATCTGACTTGGGCGGTTTTCAAGGATTAAGAATTAGACTTGAAAAGGATTCAAGGATTCAAGATCATGCTTGAGGAGGTTTGCAAGGATCAGGAATCATGCTTGAAGAAGTTCAAGGATTCGAAATCTAGCTTGGAGAGGTGTTTATCAAGGATTGGGAATCATGCTTGAAGAAGTTCAAGGATTCGAAATCTAGCTTGGAGAGGTGTTTATCAAGGATTGGGAATCATGCTTGAAGAAGTTCAAGGATTCGAAATCTAGCTTGGATGAAATGAGGTGTTTGATGTAGAACTAAGCCGATACCGGGTCTAGGTTACCCGAGGCAAATCTGTTGAAATTTTAAGGATTTGAAATCTTGTTGGAATTGGATGGACTTGAAATAATGGAATAAGAGGGTCAAGGGTTTGAAACCATGCTTGAACGTAATAGAGTTTAAGGGTTCAAAATCTGGCTTGAATGAAGAAAGGGGTTCAAGGATTTGCAACCATGCTCGAACGTAATGGAGTTCAAGGGTTCGAAATCTGGCTTGAATGAAGAAAGGGGTTCAAGGATTTGCAACCATGCTTGAACGTAATGGAGTTCAACGGTTCAAAATCTGGCTTGAATGAAGAAAGGGATTGAAGGATTTGCAACCATGCTTGAACGTAATGGAGTTCAAGGGTTCGAAATCTGGCTTGAATGAAGAAAGGGGTTCAAGGATTTGCAACCATGCTTGAACGTAATGGAGTTCAAGGGCTCAAAATCTGGCTTGAATGAAATAAGGAGATAGCTTTAGGAATGATAATTTTGATGTTGGCTCGAGGATGAGTATTTATCCCTTGATCGATAATTTTGGAAACAAAAATTTTTGCCCCTTCGATCAAGGGTAAATACGGCTTTATTGTTCTGCCCCTTGGAGACTTGATATGTTGAGATTTGGATTTGCATAGATCCTTCTCGTATTTTAAAGGCCCAATAGATGCCCCGGCATTTGTGCCATCTCTGCTTTGAGAGCGATCTTGGTTCGGAATAGCCCAATGATAATGGTGGATACCTGTGCTTGGGTTGGTTGTGATACATATATGCATGTATGCATGTATGATTTGAATACATGTATATGTTTCATTGTGTGCATATGCAAATGGACTTTAGAAAATGCATTTCGTGCCATTTGCTCAATCTTGACACTCCAGTTTCTTACTGGGGAAGATGTGTTGCGCAATTGATCGTCCATAGCTGGAGAAGCAAAATTTCGGGGGCAATGTAATTCTTGCGTTTCTGCCAGGGATATATGATGGCTAATGAGGAAGTACGACGACTGTTGGAGAGAAAGTGATGATGTCCTTAGTAACGATATCGTTGAGAAGTGTTGCAGAGGATTTTGTTGGGGATTAATGAAATATTCCTGCTGAGGGAATGACGGAGAGGTTTTGCCTTCTCTGCCCCTAGGTTTCATGAATTTGGAAATGCTCTAAATTTTGCCTTGTTGGTGTGCCCTAGTTCTTAAGGCATTGGATTCTTGTATTTTGTATTATACATAAAGAGCCATGTATGAATACATTATTTGTGTCACCATAATAAAGGCAATTAATCTATTTCATTTATATCTTGTGCTATAATATGAGTAGAGTATCCATTGATTGACAATCATAAAACCTATCCCAGGTCTGTTCTAATCGTGGGAACGAATAAAACCACAGACTTGTATATTCGATGACTGTATGGTAGTTCTCAACTAGCCATAGTACTTGTCTAGTCAGTCATGAATATAGGTACATGTCGTTGACATGGGACTGGATCGATCCATACAAGAAAGCCACATGGTTGTCACGTCATAGGTCTTTCTTGAGTAGGTCTCTTTTGTCCTCAGCCCAGATTTCATTATAATATCGATATGGAATCCGGTTCACTTTGACATACGCCTAACAGGTCTGTAAAAGGATGCTAAATAAGGGTATGATTGGGTGGACCGGTGAACATGTTGATATTTATGATGAAGTGATGGAATTGCCACTCGGGTAACACCGAGATGATATCATTGGCCACTTGATGAGTGGGACTGATAAGTGTATGGCCATACCCAAATAAGTTGGTTGCTTATTTGATTAATCAGTCAACTCAAGATCAAGAAATATAATAAATAACAGAAGAGGATGACGGACACCATGCCTCTTGTTTATTCATATCGATATCGTTAGGCAAAGGACACTATGAGATTACTACCGGGGTGAGTGTCTTCTAAAGACTGCTGCATCTCTGTCTTAATTGGGGGTTGTACTGGTTTGCTAGAACCCACTTACAGTCTGTGGGCCTTTGGCCTACTACCAACATAAAGACAGACCCATAGGATCGTGTACATAGATCAACTGAGCTGGAACTTGTAGAAATTGTATATGTAATGTACATTGGAAGGAATGCGTTAATTAATTATTTGACATTCAGTGTCAAGGTAATTAATTGATATTGGGTTGAATTTAATTTAATTAATAAGTTTACATAATGTAATTAATTAATTTATCAATTAATTGAATTACATAAAGTAAACAATTAATTAAATAATTTTCCTAATTAGGAAAATTAAATACATGTATTGTATTAACTTAAGTGTGATTTAATTTTATTTAGGGGTAATTAAATTTAGCCAAATGGAATTAAATTACATAGTATATACTTTTTAATTAAAGTTTATTTATGTAATTATAATCCTAGTGGGCTTGGGTTTAATTAACCTAATTAAAACCCAATTAGACAAGGTATCTATATAAGGGCACACTTAAGGAAGAAAAACCTAATTTAACTATAATTAATTGCTGGAAATTTCAGCCACCAAGAACAGCCCCAAATCAGCCGAAAATCCCAGCATTAATCCTCCATTCCTTTGCGTCTTCGGCTAGCACCGGTTCCTGCTCAATAGTTGGTCGTGCACCGGACTTTGGAGATCGCAGTTTCAAGAAACGATTCTGCAGTAATCTCTAGAGGAGACGAATCTGGTGAGTTAAACTCTCTTGATTCAAATTGTTTTATTCTAATCAATGGTAATTGGACAAGATAGGTGGATTCTAGGAAATTTTAAAAGGTGTGTTTTCCGCTGCGCCACGTTATTTTTCCAATGGCGAATCCCAACAATGGTATCAGAGCCTAGGTTTTGTCCATTAGATTGATTGGAATTGGTCCTTAAAAGTGTTCTTGAAAAAAGAATGGGTTTCAAGTTTGTGATTTTAGGGTTTTTTCTTTATTCAAATGGTTTTGTTTTGGATGAACCCTAGAATTGTTGGATTGGGGTTTTTGATTATTTTTCCCCAATTGGTTTTCATCTAAAATTGTTTAGGATTTTTTTTTTTTTTACTGGAAACATTTTTTTTGTTTATGATTAAAAAAAAAATTGTTTGGGCAAGATGGAATCGCAATTTGCGATTCCATCATGCCGTAGCAAGCAGCTGCGGCAGCAGCTGGCTGCTACTGCCGTGCATGGATTTCGGGTCCGGTTTTGGATTTTGCGGGTATTTTTTTTATCCCGGACCCTAATGCAAATTAAATTAAATTTTTTTTAATTAATTTGTATTTAAATTATTTATTTTGTTGGCATGCATATTTAATTTAATTGTTTGCATATTAAATTGAATATGGACTTTGTGAAATTGGCCCAATAAACCGTGACACCGGTTAAAATTGGGAGAGCTAAATTTTAAATTTGTGACAACCCAAATTCAAGTGGGAGCAAAATTGTTAATTTTGCATTTATGGATGTTATCCATTGGGCTTTTATGGGCCTTAGTCACATTTGTTAAAATTGGCGATTTCACCCTAAGTAACTCGGCTTAACATTTATATTTATAATTTGGAATACCATGATCTTGCATCATATTGGTATGTATGTGCACGATAGGTACTTTGTTTGAAATGTGATGTTGAGTTCTATGGGCCCTAAATTATTATCGGTTGTAATTTAAATTTGGGAAATATGGCCTGCGTGCCATTTTTTTATTTTGATGTAATTTTAGAATAGATTTTATTTTACAAAATTATTGTAATTGCATCAAGTATGGAGGAAGGCCCAGATGGAGCAAGCCCATGGTGGAAGTCCAAGAAGGATTGTAGTCCGGCCCATGAAGAATTAGATAGGATATCTAGTTTTTCATTAGGTTGTAATTAAAGGCCCATAGGATCTCATTTATTTTAAATTAAGTATGCTATTGCATTTGTCATATAAATATGGATGTATGGATCGCTAAACTATTACCCGCGTTTATGCATGCTAAGCCGTATCACTTAATTATAATCTGGAAATTAAAATATTGAGTCGCTTAAAAGTGCTTCCCACATTCACACCTCTTCCTCCCATTGATGCTGCAATGTGCGCCATGCCCTAGCTGGGTACATTGTAGTATTCGGTGGGCCGTCGAGGGTTAAGATACTTGGTATGGTTAACATGTGAATGGTGGTTTGACTCAACATGGGTAGCATTAGCTCAGAGCGAGCCCTAAGCACATATGGGTAAAGTGTCAATAAGCCCATCAAACAAAGAGTCCTTCATGGAAGGATTGGATAGGTTGTCCTACCAAATGAATCAATGGTTGGTTAGCGAGCCCTAGTTCGGCCAGTCATTGATAAGTTGTGGATCTTGGTCAAGTCAACCAATTAACAACACCAAAAAACATATTAAAATCGGATTATTAATTTGAATTGGCTTAAAAGTTCTTTATTTCTAACTCAAGCAATGATTCTTCCATGTAGATAATGACATTTCACTTAAGCAATTTAAATGGCTGCAACAAACAACAACTCACTCTCACTTAGGTCACTCTTGGAGAAGGAGAAGCTTTCAGGGACTAACTTCCTGGACTGGGCTAGGAACTTATAAATAGTTCTTAGACAAGAGTCCAAGGAGTATGTACTGAATTCTCCTTTACAAGCTAGCCCTCCCGCAGGTCGAGGCATCACCACGACGATGGTGGAGCAGTACGATCGGCTTGTGAGGGATGACCAAGATGTCTCGTGCCTCATGCTGGGTACCATGACTTCTGATTTTCAGAAATAGTTTATGGACGAGCATGCTTATGAGATGATGGATCAAATTAAAAAGATGTTCCAAGATCAGGCTCGTCAGGAACGTTACCTGACAACTAAGGCACTTTGCACTACTGTGATGGCAGCTGGGACTTCTATTTGCACTCATGTGCTAAAGTTGAAGGGGTATAATGATATACTTGCCCACCTCAGCTCGCCAGTTCCGCAGGACTTTGCAGCAGACATTATTCTCGGGTCACTTCCTGAGTCTTACAACCAGTTTATCATAAATTACCATATGCAAGGGTTGGATAAATCGGTTGTTGAGCTGCATGGCATTCTCAAGCTTGCTGAGCACTCTCTTAAGAAGACTCCTAAAGTATTGCTGGTGAATAAGGGCAATACACCCATTGCTAAGGGAAAGGCCAAATCTAAGGCCAAGGCTAAGGGCAAAAGGTGGTGGCCCAACCTAAAGCAAGGGTTGCTTCTCCTGACGATGTCTGCCATGAGTGTCATGAGAAGGGGCACTGGAAGAGCTCATGTCCAAAGCTAAGGGAGCAACTGAAGGGCAAAACTGCTGTTTCAGGTATTTATGTTGTTGAGATTAATCTGGCTATTTATACATCTTGGGTCTTGGACACTGGATGTGGATCTCACATTTGTTCAAATGTGCAGGGTTTAAGAAATAGGAGATTATTAGCATCTGGAGAAGTAGATCTTTGAGTCAGAAATGCTGCTCGGCTTGAGGCCATGGAGATCGGAGATTATTTCTTGGAGATGCCTAGTGGACTTGTTTTGGAACTAAGAAACTGTTATTTTGTACCTGCGATGCGCAAGAATATTATTTCTGTTTCTTTGTTGGATATTTCTGGTTTCGTATTTAATATTGGACATGGTAGAATTTCTATGCAATGTGGCAATATTATTTATGGAACAGCATTTCTTGAAAATGGCTTATATATCCTTGATCTAAAACGTGAAAGTTCAATCTATAACATAAATACTAAAAGGATTAAACAAAATGAAATTAATCCTACTTACATCTAGCATTGTCGACTTGGCCATATAACGAGAAGCGCATAGCTAGGCTTCACTCTAGTGGAGTGCTAGGGTCATTTGACATCCAGTCTTATGACACATGCGAATCTTGTTTGAGAGGCAAGATGACAAAGGCGCCTTTTAGCAAGACTGCTCAAAGGGCCTCAGAGCTATTGGAGCTAATACATTCCGATGTATGTGGCCCAATGAGCACTAGTGCTAGATCTGGTTTTCTGTACTTTGTCACCTTCTCGGATGACTTCAGCAGATATGGTTATATTTATCTGATGAAGCATAAGTCTGAGACTCTCCAAAGGTTCAAGGACTTTAAGAATGAAGTAGAAAACCAACTTGGCAAGAAAATAAAAGCACTTCGGTCTGACCGAGGGGGTGAATATTTGAGCCAAGAGTTTGACTTGTTTTTGAGAGAGTGTGGGATTGTATCCCAACTCACTATTCCTGGTACAGCCCAGTTGAATGGAGTGTCAAAAAGGAGGAATAGGACCTTGCTTGACATGGTCCACTCGATGATGAGTCATGCTACACTCCCTGTCTCCTTTTTGGGGAAATGCTTTAGAAACAGCTGCTTACATTCTTAATAATACACCAAGCAAGGAAGTTAAAGGAACACCATATGAACTATGGAAGGGCCGAAAGCCCAATGTTTCCTTCTTGAAGATTTGGGACCATGATGCACATGTTAAGAAATTGACAAGTGGCAAACTCGAGTCCAAATCTGTCAAGTGCCAGTTTGTGGGTTACCCTAAGGAAACTAAGGGCTATTACTTCTACGATCCGGTCGAAAAAAAGTTTTCATAGCCAGAAATGTATTCTTGGAGAAGGAATTCCTTTCCAAGAGAGACAGTGGGAGTAATGTTGAACTTTCAGAAGTTCAAGACTCACAAACTACTGCAGCTACTGCGGAGGATGCTTCGGGAACCAATCTAACTACTCAAGAAATTCAGGAACCAGAACCGGTTGCACAGGACCTTAGAAGGTCTGGTAGGACATGTCATCAACCAGAGAGGTACGGCTTTCTCGTGACTAATGATGGGGACCTTATGGTCATTGACCAAGAGGTGCTCAAGACCTATCAGGAGGCTGTTGAAAGCCGACACTCAGATCAATAGTGCAAAGCCATGGAGGCTGAGATGCTATCTATGCATGATAACCAAGTATGGAACTTGGTGGATCCACCTCCGGGTGCTAAGGTGATTGGTTACAAGTGGTGTTTCAAGTTAAAGGCCCTGTGTGTATAAGATGGTTAGTGGGAGTGTTTCCACCTTCCTAGTGCTGTATGTTGATGACATCCTTATCATTGGAGGCGACATACTAACACTGCAACGGGTTAAGCAGTGGTTGAGTAGGTGCTTTGCAATGAAGGACTTAGGCGAAGTTGAGATGATCTTGGGGATCAGGTGTTGGAGATTGTGCCCTAAGGCCAATATTGGATTATGTAATTTGACTTCTAAGATTAATCTAGTGTAGATTAATATTATCATTTATGTTTGTATGTTAGCATTTATGATAAGTATCCATGAATAAATCGTGTTATTCTAAATATCCCTAGTCGATTGTTATTATGGGAATAATAACAAACTAAGACTAGTGTGAGTGATAATGGATATTCATAAGATGAATATAGTGTATACAGATACAGATTATACTCACGGGTAATATGTTAGAGAACATGTTACTGGAGACCCACTATGAGATCAAGTTCATGGTCATGTGTCACAACTGATCTTGATTATAGTAGTGTCATTAGCTGATTCCTTTGACCTGAGGTCACCATGGATTCCGGGATGAATTCATGTTGTGCTTTGACGCAGTCAAACGCTGCTTGTAACAGAGTAGTTATAAAGGCTGTGGTTGGGTACAATATGACTCATGCTTAGGGATGTGAGTGACAGATATGGGATTTTGTCCCTCTCTATCAAGAGAGCGATATCACTGGGCCCCTCGATAAGTAAGACTGTTAAATGCATGGCCGTGCTCAAATAATTGATAAGAGTATCAATTGATTTGTCTGAACAGTTTACTTTGAGATCGAGAAAGCATATGATTAATTATGTAAGATTGACAAGTGTACCATGTCTTATAATTAATCTTGATATCAAAGAGACAAAAGGGAATATGACATTCTATAAATAGGTATTGGATCATTCCAATCATATTAATTGGGTAGTCGTAATGGCTTGCTAGAGTCCGCTTGTGACCTATAAGGACATTATGGTAATTTCCTTATTGCCAATTAATATGATCCTATGGGGTCACACACAAGAGCAAAATGAAGTTCATCTTAACGGGTATAAATTATTATGAGATAATAATTTATGAATGAGGAAGAGAATAAATATATATATAGTGATATATATTTATGCATGTGTATGTGAATATTAATATGGTTAATATTGCATAAGGTATGCCACATATTATAATTAAATTATATAGAGATATAATTAATTATAATATTGTATATACATATGTGTATTATGGAGAATTGATTTGACTTAATATTAATTGAAAATTAATATTAAGATGTGTGGGTTAATTTATAATTATAACTAATAAGTGTATTAGGGTATAATTATAATTAACTTATTAGGTTATATATATAAGGAAATAATATAACCTAATAGTAATAGATAACAAAACCACAATAAGGTGATTTCGGCAGCCACACCAAAAGGTGAATAGTGGCAGCCGAAATTCTCAAAAACTCCAAGGAAAAATTTGATTTTTCGCTTTCTCTGTCTCGTTCGAAGAATCGTTCTTCAATCCCGGCGCTAGCACGCGGTGAATGAATTGCTCCGTGTGGATCAACCGTAGAGGGAAGCTATCTTGGTTCCTTTGATTCAATCTTCAAAGAATTAAGGTAATTCTTTAACCCTCCTTCCGATTCAATGCAATGTACATGGGTCCTTGGTGGGGATTAATCCTTTTATTTCCGCTGCGTATTGTTTTTGTGCGATTAAATCCCCAACAGTGGTATCAGAGCCACTTGTATTTTGATTGAATTGGATTTATGTTTTGATTGGATCAAAATTGTATGTTAGGGTTTGTATGATTTTGATTGGATCAAAATTGTTGTTAGGAGTTTGTATGTTTTATTTAGGGTTCTATGTTATTGTGAATAACAAAATAAAATTTGATTTTATTGATTAATCATTGTGAATGATTTTATGTTAATGATTTGGAATGTTTAAGGGGTTTTTGGAATCATGAATTTGATTCATGGGTTTTTATTGAAATTGTTTCAATTCAATTTAATTAAAAAAAAAAAAATAAAAAATAAAATAAAATGCAACTGTTCGTATTCTGGGCATAATGCCCAGAATACTAATTGCAATTGCAAATTGCAATTGCAACTTGCAATTGCAATTTGCAATTGCCGTGCTGCGTAAGCAGCATGCTGCTTACGCAGCATGGGCTGCGCGCAGTATGCGCAGCCCGTTGAGCCTGCTGTCCGACAGTTTTAACCCCTTTTTCGTTTTAAGTGTGGAAAATTGTTTCTGCATATTTACGAATTTTTCCAAATTAATTAATTCTAAATACAATGTGATTGTATTTTACCACTTTGAATCCTAAATATTTTTAGATATAAAATTATTGTTGATAATTTTATGCATGGTGTTATGGTATGGTTTTGGACCCCGTGGATGCTTTATTTTATTTATTATGGTTTTATATAAATACGACCTGCGAGTCGTTTGTATTTATGTAAATTTTAATTTTAATTTTACTAGATAAATTGTATAGGATGCAATTTATGATATGTAAAATTTATTTTACTAGAAAAATTGTATAGGTTGCAATTTTTTGTAAAATATAAATCCATGAGATGGTGCTTAGAAGCAAAGACGTGGAGGCGGATCCAAGAGGCGGTGCAATGACCATGTGATGGATGCTACCACCTAGGATATGACCTTGTTGATTTTCATATTGGCCTATGAAAATCAATGTAGATTTAAACCATACCATAACACGGTTCGAGTCATATGCATGCTTTATTTTATTTAGATGCCATGTGATGCCATGCTAGATATTCTATATGCATGCTAGACAATTGTATGCCATAGGATGCCATGCTAATTAGTATTAACAAGAGTATGTTTAATATTAATGCCATGAATTGTATATGATACATTTTAATCACAGGATTTTATAAACCCTAAATAAACTTATGAAGTTTATATTTGCCACCCAATTACGTATAACACTAGTCAAGTACTATGTTCGCATCATGGTAGCCACGCCAAAGCGGGTACGCATGTTGTGACCTTAGCGAAGCGATAATATGAGAAATGGTGATTCTCATTGTGTTGTAATTGGTTTAACAAAGGGTTAATCAAAATGGTGTTTGAGCCCGAGGCAAAGATGAGATGAGTAACATACAATTAAATATGATATATGATATCATACATCTCATAAATTATAAGAGTTGCATAATGATGCAATTGGCAAAGAAGTGCACATCCAAAATATGTTTAAATGGTTTAAAGCATGATTTTGAGTCTTTGCCTACCGAAATTATATTTAATCATAGGGACATGCCAAAGCAGTGCTATGGTTAAGTATGGATTTTGGATCTTCACCCACTTAAATATTTTAAAGGGTTTTATAATTTAAGTGGGAGCATTTAACTAAAATCTTTACACGCTTTATTATAGTTATAATTGCTATTACCTTGATCTCGATTGTTATTGAACATTGAGAATTGTTCTCAAATCAAAAGGAATCATATGTTCTCAATAATCCTTTTGCCCAATGAACCACTAGCAATTGTAACACGAGTATAAAAGATGCTTACTTGAAGCATCGAAGGGACTCTGTTAAATTTTGTTATCTTACACTTGCCACCAATTCTTCCGTACGTGGAAGTTTTACTTGAGATATATGATACATCACAAATGGAAATGTTCCATCAGTTAGTGAGCAAGAAAAGATAAGTATTTGAGGCAACATTTTCTCATTGGCCTCCAAAAGGGCATTAAGATGTGATCTTGAATTCATTAATTGATAGTCATTGGTGATGAACTATCATTTGAATGACATGGAGAAAATTGTGAATTAGTTGCATAGGATGCAAAAGAATGTTAAGTTATCCATAAAGGATAAGCCCGCCTCGAATTGTGTGCTTAAGGTTCAAAAGGAAAAGGATAAAAGGAAGGTCGAAAAGCATAAAGACCGAAAGGTTCGGGTGAAACATGTTTTAAAGACCAAAGCTGTTGGCATAGAGAGATCTCCAAAAGAAGGATGTTGCCATTTCTAGAATGAATCGTTCATTAGAATGAAAATAGCAAACTTTGTTTGGAGAACTATGAGACGATGAAAGGCAGTAAGACTGCTACCTTAAGTATTTATTAATTATTCTACTTTTGTTTCTATATCAAAGGTATTAGATACCGTGGTGGATTTCATATTAGTAGAATATGAAGAATCTCAACTTAAGTAGAAACCTTATGAAGGTGAAAGGTAGAATACGAATAGGCAAGAGTAGCAAAGGTTGTTACTTGGAAGTTATGAACTTCTGGTTAAAAGTTATGAACTTTTACATGAAAGTTATGAACTTCTAGGTAAAAGTTGTGAACTTTTACATAAAAGTTATGAACTTTGGTTAAAGGTTATGAACTTTTACATGTAAGTTATGAACTCTTGTTGCCTATTGGGCTCGTTGTTTTGAGTGAACAAATGTTGTTTATTTTATAATTGTGAATTATAAACTTAATAAAGACATGATTATGAAATACAGATTTACATAATTGTCTTTATATGTGGAGCCCATCCGTAACATAAATACTGTAAGGATCGAATCAAACGGTTTGATTCAACCTATTTTGGCAGTGTCGTCTTGGAGACATAAGCAAAGTCGCATTTTGAAACTCCATAAGAATGGACTTTTGGATTCATGAGATTATGAATCATCTTGAATCATGCGAATGTTGTTTATTATAAAAGATGACAAAAGTGGTTCTTTGCTAAAAGTAGTTAAAGAATAATCGATTTATTAAGCATTATACATGTGGATGTATATGAATTATAAATCAACTGCTAAAGAAGGTTTTAATACTTCATTACCTTTATGGAACTTTTCACTAGATAAGAGTATCAAATGAAACACGAGTTTGGAACTTTTGAAGTGTTCAAAAGCTTGTAAAAGGAGTATAAAGTATCTTGACATGATAGTAAAGTCACTTAGATGTGATCCAAGTGGTGAACATTTGAGTCAAGATTTTGACAATCATCTTAGAGATTGTGGGACTGTCTCACAATTAACTCCTCCAATTACGCCACAAAGGAAGTTGTGTCGAAAAGGGAGTAGTCGAACTCTATACAGATATAGTTCAATCTATGATGAAGTCAAGTTGATCATCGTTTTCTCGAGAATATGCCATTAAAGCAGCTGTGTATATTGTTCCGTCTAAAACAATTCATGAATTAACATATGAGATATGGTTGGGTAAGAGACCCAAGTTGTTTCATTGAATAAGTTTAGGGCTGTAAAGCTTATTTCGAATAAGTTGGCACCTAAATTTAAATGTCGTATTGTGGATTACTCAAAAGGAAAGTAGGAGTTGTTACTCCTGTGTTTCTTTGGGATACAGAGTAGTTGTAGCTAGAAATGGTTTCCCCTTGAAGAGGGAGTTAATTTCTAGTAGAGTTAGTGGGAGTAAGGTACACCTACAAAACTCGTAATTCACAAAAGTGACATTTAACGTTGAAGAGGAACGTGGAAATGGTTTCATGATCATTGTTGAAATTACACAAGTCCAATGAAAGTCTAGTGGAATACGACATGATTAGGAGAGATATGGATTTCTCAAAATCATGATGTAATTTTACTAGATGAAGTAAGTCTTCGTTTATGAAGAAGCAATGTTAGATTTTGAATCTAATATGTGACTTGATGCTACAAAGGTTGAAGATAAGTCCATGTCTGACAATCAAAGTATAGACTTTGATAAGTCTTCTAGAAGATGCATATGCAATGGTTGCAAGTGAGTTTTCAAATTGAAAACCGATATGGACGGTGATCTTCAAACTTATAAAGCACGACTATTGACTATAAGGATACGAACAAATTCATAGTAGGACTATGATGAAATC
The DNA here is from genome assembly GCA_039660915.1 of Euphorbia tirucalli. Classification (NCBI taxonomy): domain Eukaryota; kingdom Viridiplantae; phylum Streptophyta; class Magnoliopsida; order Malpighiales; family Euphorbiaceae; genus Euphorbia; species Euphorbia tirucalli. The sequence continues at coordinate 22,118,888 of CM077636.1, read as the reverse complement.
CTCTTTAGTCATTAATCATGATCAAGTCATATTGAGTTCTTGTTGCCATATCCCCATAATATGATTATAAAATATGGCAAATGGATATCAAAATCTATTTTACGTGAAAACATGATTGAGGATGTGTACGTAACACAACCCAAAGTTTTGAGCATCCAAAGAATTCAAATAGCGTATGCAAGTTTTTCAAAGATTCTCATAAGGATCGAAACATGCATCAAATAGTTGGAATCATAGTTTTGATAAAGAAATCAAATGGTTTGATTTTATCAAAAGGATGATGAATCTTGTGTTTCAAAAGGATCAGTGGGAGCATATCGGTATTCCTAATGCTATATGTGGATGACATATGGCTTGTTGGAAATAACATTCTTACCTTGCAAGAAGTAAAATCTTGGCTAAGAAAGTAATTTCAGTTAATGTTATAAGCATGACTGCCTGTATTCTTGAAATTGGAATCTATACAGATAGATCTAAAAGAATGTTTTGGCTTAAGTCAAAGCATTGAAAGTGTTCAATGTAAAAGACTTAATAGAAGCTTGCTTATGTTAACTGTGTAAATAGTTGCACATATACAACTGATTGCAATTAGTTGCAATATATCAGTCGAGATCTAGTATTCTCTTAAAAAGAGATGTTATGATTTTGAAAGGTTCAAAATAAAACAATATAGCTAAATATCTATAATAGTAGTCAAAGTATATTGTTACATATGATGTAAAAGAAATTTTGGATGAAGAAGTTCATCAAAATTTTTGTGTTTTGTTCTAAGCATTGCTTATCCTGTGAGACTATTGTAGGGACAATAGTTCAATGCGTAAGAACCCTGTATGACACAAGCATATACTTAGGCGTCTTTCACTAATTTAGAGAGGCTGTCTCTAAAGAAAGAGTGAAAATGTGTAAAGTAGCAACGGAAGCGAAAATTAATAATTCACTGACAAAGACTCCCGCACGAATGAATACATGAAAGTCATGTAGGTCAATGGGTATAAGATACACGTATGATTGGCCATAGTGCAAGTGGGAGATTGTTGGAGATTGTGCCCTAAGGCCAATATTGGATTATGTAATTTGACTTCTAAGATTAATCTAGTGTAGATTAATATTATCATTTATGTTTGTATGTTAGCATTTATGATAAGTATCCATGAATAAATCGTGTTATTCTAAATATCCCTAGTCGATTGTTATTATGGGAATAATAACAAACTAAGACTAGTGTGAGTGATAATGGATATTCATAAGATGAATATAGTGTATACAGATACAGATTATACTCACGGGTAATATGTTAGAGAACATGTTACTGGAGACCCACTATGAGATCAAGTTCATGGTCATGTGTCACAACTGATCTTGATTATAGTAGTGTCATTAGCTGATTCCTTTGACCTGAGGTCACCATGGATTCCGGGATGAATTCATGTTGTGCTTTGACGCAGTCAAACGCTGCTTGTAACAGAGTAGTTATAAAGGCTGTGGTTGGGTACAATATGACTCATGCTTAGGGATGTGAGTGACAGATATGGGATTTTGTCCCTCTCTATCAAGAGAGCGATATCACTGGGCCCCTCGATAAGTAAGACTGTTAAATGCATGGCCGTGCTCAAATAATTGATAAGAGTATCAATTGATTTGTCTGAACAGTTTACTTTGAGATCGAGAAAGCATATGATTAATTATGTAAGATTGACAAGTGTACCATGTCTTATAATTAATCTTGATATCAAAGAGACAAAAGGGAATATGACATTCTATAAATAGGTATTGGATCATTCCAATCATATTAATTGGGTAGTCGTAATGGCTTGCTAGAGTCCGCTTGTGACCTATAAGGACATTATGGTAATTTCCTTATTGCCAATTAATATGATCCTATGGGGTCACACACAAGAGCAAAATGAAGTTCATCTTAACGGGTATAAATTATTATGAGATAATAATTTATGAATGAGGAAGAGAATAAATATATATATAGTGATATATATTTATGCATGTGTATGTGAATATTAATATGGTTAATATTGCATAAGGTATGCCACATATTATAATTAAATTATATAGAGATATAATTAATTATAATATTGTATATACATATGTGTATTATGGAGAATTGATTTGACTTAATATTAATTGAAAATTAATATTAAGATGTGTGGGTTAATTTATAATTATAACTAATAAGTGTATTAGGGTATAATTATAATTAACTTATTAGGTTATATATATAAGGAAATAATATAACCTAATAGTAATAGATAACAAAACCACAATAAGGTGATTTCGGCAGCCACACCAAAAGGTGAATAGTGGCAGCCGAAATTCTCAAAAACTCCAAGGAAAAATTTGATTTTTCGCTTTCTCTGTCTCGTTCGAAGAATCGTTCTTCAATCCCGGCGCTAGCACGCGGTGAATGAATTGCTCCGTGTGGATCAACCGTAGAGGGAAGCTATCTTGGTTCCTTTGATTCAATCTTCAAAGAATTAAGGTAATTCTTTAACCCTCCTTCCGATTCAATGCAATGTACATGGGTCCTTGGTGGGGATTAATCCTTTTATTTCCGCTGCGTATTGTTTTTGTGCGATTAAATCCCCAACATCAGGATCTACAGAGATAGATCTAATCGGCTTTTAGGCCTAAGTCAGGCCACGTACATAGACAAGGTTCTGAAAAGATTCAGCATGGACAAGGCAAAGAAAGGATTCTTGCCTATGTGCCATGGGTTGAAGCTGAGTAAGAAAGATGGTCCTAAAACAAAGAAGGACCGGGAGAGCATGAAAAGATCCCTTATGCATCTGCTCGAGGATCCATCATGTACTCCATGTTATGTACAAGTGTCTAATGTCGTGTTTGCACTAAGTATGACTAGCCGGTACCAGTAGAACCCTGTGAAGGAACACTGGAAGGCAGTCAAGGCAATCTTGAAGTACCTTAACCGGACTAAGGATGCTTTCTTAGTGTATGGAGGTCAAGATGAGCTGGTAGTGTCAAGTTACACTGATGTAAGCTTTGAGACCGATGAGGATGAGAACCAGTCACAGTCTGGTTATGCTTTTCTCTTGAATGGTGGTGCCATTAGTTGGAGGTCCTCAAAGCAGGCCACCATTGCTGACTCTACAACGGAAGCTGAGTACATAGCTGCGTGCAAAGCTGCAAAGGAAGCCGTTTGGATCAAGAAATTCATAACCGAGTTGGGAGTAGTACCTACTATCCTAGACCCAGTTGATGTTTTTTGTGATAACAACGGGGCCATCGCACAAGCTAAGGAGCCCCGGTCACACAAGAGATCCAAACATGTGCTAAGAAAGTTTCACCTCATTTGGGAGATCGTGAACAGAGGTGACATATCATTGTAGAGGGTTGACACCAAGAATAATGTCGCTGATCCATTGACCAAAGCGCTGTTACAGACATAGCACGACGGTCATACCGGATCAATAGGAATTAGGGCAATGCCCACTTGGAGCTAGTGCAAGTGGGAGATTGTTGGTGTGCCCTAGTTCTTAAGGCATTGGATTCTTGTATTTTGTATTACACATAAAGAGTCATGTATGAATACATTATTTGTGTCACATTAATAAAGGTAATTAATCTATTTCATTTATATCTTGGGCTATAATATGAGTAGAGTATCCATTGATTGACAATCATAAAACCTATCCTAGGTCTGTTCTAATCGTGGGAACGAATAGAACCACAGACTTGTATATTCGATGACTGTATGGTATTCTCAACTAGCCATAGTACTTGTCTAGTCAGTCATGAATATAGGTACATGTCGTTGACATGGGACTAGATCGATCCGCACAAGAAAGCCACATGGTTGTCACGTCATAGGTCTTTTTTGAGTAGGTCTCTTTTGTCCTCAGACCAGATTTCATTGTAATATCGATATGGAATCCGGTTCACTTTGACATACGCCTAACAGGTCTGTAAAAGGATGCTGAATACTGGTATGATTGGGTGGACCGGTGAACATGTTGATATTTATGATGAAGTGATGGAATTGCCACTCGAGTAACACCGAGATGATATCATTTGCCACTTGATGAGTGGGACTGATAAGTGTATGGCCATACCCAAATAAGTTGGTTGCTTATTTGATTAATCAGTCAACTCAAGATCAAGAAATATAATAAACAACAGAATAGGATGATGGACACCATGCCTCTTGTTTATTCATATCGATATCGTTAGGCAAAGGACATTATGAGATTACTACCAGGTGAATGTCTTCTAAAGACTGCTGCATCTCTGTCTTAATTAGGGGCTGTAATGGTTTGCTAGAATCCACTTACAGTCTGTGGGCCTTGGGCCTACTGTCAACATAAAGACAGACCGTGCACATAGATCAATTGAGCTGGAACTTATAGAAATTGTACATATTGGAAGGAATGCATTAATTAATTAGTTGACATTCGGTGTCAAGGTAATTAATTGACATTGGGTTGAATTTAATTTAATTAATAAGTTTACATAATGTAATTAATTAATTTATCAATTAATTGAATTACGTAAAGTAAACAATTAATTAAATAACTTTCCTAAGTAGGAAAATTAAATACATGTATTGTATTAACTTAAGTGTGATTTAATTTTATTTAGGGGTAATTAAATTTAGCCAAATAGAATTAAATTACATAGTATATACTTTTTAATTAAAGTTTATTTATGTAATTATAATCCTAGTGGGCTTGGGTTTAATTAACTTAATTAAAACCCAATTAGACAAGGTGTCTATATAAGGGCACACTTAAGGAAGAAAAACCTAATTTAACTCTAATTAATTGCTGGAAATTTCAGCCACCAAGAGCAGCCCCAAATCAGCCGAAAATCCCAGCATTAATCCTCCATTCCTTCGCGTCTTCGGCTAGCACCGGTTCCCGTTCAATAGTTGGTCGTGCACCGGATTTTGGAGATCGCAGTTTCAAGAAATGATTCTGCAGCAGTCTCTAGAGGAGACAAATCTGGTGAGTTAAACTATCTTGATTCAAATTGTTTTACTCTAATCAATGGTAATTGGACACGATAGGTGGATTCTAGGAAATTTTAAACGGTGTATTTTCCGTTGCGCCACATTATTTTTCCAATGACGAATCCCAACATGCCCAAGTCGGCCAAAATGGGTTTTCAACTCAGTGAGCTGCTCTAACTTTTGCCTAAGACGCCTTTTCCGTTTTCACCTTAGCGAGCTTTTCATATGCCCTAACTTTTGCCTAAACTGCCCAATATGGGTTTTTAGCTTAGCGGGCTGCTTTAATTTTTGCCTGAGGTGCCTTTTCGGTTTTCACCTCAGCGAGCTCCTTTTTTTTATGTTGTCATGGAATTAGAAGAAGACTTACAATTCAGTATAGGTCGACAATAACCGGGGACTAATTGAAGCGGTGCCATGTCCATTTGCTCCGCTGTCCCTCTGATGATGAGATGATTGTGGAAAGTCTTGTAGGACTTGGTTGCTCCCTCGCTGTTGCTGAAGCTCACAAGCGTATAGCCATGTATGATGCATGATGTGAATTCAATTTCAAGCAAACTTGGGATATTTAAATGAACAAAGCAAGGCATTCATTCATCCATTCATTAATAATGTTTTAGCATAATGCATGTTATATATGAAATGAAATTAAGGATAAGATGAGTATGGTATTCGTCTCGGTCGAACCCACGACTGCCACCAACTGGTCCTTGCGGATTTTCCTGCCGGTGGTGCTTACCTCACCGTCCTAACTTTTGCATGGATTGCTTTCATTATTTTCAATCCATCGGACTCTTTTTTTTTATGTGTGTGTGGAAACCTGAGCCTGTCCCGATTGAAGGGGTTGATGACTTGGTCTCTATCTTTCTCTGTAGGACTGCTTCAATCCTACAGGTTGATGGCTGCGCTTTTGATGCGCTTGTTAGCTGCTTGTACTATCCTGCTGGCTTACGAGTGGTACGGAGACGATGTATGATGCCTCTCTCCTTTATTCTGGAATGATTGTACTGTTGCCCCAGAACTTGCGTTCTATTATCGGGGATGATATGGTGCGAAACATCATATGATACAGAAGTATCCTTATTTCAGAACTTGAAACCATGTTTTTTTTAACATCTACGGAACTTTCGCTTAGCTGGACTTGTCCTTCGGATTCTTTGTAATTCTGCATCCTGTAATTCTTTGTCGATCTCCAGACGTGCCGTCATAGGACTAGGCAAAGGTCTTCACATGCTTTTAGGTATTTTGCAATTTTTCTTTCTCTTATCAGTCGTGAGGTCTTTCAGGACGGATACCATTTTGGATGCTCATCTATCCTTAGGTTCATTTCCCGTAATGATGTGTCATGTATGCTAAAGACATTAAATGAATGTTTGTATGCATGCACAGTGTTTCGTCTAAGAAAATATCACACAAATATTGAAATCAAATTACATTACATTAAACGCCTAGTGGGCTGCATTGTTCACAAAACAAGATAGAAAATAAAGACAGATACATCAAAATAATTAACATCCTCCACATACGGAGGGTCTTCTTTTGCTGGTGCATCGTTCACTTTGATTGGACTAGTTAAAGCTGGGTAAGGGATTGCTCTGGACATTGGGCTTCAAGGGTGGCTCCACGATTTTCCCATCAGCAATCAGTTGTTGAATAGCCCTCAGTAGTTGCTTGCAGTCATTCGTGTGGTCCCCACTGTCACGTGATAGGAACAGAATTTGCCTTTTCTGTCTCAGCCGACTTCTCGAACGGCTTTAGAAAACTCAAGAGACCACCGTTCCTGTATTTTGCAAAAATCTTGGCCAAAGAAAGGGTCCACGGGGATAGGCCTCGATTTTGTGAATTTCCATCTTGATCACCTTATTGTTGGGACACTATAGCAACTTCAGTTGGTTTATCCTCTAGAGATTGGTCACTTTTGTTTGTAAAGCCAAAACCAGATCCACTGCTTGATCCTATGGCAGTTGTCAATCGATACCCCAGACCGTGCTTGAAGCTTCTGCTACCCTTTTGACTGGCCGCTTTTTCTTCCTGGTCCCTCTCGATCTTCATGGCTATGCTGTAGACCTCGCTAAGTTCATTGAAAGCATGGAACTTCATGTTGTCTATGTAGACATCCCTACTGCCTTCAATTAGTTTCTGAATCAGCTCGTCTTCATCGGGGCGATTCTTCAACAGGATCATCTTGTTCATCCACGTTTGATAATACTCATCAAAGGGTTTATTGAGCTTCTGCTTAATCCTTTCCAAGTTATATAGCTTCACTTGGATCTTTTTGTTGAAGCTATAATACTTGATGAAGGCCGCTGACAATGTTCCCCAATCCGACTGTACTTCCTCCGTTAGGGAGTTGTACCAGTTCAAAGCTCCTTCTTCTAGTGTTGTTGGAAAGAAGTTGACCAACTACTATTTGGTAGCGCCCGTGGTTAGCATTATACGGGCATAGAGGTTGATGTGAGCTTCTAGTTATCCGAGCCCTTTGTAAGAAGGAATTTTGGGGACTTGGAACCCCACAGGGAATGTCTCGATGCCTTTGTTTATCATGGCATCTACATTGACGCCCTGCTTGGAACCCAAAGTGATGTTGGCTCCCTTTTTCAGCTCAGCTAGCATCTCATCCAGCTCAGAGTATTTGGCCTTCATTTTCTGTTCCATAGCTGCCTCGATTTCTTGCAGCTTTTCTATACTGGCCGAAGCATCAGCTCCATGTTGAGAGGTCTCCCCTTCTTTTTCTTTACCGGTCCCACCATTGCCAGCTTCACGACTTTCCCTAACAACAGCCCTCAGTTCTTCCTTCAACATATCCCGGAAGTCTTGGGATCGGAAGAAATCCTTCAGAACATTAGCGATGTTTGGCGTTTGATCAGCCATTGCTACTTCTTCCCCGGACTCTATTGTGCTGCTTGACTCGACTGATCTTTCGCTCTCATATGCTCTTGCAGTCCGGGATCTTGTTCTAGGACGCCCCAACTTATTATGCTTTAATGCACATAAAAACTGTTAGGGTTAAAAAGTGCATGGTTGGATGGTATAAACGATAAAGCTTGGATGATGCTCCATGAATGTGGATGATAATAAATGTGACCTTTTTTATTCACTTCTTTTATTTTTTATTTTGGACATTCTCAGTGCACCCAATGTTATGCAAAAGAACACGTGTGGACCACCACACGAACAGGGGTTCGGTGCTTTTGGAGCACCTAATGAATCCATGAAATGGTCGCGTGTGTTCTAACACACGGACATAGATTCGACACTTTAAAGGTCTATGAGATGGTATGAAATGGTCGCATAGGACCAGCCCATGGACAGAGTTCTGATGCTTTTGAGCATATGATATGAAATGATGTTGTAAGAGAGTCACGTGTGACAGGGACACGGACAAAAGTTTGGCGTTTAGGGAACACCTTTCATGATTAGGGATGTTATGAAATGTCCCTACATGCGTACTAACTCAGCACTCGGGGAGTACCTTGAATGATATAGTAATGTCATGAAGTAACCCGATGTGGATCACAGTGCTATATAATATTTATGATGGATGGATATGATGTCATGAAATGTATCATGTGGATTGTCACACGGAAATATACCTAGGACCATTGTGGTCTCTATTGAATGAAATGATTTGGTGGAATGGCCGAATGCAATCCTGTGCATTGGCAAAACACGGGTATTTTGGGATACTCGATATATGATGGAATGATATGATCATGGTGGGCGTCCTTGGAATGCCCCTGCATAAAAACATGGCTAGGATGCATGACACACATAATGATATTATGTATGCTATGTGAAAAAATGCTAATCACACAAATTTAATGTTATGCCTGAAAAAGAAATGGTTAGTATGAATGGCAAATGGATGATTTAATGTTTTCACACGAAAATAAAATGCAAATGGCTGCATAAAAATGTGGGTTAGTATCACATAAAATGTCTTGTGAATGGTATGTCATGTGTATGGAAAATGGTGATTATGGTATGTTATGCACACGTAGCTAGCGACGGTGATGTGTCACGGGATGGTGAGAAACACATAGCACACAAAACGAATACTTGCAACCTTATTCCTCCACGTGGTCGGTCTTAAGAATTCTAACCGAGTCCTAGGTGGGGTTCTCTTCGATCATCAACTGGGGATGACGAAGGAGCGATTTTATTTTATTCACACAATTATTTTGGTATCCTAAGGAAATCCAACTAAGGCTGCCTATATGAGTTCGTTCCAAGTCGGGTTAAAACAAGGTTCCCATAGCAAAATATACTCCTCACTTCTCCCCATTCAAGGGTCCGAACGAAGAGGTTCGTACGAGGCTATGGGTGGTGTTTCGTATCCGTGCCCCTAAGACCATGAGGAATAAAGGCGACACTTCAACAATCCACCGGGCTAAAATGGGATACTTAACCTAATGCAAGCATGTCTAACTAAAAATGTAAAATGAAATACCAATCAAAAATCATCCACTGTATTTTAATTAGACACTTTTCAGGGCTTATCAAATTCTTTTAAGTTTTTAATAAAACTTTTTTAAGAACTCCCCAGCGGAGTCGCCACTATGAGCGGACGACGTTTTCGACGGAACGCGAGACTCCCTTTCGGAAGGGGCGCCTCGATTTTAGGCAGGACCCTCCCTCGCGTGGGGTTTTTTAGATTAGAAATTCGTTTTTAGAAAATCGGATTGTTTCATAAAAGAATCGAGACCTAAATCTCGATAAAAAGTGTAGGAGTCGTCACCCGGTTCAGCTCGACCGGGAAATTACAGTGTAGCTGAACCAAAGTGAGAACTGCCACACTTTTCAGAGATCTAGGTTCGGACAAGTCCCTTGTTTCATGTCTAATCAAAATAAAAAGGCCAATGTTCTATAATGACACTTTAAATTGCTAAAATTGATTTTATTGAATAAATACATACGGCGCGCATACATAATAATACAAAATAAAAGTAAAAGAATAAATATTTAAGAGGCTTACAACCTAATCGAAAGAAAAATAAAAACTCTCGGCCTTACAATACAAATGCCTAGATACAAGAGAATCTGAGAAAATTTACAATCGCCTAAAATACACGAATTGATATATTAAATACATTAAAAATAAAAATAAAGAAATTAAAGCTGCAAAACAGATTGTTAGCACAGATATAAAGCAACCCACACATAGGACTCAAGTTGGACAGAATTGAGAATTTTAGAGTTTGGGGGCATGCATTTAGGGGACAACCGAGTTGGCTCGGCTAGCCGGCCCGGTTAGACCTGGAAAACATTATGAAACATCCCTGTATTTTAGTTTTGTGAGAAAATCGTTTTGAAAACGTTTTATTTTCCGGTGTGATTTAATTTTTGCATGTGAGGTGGGTCGGTTTTCGGGAGAATCGGGTCTCTGTTGTGGTATTTTTCTAAATGTAATTTTACTGGAAATTGAATCTATGGTCGTGGATGCACACACCAAAATTCATTTTAATGATTTTCTGAGTTTTCTGAATTTTTATGGATTTTTGGAAATTTTTATAGCTCAAAAGGGGAATTCTAATTCTGAAAACATGTTACAGTCATGCGTTTGATTGTAAATTACAGTCGTGCGACTGTAGGCAGTCCAAACTCAGGATTTCGCTGAAATTTTATTTAAAATAAACTGAAAGAAAACGCCTGGAAATCAAGAATACTCGTACGACTATATTTACAGTCGTGCGACTGTTCATCAAACTCAAGAACAGTCGCACGACTGTTCTTAATTTCCAGAAATAGAAATTCGAAAACTTGAATAAAAATGCACAAAAATCACACCAATCACCTAGAAAGCATGAAAAAGAGAAGGGAAAAGGAGTGTCAACCTTTTGGACGCTTATCCAACGTCGAATTGACCCCTGACGTCACTCCAATCCACACGAATTTGCTCTTTTCTCCTTGAGTTGGGGTTGGAAATTTAAGTTCAAAAATCTCCAAATGTCATGGTTTCCTGGTGTTTCTAGTCCGGAATTTAGCTTGTTTAGAGTGTTATATTGTTAACCTAGGGGTTTCTAACATATTTTAATCCTAACTTTGACGATTAGAAGAAATAGAAGAGGAAAAAGAAGTTTTTGGGTTGAGTTTTCTTTTCCTTTTTCCTTGTCTCTTTCTTCCTTCTCTCTCTAATTTTTTTTTTTACCAGAATCCAAAAAGCCCCCCCTTTCTTCTCTCTTTTTCTCCCTTTTTATTTCTCTTCTTGTTGCTAGAAATCCAGGTATTAATTGCCCAAATCTCTTTCCCTTCTTTCTTATGTCATGGGCATGGTATGCTGCACCTGTCCCGATCTTACAGTTGTACGACTGTAAATTTTACATTACAATCGCACGACTGTAATAACAGTCGTGTGACACCTGCTCTTTTTTTTGTGGAAGTAAAATTCCGGCGCTTACACTTTTAACGAGGGTAAATATGAGAAAATATTACAAAAAAACCAAAATAAAAATCCTAAAATGACTAATATTTAAAACTGGACAGAGTAATTATAATCGATAACATCTTAATTAGTAGTTAGAAAACAAACTTGGACTGGAATATTAATGACAGATAGTAGCAAATATATTGTGAGCAACAGTGTACTATCCTCATAAAAAAAAAAAAAAAAACAAAAATGGTACCCGCATCGCATTATTAAAGTTACTTTAACACATCCTTCTTTATCCCAAACGGATTTATTACAAAATTTTATTAAGTAAGATAGTTTTTTACTTAAACCAACCTCAGATGTTATGTTTAGTTCACCAAATAGAATAGAGTGATTATAAAATAGTTATTCTATAGAATAAAATAACTATTTATTTTCTCATTCAATTCTAATGTTTGGATGAAATCAGATTGAACAAAGAAAAAAATTAAAATACACGAAAGAAAAAAAAATATATAAAACATCATGAAAAAATGAAAAAATTTGAGAAAATGAATTAAAAAAAAATTAAATATAACTTATAATGAAATAATTATTTGTTGGTTTCATAAAGAATAGTTTTTCCTTGTTTTGAGGAATAACTATTTAATCAACAATGAACAAACATAGCAAAATTTGAATACAAAAACTTGGTAAAGTGATAATTACATGAACATAATTGAAGCCAAATGACAAAAATTATAAAGTTCCTCGAAAACAACATAATAATAAATATGTGAAAAGTATATCAAATAAAAAAAAAAAATCCAGAATAACAACATAATGACCTTACATTCAGATCACCGTTATTGACTTAGATAAGACTTTACGTCCACCGTCCGATTTGGTAAATTGGCTATGAATGGGGGTCAGCTGAAAACAATTTCCATGCCAATGATGTGATGATTTGGGTTCATTTTGTTTTTTAATGGGGGGACCATAAAAAAGCAAAAGTTTTGCAGCGCTTTTATTCAAGAATTGGATTAGACTATTCGTGACCAAGCACATGTTATCCTGCCACATGATTAAAGTTACTTTTACATGCAAAAGAATTTATTTCAAAATTTTATGAAATAGCATAGTTTTTTACTTTAATCAATCTCAAAAATTATATTTGGTTCACCGAATAAAATAGAATAATAACAGAATAGCTATTCTATAGATATAAAATATAATGAGGTATAAATTAGATATATAAAATATATATAGATATTAGTGTATTTGACCAAACCTCAAAAAGATTATAATTATGTACCCTAAAAAAAAAAATTCAAAATAGCAATGTAATGACCATACATTCCGAGCATCGTCAATGACTTGCACAATGTTTGATAACTAGATTAATGAATTATATTAATACATTAAGCACTTATTTTTTAAGTTTGTTTAATAAAAGTACTTAAAAGTTTTAATTAAGTAAAAAAAAAATCATTTAATATAATTTGGTGTGAGTAACTTTAATCGACATAGAATGTGGGTGAGGTGAAAGATAACCGGACTGTAGACTACAATTAAAACACTAATATAAAATATCAAAACCTAATTTTCATGGCCCGGCCCTGCCACTATATTATCAAGAGTGCGCTTAATTATTAGTCAAAAAGAGTTAAACAGTTAATTATTATAATTATGTTCCCCCACATAAATGATTCTTTAATGTTCCATGCATATTGGAGGAGCATATGACACATGTAAAAAAAGTAGCGGATGTCTTTGTCACGCTCCACTATTAATTTCCTCCTTTTGCTCATACAGATGACTTCTCACTGCTGAAGTCATCCATCTGAGCTTCATAATTCTCAGTTCTAATTCTAGTCTTTGGCTTTTTTTCTTTTTCTTTTTTGTTTTACAGATCAAATTAAAATTTGACTTCTAATGCTTCTGTGGAAATCAAGAGGTTCACTTACTTTAAATATTATTAACTCCACTAATACAAAGCTTTTTTTAATCCCAAATTGTCAATAAAGATAAAAAAAAAAAAAATTAAAGTAAACATACAGTGAGTGTCACAAAATTACAAATAGAAATGAATTGAATAGTGATCACATCCGGTCTGATATCATAAGATCATCCGGACACCGGGACCCTCAATCAGGTAGGGCAAACCAAATTTATTATCTGGTTCTCCTGAAACCTGACTTTCCATAATAGATCCGGCATAAATCCTTTAATCTGCGAAGAGATTCTAGAAGGAAAGTGGGAATGTCCCATTAGGAGTCTACTCCCCGTGTTTTACTAGGAAAGGGACTTTGCCCCACGCAAGTCTTTCAGATTGATTGGAAAAAGGATTAGGGAGCTCTTTCAATACCAATCCAACTTTATCACAAACCCTATAAAAAGAGGGTATTCTTGAGGTAAAGGCATTCCATTCTATTCAAGCAAAATACTCACAATCAAGAACAAACACACTGACTTAGGCATCGGAGCTTACCCCAGAGGTTACCGGTGTCTTAGCTTTTTCATCTTGCAGGAACGATACCAGATCCGACCCGAGGAACAACCCGAACCCGGATTGCTCGAAGGATTTAATCTAATCCATCATTTGGTGCGGTGAGCGTGGAACACTAATCATGAATTCAAGCTCCGCTAACATGACTTCAGATACCTCAGGAGATGATTCTCTCGCAACCATAACAGCTCCATCCTGGCGAATTTGAACTCATCAGTGTTTCCCCAGGCAGCGGTGATTAATCGCATAGCTAACAACCTAAGCCCAGCCGATGCTAAAGACCTGAGGCAGGCGATTCTTTAAATTCAAAACCATGGTATGGTTGGACCAACTATCAGCAGCAGCACGTCTCCCCTGATCACAGGAATAGAGGCCTAGGGTCTGGAGTGGCCAGGAAACTTTTCCTATTACCACGACCAGAAATCAATTCAACGGCCCCACCAACAGCAAACCCATTGTGCGCCTTCTTAGGAGACACCAGGCAGATAAATCAGCCAAACTCAATCTTCACGGGGTATGGAGAACTCCAAGGTACAGCCCAGCATACGCTAATGGTGGGAAACCCACTGGCCCTGCCAACTTCACAAGCAAGGCTACCCAGTTACCAGACCCTGGTCCAAACACCCCCTCCTAGCTATCACCCGACTCATGGGTACATGTTGGGTCCACCGCCAGCACCCGCGGCAATACCCGTGCCGGAGGGAGCAGACGACCCAAAGATGATGGCACTATTCAAACACTACTTCTCTCAATTCTCAGTACCCATCCAGGAGCCGTTGCTAGAAAGCGAAGGATCCTGTTCATCAACCGGATCCTAAACATGCCATGCAACCCCAAATTCAAATAGTTGAATTTTGAGAACTATAATGGGAAAACGGATCCCTATGTCCACTCAAGAAACTACAAAAATCGAATGGAGATAGCGGGAGCCAATGAGGGCTTAATGTGCAGGTTATTTTCATCAACACTAATGGGCCCAGTATCTTATTGGTTCGAAACGCTAGAGCCGAGCTCAATCAATAGTTGGGAACAACTCAAAGAACAGTTCTGCACTAAGTTCTACGGTTCGGTCCCCATCGGAATGGCTAGTATAACTCCACATGATGTAAAACAAAGACAAGGAGAGTCCCTCAGAGAATTCGGGGACCGATTCAATTTGGCAATGGTGGATATCCGGAAATTGGATTTCCACACAGCGCTGGAGGCATTAATCGCCAACACAACCAACGAAAGATTAAGGGCAGACCTGGTCTTGAGGAAACCCCAAAATATAACCCAGATGATCTCCGTGGCCAAAACTTTCATAGAGCTAGACGAAGTGGGGGCACCGGCCAGGCCCAGCAAGGAGGGAGAAAGGAGATCAGAGGATAGGCGGTCAAAGAGGCACAGAAGAGACCACAGGAAACCAAGAGGGATCACACCACTAAACCGACCATTAAGCGAGGTACTAATAGCAGTCGAGAAAAGTAGAGACAAGAAAGGTCTATCCTATTGGGATTTGTCACCGGAAATCACCCGATTAAAGCGGAAGAACACGATGATTTCCTCAAATCCGTGCGCAGGAGCAATTGAGATTGAAATTGGAAAAACAAAAATTTAATCACAAGAGATAAATCTCTTACCTGGAATATCTCTATAAGAGATGGATGCAGACTGCAGGAATCAAACTAGAATCCCTCCTCATTCACATACACGAACGCCTAACGAACACCAACCGTGCTAGCGTCGGAAAACACAAAACTTTGGAGACGAGGAAGGGGCAAAATTTTGGCTAGTGTTGCTTCACTGCCTAGGCCGAAAATCCTAGGGTTATTTTAACCCTAGGTGGCCGAAATTCTCAAGGAGAATTTCGGCCCAAATTGGCTCCTCCTTTGTGTGGGCTTCCATCTTTTATCTTAGGCCCAAATCTATTTTTATTAGTCTGGTTTATATTAATTTCAAGCTCAACTTTAATTTACCAATATATTTAATATATTACACCAACTAGTATATTATTTGCATTCAAATTAAAATTGGTTTGACTAATTAATTTAATCCATTAAATTAAAATTAGATCTTCACAAAATAAATTCATATGTAAACCTATACATATGAATATTTCAACCCAGGAAATAATCTCATAATTAATCCAATTAATTATGAGAAAGCCAATCAAATATTAATTTTATTATTATTATCAATCCAATTGATCTTTATAGTATAATTAATATATTCCTTTCTCTCCAGAGTATATACTCCAAGTATACATGTGATTCCTTAAGTCAGTGTTCAGTCGCTCAATGTGTACGATCCCGTGGGCCCATCTTTATGTTGGCAGTGGGCCTGTGGCCCACAGACTGCAGTTGGGCTCTAGTAAGCCACTGTAGCCCCCAATTAAGATGAAGATGGCAGTTCAACTGTTATCATAACCCTATAGTTTAAACTTGTATATCCCATGTCATCGATATCGGTGTCCAACACAGAGGCATGGATTGATCACCCTCTTTTGTGTCTGGACATTAACTTGATCCCGAATGTACTGAAGCTCACAAACAAGTTCCAACTTGTTTGGGTGTGGCCACACTCTTATCAGTCACATCCATCAAGAGGCCGGTGATATCTTCTCAGTGGACTACTGAGTGACAAATCCCTTCTACATATCCATAGCATTGCCATGCTAAGTGACATACCCGAAAGTACCCATACTTAGCACCCTATTAGAGGCCCTTTAGGTGTACCCCTAAGTATGCGACCTCGCATGCAATACCATCATATGGTCAGGTCAAAGGATCCATACAAGCACTACACGAGAATCACTTGTGATACTATACCATGTGGATTTCTCATTTAGTGGATCTATCCAGTACCATGCCCTTTTTACATTTACCTATTAACTTGGATGACATCCCATGTCCAATGACCGGTAAGACACCGCCATACAACCAGGTTAATGATAGTCTGCGGTTCCATTCATTCCCATGACTGGAACAGACTACGGATCTATTTATGGTCATATCGTTTACCCTATTCTTACTGCTAAGTGTATGACACTTGTCATCATGGATATGGATATGTCCATTGGATACTTCATTTAATATATTGCACAAGATAAATATAATAAATGACTTAATGCCTTTATTAATAACACAAAATGAGTATAATATATAAATCCAATAAATGTATAATACAAATACAAGGTCCAATGCCTCGGGACTAGGGCATATCCAACAATCTCCCACTTGCACTAGTTCCAACTAAGTATAGGCCTAATCCCTATAGATCTAGTATGACCCTTGTGCTTGGGCTGAGCTAGTATCTTGGTCAAAAGATCTGCGACATTATCCTCGGTGTCCATTCTGTGCAATGCAATGTCACCTCTCTCCGCGATCTCTCGTATGAGGTGAAACTTTCTGAGCACGTGCTTTGTGTTCTTGTGTGACCGGGGCTCCTTAGCTTGTGCAACGGCCCCACTGTTGTCATAGAAGATATCAACTGGGTCCTGGATAGTTGGTACTACTCCTAACTCAGTGATAAACTTCCTCATCCATACAGCTTCCTTAGCTGCATCATACGCCGTGATGTACTCAGCTTCTGTTGTAGAGTCCACGATGGTTGGCTGCTTTGAGTTCCTCCAGCTTACAGCACCACCATTTAGCAAACATACATACCCAGACTGCAACTGGTACTCATCCTGGTCGATCTGGAAGCTTGCATCAGTGTACCTAGTAACTGATAGCACTTCCTGACCACCATACACTAAGAAGCTATCCTTAGTCCAGTTAAGGTACTTGAGGATTGCCTTGACAGCCTTCCAGTGATCCTCCCCGGGATCCTGCTGGTACCGGCTCATCATACTTAGTGCAAAGGCGACATCAGGTCTTGTACATAGCATGAAGTACATAATTGATCCTATAGTCGAAGCATATGGAACCAACTTCATGTTCTCCCTGTCCTCCCTTGTCTCAGGATAGTTCTTCTTACTGAGTTTTAGCCCATGACCCATTGGCAAGAAACCTTTCTTAGCCCAGTCCATGCTGAACCTTTTCAGAACTTTGTCTATGTATGATGCCTGACTTAGGCCCAGAAGCCGATTTGATCTATCCCTATAGATCCTGATCCCTAGGATCATCTCAGCTTCGCCTAAGTCCTTCATTACGAAGCACTTACTTAGCCACTGCTTTACCCCTTGCAGTGTAGGTATGTCGCTTCCAATGAGTAGGATGTCGTCTACATAAAGTACCAAAAATGTGACAATGCTCCCACTAGTCCTCTTATACACACAAGGCTCATCTTGATTCTGTATGAAGCCATATTCCTTTATAGCTGTAAGCGCTGGAATTTTCTACACTAAAAAAAAAAAAAAAAAAAACTATAGTCGTACGACTATTGTTACAGTCGTACGACTGTAATGTCGGAAAATCTGCAGAGGCCCATACCTCTGTAGCAGAAATGAAGGAAAGAGAAAGGGAGCATTAATTGCTCCCTTGTTGCAGCAAGCAAGAGGAAAAAAGAGAGATAAAAAGAGGAAAAAAGAAGAAGAAAAGGGGGAGGAGGATTCTGGTGAGAAGAAATTTAGAGAGAGAAAGAGAAGAGAGAGAAAAAGAAAACCACAAAAAAGACTCACTTTTCTTCCTCTTTGATTTTCTTTAATTCTCGAAATTAAATCTAAAACTTGTTAGAAACCCCTAGGTTAATCAATTAACTTCATAACTAAATCAAGAATTCGGACTAAAACAATCAGAATCCTTTGCAATTTGGATTTTTGGACAAAAAGCTCTCAACTTCCATTTCAAAGGAAAAAGTGCGAATTTGTTAGGATCAGAGCGACGCTAGGGGTCAAAACGACTTGGAATAGCTTCTAAAAAGGTAGTCACTTCTTTTCCTTACACTTTTCCCTGCTTTCTGGGCATTTGAAGTGAATTTTGTGCGTTTTTTGTTGCATTTTCGTATTTCTGTTCCTGGAAATTAAGAACAGTCGTACTGTTCTTAATTTCCAATCGAATTTTCTTCAGTTTTTGATTAAAAATGATTTTTGGCGAAATTCTGGTCTTGGACTGATTACAGTCGCACGACTGTAAACTACAGTCGTACGACTGTAATCCCTGTTCCAGAATCAGAATTTCAGTCTCATCCCAAAAAATTAGAAAACCCCAAAAAATCATCAAAATGAATTTTGTTGTGTGCATCACGACCATAGATTCAATTTTCTGGTAAATTTACATTTAGAACAATTCAACAACGGAGACCCAGTTCTCCTGAAAACCGGCCCACTTAAATACATAAAAATGCATGTAAATCGGTAAAATTGTTTTAAAAAAAATGATTTTCACGAAACCAAGAATACAGGGACGTTTCAAAATATTTTCCAGGTCTAACCGGGCCGGCTAGCCGAGCTGACCCGGTTACCCCCTAAATGCATGCCCCCAATTCCGGATTTCCCGTTCTGTTTATTTGAGTCCTAATTGTGGCGTGCTGTGTATATCGTGCTAACCCTTGGTTTTGCAGGTTTTAATTTCTTTTATTTTTATTTTGGATGTAATTTAATAGATTAAATCGTGTATTTAGGCGGTTGTATTTTTCTAGATTCTCGTGTATTCTAGGCAATTGTAAAAGTGAGGCGAGTGTTTTTTTTTTATTTTTCCATTCGATTTGGTTGTAAGCCGATTAATATTTATTTCTCTTTATTTTTGTACTATATATTTTGTATGCGCGCTGTATGCCTTTTATATTCAATAAAATGGACTTTAGATTTTGAAATACCATTTGAGAACATTAGCAATATTTATTTTAATTAGACACGAAATAAGGGACTTGTCCGGACCCGAATCTCTGGATTGTGTAGCGACCGTTCGTCCGGTTCAGCTACATAAGAATTTCCCGGTTGAGCTGAGCCGGGTGGCGACTCTACAACATCCATCGAGACTTAGGTCTCGGTTCTTTTATTTATTAATTCCTTTCATTTTCCAAAAACGCGGATTTCCATTCATAAAAACCCCACGCGAGGAAGGGACCCGCCCGAGATCGTGGCACCCCATTCCGAAAGGGAGTCCCGCGTCTCGTCGAAAACGCGTCGTCCGCTCACAGTGGCGACTCTGCTGGGGATTTCTTAAAAAAGTTTTCTTAAAAACTTAAAAGAATTTTGACAAGCCCTGAAAAGTGTTTAATTAAAATAAGGCGGATGATTCTCTTTTGGTATTTTATTTGCATTTTAGTTAGCCATTTTTGAATTAGATTAGGTATCCCTTTTATAGCCCGGTGGATTGTTGAAGTGTCGCCTAAGTTCCTCCTGGTCTTAGGGGCACGAATACGAAACACCACTCATAGCCTCGTACGAACCCCTTCGCTAGGACCCTTGAGTGGGGAGAAGTGAGGAGTATATCTTGCTATGAGAGCCTTGATGTTATCCCGACTTTGACCGAACCCATATAGGCAGCTCTAGTTGGATTCCCTTAGGATACCGAAATAATTGTGTGAATAATCATAAAATCGCGCCTTCATCACCCCCGGTTGGTGATTGAAGTGAACCCCACCTAGGACTCGGTTAGAAATTTTTGAGACCGACCACGTTGGAGGAATAAGGTTGGAAGAATTCGTTTTGCTTGCTATGTGTTCTTCACCATTTCGTGACACATCGCCGACGCATGCATAACATGCCATAATCACCATTTTCCATACACATGACATACCATACACAAACATCTTTGTGTGATACTAACCCACATTTATATGCAGCCATTTTGCATTTTATTTCGTGTGTAAAACATTAATTCATTCGCTTGTTATCCATACTAACGATTTCTTTTTCAGCCATGACGTTAAACTTGTGTGATTAGCATTTTATTTTTGACATAACATACATAACATCATTATGTATGTCATGCATCTTAACCCACGTTTTTGTGCAGCCATTTGCATATTGTGTGACATGTCCATTCACTACATTTCACTTAAATTAAATTAAGGGGCATTTCAAGGACGCCTATCATGACCATCCCATACCATTTCATAACATATCGGGTACCCAAAATTACCCGTGTTTTGCCAATGCACCGGATTGCATTCGGCCATTCCACCAATATCATTTCATTTAATAAAAGCCACAACGGCCTTAGGCCCATTTCCGTGTGGCGATCCACACGTTGCATTTCATGACGTCACATCCATCTATCATAGACATCATATAACACTGTGGTCCACATCCGACCACTTCATGACATTAATTCATCATTTAAGGTACTCCCCGAGTGCCCGATTAGTATACATGTAGGTCCATAACTTCACCAAATCATGAAAGGCGTTCCTCGAATGCCGAATCCTTGTCCGTGTCCCTGTTACACGTGACTCTCTCGTAACATCATTTCATTTCATCAGAACTTTGTCTATGGGCCCGGCCCATGCGACCATTTCATATCATCTCATAGACCTATAAAGCGTCAAAACTACGTCCGTGTGCCTGTACACACGCGACCATTTCACAAATTCATTAGGTGCCCCAAAGGCGCCGAAGTTCTGTCTGTGTGATGGCTCACACGTGGCGTTTTTGCATAAACATTGGGTGTTCTTGCAATGCCTCGAAAAAAAAAAATATATATATAATAAAAAGAAACCATTCATATCATCATTTCATACATAATTCCACTCCATGCATTTCAAGCATGTTCAATATCCTAATTTTCATGTCATATCATGTCATTCATTCATGACCCTAATGCCTTCCGTCTACTCCCAAGCAGAACACACTGGAGCGACCTTGGACAAGATCCCAAGCTTCAAGGGCAGCTAGGAGACAGAGGATAGTCGAGAGTGACAGTGATTCTGAGTCTGGGGAAGACGTGAATATGGCAGAGCAGACACCGAGTATAGCTGATGTTCTGAGAGATTTCTTCAGGTCGCAGGATTTCCGCGACATGTTAAAGGAAGAAATGAGGGCGGTGGTTAGAGAAGCTGGTGAGACCGGTGGAAGTGGAGCCGGGAAGGAAAAAGAAGCTGAATCATCCCAACATAGTGGTGACACTTCAGCTAGCCTGGAAAAGCTGCAGGAGATAGAAGCAGCTATGGAACAGAAGATGAAGGCAAAGTGTTCTGAACTAGACGAGGTCATGGCCCAGTTGAAGAAGGGGGTCGGGATCAGTGCTGAATCCAAGAAAGGGGTGAACATTGATGCCATGATCAGTAGGGGCATCGAGACATTTCCTATCGGCTTCCAAGTGCCGAAAGTCCCCACTTATAAAGGAATGGGCTCGCCGGAGGCCCATGTGAATTTATATGCCCGGGTTATGCTAACAGCAGGCGCTACCAAGCAACAATTGATTAATCTTTTCCCCACCACACTGGAGGGAGGTGCTTTGGGATGGTATAACTCACTGTCAGAGGAGGAGCAATCTGACTGGGAAATATTATCAGCAGCCTTCATCAAATACTACAGCTTCAACACCAAAATTCAGGTAAAGCTGTATGATTTGGAGAGGGTGAAGCAGAAATTCAATGAGCCCTTTGACGAGTACTACCAGAGGTGGATGAACAAGATGATCCTCCTAAAGAACCGCCCTGATGAAGACGAGCTTATACAGAAGCTCATTGATGGCAGCAAAGATATCTTCAAGAACAACATGAAATTCCATTCCTTCAAGGAGCTTAGTGAGGTCTATAGCATGGCCATGAAGATAGAAAGGGATGAAGAGGAGAAGCCAGCTGGTCAGAAAGGGGGAAGAAGTACGGGGTACAGTTCAGGGTATAGATCAACCACAGCAGTTGGGTCTGGCAGTGGTTCTGGTTCAGGTTCTAGTGGCAAACAGGGGCAGTCATCAGAAGTGAAGCGGGTTGAGGTGGCTACTGTGAATCAGTAGCAAGGCAACCAGAATAGGGGTCCTGGAGGACAAGGCATAACACCCTGGACTCTTACTTTGGCAAAGATATTCGCCAAGTGTAGGAATGGTGGCTTACTACAGTCCTTGAGGCCATTTGAGTTCCCACCTGAAGCTGACAAGGATAACTTCTGCACTTATCATGTGGTGACGGGCCACCGGACCAATAACTGCTATAAGCTAAGGGATGCTATCCAGAAGCTTATCGACGAGGGAAAGCTGCAAGAACCACCTAAGCCTAGCACTAAAACCAATCCACTGCCGGCATTCGAGAAGCGGGTTAACATGGTTCAGTCGGGGTTGCCGGCTAACTTTATATTTGCCCAAGTTCTGCAAGCAAACCCTACGATTCAAGCAGTAGCGGTAGGGGAACCCGAAGTGGAGCCTGAATGTGAGGAAAAGGAGGGGTGTAAGGAGATCAAGCCCATAAGTCTGGATGATCTTGACTCCGAAGATGAGTACGAAGAATTTGACAGAAGAGAGGCCGTTAAACTCCCAGCTGTTGAGAAGCTGAAGATCTCAGAAGTGCAGCATGTGACCCGAAGTGGAAGGGTATATCAGCCGGCAGATCAGACGAAAGATAAAGCACCGATGAATGGGTCGGGCAGTACTTCAGCACCGGAAAGAGTCGAGAAAGAAGACTTGGTCATTTCCCAACTGAAGAAGACCCCTGCACAAGCCAGTTTGTGGCATCTACTTATGACCTCCAAAGAGCATAGGGAGGCTTTAGTGAAGAAGCTATCAGAGATCGAAGTCTCCCCTATAGCTTCACCAGAGGCTATGTGCTGCTTGCTAGACAAAGTCCATGCTGGAGCTCCTAATATTGTTTTCTCCGAGAAAGACCTACCAGCAGAAGGAAAAGCTCACAACAAGGCTCTTTACATTAGAGCTTATATCATGGATAAGGTGATGCCGTGCGTTATGGTGGATGACGGCTCAGCTCTGAATATTTGCCCATTGAAAATGCTACCGTTTCTGGGTATGAATGAAGAAGTATTGAAGAGGTCCTCGACAGTCATTCGGGCGTATGATGATTCTAAAAGAACAGTGATAGGGACCTTTGAAACAGAAGTGGAAGTTGGGCCCATCAAGTCCATGGTTATTTTCACAGTGATCGATATCCCGGTCACATTCTCCTTATTGCTTGGAAGGCCCTGGTTCCATCCTTTGGGAGGTGTTCCTTCCACATTGCATCAGAAGATTAAATTCTCTACGAATGATAGGATTGTGACTGTTGAGGCAGACGCCCAGTCGATGGTAGCTGCAGTAGATGAAGGAGTGGTTCCTTTTGGCGGATTTCAAATTGCTGTCATTAAGGAGGAGGAAACCACAGATGCCCCTATGGTCCTTTATGAGAACTACATGCCGGAGTGGCTATCCCGATATCTGTACAAGCTGAATTTTGTCCCGGGAATGGGACTCGGGATTAATTTGCAAGGTGTGCCAGAATTCAAGATCGACTCGGGAAAGTCAAAGCAATACGGCCTTGGTTATGTAGAGGGGTCATCCGAGCAGAAGAATCTGAAGAAGGACAAGAATGGTAGGGCCATGATGAAGCCATTTCTGAAGGCAGGAGAAAGCCTTTACAAAGGCCAAGCTGAACCAGTGCTGGTTGGAAATGTCGAACACCCTGGTTTTGAGATTTTTATAGATGTTGTGGATTTCGAGAAAAGCCAGGAAGAGCTAGTAGCCCCTGTAATGATGGAGAAAGCAATTGCTGAATCTGAAATTCTGAAAGGAGAACCATCTGAGGTGACAGCAGAAACCATAGAGGTGGCCGAGGAAGAAGATGAAAAGAAGACCTATGCCGAAGCTACAGAAGTGATCTCGGGAGCTTTGACTGCTGCATTAACCAAAGCTTTTGGAAAGGCCAAGCAAGGATTTGATGAAGTACTGATGGCCAAAGTGAACTTAGATCCTGTGGTTGCTGAAATCGCCAAGATTATGGAAAAAGCTAAGGCACAGGTGGCCGAGAAAGCTGTGGTCCCGGATGATGCTCTGGAAGGGAAGATGGAAGCTGAGGGAGAACAAGGCCCTCCGCTTGTGGAGGATGAAAATGATTTTGTTGTATCTATTTCTTCCATTTTCAATGTAACTGATGTACTTTATGATAAGTTCAATGCAATGAAATCCCAGTTTGCTTACTTGTGTGATGTTTATCCTGATAATTCTGTGCATGCATTTAAATCACCATCAAGCATATTTAGCATACATGACACTGCATTGCATGAAATCAATATAAGTACAGATGAAAACCCTAAAATGGTACTCATTTCACACGAGCTAAAATCCGAGGAAGAAAGAGAATTAATAAGAATACTCCAAAAACATGTTAAAGCTTTCGCCTGGTCGTATGAAGACATGCCGGGTGTAGATACAGAAATAGCAGTGCATAAAATCCCAACGGACCCCAAGTTCAGACCGGTAAAGCAGAAGTTGAGAAGACTAAGGCCAGAATGGGCTACACTGGTGAAGGAAGAAGTGGCCAAACAGATAGATGCCAGGTTTCTCGAAGTGGTGGAGTATACGGAATGGCTAGCCAACATTGTCCCCGTGCCTAAAAAGGATGGAAGGGTCAGAGTATGCGTTGACTACAGGGACTTGAATAAAGCATGCCCAAAGGATAACTTTCCACTGCCTCATATTGACGTATTGGTTGATAGTGCAGCAAAAGCGGCAATGTACTCCTTCATGGATGGCTTTTCAGGGTATAACCAGATTTTGATGGATGTGATCGACAAGGTGAAAGCATCATTCATCACAGAGTGGGGTACTTTTTGCTACAGAGTGATGCCTTTTGGATTAAAGAACGCCGGTGCCACTTATCAGAGGGCCATCACAACTCTGTTGCATGATATGATCCATAAAGAAGTCGAAGTGTATGTCGATGATATGCTTGTTAAATCAACGTCCCGGGAGGAACACCCCGTTATCCTGGATAGATTTCTAACACGCATTGAAGAGTACAACTTGCGGCTTAACCCCAAGAAATGCATATTTGGGGTCACATCAGGGAAGCTGTTGGGCCATGTAGTTAGCCAAAGGGGAATAGAAATGGACCCAGATAAAATCAAAGCCATCCAAGATATGCCAGCTCCAAAGACTGAAAAGGAGGTCAGATCATTCCTGGGTTCCTTGCAGTATGTCAGCCGCTTCATAGCCAAGCTAACTTCCACTTGTGAGCCAATCTTCAAGCTATTAAAGAAAGATCAGCCAATTGTGTGGGATGACAAGTGTCAGCTGGCCTTCGAGAAGATCAAGGCCTACCTGGTAAAGCCACCAGTGTTGAGTCCTCCAATTCCAGGGAAGCCCCTGATTTTGTACTTGGCAGTTGAAGAATCCTCTATAGGGGCAATGCTAGCACAGGAACAAGATGGCAAGAAGGAGTATCCCATCTACTACCTCAGCAAAAAGCTGTTGGAGTATGAAACCAAGTACACACTGGTGGAGAAGACATGTGTGGCGATGATTTGGTTGACCAAGAAGCTGCGCCACTATTTCCAATCCTACAAGATCCAAGCTGTGGCTAAAGTGGATCCAATGAAGTATCTCTATGAAGCACCGGCATTGGTTGGGAAACTGTCCAGGTGGTTGTTGCTTTTGTCTGAATTTGATATTGAATACATCACGAAGAAAACCATTAAAGGGCGAGCCGTGGCAGAGTTTCTGGCGAACCAACCCCTAGAATCAGATTACACAGAGAACCTGGAATTCCCTGATGAGCAGTTGGCTATGGTGGAAGTAAAAAGATGGGTCATGTGCTTCGATGGGGCAGTGAACAGAAAAGGCGTTGGAATCGGAGTACTTATAGCAACGCCAGATGGTGAAGTCATTCCCTTATCCAAGAGATTGAATTTTCCCATAACCAATAACAGGGCAGAGTATGAAGCATGCTTATTTGGGATGGCAGCTTTGCTAACACTAGGGGCAAATGATGTCTTATTTGTTGGTGATTCACTACTAGTGATCAGGCAGGCTCAGGGTGAATGGGAACTAAAAGAAGAAGCCTTACGGCCTTATTTGGAGCTGCTACAGTTCAGAAAGGGTTTATTCGGCCAGTGTGAATTCAGACATGTCCCCAGGGATGAGAATAAGATGGTTGATGCTTTAGCAACTTTGTCCTCCATGTGGGAAAATCCAGAAGAGACACAAGCTCAACCACTGGTCATAGCCACTTCCAGGCATCCTTGCTTCGAAGTGCATGAAGTAATGGAATTATCAGCCGAAGAAAAGCCATGGTTCTTTGACCTTTACCGGTACGTCAAGGAGGGAAAGTATCCAGAAGAGGCCAGTGCTGCTGATAAGTTGACACTAAGAAAACTGGCTAGTCAATTCAGAATCTTCGAGGATAAGCTGTACAAAAGAACGGCACAGGGAGTCCTTTTGAGGTGTCTAACTGAGCAAGAAGCAGAAGAAGTGATGCAGCAAGTACATGCAGGATCCTGTGGGCCGCATATGAATGGACTTGCCATGGCTAAGAAGATCATGAGACAAGGCTACTTTTGGATGACGATGCAAGCAGATTGTATAAGAAAAGTGAAGAGATGTCATGAATGTCAGATCTATGCAGACATTAGTCATCTTCCTCCACTTGAACTTCAGAACTTAGCGTCTCCTTGGCCGTTTTCAGCATGGGGGATAGACATGATTGGTGAAATTCATCCAGCTGCATCTAATGGGCATAGATTCATAGTTGTGGCAGTTGATTATTTCTCCAAATGGGTCGAAGCGGAATCCTTCACTAATGTTACAGCCAAGCACATGGTCAAGTTCATCCGGAAGAACATCTTCACTTGGTATGGGATTCCTCACCACATAGTAACTGATAATGGAGTACAGTTTCAAGGGGCAACAGCTGAGCTATTTGCAGAGCATGGAGTTGAACATCATAAGTCCTCTCCATATAGACCACAGGCTAATGGTGCAGTAGAAGCGGCTAACAAGGCAATAAAGAAGATCTTATCAAAGATGGTAACCACTTACAGGGATTGGGCTGATAAACTGCCTTATGCTCTTTGGGGTTACCGGACCAGTGTCAGGACGCCGACAGGAGAAACTCCTTATGCCTTGGTGTATGGAATGGAAGCAGTGTTGCCGGTGGAAATAGAACTCAAGTCACTCAGAGTTGCCCTGGAAGCTCAATTGCCAGAGACTGAATGGGTTCAAGCTAGATATGAGCAGTTGGCTGCACTCGATGAAAGGCGACTAAGGGCACTGGATCACCTGCAGATGTATCAGCGCAGAATGGCTAGAGCCTATAATCGAAATGTGAAATACTCCAAGCGGCAGTTGAAAGCAGGAGATTTGGTTCTAAAGCAACTAAAGCCTTCAGATGTTGATGTTAGGGGCAAGTTCAGACCTAACTGGGAAGGACCCTATGTGGTGAAGAAGGTGTTATCAAAAGGCGCTGTCAGCATCATGGACATGGATGGAAACGAGTTCACCAACCCGATCAACCAAGACAGGCTAAGGCTTTATCATGTATAAAAAAAAAAAGAGGTCTGCTAGGCTGAAAACTCGAAAAGAGCGGTCTAGGCAAAAGTTAAGACACGAGAAAAAATAATCAGCCGGAAAACCTGAAAAGGACGGCTGGTGACGGATTCTGGCTTAATGTGAAATCTGTACCATTTAGGAACCAACTTGTTTCAAATGTACTCATTTTGACTTCATCAATAAAGTGAAGTGTTTGTTTAAATATATTTGCATGGTTATGACAAATGCACAAATAAAGTTGTCTTGCATAAACACACATTCAAAGAAAGCACTTTGCATTCAACTGATCAATATCATCGCATTATTTGACAAATGAAAATGTATCAAATACATGCAATTTAAAATCTCTTATCGTCCTCTAAAGTCTAGTTCATCTTCCCAGACGAGCAATAAAGGGTCACAACGCCATTTTAGTCAAATCTAAAAAAAAAAAAAAAAAAAAATGCTCGCTGAGGTGAAAACCGAAAAGGCACCTCAGGCAAAAATTAGAGCGGCCCGCTAAGCTGAAAACCCACACCGGGCAGTTTAGGCAAAAGTTAGGGCATATGAAAAGCTCGCTAAGGTGAAAACCGAAAAGGCGCCTTAGGCAACAGTTAGAGCGGCTCGCTGGGTTGAAAACCCGAGTTGGGCAACCCAGGCAAAAATTAGAGCACTTACAAACTCATAACTCCCCCGCAGAGCAAGAAAAACAGAACATCCTCAACATTCCCCGTAGAATTCGTCACATCACTCTCCAGCAGAGTTTCCCATACTATTCCCCAGCAGAGTCTACATAAAGAACACCATCAATTACTCCCCCGCAAAGTAGCCATGTTATTCCTTGGTGTAGTCTACACAAAGAACACCACAATTGTTTCCCCAGTCAAGCTGTCACACTCTTCCCCAGCGGAGTCTCTGCAAGGAATACTACGATCATTTCCCCAGCGGTCACCTCACTCCGTCGATAATCACCAAACAATGCCCCAAGAAAAGCAAAATCAACCAGGGGCACAACATATCTCCCCAGCGGAAGACAGAAACGTCCAATAACAGAAAATACATACATGTACATATACATCATCATGCATCCATACATTGCATATATCAATTGCTTATCCCCGGCTAGTCTTCATTCTTGATCGAAGGGGCAAAAATTTTTGTTAAAAATCTCTCGATCAAGGAATGAAGACTTGTCGTTTTAAGTGCATGAATTCATCCCCAGCTTAATATCCTCAGCAAGTCAGCAGATCCGCCTCGAGTAATGTAAACTCGGTATCGGCCCAGGTCCGCTCCATTATCTCAACTTTCTCCAGTGAATCCGCCTCGAGTAATGTAAACTCGGTATCGGCCCAGATCCGCTCCATTATCTCAACTTTCTCCAGTGAGTCCGCCTCGAGTAATGTAAGCTCGGTATCGGCCCAGATCCACTCCATCATCCAAGTCCCCTAGCAGATCCGCCTCGAGTAATGTAGGCTCGGCATCGGCCCAGATCCGCTCCATCACCCAAGTTCCCCAGCAGATCCGCCTCGAGTAATGTAAACTCGGTATCGGCCCAGATCAGCTTCATTTATTTCTCCAGCAAAGCTCGCCTCGGGTAACAT
Source organism: Euphorbia tirucalli (assembly GCA_039660915.1). Taxonomy (NCBI): domain Eukaryota; kingdom Viridiplantae; phylum Streptophyta; class Magnoliopsida; order Malpighiales; family Euphorbiaceae; genus Euphorbia; species Euphorbia tirucalli. The sequence goes on along the minus strand of CM077636.1, from coordinate 22,089,139 downwards.
AGACCCGGTATCGGCCAATCTCTTCATAAGCTCGCCTCGGGTAACATAGACCCGGTATCGGCCAATCTCTTCATCAGCTTCGTCTCGGGTAACCTAGACCCGGTATCGGCCAATCTCTTCATCAGCTTTGCCTCGGGTAACATAGACCCGGTATCGGCCAATCTCTTCATCAGCTTTGCCTCGGGTAACATAGACCCGGTATCGGCCAATCTCTTCATCAGCTTCGCCTCGGGTAACATAGACCCGGTATCGGCCAATCTCTTCATCAGCTTCGCCTCGGGTAACCTAGACCCTGTATCGGCCAATCTCTTCATCAATTTCACCTCGGGTAACATAGACCTGATATCGGCTAATCTCTTCATCAATTTCGCCTCGGGTAACATAGACCTGATATCGGCTAATTTCTTCATCAATTTCGCCTCGGGTAACATAGACCTGATATCGGTTAATCTCTTCATCAATTTCGCCTCGGGTAACATAGACCTGATATCGGTTAATCTCTTCATCAATTCGCCTCGGGTAACATAGACCTGATATCCCCAGTATCGCCTCGGGTAACCTAAACCCGGTATCGGCCTATCTCATCAGAAGATTCATTCCAGCGTTCGCGGCGCTTTGATTCACGTTCTCAAATTCATCATCACAGGTATTATGGACCTGGAGCTAGATGTCGAATTTGATCACGCGAGGGGCAGCTGTAAGCGCCGAAATTTTCTACAAAAAAAAAAAAAAACTATAGTCGTACGACTATTGTTACAGTCGTACGACTGTAATGTCGGAAAATCTGCAGAGGCCCATACCTCTGCAGCAGAAATGAAGGAAAGAGAAAGGGAGCATTAATTGCTCCCTTGTTGCAGCAAGCAAGAGGAAAAAAGAGAGATAAAAAGAGGAAAAAAGAAGAAGAAAAGGGGGAGGAGGATTCTGGTGAGAAGAAATTTAGAGAGAGAAAGAGAAGAGAGAGAAAAAGAAAACCACAAAAAAGACTCACTTTTCTTCCTCTTTGATTTTCTTTAATTCTCGAAATTAAATCTAAAACTTGTTAGAAACCCCTAGGTTAATCAATTAACTTCATAACTAAATCAAGAATTCGGACTAAAACAATCAGAATCCTTTGCAATTTGGATTTTTGGACAAAAAGCTCTCAACTTCCATTTCAAAGGAAAAAGTACGAATTTGTTAGGATCAGAGCGACGCTAGGGGTCAAAACGACTTGGAATAGCTTCTAAAAAGGTAGTCACTTCTTTTCCTTACACTTTTCCCTGCTTTCTGGGCATTTGAAGTGAATTTTGTGCGTTTTTTGCTGCATTTTCATATTTCTGTTCCTGAAAATTAAGAACAGTCGTACGACTGTTCTTGGTTTTCATGAACAGTCGTACGACTGTATATACAGTCGTACGACTGTTCTTAATTTCCAGTCGAATTTTCTTCAGTTTTTGATTAAAAATGATTTTTGGCGAAATTCTGGTCTTGGACTGATTACAGTCGCACGACTGTAAACTACAGTCGTACGACTGTAATCCCTGTTCCAGAATCAGAATTTCAGTCTCATCCCAAAAAATTAGAAAACCCCAAAAAATCATCAAAATGAATTTTGTTGTGTGCATCACGACCATAGATTCAATTTTCTGGTAAATTTGCATTTAGAACAATTCAACGACAGAGACCCAGTTCTCCTGAAAACCGGCCCACTTAAATACATAAAAATGCATGTAAATCGGTAAAATTGTTTTAAAAAAAATGATTTTCACGAAACCAAGAATACAGGGACGTTTCAAAATATTTTCCAGGTCTAACCGGGCCGGCTAGCCGAGCTGACCCGGCTACCCCCTAAATGCATGCCCCCAATTCCGGATTTCCCGTTCTATTTATTTGAGTCCTAATTGTGGCGTGCTGTGTATATCGTGCTAACCCTTGGTTTTACAGGTTTTAATTTCTTTTATTTTTATTTTGGATGTAATTTAATAGATTAAATCGTGTATTTAGGCGGTTGTATTTTTCTAGATTCTCGTGTATTCTAGGCAATTGTAAAAGTGAGGCGAGTGTTTTTTTTATTTTTCCATTCGATTTGGTTGTAAGCCGATTAATATTTATTTCTCTTTATTTTTGTACTATATATTTTGTATGCGCGCTGTATGCCTTTTATATTCAATAAAATGGACTTTAGATTTTGAAATACCATTTGAGAACATTAGCAATATTTATTTTAATTAGACACGAAATAAGGGACTTGTCCGGACCCGAATCTCTGGATAGTGTAGCGACCGTTCGTCCGGTTCAGCTACATAAGAATTTCCCGGTTGAGCTGAGCCGGGTGGCGACTCTACAACATCCATCGAGACTTAGGTCTCGGTTCTTTTATTTATTAATTCCTTTCATTTTCCAAAAACGCGGATTTCCATTCATAAAAACCCCACGCGAGGAAGGGACCCGCCTGAGATCGTGGCACCCCATTCCGAAAGGGAGTCCCGCGTCCCATCGAAAACGCGTCGTCCGCTCACAATAGCTTCATTGAATCTAAGATTCCAACTTCGGGATGCTTGCTTCAATCCATAAATGGACCTTTGAAGCTTGCATACCCTTCCCGGATACTCTGGATCGATAAAACCCTCAGGTTGTGTCATGTACACATAATGGAAAGCAGTTTTGACATCCATTTGCCAGACCTCATAGTCGTATCATGCGGCTATGGCTAGCAAGATCCTGATGGATTTGAGCATGGCTACTGGTGAGAAAGTCTCATCATAGTCTATTCCATGGACTTGTCTGAAACCTTTCGCAACCAGACGCCCTTTGAAGGTATTGTCAGCCTTTAGCTTGTAGCACCACTTGCAACCTATTACCTTAGCATCCGGAGGTGGATCAACCAAGTTCCAAACCTAGTTATCGTATATAGATTACATCTCTGCTTCCATGGCTTTACGCCAATTTGCAGGCTGTGGGCTTGCCATAGCCTCTTGGTAGGTTTTGGGTTCTTCCTCATCCCAGATGAGAAGAGTTTAATCATCGGTGACGAGGAAACCATACCTCTCCGGTTCCCGACGATCCCTACCAGACCTTCTAGGTCCTTGTGTGGCCTGGGTCGGTGCTTCCTCTTATGGAAGCTCCACCTGGGCCTCCGAGTTATCCTCTTCAGGAGCTTGTGGACCTTGAACTTCCCTGAGTTCAACATTGCTCCCACTATCTTTCTTGGAAAGGAACTCCTTTTCTAGAAAGACCCCCTTCCTTGCCACGAACACCTTGTTCTCGGCGAGGTTGTAGAAGTAATACCCTTTGGTTTCCCTAGGGTAGCCCACAAATAGGCATTTATCTCTTTTGGGCTCCAGCTTGCCACTAGTCAATCTCTTGACATGTGCTTCGCATCCCCAAATCCTTAAGAAAGACACATTAGGCTCCCTGCCCGTCCATATCTGATATGGAGTCTTTTCCACTACCTTAGTTGGAGTATTATTTAAGATAAGAGTTGTTGTCTCGAGGGCGTGTCCCCAGAAACTAATTGGGAGAGAGGCTTGACTCATCATTAAGCGGACCATGTCCAACAGGGTCCTATTCCTCCGTTTGGACATCCCATTCCATTGTGGTGTTCCTAGAGGAGTGAGCTGTGGAACTATACCATGCTTTCTCAAATATGAGTCAAACTCTAGGCTCATATACTCACCTCCTCGATCTGACCAAAGGGTTTCTACCTAGCTGGTTCTGTACCTCATTCCTAAATTCCTTGAACCTATCAAGGGTCTCAAACTTATGTTTCATCAGATAGACATAGCCATATCTGCTGAAATCATCCGTAAAGGTGACGAAGTACAGGCATCCACCTCTGGTCGCTGCGCTCATGGGCCCATATACGTCTGAATATATTAGGTCCAACAAGCCAGTGGTCCTTTTAGCCTTCTTGCTAAAAGGCACCTTAGTCATCTTGCCTCGTAAACATGACTCGCATATATCAATTGACTCCAAGTCAAATGACCCTAAGACTCCAGCTTTGTGAAGCCTAGCTATGCGCTTCTCATTTATGTGGCCAAGACGAGAATGCCATAGGTAGACAGGATTAAGTTCGTTGGGCTTAACCCTTTTAGTGTTTATGTTATAGACATGATTGGTTTCATTTAAGTCCAGGATATATAGGCCATTATTTAACAGAGCATCTCTATAAAATAATCCCTCTCTAGATAAAGAAATTCTACCATTTGAAATAGTAAAATGAAATCCAGAAATATCCGACATCGAAACTGAAATAATATTCCTGCACATAGCAGGTACAAAATAACATTGTTCTAAAATTAAAACCAAAGGCATCACAAGGTGCTATTCGCCGATCTCTATGGCAGCAACCCTTGCTCCATTTTCGACCCGTAAGTCCACCTCTCCCGACCCCAGTGACCTTCTGTTCTTAAGTCCCTGCATATCGCAATAAATGTGAGAACCACATCCAGTATCCAATACCCAGGATGTTGAAACAGTAAGGTTAATGTCTATAACATAAATACCTGACGAGGACGCACCATGGGCCCTCCTTTGCTCTCCCATCAGCTTGGGACATGATCTCTTCCAATGGCGTGCCTGTCTGCACCTGAAATAGACATCCTCAAGACCTGCCTTCTGCTGGGCCTTGGGCTGGGCCTTGGCCTTTTGAACCTTGGCCTTCGTGGCCTTGGCCTTGCCCTTAGCAAGAGGAGGGTTCCCCTTGTTGACCAGCAGTACCAGAGGAGTCTTTTTGATCGACTGTTCAATAAGCTTGAGCATCCCATACAGCTCACTAACAGTACGGTTCATCCCTTGCATGTTATAGTTCAGGATGAACTGATCATAAGAATCCGGCAAGGATGCAAGGATTGTGTCCACCGCCAACTCCTGAGAGATGGGCGATCCAAGACGGGCTAAAATGTCCAAATAGCCCTTCATCTTGAGCATGTGTGCCCTCACAGATGTCCCACCCCCCATCTTACAGGAGTGGAATGCCTTGTTGGTCAGGTACCTTTCCTGACAAGCTTGCTCCTGAAACATCTCGTTAAGAGTTGCTATCATATCATAGGCTTGATGGTCCATAAACTGTTTTTGCAGTTCGGGGACCATGCAGGCCAACATAAGGCGTGTCACATCCCTATTATCCTTGACATGCACCTCGTATTCCTCCAGCTGGGCAGCCGGTGGATTACGTCCCTGAGGCGCAGCCGGCACAGGCCTTTCCAGTACGTACTCTTTAGACTCCTGTCTTAGAACTATTCTCAAGTTCCTAGACTAGTCCAAAAAGTTAGGACCGGAAAGCTTGTCCCTTTCAAGAATTGATTGCAGTGATAATGAGTTGTTATTTGCCATTTAGAGTTTCTACACAGAAAAACATTTTAGAGTGTTAATAAAGGACTTTACTTTGTTATTCCCATATATAATTAATAATGAATCAAGTTATTAATTAAACCGAGTTGTTGGCTCATGGGCCGAGATCCATATTTCATCAAGATATAGCCAGATGAGGGCCTGGTACAACTATACTGTAACTATTTAGGTAAGAACGCTGTCCAATTCCAACCTAGGGACTCTCGGTTTGACAGGCTTGTTGGCACTTACCCATCTGTGCTTAGGGCCAGGAGAATCCTACTACCCACGCTAAGTCAAAACCTCCATTTAAGTGTTAGAGTATCCCATACCCTAATCTAATACAAAATGATGATACTCCACTGTATCCTGCAAGGGCAAGATCTACAACTGGCCTATCCCCACTTCGAGCTGGTTTTGAATGAGGGAAGCACTTTTAAGCGACATAGTAATTTCCATTTCGTTATTAGATTCATTTAATAACAGCTTACATACATAAGGCGGGTGAAATTGCTGTTGGATCATACATTCATACATGCAAATAAATATAAAGCATAATTAAATAAATAAGTAAAATGGACTGCTATGGGCCTATATTACATCCTAATATTATTCTAGTAAACCTCTACTAGAATCCAATATCAGGTGGGCCTCCATCTTCTTCCTTCTGGGCTTGCACCTCCACTTGGGCTCATCACTCCATGGGCTTCTTTTTTTACAAATTTTATAATAAGCAAATAAAATAAATTTAAATAAAAAAAGAAACGACATGCAGGCCGTATTTACCCAAAAAGAAAATACAATCCATCTCGAATAAGGCCCAGTAGCATCCAATCATACAAAATATTTAATCACCCATATGCATCCAATACATATAACTCATAAGCATGTTGCAATGCATGATTTAAGCCCATTTCAATTATGTCCAAGCTATTATTTTGAAATCGCCAATTTTGGCCCACCATGGTTCTAACCCTTAACCGGCTTTGGGCCTCCAGCCCAGGCAGTCCAACTGCTCCCACTGGAATTGGGAAACCATGGGTCCAATTTAGCCGTCCAAGTAATTGTGCCAAAAATTACCCGAACCAATTTAAATTAACCATATTAATTTCCAAAGTTAATATCCCATGAATAAAATTAAATTTCATTCAAGAAACTATACGCATTTAAATTACAAAAATTTAAACACACGAATTTTAAAACCAATTAAAATTTCAAAACTAGGCCCCGAGCCTAAAAACTCGCCAAATCCAAAAAACACTGAGCCCGGCCCGCTGCGGCTAGGGCAACCTAGTTGCCCTAGCAGCAGCAGTGGCTGCCGCCCAGCAGCAGTGGCTGCCGCCCACTGCCCAGCGGCAGCAGCCACACGAGCGGCTGCTGCTGCTGCTGCCTGCTGTTCCCGCCGCGTGCGGCGGCCGCCGGCGGTGCACGCCGAGAACAGCCAGATTTTTTTTTATTTATTTAAAACAGAAAATTAAATAAAAAGAACATGGCATCCAAAACAAGAAATTCACCAAGAATTCTCAAACATACAATTAAATTAAACAAACATAAACCTATATGCATATTCAATTTCAATTGTACAAAATCAAATGGGAAAAATCTTAAACCCAAACCAAGAACCCCAACAAAAAAATCTCCAATTTTAAAACATGGGATTCAACCAATTTTAACAATTTCCACAGATCAAAAGCCCGCTCTGATACTACGGTTGGGATTTGTCACCGGAAATCACCCGATTAAAGCGGAAGAACGCTATGGTTTCCTCAAATCCGTGCCCAGGAGCAATTGAGATGGAAATTAGAAAAACAAAAATTTAATCACAAGAGATAAATCTCTTACCCAGAATATCTCTATAAGAGATGGATGCAGATTGCAGGAATCAAACTAGAATCCATCCTCGTTCACGTAGACGAACGCCTAACGAACACCACCCGTGCTAGCGTCGGAAAACACGAAACTTTGGAGAGGAGGAAGGGCCAAAATTTCGGCTAGTGTTGCTTCACTACCTAGGCTGAAAATCCTAGGGTTATTTTAACCCTAGGTGAGAATTTCGACCCAAATTGGCTCCTCCTTTGTGTGGGCTTCCACCTTTTATTTTAGGCCCAAATCTATTTTAATTAGTCTGGTTTATATTAATTTCAAGCCCAACTTTAATTTACCCATGTATTTAATATATTACACCAAGTAATATATTATTTACATTCAAATTAAAATTGGTTTGACTAATTAATTTAATCTATTAAATTAAAATTATATCTTCACAAAATAAATTCATATGTAAACCTATACATATGAATATTTCCACCCAGGAAATAATCTCATAATTAATCCAATTAATTATGAGAAAGCCAATCAAATATTAATTTTATTATTATGATCAATCCAATTGATTTTTATAATATATTTAATATATTCCTTTCTCTCCAGAGTGTATACTCTAAGTATACATGTGATTCCTTAAGTCAGTGTTCAGTCACTCAATGTGTACGATCCCGTGGGCCTATCTTTATGTTGGCAGTGGGCCTATGGCCCAGAGACTGCAGTTGGGCTTTAGCAAGCCACTGCAGTCCCCAATTAAGATGGAGATGGCAGTTCAACTGTTATTATAACCCTGTAGTTTAAACTTGTATATCCCATGTCATCGATATCGCTGTCCAACACAGAGGCATGGATTGATCACCCTTTTTTGTGTCTGGACATTAACTTGATCCCGAATGTACTGAAGCTCACAAACAAGTTCCAACTTGTTTGGGTGTGGCCATACTGTTATCAGTCATATCCATCAAGATGCTGGTGATATCTTCTCAGTGGACCACTGAGTGACAAATCCCTTTTGTATATCCATAGCATTGCCATGCTAAGTGACATATCCAAAAGTACCCATACTTGGCACCCTATTACAGACCCTTTAGGCATACCCCTAAGTATGTGACCTCGCATGCAATACCATCATATGGTCAGGTCAAAGCATCCATACAAGTACTACATGAGAATCACTTATGATACTATACCATGTGGATTTCTCGTTTAGTGGATCTATCCAGTACCATGCCTTTTTTACATGTACCCATTAACTTGGTTGACATCCCATGTCCAATGACCGGTAAGACACTGCCATACAACCAGATTAATGATAGTCTACGGTTCCATTCATTCCCATGACTGGAACAGACTATGGATCTATTTATGGTCATATCGTTTACCCTATCCATGGTCTTATTGCCAAGTGCATGACACTTGTCATCATGGATATGGATATGTCCATTAGATACTTCATTTAATATATTGCATAAGATAAATATAATAAATGAATTAATGCCTTTATTAATAACACAAAATGAGTATAATACATAAATCCAATAAATGTATAATACAAATACAAGTTCCAATGCCTCGGGACTAGGGCATATCCAACATATCCTACCTGAAAGCCAGGAGAGGACAGACGATGGGGGAGGACAAAAACGCATTCTGCAAATACCATAGAGTGAACGGCCGTGATACGGATGACTGCAGATGACTGGCTAAGGATATCTAGGAGCTGATAAAGGAGGCAGGCTCTAAAAATTTGTGGATAAGAAAACCAGAAAAGAGACAAAGCAACCGGCCACTGAAGAGGGCAAACCGACCAAAAGAACTAAGGGAGTGGTCATGGTAATCACAGGAGGGGATCCAACGGCTAAGAAAGTCGAAAGAACGGGGGAGACCAGAAAAGATCATAAACCTAATCCTCCTCTCTCGGAGGAAAGCCAGGAGCAATTGGCTATGCGGATGCCCTCGTCATGGAAGCCGAAATTGAAGGTTACCTAGTCAAACATATCTTTGTGGATACGAGGAGCTCTACCAACATCATTATCAAGCACGTAATAGAAAAGCTGAAGGTAGCACCCAGCGGGATCCATCCGGTACATGCCCCATTGGTTGGCCGCAGCAAACACCCAGTACCAGTAGCGGGACGGGTGACGTTAGACATGGAGATCGGGGATGAAAAACACGTCTGGAGAACAAAGGCAGATTTCACTATCATAGACTCCCCACAAGCATACAACGCCATACTTGGAAGACCACTTCTCTCGGAATCAGAAGCAGTACTATCAATCTGGTACTTGACATTGCAAATACCCACCTCTTTAGGATGGGTGGTAGCCAGAGGGGGCCAGTAGGTAGCCTAAAGGACGTATTTAGCATCCTTGCAACCAAAGAGAAGTTCGGAAGAAAGGCAAATAAAGACAGAACCGGTGGACAAACTAGAGACACTAACAATCGATTCAGAAAGAAACATCTGGATATCCTAAGAGCTTGACAGTAGCATTAAGGAGCAGATTGTACAAGTGATAAAAGAGGAACAGAACACATTCGCTTGGAAAATTAGTGACATAGAAGGGGTACCTCCGGAAATCATGAAGCACTCCCTCAACGTAGACCCGGAGGCAACTCCAGTAGTCCAGAAGAGGCGAAAGTATGCACCAGAAAGACAAAAGGCAATTGAGGAAGAGATCCAGAGATTAATGGAGGCAGGGCACATCCGGGAAATCCAATACCCCAAATGATTGGCAAACGTAGTAATGGTAAAGAAGGCGAATGGAAAATGGCGCATGTCCGTCGATTTCACTGATCTCAACAAAGCATGTCCCAAAGATAGTTGCCTGCTGCCGAACATTGACCAGTTGGTAGATTCAACGTCCTGGTATGCCATATTCTCGTGTCTGGTGTAAGCGCCGAAATTTTCCATCTTAAAAAAAAATGTTGCATGTGTCACATGACTGTAGCATACAGTCGTGCGACTGTAACTAAAAATTACAGTCGTATGACTATAACCTCGGAGCATGTACATCAGACCATACCCATGACATAAGAAAGCTGAGTTGATTTTGAGAGCATTAATTGCTTCGGTTCTTGAAGAAGCAAGGTCAGAGATAAAAAGAAAGAGAGGAGGAAGGATTAAAGACTTTTGGATAAGGAAGAAACAATCAGAAAGAGAGAGGATTGGAGGAAAAAGGGAATTTGAAGTGGATTGGTGCGTTGCTAGGGGTCATTCATATGGTGGATTAGCGCCAAAAAGGTAATCACTCTTCAATCTCTCATTTTCTCATGCTTTCTGGTGATTCGATGTGTTTTTGGTGCATGAAATTTTAGTTTTTGCATTTTCTGCTTCTGGAAATCAAGAACAGTCGTACGACCGTTCTTGAGTTGATGAACAGTCGTACGATTGTAAATACAGTCGTACGAGTGTTCTTGATTTCCCGTAATTTCTTTCAATTTTATTTTGAATAATTTTGGCGAAATCTTGAAATTGGAGGATTTACAGTCGTACGACTGTAATCACAGTCGTACGACCGTAGTTATAGTCGTACGACTGTAATACTCGTCCAATGGCAGAATTTCCAGAATAATCCCTAAAAATTTCTAAAAATCCATAAAAATTCAGAAAATCAGAAAATTACTAAAAATGAATTTTGTTGTGTGCATTCACGACCTTAGATTTAATTTTCAGTATATTTGCATTTAGAACAATTCCACGACGGAGACCCGATTCTCCCAAAAATCGACCCGCCTCACATGTTAAATTAAATTAAAGCAGAAAATAAAATGTTTTTAAAATGATTTTCTCACAAAACCAAAATACAGGGACGTTTCAAAATGTTTTCCAGGACTAATCGGGCCGGCTAGCCGAGCCGACTCGGTTATCCCCCAAATTGCATGCTCCCGAATTCTAGTTTCCCAATTCTGTCATATTTGAGTCCTATTTGTGGCGTGCTGTAAAATATGATAACCCTCTGTTTTGCAGCTTTTTATTTTTATTTTATATGTATTTAATAGAATTATTTGTGTATTTTAGGCGATTGTAATTTTTAGCTAAATCGTGTATTTTAGGCTGTTGTAAAAGTGAGGTTGAGAGTTTTTATTTTTGATTCGATTGGGTTGTAAGCCATTTAATTATTTACTGCTTTACTTTTATTTTTATTATATGTGTATGTGTGCTGTATGTTTAATCTAATGTAATAAAATGAACTTTTAGAATTTGAAATACCATTTATGAATATTGGCTGTTTTTATTTTAATTAGACACGAAACAAGGGACTTGTCCGGACCTAGATCTCTGGATAGTGTAGCGACCGTTCGTCTGGTTCAGCTACATTATAAATTTCCTGGTTGAGCTGAGCCAGGTGGCGACTCCTACAATATTCATCGAGACTTAGGTCTCGGTTCTTTTATGAAATAATTCTATGTTTTCCAAAACGAGGTTTTCATTTATAAAAACCCCACGCGAGGGAGGGTTGCCCGAACTCGAGGCTCCCTTCCAAGAGAGTATCCGTGTACCGTCGAAAACGTCATCCGCTCACAGTGGCGACTCCGCTGGGGATTTCTTATAAACAGTTTTCTTAAAAACTTAAAAGAATTTGACAAGCCCTGAAAAGTGTCTAATTAAAATAAGGCGGATGATTCTTGATTGGTATTTTATTTTGTAGTTTTAGTTAGACATGCTTGCATTAAGTTAAGTATCCCATTTTAACCCGGTGAATTGTTGAAGTGTCGCTTAAGTTCCTTTTGGTCTTGGGGGCACGAATACGTGTTTGGGATTTTTCACCAGAAATCACCCGACAAAAGCGGAAAAACGTGATGATTTCCTCAAATCCAGTCCCAGGAGCAATTGAAGTGAAAATTGTAAAACTTAAAATTATAATAGAAAGAGATTAAATTCTTACCAAGAATATCTCTTTCTAGAGATGGATGAAGATCGCAGGAATCAAAGCAGAATCCCTCCTCGTTCACGTACACGAGCGCCTAACGAACACCACCCGTGCTAGCGTCAAAATCACAAAATTCGGAGAGGGAGGAGGTTGAGAGAATTCGGCCAAGATGGTGGCTACACACACATGTGTGTTGGCCAAATTCCTCCCTAGGGTTTTAACCCTAGGGTTTCCAAATTCCCTTGTTGGAATTTAGGCCCAGTCTAGCTTCTGTGTCTGTGTGGGCTTCCTCCTTTTAATTCAGGCCCAAACTTATTTTAATTAGTCTGGTTTAAATCAATTTCAAGCCCAATTTTAATTAACCCATGTATTTAATTTATTACTCCAAGTAACATATTATTTACATTTAAATTAAAATTAGTTTGACCAATTAATTTAATCCATCAAATTAAAATTAAGTCTTCACAAAACAAATTCATATGTAAACCTATACATATGAATATTTCCACCTAGGAAATAATTTCATAATTAATCCAATTAATTATGTGAAGCCAAATATTAATTTTATTATAATGATCAATCCAACTGATCCTTATAATATAATTAATATATATACTCCTCTCTCTCTTGTGTGTATACTCCAAGCATACCTGTGATTCCTTAAGTCGGTGTTCAGTCGCTCAATGTGTACGATCCCGTGGGCCCATCTTTATGTTGGCAGCGGGCCTTTGGCCCGCAGACTGCAGTTGGGCTTTAGCAAGCCACTGCAGCCCCCAATTAAGATGGAGATGGCAGTCTAACTATTATCATAACCCTGTAGTTTAAACTTGTACATCCCATGTCATTGATATCAGTGTCTAACACAGAAGCGTGGATTGATCACCCTCTTTTGTGTCTGACATTAACTTGACATGGATTTGGGTGTGGCCACACTCTTATCAGTTACATTCATCAAGAGGCCGGTGATATCTTCTCAGTGGACTACTGAGTGACAAATCCCTTCTGCATATCCATAGTGTTACCATGCTAAGTGACATACCCGAAAGTACCCATACTTGGCACCCTATTACAGGCCCTTTAGGCGTACCCCTAAGCATGCGACCTCACATGTAACACCATCATATGGTCAGGTCAAAGGATCTATACAAGTACTACATGAGAATCACTTTTGATACTATACCATGTGGATTACTCGTTTGGTGGATCTATCCAGTACCATGCCCCCATGCATGTACCCATTAACTTGGTTGATATTCCATGTCTAATGACCGGTAAGACACCGCCATACAACCAGGTTAATGATAGTCTCTTGTTCCATTCATTCCTATGACTGGAACAGACTACAGATCTATTTATGGTCATATCGTTTACCCTATCTATGGTCTTACTGCCAAGTGCATGACACTTGTCATCATGAATATAGATATGTCCATTGGATACTTCATTTAATATACTGCACAAGATAAATATAATAAATGAATTGATGCCTTTATTAATAACACAAATAGTACAATACATAAATCCAATAAATGTATAATACAAATACAAGGACCAATGCCTCGGGACTAGGGCATTTCCAACAATACGGAACACCACCCATCACCTCGTACGAACCCCTTCTTTCGGACCCTTGAGTGGGGAGAAGGAGTATATTTTGCTATAGGAGCCTTGATTTTAACTCGACTTGGACCGAACTCATGTAGGCAACCTTAGTTGGATTCCCTTAGGATACCAAAATAAATTGTGTGAATATTATAAATTGCCCTTCATCATCCCCGGTTGGTGATCGAAGTGAACCCCTCCTAGGACTCGATTAGAATTTTGCCAAAAATTGACCACGTTTGGAGGAATAAGGTTGGAGGAATTTGCTTCGTGTGCTACGTGTTACACGTTCCCCGACATTTCATGACATACCATAATTAACATTTCTCATGCATATGACACACCATACATTAAACATTTGTGTGATAAATAACCCACATCTTTATGCAGCCACTTGCATTTTATTTTCATGTGTGAAAACATTAAATCATCCGATTGCCATTCATAATAACCATTTCCTTTTCAGCCATGACATTATATTTGTGTGATTAGCATTTTATTTTCACATAGCATACATAACATCATTATGTATGTCATGCATCCTAACCACATCTTTGTGCAGCCATTTGCATTTCGTGTGTTATAATCATTCATGATATATCATTTAAATTAAATTAGGGGCATTTCAAGGACGCCTATTATGACCATCTCATTTCATAACATATCGGGTATCCCGAAATTACCCGTGTTCTACCAGTGCAACGGATTGCATTTGGCCATTTCACCAAATTATTTCATTCAATAGAGACCCCAATGGTCTTAGGCCCATTTTCATGTAACGATTTACACGATGCATTTCACGACATCATATTTATTTATCATAAACATCATATAGCACTGTGGTCCGCATCGGATCATTTCATGACATTATTATATTATTCAAGGCACTCCCCGAGTGCCAGTTTAGTACACATGTAGGGGCATTTCATTACCAAACCATGAAAGGTATTCCCCGAATGCCGAATCTTTGTCCGTGCCCCTGTTACACATGACTTTCATATAGCATCATTTCATATCATATGCTCAAAAGCATCAGAACTCTGTCCAAGGGGTGGCCCCATGTGACCATTTCATATAATCTCATAGACCTTCAAAGTGTCGAAACCCTGTCCGTGTGTCGGTACACACGCTACCATCTCATGAAATTCACTAGGTGCCCCAAAGACGTCGAACCTTTGTTTGTGTAGCGGTCCACACGTGACATTTTTACATAGCATTGGGTGTTCTTGGAATGTCCCAAAAAGAAGAAAAAAGAATAAAAAATAGACCATTCATACCATCATTTCACTCACAACCTCACTCCATTCATTCATTATAAGCACTTTCAATGCCTTACTCTTCATGTCACCATGCCATTCATTCATGTCCCTAATACTTCCCATATGATGCCTAGAAGAATAAGCTGGATCACCCTAGAACAAGATCTCAGGTTTCAAGGGTTATTGGGGAACAAAGAGCAGTTGAAAGGGAAAGTGACTCAGAATCTGAGGAAGAAGTGGAAATGGCTAATCCTACATCGAGCCTTGCTGATGCCTTAAAAGATTTCCTAATATCACAAGACTTTCGTGACATGCTAAAGGAAGAAATGCGGGCGGTAGTAAGAGAGGCTGGAGAGACCGGTGGCAGTGGAGCTGGAAAAGAGAAGGAGGCTGAATCATCCCAGTAAGGTGGTATACCTCAGCCAGTCTTGAGAAGCTGAAAGAAATAGAGGCAGCCATGGAGCAAAAAATGAAGGCTAAATGTTCTGAGTTGGATGAGGTAATGGCCCAGTTGAAGAAAGGGGCCAGTGTCAGTGCAGAGTCCAAGAAAGGGGTCAACGTTGATGCTATGATTAACAAGGGCATCAAAACTTTTCCCATTAGCTTCCAAGTGCCAAAGGTGCCTTCTTATAAAGGAATGGGCTTACCAGAGGCCCATATGAATCTATATGCCCGGGTCATGCTAACGGCGGGCATCACTAAGCAGTAATTGATTAATCTATTCCCGACCACACTGGAAGGAGGAGCATTAGGCTGGTATAACTCTTTGTCAGAGGAAGAGCAATCGGATTGGGAGATTTTGTCAGCAGCCTTTATTAAGTATTACAGCTTCAACACCAAGATTCAAGTGTATGACTTGGAGCGGATCAAGCAGAAACCCAACGAGCCTTTCGACGAGTATTACCAACAGTGGATGAATAAGATGATCCTTTTGAAAAACCACCCAGATGAAGATGAGCTAATATAGAAGCTGATTGATGACAGTAAGGACATCTTCAAAAACAATATGAAATTTCATCCATTCAATGAACTTAATGAAGTCTACAGTATGGCAATGAAAATCAAACGTGATGAAGAAGAGAAAGCATCCAGTCATAAGGGTGGCAGAAGTTCGGGGTACAGTTCTGGATATAGATCAACAGCTACAGCCGGGTCTGGCAGCGGTTCTGGCTCAAGTTCCGGTGGCAAAAGGGGGTAGACCTCAGAAGTAAAGCAAGTAGAAGTTGCTACAGTAACCCAGCAACAGAACAATCAGAGTAGGAATCTAGGAGTTCAGGGCATATCGCCTTGGATTCTTCCATGGGTTAAGATTTTTGCTAAATGCAGAAACCGTGGGTTACTACAATCGCTGAGGGCATTTGAAAAGCTTTTTGAGGCGGATAAAGACAATTTCTGCACGTATCATGTTGTTGCTGGCCACAGAACCAATAATTGTTACAAACTAAGGGATGCCATTCAAAAGCTTATTGATGAAGGGAAGTTACAAGAGCCAGCTAAGCCCAACATGAGGACCAACCCGTTACCAGCATTCGAGAAGCTGGTCAACATGGTACATTCAGGGCTGCCGGCTAATTTTATCTTTGCCCAAGTCCTCCAGACGAATCCCGCAATTCAAGCTGTTGCAATTGGTGATGCTGAAGTAGAATCAAAACGTGAGAAGAAAGCGGAGCAGAAGGAAATCAAGCCAATAAGCTTGAATGACCTCAATTCTGAAGATGAATATGAAGAGTTTGGCGGAGAGGAGTCAGTTAAGCCTTCAGCCATAGAGAAGTTGAAAGTTCAGGAGGTCCAGAATGTGCCCAGAGTGGCAGAGTGTGTCAACCGACAGACCGAGTAAAGGACAAAGCTCCGATGACTGGGTCGGGTAGTACGTCGGCATCGAAGGGAGTTGAGAAAGAAGACTTGGTTATATCCCAGTTAAAGAAGACTCCTGCACAAGCTAGCCTGTGGCATTTGCTTTTGACATCTAAGGAGCATCAGGCCACTTTAGTGAAGAAATTGTCGGAGATCGAGGTCTCCCCTATTGCGTCTCCAGAAGCTATATGCTGTCTGTTGGATAAAGTCCCTTCTGGGACTCCTGACATTATTTTTTCTGAAAAGGATCTGCCTGGTGAAGGAAAGGCTCACAACAAGGCTCTGTACATTAGAGCCTACGTGATGGATAAAGTGATGCCCTGTGTTATGGTGGATGATGGTTTGACACTGAATATATATCCACTGAAAATGCTGCCATTTCTAGGTCTGAATGAAGATGTACTGAAGAAGTCCTCAACAGTAATCCGGGCGTACTACGACTCCAAGAGAACAGTGATAGAGACTTTTAAAACTGAAGTAGAGGTTGGGCCCGTCAAGTCGATGGTCGTTTTCATTATGACAGATATCCCAATCACCTTTTCCCTACTGTTAGGAAGGCCATGGTTCCATCCTCTAGGAGGTGTCCCTTCAATATTGCACCAGAAAATTAAGTTCTCGATGAATGATAAGATTGTGACTGTTGAGGCAGATGCCCAATCTATGATTGATGTAGTGAATGAAGGAGTTGTCCCTTTTGGCAGGTTTCAAGTTGCAGTGATCGGGGAAGAGGAAACTACGGATGCTCCCATGGTCGTCTATGAAAATTATATGCCGGAATGGATGTCCCGGTATTTGCACAAGCAAAATTTTGTCCCAGGCATGGGACTTGGGATCAATTTACAATGGGTACCTGAATTTAATATCGACTCAAGGAAGCCAAAACAGTTTGGCCTTGGCTATACAGAGGAATCATCTGAGTAGAAAAACCTGAGAAAGAGCAAAAATGGCAAAGTTATGATGAAACTGTTCCTAAAGGCAGGAGAAGGGCTGTACAATGGCCAGGCTAAACCAGTAAGGGTTGGAAATGTTGAATACCCCGGCTTTGAAATTTTTACTGATGTTGTTGACTTTGAGAAAAGTCGGGAGGAACCAATAGCCCCTGTGGTGGTAGAAGAAGCAGCTACCAAGTCTGTTGTTCTGCAAGGCGAGCCGTCCGAAGTGATAGCAGAAGCAATGGAGGTGGCCAAGGAGAAAAATGAAGAAGAAGCCTATAATGAAGCTGCAGAAGTAATCTCAGGTGCATTAACTGCTGCCTTAAGCAAGGCATTTGGGAAGTCCAAAGAGGGGTTTGGCGAAGAGCTGATGGCCAACGTGAACCTGGACTCTGTGGTTGCTGAGATAGCCAAGATCATGGAAAAGGCTAAGGCACAAGTGGTTGAAAAAGAAGCTGAAGCAGCTGTAGTCCCAGATAGTGCTCTGAAGATGAAAGTGGAAGCTGAAGAAATGCAAGGCCGTCCACCTGTGGAGGATGAAAATGATTTTGTTGTATCTATCTCTTCCATTTTCAATGTAAACGATGTACTTTATGACAAGTTTAATGCAATGAAGTCTCAGTTTGCTTACTTGTATGATGTTTATCCTGATAATTCTGTGCATGCATTTAAATCATCATCAAGCATATTTAGCATACATGACACTGCATTGCATGAAATCAACATAAGTATAGATGAAAATCCTAAAATGGTATTCATTTCACGCGAGCTAAAATCTGAGGAAGAGAAAGAATTAATAAGAATATTGCAAAAACACGTTAAAGCTTTCGCTTGGTCATATGAAGACATGCCGGGTGTGGACACAGAGATAGCAGTACACAAGATCCCGACCCACCCCAAGTTCAGACCAGTAAAGCAGAAGCTGAGGAGATTGAGGCCAGAATGAGCTACACTGGTAAAAGAGGAAGTGGCTAAATAGATAGTCGCCAAGTTTCTCGAAGTGGTAGAATACACGGAATGGCTGGCTAATATTGTTCCAGTGCCTAAGAAAGATGGAAGGGTCAGAGTATGTGTTGATTACAGGGACTTGAATAAGGTATGTGTTGGAAATGCCCTAGTCCCGAGGCATTGGTCCTTGTGTTTGTATAATACATTTGGTACATTAATGTAATGTATTATACAATTTGTGTCAAGGAGATAAAGGCATTAATCTATTTATTATATGTCTTGTGCTATATTTTAAATAGAGTATCCAATGGACATATCCATATCCATTTTGTCAAGTGTGAGGCACTTGGCAGTAAGACTGTGGATAGTGAAAACGATATGACCATAAAATCATCCGTAGTCTGTTCCAATCATGGGAATGAATGGAACCAAAGACTATCGTTAGCCTGGTTGTATGGCGGTGTCTTACCGGTCATAGAACATGGAATGTCAACTAGGTTAATGGGTACATGCAAAAAGGGCATGGTACTGGATTGATCCACTCAACGGGAATCTGCATGGTATAGTATCACAAATGATTCTCGTGTAGTACTTGTATAAGTCCTTAGACCGGACCATATGATGGTGCTGCATGTGAGGTGGCACACTTTGGTGTACGCCCAACGGGCCTGTAAAAGGGTGCCAAGTACGGGTACGTTCGGGTGTGTTAGTGAGCATGGCAGCACTATGGATATGCAGAAGGGAATGTCACTCAGTGATTCACTGAGACGATATCATCGGCCTCTTGAAGAATGTTACTGATAAGTGTGCGGCCGCACCCAAACAAGATTGGATCTTGTTTGTGAGCATCAGTTCATTCGGTATCAAGTCAAGGTCCAGACACAAGGAGGGTGATACTTCCATGCCTCTGTGTTGGACACCGATATCAGCGACATGGGATTTACAAGTTCAAACTATAGGGTTACGTTTTCAGTTAGACTGCTTACTCCGTCTTAATTGGGGGCTGCAGTGGCTTGCTAGAGCCCGCCTGCAGTCTGTGGGCCTTGGCCCACTGCCAACATAAAGATGGGCCCATTGGATCGTACACATTGAACGTCTGGACTTTAACTGGTCGGATTAAGTGTGTACTTGGAGTATAGGAAATATTATGACATGTATAGGTTTACATGTTTGTCATTTTATGTGTGTGTCTAATTTAATCCATTGATTAAATTAATAGGTCAAATGAATTTTAATTTAAATGTATGTAATATGTTACATGGTATCATATCTAAACATACATGTTCAATTAAAGTTGCATTTGAATTTAAATAAATCAAAGGAATTAAATTGGGCTTAAAAACTTAAAATGAATATTCCCACTTGGCTTGGAATGGTTTGGCCGAAAATTTGCATGGAAAGGGATGATAAGAATGAGTCATTTTGTTGGACAAAAAGTAATGATGAAGATGGTGAGTCATGCATGACTTTTTGGTAAACAAATATGACATCTTCATTATCTTCTTCTTTTGGCCGAATGTTTTCTTTTGGCAAGAGAGGATGAGTCATTCTTTTCATCATTAGCATGGTGAGTCATATGGATGAGTCATAGGTTTGACTTTGATAAAGCAAAGTTGGACTTTGCTTTCCTTGGGTTGATCTTCTTTTCTTTAAGTGAAAAGAAAAAAAAAATCAGCCACAACTAACCTTGCTTGGCTGTGGGATACATATCAATTCTTGAAAAGAAATTTGGCCAACTTTTCATGCCTTAATTCTTTTGGTAAGAATTAGGTGCCACACTTTGAGAAAATTGGTTCTATCTTTGGATAGATGGATATTTCTTTTGGAAAGAAATAAGGACAGCCATATTTCTTCTTGTGGGCAGCCCTCTCTCCCTCTCTTCTTGTCATCCGAGTCGCTAGCACGGGTTTCGGTCCGAGAGCCGTTCGTGTACGCATCGGTGGAGGAAATCTACACTTGATTTCTGCAGTCTGCATCCGTCTCTTAGAGAGACTTTATGGTGAGTTTTTGAAACCCTCCTTTTATGCTTTAAGTTTTTGATTTCCACATCTTAAGCTCCTGGGCCGGATTCGAGGAAATCGACGCGTATTTCCGCTTTTATCGGTCGGTTTCCCGTGACGAATCCCAACAGTATGCCCAAAGGATAATTTCCCACTGCCTCACATTAATGTCCTGGTTGATAGTGCATCAAAAGCAGCAATGTATTCCTTCATGGATGGCTTTTCAGGGTACAACCAGATCCTGATGGATGTCATCGACAAGGTGAAGACATCGTTCATCACTGAATGGGGTACTTTGTGCTACAGAGTAATGCCCTTCAGATTAAAGAATGATGGAGCCACTTATCAAAGGGTTGTTACAACTCTGTTACATGATATGATCCATGAAGAAGTCGAAGTATATGTCGATGATATGCTGGTTAAATCAACGACACGGGAGGAACAACCTGTTATCCTGGATAGATTTCTTACACGCATTGGAGAATACAACTTGCGACTTAATCCCAAGAAGTGTGTATTCGGAGTCACATCAGGGAAGTTGTTAGGCCATGTAGTCAGCCAGAGGGGAATAGAAATGGACCCAGACAAAATCAAAGCCATCCGAGATATGCCAGCTCTAAAAACAGAAAAGGAAGTTCGATCATTTCTGGGCTCCTTACAATATATCAGTCACTTTATTGCACGATTGACTTCCACTTACGAACCAATCTTCAAGCTACTGAAGAAAGATCAGCCGATTGTGTGAGATGACAGATGTCAGCTGGCATTTGAGAAGATCAAGGCTTATCTAGTAAATCCACCAGTCCTAAGTCCACCAATTTCAGGGAAGCCTCTGATCCTGTATTTAGCTATTGAAGATTCCTCTATAGGGGCAATGCTGGCACAAGAGCAAGATGGCAAGAAGGAGTACCCTATTTACTACCTCAGCAAGAAGCTGTTGGAGTATGAAACCAAATACACACTGGTGGAGAAGACATGTGTGGCAATGATCTGGCTAACCAAGAAGCTGCGTCATTACTTCCAGTCCTATAAAGTGCAAGCTGTGGCCAAAGTGGATCCGATGAAGTATCTGTATGAAGCACCAGTGCTAGTTGGAAAGTTGTCCAGGTGGTTATTGCTTTTATCGGAATTCGATATCGAGTACATCACTAAGAAGACCATAAAACGGAGAGCCGTAGCGGAATTTCTAGCAAATCAACCACTGGAATTAGATTACACAGAAAATTTAGAGTTCCCAGATGAACAATTGGCCATGGTGGAAGTAAAAAGATGGGTTATGTGCTTCGATAGGGCAGTGAACAGAAAGGGTGCTGGAATCGAGGTACTAATAGCAACGCCAGACGGTGAAATCATTCCTTTATCAAAGAGGTTGAATTTTCCCATAACTAATGACGGGGCAGAGTACGAAGCCTGCCTGTTTGGGACGGAAACTCTGTTCGCATTAGGGGTAAATGATGTCTTAATTGTTGGAGATTCACTTTTGGTGATCAGGCAAGCTCGGGGTGAATGGGAGATGAAAGAAGAAGCATTACGGCCTTACTTAGAGCTGCTACAGTACATAAAGGAGCTATTTGGCCAATGTGAATTCAGACACGTCCCCCGGGATGAAAACAAGATGGTTGATGCATTAGCAACGTTATCTTCTATATGGGAAAATCCAGAAAAAACTCAAGTACAACCGCTGGTTATAGCGACTTCCAGACAACCCTGTTTCAAAGTGCATGAAGTAATGGAATTGACAGCTGAAGAAAAGCCGTGGTTCTTCGACATCTACCAGTATGTTAAGGAAGGAAAGTATCCAGAGGGAGCCAATACTGCTGATAAGCTATCATTAAGGAGACTGGCTAGTCAGTTCAGAATCTTTGAGGACAAGCTATATAAAAGAACAGTGCATGGAGTTCTTTTGAGATGCCTGACAGAATAAGAAGCAAAAAAAGTGATGCAACAAGTACATACGGGATCCTGCGGGCCACATATGAATGGACTTGCAATGGCCAGGAAGATAATGTGACAAGGGTACTTCTGGATGACTATACAGGCAGATTGCATAAGAAAAGTGAAGAGATGTCATGAATGTCAGGTTTATGCAGACATCAGTCATCTTCCACCACTTGAACTACAGAATTTGGTGTCTCCTTGGCCGTTTTTAGCATGGGGGATAGATATGATTGGTGAAATTCATCTAGCTGAGTCTAATAGGCACAGATTCATAGTCGTGGTAGTTGATTACTTTTCCAAATGGGTAGAGGAAGAATCCTTCACTAATATAACAGCCAAACAAATGGTTAAGTTCATCCAGAAGAAAATCTTTACTCTGTACGGGGATTCCCTATCACATAGTGACTGACAATGGAGTACAGTTTCAACGAGCAACAGCTGAACTGCTTACAGAACATGGCATTAAGCATCATAAGTCTTCTCCATACAGACCACAAGCTAACGGTGCAGTCGAGGTAGCTAATAAGGCGATAAAGAAGATTTTGTCAAAGATGGTAACCACCTACAAAGATTGGGCTGACAAACTATCATATGCTCTTTGGGATTACAGAACCAGCATCAGAACGCTAACAGGAGAAAATCCTTATGCATTGGTCTACGGGATGGAAGCAGTATTGCCAGTGGAAATAGAGCCCAAATCACTCAAAGTTGCCCTAAAAGCTCAGTTACTAGAGACTGAATGGGTTCAAGCTAGATACGAGTAGTTGGCAGCACTAGATGAAAGGCGACCGAAAGCATTAAATCATTTACAGATGTACCAGTGCAGAATGGCCAGAGCCTATAACCGAAATGTGAAGTACTCCAAGCGGCAGTTGAAAGCAGGAGATTTAGTGTTGAAAAAACAAAGGCCTTCAAATGTCGATGTTAGGGGCAAGTTCAGACCCAATTGGGAAGGGCCCTATGTTGTGAAGAAGGTGCTATCGAAAGGTAGTGTCAGCATCATGGACATGGATTGGAAATGAGTTCACCAACCCTATCAACCAAGAACAGCTGAAGCTTTGTCATGTATAAAAAAAAAAAAGTCTGCTAGGCTGAAAACTCGAAAAGAGCGGTCTAGGCAAAAGTTAAGACAAGAGAGAAAATGATCAGTTGGAAAATCTGAAGAGGACGACTGGTAACGGATTCTGGCTCTGTATGGAATGTATACCATGTGGGAAACAATTCTTTCATTTCAAATGTACTTATTTTGATTTTATCAATAAAGTGGAGTGTTTGTTTAAATATATTTGCATGGTTATGACAAATGCATAAACAAAGTTATCCTATTTAAACATCCATTTAAGGAAAGCGCTTTGCATTCAACTGGTTAAAATCATCGCATTATTTAACAATGAAAATGCACTAAATACATAAATTTGAAATCCTTTATCCTCCTCCAAGTCCAATTCATCTTCCTAAAAGAGCAACAGGGGTTGTCCAAGAACTTGACTATTGAAGAGATCAACCTTGTGAAACCATCTCTTCCACCATCAATGGCTTCTAACAAGAAATTGAAACGTGATGCTGCTCCAAGTAGCACGTCAACACCAGAAGAATGGAGAAGCAAATTGTCATGGCGCCATTTTAATCAATCCTTCTTCTTCTTTAAAAAAAAAAAAAGAGAGCTCGCTGAGGTGAAAACCAAAAAGGCACCTCAGGCAAAAGTTAGAGCAGCTCGCTGGGCTAAAAACCCACGTTGGGCAACCCAGGAACAATTTAAGGCACCTACAGATTCATAAACACCCTAGGGGCAAGAAGTTAGAATTTCCCCAGCAGTTCCCTACAGGAGTCCTCACATTATTCTCCAGCAGAATCCTCTACACTATTCCCGAGTGGAATCTCCATAAAGAAAACCACAATCACTTCTCCAACAGTATCATGCATCCTCAGCAGTCACCTCAGTTCTTCAACAATCATCAAGCAATGCCCCACACCAATCAAAGTCAGCTAGGGGCACAACATACCTCTCCCCAGTAGAAAGAGAAAATACCACATACATGTGCATATACATCATTATGCATACATACATAGCATACATAAACCATTCATCCCCAGCTAGTCTTCATTCTTGATCGAAGGGCAAAAATTTTTGTTCAAAATCTCTCGATCAAGGAATGAAGACTTGCCATTTTAAGTGCAGGAATTCATCATCCCCAGCTTCAAATCTCCACCAGATCCGCCTCGGGTAATGTAAACCCGGTATCGGCTGAGATCGGCTTCATCTTAGTTCCTCAACAGATCCACCTCGGGTAATATAAACTCAGTATCGGCCTAGATCGGCTTCATCTCAGTTCCTCAGCAGACCCGCCTTGGGTAATAGAAACTCAGTATCGGCCCAGATCGGCTTCATCTCAGTTCCCCAGCAGATCCGCCTCGGGTAACCTAGACCTGGTATCGGCCCAGATCAATTTCATCTTCAAATCCCCAACGAACTTCACCTCGGGTAGCCTAGACCCGTTATAGGCTTATTTCACCTTCCTTTGCCTCGGGTAACCTAGACCCGGTATCGGCCAATCCGCAATACACCTTCCTTTGCCTCGGGTAACCTAGACCCGGTATCGGCTAATCCGCAATACACCTTCCTTTGCCTCGGTTAACCTAGACCCCGGTATCGGCTAATCCGCCTTTCACCTTCCTTTGCCTCGGGTAACTTAGACCCGGTATCAGCCAATTTGCCTTTCACCTTCCTTGACTCGGTATCAGCCAATCCGCCTTTCACCTTCCTTCGCCTCGGGTAACCTAGACCCGGTATCGGCCAATCCACCTTTCACCTTCCTTCGCCTCAGGTAACCTAGACCCGGTATCGGCCAATCCGCAATACACCTTCCTTTGCCTCGGGTAACCTAGACCCAGTATCGGCCAATCTGTAATACACCTTCATTTGCCTTGCGTAACCTAGACCCAGTATCGGCCTATTCATATTCCATCAACTTCGCCTGGTGTAACCTAGACCCAGTATCGGCTTATTTCTTCCCCAACTTCACCTCGGGTAACCTAGACCCGGTATCAGCTTATCTCAACAGTGGGTTCTTTCATGTGTTTATGGTGCTTTAATTTGCACTCTTAAATTCATCATCTCAGGTATTTTGAACTGGATCCGGGTATCGAATTTGATCACGTGAGGAGCAGCTGTAAGCGCCGGAATTTTTCGTCTTAAAAAAAAATTTTTGCACATGTCACACAACTGTAGTAGACAGTCATGCGACTGTCATTACAGTCGTTCGACTATAACTAAAATTGCACTCGTACGACTGTAACCTCGGAGCTGGTGCATCAGACCATACCCATGACATAAGAAAGATGAGTTGATTTTAAGAGCATTAATTGCTCCCGTTCTTGAAAAAGCAAGGTCAGAGATAAAAAGAAAGAGAGGAGGAAGGATTAAGGACTTTTGGACAAGGAAGAAACAATCAGAAAATTTAGAGAGAGGATTGGAGGAAAAAGGGAAGAAAAAAGGAAAAACCAATAACTCCAGCATACTTTTTTCTCTTCTTTCTCCTCTTAATTCTTGAGTGATTAGATTAAAAATCTATTAGACATCAATAGGTTAATAATCTGACTCTTAAAATTCACTTAATTTCGGACTTAAAACATTAAGAATCCCTAACATTTTGGAGATTTTTGGACTCAACTTCAAACCTTAACTCGAAGAGGAAAAGAGCAATTCGAAGTGGATTGGTGCGTTGTCAAGGGTCATTCCTATGGTGGATTAGCGCCAAAGAGGTAATCACACTTTAATCTCTCATTTTCTCATGCTTTCTGGGTGATTCGATGTGTTTTTGGTGTATAAAATTTCAATTTTTGCATTTTCTGTTTTTGGAAATCAAGAACAGTCGTACTACCGTTCTTGAGTTGATGAACAGTCGTACGACTGTAAATGCAGTCGTATGAGTGTTCTTGATTTCCCACAATTTCTTTCAGTTTTATTTTGACTAAGTTTGGCAAAATCCTGAAATTGGAGGATTTACAGTCGCACAACTGTAATCACAGTCGTACGACCGTAGTTACAGTCGCATGACTGTAATGCTCGTCCAATGGCAAAATTTCCAGAATAATCCCTAAAAATTTCTAAAAATCCATAAAAATTCAGAAAATCACTAAAAATAAATTTTGTTGTGTGCATTCACAACCTTAGATTTAATTTTCAGTATATTTGCATTTAGAACAATTCCACGATGGAGACCCGATTCTCCCAAAAACCGACCCACCTCACATGTTAAATTAAATTAAACAGGAAAGTAAAATGTTTTCAAAATGATTTTCTCATAAAACCAAAATACAGGAACGTTTCAAAATGTTTTCTAGGTCTAATCGGGCCGGCGGTTATCCCTCAAATTGCATGCTCCTGAATTCTAGTTTCCCAATTCTGTCATATTTGAGTCCTATTTGTGGCGTGCCGTAAAATATGCTAACCCTCTGTTTTCCAGCTTTTTATTTTTATTTTATATGTATTTAATAGAATTATTCGTGTATTTTAGGCGATTGTAATTTTTAGCTAAATCGTGTATTTTAGGCTATTGTAAAAGTGAGATTGAGAGTTTTTATTTTTTGATTCGATTGGGTTGTAAGCTATTTAATTATTTACTGCTTAAATTTTATTTTTATTATATGTGTATGTGCGCTGTATGTTTAATCTAATGCAATAAAATGGACTTTTAGAATTTGAAATACCATCTATGAACATTGGTTGTTTTTATTTTAATTAGACATGAAATAAGAGACTTGTCCGGACCTAGATCTCTGGATAGTGTAGCGGCCGTTTGTCTAGTACAGCTACATTATAAATTTCCCGGTTGAGCTAAGCTGGGTGGCGACTCCTACAATATTCATCGAGACTTAGGTCTCGGTTCTTTTATGAAATAATTCTATGTTTTCCAAAACGCGATTTTCATTTATAAAAGCTCCACGCGAGGGAGGGTTGCCCGAACTTGAGGCTCCCTTCCGAGAGAGTATCCGCGTACCGTCGAAAACGTCATCTGCTCACATCTGGATGCGGCATTCGGATATCACAAGATACCTATGGACCCTGGTGACTAGGAGAAAACATCGTTCATCACCCACAAAGGGACATACTGCTACCAAGTCACGCCCTTTGGGCTGAAGAACACGGGAGCCACCTACCAGAGATTGGTGAACGGCATGTGTAAAGAATTAATTAGGAAGACAGTCGAAGTATATGTGGATGATATGATCGTCAAAAGCTGAACCTTGGAAGACCACCCCAGAGATCTAAGGGGGGCATTCTCCATCCTCCAGAGGCACAGACTTAAACTCAACCTAGAGAAGTGCATATTCGGAGTACGGGGAGGAAAGTTCCTGGGTTTCATCATCTCACAAAGGGGGATCGAGGCAAACCCAGAAAAGATAAAAGCGGTGTTAGAGATGACTCCACCAAAAACCCTTAACGACATCCAAAAGCGGAAGGGTCACTGCCCTAGGAAGATTCATCTCCTTCTCCACAAAAAGATGTATGCCCTTCTACAAGGTACTAAAGAAAGGCCAGGCTTTCAAGTGGGATAAGGAGTGCCATGAGGCATTTGATCAACTAAAACAATTCCTCACATCGCCCCAGCTACTAAGCAAGCCGGTACAAGGAGAAAAGCTATATGTATATTTGGCAGCTCTTGAAGAGGTTGTCGGATTGGTTCTCGTAAGAGAAGAAGGAGGACAGCAACTTCCAGTGTATTATACTAGCAAAGTGCTGAAAGGAGCAGAAACAAGATACCCAAATATTGAAAAACTAGTGCTAGCCTTGCTATCTGCGGCCAACAGACTAAGGCCCTACTTCTAGGTACATAACATTATTGTTAGAACCGGATTCCCGCTAAAAAAGGTGCTACAGAGACCGAAAGCATCCAAGAGACTAGCGGAATCGGCGATACGGTTAGGAGAATTCGACATCAGATTCGAACCCAGATAGGCCTTAAAGGCACAAATCCTGGCAGACTTTGTAACAGAGTTCAAAGGCCTCGAACAAAACTCACCGCCTCCATCTGAAGAATAGGACGTTTTTATGGATGGAGCGTCATCAAAAGAAGGAGCAGGGGCCGACATATACATCAGAGGACCAAACTAAATCCGACTCCACTACGCAGTAAAATTGGATTTTCCAACCACAAATAATGTAGCAGAATACAAGGCTATGATCAAGGGGCTAAAATTGATCAGGGAGCTAGGACCAGATAAGGTCCGGATACTCAGCGATTCCAGGATGGTGTCAAATCAAATAAACAAACACTTTGAAGTAAGAGACCTGGCCATGAAAGGATACTTGGACACAGTCCAGATATTGTTGAAACAAATTAAGGCACAAGGAACCGTATGGAAAATAGAGAACATACCTCGGGAAGCAAACAACCTAGAAGACGAGCTCGCTAAGGCTGCTTCCAGCAAAGAAGAATGGCAGCACTTATATTGTCCATACGAGGTACAATCACAGCCGAGCACGGGACAAAAAGAGGCCCTGATGATAAACCATGATAACCCATACAGGACAACACCCATTATTGATTTTCTAAAAGAAAGGAAATTGCCGGAGGAAGAATCAAAGGCCCGCCAGATCTCAAGGAAATTGTCTAGATATGCAGTTATAGGCGGATAGCTTTACCAAAAGTCCTTCAGTCTCCCATGGATGAAGTGCATCCCATCACAGGAAGGAAACTACGTGCTTAGAGAGCTCCATGAGGGTATCTGGGGATCTCATCAAGCGGCCCAAGCCACGGTTCGTAGGGCGATGCTCATGGGGTATTTCTGGGAAACAATGAAAGAAGATGTGGATGCTTACATTGCAGCTTGCCACCAATGCCAGGTGCATGCCAAGAAGACCAACCATCCCCCAGCAGAGCAATAGCCCATACTGACAGCATGGCCTTTTTCCACATGGGGAATATATCTCGTGGTCCTAATGCTGGAAGTGAGCAAACAACGGAAGTGGATAATCGTAGCAGTTGATCACTTCACCGAGTGGGTGGAAGCAGAAGCCCTCTCCATCATCACTCCGGAAAAGACAATAAGCTTCATAAACGAATACATCCTAGGAAGGTTCGGCATACCAAATACAATCATCACGGATAAAGGAACTCAATTCACTTTTAGAAAATTTTAAGAATTCTGCGAAAGCTTCGACATTACCCACAGGTGCAGCTCGGTTGCACAGCCACAGAGCAATGGTATGACGGAAGTCACAAACCGCACACTATGTGACGGCATCAAGAAAAGGTTAAAAGGACATAAAGGAGCATGGGCTGAGGAACTTAACAACGTCCTCTGGGCATATCGAACCACCCTGAGGCAAGCAACGGGAAAAACTCCCTTTGCACTAACATACGGCACCGAAGCAGTGATCCCAGTAGAGATAGGCTCCCTCAGTGATCGGATGACTTACTACAATGAAGCCTAGAACGACATAAACCTGCGTTTCCATCTAGACTCACTGGAAGAAAGAAGAGAGAGGGCCTTCGTCATTATGGTGGCCTACAAAAATAAAGTCGCTCGATATCATGACAGGAAAGTTAAAGCAGTAGTGTTCCAGCGGGGAGATCTTGTGCTCCGAGATGCAGAAGCTTCTCAAGCTAGAGAAGGTAAAGGAAAGCTAGCAGTAAAATGGGAAGGGCCATACCGGATCGAAAGGGCACTAGGACCGGCCACATACAAATTGTGCCATACAAACCGAAGGGAGATCCCACGCACCGGGAATTTAATAGCACTTCAAAAGTATCACAAGTGAAGACATGTTGCACTCTTTTTTCCTCAGCAATTGTTTTTTGAGGTTTTTAACAAGGCAACTTTAGCTCTCTAGTGCTATATCATTATAACTAATAAATTCACTTTCGAATATGTGATTATATTTTTATGCTTAAGACCATTTTATTCGCTTTTGATAAATTACGGTTCTTGCCATAATAAACATTCGCTTCTGAATGAAAATCCAAGTCCGACTTTATTAAATCGCCTCCGACTTCGGACCTTATCAGGATAAACAAATTTTCTTTCGGACACGTTGCATGCTTACAATAAAAGTTTGCCTTCAAACGCCAAGACAAAACTATGACAAGGGAAATAGAATAAAAATCCATATAACATGGAGAAAAATTGAAATTTTATTCCAAAAAACCCTTGGAAAGGGAAATAATTATATTACATTCCCTACAAAAAACTAAAGATCCTGTGTTCCAGTCGAATCCCCATTCGTCTCAGCTAAGCCTTCCCCGGATACTGGGACGTCAGGTAGAACACTGCTTTCCTCTTCAGCAAGAGGAAGAGGAGGGAGATCCACTTCTTCAGGAAAATCCACCTTGATGTCATCGAAAGATAGATGAGAATGGACTTCAGTGCACCTCTCCAGGATGCAGTCACCATACAAAAGGACCAGCTGCCCATATATCAAGGTCCTCTCCTTGAGCTTTTCCTCCGCCACAACACGATCACTTTCGCAGCCTTTTCTTTCCTGCTCAAGAGTAGCTTCTACCGATGACAGAGAGTGCTTAAGGGTGGCATTCTCAGCAGCAGCGGCGTCAAGGGCCCTCTTCTGATGCTCGGCCTCCTCAGCTGCCTTGGCTAAAGCCTCTTCCATCTTTTTTCTCTCCCGAGCACTGGCCAAACTCTGGTCATAGATGCGATCCGCTTCCTCCACTCTCTTCAGTTCCTCATAGAGAAAAGGGATGGCCTACAAAAAAGCCAGAACATTAAGTACAGCCAAGGCATCAGGGGAGTAATGAGGTCAGGACTTACACTGTAAAGCTTGCTTAGAACCCGAGTCCCGATGGTCCGGTTGCTCAAGGTACTCATCTTGGAAGAGTCAACCGGGAGATACATTCCATTGTTCAACTCCATTTGTAACACAGGCTAGCGTCCTTCCCAAACTTAGAGAGGAGGATATCCTGAATCGGGCTACTAGTGTCCACGGGATGGGAAAAGTCAGGTACTACTTCTTGTGAAACAAAGGAAAAAGAGAACATTCTACATGATCCAGTATTACCCAAAGCATCAAAGAAACTTACCATCCGAAATCTTTTTCCCTTTACCTGCACCAGACGTGGGAACAGCAGCTTTTTTCTTGCTCCCAGGGGTAGGCTCAACATTCCCACTAGGGATGAGTACCCGCTCCGGTTGATCGGGAGTAGGAATGGTTGGAACTGGTGCAGCTGTGGCAGTTGAAAGCCTCTATCCACTCCTCCGGGCACGCAAGGCTGCAACAGTATCAGCGAGTGAAATCCCTACCATAAAGGGAAAATACAAAATAAGTACAAAGAAATACCTTGGCCCTCTAGGGGATCACTAAAGAACACAGGAAAACCGGTCCGATCATCAAGCGCTGCCAAGGGCAGCCCTTGGTGGAAGACCCTGATCGCATATTGGAGCTTCCAATATTGAGTAAGGATGGATGTCAGTAACTCCAGATCAGCTTTTTCTTAGGGTGAGAGCGTGTACTTTGCCCCCTTCATCTCGGTTGCTGACTGGAAAGACCAGGCGATTGGAAAAGGTGAAGCATTCTCCTTCAGCTTTATGAAGAAAAAGAGGCTTTTGAAGCCCTTAACAGACGAGGTGCGGCTAGAGAAATACTAGAACAGCAGCCTTTTTGCCATAATAAGGTGATCACTGTTCGTGTTCCGGAGGACAGGAGTGGCAATATGCCGGAACAAGGCACCGGTTAGCTGGATGCTAAGATTACAGCATAACCAATACAATGCACAGATATCCTCCATGACATTCGGGTGAAGCTAGGCCGGACACATATTGTACCGGTTCAAAACGCTACAGATTCCCTCTGGAAGCGGGTAAGTGAACCCACCCACAATATGGTGGAGATAGATGGAAAAGTAGCTAATAGAAGGTTGATGGACTCTTTGGCTAGGAGGAGGAATAAGACAATCCCAGGCCTCCAACCAGGGGTTGTTAGACTACAGCTGTTGTATCTCCCTGGTGGTGATAGAAGAAGGCATTTCAGATATTCTGGGTGTTAGGGTTTTTCCTATGGCGTTTCTGGTGGTTTGTTGAGATGAGGGGTGGCACGTTGGTATGCTGGTTTCCCCAGCAGAATGTGTCCTCTCAGAGGATTCCGATGAAGAAAGTCTGGTGCCGTTAGAATCCACCTCTACAGAGGGAGATGAAGGATGAGGAACAGTGCTCGAAGACTAAGAATAATTCAGAGACCCCATGAATCCTAGGATAAATCACAAGAACAGAGGCAACACCTCTAGAACAAAAGCAGGGAAACGAAAGAAAAACGCAAACAAAAATAAACAGCAGAAGGAAGCAAGGAACTTACTGGCTTTGCTTAGAAATGTTAGAAATGCAGAGTAAGGCTCGTTGGGGAATAACGATGACTAAATACCCTTCTAGGGGAAAATGGATAATCATAGCGTTTGAAAATTGAAAGTCAGATCAAAGGTCACGTCCCTGCAGCTACTCAGTACATGGCAGACCGTGGATAGGCATGTGCTTCTAGGCTGGGTTTAGGCATTAAAACCCTAAAGGGTTTCCTAAAGACCAGGGGGGACTTCTAATGACATCCGATCTGATATCATCTGGTCATCTGGACACCGGGACCCTCACTCTGAAGGGGATTAATCACACAAAAACAAAATACGCAGCGGAAAGAAAACGGATTAATCCCCGCCAAGGATCCATGTATATTGCATTGAATTGGAAAGAGGGTTAAAGAATTACCTTAATTCTTTGAAGGTTGAATCAATAGGAACCAAAATTGCTTCCCTCTACGGTTGATCCACACGGAGCAATACGTCCACCGCGTGCTAGCGCCGGGATACAAGAAACGGTTTCCTTGAATTGAGAGAGAGAGTCAGAAAATCAAATTTTCTGTGTATTGGATAGGAGGATTTCGGCTGCCCCTTTGTTTTGTTGTGGTGGCCGAATTCCTTAGTCTATTAGGAGTGTAGAGTTGTTTTAGGTTTAGGTCAATTGTTTTCTTAAATAATTAACCTAAATAGTTAATTATAATTATAACCTAATACACCTATTAGTTATAATTATATATTAACCCACACAATTTAATATTAATTCTCAATTAACATTAAATCAAATCAATTCTCCATAATACATATATGTATATATAATATTATAATTAATTATATCTCCATATAATTTAATTATAATATGTAGCATACTTTATGCAATATTAATCACATTAATATTTATATATACATACATAAATATATATCACTATATATATTTATTCTCTTTCTCATTCATAAATTATTATCCAATAATAATTTATACCCGATAAGATGAACTTCATTTTGCTCTTGTGTGTGACCCCATAGGATCATATTAATTGGCAATAAGGAAATTACCATAATGTCCTTATAGGTCACAAGCGGACTCTAGCAAGCCATTACGACTACCCAATTAATATGATTGGAATGATCCAATACCTATTTATAGAATGTCATATTCCCTTTTGTCTCTTTGATATCAAGATTAATTATAAGACATGGTACACTTGTCAATCTTATATAATTAATCATATGCTTTCTCGATCTCAAAGTAAACTGTTCAGACAAATCAATTTGATACTCTTATCAATTATTTGAGCACGGCCATGCATTTAACAGTCTTACTTATCGAGGGGCCCAGTGATATCGCTCTCTTGTTAGAGAGGGACAAAATCCCATATCTGTCACTCACATCCCTAAGCATGAGTCACATTGCACCCAACCACAGCCTTTATAACTACTCTGTTACAAGCAGCGTTTGACTGCGTCAAAGCACAACATGAGTTCATCCCGGAATCCATGGTGACCTCAGGTCAAAGGAATCAGCTGATGACACTACTATAATCAAGATCAGTTGTGACACTTGACCATGAACTTGATCTTATAGTGGGTCTCCAGCAACATGTTCTCTAACACATTGCCCGTGAGTATAATCTGTATCTGTATACACTATATTCATCTTATGAATATCCATTATCACTCACACTAGTCTTAGTTTGTTATTATTCCCATAATAACAATCGACTAGGGAAATTTAGAATTACACAATTAATTCATGGATACATTATCATAAATACTAACATACAAATATATATGATAAAATAAGTCTTTATTAATGACTTAAGAAGATTGTTTACATAATCCAACATTGGCTTAGGGCACAATCTCTAACAATCTCCCACTTGCCCTAAGTCCAATCTTCAAATGTATCTAATACCCATGGACCTAGTATGACCATCATGTACAGCTTGTGAAAGAGCTTTTGTTAGTGGATCGGCAACATTGTCTTCAGACGCAACTTTGCATATCTTCACATCTCCTCTTGAGATGACTTCTCTTATGTAGTGAAAACGCCGAAGTATATGTTTGGATTTCTGTGACACACTAGGTTCCTTAGCAAGTGATATTGCCCCATTGTTGTCACACAAGAGGCTCACAGGATTCACTATGCTAGGAACGACACCAAGTTCCTCGATGAACTTCTTGATCCAAACAGCCTCTTGGGCTGCATCTGATGCAGCAATATACTCGGCTTCTGTTGTAGATGCAGCTATCGTGCTTTGCTTAGAACTCTTCCAACTTATCGCACCTCCATTCAGAATGAACACATACCCAGACTGTGACTGCATCTGATCTTGATCAGTTTGGAAACTTGCATCCGTGTAACCATTTACAACAAGATCTTCGTCCGAGCCTCCATATATCAGGAATGTATCTTTAGTTCTTCTCAAGTACTTAAGAATACTCTTGACAGCAGTCCAGTGACTATCACCTGGATCAGACTGATATCTACTTGTCATGCTCAAAGCAAAAGAGACATCTGGCCGAGTACATACCATGGCATACATGATAGATCCTATAGCTGACGCATAAGGAATCTTATCCATGCGTTGACGTTCTTCAACTGTCACAGGACATTGCTTACGACTAAGCTTTATCCCTTGCCCAATAGGAACATTTCCTTTCTTTGATTGATCCATACTGAAC
The DNA here is from genome assembly GCA_039660915.1 of Euphorbia tirucalli. NCBI lineage: Eukaryota > Viridiplantae > Streptophyta > Magnoliopsida > Malpighiales > Euphorbiaceae > Euphorbia > Euphorbia tirucalli. The sequence goes on along the minus strand of CM077636.1, from coordinate 22,053,621 downwards.
CTTTTCAGTATTTTGTCAATGTATGTACTCTGGCTCAAACCTATCAATCTCTTAGATCTATCTCTATAGATCTTTATTCCAAGAATGTAGGCTGCCTCACCCAAGTCTTTCATAGAAAAACACTTTCCTAGCCAAGATTTTACTTCTTGCAAGGTAGGAATGTGATTTCCTATTAACAATATGTCATCGACATATAGAACTAGGAAAACTATATTACTCCCACTGGACTTCTTGTACACACAAGGCTCATCTTCGTTTTTGATGAAGCCAAACTTTTTGACTGATTCATCAAAACAATGATTCCAACTTCTTGATGCTTGCTTCAAACCATAAATGGCCTTTTGAAGCTTGCATACTTTATCAGGATTCTTTGGGTCGACAAAACCTTCAGGCTGTGTCATGTACACATCCTCAACAAGGTTTCCATTTAGGAAAGCTGTTTTGACATCCATTTGCCATATTTCATAGTCATAATATGCTGCTATGGCAACAAGAATTCTGATGGACTTGATCATAGCTACTGGCGAAAAGGTTTCGTCATAGTCTATACCATGAACTTGTCGGTAACCCTTTGCCACTAACCTTGCTTTATAAGTCTGAATATTCCCATCCATGTCCTTTTTCAACTTGAAAACCCATTTGTGCCCTATTGCTTTAGCACCCTTTGGGAGATCAACCAAAGTCCATACTTTGTTGTCGTCCATGGATTGAATCTCTGACTTCATAGCATCAAGCCATTTTTCAGATTCTGAATTAGAGACAGCTTCCATGTACGTGGAAGGTTCATTCTCTTCTAACAGAATCAGATCATTTTCGTTCGTGACGAGAAATCCATATCTCTCGGGCTCATGACGAACTCTACTTGATCTACGTTGGACTTGTGTTATCGGTTCTGACTCAACAACTTCTTGTGAATCAGATTGTTCCATTTGAAACTCACTTTCAACTTGGTTATCCATATTTTCTTGTAGGTGTACTTTACTCCCACTGATTCCTTTGGAAATAAACTCTTTTTCAAGGAATGTACCATTCCTAGCAACAAACACTTTGTTTTCACTAGGATTGTAAAAGAAATAACCTTTGGTTTCTTTTGGATAACCAACAAAATTGCACTTCACAGATTTTGGTGCTAACTTATCTGAAATCAAGTATTTCACATAAGCTTCGCAACCCCAAATCTTGAGAAAAGACAAATTTGGTCTCTTACCAACCCATATCTCATATGGTGTCTTTTCAACTGCTTTTGATGGAACTCGGTTCAGTGTGAATGCCGCTGTTTCAAGTGCATATCCCCAAAAGGATAGAGGAAGATTTGTTTGACTCATCATCGACCGAACCATATCCAATAAAGTACGGTTCCTCCTCTCAGACACACCATTCCACTGTGGTGTACCAGGAGGAGTTAGTTGTGAGACAATCCCACACTTTCTAAGATGATCGTCAAAGTCTTGGCTCAAATATTCACCACCTCGATCAGATCTAAGTGCTTTAATTGTCTTGCCAAGTTGGTTTTGTACTTCACTTTGGAAGGCTTTGAACATTTCAAAGGATTCCGACTTATGCTTCATTAGATATAGATAACCATATCTACTGAAATCATCAGTAAACGTAATGAAGTATTGAAAACCACCTCTAGCAGTTGTGCTCATAGGCCCACATACATCTGTATGTATGAGTTCTAATAAGTCACTAGCCCTTTCACTGTGACCAGTAAAGGGACTCTTGGTCATCTTACCCATTAAACAAGACTCGCAAGTGTCATATGTTTCAAAAACATCTAGACCCAAAATTCCATCTTTATGGAGTTTTGAAATGCGTTTCTCATTAATGTGTCCTAGACGACAGTGCCAGAGATAAGTAGGATTCACAACATTTGTTCTTATCCTTTTGGTATTTATGTTATATACGTGCTCATTATAACCTTCACTAAGGTTCAACAAATAAAGACCATCATGTAAATCCGCATTTGCATAAAACAAGTCTTTATTGAAAAGCAATAAGTGATTATTCTCAATAACACATTTAAATCCTTCCTTGTCCAAACATGAAATAGAAATGATGTTCCTAGACAAATTAGGAACAAAATAACAATTATTCAAAGAAAGAACAAGTCCACTTGGCAACTTGAGCTCGTAGCAACCTACTTCATAAGCAGCAACTCTAGCTCCATTCGCCACATGGAATTCTACCTCGCCCTTCTTGAGCTTTCTACTTCCTTTAAGCCCCTGCACATTCATACAAATGTGAGAACCACAACCGGTATCTAATACCCATGAAGTAGAAACAGAAGTAGAATGAAATATTTCAATAACATAAATACCTTGATTAGCGGTCTCACCGCCTCTCTTCTTCCTCAAGTCCTCCAAATAAAGCTTGCAATTTCTGCGCCAATGACCAGGCTGATTGCAGAAATGCCATGTGCCTTCCTTTGGAGGCTTTGCCTTGGTAACAGCTTTGGGCTTCTTTGCATCCTTCCCAAACTCTTTGGGTTTGTTTGCTTTACCCTTCTTCTTCTGGATCCTACCCTTTTGCACCATATGGATCCCTTTGGAGCTTGGCTTCTCTTTTATCGTTACTTCAGCGTTTTTAAGCATCCCATGCAGTTCGCTGACCGTTTTGTCCATATCATTCATGTGATAGTTCATGACAAAATGTGAGTAACTCTCGGGAAGAGAATTAAGGATCAAATCCGTTGCCAACTCAGGTCTGAGTGGCGAACCAAGCCTCTCCAACTGATCAATGTACCCTTTCATCTTCAGAACATGGGCACTAACCGAACTCCCTTCGGTCATCTTGCACCCAACCAAGGATCTCAAGGTCTCATACCTTTCCCTTCTCGCTTGCTTTTGGAACATTTCCTTAAGCTCTTGAGACATCTCATATGCCTCAAATGTTTCCAGATCCTTCTGAAGTTCCGGAATCATTGATGCGAGCATCAGGCATTGTACATCAATCTGATCATTTTGATGCTTGTGAAAAGCATCCTTTTCAGCTCTTGAAGCTGTGGTGGGTGGAGGGTTAGCGGGCAAAGGCCCATCCAGAACATACAGCTTTCGCTCTTGCTTGAGAACAATTCTCAAGTTGCGATACCAATCTAGGTAATTGGTTCCGTTCAGTTTTTCCTTCTCAAGGATAGATCGAATAGAACCGGGATTGCTTGTGTTGGCCATTTATCTACAACAGAAAATATATGCAAAGTTAATTACATAAGAGAATTAAACTCCCACTAAAATTATAAAACCCTTTAAAATATTTAAGTGGGTAAAAGACCCAAAATCCATACTTAACCATAGCACTGCTTTGGCATGTCCCTATGATTAAATATAATTTCGATAGACATCACCATGTCAATTACATCATTATGTAACTCTTTTAATTTATGAGATGCATGATATCATATATCATATTTAATTTGCATGTTACTCATCTCATCTTTGCCTCGGGTTCAAAGCACCATTTTGATTAACCCTTGTTAAACCAATTACAACACAATGAGAATCACCATTTCTCATATTATCGCTTCGCTAAGGTCACAACATGCGTACCCGCTTTGGCGTGGCTACCATGATGCGAACATAGTACTTGACTAGTGTTATACGTAATTGGGTGGCAAAAATATAAACTTCATAAGTTTATTTAGGGTTTATTAATTCCTGTGAGTTAATTGTATCATTTACAATTTCATGGCATTAATATTAATTATACTTTTGTTAATATTAATTAGCATGGCATCTTATGGCATACAATTGTCTAGCATGCATATAGAATATCTAGCATGGCATCACATGGCATCTAAATAAAATAAAGCATGCATATGACTCGAACCGTGTTATGGTATGGTTTAAATCTACATTGATTTTCATAGGCCAATATGAAAATCAACAAGGTCATATCCTAGGTGGTAGCATCCATCACATGGTCATTGCACCGCCTCTTGGATCCGCCTCCACGTCTTTGCTTCTAAGCACCATCTCATGGATTTATATTTTACAAAAAAAATTGCAACCTATACAATTTGTCTAGTAAAATAAATTTTACATATCATAAATTGCATCCTATACAATTTATCTAGTAAAATTAAAATTAAAATTTACATAAATACAAACGACTCGCAGGTCGTATTTATATAAAACCATAATAAATAAAATAAAGCATCCACGGGGTCCAAAACCATACCATAACACCATGCATAAAATTATCAACAATAATTTTATATCTAAAAATATTTAGGATTCAAAGTGGTAAAATACAATCACATTGTATTTAGAATTAATTAATTTGGGAAAAATCGTAAATATGCAGAAACAATTTTCCACACTTAAAACGAAAAAGGGGTTAAAACTGTCGGACAGCAGACTGGACGGGCTGCGCATACTGCGCGCAGCCCATGCTGCGTAAGCAGCATGCTGCTTACGCAGCACGGCAAATGCAAATTGCAATTGCAAATATGCAATTGCAATTTGCGGCCAAAAGTATTCTGGGCATTATGCCCAGAATACGAACAGAAGCCAATTATTTTTTTTTTTTTTTTATTAATTAAATTGAATTGAAACAATTTCAATAAAAACCCATGAATCAAATTCATGATTCCAAAAACCCCTTAAACATTCCAAATCATTAACATAAAATCATTCACAATGATTAATCAATAAAATCAAATTTTATTTTGTTATTCACAATAACATAGAACCCTAAATAAAACATACAAACTCCCAACAACAATTTTGATCCAATCAAAATCATACAAACCCTAACATGCAATTTTGATCCAATCAAAACATAAATCCAATTCAATCAAAATACAAGTGGCTCTGATACCACTGAAGGGGATTAATCACACAAAAACAAAATACGCAGCGGAAAGAAAACGGATTAATCCCCGCCAAGGATCCATGTATATTGCATTGAATTGGAAAGAGGGTTAAAGAATTACCTTAATTCTTTGAAGGTTGAATCAATAGGAACCAAAATTGCTTCCCTCTACGGTTGATCCACACGGAGCAATACGTCCACCGCGTGCTAGCGCCGGGATACAAGAAACGGTTTCCTTGAATTGAGAGAGAGAGTCAGAAAATCAAATTTTCTGTGTATTGGATAGGAGGATTTCGGCTGCCCCTTTGTTTTGTTGTGGTGGCCGAATTCCTTAGTCTATTAGGAGTGTAGAGTTGTTTTAGGTTTAGGTCAATTGTTTTCTTAAATAATTAACCTAAATAGTTAATTATAATTATAACCTAATACACCTATTAGTTATAATTATATATTAACCCACACAATTTAATATTAATTCTCAATTAACATTAAATCAAATCAATTCTCCATAATACATATATGTATATATAATATTATAATTAATTATATCTCCATATAATTTAATTATAATATGTAGCATACTTTATGCAATATTAATCACATTAATATTTATATATACATACATAAATATATATCACTATATATATTTATTCTCTTTCTCATTCATAAATTATTATCCAATAATAATTTATACCCGATAAGATGAACTTCATTTTGCTCTTGTGTGTGACCCCATAGGATCATATTAATTGGCAATAAGGAAATTACCATAATGTCCTTATAGGTCACAAGCGGACTCTAGCAAGCCATTACGACTACCCAATTAATATGATTGGAATGATCCAATACCTATTTATAGAATGTCATATTCCCTTTTGTCTCTTTGATATCAAGATTAATTATAAGACATGGTACACTTGTCAATCTTATATAATTAATCATATGCTTTCTCGATCTCAAAGTAAACTGTTCAGACAAATCAATTTGATACTCTTATCAATTATTTGAGCACGGCCATGCATTTAACAGTCTTACTTATCGAGGGGCCCAGTGATATCGCTCTCTTGTTAGAGAGGGACAAAATCCCATATCTGTCACTCACATCCCTAAGCATGAGTCACATTGCACCCAACCACAGCCTTTATAACTACTCTGTTACAAGCAGCGTTTGACTGCGTCAAAGCACAACATGAGTTCATCCCGGAATCCATGGTGACCTCAGGTCAAAGGAATCAGCTGATGACACTACTATAATCAAGATCAGTTGTGACACTTGACCATGAACTTGATCTTATAGTGGGTCTCCAGCAACATGTTCTCTAACACATTGCCCGTGAGTATAATCTGTATCTGTATACACTATATTCATCTTATGAATATCCATTATCACTCACACTAGTCTTAGTTTGTTATTATTCCCATAATAACAATCGACTAGGGAAATTTAGAATTACACAATTAATTCATGGATACATTATCATAAATACTAACATACAAATATATATGATAAAATAAGTCTTTATTAATGACTTAAGAAGATTGTTTACATAATCCAACATTGGCTTAGGGCACAATCTCTAACACACTCGAGTAGGGCGATCCAGATCCATCATCCAGTTCTCCTGAAACTTGACTTCCCATAACAGATCCGACATAACCCCTTAATCTGCGGAGAGAGTCTAGAAGGAAAGTGGGAATGTCCTATTAGGAGTCTACTCCCCGTGTTTTACTAGGAAAGGGACTTTGCCCCACACAAGTCTTTTAGATTGATTAGAAGAAGGATTGGGGAGCTCTTTCAATACCAATCCAACTCTATCACAAATCCTATAAAAGGACGGTATTCTTGAGGTAAAGGCATTCCATTCTATTCAAGAAAAATACTCACGATCAAGAATAAACACAATGACTTAGGCATCGGAGCTTACCCTAGAGGTTACCTGTGTCTTAGCTTTTCTGTCTTGCAGGAATGATACCAGATCAGGCCTGAGGAACAACCCGAACCTGGATCGCTCGAAGGATTTAATCTAATCCATCAAATAGAATCAAGAAGTAATTACAATTATACAATACTATTTCTGGCCAATCACATATGCATTCTATTACTATGATGATATAGCATGATGTGTATTGGATGAAAGTATTTTTATCTAATACACAACTTAAATTTTTAAAATTTTGATGGTCTCCACTTATATATATATATATATATATATATATATATATATATATATATATATATATATATATATATATATATATATATATAGAGAGAGAGAGAGAGAGAGAGAGAGAGAGAGAGAGAGAGAGAGAGAGAGAGCAAAGTGCATTCTGCATGAGATTGTCTTCAAGTGTATATCCATCTAGTATAAGAAAGAAATTATCGAAACCTCTAATGTAGGCTACCACGAAGGCTTTGTTATCATATATAATAATAAATGGTATAATTAGACATTACCTAAATTTTGGACCATAAGCTACTTCACAAACAACAACACACAATAATATCCCTATTTTAATTTTATTACCACTAATCATGATGATGATATGATCTGATGATCCTTTCAATCTCTCTGTTGAAATTTGTAGGAGTATTAATTAATATATAAACAAGTTACTAATTATAATCAATAACATCTTAATTAGTAGTTATATTACAAACCTGGACTAGAATATTAGTTACAGATAGTAGCAAATATATTGTTAGCATCAATGTATTATCCTCATCAAAAAAGGAAAACAAAAATGGCTACCCTCCACTACATTATTAAAGTTACTTTTACACATTGTTCTTTATCCCAAAAGAATTTATTCCAAAATTTTATTAAATAAGATAGCTTTTTATTTAAATTAACCTCTAAGGTTTTGTTTGGTTCACTAAATAGAATAGTGTGATAATAGAATTGAAGAGACTCCAATGGGCCTTGAAAGTACTGGGCTTGACTGGATGAGTGAGCATATAAGTGGGGTTGAGCCCATGTAACATAAAACCAATTGACTTCTGTTAAGGCCCAATCTACACCACTTATATACTACTCTTTGATCTTTCCTCAACATCTCCAACACTCTCCTTCAAGTGCAACTTTGCCTAGACTAGTTATCACTTGTCAAACATTCCTTTACCTATCTTTTTTGAGGCCCAAGGCTATTAACGGGTCTAGTTTTCACTACTAGCCCAAACTCTACCATGACTTTAAACACGGGCCCAGGATCTTTTCGGTTGTCACTCCTTCTTCTGCTCTAATACCATGAAGAGACTACATGGGTCTTGAGAGTGTTGGGCTTGACTTGATGAGTAAGCATATAAGTGGGGTTAAGCCCATGTAACACAAAACCAATTGGCTTGTGTTAAGGCCCAATCTACTCCACATATATACCACTCTTCATTCTCATTTATTTCCGATATGGGATTCCCCAACATCTCCAACACTCCCCCTCAAGTGTAACTGGGCCTGTATCAGTTGTCACTTGTCAAACATTCCTTGGCCTCTCTCCTTTAAGGACCAAGGTCATCAACGAGTCTAGTTTTCTACACTAGACCATACTCTACCAGGACTTTAAACACAGACTCAGAATCTTTTCGGCTGTTAGGTCTTCTTCTGCTCTGATACCATGAAGAGACTTCATAGGCCTTAAGAGTGCGGAGCTTGACTGGATGAATGAGTACAGAAGTGGGGTTGAGCCCATGTAACACAAAACCAATTGGCTTTTGTTAACATCCAATCTATAACACTTATATACTACTCTTTGATCTTATATATTTTCGATGTAGGATTTATTCCTTAACATCTCTAACAAGAATGGCTATTCTATAGAATAAAATAGCTATTCATTCTTTCATCTAATTTCAATGTTTAGATGAAATCGGATTAAACAAAGAAAAAAATTGAAACACATGGAAGAAACAAAAGAATATAGAACTTCAAGAAAAAATGAAAAAATTGGAGAAAATGAATAAAATAGAAATTAAATACAATTTATAGTGAAGTATGAAATAACTATTTATTGGTTTCATAAAGAATAGTTTTTTCTTACTCTGAGGAATAACTATTTGATCAACACCCAATAAATATAGTAAAATTTAAGTACAAAAACTTAGTAAAATGATAATTACATGAACATAATTGAAGCGAAATGACAAAAATTATAAAGTTCCACTGGAAGAACCAAAGAAAAATCCTCGAAAACAACATAATAATAACAATAAATATGTGAAAAGTATATCAAATAAAAAAAATCAAGAATAACAGCACAATGACCTTACATTCTGAGCACCGTTATTGGCTTAGATAGATTTTGCGTCTACCGTCTGATTTGGTAAATTGGCATAGAATGTGGGTTAGGTGAAAACAATTCCATACAAATGATGTGATGATTTGGGCTCATTTTCTTTTTTAATGGGTCGACCATAAAAAAACCAAAAGTTTTGCAAAGCTTTTATTCAAGAATTGGATTAGACTATTCGTGACCAAGCACACACGTATCCTACCACCATGCTCACGTAGCATAATGTGTGATTGGCCAAAAATATTCATATCAAACTCGCAACATAATTTTTTAGGGAAATTATCAAAATTACGTTTGTTTTGGGCTTTTGTTTTTGGGCTTACATTTTCTTATTTACTGAAATACGTTTATTTATTATTTATTTATTTATTTATTTTACTTTTTAGGGTCATGCTTTTCTTTTATACCTTTCTCATTTGGTTTGTTTACCTTTTTGTATTCCATCGTTTCTGTTTCGTTTTTTCGGTGTTCTTCTTCCTGCTTTTTCTTCGATTTTTCTACTTTGTGCTTTTTCTTTGATTTTTCTACTTTCGGTGTTCATCATTTTCTTCTTAGTTCATGGTTTTATTCATCATTTGTCTGTGGTTCATCATTTTTATAGGTATTTTTTTGCGTTCGTTTAAGTTTTTTTTTTTTTTTTTATTTGTGTGTTTGTTTTGTGATTTTTGTATTTTTGTTTTTGCAATGTTATATTTGTCTAAAATGGTGAAGGGTACAAAAAACACTGATTCTCAAAAGGGTAAAAATGTTAAGAAGCCTCTTGCTGTTTTTAAGGGAAAATCCAGGGAGGATGTTGTTTCTGAAAAGCATGTGGTAAGTTTTTGACCCTATTACAGTGATTATACCTTAATTATACCTTAGTTATACCTTAGTTATACCTTAAGATACACTTAATTAGACCTTAGTTATACCTTAGTTATATTACTTAGTTATACCTTAATTATACCTTAAGATACACTATTACAGTGATTATACCTTAATTATACCTTCGTTATACCTTAAGATATACTATTACAGTGATTATACCTTAGTTATACCTTAAGATACACTATTACAATGATTATACATTACTTATACATTAATTATACCTTATTTATACATTAATATGCACTATTACAATCATTATACATTAGTTATACCGTATTATTTGAGTAGTTATACATTGTTTATACTTTAGTTATACATTGTTTATACATTACTTGTACCTTAGTCTGTTGTTTTGTTACTGACAGATTGGTTACACACTGATTATACTCTACTTATACATTATTATAGTGATTATACGTTAGTTATACCTTAATTATACCTTAAGATTCACTTTTACGATAATTATACCTTAGTTATACCTCAGTTATACCTTAAGATACGTTATTACAATGATTATATTTTGATTTTAACTTTGTTGTGCGTTTGTTATACCTTAACAGACACTATTACATTGTTTATACCTTAGATATACCTTAATTATACTTTTAGATGTACTTTTTCAGTAATTATACCTTAGTTATATCTTAATTATACCTTTTAGATACACTATTACTTTGATTATACCTTTGATGTACCTCATTTATACCTTAAGTTGCACTTTTTCAGTAATTATATCTTAGTTATACCTTAATTATATCTTAAGATGCACTTTTTCAGTAATTATATCTTAGTTATTTCTTAATTACTAAGGTATAATCAGCAAGTTATACACTGATTATACCTTAGTTATACCTTAATTATATATTATACCTTTTAGATACACTATTACTTTGATTATACCTTTGTTATACCTTAGTTATACCTTAAGTTGTACTTTTTCAGTAATTATACCTTAGTTATACCTTAATTATACCTTAAGATGCACTTTTTCAGTAATTATACCTTAGTTATTTTTTAATTACTAAGGTATATGTTTTACTCTTACTGTTTATTTTTTTATGATACATTTTTTGATATATTTTTATTACATTTTTCAGAGTGGGAGACCTATTTACAAGAAACGCGAGTATTGGGGAAGCCGTGTTTCTGTTTTTTCTGATTACGATCTGCTGACATTCTTGAAGTTAAATCTGCCTGATCGAGTCATTCAGATGTTTTGGATTTACCAATTTTGAGGGTTACAAAGCAGCTGATACATTCGTTACTATTACGGGAGATTTATCAGGAGGAAGAAAATGACTCCATTATTATTGAGGTAGCTGTCACTGAGTTGAGGTTTGGTGTCGAAGAGTTTTTGTTGATTTCTGGGTTGAAATCAACTGTTGATGATGATTTTGTACTGTGTTTTACTGGTGTGGGTTCTCGATTATTGTCCTGTTACTTTCCTAATAAGACTAAGGTGAAGAAGAAAGATATTGAAGAAGTCTTGAAGAAGGATTCTCATGTTTTTTATGATAATTGTGCTGAAGATTGCTTGAAGATTGCACTGATATATTTCATCAGTTTCTACCTAATGGGGATAGATTTTTCGAAATCTATTCCAAGTTCATATTTTGATGTGGTGGAGTCAGGTGACTACGTGAAAGCTGTATGGAATTGTCAGTCTTTCGATGCAACCATTTTTTCTTTAAAGAAAATTGGAATTTCTAGATCGAAGCCCAAGTCTTATCGAGTTGAGGGTTGTCCCATTTTTTTCCAGTTATGGTTTTATGAGGTTTGTCCTGCATGTAGCGGACTAATTTGCGACAGAGTTATTAACCAGAAGGCTGCAAATTTTCTCCCTAGGGTTTTCAATTGGAGGACTTATGTTGAGGATTTTTGTAGGGAAAAATTGGACAAGCTTTTATTCAACAAGTCAGCCACAAGCATATGTTATTCCTTATTTATTCATTAATTATACATCTGTTATACATTATTTATACTTTAACAGATATTATTACATTGATTACAACTTAGTTATACTTTAGTTATACTTTAGGATACACTATTACAATGATTATACCTTAGTTATACCTTAATTATACCATAAGTTAAACTTTTACAGTGGTTATACCTTAATTATACTTCAGTATACATTAAGATATACTATTACGTTGATTATACGTTAGTTATACCTTTGTTATATCTTTGTTATACTTTTTCTATTTATCAAAACACACTATTACAGTGATTATACCTTAGTTATACTTTAAGATACACCATTACAATCATTATACATTAGTTATACCTTAATTATACTATAAGATTCACTTTTTGTTCTTATTTTTTTATTATACCTTACTTATACAGTTATTATATCTTAGTTATATATTGATTACACCTTATTTTTACCTTAGTTATACCTTAAGATGCATTATTACAATGATTATAGCTTAGTTATACCTCAATTATACCTTAGTTATACCTTAAGATACATTATTACAATGATTATACCTTAGTTATACCTTAATTATACCATAAGTTAAACTTTTACAGTGGTTATACCTTAATTATACCTTCATTATACATTAAGATACACTATTACATTGATTATACATTAGTTATACCTTTGTTATATCTTTGTTATACTTTTTCTATTTATTAAAAGACACTATTACAGTGATTATACCTTAGTTATACCTTAAGATACACTATTACAATTATTACACTTTAGTTATACCTTAATTATACTATAAGATTCACTAATTATACCTTTATTATACCTTAATTATACCTTAAGATACTCTATTACTTTGATTATATCTTAATTATATCTTTGTTGTACTTTAGTTATGGTTTGTGATACACTAATTATACCTTAGTTATACCTTTTTTCTTATTTTTGTTTAGTTGTGATTAAAAAATATATATGCTATGGATGAGGAGATTGAAGAGCTTTCTCTGGAGAATTTTTATGCGAAAAGGGACTTCTCTTTACAAAATTTGGTTAAAATAGACGAGGTTGAAGGTGATTCTGATGATAAGCAAGTTGACCCTGATTTGGAGGAAGCTGATGGTGACCATGTAGAGGATAATGATGGTAAGCATAATGTGGATGTTGATGACTTGAAAGGTTCTTTTTCTTAATCTCAGGCTTCTAGTCAAGGAGCTGTTCTATCTGAGATTGCATTGTTGAGGAAATACATTGAGCAACAATTTGGTTTAGTTAGCTAGAAGTTGGATGATATCAGCAGCCGTGTTGATAAGCTGGTATTTCTATGTTTACTTATGATTTTATTCTTATATATATATATATATATATATATATATATATATATATATATATATATATATATATATATATATATATATATTTTAACTTTTTGTTTTTTATTTTTTATTTTTTAAAGGAAACTTCAAGGGACTTTTTCAATAAGGTTTGTTTTTGTTCTTATTTTTTGTTTATACCTTTTTTTATACAGTTATTATATATTTTATTTTATTCTTTGTTTATATTTGTTTTTATTATATCTTTTGTTTTTTGATTAACTTTTGTTTTTTCCAGTCTGTTTTTAATGAGAATGTAAAGGTTTCGACTAATGGGAGTGATGAGGGTGATGATGATAAGGATGATACTATGGATGATGAGGTTAGTAAATTGATCATCACTTTTTTTACTATATGTATCCTATTATACATAAGTTATGTTTTTGTGATAAACTGATTATACCTTGGTTATACATTCTGATATGTTAATTATATCTTTTTTTATACCTTAGTTGTACCTTAATTATACCTTTAGATACACTGTTACAGTGATTATACCTTGGTTATACCTTAATTATACCTTAACATACACAATTATACCTTAGTTATACATTAATTATACCTTAGTTATACCTTAATTATACCTTAAGATACACTATGATATCCTAGTTATACAGTGATTATACCTTAGTTATACCTTAGTTATACCTTAAGATACACTATTACATAGATTATATTTTAGTTATACATTAATTATACTTTAAGTATACTTAGTTATACCTTAATTATACCTTAAGATATACTATTACAATGATTATACCTTAGTTATACCTTAATTATACGTTAAGATACATTATTATACCTTAGTTATACATTGATTATACATTGTTTATATCTTTATTATACCTTAAGATACACTATTACATTGATTATACTTTATTTATACATTAGTTATACGTTAAGACAGTCTATTAGAGTAATTATACCTTAGTAATACAGTAATTATACTTTAATTATACAATTGTTTATACATTTAAATTCTTTGTTTATACATTTATTTATACATTTGTTTTGTTTTGCAGTATGTTGATAGTCAAGCACAAGAGGATAAGGCTGAGAATATGGAGGATAAGGAGGATAAGTGTGATAATGTTTATATGTGTGATAATGATGTTGTTACGGAAAGGGGGTTGAAGACTGATGGAATGGATTCTGAAGATAAGGAGGATATTATTGAAGAAAGTTTCAGTTTTGACAATGTGGTGCCAGAAAGGGCAATAGTTGTGTATAAACCTCCTGTTGTTCCACGAATAACAATGAATGATCCAGAGTTTGATTGTACTAGGTATTTCAACTTTGATGCTATAACTACAATTGCTGATGAGGTTGTATTGTCTTTGGGCGATCGTTTAGAGATCCCTGATGTTGTTGATAAGGAGAAAGTTGGTGAGGGGAGTGAGCAAGAAGGTGTTGGTGTTAATAAGGAGGGTTCTGTTGTTAATAATGAAGTAGCTACTGGAAAAGGAAATTTGGATTCTGTGGAACATGAAAAGAAAGACACAGAGCACGAAGCTGTTGTTGCTCTTGAAAAGCTTAAAGAAGCTGTATGTTTTTCGTATTTTTGGTTTTTTTGTTCTTTTTTATTTTTATTTTTATTTTTGTGTGTGTGTGTGTGTGTGTGTGTGTGTGTGTGTGTGTTTTGTAATATTTATTTTTGTATTTTTTATTGATTTTTTATACTTTGATTATATGCTGTATTATAATCTGATATATTAGTTATACACTTATTATACATTGTTATACAATCTTTATACATTGCTTATACATTATTTTTTACACTGTTTATACATTGTTATACACTTCTTATGCATTGTTATGCATTTATATATTGTTATGAATTGTTTATACACTATTTATACGCTGTTTTTACACTTCTTATACACTGTTATAAACTGTTTATACATTGTTTATTTGAATATAATGATTACATTTCTGACTTTACTCATTACATGTTATAGGTTATTGGTTCTATCTGTTTTTTAGACTTTATTGATCCTGATATTTTGGATGAACTTGAAGTTGAGAGTTATGAGAGAGTGCATCCTATCAAAGATGTGCGTATGTGTTTTTTTTTTTTTTTGTTTTGTTTATGTCGGGTTTATCTTTCTTATTTGTTTTCTTGCTTTTTTAGGATGATGATATTATGGTTATTGATGATGAAATTGTGAAGAAGGGGATTTATAAGAGAAGGAGGAGAGTTGGTGGTCGTGCGGTTTCATCACCGTACACTACTAAATTTGGATCTGATGAGAAGGTTGTGTTGAAGGCTGTTAGTGGATTATTTGTGTTGGATGATTTGTGTGAGTTAGGGGAGTATCTTGGTAATGATCAACTCACTCGTGATTTCATCCGTTTTATTAACAAGAATAAATACCCACCTAAGAAGTAATTTTTTTTCTTCTGTTGTTTCTTTTAAGTTTTTTCTTTTTTTTCATATTTTTTGATTTATGTTGTGTCCTTTGTTTTTTTTTTCTCTTTTCCAGTACAAGGAACAACTGGTATGCTCCCAAGAATATTCTGATAAGTCCTCCTGTACGTTATGGTGTTAGTACAATTGATTTAAAGACTTTCTTCCTTGAATTGTATACTCCTAGCGAGTATTTAAGTAGCACTGTAAGTATTTTTGTTTCTTATCCATTAGTTATAGTTTAGTTATACCTTACTTATACTTTAAGATATATTACTAGAGTGATTATACTTTAGTTATACATTAATTATACATAAAGATATACTATTATAGTGATTACACCTATTTATACGTTACTTATACTTTAGTTATATGTTATTTATACATTATGAGGGATTATTATATTGGTTATACATTATTTATACTTTAGTTATACAATAAGATGTACTATTATTTTGATTATACAAGAATTATACATTTTTTATACATATACATTTTTTTTGAATATTTGTTAATGATACACTGATTATACAATTATTATACTTTAGTTATACACTGATTATACATTAGTTATACCTTTTGGTACAGTGATTATATATTAGTTATGTCTCTAGTTTGTTATTTTTGTCATGTATACACTGATTATACACAATTTATACCTTAATTATACATTGTATAATCACTGGTTATACTTATAAATGATTTTTTTTTTGTTAGCATATGGATATAATCATGTATTATTTGAGGAAGAAGGGCAAATATTATGATCGGATAACATATAACTTCACAACTACTGATATAAGGTTTGATGCAAGAGTGTGTTGGGAAGGTTTTGCTTGAGGTTGAGGAAGCTCTTCATATACGATTCTTATTTGGACAGATGTAGTGCTGATTCAACTACTAAAAGGGCTAATCAATATGCTGTTATTCTTCCATACTTTCTGCATCAGTGGTCGATTCTCGATAGCAGGGTTGATCTTATGGAACATGATGTGTATAGGGTTGGGAATCCTTTACGTCCTCTCGAAGTGGAAATTATTGAAGGTTTACCTCAGCAGTCTGACAAGTGTGTTTTATTTATTTTTGTTATATTTTCATTATATGTTATCTGTTCTTTGTAATACAAGGATCATACATGAGTTATACTTTCTGATAAACTGATTATACCTTGGTTGTACTTTCTGATTCATTAGTTATACATTAGTTATACCTTAGTTATGCATTGTGATACACTGTTTATACCTTAGTTATACCCCAATTATACCTTAGTTATACCTTAAGATACACTATTATACTTATTATAAGTTAGTTATACCTTATTTATACCTTAGTTTTATCTTAAGATACACTATTACAGTGATTATACCTTATTTATACCTCAATTATACCCTAACTATACCTTAAGATACACTATTACAGTGATTATACCTTATTTATACCTCAATTATACCTTAATTATACCTTAAGATACACTATTACAATGTTTATGGCTCAGTTGTACATCAATTATACCTTAGTTATACCTTAAGATACACTATTACAGTGATTATACCATAGTTATACCTTAATTATACCTTAAGATACACTATTACATTATTTATGCATTACTTGTACCTTAATTATACCTTAAGATACACTATTACAGTGTCTATACCTTAGTTACACCTTAAGTTACACTATTACAGTGATTATACCTTAGTTATACACTATTATAACGATTATACTGTAGTTATACATTAGTTATTCCTTAGTCATACATTATGTTACAAATGATTATACATTGCTTATACCTTTTATAAAAGTCTTTGACCTCGGTTATAACTTAGTTACGCATTATTTAAGCATTTTTATATAGTGATTATACCTTTTGATATTGTGTTTACTGATTATACATTTTATATGGTTACTGATACCTTGTTTATACCTTTTTTTTCAGTGATTATGGAGTTTTTGTGTTGAGTTTTGCTGAGTATCTCATAGAGTAAAAGCCTTTCCCAGATCCATTTGATGTTAAAGCTGATAGGACAAGGTTGGCAGTTTCGCTGTATAACCATGGATTATTGAGGAATGAGAAGGAAGAAGAAAGTGATAATGAATATGTACATCCAATGGATGTGTGAAGTACTTTTGATTAAACATCCTCAACTAATGAATATTTTTTTATGATGTTTTTTTATTTTTTATTTTTTTCATATACAGAGTTTATACATTTTTAGATTCTGTTTTCATTTTTTATGTAGTTTTTACATTTCAAATATAGCATTTTTATTGAATGAAAAAGTGCAAGTATAATGTTTTTTTATTCAATACAATTCAATTCAATACAACAATCAGTTAATCATTGTTTTGCTCCTCCACATGTTCTCTTGTTATGGCCTGGATTGCCACAGGTTCCACATTTTACTTTCATTTTTGTTTTTCTCTCCAAAGCTGCTCTGAATCTCTGTTTTCTTGGTCTTCCTGCTTTTTGTTTTGATTCTGGTGGATTGAGTTTCTGATCCCTTATATCTTGAGGTATGTCCCACATATCTTTTGACGGCATTGGGTATATTGTTCCTTCATAAGTTGCTAACATTTTTTGTTTTGTGTAGTAATGGGAGCAGTAATTATATGTGTTGAGGTGGAATTTCCTTATGTATGCAAGGGCATGTGCACATGGAAACTCATCAATTTGGAATCTGTTGCAGGTACATGTCTTTTCTTTCATGTCAACTATGTAATCTATCCCATTTCTTGTGACTGTTACCAGATTACCTGTGGATGGTTTTCCCTACATTTTTTGTAATCAATATTATGTGTATGTAGTATATATTGAATGTATAATAGAAGTGATTAGTTGTGAATTTGAACCTGCATTTTCAATACTGGTATGTAGTTTGCTTGCAGTACTTGTTCTTGCCTTTGTGTGAGTATTGTCATCGTTGCCTGTGCAATGCTTCTGTTTTTGTAGAAGAGATCTTGTAGCGTGCTCCGTAAGTACTCCACTAGAGTCACTATTGGTAGGTCTTTTGCTACTTTGTTGACAGAGTTTATTGATTCTGCAATGTTTGATGTCAATATGTTGTATCTGTTGTTTGTTAAGTGTACTCTGCTCCATTTGTCATACCCAACATCTTAAAGGTACGTTGGGATTTTTTTGTTGATATTTTCTATTTCAGTCATGTACTTATTGAACTCCTCTATTGTGTATGCTCTTGTTGCTTTGTTGAAGTACTTCTTCATGTCTTTTGTGTTGTTTTTGTATTTGCGTTTGAGGTTTTGTAGCAGATGGAATGCACAGACACAATGTGGAACATCTGGTAGCACTGTTTTTGAAGCTTTTTCTATGCTCTTATGTCTGTTTGAAACTATAACCATTTCTTGTCTTTGTCCATACGCGTTTTTGAATTGTTTGAAAAACCATTCCCATGATTCATAATTTTCTCCATCAACTACTGCAAATGCCAGCGGGAAGATCATCTCTGCATTTGTCAGTTTGTTGTATATTAGTATAATATTTTTGTTTATTATTTTATACCATAATTATATTGTAGTTGAACACTGTTACAGTGTTTATACCTTAGTTATCAGTTACTTATACCTTTCTTATATTTATACGTTAGATATAACTTAGGTGTAACTTAGACACACTATTACAATGTTTATACTTTAGTTATATCTTAATTATACCTTAGTTATACCTTAAGATACATTATGACATTGATTATACCTTAGTTATACTTTAGTTATATCTTAGTTATACCTTAGTTATACATTAGTTATACCCTATTTATACCTCAGTAATCATTGTATTAGTGTATAACTAATATATAATTAATGTATAATCACTGTAACAGTGTATCTTAAGGTATAACTAAGGTATAATTTATGTAAAAGTGAATCTTAAGAGATAAATAAGGTATAACTAAGTTATAATTTTTGTAAAAGTAAATATTAAGGTATAAATAAGGTATAACTACGGTATAACTAAGGTATAATTTATGTAAAAGTGAATATTAAGGTATAAATAAGATATAACTAAGGTAAAAGTAAATCTTAAGGTATAATAAGGTATAACTAAAGCATAATCACTGTAACAATGTATCTTAAGGTATAAATAAGGTATAATTACTGTAAAATTGTATTTTATTATAACTTAAGACACAATATTTTGCTTATTCTTTACTTATTTTTTGGTTACAATCTTGAATACCTTAGTTATACCTTATTTATACATTTAAGATACACTATTATAACTTAGTTATACATTAATTATACATTATTTATGCATTAAGATATTCTATTATATTGGTTATACCTTAATTATACCTTAGTTATACCTTAAGATATATTTTTACAATCATTATACCCTACTTATACATTAGTTATACTTTATTTATACGTTAAGTATACCTTAGTTATACCTTAGGATATACTGTTGAAATCATTATACGTTAGTTATACCTTGAGATATAATGTTACAATCATTATACCTTAGTTATACATTAGTTATACCTTATTTATATTATCAAAAGATAACAATATTATAGTTTTTCTTTTTCTTTTTTTTTTTTTTTTTTACCTGAAGCATCTTGCGTGCAGGCTAAGATGAGCGTTCCACTGTAACATGTTCTGAGGAATGTGGCATCAACAACAACAACTGGTTTGCAATGTTTTCATCCTCGTATTGAAGCTTGCATTGCTACAAATAGGTACAAAAATCTGTTTTCTTTTGTTTCCAGACTGATTATTGTTCCTAGGTTTGTTTTTTGCAGCGTATAGAGGTAGCTTGGTAGCATGTTGTATGATTTAGATGGTGAACCTCTGATTATTTTGAGTGCTTCTTCTTTTGAATGCCAGGCTTTTTGGTAATTGATTTCTACCCCTATTTGTTCTTTCATGTCATATACTATATCTTTTGCTGTGTATATTCTTTTGAGTCTGATGTATTTGTTCTTGATGATGCTTACTATAAGTGCCTTTGTTGCCTGTCTTTTATCACCATTCCTGTCATCGATGTTGCATGTGAGCTTTTCATCATATTTTCTTATTATCAATCTTTCTGTATTTTTTTCCTTGATGCGTTGAATCTCCATGTACACTGTTCATCAATGCACTGCAGGAAGTACTGTTTTGGACAGGATTTTTAAACCTTGAATTCGAAATTTTTTCTTATTGCATAGAGACTAATTGCTTCTTTGAGTGTCTTTTTGTTTGTATAGATTTGTCCAGCTTATATGTAGTCAACATTGACATCTGTTATTTCATTGTCTTCTTCTCCTCCTGTAATTGTTTGCTTGTTTTGTGCTGTATATTTCTTCTATTGTTCTGTCTGCTATGTTTCTTATGTAAGCTACATGGTCATCTTCTTCATCTTCTGCTTCTGTGTTGTACTGGTTGTACTCTATTTGGTACACAGATTCTTCCATGTTACTATTGTGATCCTTTTCTTCATTTCTTATAATATACACACACACACACCTGTTACATATCAGATTATACATAGATTATACCTTATTTATACAATGTGATACTCATACATTGTCATAAACAGATTATACCTTACTTATACATTGTGATACATTGATTATATTTTGTTGTAAAACTGTTATACACTAGTTATACATTAGTTTTACCTGAATTATACATTAAGATACATTATTTTCATAGAATATACTTAGTTATACCTGAATTATACATTAGCTATACTTGAATTATACATTAGTTATACCTTCAGATACAATGTTATAGTGATTATACCTTAGTTATACTTTCTGATACTTTAAGTATACCTTAATTATACATTAAGATACACTTTTTTCATTGATTATACCTTAGTTATACCTGAATTATACATTAGATATACCTGCATTGTACATTAGTTATACCTTAAGATACACTGTTATTGTGATTATACCTTAGTTATACTTTCTGATACATTAAGTATACCTTAGTTATACATTAAGATACACTATTTTCATTGATTATACCTTAGTAATACCTGAATTATACATTAGTTATACCTTAAGATACACTGTTATTGCGATTATACCTTAGTTATACTTTCTGATACATTAAGTATACCTTAGTTATACATTAAGATACATTATTTTCATTGATTATACCTTTGTTATACTTGAATTATACCTTAGTTATACTGAGTTATACATTAGTTATACCTTAAGATACACTGTTATTGTGATTATACCTTAGTTACATTTTTTGATACATTAAGTATACCTTAGTTATACATTAAGATACACTATTTTCATTAATTATACCTTAGTTACTTGAATTATACCTTAATTATACTGAGTTATACATTAATTATACCTTAAGATATACTATTAAATAAACTTTATGAGATATTGTGATGATTTTACCTTGTTCATCTTCTATTCTCTCTGAATTGTTGTTATGCATAGTGGATATTTCATTAGGATATTGCTTGCACTTTTTAGCTGTAAATAGAATCTAATGGACATGTCGTTCATTATATCCATTGGCGGATATCCTTCTGTTACTTGGAATTGGATCTTTAAATCTTCTTTTTGTTGATCGATCTTGATGTTTCCTTTGATAGTTCGGTTGAAGTCATTGAATATTGATGTTGTTGGTATTAGGACGTCACTTACTTTGTAGTTGATGAATCTGTAATCTTCAGTTCAAGTTCCATTGTGATGGAGTAGAATTGCGATTACTTGCATATCTCTGTGATCGATTGAATTGCTATGTTTGTTTGCAGTGATCGATTGATTTGCTGTGTGTGTTTGCAGTAATCGATCCAGTTGTGCGATCCTGATTTTTGCGTCTCTGATCGATGTTGATGTGTTGCGATTCTGGCCGAATCTGATGTTCTGCGATTCTGAGTTTCTGGCATTTGGGAGGTTTTTGAGAAGGTGCGATTCTGGTCGTATTTTAGAGATTTTGGTTTTTTGCTCTGTGATTTATTGCAAAAGATTCACGTAAAACAGGAATTTCATGTTTTAAGTATTTTTAAAATTTTGGAAAGTTTTTAATGTATTTATGCAAACTTTTCCTTTGTAGGTAAAAAAGTTAGATGGTGCCAAAAGGTAAGTATTTATGTAAAAAGCCCTAATTTTTATACTCCCAAGTGAATTCTATATGAGATTGTCTTCAAGTGTAAATCCATCATAGTATAAGAAATAAATTATTGCAGCCTCTCATGTAGGTCACACTGAGGGTTTTGTTGTCAGATATAATGATAAAAATGATAATTAGATATTGCCTAAATTTTTGAGTCAAATATCCCACAATTACTATGAGTGTGTTTCATGGGGTGGAAATGGGATAGGGCTGAAGCTCGTACCTACTTCTCCCAGTTTTGCTTGAGGATAGACCTCTAATTTGATGAATTACAAAGAAGGAAAATTTCATTCAAAATAATAATCTTCTACTCTTTAATTAAGAAGAAAAATAACAAGAGTGCAGAGTAAAATTAAAATACTAATATAAAATATCATAATCTAATTTTCATGGCCCTGCCACTTTATTATCAAGTGCTTGCGCTTAATTATTAGTCCAGAACAGTTGAACAATTAATTCTTATAATTAAATGATTCTTTAATGTTCCATGCATATTGTAGAAGATGACTTCTCACTGCTGAAGTCATCCATCTGAGCTTCAATTTTCTCAGTTCTACTTCTAGTCTTTGGCTTTTTTTTTTTTTTTTTCTTTTTCTTTTTTGTTTTAATATTCGACTCACAAATCAAATTAATATTTTCTGCGGAAATCAAGAGAGTTCACATACTTTAAATATTATTTACTCCACTAATACAAAGCTTTTCTTAATCCCAAATTGTCAATAAAGATAAAGAATTTAAAGTAAATATACGGTTAGTGTCACAAAATTACAAATAAAAAAGAATTGAATAGAATCAAGAAGTAATTACAATTACATAGTACTGCTATTCATATAGCAGTAGGTGCGATATTTTAGGGTTTAAGAGGGAAAACTAATTAACAATAACCAATTAACTAAATAACTCCTACTGCTAACTACATATCTAACACCCCCTACAAGTTACACATTGTGGGGTTGATGTACATCTATTAATCCTACTACAATAACAAAACACTGGTTTTGATAAAGTTTTAGTACGACAATCTACCAGTTAATCCTTTGTAGAAACTGGCATACTATGCATAAGGAATTTAAAATTATTATACTTATGTAGTATGGTACTTCTTTAAAATGCATTAACAAAAAAAAGTTATTGTTTGCCCTTTTATAGTATAACTAAGGCAGGATATACTCTAAGAGTACTTTAAAATTATCGTAAATAAGGGTGTACACGGTTGGTTAATCAGTCCGTTTGGACTTACTCAATCGGTTAACTATTTGATCGATTTTTAAAAATCATCAACTATACATTAGTGCATTACATTCGGTCTATTGCAAATTGGTTGACTGGTTATTTTGCTCGATTAACATTTTATTTTAGTTTTTAACCATTAGCAAATAAAGAAAAATTTAAATATATTTTCTTATCTTTTAATGGTGAAAAAAAATATATAATTGCTTACCTGAAGTCTCAAATTAATAGAACGTCCGAACATAACACCATAACCATCATTTATTCTCAATTTTCGAAAATGGTCTGTTGTTAATTACACAGTAATAAAAGGATATAACGCCCAAAATGTCAACATTGGAATTGTTCTAAGTACCCGATCCACGAAAACACCATATATATAAAATAAGAAGAAAAATTGAGAATATATCACGTTTAATCAAATAAACATGGTTAATATCTTATTTTTCATTAGTTATACCTGTCAGAGATAATAATAAAAGCTATGATTGGACCTTATCTATCAACCTAAGCTTTTAGGTTAATTGGTTCCATTACAAGTTGGTATCAGAGCCAGCCCTCTCCTTGTACGGTGTGGTTCGGGGACGAACCAGGCAGAAGCTGGTGGACCTGTAACGACCCGGTCCTAAGAGGGGTGACGCCGGGGTGGATGGCCTGAGCAAGGAGCGGCTTAGTGAGGGGTGGCGCTGCGATAGAGAAACCTAAGCAAGAAGCGGCCCTGAAGGATGTCGATGGGGGCAAGAATGAATCGAATATATACCGGAAAGAAAGGGTTTCGAGACTGTACTGGTATGGGACTGTACAATTAAGAAGTGCTAGATTTTGAGACTGTACCGGTATGGGACAGTATAGTTGAGAAATGACATAAGAGATTTGGTAGGTACCACTTATACCAACAAGGTGCATCTTCTTTTCGGTAGCCCATTCGGAAGTAACTTTAAAGTTAAGCATGCTTGACTTGGGGAAATTTCAGGATGGATGATCTCTTGGAAAGAAATTTCCAAGAAGCATGGTAAACGGTTCGAATTCTGGCAGCTCCATTTGTTGATTAAAAATTCAACACATGGTAAGGTGGGCCTGTGTTGTACACGCTTCAAGCCCAAGGGGCATTCGCGTGAGGGGGAGTGTCAGAGATGATAATAAAAGCTATGATTGGGCTTTACCTATCAGCTTAAGCTTTTAGGTTATTTGATTCCATGATATGGTATCAGAGCCGCTTAGACCTAGAGGTCGAGTGTTCGAATTCTGACAGCTCCATTTGTTGATTAAAAATTCAACACATGATAAGGTGGGCCTATATTTTACATGCTTCAAGCTAAAGGGGCATTCATGTGCGAGGGAGTGTCAGAAATAATAATAAAAGCCATGATTGGGCCTTACCTATCAGCTCAAACTTTTAGGTAAATTGGTTCCATGACAATACCTATTTATTATATAACATTTATAATAAAAAATACAATATATAAAATATATTATTATCTAATAGGTTAAATGATCGGTTAACTGAGTTTATATGTACTTTAAAAATAAAATTAAAAATCAAAAATTAAAAATATTAAAATTCAAAATTGTACACTAGTTTTCAGGGGAGGTCTAAACCATACTTCCTATTAGGGATGAGCAAAATCAAACTGAAAACTAAACCGCACCAAAATTATTTTGATTTGGTTTCAGTTTTTAGAAGTATGCTACTTTGGTTTTTGGTTTGGTTTTTGGTTTTTGTTAAGAAAACCAAAATAAAACTAAACTGAACCGAATTAGAGAAAAAATGGATACAGGTTTGTCACAGTTATGGATGTGAATCATATTTCCGATTTAGTCTAATGTCCCTTTAAAAATTATATCAAGTGTTAGTTAACAGATACCACATCCCATGCAAAAAAAATGTATCAAATCCGGGCTAATACTATCAAAACAAAAAGATTATGTATTCAATATGATGAAAATTGATTAGGGAACCAATTGCAAAATCCATAAAAGTTCAATGGGCTGAGGATATGATATATGTCGAGAATCCCAAAAATAAAATACTGGGCTGAGGATATGATACATGTCGAGAACCCCAAAAATAAAATACTTACTCTCGGATACTAGATTTTTATAGTAAATATAGAGTAGGATCGAATCCACGAGGGTTGTTTTATGTAGTGCAACTGAATGTAAAAATAATAAGCGCAAGAGTAGGGTTGTCAACGGGGACACGGGGGCCCGCCCGAATGGGGACGGGGATTCCTCGTTTAGAATCCCCGTGGGGCGGGGACGGGGACAATTTTGTCCCCGTTTACTAAACGGGGACGGGAATGGGATTACCTCCCCTGCCCCGTAGACCTCTCCCCATTCTCGTTTAGTCTCCGGCAGAGATTTTCGTTAAATCCCCGTTTATTTATTTATTCTATTATTTATTTATATATATGTATATAAATAATTAAATTTTATAATAATAAAACTAAAACTAAGGATTGCTTTACATCCTTCGTTCACTTTTAAAGTTTCTAAAATCAATCATGTGTGCTTAATTGTTGCTGCTAATACTAAATATATGCAATTGTGTGCTTATTTGCAGAAATTCTGCCTAGGTGCGAAACTTAAAATTTAGCCTTTATACTTGATACAATTTATCAATTTAGAAACCTTTTACAAGAAAAATTAAGTGATTTATTTAATGGTCTCTAAACTGTAATATGCTTTGTTTAATGCACTTTTTTTTAACTTATTTTTGTACCAAATTGAATTTTATTTAAAATTAAAAAAAAAATCTTAACGGGGACGGAGATCCTCGAGGGGAACCCGTTCCCCCACGGGGCCGGGGATGCGGATGAAGATCGTTCACATTTACTAAACGGAGACGGGGACAGGGATCCCCGCCTAGTCGGAGAACGGGGATGGGATTGTCAATCCAATCCCCGCCCCACCTTGTTTACATCCCTAAGCAAGAGTTAAGTAGTGAAAAATCTATATGAGAGGGATTCTAGCTAGAAGGTTCGAGTCTTGAATTAAACAAATTGAATGCAACACGAATAAGAACTGGAAATAATCTGATTACTTGAAATAGATGAAGTAAAATAAGTACAAGTGATCTATTAATCAAGAACATTTACTACTTGACCTATTGAAATCAAGAATATTTTGGTCCTTAGGAAATTATTAATATCACTATAATAACTTACATAATCATTGCTATTGTAATAAACAGATCATTCTTACTATTCACTACCACTCTTTAAAGCATCAATATCATCACTTTTATTAAATTTTATTATTCAGGTACTAAACGTTCTCGATTTCCAAAGGCCAGGTACCAAAAGGACCAGATCAATAGGTTAGGTACCAACTAAGCATATGGTGAATAGATCAGGCTCCAAAAAGGTCTTTATTCTGGTATTATAATGATATAATTTTAGCCTAATATATCCGTTGGTCTCAACCGTCTACTGTCACTTGAACTAAGGCAACGTCCCATTTGCCTTCCTAATGTTGGCTGACCTGATGCAATTTGTACCTTGTGATCCGACGTGGCAAGAGAGTCAAACTAGCTCAAATCAGAGAGCATGAAGTGATGATGGTCTTCATTAAAAGTAATCAAACGACTGAAATTCGCTCTAAATATTAAATCTAACAGCTAAGAATTATTTTTTAAAAAAGCAATGGTAAAATTTAAATGCGTGAAATTTCCTTCTCCCTCTTTCCTTTAACTCCCTATAACCTAAAGTCACAGAAGACATTTTTCTCCATTGTTGCTTGATTTTTTTACTCATTTCTTCTTTATATTCCTTTAAATCCTTACTCGTTTAATTCTCTTCTGTACCTTTGTCGGCTCACAATTTCATCTCTATGATTTGGAGTTCGATTGAGTGATATATCCACACTAGTATGTTAACTGTGGTTTAAATTCGCAATTGAAAGCATCATGGAGTGATGCTATCCTTGTTTGAAGGTATTTCCATGCAAAAAGTACGGGGTGAGTTGATTACTTAGAAAATTTTTTTATATTTAATTACAAATTTTTTATTTTCAAGTTCTGGGTTTAATGAACAGGGAAGAGGAAGAGATTGATAGCGAGAGGAGACAATTAATTTGTAATTTTCTAAAGAAAATTCAAGGCGAGGACTTCGATGTGAAGAAGTTGGGCAATTTGGTGTTGCTTTATATTTGGAATGCTTTGTATTGTTGTAGAAGCTGCTCTGTTTGATTTTAGTTGTTTAGAATTTCGGATCTTTTTAGCAGATTTGAGATTGAATGGAACTTAACTTTGTATATTAAAGAGTTGGTGAGCTATTGAGTATATTCTGATAACTTTGTTGTTTAGTATTTAGTGAATGTTGACTTTGGTTTGCGTAGTATTTGGAGATATTGACGCATAAGAAAACTTGGAGAATATGTTTGTAATAGTACATTTGTTTTGAATCAATTTCTATATTTTTATTAATACAATTTTTCTCCTATATTGATAGCAATTCAGCATAAAACAGACTTTGGCTTTCCATAATAACGCTTATTGCAATTCAACCAAAAGTTTGTAGTCTGAATAAGAACACATATAGCAATTGAACTAATAATATATATATTGGCAGGAAAACTAGTAGTTTGAACAGACTTTGGCTTTCCATAGACCTTACCAAAGTTGACAAATGCCAAAATAATGCCTACAATGGTATTTTGACATGTATTCAACATGGACACAAAATCACCAAATCCAAAGACAGATGATTACAAGTAACTTATAACAGTACACAAAGTCACCAAATTCAAGTTACTTATCACTAATTTCCTAATAATGTTCCAAAAACCACAAACCAGAAATGCTTAATTCCCAACTTTATAAACACAAAATAAACAAGCAGCTCTAGTAGTTCCACCTCTTCGCTTGATTTGGCTGTGAGCTTGACCTCCTAGTGATCCTTTTTGTAGGAGGTGAGTTGATGTTGGTTCTTGACTTGATGGATTTACTGCTCCACTTTTCCTTTTTGCTAATTTTTGTTCTACAGTAGCTTTGTTAACTACAGCCCTTTTTCTTTGTTCTTCAGTAGCTTCAGATTTATTCCGATTACTTTGAGTATGTTGGGATGTCTAAGGTAGTCTCGTTGATCTGTGTTTCAACAACTCTACCTATGTCACTACTTCTTTGTCCTCATTTCAGTCTACTTGGTGTGAACCCAAGGTCCTTAGCAACATTCGTTGAGCTTTTAGTAGTTGCAGGGCCTGTTGATATGACCATTCTACTCAAAATTAACAAAACAAATTAATAGTTGCAACTTAGAACTCCAATTAATAACATATACTCCATACAAAAGTTGAAAAACAAGATGCGAATAACAAACACCTAATTAAACTTGTGCACAAGTCCATCTAGTTCTCTCTGAAATATACACATCATGTCCACTCTTTGGTTGTTTACTTTCTATTGTCACTTTAGTATATAGTTGTCACATATACATATATTTGTTGAAACATCATCATACAGTGTTTATTACAACATTTGTAGACTTTGTATAAAATCCAGCATACAATTACTAGCAATTATGACATCCTATATAAATTTGCAGCAATTATATAGTAATGAAAAACCTGTGATGCATTAGTAGTAGACTTTGGTTTTCTAGTTGTTGCAGTCATAACATTTGAACCTCTAGATGCATTTGAAAACTAAGCAACATTGTGAATAATCCCCTACACAAAATAACATATTTGTAAATAGACTAGTTAGACACTACAAAATAATAGGAAATTCACAAAATATACACTCATACCTGTGCAATATCTATTTTTCTCTTTTGGCAACCCTTCTTGTTATGATTCAAAACTTTACAGTAAGAACATGATAATTGTGTACCTTTCTTGGACAGTTTCCCAAACTTTTTAATCTCATCCTTGTCTTTCCTTTTGTTTCTTTTTGGTCTTCCAGGTGTGGGCCTAAATGGAGGTGGCTCAATTGTAGGATTACTTGAATCAGGTACCATCTTCAAATTTGGCGTTGGTTGAATGAAGTCTTCATATGTCTTTTTGTATGTTTCCTTCTGATAAAGTTCCGCAACAAGCTTAATTGCGTCTAAGTTTTTCTTATGCATTGAGGCAATGGCATGTGCACAAGGAATGCCTTTCAAACCCTAGGGCCTACATGAACATGTTTTCTTCTTCAAATCAACCAATTGTATGTATGCACCCTCAGTAACCTCAAATCCATCATCCATATTCTATGTGAAGCTGCATTTCATGGCCCTTGAAGTGTTTTTTTCTAGAACCTTATATGCCATTGGAGAAATGTCAGTGATCCATGTCTTAGCAAAATCTATCATCTCCTTTTGTCTAGTCATGATCTTAGTCCTAATCTCCTCTTACATACTAATTATTAACTTATACCTTACTGAAAGTATCCATGAGTTAAAATTTTCTGCAAAGTTATTATTAGCAGTATCAAATTTGTTGTACATGTTAAAGTACACCCTACACCATATTTCCTTGTTATACATAAGCAAATCTTTTACAATTTCATCACCCCCTAATTTTCTTAGCTCAACTAAATTATCCTTTAGCTCAGCCTTAAAAGTTGACTTTGCACATCTCTAGAATGCCTATCTCCTCTCAATCCCCTCCTAATTTTTTGTCCAATTGGAACAATGTGTCTGGCACACTCTCAATGCTTCGTTCTAGGCAAGATGTCTTTTATTGCAAATTCTAACCCTTAATAGAGAATTCAACATACAATTAGCAACAATACTTGAAAAATATTACTCTAACTTAAACCATACTTATACAATCAGCATACTTAATGTGGATACCCATTTTTGTCCGTTAGTTATTTTATCTTTCACCTATTCAATGGTAGAAAGTGATAGAGATAGAGAATAAATGTAATTTCAATTTGTGTATAATTGTATAACTAATCCTTGTAGGGTTAGGATTCCTACTAGGGTTATGATTCCTCCTTGTATATAAATACTCTTAATATCAATACACAAGATAGGTTGCCTCATATTCACATGGTATCAGAGCTAGGAAAACCCTAATCCTAACCCAATTTTTTTCCGTCCACACCTCTCCTAACATCTCCACCGCCGCCTTCCTCTACCATGGCTGACGTCAACACCAGCTCAGCCAATGCAACCCCAGCAATTTCCGGTGGTCCAAACACCACAATCTGCACCACAATTGTTTCAACGATTCCTCCTACTCAACAACTTGCCGCCGCACCACCTTCTTCCATAAGCTTTTCTAATCCGTCCACCTTCATCACAAGCAAACTCAATTCATCCAATTTTGTCTTATGGAAAGCACAATTCATAACTATGTTGAGAGGATGCTGAATGTGGCACCACATTGATGAAAATCATCCTATCCCGTCAGAGTTTCTTGAAGATCAAACTCGGAACCCATTGTATGATATTTGGGAACAACAAAACCAAGAGGTACTCAGTTGGTTATTTACGTCGATTGAATTAAGTTTACTGCCATAAGTCATTGATGCCCCCACCGCCATTGAGGCTTGGAACCGCCTAAATAGAGCCTACTCTTCCGGATCTCAATCACAAATCCGTAACTTAAGAGCTCAACTTTAGACCCTCAGTCGTGAGAAGACTGAATCCATCACCACTTACACACTACGTGCGAAGAGTATTAAAGATCAATTAGCATCTTTGGGTTATAGAGTTCAAGATGATGATTTTATTGACTCCGTTCTTGCTGGTTTGGGTGAGGAATACCGTCTTTTTAATCTCACCCTTGAAACTAAAATGGAACCCATTGAATTCAAAGACTTACTTGGACTCCTTTTAACCGAAGAAAGAAATATTGCAAGGCTGAATCAGCAGAGAAACACGGCCGTGACTGACCAATTGCCACCAACGGCAATGCTTGCTGCCCGTCACCAGTCTCCCCATCAGCATGGACGTGGTCACCGAGGCAGAGGAAGAGGTGGCCAATACCGGGGATGGGGCAGCGACAGATTTTCTGAACGGGGCAGTAGCTATTTTTCAGACTTCAGGGGACAGTAGCAGCAGAATTTCAGCACCTTTGGTTCTAACTCACGATCTAATTTCAGGTTCTTTGATCCTTAATCAATCACATGCCACAATTGTAAAGGTATTGGACATTATGCTAGGGATTGTTCCTCTCCCAATCTAAGCCGAGAAAGCAACCAACCTCGCCCATCTTCCAACCTTACCACCAGTCATGCTCCGCCACAATCTTGGGTAGTTGATTCGGGTGCCTCTCATCATATGACCTCCGAATTGGGAAACCTGAATCTTCATTCTGAATATCAAGGACCTCAATCTCTAGAGTCGGTCAATCATCTTTCAAAATTGGGAATGATATTTTTAATATTTGTAATATTTTGCATGTCCCTCATTCTTCTCAAAATCTGTTGTCTGTATATGCTTTAACTAACGCTAATCCTGTCTCTGTTGAATTCTTTGCTGACCATTTTATGATTAAGGATTTGGCAACGAGGAGCATTCGGTAGAAAGGCCGGAGTGATAATGGGCTATACTCCTTATGTGCGGCAGCATTAAAATTGGATTCTTCCACGGGTTCTTCTTTCCCTTTAGCAAATTTAGCTTCTCTTAATACTTGGCATGATCATTTAGGACATGCCAATTTTCCTCTTGTTAAACAATTATTAAGATGGAATAAAATTATTGCTTCTGATTCCAAACATTCTATGTGCAACTCTTGCTCAATTAATAAAAGTCATAAATTGCCATTTGCTTTATCTAAGTCTGAATCCAAAGCTCCCTTAGATTTAATTTGGGCTGACGTTTAGGGGCTAGCACCTACTGTCTCTGTGGATGGTTTCTCTTACTATGTCTTGTTCCTAGATCACTATAGCAAATACTCTTGGATTTATTTCTTGAAACACAAATCTAATGTAGCTCTTGTTTTTAAGCAATTTAAAACACTTGTGGAGAAATACTTTCCTAATACTATCAAAGCCTTTCAATCCGATGGGGGGGTGAATTTATTGCATTACAATCTTTTTTTCGGGAACATGGCATCACACATAAAATTTCTTATCCTTACACTCCAGAACAAAATGGTAGTGCCGAAAGAAAACATAGACACATAGTTGAACATGGTCTTGCACTTCTACATCGTGCTCACTTAGCTCACAAATTTTGGACCTATGCATTTGATACCGCCACATACTTAATCAATAGACTCCAAATGGCCTCCATAAATTTTTATACTCCCTATCAAC
This sequence comes from Euphorbia tirucalli, assembly GCA_039660915.1. Lineage (NCBI taxonomy): Eukaryota > Viridiplantae > Streptophyta > Magnoliopsida > Malpighiales > Euphorbiaceae > Euphorbia > Euphorbia tirucalli. The sequence goes on along the minus strand of CM077636.1, from coordinate 22,020,439 downwards.
GTCTATTTGGCACACCCCCGGACTACATGAACCTTCGTGTGTTTGGATGCTTATGTTTCCCTTGGTTACGCCCTTATACTAAGAATAAATTTGAACCTCGTTCCAAAGAGTGCATTTTTCTTGGTTATAGTAAACTCCACAAGGGTTTTAAATGTTTTGATCCCATTTCTTCCCACTTATTTATCTCACGTCATGTTTTGTTTGATGAACAGGTGTTCCCTTATTCCAAGTGGTATGATGATAGGCACTCTCCCTCAGCTTCTCCAACAAACTCTAGCACTCTCACACTTACCTTACCAATACAACCACCCCTTCCTCCTGCCAACACTGCTGCCCCACCATTCCTCCAAACCGAACAGTCACTCGACCACATAACCAGCCCAGAAATCACGTCACCCAGCCAACCCGAACCATTAGCAGATCATGCCATCAGCAAAACCGATGTCCCCAAAACCCTCTGAAACCGAGCCCACAACACCATCCTTCACCATAGATCTCTCCTCCTATGGTCCCTTGTCCTCGGCTCCCTTATCCAATTCCGATACATCTGTGGTATCTGCTGTCTCCAGTGATCAAAGTCCACCAAGGCGCATTATCACCAGATCTCAAACTGGTTCCCTAAAACCAAAGGCACTTGTCAGTTCCACTCTACCACATGAACCTTTAACTTTTCGGCAAGCTTACAAAACTCAAGAATGGCGTCAAGCCATGACTGAGGAATACAATGCACTCATTAACAATGGCACCTGGGTATTAGTTCCACCAGACAAGAATCAAAATGTAGTTGCTTGCAAACGGGTCTATCGTTTAAAGACCAAGGCAGATGGAAGTATTGATCGATACAAAGCACGCCTTGTGGCCAAAGGATTTCATCAAAGACCTGGTATTGACTATGTTGAGACCTACAGTCCTGTGATCAAACCCGCCACGATCCGGCTTCTTCTTGCCATTGCTGTTACTTCAAATTGGAGAATCCATCAACTTGATGTTTCTAATGCTTTTCTTCATGGCTCCCTAGAAGAAGAAGTATACATGTCTCAGCCACCTGGATACGTTGATCCTTCACGACCTGATTATGTCTATAAATTACAAAAATCTCTCTATGGCCTCAAACAGGCTCCTCGCATGTGGCACAAACAGTTGACTGATTCTCTGCTTTCTCTTGGATTTCGGGGCTCCAAATCTGATACAAATCTATATTTTATTCACAAAGGTGATTTGTTTGTGGTTTGTCTAATTTATGTTGATGATATTCTTCTCATGGGGTCAGACTCTTCCTTTATTGGTAATTTAGTCAAGCAATTACAGCAGCTGTTTGCTATTCAGGATCTGGGTCAGCTGTCTTATTTTCTAGGTATTGAAGCTTCCTAGCAGCCCTCTGGACTTTTTCTATCACAATCAAAATATATTGCTGATCTCTTATCCAAGTGCAACATGCTTGGTAGTAAAGGAATTTCTACTCCAATGTGTCCTAAAGAACGGTTGAAATTAAGCGATGGTGATTCGCATCCAGATCCTACTGAATACAAAGGCATCCTTGGAAGCCTCCAATATCTGTGTCTCACTCGACCAGACATTGCCTTTGCAGTTAACAAACTATCCCAATTCATGCATGCACCGATGGTTTCTCACTGGCAAGCAGTTAAAAGACTTCTTCGGTATCTAAGCCAAACCCGCAGCCATGGTTTGTACCTACACCGAAACTCCAGCCCTATTTTACATGGGTTCACTGATGCTGATTGGTTTGGGAGTCTAGATGATAGGAAGTCTATGACAGGATACATTATCTACCTTGGCCGAAATCCCATCTCCTGGAGCTCCAAGAAGCAAAATTCAGCCGCCAGGTCATCCACTGAAGCAGAATATCGTGCATTAGCCACCGGAGCCTCTGAAATTGGTTGGTTACAGATTCCATTATAGGAAATTGGCTTCTCCATCTCACGTCCTCCTTAACTCTGGTGCGACAACATCTCCGCCACATATCTCACAACCAACCCTATTTTTCACAATCGAAGTAAACATATTGAGGTAGATTTTTTCTTTGTCCGTGATCGCGTCTCTAAGGGACTTCTCACCGTTCGGTATCTCCCCACTTCATATCAAGAGGCTGACATCCTCACTAAACCCATGCTCAAGGATCGGTTTTTATTTCTTTGTAACAATCTGAGCCTTTGTTCTCACCCGGCTCAAATTGCGAGAGGGTGATAGAGATAGAGAATAAATGTAATTTCAATTTGTGTATAATTGTGTAACTAATCCTTGTAGGGTTAGGATTCCTACTAGGGTTATGATTCCTCCTAGGGTTATGATTCCTCCTTGTATATAAATACTCTTAATATCAATACACAAGATAGGTTGCCTCATATTCACACAAAGTAAATCAATTATCAAGTTGTTGATTTTTTATGTTTCCCATTAATATAATCTATGATTCGTTATTGTGTAATTTAGGGGAATATAGAGGAATGGTCAAGAGGGGGGGTGTTAATACATTGATAAATCCATTTTTTCTTCTTGTTTCTCGTAGTTTTATATCTATGTATTATGTTTTCATGTACTTAAATCACATTGGCTAAAGAATTGATGCAAAAAAAGTACAAGAATATGATTGATAGAATTTCCAATTGGAATTATATGAAGTAATTTAAAAAGTGACAGCTGAAGTACAAATATGGTCAAAAGAGAAAGGGGCACTTCACTAATAAACATTAAGGCCAAACAAATTTAAGGGAGAAGAAACCCACTCTAGATGGATTTTGGGCCCTCATTAACTGGTAGAAAACAAAAAGAGAAGAGACATACCTAGCCCATGATTTGGACAGCTAAACAGCAATTTATTGACAGCCAAAAAAGAGGGTTCCACCCTTGGTTCCTTTTAATCTCTGTAGGTGAACAGTAATATGGGAACCAAAGTTAATTGATAGTGTTTAGTTATATAAAGTAGTAGAAGTAGCTCAGAAGAGGAAGGTGGTGAAAAGTCTGTAAGAAGGATTTAATACCAATATTTGCTCTCATATAAAATTTGGTTGCACGTCTTCTTTTTTACCCAAGAAAGGGGGAAAATAAAAGTTTTCTCTCTATAATTCTCATCTTCTAATTAAGAGGGTGTCTTGCACTTGAAGAAAGCCAGCTAACAAAAGAAACTTTAAAAAAAGAGAAGCAAATATAATAAAGAAATACTAAGGGTAATAAGATTTCTCTTCATCCAACACCACTCATACTGCTTTTATTCGATATAATTATTATTAAGTAGTCTTTATCTATCTAATCCTTGAGCACTTAAGTGATGCTTTGAACGAAAGTGATGTGTTTAGGTTCTTAAACACTGAATTTTCTTTCTAATAGTGTCCAAAATCATAAGTATTTAGGAGGATAGGTCCTATCTCTTCTAAATATCTATAATAGGAGATTAACATTCATTCATAAAAAAACATGCCGTACGTATATATGTATATGCTGAAGTAATCTCTGACTTAATTCCTGTAATAATTTTTTGTTTTTGAGTGACTGTTATATATTACTATAATTAATAAATCCTCAAGTCCCTAATGGAGAAAACCTGTTCCTTTTCCTATAATGATTCCCATAAAGCTTATAGACCTGCCTAAACTCTAAAACTCCTATTTATAAAAGTGAATAGGGTAAATGGAACAAATTTGTACAGAGCATCATCCCAAAGAAACCATATACTCATAGAGAATCAGGTTGTTATAAAGAAATACAAAACAAATATTAGACTCAAACTTGCTCAATTTTGAATTTCTCAAAATCATTACTTACAGAGCTAAGAGGCTCCGATGTTTTTCATACCCCTGTTCCTTTTCTTTTTTTAAAACCTACTTACTTTTTCGTCCAACCCTCAGTTTTTTCTGCAAAATACGAAAAAAATGATAGTATGAGCATAGTCTAATTCACACAAGCCATCTTATGCATAAGGCTCATAGCTCCAAGATTAGAACCTTTGATAAGAACGGCTAACTCTTCTTGGGAATGACATAGGAGTGTCTTTCTTCTCATGGACTTGAGTACTGAAAGCTAGTCATGTTATGATTCTTTACTCCCTAGACATTGGTTTTAAAGAAAAGCCTCTCTTCACCATGACTCTTATGGTTAAATAAATTTGAAATCAACTAATTGAATAAAAGTAGTATGAAAACCCCTACACAATTAGCATATGAACGATTTGGCTCTAAATTGTTCGTATCTAGAAAGTAAAATTACGATAACATGATACAGTTAACAAATCATTTCACGATTAGAGTTCACCGTATTTTCTTTCTCTTTTTCAAAAGACCATAACTGTTAAGGAAACTAGAATTTGAAGTCTTATTATGATTTCATTTTAAAAAGGTGATAGAGTTTAACATGGAGATTTCTATCTTCTGTATAAACCTTTTTGGTTTACTTTCTCTCTAATCCCTTCCATATGTTTCCCTTAAGCAGCACATGTTCATTATATTTTTAATCCTAATAATCATTGTTTCAACCTTTTCATAGATTTTTTTACCCATCTCTTTGTTAAAAAAACTTTTCTTTCAAAAACATAATGCTAAGATAGTTAATGTTATAAGGTCTGGGTCACGTTATGATTCTCTTTTTTTTAGATCTAAGTTATAAGCAGACAACTAGCATTTCATTTCAAGCCCGTATTAGTGTCAAGTCTCCACAAACATGACTAGTACCTCTGTATTTAAGCCTCAGTTTTCTTCTCTATGTAGTCCCAACCGTGTTTTTTTGCTCTAAGTTTACAGCCCCCATTTCGAATGGATATCACACAAAATCCTACATCTGTACTCTTTTAAGATGAAATAAAATAAGAAATCATGGGATCAAGCTCGAATAAAGAGATAATTTCATATTTAAGAGCCAGTCATAGATATTTTTAGTTCATATGAATACTGTGCAAAATCCTTTTGGATGTATTATAAACCTACTCACGTGTCTAGTTTATGCGTCTCTTTCATTTCTTTTTTCAGAATATCAAAATCAAGAGAAGAATTAACAATCAATACCTTACCTTTTGTGCGATGAAGTGGGTTTTCAGTTCCTATGGCATTCCATCAATTATCAGCATATTATAGATTCATCACCTCCTGAAAATCCCAATCAAAATGTCATCCTCTCTAGGCTTATTGACAAATAAGAATTTTCTAGAATACTTTTGGTTTAAGAGCATAGTTTGTGTGTAATTGGTGAAAAGGTATAGGAATAGAGTTAGGAGATGGTAGATTTGCAGAGAGCGAGGAAGAACGACAGAAGGGAAAAGAGAAGGTGTTAATGTCCTTTTCTTAGGCTCAATTTAAAGTTGTAATTAAGGCTATTTAACTTTATTCTAAAAGTGAAACCCCACTTGAAATAAATTGAAATGGTTTTCCTTAAATTTAATCCTAATTTATAAGTTTATGTCCTAAACATACAAGTTTATTTATTTATTTATTTTCATTTCTAATTACATCATTATTAAGAGCACAACATGCCATTATCCCAAACTAAAAAAAAAAACTTAGTTTCAGTGGCTACAATTCATTATTAGAATCTGAAATTTTACTTAAGGAATACAGGCCTTAGAGCCATTTGGGATTGCTTTCCTAGATGGGGAAAGGAGCTTTGGATTAAAGAAAGCCAGGAAAGTCGTCAATGATAGTGTTTAGTAAAAAGAAAAATGGGAAAGTTAAAAACACGGAAAGGAGGTTTGTAACTTTCCTCAAAAGCTTGACATTGTAACTTTGGTTAAAAGTCAGAAACAAGGAAAGGAGTCTCCTTTCATGATCACGCCTAGTCCTTCTGCCCCAAATCAGTACTCTCTCACTATCGTTGGTCCCCTTCTCTCCTTCTTGCCGGTTCCTGCTGCCCACCGCCGATACTGTCTCTGGTTCATCTCTGCTCAATATCACCTGTGAGATTTTCTATCTCTTTTCCCTTTGAATTTGTGTTGGTTCCTTCTTCTAGAATCTTATATTTGATAAAAGATAAAATTCTTAGATTAATTGTTTTATTTTACTAGCATAATCATCATTATTTTGTTTGATAAGATCTGATGGGAAGGATTGGGTATTCCTGCTTGTACCTGTTATAACCCAATTCCTTAATTAGTGTTCAATTGGCATTCCTCAAGTGGGTGTACCTTATCCTGTTGTTCTTTACACGCTGAACTCAGTTGAATGCTTAGGAGGAGCCAAGTTTCTGTTTTATTCATTAATTTAGAAAAACATAAATTACTTTCTTTCATGGTTTTTTAACTTAGGAAAAATGTATTTGCTTAATTGAAGAGAAAACGAAAATCGTAATCAGGTGATAGAAAAAAATTAGGAAGTATTTTCTAGGTGCATTTTAGTTTCCTTAATAAATGAAAATATACATTTGAGTTTCCTTAATAAATGAAAATATGTTATTGAATGTTATATTGGCACCATTATTCCATAAACTCAAATGATTTTAGTTGATGGTAGATGTAATCTCATGAGATTGAAAGAATGGAAAAGATTTTTGACATTTATTGTCAAAGAACTAAACTACATGATACTTTCATGATCTTTTAGTACCTGTGATAAATCTTAACTTACTGATATTTTTGAGTATCAGAGTATACATAAGTTGTTTTTGTTGTTTAAATATAATTAGATAATATTGAGGTTCTATATATGAACTTGTGATCAATAGAAAGCTCTAATGAGTGTGTTAATTACAACATTATTAGAATACAACTCTTGGCATGTTCTATGCTAAATTGCTGAATGTGTTGCAAAACAAATTGGGTAATACTAATATAAAATGCCCTATTCCTTTGGAAACTTCTGCCTGTGTGTTGACAGAAATGAGGTGAAGTTTTACATATTTAGTTGTCTTGAAAGTTTGGACAAAGAATTATGCATCATGTATGCGTTAGTGGCATTTCATTGCCTATATGGGTATTTATATGATGATTGAATTTCTACAGGTTATTAAATGTTGAAATTCTATGTGATACTTTGTTATACTATAATCTAATAATGTTCTTAAAATGTGTTCATATATAGGCTTATTGTTTCAATAAACCTTGGATGAGATGTTATTATTCAGAAATTCTGTTTGAAAATGTTACTACTCTTGGAATTTACTTTACTGAGATGCTTTTTTCAGAAAAAAAAACTTTAAGCTTTTGGCACATATTTCTCTTGTGAACTTATGTATTCTGCTCTTTCATCAGCTTTTGATTTGCTAATAGCATTATGCAAAATTACCATCAATTTCTGCTTATCTTAAGAAGCATTTATGTAAATATTTCTTTTTTGTTTGGAAACTGCAGGTGCTTTATTTCAGTTGGCATTCATAAACAAGTTAGAAGAGTCTTATGGTAACTTCCAATGTTATTTTCATTCAACTCCTTTTTATGCAGGTTTATACACTCTTCACTTGCATTCTTTGCTAACATGCATGTACTTTTAGTAGTTTTCAGCATTTATCATAGAAAACAAATATTCATGTGGAATGTTATCAGTTCGTTTTTATGTGTAATCCAAAAATTTATGACTACTATAATTCTGAAGTTACAATTTATCTTGTCTTTCAATATATGTTATTCTTATTCATGAAATGGATAGTTAGGAAGCTAGGAAGCAACAAATGATTTGTTTCTCCTCTTTTGGTTCTCAAATTTGGTTCCTTAAGTTATGCATAGTTAAATAAACTCATCTGCAGCTATAGATCTGTTATTATGTGTAATGTCAAGATTATTAGGCCTATTATATTTGGGATTAGAAGTTTTACTAAAGTGATTTGTATTGCTCTCAATGGAAGATGAGTTTATTCGAATTATCTCATGAATCTGATATGTCATCTTTGATGGAGGAGGTCATTTTCATTTATGTTCATATTTAGAATGCAAGAAGTAAGTTGCTATATATCTATTTACTTCAAAAATTATCAAAGAACGTAATAATTACTATAAAATAGAATGGATTAAGTGTCAATTGAAGTGAAAAGACGAGACCAATTTAGTCATTGAAGTTTTGTGTTATTATCTGATCTTTCTTTGTATCTTCTCCAATGGTAAATTTGAATTGCATGTAGTCATTTTGGCATATGTTTGTGAACGAATTTTAGGCCTGAGATAGTTATGAATAAATTGCCTGTTGGATGGTTAACCATCAATTTCTTGGATTAGTAGTAATCAAACTATGTTATAATGCCAAGCAACCCTATGGTATTATTACAGGTTCAACATTGATAGCATATGTTATTGGCTGCTGCATTGTGCAGTTGCTGCTGCCTTATTTTTCAGCTTGTGCTTTTCCTTTGATTTTTTCAGCCTGTGCTTTTGATTGTTTGGTAAATACATTGTACAAGATATTGATTGTTTGCTTCTCGGTTTTTAAGTATCAAAGTCTCTACTGTAATATGTTACTTTTAATTGTAACTAAGAATGTATTACCTAATATTATCATTTTATAACAATACTACATGATTATATTGCATACAAGTATAATTTCTTTGATTAAATGTGATTGAAACTTTAAAAATTTATAAGGATGAAGAAACTTTTAGTTCCGAAGCAAAGGGTATCCTTCTAGTTTTAGTTTAAAAAAATGAGGCCAAAGAAAAGCCACACTCAAAGATATTGTCATATATATATATGGATAATTATTACAAAAATTATTATTTTATATCAATATCTATCAATTAAAATACATATGTTTATTTATATGATGTGTATATGAAACATAGATAAATATAAAAATTATTAATATCTAATAATATATAAACAAATAAATTAATTAAATTAAGTTAAAATTTGTTTATATCATATATGTTCTTTGATGTCATTTTATATATTAATAGTACTTTTGTAAATAGTTTTACCAAACACCTCACAAACTGTTTATAAATACAAAGCAACTTGTACAAAAATATTACCAAACACTTGTCAACTTTTCTAAATAGCACTTTCTTTCACAGCACTTTTCCTAACAGCACTTTCATTGACAGCAATGCCAAACTAGACCTTAATCACTTAATAATGTGCTTAATCATTAATGTACATGGGCAATAAACGTTTATAGAATAAGCCTTTAATATACAATACTCATAATACACTAATTACACAAAAAAAAAAACAAAAAAAAAAAAAAATAATAATAATCATGCCTATAGTGCAAATAATTTTGGATGGGGTAGGGTGATTAGTTTACTTTTCTACCTCACATGTAACTGACAAATGAATCAAGAATCTCTAATTATGCATACCATTATTTTTGGTGTCCAATTATGATTGGTGGTGACTCTTTTTAAAAATAATTTAAAATAAAAAAACTAATGCATTAAAATGGAAACAAAAATTCAAATCTATTTTTTCGCCGGTCGACCTGGTTGCGACACTAAACATCAGTAATAATATCATACTTATGTAATCAATACACTTAACATCAGCAATAACATACAATTAGCTCAAGCTTTTTCCTTTTCAATCCAGAATAACTTAAATCATACAAATGTTAAAAATAACATCATACTAAAACCAACTAAAACATTTAAAGAAATTGAGAATGTATGAATAAAAGTACCTTTTGCATATCACTTACCACAGTGCACTCCTCCCCTAATCGAAGATTCAAGTCATTTCTGACAACTTCCACAAACTAGCTCCAACTTTTAATTGTTTCAGTGTGAACAATTTCCCAAGTAACTAGATAGATTTGTTTATTGCCATTTTTTGCTATACAAGATAGAAGTTGTCCCTTGACAACACCTTTCAAAAAATAGCCATCAAACCAAGGCGTTTTCTGCATCCCTTCTTCAAACCTTCTTTCAATGCTGCAAAACATGCTTATATGCCTTTGAATGTATGTATTTGTGGATCTCCACCTATCACCACATCTATAACACAAGTACTACCTAGGTTTATTTTCAGAATGAGATCTTTGTAGTCATAAAGTCTCCTATACTCCATTTTATAATCCCCTTTAATGGAACTAACAACTTCTTCTCTTGCTCTTCTACAAACAGTTCTTCCAGCATATACTTCAAGTTTCTTCTTCAAAATCTCTTGCATCCTCCAAATCTTTGATAGTTGGATTTTCAGCAATTGTTTCTCTAAGATACTTAGCAATAAACTTTGTATGGCAATACTTATTCTTTGATTGCTTCTTATAGTTGTGCATAGGGTGGTAAGTCTTTACCCTGAAATCTCTATTTTTCTTTTTAATAGTAGCAATCCCATGGATAGCCTTCACCATCAACACTTACATATTCACATGTAACTCTGACCTTATATTGATCATTGGTCTTGAAATAAATTTGAACTCCCGTTTTCACAACATAATATGTGACTGCTTCTCGGAATCGGTACACACGCTTGAATATTATACCTAATTCCCACATAGGCTCTTCATAGTTGGGATCATAGTGCACTCTTTTCTTCTTCCTCCTTGTATGTTCAAATTTTTCATCTTGACCTTCTCCCTCTCTGTCTCCATCTTCATCTCCTGAGGTAAAAATATCTACATTTGAACTTCCTATATACTTTTCATCTCCACCTAATAACCCAACATAAGTGTTGCCCTCTTGTACATAAATCTCCAAGCCCTTGTCAACTCCAACAGGTCCAAAATTGATGGAATTCAGATTTGCTTCCCTTATTTTCCTTCTTGAATTTTCCCATCCATATTTCCTATGGCCCTCTTTGACTGCTACAAATTCAGCATCAGCATCAATATTTATTCTTCATCATCTTCTAACTCAGCTTCGTATGCTTCATCATCTGTGTTCTCTCACTTTGAATCAGTATCTTCTGAATCTTTAGCTTTAACTATTCCCTTTGTCTGTAGATCACTTACTGGATCAGGTCCATCAATATTTGCTCTTGCTTGTGTGTTTGGTAGCTCTTTATCTAAAGTTGCAGCCTTATCTTTAGGTGTTCTTTTTAGGCCTAATACATTCAGACCCCTGAAATTGGCCAAAAATGCCTAATGCCCCCTTGAACTTTCAAAGTATCTAATTGCCCCTATGAACTTTGAAACATTGACCCAGTTTGTGCCCCAAGTCCCACTAAACTAGTGTTTGTGACACACCCGCTTTGAAAAGTCAAACGTGAGACAACCAATAAATGATTGACACATGGCAGCAGGGTGAGGGGCAAACTGGATCACTTTTTCAATGTTCAGAGGGACAATCAGACATTTTGAAAGTTCAAGGAGGTATTAAGCACTTTTGGCTAAGTTCAAGGAGGGTCCAAATGTATTCGGCCTTCTTTTTATACTCATTTTTATAATTTCTGTAATTGTTGCCCTAGATGAATAGGCCCCACTTTCTCCCTTTGTTATTTTCATTCTTTTCCATTATACTATGTCATCACCAGGTGAGTCCATGTAGATTACAATAATCCATGTGGATTACAACATCCTTATCATCAATTAAAATATCCATATATGAAGTCGATACTCCATCATTGATTATTTCCACAAACTTTCCAGTAGAAGGTGACTTATTGTTCAATGGGCCACATAATTCGTATCCTAAATCCCAAATAGACCACCATAGCTCTAATCTCAATTTATCCAAATTAAACCATTTTCCCTTATCAAGGATTCCACCTTTGTATACTCCAACAACCTATTTCTTATTACTAATAACCCTCCATGATGAAAAGCATCTGACATTAGCATATCTACCATTTTAAAGCTGACATAAACAAAACATAACTAGACAACACACAAAATATAATAAATTCACACAACTCAAAGCAGAATCCCAAGAAAAATGTTAATGGCATGTATGCAAAATCTCAAGAACAAGTTCATAAATTACCCCTAATTTGACTCCAATTTCACAAAAATACCCTAGGTAGTATTCAAATCAGACATCAGACACATGAATACCCTGATTGAGATTGTGATTGTATCTAATCTACATGCATTTAAATATATTTAATGGACATAGTTATATCGATTGTTGGATAAGAGCAAAATGCAAGAAATTGAGAAAATAGGTCTCAATCGTGATTTTCTCAAATGCGATTTTCTCTGAACCTTCAAGTTCCTTCTTACTCTGAACTTGAAATTTCTTCTTTGATAATTCCCTCAGTTGGATTAAAGTAAGACTATAGACATAGGTTTCTCAATCTTTCGATTATTATTTGGTTTTGGAATCAAACATCGAGAAGAGAGGAAGAGATTAAGGGGAAAATGGACATAGGGTTTAAGTTCGAGCTTAAGATAGATGATGTTTTATTATTATTATTTTTAATTATCACGTACTTCATTTTTATTTAATTTAAATGATTTAGAAATGACGTGTAAGGCCAATTCCCCCTTTGTACTACCAAAAAATGAGGTTCTTGCCGAATCTAAGTTTGTTGCTCTGTTTCCGACTGGGATTAACATGTGGCGACACGTGTTATTCATTATCAAAGATGAGTCTACTTAAATTGGCCACAGGGTGTAAATTTGGTCAATTCAGCCAACATTATGGGGTTGCATGTTGCCTAAGTTAAAGGTGACAGTAAACGATTGAGGCCAACTTTAGAGAGGCAACAGATGTATTAGGCCTTTAATTTTAGTTATTTCTAGTTGTGAATTCTTACTCTTTAAGGTGCAGATATTGTGTTACTTACCGATTTCTATTGAATTACACTAGAAATTTCATATAAGTTTGCTATGCTAATAATGATATTGATATGGTGAATACAATCTATTGATTCCCTGAGCTGTATCTTGCTAACCTGTTAATCAATCCCATCTAAATTCTACTTCAGCTACATACCACATCCTAATATATTTTTTAAACTAGCAAAAAACTTCAATTATCTATTCATATTTTGTTTCTTGTGAAGTTCTTATTGCATATATGACCTTTTGATGATAAAACTACCCCTACATTTTAGGCTAAAAATCATCTATGATGTGATATCCCGAAAATTCAATCAGTATAAATATTTGGTAAAAATATATTTCAATAAAATTATAAGTAATTAGAATTTAATTACAAGTTGTGGAGTAGATTTTAGTGGTGATATATGCATATTTTGTAGAGTATATATATATATATATATATATAAGGCGAAATATAGAGGGATAATGAAAATGGAAAGTTTTAGGGTAAAAATTATATGCACAATAAGCGTATAATTGAAAGGAATTAAAAGTTACATAAAGGAATTTAGAAATAAAAAATATGTTACTATTGAAATAGTAACTTTAAATAGTAAAAAGATTGAATAGTGTTAAATAGTAATTTGCATAGTGTCAAATAGTAAAGGCAAAATGATAATTTTACAAGAAAGATATTTTTTATAAAAATAAAAAATAAAAGAAATGAAGGATGGGAGAGCAAGAAAAAAAAAAGGAAAGAAGAAGACGAAGCCTCTTGAATTGGGTTTTGAGGAATATAAGGTATTTATGGGGAAAAATTGAAAACCCGACTTTTGACTGTTAGATTTTGATAAAATCACAGGTATGAGTTTGTAATTAAGTGTTCTTTAGTTTTTACGTTTAAGATTTCATTTTGAGGTCTATATGATGGTGTATTTAGATATAAAGTGGTATAAGAATAAAATTAGTATTTTTGGACTCCAAGCAGCTGTGAATCTAATGGTGTTCTTTGTTCGAATTATAGATACTATTTCAGCGATCAAAATATTTCCCGGTGAGTTTTCGTTGGATAAATATTTTGATATCTGTTTTGTGAATTATTTGGAGGAACATTAATTCTCGGAGTTTTTGATGATTTTGAGTAGATTATTTTATATGGATTACTGAAGTATTTTGAGCTAAATTAATTATATTACTTGTTGGATAATTAGTTAAAATGATATTTATATGTGGAGAAAATATGAAAAATTACTACATTTGCATTTGGAGAAATATATGATGTTTTGGGTGATTTTAGGTATTTTGGTGAATAATTATATACCATATTTATGAATACTGGCGTATCTATGAATAGTGACCGTATATGTGAATAATGACAAAGAATATATATTATGTGGAACAAGTTATATTAGAATGATAATTATTTTATTTTAAGATTAGGAAAACTACGTGGCTTTGATTCCTAAATTGGTTTTGGGATATGTAGGAAGCTTGATAATAAGTTAATTCAAGTCCAAGACAAATAAGTGGATATAATTAGATAAATTTTGTTAGTACTATGAGATTACATGACAATAGAATTGAAGATAAGATGATATTTAGAGATGTTGTAAGAGATGGTATAAGCCGCCTATAAGAAGAATTAGAGGTTAATTGGTGAGTATAAGCTTGATCTGAGTAATTTGTGAGTTATATGTGATTTTTTGATATTGTGTGATTATTTGGTGATTTGGGTCAATATGATTTGTTGAAATAAACGTATATGAATTATCTATATATGATGAGATGAAAATATATATGTTATATATGAAATTGTATATAATTGTATTTGAACATTTGTGAATTACATGACACATGGTTCATATAATAAATGCACTTGCACATGATATATGGTATATGTAAAATTTATATGTGAATATATGTTAATTACTTGACATGGATTATATGATACATGCAATTGTACATGAATGCATGAAACATATGTTGGGAATACCCTAGTCCCAAGGCATTGGTCCTTGTTTTGTATTGTACATTTTAGACCTTTTAAGAGATTGATGTATTGTACATTTGTGTTATAATATAAAGGCATTAATCTATTTAATCAATATTTGTGCAATATTATAAATAGAGTATCTGATGGTCATATCTATATCCATGTTGGCAAGTGTCATGCACTTGGCAGTGGGACCATGGATATGGTAACGATATAAATTGTCTGCTCCAGTCATGGGAATGAATGGAACCAAAGACTATCGTAACCTTGATTGTATGGCGGTGTCTTACTGGCTATAGAACATGGATTGTCAATCAAGCTTATGGGTACATATAGTGAGACATGGTACTGGATAGATCCACTAACGAGAAATCCACATGGTATAGTATCACAAGTGATTCTCATGTAGTACTTATATTGGATCCTCTGACCTGACCATATTATGGTCTTGCATGTGATCTCACACACTTTGGTGTACGCCTAAAGAGCCTATAACAGGGTGCCAAGTATGGGTATGTTCGGGTGTACCAGTGAACATGGCAAGGTCATGAATATGCAGAAGGGAATGTCACTAGGTAATACACTAAGACGATATCACCAGCCATTTGATGGGTGCAACTAATAAAAGTGTCACCACACCCAAACAAGTTGGAACTTGTTTGTGAGTATCGGTTCATTCGGGATCAAGTTAATGTCTGGACACGAAAGAGGGTGATGACACCATGCCTCTGTGTTGGACACCGATATTAGTGGCATGAGATATGTAAGTTAAACTACAGGGCTATGACTTCCGTTAAACTGTTGTCTCCATCTTAATTGGGAGTTGTAATGGCTTGCTAGAGCCCACCTACAGTGTGGGCCATGTGCCCACTACCAACATAAAGACGGGCCCGCAGGATCGTACACATTGAACGTCTGAGCTTGAACTAAATGAGTCAACTGTATACTTGGAGTATACTGTCTAGACAGGAGAAATTAATTGATTAAATTATAGATCACTTGGATTGATAAAAAATAATATAATTAATTTATTGGGTTTCATTGAATTAATTTAAATAAATTAATTCATGAATTTATTTCATGGTGGAAATATAGTACATGTATAGGTTTATATGTATTTCATTTAAGTAAAGTCTAAATTAATTTATCAATTTAATTAGGCAAATTAATTTTAATTCAAATGCTATGTGTTATATTATGTAGTTTAATATAATATCATACATATGAAATTAAATTTTAACCTATAGTATTTAATTTAGACTTAGGGTTTTGAAAGTATAAATTCCCACTTAAATGATAGAAACCCTAACCTTATTTTTCCAACTGAAAATTTCGGCCAGCATCTTTTTCCTAGAAAATTTTCGCCCCCCACCCTCCCCTTGAATCCTCTCCCTGAATTGATCGTCCGCTAGCACGGGTTCCTGTTCCATAGGCATTCGTTGTTGGAAATGCCCTAGTCCCGAGGCATTGCTCCTTGTATTTGTATTATACATTTATTGGACTTATGTATTATACTCATTTGTGTTATTAATAAAGGCATCAATTCATTTATTATATCTATCTTGTGCAATATATTAAATGAAGTATCCAATGGACATATCCATATCCATGATGACAAGTGTCATGCACTTGGCAATAAGACCATGGATAGGTAAACGATATGACCATAAATAGATCCGTAGTCTGTTCCAGTCATGGGAATGAATGGAACGGGAGACTATCATTAACCTGGTTGTATGGCGGTGTCTTACCGGTCATTGGACATGGGATGTCAACCAAGTTAATGGGTACATGTAAAAAGGGCATGGTACTGGATAGATCCACTAAACGAGAAATCCACATGGTATGGTATCATAAGTGATTCTCGTGTAGTACTTGTATGGATCCTTTGACCTGACCATATGATGGTGTTACATGTGAGGTAGCATACTTAGGGGTACGCCTAAAGGGCCTATAATAGGGTGCCAAGTATGGGTACTTTCGGGTATGTCACTTAGCATGTCAATGCTATGGATATGAAGAAGGGATTTGTCACTCAGTAGTCCACTGAGAAGATATCACCGGCCTCTTGATGAATGTGACTGATAAGAGTGTGGCCACACCCAAACAAGTTGGAACTTGTTTGTGAGCATCAGTACATTCGGGTTCAAGTAAATGTCCGGACACAAAAGAGGGTGATCAATCCATGCCTCTGTGTTGGACACCGATATCAATGACATGGGATGTACAAGTTTAAACTACAGGGTTATGATAACAGTTAGACTGCCATCTCCATCTTAATTGGGGGCTGCAGTGGCTTGCTAGAGCCCAACTACACTACCAATATAAAGATGGGCCCACGGGGATCGTACACATTGAGCGACTGAACACCGACTTAAGGAATCACATGTATACTTGGAGTATACACTCTGGAGAGAGAGGTACATATATATTAATTATATTATAAGGATCAATTGGATTGATCATAATAATAAAATTAATATTTGGCTATACATAATTAATTGGATTAATTATGAGATTATTTCCTAGGTGGAAATATTCATATGTATAGGTTTACATATGAATTTATTTTATGAAGACTTAATTTTAATTTGATGGATTAAATTAATTGGTCAAACTAATTTTAATTTAAATGTAAATAATATGTTACTTGGTGTAATATATTAGATATATGGGTAAATTAAAATTGGGCTTGAAATTGATTTAAACCAGACTAATTAAAATAGGTTTAGGTCTCAATTAAAAGCAGGAAGCCCACACAGATAAAGAAGCCAAGCTGGGCCTAAATTGCCCTAAGGGAATTTGGAAACCCTAGGGTTAAAACCCTAAAGGGAATTTTCGGCCAACACATGTGTAAGTGTAGCCACCATAGCCGAAATCCTTAGCCTCCTCCTTCTCTGAAATTTTGTGATTTTCGACGCTAGCACGAGTGGTGTTCGTTAGGCGTTCGTGTACGTGAACGAGGAGGGATTCTGCTTTGATTCCTGCAGTCTGCATCCATCTCTTGTAGAGATAATCCGGGTAAGAGATTTATCTCTTTGTGATTAAATTTTTGTTTTTCAATTTCCATCTCAATTGCTCCTGGGCACGGATTTGAGGAAATCATCACGTTCTTCCGCTTTAATCAGGTGATTTCTGCTGACAAATCCCAACATTCGTGTATGAGAACGTGAAGGAGATCTATCTTGATTTCTTCAGCTGTCTCTAGAAGAGACATATAAGGTGAGAATCGGTTTCTTACTTTTTTCATAATTTGTTGTTTTTTATTTCTATTGCATAAGCTCCTGGGATCAGATTTGAGAAAATCTTAATCAGCTTCCGTTGCCATTTGGTTGATTTTCGATGATAAATTTCAACAACATAAAGGGCGTTGTGACATACTTGTTCAAATTCTACAATTACATGAATTACAGAATCATATGACTTTATATGGCCAGTTTATGAATTATAGGATTACAGGATTACAAAATTATAGAATTATATGGACCGAAAGGTCACTACATGCTTTCAGGGCTGACCTTGAAATTATGTGAATTACAGGATCTCTGGGCAGTAGTTTGATGAGTTATGTCATAACAAATTAAAGAAAAGGCTCATTCATTTACATGTGCATGATTGTGTGTTGACATTGCATATGTATGACTGCTTGTGATTGTTGAATTTGTTAACGATTTATATTCACTATATAGTGACTTGTTGTATTTGCAGTTGCTGTTCAAATAAATAAAATAAGCTAAAGAAGAGCTAGGAAATCCAATGTTTTTATATGGAAAGTGTTAGTTAAATACTTGTATATAGCAAAAGTTTATAAAGGTGTTACAAATGATACATGAAGTTTGCTCGATTCACAAAGATACACAAATTTTAAAGCTAGACATAAAAATGCATGAACTCTAAACTCTACTAATATAAAAGTCAAAATGGCCAGCAACTATGAAAAAAACAGTTGACCATGGTACCGGTAAAACCTACATAAAACTTAGTTGAATTACTATTTTACCATTTTTATAACATATTTCTTTCCTTTTTTTCCTTCATTGTTTCATTATAAAAAAAAAGATTCACAAAATATAAAAGCACAAATATCTAACCAACTTTGCTGCCGTCAACCTGCTCTGCCACCGCCATCCTCTTCGACCTCTTATTCCTCTTAGTCTGCCGCCATTTTCTCTCTACCGCATTAGGGCCAGAACTCAGGTTCCAACACGTCAAAATAGAAGTTCCAAAGCTGCGGATCCCATCGTCACCACGCAATCTGCTCTACTTCGCTCTTCACAAGCCAACTCCCCAAGTATTCTGTAGAACCGGTAAGCCTATCCATTTTCTGATGCTGAAGCTTACAACGTCGCATCGTCGATGGTTCAAATCTACATTTTGAATTCAACAAATTCCATCAAATCTCATTTTGATTTTGTGCTTTCAGTACCATTTTTAATCGCATGATAACCACTAAAAATTCAAGTTCAACAAGCTATTGATTAACAAATGGTTAGATATTAATGGAGTTGTTAATTGTTGTGTTATAACTTAAGTTCATTTCATTAATAAAGCAGATGAGTATAAAAGCGAACAAATTTCCATAGAGATAAATGCATCCATCACTGAGACATAAAAAAGGTTTGATTTGAAATCCAAGTTTCCTAAGAATATTAAGTGGTAGAAATGGGCATAATTTCTCGCAAGAATTAATTTCCTTTGGTGTAGAGAAAAAATGCCATTATTTCCTTTGGTGTAGAGAAAAAATTGAATTAATTTATCATAAGAATTAATTTCATGTATTATTATTATTTTTTTTTTTGGATTTGCTTAAAAGAAAAAAGGAAGAAGAAAAGGGTATAGTGGGTAAAAGAGATTAATAGGGCTGATGTGACATATGTGACCTGTTACAAGGACGGTCAAAGGTAATTTTTCATGGTCAACGATTATTTTGACTTTTATGTTAGCGATGCATAAAATATCCATCTTAGTACTCTAGTATATCTCAACTTGACACAACAAACAACAATTAAACAATACTACACTCAATGATTTGATCTAGCAAATCTTCATTGTTGCCTCCTCAAATTTCTTCTCCCTCTTAAAATTGCAAACAGTGCAAATTACACCTATTTCCTAATTCAAGCTTAATTTCATTTTCCAACTTCATTGCCCTGTAAATTTTACCAAAAACCCAAATAAGCAATTCAAGCTTAATTTTTTACCCCAATTTCATTAAAAATCAATTTCATCTAATTCCCGATTTCATCTAATACCCAATTTCATTAGCCAAATAGATTTCGATCCAATTGCCAGAAACTAGAGCTACTTAAGCTACGTGGCTGCGGTGTGACTGTTATTCTCTTCTAAATCAAAACTCGAGTTGTTAGAGATCCATTTTAAGACGATCTGGATTGAAATCAAACAATCATGAGCAGGATTGAGAAATTTGAAAGACTATAAAAAGGAGGAAAATAGAAACCTGAGCTCCAACATATCACATAAGTGGGAAGAGGAATCAAGTTGCCTGAGCTTTATTTAGCCTCATTCCCATTGTTTTGGTTAATGGAAAGGAATGGAAGAGGATGCCAATGGGAAATCATAAAGAGAAAGAGATGTTGCCAGTGGAGAAACAGAAAAAGCACGTCGATGATGAAGAAATCTAAAAAGGAAGCCACTGCTGGAGAAATCAAAGATGACGCTGTCGGTGGAGCAGTCGAGAAGGACTACACTTGAGAAAATGAAAGAGAATGAGAACGAGAAAGAGAAAAATAAAAAGAAAAAGAAAATTATTTCATATATTTTTGTAATTAAAAACTATTGTAAGGTTAAAATAGTTTTTTTTTTAAATATAGTAGGTCTCATATTTTATGTTGAAAAGCTAGTTAAATGTTGATTTGACATGATTTACCTGCAATAGCTGGTCATATGTACCATAATGGAAAGTCAACTACAAGTTGGGATATGTCAATGAGGAAGAATTTATGTTCTTCATTAAAAGAAATAATATATTATTATTAATTTGAAATAGAATATTACATTAAAACATCAAAATATGAAATAAAAGAAAAATAACATATTAGTAAAAGGTAAATAAGAATATAATAAAATGATATTAATTATCATGTACAGTCTCCTTTCCACTGATACTGGGTGTGAAAAAATCTGCCATATCTAAATGGATAATATCAATGGGATCATCACTATCAAAAACACAATTTGTTTCCATACCAGTGTCTTTATTTAGGGATGCTTGATAAAGATCAACTAAATGTTTTGTCATACAACAGGTACGTGATCATTGACCAGTCATACCACAACGGTAGCATATATCTTCATTGTTGTTTGAATTCTTACTATTTTTCTTCTTACCAATTTTGCTAGTTGGATTTTTCCACTTCTGGTGGAAATTATTAGTATTATGGCTACCACGACCATATCCATATTTATGACCATGACCATAACCACGACCATGTCCTTGTTCATGGCGACGACCACGACCGTGGCCACGACCTTGACTATATCCATGATTATTAAAATTTTCATTATTATCATACGACCTTGCATTCACTTTAGGGAATGCAGTCAATCTAGTTGGACGTGTTTCGTGGATTTCAATAAAAGCTCATTATTTTGCTCAGCTACAAGTAGGCAAGATATTAAATCAGAATATTTTTCAAAATCCTTTTCTCTATAGTGCTACTGTAAAAGTGCATTGGAAGCATGAAAAGTGGAGAATGTTTTTTCCAACATTTCTTTATCAGTTACTTTCTCTCCATATAACTTTAATTTAGATGTAATTCTAAACATAACAGATTTATATTCACTCACAGATTTATAATCTTGCAACCGCAAGTGCATCCATTCATAATGAGCTTTACGTAAGATAACAGTTTTTTGGTGGTCATACCTTTGTTTCAAATTTTCCATAAGACATATAGATCTTTAATAGTTAGATATTCAGTTTTAAAGATGACTACAGAGCAAAATCATGGCTTTTGCTTTTAGTTGTAATGAAGCATCATTGTTTTTGTGGATCGTTTTCCCGAGACCCATAGCATCTAAATGAATTTCAGTATCCAGTATCCATGAAAGATAATTCTTCCTGGTCACATCAAATGCCACAAATTCAATATTTGCAAGATTTAACATATCTAAAAAATAGTTTTGTTATATATATATATATATATATATATATATATATATATATATATATATATATATATATATAAATTAGAATTTCAACTTACTGTGGACTAATTTGATGGATAACCGAGTTGGTCTTGATCGTATGAGCAAACTCGTGCTGATAACGTGTTATAAAATGGCTTTAATATATAAAGCTTATAATAATAATAAGGGGATTATAACAAGAATAAAACTGAGATAGAGAGAATATGAGAATAGAAACTTTCTATTATTGAATCTGAGTTGGATGGAATAAGAAAAACTAACATCTATTTATAAGAAAATTTCAGAGGCATTTGGGTATTTGCACAGCCTCAAATTATTGAGGCGGTGCAGCTAGCATCAATAGTTAACAATATTGTTTTTTTTTTAAGGAATCTCTTTTTTTAAGTAGGAAATGGCATAATGTTGGTTGGAGCACATCTGCGGTAGAAACTGCATAAATAAGGAAAAAAAGTGAAAAATAAATTTGGAGTACAGAATACAGAGTATTGGGTTGGAGATGGCTTAAGTCTCACCAACTTTGCCGCTGTCAGCCTGCTCTGCCACCGCCATCCTCCCCGACCTATTTTTCCTGTCAATCCACTGTCGTTTTCTCTTTGCCGCATTAGGGCTAAAACTAAAGCTTCCACATGTCAGAACAGAAGTTCCAAAACTATCGATCTCGTCGTCGCCACGCAGTCTGCTTTGCTTCACTCTCTGTCGCGCCAACCTCCGATGCATTCTACAGATCTAAAGGTGAGTGAAACCTATCCATTTTCCAATGCTAAAGCTCATCACATCTATCCTTGGTTACTGCCGGTGGTTAAAATCTGCGTTTTGAATTCAACAAATTCCATCAAAACTCATTTTGATTTTGTGCTTCCAATACCATCTTGAATCGCATGATAACCATTAAAAAATTCGAGTTCAACAAGTTATTGATTAACAAATGGTTTATACATTGAGTTGATCGGTGTTAAAGATATTAATGGAGTTGTTAATTGGTGTGTTATAACTTAATTTCATTTCATTAATAAAGCAGATGAATATAAAAGCGACGAGAATTCCACAGAGATAAATGCATCCATCACTGAGACATAAAAAAGGTTTGCTTCGAAATCCAAGTTTACGAAGACTATTAAGTGGTTGAAGTGAACATAATTTCTCACAAGAATTAATTTCCTTTGGTGTAGAGAAAGAACACAATTATTTCCTTTGGTGTAGAGAAAAAATTGAATTAATTTCTTGTATTAATTTTTTTTAAAAGGAAAAAAGGAAAAAGAAAAGGGTATAATAGGGCTCATGTGGAATTTGTGACATGTTACAAGGATGGTCCAATGACGGTCAAAGAGAATTTTTCATGGTCAACGGTTATTTTGACTTTTATACTAGCGATGCATAAAATACCCATCTTAATACCCTAGCATATCTCAACTTGACACAACAAACAACAATTAAACAATACTGCACTCAGTGATTTTTTCTAGCAAATCCTCATTGATGCCTCTCCAAATTTTGTCTCCCTCTTAAAATTGCAAACAGTCCCCAATTCAAGCTTAATTTCACTTTCCAACTTCATTGCCAGTCAATTTTACCCAAAATCAAAATCAGCAATTCAAGATTAATTTTACTTTCCAATTTCATTAAAAATCTATTTTATCCAATACCCAATTTCATTATGCAAACAAATATCGATCTAATCGCCAGAAACTAGAGCAGCTTAAGCTCTATGGCTGCCGAGAAATCACCGATGACAGTATGGCTGTTATTCTCTTTTGGATCAAAACTCGAGTAGTTAGATATCCATTTAAAGAAGATCTAGACTGAAATAAAAAAAAAATCATGAGCATGATTGAGAAATTCGAAAAGACTATCAGAGAATGAGGAAAATAGAAACTTGAGCTCCAACATATCGGGCAAGCGGGAAGAGGAATCAAGTCGCATGACCTCCGATTAGCTTCAATGCCACTGTTCGGGTCAATGGAAAGGAATGGAAGAGGATGCTGCTGGGGAAATTAGAAAGAGAAAGAGGATGTGGCCAATTGATGCAGCGAAAGAATTCAAAATTGATGATACAAATTGAGAGGGTTGTTGATTCTAAGAATACCCAAACCCTAACAACTACAAAAATCCGTTGATCGCGCACGATACCGGAAATTAGCCTTCTACAGCCTGAATTTCGTAAAATTCACAGGAAATAGGAATTAGAAAATAATCCGAGATTTCATTCAATAAAAACTATCTATTACAAACTATATATAGCCTATTTATAGGCAAACTATTCTAAATATAATAAAACTCCTAAATAATTAAAACTTCTGAATAGTCTAAATTTCCTAATTAGATTGAATAAGAAAAAAAACTAAATAAATTAAAAGACAAACAAAATAGGAATCCTTATCAATTTAGGATCCTTACAATAAAATCTATTCCTAATCCAAATTATAAAATAATTGCAATTAAAATAAAGATACAATTCAAAATATATCTTTAATTTCTTTCCACAACAAATAGCTGTTTTCAAATTGAATTGTTGATGCTTCTTACTATTTGTGACCCGCATCATTCTCCTCCTCTTAGAAAATACTCGTACTCGAGTTTTCCCCTTAATAAACCAAGCTTTAATTTTATTAAATGAATCCATATTCAAAATATGGTTGACCCCAATAAAATCGATACCACCATTCCAATAAAAATTCTCATATTCATCTTCAAATAAATCATAAATTGGTTGTAAATTTCTTCAACACCAACAATCTTGTCACAAGATACATAATCTACTACTTCAACATAAGCATAGTCTTCATCATATATTGGGGGTAATGAGAAATCAAAGAGCTTACTTTCACAAAGTTTTGATTCTTGAGAGAAAATTACTTCATTCTCTCTCTCATAGAACTCATCAAGCTCCTCATCACTAAAATGAATCATTCTTTGCATTTTTCTTCACCCAAGAACAAACCAAGCTCTGATACCAACTAAGAAATAAGAGCCTATTTATAGGCTACAATTAAATCCGCCTAAAATGAGAAATCCCAACCCTAAACAGAGTTCTAGCCAAACTAAGAAACCAAAACAAAAAAGGAAAAAAGAAATAAAAACTGAAAACTTCCTGAAAAGGCCTAAAAATCAGTAAATCGCGATTTTGAGGACCTAAACGATGTTTTTTAGCCAAAAAGTGACGGATATCACAGCCAAAGGCTGTGAGTTTTACTTGTTGGGCCGATTCCAATAAAGGCTCAAGAATCATTGAAATCAGACCAAATTTTCGGATGTTGCTATTCACCATAGTGTTTGCTTAAAAAGGCTAATGCTTGCTCTTCTACATCATTCTCCCCTGGCTGAAAAGAATTCGCCCTCGAATTGTCATCATCGGGGGAATCACCAGCATATGGAATCAGGTGCTTGACATTAAACACATCTGTTGTACGAATGTGGCTAGGCAACTTCAATCGATAAGTATTGGGGTTAATTTTCTCCACAATCTCAACCGGTAAGCATTGCTCTTATACCAACTGATTCAGTGAAAGAATTCAAAATTGATGATACAAATTGAGAGGGTTGTTGATTCTAAGAATACCCAAACCCTAACAACTACTAAAGTCCGTTGATCGCGCACGATGCCGGAAATTAGCCTTCCACAACCTGAATTTTGCAAAATTCACAGGAAATAGGAATTAGAAAATAATCCGAGATTTCATTCAATAAAAACTATCTATTACAAACTACATATAGCCTATTTATAGGCAAACTATTCTAAATATAATAAAACTCCTAAATAATTAAAACTTCTAAATAGTCTAAATTTCCTTATTAGATTAAATAAGAAAAAAATAAATAAATAAATTAAAAGACAAACAAAATAGGAATCCTTATCAATTTAGGATCCTTACAATAAAATCTATTCCTAATCCAAATTATAAAATAATTGCAATTAAAATAAAGATACAATTCAAAATATATCTTTAATTTCTTTCCACAACAAATAGTTGTTTTCAAATTGAATTGCTGATGCTTCTTATTATTTATGGCCTGCATCATTCTCCTCCTCTTAGAAAAAACTCGTACTCGAGTTTTTCCATTAATAAACCAAGCTTTAATTTTATTAAATGAATCCACATTCAAAATATGGTTGACCCCAATAAAATCGATATCACCATTCCAATAAAAATTCTCATATTCATCTTCAAATAAATCATAAATTGGTTGTAAATTTCTTCAACACCAACAATCTTGTCACAAGATACATAATCTACTACTTCAACATAAGCATAATCTTCATCATATATTGGGGGTAATGAGAAATCAAAGAGTTTACCTTCACAAAGTTTTGATTCTTGAGAGAAAATTACTTCATTCTCTCTCTCATATAACTCATCAAGCTCCTCATCACTAAAATGAATCTTTCTTTGCATTTTTCTTCACCCAAGAGCAAACCAAGCTCTGATACCAATTGAAAAATAAGAGCCTATTTATAGGCTACAATTAAATCCTCCCAAAATAAGAAATCCCAACCCTAAACAGAGTTCTAGGCAAACTAAGAAACCAAAACAAAAAAGGAAAAAAGAAACAAAAATCGGAAAGGCCTAAAAATCAGTAAATCGCGATTTTGAGGCCCTAAATGATGATTTTTGGCCAACAAGCGACTTACGTCACAGCTAAAGGCTGTGGGTTTTGCTCGTTGGCCCGATTCCAATAATGCTAGGCTCAAGAATCACTGAAATCAGACTAAATTTTCGGAAGTTACTATTCACCATAGTATTTGCTTAAAAAGGCTAATGCTTGCTCTTCTACATCACCAATGGAGAAAAAGAAAGAGCACGTCGATGGTGGAGAAATTAGAAAAGAAAGTCGCCGCTGGAGAAATCGAAAACGACACTGTTGGTGGAGCAATCGAAGAGGACTACACTTGAGAAAACCAAAGAGATTGAAAATGAGAACGAGAAAGAGAAAAAGAAAAAGAAAAATATTTCATATATTTTTACAATTAAAGAATAATGAAAGGTTAAAATCGTCTTTTAAATATAGTAGTCTCATATTTTATGTTTGAAAAGCTATTTGAATGTTGATGTGACATGATTTACCTGCAATAGCTGGTCATATGTATCATAATGGAAAGACAAATACAAGTTGAGATATTTGAATATGCAAAATGATAGTTGATATACCATAATGTGATTGAGGTGATAGTTTGTATACCATGGAGGAAATTAAGCCCGACAGAGCAATATGTAAAAAAGTTCTACATTTATCCACAATCAAATATTTCCAAGCATTTTTCATATGTATTGAAGGGAGGAAAAAAAAAACAGGATATGAAAAACTCTTATACTTGGCAAAATGCAAAATGCTCACTAAATTGTTAAAAAATTATGTATTATCTGATAAACGAAAACAATATAAATTATAAACAATAATTAATATTTTTAGCCCTAGCCGCCGGAACCATGCGAAGCGCCCTTGGAGGCTTACCGACACAGCAGCCGCCGGAACCAACGGTCCCTCCGGACGACACCGGCGAAATGGCCTTGGATGATGACCGTCAGGGTGAAGTTGTGGGGCTGGAGCGTCCGTTCAGCGAGGTCGTTGCAGGGCGGCCTCAAGGGTGTCGCAAACCCAACCCTAGAACAATGCAAGTTAAGGGTTTAGTATCCATTGATTTCACCCCCTGCAATGGACTGAAGCCTAATGTCTACGTTGCACCCCAGCTAATTGAGGAACTTGCAGCACCTTGGAGGAGAGCCCTAATTGTAAAAATTTTGGGTAAGGAATTGGGTTACGTGGCATTATCAAAGCGAGCTCGGGAGCTTTGGAAGCCGGTTGGGGACGTTGAGATTATGGACTTAGGGCATGGTTTCCATTTGGTTCAATTTGATATGGAGGTGGATAGGGAGAAGGTGATGACGGAAGGACCCTGGTTAGTCCAGGGACATTACTTAACGGTACGAACTTGGACCCCAGATTTCATTCCTGCTCAAGCAACGGTGGATACTACTTTGGTTTGGGCACGATTGCTAGGCTTATCCATGGTTTTCTATGCGGAAGATGTTCTCCTAGAGATTGCTCAAGTGCTTGGCAAACCCGTTCGGGTGGATCAAAACACAGCTCAAGCTAACAGAGGGCGTTTCGCCCGAGTGTGTGTTGAAATTGATTTGAATAAACCTCTCATCGCTGAATTTTGTCTAAATGGTGAAACTATCAGAGTGGAATATGAGGGTCTCCATATAGCTTGTACGAACTGTGGAAGATATGGTCATTCCAGGACCCAATGCTCTTTCCCATCCATTGTACATGAGGTGCAGCGATCCGCTAATCCGAGAACAAATGAAAATGTTGCCATGGACGAGGTGAATAACCAACAGGAGCCTCATCTGCGGACGAATAGTGTGGGGGAGGTTCAGGATGGACCGAATAGTGTGGCGGAATACGGACCTTGGATGATGGTGCAAAGACGGAGGAGGAAACCAAGGGCGCAAGACATTAAAGCCGTCCCCCCCAAGGAAGTAGATAAGAACAGATTTAATGTGTTACATTCTGAGGTTGAGGAGGGTCGAACTCCAGTTTTCCAACCAGCTGAGATTACGGCAGTTGTTAATGATGGGTTTGCTTCGCGGGCAAGTGGTCCGAGCTTAAGAAAGGGGAAGGCGTTAGCTAAGCCACGTGTGGGAGGCTCTAGGCAGGCGAATAGAAGAGCAATGCCGTTGGTTGAATTACAAAAGCACAATGTTTTCGGGGACTTTGAGGAGTTACCCTTAGCCAGCCCGCTTATGGTTAGGGGAAAGGAGAACCAGTCAGTGGAGGACGGGGCATCTCGAGCGAAACGAACCCGGGAAGACGTTGGAGCCAGGGGAACAGCGTTGCAGTTTGGACAAGGGCTGTTGAATCTCCAATCAAGGCCGCCTGATAGTAGAGTTAGTGGGATGGTGGCAGGCTCGAGTTCACGGTCTCCTGAGAGCAGTGGCAGCGGCGAGTTGGCGGCGCTTGGCGGAGGTAGTGTGAGTGGAGGGCAGCAAATGCCCTCACAAGTGGATTAATGGCTGCCTTTTCCTTAGGTTTGCTTTTCCTCGGTTTTTTTCTTTGTGTTTTTGTTTTGATGAAGATTATGTCTTGGAATTGTTTTGGAGCCGGTAGTAGGGAGTTTAGCCGGGCTCTTAATTTTCTAATTAAAACTCATGATCCAACTATCCTCGTTCTGGTGGAAACTCGTATCTCGGGGGATCGGGCTGATTCTATTTGCAAGAACTTAAAATTTTTCGGGTATTGAACGAGTTGAGGCTGATGGTTTTAAGGGTGGGATTTGGATGTTATGGCATTTAGACAGGATAGAGGTTACTGTGATACAGAAGAATGAGCAGTTTATTCATTCAAGAATTAGACTTCTTCAGGGTCAATATATGTCACACTACTGGCTATTCTCGGCCATCTATGTGCGTCCCCAATTGGCTTTCAAACGGACTTTTATGGCTGAGATGTTGCAGATGAATAGTAGTGTTTCAAAGCCTTGGATTTTAGCAGGGGACTTCAATTGTATTAAGGCTATGGATGAGAAACAGGGGGGAGTGGCTTCAAATCTGGATCGTTGTGCCTTGTTTTCAGACTGGATTGACAGCATGAGTTTAGTGGATATGGGGTTCATTGGTCCTTCTTTTACGTGGGTTAGGGGGCACACGCCCCGTACTAGGATTTCCTGTCGATTAGATTGAGCACTTTGTAACCTTGATTGGAGGCATCTTTTTCCTGCGGCTTTTGTTCGACACCTCCCTCGCAACGGATCGGACCATTGTCCTATTCTGATCCATTTTCAGACTAAAACTACCGGTCCCCTAAGGAAGCCTTTCCGGTTCGAAGGCGCATGGATGCAACATGCGGATTTTCAGAATTTTGTTAAAAGTCAGTGGAGGGACAGCGGGGATATTTTGAGCAATTTATTGGAGTTTAGAGATGCTGTTCAAATCTGGAATAAAGATCACTTTGGGCACATTTTCTACCCGAAAAAAAGGCTTTATGCACGTCTTGAAGGGGTTCAGCGGCTCCTAGAGCATCGGGTTCATGGGGGGCTGCTACGGCTGGAACAACGCCTGCTTCAGGAGTTAAATGAGATCCTTTTGCAAGAAGAAATTTTTTGGTTTCAGAAATCTAGAGTGAGATGGATTGGTTTTGGTGACCGAAATACAAAATTTTTTCATACGTCCACGATTATCCGGAGAAGGCGGAATTGCATCGAAGGGTTGCGGAATGATACGGATCAGTGGGTTTGGGATGGGGAAGCTTTGAAGCATATGGCTACCACCTTCTTCAAGACACTGTTTACGGAAGAGAGTTATGTTCGCTCTCCCTTACTTACCCGTTGCAATTTTCCTGGTTGGACTGAAGTGGATCGGAGTTCTATTTTCACTAGTTTCTTGGCTGATGAGGTGAAGCGGGCTCTTTTCTCCATGGCGCCTTTCAAAGCTCCGGGTCCGGATGGGTTTCAGGCAGTTTTTTATTAGCGATTATGGGATGTGGTAGGTTCCCAGACTTGTGATTTGGTTTTAAAGGCCCTCAATGAGGGGGTTTTGGATATTCGGGTGAATCAAATATTTCTTGCTCTCATCCCTAAAGTGCCCAATCCTGAGCGACTTACCCAATTTCGCCCTATCAGTTTGTGCAATGTGCTGTACAAGGTTATTACCAAATGTTTAGTTAATCTCTTGAAGCCGGCCTTGAAAGATTGTATCTCCCCGACTCAAAGTAGTTTCATTCCCGGAAGGCATATCTCAGATAATGTGGTTCTTATTCAGGAAGTAGTGCACTCTTTTAGGAAGAAGACGGGTCGGAAGGGTCACATGCTATTGAAATTGGATCTGGAGAAGGCCTATGATCGGATTAGTTGGCGTTTCCTTGAAGATACGCTCTATTGGTTTGGTTTACCTGAGAATTGGGTCACAGTTATTATGAAGTGCATCTCCTCCTCCGCGATGCGGGTTCTTTGGAATGGTGAGCCTTTGACAGAGTTTTCCCCTACAAGGGGTCTCCGCCAGGGGGATCCTTTATCTCCATATCTTTTTGTGATGTGTCTGGATCGCCTTGCGCACTTAATCGAAGATGCTATTCATGATAAGAAGTGGAAACCGATTCGCACATCCCAATCGGGTCCTACCCTGTCCCATGTGTTCTTTGCAGATGACATTATTTTGATGGCAGAAGCTTCAGTTATCCAAGCCCGTGTGATCAATGAGGTGTTAAATGATTTTTGTAATGCTTCAGGTCAGCGTATTAGCAAAGACAAGTCCCGTGTGTTTTTTTCGAAGAATGTGTTGGCGAGGGATCAAAGTTTGATTTCGGCAGCCTTGGGAATTCATGGTACCACTGATTTGGGAGTGTATTTGGGTATGCCTATTATCCATAAGAGGGTTTCTAAGGAGACTTATAGGAGGACCCTGGATAGAATTCATTCCCGCTTGTCGGGTTGGAAAACCAAATATTTATCTATGGCTGGGAGAGCTACTTTGATTAAGTCTGTTATGTCTACTATTCCTACCTACACTATGCAAACAACGGTGCTGCCCATGAGTATTTGCCGTAAGCTTGACAAATTAAACCGCAATTTTTTGTGGGGTGATTCGGAGTCCCAGAGAAAGATGCATTTATTGAAACGGGAGACCGTTGGGAGGTCGAAGCTGGAAGGGGGATTGGGGATCCGGGCAGCCCGTGATTTCAATTTAGCCTTACTTGCCAAGCTTGGGTGGCGTGTGTTGTCTGATCCAGAAGCGATTTGGGTTCGAACTCTTAAGCATAAGTATGGTTTCGAGGTGGATGATTTGCGGACCTTTCAGTTTCGTGCCAATCAATCTTATACTTGGAAGAGTATTCTTTGTGGGTTGGATGTGCTGAAATTGGGTCTTCGTAGAATGGTTGGAAATGGCGAGCAAACTAGATTTTGGAAGGATATATGGGTTGGAAACCAACCTCTCTTCGCCTGTGCTAATTCCGCTGTTCCTTCACATATGTTAGAGAACACTGTGGCGAATTATTGGAATGAGAATGGGTACTGGAAATGGGAGACTTTTGCAGATCGGTTACCTAACTCGACGGTTCTTCAGATTGCAACACGAGTGCTGTTTGCTGATGAGGACAGCAAAGATGGTTGGTTTTGGGGGCTCACTCCGAATGGTTGTTTCACAGTGGCGTCGGCTTATAAGCAATTGCGGATTGGTGCTGAAGTTCAAAATGGCTTTAACTGGAAGCTGATTTGGTCGGTTCAGGTCCCGGAGCGTGTTCGGATGTTTGGATGGCTGGTGGCTCATGATGCGATCCTCTGTAATGCTAATCGGGTCCGAAGAAGGATTGCTGTTTCTGCCCTTTGCCCTTTCTGCAACAGTGCTGAAACTGCTTTGCACTTAGTTCGGGATTGTGTGCGTATTCGGCATCTTTGGGCTGCGTTGGTTCCTCCATGCCATCGGACCAGTTTTTTTGCTAGCCCTCTTCAATGTTGGCTCACTGATAATCTGAAGCAGAATTTCCATTGGCAAGGCATCGATTGGGCTGTTCTTTTTATGACAGTGGTTTGGTGGGCGTGGCGATGGAGAAATAGGGAGATTTTTGATGGTGACCGGGGTTGTAGGGATGAGGTAACTTTTGTTAAATCTCAGGCAACTGAGTTTCTGCAGGCGGTGCAGCTGCATACGGAGGCAGCAGCGAGGATGATCACCATTGACATCTGCTGGAGAAAGCCGAACCCGGGTTGGGTAAAATTAAATTGTGATGGTGCGTGTAAGGGTAACCCGAGCCTGGCTACGGCTGGTGGTTTAATTCGAGATGCTGATGGACGGTGGCTGGTGGGTTTTGTGGCGAACGTGGGCGTGTGTACCTCTCTTCTTGCGGAACTCTGGGGGCTATTTTTCGGTTTACACATGGCTTGGAACAGGGGTTACCGACAGGTTGTAGTGGAGTTAGATTCCGCTATAGCCATTGGGTTTATGAAGAATGGTTTAACTGATCCTCATCCTCATCAATGGCTTATCAGGCAGTGTTTGGCTTTTCGAGATCGTGGGTGGACGGTCGCCTTTCACCATACCTACAGGGAGGGTAATAGGGCAGCTGACTGGTTGGCGAATTTCGCAGGTTCTTATCCAAGTGGGCTTCACGAGTGTGTAGCGCCTCCTGCAGGCCTCCAAAGTATTTTGACTGACGACATTATGGGCTTAGGCCGTCATAGAGTTGTTCGGTCTTAGTTTTTCGCGTCTTTGTTTCCTTCCGGGTTTTCCGGTCCAGTTGTATCAAAAAAAAAAATATAAATTATAAACACACAAATACATACGTCTTTTACAGGATCATCTTTATGAATGAGTAGCTCACCCACACCACAGTCTATATATGGAACAAACTAGAAAAAGGAAACCCCACTAAGCAGCCAATTAATTAGTCTTGACAATTTTGTTCAGGAAGTATGGGCTTTGGTTAGATCTTCAATGCTTATTACATCTAAAAGTACACCCACAACTTCAGACATAGTAGGCCTAAGATTTGCAGTTGGATTTATGCACATAATTGCTAAGTTCAATATATTGTACACCACTTTTCGATTATAATCCATCATCTTTGGATCCACCAATTTGTCCATCCTTTTTTGTATATGTGCAATACGAGCCTGTAATTAATTCCAAACATTAAACCACACTCTATCATTAACAACATATTCATATACTCATCGTTTAATTACTTACATCATCTAAAAGATAAGCAGCTTCCCAGTTGGGTTTATTTTGAATACTTGGCCTTCCACTGAATACTTCAAGTACCACAACTCCAAAACTATACACATCAGCTTTAGCTGTAATCGGTTGCCCCAATGCATATTCAGGTGCTAGGTAAACTCTGTGCATAACAACAAATTAATCACTTGATTAGTTCTGGTCGAATTACGATTAAGTAAAAATTTAAGAAAAAAACACAAGCACCTTGCTGCTCCTGCTTTTATTGTCATAAATGGATCTTCTTCATTATATAGCCTTGCCATTCCGAAGTCAGTTAACTTAGCAGTGTAAGTTCCATCAAGCAAAATATTACTTGCTTTTATATTTCTGTGAAGAATTGCAAGTCCACTTTCTTCATGTAAATATTTCAAAGCCTTTGCTAATCCTAGACATATGTCAAATCTAACTTTCCAATCAAGTACGTCTTTCGGATTTGGAACTGCAAATAGAGATAAGTTTTAATTAGAATAATGAAAACAACAAAATCAAATTAATGCTAAACATGTTTACCACCTAAAACAGCTTGGTGGAGAGAGCCTTTCTCCATGTATTCATAAATCAACAAATGTAGGTCTTTTTTTGAATAGCCATCAAATAACCGAATAAGATTCTCCTGTTTCAAAGACTTGAGGCTATAAATTTCTCCATGTAATTCGTTTTTAAGCTTATCTTGCATTAAATCTGGAGAGATCCTCTTCACTGCTAATTTGATTTTATCATTAGGGAATTCGGCCTGTTTATCAATACAAAAGATTAATTAGAAAAATGAAATCATTAATTAAAATTATTCCAAAAGGTAATTAATTAAGAAACTTAATGAACCTTGTAAACTATCCCAAAACGGCCTCTCCCGACCTCAGTGGCGGGGCTGAAATTTCGAGTAGCATCTACGATTTGTTGAAGAGTGAAACGTTTGCCTTCAACATCTATCTCTACTTCTGTTATAAATCAATAAACATACAAATAATTGAATTAATTAGTAGATAAGTTCAATATTTTATAGGCAGCTTTATATGTATGTTTTCTTACTTTGCAACTCTTTGTTCCCAAGCCAGCCCATTTTCCATAAGAAAGCCAACAAAAGAAGAGGAGCTAATACAGAACCTACTGTGATCCCTGTTATTTGACCAGCTGACAATTTCTTGTGTCCAGAAACTGGAAAATGTGAACATATATTAACATCATTCAATCCGATATTAATTCGGAGATAAAAGTGCAAAATACTCCTAACGTTGTTGGCAGGGAAGTTGAATTTTACCTGCACAAAATGGGTTAATTGAAATCCAACATTACTGATTGGAGCCAATTCATGGATTAGTTAAGCTGTTCATGAAGAGCTTAATTGGCCCTAATTGGTAATGTTGGATTCGCGGTCGACTGTTTTCGCGCATTATGATTGAAATTCAGTTTCTCTACTACGCCTTGATAATTAGGCGTATTATTAATTAAAAAGAAAGAGAAAGCAGCATTTTAGGAGAGAGAGTTGTTAGGGGTGCCTTAGTACTTTATAAAAAAAAAAAAAAAAGAAGAAAAAAGGGAGTAATAGTTTTGATAGGTTTAGTGAAGTGAGCTTGAGAATGACCATTATAAGCCCGAGGCTGTCATCTGCATACTATGGGCTCAGCTGGGCTTGAACAATGCGATATAACATAACATTTATGCAGAGCCAGCCCACCCATTTAACATGTTTATTCTGTGCTAATACTAGGTATATAATTTGTAACCATAATTTCAATCCTTCATGGTAACTGGTTACTTACTTGGGGACACAGAAATGGCTGAAACAAGAGGTCCATTGAGAAGAGGTGAGTTGGTGGTTAAAGAACCCTTCCCCGCCCAATAAAACTGTATTACCAATTGATTATGTTCTACATTTGCCACAAAGCTTCTTTCTCTTGCTGTATTAGCCTCTCCTCCTGTCTCAATTTTTATGTTGAAATCCTGTAGTCTTTTCTCCCCCTACGCAAGTGTTTTATATCATATTATGACCAATTCAACTAATAATTAAAGTAAAAGTAATGATTAATTACCTGGATATACACATCAAAAACACGTTTTCCACGGCTACTATAATCTTCATCAGTAGCAAAAACAATCTCAGCAAATTGAAGCGTAACATTGTAATTGCCATTGTGCAAACAGAAACCATAATATGTAAGAGAGACAGGACATAGACGAGCTGTTTCCTGTAAACCTTGGTCAGATACTCCACATGTTCTGTTTTTTATGTAGTCGCTTGAATTGGTATAATATGATAGAAAATTTCCAGAACAAGTATAAGCCCATCTTTTTGTTGGACTTTCATAAAACTTTTCCAGTGAAGTGTCTTCCTCGTATTCGTTCCCTTCGTAGGTGTGCTTTCCACCTCCACAATTTATAAACAAGCTATCATCTGACACATATTACCAAATATGAATCAGTTGTCAATACAAATTTATATGCTCAAATGTTAATTTTGATTTACATTATCAAATTACAAGTTTCAATTTATTAGTACAACTTACGCAACGAATCACAGTGCTTCGTTTTTCCATCAGCTGTTGTATAATTTCTAGAAATCGATCAAATTTGTTAGACACTAATCCATAAATTGAAAGAAACAAATTAATGACAAAGATGCAAAGAGAGTGAAAATGAAATAATAGGAGTTACATGTTTGGCGTGTCTGTTATATTGGATTTTACTTTGTGTGGAATTTCAAAATTGTTATATGAGATATCCCTGCAATTTTACAATTAAATTTCCGTAATTAATCAATTCAAAAAATGAAAAATGTAATAGGTACAGAATAGCATATGAACTCACGTCCGGTTATCCTTCTTATTGAGCCAACGAGGAATTGGACCCCCAAGCATATTTTTCGTTAGAACTCTAACCAAAATGTAATTAAAAGATTAGAATTTTCAATGATGGAGTTAGTTTGAAAAACATGAAAAATAATGAAATTATAAAACTTATAGTTGTTTTTTGCATACATAGTTGACACATTCTGCAGTTCATCTGGTATCCGACCACTTAAATTATTGAAGCTTAAATCCCTGGAGTAAAAAAAAAAAAAAAAAAAAAGGTAAACTAGAGTGGGACAAAATGTGAGGCATTTTGGACATAGAAATAAAAGCCTCAACAAAGATCCATTGAATTTCTACTTGGAAAACCATCATATATATGAAGAGAATGACTTACAGAAGACCCAATTTCGACCATTTACCGATGACCGGAGGAATATTTCCCTTTATACCGCAGTTCCTCAATACCCTGCATATGTATATATCATTTTCTTCTGATTTTTTTGTATTCAATACCCTCCACTGCCCTCCCAATATATATTAAACAAATAAATGTAGAAAGGGAACTCACAATGTTCGAATATTTGCGAGATTGGCATCCACCGGAAATGAGAAACTAGAGTTGTTCACCAAATCACTAATCCTTCTGTAACAAACAATTAGTTAATGCCTTAAAACTAAATACAATATTTTACTTTCTGAAAACTAAATTAGAAGAAGAAGAAGGAATTAATAGTAATACTGTCTACACTTACAAAATTTCAAGATTTGACATTTTAAAAATTTCGACAGGTACATTTCCTTTAAAATTATTCCCCATCAGGTCCCTATATATGAAGAATAACTCAATCAATTCAGCTAGCTGATATTACCAAAAACTACGACTTTATTGAAAATTAAACAAGTTCTTACAGAGTAGTGAGGTTCTTCCATTTTGAAATGAACTCTGGTATTGGACCAGATAAATTGTTCCCACCAACGCCACTGCATTAATTAATAAAATACAGAGCTATGATTAATTATGTTATAAATCCTCAAAAGAATATTAATAGTTAAAAAAAAAAAAAAAAGGGTTGAACTTACAATATTTCTATTGAAGATAATTTACCATAACTATTATTCAAAACTCCATCTAAATCATTGGATCCCAGCTTACTACGCAACAACAACAATCAATATAATTACTCAATTGAAAAATTCCAGGTAATTAAAAACTAATTCACTTAATTATTTAATTTAGGAGAAAATTTTACAATATTTGAAGATTGGTCAAGTTTCCGAATTCCCTTGGAAGATTACCACTGAGCTGATTCTCCTCAAGGTTCCTAATTTAATTAATTAAAACAGTTATTACTCAATAAATAAAACTTCGTACTTATAAAAATAAAAAAAGAAAGACAACAATTTTAACGATTTTATACATTCCCACAAGATTGGACAGCTTTCCCAATTCTCTAGGAATTTCACCTGATAACATATTACGAGACAAGTACCTGAAAAATCCAGAATTACTAAATGTAAATTACATTTCAGGAAAATGATGAAAATATTTGAAAATACGCAAATTGCATGGTCAAGAATTTTTACAATCATCTTATAAATCGCTTAATTTCATTTATAAAAAAAGTTGTTTTTCTGATAATTTGATATATATGAAATTAAGCTAGATATTTAAAATATAAGTGTGTATAAAGAGATTTACTTACAGATACTCGAGTGATGCAAGGTTTCCGAATGATTGGGGTATAGGGCCTTGGAGGAAGTTATTATAGAGGTAACTAAGATCAAAATAATAAAAATCAATATTTATTAGAAAAAAAAAAAAAAAAAAAAAAACCCTACTAAAATGAAAGAAGAATGAAAAGAACAATAATTTGAATAAAAATTAAAAAAAAAATTATTTATTAATCTTGATGATTTATATTGTATATATGTTATTCATTTACATAAATAAATAGGCCAACCATGAAAGAAAATAAATTAAAAACATAATTGTGGTTCATTACTTCATTACATCACCCAAATTCAAATGGTGATCCTCTACTTAATTACTATAAAGCCTTTACTAATATTCTGGCAACCAATTTGATTTACTAATTTTGTTATTTTTTTCATACTCTGTATTTTATTTTTAGAAATAAGCACTTACAGTTCTTTTAGAGCCTTCAAATAACCCAAGGAATATGGAATGTTACAATGAAGCTGATTAACGGCGAGATCCCTGTTTCATTTTTAACTAATCCACATCAATACATTACACATTCTAATTAAAATGAAATATATATATATATATATATATATATATATATATATATATATATATATATATATATGCACTACAAAATAATACAAGATTTGATATTGAAAATATGTACTACCAAAAGTGCAAAAATTTCTTATAGTGATATACACATATTAATCTATAAATATATACCATAAAAAATCTCAAAACAAAGTCCTTAAAGTTACATTAAAAAAAAGTTTGTGCATTTTTATAAAAAAAAAAAGTTTGTGCATTTTTTATAATTTTCTAGGAACTGTGTAGTAATATTTTTATAGTTACTTATAGTTTAATATTAGCTTCCGTCTCTACAATTTAGAACTACTTCTTTCTTTCACCAAACTTTCAAAAGTAAACCCAGAAAGTTAGCTCCATTTTCAGATTTATCATATAACACCACCCATTTGCTTGCGTTACAGCCAATTTTTTATTTAATAATAATAATCATCTCTCACACATTATGCAAATTATATAATTTCATATCCCATTTATGGTTGAAAATTAAGAAAACAATGCAGTCAAGTAAACTTGTAACAATATTTTGGATTTTATCCCCAACTTAATTGGACTATTGTATCTCACATCTTCTATATATTTGAACTATCTAGAGCAACTGATTCTTCGTCAACATGGGATATAGATTTATGTACCTCCCTTATTTGTTAGAACTGTATTTTAATAATGTTTTTAAGATTGAAATATTGTTTTTGGTTATTTGTAAACAAACAAATAAATAAACAACGAAATATATATATATATATATATATATATATATATATATATATATATATATATATATATATATATATATATATATATATATATATATAAGTCTTGTTTATACTTACTTAAAATGTACCCTTTGTTTAGTCTTGTCTTTCCCTATATATAGGATGGTCCCATTTTTCACATGCATATATAATGATGAGCACTCAACCCCAACCGTGGTATCAATGGGATTGGCCTGCTATCAAACTAGTGAAAGTAAAGGTTCAAGAAATCAAAACCCAACTAGGATTGAACCGAAATAAAAATGCACAAACTTTTTTTTAAATTTGACAACTAGGATTATTACAAAACAACTTATTTTATATAATTTCCTTTAGTTTGTTTTTTCTGGTCAAAAATTATTTTACCATTTATACTTTTAGTAGTGTCAAATGTGAATATTCCTCTCATGAGTTTTCACCAATATTTTGGCATTTTAAGTTTAACACAAACAACTAATTCATCCTTAGCATGTTACGAAAACAAGTTTAACAGACAGATACGTGCACAAAATTTTATTATAAAAATCATAGTCTTGATTAATAATTTAATAAAATGGTATTTTTAGACATTTGAATGCTGATGTGTCGTATTTCTTCCTCCTCTTGAATTTAATTAATTGTTGGGAAATCTTCACTTTATAATAGTTTGTAATATTAATTAGATAGAAGATAATTTCCAGCGTGTGTCCTACATGTCTTCAGTGTCGGATGATAGGGTTGTTTTTAACCCTATTATGTCAATGTATTTCGGGTTAATTTTGGCATTTGTTTAGTCCTTTTTAGTATTTTACATCCATATTTTCTTTTTGTTCAGGTTTAGATTGTTGTTGTTCTTTTTCTCTGATTTTGTAATTTTCTATGAAAATCATTGAATTTTATTTTTATTTTGTTAAGTTATGTTTTGTTCAATTTGTTGGTGCCTTGATGCCTTTTTGTTTGAGTAATTTTTGGTAGAGAAGTAATACATCAAGGCTCAGCTGGAAAGAAAATGTGCAACATTGAGAATCAGTAGCAAACTTGTCGGCGAGTTGCCACAACTCGGCGTGCAACATTGAGGCATTCTTTGGCAGCAGCAAACTCGGCGGCGAGTTTCCACAACTCGGCGTGCAACATTGAGGCATTCTTTGGCAGCAGCAAACTCGGCGGCGAGTTTCCACAACTCGGCGTGCAGCTCCACAACTCGGCGTGCAGCTCCACAACTCGGCGAGTTGTGTGTTTCTTTTCCCGCTTTGTAATTTCCCCTTTTGGCCAGACATTTAAATAGGATTTTTAGGTTTTGTTTTGGGGGATCTTTTTGTCAGCCGCCAACTTGACAGTTTTGGAGAGCCTCTGAGTTTTCTTTTGTATTTTGGGAACGGATTTGAACGGCGATTGTGTTTTTCATACAAAGAATCTTCCTCCCTTGCGGTGTTCGTACATCTATAGGGATTCACCTTCTCACGGTATTCCACCGCCAAGTCGCGACTCTGCAATACGAAGGGCACAAGTTTTTCCTAGCTTTTCCCTTCCATTTTTGTGTAGTTTTTCGATTTGCAATAGATATTGTGAGATTGTAACCTTGACTCGTTTCATCTCTGTGTATTGGATTGGATTATTGAAATTAATGATTGGTTTGTTAATGCTTACTTGATGTTTATTGGATGATAGCTTTGGTTTCATAAAAACTTAATTTCATCGGTTCATATTCGAGACCTCACCTGGAGTGACGCCTAGGAAACCATTAGGACTGACAACCCTGTGGAATTTACGGGTCCTTAATTTCTGAAC
Organism: Euphorbia tirucalli; assembly: GCA_039660915.1. Taxonomy (NCBI): domain Eukaryota; kingdom Viridiplantae; phylum Streptophyta; class Magnoliopsida; order Malpighiales; family Euphorbiaceae; genus Euphorbia; species Euphorbia tirucalli. Next base: position 21,979,398 of record CM077636.1, on the reverse strand, counting down.
CCTAGAGCTAGACCGCCTCTAAACAAGGGTAAACCGGCTAGGGAATTAATAAGTTCAACGAATCGCCATTTCTAGTCATTCATATAAAGTCATTTGGGGAATTTGCAACCATATTAGTCTCGTGATTTAATCAAATTAGCAGAGCCATCCCCATCTCCATTCACAGATCGGTTAAACCTTCGCAAGTTTTTCCTAATCCCAGTGCGAAAGCGGTTCACATAGATCACTTAGGTGTAGTTAATCAATTTTAACTTAGGATAATAATCAATTAAACTTTCTTTTCGCTTAAGTCACGCAAGTTGAATCTTTGGGTTTTGGGCGTAGAATAATTCTCTGTGGGATCGATACCTGGACTTAATCCAGAATTATTACTTGACAACGACGGGTACACTGCCCTAGTTAAGTGATTCGGCGGTTGTTTTCACACCTCTGCCGATCGCGCATCAAGTTTTTGGCGCCGTTGCCGGGGAATTATTTTCCTGCGCCAATCGAACCAAGGGTTGATTGTTGATTTAGGCATTGTTTATATGTGAATATTGTTTTGAGTCTTGTGCATACTAGTTGGTTTTAGTCTTTGTTTTCATTTTCTTTTTGGGTGCTTAATTGTGTGCTTGACCTAGTGAATGCAAACTCGGTCTCGTAGGCCAGAAAATTTACTTTTTGATCCTGAAATTGAAAGTGTTTGTCGCAGAAACAACAGTCAGCGAAGGAGGCAGGAAGTTCAGATGGACGAAGCAATGCGGAGACAGCAGGAAGAGGAGGAAATCAGAAGAGACCGGGAGGAATTAAGAAGGCTTCGAGCGGAGCAAGCCAACCGGGATCGTGAACGAAGAGTGAATGAGGACCGGGATAATACATCTATGACGGACTTGATGGCTCCTCACAGACCTCAGAATCAAGCTGGAGTTGTGTTACCAACTATTACCGCTAATCAGTTTGAAATCAAATCCAGCATGGTGCAGCTCATCCAAGCTAACGGACTGTTTAGCGGAGGAATTTCTGATAACCCCAATGAGCACCTGGATCGCTTCCTAATGGTGACTGATACGGTCCGGATGAGTGGAGTTCCACAAGATGCTATACGTCTGAAGTTGTTTCCTTTCTCTCTTTGTGGGGGAGCAATGGAATGGTATCGGTCGTTGAGACCAGGATCAGTTACATCTTGGGATCAGCTGGAGGAGCAATTCCTTGCACAATATTTCCCACCTTCGAAGACTGCACAGTTGAAAAATGAGATTCTGGGCTTTAGGCAGTTTGGGACAGAGAACTTGAATGAAGCATGGAGGCGATTCCAGCGGATGTTGAGGAATTGCCCACACCATGACCTGCTAAAGTTCACACAGGTAAGTACTTTCTATCACGGATTAACACCTGCTAACCGTGCCATTGTTGATTCTTCTGCAGGTGGTGATCTTTTCAAGAAAACGGCTGTCGAGGCGGAAGAACTGATTGAAGAGCTAGCTAGGAAAAGTACCATGTGGCAAGCGGAGTTGCCTGCGAGGGGTGAAGTCCGAGTTGCTGAGTCGGGACGCCGAGACGCAGCTCTGGATGATGTAAATAAAAAGCTAGACGTGCTGATGGCGAGGATGAGCATGAATGCATCACAGCGCCAACCGGTGATGTGTGTCACCTGTGGGGGAGATCACCCCAACCAGGAATGCCAGCAGCATGACCCCTTCGCACAAGATCCAGAGAATGTAAGTTTCGTGGGCGGAAACCCAAGGTATAATCATCCCTACCCTCAAACTTATAATTCTAATCAGAACTACGGACGACGGTATCAACACCCGAATATGTCTTATGGCAACAATCAAAACGTGTTGAGACCGCCGGCTGGGTTCCGTCAAGAGCACTATGACCACGGGTTGGGTAAGAGCCCGGATGAACATGAGCCTCACTCTTCGTAAAAAGCATCGCAGTCAAAGCAGGATGAGACGGTGTTGTCTTTACTTAAGGACATCTCATCCCGTCTTGCTGACAACGAAGCTTATTGTAGAGATTTGGGGAAACAGGTTGCTCAGCTGAGTAGAGAAAGGCAAGAACGACCGTCCGGTAGTCTCCCTAGTCATCCAGAGCCAAATCCTAAGGGACACCAGAGGGAATCAGCCAAGGTGATCACGCTACGGAGTGGTAAAAAGGTGGAGAGACCGATTTCTGATGCTGGACTCCAGCCTCCACCAGTACAGGTAATTGATGAGTCGGGAGAAGTAAGCAACCCCGACTCAGACTCAACCCCTCCTCCCAATACTGATATTAATGTGAAATTTTCTGAACCAGTTAAGGCATACGTGCCTAAGCTCCCTTATCCTCAAAGGGAAAAGAAAGCTAAGTTGGATCAGAAATATTCCAAGTTCCTTGAGGTTTTTAGGAAGTTAGAATTTAATTTACCTTTGATTGAGGCACTCCAAGAGATGCCAGCGTATGCTAAATTCTTTAAGGAGCTACTTGTAGGTAAGCGGAAGCTTGAGGGAGATGAGGTAGTGGCTTTGACGGAGGAGTGTTCGGCAATCATCACCAACAGACTTCCCCCTAAACTTAAGGATCGGGGTAGTTTCACTATCCCCTGCCGCATCGGGAATATGGAGGTGGTGAGCGCTCTGTGCGACTTAGGGGCTAGCATTAATCTGATGCCATTGTCATTCTACAGGAGATTGGGGTTAGGCGAGCCCAAAGCCACGAACATGACGCTTCAATTGGCAGATAGGTCTATCACCAGGCCCAGGGGAGTGGTGGAAGATGTTCTTGTGAAGGTGGACAAGTTCATCTTTCCGGCTGATTTTGTGGTCATTGACATGGAGGAGGACAGCATGGTCCCGCTTTTGTTAGGAAGGCCGTTCCTCGCAACTGGGAGGACGCTGATAGATGTCCAGGAGGGTAAGATAATCCTCCGGTTGCAGGATGAAGAGGTGACATTCAATGTGTACAATTCCATGAAGTATCCCATGGATACGGAGAATTGTAGTGCGATTGCTTCTTTTTGCCCTATTGACGATTGTGTATTTGAGAACTTTTGCAGGGATATGACGGAAGTCATTAGTCAGGGGCTGGATGAAGAAGAAGCGGATGGGGAATTAAAGGAGGAATGCTCATGGGTAAAGGGGCGGTTTGAGAATCTCGAGCGGGAAATCAAGCCAGTACCAAAGTCTTCTTTAGAGGAGCCTCCAAAATTAGAGCTTAAACCCCTTCCCCCTAATTTGAAATATGTGTTTTTGCATCCTCCTAATGATTTGCCAGTAGTTATATCTTCTCTTTTGACAGTTGAGCAGGAGGAACAACTAGTGGAGGTGCTTAAACAGCATAAGGGAGCTTTCGGGTGGACGATCCATGACATCAAGGGGATAAGTCCGACGTTTTGTACACACAGGATATTTCTGGAGGATGAAGTGAAGCCATGTGCACAGCCTCAACGTCGACTCAACCCGAATATGAAAGAGGTGGTAAGGGCTGAGGTGATAAAATTGCTAGATGCAGGTATTATCTTTCCCATCTCTGATAGTCAGTGGGTTAGCCCCGTTCAATGTGTACCCAAGAAGGGGGGCACTACGGTGGTGGAAAATGAGAAGGGTGAACTTATCCCTACTCGAACTGTCACCGGGTGGCGCATGTGTATTGATTATCGGAAGTTGAATAATGCCACCCGTAAAGACCATTTTCCACTACCTTTTATTGATCAGATTTTGGAAAGGATGGCCGGACACGAGTACTTTTGTACCTTAGATGGGCTATCCGGTTATATGCAAATTCCCGTGGACCCTCTCGATCAAGAGAAGACCACTTTCACTTGTCCATATGGGACATTTGCATATAGGCGGATGCCTTTCGGGCTTTGCAATGCTCCGGCCACCTTCCAACGATGCATGCTTGCTATTTTTAGTGATATGATTGAGAACTTCATGGAAGTGTTCATGGATGACTTTTCGGTCGTGGGACATACTTTTGAGTCATGCCTTAGACATTTGGACCGGGTACTTGACCGTTGTGAGGAGACTCACCTGGCACTTAGTTGGGAGAAGTGCCAGTTTATGGTAAGAGATTGTGTGGTGTTAGGGCATAGAGTGTCGGGACGAGGCATCGAGGTCGATCCGGCTAAGGTCGAGGTTATTGAAAAGTTGCCTCCTCCTAGCTCGGTGAAACTTGTACGAAGTTTCTTAGGTCATGCAGGCTTTTATAGGAGATTTGTTAAAGATTTTTCTAAAATTGCTAAGCCTTTGACTGATTTGCTGCAAAAAGATGCCATGTTTGAATTTTCTGACAAGTGCTTGCATGCTTTTAACTTGCTTAAAAAGAATTTGATTGAAGCACCTGTTATGATAAGTCCTGATTGGGCCTTACCATTTGAATTAATGTGCGATGCCAGTGATGTAGCAGTAGGAGCATGTCTGGGTCAGCGGGTGGACAGAATTTTCCACCCAATTTATTATGCGAGTAAGACTTTGAATGGAGCTCAATTGAACTACACAGTTACTGAAAAGGAGCTGCTAGCTGTAGTCTTTGCTTTTGAAAAGTTTAGGTCTTATCTTGTGCTGTCTAAAGTTATTGTATTTACTGATCACTCTGCTCTTAAGTACTTGTTGGCAAAGCAGGATGCGAAACCAAGGCTGATAAGGTGGGTCTTACTTCTCCAAGAATTCGACGTTGAAATCAGGGATAAGAAAGGCGTGGAGAATGTGGTAGCAGACCATTTGTCCCGACTTCCGGCAGGAACTCAGACTTCTTCTTCTCAACTGGAAATTCAAGACACGTTCCCGGATGAGCAACTGTTGTCGGTAACTTCTATCCCTTGGTTTGCTGACATAGCAAACTTCAAAGTCGGTAATATCCTTCCTCCTAATCTTTCTTACAACCAGAAGAAAAAATTTTTGCATGACGCGAAAAACTATTTTTGGGATGAGCCCTATTTGTTTCGGTTGTGTGCTGATAATATCATTAGGAGATGTGTGTCACATGATGAAGTACCGTCCATAATTAATATGTGCCATGATAGAGAAGCAGGAGGCCACTTTGGGCCTGATAGAACCTATGGGAAGGTTTTGTCTTGTGGATTTTACTGGCCCACTATGAAACGAGACATATTCGATTATATTAAATCTTGTGATGCGTGTCAGCGGGTGGGGAATATTTCCCAAAAGAATGAAATGCTTCAGCAGGGCATCTTAGTGTGTGAACTCTTTGATGTCTGGGGTATAGATTTCATGGGTCCCTTCCCGAAGTCACACAACAATCAGTACATTCTTGTGGCAGTTGAATATGTCTCCAAGTGGGTCGAGGCAGTGGCCTTACCTAATAATGATGCAAAATCTGTTATCAAGTTTCTTAAGAAGCATGTGCTTACTCGATTCGGAACCCCCAGAGCTATTATAAGTGATGGAGGATCCCATTTTTGTAATAAGCAATTTGATGGCATTCTGCATAAATACGGGGTAACCCATAAGGTGGCCACACCTTATCATCCACAGACTAGTGGGCAAGTCGAAGTGTCCAATAGGGAGTTAAAACGGATCCTGGAGAAAACTGTCAGTGCATCCCGAAAGGATTGGAGCTTAAAGCTCGATGATGCACTTTGGGCTTATAGGACGGCATATAAAACGCCGATTGGAATGTCTCCGTTCCGTTTAGTTTTTGGTAAAGAGTGTCATTTGCCCGTGGAGTTAGAACATAAGGCATATTGGGCTTTGAAATTTCTTAACTTTGATGTGCAGGCTGTTGGAGAACTCCGGTTGAAGCAATTGGTTGAGTTGGACGAAATGCGCCTCTCTTCTTATGAGAATGCGAGGATATATAAAGAAAAGACCAAACGCTGGCATAACTCGCATCTTGTGGCCAAAAACTTCAGCCCCGGTGATTTCGTGCTTCTATATAACTCACGGCTGAAGTTATTTCCGGGTAAGCTGAGGAGCCGGTGGACGGGCCCATTTCATGTACACCAGGTATACCCTTCGGGATTGGTTGAGATTGTTACGCCCGAGGGGGTTCAGAAGGTGAATGGCCACCGTTTGAAGCCGTACATTCATGGAGGGACACCGGAGGAGAAGTAAGTGTTGTTTCTCCGAGATGCATAAGCACAATTAGCAGGCAACAGTCGAGCTGTTTCGACTATAAACACAGCATGTAGTAATTTCTGTATTTCGTACATACTGTTTTAGGACTAATGTTTTATTTTTGTGTGTGTCTATTCTCTTTTCTTTTTGTAGACAAGATCAGCAACAAGCAATTAAGTGTGAGGACGGAGTGGCACGTGCGAAAAGTTCTGCACCAAGGCGAAAAGGAGGGAACACGCTCACAGGGAGAATTTCAAGCCACAACACGCCGTGCAATGGATGCACGCCGGCGTGTTACACACTGGAACTCAGGGCACCTAGCAACGAACACGCCGTGCACACCAACAACACCCCGTGCACACCAACAACACGCCGTGCACACCAACAACACGCCGTGCAACAAAAACACGTCGGCGTGTTCTCTACTGAAACTCAGGGCACCTAGCAACAACACGCCGTGCAATCCAACAACACGCCGTGCAACAAAAACACGCCGGCGTGTTTTCTGCTGGAACTTATTCACACTTGTACAACACGCCGTGCTACCCATTTACACGGCGTGTTCTCTCCATATTCCCAAAAAAAAAAAAAAAAAAAAAAAAAAAAACTGCCGCCCATAACCCAAAAACTGCCGCCCAGTCCTCTATTTCACTCTTCTCCTTCTTTTTTTTATTTTTTTATTTTTTTTCTCTTTTTCTTTCTCTCTCTACCTCAAATCCCTTGCAGCCGCCGTCCCCTTCCCTCTCAAATCCCTTGCAGCCGCCGTCCCCTTCCCTCTCTTCTTCCCTTGCCAATGTTTTTCTCCTCTTCTTCTCTCTCTCTACTTTCTCACCTCCCAAAAGTTTTCTCTCTCCTCTCATTACCTCTCTTCTCCATAGCCACACCATGACCCGCACCAAGAACACAACCAGTGGCAGCAAACGGCGCAAGGGGCCTCCCATTCTACGGGACCCCTCTCCGGACTCCGAAGGCCAGTCTGCTGGGTTCGTTCCCCCACAGCATGCCGCTCCTTCCACGGCCCTCTCCATTCAGTTCCAATGCCCATTTCGTCTCGACACAGTGGCGGAAGGTGAGCGTTACACTTCTTTGTTTAATTTGGAATGTGCCCCTTTTTATTATTTTGACTCTAGTTGGTTGTCTAAAATTGGTCATGAGGATGCTTTGCATGCAAAATTTGATGCCTTAGGTTGGAGTCCCTTTGTTAATGCTCGTACGCCCGTTTTTAAGGCGCTTACCCTAGAATTTTATACTACTGCTTCTGTTAAAATTCATAGTATGACTAGGGAGAAGACTTTGCATTTCCGCTTGTTTGGTGTTGAATATTCCTTGTCGGCTGAACTATTGCTCACGATTTTGGGGATTCCGGGCACTGTATATACGTGGCCTGAGAATATGACCCCCCAGCGCTGTTGGCACGCTATTGGTCGGGGGGTGCATAACCCCCAGAATTTAAAGGCTTCCCTTTTGCATGACCCGATTTTGTTTTACGTTTTCAAATTTATAGCATTTAATTTCTCGGGAAAGCCTGAAGCCAACAAAATTAACGACTCGGAATTAATGATTTTGAGTCAAGTAAGAGATAATGTTCAGCCACATCTGGGCAAATTTGTGTTTAATGCATTGATCTCTAGAGTTAAGAGGGCCCATGGGGAAATGGGATTAGGGCACATCATTACCCGTATTGCTCATCATTTTCGTACTCCTGCATGCACTAACAACCTGGTTGCTATCCCTAGCAAACCAATAAATCCTGATGCTTTGCAGTTTGTTCCGCCACATGGGCGCGCTGCAGCAGCCCTTGCTATGGGACAAGATGAGCCGATGGGCGAGCCTGAGGGCGGGCATGATGAACCAGTAGCAGCCGCCGGTGAAGCTAGCACCTCGTCCGGAACCAACGCCCAGTTTTCGGCTATATTGGACACCCTCAACACTATGCATCTGCATAATGTTGAGTGGATGCAGCGAATGGATGGCCGCGTTGCCAACCTCGAGTTGACCGTGTCGAGGCTGGATGGGCGGATCGCTACTTTCGAATCCTTTGCCGCTCAATATCGCCCGGAGTTTGGTTGGCCCTATCCTCCACCTCCGCCACCTTCAGAACCATCCGATCAGTGAGTTTTTCCTTTTCTTTCTTTGTTTGCGTTGCTCTTTTTCCATTGCACTTCCCAGAGTAAGTGCAGCGTAAGTGTGAGGAGGAAAAGGGCTTCTCCCTTTTACTTAATTTTTCTTCTTTTGGTGCGTGGATGTGGATTTGTGCATTTTATTTTCTTTTGGTGATTTGGCATGAGTTGTTTGGTCTGCTGATTGAGTCAGTATGTTTGTTTGTTTGTTTGTTTCGTTTTGTTAGTTGTTTTCGAGTCGTCAGGTTGATCCGTTTGATTGTAATCTCCTCCGAAGTTAGGCTTACGTGCTTGAATTCTGGCTATCATGGTTGTCATTTTTGAAAAACTTGATAATAATGAGTTTCATAACATTTGGTGCATTCCTAGGGGATTGAATTTGTTCAAAATCGAGTCTTCATTGAAAGCTAGTGGAAGTGAGTTGCGGGGCATGATTTGATTGTGGCGCCCCACTTTCAATGCAGAAATTTGTTTAAGTAATAAGGCGGAGTTAATGAAATCCAAATTCGGGCTATTTGAGTTTAAAATTGGATGAAATACAAAAATGTGCATGATTATAAGCTGTCTCGCATTTGGGTTTTGTAATTGCACTTGGCTCTGTATTGTGTAAATCCTTGGTTATTTTGGTAGAAGGGTCTTATGTGGGTGTGAGTTTGTTTTATTAATTGCCGTCTCATTGGTCCCGCTGGCTAAAAGAAAAAAAAATTTTTTGGCTATGGGCCGGGCTAGTAGCCGCTAGGGAGCGCAATTCCCGCTACGGTTAGGGGTACTCGGCTGGCAACCGGGAACGCTCTAATACGGAACGGTTTTTGCATCCCGAAGTAAGCTCTAAAAAAAAAAAGAAAAAAAAAAAAAATTTTCGATAACAAACAAATGTGAGACTAGTGCGAGAATTTGATCGAACGCCCAGTTTTTCTCTTTTTCGCCTTGTGACTTTGTGACTTTATAGAATGTGGGGTTTGAGTTGTGGTTATGAGTCCTAAATGCGGGGATTTAACTGAAGTGAAACTCAATGATTTCGTGTGCTTAAACTTCTTAAACCAACTCAATAGACCCGAATTGGTGATGGAAAGAATGAAACCGAAATTGCTTATTTTGGATGACTGTGTTGAGCTAGTGGTGGTTAGCCTAAACCTCATTGTCTCTTGATCTTTTTGCTGAATTTAGCAATCTTTAGGGCTTGGTTTTGAGTAGATGTCAATAAAAAGGAATGCTCCTGTGTTTTGATTCGCGATGAGTTTTTGGGTGCGCTGTGTTATATCAGGCTCCATGATCATATTCTTTTCTTGCTTGAGGACAAGCAAGGTCTTAAGTGTGAGGAGGTTGATAGGGTTGTTTTTAACCCTATTATGTCAATGTATTTCGGGTTAATTTTGGCATTTGTTTAGTCCTTTTTAGTATTTTACATCCATATTTTCTTTTTGTTCAGGTTTAGATTGTTGTTGTTCTTTTTCTCTGATTTTGTAATTTTCTATGAAAATCATTGAATTTTATTTTTATTTTGTTAAGTTATGTTTTGTTCAATTTGTTGGTGCCTTGATGCCTTTTTGTTTGAGTAATTTTTGGTAGAGAAGTAATACATCAAGGCTCAGCTGGAAAGAAAATGTGCAACATTGAGAATCAGTAGCAAACTTGTCGGCGAGTTGCCACAACTCGGCGTGCAACATTGAGGCATTCTTTGGCAGCAGCAAACTCGGCGGCGAGTTTCCACAACTCGGCGTGCAACATTGAGGCATTCTTTGGCAGCAGCAAACTCGGCGGCGAGTTTCCACAACTCGGCGTGCAGCTCCACAACTCGGCGTGCAGCTCCACAACTCGGCGAGTTGTGTGTTTCTTTTCCCGCTTTGTAATTTCCCCTTTTGGCCAGACATTTAAATAGGATTTTTAGGTTTTGTTTTGGGGGATCTTTTTGTCAGCCGCCAACTTGACAGTTTTGGAGAGCCTCTGAGTTTTCTTTTGTATTTTGGGAACGGATTTGAACGGCGATTGTGTTTTTCATACAAAGAATCTTCCTCCCTTGCGGTGTTCGTACATCTATAGGGATTCACCTTCTCACGGTATTCCACCGCCAAGTCGCGACTCTGCAATACGAAGGGCACAAGTTTTTCCTAGCTTTTCCCTTCCATTTTTGTGTAGTTTTTCGATTTGCAATAGATATTGTGAGATTGTAACCTTGACTCGTTTCATCTCTGTGTATTGGATTGGATTATTGAAATTAATGATTGGTTTGTTAATGCTTACTTGATGTTTATTGGATGATAGCTTTGGTTTCATAAAAACTTAATTTCATCGGTTCATATTCGAGACCTCACCTGGAGTGACGCCTAGGAAACCATTAGGACTGACAACCCTGTGGAATTTACGGGTCCTTAATTTCTGAACCCTAGAGCTAGACCGCCTCTAAACAAGGGTAAACCGGCTAGGGAATTAATAAGTTCAACGAATCGCCATTTCTAGTCATTCATATAAAGTCATTTGGGGAATTTGCAACCATATTAGTCTCGTGATTTAATCAAATTAGCAGAGCCATCCCCATCTCCATTCACAGATCGGTTAAACCTTCGCAAGTTTTTCCTAATCCCAGTGCGAAAGCGGTTCACATAGATCACTTAGGTGTAGTTAATCAATTTTAACTTAGGATAATAATCAATTAAACTTTCTTTTCGCTTAAGTCACGCAAGTTGAATCTTTGGGTTTTGGGCGTAGAATAATTCTCTGTGGGATCGATACCTGGACTTAATCCAGAATTATTACTTGACAACGACGGGTACACTGCCCTAGTTAAGTGATTCGGCGGTTGTTTTCACACCTCTGCCGATCGCGCATCATCGGACGCGTGTAATGTATGGTACTCTGTTGTGTCTGGTTATGTTCACTCAAAGGTTTAAAAATTTATTTTAAAATAGATGAGGGGTTAGATAGGTTGCTAAAATAGTTGAGGGGGCCAAATGGCTCAAAAATAAAAATTGAAGGTGCTACGCATGTATTTTACCTTTAAATAAGGGGTTAGATAGATCAATAAAATAATTAAGGGAGTCAAGCAGTTCAAAAATTAAAGCTGAAGGTACCGCTTATATATTTGGCCACGAAAATTTTGGTTCTAAATAGTATAGAATGAGCAAAATATAATTAATGTTGTTTCTTTTTGAATGTCTTGGGATTCCCATATAAACTACTTTCAGAATCAACTTTCAATTAATTTAAATAATTAATAAGCTATTTAATTAAGGTGTATTGACGTGTGTCGAATCCGTCAAAAATAAAATAATTCTCAACCTATTCTTTGCAAAAATTAATTTGTAGACAGAGTAAGTGGAGGTCGAACCCAAGGGAATTAATTACTTAATTTAATTAAAGATTATGACCTAATAAAGACAAATAAAAAAAAGGGGGAATTTGATGTTATGAAATTAAAAATAAAACAATTGATAGAAAATAAAACCAGCAATTAAACTAAATGTGTGATTGATGGAGAGAAAACTTCAGCTAAGGGAATTTAGTACGGCAATTCATACCATATTGATCATTGACAGAAATTGTGACTTCCAATTAATTATATCGGATTGGTTTGGGATATTCTTCCTTAATGATGAATTAATCAAGCAAGACTGTAACTAATTCCTAATTGACGGATAACCTCGCCTTCGCGGTAGAGATTCAATCAATCAAAAGCATGAAGATTTAGAAGAACCCAATCTTAGCCAACCGATTCAAGCGAATTCGATTCAGAAACCAAATTATTTATTCATTCAACATTATAAATCTCCTAATCCTTATATTAATGTCACGGTGGAATTAACCCGAATTTGTCAGAAACTGATTAATTTCCCAACATAAAGAAAATTCAAAATATAACTATTGGTTACTACCTCCAATTGGTTCAATTAAGATTACGATTAATTTCCCCAAATAGCAAACTTGTTAAATAATTCTAAGAACAAGCCATTATCATTCAAAGATTAAATAACATAATTAAATCTCTATGAATAAATAAACGATAAATTAAAAGGAGTAATTAAAGCGAAACGATCTCACAATATGGATGAATAAACCTTGTCAATTATCCCTTAGCCGAAATTAAAAGTTTAGCTACACATAGCTAAAAGAAAATAATACATGAAAAAAAATAATGTTAAAGAACTAGCAAGAGAAGAGAAACACGTTGCAGATAAAAAATAATAGATGGAAGATGGAGCTTGACTCCTAAAAACAACTCTTAAATACTAACCTAATGAAAACCTACTTTGGAACTAACTCTAATTAGGAGAAATAACAAGACTCCTAAATAAGAAATATAACTAATTTAGAAAATAATCAACTATCCTAAACTGATCCACGTCCAAACTTCCTAAATAAATGCTGGAAATTAGCTTCCATGATAAGCCTTTTTCCTTAATTTCAGCTCTTTCTTCGTTTGCAAAATAAATCCTGTCGCAGCTCCCTTAGCCTTGGGCAAGGCTAATTATGGCTCAGCTCCAAAAGACCCCGAATTCTCCACATTTTATCTCCTTTTCTTCAAAACATCCTGAAAACGCACAATTTACAGAAAGCAAGTAAAAGGGCCCAAAATTGTGGATTTAAAGATCAAAATGAAACAAATTTAATAGCAAAATATCAATATAAAAACGAGTTATCAAAATTTCCCCACACTAACTCCATACTTGTCCTCAAGTATGAATCAAAACAAAGCCACAACCCTCTCTAATGTCATTCACCCAAGATCGAGCTTCTCAACTTCACTAAGTTACATAACTTCTTTAGGCAACCTCCACACTCATGTCACTTTAGTAAAATCTAAGCAAAATGGCTTTTACAATATTTTCATTCAAACCAAAGCAATTGAGTTCAATTAATTATTTAAAGCACACATAATTAAGTTACCACTTTGAGATTTTAATCTTGTATTTATGGAATTCTCAACCAAGACTAAACAAAATACCTCATCAAAATCACACGACCACTTGATTAAAGAGGACAGAAAATAATTTGGACAATTAATCTTTGAAACCGTTTCGTCTCATTTTTTTCTTTCTCTTTTTTTTTTTCTTTCGGGGATGCGAATATCCGTTCCTATTAGAGCATTCTCGGTTGCGAGCCGAGTACCCCTAATCATAGTAAATATTGCAATCCTTAACCTTACTTTGGGACACAAATATCCGTTCCTATTAGAGCATTCCCGGTTGCGAGCCGAGTACCCCTAATCATAGTAGATATTGCAATCCCTAGTGGCTACTAGCACGGCCCATAACCACTTTCGTGGACAGCGGGACCTATGAGACAATAAATATGAGACTTATTATAACCAAAAGAAAAAAATTATCCATCTCTTTGACCAAACAATTCATGGATTTAACAAAGCAGTAAGTTAGCTCAATTAGAATTCTCATAATACAAGAAAGATTAAGAGCATGCAATAACTTTTAGTTTTATCCAAATTTGAACTCAAATCGCATAATCATTTGAATTATCTTCTTGCTTAGCCTATTTACTCAACTAAATTCAGTGATAGAGATGGGGTATCCCTTGTATGTCATGCTGATCAAATAAAGAATCAAAAATCTTCTTGGACAAATACAATCTCCTAGGGTTGTAAATTCAGCAGTGATTCAGAGGACAAGTATGGCAATACTATGTTCAAATGCAATCAGCCCAAATTGAATCAGAGAAAATAAATCAGCAGCTTCAAAAAAAAATTCACTTATCAAGTGCAGAACCAATTCACCAATTTACAGCAAATATACCACTCAATTAATGGTTCATCATTTGAAGATAAAAAAAAAATCAATTCTCAGCAAATATAATCAATTCCCAATTCGCCAATTCACAGCAAATATGCCACTCCCCACACTAAAAAAAACTTGTCCACAAGTTTAAAATAGAAGAAAATCAGCACATAAGAGACAAGAAAAAGAAAGAAATTACCCGGAATTGATGATTAGACGGTGATTATTGCTGGTACTGGCGATGGCCGTAGAGGTGCTGCTCGTTTGGACTCCGGTAAGTGATGAGGTGGAGGCAGACACGTGAGGAGCAGTAGAAACATGTTGGTATACCGTGGTCAGTGGCGTCATCGTGGGTTGCAGGGGGCGGTGAAGAGGTAGTGGAGAAAAGGGAATATGGGGTGCGGCTGATGAATGGAAAGTAGGTGAGGTAGGTGAATTGAAATTAGGTGAGGTAGGTAAAAAGGTGGCCTATATTAAAAGCAGAATATTTAAAACAAGTGGTTCTCCTTTAAAGCCCATGAACCCATTCTGCAATAACAAGAGCTGAAGCCCAAAAGCCATGAAGCCTTCCTCCATGAACAAGCCCAAACCTGCAAATTATAACAGATCAGTAAAAAAATTCAAGGAAGAAGATGACAGGTAAATCAATTATTTTAAAGAAATAAAAATAAAAAAAATTGAAACAAGAACGGGGTTAGCCTTGCTCAAGGCTGACCACGGGTTGCCTCCCGTCTAGCGCCTCTATTTACTGTCTATGGCCAGACATGAGTTCTGAGGTTGTTATGGTGCTTTGGGTGGTTCCTCTAGCTGCACCTCTTGTTCAATTTTAGGCTCGAATCCCTCATAAAATGTTTTGAGTCTATGACCATTAACTTTAAAAATTTCGCCAGTCCCTAAACTTTGAATCTCCACTGCTCCAGGATCAAAAATTTTCACCACCAAGAACGGACCAATCCATCTGGAATGCAATTTACCCGGAAATAGTTTCAACCGAGAGTGGAAGAGCAAAACTTTCTGGCCTATCTTGAAATGCTTCCGGTTCAACATTTTGTCATGAAATTTCTTTTTTCGATCCTTGTAGACCATAGAACTCTCATAAGCTTCGTTCCTCAGTTCTTCTAACTCGAGCAGTTCCGATTTTCTTTCCTCATCAGCATCCAACATCTTCTGGATTTTTTTCTTCACTACTTCCATGATGGTGGGATTTAAACGCCTTTGGGCTTGTCGTTTAGGTACTGCGTCTTCCTCCAAGTGGATTTGGTGCATACACACGGCTGGACTGATGCCTTTAATATCTGCTATGGTCCTCCCGATAGCCTCCTTGTGAGCCTTCAATGCTTCAATCAGCTTCTCTTCTTCTTGCGGCTTTAATTTGTTTGAGATAATTACTGGAAGTGTTTCGTTGCTGCCTAAGAATGCATACTTCAAATGGTTGGGCAGCTCCTTCAATTCCAATTTCGGTGCCTGCACAATAGAAGGTAAAAGTCGGTGGTCAGTTTGAGATATAGATTTTACAGAATTTTCATGCTTTTGTCTCAACGCTGCCAGCTCATGTATAACATCAATTATTCCTTCTTCTAGCTGAAAATCAGCCTCATTTTCCAGAGATTCCAGCGTAATATTATTATTCATCACCACTTGCAGTTTGTCTTTGTTTGACAGCTCAAATACTCGTTCCACTAGTGGATCAATAACATCAATGCTACACAAGGAAGACACATCGTTAGGAAATTTCATCGCATCATATACATTAAATTGAATTGTTTTACCGTCGAACTCCATGGTTAGTGTTCCTTTATGAACATCAATTTTTGTTCGAGCGGTAGTTAGAAAGGGCCTTCCTAACAAAATTTCCGATGATTCTTTAGAGCTTTCACCGTGTTCCATATCAATGATGTAAAAATCTGCTGGAAAGATTAATTCACCCACCTGCACTAAAACATCTTCTAACAATCCTTCAGGGTAAACAATAGATCTGTTAGCAAGTTGAATTACTACTCCTGTTTCTTCTAAGGGACCAGCATTTAAAGATAAATAAATAGATTTAGGCATAACATTAATAGATGCACCCAAATCACACATTGCCTTATTAATGCTAGTTTTTCCGATTTGACAAGGAATAGCAAACATACCTCTATCTTTACATTTTTGTGGCATACTACCTTGAAGGACAGCAGAAACATTAGCGCCCATAGTTATCTTTTCATATCCAATTGTTTTAACTTTGTTAGCACATAACTCTTTCAAGAACTTAGCATAACGAGGTATTTGACGAATAGCATCAATTAAAGGAATATTTACCTCAATTTTTCGAAAAACCTCAAAAATATCCCTATCCTCTTTCTCTTTTTTAGATTTATCAAATCGAGAAGGAAAAGGAGGAGGGATAGTGATATTTTTGGATGAGGACTTACCTGTAACTGGAAGAGGCAGCAGCTGTTCGCCCTCTTTTTCAACGCTTTCTTCGTGTTTACCTTGCTGATTCTCCTTTACTGTTTGCTCAACCGTCTTGCCACTTCTTAATGTAATGGCACTGGCATTCTGTTTTGGATTTACCTCCGGTTGGGAGGGTAATTTCCCTTGTGATTGGATCGAGCTTAAAGCATTAGCCAACTGCCCAATATGCTTCTTGATCTCTACGATTTCAGCATCTTTCTTTTCTGAATTTGCCAACAACGTTTGAAGCATCTCTTCCATTTGTTTGTTTGGATTTACGCCAGCATAATTTGGTCTAGGCTGGAAGTTCGGTTGCCTTGGTGTATAGCTGAAATTTGGATGTTGACGCCACCCCGGGTTATATGTATTTGAATAGGGATCATTCAATTTAGGAGCTTGTCCTTGAAATCCACCGAGAGCGTTCAACTGTTCCGAACTATCTTCTTGCAACATTGGGCAAGCCTCCGTGTGATGAACCGTAGCGGCACAAATTCCGCACTTCTTAACTGGAGCCATTTGTCCCATAGCTAAAGTCTGCACAAGATCAGTTAGTTTATTCAGTTTATCTTCAATATTAGATTCTCGTACCTCATAAGCTTTTCGCGGGATCTCTTGTTGCCTTCCGAATTGTTGAGAAGTTTCAGCCATAGCTCGAATCAATTCTTTTGCAGCTGTAGGTGTTTTGTCCAGAAAACTTCCGCCGCTTGCAGCATTCACCATCTTCTTTTCCATGGTCAACATTCCTTCGTAGAAATATTGAATCAAAGAATTTTCAGCAATTCCATGTTGTGGACAGCTTCCACACAACTTTTTAAAGCGTTCCCAATAATCATGAAGGTTCTCTACATCTCTCTGCTTGATTCCGCTGATCTCTCTTCGAATGTCAGCAGCTCGGGAAGCCGGAAAATATTTTTCCAAGAATAATTGCACCATGTCGGGCCATGTTGTAACTGTTCCGGATGGTAAATTGAGTAACCATTCCTTTGCCGAATCCTCCAATGAGAATGGAAAAGCTCTCAATTTGACTTGCTCTTCGGTTATGCCATGAGGACACATACCCGAACATACTACATGAAATTCTTTGAGATGCTTGTGTGGGTTTTCGTTTTCCAACCCGTGGAACTTAGGAAGTAGATGAATCAGTCCCGATTTGAGCTCAAATGCAGCATTTAGGTTCGGATAAAGAATGCACAGGGGCTGGTTGTTTGTTTCTGGTGTATTCAACTGCCTCAATGTTCGTTCAGCCATTGTCGCTTGTGCTGGAACACTTTTTTCTGGTTCGTTGCTGCTGTTCCCTTCTTCCTCGCTATCACTTTGGGAAAATTCTTCAATTAATTCCTCTTCGTTGGGGACTAAAGATGAGGCAGCTTGTGCCTTTCGCAATTTTTCCTCTTTCTGGAGCTTCTTTGCTGTCTTCTCAATTTCTGAATCAAAAAGAATGGGCTCCGAAATATTGCTCCTGGTCATATAAAAAAAATTAAATCAAGTTAGAATAATTCCCCGGCAACGGCGCCAAAATTTGACGTGTGTCGAATCCGTCAAAAATAAAATAATTCTCAACCTATTCTTTGCAAAAATTAATTTGTAGACAGAGTAAGTGGAGGTCGAACCCAAGGGAATTAATTACTTAATTTAATTAAAGATTATGACCTAATAAAGACAAATAAAAAAAAGGGGGAATTTGATGTTATGAAATTAAAAATAAAACAATTGATAGAAAATAAAACCAGCAATTAAACTAAATGTGTGATTGATGGAGAGAAAACTTCAGCTAAGGGAATTTAGTACGGCAATTCATACCATATTGATCATTGACAGAAATTGTGACTTCCAATTAATTATATCGGATTGGTTTGGGATATTCTTCCTTAATGATGAATTAATCAAGCAAGACTGTAACTAATTCCTAATTGACGGATAACCTCGCCTTCGCGGTAGAGATTCAATCAATCAAAAGCATGAAGATTTAGAAGAACCCAATCTTAGCCAACCGATTCAAGCGAATTCGATTCAGAAACCAAATTATTTATTCATTCAACACTATAAATCTCCTAATCCTTATATTAATGTCACGGTGGAATTAACCCGAATTTGTCAGAAACTGATTAATTTCCCAACATAAAGAAAATTCAAAATATAACTATTGGTTACTACCTCCAATTGGTTCAATTAAGATTACGATTAATTTCCCCAAATAGCAAACTTGTTAAATAATTCTAAGAACAAGCCATTATCATTCAAAGATTAAATAACATAATTAAATCTCTATGAATAAATAAACGATAAATTAAAAGGAGTAATTAAAGCGAAACGATCTCACAATATGGATGAATAAACCTTGTCAATTATCCCTTAGCCGAAATTAAAAGTTTAGCTACACATAGCTAAAAGAAAATAATACATGAAAAAAAATAATGTTAAAGAACTAGCAAGAGAAGAGAAACACGTTGCAGATAAAAAATAATAGATGGAAGATGGAGCTTGACTCCTAAAAACAACTCTTAAATACTAACCTAATGAAAACCTACTTTGGAACTAACTCTAATTAGGAGAAATAACAAGACTCCTAAATAAGAAATATAACTAATTTAGAAAATAATCAACTATCCTAAACTGATCCACGTCCAAACTTCCTAAATAAATGCTGGAAATTAGCTTCCATGATAAGCCTTTTTCCTTAATTTCAGCTCTTTCTTCGTTTGCAAAATAAATCCTGTCGCAGCTCCCTTAGCCTTGGGCAAGGCTAATTATGGCTCAGCTCCAAAAGACCCCGAATTCTCCACATTTTATCTCCTTTTCTTCAAAACATCCTGAAAACGCACAATTTACAGAAAGCAAGTAAAAGGGCCCAAAATTGTGGATTTAAAGATCAAAATGAAACAAATTTAATAGCAAAATATCAATATAAAAACGAGTTATCATGTATTAATAAATTTACAGGCTAACTTTAGTTATTTGTCTATTTGATGGGAAATCAAAAATACGTGTTTCTTTTTTTTCTTTTTTCTTTTTTTTTTTTTTTTTTTTTTTTTGAGACAGAGGAAGTAATATTTTTTTTTTTTTATCGTCTCTAACATGCTAGACATCTAATGATACGGATCACATGGACCTGATCTATATTAATTTTTTTTTCTTTCTTAAATAAGAGCCTTTATTCACCTATAAACTTTCTTTACCTGTCGGTTCTAAGAAGCAAATTAGAGTTATGAATTTATTTTATTTTTTGAACGTATATGCATATCGACAGTCCATTTTTAAAAATATTCAAAAGAAACAAAAAAGGAAATTGGAATTAAAATGCAAAATATAAATATTACTTGGAACCGTCAGGATGCATACTCACAAGCTTTCAAGGTGGGAGAGAATTGACACATTTTCATGAATAAATCCATCGCTGAGGTCGACAGCTCTCGTAGTTCTTCCGTCCACAACGAAAGGAAAAAACAAATGTCATTTAATTAGTATGAGATTCTTTTATTTAAGGGTTAACTAACCAAAAATCATGAATAACAAATGAATTAGGTGAAAATTAATCCTTATTAAACTAATTATATACATGTTAGACTCATTCAATAAATTATTAATATATCAACTGATTAAATGAAAGGCAACTAATTAATACGATAATACAATTTACTGTATTTAGGTCAACATAAGGAAAGTAGAACCTATGTAATATGAGGAAATAAATATATAGAAATCAATTTAAAAAGACAACATATAAGTGATTTAATAATTAGAATCATGTACAAATTAATATGATTTATTATATAGAGTTTTTCTTATACAAAAACTAAGGGTAAGCAAAATACAATTCGGTTCAAAAACCAACTGAACCAAACCGAAAACCAAACAAGAAAAATTGTACAAACCAAAACCAAACCAATATATACTCACCGAACCAAAAACCGAAAAAAGAAAATTATGCAAACCAAAACCAAATCAATATACATTCGGTTTGAGTTGAACCAAACCGAATCAGTTCAGTTGTCTGATTTGGTTCAGTCCAAAACTAAAATTTCTAAATTTTCCAATTTAAATAAATTATCTTTATTACTATCATTAAATTATTATTAATTATTTGTCGAAAAACGATGTATATTACATTTATATTATTAAAATCTCATAAATATAAACTATATAATGATATAAATATTTATTTAATCAAACAAAATGTATTTTATACATATATATAAATAATTTTTAAATGTTTACAATTAATTCGGTTTGGTTTGGTTTTTCCATCAAAAACTAAAACCAAAACGAAAACCAAACTATCACATTTTTAAAACCAAAATCAAACCAAACTAATTTTTGTTCGATTCAGTTTTTTCTACTTTGTTCGGTTCAGTTTTCGTATTGCGGTTTGGTTTTGCTCACCCCTAACAAAAACATTAGTAAAAAAAGCTTTTGTATGAATGTCTATTTTACAAAAGGTTGTTCAAAAAGCTCTCTTACATGAAAAACATTGCAAGATTTCAAATTTAAGTTGGCATTTAACTTCAAATTAATGGATGATAATGCAATTTTAATTCATTATGAAGACAAATGAAGGAAGATAATGAGTATACATTTAATGAGTAAATAAATTAATACAACGATGAGAATTTATAACAATCAAATAACTTATGAATCAACCATATGTTTTTATGTAATCGATTCATAATTGATAGAGTATAAGGATAACTATAATTGTATTCCTATTTAATCTCTTGTTGTATAGTCCTATTAGTATAAGGATAACTATAATTGTATTCCTATTTAATCTCTTGTTGTATAGTCCTATTAGGACTCCTCCTAGTTAGGCTATTCCTTATGTATATATATGTATCCTTACTCTAATAATACATTACGGTTTCTCTCAATCTCTACATGGTATCAGAGCTAGCTTTAGCCTAAAAGAAAACCCTAACCGTAATTCTTTTTTTTTTCGGCCAACCTTCTTTCTCAAACCCTAATCTTTATTTCGGCCAACATGTCTTCCTCCTCTGTGGCTGACTTGTCATCCCCCTCCGTGGCTGCCTTCTCATCGGCCTCCGTGGCTGCGCCGCTCTTCGCCTCCGTGGCTCCTTCCTGCTCCTTTTCCGACGTGTCTATAATGTCTACGCCACTCACTAATGCCTTGCTCACAAATACTAATTCCCTTGTTCAAACCGGCGGTTCTTCATTCCACTATGGCTTCATGTCTCAATCAATTCCTCTAGTCACATTTAATCCTGCACCAGCCGTTCAGATCTCCAATAAATTAGCTCTGAGCAATTATCTTTTGTGGAAACTACAAATTTTACCTATGCTAGGTGGTTGTGGTCTTTCTCATCATATTCTTGGCACTTCCCCTCCGCCTCCCAAATCTTTATCTGATGGGTCTGATAATCCAATTTATTTGGCTTGGGAACAGCGGGATCAACAGGTTCTTAGTTGGATTGTTTCTTCTGTCTCACCTTCGATTATGCCTCAAATCGTTGGCTCCAACACTGCTCGTGATGCATGGAACAAATTGGCAGATGCATATGCCTCTAGTTCAAAGGCACAGATTCGTAACCTTCGTGGTCAATTGCACTCTCTCTCTCAAGGTATTGATGATATTGCTACTTATGTTCAAAAGGCAAAATCTATTGGTGATCAATTAGCTGCTTTAGGCTATTCGGTTCCGGAAGAGGACCTTATTGATCTTTTACTTGCTGGATTACATGATGATTATCATCTCTTTAGTCGTACTCTTGAAACTAAACTTGAACTTGTTGGCTTTGATGATGTGTATGGAATGTTACTTTCTGAGGAATCTTATTTAAAAAGGGCCAAACAAAGAATTAGTGGGGATGGATCCTCCCAACAGCTCATTATTCAGTTCATGGTCAGCAAAATCAGCCCACTTCAGGCTGTGGTAGAGGCCGTGGTCGCAGTTCCAGCCGTGGCCATGGTGGCCGTTTCTCCTCTCAGTCTCGTTTTTCTCAGTCTTATGGTGGTTCTCAAGGTGATCAGCCCCATTCCGATCAAATTTGCTATAATTGTCACGGTAATGGACACTTGGCTAATGTCTGTCCCTCACCCAAACAAAAATGCAGCAATGACAATTCCTCTCCTAGTGCATACATGACTACAACCGAAACCCCATTCTCCACCAATAAATCTTGGGTCGTTGACTCGGGAGCAACTCATCATCTTACTCATGATCTTGATAATCTTGCTATCCATTCTGAATATCAGGGTCCTGAGGAAGTCCAACTTGGTAATGGGTCTAAATTTAATATCCCTCGTGTTGGTAGTTCGAGTTTTTATTTTGATGATACGTTGCTTCGTTTTCGTAATATTCTTTATGTTCCTCGCACTACTTAAAATTTATTATCTGTTTATGCTTTAACTAACTTTAACCTGGTTTCTGTTGAATTTTTTGCCAATTATTTTGTCATTAAGGATTTGGCAACTAAGCGGGTTCTGTATCACGGCCAGAGTGATCAAGGGCTCTACTCTATGTGTCTTACACCTCCTATCTCAATTAAAGCTAATTTTGTTTCTTTATCTACTTGGCATGCTCACTTGGGCCATGCTGCCAAACCTATTGTCTTTAAAGTTTTACATTCTAATAAAATTTCAGCTTCTTCTAGTTCCAATAAATCTTTGTGTGATGCTTGTTGTTTAAGTAAAGTCCATAAGCAGCCATTTATTTTATCCACTTTTCATGCTACTCAACCTCTTCAACTTGTTTGTTCTGATGTTTGGGGTCCTGCACCTGTTACCTCTTATGATGGCTATGCGTTTTATGTTATCTTTTATGATCACTATAACAAATACACATGGTTCTATCCAATGAAACATAAATCTGAAGTGCTGTCCATTTTTAAATCTTTTAAAACTCTTGTTGAAAATTTCTTTGACACCAAAATAAAAATGTTGCAATCTGATTGGGGTGGTGAGTTTCGAACCTTAACTAATTTTTTGGGAGAGCATGGGATTACACAACGGGTTTCTTGTCCGTACACCCCTGAACAAAATGGGTGTGCGGAAAGGAAACATCGCCACATAGTTGAAACTGGTTTGGCTCTTCTTACCCACGCAAAAGTTCCCTTGAAATACTGGAATAAAGCCTTTGAGTGTGTTGTCCACATTATAAATCGCTTACCTATGCCACAATTAAATTATGATACCCCCTTTCATTGTTTATTTGCCACATATGTTGATTATTTTTCTCCAAAAATATTTGGCTGCTTATGTTATCCTTGGTTGCGTCCATACACTAAGCATAAATTAGAGTCTCGTTCTCTTCCTTGTGTGTTTTTTGGTTATAGCAAAATTCAAAAGGGTTATCAGTGTTTTCATATTCCTTCGGGTTGCCTTTATATCTCACGCCATGTTCTTTCTGATGAACAGGTTTTTCCCTTTGCTAATCTTTCTGATGAGTTGCCTCCGCTGTCAACACCTCTCCCTTCTGACCCTGGCATTCAGATTTTTTACCCTGCTGTTCCTCAACATCTGCAACTACTGAAACCAGCCAACCCGACGCCCAGTCCGCCCAGTCCGCCAAGACCTCCCAGTTCACCCAGTCTGCCCAGTCTGCCTGGTCTGCCCAGTCAGCCTAATCTGCTCGGTCTGTCCAGCCCGCCTTCACCCAAACCGCCGCCCATCTCTTGTCCTACCCGCCTACCCAAACCGAATTAACCCAGTACTGATTCCAGCCTGTCAACCGCTGAACCAGCGTCTCTCCTTCCATTCGAGTCCAATTTGACATTGCCAAGTCCATCCATTGCTGTTGATTTAACCGGTTATGGACGTTTACAGGCTGATCCTCTTGCTGTTCCTCCATCTCCACCGAGAAGAATGTTGACATGGTTACAAATGGGTTCCTTACCGGGTAAGCCCAAGCAATTTTCCAGCATTATTCAGTCTCAAGAGCTTGAACCCACTAGTTTTTCACAAGCCAATAAAATTACTCATTGGCGACGGGCCATGGAAGAGGAATTTAATGCTCTTATTCAGAATGGGACGTGGCAACTTGTTCCCCCAAGTCCTAAGCAGAATTTGGTGGGTTGCCAGTGGTTTATAAAATAAAGCGTCATCCTAATGGCTTTGTGGAACGCTATAAAGCTCGCCTTGTGGCCAAAGGTTATACTCAACGCCCTGGTCTTGATTATGTTGACACTTATAGTCCTGTGGTGAAACCTACTACTATCCTGGTAATTCTCTTTGTTGCTGTGTCTCTCCCTTGGTCTGTTAAACATATGGATGTGTCCAATGCCTTTTTAAATGGGACTTTAGAGGAACGGGTGTTTATGGCTCAACCTCCTAGTTTTGTAAATCCTCTCTTTCCGGATCATGTCTGCTTGCTTAAGAAGTCATTGTATGGGTTGAAGCAGGCTCCTCGTATGTGGCATAAATGTCTGACTGATGTTTTGAGCACACTCGGTTTTTAAGGGTCAAAATCGAATGCATAACTGTACTACCATGTTAAAGGCCATATTCGACTTATTCGACTTTTTTGTTTGATCTATGTGGATGATTTGGTGCTCACTGGAAATGATAGTTCCTTCTTAAACAAAATTGTTTCTCTTCTCCAATCACGGTTTGCGATCCGCAATCTTGGTTCATTGAAATATTTCCTTGGGATTGAAGCTCACTGGCTGCCATCAGGTTTACTGCTTACTCAAACTAAATATATTGAGGATCTTCTACATCGAGTTTCCATGCAAAATTGCAGTCCGATTTCTACCCCTGCCTGCACTTCAGAAAAATTACATCTTAAACTTGGTGAACCATTGTCTGATCCTTGTCAATATAGGAGTGTTGTTGGCTCTCTTCAGTATTTGGCCTTGACTCGCCCGGATATCTCCTTCGCTGTCAATAAAGTGTCTCAATTTCTCCATTCACCCACTACTGCTCATTGGACGGCAGTCAAGAGAATTTTACGCTATCTTCGTGGATCTGCTACGTTAGGTATTCTTCTCCGTCGCACTTCATCTTTTTTACTACTACAAGGGTACTCTGATGCTGATTGGGTTGGTTGTTTGGATATTCAAAAATCTACATCCAGTTTTGTTGTTTATCTTGGCTCCAATCCGGTTTCTTGGTGTTCACAAAAACAGAAGACAGTTGCCCGTTCTTCAACTGAGGCCGAGTATCTCTCCCTGGCTGGTGTTTCTTCTGAACTTCAATGGATACGTATTCTACTTCAGGAGATTGATTTTCGGCTTCCTATGCCTCCTCGGGTTTGGTGTGATAATCTAAGTGCTACTTATCTCACTGTAAATCCGATTTTTCATGCACGTAGTAAGCATTTGGAAGTAGATTTTTTCTTTGTTCGTGATCAAGTCAACTGCAAACAACTGCAGGTTCATTTTATTTCTTCTCAAGATCAAATCACCGATGGGCTCACCAAACCGTTGAGTAAAGCTCGTTTTCTTCATCTGTGTGGTAAGTTGAACTTGATTTCTCGCCCGTTCAACTTGAGGGGGAGTGATAGAGTATAAGGATAACTATAATTGTATTCCTATTTAATCTCTTGTTGTATAGTCCTATTAGTATAAGGAAAACTATAATTGTATTCCTATTTAATCTCTTGTTGTATAGTCCTATTAGGACTCCTCCTAGTTAGGCTATTCCTTATGTATATATATATATATCCTTACTCTAATAATACATTACGGTTTCTCTCAATCTCTACAATAATAATCTAGGAAAAAACTATCAATAAACTAATGATTTATAGATTCATAATGGTGTATGCATATGAGTTCATTACATTAAAACAAATCAACCTTGTGTTACTATGTAATCCGCTGATAGTAATCTAAGAAAAAACTATCAATAAATTAATCGATTTTATAATATTAACTTTGAAAACTCAAATGGAATTAGGAAATATTAAAGAAACACGGATTCAAAAATAATACTATTTTTTAAGATTTGGATTATAAATAAATATGAAAAAATCAACTAAATGTCAGTTATTAGAACAAAATTAGCTAAAAGTAAATAGGTTGCAAACTAATTAACAACTAATCAAACATATTGCATAAATTAGATAAATGTCAATGGGATTGGAATGAGGAAATTCCTAAAATATTGGATGCAAATTTTACAATTTAATGACATAATTAAATAAGCATTATATTGAGTAATTAATATGAGAATAAATTAATTAATGTACAAAATCCTATCAATTAAGCCAATCGAATTTAAATAAGATTGAAATTTTGCTCTTTGTGCATCCTACTTAATCAACCACATTATTATTACACGATAAAAAAAATCAAATCATTTGGAAATTGAATAAACAGTACATTGCAACAATAATATGAATTTTACAAAATTAAATAGGAAATTCAACTGAATAATATCAATTTTGATTGCAATCTGATATTATTGTTGCAAAATCATATTAATTCAAATATCAAGAAAATTTTTTTTGACGTAAACTAATCGAATATATATATATATATATATATATATATATATATATATATATATATATATATATATATATATATATATATATATATATATATATATATATATATATATATATATATATATATATAAACCAAAGACACAATCAAAAAGAATAAACGTGTGGAGAAATATATTTCTGTAATCTTCAGGTATAATATTAATAATCCAGAAACAGACTAACAATATACTACATTATAATCAAAACATAATCAATAAAATTAACAAAAATAAATAATAACTACGTGAAGAAATGAGATACTTGTATGATCTTAAAATATACTACTAGTAATCTATAAGGAAACTAACAATATACCGAAAAAAAGCAAGCAAGCGATGATGTAGAAATTTTAAAAAATGACAAAAAAAAATCATTATAGAAACCTATGAAGAAGAAATAAAGAATGGAAACCGATGGAGAAGAAATAAAGGACTAAAGTAACTTGAAGATGACCAAAAGAAAAGAAAAAAAAACAAATGCATTTAATTAGTATGAGAATCCTTTATTTAATGCCTAAAATTAAATTCTAATTAATTAATTAATTAATTAATAATTTATAAAAATTAATTTAAGAATAAAAAGAAATTATAATGGAAAGAAGTGAGTGAAGTGAAGAAGCATACGCACATCTCGACGACATGACAAACTGTAATATTGTCAGGAGGAGAAGAAGAGCAGTGACAAATGATGGTAATACTCTTTGTATTTACATTGCAATCTTGTCTAGTAAATTTCGATTCATCTGGTAACTTCAATCCATTTATCACGTCTCTAACGGCATAGACTGTCAATTACAGGTTAATCGTATAGTCAATTACAGGATATAATATTTATAAGTCAAATTTTTTATTTTTTTTATAAAACAAATTCTTATAATTGATTTGAACATAGATAGATAAATAGTTTAATCTAACAAATTTGGCTATATAGATTTTTGTATGAAAAAAAAAGTTACTTAAAACCAAATTGTTTAAGGGGAAGAATTTATTTTTGAAATTAAAAAAAAATTCTTTTAATCCCTTAATTAATTCGTATATAATCAGTTTAATTACCTAAATCATCACTGCAATAAATAAAGCCATCGAAATATATATGAGAAAAAAACAAAAACAGAAAAAGGAGTTTATGTTTAGCAGTAAAGTCTACATGATTGTGGTGAAATTTCGTTGGATGAGTGAAGTTAATATATATATATAAGTTAATGATGATTAACATAAATACCTTCTTCACAAGGTAAGCCTTCTGGATCAGTGCAATTGAATTCAGAAGAAGCAGACTTAGCAACGATCCTATTGTAGTAATTATTCCTGCCCGAAACTGATCTTTGACCATAAACTGCTTCACAAACAACAACACACAACAATATCACCACTTCAATTTTATTACCACTAATCATGATTTGATCTGACGATCGCCTCGATCTCTCTGTTCAAATTTGTAGGAGTATTAATTAATATATAAACAAGTTACTAATTATGATCCATAACATCTTAATTTGTAGTTAGAAAACTTGGACTGGAATATTAACAGAATAAATATGTGAAAAGTATATCAAAAAAAAAAAAAAAATATCCAGAATAACAGCATAATGACCATACATTCTGAGCACCGTGGTTGACTTGGACAGACTTTGCGTCTACCGTCCGATTTGGTAAATTAGCATAGAATATGGGTCAGCTGAAAACAATTCCATAAAAATGATGTGATGATTTGGGTTCATTTTGTTTTTAATTGGGGGGACCATAAAGAAACAGCGGAGCTTTCATTCAAGAATTGGATTAGACTATTCGTGACTAAGCACATACGTATCCTACCACCATGCTCACGTAGCATAATGTGTGATTGGCCAAAAATATTTATATCATACTCGTGTTATAATTTTTATACTACCAAGTCAGTTCTACATGAGATTGTCTTCAAGTGTAAATCCATCATAGTATAACAAAGAAATTATTGCAGCCTCTCATATAGGCCACAGTGAGGGCTTTGTTGTTAGATATAATAATAAAAATTATAATTAGATATTGCCTAAATTTTTGAGTTAAACAATCCCACAATAACTATGAACATGTTTCGTCGGATGAAAATGAGATAGGGCTGAAGCTCGTACCTACTCCTCCTAGTTTTATCCGAGGATAGACCTCTAATTTGATGAATTACAAAGAAAGAAAATGTCATCTAAAATAATAATCTTCTACTCTTTAATTATGAAGAAAAATAACAAGAGTGCAGAGTAAAATTAAAATACTAATATAAAATATCATAATCTAATTTTCATGGCCCTGGGACTTTATTATCAAGTGCTTGCGCTTAATTATTAGTCCAGAACAGTTAAAAAATTAATTCTTATAATTAAATGATTCTTTAATGTTCCATGCATATTGTAGAAGATGACTTCTCACTGCTGAAGTCATCCATCTGAGCTTCAATTTTCTCAGTTCTACTTCTAGTCTTTTGCTTTTTTTTTTTCTTTTTCTTTTTTGTTTTAATATTCGACTCACAAATCAAATTAATATTTGACTTTCTACTACTTATGCGGAAATCAAGAGAGTTCACATAGTTTAAATATTATTAACTCCACTAATACAAAGCTTTTCTTAATCCCAAGTTGTCAATAAAGATAAAGAGTTTAAAGTTATTATATTTTGATTGATTTGAGAATAAAGTAAATATAAGGTTAGTATTGTAAGGGAATTATAATTATAAAGCAATTGTATCTAGGTGTATCTCTCGTATTTAGGATAGAACTCTTACTCCACCCTAATTAGGGTTACATCTCTTATATATATATATATATATATATATATATATATATATATATATACTCTTATTATCAATGTACAAATCACGGCTCATTATTATTTTACATGGAAAACATTGTAAAATACAAATTTAAATTGGCATTTAACTTCTAATTAAAAATTAATTTAAGAATAAAAAGAAATTATATTGGAAAGAAGTGAGTGAAGTGAAGAAGCATACGCACATCCGGACGACATGACAAACTAGAATATTGTGAGGAGGAGAACGAGAGCAGCTACAAGTGAAGGTAATACTCCTTGTAGATACACTGCAATTTTGTCTGGTAAATTTCGTTTCATCTGGTAACTTCAATCCATCTAGCACTTTTCTAAAGGCATATGCTGTTAATTGCAGGTTAATCATATAGTCAATTACAAGATATAATATTTATAAGTCAAATTTTTATTTTTATTCTTTTTATAAAACAAATTCTTATAATTGATTTGAACATACATTGATAAATAGTTTAATCTAACAAAATTGACTATATAGATTTTTGTATGAAAAAAAAAAAATTACTTAAACCAAATTGTTTAAGGGGAAGAACTTATTTTGAAATTAAAAAAATTTCTTTTAATCCCTTAATTAACTCGTATATAATCAGTTTAATTACCTAAATCATCACTGCAATAAATAAAGCCATCGAAATATATATGAGAAAAAAACAAAAACAGAAAAAAGGGTTTATGTTTAGTACTAAAGACTACATGATTGTGGTGAAATTTCGTTGGATGAGTGAAGTTAATATATCTATATAAAAGTTAATGATGATTAACATAAATACCTTCTTCACAAGGTAAGCCTTCTGGATCAGTGCAATTGAATTCAGAAGAAGCAGACTTAACAACGCACCTACTGTAGGGGTTGTTTGCACAATTACTCCTGCTCGATACTGATCTTTGACCATAAACTACTTCACAAACAACAACACACAAGAATATCACCACTTCAATTTTATTACCACTAATCATGATTTGATCCGACGATCCCCTCGATCTCTCTGTTCAAATTTGTAGGAGTATTAATTAATATATAAACAAGTTACTAATTATCATCGATAACATCTTAATTAGTAGTTAGAAAACAAACCTGGACTGGAATATTAATGAGAGAGGGAGGATAGCAGCTTTTGGTTGATTAAATTGCTCCAAGCTTGAAAGCAGTGGAGCATAAATATCTATCAATAATTAGCATCAATCATGAAAAAAGCAAAGAAAACAAAAATGGGCACCACATGATTAAAGTTACTTTTACACATTCCTCTTTATCCCAAAAGAATTTATTTCAAAATTTTATTAAATAACATAGCTTTTTGCTTAAATTAACCTCAAAAATTATGTTTGGTTATGTTTGGTTCACCAAATGGAATAGAGTGATAACAAAATAACTATTTCATAGATGCAAAATATGATAATGTATAAATTAGATATGTAAAACACAGATAGGTGTTAACGTATTTGACCAAACCTCAAGAAGATTATAATTATTTACCTTAAAAAAAAGTCCAAAATAGCAACGTAATGACCATACATGCCTAGCATCGTCATTGACTTCGGCGATGTTTGATAACTAGATTAATGATTTATATTAATGCATTAAACACTTATTTTTTTAAGTTTGTTTGATAACGGTATTTAAAAGTTTTAGTTAAGTCAAAAAATTTATTTAATCTAATTTGGTGCGAGTAGGCTTTAATCGACATAGAATGTGGGTGAGGTGAAAAGAATTCCATGGAAATGATACGTGATGGTTAGGCATCATTTTGTTTTTTAATGGGGACGATCAGAACAACAAAGTTTTGGAGAGCTTTTATCGTATAATAGGAGCAGACTATTCCTGATCAATCACATATGCATTCTGTCACTATGATGATGTGGCATGATATGTATATACATAACAAAGTGCATTGTATATGAGATTGTCTTCAAGTGTAAATTTATCTAGTACAAGAAAGAAATTATTGAAACCTCTAATACAAGATACCACGGGAGTTTTGTTGTCAGATATGATTTTAAAAGATATAATTAGGTATTACCTAAATTTTTGGATTAAATGGTTTTATAATAACTATGGGCATGTTTCCTAGGTTGGAAATGGGGTAGTGCTGAAGCTCAGACCTGCTCCTCCTTGTTTTGCCCAAGAATAGACATCTAATTTGATGAATTACAAAGAAAATGTATTCAATATAATAATGTTATGCTTTTTCATAAAGAAGAAAGATAACAAGACTGTAGACTACAATTAAAACACTAATATAAAAATATCATAATCTAATTTTCATGGTCCGGCCCTGCCACTATATTATCAAGAGCTTGCGCTTAATTATTAGTAAAAAAGAGTTAAACAGTTAATTATTATAATTACGTTCCCCCATATAAATGATTCTTTAATGTTCCATGCATATTGTTGGAGCATATGACACATGTAAACAACAACATAATAATAATAAATATGTGAAAAGTATATCAAAGGAAAAAAAAATCCAGAATAACAGCATAATGACCATACATTCTGAGCACCGTTGTTGACTTAGATAGACTTTGCGTCTACCGTCCGATTTGGTAAATTAGCATAGAATGTGGGTCAGGTGAAAACAATTCCATACAAATGATGTGATGATTTGGGTTCATTTTGTTTTTAATGGGGGACCATAAAGAAACAGCAGAGCTTTTTTTCAAGAATTGGATTAGACTATTCGTGACCAAGTACATACGTATCCTACCACCATGCTCACGTAGCAAAATGTGTGATTGGCTAAAAATATTCATATCAGACTCAGCAACATAATTTTTATACTACCAAGTGAATTCTATATGAGATTGCCTTCAAGTGTAAATCCATTATAGTATAAGAAATAAATTATTGCAGCCTCTCATGTAGGTCACAGTGAGGATTTTGTTGTCAGATATAATAATAAAAAATGATAATTAGATATTGCATAAATTTTTGAGTCAAATGATCACACAATAACTATGAGCGTGTTTCATCAGGTGGAAATGGGATAGGGCTGAAGCTTTCACACCTACTTTTCCCAGTTTTACCTGAGGATAGACCTCTAATTTGATGAATTACAAAGAAAGAAAACATCATTCAAAATAATAATCTTCTACTCTTTAATTAAGAAGAAAAATAACAAGAGTGCAGAGTAAAATTAAAATACTAATATAAAATATCATAATCTAATTTTCATGGCCCTGCCACTTTATTATCAAGTGCTTGCGCTTAATTATTAGTCCGGAACAGTTAAACAATTTATTCTTATAATTAAATGATTCTTTAATGTTCCATGCATATTGTAGAAGATGACTTCTCACTGCTGAAGTCATCCATCTGAGCTTCAATTTTCTCAGTTCTACTTCTAGTCTTTGGCTTTTTTCTCTTTTTCTTTTTTGTTTTAATATTCGACTCACAAATCAAATTAATATTTGACTTCTGTAAGTTTGTGAGTGTAAATAATGTCAAACCGTGAAAATCCATTAATTGAGATGAATATATATACAAGGAGAACAACCCTAATTAAGGTATCACAATTACATAAGGACTCCTAGTCCTATTCTAAATAGGATACATGCAATAGAGTTATAATACAATTATAATTCCCTTACACTCCCCCTCAAGTTAAACTGGAAAAGATTGAACAGTCAACTTGTCACGTAACCAGAGAAAACGACATTTGGAAAGACCCTTAGTCAAGGCATCGGCGACTTGATTAGCCGAACTAATGAAGGATACACGAAGAACTCCTTGGCGGACACGATCACGAACAAAATGAAAATCCACTTTACGGTGTTTGCTACGATTATGATAGACAGGATTGAGAGTCAAGTAGGTGGCACTTAAATTGTCACAAAAGAGAGAAGGCACCGGCAGTTTAGTGAAGCCAATTTCTCAAAGAAAGGTCTGAAGCTAATGCAATTCAGAGGTAGCAGAGGCAAGTGCACTATATTCTGCCTCCGTTGATGATCGTGAAACAGCCCGTTGTTTCCGCGAAGACCAAGAGATAATGTTACACCCAAGATAGACGGCAAAGCCAGTGGTGGACTTGTGATCATCAAGACAACTAGCCCAATCAGAATCAAAGAAGCCATTGAGAATAACCTGACAGGGATGCAGAAGTAGGCCGTGACTAACTGTGCCCCCGAGATACCTCAAAATACGTTTAACTGCACTCCAATGCTCAACTGTGGGTGAATGCATATATTGTGAAACCTTATTGACTACAAATGAAATATCAGGTCGTGTGAAGGTTAAATATTGAAGGCCAACAACAATGGACCGAAACAGAGTAGAATCCAAAAAAGGTTCACCACCAGTGAGTGTTAATCGTTGGCTAGTGTTGACAGGAGTTGAAATTGAGCTACAAGAGTGCATTTGAGCCCATGCCAACAAGTCATTCACATATTTGGTCTAATGTAGGAAAAGACCCTTGGAACACCAATCAGCTTCAATACCAAGAAAGTAATGGAGACGACCCAAATTTTTAACTGCAAATTGGCTTTGAAGAAAACTCACAACCTGATCCATAAGGCTTGGAGAGTCTCCCATGAGTAAAATATCATCCGCATAAATAAGACAGAACAGCTTCACTGTAGGCTAGCAAGGAAATATAAGGACGCATCCGATTTTGTGTCACAAAATCCAAAACGAAGTAAGGCAGCTGTGAGGCACCTATGCCACTGTCGAGGTGCCTGCTTGAGCCCATAAAGAGATTTCTTCAAACGACAAACATGATTGGAAAATTGCTTGCTAGTAAATCCCGGTGGTTGAGTCATGTAGACAATTCCATCCAAGGAACCATGTAAGAAGGCATTAGAAACATCCAATTGAATAACGGACCATTTGAAGGTGACGACCAATGATAATAACAGTCGAATGGTAATGGGTTTTACCACAGGACTATATGTGTCATAAAAATCAATCCCAGGGCGTTGATGAAAACCCTTGGCCACTAAGCGAGCCTTGTAACGGTCTATAGTACCATCCGCCTTTTATTTCACCCGATAAACCCATTTGCAACCAATTACATTCTGACCTCCAGTAGCTGGCACAAGTTCCCAAGTTTTATTTTCCATGAGAGCATCAAATTCTTCTTGCATAGCCTTGCGCCACTCTGGAATTTTGACAACATGGCTTTAGTTTGAAGGTCCTATAGCTGTAGAAGGAGAAGTAGCAGCAAAAAGATCAAGAATTTTACGGGGTTTCACTACCCGTTTGCTGCGAGTAACCAAAGGACTCGGTGGGACATCTGAACTTGGCAGTGCAACAATGGAATAATGCTGAAAATCAATAATTAAAGGTAAGCCTGGTGAAGACTCCCGCACAGCAGGGGAATTATGTGCTACAGAGGTAGACGACTCAGTGTGACATGTGGATTCGGTGTTTGGTGCTGGGCTGGACGATGTGGCGGGTTCTGGTTAGGACGTGGTGGTGGGTTCTGGTTGGGACATGGTGGCAGGTTCTAACTGGGACGGAAGTGTAGAAACTATCGGGTTCGGTTGTTCGGTTTCGGTCTGATGGGATGAGGGAGAGGGCTGAGTTGATGTCGGTTTTGGGAGAGGAATATATGGTAGAGAACCAGTTATGTGGGATCGAGACGTTGATACCGATGCCACAGTAGAGTCCCGAACATCAGAAAATGGAAAAACCTGTTCATCAAAAAGCACATGGCGTGAGAGAAAAATTTTGCTAGTACGATAATCAAGACATTTATAGCTCTTATGAAGTTTACTATAGCCCAAAAAAATGCAAGGAAGAGACCGGGGTTCTAATTTGTGCTTGGTATAGGGACGCAACCAAGGGTAGCATAAACAACCAAAAACCTTCAAGGATGTGTAATCAGGAACTTCACCAAAAAGTTTATGATAGGGATTATCATGTGAGATGGTAGGTGTAGGTAACCTATTGATGTTATATACAGCACAGTCAAATGCAGCAGTCCAATAACAAATAGGCATATGTGAATGATGAAGTAAAGAAAGACCCGTTTCAACATGTCGGTGTTTTCTCTCAACCCTACCATTTTGTTCGGGTGTGTATGGACACGACACACGATGAGAAATCCCATTTTCATGAAGGTATGGTATTAATTTCTGAAATTCTCCCCCCTCCCCCATCAGTTTGGAAAATTTTAATGGGTTTGTTAAAAAAAATTTCAATAAGAGTGCGAAATTGGAGAAAGATGTCATACACTTCCGATTTGGTTTTTATGAAATATAGCTATGTGTATTTGGAATAATGATCAAAGAACAGCACATAATAAGAATATCCATCAAAGGATTTTACAGGAGCAGGTCCCCATATATCAGCACAAATTAGTTGAAGAGGAGCAGAAGAAACCGAAGTAGAAATAGAAAAGGGCATTTTATGGCTCTTACTTAGGGCACAAGCATTACACAATGAAGCATGAGAAGAAACAAACTGAATTTTATTGGAGTTTAATGTGTGTTTAACAGTTGACAAAGAAGGGTGCCCCAAGCGGGCATGCCAAACATCTTAACTAGCAAAATTAGCACTAACAGACGAATTAAAGCTGGAATTTAAACATACATTGTAAAGCCCTTCATTACTCCGGCCTCGGAACAAAGTTGCCTTCGACTCCAGATCCTTAATAAGAAAGTGATCAATAAAGAATTCAACAAAAACAGGATTAGAATTCGTTAGTGCAAAAACTGATAATAAATTTCGATTAGCGGAAGGAACATGAAGAATATTTCAAAATTTAAGAGATAAATTGCCAATGGAAAAAGTATTGGAACCAACATGAGAGATAGGAATGAATTTACCATTACCAATTTGAACCTCCTCAGGTCCATTGTACTCGGAATGAAGGGCCAGGTTATCCATATCGGATGTCAGGTGATGCATGGCCCCGGTATCAACAACCCATTGTTGAGGATGAGGATGAGTAGTGGCAACGTTTGAAGAAGGTGAGCTGTGGTTGTGAGTTCTATTTCATTTAGGAGAGGGATAAACATCAGCTTTGTGACCAAGACCCCTACAATTGTAGCACATAGTATCCTCTATGGTAGGAGCCGAATGAATGGCAGGAGAAAAACCACGAGATGGCTGAGAAAACTGACTAGTGTGTGGCTGCTGACCAAACCGACCTCCACCCATCCGCGGCCAGAGTTCCGGCCTCCACTACGCCCTCGGTTAGGAACCGAACTTCGACCAGCATATTGAGCAGTGGGGGGAGTCCCCGATAGAGCACCATTAAATTTAATTTGTCTTTCTTCAGTGAGAAGTAAGCCAACGAGATTAGAGAAGGTAATAGACTCAGTTTTGGTGGCCATTGTTCGCATAAATATGTCATAGGGTTCACCCAAACCCATTATAATAGCATCAACCAAATCGTCTTTAGGCAATTGAAAGCCTAAAGCCCCTAATTGATCACTTATATTTTTTGCAGATTGAACATAAGTTGTGATAGAATCATTACCCCGTCGAAGATGAGCCAATTGATGATGAAGATTTCTGATTTGAGGCCTAGCCCCAACCAAATATGCTACCAATAGGTGTTCCCAAGCTTTTTTTGCAGTTGTCGTGCCAACAACCTACGGTAATAAAGTTTTAGAAATAGAACTCAATAGCCAAGCCAAAACTTGTTGATCCCTGCGTTCCCAGGTGATGTATTCAGGCGTCTCCTCGCCTGTTTCATTGTATCGAATTGGTGGTTTAATCCTACCATCAAC
Source organism: Euphorbia tirucalli (assembly GCA_039660915.1). Classification (NCBI taxonomy): domain Eukaryota; kingdom Viridiplantae; phylum Streptophyta; class Magnoliopsida; order Malpighiales; family Euphorbiaceae; genus Euphorbia; species Euphorbia tirucalli. Next base: position 21,942,147 of record CM077636.1, on the reverse strand, counting down.
ATAACCCATCAGACCATAGCCTTTGAATATAGGAGTGATAATACTTTTCCAAATCAAAAAGTTAGTGGTGGAAAGACAATTATTGGGGTGAATAGGGGCTAGAACGATGGATGAGAAAAGCGGGGCATTGGATGTAAAATCAGCGGTAATAGACGGCGGTATGGACTAGTCGAAAAGATTGGAGAAAGAGGAGCTTGAGGAGGAGCTGCTCGAGACTATTGAACTTGACAAAAAACCGATGGTGGCCATGATTAACGATGGAGAGGTGTTTGAGGAAAAACCCAAAAGATTACGGTAAAGGTTTTGAGAAAACCCTAGAGCTCTGATACCATGTAAATAATGTCAAACCGTGAATATTCCATTGATTGAGATGAATATATATACAAGGAGAACAACCCTAATTAGGGTCTCACAATTACATAAGGACTCCTAGTCCTATTCTAAATAGGATACATACAATAGAGTTATAATACAATTATAATTCCCTTACAGTGAGAACCCTTGAATTTCATTAAGGAATAATAGGTATTTATACCCAATGATACACGTGTATAATATATACAAGACTCCCTGTGTTATATACGTAAATACACTTTGGATACATAAATATATATTCCTATCAACTTCTACTACTTCTGCGGAAATCAAGAGAGTTCACATACTTTAAATATTATTTACTTCACTAATACAAAGCTTTTCTTCATCCCAAATTATCAATAAAGATAAAGAATTTAAAGTAACTATACAGTTAGTTTCACAAAATTACAAATAAAAATGAATTTAATAGAATCAAGAAGTAATCACAATTACACTGCTCTTTATATAGCAGTAGGTGCGAGACTTTGGGGTTTAGGAGGGAAAACTAATTAGCAATAACCAATTAACTAAATAACTCCTACTGCTAACTACATATCTAACACCCCCCGCAAGTTAAACATTGTGCGGCTGATGTACATCTATTAATCCTACTCTAGTAAGAAAAGAGGTAAACACTGGTTTTGATAAAGCTTTAGTAAGACAATCTACTAGTTAATCCTTTGTAGAAACTGGCATACTATGCATAAGGAATTTAAAATTATTATCATTTTATTGATTTTGAGAATAAAGTAAATATATGGTTAGTGTAAACATAGTGAAAACTTAATGAGGCAACCTGAGATTTGTATTGATAATATGAGATATATATACAAGTAGAACCCTAACCCTATAAGGAAAGTAGAACCCTAATCCTACAAGGATTGTACAACGTGAAAAAGATTACAATTGATCCTTAATCTTTTATTCCTATCTCTATCACCCTCCCTCAATTTGGGCCGGTAGAGAGCAAAGGCCTAAATTGTCTGGAAGAAGTAAGAACTGATCCTTGAGTAGTGGCTTGGTGAGGACATCGGCAATCTGATCTGAAGTGGGGATATACCGAATAGTAAGGAGTCGCTTGGAGACCCTATCATGAACAAAAAAGAAGTCAACCTCAATATGTTTGCTTCGGTTGTGAAAAATAGGGTTTGCCGTGAGGTAAGTGGCAGAGAGGTTGTCACACCAGATTTATGAAGTGCATGGCAGATGGAACCCAATTTCCTGGAGAAGAATCTACAACCATCCAATTTCAGAAGCACCGGTAGCCAAGGCGTGATATTCAGCTTCAGTGGAAGAGCGAGCAGCGGAATTTTGCTTTTTGGAGCTCCAAGAGACAGGGTTTCAGCCAAGGAATATGATGTAACCCGAGGTGGACTTTCGGTCATTCAAGCTGCCCGCCTAGTCAGCATCAGTGAACCCGTGCAAATCAGTGGTGGAAGAGCTGTGAAGAAAAATACTGTGTTGGCGGGTGTGATTAAGATACCGAAGTAGCCGTTTGACGGCCTACCAATGAATAGTGGTGGTAGCATGCATGAACTGGGAGAGTTTGTTGACAGAGAAAGCAATGTCATGTCGAGTAAGACATAAATACTGAAGACTGCCAAGAACACAACGATACTCGGTTGGATCTGGGTGAGGATCACCGTCGCCCAACATGAGGCAAGTCTTGGGGCACATCGGCATTGAGATTCCCTTGCTGTCCAACATTTTACATTTTCCAAGAAGATCAGTTACATACTTGGACTGTGACAACAACAACCCATTAGAGTTCCATGATGCTTCAACGCCTAAAAAATACAATTTACCCAAATTTCTGATGGCAAACTGTTGTTGTAGTTGCCGTACAAGACTAGTGATGAAGGAGTGATCGGATCCCATTAGTATAATATCATCCATATAAATAAGACATGCCACAAATAGTTTACCAGTATTAATGAAGAACATGCTTGTGTCTGACTTGGAACCCGAGAAGCCAAGGGTACGTAGGTCATCTGTGAGCCGCTTGTGCCACATTCGAGGGGCTTGCTTAAGGCCATAGAGAGACTTCCTTAATTTGCAGACATATTCAGGCTTGTGAGGATCAATATAGCCAGGTGGTTGAGACATGTAGACATCTTCATCTAGGGTCCCATGTAGGAAGGCATTGGAGAATTGAGCTGAATGACAGTCCAGTTGGAGGTGACAGCAAGAGCTAGGAGAAGTCGAATGGTGGCAGGCTTAATTACTGGACTATCTGTTTCAAAATAATCAACTCCCGAGCGCTGGTGGAAACCCTTGGCCACCAGTCTAGCTTTGAACCGATCAATACTACCATCAGCCTTGGTTTTCAGTCGGTAGACCCATTTACAACCAACTACATTGTGACGTTTGTCAAGAGGGACAAGTATCCAAGTGCCATTATTAATAAGAGCATTGTATTCTTCAGTCATGGCTTGACGCCATTTAGGAACTTTGAAGGCTTATTGAAAGATGGTAGGCTCCCGAGGTAAAGAGCTGACAAGTGCTTTGGGATCCCGATTTTTGAGAGAGCCAGTTTGAGACCGCATAACCATGCGTCTTGGTGGAGAGGAAACACTAGAAGTATGTATCACAGAAGCAGAGGTCCTGGACACAACAGTAAAGGGTAGAGGGCCATAGGATGAGAGGTCAATGGTAAGTGTGGGTAAATATGGGGCTGGTTCGTTGGTGGTGGTGGGTTCGGTATCTGGTGCTGGTTCGGTGTGTGGGGCTGGTTCGGTTTGGGGGATTGGTTCTGGTTGTGGAAATTTTTCAGTTTGTGGGGCTGGTTCTTTTGGAGAGGAGGTGGTGACATCAGTGGGTAGGGAAGGAATGGTGGGAAAAGGTATGGTGACGGTAGGGGACTCCGATTGAGAAGTTGATGGTGAGTGCCCAGCATCATATAACTTTGAGTAGGGGAAAACCTGTTCATCAAATAAGACATGGCGTGAGACAAACAGACGAGAAGTAACGGGATCAAAGCATTTAAAACCCTTATGGAGTCTACTATAACCAAGAAAAATACATTCTTTAGACCTGGGTTGAAGTTTATTTTTGGTGTAGGGGCGGAGCCAGGGAAAACACAGACATCCAAACACTCTCAAGTTCATGTAATCAGGTGGTACACTGAAGAGTTTTTAGTAGGGCGTGTAAAAATTAATTGAGGCCGTTTGAATACGATTGATTAAATATGTGGCAGTCTCAAAGGCGTAAGTCCAAAATTTAATGGGAAGGTTGGCACGGTGTAACAAGGCTAGACCATGTTCAACAATATGCCTGTGTTTCCGTTCAGCACTACCATTTTGCTCAGGGGTGTATGGGCTGGAGATTTTGTGGGTGATACCATGTTCACGAAAAAAAGGTTGTAAGGCAATAAATTCCCCTCCCCCGTCTGATTGAAAGGCCTTAATGTAAGTGTTAAAGTATTTCTCCATAAGAAGTTTAAAATGCATGAAGACAGAATAAACATCAATGTAAGCGCCGGAATTTTCCGCAAAAAAAAAAAAAAATCGCATGAGTCACACGACTGTAGCATACAATTGTGCGACTGTTTTTACAGTCATACGACTGTAATTAATGTTATTACAATCGTGGGACTGTAATTAAAAAAATTACAGTCGTACGACTATAACATCGGAGCAGGTACAGGAGCCCATACCTCTGCAGCAGAAAAAAAAAGAGAAGAAAAGATGGGCATTAATTGCCTGGGATTTGGTGAAGAAAATCAGCAATCAGAAGATAAAAAGAGGAAGAAGAGAAGGATTTGGGGGTTAGCTTTTGGGATTCAGAAAATCTTAGAGAGAAGTGGGAGAAAAAGACAAGGAAAAGTTCATCAAAAACCAAGCTCTTTTCCTCTTCTATTTCTTTTAATTCTCAAGTAATTAAGCATAAACATTTGATAGAAACACATAGGTTATCAATCTAACTCTCTACACAGATTAAATTTCAGACTAGAAACATTAGGAATCCCAAACATTTTGGATTTTTCGAACCAAGCTTCTCAACCTTAACTTAAAGGGAGAAAAGAGCAAAATCAATTGGATTGGAGCGACACCAGGGGTCAATCCTATGGTGGATAAGCGCCAAAAAAGGTTACTACTCTTTATCTTCTCTATTTTTCATGCTTTCTGGGTGATTGGTGTGTTTTTGTGCTTTTTTATCAATTTTCTCGTAGTCTGTTTCTGGAAATCAAGAACAGCCGTACGACTGTTCTTGAGTTGATGAACAATCGTACGAGTGTTCTTAATTTCCATTATTTTTCCAGTTTTATTTTAAATAATTTTGGCGAAATCCTGAAATTGGAGGATTTACAGTCGCACGACTATAATTACAGTCGTACGACTGTAGTTACAGTCGCACTACTGTAGTGCTCTTCCAGGAGCAGAATTTCTGTTTTGATCCGTAAAAATTTCCAAAAATCCATAAAAATTTAGAAAATCAGAAAATTATCAAAAATGAATTTGGTTGTGTGCATTCACGACCCTAGATTTAATTTCCAGTGTTATTGCATTTAGAACAGTACAACGACGGAGATCTGATTCTCCCGAAAACCGACCCACCTCACATGTAAAAAAATGTATGTAAATCGGAAAAATGTTTTCAAAACGATTTTCTCACAAAACCAAAAATAAAGGGACGTTTCAAAATGTTTTCCAGGTCTAACCGGGCCGGCTAGCCGAGCTAACCCGGTTATCCCCCTAAATGCATGCCCCCGAATTCTAATTTCCCAATTCTGTCATATTTGAGTCCTATTTATGGTGTGCCATAAATTGTGCTAACCTTCTGTTTTGCAGTTTTTATTTTTATTTTTTTATTTTGGATGTATTTAATAGAATTATTCGTGTATTTTTAGGCGATTGTAATATTTTTAGATAAATCGTGTATACTAGGTGATTGTAAAAGGGAGGTTGAAAGTTTTTATTTTTGATTCGATTGGGTTGTAAGTCACTTAAATATTTACTACTTTACTTTTATTTTGTATTATGTATGTATGTGCGCTGTATGAATTATTTTAATAAAATTGACTTTAGAATTATGAAATACCTTCAAAGAGCATTGGCCGTAGTTATTTTAATTTAGACACAAAATAAGGGACTTGTTCGGACCTAGATCTCTAGATAGTGTAGCAGCCGTTTGTCCGGTTTAGCTACATTATAAATTTTCCAGTTGAGCGGAGCTGGGTGACGACTCCTACAATATTCATCGAGACTTAGGTCTCGGTTCTTTTAAGAAATGATTCTATTTTCCAAAAACACGATTTCCATTTATAAAAACCCCACGCGAGGGAGGGTAGCCCGATCTCGAGGCTCCCTTCCGAGAGGAGTTCCGCGTTCCGTCGAAAACATCGTCCGCTCACAGTGGCGACTCCGCTGGGGATTTCTTACAAAAGTCTTCTTAAAAACTTAAAAGAATTTGACAAGCCCTGAAAAGTGTCTAATTAAAATAAGGTGGATGATTCTTGATTGGTATTTTATTTTGCATTTTTAGTTAGACATGCTTGCATTAGGTTAAGTATCCCATTTTAGCCCGGTGAATTGTTGAAGTGTCGCCTAAGTTCCTCTTGGTCTTGGGGGCACGGAAACAAAACACCACCCATAGCCTCGTACGAACCCCTTCGTTCGGACCCTTGAGTGGGGAGAAGTGAGGAGTATATTTTGCTATGGAAGCCTTGATTTTAACCCGACTTGGACCGAACTCATATAGGCAACCGTAGTTGGATTCCCTTAGGATACCAAAATAAATCGTGTGAATAATATATATCGCGCCTTCATCATCCCCGGTTGGTGATTGAAGAGAACCCCACCTAGGACTCGGTTAGAATTTTTTAGACTGACCACTTTTGGAGGAATAAGGTTGGAAGAATACGTTTCATGTGCTCTGTGTTTCTCGCCATCCCGTGATGCATCATCATCGCCTCTCAACATCTCACAACATACCATAATTAACATTTTTCATACATAATATACCATACATTAAACATTTGCATGCTAATTAATCCACATTTTTTATGCCGCCACTTGCATTTTATTTTCATATGTGAAAATATTAAATCATCTGCTTGCCATTCATACTAACCATTTCTTTTTCAGCCATGACATTTTATTTGTGTGATTAGCATTTTATTTTCACATAGCATACATAACATCATTATGTCTGTCATGCATTCTAACCACGTTTTTGTGCAGCCATTTGCATTGTTGTGTGTCATAAACATTCATAATATATCACTTAAATTAAATTAAGGACATTCCAAAGGACGCCCACCACGATCATTCCATTCCATAACATTTCGAGTATCCAAAATTACCAATGTTCTGCCGATGCACCAGATTGCATTCGACCATTCTACTAAATCATTCCATTTAAATAGAGACCCCAATAGTCTTAGGCCTATTTTCGTGTGACGATTTACACGATACATTTCATGACACCATACTCATCATAAAACACCATGGCCCACATCGGACCATCTCATGACATTAATTTATCATTCAAGGTACTCCCTGAGTGCCTAATTAGTACACACATAAGTTCATAACATTTACCAAATCATGAAAGGTGTTCCCCAAATGCCGAATCTCTGTCTGTGTCTCTGTTACACGTGACTCTTTCTTAACATCATTTCATATAATATGCTCAAAAGCATCAGAACTTTGTCTATGGGCCCGGCCCATGCGACTATTTCATATCATCTCATAGACCTTCAAAGTGTCGAAACTCTGTCCGTGTATCGGTACACACGTGACCATTTCACGAATTCACTAAGTGCCCCAAAGGCGCTGAATCTCTGTCCGTGTGGCGGTCCACACGTGACATTTTTGCATAGCATTGTGTGTTCTTGGAATGTCCCAAAAAGAAGAAAGAAAAGAATATTAAAAGAAGACCATACATATCATTATTCCATGCTTATCATTATTTCACCCATAACATCATTTTCATCCATGACATCATCAAGCACTTTCAATGCCTTATTCTTCATGTCACGTCATGCCATTCATTCATAACCCTAAACGTTTCCCGTCTACTCCCAAGCAGAAAAAGCTGGAGCGACCTTAGACAAGATCTTAGGCTTTAAGGGCAGTTGGGGAACAAAGAGTAGTCGAAAGGGACAGTGATTCAGAGTCTGGGGAAGAAGTGGATATAGCAAACCCAACACCAAGCCTAGCTAATGCTCTAAAGGACTTCTTCATATCACAAGATTTTCGTGATATGTTAAAGGAAGAAATGCGGGCAGTAGTAAGGGAAGCTGGTGACACCGGTGGTAGTGGAGCCGGAAAAGAGAAGGAAGCCGAGTCATCCCAACAGGGTGGTGACACTTCAGCCAGTCTTGAGAAGCTGCAAGAAATAGAGGCAGCCATGGAGCAAAAGATGAAGGCGAAATGCTCCGAACTAGATGAAATGATGGCCCAGTTGAAGAAGGGGGCCAGTGTCAGTGCAGAATCCAAGAAAGGGGTCAACATTGATGCTATGATTAGTAGGGGCATCGAAACTTTTCCCATCGGCTTCTAAGTGCTGAAAGTACCCTCTTATAAAGGAATGGGCTCACCTGAGGCCTTTGTGAATCTGTATGCCCGAGTCATGCTGACGGCGGGTGCCATGAAGCAGCAATTGATCAATTTATTCCCGACCACACTGGAGGGAGGAGCATTAGGCTTGTACAATTCTCTGACAGAGGAGGAACAGTCAGATTGGGAGATTTTGTCAGCAGCTTTCATTAAGTATTACAGCTTCAACACCAAAATCCAAGTGAAGCTGTACGACTTAGAGCGGATCAAGCAGAAACCTAACGAGCCTTTCGACTAGTACTACCAGCGGTGGATGAATAAGATGATCCTTCTAAAGAACTGCCCAGATGAAGATGAGCTTATACAGAAGTTGATAGATGGCAGCAAGGACATCTTCAAAAACAACATGAAATTCCTTTCCTTCAACGAGCTCAGTGAGGTCTATAGTATGGCAATGAAAATCGAGCAGGATGAAGAAGAGAAGGCAGCCAGTCATAAGGACGGTAAAAGCTCAGGGTATAGTTCTGGTTATAGGTCAACTGCAGCAGCTGGGTCTGGCTCAAGTTTCAGTGGCAAAGGGGGGCAGACTTCAGAGGTGAAGCAAGTTGAAGTTGCCACAGTTACCCAACAACAGAATACACAGAATAGGAGTCCAGGAGGACAAGGCATATCACCTTGGACCCTCCCGGTGGTCAAGATTTTTACTAAATGCAGAAATGGTAGGTTGCTACAATCGCTCAGGCCATTTGAGAAGCCTTCTGAGGCAGATAAAGATAATTTCCACACTTATCATGTTGTTGCTGGTCATCGAACTAATAAATGTTACAAATGGAGAGATGCCATTCAGAAGTTGATAGATAAAGGAAAACTGCAAGAACAAGCCAAGCCTAGCACGAAGACCAACCCGCTACCGGCATTTGAGAAGCGGGTGTGAGCACGGGTTTTTTTTTCCCGACCTCGGTGATGAAAGCTACTGTTACCTCTTTCACGAATAAATGTGAAGCAGATTTAAACCAACCGAGATAATGTCAAAAATGTCCTAGATAACCCGAAGTTGTGTGACAAGTCCTAATACGTAACCCCGAAGAATTCGAATGAGTATTTTAAGAGAACCGAGGAAAAGAACGAAAAATAAGTGAAAATGACCTTATGTGGACATTACAACCGCACGGCTGTAGTCTACAGGGGCGCGGCTGTAAGTGTCAGTTTTCATTTTTTGTTAAAATCAGCAATTAATTCTGATTTAATGCCAAAAAAGGAGGTATTTAAACATCATAATCCGAGATTAGGGCAGGAGCAAACAAAAAACAAAAAATAGAAAAAGAGAAAAGGGTTTTCTTGAGAGAAAATAACACTATCATTTAGATATTCTCTAGGGTTCTTAAGGTAATTGGAAAAAGAAAAGAGTTGGACCTAAATAATAATCTCAATAGAACACATAAAAATAATAATAGGGTTTTGTGATATCATAATCCATCTTCAATCTTCTTCGGGGTTCCGTTCGGGCTTTGGAAATCGTGCACTGTTTGGGTTGTTCGTGACTGAAAGACGTTCCCGGCATCCGAATCCATTTTTCGTGGTCCAAATCCTGGAACATAGACAAGGTAATCTTCTGAGAGGCCTTAGAAATCCGCTTTGTTCATTGTGGTTGTGATTTGATTGCATGTTTTGAATTTTTTACGATTTTTGGGAGTTTTCCGGTTACAGCCGCCCCATTCATGATCACAGCCGCTCGGCTGTAACCTACAGTCGTGCAGCTGTGACCTATAGGGGCGCGGCTGTAACTTACAGGGGAAGAAGCTCCAATCGCCCCAAATCGATTGATAACACTCCCATATTTCAATTAAATGTGTTTTTCATACTTGTTATCAATCCAATTACATCCCTGCATACTTAGATTCCATGTTCTTTGATTTTTAATGGATGGTGTGGTATAAAATTTGGTGATTTTGGATGATTAGGGATTTCCGGATTCGATTCGATCCGTTTCAGATCTTTTCTGTTGATTTTGATGTTTTTCCAGAAATCCCAGATCGCCTAAAATCATCAAACTTTGCAAAACGACTTTCGAAAACGCAAAAAAAGTACACTGGAATCTATTCTGGAGCATTACAGCCACGCGGCTATAAGCTACAGGAGTGTGGTTGTAACCTACAACCGCGCGGCTATAGCCTACAGTGGTGCAAAATTACAAGTTTGGCAGATTTTCAAAAAAACGAGAAAAGAAGGCCGAAAAACAATTCTCGAGCATTACAGCAGCACGGCTGTAAGCTACAGGGGCGCGGCTGTAGCCTACAGTCGCGCGGCTGTAGTTGAGGCAGAATTACAGTTTTACCCTTTTGGGCTCCAAACTTGTAATTTTGCATCCTTTTCTTATTCAAAAATGAATTTTGGTGTGTTTGCATATTTTTGGACCCTAGATGGATGTTTGATTTAGGTCCACACACGAACGGGACCCCCAGGTCCCAAGACATCCAGCCCGCTAAAGTTGGAAAAATGCATGTAAATGAGCCAAACCGTTTTTAATATTGGTTTTTCATCCATAAAACCTACAGGGCGTTTAAAAAACCGTTTTCTAGGTCTAACCGGGCCGACCAACCGGGTCGACCTGGTTATCCCCAAATGCATGTCCCCCACTCCTAAAAATCCCTACTATATCCTATTTGAGTCTTTTGTATGCCTTGGTTATTTGTGCTAACCCTATTTGAATGCAGCTTTTATTTTTAGTTTTGTTTTTACTTTTGATGTATTTAATAGATTATGCCGTGTATCTAGGCGATTGTAATTTTTAGATCATCGTGTATTATAGGCGGTTGTAATGGTGAGGATGAGAGCTTTTTCCCTTTTATGGGCTGTATAATTTGGCCTCTATTTACTTTTCCTGCACTTTTACTTTTCTGCATTTTATTTTGGTTTTATATTTGTGTCATATGTATGAGCATTGGTTAATAATAAAAGAAGAGATAAAATGAGTAGAATTAAGTGAATGAAATATCATATTATGAAATAATAATTAAAAATAAGTGAGGATTAGTAGATATGTTGCCCGAATCTCGAATCTCTGGATTAGGTACTGTGTCTACACTTGGTAGGGAGCAGTACCGGAATTTCTCGGATGAGCTGATCCGGGTGGCGACTCTGTATCTAATCTCGAAATTCATGTGTCGAGATCTTTAAGTTAAAATGGGATTTTCTAAAAAGCTTGTTTTCTAAAATTCGTGTCTGAAATTAAGTTTTCTACAAAAAAGACTTTTCCAATAAAATGAAAGGTTTTTCTAAGAAAGATTAAAACCCGTTTTCAAAGCCAAAACATCACACACTTCAAAAGAAAATCCCCGGTTCCCGCTTCACCGCGCGTTCTGAAAAAGGTTGTCTGCTCACAGTGGCAACTCCGTTGGGGACTAACGGTTTCTTCAAAAAAGTTTTCACAAAAACTTAAGGAACTTAGGCAACAATTGAAGTATATCCTCACTTATAGTTGATTCTTAAATCGTAACTCAATATTTCATTCACATTGCATAAAGCATGACATTTTCTCTTCTTAAATCCCTCCAACACTCATTTAAGCTCGGTTTATTTCCAAAGGTGACCTACCTCTTCCGCTAGGATTGGAGGCACCCAAGGGGGTAAACCACTCATAGCCTTGTACGAACCCCTTTGTTTGAACCCTTGAGTGGGGAGAAGTGAGGAGTATATTTTCTCTATGGGAACCTGTACGACCCTTGGCTTGGCTCATACCTTCATGTAATGGCTTAGCAACTTCCCCTTAGGATTACCAAAACATATACTTGAAAATGGACATTAAGAGTACACCTTTGGTATCTCCCATTGATGCCAAAGAGACCCAATACCTAGGAAGAATGTGAGACCAAACGAATGGAGGAATAAGGTTGAAAGGGTGAGCATATTTTTGTGTGTGTGCTAACATTTGCTCTATGGTTGTTTTATTTTCGACCTTTTCATACGATATAAACACGCATCATCTGTATGCTATATTTTAATCACTTTCTTTATGCAGCCATTTTAGAGCATCCTCATACGTGTGTGTTTACTAACCATATTTTTCGTGCAGCTATAATCTTTTTCCGTATGCCATATTCATTTTGTGTGCTCATTGATTCATAAAGCATACACGACATCATCTTGTATGTCATGCATTCTAACCACATTTCTGTACAGCTATTTGCATTTTTGTATGACATAGGCATCCACATCATTTCATTTCATTTAAAAAGTAAGGATGTTCTAAGTATGCCCTTCACGACCATTTCATTTCATAACATATCGGGAGTTCCCAAGGCTACCCGTACTCCGCCTGTGCACTAGTTTGCATTTGGCCATCCCATTACATTATAAGAAGACCACAACGGGCTTAGGCTTGCGTTTGTGTGACGGACCACACGACATCATCACATCTTGATCATTCACATTTGGTGTCATGAAGATGCCTTAGTTTTGCTTGCGTGTCCCAATCCATATCGGATTGTTACATAACATCGACAACCCATTTGAGATACTCCACGAGTGCCGAGCTAGTTTTCATATTAAGACATTTCATAGCATTCCTAAATCATGTAAGGTGTTCTATGAACACCGAAATGATATCCGTGTATTGACTCGCACGTGACTTGTATGTGACATCACTTCATGTTAAATGCCATAAAAGCATCGAACGTTTATCTGCGGGACGGTTCCCTCAGGACCATTTCATGTCATCACATTGACCTATAAAGTGTCAAACTTCTGTCGGTGTGTCAGTACACATTCGACCATTTCACGACATCCCCTAGGTGCTCCAAAGTCACCGAACCTCTATCCGTGTGATGGCTCACACGTGACGTTATTGCATTGTCTTTTGTGTAGCATAGGGTATGCTTGGAACATCCAAAGCAAGAGAAAGAAAAGCACCAAAACCATCTTCAGCATCATCCATATCCATGAGACATCATCCGAACATGAGCATAAAAGTACCATTTAGAGTGTCGAGTCTAGGACCATGACATCCATTTGAAACTCTAACCTTATGATGATTGTGCAGTTTGGAGTCGCATCTCAGGAAGGTTAGTTCGAGTTGAGTCAAAACCAAACACCCCAGTTTAGTTAGTTCAATTAGAACCGATCACTGTGGGGGGAATCAGTTCAAGGTCAGATTCAGACAGGGAGTTTGAAACTCAATTGCCTACTCTATCAGTTGACAGTCAAATTTTGTTAGAAGAAGCTGACAGAGCGGAGATGGCCGACAGAAACAGCAGAAACTTGCCCTTTGATATGGCTGCTTTTATGAGGAGTTTTCTCACCTTAGATGAGTTTAAAAATACTCTTAGGGAATAAGTGCAGGCTGTGATAGGCACCCTCCCTATTCAATCTGTTCCACCAGCTCAGACTTCGATTGGAAGTGAGGGACAACAGTTTGTCCAAATTACTAATGGTGCCACAGGAAGCCTTCCTGGAGGAAGTGGTGGAGTGGTTAACCACAGAGAACCTAACCGTCAGTCAGAAGAGGATGAAGCCTTTGAGAAGGCAAGGGAAGCCTCAATTGAGACGATGCTAGAGAAGCGTCTCAATCAGAAATTTTCTGATATTGAAGCTATGCTACCTAAGCTGAAGGAGATAGTCCACTATAACCCTGTTAAGTATGTCGACCCAACTACTTTGATGGCTAATAGAGGAGAGCCACTCCCAGCTGGTTTTCAGATGCCTTACCTGCCTCCGTACACTGGAGAGGGCCCACCGAAGCCCATTTGGATAGTTATGTAAGGTTGATGACCAGCATGGGGATTGGAAAGGGTCATCTGTTGAACTTGTTTCCAACTACTCTGAGGGGTGCTGTGGCAAAGTGGTACATGAAGATGCCCATACACACTCGCTCCACCTGGGAGGATTTATCTTATGCTTTTGTGAAGCAGTATGCCTACAACACCCAGACTAAGACAACTCTTAAGGATCTAGAAAGGATCCGTCAGAAACCAAATGAGTCCTTCCTGGCTTACTACAAGCGGTGGATGGATGTGCAAGTTTTGGTGAATAGGGCACCAAAGTTAGAGTCACTCATTGTGAAGCTAGTAGATGGTGGTCTTCCCCAATACAAGGACAAGATGAAGCTGAAGAGATTCCACTCCTTCAATGAGGTGGTGGAGTTTGCCAAATGTATCGAGCGATACGAGGAAGAGGAGTAGAGGGGCAGACAGAGTTCGGGCTCCTACAGAAGCAATCAGGGGTACTTTCAAGGGTACAAAGGCAACAACTCAAAGGCTACTCCAGTGGGGTCCAGTGCTAAGTCGACTCAAAATGTAGCGCCGATCGAAGTGCAATGGGAGGATGTAGCCGCTGTGAACCTGGCAAGATAGACTCCTCAAAGGGTCACCAGTCCATAGGCTGAGTCAGTAAGCCGAATTTTTGCTAAGTGTAGAAAGGCTGGGTTATTACAGAGCTTGAAGCCATTTTCGCCTCCAACTGAGGCAGATAAAGATAACTTCTGCACTTATCATGTGATGACGGGTCACAGTACAAATGAGTGTACCCAGTTGATTAGAGCCATCAAGCAGTTGGTCATTGATGGAAGGATCATCGAGCCGGCTTTGAAACCCAACATTCAGAGTAATCCCTTGCCCAACCTCGGATGATTCGGCTTCATAAGACATTGAGGACCATGACGCTGCAATAAAGAGAAGACCCTTCGCGTGTGGAGGCGATAGTCATTTTGATGTTTTAATTATCATTTACCATGTGAACAATTCAGCCTCTAAGGTGTTTAATTTAATAGAGTTTGATTTCAATTACTTGTGTGATATTTTTGGAATGGAACTTTGCATGCATCCAAACATTCATTTAATGCCTTTAACACACATGATGCATCAATGCATGAAATGAATCTAGGGACAGAAGATGACCCAAAAATGATATCCGTTTGGAAAAGTTTTCACACCTGAGGAGAGAAAAAGAAGATCGCATCAGTACCACAAAAGAACATGGAAATCTTCGCCTGACTGAACAATGTCGTGCCGAGGTGACAGAGAAATCACTGAAAACCGAGTTCCAAAGCGTTCAAAGACAAAACCAGCTAAGCAGGAGCTCCACAAACTCAAGCAAGAAAAAGGAGAGTTGTCACAACATGAGCAATTGATAGCGTCAGAAAAATAAAGCTGTCCACATCGAACGAACATTGATTCATGGTCATGCCCATCAAACTACTTCTCAAAGTGGGTAGAAGCGGAGTTATATATGAGTATCATAGCATAAAAAAAAAAACAACAACATCACGTCACAGCCAATAATGGCCTATAATTCTGAGGGGCAACAATACAGTGTTCCAGAATAAAGGATTGAACATCATTGACCGTCTCCGTATCACAAGCCGGCAGGACGACAGTGGCGGCCAATAAATCCATTAAAAGGATTCCATCAAAAGTAGTGGTTGCCTACAGAATATGGGTCAACATATTACCATCTGCTCTGCAAGGACACAGAAATAACATCAGAGTATGCACTGAAGAAACGTCATACTCCTTAGCCTATAGGATGGAAGTGGTTCCACCAGAGGAGACAAAGACCAAGTCGTCAACCCCATCGACCCAGGCAAGCCCAGGCGCAATTACATGTTAAAAAAAAAAAGAGTTCCGATAGGTCACAAACCGAAAAGGCGATCCATGCAAAAATCAGGATAGTCCGATGGATCAAAAACCGAAAAGGCAGTCCATGCAAAAGTTAGGACAGATAGGCGAGCACCATCAGCGGGAAAATCTGCAAAGACCAATTGGTGGCAGGTGTGGGTCAGGTCGAGACGGATACCATTACTGATTCTGTCCTTAGCTTCATTTCATCTTTGATGTGCATTGTGCTAAAACATTATAAATGAGTGAGTGTATGAATGCCATTTTCTGTTCGGTCAAATGTCCCAAGTTTGCTTGAGATTGAATTCGTACGAATGTGCACATTTTCTGTTTACATGCATCTCACTTAAAAAAAATTCTGATGGATCGAAAACTGAAGAGGCGGTCCATGCGAAAATTAGGACAGTTCGATAAATCGAAAACCCGAAAAAGGAGGTCTATGCAAAAGCTAGGGCATAAAATAAAGTCTGCTGAATTGAACCCGAAAGGGGGTTCAGGCAAAAATAAAGATAGTCTGATAGGTCGAAAACCCAAAAAGGGCGACCTATGCAAAAATTGGGACAAGCAATGAAAATAAAACAAAAGTCATACAGTAGTATCAAGCTCAGATAGCTCTAATCCTATAAAAACCGAGGTACATCAAAGCCAGTGCCTCACGCCCATGCCTCGTGGAGTGAGCAACTAGGTCAATCAACCGAACTTCAATGCGATATCCCACCAAGGACAGGCTCATCTGGGCATCCCAATCGTCTGTCCTGTCCCTGAAAGTCTGATTCATGACCTCCAGCTCGGTGACCCACCGACACAACTAATCAACCTCTGTGCTCAAACGAGCAGACTCACGGCGCTCAATCCCAATCACCGTCTGTACCAAGCAAACCATAAAAAGCACCATAATCATACGCATATGCATCCAGGACATGCACATACACATACACTCAAAACATGCACATACACATGCATACACACATCAATGTGTACTCAAGTACAGGTACATGCTATCATCATCAGGCTGTCTTGAGCCATGAGTACTCCGGAAGCGGAAATAACCCGACACTAAGGCATCATCAAATCCCAAGTATCTAGGGGCAAAACAATCAAGCCATATTTATTCTTAATCGAAGGGGAAAAAATTTTTTGTTTCCAAAATTATCGATCAAGGAATAAATCCATACCCCCGATCCAATTTCAAAGGTATTGCTCCACCACAGAGAGCTAGTTTCAACAGTATTGCTCCACCACAGAGAGCCGATTTCAACGGTACTGCTCCACCACAGAGAGCCGGTTTCAACGGTATTGCTCTACCACAGAGAGCCGGTTTCAATGGTATTGCTCTGCCACAGAGAGCTGATTTCAACAGTATCAAGGGGCAAGATATTCAGTCCATATTCATTCTTGATCGAAGGGGCAAAAATTTTTGTTTCCAAAATTATCGATCAAGGAACGAATACGCGCCCGAAACAATTCCAAAACGTCAAGGGTTGATCAAGATCCTTAAACCATCAAAACATCTTTCCCCCAGCTGCACGAACTTCACGGGAAACACAATCATCATTTCCTTCAGTGACACAAGCTCCACTAGAAGTGAAATGACCAAAATGCCCTCTTGTCAGTAACCACATTATCGGATGGCCAAAACACCTTTCCTTTAGCGACACGAGCTACACGAAAGACCAAATGACCAAAGTATCCTTACTTCAAGGAATGCCAACTTCCCAAGTTGCAAAATTACCAAAATACCCTTCCCTTTCGTAAGCATCGAATGACAAAGAGGATTCAATCCGGGTAAGTCCTCTTCTTCGTAATGGAGTCGAAGCATATCCCTGGCAAATCAAATAGATCTGGGCAAAGTCCTCTGCTTCGCAATGGAGCCTAAGCACGACCCTAGAGAACATCAAATCAATTCGGGCAAAGTCCTATGCTTCGCATTAGAGTCGAAGTAAGACCCTGAAGAATCAAACCAACCTAGACAAGACCGCTGTCTCGCAAAAGCAACCGAGACATCAAAACAAGTCAACGCCAGGAGAACCCCCAGGTACGTTCTCTTTTCCTTCTCACCGTGCTCCCTATCGTGAGACCAAACTTGAATCGGGCACAAGCACCCGTTCAAGTCGACTTTGGCCACGCAAGGGGCAGCCTGTGAGCACGGGTTTTTTTTTTCCAGACCTCGGTGATGAAAGCTACTGTTACCTTTTTCACGGATAAGCGTGAAGCGGATTCGGATCGACCGGGATAATGTCGGAAATGTCCCGGATAACCCGAAGGTGTCTGACAAGTCCTAATACGGAACCTCGAAGAATTCGAGTGAGTATTTTAAGAGAACCGAGGAAAAGAACGAAAACTAAGTAAAAATGGCCTTATGTGGACATTACACGACTGTAATCATCATATTTCCTTTTTTTTTAAATCAACATTTAATTCGGTTTTTAGGCAAAATAGGTATTTTTGTCACTATAGCCGCACGGCTGTAGTCTACAGGGGCGCGGCTGTAAGTGTCAGTTTTCCTTTTTTACCGAAATCAGCAATTAATTCAGAATTAATGCCAAAAATGGAGTATTTAAACATCATAATCCGGGATTAGGGCAGGAGCAGACAGAAAACAAAAAATAGAAAAAGAGAAAAGGGTTTTTTTGAGAGAAAATAACACTATCATTTAGATATTCTCTAGGGTTCTTAAGGCAATTGGAAAAAGAAAAGAGTTGGACCTAAATAATAATCTCAATAGAACATATAAAAATAATCATAGGGTTTTGTGATATCATAATCCATCTTCAATCTTCTTCGGGGTTCTGTTCGGGCTTCGGAAATCATGCACTGTTTGGGTTGTTCGTGACTGAAAGACGTTCCCGGTATCTGAATCCATTTTTCGTGGTCCAAATCCTGGAACACAGACAAGGTAATCTTCTGAGAGGCCTTAGAAATCTGCTTTATTCATTGTGGTTGTGATTTGATTGCATGTTTTGAATTTTTTACGATTTTTAGGAGTTTTTCCGGTTACAGCGGCCCCATTCATGATCACAGCCACTCTACAGTCGCGCGGCTGTGATCTATAGGGGCGCGGCTGTAACCTACAAGGGCAGAAGCTCCAATCGCCCCAAATCGATTGGTAACACTCCCATATTTCAATTAAATGTGTTTTTCATACTTGTTATCGGTCCAATTACATCCCTGCATACTTAGATTCCATGTTCTTTGATTTTTAATGGATGGTGTGGTATAAAATTTGGTGATTTTGGACGATTAGGGATATCTGGATTCTATTTCGGGTCTTTTCTGTTGATTTTGATATTTTTCTAGAAATCCCAGATCGCTCAAAATCATCAAACTTTGCAAAACGACTTTCGAAAACGCAAAAAAAGTACACTGGAATGGATTCTGGAGCATTACAACCACACGCTGTGAGCTACAGCCGCGCGGCTGTAGCCTACAGTGGCACGGCTTTAGTTGATGCAAAATTACAAGTTTGGCAGATTTTCAAAAAAACGAGAAAAGAAGGCCGAAAAATAATTCTGGAGCATTACAGCAGCGCGACTGTAAGCTATAAGGGCGCGGCTGTAGCCTACAGGGGTGTGGTTGTAGTTGAGGCAGAATTACAGTTTTACCCTTTTGGGCTCCAAACTTGTAATTTTGCATCCTTTTCTTATTCAAAAATGAATTTTGGTGTGTTTGCATACTTTTGGACCCTAGATGGATGTTTGATTTAGGCCCACACACGAACGGGACCCCCGGGTCCCGGGATATCCCGTCCGCTAAAGTTGGAAAAATGCATGTAAATGAGCCAAACCGTTTTTAAAATTGGTTTTTCATCCATAAAACCTACAGGGCGTTTAAAAAATCGTTTTCTAGTTTTAACCGTGCTGACCAACCGGGTCGACTCGGTTATCCCCAAATGCATGTCCCCTACTCCTAAAAATCCCTACTCTGTCCTATTTGAGTCTTTTGTATGCCTTGGTTATTTGTGCTAACCCTATTTGGATGCAACTTTTATTTTTAGTTTTCTTTTTACTTTTGATGTATTTAATAGATTATGCCGTGTATCTAGGGGATTGTAATTTTTAAATCATCGTGTATTATAGGCGGTTGTAATGGTGAGGATTAGAGCTTTTTCCTTTTTATGGGTTGTATAATTTGGCCTCTATTTACTTTTCCTGCACTTTTACTTTTCTGCATTTTATTTTGGTTTTATATTTATGTCATATATAAGAGCATTGGTTAATAATAAAAGAAGAGATAAAATGAGTAGAATTAAGTGAATGAAATATCATATTATGAAATAATAATTAAAAATAAGTGAGGATTAGTAGATATGTTGCTCGAATCTCGAATCTCTGGATTAGGTACTGCATCTACACTTGGTAGGGAGCTGTACCAGAATTTCCCAGATGAGCTGATCCGGGTGGCGATTCTGTATCTAATCTCGAAATTCGTGTTTCAAGATCTTTAAGTTAAAATGGGATTTTCTAAAAAGCTTGTTTTCTAAAATTCATGCCTGAAATTGAGATTTCTACAAAAAAGAGTTTTCCAATAAAATGAAAGGTTTTTCTAAGAAAGATTAAAACCCCGTTTTCAAAACCAAAACATCACACACTTCAAAAGAAAATCCCCGGTTCCCGCTTCACCGCGAGTTCCGAAAAAGGTCATCCGCTCACAGCGGGTCAACATGGTACATTCAGGGCTGCCAACTAATTTTATCTTTGCCCAAGTCCTCCAAGCAAATCCTGCAATTCAGGCTGTGGCAATAGGAGAAGTGAAAGTGGAACCAGAACACGAGGAGAAGGTGGAGCAAAAGGAGATCAAGCCGATAAGCTTGAATGATCTTGACTCCGAAGATGAATATGAAGATTTTGGTGGAGAGGAGACAGTTAAGCCACCAGTCACTGAGAAGCTGAAAATTTAGGAGGTCCAGAATGTAAGCCGAAGTGGTAGGGTGTATCAACCGGCAGACCAAGCAAAAGACAAGGCCCCGATAACTAGGTCAGGTAATACATCTGCACTGGAGGGGGTTGAGAAGTTATTTCCCAATTGAAGAAGACTCTTGCACAAGCCAGTCTGTGGCATCTGCTTATGACCTCTAAGGAGCATAGGGAGGCATTAGTGAAGAACTTGTCGGAGATCGAGGTTTCCCCTATTGCGTCTCCAGAGGCGATGTGCTGTCTATTGGATAAGATCCATTCTAGGACTCCTGATATTATCTTTTCTGAGAAAGATCTGCCGGGTAAAGGAAAGGCTCACAACAAGGCTCTTTACATTAGGGCCTATGTGATGGATAAGGTGATGCCGTGTGTTATGGTGGACGATGGCTCAGCACTGAATATATGTCCACTGAAAATGCTGCCATTTCTGGGGCTGAATGAAGATGTATTGAAGAAATCCTCAACAGTCATCCGGGCATACGACGATTCCAAGAGAACAGTGATAGGGACCTTTGAAACTGAAGTAGAGGTTGGGCCCATCAAATCCATGGTTGTTTTCACAGTGATAGATATTCCGATCACCTTCTCTCTACTGTTAGGAAGGCCATGGTTCCATCCTCTAGGAGGTGTCCCTTCCACATTGCACCAGAAAATCAAGTTCTCGATAAAAGGTGAGATAGTGACTGTTGAGGCGGATGCCCAATCAATGATAGCTGCTGTGAATGAATGAGTAGTCCCTTTTGGCAGGTTCTAAGTTGCTGTGATCAAGGAAGAAGAAACTACAGACGCTCCCATGGTCCTTTGTGAAAATTATATGCCGGAGTGGCTATCCCGGTACTTGTACAAACAGAATTTTGTCCCAGGCGTGGGACTTGGAATCAATTTGTAAGGAGTGCCTGAGTTTAATATCGACTCGGGGAAGCCAAAACAGTTCGGCCTTGGGTATACAGAGGAGGCATCTGAGCAGAAGAACCCGAGGAAGGGCAAAAATGGCAAAGTTATGATGAAACCATTTCTAAAGGCAGGAGAAAGCCTATACAAGGGACAAGCTGAACCGATAAGGGTCGGAAATGTTGAATACCTTGGCTTTGAAATTTTTGTTGATGCTGTGGACTTTGACAAAAGCCAGGAGGAAGCAGTGGCCCCAGTGGTGATAGAAGAAGTAACTGTTGAATCTGATGTTTTGCAAGGAGAACCATCCTAAGTGATGGAGAAAGCAGTAGAGGTGGCTGGAAAGAAAGATGAAAAGAAAGCCTGTGATGAAACTGCAGAAGTAATCTCAAGTGCACTGATTGCTGCCTTAAGCAAGGCATTTGGGAAATCCAAAAAACGGTTTGGAGAGGAGCTGATGGCCAAAGTGAACCTAGACTCTGTGGTTGCGGAGATAACTAAGATTATGGAAAAGCCTAAGGCTCAAGTGACCAAAAAAGAAGCTGAAGCAGTTGCAGTCCCTGATAATGCTCTGAAGATGAAGATGGAAGCTGAAGAAGAACAAGGCCCTCTGCCTGTGGAGGATGAAAATGATTTTGTTGTATCTGTTTCTTCCATTTTCAATGTAAACGATGTACTTTATGATAAGTTCAATGTAATGAAATCTCAGTTTGCTTACTTGTGTGATGTTTATAGTGATAATTCTGTGCATGCATTTAAATCACCATCAAGCATATTTAGCATACATGACACTACATTGCATGAAATCAACATAAGTACATATGAAAATCCTAAAATGGTACTCATTTCACACGAGCTAAAACTCAAAGAACAGAGAGAACTAATAAGAATATTGCAAAAACATGTTAAAGCTTTTGCCTGGTCATATGAAGACATGCCAGATGTAGATACAGAGATAGCAGTGCACAAGATCCCAACCGACCCTAAGTTCAGGCCAGTAAAGCAGAAGCTAAGAAGATTGAGGCCAGAGTGGGCTACACTGGTGAAAGAGGAAGTGGCTAAGCAGATAGACACCAAATTTCTCGAAGTGGTAGAGTACATGGAATGGCTATCTAATATAGTTCCAGTACCCAAGAAGGATGGAAGGGTTCGAGTGTGTGTTGACTACCGGGACCTGAATAAGGCATGCCCAAAGGACAACTTTCCACTGCCTCACATTGATGTCCTGGTCGATAGTGCAGCCAAAGCAGCAATCTATTCTTTCATGGATGGCTTTTCAGGGTACAACCAGATCTTGATGGATGTGATCGACAAGGTGAAAACATCGTTCATCACAGAATGGGGTACTTTCTGCTACAGAGTAATGCCCTTCGGATTAAAGAATGCTGGAGCCACTTACCAAAGGGCTGTCACAACTTTGTTACATGATATGATTCATAAAGAAGTCGAAGTGTATGTCGATGATATGCTTGTCAAATCAGCAATCCGGGAGGAACATCCTGTTATCCTGGATAGATTTCTCACATGCATTGGAGAATACGACTTACGACTTAACCCCAAGAAATGCGTATTCGGAGTCACATCAGGGAAGCTGTTGGGTCATGTAGTTAGCCATAGGGGAATAGAAATGGACCCAGACAAAATCAAAGCCATCCAAGATATGCCAGCTCCAAAGACAAAAAAGGAGGTCCGTTCATTTCTGGGTTCCTTTCAATACATCAGTCGCTTCATAGCACGGTTGACTTCCACTTGCGAGCCAATTTTTAAGCTATTGAAGAAAGATCAACCGGTTGTATGGGATGACAGGTGTCAGCTGACATTTGAGAATATCAAGGCTTATCTGGTAAAGCCACCAGTCCTGAGTCCACCAATCCCAGGAAAGCCCCTGATCCTGTACTTAGCAGTTGAAGAATCCTCTATAGGGGCAATGCTGGCACAAGAGCAAGACGGGAGGAAAGAGTACCCTATCTACTACCTCAACAAGAAGCTGTTGGAGTATGAAACCAAATACACACTCGTGGAGAAGACATGTGTGGCAATGATTTGCCTAACCAAGAAGCTACGCCATTACTTCCAGTCCTATAAAATACAAGCTGTGGCTGAAGTGGATCCAATGAAATATCTTTATGAAGCACCGATGTTGGTTAGGAAGTTATCCAAGTAGCTGTTACTCTTATCAGAGTTCGACATCGAGTATATCACTAAGAAAACCATCAAGGGGAGAGCCGTAGCAGAGTTTCTGGCAAATCAACTGCTGGAATCGGATTACACAGAGAATTTGGAATTCCCGGATGAACAGTTGGCTATGGTTGAAATAAAGAGATGGGTTATGTGCTTCGATGGCACTGTAAACAGAAAGGGTGCTAGAATCGGGGTCCTGATAGCAACGTCGGATGGTGAAATCATTCCTTTATCAAAAAGGCTGAATTTTCCCACAACCAATACGGGGCAGAGTACGAAGCATGCTTATTTGGGATGGAAGCTTTGTTGACATTAGGGGCAAA
Organism: Euphorbia tirucalli; assembly: GCA_039660915.1. Classification (NCBI taxonomy): domain Eukaryota; kingdom Viridiplantae; phylum Streptophyta; class Magnoliopsida; order Malpighiales; family Euphorbiaceae; genus Euphorbia; species Euphorbia tirucalli. The sequence continues at coordinate 21,918,370 of CM077636.1, read as the reverse complement.
TGACGTCTTGATTGTTGGAGACTCACTTCTGCTGATCTGGCAAGCTCAGGGTGAGTGGGATCTGAAAGAAGAAGCCTTACGGCCTTACTTGGAGCTGCTATAGTACAGAAAAGAATTATTTGGCCAGTGTGAATTCAGACACGTCCCCAAGGATGAGAACAAGATGGCTGATGCCCTAGCAACGTTGTTTTCTATGTGGGAAAACCCAGAAGAAACTCAAGTTCGACCACTAGTCATAGCAACTTCCAGACATCCTTGCTTCGAAGTGCGTGAAGTAATGGAATTGATAGCTAAAGAAAAGCCTTGGTTCTTTGACATCTACCAATATGTTAAGGAAGGGAAGTATCCAGAGGAAGCTGGTGCTGCTGATAAGCTATCATTGAGAAAACTGGCTAGTCAATTCAGAATCTTTGGAGGCCAGCTATATAAAAGAACAACACATGGCGTTCTTTTCAGATGCTTGACAAAGTAAGAAGCAGAAACAGTAATGCAATAGGTGTATGCAGGGTCCTGTGGGCCACATATGAATGGGTACTTCTAGATGACTATACAGGCAGACTGTATAAGGAAAGTAAAGAAGTGCCACGAGTATCAGATCTATACTGACATCAGTCATCTTCCGCCACTTGAATTATAGAACCTGGCATCTCTTTTGCCATTTTCAGCATGGGGGATAGATATGATTGGTGAGATTCATCCAGCTGCGTCTAATGGGCATAAATTCATAGTTATAGCAGTTGATTACTTTTCCAAATGGGTGGAGGCAGAATCCTTTGCTAATGTAACAGCCGAGAAAATGGTCAAGTTCATCCAGAAGAACATCTTTACCTGGTATGGGATTCCCCATCATATAGTGTCTGCTAACGGAGTACAATTCCAAGGGGCAATAGCTGAGCTGCTTGCAGAACATGGCATTGAACATCATAATTCCTCTCCATACAAACTGCAAGCTAATGGTGCGGTTGAAGCAGCTAACAAGGCGATAAAGAAGATCTTATCAAAGATGGTGACCACCTACAGAGATTAGGCTAACAAACTGCCATATGCTCTCTGGGGTTACAGAACCAGTGTCAGAATGCCAACAGGAGAAACTCCTCACTCCTTGGTGTATGGTATAGAAGTAGTGTTACCAGTAGAAATAGAGCTCAAGTCACTTAGAGTTGCCCTGGAAGCTCAATTGCCAGAGACTGAGTGGATTCAAGCTAGATACGAGTAGTTGGCAGCACTAGATGAAAAGTGGCTAAAAGCACTGGATCATTTACAGATGTACCAGCGCAGAATGGCCAGAACCTATAACCGAAATGTGAAGTACTCCAAGCGGCAGTTGAAAGCAGGAGATTTAGTGTTGAAACAGTTAAGGCCTTCAAATGTCGATGTTAGGGGCAAGTTCAGACCCAACTGGGAAGGGCCCTATGTGGTGAAGAAGGTGCTATCGAAAGGTGGCGTCAGCATCATGGATATGGACGGGAATGAGTTCACCAACCCTATCAATCAAGACTAGCTAAAGCTCTATCATGTTTAAAAAATAAATAAATAAATAATAAAAAAAGAGTCTGCCAGGCTGAAAACTCGAAAAGAGCAGTCTAGACAAAAGTCAAGACACGAGAGAAAATGATCAGTAGGAAAATCTGAAAAGGATGACTGGTAATGGATTCTGGCTCAGTGTGGAATGTGTACCATTTGGGAACCAATCCTTTCAAATGTACTCATTTTGATTTTATCAATAAAGTGAAATGTTTGTTTAAAAATGTCTGCATGGTTATGACAATTGCATGAACAAAGTTGTCTTGCTTAAACATCCATTTAAAGAAAGCACTTTGCATTCAATTGGTTAAATTCATCGTGTTATTTAATAATGGAAATGCACTAAATACATACAATTTGAAATCTTTTATCATCCTCCAAATCCAATTCATCTTCCTAAAAGAGCAATAGGGACTTAACTGTCGGAAAAGATCAACCTTATGCAAAAACATCTCTCCTACCGTCAATGGCTTATAACAAGAAAGGGGAACGCAATGTTGCTCCAAGTAGCACATCAGCACCAGAAATACGATGCAACAAATGGTCACAGTGCCATCCTAATCAAATCCTCAAAAAAAAAAAAAAAAAAAAAAAAAAAGCTCACTGAGGTGAAAACCGAAAAGGCGCCTCAGGCAAAAGTTAGAGCAGTTCACTGGGCTGAAAACCCACATTGGGCAACCCAGGCAAAATTTAGAGCACTTACAGATTCATAAATTCTTTAAGGGCAGGAAGTTAGAGTTTCCCCATCAATTCCCCGCAGGAGTCTTTACATTATTCTCCAGCAGAGTTTTCCACACTATTCCCCAGCGGAATCCCCATAAAGAACACTACAATCATTTCCCCAACAGTATCATATGTCCCCAGCGGTCATCTCAGTACTCCAACAATCATCATACAATGCCCTCAAAGAAAACAAAGTCAGCCAGGGGCACAACATATCTCTCCCCAGCAGAAAGAGAAAACATCAAATAGCAGAGAGTGAATGCATGTGCATATGCATCATTACGCATGCATACATAGCATACATCAATTATTCATCCCCAGCTAGTCTTCATTCTTGATCGAAGGGGCAAGAATTTTTGTTCAAAATCTATCGATCAATTCCATTTTAAGTGCAGGAAATCATCATCCTCAGCTTCACATCTACAACAGATCCACCTCGGGTAATGAAAACCCGGTATCGGCCCAGATCGGCTCTATTCCAGTTCCTCAGCAGATCCGCCTCGAGTCATGTAAACCCCGTATCGGCCCAGATCGGCTCCATTCCAGTTCCTCAGCAGATCCGCCTCGGGTAATGTAAACCCGGTATCAGCCCAGATCGGCTCCATTCCAGTTCCTCAGCAGATCCACCTCGGGTAATGTAAACTCGGTATCGGCCCAGATCGGCACCATTCCAGTTCCTCAGTAGATCCCCCTCGGGTAATGTAAACCCGATATCGGCCCAGATCCGCTCCATTCTAGTTCCTCAGCAGATTCGCCTCGGGTAATGTCAACCCGGTATCGGCCCAGATCGGCTCCATTCCAGTTCCTCAGCAGATCCACCTTGGGTAATGTAAACCCGGTATCAGCCCAGATCGGCTTCATTCAAGTTCTCCAGCAGATCAGCCTCGGGTAATGTAAACCCGATATCGGCCCAGATCGGCTTCAATCTCAAATCCCCAGCAAGTTCGCCTCGGGTAAACTAGACCCGGTATCGGCCAATTTGCCTTCCATCTTCTTTCGCCTTGGGTAACCTAGACCCGGTATCAGCTAAACCGCAATTCACCTTTCCTTTGCCTCGGGTAACCTAGACTCGATATTGGCTTATTTCATCTCCAACATCAACTCGGGTAACCTAGACCCGGTATCTGCTTATCTTAACAGTGGGTTCTTTCCTGTGTTTGCGGTGCTTTGATTCGCGCTCTCAAATTCATCATCCCAGGTATTTTGAACCTGGATCCGGGTTTCGAATTTGATCACCCGAGGGGTAATCAGATTTGTGTTTCAAGAAATATATCCAAGAATATTTACTGTAATGATCCAAGAATAAGACATAATAAGAGTAACCATCCACAGATAAAGTGGGTGCTGGCCCCCAAACATCAGCACAAATTAAATCTAAGGGAGCTTTGGACTCAGACGTGGACAAGGCAAACGGTAATTTATGGCTTTTATTAATAGCACAAGAATTGCAAATAGAATGTTTAGAATCAGAAACAATAATTTTATTCCAACGCAATAATTGTTTGACACAAGGAAAATTAGCATGTCCTAGGCGATCATGCCAAGTATTTAAAGAAGCTAAGTTGGCTGAAGGAAAATTAGAACCAGTAGACGGATTGGCTCCCACGGCAGCAGCACATAGTAAGTAGAGACCGTTGTCACTCTGGCCTTTGAATCGAATGTTCCCCGTTTCCAAATCCTTAATAACAAAAGAATCAACAAAAAATTCCACGAAAATAGGATTAGAGTTAGTTAAAGCATAAACAGACAATAAATTACGAAAAGAATGTGGAACATGCAAGATATCACAAAGCTAAAAAATTTCAGTACCAATTTGGAAAGAAGAGTAACCGATTTTAGAGATGGAGAGTTTAGAACCATTACCAATAGTGACTTCTTCGGGTCCGTGATATTTTAAGTGAAGGTTTAGGTTTCCCAACTATGAAGTCATATGATGGGAGGCACCGGAGTCAACAACCCATGGTTGAGAGGGGGTAGTGCTAGCGGCATAGTTGGATTATGGACGGTTGATGTTGGATTGGGTTAGTTTTGGGGAGGAGCAATCTCTAGCACAGTGTCCAATACCTCTGCAATTATGACATGTGATGGTTTGGGAATCAAAATTTATGAATTGTTGTTGAGAATCATAATTATTATTGCTATAATTTTGTTATTGCTGATTTCGGTAATCTGAAGAGTACCCACTGCTGTTGCCACGTCCACGCTGTCTACCCCTTCCACGACCACACTGTCCTCATCCACGCTGCTGTTGGGATGAGCTTCGGGTAGCCACCATGGTTGTAGGCGGTAGGTTCTCAGCAACGGCAGCAGCCCTGTGTTGTGCAAGCCGTGCTATATTTCTTTCTTCTGTCAAGAGAAGTCTAAGAAGATCCTCAAACTAAATAGGTTCCATCTTTGTCTCAAGCGTTAAATTAAAAAGGCAATAATCTTCACCCAAGCCCCCTAAAATTGAGTTACTAAAAGCATCTTCTTGTACCTTGTATCCCAAGGATGCCAGTTGATCTTTTATTCCCTTCGCTCGAAGAGTGTATGCTGTAATAGTTTCAGCCTCTTCGCGGATAAGAGTCTGAAGTTGGGTGCGAAGGTTGCGAATCTGTGACCTCGACCCTGATGAGTAGGCACGGTTGAGTTTATTCCACACCTCAATAGCTGTAGAGGCATCAATAATTTGGGGTAATAAACTTGATTCAACCGAAGCAAAAATCCAGCTTAATACTTGTTGATTTTGCTGTTCCCAAATATCAAACGCGGGATTCCGAATTTCTCCATCAAGGAATTCCGGCGGTATGGATTGATTTTCATCAATATGGTGCCACATCTGGCAGCCTCGCAGCATGGTGATGAATTAGGCCTTCCATAGAACAAAGTTGGATGAATTAAGTTTGTTGGTGATGAAGGTGGCGGGATTGGGATAAGTGATTGGTGATGGAGAGGCTGTAGCAACAAAGGATGACGGTGAGGTGTTTGGGACGGTGGAAACAATAAGGGAATCGGCTGCTGTAGGCGGGGGCTGGATTGTGGCGGAGCTAAGATTCACGGTTGCCATGGTGGACGATGGTGGCGGCAGCGGTGGAAGGGAGGAGGAGGTGGATATTTTGAGTAATGACATTCTAGGGTTAGGGTTAGGGTTGTGGCTCTAATACCATGAAAACTTAATGAGGCAACCTGAGATTTGTATTGATAATAGGAGATATATATACAAGTAGAACCCTAACCCTACAAGGAAAGTAGAACCCTAATCCTACAAGGATCATACAACGTGGAAAAGATTACAATTAATCCTCAATCTTTTATTCCTATCTCTATCATATAGGTGTAAAGAAGGAAAATTTTTACAATACTTATGTAGTATGGTACTTCTTAAAAATGCATTAACAAAAAAAGTTGTTGTCTGCCCTTTTATAGTATAACTGAGGCAGGATATACTCTAGGAGTACTTTAAATTATCATAAATAAGGGTGCATATGGTTGGTTAATCAGTCCATTTGGACTTACTCAATTGGTTAACTATTTGATCGATTTTTAAAAATCATCAACTATACATTAGTGTATTACATTTGGTTGATTGCAAAGTGGTTGACTAGTTATTTCGCTCGATTAACATTTTATTTTAGTTTTTAACCATTAACAAATTAACAAAAATTTAAATATATTTTCTAATCTTTTAATGGTGAAAATAATATATAATTGCTTACCTAAAATCTCAAATTAATAGAACGTCCTAACATAACATCATAACCATCATTTATTCTCAATTTTCGAAAATGGTCTGTTGTTAATTATACAGTAATAAAAGGATACATTGGAATTGTTCTAAGTACTCAATCCACGAAAACACCAGGAAGAAAGAAAAATTGGAACAAATTCTTAATATATATATATATATATATATATATATATATATATATATAAGAAGAAAAATTGAGAATATATCACGTTCAATCAAATAAACATGTTTAATATCTTATTTTTCATTAGTTATACCTGTCAGAGATAATAATAAAAGCTATGATTGAGTTTTATCTATCAACTTAAACTTCTAGGTCAATTGGTTCAATTACAAGTTGGTATCAGAGCCAGCCCTCTCCTTGTACGGTGTGGTTCGGGGACAAACCAGGTAGAAGCTGGTGGACCTGTAACGACCCGGTCCTAAGAGGGGTGGCGCCGGAGTGAATGGCCTGAGCAAGGAGCAGCCCAGTGAGGGGTGGTGCCGGGATAGAGAAACCTGAGCAAGGAGTGGCCCTGAAGGATGTCGATAGGGGCAAGAACGAACCGAATCTATACAAGAAAGAAAGGGTTTCAAGACTGTACTGGTATGGGATGGTACAGTTAAGAAGGGCTAGATTTCGAGACTGTATCGGTATAGGACAGTACATCTGAGAAATGACATAAGAGATTTGGTACGTACTACCTATACCAACTAGATGCATCGTTTTTTCAGTAGCCCATTTGGAAGTAACTTCAAAGTTAAGCATGCTTGACTTGGGGAAATTTCAGGATGCGTGACCTCCTGGGAAGAAATTTCCAGGAAGAATGGTCGAGGGTTCAAATCCTGGCAACTCCATTTGTTCATTAAAAATTCAACACATGGTAAGGTGGGCTTGTATTGTAGACGCTTCAAGTCCAAGGGGCATTCATATGCGGAGGAGTGTCAGAGATAGTAATAAAAGCTATGATTGGGCTTTACCTATTAGCTTAAGCTTTTAGGTTAATTGGTTCCATGACATGGTATCAGAGCCGCTTAGACCTAGAGGTCGAGTGTTCGAATTCTGGCAGCTCCATTTGTTGATTAAAAATTCAACACATGGTAAGGTGGGCCTGTATTTTACATGCTTTAAGCCCAAGGGGCATTCACGCGCGGGGCAGTGTCAGAAATAATAATAAAAGCCATGATTGAGCCTTACCTATCAGCTTAAACTTTTAGGTCAATTGGTTCCATGACAATACCCATTTATTATATAACATTTATAATAAAAAAAAATACAATATATGAAATATATTATTGTTTAATAGGTTAAACGGTCGGTTAACCGAGTTTATATGGACTTTAAAAATAAAAATCAAAACCAAAAATTAAAAATATTAAAATTCAAAATTGTACACTAGTTTTCAGGGGAGTCTAAACCATACTTCCTATTAGGGGTGACCAAAATCAAACTTGAAACTGAACCGCACCAAAATTATTTTGATTTGGTTTCAGTTTTTAGAAGTATGCTACTTTGGTTTTTGGTTTGGTTTTCGGTTTTTGTTAAGAAAACCAAAATAAAACTGAACCGAATAGAATTAGAGAAAAAATGGATGCAGGTTTGTCACAGTTATGGATGTGAATCATGTTTCGATTTAGTCTAATGTCCCTTTAAAAATTATATCAAGTGTTAGTTAACAGATACCACATCCCATGCAAAAAAAAGTATCAAATCCGGGCTGATGCTATCAAAACAAAAAGATTATGTACTCAATATGATGAAAATTGATCAGGGAGCCAATTGCAAAATCCATAAAAGTTCAATGGGCTGAGGATATGATACATGTCGAGAACCCCAAAAATAAAATACTTACTCTCGGATACTAGATTTTTATAGTAAATATAGAGTAGGATCGAATCCACGAGGGTTGTTTTATGTAGTGTAATTGAATGTAAAAATAATAAGAGCAAGATTAAGTAGTGAAAAATCTATATGAGAGGGATTCTAGCTATAAGGTTCGAGTCTTGAATTAAACAAATTGAATGCTACACGAATAAGAACTGGAAATAATCTGATCACTTGAAATAGATGAAGTAAAATAAGTACAAGTGATCTATTAATCAAGAACATTTAGTACTTGACCTATTGAAATCAAGAATATTTTGGTCCATAGGAAATTATTAATATCACTATAATAAATTACCTAATCATTGCTATTGTAATAGACAGATCATTCTTACTATTCACTACCACTCTTTAAGGCACCAATATCATCACTTTTATTAAATTTTATTGTTCAGGTACTAAACGTTCTCGATTTCTATAGGTGTGAGCAGACGACCTTTCTACGGAACGCACGGTGAAGTGGAAACCGGGGATTTTCTTTTTTAAGATGCGATGTTTTGGTTTTGAAAACGAGTTTTAATCTCTCTTAGAAAAACCTTTCATTTTATCGGAAAAGTCTTTTGTCGAAAACTTAATTGAAAGTGTGAATTTTGGAAAGATAGGTTTTTAGAAAATCCCAATTTGAACTTAAAGATCTCGAAACCTAAATTTCGAAATTAGATACAGAGTCGCCACCCGGATCAGCTCATCTGGGAAATTCCGGTACAGCTCCCTACCAAGTGTAGACGCGATACCTAATTCAGAGATTCAGGGTTCGGGCAACAAATCTACTAATCCTCACTTATTTTTAATTATTAGTTCATAATATGATATTTCATTCACTTGAATCTACCCATTTTATCTTCCTTTAATCATTAACCAATGCTCAAGCAAATGACATAAATATAAATACTAAAATAAAGTGCGGAAAAATAAAAGTGTGGAAAAGTAAATCAGAGGCCAAATTATACAACCCAAGAAAAAGAAAACTCCCATCCTCACCTTTTACAACCGCCTATTACATACAATAATCTAAAAATTACAATCGCCTAGATACACGGGATAATCTATTAAATACATCAAAAGTAAAAATAAAAATAAAAATAAAAGCTGCATCCAAATAAGGTTAGCACAAATAATCAAGGCATGTAAAAGACTCAAATAGGACAGAATAGGGATTTTTAGGAGTGGGGGACATGCATTTGGGGGTAACCGGGTCAACCCGGTTGGTCGGCCTGGTTAGACCTGGAAAACGGTTTTTTAAAACGCCCTATAGGTTTTATGGATGAAAAACCAGTTTTAAAAACGGTTTGGCTCATTTACATGCATTTTTCCAACTTTAGCGGGCCGGATATCCCGGGACCCGGGGGTCCTGTTCGTGTCTGGACCTAAATCAAACATCCATCTAGGGTCCAAAAGTATGCAAACACACCAAAATTCATTTTTGAATAAGAAAAGGATGTAAAATTACAAGTTTGGGGCCCAAAAGGGTAAAACTGTAATTCTGCCTCAACTACAGCCGCGCCCCTGTAGCTTACAGCCGCGCGGCTGTAATGCTCTAGAATTGTTTTCCGGCCTTCTTTTCTCGTTTTTTTGAAAATCTGCCAAACTTGTAATTTTGCATCAACTACAGCCGCACCACTGTAGGCTACAGCCGCGTGGTTGTAGGTTACAGCCGCGCCCCTGTAGCTTACAGCCGCGCGGCTGTAATACTTCAGAATCGATTCTAGTGTACTTTTTTTACGTTTTCGAAAGTCGTTTTGCAAAGTTTGATGATTTTGGGCGATTTGGGATTTCTGGAAAAACATCAAAATTAATAGAAAAGAACCGAAACGGATCGAATCGAATCCGGAAACCCCTAATCGTCCAAAATCACCAAATTTTATACCACATCCATCCATTAAAAATCAAAGAACATGGAATCTAAGTATGCAGGGATGTAATTGGACTGATAACAAGTATGAAAAACACATTTAATTGAAATATGGGAATGTTATCGATTGATTTGGGGCTATTGGAGCTTCTGCCCCTGTAGGTTACAGCCATGCCCCTATAGGTCACAGCCGCGTGGCTGTAGGTTACAGCCGAGCGGCTATGATTATGAATGGGGCGGCTGTAACCGAAAAAACTCCCAAAAATCGTAAAAAATTCAAAACATGCAATCAAATTACAACCACAATGAACAAAGCGGATTTCTAAGGCCTCTCAAAAGATTACCTTATCTGTGTTCTAGGATTTGGACCACAAAAAATGGATTCGGATGCCGGGAACGTCTTGCAGTCACGAACAACCCAAACAGTGCGTGATTTCCAAAGCCCGAATGGAACCTCGAAGAAGATTGAAGATGGATTATGATATCACAAAACCCTATGATTATTTTTATGTGTTCTATTGAGATTATTATTTAGGTCCAACTCTTTTCTTTTTCCAATTGCCTTAAGAACCCTAGAGAATATCTAAATGATCTGTGTTATTTTCTCTCAAAAAAACCCTTTTCTCTTTTTCTATTTTTTGTTTTCTGTCTGCTGCTGCCCTAATCCCGGATTATGATGTTTAAATACCTCCCTTTTTGGCATTAAATTGGAATTAATTGCTGATTTCGGCAAAAAAGAAAAACTGACACTTACAGCCGCACGGCTGTAGCTTACAGCCGTGCCCCTGTAGACTATAGCCGCACGGCTGTAGTGACAAAAATGCTTAGTTTTGCCTAAAAATCGAATTAAATGCTGATTTAGACAAAAAAAAGGAAATATGATGATTACAGCCGCGCCCCTGTAGACTACAGCCGCGCAGCTGTAATGTCCACATAAGGCCATTTTCACTTATTTTTCGTTCTTTTCCTTGGTTCTCTTAAAATACTCACTCGAATTCTTCGGGGTTCCGTATTAGGACTTGTCACACACCTTCGGGTTATCCGGGACATTTCCGACATTATCCCGGTCGGTTCGAATCCGCTTCACGTTTATCCGTGAAAAAGGTAACAGTAGCTTTCATCACCGAGGTCGGAAAAAAAACCCGTACTCACAATAGGTCAGGTACCAAAAGGACCAGATCAATAGGTTAGGTACCAACTAAGCATATGGTGAATAGATTAGACTCCAAAAAGCTCTTTATTCTGGTATTATAATTATATAATTTTGGCCTAATACATTCGTTGTCCTCAACCATCTACTATCGCCTTGAACTAAGACAATGTCCAATTTACCGTCCTAATGTTGGCTAACCCGATGCCATTTGTACCTTGTGGTCCGCGGTGGCAAGAGAGTCAAACTAGCTCAAATCAGAGAGAGCGTGAAGTGATGATGGTCTTCATTAAAAGTAATCAAACGACTAAAATTCGCTCTAAATATTAAATCTAACAGCTGAGAATTATTTTTTAAAAAAGCAATTGTAAAATTTAAATGCGTGAAATTTCCTTCTCCCTCTTTCCTTTAACTCCCTAAAACCTAAAGTCACAGAAGACATTTTTCTCCATTGTTGCTTGATTTCTTACTCATTTCTTCTTTATCTTCCTTTAAATCCTTACTCGTTTAATTCTCTTCTATACCTTTGTCTACTCACAATTTCATCTCTATGATTTGGAGTTCGATTGAGTGATATATCCGCACTAGTATGTTACTGTGGTTTAAATTCGCAATTGAAAGCATCATGGAGTGATGCTATCCTTGTTTGAAGGTATTTCCATGCAAAAAGTACGGGGTGAGTTGATTACTTAGAAATTTTTTTATATTTAATTAAAAATTTTTTATTTTCAAGTTTTGGGTTCTGGGTTTAATGAACAGGGAAGAGGAAGAGGTTGATAGCGAGAGGAGACAATTAATTTGTAATTTTCTAAAGAAAATTCAAAAAGGAGAGGACTTCGATGTGAAGAAGTTTGTCAATTTGGTGTTGCTCTATATTTGGAATGCTCTGTATTGTTGTAGAAGTTGCTCTATTTGATGTTAGTTGTTTAGATTTAAGATTGAATGGAACTTAACTTTGTATATTAAAGAGTTGGTGAGCTATTGAATATATTCTGATAACTTTGTTGTTTAGTATTTAGTGAATGTTAACTTTGGTTTGCGTAGTATTTGGAGATATCGACACATACGAAAACTTGGAGAATATGTTTGTAATAGTACATTTGTTTTGAATCGATTTCTATATTTTTGCTAATACAATTTTGCTCCTATATTGATAGCAATTCAGCATAAAGCAGACTTTGGCTTTCCATAATAACACTTATTGCAATTCAACCAAAACTTTGTAGTCTGAATAAGAACACATATAGCAATTGAACTAATAATATATATATTGGTAGGAAAACTAGTAGTTTGAACAGACTTTGGCTTTCCATAGACCTTGCCAAAGTTGACAAATGCCAAAATAATGCCTACAATGGTATTTTGACATGTATTCAACATGGACACAAAATCACCAAATCCAAAGACAGATGATTACAAGTAACTTATAACAGTACACAAAGTCGCCAAATTCAAGTTACTTATCACTAATTTCCTAATAATGTTCCAGAAACCACAAACCAGAAATGCTTAATTCCCAACTTTATAAACACAAAATAAACATGCAGCTTTAGTAGTTCCACCTCTTCGCTTGATTTGGCTGTGAGCTTGACCTCCTAGTGATCCTTTTTGTAGGAGGTGAGTTGATGTTGGTTCTTGACTTGATGGATTTACTGCTCCACCTTTCCTTTTAGCTAATTTTTGTTCTACAGCAGCTTTGTTAACTACAGCCCTTTTTCTTTGTTCTTCAGTAGCTTCAGATTTATTCTGACTACTCTGAGTAGGTTGGGATGTCTAAGGTAGTCTCGTTGATCTGTGTTTCAACAACTCTACCTGTGTCACTACTTCTTTGTTCTCCCATTTCAGTCTACTTGGTGTGAACCCAAGGTCCTTAGCAACATTCGTTGAGCTTTTAGTAGTTGCAGGGCCTGTTGATAGGACAACATTATCCTCAACCCTTCCATTCTACTGAAAATTAACAAAACAAATTAATAGTTGCAGCTTCGAACTCCAATTAATAACATATACTCCATACAAAAGTTAAAAAACAAAATGTGAATAACAAACACCTAATTATACTTGTGCACAAGTCCATCTAGTTCTCTCTGAAATATACAGATCATGTCCACTCTTTGGTTTTTTACTTTCTATTGTCACTTTAGCATTGGCCTGGGTTTTCCTCTTCACACTAGAAGACTGCTGTCACATATACATATATTTGTTGAAACGTCATCATACAGTGTTTATTACAACATTTGCAGACTTTGTATAAAATCCAGCATACAATTACTAGCAATTATGACATCCTACATTAATTTGCAGCAATTATATAGTAATGAAAAACCCATGATGCATTAGTAGTAGACTTTGTTTTTCTAGTTGTTGCAGTCATAACATTTGAACCTCTAAATGCATTCGAAAACTAAGCAACATCGTGAATAATCCCCTACACAAAATAACATATTTGTAAATAGACAAGTTAGACGCTACAAAATAATAGGAATTCACAAAATATACACTCATACCTGTGCAATATCTATTTTTTTCTTTTGACAACCCTTCTTGTTATGATTCAAAACTTTGCAGTAAGAACATGATAATTGTGTACCTTCCTTGGATAGTTTCCCAAACTTGTTAATCTCATCCTTGTCTTTCCTTTTGTTTCTTTTTGGTCTTCCAGGCATGGGCCTAAATGGAGGTGGCTCAATTGTAGTATTACTTGACTCAGGTACCATCTTCAAATTTAGCATTGGTTGAATGAAGTCTTCATATGTCTTTTTGTATGTTTCCTTCTGATAAAATTCTGCAACAAGCTTAATTGCATCTAAGTTTTTCTTATGCATTGAGGCAATGGCATGTGCACAAGGAATGCCTTTCAAACCCCAGGGCCTACATGAACATGTTTTCTTCTTCAAATCAACCAATTGTATGTATGCACCCTCAGTAACCTCAAATCCATCGTCCATATTCTATGTGAAGCTGCATTTCGTGGCCCTTGAAGTGTTCTCTTCTAAAACCTTATATGCCATTGAAGAAATGTCAGTGATCCAGGTCTTAGCAAAATCTATCATCTCCTTTTGTATAGTCATGATCTTAGTCCTAATCTCCTCTTACATACTAATTATTAAATTATAACTTACTGAGTATCCATGAGTTAAAATTTTCATCAAAGTTATTATCAGCAGTTTCATATTTGTTGTACATGTTAAAGTACACCCTACATCATTTTTCCTTGTTATACCTAAGCAAATCTTTTACAATTTCATCACCCCCTAATTTGCTTAGCTCAACTAAATTATCCATTGGCTCAGCCTTAAAAGTTGACTTTGCACATCTCTAGAATGCCTACCTCCTCTCAACCCCCTCCCATTTTTTTGCCCAATTGGAAAAATATGTCTGGCACACTCTCAATGCTTAGCTCTAGGCAAGATGTCTTTTATTGCAAATTCTAACCCCTAATAGAGAATTCAACATACAATTAGCAACAATACTTGAAAAATATTACTCTAACTTAAACCATAATTGTACAATCAGCATACTTAATGTGGATACCTATTTTTGTCCGTTAGTTATTTTATTTTTCACCTATTCAATGGTAGAAAGCAAATCAATTATCAAGTTGTTGATTTTTTATGTTTCCCATTAATATAATCTATGATTCGTTATTGGTTAATTTAGGGGAATTTTAGCAAATTTATTATTAAGATAATATAGAGGAATGGTTATCATGTACTTAAATCACATTGGCTAAAGAATTGATGCAAAAAAAGTACAAGAATATGATTGATAGAATTTCCAATTGGAATTATGTGAAGTAATTTAAAAAGTGACAACTGAAGTACAAATTTGGTCAAAAGAGAAAGGGGCACTTCACTAATAAACATTAAGGCCAAACAAATTTAAGGGAGAAGAAACCCACTCTAGATGGATTTTGGGCCCTCATTAACTGGTAGAAAACAAAAAGAGAAGAGACATACCTAGCCCATGATTTGGACAGCTAAACAGCAATTTATTGACAGCCAAAAAAGAGGGTTCTTGGTTTCTTTTAATCTCTGTAGGTGAACAGTAATATGGGAACCAAAGTTAATTGATAGTGTTCAGGAATCTATATAAAAGTAGTAGAAGCAGCTCAGAAGAGGAAGGTGGTGAAAAGTCTGTAAGAAGGATTTAATACCAATATTTGCTCTCATATAAAATTTGGTTGCACGTCTTCTTTTTTAGCCAAGAAAGGGGGAAAATAAAAGTTTTCTCTCTATAATTCTCATCTTCTAATTACGAGGGTGTCTTGCACTTGAAGAAAGCCAGCTAACAAAAGAAACTTTAAAAAAAGAGAAGCAAATATAATAAAGAAATACTAAGGGTAATAAGAGTTCTCTTCATCCAACACCACTCATACTGCTTTTATTCGATATAATTATTATTAAGTAGTCTTTATCTATCTAATCCTTGAGCACTTAAGTGATGCTTTGAACGAAAGTGATGTGTTTAGGTTCTTAAACACTTAATTTTCTTTCTAATAGTGTCCAAAATCATAAGTATTTAGGAGGATAAGTCCTATCTCTTCTAAATATCTATAATAGGAGATTAAGATTCATTCATAAAAAAACATGTCGTATGTATATATGTATATGCTGAAGTAATCTCTGACTTAATTCCTGTAATAATTTTTTGTTTTTGAATGACTGTTATATATTACTATAATTAATAAATCCTCAAGTCCCTAATGGAGAAAACTTGTTCCTTTTCCTATAATGATTCCCATAAAACTTATAGACCTGCCTAACCTCTAAAACTCCTATTTATAAAAGTGAATAGGGTAAAGGGAACAAATTTGTACAGAGCATCATCCCAAAGAAACCATAATACTTATAGAGAATCAGGTTGTTATAAAGAAATACAAAACAAATATTAGACTCAAACTTGCTCAATTTTGAATTTCTCAAAAGCATTACTTACAGAGTTAAGAGGCTCAGATGTTTTTCATACCCCTGTTTCTTTTCTTTTTCTAAAACCTACTTACTTTTTCATCCAACCCTCAGTTTTTTCTACAAAATACGAAAAAAATGAGAGTATGAGCATAGTCTAATTCACACAAGCCATCTTATGCATAAGGCCCATAGCTCCAAGATTAGAACCTTGATAAGAATGGCTAACTCTTCTTGGGAATGACATAGGAGTGACTTTCTTCTCATGGACTTGAGTACTGAAAGCTAGAGTCATGTTATGATTCTTTGCTCCCTAGACATCGGTTTTAAAGAAAAGCCTCTCTTCACCATGACTCTTATGATTAAATAAGTTTGAAATCAACTAATTTAAAAGTAGTATGAAAACCCCTACACAATTAGCATATGAACGATTTGGTTCTAAATTGTTCGTATCTAGAAAGCAAAATTACAATAACATGATAGAGTTAACAAATCATTTCACGATTAGAGTTCACCGTATTTTCTTTCTCTTTTTCAAAAGACCATAACTGTTAAGGAAACTGGAATTTGAAGTCTTATTATGATTTCATTTTAACAAGGTGATATAGTTTAACATGGAGATTTCTATCTTCTGTATAAACCTAATTGGTTTACTTTCTCTTTAATCCCTTCCATATGTTTCCCTTAAGCAGCATATGTTCATTATATTTTTTATCCTAATAATCATTGTTTCGACCTTTTCATAGATTTTTTTACCCATCTCTTTGCTAAAAAACTTTTCTTTCAAAAACATAATGCTAAGATAATTATTCAAGACTAAGCGATAAAATGGACGCCTTTACTAACGTTATAAGGTTGAGGGTCACGTTATGATTCTCCTTTTTTTAGATCTAAGTTATAAGCAGACAACTAGCATTTCATTTCAAGCCCGTATTAGTGTCAAGTCTCCACAAACATGACTAGTACCTCTGTATTTAAGCCTCAGTTTTCTTCTCTATGTAATCCCAATCGTGTTTTTCTGCTCTAAGTTTACAGCCCCCATTTTGAATGGATATCACACAAAATCCTACCTCTGTACTCTTTTAAGATGAAACAAAATAAGAAATCATGGGATCAAGCTCGAATAAAGAGATAATTTCATATTTAAGAGCCAGTCATAGATATTTTTAGTTCATATGAATACTGTGAAAAATCCTTTTGGATGTATTATAAACCTACTCACTTGTCTAGTTTATGCATCTCTTTCATTTTCTTTTTCTAGAATATCAAAATCAAGAGAAGAATTAACAATCAATACCTTACCTCTTGTGCGATGAAGTGGGTCTCCAATTCCTATGGTATTCCATCAATTATCAGCATATTATAGATTCATCACCTCCTGAAAATCCCAATCAAAAATGTCATCCTCTCTAGCCTTATTGACAAATAAGAATTTTTTAGAATACTTTTGGTTTAAGAGCATAGTTTGTGTGTAATTGGTGAAAAGGTATGGGAATAGAGTTAGGAGATGGTAGATTTGCAGAGAGCGAGGAAGAACGACAAAAGGGAGAAGAAGAGGGTGTTAATGTTGTCCTTTTTTTAGGGTCAATTTAAAGTTGTAATTAAGGCTATTTAACTTTAGTCTAAAAGGGAAACCCCACTTGAAATAAATTGAAATGGTTTTCCTTAAATTTAATCCTAATTTATAAGTTTATGTCCTAAACATACAATTTTATTTATTTATTTATTTTCATTTCTAATTACTTCATTATTAAGAGCACAATATGCCATTATCCCAAACTAACAAAAAAAAAAAACTTAGTTTCAGTTGCTACAATTCATTATTAGAATCTGAAATTTTACTGAAGGAATACAGGCCTTAGAGCCATTTGGGATTGCTTTCCCAGATGGGGAAAGGAGCTTTGGGTTAAGGAAAGCCAGGAAACTCATCAATGATAGTGTTTTATAAAAAGAAAAATGAGAAAGTTAAAAACACGGAAAGGAGGTTTTGTAACTTTCCTTAAAAGCTTGACATTGTAACTTTGTAACATAATCATCATCATTTTGTTTGATAAGATCTGATAGGAAGGATTGGGTATTCCTGCTTGTACCTGTTATAACCCAATTCCTTAATTAGTGTTCAATTGGCATTCCTCAAGTGGGTGTACCTTATCCTGTTGTTCTTTACACGCTGAACTCAGTTGAATGCTTAGGAGGAGCCAAGTTTCTGTTTTATTCATTAATTTAGAAAAACATAAATTACTTTCTTTCATGGTTTTTTAACTTAGGAAAAATGTATTTGCTTAATTGAAGAGAAAAGGGAAATCGTAATCAGATAATGGAAAAAACTTAGGAAGTATTTTCTAGGCACATTTGAGTTTCCTTAATAAATGAAAATATACATTTGAATTTCCTTAATAAATGAAAATATGTTACTGAATGTTATATTGGCACCATTATTCCATAAACTCAAATGATTTTAGTTTATGGTAGATGTAATCTCATGAGATTGAAAGAATGGAAAAGATTTTTGACATTTATTGTCAAAGAACTAAACTATATGATACCTTCATGATCTTTTAGCACTTGTGATAAATCTTAACTTACTGATATTTTTTAGTATCAGAGTATACATAAGTTGTTGTTGTTGTTTAAATATAATTAGATAATATTAAGGTTTTATATATGAACTTGTGATCAATAGGAAGCTCTAACGAGTGTTTTAATTACAACATTATTAGAATACAACTCTTGGCATGTTCTATATTAAATTGTTGAATGTGTTGCAAAACAAATTGGGTAATACTAATATAAAATACCCTGTTCCTTTGGAAACTTCTGCCTATGTGTTGACAGAAATGAGGTGAAGGTTTACATATTAGTTGTCTTGAAAGTTTGGACAAAGAATTATGCATCAAGTATGCGTTAGAGGCATTTCATTGCATGCATGGGTATCCATATCATGATTGAATTTCTACAGGTTATTAAATGTTGAAATTCTATGTGATACTTTGTTATATTATAATCTAATAATGTTCTTAAAATGTGTTCATATATAGGCTTATTTACTTTCAATAAACCTTGGATGAGATGTTATTATTCAGAAATTCTGTTTAAAAATGTTACTACTCTTGGAATTTACTTTATTGAGATGCTTTTTTTAGAAAAAAACCTTTAAGCTTTTGGCACATATTTCTCTTGTGAACTTATGTATTCTACTCTTTCATCAGCTTTTGATTTGCTCATAGCATTATGCAAAATTCCCATCCATTTCTGCTTATCTTAAGTAGCATTTATGTAAATATTTCTTTTTTTTTTTGGAAACTACAAGTGCTTTATTTCAGTTGGCATTCATAAACAAGTTAGAAGAGTCTTATGGTAACTTCCTATGTTCTTTTCATTCAACTCCTTTTTATGTAGGTTTATACACTCTTCACTTGCATTCTTTTCTGACATGCATGTACTTTTAGTAGTTTTCAGCATTTATCATAGAAAACAAATATTCATGTGGAATGTTATCAGTTGTTTTTATGTGTAATCCGAAAATTTATGACTACTGTAATTCTGAAGCTAGAATTTATCTTGTCTTTCAATATATGTTATTCTTATTCATGAAATGGATAGTTAGGAAACTAGGAAGCAACTAATGATTTGTTTCTCCTCTTTTGGTTCTCAAATTTGGTTCCTTAAGTTATGCATAGTTAAGTTAACTCATCTGCAGCCATAGATCTGTTATTATGTGTAATGTCAAGCTTATTAGGCCTTATTATATTTGGGATTGGAAGTTTCACTAAAGTGATCTGTATTGCTCTTCATGGAAGATTAGTTTATTCGAATTATCTCCCGAATCTGATATGTCATCCCTGATGGAGGAGGTCATTTTCATTTATGTTCATATTTAGAATGCAAGAAACAGGTTGCTATATATCTGTTTCCTTCAAAAATTATCAAAGAACGTAATAATTACTATAAAATAGAATGGATTAAGTGTCCATTGAAGTGAGAAGATGAGACCAATTTAGTCATTGAAGTTTTGTGTTATTATCTGCTCTTTCTTTGTATCTTCTCCAATGGTAAATTTGAATTGCATGGAGTCATTTTGGCATATGTTTGTGAATGAATTTAGGCCTGAGATAGTTATGAATAGATTGCCTGTTGGATGGTTAACCATCAATTTCTTGGATTGATAGTAATCAAACTATGTTATAATGCCAAGCAACCCTGTGGTATTATTACAGGTTCAACATTGATAGCATATGCTATTGGCTGCTACATTGTGCAGTTGCTGCTGCCTTATTTTTTAGCTTATGCTTTTCATTTGATTTTTTCAGCCTGTGCTTTTGACTGTTTGGTAAATACATTGTACAAAATATTGATTGTTTACTTTTTGTTTTTTAAGTATCAAAGTCTCTACTGTAATATGTTACTTTTAATTGTAACTAAGAATGTATTACTTAATATTATCATTTTATAACATTACTACATAATTACATTGCATACAAATATAATTTCTTTGATTAAATTTGATTGAAACTTTAAAAATTTATAAGGATGAAGCAACTTTTAATTCTGAATCAAAAGGTATCCTTCTAGTTTTAGTTTAAAAAAAGGAGGCCCAAGAAAAGCCACACTCAAAGATATTGTTATATATATATATGGATAATTATTACAAAAATTCTTATTTTATACCTATATCTGTCAATTAAAATACATATGTTTATTTATATGATGTGTATGTGAAACATAGATAAATATAAAAATTATTAATATCTAATAATATATAAACAAATAAATAAATTAAATTAAGTTAAAATTAGTTTATATCATATATGTTCTTTGATGTCATTTTATATATTAACAATACTTTTGTAAATAGTTTTACCAAACACCTCACAAATTGTTTATAAATACAAAGCAACTTGTACAAAAATATTACCAAATACTTTTCAGCTTTTCTAAATAGCACTTTCCTTCACAGCACTTTTCCTTACAGCACTTTCATTGACAGCAATGCCAAACTGGCCCTTAATCACTTAACAATGTGCTTAATCATTAATGTACATGGGCAATAAACGTTTATAGAATAAGCCTTTAATATACAATACTCATAATACACTAATTACACCAAAAAAAAAATTAACAAAATAAACATCATGTCTATAGTACCAATAATTTTGGATGGGGTAGGGTGATTAGTTTACTTTTCTTCCTTACATGTAACTGACAAATGAATCAAGAATCTCTAATTATGCAGACCATTGTTTTTGGTGTCAAATTATGATTGGTGGTGACTCTTTTAAAAAATAATTTAAAATAAAAAACTAATGCATTAAAATGGAAACAAAAATTCAAATCTATTTTTTCGCCCGTCGACCCGGTTGTGACACTTAACATCAGTAATAATATCATACTTATGTAATCAATATACTTAACATCAGCAATAACATACAATTAGCTCAGGCTTTTTCCTTTTCAATCTAGAATAACTTAAATCATATAAATGTTAAAAATAACATCATACTAAAACCAACTAAAACATTTAAAGAAATTAAGAATATATGAATAAAAGTACCTTTTGCATATCACTTACCACAGTGCACTCCTCCCCTAATCGAACATTCAAGTCATTTTCGACAACTTCCACAAACTAGCTCTAACTTTTAATTGTTTCAGCGTGACCAATTGCTTGTCCCTTGACAACACCTTTCAAAAAACAGCCATCAAACCAAGGCGTTTTCTGCATCCCTTCTTCAAACCTTCTTTCAATGCTACAAAACATGCATATATGCCTTTGAATGTATGTATTTGTGGATCTCCACCTATCACCACATCTACAACACAAGTACTACCTTGGTTTATTTTCAGAATGAGATCTTTGTAGTCATAAAGTCTCCTATACTCCATTTTATATTCCCCTTTAATGGAACTGACAACTTCTTCTCTTGCTCTTCTACAAACAGTTCTTCCAACATATACTTCAAGTTTCTTCTTCAAAATCTCTTGCATCCTCCAAATCTTGATAGTTTGATTTTCAGCAATTGTTTCTCTAAGATACTTGGTAATAAACTTCGTATGGCAATACTTACTCTTTGATTACATCTTATAGTTGTGCATAGGGTGGTGAGTCTTTATCCCGAAATCTCTATGTTTCTTTTTAATATTAGCAAACAACTCCTATGGATAGCCTTCACCATCAACACTTACATATTCACATGTAACTCTGACCTTATGTTGATCATTGGTCTTGAAATAAATTTGAACTCCCGTTTTCACAACATAATATGTGACTGCCTCTCGGAATTGGTACACACGCTTGAATATTATACCTAATTCCCACATAGGCTCTTTATAATTGGGATCATAGTGCACTCTTTTCTTCTTCCTCCTTGTATGTTCAACTTTTTCATCTTGACCTTCTCCCTCTTCTTCTTCATCTTCATCTCCTGAGGTTGAAATATCTACATTTGAACTTCCTATATACTTTTCATCTCCACCTAATAACCCAACATAAGTGTTGCCCTCTTGTAAGTAAATCTCCAAGCCCTTGTCAACTCCAACAGGTCCAAACTTGATGGAATTCAGATTTGCTTCCCTTATTTTCCTTCTTGAATTTTCGCATCCATATTTCCTATGGCCCTCTTTGACTGCTATAAATTCAGCATCAGTATCAATATCTGTTCTTCATCATCTTCTAACTCAGCATCGTATGCTTCATCAACTATGTTCTCTCACTTCGAATCATTATCTTCTGAATCTTTAGCTTCAACTATTCCCTTTATCTGTAGATCACTTACTGGATTAGGTCCATCAACATTTGCTCTTGCTTGTGTGTTTTGTAGCTCTTTATCTAAAGTTGCAGCCTTATCTTTAGGTGTTCTTTTTAAGTCTAATACATTCGGACCCCTGAACTTGGCCAAAAATACCTAATGCCCCCTTGAACTTTCAAAGTATCTAATTGCCCCTATGAACTTTGAAAAAGTGACCCAGTTTGTGCCCTAAGTCCCACTAAACTAGCGTTTATGACACACGCGTTTTGAAAAGTCAAACGTGAGACAACCAATAAATGATTGACACGTGGCAGCAGGGTGGGGGGCAAACTGGATCACTTTTTCAATGTTCAAAAGGATAATCAGACATTTTGAAAGTTCAGGGGGGTATCCAAATGTATTTGGCCTTCTTTTTACACTCATTTTTATAATTTCTATAATTGTTACCCTAGATGAATAGGCACCACTTTCTCCCTCTGTTATTTTCATTCTTTTGCATTATACTATGTCATCACCAGGTGAGTCCATGTAGATTACAACAATCCATGTGGATTACAATATCCTTATCATCAATTAAAATATCCATATATGAAGTCAATACTCCATCATTGATTATTTCCACAAACTTTCCAGTAGAAGGTGGCTTATTATTCAATGGGCCACATAATTCATATCCTATATCCCAAATAGACCACCATAGCTCTAATCTCAATTTATTCGAATTAAACCATTTTCCCTTATCAAGTATTCCACCTTTATATACTCCAACAACCCATTTCTTATTACTAATAACCCTCCATGATGAAAAGCATCTGACACTAGCATATCTGCCATTTTAAAGCTGACATAAATAAAACACAACTAGACAAACACAAAATATATGAAATTCACACAACTCAAAGTAGAATCCCAAGAAAAATGTTAATGGCATGTATAATCTCAAGAACAAGTTCATAAATTACCCCTAATTTGACCCCAATTTCACAAAAATACCCTAGGTAGTATTCAAATCAGACATCAGACACATGAATACCCTGATTGAGCCTGTGATTGTATCTAATCTACATGTATTTAAATATATATAATGGACATAGTTATATCGATTGTTGGAGAAGAGAAAAATGCAAGAAATTGAGAAAATAGGTCTCAATCGTGATTTTCTCAAATGCGATTTTCTCTGAACCTTTGAGTTCATTCTTACTCTGAACTTGCAATTTCTTCTTCGATAATTCCTTCAGTTGGATGAAAGTAAGAATATAGACACATGTTTCTCAATCTTTCTATTACTATTTGGTTTTGGAATCAAACATCGAGAAAAGAGGGAGAGATTAAAGGGAAAATGGACATAGGGTTTAAGTTCGAGCTTGTGATAGATGATGTTTTATTATTATTATTTTTAATTATCACTTCATTTTTATTTAATTTAAATGATTTAGAAATGACGTGTAAGGCCAATTCCCCCTTTGTACTACCAAAAAATGAGATTCTTGCAGAATCTAAGTTTGTTGCTTTGTTTCCGACTGGGATTAACACGTGGTGACACATGTTATTCATTATCAAAGATGAGTCTACTTAAATCGGTCACAAGGTGTAAATTTGGTCAATTCAGCCAACATTATGGGGTTGCATGTTGCCTAAGTTAAAGGTGACAGTAAACGATTGAGGCCAACTTTAGGGAGGCAACGGATGTATTAGGCCTTTAATTTTAGTTATTTCTAGTTGTGAATTCTTACTCTTTAAGGTGCAGTTATTGTGTTACTTACCGATTTCTATTGAATTACACTAGAAATTTCATATAAGTTTGTTATGCTAATAATGATATTGATATGGTGAATACAATCTATTGATTCCCTGACCTGTACCTTGCTAACCTGTTAATCAATTCCATCTGAATTCTACTTCAGCTACATACCACATCCTAATATATTTTTTAAACTAGCAAAAAACTTCAATTATCTATTCATATTTTGTTTCTTGTGAAGTTCTTATCGCATATATGACCTTTTGATGATAAAACTACCCCCACATTTTAGGCTAAAAATCATCTATGATGTGATATCCCGAAAATTCAGTCAGTATAAATATTTGGTAAAAAATATATTTCAATAAAATTATAAGCAATTAGAATTTAATTACAAGTTGTGGAGTAGATTTTAATGGTGATAAATGCATATTTTGTAGAGTATACATATATATATAAGGTGAAATATGGAGGAATAATGAAAATGGAAAGTTTTAGCGTAAAAATTATATGCACAATAAGGGTATAATTGAAAGGAATTAAAAGTTACATATAGGAATTTAGAAATAAAAAATATGTTACTATTAAAATAGTAACTTTAAATAGTAAAAAGACTGAATAGTGTTAAATAGTAATTTGCATAGTGTCAAATAGTAAGGGTAAGGGAGAGCAAGAAAAAAAAAAAAAGGAAAGAAGAAGACGAAGTCTCTTGAATTGGGTTTTGAGGAATATAAGGTATTTATGGGGAAAAATTGAAAACCCGCCTTTTGACCGTTAGATTTTGATAAAATCACAGGTATGAGTTTATAATTAAGTGTTCTTTAGTTTTTACGATTAATATTTCATTTTGAGGTATATATGATGGTGTATTTAGAAATAAAATTTTGAGATACTTATATAAATTAGTTCTAGATATAAAGTGGTATGAGAATAAAATTGGTATTTTTGGACTCCAAGCAGCTGTGAATTTAGTGGTGTTCTCCGTTCGAATTATATATACTATTCCGGCGATCGGAATATTTTCCGGCGAGGTTTCGTTGGATAAATATTTTTATATCGGTTTTGTGAATTATTTGGAGGAACATTAATTCTTGGAGTTTTTGATGATTTTGAGTATATTATTTTATATGAATTGCTGAAGTGTTTTGAGCTAAATTAATTATATTATTTGTTGGATAATTAGTTTAAATGATATTTATATGTGGAGAAAATATGAAAAATTACTACATTTGCATTTGTAGAAATATATGATGTTTTGGGTGATTTTAGGTATTTTGGCGAATAGCGATATACCGTATTTATGAATAGTGACGTATATATGAATAGTGACCATATATGTGAATAATGATAAAGAATATATATTATGTGGAACAAGTTATATTAGAATGACAATTAAGTTATTTTACGATTATGAGAACTACGTGGCTTTGATTCCTAAATTGGAATTATTGGGATACGTAGGAAGCTTGATAATAAGTTAATTCAAGTCCAAGACAAATAGGTAGATATAATTAGATAAATTTTGTTAGTAATATGAGATTACATGACAATAGAATTGAAGATAAGATGATATTCAGAGATGTTATAAGAGATGGTACAAGCCATCTATAAGAAGAATTAGAGGTTAATTTGTGAGTATAAGCTTGATCTGAGTAATTTGTGAGTTATATGTGATTTTTTGATATTGTGTGATTATTTGGTGATTTGGGTCAATATGATCTGTTGAAATAAATGTATATGAATTATCTATATATGATGAGATGAAAATATATATGTTATATAAGAAATTGTATATAATTGTATTTGAACATTTGTAAATTACATGACACATGGTTCATGTAATAAATGCACTTGCACATGATATATGGTATATATAAAATTTATATATGAATATATGTTAATTACTTGACATGGATTATATGATACATGCAATTGTACATGAATGCATGAAACATATGTTGGGAATACCCTAGTCCCAAGGCATTGGTCCTTATTTTGTATTGTACATTTTGGATCTTTTAAGAGGTTGATGTATTGTACATTTGTGTTATGATATAAAGGCATTAATCTATTTATTCTATATCTTGTGCAATATTATAAATAGAGTATCCGATGTTCATATCTATATCCATGTTGGCAAGTGTCATGCACTTGGCAGTGGGACCATGGATAGCGTAACGATACAACCATAAAGCCATCTATTGTCTGTTCCAGTCATGGGAATGAATAGAACCAAAGACTATTGTAACCTTGATTATATATCGGTGTCTTACCTGCTATACAACATGGATTGTCAATCAAGCTTATGGGTACATGTAGTGAGACATGGTACTGGATAGATCCACTAACGAGAAATCCACATGGTATAGTATCAAAAGTGATTCTCGTGTAGTACTTATATTGGATCCTTTGACCTGACTATATTATGGTCTTGCATATGATCTCACACACTTTGGTGTATGCCTAAAGGGCCTAAAACAGGGTGCCAAGTATGGGTACATTCGGGTGTACCAGTGAACATGGCAAGGTCATGAATATGCAGAAGAGAATGTCACTAGGTAATACACTGAGACGATATCACCGGCCACTTGCTGGGTGCAACTGATAAAAGTGTGGCCACACCCAAACAAGTTGGAACTTGTTTGTGAGCATCGGTTTATTCAGGATCAAGTTAATGTCCGGACACGAAAGAGGGTGATGACACCATGCCTCTGTGTTGGTCACCAATATTAGTGGCATGAGATATGTAAGTTAAACTACAGGGCTATGACTTCCGTTAAACTATTGTCTCCGTCGTAATGGCTTGCTAGAGCCCACCTACAGTGTGGGCCATGTGCCCACTACCAACATAAAGACGGGCCCACAGGATCGTACACACTGAACGTCTGAGCTTTAACTAAATGAGTCAACTGTATACTTGGAGTATACTGTCTAGAGAGGAGAAATTAATTGATTAAATTATAGATCACTTGGATTGATAAAAAATAATATAATTAATTTATTGGGCTTCATTGAATTAATTTAAATAAATAAATTCATGAATTTATTTCATGGTGGAAATATAGTACATATATAGGTTTATATGTATTTCATTTAAGTAAGTCTAAATTAATTTATTGGGTCAATTTAATTAGGCAAATTAATTTTAATTCAAATGCTATGTGTTATAGTATATAGTTTAATATAATATCATACATATGAAATTAAATTTTAACCTATAGTAATTAATTTAGACTTAGGGTTTTGAAAGTATAAATTCCCACTTAAATGATAGAAACCCTAACCCTATTTTTTCAACTGAAAATTTCGGCCAGCATCTTTTTCCTAGAAAATATTCCCCCCCCCCCCTTGAATCCTCTCCCTGAATTGATCGTCCGCTAGCACGGGTTCCTGCTCCATAGGCGTTCGTGTACGAGAACGTGGAGGGGATCTATCTTAATTTCTGCAGCTGTCTTTAGAAGAGACATATAAGGTGAGAATTGGTTTCTTACTTCGTTCTTAATTTGTTGTTTTTTATTTCTATTGCATAAGCTCCTGGGATCATATTTGAGAAAATCTTAATCGGCTTTTATTGCCATTTGGTTGATTTTCGATGATAAATTCCAACAACATAAAGGGCGTTGTGACATACTTGTTCAAATTCTACAATTACATGGATTACAGAATCATATGACTCTATATGGCCAGTTTCTGAATTATAGGATTACAGGATTACAGAATTATAGAATTATATGGACCGAAAGGTCACTACACGCTTTCAGGGTTGACCTTGAAATTATGTGAATTGTAGGATCTCTGGGCAGTGGTTTGACTGGTTATGTCATAACAAATAAAAGAAAAGGCTCATTCATTTACATGTGCATGATTGTGTGTTGACATTGCATACGTATGACTGCTTGTGATTGTTGAATTTGTTAACGATTTATATTCATTATATAGTGACTTGTTGTATTTGCAGTTGCTATTCAAATAGATAAAATAAGCTAAAGAAGAGCTAGGAAATCCAATGTTTTTATATGAAAAGTGTTAGTTATATACTTGTATAGAGCAAAAGTTTATAAGGGTGTTACAAATGATACATGAAGTTTGCTCGATTCACAAAGATACACAAATTTTAAAGCTAGACATAAAAATGCATGAACTCTAAACTCTACTAATATAAAAGTCAAAATGGCCGGTAACTATGAAAAAAATAGTTGACCATGGTACCGGTAAAAACTACATACAACTTAGTTGAATTACTATTTTACCATTTTTATAACATATTTCTTTCCCTTTTTCCTTCATTGTTTCATTATAAAAAAAAAAAAAAAAAGATTCACAAAATATAAAAGCACAGATATCTAACCAACTTTGCTACCGTCAACCTGCTCTGCCGCCACCATCCTCTTTGACCTGTTATTCCTCTTAGTCTGCCGCCATTTTCTCTCTACCGCATTAGGGCCAGAACTAAGGTTCCAACAGGTCAAAATAGAAGTTCCAAAGCTACGGATCCCATTGTCACAACGTAATCTGCTCTACTTCACTCTCCACATGCCAACCCCCGAAGTATTCTGTAGAACCGGTGGTGAGTGAAGCGTATCCGTTTTCTGATGCTGAAGCTTACCACGTCGCGTCATCTGTGGTTCAAGTCTACATTTTGAATTCAACAAATTCCATCAAATCTCATTTTGATTTTGTGCTTTTAGTACAATTTTGAATCGCATGATAACCACTAAAAGTTCAAGTTCAACAAGCTATTGATTAACAAATGGTTAGATATTAATGGAGTTGTTAATTGTTGTGTTATAACTTAAGTTCATTTCATTAATACAGCAGATGAATATAAAAGCGAACAAATTTCCATAGTAATAAATGCATCCATCACTGAGACACAAAAAAAGGTTTGATTTGAAATCCAAGTTTACTAAGAATATTAAGTGGTATAAATGGGCATAATTTCTCGCAAGAATTAATTTCCTTTGGTGTAGAGAAAAAATGCAATTATTTCCTTTGGTGTAGAGAAAAAATTGAATTATTTCTCATAAGAATTAATTTCATGTATTAATTTTTTTTTTGTTTGGATTTGCTTAAAAGAAAAAAGGAAGAAGAAAAGGGTATAGTGGGTAAAAGAGATTAATAAGGCTGATGTGACATTTGTGACCTGTTGCAAGGACGGTCAAAGGTAATTTTTCATGGTCAATGATTATTTTGACTTTATGTTATCGATGCATAAAATATCCATCTTAGTACTCTAGCATATCTCAACTTGACACAACAAAGAACAATTAAACAATACAACACACTCAGTCAAAAAAAAAAAAAAACAATACAACACTCAATGATTTGATCTAGCAAATCTTCATTATTGCCTCCTCATATTTCTTCTCCCTCTTAAAATTCCTAATAGTGCAAATTATACCTATTACCTAATTCAAGCTTAATTTCATTTTCCAACTTCATTGCCCAGTCAATTTTACCAAAAACCCAAATAAGCAATTCAAGCTTAATTTTTTACTTCCCAATTTCATCAAAAATCAATTTCATCTAATTCCCGATTTCATCCAATACCCAATTTCATTACCCAAATAGATTTTGATCCAATTGCCAGAAACTAGAGCTACTCAAGCTACGTGGCTGCTGAGAAACCACCAATGACGGTGTGACTGTTATTCTCTTCTAAATCAAAACTCGAGTTGTTAGAGATCCATTTTAAGATGATTTGGACTGAAATCAAAAATCATGAGCAGGATTGAGAAATTCGAAAGACTATAAAAAGAAGGAAAAT
This sequence comes from Euphorbia tirucalli, assembly GCA_039660915.1. NCBI lineage: Eukaryota > Viridiplantae > Streptophyta > Magnoliopsida > Malpighiales > Euphorbiaceae > Euphorbia > Euphorbia tirucalli. The sequence goes on along the minus strand of CM077636.1, from coordinate 21,888,372 downwards.
AGAAACCTGAGCTCTAACATATCGCATAAGTGGGAAGAGGAATCAAGTTGCCTGAGCTTCATTTAGCCTCATTCCCAATGTTCTGGTCAATGGAAAGGAATGGAAGAGGATGCCACTGGGAAATCATAAAGAGAAAGAGATGTTGCTAGCGGAGAAAAAGAAAAAGCACGTCGACGATGGAGAAATTAGAAAAGGAAGCCACTGCTGGAGAAATCAAAGATGACGCTATCGGTGGAGCAGTCGAAAAGGACTACACTTGAGAAAATGAAAGAGAATGAGAACGAGAAAGAGAAAAATAAAAAGAAAAAGAAAATTATTTCAGATATTTTTATAATTAAAAACTATTGTAAGGTTAAAATAGTTTTTTTAAATATAGTAGGTCTCACATTTTATGTTGAAAAGCTAGTTAAATGTTGATTTGACATGATTTACCTGCAATAGCTAGTCATATCTACCATAATGGAAAGTCAACTACAAGTTGGGATATGTCAATGAGGAAGAATTCATGTTCTTCATTAAAAGAAATAATATATTATTATTAATTTGAAATAGAAAATTACATTAAAACATCAAAATATGAAATAAAAGAAAAATAACATATTAGTAAAAGGTAAATTAGAATATAATAAAATGATATTAATTATCATGTACAGTCTCCTTTCCACTGGTACTGGGTGTGAAAAAATCTATCATATCTAAATGTTTAATATCAATGGGATCATCATTATTAAAAACACAATTTGTTTCCATACGAGTGTCTTTATTTAGGGATGCTTGATAAAGATCAACTAAATGTTTTGCCGTACGACAGGTACGTGATTAGTGACCAGTCATACCACAATGGTAGCATATATCTTCATTATTGTTTGAATTCTTACTATTTTTCTTCTTATCAATTTTGCCAGTTGGATTTTTCCACTTCTGGTGGAAATTATTATTATTATGGCTACCACGACAATATCCATATCCATGACCATGACCATAACCGCGACCATGTCCTTGTCCACGGCCATGGCCACAACCATGGCCACGACCTTGACTATATCCACGATTATTAAAATTTTCATTATTATTATATGACCTTGCATTCACTTCAGGGAATGCAGTTAATCCAGTTGGACGTGTTTCGTGGATTTCAATAAAAGCTCATTAGTTTGCTCAGCTACAAGTAGGCAAGATATTAAATCAGAACATTTCTCAAAACTCTTTTCTCTATAGTGCTGATGCAAGAGCGCATTGGATGCATGAAAAGTGGATCAAGTTTTTTCCATCATTTCTTTATTAGTTACTTTCTCTCCATATAACTTTAATTTAGATGTAATTCTAAATATAACAGAATTATATTCACTCACAGATTTATAATCTTGCAATCGCAAGTGCATCCATTCATAATGAGCTTTAGGTAAAATAACAGTTTTTTGGTGGTCATACCTTTGTTTCAAATTTTTCCATAAGATATATGGATCTTTAATAGTTAGATATTCAGTTTTAACCCCTTGTCAAGATGACGACAGAGCAAAATCATGGCTTTTGCTTTTAGTTGTAATAAAGCATCATTGTTTTCGTGGATCGTTTTCCCGAGATCCATAGCATCTAAATGAATTTCAGTATCCAGTACCCATGAAAGATAATTCTTCCTGGTCACATCAAGCGCCACAAATTCAATATTTGCAAGATTTGACATATCTAAAAAATAGTTTTGTTATATATATATATATATATATATATATATATATATATATATATATATATATATATATATATATATATATATATATATATATATATATATATATAAGAAATAAAAATTAGAATTTCAACTTACTTTGGACTAATTTGATGGATAACCGAGTTGGTCTTGGTCGTATGAGCAAACTCGTGCTGATAACGTGTTATAAAATAGCTTTAATATATAAAGCTTATAATAATAATAAGGAGATTATAACAAGAATAAGATTGAGATAGAGAGAGAATATGAGAATAGAAACTTTCTGTTATTGAATCTGAGTTGTATGGAATAAGAAAAACTAACATCTATTTATAAGAAAATTCCAGAAGCATTTGGGTAATTGCACAGCCTCAAATTATTAAGGCGGCGCAGCTAGCATCAATATTCAACAATATTGTTTTTTTTTTTAAGAAATCTCTTTTTTTAAGTAGGAAATGGCGTAATGTTGGTTGGAGCACATCTGCTGTAGCAACTACATAAATAAGGAAAAAAAGTGAAAAATAAAGTTCAGAGCACAGAATACAGAGTATTGGGTTGGAGATGGCTTAAGTCTCACCAACTTTGCCGCTGTCAGCCTGCTCTGCCACCGCCATCCTCCCCGACCTATTTTTCCCGTCAATCCACTGCCGTTTTCTCTTTACCGCATTAGGGCTAAAACTAAAGTTTCCACAAGTCAGAACAGACGTTCCAAAACTATCGATCTTTTCGTCGCCACATAGTCTGCTGCACTTCACTCTCTGTCGCGCCAACCTCTGACGCATTTTACAGATCTAAAGGTGAGTGAAGCCTATCCATTTTCCAGTGCTGAAGCTCATCACGTCTATCCTTGGTTGCTGCCGATGGTTAAAATCTGCGTTTTGAATTCAACAAATTCCACCAAAACTCATTTTGATTTTGTGCTTTTAGTACCATCTTGAATCGCATGATAACCATTGAAAAATTCAAGTTCAAGAAGTTATTGATTAACAAATGGTTTATACATTGAGTTGATCTGTGTTAAAGATATTAATGGAGTTGTTAATTGGTGTTATAACTTAAGTTCATTTCATTAATAAAGCAGATGAGTATAAAAGTGACGAGAATTCCACAGAGATAAACGCATCCATCACTGAGACATAAAAAAGGTTTGATTCGAAATCCAAGTTTACAAAGACTATTAAGTGGTTGAAGTGAACATAATTTCTCACAAGAATTAATTTCCTTTGGTGTAGAGAAAGAACACAATTATTTCCTTTGGTGTAGAGAAAAAAATTGAATTAATTTCTTGCATTAATTTTTTTTAAAAGGAAAAAGGAAGAAGAAAAGGGTATAATAGGGCTGATGTGGAATTTGTGACATGTTACAAGGATGGTCCAATGACAGTCAAAGGGAATTTTTCATAGTCAACGGTTATTTTGACTTTTATATTAGCGATGCATAAAATACCTATCTTAATACCCTAGCATATCTCAACTTGACACAACAAACAACAATTAAACAATACTGCACTCAATTATTTTTTCTAGCAAATCCTCGTTGCTGCCTCTCCAAATTTCTTCTCCCTCTTAAAATTGCAAACAGTCCCCAATTCAAGCTTAATTTCACTTTCCAACTTCATTGCCAGTCAATTTTACCCAAAATCAAAATCAGCAATTCAAGATTAATTTCACTTTCCAATTTCATTAAAAATCTATTTTATCCAATACCCAATTTCATTACCCAAACAAATATAGATCCAATCGCCAGAAACTAGAGTGGCTTAAGCTCTGTGGCTGCCGAGAAATCACCGATGACAGTATGACTGTTATTCTCTTTTGGATCAAAACTCGAGTCGTTAAATATCCATTTAAAGAAGATCTGGACTGAAATAAAAAAATCATGAGCATGATTGAGAAATTCGAAAAGACTATAAGAGAACGAGGAAAATAGAAACTTGAGCTCCAACATATCGGGCAAGCGGGAAGAGGAATCAAGTTGCATGAGCTCCGATTAGCTTCAATGCCACTGTTCGGGTCAATGGAAAGGAATGGAAGAGGATGCCGCTGGGGAAATTAGAAAGAGAAAGAGGATGTGGCCAATGGAGAAAAAGAAAGAGCACGTCGATGGTGGAGAAATTAGAAAAGAAAGTCGCCGCTGGAGAAATAAAAAACGACACTGTTGGTGGAGCAATCGAAGAGGACTACACTTGAGAAAACCAAAGAGATTGAAAACGAGAACGAGAAAGAGAAAAAGAAAAAGAAAAATATTTCATATATTTTTACAATTAAAGAATAATGAAAGGTTAAAATAGTCTTTTAAATATAGTAGTCTCATATTTTATGTTTGGAAAGCTAGTCGAATGTTGATGTGACATGATTTACCTGCAATAGCTGGTCATATGTATCATAATGGAAAGACAACTACAAGTTGGGATATATCAATTTGCAAAATGATAGTTGATATACCATAATGTGATTGAAGTGATAGTTTGTATACCATGGAGGAAATTAAGCCCGACAGAGCACTGTGTAAAAAAGTTTTACATTTATCCACTATCAAATATTTCCAAGCATTTTTCATATGTATTGAAGGAAGGAAAAAAAAAAGGATATGAAAAACTCTTATACTTGGCAAAATGCAAAATGCTCACTAAATTGTTAAAAAATTATGTATTATCTGATAAACGAAAACAATATAAATTATAAACACACAAATACATACGTCTTTTACAGGATCATCTTTATGAATGAGTAGCTCACCCACACAACAATCTATATATGGAACAAACTAGAAAAAGGAAACCCTACTAAGCAGACAATTAATTAGTCTTCACAATTTTGTTCAGGAAGTATGGGCTTTGGTTACATCTTCAATGCTTATTTCATCCAAAAGTACACCCACAACTTCAGACATAGTAGGCCTAAGATTTGCAGTTGGATTTATGCACATAATTGCTAAGTTCAATATATTGTACACCACTTTTCGATCATAATCCATCATCTTTGGATCCACCAATTTGTCCATTCGTTTTTGTATATGCGCAATACGAGCCTGTAATTAATTCCAAACATTAAACCACACTCTACCATTAACAACATATTCATATACTCATCGTTTAATTACTTACATCATCCAAAAGATAAGCAGCTTCCTGGTTGGGTTTATATTGAATACTTGGCCTTCCACTGAATACTTCAAGTACCACAACTCCAAAACTATACACATCAGCTTTAGCTGTAATCGGTTGCCCCAATGCATATTCAGGTGCTAGGTAAACTCTGTGCATAACAACAAATTAATCACTTGATTAGTTCTGGTCGAATTACGATTAAGTAAAAAGTTACGAAAAAAACACAAGCACCTTGCAGCTCCTGCTTTTATTGTCATAAATGGATCTTCTTCATTATATAGCCTCGCCATTCCGAAGTCAGTTAACTTAGCAGTGTAAGTTCCATCAAGCAAAATATTACTTGCTTTTATATTTCTGTGAAGAATTGCAAGTCCACTTTCTTCATGTAAATATTTCAAAGCCTTTGCTAATCCTAGACATATGTCAAATCTAACTTTCCAATCAAGTACGTCTTTCGGATTTGGAACTGCAAATAGAGATAAGTTTTAATTAGAATAATGAAAACAACAAAATCAAATTAATGCTAAACATGTTTACTACCTAAAACAGCTTGGTGGAGAGAGCCTTTCTCCATGTATTCATAAATCAACAAATGTAGGTCTTTTTTTGAATAGCCATCAAATAACCGAATAAGATTCTCTTGTTTCAAAGACTTGAGGCTATAAATTTCTCCATGTAATTCGTTTTTAAGCTTATCTTGCATTAAATCTGGAGAGATTCTCTTCACTGCTAATTTGATTTTATCATTAGGGAATTCGGCCTGTTTATCAATACAAAAGATTAATTAGAAAAGTGAAATCATTAATTAAAATGATTCCAAAAGGTAATTAATTAAGAAACTTAATGAACCTTGTAAACTATCCCAAAACGGCCTCTCCCGACCTCAGTGGTGGTGCTAAAATTTCGAGTAGCATCTACGATTTGTTGAAGAGTGAAACGTTTGCCTTCAACATCTATCTCTACTTCTGTTATAAATCAATAAACATACAAATAATTGAATTAATTGGTAGATAAGTTTAATATTTTATGGGCAGCTTTATGTGTATGGATTCTTACTTTGCAACTCTTTGTTTCCAAGCCAGCCCATTTTCCACAAGAAAGCCAAGAAAAGAAGAAGAGCTAATGCAGAACCTGCTGTTATTCCTGTTATATGACCAGCTGACAATTTCTTGTCTCCAGAAATTGTAAAATCTGAACATATATTAACATCATTCAATCCCATAGTAATTTGGAGATGAAAGTGGAAAACAATGCGAGGCTGTCATTATAAGCCCGAGGCTGTCATTTGTATAGTATGTGCTTAGGTGGGCTTGAACAATGCGATAAAACATTTATGCAGAGCCAGCCCACCCATTTAACATGTTTATTATGTTATATAATTTGTGACCATAATTTCACTGCTGAATGGTAGCTGGTTACTTACTTGGAGACACAGAAATGGCTGAAACAAGAGGTCCATTGAGAAGAGGTGGGTCGGTGGTTAAAGAACCCTTCCCGGCCCAATAAAACTGTATTACCAATTGATTATTTTCTACCTTTGCCACAAACTCTTCATGTGTTGCTATATTAGCCTCTCCTGCTGTCTCATTTTTTATGTTGAAATCCCGTAGTCTTTTCTCCCCCTACGCAAGTGTTTTATATCATATTGTGATCAATTCAACTAATTAATTAAGCTAATTAAAGTATAAGTAATGATTAATTACCTGGATATACACATCAAAAACACGTTTTCCACGGCTACGATAATCTTCATCAGGAGCAAAAACAATCTCAGCAAATTGAAGTTTAACATTGTAATTGCCATTGTGCAAACAGAAACCATAATATGTAAGAGAGACAGGACATAGACGAGCTGTTTCCTGTAAAGCTTGGTCAGACACTCCACATGTCTTGTTTTTTATGTAGTCCCTTGACTCGGCATAACCCGATAGAAAATTTCCAGAACAAGTATAAGCCCATCTTTTTGTTGGACTTTCATAAAACTTTTCCAGTGAAGTGTCTTCCTCGTATTCGTCGTTTCCGTACGTTTGTTTTCCACCTCCACAATTTATAAACAAGCTATAATCTGACACATATTACCAAATATGAATCAGTTGTCAGTATAAATTTATATGCTCAAATGTTAATTTTGATTTACATTATCAAATTACAAGTTTCAATTTATTAGTACAACTTACCCAACGATTCACAGTGCATCGTTTTTCCATTAGCTGTTGTATAATTTCTAGAAATCGATCAAATTTGTTAGACCCTAATCCATAAATTTTATAAATCATGCACTTTATCACTAACCAATAATTTGATGTCATTTTACCTTTAAATGAATAAAAAAAATCACACGGTGTAATTAATATTATGTCTATACTCTAAATTATAAACTTTACCTAAAATATATAATGTGTTATCAAATTATTGGTTTGATACAGGGATGACAAAATGGGTTGATCGTATTTTAAAATTTTGTAGAATATTAAAGATATATTGTTGTACCTGTTTGGTGAACTGATTGGGGCAAATGCAATAGATGAGCCATACAAGTATACATGGACATATATCAGAGAAAACGGTGAGAAATTTAAAAAAAAAAAAAAAATTGAAAGAAACAAATTAATGATAAAGATGCAAAGAGAGTGAAAATGAAATAATAGGTGTTACATGTTTAGCGTGACTGCCATATTGGACCTTACTTCAACATTGTTATACGAGATATCCCTGCAATTTTACAATTAAATTTCTGTAATTAATCAATTCAAAAAATGAAAAATGTAATAGGCACAGAATAACATATGAACTTACGTTTTGTCATTCTTCTTATTGAGCCAATTAGGAATTTGACCCTCGAGCATATTTCTCGTTAGAACTCTAACCAAAATGTAATTAAAAGATTAGAATTTTTAATTATGATCTAAACCATGGTTTTCAGACCCGGACCGGTCATCGAACCGGTGAAGGGATGGATTCATGGATTTTGGATTAAACCGGAATAAACCGGAAGCGAACCGGATTTAATAATCAAACCGGATTTAATAAATATATTAAAATATTAAAATATTTTTATTTTTATATTTATAATTTATGAAAATTTGAATTTTTTTATTATAATTCTTTAAGTTTAAGCATTTCAAACACAATATACTAATTAAAAAAAACTCAATTTATGAAATATAGTTTTTATAGTTACAATTAAATGTCAATTTAATTTAAAATAATTTAAAAATACAAACTATATTTTATTTTAATTAAAAACACCTCAAAATAATAACTTAAATTTTATATTTAAATAATTTTTTTTTAAAAAAACAGTCTGGTCGAACCGGAAAACTGGTCCGGTTCCCGGTTTTCCGGTCCGACCGGCCGTTGACCGGTTGTTGACCAAAGTGAAAACCGGACAGAAACCGACCGGTCTGACCTCCGGTTCCGGTTTTCACAACTATGATCTAAACAACTACTAATAAATAGATTCATGTGGTGTTTGGCAAAACTGAAAATTAAATACTTAAAAATTAAATGTTGGATATTATAAATATTGAAACTATTAAATGATAGAGTTGTTTGAAAAACATAAAAAGTAAGATGTTTTGCATACATTGTTGTTACAGTCCACACTTCATCTGGTATCCTACCACTTAAGTTATTGAAGCTTAAATCCCTGGAGTAAAAAAATAAAAAATAAAGTAAACTAGAGTGAGACAAAATGTGAGGCATTTTCGACATAGAAGTAAAAGCCTCAACAAAAATCCATTGAATTTGTACTTGGAAAACCATCATATATATGAAGAGACAGACTTACAGAAGATCCAATCGCGACCATTTACCAATGACCGGAGGAATATCCCCCTTTATACTGCAGTTCCTCAATACCCTGCATATGTATACATCATTTTCTTCTGCTTTTTTTTTTGTAATCAATACTCTGCAATATATATTACTAAAATATATGTAGAAAGGGAACTCACAATGTTCGAATATTTGCGAGATTGGCATCCACCGGAAATGAGAAACTAGAGTTGTTCACCAAATCACTAATCCTTCTGTAACAAACACTTAGTTAATGCCTTAAAACTAAATACAATATTTTACTTTCTGAAAACTAAATTAGAAGAAGAAGAAGGAATTAATAGTAATACTGTCTACACTTACAAAATTTCAAGATTTGACATTTTTAAAATTTCGACAGGTATATTTCCTTTAAAATTATTCCCCATCAGGTCCCTATATATGAAGAATAACTCAATCAATTCAGCTGGCTGATATTACCAAAAACTACGACTTTATTGAAAATTAAACAAGTTCTTACAGAGTAGTGAGGTCCTTCCATTTTGAAATGAACTCTGGTATTGGACCAGATAAATTGTTCCCACCAACGCCACTGCATTAATTAATAAAATACAGAGCTATGATTAATTATGTTATAAACCCTTAAAAGAATATTAATAATTAAAAAGAAATACATTGCACTTACAATTCTCGTATTGAAGACAAATTATGATAACTACCATCCAAAACTCCATCTAAATCATTGGATCCCAGCTTACTACGTAACAACAACAATCAACATAGTTACTCAGTTGAAAAATTCCAAGTAATTAAAAACTAATTCACTTAATTATTTAATTTAGGAGAAAATTTTACAATTTTTGAAGATTGATCAAGTTTCCGAATTCCCTTGGAAGATTACCACTGAGCTGATTCTCCTCAAGGTTCCTAATTTAATTAATTAAAACAGTTATTACTCAATAAATAAAATTTCGTACTTATAAAAATAAAAAAAGAAAAACAACAATTTTAACGATTTTATACATTTCCACAAGATTGGACAGCTTTCCCAATTCATTAGGAATTTCACCTGATAACATATTACGAGATAAATCCCTGAAAAATCCAGAATTATTAAATGTAAATTACATTTCAGGAAAATGATGAAAATATTCTTTCTACAACTATGGATACGCAAATTTCATGGTCAAGAATTTGTTCAATTATTTTTCTAGAGAAAGCATATAAAATCAAAAACTGTCAATTGCATTAGATGTTATACAAAAACTATGCAGGTATAAATAATTTTATTTATAGGTATAAATCGCCTAATTTGTAGAAAGAGATTTACTTACAGATACTCGAGTGATGCAAGGTTTCCGAATGATTGGGGTATACGGCCTCGGAGGAAGTTACTATTGAGGTTACTAAGATCAAAATAATAAAAATCAATATTTATTAGAAAAAAAAAAAAAAAAAAAAAAAACCCTACCAAAATGAAAGAAGAATGAAAAGAACAATAATTTGAATAAAAATTAAAAAAAAAAATTATTTATTAATCTGGATGATTTATATTGTATATATGTTATTCATTAACATAAATAAATAGGCCTAATTGTGGTTCATTACTTCATTAGATCACCCAAATTCAAATGGTGATCCTCTACTTAATTACTCTGAAGCCTTTAATCAACCAGTTTGATTTACTAATTTTGTTATCTTTTTCATACTCTGTATTTCATTTTTAGAAATAAACACTTACAGTCTTTTTAGAGCCATCAAATTACCCAAGAAATATGGAACGTAACCATGAAGATGATTAGAGTGGAGACTCCTGTTTCAGTTTTAACTAATCCACATCAATACATTGCACATTCTAATTAAAATGAACATATATATACACTACAAAATAATAAAAGATTTGATAGTGAAAATATGTACTACTAATAGTACAAAAATTGCATGCATAACTTTAAACAGAGAAAAAGTCACTACGTATTGGTGCTACAAAGTTGTGATTATATGCATCAAAATTTATCTTGGTATAGACTTTTTTATTGCCAAATTTAACATTTCTTATAGTGATATAAACATATTAATCTATAAATATAGACCATAAAAAATCTCAAAACAAAGTCCTTAAAGTTACATTAAAAAAAAGTTTGTGCATTACACATTTATTTCAAAACAACTTATTTTATATAATTTCTTTTATTTTGTTTTTTCTGGTCAAAAATTATTTTACCATTTATACTTTTTGTAGTGTCAAATGTGAATATTCCTCTCATGAGTTTTCACCAATATTTTGGCATTTTAAATTTAACACAAACAACCAATTCATCCTTAGTATGTTACGAAAACAAGTTTAACAGACAGATACATACACAAAATTTTATTATTAATATCGTAGTCTTAATTAATAATTTAATAAAAAATTATTTTATTAATAATTTTCTTCAATTTAATTTTAAAATAAGAAAGAAAAAAACTAATTAATTTAACATTCACCTGGTTACTTTTTATATATATATATAACAATTAATGACCTTTTTTACCAAAAAAGTAAAAGTGAAAAATATTCAATGATAAGTGGCATTACTAACAAAATCATACTCCCACTCCTCGTTCCCATGAATATGAGGAAAAAAGTGTACACTGAACAAAAAAAAGTTAATTTTATTGAAATTATGCATTTTTTTATTTTTCTTACTTTACCCTTAACCATAAAATATACTAATAGTACAAATTCCAACAATAAAACATTAAGATCACCTATATATATATATAAACCAATCTCAAAAAGAAAAAAAAATCAAGAATAAACTTTGTGAAAAATAAAAATTTTGGGTCTAAATAGTATAGAATGAGTAAAATATAATTAATGTTAGTTTCCTTTTCAATGTCTTGGGATTACTATATATGCTATTTTCAGAACAAACTTTCAATTAATTTAAATAATTAATAAGCTATTATAATTAAGGGTGTATTAGTAAATTTACAGGCTAAATTTAGTTATTTGTCTATTTGATGAGAAATCAAAAATGTGTTTTTTTTTTTTGCTTTAATAGTGCGACAGAGAAAGTAATATTTTTCTATCGCTACTGATATATGGCACATCTAACGATACGGATCACATGGACCTGATCCATATTAAAATTTTTTTTAAATAAAAGCCTTTGTTCACCCATAAACCTTCTTCGTTTATCGGTTCTAAGAAGCAAATTAGAGTTATGAATTTATTTTATTTTTCGAACGTATATGCATATCAACAGTCCATTTCTAAAAAAATTCAAAAAAAAAAAAAAAAAAAAAGAAATTGCAATTAAAATGCAAAATATAAATATTATTTGTAAACGCCAGGATGCATACTCACAAGCTTTTAAGGTAAGAGAGATTTGACACCTTTTTATGAATAAATCCATTGCGCAGGTCTACAGCATTCGTTGTTCTACCGTCCACAACGAAAGAAAAAAACAAATGCATTTAATTAGTATGAGATTCCTTTATTTAAGGGTTAATTAACTAAAAATCAAGAATAACAAATGAATTAGATGAAAATCAATTCTTATTAAACTAATTAAATACATATTAAACTCGTTTAATAAATTATTAATATATTAGCTGATTAAATGAAAAGAAACAAATTAATGCCATCGTACAATTTACTATATTCAGGTCAACATAACGAAAGTATAACCCATGTAATATAAGGAAATAAATACATAGAAATCAATTTAAAAAGACAATATATAAGTGATTTAATAATTAGAATCATGTACAAATTAATATAATTTATTATATGGAGCTTTTCTTATACAAAAACTAGGGGCGAGCAAAATACAGTTTGGTTACAAAACCAACCTAACCGAACCGAAAACAAAAAAAAATTATGAAAATCAAAATCAAACCAATATACATTAGGTTTGGGTTGAACTAAACCGAATCAGTTCGGTTTGACTCTGGTTCGATTCTATTCAAAACCAAAATTTTCAAATTTAAATACATTATCATTATTATTATCATTAAATTATTATTAATTATATATAAATTATTGCCGAAAAATGATCTATATAACATATATATTATTAAAATCTCATAAATATAAATCATATAATAATATTAATATTTATTATATGAAATAAATTGTATTTTATACATATTTATGAATAATTTTTAAATGTTTATAATTAGTTTGGTTCAGTTCGATTTTTGTTCAGTTTTTCATCAAAAACCAAAATCAAACTGAAAATCAAACTATCACATTTTTAAAAACCAAAATCAAACCAAACTAATTTTCGTTCGGTTCAGTTTTTCTGCTCGGTTTGGTTGGGTTTGCAGGTTGCGGTTTGGTTTTACTCGTCCCTAACAAAAACATTAGTAAAAAAAAAGCTATTGTATGAATGTCTATTTTACAAAAGGTTGTTCAAAAGGCTCATTTACATGAAAAACATTGCAAAATTACAAATTTAAGTTGGCATTCAACTTTTAATTAATAGATGATAATGCAATTCTAATTCATTACGAAGATATATGAAGGAAGACAATGAGTAGACATTCAATGAGTAAACAAATCAATACAACAATGATAATTTATAACATTAAAATAATTCATGAATCAACCACATATTTCTGTGTAACCGACTCATAATAATCTGTGAAAAAATTATTAGAACAAAGTTAGCTAGAAGTGAATAGGTTGTAAACTAATTAACAACTAATCAAACATATTGCATAAATTAGTAAATGTCAATGGGATTGGAATAAGGAAATTCCTAAAATATTGGATATAAATTATACAATTTAATGACATAATTAAATAAGCATTATATTGAGTAATTAATATGAGAATAAATTAATTAATGTACAAAATCCTACCAATTAAGTCAATCGAATTTAAATAAGATTTTAATTTTGCTCTTTGTGCATCTTACTTAATAAACCACATTATTATTACATAATAAAAAGAAATCAAATCATTTGAAGACTGAATCAACAGTACATTGCAACAATAATATGAAATTTACAAAATTAAATAGGAAATTCAACTGAATAATATCAATGTTGATTGCAATATGATATCATTGTTGTAAAATCATATTAATTCAAATATCAAGTAATTTTTTTTTTATTTGTGATGTAAACTAATCGATCAATATATATATATATATATATATATATATATATATATATATATATATATATATATATATATATATATATATATATATATATATATAAGACAGAATCATGAAGAATAACCATATGGAGAAATATATTTCTATAACCTTCAGGCATATTATTAATAATCTAGAAACAGATTAACAATATACTAAAGTATAATCAAAACATAATCAATAAAATTAACAAAAATAAATAATAACTATATGAAGAAATGAGATGTTTATATTATCTTAAAATATACTACTAGTAATCCATAAGGAAATTAACAATATACTAAAAACAAGCAAACAAGCGATGATATGGAAATTTTAGAAAAATGACAAAGAAAATCATAATAGATTCCGATGGAGAAGAAATAAAGAATGGAAACCGATACAGAAGAAATAAAGGACTAAAGCAACTTGAAGATGACTAAAAGAAAAGAAAAAAAATGCATTTAATTAATATGAGAATCTTTTATTTAATGCCTAAAATTAAATTCTAATTAATTAATTAATTAATTAATTAATAATTTATAAAAATTAATTTAAGAATAAAAAGAAATTATATTGGAAAGAAGTGAGTGAAGTGAAGAAGCATACGCACATCTCGACGACATGACAAACTGTAATATTGTCAGGAGGAGAAGGAGAGCAGTGACAAATGATGGTAATACTCTTTGTATTTACATTGCAATCTTGTCTAGTAAATTCCGGTTCATCTGGTAACTTCAATCCATTTATCACGTCTCTAAGGGCATAGGCTGTCAATTACAGGTTAATCATATAGTCAATTACAGGATATAATATTTATAAGTCAAATTTTTAATTTTTTTTTATAAAACAAATTCTTATAGTTGATTTGAACATACATAGATAAATAGTTTAATCTAACAAAACTGGCTATATAGATTTTTGTATGAAAAAAAAAAAAAATTACTTAAAACCAAATTGTTTAAGGGGAAGAATTTATTTTTGAAATTAAAAAAATTTCTTTTAATCTCTTAATTAACTCGTATATAATCAGTTTAATTACCTAAATCATCACTGCAATAAATAAAGCCATCGAAATATATATGAGAAAAAAACAAAAACAGAAAAAAGAGTTTATGTTTAGTACTAAAGTCTACATGATTGTGGTGAAATTTCGTTGGATGAGTGAAGTTAATATATATATATATATATATATATATATATATATAAAAGTTAATGATGATTAACATAAAGACCTTCTTTACAAGGTAAGCCTTGTGGATCAGTGCAATTGAATGCTTCAAAGCATGAGAGGTGGGAGGAAGCACAACCTGGTAATAATCCTTGACCATAATCTACTTCACAAACAACAACACATAACAATATCCCCACTTTAATTTTATTACTAATAATCATGATGATGATATAATCCGACGATCCCCCCGATATCTCTGCTCAAATTTGTAGAAGTATTAATTAATATATAAACAAGTTACTAATTATAATCGATAACATCTTAATTAGTAGTTAGAAAACAAACCTGGACTGGAATATTAATGACAGAGAGTAGCGAATATATTGTTAGCATCAATGTACTATCCTAAAAAAAAAAAAAAAAAAGGGTACCATCCACCACATTATTAAAGTTACTTTTACACCTTTGTTTTTATCGCAAAAGAATTTATTCCAAAATTAAATAAGATAACTTTTTACTTAAATCAATCTCAAAGGCTATATTTGGTTCACCAAATAGGAGAGTGATAATAAAATAGCTATTCTATCGAGTAAAATAGCTATTCATTTTTTTATTCAATTCCAATGTTTGGATGAAATTGGGTTAAACAACAAAAAAAATTAAAATACACAAAAAAAAAAAACAAAGGAATATAAAACACCAAGAAAAAATGAAAAAATTAAAGAAAATAAATAAATAAAAATTAAATATAACATGTAATAAAATATGAAATAGTTATTCATTAGTTTCATGAGGAGTAGTTATTTTTTATTGCGTGAATAACTATTTTATGAGCAATGAACATACATATCAAAATTTGAATAAAAAAAACTTACTAAAGTGATAATTACAAATCACAGTGAATTGACAGAAAATATAAAATTCCATCAGGATAAGAAAAAAAATAAAAATCCTCAAAAACAGCATAATAATAAATATGTGAAAAATATATTAAATAAAAAAAAATTCCAAAATAGCATATGTGGGATTGGCTGAAAGTATTCCTATCTGACTCACAACATAATTTTTATACAATAAAGTGGTTTCTATATGAGATTGCTTTCAAGCATAAATCCATCCAGTATAAGAAATAAATTATTGCAGCCTCTCATATAGGCTATTATGAGAGTTTCTTTTTTTCAAATATAATAATAAAATTTATAATTAGTCATTATCTAAATTTTTAGTTCAAACAATTTCATAATAACTATGAGCGTGTTCCAACGTGTGCAAATAGGATAGGGCTAAAGCTTAGACATGCTCCTCCCAGTTTTGCCCGACGATAGACCTCTAATTTGATGAATTAAAAAGAAAGAAAATTCCACTCAAACTAATAATCTTCTACTTTTAATTAAGAAGAAAATTATCAAGCCAGTAGACTATAATTAAAATACTAATATAAAATAGGGAAAGTAAAAAAAAAAAAAAATCTTCCGGTTTCGCTTGTTTAGAGATAAAAGATTGTGTTTCAAAATAGTACAAAAACATAACGCGTGATTTGATGATTTTACAGATCAAATGTTTTTATCATCTAATATATTCCCCTAAAACTCTCTAATCCTTTAAAATTTGATCTAAAATTTTTTAAGTTTGTTTATTAAAGTACAATGGACCCTGATGTGCAAACATGAAATTTTTCGAATAGTAGATATAATTTTATTAATTATTAATGGAAAAAAAATCCATTGAAAATATAAAAATTGCCGAAAAATATCTAAAATTTAGAAGTTTGTTAATTAAAGTACAATGTATTTTCGTATGGAAGTTTAGAATTTTTTCAGGATATGAGTATATTTTTATTAATTAATAATGTAAAAAAATATAAAAATCACAAAAAATAGAAAAATTGTCGACAAATATTCGAAAAAATATACATATTACATAATAAATTTACAACAAGTTTTAAAAATTTAGATATTGTTTGGTAATTTTTCTTTTTTTATGATTTTTTTTTCAGTTTCTTCCATTATTAATTAATAAAAATATAGCTACTTTTCAAAAAAAAATTTAAACTTTCATACAAAGTTCCATTGTACTTTAATCAACAAACTTGAAAAATTTTAGGTGAAATTTTGAAGGATAAAAGAGTTTTACGGGAGTGTATTAGATGATAAATTTTTATTCTGTAAAAAATCGTCAAACCACGTATCTTGCCTTTATACCATTTTGAAACATAATCTTTAATCTGTAAATCGATCCAACCACAAAGTTTTTTTTTATTGTAATTTTCCCTATAAAATATCATAATCTAATTTTCATGGCCGTGATTGTCAAGTGCATCAATGTACTATACTCATAAAAAAATAAAAAAATAAAAAAAAAAAAAAAAAAAAAAAAGAAAAAGAAAACAAAACTGGGTACCCTCCACCACATTATTGAAGTTACTTTTACAGATGCGTCTTTATCCAAAAGAATTTATTCTAAAATTTTATTAAATAAGATGGTTTTTTAGCTCAATCATCCTCAGAGATCACGCTTGTTTCACCGAATGAAATAAGATAAAAATAGAATAATTATTTTATACAATAAAATAGCTATTTTTTTTTTCACCCAATTTTAATGTTTTGCTCAATACTAAAATATTATATGAAATGTACCATATTGAAATGAAAAAACGAAAAAAACTGAATGAAATCGGGTTAATCAAAAAAAGAGGAATCAAATAACGAAAGTGAAGAAATCAACAAAAAAATGAAATAAAATAAAGAAAAACAAAGAAAAAAAAAAGAAACAAATAGAAAGAAGAAAATAGAAAATATTGAAATACACTGAAGAAATAAAGGAATATAAAACATCAAGAAAAAATAAAAAAAAATTGGAGAAAATAAATAAAATAAAAATTAAATATAACATATAAGGAAATTATGAAATAGCTATTAGTTGGTTTCATAAAAGAATAGTTCATTCTTATTTTGAGAAATAACTATTTCAATAACAATTAACCAATATAGCAAAATTTCAATCTAAAAACTTATAAAGTGATAATTGCAT
Source organism: Euphorbia tirucalli (assembly GCA_039660915.1). Lineage (NCBI taxonomy): Eukaryota > Viridiplantae > Streptophyta > Magnoliopsida > Malpighiales > Euphorbiaceae > Euphorbia > Euphorbia tirucalli. The sequence continues at coordinate 21,870,442 of CM077636.1, read as the reverse complement.
GAACATAATTAAGGCGAAATGATAAAAATTATAAGGTTCTACCAGAATAATCAAATGATAGCATGGAGTCCTAAAGCTTACCGCGTGCTTCACACGGCCATTAACCGCGTAAATCCAACAACCCATTGCCTTATAGCTCTTCTTGTCTTCATTCGGTCACCAAAGAGTAGTGCAAAGTAACATCATCAGCAATGGCCAGCTAAATCACAAGGATGAACCTATTGAACACCTGACCAAACGACTTATGCCCTAATTAGGGTTTCTGCCTCAAGAGGACAGATGAGTTGATCTCTACTGTACACGTGTAAGGACGCAATGTTGTACCAGCAATAGGTGCCGCGGAGAGAAGGGCAGGGTGAACCTGCCACCCAGATGTGCCAGAAGGGGACCAAAAAGCAGATCACACCCAGCCAATGAGAGAAGACCGAACACAACGGTCTGACAAGGCCACGCGGAACAATCCTGTATAAAAGGGGGCAACGAGAAACCCCCTAGGTATCTCTTTCTGAATTAAAAAAAAATATTTCATTCTTATTCTCTATTCCTATCTTTAAAATTTCTGACTTAAGCATTGGAGTGAACCCGAAGGTCACCGGTCCTTACATTTTCTTTCTTCCAGGCATCCGGTCTTTACTCAAGGGAAAACGGCCTTCCAGTCATCTCGGACCGCGTGCAGTCATACTTTTTCCCGGCATGCAGTCATACTTTTTCCCGGAGCTATCAATTTGGTATGGTGAGCATGGACCCGCTGAACAAAACAATGTCATCGGGATCAACAACCTCAGAAACTATTTCAGCAGTTCTTCCTTCTCAGGGGGGAGGACCACCATTATCAGAGATTATGATGCCCTTATCTGCAGCAACCGTTACCCCAAGTCCATCTAACACTTTCACCACAACTTTAGGTGGCAGTAATAACCCTGCTAGTGTTGTTCTGGATCGAATTGCCAAGAATTATGGAATAAGTCCGGCGGATCAAAACGATTTCCGGTGAGCTGTCCTGCAGATGCAGGAGCAAAGCATGATAGGATCCTTATTGAGTAGCAGTACTCCCCTTTCTATGGTGAATACTTTGCTGGAACCTATTTCTCATCCAAGCACGGTGCGAGCCCTTTTCCCTGTTTCTGAACCTGGGATTTCTGTGATGAGATCAGAGGGGTCGGGGTCAGGTATGATTCATTCCACTGGCGTCGGAGCAGTTGGCGGAAGAGAAATAGGAGGATCTCAAGCAGGAGGAGGCCTGCCTGCTTTTGATTGGATGCCCGCACCAACAGGAGACCAGCCGCCTACCATGCAGGTAGCCTCCAACTTGGCAGCCGAGGGAAGCATTGGTCCCCAAATGTTGGTCCCAAATTCTTGGTATGGAATACCCCAACCCTATCTGCCTCATATCGCTCAGTCATACCAATTGCCAACCCTACCTCAAACACCTAATTTCCTTACTCCATACAGTGTTAGCAATAGCGCGGCTGTTCCATATAACACACTCCTCCTCCTCTAACACCATCATCGTCTAGGACAGAACTCACGGATGATCCTAGATTCATGGAGATGTTGAAGAAAGCACTGAGCACATTTGCCATACCTTACCAAGAGCCGTTGATGGAAAATGGGGAATCTCCATTTTCAGCCAGGATACTCAACCAACTGATTGACCACAAATTTAAGCAGCCAACTTTTGACAGCTACAGGGGCAACACAGATCCCCGAGTCCATGCGAGGAACTTTGAAAACCGGATGGATATAGCAGGAGCCACTGAAGGGCTGATTTGCCGCCTGTTCCCTACTACGCTGATAGGAGCAGCCACCTATTGGTTTGAATCGTTAGATCCGGGAACGATTGACAGTTGGGATCGGTTGCGGCTGGAGTTTTGCAAGAATTTCATGGGCTCAATACCGACTGGAACGGCCAGTCATACCCTTCATGAGGTGGTCCAAAAGCCCGGAGAATCCTTAAGGTCGTTCATTAACCGGTTCAACCTCGCGTGCTTAGAGGTTAGAAATTTGGATTTCAGTACAACCAAGGAGGCTATGATCAAAAATACCACTAATGAGAGGCTTTGAGGGGAGATCATAAAGAGGAAGCCCAGAGAATTGACTCAAATGATAGCCCTTGCGAAGAGCATGGTGGAGATTAATGAAATTGATATGCCTGCAAAACATAAAAGACCTGGTGAAAAAGATAAAGGTATCCAGTTCGATGAAAGGCAGCAAAGACGGGATCACAGAGACCGCCCTCGCAGAGACCGCCTTGGAGACCGATCATGGTTTGCACCACTGAATGCCCCACTCAGTGAAGTACTGGTAGCAATTCAGAGAAGCTCGGATGCAAAGAGCATTCGATACCCTCACACAAAGGCAGGCTAGACAATGGGAAGTGAAAAAGAAGCATATTATAAGTTTCACAGAGCCAAGGGTCACCACACAGACAATTGCCGCATCCTTGCCGCAGAGGTGGATCTGCTAATCAAAGCAGGAAAATTCAGTAGATTTGTAGATGGCATAACAAGGAGCACAAACAAGGACAGGGAGCAGAAGGATGGAAGGGATGATGATGAGAGACCGGCCAAAAAGTCCAAAGGGGTGGTTATGGTTATCGCCGGGGGACCAGAGTTTGAACCGCCCAGCAAAAGAGCTAGATCCTCAACGTATCATCCGATGAACACGGGGAAATCCAATAGCTTGAATCACTCATTCTCATCCCATAATGATGTGCAAGCACACCACACAGACACCTTGGTCATTGAGGCATTGGTAGAAGGGTATACGGTGAAAAGAATCCTCGTAGATACCGGTAGCTCAGTGAACATCATTACGAAGGAGGCAGCCCGCCAGCTGGATATCCACCAGAGCAGAATCCAGCCGGTACATTCACCTCTGGTAGGCTTAAGCGGCCATTCGGTCACGGTTGTGGGACAGGTATCACTAGCCTTAGAAGTGGGTGACGAAAAGCACAGCTGGAGATCTGAGGAAGAGTTCGTGATCATTGACACCCCGCTCGCCTACAACATCATCTTGGGAAGACCATTCCTGGTGGAGTCTGAAGCGGTTCTTTCCATTCGGTACTTAGCCCTCCAAATATAGACTACGGCGGGGGTAGAAGTGGCCAAGGGGAGTCAACAGGCGGCCCAAAAAACATACCTACCTTCCTTAAAGCCAGAAGAGGTTAGCTGGGAATCAGAAAAGCCAGAGAAACAGGACAAAGCCGAGCCGATGGATGAGCTTGAAGCCCTAGTGGTGGGACCAGTCCAAGTGGCCAAAGAATTGAAATCCGAGCTCAGGCAAGCGATCACAACAGTTCTCAAAGAAGAGCAGGAGACCTTTCCCTGGTGCACAAGCAACATCATCAGAGTTTTGCCTGAAGTAACGAAGCATAGTCTGAACATAGACCCTACTACCAAACCGGTAATACAGAAAAGAAGAAAACATGCTCCAGAAAGGCAGAAAGCAATTGAGGCTGAAATAAGCAAATTGATGGAAGTAGGACATATCAGGAAGTTGTTGTATCCCGAGTGGCTAGCAAATGTGGTCTTGGTAAAGAAACCGGGTGGAGCATGGAGGATGTGTGTGGACTTCACCGACCTGAACAAAGCTTATCCAAAAGATAGTTATCCTTTGCCCAGCATTGACCAACTGGTTGATTCAACGGCAGGGTATGCAATATACTCATTCTTGGATGTGAAGTCGGGGTACCACCAGATTCCAATGGACACGAAGGATGAAGAAAAAACGGCATTTATCACGCATGAAGGCACATATTGCTTTCAAGTAATGCCCTTCGGCTTAAAAAACGCAGGAGCAACGTATCAATGCCTAGTCAATGACATGTTCAAAGAGCAAATTGGAAGGACAATTGAAGTATACATCGATGACATGATCATTAAAAGCAAGAATGAGGAGAACCATGCCCGAGACATTCAGGAAACCTTCAAAATACTGCAGAAATACCTCCTCAAACTCAACCCAGAGAAGTGTGTATTTGGAGTACGAGGGGGGAAGTTCCTGGGTTTCATGATTTCACAGAGAGGGGTAGAGGCGAACCCAGAGAAGATTAAGGGAATTCTAGACATGGTGCCTCCCAAAACGGTAAATGAAGTCCAACGCCTCAACGGCCGCATCAATGCACTAGGAAGGTTCATTTCTTTCTCAGCCAAGAAATGTCTACCTTTCTACAAAGCAATTAAGAAAGGTCAGAAGTTCGATTGGGATGACGAATGCCAGGAGGCCTTTGGCAGAATAAAAAGCTTCTTGGGAACCCCACCTTTGTTGAGTCGGCCAATTCCTGGTGAAATGTTATACTTATACTTAGCGGCAACAGATGAAGCAGTGGGTTCGGTGATGATTAGAGAAGAAGAGGGACAACAATACCCTATGTACTACACCAGTAAGGTGTTAAGGGGGGCGGAGCTCAGATATCCGAGGATTGAAAAATTGGCCTTGGCAATAATTTCAGCATCTATTAGGCTATGGTCTTACTTTCAAGCCCACACGGTGATTGTAAGAATAAACTTCCCCTTGAAGAAGGTGCTCCAAATACCGGATACTTCTGGCCGGTTAGCTGAGTGGGCCATCAGGCTCAGTGAATTTGATGTCCGTTGCGAGCCCCGATCGGCATTAAAAGCTCAAGTTCTAGCAGATTTTGTGCTAGAATTCGCGGGGTTAGAGCCAAACCAGGTGCTAAAGGCGGAAGAATGGAGAGTGTACGTAGATGGAGCTTCATCCCAGGAAGGAGCAGGAATTGGAATACACATTGAAGGGCCTGAAAGAATAAAAATGTCTTACGCTACCAAGCTTGCCTTTCCTGCCACCAACAACATTGCAGAATACAAAGCCATGATTAAGGGGCTGGAGCTCATCAAGGAAATCGCTCCAGACCGGGTGAAGCTGCTAAGTGACTTAAGGTTAGTTTCCAACCAAATCAATAAAAATTTTGAAACTAAAAATCCTTGCATGTCCAGATACCTGGAAAAGGTACGATGCCTACTTGAAGCAATTAAAAGCAAGGGCATCGCGTGGAGAGTAGAGAACATCTCTAGAAATGAAAATGCTAAAGCAGACAAGCTAGTTAAAGCCACCACAAGCGCCAAAGATTGGCAATCTTTAAATTGCCCATATGAAGTTCAAACAGAGTCTAGCATCGAGGCGAAAGAGGTGATGATAGTGGAAAAAGGGAAGATGGGTTGGGTGGAACCCATAATAAAATACCTAGTCGAAGGACACCTACCTGAGAACAAGGAAGAAGCAGTAAAGATCTCCAGGAAATCACAACGATATGCCATAATTGGTGAAGAGCTTTACAAAAAGTCTTTTACTGACGCATGGTTGAAATGCATCACTGTTGAAGAAGGAGATTATGTCCTCCGAGAGCTACACGAAGGAACTTGCGGAGCCCACTAGGCGGCACAAGCGCTAGTCAGAAGGGTGAGGTTGCAAGGCTACTATTGGGAAACAATGGAGGCGGATGCAACGGCCTACGTCAGGAGATGCCATCAGTGCCAAATCCATTCGAAAAAATCCCACTTGCCTGCAGCAGAGCAGAAGCCAATATTGGCTGGATGGCCCTTTTCCACATGGGGCATTGACATCGTAGGGCCCATGCCTAAAGCCAGCAGACAGAGGAAGTTCATTATAAGTCACAGTGGATCACTTCAGCAAGTGGGTTAAGCAGAGGCAACCACGACGATCACCCGAGAAAAAGTAATCTCCTTCATATGGGATCACATCATCACCAGGTTTGGGATACCCCCACAGAATCATATCTGATAATGGTACCCAATTCACCTCGAGCAAATTTGAAGAATTCTGCAAAGGACTCAAGATCATGCATAACTCTTCTTCAGTAGCACACCCTCAGATTAACGGGCAGACGGAAGTCACCAACAGGACTATAGGAGACGGAATCAAGAAAAGGCTGGAGAGTCACAAGGGAGCTTGGGTTGATGAGTTGGACAACGTCTTATGGGCTTACAGAACCACCCCAAGAAGACCGACTGGGGAGACCCCATTAGCCATGGTATATGGAGTTGAAGCGATAATCCCAGTTGAGATTGGAGCCCCCAGCGATCGAGTACTCTACTAGACAAAGGCTTAGAACCATATCAATATGAAGTACCACCTGGACTCCTTGGAAGAGAGAAGAGAAAGAGCTTGCATCCTGATGGCAGCCTATAAGAATAAGGTAGCCCGTTACCACAATAAAAGGGTGAGGAAGATAATACTCAAAGAAGGTGACTTAGTCCTAAAGGACTCTGCAGCATCACAGGCGAGGGAAGGAAAGGGAAAGCTTGGCACAAAATGGGAAGGACCATACAGAGTCGCAGCGGTAGTCGGTCCAGCGACATACAAACTTTAGAGTCTAGATGGGAAAGAAATCCCACGAACATGGAATATTGCAAATTTAAGGCAATACTTCTCTCCTAAAAGTAGCTAAGGAGAAAAAGGGCTGCACTTTTTTTTCCACCAATGGATTTTTCCCCACTGGGTTTTTCCATAGTTGGGTTTTTAACGAGGCAGCACCTACATTTGTAAAACTTAGCAGGGGACGCCCTCTAAGATGTACTTCAAAAAGATAAATAAAAATATCTTTCAAATCATGAGCAAATAAAGCTTATAATAAAAATTCCCACATGAGGAGCCGGTCATAACCGGATGCGATCACTCTAAAAACTTCCACAAAAGAAGTCGGTCGTAACCGAATGGATTCACTTGTCAAAATTCGAAAGAAGAAATGAATATATAGGCTTGGCATGAGACTACAAGCATAAAAACTAAAACATAAGTCGAATAAAAGACAAATAGAATCTTTTTATTGATGATAAATGATAGTACAAACAAGGACCTAACAAGGCCTTAAAAAGATTACAAATCAAGAGCGATCATCCGCTCCAGGAACGCTACCTCCTACATCTACCGGTTCCTCGACATGAGCTGGAGACTCGGTGTTTTCCTCACCATGGCTATCAGTTGGAAGTTCATCGTATTGAGGAAAATCGACCGACTCCAAGTCAAGGGCCAGGTTGGGGTGGATGGCTTGGCAGGCAGTCAAGATGCATTGACCATACAACTGTCCCAGAAGAACCAGCTTGTTGGTCGAGTCAAATAGTACGGCCTCACACTTATCAATATCTTATTTGCGGGCCGCCTTATCGTCCTCGAGCTGTTTCTTGAGGATGTCCTGTGCTGCCTTCTCATCCTCCAGCCGTTTCTGCAAGCGGTTGATCTCCTGCCCTTGCGACCAGGCCTTGCTTTTCTCTGCCTCCAAAGCCGCCTGGGTCTCCTTTAATTTCTTGTCCAATTGGCTAGTCTTGGACAGGTGATCAGCCAATTCAACTGCCCTAGAAAGCCCCTACAAAACGGCAAGCCAAATAAATAAAAGAAAGAGGAAGGAAGAATTCAACAGCTTCATTAAGATCCTTACAGAGGTCAGATCCAGGAGGCACATAGAAGCCGCTGCATGATCGCCAAGTTTGGCGTATTCCTCTCTGTTAGTCGGCAGCACGAATCCAACCTTGAACTCAGCTTGAGCCACCGGATCTGTTATTCGGGCCCCTTGCCCTCTTCTTCCCCTCAACCAAGGTTGAGGAGGGGAAGACGGCCCAGAGGAAGCATTGGCGGCTTCAGAGCCCTGACCAAACAAAAGTAATGATTAATAAAGGAATAATAATAATAATAATACAAGGGAGAAGAGGAGGTTAAAGACTTACAGGGTGAGGAACCGGCTCAGGACCGGCAGTAGCAGTCCTCTTTCTCTTAAGCGCCTTGGAAGCACCCGGTCCCTTGGCCTGTCCCCGTGCATCCGATGGAATTTCAGTCGGGTTGGGATGCGGCTCTTTTAGCAAATTTTTCTTCTTGGCGGCTATAACACGGTTAAGGACGTCAGCTGGATTCATGCCTGAGAAAACAGGTAAATAACTAAGCAAAGTTAAAAAGAAATATACTTCTTCTCACCACAGAGACAGGGCCCGGGTGATAAGTAAAGCCGAATCCTTCCTGCTCTACAAGCCTAATCCTCTCCAAGTAGGCGTCTACAGCGACTTGTTAAGTCCATTTATTAGTAGCCAGAGTCCTGAACTCCTCGAGAAAAGTCCTTTCACCCCGCTCTAAGCGCTGGCGAGCCTTTTCTGCCCCACCAATAGACTAGCTCACAGGGAACATATCTAGAGCCTCCTTGACTTTAATATAGAAAAAGCAGTGTTTGAAACGCTTCAAGGAAGAGATCCGTCCCTTGAAGGTATAGAAGTCTACCTTCTTGGATAGTTGGTAATGATCTTCCCTAGAGTTCAATTTGGGAGTGGCCAACCTCCAGAAGAAGGCGGCATTTAAATCAAACCCTAGGTTTTCACATAACCAGAAGGTGCTGTAGATATCTCCCCAGGAGTTAGGATGGATTTGGGCAGGACAGAAGCCCAGTTGCGGAGGATGTCTCTGATCCCGGATGGGAAAGGATAGAAGAAGCTGGATCTGATTTGGTCCATACAAATGGAAAAATAGCCCGGTGGAGGCTTATAGACGTGCTGGTGCCCAGAAGGCAGCATAATTTGGCACTCACGCAGCCAGGGATAGAACTCCCTATAAAGCCTTATATGGTCCTCGTGAGTTTCAGCAACCATATCCTCGATGCGGGGAGTCATTTTCTTAGCCCTAGTTCTACTAGGACCGGGTGGAGGGATTTCAGATGGGGAAGAATCCACCCGGATAGGACCCTCAGCAGATGGTCCAACAGGCATAGGATGCTGGGCAGAAGTACCCACCTCTTCATTAAAAGCAGGGGGCGCTGCGTGATGGGAGCTAGCCTCAGAGGAAGTGGTCAAATGATACTTATTCCCTGATGAAGAAGGCGGACTCGGCAAATTAGGGGTGCTAAGTATTCTATAGTCATCAGGGTTCGTAGGATCTAAGAGGCGACGAGCCGGCTTAGCACTGGTAGTTTTGAAACTAAAACCCCGACTAGTTTTATCAGATCTAGGGCGGTTCCTAGAATTTACCAATTCCTCAGATTCCCCACTACTAGAAGAGCCTAAGTCACTAAGCGTTACTGAAGAACTCATCTCAAAGAAAAAGAAAGAGAATGCCAGTAACAAAACCTAGAACACCAGAAGATGAATAGACAAAGGAGGAGGAACAGGCAGAAAGAAAAATCAAGCCAGTAAATCCAAACAGAAATAAGCAAGTTCTTCGCAGAAATCTAAATCACAATGCCAATAAGTGGAAGTATGGAGAGAAACTTACTGGAAACAAAGGAAGGAGGAAACAAGTTGCAGATGCAAGGATGGGAGCAAAGAAATCACGGAGGAAAGAAGCCCAGAAAGTTTTTTAAGCAAGGAGCAAAAAGGGTGGGGTGGCTCAGTTCCCTTTTTAAAGGAGATGGAGAACGGGCAGGTGAAAGGACATCTTCTGACACCGTTTAAATAGGGACACGTGTCGCTCGAACATTAGATGCATTAGTCCCGAGAAACTCCTCGGTTCCTGCAAACATACCACCGAAAAATAAATAATAATAAACCCTTAAAAGAGTTTTAACTCATCACCAGGGGGGGACTTCTGATAGTATAGAGTCCTAAAGCTTAACACGTGCTTCACACGGCCATTAACCGTGTAAATCCAACAACCCATTGCCTTATACCTCTTCTTGTCTTTACTCGGTCACCAAAGAGTAGTGCAAAGTAACATCATCAGCAATGGCCGGCTGAATCACAAGGATGAACCTATTAAACACCTGATCAAACGACTTATACCCTAATTAGGGTTTCTACCTCAAGAGGACAGATGAGTTGATCTCTACTGTACACGTGTAAGGATGCAATGTTGTACCAGCAATAGGTACCGCGGAGATAAGGGCAGGGTGAACCTGCCACCCAGATGTGCCAGATGGGGACCAAAAAGTAGATCACACCCAGCCAATGAGAGAAGACCGTATACAATGGTCAAACAAGGCCACGCGGAACAATCCTGTATAAAAGGGGGCAGTGAGAAACCCCCCAGGTATCTCTTTCTGAACTAAAAAAAAATATTTCATTCTTATTCTCTATTCCTATCCTTAAAATTTCTGACTTAAGCATCGGAGTGGACCCGAATGTCACCCGGTCCTTACATTTTCTTTCTTCCAGGCATCCGGTCTTTACTCAAGGGAAAATGGCCTTCCAGTCATCTTGGACGGCGTGCAGTCATACTTTTTCCTGGCGTGCAGTCATACTTTTTCCCGGAGCTATCACCAAAGAAAAATCCTCAAAACAACATAATAATAAATATGTGAAAAATATATCAAATAAAAAAAATCCAAAATAGCAGCTTAATGACCATACATTCCAAGCACCGTTATTGACTTGAATAGACTTTACCCCTGCCGTCTGATTTGGTTAATTGGCATAGGATATGGGTCAGGTGAAAACAATTCCATGCAAATGATGTGATGATCTGGGTTTATTTTGTTTTTTGGTGGGACCATAAAAAAGTTAGTTTTGGAGAGCTTTTATTTAAGGATTGGAGTAGGCTATTGAAAGAATAATAAGCCTAATCAAATACATTAATAATAGGAATATATATATAAGAGGTGGAACCCTAATTAGGGTGAAATAAGAGTTCTATCCTAAATAGAAGAGATACAATAAGATACAATTCTTTTACAATACAATTCCCTTACACTCCTGCTCAAGTTGAACTGGGAAAAGGTTGAATAGTCAACTTGTCACGTAACCAGAGAAAACGAGACTTACAGAGCCCCTTAGTCAAGCCATCAGCAATTTGATCAACGGAACCAATAAATGATACACAGAGAACTCTTTGGTGTACACGGTCACGAACAAAATGAAAATCCAACTCAAGATGCTTGCTGCGATTATGATAAATAGGATTGAGGGTCAAATAGGTAGCACTTAAGTTGTCACAAAAAAGAGAGGGCACCGGTAGCTTAGTAAAATCGATTTCATGAAGAAAGGTCTGGAGCCACTGCAATTCAGAAGTGGCAAAAGCAAGCGCATGATATTCAGCTTCCGTTGAAGAACGTGACACAGCCCGTTATTTCTTCGAAGACCAGGAGATCACATTGCAACCGAGATATATAACAAAGCCAGTGGTAGACTTGCGATCATCAAGACAACTAGCCCAATCAGAATCAGAAAACCCGTTGAGAGCAACTTGACAAGGGCACAGAAGCAGACCATGACAAACTGTACCCCGAAGATACTACAAAATCTGTTTAACTGCACTCCAATGCTAAACGGTGGGTGAGTGCATGTATTGCGATACCCGATTAACCACAAAGGAGATATCAGCTCGCGTGAATGTCAAGTACTGGAGGCCACCAACAATGGACTGAAAAAGTGTGGAATCCAAAAAGGGCTCACCACCATTGAGGGTTAATTTTTTACTAGTGTTCACAGGAGAGGAAATAGAGCTGCAAGAATGCATCTGAGCCCGGACTAGCAAATCATTCACATATTTAGTCTCATGTAGAAAGAGACCTTTAGGACACCAATCAGCCTCAATACTAAGAAAATAGTGGAAACGGCCCAAATTTTTTACAGCAAATTGGCTTTGAAGAAAAGCTACAACTTGATCCATAAAAGATTGAGAATTATCTAGAAGTAAGATGTCATCTACATAGATAAGACAGAAAACTTTTACCGTTGGGCTGGCAAAAAAACATAAGGAAGCTTCAGACTTAGAGTCACGAAAGCCAAATCGCAGTAAAGAAGCTGTAAGGCATCGGTGCCACTGTCTAGGTGCTTGTTTGAGGCAATAAAAGGATTTCTTCAGGTGACAGACATGATTGGGAAACTGCTTGCTGGCAAATCCTGGCGGTTGAGTCATGTAGACAATTTCATCCAAAGAACCATGTAAGAAAGCATTAGAAACATCTAGTTGAATAGTGATCCATTTAAAAGTGAGAGCCAATGACAATAACAATCGGATGGTAGTGGGTTTAACCACTGGGCTGTATGTGTCATGAAAGTCAATCCCAGGATGTTGATTAAATCCCTTGGCCACTAAACGAGCTTTGTAACGACCTATGGTCCCATCTGCTTTTTGTTTCACCCTATAGACCCATTTGCAACCAATTATTTTCTGGCCTCTAGTAGCTGGTACAAGATCCCATGTTTTATTAGCTATGAGTGCATCAAATTCTTCTTGCATAGCTTGCCACCATTCAGGAAATTTTACAACTTGGCTATAACTTGAGGGCTCTACTGCTGTGGAAGGAGAAGTTGTAGCCAAAAGATTAGTATTTGACGTGGCTTCACTACTCGTTTACTGCGGGTAACAACAGGACTAGGATTTGCATTTGAAGATTACAGAGCATCAGTTGAGTATTGTTGGAAATCAACAACGAGAGGAATGCCTAATAAAGTATCCCATACCCCAGGGGACTCGGTGGGAGAGGAACTATGTGCTACAGAAGTCAGCGTGTCAAGTCTGGACTGAATTTCTGGTTCTGGTTCAGGGACGTGAATTTCTGGTTCTTATTCGGGGACGTTTTCGGGTTCTGGTTCAGGTGTGTTTTCGGGTTCTCGTTCAGGTTTGTTTTCTGTGTCGGTTTCTGGTTGCTGGTTAACTGGTCGCTGGTTCAATTTTGGGGTCAGTTGGTTCATGATTGGTGTTTCATTATTTATGGATATGGGCATGGGTGCTGATTTGGTTACTGTTTTAATAGATATGGGAATGTCTGGCAGCGGACCAAGATGAGATGTTGATATCGATGTCATGGAAGTGTCTTGAACATCAGAGAATGGAAACACCTGTTCATCAAAAAGGACATGGCGTGAGATAAAGATTTTGCTAGTACGAGAATCAAGACATTTATAACCCTTATGAATTTTACTGTAGCCTAAGAAGACACATGGAAGAGACCGAGGTTCTAATTTGTGCTTAGTATAGGGACGCAACCAGGGGTAGCATAAACAACCAAAGACTTTTAAGAATGTATAATCAGGGTTTTCACTAAAGAGTTTGTGAAAAGGATTATCATGAGAGATAGTGGGTGTAAGTAACCGATTGATGTTATACACAGCACAATCAAATGCAGCAGTCCAATAACAGATAGGCATGTAAGAATGATGAAGTAAAGAGAGACCTGTTTCAACTACATGTCTGTGTTTCTCTCAGCCCTACCATTCTGTTCAGGCGTATATGGACAAGAAACATGATGAGATATGCCATTATCTCGAAGGTATGGTATTAATTTCTGAAATTCTCCCCCCCCACCCCAATCAGATTGAAAAATCTTAATTGGCTTCCTAAAAAATTTTTCAACAAGAGTACGGAATTGAACAAAAATATCATAGACTTCCGATTTTTTTTTTCATGAAATACAACCATGTATACTTGGAATAATGATCAAAGAACAATACATAGAATGAATAACCATCATAAGATTTCATAGGAGCAGGTCCCCATACATCAGCACAAATTAATTCAAGAGGAGTAGATGAAACCAAATCAGATAATGAAAAGGGCATTTTATGACTTTTTCTTGTGGAACAGGCATTACATAATGAAGCATGTGAAGAAACAAACTAAATTTTATTGAAATTCAAAGTACGTTTAACAGTTGACAAAGAAGGGTGCCCTAAGTGGGCATGCCAAATATCTAAACTAGCAAAATTTGCACTAACAAAAGAATTGAATTTGGAATTTAAACATAAGGTGTAAAGTCCTCCATCACTCCGGCCTCGGAACAAAGTTGCCTTTGACTCCAGATCCTTAATAAGAAAATGATCAGCAAAGAATTCAACAGAAACAAGATTAGAATTGGTTAGTGCAAAAACAGACAACAGATTTCGGTTAGCTGAAGGAACACGAAGAATATTGTGAAATTTAAGAGATAAATTGCCAATTGAAAAGGTATTTGAACTAACATGAGAAATAGGAAGGAATTTACCATTGCCAATCTGAACTTCTTCAGGGCCGTTATACTCAGAGTGAAGGGCCAGGTTTTCCATATCTGATGTTAGGTGATGAGTGGCCCCGGTATCAACAACCCATTATTGAGGAAGAGTGGCAGCAACATTGGATGAGGGTGAGGTTGAGTTACGGTGTCTGTTTCTTTTGGGAGAGGGACATACATCAGCTTTGTGACCAAGACCCTGACAATTATAGCACATAGTATCCTCTGTAATAGGAGCTGAAATAGGATTAGGAGTAGACGCCCTGTGTAGCTGTTGAATCTGCCCGAATTGATGTTGTTGGCCAAACCGGCCATTACCCCTTCCTCGACCAGAATGGCGACCTCCGCCTCGCCCTCGATTCGAAGCCAAACTACGACCAGCATATTGGGCAGTGAGGGGAATTCCCGATAATGCACCATTAAATTTAATTTGTCTTTCCTCAGTAAGAAGTAAACCAACAAAATTAGAGAAGGTAATTGATTCGGTTTTGGTTGCCATGGTACGCATGAATATATTATAAGGTTCACCCAAACCCATAATAATTACATCAACCAAATCTTCTTCAGGTAATTGAAAACCCAAAGCTCCTAATTGATCACTAATACTTTTTGCGGATTGAACATAAGTAGTGATAGAATCATTACCGCGACGAAGATGAGCCAATTGGTGGCAAAGGTTTCTGATTTGCGGCCTGGCCCTAACTGAATATGTGGCCAGCAAACGATCCCAAACGTCCTTGGCAGTTGCCGAGCCAATGACCTGCGGTAGACGAGTTTCACCAGTTGAACTGAGTAGCCAAGCGAGAACATACTGATCCCTGTGTTCTCAGGCTGTATATTCAGGCGTTTCCTCGCCTATTTCGTTAAATTGGATCGGTGGCTTAATCCTGCCATCAACGTATCCCATCAGACCATACCCCTTAAGCATGGGTGTAATAATACTTTTCCAAATCAGAGAATTGTTGGTGGAAAGACTATTATTTAGATGAATGGGGGCTGGAATAGTGGATGAAAAGAGTAGAGCGTTAGTTGTAAAATCAGAGATTGTGAGATGCGGTGTAGATTGATCGGTGAAAGTAGCGGAGGAGGAGCTCGAAGAGTAGCTGCTCGATAGAGTTCCGGTGGTGGCCATAGCTGTCGGCGGAATAGAAGAAAAAAAAAAGAATTTCGGCTAGTGTTTCAAACCCTAAAGCTCTGATACCATAAAAGAATAATAAGCCATATCAAATACATTAATAATAGGAGTATATATACAAGAGGTGTAACCCTAATTAGGGTGAAATAAGAGTTCTATCCTAAATAGGAGAGATACAATAAGATACAATTCCTTTACAATACAATTCCCTTACAGCTATTTCCTGACCGATCACATATGTATCTTGCCACCATGTTGACATAACATGATCTGTGATTGGTCGAATGTATTCCTATCTGACTAACAACATACTTTTTATATAACAAAGTGTGTTCTATATGAGATTATCTTTAAGTGGAAATTCATCTAGTATAAAAAAGAGATTGTTACAGCCTCTCATATAGGCTGCTGTGAGAATTTGTTATTAGAGATAATAATAAAAATTATAATTGAACATTACTTAAATTTTTAGGTCAAATAATTTTATAAGAACTATGAGCATATAGTCGGGTGGAAATGAGGCAGGATTGAAGCTCATACCTGCTCCTCCCAGTTTTCCCCCAGGATAGAGCTTTCTAATTTGATGAATTACAAAGAAATAAAATGCCATTCAAAACAGTAATGTTCTGCTTTTTAATTAAGAAGAAAAATAACAAGAGTGTAGGGTAAAATTAAAATACTAATATAAAATATGATAATCTAATTTTCGTGGCCCTGCCACTTTATTGTCAAGTGATTAAGCTCAATTATTACTCCAGAACAGTTAAACAATTTTTTGATAAACAATTAATTCTTATATATGTGATACGTGTAAAAAAGTAGTGGATGTGTCTTTGTCACACTCCACTAATTTCCTCCTTTTGCTCATACAATTATTATGATAGATGACTTCTCACTGCTGAAGTCATCGATCTGGGCGTCATAATTCTCATTTCTACTTCTAGTCTTTGGCCTTTGTTTTTTTTTTTTCCCTTTTTGTTGATATATGATTAACTCCACTAATACAAAGCTTATCTTAAACCCAAATCATCAATAAAGATAAAGAGTTTAAAGTTATTATATTTTAATTGATTTGAGAATAAAGTAAATAAAGTAAATCTCGCACACTATATAAAGAGCAATATTATGTAATTGTAATTACCTTTTTCTTACTCAGCTTATTTTGTCTTCTCCGTGTTAGGGGTGCACACGGTCGGTTAACCAGTCCATGTAGACTTTTGCTAACAGTTAACCGCTTAAACGGTTTTTCTAATTTACTAACCGTACACTGTCCATTAAATACGGTTAACTATTATTCGGTTAACCATTAATTTCGGTCGGTTAATCATTTTTTTACAGTTAACCGTTTCCGAAATAAACATTATATTTTAAACCTCAAAATTTTAAATCATAAATCTCAAATATCAAAGACAAATATGAAATTATAAACCATAGTCTTAATAATTGATTAAAAATGACATTACAACTAGAAGTGAACTAATTATGTTTGTCGGTGAATTAATTGTTACCAATTAACAGAATGAGACACCTGACGTACTTTAGAAGTATTGCAAGATAAACTGCTGTACAAGATTAGCTTTTTCTTCTAAGTTATGATGTAAATCCATGTTGGTATTAGGCTTTCTACCTATAAATATGACAGAAATCTTGCAATCTTGCAGTCTTACATCGTACAGATCATAAAAGAAAAAAAGGCAAGATTTAGTACAGATTTCATTTACGGATATTTAATTATGAAAGTAACATAACAAATTAATCAATATATTTTTCCAGTACATGACAAATTAAGCTATTCGGACTCTATAAACCTCAAGTATCGATGAATTTCTATAGTGATTCAAGACGATATCAATCTGGGACCATTACGATTGTGACATATCAATAATAGCATTGACGTATCAACATCACAATGAATTTTTATAAATACTAGATTTTATTTGTGTAACACAAACTTAATTCCCAATCTACATCCATTACATACACTTGTTGGTTTATAAAATCAAGAAATTATTCGATGAATTTCTATTTAGATTTGGGTGAGCAATGAGTTGAAATTTGAAAGTGATAGGTTGGGGTTTGACCTTTATTGGCTAGATTATAATAATACAGTCCTATATATTATAGGATGTAACAATTAATATTATTGTTAAATTACTGAAAAATGTTTTCTCCATAATACATAAATGTATCTTTAGTATTTTCCTTTTCATGTCCAAAAATTCAATTTTCTTTTCTATATATATATATATTGGAAAATAAAAATTAAATTAAGGACAAAAATTACATTAAACATATTGGAAACTATAGACATAAAATTACATTAAACACCCCAATGTTTCACCATTAATTCATATAACCTATATATCCAATTATATATAAAAAAAAAAAAATTTTTTTTCAACGGTCGGTTAACCGAGTCCACATAGACTTCCGAAACCGAAACCGAAACAGAAAATTTTTAAA
The DNA here is from genome assembly GCA_039660915.1 of Euphorbia tirucalli. NCBI lineage: Eukaryota > Viridiplantae > Streptophyta > Magnoliopsida > Malpighiales > Euphorbiaceae > Euphorbia > Euphorbia tirucalli. The sequence goes on along the minus strand of CM077636.1, from coordinate 21,852,962 downwards.
AACAAAAATCGTACACTAGTCCATCGGTTTCGGTTAACCATATTTTCTGTCCGGTTTCGGTTCGGTTTCACGGTTTTTTTTTTTTGGGTTTTTTTTGTGCACCCCTACTCCGTGTACGTCTTTTTGCTTTGTTTTCTTCTTTTATTAAAATAGCTTTTTCCATTTTCTTAGTCTGAAAAATAAGAAATTAGATTAAAGTGGGTGCTGATTGATTAATTAATTAATATGTGAGAAAAATATCAACTCAATTTATGTTCAAATAATTTACACGTGAGCTAATTTAACCTTTTTTTTTTTTTTTAATTTATGAAGAAATCAGGTGATTCCTTCTCACATATCAAATTATTATTTAATTAAAAATAATTATTTTTAACCATTATATATAATTTTTTACACACATGTAAATACACTCAAAGAAAGACTTTTTTGAAATTACTTGTAAAGTTGATTACAATGCGTCATATCGAAATTGTGGCTGTGGGAAAAGTTGAAATGAAATAAACCAAAACGAAGAAAAAGTTGAGTTTATAATTATAATAAATTATTATTTAGAAATGAATAAACAAATAGAAATGAATTGAATAGAATCAAAAAGTAATTACAATTACATAATATTGCTCTTTATATAGTGTGCGAGATTTTAGAGTTTAGAAGGGAAAACTAATTAAAAACAACCAATTAATTAAATAACTCTTGCTGATAACTATATATCTAACACCCTCTACATGATAAACAACCAAAAAGAGTCCAAGAGAATCAGTTTTTGGTGGAGAGGAGGTGGTAGCAGGTGCAGGTCCGAATGACATTGGTGTACCAGGTGGGGAATCGGGTGGTAAAGGGTGGGAATTAATGGCGGACAGCTGGTTCGGTTCGACAACAATGACAGGTTGTGCGTTTCGTTAAGGGAGCTGGTCAGTTGGAGTCTCGGTTTAGGTGTGTAATTGGGCAGTAGGTTCCTGTAGGGAGGGTTGTTCAGAGACGTTGGTAGTGTATACGAGAGTTGGTGTAACTTGAATTGTAGGTAAAGATGGAGAGACTGAACTCGAATAAGAGATAGTGGGATTGCACAGCTCCAGATACAGGAACACCTGCTCATCAAAGATAACATGACATGAGACATAAAATTTGCCAGAGACTTGATCAAGACAACGATAGTCCTTATGAATTTTGCTACAACCTAAAAACACACATTTTCGAGAACGATAATGTAATTTATGAGAGTCATACGGACGCAACTAGGGATAACACAAACAACCAAAGATACCAAGTGACAAATAATCAGGCTAACTCCCAAATAAACAAAAATGTCGAGAAAAATGATTAAGAACATGAGATAGCAGTCGATTAATAAGGCAAACGGCTATTTCAAAAGCATTGGACCAATAAGACATTGGCAATTTTGCATGATTAAGCAATGCATGACCTGTTTCAACTACATGACGGTGTTTTTGTTCCGCTGCCCCATTTTGTTTCGTGGTATAATGACACTACATTCTATGTTGAATCCTATGCTGAGATAAGTAATTTTTCATGACAACAAATTCCCCTCCTCCATCTGATTGGAAAACCTTGATAGGTCGGCCAAAAAATTTTTCAACCACAACGAAATTTAACAAATGTACTCTGCACTTCAGATTTAAATTTCAGAAAGTAAATCCAACAATACTTGCTATAATGGTCATAAAACAACAAATAATATGAAAAACCATCATGAGAATCAATAGGGGCTGGGCCCTAAACATCTGAACCAATCAAATCTAATAGTCCATCAACAAAGGTGACTCTTACTGACCACACAACTAGAACAAATATGGCGATCAGTTTTATTTGAAAATTGAATCTTATTATTCCTTAAAATTCGAATGACTACTGGTGAAGCTGGATGACCAAGCCTCTCATGCCAGTGGACAAGGAGGTGAGATGTGACTAGAAATGAGCTTTCATTAATGGGGGCATAACATACAACCCGTTTCTATTCCGGCCTCTTAGTATCACCTGCTTGGAATTCATGTCCTTCACAATAAAAAAATTGTCAAAGAATTCAACAGAAACATCGTTAGAATGGGTTAATGCACTTATAGAAATCAAATTGAAATTAGACTTAGGAACATGTAATATTTAAGATAATTGAAGTGTATTATTGTGACTAACAGAAATACATGAACTAATATTTTTAATGGAAAGATGAGAGTTGTTACCTAGGTGAACCTCTTTTGGTCCAAAGTACTCAGAGTGCAAACTGAGATGCTTAAATCCGAGGTAAGATGGTGTGTAGTCCCACTATCCATGATCCAAGATGATTCCAAATGATTAATGGTTGTATGGTTTGATGTTGGGTAGTGTGGAGCTCTCTGATTGTTCAATTTTGGTGACAGACATTGCCTTGCAGAATGCCCTAAACCATAAAAATTATGGCATGTAACTGTCGTGACATCAACTGGAGCAGATTGCGTAAATTGGCCTTGCTGCGGGCAGAAGCCAGATTGACCTAACGATTGAGAGTAACCATAAGTAGGTTGTTGTCACCTACCGAAGTGGGACTGGATCTGTTGTCCCTGAGACCACCCACGTCCTCTGCCTCAACCGCCAACAGTAGGTTGTTTTGCTGTAAAATGTGCCGTGGGCATATTAATATGTTCCAAAATAGACTTCTCTCGTTTAATGTGACGTTCCTCCGTCAACAACATACTATGAAGGTCATCGTAAGTGACTTTTTTATCCCAAAATTCTGCAAAAATCACAGAATGGACCCTGAAGGCCATCCAAAATGGCGTCCACTAAATCGTCATCTAAGACCGGATATTGCAGTGAAACTAACTGGTAAGAAATTAACTTAGCACGCTGCATAAAATCAGCAATTGACTCGGTATTACTCTTTACCAACAAGTGCAATTGTTGTTTTAACTCACGAACTTGTGCCCTAGAACCTGATACATAGGCACTTTCCAATTTAACCCAGGCTTCTCTAGCCGTTTTGACCCTAGTTACTGTTGGGATTTGTCACCGGAAATCACTCGATTAAAGGGGAAGAACGCGATGATTTCCTCAAATCCGTGCCCAGGAGCAATTAAGATGGAAATTGGAAAAACAAAAATTTAGTTACAAGAGATAAATCTCTTACCCGGAATATCTCTATAAGAGATGGATGCAGACTGCAGTAATCAAACTAGAATCCCTCCTCGTTCACGTACACGAACACCTTACGAACACCACCTGTGCTAGCGCCAGAAAACATAAAACTTTGGAGAGGGAGAAGGGGCAAATTTTGGCTATCCTTGCTTTTTTTTTTTCACTAGGCCGAAAATCCTAGGGTTATTCTAACCCTAGGTAGCCGAAATTCTCAAGGAGAATTTCGGCCCAATTTGCTTTTCCTTTTGTGTGGGCTTCCATCTTTTATTTCAAGCCCAAATCTTTTTTAATTAGTCTGGTTTAAATTAGTTTCAAGCCCAATTTTAATTTACCCCTGTATATAATATATTACACCATGCAACATATTATTTACATTTAATTAAAATTGGTTTGACTAATTAATTTAATCCATTAAATTAAAATTAGATCTTCACAAAATAAATTCATATGTAACCCTATACATATGAATATTTCCACCCAGGAAATAATCTCATAATTAATCCAATTAATTATGAGAAGCCAATCAAATATTAATTTTATTATCATGATCAATCCAATTGATCTTTAAAATATAATTAATATAATCCTTTCTCTCCAGAGTGTACACTCCAAGTATACATGTGATTCCCTAAGTCAGTGTTCAGTTGCTCAATGTGTACGATCCCGTGGGCCCATCTTTATGTTGGCAGTGGGCCTGTGGCCCACAGACTACAGTTGGGCTCTAGCAAGCCACTGTAGCCCCTAATTAAGATGGAGATGGCAGTCTAATTGTTATCATAACCCTGTAGTTTTAACTTGTATATCCCATGTCATTGATATCGTTGTCCAACATAGAGGCATGGATTGATCACCATCTTTTGTGTCCGGACATTTACTTGATCCCGAATGTACTGATGCTCACAAACAAGTTCGAACTTGTTTGGGTGTGGCCACACTCTTATCAGTCACATTCATCAAAAGGCCAGTGATATCTTCTCAGTGGACTACTGAGTGACAAATCCCTTCTGTATATCTATAACATTGCCATGCTAAGTGACATACCCGAAAGTACCCATACTTGGCACCCTATTACAGGCCCTTTAGGCGTACCCCTAAGTATGCGACCTTACATGCAATACCATCATATGGTCACGTCAAAGGATCCATACAAGTACTACACGAGAATCACTTGTGATACTATACCATGTGGATTTCTCGTTTAGTGGATCTATCCAGTACCATGCCCTTTTTACATGTACCCATTAACTTGGTTGACATCCCATGTCCAATGACCGATAAGACACCGCTATACAACCAGGTTAATGATAGTCTCTAGTTCCATTCATTCCTATGATTGGAATAGACTATGGATCTCTTTATGGTCATATCGTTTACCCTATCCATGGTCGTACTGCCAAGTGCATGACACTTGTCATCATTGATATGGATATGTCCATTGGATACTTCATTTAATATATTGCACAAGATATATATAATAAATGAATTAATGCCTTTATTAATAACACAAAATGAGTATAATACATAAATCCAATAAATGTATAATACAAATACAAGGTCCAATGCCTCGGGACTAGGGCATTTCCAACAGTTACTTGTGGAAGAATAGAATGAGAGATGGAATTGAGTAACCAACTCAATACCTACTGATCCTGGCGATGCCACAAATGATATGCCGGATTTGGATTGTTATTAGCCAACTTCTCTTCTGAGATTAGAGCCGTTCCGTCCATATGATTAGCAATATCACAACTAGCTAGCATTAGAGTGATTAGCATTTTCCATAAAACATAATTGCTCGAATCCAATTTTAATGGAAGTTGATGGGAAAAGGACGGTGTAACTCCGACTAAACTAGCCATAGAACTCGAAAGGAGGATGCAATGATGGAGGAGGTGGCTGCAACGATGATGACTAATTTTGTCGACATGGCTGAAGCTGTAAAGGTCAGCTATTGTGTCCTTAGGGCTCTGATACCATAAAAGATAATTAGGGTTTGCAAATCTCTCAATCAATCATAAAATGAGAGTTGATACTTTGTTATATATAGTACATGTGGATTATAAGGGATAATTATAGCATTAGTCCTATACTTCCCAAATGTATACAAATAAATACACCAATACATAGATGACTCTATTAGGCAGGTTATACTTTAGGAGTACTTTAAAATTTCTAGTAAATAAGGGCATGCACGATTGGTTCATCAGTCTGTTTGGACTTACTCATTCCGTTAACCATTTGATCGATTTAAAAAAATCATCAACTGTACATTAGTCTATTACATTTGGTTAACTACAAATCGGTTGATTGGTTATTTTGATCGATTAACATTTTATTTTGGTTTTTAACCATTAACGAATTAACAAAAAATTTAATTATATTTTCTAATCTTTTAATGGTTAAAAAAAAATATAATTGTTTACCTAAAATCTCAAATTAATGGAAGATCCTAACATAACATTATAACCATCATTTATTCTCAATTTTTGAAAATGGTTTGTTGTTAATTATACAGTAATAAAAGGATATAATGCCCAAAATGTCAACATTGGAACTGTTCTAAGTACTGGAACAAATAAAAATTAGAACAAATTCTTATTATATATAATAGTAATAGTAATAAGAAAAATTGAGAATATATCATGGTTAATTAAATAAATATGGTTAATATCTTATTTTTCATTGGTTGTACCTATTTATTATATAACATTTATGAAATCAATATTCTGAATCGATCATACAACAAATATATAAATTCCGTAAACAATGTAAATATACAGACTTACAGTTTGTATTGCAGCGAAAACTTCTGTTTACGGGATGATTTTGATTTACATAAGAAACTGGATTGTTATGGTTGTCTTTTCTACGAGTGTATGAATACATTGAGTACGGGCTATCTTCGTGAATTCTTCCAATGAACGAAAGTATGTCGTGTTTTCTCTCCACGGACGTTTTCTCAAAACAATAAGGAATCTCTATGATTCCGTTACCCGTAGGAAATGGAGAAACTTCTTCTCTATTTATAGTGGAAATCCCAACTTCCATCTATATATAGGGTTTAACCAAATTACACATTTGGGTTTGTAATTTACATATAATTACAGTTTAGTCCCTGTAATTCCAAAATATCATGAACGGACCTAAAACCAACATCTCCCACTTGCATATGACAAGACACATTTTCATTGCGATTGAACACACATACTTCTTTCAATTCTTATTCAGCGAATTCACGCGACCAGTCAACGTAAATGTTAAACCTTTGAAGCTCTTCTTCATCGTTCCACCTTTAGCTTAATGTGACTTCCCCCTAGTCCATTTTCTATGATCACTAGTTTTTGACTCACTTTTGATCTCATGAAACATTCATATACACTATATACCTTTTCCATTAAAAAGTATTGAGCACGAGTGTTATATGATTACTAAGTGATATGTTACTAAAAATGTACTTCCCCTCTATAAATAACCTTCCACCATGTCTATTGTTTATCTGAAAGGTCCATAAATGCCCGTTCATTGCTAACGCAGCTTGGTTTGGGGTTCCAATCAAGATAAACAATTAGACATACCCTTCTTGTTATTTACAAGAGTCCATAAGGGTGAATTGAAACTTATAGTTTCATTTGGGTCTCACATTAGGAAAGTTGAGATCAATTTTCTTCTTTCCATCCCTTGGTCGACTTTTACACATATTACTAAAATATGCCATAGTGTTAATCCACTTAGGACGTATGCTGTTATTAACACTATTTGAAAGCATTCAGTCTCTAAATGCAACTCATGCATCACTACCTTTAGTCCACATTTAAGCCTTTCACAAGACAACTTTCGGTATAAACGAAATATGATATCACACATATCACATATGGAGTTTCTCACATCTCCATCTATTCTTTTACCTATGAACACACCACTTATAGTAAAAGATTCATCTATGTGAGTAGATGCATTTCGTCAATAGCTCTATATGTATCGCTTTAAATAATGAATGAATTTGAACACAATAAATAACTCACATTTTATTCCAATAGAATTTTCCAAAGTTATTGCAACAGTTCAAAAACAAAAACATGTTCCTATAACCTATAAAGACCAAATTCCAAAATGTGTTTACTAAAAACATTTGGAGCTATTAGTTTCATTAATAAATTTGCAATCATATCTCCAGTTGGAACATGCACTAAACTTATTTCACCCTGTGCTACTTTGTGTTTAACAAAATGATATTTTATATTGATATGCTTGCTTTTTCCATGATAACAAGGATTCTTGGAATAAGCTATCGATGCAGTGCTGTCGGAATAAATAGTCGTACATTTCCCTTTAGGCAATAGATCTAAAAGATCTATAAAGCGTTTTAACCAAACCGCTTCTTGTACTGCAACTGCTGCAGCTACATATTCCAACTCCATAGTCGACAATGCCACACAAGTTTGTTTCTTGCTACACTAGGAAATTGCACCATTTCCGAGAGTGAAAATATACCCAGACGTGTACTTCCTCCCGTCTTTATTAGTTCCATGATCAACATCTGTGTATCCCTTTAACTGCAGATCCTTTCCTTGGTAACAAAGGGAATAATTTGAAGTCCCCTTCAAATATCTCAATATCCTTTTCACTACTACCCAATGCTTTAAACCTGGATTTTCCTGATATCGGCTTGTGGGACCAACCGTAAAACCTATATCAGGTCGTGTACAAATCATAACGTACATGAAGCTACCAATTACACACCTATAAGGAATTCTCTCCATTCTTTTAGTCTCTTCTAGAGTCGTGGGACACATACTTGCATTCAGTTTTGTACCTTTTGCCATAGGGGTTGGATCAGGATCACAGTAAGCTATGCCAAACCGTTCTAAGATCTTATTGATATACGTCACTTGTGAAAGAGCCAATAATCTCTTTGATTGATCTCTTGAGATCTTAACCCCAAGAATGTAATTGGCTTCTCCTAGATCCTTCATCTCAAAGTTAGAAGACAACCAAGTTTTTACTATCTTGAGTAAGGAAATGTCATTTCCTGCTAACAAAATATCGTCAACGTATAATGTTAGAATGACAAATTTCCCTCTGTTTTCACGCTTAATGTAGACACACGAGTCTGCATTAATCACCCTACATTGCATTGCTATAATCGCTTCATGGAAACGAAAATACCATTGTCTTGAAGATTGTTTAAGGCCATAAATTGATCTTTTCAACTTACAAACCTTATGTTCTTGGCCCTGGACAACGAAACCTTCAAGTTGAACTATATAGATTTCTTCATTCAGTTCACCATTCAAGAACGTAGTCTTTACATCCATTTGATGTAATTCAAGGTCCATACATGCTACAAAAGCAAGTATTATTCTTATAGACCCGAAACGGACAACAGGTGAAAAAGTCTACTGATAGTCAATTCCTTCCTATTGTGTAAACCCTTTCACAACCAGCCGACTCTTAGTCTGGATAGGTTTCCCATTCGCTGATTGCTTAATAGTAGGTACCCACTTATTCCCAATGGCTCTACGCCCTTTGGGTAGATCAATTAGTTCCTAAACTTTGTTGACCCTCTTTGACTCCATCTCACTTTCCATCGCTTTTATCCATTCTTCCTTTGCTGGAGATGCCAATAACTCTCTCATGTTAATGGGAATGTCTTAAGCTACGATCGAGAAAGCTTCACTATAACTAAATGATGGCATCGTGGAACATTTCCCCTCTTCGATCGCCTTAGAGTTTCTGCTTCTTGATAAACAAATCTCATATATTCATCAAGATTTTAGGCAGAACTCCCACTGGGATCTATATCCATATTCACACTTGAATTTGGAACAAGACTCCCACTCAAATCAAGACCACTCAAGTTTAGGTCAGGATTACTCAAATCCGCTTGTGAAGGTTGAAAAACATCATTTTCTTCCCTTTCCTTCACGTCTTCAACTTCATTCCTCCCACTCGAATGGAGTAATCCTGAAGTTTCAGACTCTTGAGTTCCAAAGAATGTGAATTCTTTATCCACCTCTCCCAGCTTAGGAAATTCATTCTTTAAGAATATTACATCTCGTGACTCAAATTCTATTATTTGACCATTTTCATTCTCTCCCACTAGAACATATCCTTTTGGGAGATAAGGATATTTGTTAAAGATAACTTTCTAGCCTCTAGGGCCTAGCTTGCCATACTTGCTAGATTTGTCATAAACATAGGTAGCACATCCCCATGGTCGTAAATGGTTCAAATTAGGCTTACAGCTCGGCCACAATTCATAAGGTGCGGTTTTAATTGACTTAGAAGGTACTCTATTGAGTACATATATGGCAGTCAATAATGCGTCTCCCCAAAAAGAGATAGGCAAATTGGCTTCAGCCATTATAAACCTCACCATCTCTAAGAGGGTTTGGTTTCTTCTTTCCGCAACTCCATTTTGTTGTGGAGTTCTTGCTATAGACAACTGATGCTCAATACCTTTTTCATCACATAAAACTTTAAATTCCTCGCAGAGGTACTTTCTGTTGGGAATTAATCGCACAAAACAAAATATGCGCAGCGGAAAAACGGATTAATCCCCACCAAGGACCCATGTACATTGCATTGAATTGAAAAGAGGGTTAAAGAATTACCTTAACTCTTTGAAGTTTGAATCACTTAGGAACCAAAATAGCTTCCCTCTATGGTTGATCCACACGGAGCAATACGTCCACCGCGTGCTAGCGCCGAGATTGAAGAACCGATTCTTCGAGCGAGAGAAGAGAGAGCAGAAAATCAGATTTTCCCTTAATCTTTTGGAGGAGAGTTTCGGCTGGCTCTTAGCCCATAGTGGCTGGCCGAAATCTGCTGTATAATTAGTGTAGAGTGTAATTAGGTTTAGGTTAATTGTTTCCTTAAATAATTAACCTAAATAGTTAATTATAATTATAACCTAATACACCTATTAGTTATAATTATATATTAACCCACACAATTTAATATTAATTCTCAATTAACATTAAATCAAATCAATTCTCCATAATACATATATGTATATATAATATTATAATTAATTATATCTCCATATAATTTAATTATAATATGTAGCATACTTTATGCAATATTAATCACATTAATATTTATATATACATACATAAATATATATCACTATATATATTTATTCTCTTTCTCATTCATAAATTATTATCCAATAATAATTTATACCCGATAAGATGAACTTCATTTTGCTCTTGTGTGTGACCCCATAGGATCATATTAATTGGCAATAAGGAAATTACCATAATGTCCTTATAGGTCACAAGCGGACTCTAGCAAGCCATTACGACTACCCAATTAATATGATTGGAATGATCCAATACCTATTTATAGAATGTCATATTCCCTTTTGTCTCTTTGATATCAAGATTAATTATAAGACATGGTACACTTGTCAATCTTATATAATTAATCATATGCTTTCTCGATCTCAAAGTAAACTGTTCAGACAAATCAATTGATACTCTTATCAATTATTTGAGCACGGCCATGCATTTAACAGTCTTACTTATCGAGGGGCCCAGTGATATCGCTCTCTTGTTAGAGAGGGACAAAATCCCATATCTGTCACTCACATCCCTAAGCATGAGTCATATTGTACCCAACCACAGCCTTTATAACTACTCTGTTACAAGCAGCGTTTGACTGCGTCAAAGCACAACATGAATTCATCCCGGAATCCATGGTGACCTCAGGTCAAAGGAATCAGCTGATGACACTACTATAATCAAGATCAGTTGTGACACGTGACCATGAACTTGATCTTATAGTGGGTCTCCAGCAACATGTTCTCTAACACATTGCCCGTGAGTATAATCTGTATCTGTATACACTATATTCATCTTATGAATATCCATTATCACTCACACTAGTCTTAGTTTGTTATTATTCCCATAATAACAATCGACTAGGGAAATTTAGAATTACACAATTAATTCATGGATACATTATCATAAATACTAACATACAAATATATATGATAAAATAAGTCTTTATTAATGACTTAAGAAGATTGTTTACATAATCCAACATTGGCTTAGGGCACAATCTCTAACAATCTCCCACTTGCCCTAAGTCCAATCTTCAAATGTATCTAATACCCATGGACCTAGCATGACCATCATGTACAGCTTGTGAAAGAGCTTTTGTTAGTGGATCGGCAACATTGTCTTCAGACGCAACTTTGCATATCTTCACATCTCCTCTTGAGATGACTTCTCTTATGTAGTGAAAACGCCGAAGTATATGTTTGGATTTCTGTGACACACTAGGTTCCTTAGCAAGTGATATTGCCCCATTGTTGTCACACAAGAGGCTCACAGGATTCACTATGCTAGGAACGACACCAAGTTCTTCGATGAACTTCTTGATCCAAACAGCCTCTTGGGCTGCATCTGATGCAGCAATATACTCGGCTTCTGTTGTAGATGCAGCTATCGTGCTTTGCTTAGAACTCTTCCAACTTATCGCACCTCCATTCAGAATGAACACATACCCAGACTGTGACTGCATCTGATCTTGATCAGTTTGGAAACTTGCATCCGTGTAACCATTTACAACAAGATCTTCGTCCGAGCCTCCATATATCAAGATTGTATCTTTAGTTCTTCTCAAGTACTTAAGAATACTCTTGACAGCAGTCCAGTGACTATCACCTGGATCAGACTGATATCTACTTGTCATGCTCAAAGCAAAAGAGACATCTGGCCGAGTACATACCATGGCATACATGATAGATCCTATAGCTGACGCATAAGGAATCTTATCCATGCGTTGACGTTCTTCAACTGTCACAGGACATTGCTTACGACTAAGCTTTATCCCTTGCCCAATAGGAACATTTCCTTTCTTTGATTGATCCATACTGAACCTTTTCAGTATTTTGTCAATGTATGTACTCTGGCTCAAACCTATCAATCTCTTAGATCTATCTCTATAGATCTTTATTCCAAGAATGTAGGCTGCCTCACCCAAGTCTTTCATAGAAAAACACTTTCCTAGCCAAGATTTTACTTCTTGCAAGGTAGGAATGTGATTTCCTATTAACAATATGCATCGACATATAGAACTAGGAAAACTATATTACTCCCACTGAACTTCTTGTACACACAAGGCTCATCTTCGTTTTTGATGAAGCCAAACTTTTTGACTGATTCATCAAAACAATGATTCCAACTTCTTGATGCTTGCTTCAAACCATAAATGGCCTTTTGAAGCTTGCATACTTTATCAGGATTCTTTGGATCGACAAAACCTTCAGGCTGTGTCATGTACACATCCACAACAAGGTTTCCATTTAGGAAAGCTGTTTTGACATCCATTTGCCATATTTCATAGTCATAATATGCTGCTATGGCAACAAGAATTCTGATGGACTTGATCATAGCTACTGGCGAAAAGGTTTCGTCATAGTCTATACCATGAACTTGTCGGTAACCCTTTGCCACTAACCTTGCTTTATAAGTCTGAATATTCCCATCCATGTCCGTTTTCAACTTGAAAACCCATTTGTGCCCTATTGCTTTAGCACCCTTTGGGAGATCAACCAAAGTCCATACTTTGTTGTCGTCCATGGATTGAATCTCTGACTTCATAGCATCAAGCCATTTTTCAGATTCTGAATTAGAGACAGCTTCCATGTACGTGGAAGGTTCATTCTCTTCTAACAGAATCAGATCATTTTCGTTCGTGACGAGAAATTCATATCTCTCGGGCTCATGACGAACTCTACTTGATCTACGTTGGACTTGTGTTGCTGGTTCTGACTCAACAACTTCTTGTGAATCAGGTTGTTGTTCCATTTGAAAACCATTTTCATTTTGGTTATCCAGATTTTCTTGCAGGTGTACTTTACTCCCACTGATTCCTTTGGAAATAAACTCTTTTTCCAGGAATATACCATTCCTAGCAACAAACACTTTGTTTTCACTAGGACTGTAAAAGAAATAACCTTTAGTTTCTTTTGGATAACCTACAAAGTTGCACTTCACAGATTTTGGTGTTAACTTATCTGAAATCAAGTATTTCACATAAGCTTCGCATCCCCAAATCTTGAGAAAAGACAAATTTGGTCTCTTACCAACCCATATCTCATATGGTGTCTTTTCAACTGCCTTTGATGGAACTCGGTTCAGTGTGAATGCCGCTGTTTCAAGTGCATATCCCCAAAAGGATAGAGGAAGACTTGTTTGACTCATCATCGACCGAACCATATCCAATAAGGTACGGTTCCTCCTCTCAGACACACCATTCCACTGTGGTGTACCAGGAGGAGTTAGTTGTGAGACAATCCCACAATTTCTAAGATGATCGTCAAAGTCTTGGCTCAAATATTCACCACCTCGATCAGATCTAAGTGCTTTAATTGTCTTGCCAAGTTGGTTTTGCACTTCATTTTGGAAGGCTTTGAACATTTCAAAGGATTCCGACTTATGCTTCATTAGATATAGATAACCATATCTACTGAAATCATCTGTGAACGTAATGAAGTATTGAAAACCACCTCTAGCAGTTGTGCTCATAGGCCCACATACATCTGTATGTATGAGTTCTAATAAGTCACTAGCCCTTTCACTGTGACCAGTAAAGGGACTCTTGGTCATCTTACCCATTAAACAAGACTCGCAAGTGTCATATGTTTCAAAAACATCTAGACCCAAAATTCCATCTTTATGGAGTTTTGAAATGCGTTTCTCATTAATGTGTCCTAGACGACAGTGCCAGAGATAAGTAGGATTCACAACATTTGTTCTTATCCTTTTGGTATTTATGTTATATACATGCTCATTATAACCTTCACTAAGGTTCAACAAATAAAGACCATCATGTAAATCCGCATTTGCATAAAACAAGTCTTTATTGAAAAGCAATAAGTGATTATTCTCAATAACACATTTAAATCCTTCCTTGTCCAAACATGAAATAGAAATGATGTTCCTAGACAAATTAGGAACAAAATAACAATTATTCAAAGAAAGAACAAGTCCACTTGGCAACTTGAGCTCGTAGCGACCGACTTCATAAGCAGCAACTCTAGCTCCATTCGCCACATGGAATTCTACCTCGCCCTTCTTGAGCTTTCTACTTCCTTTAAGCCCCTGCACATTCATACAAATGTGAGAACCACAACCGGTATCTAATACCCACGAAGTAGAAACAGAAGTAGAATGAAATATTTCAATAACATAAATACCTTGATTAGCGGTCTCACCGCCTCTCTTCTTCCTCAAGTCCTCCAAATAAAGCTTGCAATTTCTGCGCCAATGACCAGGCTGATTGCAGAAATGGCATGTGCCTTCCTTTGGAGGCTTTGCCTTGGTAACAGCTTTGGGCTTCTTTGCATCCTTCCCAAACTCTTTGGGTTTGTTTGCTTTACCCTTCTTCTTCTGGATCCTACCCTTTTGCACCATATGGATCCCTTTGGAGCTTGGCTTCTCTTTTATCGTTACTTCAGCGTTTTTCAGCATCCCATGCAGTTCGCTGACCGTTTTGTCCATATCATTCATGTGATAATTCATGACAAAATGGGAGTAACTCTCGGGAAGAGAATTAAGGATCAAATCCGTTGCCAACTCAGGTCTGAGTGGCGAACCAAGCCTCTCCAACTGATCAATGTACCCTTTCATCTTCAGAACATGGGCACTAACCGAACTCCCTTCGGTCATCTTGCACCCAACCAAAGATCTCAAGGTCTCATACCTTTCCCTTCTCGCTTGCTTTTGGAACATTTCCTTAAGCTCTTGAGACATCTCATATGCCTCAAATGTTTCCAGATCCTTCTGAAGTTCCGGAATCATTGATGCAAGCATCAGGCATTGTACATCAATCTGATCATTTTGATGCTTGTGAAAAGCATCCCTTTCAGCTCTTGAAGCTGTGGTGGGTGGAGGGTTAGCGGGCAAAGGCCCATCCAGAACATACAGCTTTCGCTCTTGCTTGAGAACAATTCTCAAGTTGCGATACCAATCTAGGTAATTGGTTCCGTTCAGTTTATCCTTCTCAAGGATAGATCGAATAGAACCGGGATTGCTTGTGTTGGCCATTTATCTACAACAGAAAATATATGCAAAGTTAATTACATAAGAGAATTAAACTCCCACTAAAATTATAAAACCCTTTAAAATATTTAAGTGGGTAAAAGACCCAAAATCCATACTTAACCATAGCACTGCTTTGGCATGTCCCTATGATTAAATATAATTTCGGTAGACATCACCATGTCAATTATATCATTATGTAACTCTTTTAATTTATGAGATGCATGATATCATATATCATATTTAATTTGCATGTTACTCATCTCATCTTTGCCTCGGGTTCAAAACACCATTTTGATTAACCCTTTGTTAAACCAATTACAACACAATGAGAATCACCATTTCTCATATTATCGCTTCGCTAAGGTCACAACATGCGTACCCGCTTTGGCGTGGCTACCATGATGCGAACATAGTACTTGACTAGTGTTATACGTAATTGGGTGGCACAAATATAAACTTCATAAGTTTATTTAGGGTTTATTAATTCCTGTGATTAAAATGTATCTCATACAATACATGGCATTAACATTAATCTTTCTAAGTTAATATTAATTCTAGCATGGCATCCAATGTCATACATTCATCTAGCATGCATATATCGTACTTAGCATGGCATCACATGGCATCAAAATATAAAACATGCAATAGACTCGAAAGACCGTGTTATGGTATGGTTTTATCTACATTGATTTTCACAGGCCAATATGAAAATCAACAGGTCATTTCCTAGGTGGTTGTAACCATCGCATGGTCGCAGCACAGCCGCATCCCTTGGATCCGTCTTCACGTCTTTGTTCCTTGGCACCATCTCATGGATTTACATACTTTACAAAATTGTATCCTATACAATTTTCTAGCAAAATAAAATTTACAAACAATAAATTACATCCTATACAATTTATCTAGAAAAATAAGGTTACATAAATACAAACGACTCGCAGGCCGTATTTATAAAACCTTACATCCACCAAAACCAAAAGAAAACAAAAAAAAAAAAAAAAAACATCCACGGGGTGCAAAACCATACCACAACACCATGCATAAAATTATCACAATAATTTTACATCTACAAGATTTAGGGTTCAAAGGCAAAATACAATCTTATTGCATTGAGGAATTGATTTGAAAAGGCTAAATGTGTAGAAACAATTTCTACACGGCAGCACCAAGGGAACACGGCGTGCAAAACCGGTTTGCACGGCGTGCAGCACCTGCACGCCGCCGTGTTCCTCGCTGTGTCTCAGCACACACGGAAATAATTTCCGGTTGCACGCCGTGCCAAACCATCACACGGCGTGCACTTCATGTTTGCACGGCGTGCAGAGCCTGCACGCCGTCGTGTTCCGAACTGAAAGCCAATACTGGAAACAATTTCCAGTTGCACGCCGTGCAAAGACAGCACACGGCGTGCACAGCATGTTAACACTGTTGGAGATTGTGCCCTAAGGCCAATATTGGATTATGTAATTTGACTTCTAAGATTAATCTAGTGTAGATTAATATTATCATTTATGTTTGTATGTTAGCATTTATGATAAGTATCCATGAATAAATCGTGTTATTCTAAATATCCCTAGTCGATTGTTATTATGGGAATAATAACAAACTAAGACTAGTGTGAGTGATAATGGATATTCATAAGATGA
Organism: Euphorbia tirucalli; assembly: GCA_039660915.1. Taxonomy (NCBI): domain Eukaryota; kingdom Viridiplantae; phylum Streptophyta; class Magnoliopsida; order Malpighiales; family Euphorbiaceae; genus Euphorbia; species Euphorbia tirucalli. The sequence continues at coordinate 21,836,131 of CM077636.1, read as the reverse complement.
ATATAGTGTATACAGATACAGATTATACTCACGGGTAATATGTTAGAGAACATGTTACTGGAGACCCACTATGAGATCAAGTTCATGGTCATGTGTCACAACTGATCTTGATTATAGTAGTGTCATTAGCTGATTCCTTTGACCTGAGGTCACCATTGATTCCGGGATGAACTCATGTTGTGCTTTGACGCAGTCAAACGCTGCTCGTAACAGAGTAGTTATAAAGGCTGTGATTGGGTACGATATGACTCATGCCTTGGGATGTGAGTGACAGATATGGGATTTTGTCCCTCTCTAACAAGAGAGCGATATCACTGGGCCCCTCGATAAGTAAGACTGTTAAATGCATGGCCGTGCTCAAATAATTGATAAGAGTATCAATTGATTTGTCTGAACAGTTTACTTTGAGATCGAGAAAGCATATGATTAATTATATAAGATTGACAAGTGTACCATGTCTTATAATTAATCTTGATATCAAAGAGACAAAAGGGAATATGACATTCTATAAATAGGTATTGGATCATTCCAATCATATTAATTGGGTAGTCATAAAAGCTTGCTAGAGTCCGCTTATGACTTATAAGGATATTATGGTAATCTCCTTGTTGCCAATTAATATGAACCTATGGGGTCACACACAAAGAGCAAAATGAAGTTCATCTTTTCGGGTATAAATTATTATTGGATAATAATTTATGAATGAGAAAGAGAATAAATATGTATATAATGATATATATATATTTATATATATATATGTATATATAAATATTAATATGATTAATATTGCATAAAGTATGCTACATATTATAATTCAATTATATAGAGATATAATTAATTATAATATCAAATATACATATGTGTATGATGGAGAATGGAATTGATTTAATATTAATTGAGAATTAATATTAAGTTGTGTGGGTTAATTTATAATTATAACTAATAAGTGTATTAGGGTATAATTATAATTAACTTATTAGGTTATATATATAAGGAAATAGATAACCTAATTGAGATACACAATAACAACACAATAAGGTGATTTCGGCAGCCATAAAAAGAGTGAATAGTGGCAGCCGAAATTCTCAAAAAACTCCAAAGAAAAATATGATTTTTCGCTTTCTCTGTCTCGTTCGAAGAATCGTTCTTCAATCCCGGCGCTAGCACGCGGTGAATGAATTGCTCCGTGTGGATCAACCGTAGAGGGAAGCTATCTTGGTTCCTTTGATTCAAAACCTACAAAGAATTAAGGTAATTCTTTAACCCTCCTTCCAATTCAATGCAATGTACATGGGTCCTTGGTGGGGATTAATCCTTTTATTTCCGCTGTGCATATTTTGTTTTGTGCGATTAATTCCCAACAGTGGTATCAGAGCCACTTGTGCATTGGTTGAATTGGATTTGTTATTTTGATTAGATCAAAATTGCATGTTAAGGTTGTATGTTCTTGATTTAGGGTTCAATGTTATTGTGAATAACATGTTTAAAATTTGATTTTAATGTGAATCATTGTGGATGATTTGTTTTAATAATTTGGAATGTTTAAGGGGTTGGTGTCATGAATTTGATTCATGGGTTTTTAATTGAAATTGTTTCAATTAATAATAAAAAAAAAAAAAAAAAAATTTGTTTTTTTTCTTTTCTGGGCATGACGCCCAGAAACCATTTTGGGCGTTGATTGCAATTTCAACGCCCATCATTAAAAAAAAAAAAAAAAAAAAAAAAAATTGTTTTTTTTCTTTTCTGGGCATGACGCCCAGAAATTTGGGTGTTGCAATTGCAATTGCAACACCAATTGCAATTGCAACACACATCATTAAAAAAAAAAAAAAAAAAAAAATGTTTTTTTTCTCTTTTCTGGGCATGACGCCCAGAAACTATTTTCTTCTCATGCTGCTCATGCAGCATGGGCTGCGCAGCCCATCGGGCTGCGCGCAGTATTGGATACTGCAGTGCGCGGCCCGACGAGCATGCTGTCCGACAGTTTTACCCCTTTTTCGTTTTAAGTGTGGAAAATTGTTTCTGCATATTTACGAATTTTTCCAAATTAATTAATTCTAAATACAATGTGATTGTATTTTACCACTTTGAACCCTAAATATTTTTAGATATAAAATTATTGTTGATAATTTTATGCATGGTGTTATGGTATGGTTTTGGACCCCGTGGATGCTTTATTTTATTTATTATGGTTTTATATAAATACGACCTGCGAGTCGTTTGTATTTATGTAAATTTTAATTTTAATTTTACTAGATAAATTGTATAGGATGCAATTTATAATATGTAAATTTTATTTTACTAAAAAAAATTGTATAGGTTGCATTTTGTAAAATATGTAAATCCATGAGATGGTGCCAAGGAACAAAGACGTGAGGACGGATCCAAGGGATGCGGCTGTGCTGTGACCATGCGATGGTTACAACCACCTAGGACATGACCTGTTGATTTTCATATTGGCCTATGAAAATCAATGTAGATAAAACCATACCATAACACGGTTTTGAGTCTTATGCATGTTATATTTATTTTATGCCATAAGATGCCATGTTAATAAATATTGATGCATGTTAAAATGTTTATATATATGTGCAAATGCATGCCTTGTATCATTTAGATGCCATGTGATGCCATGCTAGATTGCATGCTTAACATATGTATGACATAGGATGCCATGCTAATTAGTATTAACAAATGTATGTTTAATATTAATGCCATGAATTGTATGAGATACAATTTAATCACAGGATTTTACAAACCCTAAATAAACTTATGAAGTTTATATTTGCCACCCAATTACGTATAACACTAGTCAAGTACTATGTTCGCATCATGGTAGCCACGCCAAAGCGGGTACGCATGTTGTGACCTTAGCGAAGCGATAATATGAGAAATGGTGATTCTCATTGTGTTGTAATTGGTTTAACAAAGGGTTAATCAAAACGGTGTTTGAGCCCGAGGCAAAGATGAGATGAGTAACATACAATTAAATATGATATATGATATCATGCATCTCATAAATTAGAAGAGTTGCATAATGATGCAATTGGCAAAGAAGTGCACATCCAAAATATGTTTAAATGGTTTAAAGCATGATTTTGAGTCTTTGCCTACCGAAATTATATTTAATCATAGGGACATGCCAAAGCAGTGCTATGGTTAAGTATGGATTTTGGATCTTCACCCACTTAAATATTTTAAAGGGTTTTATAATTTAAGTGGGAGCATTTAAATAAAAACCTTTACACGCTTTATTATAGTTATGATTGCTATTACCATGATCTCGATTGTTATTGAACTTTGAGAATTGTTCTCAAATCAAAAGGAATCATATGTTCTCAATAATCCTTTTGCCCAATGAACCACTAGCAATTGTAACATGAGTATAAAAGATGCTTATTTGAAGCATCGGAGGGACTCTGTTTAAAATTTATTATCTTACACTTGCCACCAATTCTTCCGCACGTGGAAGTTTTACTTGAGGTATTTGATACATCACAAATGGAAATGTTCCATCAGTTAGTGAGCAAGAAAAGATAAGTGTTTGAGGCAACAATTTCTCATTGGCCTCCAAAAGGCATTGAGATGCGATCTTGAATTCATTGTTTGATAGTCATTGGTGATGAACTATCATTTGAATGACATGGGGAAAATTGTGAATTAGTTGCATAGGATGCAAAAGAATGTTAAGTTATCCATAAAGGATAAGCCCGCCTCGAATTGTGTGCTTATGATTCAAAAGGAAAAGGATAAAAGGAAGGTCGAAAAGCATAAAGACCGAAAGGTTCGGGTGAAACATGTTTTAAAAGACCAAAGCTGTCGGCATAGAGAGATCTCCAAAAGAAGGGTGTTGCCATTTCTAGAATGAATCGTTCATTAGAATAGAAATAGCAAACTTTGTTTGGAGAACTATAAGAAGATGAAAGGCAGTGAGACTGCTACCTTAAGTATTTATTAACTATTCTACTTTTGTTTCTATATCAAAGGTATTAGATACCAGTTGTGGATCTCATATTAGCAGAATATGATGAATCGCAACTTGAATAGAAACCTTATGAAGGTGAAAGGTAGAATGCGAATAGACAAGAGAAGCAAAGGTTGCTTCTGAACTTTTACATGAAAGTTGTGAACTTCAAGTTAAAAGTTACGAACCTCTTTTCATAAAAGTTATGAACTTTTATATGAAAGTTATGAACTTTAGTTAAAGGTTATGAACTTTTACATGTGAGTTACGAAATCTTGTTGCCTATTGAGCTTGTTGGCTTGAGTAAACAAATGTTGTTTATTTTATAATTGTGAATTATAAACTTTATAAAGACATGATTATGAAATGTAGATTTACATAATTGTCTTTATATGTGGAGCCCATCTGTAACATAAATACTGTAAGGATCGAATCAAATAGTTGATTCAACCTATTTTGGCAGTGTCCTCTTGGAGACATAAGCAAAGTCGCATTACGAAACTCCATGAGAATGGACTTTTGGATTCATGAGATTATGAATCATCTTGAATCATGCGAATGTTGTTTATTGTAAAAGATGATAAAGTTGTTCTTTGCTAAAAGTAGTTAAAGAATAATCGATTTATTAAGCATTATACATATGGATGTATATGAATTATAAATCAACTGCTAAAGGAGGTTTTAATACTTCATTACCTTTATGGAACTTTTCTCTAGATAAGAGTATCTAATTAAACACGAGTTTGGAACTTTTGAAGTGTTCAAAAGCTTGTAAAAGGAGTATGAAGTATCTTGACAAGATAGTAAAGTCATTTATATATGATCCGAGTGGTGAATATTTGAGTCAAGATTTTGACAATCATCTTAGAAATTGTGGGACTGTCTCACAATTGACTCCTCCAAGTACGCCACAAAGGATGTTGTGTCGAAAAGGGAGTAATCGAACTCTATAAAGATATAGTTCAATCTATGATGAAGTCAAGTTGATCATCGTTTTCTCAAAAATATGCCATTAAAGCAGCTGTGTATATTGTTCCGTCTAAAACAATTCATGAATCAACATATGAGATATGGTTGGGTAAGAGACCCAAATTGTTTCATTGAATAAGTTTAGGGCTGTAAAGCTTATTTCGAATAAGTTGGCACCTAAATTTAAATATCGTATTGTGGATTACTCAAAAAGAAAGTAGGAGTTGTTACTCCTGTGTTTCTTTGGGATACAAAGTAGTTGTAGCTAGAAATGGTTTCCCCTTGAAGAGGGAGTTAATTTCTAGTAGAGTTAGTGGGAGTAAAGTACACCTACAAAACTCGTAATTCACAAAAGTGACATTTAACGTTGAAGAGGAACGTGGAAATGGTTTCATGATCATTGTTGAAATTACACAAGTCCAATGAAAGTCCAATGGAATACGACATGATTAGGAGAGATATGGATTTCTCAAAATCATGATGTAATTTTACTAGATGAAGTAAGTCTTCTTTTATGAAGAAGCAATGTTAGATTTTTGAATCCAATATGTGACTTGATGCTACAAAGGTTGAAGATAAGTCCATGTCTGACAATCAAAGTATAGACTTTGATAAATCTTTTAGAAGATGCATATGCAATGGTTGCAAGCGAGTTTTCAAATTGAAAACCGACATGGATGGTGATCTTCAAACTTATAAAGCACGACTAGTGACAAAAGGGATTATAAACAAATTCATAGTAGTGACTGTAAGGATACGAGCAAATTCATAGTACGGACTATGATAAAATCCTCTTTCGCCATTAATCATGATCAAGTCATATTGAGTTCTTGTTGCCATATCCGCATAATATGATTATAAAATATGGCAAATGGATATCAAAATCTGTTTTCTACGTGAAAACATGATTGAGGGTGTGTACGTGACACAACCCAAAGTTTTGAGCATTCAAAGAATTCAAGTAGCGTATGCAAGTTTCAAAGATTCTTATAAGGATCGAAACATGCATCAAATAGTTGGAGTCATAGTTTTGATAAAGAAATCAAATGGTTTGATTTTATCAAAAGGATGATGAATCTTGTGTTTCAAAAGGATCAGTGGGAGCATATCGGCATCCTAATACTATATGTGGATGACATATTGCTTGTTTGAAATAACATTCTTACCTTGCAAGAAGTAAAATCTTGGCTAAGAAAGTAATTTCAATTAATGTTTAAGCAAGGCTGCCTATATTCTTGAAATTAGAATCTATATAGATAGATCTAAAAGAATGTTTTGTTTTAAGTCAAAGCATTGAAAGCGTTCAATGAGAAAGACTTAAAAGAAGTTTGCTTATGTTAACTGTGTAAATAGTTGCACATATACAACTGATTGCAATTAGTTGCAATATATCAGTCGAGATCTAGTATTCTCTTAAAAAGAGATGTTATGATTTTGAAAGGTTCAAAATAAAACGATATAGCTAAATATCTATAATAGTAGTCAAAGTATATTGTTACATATGATGTAAAGGAAATTTTGGATGAAGAAGTTCATCAAAATTTTATGTTTTTGTTCTAAGCATTGCTTATCCTGTGAGACTATTGTAGGGACAATAGTTCAATGCGTAAGAACCTTGTATGACACAAGCATATACTTAGGCGTTTTTCACTAATTTAGAGAGGCTGTCTCTAAAGAGAGAGTGAATATGTGTAAAGTAGCAACGGAAGCGAAAATTAATAATTCACTGACAAAGACTCCCGCACGAATGAATACATGAAAGTCATGTAGGTCAATGGGTATAAGATACATGTATGATTGGCCATAGTGCAAGTGGGAGATTGTTGGAGATTGTGCCCTAAGGCCAATATTGGATTATGTAATTTGACTTCTAAGATTAATCTAGTGTAGATTAATATTATCATTTATGTTTGTATGTTAGCATTTATGATAAGTATCCATGAATAAATCGTGTTATTCTAAATATCCCTAGTCGATTGTTATTATGGGAATAATAACAAACTAAGACTAGTGTGAGTGATAATGGATATTCATAAGATGAATATAGTGTATACAGATACAGATTATACTCACGGGTAATATGTTAGAGAACATGTTACTGGAGACCCACTATGAGATCAAGTTCATGGTCATGTGTCACAACTGATCTTGATTATAGTAGTGTCATTAGCTGATTCCTTTGACCTGAGGTCACCATTGATTCCGGGATGAACTCATGTTGTGCTTTGACGCAGTCAAACGCTGCTCGTAACAGAGTAGTTATAAAGGCTGTGATTGGGTACGATATGACTCATGCCTTGGGATGTGAGTGACAGATATGGGATTTTGTCCCTCTCTAACAAGAGAGCGATATCACTGGGCCCCTCGATAAGTAAGACTGTTAAATGCATGGCCGTGCTCAAATAATTGATAAGAGTATCAATTGATTTGTCTGAACAGTTTACTTTGAGATCGAGAAAGCATATGATTAATTATATAAGATTGACAAGTGTACCATGTCTTATAATTAATCTTGATATCAAAGAGACAAAAGGGAATATGACATTCTATAAATAGGTATTGGATCATTCCAATCATATTAATTGGGTAGTCATAAAGGCTTGCTAGAGTCCGCTTATGACTTATAAGGATATTATGGTAATCTCCTTGTTGCCAATTAATATGAACCTATGGGGTCACACACAAAGAGCAAAATGAAGTTCATCTTTTCGGGTATAAATTATTATTGGATAATAATTTATGAATGAGAAAGAGAATAAATATGTATATAATGATATATATATATTTATATATATATATGTATATATAAATATTAATATGATTAATATTGCATAAAGTATGCTACATATTATAATTCAATTATATAGAGATATAATTAATTATAATATCAAATATACATATGTGTATGATGGAGAATGGAATTGATTTAATATTAATTGAGAATTAATATTAAGTTGTGTGGGTTAATTTATAATTATAACTAATAAGTGTATTAGGGTATAATTATAATTAACTTATTAGGTTATATATATAAGGAAATAGATAACCTAATTGAGATACACAATAACAACACAATAAGGTGATTTCGGCAGCCATAAAAAGAGTGAATAGTGGCAGCCGAAATTCTCAAAAAACTCCAAAGAAAAATATGATTTTTCGCTTTCTCTGTCTCGTTCGAAGAATCGTTCTTCAATCCCGGCGCTAGCACGCGGTGAATGAATTGCTCCGTGTGGATCAACCGTAGAGGGAAGCTATCTTGGTTCCTTTGATTCAAAACCTACAAAGAATTAAGGTAATTCTTTAACCCTCCTTCCAATTCAATGCAATGTACATGGGTCCTTGGTGGGGATTAATCCTTTTATTTCCGCTGCGCATATTTTGTTTTGTGCGATTAATTCCCAACAAACACGGCGTGCAGTACCTGCACGCCGACGAGTTCGGAACTGAACTCATATCTGGAAACGATTTCCAGTGCACGAATGAGCAAAACAATTGAAGAAACACATCATTCACAATGATCAATTCCAAATCAATTCAAAATAGTTATTCACAATAACAGAACAAATCATTCATAATTATCAACATTGAAATCAAATTTCAATTTGTTATTCACAATAACAAAAGAACCCTAAATCAAAACACACAAACCCTAACATGCATTTTGATCTAATCAAAATAACAAATCCAATTCAACCAATGCACAAGTGGCTCTGATACCACTGTTGGGAATTAATCGCACAAAACAAAATATGCGCAGCGGAAAAACGGATTAATCCCCACCAAGGACCCATGTACATTGCATTGAATTGAAAAGAGGGTTAAAGAATTACCTTAACTCTTTGAAGTTTGAATCACTTAGGAACCAAAATAGCTTCCCTCTATGGTTGATCCACACGGAGCAATACGTCCACCGCGTGCTAGCGCCGAGATTGAAGAACCGATTCTTCGAGCGAGAGAAGAGAGAGCAGAAAATCAGATTTTCCCTTAATCTTTTGGAGGAGAGTTTCGGCTGGCTCTTAGCCCATGGTGGCTGGCCGAAATCTGCTGTATAATTAGTGTAGAGTGTAATTAGGTTTAGGTTAATTGTTTCCTTAAATAATTAACCTAAATAGTTAATTATAATTATAACCTAATACACCTATTAGTTATAATTATATATTAACCCACACAATTTAATATTAATTCTCAATTAACATTAAATCAAATCAATTCTCCATAATACATATATGTATATATAATATTATAATTAATTATATCTCCATATAATTTAATTATAATATGTAGCATACTTTATGCAATATTAATCACATTAATATTTATATATACATACATAAATATATATCACTATATATATTTATTCTCTTTCTCATTCATAAATTATTATCCAATAATAATTTATACCCGATAAGATGAACTTCATTTTGCTCTTGTGTGTGACCCCATAGGATCATATTAATTGGCAATAAGGAAATTACCATAATGTCCTTATAGGTCACAAGCGGACTCTAGCAAGCCATTACGACTACCCAATTAATATGATTGGAATGATCCAATACCTATTTATAGAATGTCATATTCCCTTTTGTCTCTTTGATATCAAGATTAATTATAAGACATGGTACACTTGTCAATCTTATATAATTAATCATATGCTTTCTCGATCTCAAAGTAAACTGTTCAGACAAATCAATTGATACTCTTATCAATTATTTGAGCACGGCCATGCATTTAACAGTCTTACTTATCGAGGGGCCCAGTGATATCGCTCTCTTGTTAGAGAGGGACAAAATCCCATATCTGTCACTCACATCCCTAAGCATGAGTCATATTGTACCCAACCACAGCCTTTATAACTACTCTGTTACAAGCAGCGTTTGACTGCGTCAAAGCACAACATGAATTCATCCCGGAATCCATGGTGACCTCAGGTCAAAGGAATCAGCTGATGACACTACTATAATCAAGATCAGTTGTGACACGTGACCATGAACTTGATCTTATAGTGGGTCTCCAGCAACATGTTCTCTAACACATTGCCCGTGAGTATAATCTGTATCTGTATACACTATATTCATCTTATGAATATCCATTATCACTCACACTAGTCTTAGTTTGTTATTATTCCCATAATAACAATCGACTAGGGAAATTTAGAATTACACAATTAATTCATGGATACATTATCATAAATACTAACATACAAATATATATGATAAAATAAGTCTTTATTAATGACTTAAGAAGATTGTTTACATAATCCAACATTGGCTTAGGGCACAATCTCTAACACTTTCTTCCTCGATCGGTCCTTAAAGCTTTGATTCTCTTATCTAGTTGATTTTCAACCAGAGCCATAAATCGTTTAAAACATTCTAATGCTTCAGATTTATGTGCAATTAAATAGACATGACCATACCTTGTATAGTCGTCTTTGAATGTGATGAAATAATACGCACCATGCCTTGCCCTAACATTCATTCGGCCACAGATGTCAGAATGGATTAATTGCAATGGTTGGTTAGCTCGCATAGCTTTACCAAATGGTTTTTTTTTGTCATTTTTCCTTTTAAGCAGCTTTCACAAGTTAGGAGATCTACTTTTGATAGATCAGCCAACAAACCTGCTTTGGCCAGTCGTACTAAACAATGTTGACCCATATGACTAAGTCTCGCATGCCACATTTTTGAAACGTTAACATTATCCACGGATGAGTTAACTGTGAGTGGACGACCTTTTTACGAAACGTGCGGTGAAGCGGGAACCGGGGATTTTCTTTTTTTTTTTTTTGGGATGTGGTGATGTGGTTTGAAAATGGGTTTTTAATCTTTCTTAAGAAAATCTTTCATTTTATTAGAAAAACCCTTTTGTAGAAAACTTAATTGTAAGTGTGAATTTTGGAAAAAATAGGTTTTTTAGAAAACCCAATTTGAACTTAAAGATCTTGAAACCTAAATTTCGAAATTAGATACAGAGTCGCCACCCGGATCAGCTCATCCAGGAAATTCCGGTACAGCTCCCTACCAAGTGAAGACGCGGTACCTAATTCAGAGATTCAGGGTTCGGGCAACAAATCTACTAATCCTCACTTATTTTCAATTATTATTTCATAATGTAATGTTTCATTCAGTTAATTCTACTCATTTTATCTTCTTTTAATTATTAATCGATGCTCATGCAAATGACATAAATATAAATATTAAAATAAAGTGCGGAAAAATAAAAGTGCGGGAAAGTAAATCAGAGGCCAAATTATACAACCTAAGAAAAAGAAAACTCTCATCCTCACCATTTACAACCGCCTACTATACACGATAATCTAAGAAATTACAATCGCCTAATTACACGAGATAATCTATTAAGTACATTAAAAATGAAAAATAACAAAAATAAAAGCTGCATCCAAATACGGTTAGCACAAATAATCAAGGCATACAAAGGACTCAAATAGGACATAATAGGGATTTATAGGAGCGGGGACATGCATTTAGGGGAGTAACCGGGTCGACCTGACCGGTCGGACCGGTTAGACCTGGAAAATGGTTTTTTGAAACGCCATGTAGGTTTTATGGATGAAAAAACCAATTTTGAAAACCATTTGGCTCATTTTCATGCATTTTTCCAACTTTAGTGGGCCGGATATCCCGGAACCTGGGGGTCCCGTTCGTGTGTGGGCCTAAATTAAACATTCATCTAGGATCCAAAAAGAATGTAAACACGTCAAAATTCTTTTTTGAATAGGAAAAGGGTGCAAAATTACAAGTTTGGGGCCCAAAAGGGTAAAACTATAATTCTGCCTCAACTACAGTCGCACGACTGGAGCTTATAGCCGTGCGGCTGTAGATTACAGTCGCGCGACTATAGCTTACAGTCGTACGGCTGTAATGCTCCAGAATTGATTCCAATATTCTCTTCTCGTTTTTGAAAACCGCTTTGCAAATTTAATGATTTTGAGGGGTACGGGATTTCTGGAAATATACTAAAGTCAATAAAATGGATTCGAAATGGATTCGAAATGGATCGAATCAAATCTGAAAATCCCTAATCCCTCGAAATCACGAAACTTAAATTACATCCATCAATCAAAAATCAGAAAACCAGGAATCTAAGCACATAGGGATGTAATTGGGCCGATAATAAACATAAAGAACACATTTAATCGAAAAACGGAAGCGTTATCGGCCGATTTTGGGTCATTCGGAGCTTCTGCCCAAGAGATTATAGTCGAGCGACTGTAATCAGAAGATTACAATCGCGCGATTGTAGGTCACAGTCGCGCGGCTATAGGTTACAACCGGGCGACTGTAATCTTAAGCGAGGCGGCTGTAATCAAAATTCGCTTCCGAAATCGTAAAAATTCGAAAAAACTTCAATAAACAACACCCTGAATGAACAAAAATGGATTTTTAAGGCCTCTCAGAATGTTACCTGGTCTGTGTTCTAGTGTTTGGATCACTAAGGATGGATTCTGATACAGGAAAATGTCTTGTAGTCATGAACAACCCGAAAAATGTGCAATCTCTGAAGCCTGAATGGAACCTCCAGAGAGATTGAGTGAGTGGTGACGATTTAACAACACCCTACAACAGTTTCTATGTGTTTCGTTGAAAATTTTTTAAGTTATTTTATATCAAACCCTTTTATTTTTCTTAGGAACCCTAGAAAAAGTCCCAAAATCTATGTTGTTGTGCGTTTTTCTCTCAAAATTCTCTAATTTTCTGTCTCTCCCTTTGTTCTGTTAACCCTCATCCCGAATACCAGGTTTTTATATCTCCCGTTTTGGTTAAAAATTGGAATTAAATGCTGATTTTCGGTAAAAAAAGGAAGTCTGGTTATTACAGTAGTGCGACTGTAGTATAGTCACACGGCTATAGGCACTACAGTCGAGCGACTGCATTGACCAGATTAGCTATTTTCCTAAAAAGACCGAATTAAATGCTAATTAGACCGAATTAAATGCTGATTTGGGCGAAAAAAGGAAATCTGATGATTACAGTCGCGTGAGTGTAATGACTACAGTCGCACGAATGTAGTACGTCGCGCGGCTGTAGGCACTACAGTCGAGCGACTGTAGTGACCAGATTAGCCTATTTTGCTTTTCATTCTTTTCTTTGGTTTTCTTAAATACTCACTAGAATTCCTTTGGGGCTCCGTACCAAGACTTGTCACACACATTTGGGTCATCCGGGACATTTTCGACATTATTCCAGTTGGTCCGAAACCGTTTCACGCTTATCCGTGAAAAAGGCAACAATGACTTTCATCATAGAGGTCGGGAAAAAACCCGTGCTCACATTAACCGAAAAGGAAAAACTATTATGACACACATAATTTGGATCCAAATCCAAAATAATAAAACCATCTAACAAATATCCACCACCTAAGTAGATATTGTTTATAAAGAGATTAAATTTGTTTAATTCAAAAGATAACATGAATCCCAAATTCATAAGGGTAAAAACAAATATTAAGTTCCTTCGAATTCCAGGAGCATAGAGGACATCTTCAAGAAATAGTGGTCGACCACCATTTAAGATTAGCTGACAACAACCAATCCCTAAGACTTCCTTTCTAGAGTTGTTTCCCACGTATATCAATCTTGTTCCCCGTGGAACACTACAGAACTCAACAAAGGAATCTCGATCCTTTGTTATGTGGTATGTTGCTCCTAAGTCTACGATCCACAAAGGATGAGATTCAGTTAGGAAAACATAACTTGAAACAAATGCATACCACTTATACATTTTGGTAACATTTACCTTAGGAACTTTGCAATCTCTTGCAAAATGCCCTTGCTATCTGTAATTATAACATTTCACTTTAGAAATGTTAACTTGCTTCTTGCCCTTCTTTTGAACCTGAACACTGCCCATCGTTCCTTTTGCCTTCTTCTTGAAGAACCTCTTATTCTTCCCCTTGGACTTCGGACTAGAACTTGAACTGGTAATATGGACCTCAGATTTCACACTAAGGGAAGCCAAACGGTCCTCTTCCAGTTCAAGATGACGAACTACACCCTCAAAAGTGTTAATGTCGTTCGACAGAGAATGCATCACAGCTTGAAATTTTTGCTCCTCGGTCAATTGATGACCAGTATCATGAAGCTCAGTAATCATGTTAGATATTTCCCTTAAATGCCTTTTCATCATATGGTCAACTCTTTTCTTGTAAGTATCAAAGAGACACCTTCAAATTTGTCCTTTAAAGCATCCTACAGTTCCTTCGCTGTGTTATAGACACAAATCATTTTCGCGATGTCATCATCCATGACACTAAGCATGATGATGCGGGCAGACGAGTTCTTCCTCTTCCAGGCTTGATAAGCCTCAAGGTCCCTCCTTCCTTGAGCTGTGTTACCCTCTTCAGGAGGAACCATAATTCTCTCCAGAGTGTCCAGACCCTCTTGCTCTTTAATTATGTATTGGACTTTCATAGGCTAAACTTTATAATTGTCACCGTTCAACTGAAGATCCTCATTTAGTTCAACAACTATTGCTTTTGAAGCAGCCATTGAAAAACCGCTAAAGATAAAGTAGCACTAATAAGTAAGCGATACACCATATTTATTATAAGATCATTTAAAACTAAAAATAGTGTTTGGTTCACGTAAAATCGAACACTATGTGTAATGCATAGAGTCACCATTTACATAGGCTAATACAAACACCATATTAGGTTTAAATTTCCAATAATAAATATTTTATTTAGTTTTGTTTTAGATTAAATTTTAATTTATTTAACATTTGTACTTCTCTTAAGAATAACACAAATGAATAATATAACACTTAGTTATAATCTCAAAAAAAAAAAAACTAATGAATAATATAAATAACACTTAGTTATAATCTCAAAATAAATAAATTAAAATTACTAAAACAACTAACCAAAATAGCAATGTTTAACAAATAAACATTTTGTTATACCATATATAGAAAAAATATCCAACAATTAGTCAAAATTACAACCACAAAAAAAAAAAAATTAGCACGAAGCCATTCAATACAAAATTGAAAAACGAAATCAGTAAGAGAAAGAGTGGAAACTGAAGAGCTCAATCTTCATTTCCTTCCAGTTCAACTATCTCAATTTCTTTTGAGGTGACTGGGATCATCTCTACGAACTTATAGTAGAGATCCAACGACATGTTCTCAACACCCTCAATAACATCATCTAGACATGGACGACCAACCAACTTGTTACTTCTAAGTAACATGGTTCTAGGATTATGAGATAACTTAGCTTATGTCTCAGCCAAGTTCAACACAAATACTTTGCATTGGGTTCCATAATCTTGTTCAGAACTAATCCTTCAATGGAGTCCACCAGTTTGTCAAATGTAGAATTTTCTCCAAACCAGAGTTGCTTAAAGTGCTTTTCACGAAAAGCCTTTTTCGCAAATTTTAACATTTTTAATTGATCAGTTCCAGAGGAAAATCCTCCTTTCTAGACAAGCTCTTGGATTTACTGGTTTAACGCATTAAACTGCTCCATAACTTCAACTATATCCTCTTTTTCCAACGGAGGATACCGTTTAGAGAAAAGCTCATCTTCAAGTCTTTGAATTGTCCTTGCCTCTTCTTGAGACTGGATTACCTTCGCCCTTTTTACGAAAGTTGCCATTTCTATAATGTTGGATATGCCCTAGTCCCGAGGCATTGGTCCTTGTATTTGTATCATACATTTATTGGATTTATGTATTATACTTATTTGTGTTATTAATAAAGGCATTAATTCATTTATTATATCTATCTTGTGCAATATATTAAATGAAGTATCCAATGGACATATCCATATCCATGATGACCAGTGTCATGCATTTGTCAGTAAGACCATGGACAGGGTAAACGATATGACCATAAATTGATCCGTAGTCTATTCCAATCATGGGAATGAATGGAATGGGAGACTATCATTAACCTGGTTGTATGGCGGTATCTTACCGGTCATTGGACATGGAATGTAATCCAAGTTAATGGGTATATGTAAAAAGGGCATGGTACTGGATAGATCCACTAAACGAGAAATCCACATGGTATGGTATCACAAGTGTTTCTCATATAGTACTTGTATGGATCCTTTGACCTGACCATATGATGGTGTTACATGTGAGGTCGCATACTTAGGGGTACACCTAAAGGGCCCGTAATAGGGTGCCAAGTATGGGTACTTTCAGGTATGTCACTTAGCATGTCAATGCTATAGATATGCAGAAGGGATTTGTCACTCAGTAGATCACTGGGAAGATATCACCGGCCTCTTGATGAATGTGACTGATAAGAGTGTGGCCACACCCAAACAAGTTGGAACTTGTTTGTGAACATCAGTACATTCGGGATCAAGTAAATGTCCGAACACAAAAGAGGGTGATCAATCCATGCCTCTGTGTTGGACACCGATATCAATGACATGGGATGTACAAGTTTAAACTATAGGGTTATGATAACAGTTAGACTGCCATCTCCATCTTAATTGGGGGCTGCAGTGGCTTGCTAGAGCCCAACTGCAGTCTATGGGCCACAAGCCCACTGCCAACATAAAAATGGGCCCACGGGATCGTACACAATGAGCGACTGAACACTAACTTAAGGAATCACATGTATACTTGTAGTATACACTCTAGAGATGAGGTATATTTATATTAATTACATTATAAAGATCAATTGGATTGATTATTACAATAAAATTAATATATTTGATTGGCTCTTCATAATTAATTGGATTAATTATGAGAATATTTCCTAGGTGGAAATATTCATATGTATAGGTTTACATATGAGTTTATTTGTGAAGATCTAATTTTAATTCGATGGATTGAATTAATTGATCAAACTAATTTTAATTTAAATGTAAATAATATGTTACTTGGTGTAATATATTAAATACATGGATAAATTGAGATTGGGCTTGAAATTAATTTAAACCAGACTAATTAAAATAAGATTGGGCCTGAATTAAAGGAAGGAAGCCCACACAGATAAGGAGCCAAGCTGGGCCTCAATTCCCCTAGGGGAATTCGGCCAACCTAGGGTTTTAACCCTAGGAGAATTTCAGCCAAGGCAAGTGAGACACACATAGCCGAAATTTTCAAGCCTAGCCTCCTCTCCTAATTGTGTGATTTTCCGACGCTAGCACGGGTGGTGTTCGTTAGGCATTTATGTACGTGAACGAGGAGGGATTCTACTTTGATTCCTGCAGTCTGCGTCCATCTCTTGTAGAGATAATCCGGGTAAGAGATTTATCTCTTTTGATTAAATTTTTGTTTTTCCAATTTCCATCTCAATTGCTCCTGGGCACGGATTTGAGGAAATCATCGCGTTCTTCCGCTTTAATCGGGTGATTTCCGGTGACAAATCCTAACAGTGGTATCAGAGCAGGCTTTTGATCTGTGGAAATTGTTAAAATTGGATGAATTCCATGTTTTAAAATTGGAGATTTTTTTTATTGGGGTTCTTGGTTTGGGTTTAAGATTTTTCCCCATTTAATTTTGTACAATTGAAATTGAATATGCATATAGGTTTATGTTTGTTCAATTTAATTGTATGTTTGGGAATTTTTGGTGAATTTGTTGTTCTTGGATGCCTTGCTATTTTTTTTTGTTTAAATTTTTCTGTTTGATGAAAAAAAAAATATGACTGTTCCCGGTGTGTGGCGCCGGCGACCGCCGCCGCTGCCCATGGCTCTAGGCACCACAGGCAGCGGCCGCTGCCTGCTACTGCGCCAGCAGCGGCAGCCGCTGCTGCCCCTAGCTGCAGCGGGCCCAGGGCCAGTGTTTTGGATTTGGCAGGTTTTGGGTCCGGGGCCCAGTTTTGAAATTTTAATTGGTTTTAAAATTCGTGTGTTTAAATTTCTATAATTTAAATGCGTATGATTTCTTGAATGAAATTTAATTTTATTCATGTGATATTAATTTTGGAAATTAACATGGTTAATTGAAATTGGTTTGGGTAATTTTGGCACAATTACTTGGACGGCTGAATTGGACCCATGGTTTCCCAATTCCAGTGGGAGCAGTTGGACTGCCTGGGCTGGAGGCCCAAAGCCCGTTAAAGGTTAGAACCATGGTGGGCCAAAATTGGCGATTTGAACATAATGGCTTGGACATAATTGAAATGGACTAAATCATGCATTATAACATGCTTATGAATTATATGTATTGGATGCATATGGGTGATTAAATACTTTGTATTATTGGATGCTATTGGGCCTTATTCAAGATGGGTTGTATTTCTTTTTGGGTAAATACGGCCTGCGTGTCTTTTTTTTTTAAATGTAATTTTATTTTATTTACTTATTATAAAATTTGTAAAACAAGAAGCCCATAGCAGTCCATTTTACTAGAATGATATTAGGATGTAATATAGGCCCATAACAGTCCATTTTACTTATTTATTTAATTATGTTTTATATTTATATGCATGTATGAATGTATGATCCAACAGCAATTTCACCCGCCTTATGTATGTAAGCCGTTATTAAATGAATCTAATAACCAAATGAAATTACTAAGTCGCTTAAAAGTGCTTCCCTCATTCAAAACCAGCTCGAAGTGGGGATAGGCCAGTTGTAGACCTTGCCCTCGCAGGATACACTGGAGTATCGTCATTTTGTATTGGGTTAGGGTATGGGATACTCTAACACTTGAATGGAGGTTTTGACTTAGCATGGGCAGTAGGATTCTCCTGGCCCTAAGCATAGATGGGTAAGTGCCAACAAGCCCATCAAACCGAGGGTCCCTAGGTTGGGATTGGACGGCGTTCCTACCTAAATAATTAGGGTATAGTTGTACCAGGCCCTCGTTTAGCTATATCTTAATGAAATATGGACCTCGGCCCATGAGCCCAATAACTAGGTTTAATTAATAACTTGATTCATTATTAATTTTATATGGAACAACAAAGCAAAGTCCTTTATTTACACTCTAAATGTTTTTCTGTGTAGAAACTCTAAATGGCAAACAACAACTCATTATCACTGCGATCAATTCTTGAAAGGGATAAGCTTTCCGGTCCTGACTTTTTGGACTGGGAACTTAAGAATAGTTCTAAGACAGGAGTCTAAAGAGTATGTATTGGAGAGGCCTATACTGGTTGCGCCTCAAGGACGTAATCCACCGGCTGCCCAGCTGGAGGAATACGAGGCACATGTCAAGGATAATAGGGATGTGACATGCCTTATGTTGGCCTGTATGCTCCTCGAGCTGCAAAAACAGTTTATGGACCATCAAGCCTATGCTATGATAACAACTCTCAATGAGATGTTTCAAGAACAAGCTCGTCAGGAAAGGTACCTGACCAATAAGGCATTCCACTCCTGTAAGATGGGGGTTGGGACATCTGTGAGGGCACACGTGCTCAAGATGAAGGGCTATTTGGACACTTTGGCCCATCTCGGATCGCCCATCTCACAGGAGTTGGCGGTGGACAAAATCCTTGCATCCCTATCGGATTAACATGCAAGGGATGAACCGTACTGTTATCGAGCTACATGCGATGCTTAAGCTCACGGAATAGTCGATCAAGAAGAGTCCGCCTGTGCTGCTGGTCAATAAGGGGAATCCTCCTCTTGCAAAGGGCAAGGCCAAGGAGAAGGCCAAGAAGGCCAAGGCTAAGAAGGCCAAGGCCCAACAGAAGGCAAGTCCTGAGGATGTCTGTTTTGGGTGCAAACAGACAGGCCATTGGAAGAGATCGTGTCCCAAGCTGATGGGAGAGGAAAGAAGGGGCCAGGGTGCATCCTCTTCAGGTATTTATGTTATAGACATTAACCTTATTGTTTCAACATCCTGGGTATTGGATATTGGATGTGGTTCTCACATTTGTTGCAATGTGTAGGGACTTAAGAACAGAAGGTCATTGGGGTCGGGGAGAGGTGGACTTGCAGGTCGGAAATGGAGCAAGGGTTACTGCCATAGAGATCGGCGAATATCACCTTGTGATGCCCAGCAGATTGGTTTTAATTTTAGAACATTGTTATTTTGTACCTGCTATATGCAGGAATATTATTTCGGTATCAATGTTGGATATTTCTGGATTTCGTTTTACTATTTCTAATGGTAGAATTTCTTTATCTAGAGAGGGATTATTTTATGGAGATGCTCTATTAAATAATGGCCTATATACCCTGGACTTAAATGAAACCAATCATGTCTATAACATAAACACTAAAAGGGTTAAGCCTAACGAACTTAATCCTGTCTACCTATGGCATTGTCGTCTTCGCCACATAAACGAGAAACGCATAGATAGGCTTCACAAAGCTGGAGTCTTAGGGTCATTTGACTTGGAATCAATTGATACATGCGAGTCATGTTTATGAGGCAAGATGACTAAGACACCTTTTAGCAAGAAGGTTGAAAGGGCCACTGGCTTATTGGACCTAATACATTCAGATGTATGTGGACCCATGAGCGCAGCGACCAGAGGTGGACACCTGTACTTCGTCATGTTCACGGATGATTTCAGCAGATATGGCTATGTCTATCTGATGAAACATAAGTCCGAGACCCTTGATAGGTTCAAGGAATTTAGAAACGAGGTACAGAACCAACTAGGTAGAAATATCAAAACCCTTCGGTCAGACCGAGGAGGTGAGTACATAAGCCTAGAGTTTGACTCATATTTGAGAGAGCATGGAATAATTCCACAGCTCACTCCTCCCGGAACACCATAATGGAATGGGGTGTCCGAACGGAGAAATAAGACCCTGTTGGACATGGTCCGCTCAATGATGAGTCAAGCATCTCTCCCAATTAGTTTCTGGGAACACGCCCTCGAGACAGCAGCTCTCATATTAAATAATATTCCGACTAAGGCAGTAGAAAAGACCCCATATCAGATATGGACGTGCAGGGAGCCCAATGTGTCTTTCCTAAGGATTTAGGGATGCGAAGCACATGTCAAGAGATTGACTAGTGGCAAGCTGGAGCCTAAAACTGATAAATGCCTGTTTGTGGGGTACCCTAGGGAAACCAAAGGGTATTACTTCTACAACCCCGCCGAGAACAAGGTGTTCGTGGCAAGAAAGGGGGTCTTTCTAGAAAAGGAGTTCCTTTCCAAGAAAGATAGTGGGAGTAATGTTGGACTCAGGGAAGTTCAAAGCCCACAAGCTCCTGAAGAAGATAACTCGAAGGCCCAGGTGCAGCTTCCACAGGAGGAAGCACCGACCCAGGCCACACAAAGACCTAGAAGGTCTGGTAGGGATCATTGAGAACTGGAGAGGTATGGTTTCCTTGTCACCGATGATCAAACTCTTCTCATCTAGGATGAGGAAGAACCCAAAACCTACCAGGAGGTTATGGGAAGCCCACAGTCTGCAAATTGGCACAAAGCCATGGAGGCAGAAATTCAATCTATGTATGATAACCAAGTTTGGAACTTGGTTGATCCACCTCCGGGTGCTAAGGTAATAGGTTACAAGTGGTGCTACAAGCTAAAAGCTGATAATACCTTCAAGGGGCGTCTGGTTGCAAAAGGTTTCAAACAAGTCCATGGAATAGACTATGATGAAACTTTCTCACCAGCAGCTATGCTCAAATCCATCAGGATACTACTGGCCATAGCTGCATGGTACGACTATGAGGTATGGTAGATGGATGTCAAAACCGCTTTCCTCAATGGAAAGCTACTCGAGGATGTGTACATGACACAACCTGAGGGTTTTGTTGATCCAAAGTATCCAGGAAAGGTATGCAAACTCAAAGTCCATTTATGGACTGAAGCAAGCATCCCGAAGTTGGAATCTTAGATTCAATGAAGCTATAAAGGAATATGGCTTCATACAGAATCAAGATGAGCCTTGTGTGTATAAGAGGATTAGTGGGAGCATTGTCACATTCTTGGTACTTTAGATCCTACTCATTGGAAGCGACATACCTACACTACAAGGGGTAAAGCAGTGATTGAGTAAGTGCTTCGCAATGAAGGACTTAGGCAAAGCCAAGATGATCCTAGGGATCAAGATCTATAGAGATAGATCAAATCGGCTTCTGGGCCTAAGTCAGCCATCATGAATAGACAAAGTTCTGAAAAGGTTCAGCATGGACCGGGCCAAGAAAGGCTTCTTGCCAATGGGCCATGGGCTGAAACTTAGTAAGAAGAACTGTCCTAAGACAAAGGAGGACAGGGAGAACATGAAATTGGTTCCATATGCTTCGGCTATAGGATCAATTATGTACTCCATGCTATGTGTGAGGCCTGATGTTGCCTTTGCACTAAGTATGATGAGCCGGTATTAGCAGGATCCCGGGGAGGATCACTGGAGGGTTGTCAAGGCAATCCTCAAGTACGTTAACCGAACTAAGGATAGCTTCTTGGTGTATGGAGGTCAGGAAGTACTATCAGTTACTGGGTACACTGATGCAAGCTTCCAGACCGACCAGGATGAGTACCAGTCACAGTCTGGGTATGTGATTTTGCTAAATGGTAGTGCTATAAGCTGGAGGAGCTCAAAGCAACCAACCATCGCAGACTCTACAACAGAAGCTGAGTACATCGCGGCGTGTGATGCAGCCAAGGAAGCTGTGTGGATAAAGAAGTTTATCACTGAGTTAGGAGTAGTGCCAACTATCCAGGACCCAGTTGATATCTTCAATGACAACAATGGGGCCGTTGCACAAGCTAAGGAACCCTGGTCACACAACAACACAAAGCACGTGCTCAGAAAGTTTCACCTCATACGAGAGATCGCGGAGAGAGGTGACATTGCATTGCACAGAGTGGACACCGAGGATAATGTCGCAGATCCTTTGACCAAGGCACTGGCTCAACCCAAGCACGAGGGTCATACTAGATCTATAGGGATTAGGCCCATGCCTAGTTGGAACTAGTGCAAGTGGGAGATTGTTGGATATGCCTAGTCCCGAGGCCTTGGTCCTTGTATTTGTATCATACATTTATTGGATTTATGTATTATACTTATTTGTGTTATTAATAAAGGCATTAATTCATTTATTATATCTATCTTGTGTAATATATTAAATGAAGTATCCAATGGACATATCCATATGCATGATGACCAGTGTCATGCATTTGTCAGTAAGACCATGGATAGGGTAAACGATATGACCATAAATTGATTCGTAGTCTATTCCAATCATGGGAATGAATGGAATGGGAGATTGCCATTAACCTGGTTGTATGGCGGTGTCTTACCGATTATTGGACATGGAATGTCAACCACGTTAATGGGTACATGTAAAAAGGGCATGGTACTGGATAGATCCACTAAACGAGAAATCCACATCGTATGGTATCACAAGTGTTTCTCGTGTAGTACTTGTGTGGATCCTTTGACCTGACCATATGATGGTGTTACATATGAGGTCGCATACTTAGGGGTACGCCTAAAGGGCTCGTAATAGGGTGCCAAGTATGGGTACTTTCGGGTATGTCACTTAGCATGTCAATGCTATGGATATGCAGAAGGGATTTATCGCTCAGTAGTCCACTGGGAAGATATCACCGGCCTCTTGATGAATGTGACTGATAAGAGTGTGGCCACACCCAAACAAGTTGGAACTTGTTTGTGAACATCAGTACATTCAGGATTAAGTAAATATCCGAACACAAAAGAGGGTGATCAATCCATGCCTCTGTGTTGGACACCGATATCAATGACATGGGATGTACAAGTTTAAACTACAGGGTTATGATAACAGTTCGACTGCCATCTCCATCTTAATTGGGGACTGTAGTGGCTTGCTAGAACCTAACTGCAGTCTGTGGGCCACAAGCCCACTGCCAACATAAAGATGGGCCCACGGGATCGTACACAATAAGCGACTGAACACTGACTTAAGGAATCACATGTATACTTGGAGTATACACTCTAGAGATGAGGTATATATATATTAATTATATTATAAAGATCAATTGGATTGATTATTATAATAAAATTAATATATTTAATTGGCTCTTCATAATTAATTGGATTAATTATGAGATTATTTCCTATGTGAAAATATTCATATGTATAGGTTTACATATGAGTTTATTTGTGAAGATCTAATTTTAATTCGATGGATTGAATTAATTGATCAAACTAATTTTAATTTAAGTGTAAATAATATGTTACTTGGTGTAATATATTAAATACATGGATAAATTGAAATTGGGCTTGAAATTAATTTAAACCAGACTAATTAAAATAAGATTGGGCCTGAATTAAAGGAAGGAAGCCCACACAGATAAGGAGCCAAGCTGGGCCTCAATTCTTCTAGGGGAATTCGGCTAACCTAGGGTTTTAACCCTAGGAGAATTTCGGCCAAGGCAAGTGAGACACACATAGCCGAAATTTTCAACCCTAGCCTCGTCCCCGAATTGTGTGATTTTCCGAAGCTAGCACGGGTGGTGTTCGTTAGGCGTTCATGTACGTGAACGAGAAGGGATTCTACTTTGATTCCTGCAGTCTACATCCATCTCTTGTAGAGATAATCCGGGTAAGAGATTTATCTCTTTTGATTAAATTTTTGTTTTTTCAATTTCCATCTCAATTGCTCCTGGGCACGTATTTGAGGAAATCATCGTGTTCTTCCGCTTTAATCGGGTGATTTCCGGTGACAAATCCCAACATATAACACATATAGAAATAA
This sequence comes from Euphorbia tirucalli, assembly GCA_039660915.1. Lineage (NCBI taxonomy): Eukaryota > Viridiplantae > Streptophyta > Magnoliopsida > Malpighiales > Euphorbiaceae > Euphorbia > Euphorbia tirucalli. The sequence goes on along the minus strand of CM077636.1, from coordinate 21,811,616 downwards.
CAAAAACTTGTTAATGATCAACCAAAAATCAGTATATAAATACACAATAAATATACTGAATTTTCTTAAATTTATTAAACATAAATTAAGCATTTATACACAATAAATACTAGTAAATTTAGTTTAAAATATCAAATGAATTCCAAAAATTCATCAAAATATACCAAAAATTCAAGAAAAATGTAAATTTTAATTCTGGAAAAAATTTGATGAAATTTGGATGCTAGAAACGCCCGCACGCGTCAACACAAGCTGTCTGAAGATCTGCCACGCGTGGCCACATGCCATCACGCGCTTAACGGGTTTTGCTGACTCACGTGACACGTGGCAACATATGATTGATGCTAACATGGTAAACCTACCACGTGTCATCACCTGATTGGCTCAAGTGCTGATGTGGCACACACATAACCGCTTGCCATGTGTCATCATGCCATTGGTCCACGTGTCTACCACGTGGCTATTTGACAGTTTCAAAAAGGTTATACCTTGACACGTGGCAACACGTGATTGGTTTGACTTTTCAACCGTTGAAAACTAACCAATCCTGTTGTGCCAGGTGTCTCTTAACCCTTACCTCTCTCAACCGCTTGCGCGGCCAATCCCAGCCGTAGTGGTGGCAAGTGAGGTTCATGTGTCACCTTCCGGGGCTCCGTTGGCTGTGAAATTTTAGATTCTGACTTGATTTTTTGTGTTGATTTCAGTGGTGTGATCAAAATTTTGAAATTCCAACAAAAAATTTTAACACTTTGTACTGTTGGATCAAATATGGTGTCATTTTGACACGGATATCAATGCAAATCCGCATCAAAATGAACAAACACGTATCCAGAAGAACAAAAAAACATATTCTTATTCATGGAACATTAGAGATCAAAATTTACAGAATCATTTTGACACGGATATCAATGTAAATCCGTATCAAAACGAACAAAAAACGAATTCAAACAAACAAAAACGTATTCTTATTCACGGAATACCAGAAATCAAGATTTGAATAGATCAATCTATAAACCTTTTGGCACTGATACCAATAAAATCAATATTCCAAATCGATCATACAACAAATTTATAGATTCCGTAAACAATGTAAATATACAGACTTACAGTTTGTATTGCAGTAGAAACTTCTGTTTACAGGATGATTCTGATCCATACAAGAAACTGGATTGTTCTGGTTGCCTTTCCTACGAGTTTATGAATACACTGAGTACGGCCTATTTCCTTGAATTCTTTCGATGAACGAAAGTATGTCATGTTTTCTTTTTAGGGACGTTTTCCCAAAACAATAAGGAATCTCTACGATTCCGTTACCCATAGGAAATGGAGAAACTTCTTCTCTATTTATAGTGGAAATCCCAACTTCCATCTATATATAGGGTTTAACCAAATTACATATTTAGTCCCTGTAATTTACATATAATTATAGTTTAGTCCCTACCGTTCCAAAATGTCATGGGTGGACCTAAAACCAACAATTTATAATGAAAAATACATACATATATATAATATATTATTATTTAATAGGTTAATCAGTCCGTTAACGATCGAACCATGTGGTGTTCTCGCAGCGGATCGATCCAGTATCATGTAACCTAACACGTACCCATATCATTGACTTACATTCTATGTCTAATGGTCGGTGAGACATTACTGTCTAGTCAAAGATATGATGGTCTTTAGTTTTATTCATTCTCATAATTAGAATAGAAAAGGGATATCTTTATGACTATAACTTTAGCTCTACTAAAAGGTCTCATAATCCAATGACCTGCATTGGTTTATTTTAGTATGGTTATAATAATTGGATACTCTATTTATAAATAGCACAAGATATGAATAAATAGATTCATGCCTTTATTTCAACACAAAATGTATAATACAAAATATTAAAATATAAAGTATAATACAATACAAGAACCAATTCCATTTGGACTAGGACACACCAGCAACATTATCCTCAACCCTTCCATTCTGCACAAAATTAACAAAACAAATTAATAGTTGCAACTTAGAACTCCAATTAATAGCATATACTCCATACAAAAGTTAAAAAACAAAATGTGAATAACAAACACCTAATTATTTACCTTAAAAAAATCCAAAATAGCAACGTAATGACCATACATTCCTAGCATCATCATTTGATAACTAGATTAATGACTTATATTAATGCATTAAGCACTTATTTTTTTTAAAAATTCATTTGATAACAGTACCTAAGAGTTTTAGTTAAGTAAAAAAAATCATTTAATCTAATTTAGTGCGAGTAACTTTAATCGACATAGAATGTGAGTCAGGTGGAAAGAATTCCATCGAAATGATTCGACGTGATGATTAGGCTTCATTTTGTTTTTTTAATGGGGATGATCATAACAACAAAGTTTTGGAGAGCTTTTATCGTACAATATGAGTAGACTATTCTTGACTAATTATATAGAAAGAAATTATTCAAACCTCTAGTGTAGGCTACCACAAGGGCTTTATTGTCAGATATAATAATAAAAGATATAATTAGACATTACCAAAATTTTTGAATCAAATGGTTTTATAATAACTATGAGCATGTTCCCTAGGTTGGAAATGGGGTAGTGCTTGTTAAGGACTCCTATGTATTAATGTATTTAATTGTATATAATTAGAAAGCTTTATGTAATTATGTAATTTACCATACTCAGTATATATATCAATTGACTCCTCTCATCCACGTAAGATTAAGAGTTTCACAAAACCTAATTTGTGTTTTATGGTGTCAGAGCCTTCTAGGGCATAACAGCCGACCTTGCTATCTCCACCATGTCAATCGAATCTGCCCTCATCAAGGCTGCCGCTCCGTTAGTCATGGCCAGCATCCCAAGCACCCTGCCGCCCGTCTCCCATAAGCTACCGTTGAATTAGACTCGAGCAATTTTGTTTTATGGAAGACCCTTATTATTCCGATGTTGTCTGGATGTGGTCTCATCCAACATGTTGATGGAATAGCTGTTCTTCCTCCTGAACGGCTAGAAAACAACACCCCCAATCTGGCGTATCAAGGGTGGCATCGCCAAGATCAGTAGCTATTGAGCTGGATGCTCAATTCTATCTCACCTTCTATTCTTCCATAAGTTATTGGGGTTAAATCGGCTAGAAAAGCCTGGGTTAAGTTACAAAGCGCCTATGAATCGAGTTCAAGGGCGCAAATTCGGGAATTGAAGCAACAGTTGCATTCCCTGGTAAAAAGTGAGAGTGAATCTATTTCTAATTTTATGCAGCGGGAAAAGTTGATTGTTGATCGCTTAGTTTTGTTACAATATTTGGTTTCGGATGAGGATTTAGTTGATGCAATTTTGGATGGCCTTCGAGGCCCTTTTTGTGATTTCTATCGTAGTTTGGGATCAAAATTGATTTCGTATGATGATTTATATGGGTTGCTTTTGACCTAGGAATGTCATATTCGAAGGGAAAAATCTGTTTTGGAGGATGTTATTGTGCCTATGGCACATTTTACTACAAAACAGCCAGCTGTTGGTGTTAGAGCCAGAGGCTGTGGACGCTATCAGGGATAGCAGTGTTAGCCACATTACAACACACAACAGCAGCACATGTCCGGTTATTCTCCTACTCCGGGATAGGTGGGTTACCACCCACAGCAAGGACAGCTCGCCCAATCTGTCCCGAACGCTGCACCAAATGTTACTTGCCACAATTGTTGTGGTTTTGGCCATTACTTGAGGCAGTGCCCCTCACATAGACTTTATACTCAGTGCCCTCAATCCTATCCCCAATCTAATCACACAACAATCAGCCCCTCGGACTCAACTTGGATCATGGACAGCGGGGCTACATATCATCTCACCTTGGATTTGGGGCACCTTAACTTACATTCAGAATACTCCAGACCGAAAGAGGTTCATCTAGGTAATGGCTCCTCTCTTTCAATAAAAAATGTCGGTACATCGTGTATTCCTATTAATAGTCCTAATGCACTTAAATTATCGCAAGTATTGCATGTTCCTGAATCGACTTCTAATTTGATTTCCATAAGTGCATTAACCCATTCTAATTATCTCTCTGTTGAATTTTTAAACAAATGTTTTCTGGTGAAGGACCTGAATTCCAAACAGGTACTTCTTCAAGGCCCGAATAGGAATGGACTCTATGCTATGCCCGCAGTGCTGCTTGCTCTAATCTAGTCACACCTCACCTCCCTATCCACCTTGCATGAGAGGCTTGGACATTTGGCGTCTTCTGTTGTTAGTCATATTTTAAGAAACAATCAGATTAAATTTTCCAATAAAAATGATCGTAATGTTTGTTCTAGTTGTGCGATCAGGAAGAGTCACCGTTTACCTTTTGAATTGTCTGCGTCTGTTGTTGATGGTCCATTAGATCTCATTTGTTTGGATGTTTGGGGTCCAACCCCAGTTAAATCTCATGATGGTTTTTCTTATTATTTACTATTCTATGATCATTATAGCAAGCATTGTTGGATTTTTTTTCTTTCATTCTAAATCTGATGTGCTGAATATGTTTATTAAATTCCGTTCTGTGGTTGAGAAATTTTTTGGTCACCCTATTATGGTTTTCCAATCTGATAGGGGTGGGGAATTTGTTGCCATGAAAACTTATCTATCTCAAAATGGAATCTAACATAGAATTTCGTGTCCGTACACCCCAAAACAAAATGGGGAAGCGGAGAGAAAACGCCGTCATGTAGCTGAAACGGGTCTTGCGTTACTTAATGCAAATTTGCCCATGTCCTTTTGTTCCAATGCTTTTGACACTGCTGTATATATTATAAATCACATGCCATCTCATGTTCTGAATAATGTGTCACCCATTTTTCGCTTATTTGGTTGCCAACCTGATTATTTGTTCCATTGTATCTTTGGTTGCTTGTGTTATCCATGGTTGCGTCATCATTCTTCGCACAAACTCAATTATTGTTCTCGTAAATGTGTTTTTCTGGGCTATAGCAAAAGTCATAAGGGCTATCATTGTTTTGATCCCATGTCTAGCAAATTTTTTTGTCTTACGCTATGTACTCTTTGATGAACAGGTGTTTCCCTGTCCGGGGTTGTGCCAATCTGCTGTCCCTGATCCAAGTGTGGTTCCCTCCTCACTTCTCGCCATCCATTTGCTACCAAATTACCCTCCTCATGCCCCCACACCACCTCACCACTGAATGCCCCCAACCCCGCTGCTTACTGAAGTTGAAACACAAATTGTACAGCCCCTCTTACCAAACGCTACCTTGCCTGCCCATCACCAGCTGTCCCCATCGACCTCGCCCACTCCAACCCCTTCAGCACCTGAAATTACTTCTCCCTCAACAAAATCCACTTCACTTGGCCTCTCCTTGATGGTTGACTTGCAGTAGTACTCTGGCGCTGCTTTTAATGCCATACCAGCCGAAAATGGCGTCACATCCGCTCTTACGTGTAAGAAGAGGGCTCCAGTTCAAGCCCCACAGCGCCAAATGGTAACGAGGCAGATGATGAGCAAGCTGCCTCCTCATTCTTTCATGGCCTCCGTCACTGCCCAAGATCCCACTTATTACAGTAAAGCGGTTAAAAGCCCGCACTGGCGTCAAGTAATGGCAGAAGAGTTCTCTGCCCTCATTTTCCAACGGTACTTGGGAACTTGTACCATCATCTGAAGCAACTAATATTATTGGCTGTAAGTGGGTGTTCAAAATGAAATTGACATCAGATGGTTCGATTGAGCGCTATAAAGCTCGTCTGGTTGCAAAGGGTTTTCATCAAAGACCGGGTATGGACTTTCATGACACTTTTAGTGCAGTGGTCAAGCCAACCACTATTTGATTGTTGCTTTCACTTACTGTCTCTTTTAACTAGTTTATTAACCATCTGGATGTGTCCAATGCTTTTCTCCATGGAGATTTAGATGAACCGATTTTTATGGAACAACCGATTGGCTTTGTTGATCAGAATTTTTCGAAGTATGTTTGTCACCTTCGGAAGTCCTTGTATTGTTTGAAACAGTCCCCCAGGATGTTGCATCAGTGTTCTACAAATGATGTTTCTCTTTATTTTCTACGCAAGGTCTCAGTGGTCCTGTTTTGCTTGATTTATGTGGATGACCTATTGGTATTGGGCAATGATTCGGCACTTGCTTCCACTTTGATTCACCATTTGCAGTCTCAATTTGCCATCAAAGATCTGGGCCTTACCAAGTACTTTCTGGTGGTTGAAATCATACGATAGCAAAATTGTATGTTTTTGATGTAGCGGAAGTATGTTAATAAGTTGCTTGCTCGATCACATATGCTCGGCTCCAAACCAGTCACTACTCCAGCAAGTTTGGCTGATAAGTTATCTCTCCAGGGTGGTTCCTTATTTGATGAGGCAACTCTTTATCGAAGTTTAGTTGGGGGCCTTCAGTACCTCATTATCACTCGCCCGGATATTGCTTTCACTGTTCATTGGGTGGCTCAATTTATGCACACCCCCTCTACTCTTCACTGGCAGGCCTTGAAGCGTATACTCAGGTACTTATAGGCTACAGCCTCCTTCGGTCTGCGCTACCAGCCCTAAAGTTCTCTAGCTTTGCATGCGTTTTCTCACTCAGAATGGGGGGGGGGGGGGGGGGGGTGATGTTGCTGATCGACGTTCCGCATCCGGTTTTTCTGTATTTCACAGCACCAATCTGATTTCCTGGGCATCTCGGAAACAGCGAACTGTGTCTTATTCATCCACTGAAGTAGAATATAGAGCAGTTGCCACCACCACATCCGAATTATCTTGGCTTGAAATGCTGTTACTGAAGATCGGTTTTCCTGTACCTACGGCTTCGACGCTATGGTGTGATAACCTTAGTGCCACTTATCTCACGGCGAATCCTATCTCTCATACTCGCACTAAGCATTTGGAATTGGATTTTCATTTTGCTCGAGAACAGGTGGCCTCGAAGCAACTACATGTTCGGTATATCTCCACTGATGACCAAGCTACTGATATCCTTACGAAACCATTGCATAAGACCCGATTTCAGCTGCTGCGTGACAAGTTGGCTGTAGTTTCCACCCCAGCTCAACTTGCAGGGAAGTGTTAGGGACTCCCATGTATTAATGTATTTAATTGTATATAATTAGAAAGCTTGATGTAATTATGTAATTTACCATACTCAATACGTATGTCAATTGACTCCTCTCATCCATGTAATATAGAGAGTTTCACAAAACCTAATTTGTGTTTTAGTGCCGAAGCTCAGACATGCTCCTTCTTGTTTTGCCCCAGGATAGACATCTAATTTGATGAATTACAAAGAAAATGTATTCAATATAATAATGTTCTGCTTTTTCATAAAGTAAGAAAGATAACAAGACTGTAGACTACAATTAAAACACTGATATAGTATCATAATCTAATTTTCATGGCCCGGCCCTGCCACTATATTATCAAGAGCTTGCGCTTAATTATTAGTCGAAAAGAGTTAAACAGTTATTTATTATAATTATGTTCATTTATTATAATTATGTTCCCCCATATAAATGATTCTTTAATGGTCCATGCAAATTGAAGGAGCATATGACACATGTAAATATTAAACATTATTAACTCCACTAATGCAATGCTTTTCTTAATCCCAAATTGTCAATAAAGATAAAGAATTCAAAGTTATTGTAATTTTATTGATTTGAGAATAAAGTAAATATCAGGTTAGTGTAAATATCGGTGAAAAGGAGGAAAATTTTTAAAATTGTTCTGTTATATGGTATTTCTTCAAAATGCATTAATAAAAAAGGTTTTTGTTTGCATTTTTCTAATATAATTAGAGAGGATATGCTCTAGAAGTATTATAAAATTTCTCGAAAATAAAAATACTATAAAATTTCTCATAGATAAAGTTTTTATTAATTAGATTTACTCAATTGGTTAACCATTTGATTGGTTTTTAAAAATCATCAATTGTACATTGCTCTATTACATTCAGCTAACTACAAATTGATTGGCTGATTATTTACGTCGATTAACATTTTATTTCGCTTTTTTAACCATTAACAAATTAACAAAAATTTAATTATGTTTTCTAGTCTTTTAATGGTTAAGAAAATACATAATAATTTACCTAAAATCTCAAATTAATAGAACGTCCATAACATTATAACCATCATTTGTTCTCAATTTTTGAGAATGATTTGCTGTTAATTATACAGCAATAAAAGGATATAACGCCAAAATTTCAACATTGGAATTGTTCCAAGTACTCGATCCACAAAAATTAGGGGTGAGCAAAATACGGTTTGGTTCAAAAATCAAACCGAACTAAACCAAACCGAAAACCAAATATTGAAAATTATAAAAACCAAAATCAAACCAATATATATTCAGTTTGGATTGAATAAAACCGAATCCGAGTTCAGTTCGGTTCCAAACCAAAATTTTCAAATTTTAAAATTTAAATAAATTATCATTATTATTATCATTAAATTACTATTAATTATATATAAATTATTGTAAAACATGATCTGTATTACATATATTATTAAAATCTCATAAATATAATTTTATAATGATATAAATACAATTTATATTAAATAAAATGTATTTTATACATATATATAAATAATTTTTAAATATTTATAATTAGTTCGGTTCGGTTTGGTTTTTATTCGGTTTTTCCATCAAAAACCAAAACCAAACTATCACATTTTTAAAAATCCAAAACCAAACCAAAGTAACTTTGATTCGGTTTAGTTTGGTTTGGTTTTCGGATTGCGGATTGGTTTTGCTTACCCCTAACGAAAACACCAGGAATACGGAAAAATTAGAACAAATTCTTAATATATATAATAGTAATAATAATAATAATAATAATAATGATAATAATAATAATAATAATAATAATAATAATAATAATAAGAATAAGAAAAATTGAGAATATATCATGTTTAATTAAATAAACATGGTTAAAATCTTATTTTTCATTGGTTATTCCTATTTATTATATAACATTTATAATAAAATAATGCATAAATTTATATAGTCTATGGAATTTAAAAATAAAAACCATAACCTAAAATTAAAAATATTAAAATTCAAAATTGTACATTAGTTCATTGGAAAAGTCTGAACCATACTTCCTATTAGGGGTGAGCAAAATCAAACTGCAACCCGAAAACTGAACTAAACCTAAAAAACCGAACCGAACTAAAATTATTTTGGTTTAATTTCGGCTGTTAGAAGTATGCTAATTTGGTTTTTGGTTCGATTTTGGTTTTCGTTGAAAAAACTAAAATAAAATTGAATCGAACCAAACCGAACCGAATTAGAGAAAAATATTAAAAAAATTTATATATATATATAACTAAATTTTATTTAATATATTATAATTTTATATTATTATATAATTTGTATTTATGAAAATTTAGCAATACATATATAATATAGACCATTTTTAGTAATAATAATAATAATAATAATAATAATAATAATAATAATAATAATAATAATAATAATAAAATGAAATTTGAAATTTTTTCTCATTCGGTTTTTAATTAAACTAAACCGATTTGGTTCGGTTTGGTTCAACCCAAACCAAATGTAGATTGGTTTGGTTTTGGTTTTTATAATTCTTATTGTTTGGTATTCAGTTCCATTTTCAATCGAACCATATTTTGCTCACTCCTACTTCCTATGCAAGTTTATCATAGTTACAGATGTCAGTCATACTTCCGATTTAATCTAATGTCTTTTTAAAAATTGTCCCATGTGATAAAAAAAAGTATCAAGTTTAGGGCTAATACTATCAAAACAAAAAGATCATGTAGTCAATGTGATGAAAATTAATCTTGCAAAACCATTAAAGTTCAAGGGGTTGAGGCTGTGATGCGTGTCAAGAACACCGAAAATAAAATACCTACTCGTGGAAACGAGATTTTTGTAATAAATATTGAGTAGGATCGAATTCACAAAGATTGTTTAAACTATTTCTTTTAAAATTTGACAAGTAAACGAGAATTGTTTTGTACAGTGCAATTGAATGTAAAAATAATAAGAGCAAGAGTTAAATAGTGAAAAATCTAAATGAGAGGGATTCCAGCTAGAAGATAGGTTCGAGTTTTGAATTGTACAAATTGATCATCGATCAAAATCAAAAAATAACTTCAAAATATTAAATAAATTATCTATGACTATAAAAAAAAGCATAAATCACCTATCTCTTCTTAACGATTAGATAATTAAGAAAAGTTCTTTAACTAACCCTATTTAGTTAAATAATTTTAAACAAACTTCAAAATTTAATTTAATTGAAAACATTAACATATAAAAGAGATACTAATTCTATTCAATAATCTCACAATCGGGATTATTTAAAGCATATTAATTTAATTTGCAACATAGATTAAAAAATTGTCTATAATTAATCATGTTGGTTGATACTTAGGTTAGGTAGAATAAACAATTACGTGTTTAAATTCCTAACTAGCAAATTGATCACAAGTAAATAATTAAATTAAGGATCTAACTAAATCATGCTATACGAATAAAAACTAAAAATAAACTTATTACTTGGAATAGATGAATTAAAATAATTACAAGTGATATCACATTTGATTGTTCAAGATTAAATTGCCTCTACCCAGAAATTAGGGTTTAGCTCTTAATGACAAGCACAAAAACGTCAAAAAAATAAAAGATAGAATTTATTAGAGAAATCCTATTAGAGTCATTCTAGGAATAAAAATAAAGTTCTAACATATCCTAAATAGACTAAAAGCTGATAAATTTAAAATAATTCTAATCCCATAAAAACACTTCAAATTCGTAACCCCTTGAGCAGTGATCATGGGTTAAGAATTCTCAACTTTTTTCAAGCTTGGTTCAACAGTGACTAACACTTCGGAATCTAAATCGAACTCAACACTGATCCTGTAGGATACCGATTCGCCTTCAAGTTCAACCAAGAAAGAGCCACGTTACACAAGAGGACTCTAGCCAATAAAGGATCCAAAGGCGCATGGGAAGTTTTACAACCCACCGACGGGGACCATATGATTTCCTACAAATTTACAAGTTGGTACGCCGGGAAAGAAAGTCACATGCTAATATACACAAATGATTCCAAAATTTACCACAAACTCTAAAACGCAATTATACTAAAACTCAAATATACGCATATCCCTACGAGCAAGCTTCAAAATTCTATATGTGCAAACAAATACTCAACTATAGAGACATAAAAGTAGACTAATTTGCTGTACCGGGTTCGAGATCAGACGTCTTTTAGAAGTAGTAAATCGTTTAAAGAGAAACGTTACAATATCCTACTCAAATTAGCGAAAATAAAACCAATAGTATTTTAGAAATACTTCAACAGTTATTCATATGATTCCTCAATTTGTACTTTTCAAGAGAACAGCCTGCAATCGGATAGTCTTGATAATCAGAAATCTCAAGCAAAAAGTTGTCCAAGCTCAAATCTTTCTCACAAGTAGAAAACAAGATAAATAGCTCACGTTTGTCATTGTTTGCAAACTTTGATTAATCAGCGATTAAATCTTCATCCTTCCTCCATATCACCAACTTGTCATCAGAAGAAGGAAAATTGTGCAAATTGAAACAGCCACTCACCTCTGCGTATCGTAGCAAAGGCATATCTTTTTCCAAGTTCTTCCAGTCTAGCCTTAAGTTAGGCAGCACCTTGAAACACAGACCTTCAATGTTCCATGTTGAAAGATTACCAGCACCACTAGATTGAATCTGCACCAGGTCTCCATTCTCTAAGCAAAGATATTGCAAACTAGAAAGCATGTCAGGATTTACCCAGCTTGGAAGATTTTCATGCCGATAACGCCTCAGGTACAATTCCTGAAGATTTGACGGAGGTGAAATCCTATTCAGCATTTGTGAAATTTTTTTATTATCACAATCTTCAGTATCAATGGATAGAACCTTCAGCTTTTCGAGCTTCAATAAGACGTCCATTTCTGTTGCTGATATGTCACTGTCTTTGCCTATGTTCATTCTTAGGACCCTCAGGTTTGTGAGTTCTTCAAGCTCATTGAATCGACAGCTCTGTCTGTTAGCCTGATTTCCAACCCTGAATCCTGACAGTTCTTGAAGATGAGTAAACCGTCCAATTCCCTTCGGTAGATATTGGAGACCGCAAGATCCTAAATCCAAGATCACCAGCTTCTTCAGTGAAATGATTGATGGGTTTAGTTTATGAAGATTACTGCATCCGTTTAAAATTAGAAGCTGCAAGTTTCGAAGATTTCGCAGAGAATTTGGGAGTTGCGTAAGGCCTGTGACACCACTGAGATTCAGATACGCCAGGCGTTTCAGGGAGCAAACCCAGACAATGAGATCATCTACAGAAATGTTTTCCATCCGATTGAGAGACAAATCCAACACCCTGAGGGAACTAAGAGAAGAAATATGCCTGTCAAGGGTAACTTTATTACTTGGCATCAATAATAACGCCCTGAACTTTGAGCTCTTCCTTAATGAATTCGGGTTCATTTCGCTTGTGAAACCAAGCCAGCGAGGATCTCCAGTCAATTTCTGTCTGCTTTGCTCATCAAAGCTACCAAATGATTCCTCCTCAGCTATCTTAATGGTCAATTCTCTCACCATGTCATGCATCCTGCAGCTGTAAACTCTTTCGTCATAGTCTCGCCTTTGTACAGCTTCAACCAAACATCTGGTAACAAGAACAGATAAATAATCAAACCCAACTTCTTTTGCAGTCTTTGACCCTTTGCTATGGATAAGTCCCTCTCCAACCCACCAATGTACTAATTGTTCAGCATTAATCTCAAAATCTTCCGGATAAATTGAGAAACATAACAGACATTGCTTTAGATGGGTTGGAAGTTCATCGTAGCTCAGTTGCAAAGACGCCATTACTGAATCCATCTGTCCACCAACTGTCAATTCATGAAAGTTTCTGTTTATTTCACTCCACTGGACTAGAGAATTGCCTTTTGGTGCCAGTAATGCTGCCACTGTCTTGATTGCTAGTGGAAGTCCTCCACATTTAGCCAAGATTTGCTTGCCTACTTTCTCGAACCGTTCATCTGGCTGACATTTCCCTTTAAATCTTGAGAATGCAAATTTACTGAACAGCAACCAGCTTTCCTTTTCATTGAGAGGTTTTGGCTGATGAATTTGTGACTTGTCAACCCCCATACCAGTTGCAACCTCTTCAATTCGAGTAGTTACTATAATGCAGCTTCTTTTACCGGTTGTATTCTGCAAACAAGAGCAGAACTTCTCCCACCAAGGTACATTCATCTTCCACACATCATCCATGACGACTAGGCAATTCTTCTCTTTAAGAATTTGACTTATTTTGTGCAACATCTGAGCCTCATCAGAAATCGAAGAACTGGGTTCCAATTGCTCCAGCATGCTCCTCAAGATCCTTTCAGTGCTTGAAGTTTGAGAAACCGAAACCCAAAGCAACTTCTCAAAGAAATTAGACACCTCTGTATCATTAAAAACTTTCTGGGCAACGGTGGTTTTTCCTAATCCCCCCATCCCTACTATGCCAATCTGGTGAAGTTCATCGGTGGTTCCAAAAAGCCAGCCTTTTAACTTTTCCAAGTCTAATTCTAGTCCAATTATCTCAGATGGATCATAATCTTGAGATGTATATTTCACAACATGGTACGAATCATCATCCGCTTGGTCATTCAAGTCTTGTGCTTTCAAATTTGAGCCCAAAGACCTCTCCATCTGCTCCATTTTGGCATTGATTTGCTTCAGTTTCTTGCCTGTTTGATACCAGAATATGGGATTCTTAAGTGTAAGAGTGGTGCAGAAACCATCTTTCTGATATTCGTCTCTAGTGAGGCAATCTGTTAATATGTTGTCAGCTTCATAAACAAGATCCCTTAGGCTTGCCAAGGTTGTCTTCACAATTTGCTTCTTGCTTTTGAGGTTTTCAGAGTCAGCAAGTAAGGCCTTTGCAAGGTCCAGCTTCGTCTTCATAACCTCAAACTGTTCTTTGAAATCAACTGCAAAATGAACTTGGGTTTGGAGAGTTGTGAACACTTGTTGTGCCAGGATCTGGATCATAGCATCGACAATTGCCATCTCTTTCTTCGAAATTAATCTGTAAATATTCAGAATCAGCGCTAACATTCTTACCGACATGATAAATCATCTTATACCTATAGAAAAAATATATGTTTGATCCATCAATATACAGCTAACTATTTTCAACAAGAGATAAGACTGTCAACAACTAACTCGGATATCCATTTGAGCAAAATTTGAGAGTAACTGTATATCTCAATTTGAGCAAATTTTGGAGTCCCAATTTTGCTTTTCTATTTTATAAACAGAAAATAAATAAGACAGTACTTTATGAACTTCCTCAGCAAAAACAGAAATTCTTATCAACGTTGTTCAACTTGGGATAAATGAGTGTAAAATTGGGGGTAGGGGTATGAAAAGCACATACCAAGTTTCGAACTCTTTGTCCCTTTAACTCAAGCAAAAATCTGTATCCTGAAACGAAATACTAACTAGAAGTTACCAAGAAAACAAGAACAAAAATAAACGAAAATTGAAAAAAAAAAGAATGGAATTACAGATTTCTGGAACTCAGGAAGACAAAAGTAAAGAAAGTGAGAGTTAGTGTTGATAGCAGGGGAAGAGCAACCTGACAAACCTGAAGAGAATGATCAGCGCACAGCAGCTTTACTTAGCTCTGAATTAATAAAAAATAAGTTCTTGAGTATTGGAAGTCAAGAGTCAACACAGAGCATGTATCAAGTAAAAATTGAGATCGGAATGAATTATCATAATCATAGTGGGATCCACCATTTCTATTTTCCAGCATTAAGTAACACACTATAATAGCTATGTTTCGTTTCTTTTCTTTTTTTCTTTGCCACATATTTAACATAAATTTTTAAATTATTTGTTCTTTCTCTGAAAGCTTTTGATGATTTGTGAATCAAACAAATAAAGTGGAATATATACAGATGTGGAAAAGTTGTGTTGGTAGACTTGTACCTTCCAGGATACTAGCTAGGCAGTAGTAGTCTTGTCGGAGAGTTCTAGTAGGATTTATTCTATTTTAATAGAATTACTTTCGGAAATGCACATACCCATTCATGAATATATTCATTTCTAAGGTAAGTTGGTTACTCTTACTGTTACAACAAGGTAAATTTGGGATGGATGGCTGAGATTTCAACAAAAAGTAGGATTCGACGTTAAGGAAAAAGAAAAGCAATTGTTTGCCGCTGTGGACAAATATATGTACTGTGTAGTGGCTAACTTTGCATAATTTAATTTGTCGATTTAATGAAAATGACTTGACTGTCTGCTGCATATGTTGTTCTGTCACAAAATATATACTGTAAAAGGCATATTGAATATATATACTTGGATAATTTTAGATAGTAAATTTCAAATTCTTATAGTTAGTACGTTGGTATTTTTATTTGTAGGAGAAAACAATGATCAAACTTTAATTTCTTTTGGTTAGTGCGTTGGAATTTTTTTTTTTATGAAATACACATCAGAACACAAAACTCAATGAACTTCACAGTGAAAGCACAAATGCAAATAAAACAAAAATAACAGAACTAACTATGTCACATATAGCAGGAGAATTAAAAAGAAATTATAGGAGTTAGTTATTGATATTGTTAATTATAGTAGTTAGTTACTGATTGTCATGATTTTGCTGTTATGCTATTTTGTCTGTTAGTTCTCTCAGCTGTGGAAATCCAGCTGTCTATTTCATAACTGTATTCTGACCTCAGCTGTACTAAGCTGTATATAAGGTCATGCCTTTGTAATGGAAATCTATCAATGGAAAAATACCAGAATTCTGTCTTCCTTTTCCTTTCTCTCTCCCTCCCTCTCTTATTTCTCTTTCTCTTCTTCTCTTCTCTTCCTTTCTCAACTCTCAAGTTCTGATTCTACTCAACTAACAAACTAATTCAGGCTATAGTCTGACATTGGTATCAGAGCTAGGCATTCCTCTGTCCTTTTCATTTTGGTATGGTCAACAAACCCCGTGCTACTGCCCAGAAAAACTTGAAAGCCATGGAAGCTCTCGAACAACAGCTTAAGGCCTTGACCACTCAGTTTTATGATAGATCTGAGTCAACTACAGAGCAGCTTGAAAGAATACACGGCTAACAAGCTGAGCAACAAAAGAAAATAGAACTTCTTCTCATGGAGTAGAATCGACTTAGGAAGGAGCAGATCGACTCCCATCAAGCACTAGAGCAGACAACCTAGCCAAACTAGTTCAATCCAGCCTCGGCACCACCCCTAGTCACTCCTCTCTACTCAATACTAATAAGAATGCTCATGGAAGTAACCTTGAAAGAGGAATCTTAGGAAGTAATCCTGGTCTAAACCCTAGCGGTCACTCCCATCAGGAAAAGACCCCCTTCCTAAATAAAATGCTACCAAAGTGTGATTTACCTTCCTTTGATGGCACTGATGTAGATCTATGGATCAGCAAATGCACCAAATATTTCTAGATTTTTGATGTAGCAAATGAGAAGAAAGTGATACTGGCTGGGCTTTATTTTCAAGGAAAGGCAGAGACGCGGTATAGGAACTGGATCCCCACAAATCCCCAGGTTTCTTGGAGTGATTTTACATCCGAAGTGGAGAAGAGATTTTAGACGATTGAAATAGAGGATGTGGTGCAGCAGCTGGCCTAACTGAAGCAGACTACGACTGTGATAGCCTATCAAGATGAATTTGAAGCTGTCAAGCTTAAAATGGAAAAGTTTCATCCTAATCATACTGAATCCTTTTACATTTCAAGCTTTATAGCGAGGCTAAAACCTGAAATAAGATCGGCAGTTAGATCTTATGAGCCTGTAACCTTATATGCTGCTATTAAACAAGTTATGTATCAAGAGACCCATCTAAAGGAGGTTATAGAAGCTATCAAACCAAAACCCACCTTTAGAACACCCTTACCAACCAAACCTCGGAACCCACACCAGTACCTTTAAAATACCCCTGGAGCATGCTGGAAATGTGGAGACAAGTATTTTCCTGGCCATAAATGCACTAACAAAAAACTAAATGTCATTATTGGTGATGAAATAGAGGAGGGAATGGACAGGAACCTTGGAGAAGTGGAGCCTGACGATGCAGTAGAGGAGGCAGTTCAGGGAACTGAGCAGTCAATCACCTTATCCATCAATGCCTTGGATGGAGGGATATCATGTGGCACATTCAAAATGACTGGAGCACTACAAAGGAAGCCTATTCTAATCTTGATTGATAGTGGTAGCACCCACAATTTCATATCTGAGAGACTGGCAAAGGAGGCCAAGCTTCCCTTACTTAGAATCAAACCAGTTAATGTGACAGTAGCGGACGAAAGGCAGCTATCCATCCACTCAAAGTGCTATGATTGTGGCTGGAGTATGCATCATAAGAGTTTCACCTTTGACTTTAGAGTTTTGGAATTGGGTGACTATGACTTAATATTGGGATCGGATTGGATGCGGAAACATACCCCTGTTACATTTGATTATGAAAGGAACATATTATTGGTGCATAAAGATACAAGGGAGATTGAGCTACAGGGCATGACAAGGGAGGTATGCTCTAAGCTGATGTCTATTAAATCTATGAATAGGCTGATTTTGAAGGTTTGGAAAGGAGTCACTTCCATATATTTTTTTTCATTTCTGAGTCCCAAGTTCCAGAAAAAACCAGTGAGCCATTGCCTAAAACACCACCACCTTATTTACCCTTAATACAAAAGTATAGACAAATATTTCAGAAACCAACCTCCTTACCCCCTACTAGCATGCAGGGTCACCACATTCCCCTAAAACCTACGGCTGAACTAGTTAATGTCAGGCCCTACAGATATTCATTCCATCAAAAAAATGAAATTAAGAAACTAGTGGCTGAAATGCTTGCCAATGGAGTCATACAGCCAAGCCGCAGCCCCTATGCTTCTCCACTCTCTCTAGTTAAAAAGAAAGATGGTACATGGCAATTCTGTGTAGATTACAGGGAGCTTAACAAGGTGACGGTAAAGGACAAATTCCCAATACCCATTATTCAAGAGCTAATTGATGAGCTAGGGGGAGCCAAGGTATTCTCAAAGCTTGATCTGAGGTCAGCTTACCACCAAATCAGAATGAGGCCTGTTGATGTTTGTAAGACAGCTTTTCGGACACACACAGGGCATTACGAATTCCTTGTCATGCCGTTTGGCTTAACAAATGCGCCAGCCACATTCCAGTCCTTAATGAACTCTGTTTTTCAACCCTATCTCAGAAAATTTGTCCTAGTCTTCTTTGATGACATCTTGGTCTACAGCAAGTCCGAACAAGAGCACCTCCAACACCTAGAGTTGGTATTTCAACTACTACAGACTTATCAGTTTTTTGCTAAAGCAACTAAATGTGACATTGTTGTTCCATCAGTATCCTATTTAGGCCATATAATACATGGTGCAGGTGTAGCCACAGATCCATCAAATGTGAGTGTTATGACCAATTGGCCACTTCCTTCCACTCTCAAAGGGTTGAGAGGATTCTTAGGGTTGACTGGCTACTACCGGAGGTTTATTAAAGGCTATGGAATCATCAGCAAACCTCTGACCGATATGCTTAAAAAGGATCAATTTAATTGGTCTCCAGAAGCAACTTCAGCATTCCAACAGCTTAAACGGCTTATGACAGAGGCTCCTGTGCTGGCACTTCCGGATTTCAAGCAACCTTTCACCCTGGAATGTGATGCTAGTGGGACAGGCATTGGAGCAGTGTTAATGCAGCAAGGCTATCTTTCTAAAACCCTAAGCCCTAGACATTAATTATTATGTACTTATGAGAGAGAGTTATTAGCTATTTTGCAAGCATGCACTACGTGGAGACACTACTTAGAGAGTTCCACTTTCATTATCAAAACTGACCATGAGAGCATTAAACACCTCCTAGAACAAAAAATTCATACATACCTCCAACACAAAAGTATATCCAAACTTTTGGGGCTTGAATATACTATACAGTACAAGAAAGGGTCGGAGAACAAGGTAGCCGATGCTCTCTCACGACAAATGGAGGACTGCTATAATTTAATGGCTATTTTAGTAGTCACCCCTACATGGATGGAAGAAATTCATGAATCTTATGCCAGGGATTCGAAGGCAACAGCTCTAATTCAACAACTCACTATCCAACCCCTCAGCGACGCGAGATACTGTTTACAGAATGGAGTGAGCCGCTTTACACAAAGGCTTTACATTGGCGCTACATTAGACAGAGGGTGATTTCTACATGTCATAACTCTTCTATTGGAGGTCATTCCGGAGTAAAGGGCACTATGACTAGACTCCAACAACACTTTTACTGGAAAAAAAATGCTTGCTGATGTGATCACATGGGTCTCTACTTGTGACTCTTGCCTCCGATGTAAAGCTGACACTTCAGCTTACCCAGGGTTACTTCAACCTTTAACTGTTCCTCAAGGAGCCTGGAAGGATATCGCGATGGACTTCATTGAAAAACTGCCAAAGTTAAAGGGGTTTAACACCATAAAGGTAGTTGTGGATAGATTTACTAAACACGGTCATTTCATTCCTTTAGCTCACCCTTTGAATGCTATTTCAGTTGCTAAACTCTTCCTAGATAATGTCTTCAAATTACACGGAATGCCTACTTCTATTGTCTCTGACAGGGATAAAATTTTTACTGGGACATTTTGGAAGGAGTTCATGAGATTATTGGGAACCCAACTCAAATTTAGCAGCGCATATCACCCACAAACCGATGGCCAATCCGAGAGGTTGAATCAGTGTTTGGAAAACTATCTATGGAGTATGTGCTTCTTAACTCTTAAAAGGTGGGCGGATTGGTTGAACCTAGCTGAGTATTGGTATAATACTAGCTATCATAATGCAATTCAAATGAGTCCGTTCCAAGCTATTTATGGAGTACCCCCCTCGCTACCATCAATTCCAACTATTGACACACCCGTGGCTGCTGTGAAGGATTTCCTCAATGAAAGGGAACGACTCAGCTCCCAACTCAAAGAGAGTTTAGCAGCTGCCCAGAACAGAATGAAGCAGGTAGCAGATAAAAGGAGGACTGATAGAGAATTTCAAGTGGGGGACATGGTTTTTCTTAAACTTCAACCCTACAGACAAGTCACGGTTGCAACTAGATTCTCTCTCAAATTTTCCGCAAGGTATTATGGTCCATTTCCCATCATTGAAAGGATTGGCAAAGTAGCTTATAAGCTCCAACTACCAGCAACTTGCAAAATTCACCCTGTATTTCACATATCACTTCTTAAGAAGAAACCTCACCTTGCTACACCTACCTATACTACTCTGCCCCCAATGAAAGATGTTACATGGCTGATCCTACCACGAAGGGTTCTTAATACCAAAAATGTGATTGTAGCTGGGATTTGGACAAAGCAATTGCTCATCCTTTGGACCGAGTTTTCAGCAGTGGATGCTACTTGGGAAGATGAGACTACCATCAAAAAGCAATTTCCGGAATTCTATCATTCTTGGGACAAGAATGTGCTAAAGGAGGAGGTATTGTCACATATAGCAGGAGAATTAAAAAGAAATTATAGGAGCTAGTTATTGATATTGTTACTTATAGGAGTTAGTTATTGATTGTCATGATTTTGTTGTTATGCTATTTTGTTTGTAAGTTCTCCCAGATGTGGAAATCCAGCTGTCTATTTCATAACCATATTCTGACCTCAGCTGTACTAAGCTGTATATAAGGTCATGCGTTTGTAATGGAATCTATCAATGGAAAAATACCATAATTCTATCTCCCTTTTCCTTTCTCTCTCCCTCCCTCTCTTATTTTTCTTTCTCTTCTTCTCTTCTCTTCCTTTCTCAACTCTTAAGTTCTGATTCTACTCAACTAACAAACTAATTCAGGCTATAGTCTGACAAACTATTTGTCCGGCTGCTAAGAAAACATAGGGATGAGAAACGAGACAATTGAGTAAATTGACAAAAAGAATTTTTTTTTTATTTTAGTCCCCTAGGCATGGATTCGCAGCTCCATATAGGAAAATGGAATTTTATTAATTTTCTTCTTGCCTGCAACTTCTCAATTGTCAATCGAAGCATCAGTTAGAATTTATGATAAAAGCTTAAATTAACACCGAATTCATTTACCAAACAAAGAATGAAAAAATTTGTAAATACTGTGCAAATTACCTGCTTAAGTTTTCTTCATGGATTGACTTTTCTTGAAAAATAAAAGCTGCTATATCATATAATAGTGGCTCTTACCAAAATCCAACAATGTCCATGGATTAGGTTTTGCATCCTCTTATGGAACTTTTCCATATCTTCTCAACAATATCTCTAACTTTTGACCTGCAAATTGCTGTACATCAGCATATTCATTGCACAAAATTTTGACATGCAAAAAGGGCATATCTAATAAACCAAAATCTGAAAGATTTACTCGCTACAGAATCAATCTAGGGGTGTGAAAAGGCCATTGCTATAACAAAAAACCGAGTCCAATACATAGAGGCTTTGCAAGAAGGATACATTTGCACCAGCCTTAGCCGCACCTGTGATCTTAGCCAACTACGAGAGAGAAAGAAGGAATTCAAAATGTGTACAACTACCATACTAGAAAGAACTAAAGGATTGTGATATATTGCTTGGGGAATACAAACTTATAGTATCCAGAAAGGGTCAAAATGAACTTTGGAAGCAATTGAAGCATACACAAAAGAAGAAAGAGGCAAACTTCACCTGGGAACTGAAATATCACAGCTGGGGCTCAGATATGCATATTTAACAGAATTCAATATCAGATTATGATAACTACATACAGTAATTTATGAATTTTTTTTAAGTAGAAAAATGTAAAAGGAATGATCTTTTGGCAGTAGAAAATATGATGGTAGGCATATTTCCTTCTCTTGGTTCATTATTTCCTCAAATGGGAAAATATGTAAATAACAAACAATGCAACAATATGCTTCTAATAAAATAACAAGAAACTAACTCCAAAATATCAGATTCATAATCGTAACTCATCAGCATCTGAAGAATTAAGAAACAAAAAAGCATATAAAAGCACAAAACTATACTACATAAATAGTATTAGTAAGCATGAAGCTACTGAGGTAAGGCTCAATTCTAGAAGGAAGATCTGCTGGCGCACAACTGATTACTTCCTAGTCCTAAAACAAATAGGACATACGAACACTTTCATTAAGTGCATAATCTTTTACACCTTAAATAAAAAATAAACTAATTAGTTGAAGAACATCTGTATCCAGTTCAGTTACAAAAAGAATTAACAATTAAATTTTTAGCAAGTTGGATTACAATCAAGTTCAAAATTAAACACTCGAAAATAACTATGGAATAAAATGCAATTTCGAATAAGCAAGACAAAATAATTTTACAAAACCCAACACCTAAATGGTGCAAATTTTAGCTAAAAAGAACTTAGATTGGGAATCCTAAAATTCAACGAAATTTAATTAGGTGTTCCTACAATCCCAAAGCCATAACTAACTACAAAAACATCATCACAGCAAAGTTTGACAGAGTGAAGAGCTACTTTTGATACACATCTATGTATGGTTGTCAATCAGGTGGTGGGGGTCCGTCCTCGATGAGGACCTGTACGGATGGGGACGGAGAATCCCCGATTAAGATCTCCGCGGGCAGGGACGGAGACGAATTTGTCCCCGTTTCTTAATCGGGGACGGGGATGGTAATAGCTCTACTCGCCCCGCGGGCCCTTGTCCCCATCCCCATTTAAAACCCATGGAGATCCCTAGTAAATTTTTCGATTAAATACCCAAATCCCCAATAATTTCCCGCTTATATTTCTTTATTATTAATATTATTACATTACATTATTATTATTATTATTTATAATTTATAATTTTATAAACTAAAGTAAAGAAGAAAACTAATCTCTCTCATGAATAATTATTAATTATATGTTCGTGTATTTGAGAATTTTATGTTTATAGTTTAATGCACATTTGGATAAGTTAGAGGGTGAAAATTGAAATTTTGCAGGGTTTTTTTATAAAATTGAAAATTAGTTTCATGGGGATGGGGATCCCCGTGGGGAACCGATTCCCCGTCGGGATTGATGTTGCCTTATGATTATGCACTAGCAAGTATACTAGGTCAATTGTAATATTGGGCAAGACAAGTGTCGTATCCATAGGGAATAAGGGAAAACTCTAAAAATTCCTAATAAATCACCAGATGTGAAGGTTTTTCCAATAAAATTAGAAATAAGAATTTATAAAAGCTGAGAACATAAAACATGCAAGGCAAAGTAAAGGTTGCTTAAAACAGAAAACAATAGTGATAAAGACACAGACTTCCACCAGCTAGACAGGCAATCTCAGAATATCTTTTTCTAGAATTTACTATGAATAAATTAGGATACGTAGATCTAAGGTTTCTTGCTCTCTATTAACCAAGCTTATCTCTCGACCTCACTTGGATTTATGACTCGCAACTAAGCTTATCTCTCGACCTCACTTAGCATAGGAAATCATGCATTAAGTCAAGCAAGCATTCCATAATAAGTAGAAACCCTTAGCACACTCCCAATCTCCTCTTGGTCTCATGGCAAGTGTGTGTGTGTAATTTTTCCATATTCCTAAGTCTCCTCTCGATCTCATCAGGAATACTAGACATACGAAAAGACCTCTTCACATATATCAAGCATATCACCACACAATCACCTCAGAATGATATTCATAATAAAGACAAAGAAAGACTTCCCAAGACCACCAGCCTAAGCTGGCTTCAGCCTGCTAGGAAACCTACTCGCAACATATGATAACCATTAAAATGAGATTTCCTACCATAAAACTTGCAAAAAGAACAACAATTCAAAACTAAAATTAATGCAAAAATAAAAAGTTGTTGAGAGCATTCAATGCCTCCTAACTCCCAAAATAGTAAAGTATTTATAGTCCCTAAAGAGGTAAGATCTAATCAACCTTGAAACAAGTTCCATATTAAACTAATGGTTAAAATTCTACAACCACAAAATTCAATAGCTTCCTTGAGAAGCTAAGGTCAGCACTGGAATTTCCAACAGCAGAAATATCTCATTTATTGGGTCGCGCCCTTCTCTTCCAACTCCGGCCCATCCATGCTGCATCCCGCAACAATTTCTCTTCTCTAGCTTCCTCACTCTGAGACTTCCCAAACTAAGAAATCTCTCTACAACAGGCATCAGACCTGGAAAAGCTCACTATTAGCCATGATTTCTCAATTCTCATAAAATTTTAATAAATTAATTGTTGAATTCTTGCATAATTACTTGGTAATATTTTCACTCATCAAGAACCCCCACACTTGAACATTTCTTGTCCTCAAGCAATCTTAGGATAAAATAGAAAAAGAAAAGTTTTATGAAGAATAAAAGAAAGAAAAACTTAATTGGAAAACACACTTAAACACTTTCGAAAATTTTTCTTAACTTAACTTGAGCAGCAACATTGATCAATTCATCACCTTTAAACAACAAGACTTCCATGCAAAACACGAAAATTGAGATTACCAAATTAATCAGAGCATTCTCAAAAAACTTGGCTTAGCTTCAAAAAGATCTTAAAGCAGTGAGACCAAACCTTAAATTTCAGCGAACTAGCAAGAAATTAGACCTAGATTGCCTCTCTAAAAGTGTTCACTCACTCTCAAGTGTTTTTAGGCGAATTTATAAGAACTCTCAGCAGCAATACATAACAGTTTTAAACCAAAAGCTTAGCAAACAGCCTATCGCCACCACTCAAGCTAACACATGCATAATCAAAAGGTCTTATACAAGGGTTGTAACGTGAGGTTTAGGTTAGGCGTGTGTTGAACAGGCTTTTTAGGTTAGAGGAATACCAACACAATTACAGCATAACAAAACAACAAGCAATCCATCTCAAAAGAACTCATGCAACCTTAAACAGATCAGGAACAGGAATACTCAAGAATTCAGATGCATTCTCAAGAGCTAAAAGAAATCAAGCATTGGAAGAAATATCAAGCAATCTGGTAAAGAATTATAAGATCTATCAGAATTTTAAATACAATTTGAAAAGAATTGGATTTTTTTTTTTTGCAAGATAATGAAGGCAAGCAATGATGATATGATATGAGATGATATTGAGCTTGCTCTAGCCTTTAATTTAAAGCAGTCATAGAGGAGGGTGAGAATTCTGACTAAATTTTGACAAAAATTTGAAAAGTGATTACAAGTCATAACTTCTTATAAAGGCTTTCATAAGAACACTTATTTTGGATAATGAAAATTTCCAAAAAAGCAGATTGCATAATTTCAATCAATTTAGACTGCTTGTTATTCATAAACAATTAAATTTAATGCTATGGTATTCTAGAGGCGTTTTTGGACAACATATTGTGAATTGGTTAGGGAAAAACACATAATGGGTTGAACAAATATAACAGGCCTAAAGGCTCAAAGGGCTTAAAAAAAAATTTGGTCGAAAACTTCTAGGGAGGCTTTTTGGGATTAAAAACAAAAAGGGATAAAAACAATTGCCTTGATCATTTTATGCATGTGAAAAACCTTGTGGTCTTGACAGAGACAGTCCACCAAGTTCTAGCTTAAAACTGAATATGCATGCCCACTCCGCAAGGAATTCAGCAAAAATTTACATTGATATCAAAGAAAGCAGGCTTAAAAACCTCATAGAGAAATGTAGGGTTAATGCAATTGGCTTAATTCAAGCTATCACGGTGAAATAAATTTTAAGGTCTCATAGCCCTAGGCTGCTTAATCAACCAAAACCAGCATTACTTAAAGTCTTTTCTAATCAATAGGCAATCAACTTTTGTAAGTGTTTTACACAGATTCATGCATCTTCAGGATCAGAAAATCTCATTGGCTGCCACTATTCCATTAAACATAGAAAAATCGAAAAATTTTGACAACTATTTACAAAATGCTTACTAAACTAACACAAAATTCACAAAACCAACACAGAGAACATAAGATTACTCAAAACATAACATGCTCAAGCAGGGATTCTCAATCAGCATTTCACCAATTACCAAGCAATTCAATCCATCAATCAGGCATTCTCAAGAATTATCAGCATTTTCAATAATGATTCCAATAGGCAGTATTTTCTCCCCCACACTGAAATCATGCTTTCTCCTCAAAGCATCTAATGCAGGCAATTTAAGAAATAAAAGAAGGGCTAAAAGATAACCACCTATGTCATGGCAATAGAAAAATGGTGAGGTAATCGTTTGAAAGATACATACCAGAGTTGGTTAGAGGAGGAGAGGGAGAATGATCACTCATCAGGTTTTGAGGAGACTTGCTCCTCTTCTTCATCTTCAAGCGCATCCTTGAGTTCCTCTTCAACAGAATCTTCTTCCTCTTCTTCCTCTGGAATCTCCATTAGAATCTTTTCAACCTTTTTGGAGTGGCCAACCTTCACTTGCTCATTCTGCACCTCCTCAATGGTGTCAAAACTATCTTGTTGCTTTTCCAACTTAGCTTCCAATTGCGCAATTTTATTCTCCAGAATAGCAATCTTGGCCCTATCTTCAATTTGTCTAGCCCAAAGATGGTCGATAAGATTCACCATCTCTGCCATTGTCATCTTTGAAACCCTCTCAAAGTGTTTAAACTTTTCCTGCTCATTCAAAGTGAGGTCTTCAATAATCTGAGGCTGGGATGATGTGGATGAGTGGGTAGCAGGTCTCCTTCTCTTTGCTGGGGTCTCTGAAGTTTGCTTTGAAGCTGTTTTTGTAGCAAGCCCTCTTTCCAGTTGAACAGCTTCCTCCCACAGCATCCATTTACCCGAGACTTTCTTGCACACTCCCATTTGGTTAAGATTCACAAATTCCAGAGCAAGCCCTTCTTCAGAAAACTCAGCCAAACATGCCTTGGCAATCCTTGTCACATAAAAACCGCATAGAATTTTCCCCTGAGGTTTGCTGCTTTCTATGTAATTGGCAAACCATGCTCCAATATTCATTCTTTTTCCCTCTATCATACAACAGAGGGCAAAGAGATCCTGGTTAGGAACATGGAACGGATTGTTTCTTCCAAAAACAGAGCTTACTATGAACTTCTAGAGAATTTTGTGGCTATATTTTCTGATGTACGTGGCGGAGGAGCTAGATGAAGAGCATTTATCTTGGCCAGTTATCTCCTTCCAGAAAGCAGTGGGGTTGAATTCTGGGGCAAAGTCTGTGTATGCTTAAGCAAATTCTTCGAACTCCAAAAAGGTGGTGCCTGCCACCCCTAGATACTGGTTCAAGTCAGTCAAAGAACATGTTTTTTTCTTCCCCATCACCCTGAAACTATATTTTCGCTGGTCATCAAGCTCTGTTATGTCTTGATTGTGAGTAAAAGTGCTGATAAATTCCAGCGTCAATTCTCGGTAAGCTAGTTCGTCGATTTGAGCGTAGAATTCAAAACCCCGATTCTGCCGTAATTGGCGGATTTCATCACTAAGGCCCACAGTGGCCAAAACATTCCAGTCGAAAGTTCTTGAGGAGTCAAAGGGGAAACTATGAAATTGTTCATATTTCTCAGTTTCCTTGGGGTCAAAGGCTTTCATCTTGGCTAGAGTCCTTTCAATAGTACTCGCTTCAGAGCCAGAAGCTGGAATGCCGACGGACGATGAAGACGGTTTTGGGCTGGAAAAATTGGGAGCTCTCTTTGCGCTTCTCTTTTTCCTAGCCATGATAACAATCTCAGTAAACAATTGAAGGTTAGAGGCTGCGAAAATTTTCAAGAAAGATAAGAGAAAACAAAAGGAATTGTAAACCGGTGAATGAAGAGAGAGAAAAGAAAAACCCTTAAAAAGATTAGGGAAGAGAAAGCAGTTACCAAATTTAAAATTCAAAATAAATTGACAAGAGGAGAGAGAAGAGGGAAACGTGAAAGTCAAAATAGGCGAGTAAGAGAGGAGAGATAAAATCATGGCTGATGTGACGGTTACACACTTCTCCAAATTTATCTCTTACACTCCTATTATTACTCCACTTCCCAATGTTTATATAGTCATAAACTCTATACTTTAACATTTAAAAATTAAGTTTTTGTGGTTGTAAAACAAAAATCAAAAGTAAGTATGGATTATAACAAGAAGGAAACATGAATTTGGAAACTCGATGTTACTCTCCATACTAACTTCAGTCAGAAACCTGCAAAAATAAAAATTCATCATTAAAATATATACACCAAAAATTTTTAAAAATTTCAGATAATGGAGGGGTTAAGGATTTTTTTTTTTGGGAACAAAATTGCTTCAATTAATGTTTGAAGCAGACACTAAGCAATCTATGGTTGCTTAAGGAGGTTCAAGGTACTGGAGACTCCCAGCAACCTCAGATGATTCTTACGCAAGATAAGGCTTTAATCTCTCACCATTGACTTTAAAAATTTTGCCATTCTGATTCACTATCTTAGCTGCTCCATGTGGAAAGACTTGGTTTACTATGTAGGGTCCAGTCCATCTCAATCTAAGCTTTCCTGGGAAGAGTCTTAGCTTTGAATTATACAACAAGATTTTCTGACCATTGTAGAAAGTCTTCTCTTGAATTTTCTTGTCATGCCGTTTCTTGATCTTCTCTTTATAATTGATGGCATTTTCATAACTGAATAATCTGAACTCTTCTAGCTCATTAAGTTGCAGTTTCCTCTTCTCTCCAACCATGCTCCTATCAAAATTCAAATATATAAGAGCCCATAAAGCCTTAAATTCCAATTCAACAGGTAAATGACAAGCTTTTCCATAAAGCAATCTAAAAGGTGACATCCCAATGAGTGTCTTGAAGGCTGTACGATATGCCGAAAGAGCATTATCAAACTTGCTTATCCAGTCTCTCCTAGAATTGCTTATAGTTTTCTCAAGAATTCGCTTGATCTCTCTATTAGAGATCTCAACTTGCCCACTGGTTTGTGGGTGATAAGGTGTAGCAATTCTATGAGTGACTCCATATTTAGCAAGAAGCCTTTCAAATTGATTGTTACAGAAATGAGTACCTTGATCACTGATTATTGCTTTAGGAATTCCAAATCTTGTAAACAATTTCTTCAGAAATCTTAGCACAACTCGAGCATCATTAGTAGGACTTGCAATGGCTTCTACCCACTTACTCACATAATCCACAGCGACCAGAATATATTTATTACCATTCGAACTTGGAAAAGGTCCCATAAAGTCAATACCCCATACATCAAAAATTTCAAAAACAATGATATTATACAGAGGCATAGCATTCTTGGTAGAAATGTTACCTGTTCTTTGGCATTCATTACATTCCAAGACAAACCTGTGAGAGTCCTTAAAAATTGTGGGCCAGAAGAATCCACACTCCAAAACCTTTGAGGTTGTTCAATTTGCACCAAAATGACCTCCAACTTCCTGAGTGTGACACATTGACAAGATTGCTTGAACTTCTTCTTGCGAAGCACACCTTCTAATAATCTGATCTGTACATAACTTGAACAGAAAAGGCTCCTCCCAAAAATAATATTTTGAATCCGAAAGGAATTTCTTCCTTTTTTGGGAAGATAGACAACAAGGCATAATACCACAAGCTAAATAATTTGCAATATCAGCAAACCAAGGTATAGAATGTATCGTATAGAGTTGCTCATCAGGAAAAGAGTCAGCAATCTCAGATTGCTTACCAAGGTTGCTTAATGGAATTCTGGATAGGTGGTCCGCAGTTACATTCTCTGAGCCTTTCTTGTCTTTGATCTCGAGGTCAAATTCTTGGAGAAGCAAGAGCCATCGTATAAGATGAGGTTTCACATCTTTTTTTGGCCAATAAGTTCTTCAATGCTGCATGATCAGTAAAAACAGTAATCTTGGATAGAACCAAATAAGATCGAAATTTGTCAAAAGCATACACAACTGCAAGCAATTCTTTTTCTGTGGTAGTGTAGTTCTGTTGAGTCTCTGTCAATGTTTTGCTTGCATAGTAAATTGGGTGAAAATGCTTGTCTATCCTTTGTCCTAGCACAGCTCCAATGCAAGTATCAATTGCATCACACATGAGTTCAAATGGAAGGTTCCAATTAGGAGCAATCAGAATTAGGGCATTCACCAGTCTTGCTTTAAGAGTTTCAAATGCTTTCTCACAAGCTTTATCAAAGCAGAATTGGACATCCGTGTGCAAGAGCGCTGTAAGTGGCTGGGTAATCTTCTAAAAGTCTTTTATAAACCTTCTGTAGAATCCAGCGTGACCTAGAAAACTTCGAACTTCTTTAACAGATGTAGGAGCAGCCAACTTTTCTATGACTTCCACCTTTGCTTTGTCAACTTCCATGCCCCTTGAAGAAATCTTGTGACCAAGGACAATCCCTTCATCAACCATGAAGTGGCATTTTTCCCAATTTAAGACAAGATTAGTCTCCTTGCATCTGGTCAAGATAGCTTCAAGATTGTTGGGACAGGATTGGAAAGTCTTGCCATATACTGAGAAATCATCCATAAAAATTTCTACCGTCTTTTCAGCCATATCATGGAAAATTACCATCATTCATCTCTGGAAAGTTGCTGGAGCATTACACAATCCAAATGGCATCCTTCTATAAGCATAGGTGCCATATGGACAGGTAAAGGTTGTTTTTTCTTGATTTTGTGGATGAATGGGAATTTGATTGTACCCTAAATAGCTGTCAAGGAAACAATAAAATGCATAGCCAGAAAGTCTTTCTAGCATTTGATCAATGAACGGCAGAGGAAAATGATCTTTTCTTGTAGCATCATTAAGCTTTCGATAATCAATGCAAACTCTCCATCCGGTAACTGTTCTAGTGGGAATAAGTTCATTTTGCTCATTTTGAATAACAGTAATCCCACCTTTCTTAGGCACTACCTGAACAGGACTGGTCCACACTGAATCAGAAATGGGGTAGATAATCCCAGCATCAAGTAGCTTAATCACCTCCTTCTTCACAACTTCTTTCATGTTGGGATTTAATCTCCTCTGAGGTTGTATCACAGGCTTATGATCTTCCTCCATTAGAATACGGTGGACACAAAAAGGACTAATCCCTTTTATATCTGAGATTGTCCAGGCCATCGCCTCCTTGTTCTTTCTCAACACATAAAGCAATTAGGTTTTTTGCTCTTGGGTAAGTTTAGAAGATATAATTACAGGAAGGTTGCTTGGTGGATCAAGGAATGCATATTCTAAGTGGGAAGGTAATGGTTTCAGCTCTAAAATGGGAGGCTCTTTAATGGAAGGTTTGGAATGCTATGTAGGCGTGTAGTTTAAAGGTTCAATAAACTACCTGCTTCCTGAGATTGCTGGACATCCAATTTCAGCTTCAATTTGCTTTTCCATGTCTTCTTCTTCATTTTCGAAGTCTGCTTCCTCAAATTCCTGTATGAAAAATGGGTTTAAATTCACATCAGTAGCATTAATGAAATAACAGTAGTCATCACAAGCAGGAGGATATTTCATAGCTTCATTCATCTTAAAGACTACGTCCTCATCATAAATTTTCAAGATTAACTGACCATTATGAACATCAATTAATGCACGACCTGTTGCTAAGAAAGGTCTTCCTAAAATAATAGGAACATGCAAGTCTTCATCCATATCCATCACAATGAAATCAATAGGTAGTATAAATTTTCCTACCTTGACTAAGACATCCTCAATTATTCCCCTAGGGTACCTTACATTTCTGTCAGCAAGTTGTATAGAAACTCTAGTAGGTTGAGGTTCTCCTAATCCTAATTGTTTGTAAATGTAGTATGACATAAGATTGATACTTGCTCCTAGATCACACAATGCATTTTCAATATTAAGATTGCTATAGAGCAGGGTATAGAAAAACTCCCTGGGTCTTTGATCTTGGTTGGCAAAGGTTGCTTGCTCTGAAGGATTGATGAGCAATCTCTGTTGAGTTGAACCATTGCCATATTCTCCAATTGCTTTTTATTGGCCAGAAGTTCTTTCAAGAATCTCACATACAGAGGCATTTGTGTGAGTGCTTTCGCAAAGGGTATGTTGATATGAAGCTTCTTGAAGACTTCCAAGAGCTTGTCAAATTGCTTAACCATGTCATGTTGTTTGGCTCTTTGTGGATAAGGAATCCTCGGTTGATAAGCAGGTACAGGTTGCCTATCTTGAACAGAAGTGCTTTGAATAGGATCTGATGTTACTTGACTTTGATCTGGTTGGGCAGTCTCTGGTTGAGCTTGAGGTTGCTTGACTGTATCGGCAGGCTGTTTAGTGCTCTAGGCAGTCTGAGGTTGCATGACTTGCGCATTCTCAAGTTACTCATTCTCCTCAGTAGTCTTCTCTTTTGAATCTTTCTTCTCATCAACAATACTCATCTTATGAGGTTGCTCAACATTCTTACCACTCCGAAGGGTGATAACTTTACATTCTTCCCTTGTTGCTTGGAATGACTCCTTTGTTCTTTGGAGTGACAATATTTGTAAGTTGCTGAAGCTGAGTCTCCATATTCTTCATGTAGGCTTGAGTCTGCTTCATGAATTGAGACATCATTTCTTTCATCTCGTCAACCTCAGACTTCTTAGAGGTGTAAGACGGTCCATCTTGTTGAACATTATAAGGTTGCTGATGTGGTTGGAAGTTGCTGTGAGTCTGCTGGAAAGGTGCTTGAGGTTGCTTGCTAGGTTACTGATTCCAAGAAAAATTAGGGTGATTGTGCCAACCTGGATTGTAAGTGTGGAAAATGGATTGTTCTGCCTTTGATTGTTTCCAATATAATCACATTGCTCCTGAGTAAGTGAAATGTCACAGTTAATGCTTCTATGGTCACCACCACAGAATTCACAAGAATGCTTTGAGCTTGAAATAGTTGAGATATTCTGTTTCACTAACTGTTTAAGAATCAAGTCTACTTTGTCAGAAAAGCTTGGCAACAGCATCTGATTCAGCCCTCTTTTCTCGATCTTTAGGTGCTGAGTGCCATTTATAACTGGTATTGACCAATCTTTCTACCAGCTCATAAAGCTCTTTAGGTGTAAGTTCTTATGCGTTGGTCAAACCATTGTAAAAGTTCTGAATTTGCATCCATATGGGAAATCCATGGTTTGGTACTTTTCTCAGGAGTCCCTTGTATCTCTTCTATGCTTCTGATAAGGATTCATCATGTTGCTTGCGGAAATGAGTAACCTCGTTCTTTAGCTTAATTGCTTGCCTGAGCAGAAAGTACTTAGTCAGGAAGACTTGTGCCATCTCATCCCAGGTTGTAACTGAACCTGGTTGAAGGTTTTTCAGCCAACTTTTAGCCTTATCCCTAAGTGAAAAAGGAAAAAGCTTCAATCTTATCACATTATCTGAGACTCCACGATTGGTACGGAAAGTATTACACATAGTCACAAAATCTTGGATGTGAGCATTTGGATCTTCTCCAGGCAATCCTCCAAACTGAACAGTAGCTTGAAGCATTTGAATCATATAATCCTTGATTTCAAAAACATTGTCCCCTTCATTGGGTATCACAATACAAAAAGAGTGTCCCTCAGTGATAGGTCTCGAATATTCTTTGAGTCTTTGCCTTGGAGGGGGAAGATGAACCTCTCCCTCTCCTTCTGGTGGTGGAGGTGGTGGGTTTTTTTCAGCCATTCTCTGTCTTTTGCGAGCTCTTTTGGCAGCACCACTTCTTCTCCCACAAGTCCTCTCGATCTTTGGATCTATAGGAATTAAAGGGATACCTACTCTTCGCATACACCAGGAGATTGTTTAAACAGAGAATTCCTGCACAAAACACAAAACACCAAATCAAGCACACAAATTTACAAGAAATCTTTAAAAATTTTCAACCATTACTCCCCGGCAACGGCGCCAAAAACTTGTTGCCTTATGATTATGCACTAGCAAGTATACTAGGTTAATAGTAATATTGGGCAAGACAAGTGTCGTATCCATAGGGAATAAGGGAAAACTCTAAAAATTCCTAATAAATCACCAGATGTAAAGGTTTTTCCAATAAAATTAGAACTAAGAATTTATAAAAGCTGAGAACATAAAACATGCAAGGCAAAGTAAGAAAGGTTGCTTAAAACAGAAAACAATAGTGATAAAGACACAGACTTCCACCATCTAGATAGGCAATCTCAGAATATCTTTCTCTAGAATTTACTATGAATAAATTAGGGTACGTAGATCTAAGGTTTCTTGCTTTCTATTCACCAAGCTTATCTCTCAATCTCACTTGGATCTATGACTCGCAACTAAGCTTATCTCTTGACCTTACTTAGCATATGAAATCATGCATTAAGTCAAGCAAGCATTCCACAACAAGTAGATAGCACACTCCCAATCTCCTCTCGGTCTCATGGTAAGTGCGTGTGTGTGTAATTTTTCCATATTCCTAAGTCTCCTCTCGGTCTCATCAGGAATACTAGACATACGAAAAGACCTCTTCGCATATATTAAGCATATCACCACACAATCACCTCAGAATAATATTCATAATAAAGACAAAGAAAGACTTCCCAAGACCACCAGCCTAAGCTGGCTTCAGCTTGCTAGGAAACCTACTCGTAACACATGATAACCATTAAAGCGAGATTTCCTAACCAGAAAACTTGCAAGAAGAACAACAATTCAAAACTAAAATTAATGCAAAAATAAAAATTTGTTGAGAGCATTCAATGCCTCCTAACCCCCAAAATAGTAAAGTATTTATAGTCCCTAAAAAGGTAAGATCTAATCCACCTTAAAACAAGTTCCATATTAAACTAATGGTTAAAATTCTACAACCATAAAATTCAATAGCTTCCTTGAGAAGCTAAGGTCAGCACTGGAATTTCCAACAGCAGAAATATCTCCTCCTCTATTAGGCCACGCCCTTCTCTTCCAACTCCAGCCCATCCATGCCGCAGCCCGCAACAATTTCTCTTCTCCAACTTCCTCACTCTGGGACTTCCCAAACTAAGAAATCTCTCTACAACAGGCATCAAACCTGGAAAAGCTCATTATCAGCCATGATTTCTCAATTCTCAATAAAATTTTAATCAATTAATTGCTGAATTCTTGCACAATTACTTGGTAATATTTTCACTCATCAATTGAGGATATGATAGAAATTTATCCTCGATTAGTAAACGGGGCGGGGACTGGGATCCGCAAATAGTTTGGGGACGGGGATGGGAAGTGCAATCCCCACCCCATTTACAACCCTAACATCTATGACGGTTAATGATAAATTAATTAAGACAAGAAATGTATATTAATTCAACAACGGATAATGTTGAAATTCAGCAGAAAGGTTTTGAACGTCAAAATAAAAAGTACTTATAGCTAAATCGATTTTAAAATTTTAGTAATTTCACTAACAAATGCAGAATATATGTCCTTACGAAAATAAAATCTCTCACTGGCATAGTTTTCTCTGCTTGATTATAGCTACTTGAACCACCCACATAAGGTAGAACAATGAGTGGCAAAAAATAAGAATATATTTTAATTACATTTCTGATAGTTGTAATGTTTAAAAATTGAAGGAATATCAAAAATGAAAACAACGAAAGAAGCCATTTT
Organism: Euphorbia tirucalli; assembly: GCA_039660915.1. Classification (NCBI taxonomy): domain Eukaryota; kingdom Viridiplantae; phylum Streptophyta; class Magnoliopsida; order Malpighiales; family Euphorbiaceae; genus Euphorbia; species Euphorbia tirucalli. The sequence continues at coordinate 21,776,156 of CM077636.1, read as the reverse complement.
TACAACTAGAGAGAAAATCTCATCAAAGTTAATCCCTTTCTTCTGACTGAATCCCTTGACCACCAATCTAGCTTTGTACTGTGGATGTGAAGAGTTCTCTTCTTGCTTCACTTTGTACACCCACTTGTTCTTTAAAGCTCTCTTACCCTTAGGCAACTTCACAAACTCAAATATATTAGTCTCATACAAGGATTTCATTTCATCTTACATGGCATCAATCCATTTCTTCTTGTGTTCATCTTCCATGGCTTCTGCATAGCTTTCGGGTTTTCCCCATTTCAATCAACAACACATACTTATTAGCAGAATACCGTGTGGAAGGATGACGGTCTCTAATTAACCGCCTAAGTTGAATAAATGTTGGTGCATCTGGTAGTGGTAACTTATAATGGACAATCCCATCAATTCCAGCTTCCTGTGGAGCATCAACATCAGTACCCTATTGGTCAATAGTGTGATCATCATCTCCTGCATGTGTGCCAACATGCCTAGGAGGAACTGGATCCAGATCAATAAGGTCATTAGTAGGCTGAGAAATTGCTTCAGCCTTCTAAACATCTTTAAAAGTCTGATTTTCTGCAAATATGACATCTCGGCTTCTCACAACTTTGGTTATGGCTGGATCATAAAGCCTACAACACATATCATCTTGTCGATAGCAAAAGAACACATATTTCCTAGTCTTCACATTAAGCTTAGATCTCTCATCTTTAGGAATATGTAAAAAGGCCTTGCATCCAAAGATGCAAAAATGATCATAAGAAACATCTTTACCGCTCCAAACCATGTCAAGAACATCAAAATGCAAAGGAACACAGGGTGTTCAGTTTAAAACATGTATAATAGTACTCCAAGCCTCACCCTAAAATGATCTAGGCAATCCAGCATATGACAACACACATCTAACTCGCTCAACCAGTGTCCTGTTCGTCTGTTCTGCTAAACCATTCAGCTACGAGGTCTTACGAGGAATCTTTTGGTGTCGAATACCTTGCTATCTACGATGGGCATCAAAGGGATCTATGTATTCACCTCCATTATCTATTCAGATACACTTGAGCTTCTTCCCAGTCAGTCTCTTAACAAGAGCTTGAAACTACTTGAAAGCTAATAATACTTGATCTTTACTTTTCAAGGTATAAATCCATATCTTCCTTGAATAGTCATCGATGAATGTAACAAAGTAAAGAGAACCACCAGTTATCCTTGTGGATATTGGACCACAAACATCAGAATACACCAAATTAAGTATATTCTTCTTCCTAGAAGGAGGATAGTTGTGAAAGGAGACTCTCATTTGTTTACCTTGTTGGGATTTTTCACCGGAAATCACCCGATAAAAGTAAAAGAACGCAGTGATTTCCTCAAATCCGTGCCCAAGAGAAATTGATGTGAAAATTGTAAAACTTAAAATTAAATTGAAGAGAATAGATTTTTACCAAGAATATCTCTTCAAGAGATGGCTGCAGAAACCAAAATTAATTCCCTCCGTGTTCACGTACACGAATGGCTATCGAACACGACCCGTGCTAGCGAGAGGATCAACCGAGAGAGAGAGTTTGGTGGATGAAAATTTCTCCTCTATTTTCCTTCTCCTTGGCCGAATTCTACCCTAGGTTTCTAACCTAGGGGGCTGAAATTCCCCTTGGGAATTTTAGGCCCAATTCCATTTAATTTCATGCGGGCTTTTCTCCTCTTTAAGCCTACATCCAATTTAATTCTCCTAGTCCAATTTAATTTCAAATCAAATTCTATTTAACATTTATGCTAACATATTATACCATATAATATATTAACTACATTTAAATTGAAATTAATTTGACCAATTAATTTAACCGAGGAATTAAATTAGACATTCATGAAATCAAATATATGTAAAACTATACATGTAAAATATTTCCACCTAGGAAATAATCTCACAAATTAATTCATTGAATGAATTTTGAGAAAGCCAATGCAAATATTAATTTTATTATTTTGATCAATCCAATTGATCCTTATAATATAATTAATATAATCCTTTCTCTCCGGTGCGATATTCCAAGTATACAGGTGATCCCTTAAGTCCGAGTTCAGATGTTCAATGTGTACAATCCTATGGGCCCATCTTTATGTTGGCAGTGGGCCTATGGCCCACAGACTGCGGGAGGCCTCTAACAAGCCATTGCAGCCCCCAATTAAGATGGAGATGGCAGTCTAACTGTAAACATCACCCTGTAGTTTAAACTTGTATATCCTATGTCATTGATATCGGTGTCCAACATAGAGGCATGGATTAATCACCCTCTTTTGTGTCTGGACATTTACTTAATCCCGAATATACTGATGCTCACAAACAAGTTCTAACTTGTTTGGGTGTGGCCACACTCTTATCAGTCACATTCATCAAAAGGCCGGTGATATCTTCTCAGTAGACTACTGAGTGACATATCCCTTCTGCATATCCATAGCACTGCCATGCTCAGTGGCATACTTGAACGTACCCATGCTTGGCACCTTTTTACAGGCCCTTTAGGCGTACACCAAAGTATGCGACTTTACATGCAGCACCATCATATGGTCAGGTCAAAGGATCCATACAAGTACTACACGAGAATCACTAGTGATGTTTTACCATATGGATTTCTCGTTTAGTGGATCTATCCAGTACCATGCCCCTTTTGCATGTACCAATTAACTTGGATGACATGCCATGTCCAATGGCCCGTAAGACACTGCCATTCAACCAGGTTAATGATAGTCTCTAGTTCCATTCATTCCTATGACTGGAACAGACTACGGATCTCTTTATGGTCATATCGTTTTCCCTATCCATGGTCTTATTGCCAAGTGCATGACGCTTGTCAACATGGATATGGATATATCCATTGGATACTCCATTTAAAATATAGCACAAGATATATAATAAACAGATTAATGCCTTTATTTAAATGACACAAAATATGTATAATACATAAATCCAACAAATGTACAATATAAATACAAGGTCCAATACCTCTGGACTAGGGCATATCCAACACACCTGCTAAGTAATCAGAACATCTTTTCAAGTGAATATCATTTACACCGGATAGCAAATTCTTCTTGGACAATATAAACATGCCTTTTTCACTCATGTGTGCAAGTCTCTTATGCCATAAGTCAATTGCATCAACATTCTCCACTGCATTAATAATGCTTTTGGAGATCTTTGGTTGCACTCGGTACAGCTTAGAATGTATGTTACCTCTTGCCACAATTAAAGAACCTCGAGTGAGCTTCTATTGTCCATTACCAAAGCTGTTGCGGTAACCATCAACATCAATCAAGCCTGTAGAAATCAAATTCAATCTCATATCTGGAACATGTTTCACATTATGCAAAACTAACTCCATCCCAGTGTCAAGTTTCAAATAGACTTCACCAACACCAGCAGTCTTTGATAGCATATTGTTACCCATCTAGACATCACCAAAGTCACCTGCAGTATAAGATGAAAAATGGTCTCTTCATGATGTAACATGACATGAAGCACCACTATCAATCACCCAACTCGATATCATCATATGCAAGATTAACAACATCACAACCATAACAAATTAGGAGAATACCAGTAGTAGCATTGAGAACATCATTTTCATTACCACTGTCATCTTTCTTCTTATTGTTCTGTATACCTTTCTTCTTCTCCTTCGCCTTTTCTGTCTTCAGCTTTTGACAGTAACTTCTGGTATGCCCTATTTTGCCACAATGGTAGCACTCAACATTAGCAAATTTACCCTTAGAACTACTACACTGATTCCCTTTGTTACTTGGACCTCTACTCTAACTTCTCCCCTTCTTTTTGTAACCAGAACTTCTTACTGTAGAGAGGATCCTTATGACTTTCTTCTAATCTCTTCATTCAGAATACTGCCCTTGGCTAACTCAAAGGAAATAGCATCATTTGGAGCAGAGTTACACAAAGATGTTGTAAACATCTCCCAAGAAGCCGGTAATGTACCAAGAACCCACAAAGCCTGTATCTTATCCTCAAACTTGATTCCTGTTCCCTCAAGCTGATTCATAATTCTCTGGAATGCATTTAAATGTTTAATCATGAACAACTTGTTATTCCTTGTTTTCATGTTCCATAACTTCTGTGCATCTCTCTCACCAACAATAAGATTCAACACACTATCCTCTACCCACTGTCTAATAAACATGCAAGCTTAATGATGCAAAATAGTCCATTCTACCTGTTCCTTATCCTCAGGTTTATCATTAAAAACTAGCAGATAATAGTCCTTCACATAAAGAAGGCCTTCCATTTTTGTTTTCCAAACATAGTAATTTAAACCATTTACATGAACCATTCTAATATTATTAGTCTCCATCATTCACACAAGTCCAACAACAATATATCAACAACCAATAGCTCTGATATCACTCTAATGGGAAAAATATAATGACCACAACGACAACAACAAATGCAGAATAAATGCTCATTGTGATTCTTTTCCCGACTTGTATGAATCTTTGAGAAAACCAAAAATTAGAGCAATAGCAAGCAACAAAATGAAGCAATGCACAACAATACAAACACGCAATAATTTTTACGTGGAAAACCCTTTCAAACTGAGAAGTAAAAACCACGAGACCCTTAGGCCGCTTAATCTTCCACTATCAACCAATAATGGGCAAATACAACAATTCTTCCCTAGATGAACTAGAGGCATACAACATCAATCTTCATATTCTTGGAATACATCATCAAGAATAATGGAAACCAAATAAATGGGAGGAAAGACAAGAACAAACCAAATTACACACTATATGCCCCTAGAACGAAAATACCCTCTGAACATATGACAACAATCTTCACCGTTCAGATTGAAGACACGAACATCAAGAAGACTCTGTTCAAATTTCATAGTGATCCAACGGTCGGAACACCAGTAAACGCCAAAATAGTGCAGCTGATGATGGAGAAGAAAAATGGTTTTTCAAACTCTCTTTTCTCTCTTTTGGTTTTGTATTTTCTACCTCTTTTTCTCTTCACTTCATAAAGTCAACCTCTTAAAATCTTATATAGTATGTATCTATCCTATTAAAGGGTTTAAGCTCTTAAAGGGCTTCCTTAGGTTAGAAAAACCAACTAGAATGCATCTTTAATACACCAATAACAAAGCTAAAATATGACATTATCTACTGAAAAATGACGCTGATTACATGCTTTAAGCTTCAAATAAGCATCCCCGCTTTATTATATAAGGCCATGTGGGGGAAAGCAATATATATATTTCAAAACCCTAAATTACAACTAAATCTTAAATCAATTTCACCTTTATCCTAAATCTCAGTAAATTTCAACTCCATCCAGCTTTAAATTCAATTTTAATGCATTAGTTTCATGTATAACTAAAAAAGAAAAATCAAAATACCAGAGTTAGCTATCTATCACTGAAAAAGCCACACACTGTCCTTCACCTGAACTCGTGGTGCTTCCTTACGGCGCTGGATCAAGCTGCAGTCAATGTTGATGAGCATGGGTTTACGAATAAAAAAGAACGGGGAAGCAAGAGGTGGAGAAGAAGAGAGGGAAACACTGAAGTGGAGGAAGGGGAGGAAGAGAAGATCGGGACGTCCTAGTTGAGTATAACAAATTTGGGATAGGGATTAACAATAGAAAAACAGAGAGGAGATAGAAGTAGTAGAGGAAGAAGTAAAAGTCGTGGAAGCGAAAAAGAGTGGTTGATCAAAATCTATAGCAACCGGTGGGACGAGTAGTAGGTTAATATTACTTGAGCGAACCGATGGACGGTCAGAAAAACAAATTTGGCTTACTATGTTTCATAAAAAAGTGACTACGGCTGGCACCAAAACAATAGAGCACAATAAAAATCTAGAATAAGACACTTGATGGCATAAAGTAGTAAAATAAAGGGAAAAAGCATTATGCTTCATCTATCAGCAGCTAAGTAATTTACAAACAATAACAAGACTATACCAAACAATGCAACTGGTATTCCAATCAATCGGACACTAATAGGATTTCCAAGGGAAGAACATAATCAATTCCGTAAGTTATTCTCTATGCTTATGTCTATTAAATTTAATTAATCAAGATGCTGGTAAATTGAACCTTGTTCATGAGACAAAGTAATTTAATAATTTTCATCAGCCTTATTTGACCCTGTTAACAAAAGAACATAGAAAATTTTATGCAATTATTACCACTTTACTACAGGCAAAAGGTAAAATAAACTGAATTACTGTTCAAGACTTAATAATCAAAATCACATGACAAAGTGACAAAGGCGAGGAAGAAGGAAAAATATAATTCATTGCAACCTTCTTATACGTGTAGTTCAGATTCACAGTAGTTACAACTTGCTTAAACAAAGAAACTATTTCTGAGCATACTCGGACATTCAGTTTGAACCTCACACAAAACATAAAAAATAAATGATATAAACCATGGAGGGTCAACTCAGTTCAACGAAACACAAGTACACCAGTAAAGTTAACATAATTAATTATATAGTTACTATTACTACTGAACCTTCACCATTTAGTACAGATATCAGTTAGCATAATTATATCAAATTCAGGACTTGCCATACCATAGATATCCTTCCAAAGCTCAGGAAACTTAGTCTCACAATTTTCATACTAAGACTACTACTTAGTTTCATGCTTCCAATGAGAAATGTATTTTCACAGTAGTTTGGAGCCATACACAATAAAAAAGAGAAATCAAAGAAAAATATAATAAATGTAGAATAGCATGCAAGAATGCCGTTGATAAGTGTATTTGATGCGCTTAATTTGACTTTCTTTATAAGCTTTAATTATTATATTTTAGTTTAACTTAGGCGGATTTACTTTATTTTGGTATGCTGCTGATGCTGAAAAATTAACCTAAAAGCTATTTTTTGCATGAGCCAAGAGCATGGCATGAGGAGAGTTACGAATTTGAAGTTATTTTATAGGATTAGAAGAATTTCTAATTAGCCTTATTTTATTTGTATAAGCTTTTAGTCTATTTAGGATATGTTAGGATTTTACTTAATTATATTAATTCTATTTAGGATATTCTTTAATTTTTTCTAGTTAGAGTCGTATTTAGGGGTATACACGGTCGGTTAACCTGTCCATGTTGACTTTTATAAACGGTTAACCGTTTGAACGGTTTTTTTTAATTTACTAACCATACACTGTCTATTAAATTCAGTTAACCATTAGTTGGTTAATCATTAATTTTGGTCGGTTAACCATTTCTTTACGATTAACTATTTATAAAATAGACATTATGATTTTGCTAAATTTATAATATTTGAAACCCCAAATATATAGACTATAAATCTCAAATGTCAACTAAAAATATAAAATTACAAACCATAATCTTAATTATTAATTAAAATAACATTTTAACCATAAACTGCAATAATTAAAATATTAACAAAAAAAAGTTTCCAAACGTAGAAATTATTTTGCAAGATCAAACATTAATTAATGAAATGTTCTTCAATGAGTGTGAAATTAAGAATTAAGAGGAGATAGGATTAGAAGGGAGTGATTGAGACTATTGGGGGTTGTATAGTAAGGAAGTAAAATAACATCAAAGGCCCAAATATTTCACTTATTATTCATATTACCTATATATATAAAATTACATAATTTTTTAAGAAAAATATTTGTAAAAATTCGGTTAACCGCAAGTCCACATGGACTTTCGGTGTAAAAACCTAAACCTAAACCATAACATTTAATTTCTAAAAATAAAAATCGTACACTAATCCATCGGTTTTAGTTAACCATATTTTTAGCTCGGTTTCGGTTCGGTTTTACGGTTTTTCTGTTTTTCGGTTTTTTTTGTGCACCCCTAGTCGTATTCGATTTAGGATTTTATTTCTTTCTCCTTTCCAAAAATTATATAAGGGGAGTCTTCTTCTTCTTCTTCTTCTTCTTCTTCTTCTTCTTCTTCTTCGGGATAGTTTTAGTTTTTTGTTTCTTCTTCTTCTTCTTCTTCGGGATAGTTTTAGTTTTTTGTTTCTTTCTCTTATGGGGAGATAATTTTCTCTTCTAGTTAAGGAATTTTCAGTCTTAGAACCTCAGTTGTGAGATTGTTTTGATCTTAATCTATTTTATCTCTTAAAACTATTTATTTATTTTCTATTTTATTCAAATTGAATACATAATCAAATATGTAATTCAATCGCTATGCTAATTTAGATATTCAAATCCGTAATTGTTTAAACTATCTAATGCTAGTAGCAAACAACATAATTAATTGCGGATAAGATTTTGATTCTATGTTGTGGACTTAAATAATCTTATTTAAATAATCCCGCTTGTGTGATTTTTGAATTGAATTGGCCGCTCCAGTTTGCTAATGCAATCAAATGAGTTAAATTCTAAAGCCTTTTTGGAAGTATTTATTTGATTAGAGATAATTAATGAGCTTCGATTGATTTGGCAATGAGAGATAGGTTATTAAATCTTATCAATAACTATAATCAATTTACTTAATAAGATTTGAAAATATCTTTTGTGATTAATGAGCAATTGCTGTTTGATTCCAAGACTTAAATATCTCATTAGTTGGAAATCTTTCTTTTTTATATTTTCTTAAATTTTAATATCTTTTTATTTATTTTTATAGTTTAGTTACATTCCTCACAAAACCTGTCATCTTAATTTCTTTTCTTTTATTTAAAAAAAATAACAAACAAATTTCTATGGGTTCGATCCTGCTCATTGCTATCTACAAATCAGTTGTAGTTTGAGTAGGTTAATTATTATTTTTGGTGTGCTCGACACACATCAGCCATTCATAGACAATCCACCATAATAAGGAGACAGTTCAATCCAAAATGAGGTAACATATAAAAAAAAATAAACGCAAACAAATTTGTCTAAAAATATAAAATCTAAGGGCATCCTTAGTGGGGGGTTAAATATATTAACCTCTTCCCAGTGGGAGAGATTAATAGTGGAGGGGTTAATAACCCCTCCACTATTAATCTCTCCCACTGGGAAGAGGTTAATATATTAAATGGGTTGGTCTACACCAACCTGTTTAATACAAAGCTTTTGGCTGCTAAAAGCATTTTTTTACTTATATATATACATATATTATATTGGGGTTAATGGTGGTCCCATATGATTGTGGTTAATGGGTTAAATGCTTATAGAAGAGAGTTTAATAGGTTGAGGTTATTGTGTTGGATGATGTGTCAATGACGTGACGAGGTTAATGGAACTTTTGGGGTTTATCCATTAAGGATGCTCTAAAAATGTAGAATGCCAAGCAGTCGTGATGCAATTGAAGAAATGACACAACTGTAATTAAATTGAAGTCGCAGTTGTCGGATTTTTGCGTTTTCGGACCCTAATTTTATTGGAAATGGCCCAACAATCAAAACTCACAGATGCTATGTGGTCCGTCGCTTTTTGGCCAAAAAACGTCGTTTAGGGCCTCAAAAACGCAATTTACTAATTTTAAGGTCTTTTTCAGGAAGTTTTCGGTTTTTGTTTATTTTTCCCTTTTTGTTTTGGTTTCTTTGTTTGCCTAGAACTTTGTTTAGGGCTGGATTGCCTATTTAGGGTCAGTTTACTTGCAACCTATAAATAGGCTTTTATTTCTCAATTCTAGGCAGTTTTTTTATTAATAATAATTTCGGAATTCTTTCCAATTTCCTGATTTTGTGAATTTTGCGAAAATTCAACTAGTAGAAGAATAATTTCCAGCAGCGTGCACGATCAACAGATCTTAGTATTATCGTTCTAAGTTTCCACTGCATCAGGTCGCCTTTTAAGTCTCCGATTCACTCCTGATGTCGCCATTCCGCCCTTGAAGCCGCACGACAGCAGAATGAAGAAAGAAAGGGAATTGAAAAGGGAAGGAGAAAGAGAAAGGTTTTGGAAAAAGAAGGAAAGAGAAGGAGAAAGAGACATCGTGAAACGTTGAAACGCCGAGGAAAGGATATGGACTTGTGCGAGATGAGTTTTTTTGTATTTATTATGGGTAAATAAGTTTTAGTGTTTTTACATGTATGAAACAAATTTAAAACTCCAAGACGCGGGAATCTTATGAGTGCTTGTGGATTTCTTGATGATGGTGAAACTTGACAAAATCGCACTTTTTTTAATATAACTCAACACTTTAATTTAATGAATCAAAGATAAGAACATTACAAGTAAAAGAAGTGGATAAATTTAACCACATTCCTCTATTTTTCAAAGAATAATTCGATTTAGCAATTGTATGAGTAGCATTATTTGCAGACCTATGAACAAAACGAAACAAAACATTATCAATTTCGGATACTAAAGCTAAACAATTTTGCAAAATGAAACCCATAGCTGACCAATTGTCACCCGGATGAAGTAACCGACCAATCACCACCTTAGCATCCATTTTGACATCAAAGGAAGACAAACCCATTGATTTAATCCAACTCAAAGGTTCACAGCAACTAATTGTCTCGGCATAAGTTACATCTTGGAAGCAAATTACATTTTACCACCATAACCCGACCGCGATTGCACGGTACTAGACATCCTTGTCCAACATCCAGGCCACTTAAAACAAACACAGCTTCGATGTTGCATTTTACACGCCTAGAAATGATAGGTTGCCATAAATCTATCGCTACAAACCCAAAATCCTCCTCTACCACAGAAGCTGCCCCTACCAACCTAGAATTTGCATCAACAACTATCCCTACAACCTGTTGTGCATTCCGCCAATCCTGAAGTAAATATAAAGCTGTCAATTCAATTCCTTGGAGATTTATATGCTGCCCTTTCTATAATACAGGATTATAGGCATTCCCAATAATCCCTGCCACTGTAATTAACCGCACCAAAAGCTCCTCATGAACCCCTGAAACCGCATTTGCAACTGAATCAAAAAAAGTTGCAGCTCCTTGAAAATCCAACATTAACAACAAACCATCTCATAAAGATGAAATAGGCATAAAAAAAGAATATGATAAATATTTTCTGATGCCACACCACAGAGAGTATAAGTAGAATCAAGTTCTATCCTTTTCTTTATTAAACGCTCTTTTGTGGGCAATTGATTATGAATACATCGTCACCAAAAATTTTTCAAACGTGGTGGAATTTGGAGCTTCCATGGAACCTTCCACCTAATTTGAGAGAACAAATTGACAACATTGTAACCCCACATCAAATAATAATATACACCCCTAACTACATAATTCACATGCCTCTCTAACCCCCTCATCAGTCTATCTTGTTACTAGAAAATAGATGGCAAGATTAATTTAACATCTTGTGGCTCAAAAATATTACAGATCAGCCCCTTATTCCAATTCCCATCCTGATTGATCAAATTAGCGGCCGTCGAACATGTGCACCCGTCCCACCAGTGTTAGAACTTTCAGATTATGAGCATCCGGTAACCACATTCATTACCAATCACCTATCACACCCCTTCATTTGTCAAATCCTTCGTTGCCATGGTACTCTTCCAAACATAACTATCATTGGGCTAGACTACAGCTTGGAAGATTTAGTTTCCAAAGAGTTCTTAAGTGTATGGCTAACTTAAGAATTTGAACACATAATCAGGCACCAAGCTATTCTCCCTCACATTGAGAGATTAAATTCCCAAATACATTGAAAATTCAATCCACCATGCTCCCGTGACAAGCACAAGCGCGACCAACTTTGCCAAAGGATGCTTCATTTTCCAATCACATTATCTTGGCACCAAAATGCATTCATTCTCTTCTCTAACTAATCACAAATTTTATTAAGAAGTAGGAAGGTGCTCATTGCATAAATCGCCAAAGACTGCGCCACCAACTTTAAAATAACTTCTTTCCCTGCATGCAAAATTCCACTCCTTTTCCACCCTCGTATCTGCTTATTCAACTTATCAACGATATACTGAAAATCAGTACACTTATTCGCCCTAATCACCAATGGAAGTCCCAAATATTTACCAGAATTATAAGTCCTACAAACCTCTAACACCAGACACACCTCTTGACGCATAGTCACAGCTGTATTCGTACTGAACATAATACTAGACTTGGAACAATTAATTAATTTCCGAGATGCTTGTGCATAAAGATGAAACCCCTACTTTAACAACCCTGATGCATCTACATTTGCTGTAATAAAGAAATAACTATAGTCCGCAAAAAGTAAATGCGAGACAAGATGTGCTTGTGTGATCACATTACACCCCAACAATCGACCATCTCGCATCCAATCATTCAGTAAAGCAGAAAAACCCTCCGTACAAAATAAAAATAAAAATGGAGATAACGAATCCCCTTGACGAACTCCACACAAAGGGGTGAAATCATTAAACACCACTCCAGGATAATTTATTCCATACTGAACTGTAGTAACACACTGTATGATGAAATTTACCAAAGAGGAAGGTAAAACCCAAATTTAACATAACGGCTTCAAGGAATCATCACTCTACCCTAGCATATGCTTTAGATAGAACCATCCCTTGTTTACCAACCCACCTCTTTAAAAAATGACCCACTTCAAAAGCTAAAAAAACATTATCTGTAATTAATCTCCCCAGAATGATTGCAGTCTGATTAGTGGAAATTAACGCATCCATACACCCTTGTAACCGATTAGCCACACATTTGGAAACTATATACATTAAGACATTACATAAAGAAATATGACGTAAATCCTTTACTGAAGTCGGACTACCAACCTTAAGAATAAGAACAATATTGATTAAATTAATTGAAGATGGTATATGGCCCGTATTCAAACAATTTAAACAAAATTCAATGACTTAGCCCAAAAATATAATACTCCAGTAAGTGTAAAAAAACTCGAACCAAATTCATCCAGCACACACATCTTATTTGGATGCATTCCAAAAAATGCTTGCTTCACCTTCTTCGCTTTAAACATGTCTATGGCTCTATACTGAATATGCTCCAAAATTGGATCAACATCTCCCTCCCTTTATGTTGGAATTCTCCCAGTGCAAAACAAAAATTAATACCGTAGCAGAAGCAATTCGGTCTTGCACTCGAATCCGATTCCAGGAGCAATTGCTCGGATTATGGAATACAAAAGCAAAACAAAACAACAATAAGGAGATTTCAATCTCACCTATTCCATAAAATTCCTCCACTCTCATACATAAGGACGTCTACCGAACAGAATGTGTGCTATTATCGGATGAAAAATGGAGCTCACCCAATTTCCTTCCTTAGCTGAACTCACCTTCTCTCCATGGCTATGTTGACCGATTTTCTTAGGTTAGGATTTTAGGAGAAATATTTTTCTTTTATACCCATGCACAAAATTAGGTCTTAATTGAAACTAGGTTTATTTTTTTAATCTATTTAATTAGTTTAATTCATTCAATCAAATTAAATTAGAACCATATAATAAAATTTAATTGCAAAATAAACTTAATTAATTACATTAACTAAACCTCAATTTAATTAAGTCATCTCTTAATCGTAAATATAGTCCATATATTTATATTAAGATATTATTTCATCCAATTAATTAATTACACAAGGTATTTAAATCGGTAGGTTGAAATAAAATTTCTCCCATAGTGAATTATATCAATCACAACTTTACTATAAACTCTATAAATATAATTAACATCACGCTCCATATTAATATATGTCCAATATATATATTATAATTAGTTCCATGACAATCCTATTTAGATATATTTGTGTATGATCATGTGGGTTCATCTTATGTTGATAGTGAGTCAAATACCTCAAGGCACACAAGCTGCAAGTGGGTTCTAGCAAACCGTTGGAGCTACCCAAATAAGATGAAGACTTCAATCTTATGCAAAGTATAAACCTCCTAGTAACTTATACACCCTCTGTCAGTGATATCAGTGCCCTGCGAGAGGCATGATGAAGTCACCTTCTTTGGCTGCATGAATATTCTTTGATACCGAGTAGACTGAAATTCACAAGTAAGTAATGACCCATTGATTCCCTTATTTATGTATGGCCACTCTCTTATCAGTCTCACTCATCAAGTGGCAGGTGATATCAGCTCTAAGTTAACAGAGTGGCATATCCCTTCACATACCTACTAGTCCTACCATAATCACTGGCATATCCAACCGTACCCATACTTGGTACCTTGTTACAGGCTCATTAGGCATACGTCAGAGTATGTGAATTCATATATAGGCCTATAGAATATCAGGTCTAAGGATCCAATACAAGTACTACTTAAGAACCACCTATGACATAGGGATCATATAGTGTTCTCAATTATGGATCGATCCAGTACCATGTAACCTAACATGTACCAATGTTCTTGATTGACAGTCCATGTCCAATGGTTGGTAAAATATCACCATACAATCAAGCCTCATGTTAGTCTTTAGCTATAATCATTCCCATGACTTTAACATACTATGGATAATTTTATAGTTGTGTTTTTACCTTAATCACGATCTTATTGCTCGGAGAAAATTACCAACGTACATGAGTATAAATAGAATTAATAGATTCTTAGATATTTTTAATTGCACAAGAATATAATAAAATAAATTATGCCTTTTTTATATATATATTAATAACACGGTGTATAGTGCAATACAATGCAAGATACAATGTCTGGAGACTAAGGCATACACTAACACTTTCCCATAAAGATAGAAACAAAATATGATTGAATATGCTCCTACCATTGTCCATCCTTCCCTTGCAATCGAGTAATCATATTTTTGCTTTGTGGAAAGTAGCACCGGAATGGAAAACAAGTTTTATTTAAATCAGCCTCCGCCAACCATTGTACCTTTGCTCGTTGCTGCCAGTACACATTTTGCTATTTTAACATCATATTGTACTCAGTACGAACTTCCTCCGATCGAGCCAATAAAGCCACATCCTCTTGCCGAGCATACCACTACATTTTCCCCAAGACTGACATAATTTTCGATGAAATTGCCCCTAAGACTGTTGTCCCCACCGCTGCAATTCAGTGGCAGCCTCCTTCAATTGCAAAATACACCTCATATTAACGTCATTCTACCTCTATTCTCACTGTCATATTGATTGAACTAAGAGCATTTTCATACAGAAATTGATGGTTTATCACCATATTCGCTATTGCCTCCTTGGTTACCAACATTGAAAGATCATAATTAGCCATCATAATATTGTATGTTTACAGCAATGGAAACCTCTGCTGCCATAAGTAATTAGAAAATACCCGATTTTTTACGCGGAATAACTTGACCATCTCTTTTCTGCTCCCAAGTGTAGCGCAGGCCAAAAACCTTGAGTTCAGTGAGACAACACGATTGCAGCATCTCCCTAAAACCTTCCAATAAATTATCCAGATGTTGTTGTCCTCCTTCCCTAGAACTACTTAACAACATATCATTAAAATCCCCTATGATATTCCAAGGCATATCTGAGTCCCTCACCCAGCTTCTTATACAAACGTAGAGCTCTTATTGCTGACACCAATCTGAAAAACCATAATATCCTGTAAGCTGCCAATCTTCCATCTCACCATCATGAACCATCACATTAATGAAATTCGGTGTCATACTGATCAATGACAACAAGTTACTAATCTACCAACAAACTTCCAAACCTGCACCATGCCTAACATGTGGCACATAAAAATAATATGCAAAATTAATTCATCTACACATTCTTTACACTACTTCCCCATCTACCTTGACTTCTATAAGGATTCAACATCTAGCTTTTCTACAGAAATGACATCCTGCAATTCATAAACTATTAATGGATTACCCCGTCCATAAAAGTTCCAGTTGAAGAGAATCATTAGCCCCATCAGGCCTAATCCTCGTTAGGTCTCGCTGATATTTTGTGTCCTAAGGAATTAATAGCCTTCATAGATTGGCCCTGAGTATCAACAAGAATCACATTAAACTATGCTCCTCGTCTGCATTTTGGATCCAAAAATATCACCTCTTCATCCCTATCTGATTCCACTAACCCACCACACCCCCCACCCCCCAAAATCCTTTACATTCACCTTAATTGGCGGTTGTTGTACTGTAGACCCCTCCCCTCTAAAAAAAGGTATTGGTTTCCCTTGCTCATCTTGCACCCATCGCTAATGTGCTGAACTTCCCTCTCGATGTATCAGAGCCAATAAAGTAAAATCATACCTCTGTGCATTGCCTAACCCTGTGCTTCATAGACATAGGGGCAAAAGTGATCCGTATGATCGAACATTCCATATACAAGGCAAAATGATGGCAAATATTCATACCAAAAATTAAACTCAAAACCCTCCCCACCATCTACTCGTAGCGGCATCTTATGCTTCAAAGGTTTATGAACATCCACCCTCACTTTTATTTGAAGAAATTCACGAGCTATGCTATTAAAATTATTCATGTCCAGCTCGTGATGTTGATCAATAAAGTCTAGAAATATGTTGCAAACCGGTATTGAAAAATGCCCTAGTGGCACGTTATAGGTTTGTACCTAATACTCCATAAAGTCCAGCTCCACATCCTGCGCATTCTCCTCATTTTCTAGCTTACATAATACTAATAATTTGTTATCAAAACTCCAAGGCCCCTATGAGCAGACAACGAAATTTGTTCAATTTAGCACACTGCGAAGCTGGCCGCTTTGGTGTTTTGATTATTTGTTTGGGATTAAATTTTGGAAAATTGTATCCATAAATCTCAAAAGAAATTGCAAGAGTCGCCATTCAATTCAGTTCAATTGGGAAATCAAAGTATAGCTGAACCGAATGAGAACTGCTACACTTTCCAGAGATCTAAGTTCAGACAAGTCCCTTATTTATGTCTAATCAAAATAAACAACAAGATTTATTGGTGGCATTTCATACGGCTAAAGTTGAATTTTCATTGATTGAACATGCGACATTCACACAGTATAAAGCAGTAGATAAATTAATTGTTACAACCATATCGAATCAAATCAAGCTATCCTAGGGGGATACTTCTGAATATATGGGTACCAGGGTACAACCGCCTAAAATACACAAAAGGATCTAAGAAATTCAAATTGAATGAAAAAAAATTCAGAATGCAAAACAGAGGTTAGTACACAGATATATACAGCACATAAGACTTAAATAATGACAGAACGGGGAGTTAAGTGACTCGGGAACATGCATATAGGGGATAGTCGGCAGAACTTGGCAAGTTCATCCGACTAGACATGGAAAACAGTTTTATGAAACATTCCTGTGATTTGTTTTGTGAGAAAACAATTTTTGGAAAACATTTTTTTCAACCGGTTTATTTCCATTTAACATGTAAATATGAGTCAGCTTTCTGGAGATTTGGATCTCTGTCATTGAACAGATTTAAACTTGCTTGAGAATGAATCTATGGTCTGAAATGCTCATGAAATGCACTGATTTTTGGTATTTTTATGATTTTATTTTATTTTATTTTATTTTATTTTATTTTTTTGTATTTTTAGGTTATTTTCAACAAAATCTGTTTCTGTCCAAAGAGTACGGCCTGCAACCACACGGCTGTTCCTCAGGGTTTTAGAGATTCAGCGATTTCAATTTAGAGATTTAAGGATAACATCCGTGTGACAATATCTATAGCCGTGTAGCTGTAGTTACATTCGTATGGCTGTTCTTTGTGCCCAGAAACAACGAGCTTAAAAAAACAGAGGAAGTCGAAAATGATGCATAAAATGGTTTAAATAGTTCAGAAATGCAGCAAAAATAGAGCTTTAAGAATAGTTACCCTTGTAGCATGGATCCACTGTCGAAATGGATGTGAAACAACTCAAAATCTGCTCTAGATTTCTCCTCTTCTCCTTGTAGTTCCAAGGTTCTAAATCATCTAAAATCTCCAAATAAGTTAAGGATTTGTGTGATGTGAAGTCTCTGGACCTATTAGAAGTGTTTATCATGTTTTAAACCTAGGATTTCTACTAATTTTAGCTTATTAAACATGAGATTAAGAAGAAAAGAGTAGAAGAAAGTATGTGTTAGAACTTATGTTTCTAGCTCTTCTTTTCTTCTTTGATTCCCTGATTCTAGAGTCCCCCTCAATCCAAATTCGCTTCCCCCAATCTCCTCCATCTTTCTTCTTTCTCTAGCCTCTTTTATTAGGTTGAAAGGACCAGATTCAGCCTCCCATTCATGCCCATCTCCTCCATATGGGATGAGTTGTAAAATTTTGGGAGTGTTCTGCAACTTGCATTGCAGTCATACGGCTATAATTACTACCGTACGGCTGTAAGGTTTGGTTTTTGGTTTTGACTTTTGCCTTTGACCAAGACTTGAGACTACAGCTTTGTTGATCCAAAATTACAGGCGTGTGTCTGAAATTACAGCCGTACGGCTGTAAAGATGACCATACGGTTATAGCTCCATTTTCAGCAATTCTGATATTTGGAGCACTTAGTTGTCGAAAATAGGTTTTGTGCTTTTGCGCTTACAGGCTGCCTCTCATATAACTAAACTTCACACCTTTTGTATAGGTTTAGGTACACGATGAAGAATGCGAAGATTAGGGGGATGCTTTGTTATGTGCGTATTTATTTTTTGATCGATAATTATCGAAACAAAAATTTTTGCCCCTTTGATTAAGAATAAATATGAGGGTAGACTTAAGTGGCTTACCTGGGTATGCGAAAAGCATCATGGTGGTCCTCGTGTTGTATCTAGGGGTTTGTGATTGTGAGAGTCCAATGGTACGTCGTATTGTACCCGAGAATTTTGAAATCAAGCAGTTGCATATGCCTTGTTGATAACTCATATTCACATAAGCGTATTTAGGTGCATTTTAACTTATTTTCTTAGTTATTTTAGCATTTTAGTATTAGTTTTATTATTTTCTTAATTAGTTTGTTTGTTTTGTTTTATATATCCTTATTTAGTGTTATTTACCTCTTTTAGGTGCTTGGAAGTAGATTTTGGCTTTTTAGGAAGACTGCTAGAAGAGGTTTTGTTGGAGCTTGAAATTCAACTGGATTTTCAACTGTGTTTGAGGCTGTCTTAGCTCAAGGTTTGTTCTGCAAGATTGTGCGTCTATCCGTTAGCTTTCCATAGCACCTTGAATCGCGCCAATCGGAGCTGTATCGAGGAAGTTAGCTGAGGTTTTATGCAGCCTATTCGGGTCCTACGGGTCAACCCTTGTTGACCTTCTCTTCTTAATTGGGCCAAATTTCTCTTTAAGGAGCCCATGGTTTGCACTTTAATTTCCAGCAGGCCTCTTTAATTAAGTAGGTTAATGAGGCTCCTGATTAGGTTAGGAGTAGGAGAGCTATAAAAGAGAAAAAAAGAGGAGATGGTTGGATAGTTTTTGACTACTTGAAAAACGTTTTTGTGGAGGCTTTGAGAGGAAACGAGGCTGCAAGTTTTTCTTGAAGATTTTCTGCAGATTTTTGTTTAATTATGAGTAGCTAAACTCTCTTCTAGTTGAGGTACTTAGAAGTTTAATTCCATTTGATTCATGAGACTTATGTTTAATTGTATTCTTTTATCCGAATATTTATTCAATTCCTGCGATTATAATTTGTTATATTGCTATTGATTTAATCAAATTGATTTGGCCAGTTAATTAATTGATTGTATTGCATATCGCCGAATAGAATAATATATCCGTGATTGTTGTTCTATCATAGTGGCAAGTTAGCTTCGTGTAAAGTTAACGGAATTGAATAGTTTAGTTTTTATAATTTACGGCGTTTCCGATTTCATTAACTAAGATAGAGGTCTTTTTTGTGTTTAATGCTGCCGTAGGTTAATTCTTATTAAGAGGTTTCTTGGAGATTATCTATTGGCTAGGGAAGTAGTTTATTCGGGCGTTTCCCGGAACTATCGATAAATTAAGAAAAGATTGGTTATTGAGTGCGTTTCACCTTTAACTATAACTCTATCTATTTGGATAATTGAATTGGATCTTTGGTGCCTGTGATTGAATTACGGAATTAAACTGAAAAGTATCTCGGCTAGTTGTTCATCCTATTGATTTATTCTGTCTTAATTTACATTCTGCAATTTCTCAACTCATTTATTTTGATTTCAATCCAATCAATTTTCTTTCTTTTTGCAAATAAATATACCTGTATTAATCCCTGTGGTTCGACCCCATTCTTGCTATACTACCCAGTATAAGGAACCAGAGATATTAAATTAAACTTTGACGGGTTGACAACCTATCACTTGTGCATATGGAGGGCGCTGGGATAAGGCTATGAGACTTTTGGAGTCAAGCGGTCACATACGCCTTGTACATACAGAGGGCACTGGGATAAGGCTATAAGACTTTTGGAGTCAAGCGGTCATATTCGCCTTTTACAAACGGAGGGCGCTGGGATGAGGTTATGAGACTTTTGGAGTCAAGCAGTCGCATATGCCTTTTGCATGTAGAGGGCGCTGGGATAAGGTTTTGAGACTTTTGGAGTCAAGCGGTCACATACGCCTTTTTCATACGGAGGGCGCTAGGATAAGGTTATGAGACTTTTGGAGTCAAGCAGTTGCATATGCCTTTTGCATACGGAGGACGCTGGGATAAGGTTATGAGACTTTTGGCGTCAAGCGGTCATTTATGCCTTTTGCATATGGAGGGTGCTAGGGTAAGGCTTTGAGATGTATTTATTCTTTGATCGATAATTTTGGGAACAAAAATTTTTACCCCTTCGATCAATGATAAATATAGGTTTTGGTTTGGTCTATTTGCTTTTTTTGGTCATATGGGATTAGGTTGTGCAATAGGAAGAATTGTGTATGTCTTAGCATACAGAGGATAAGTGGAGGTACTCGTATTGTAACTGGATAGTATAAGACTATGAAATTCAAATGGTTGCATATGGCTTGCCATACGGAGAGCATTGTGATGGTACTTATGTTTGCTGGGATTTTTCATCGCAAAACGCCCAATTAAAGCGGAACTACGGAACGTTTCCTCAAATCCGTGCCCAAGAGCAATTGAAACAACAAAAATTCAATAGGGGAAATAGAGTTTTTCACCAGAAATATCTCCTCTAGAGATGGCTGTAGAAATCGAATTCGATCTCCTTCACTCTCACGTACACGAACGCCTATAGAATCGAACCCGTGCTAGCGGCGAATCAACAAATTTTTTAGAGAGAGAATGAGGTTGAATATTCTGCCTTAGAGTAATGAAATTTCTGCGGCTCTAAAATTAATTAATTGCCGAAATTCACCTCTTATTAAAAACAAATAATGGCCAAAACTTTTAAGCCATCAATTGCCCCAAAATTCAGCAGCCTATCACTCCTTATTTGGCTTTGATTTTCATGGCCATTAATTCTCTTTTTTTTTTTTTTTTTGTCCAAAATTAATCGTTAATTTTGAATTGGGTTTAATTTGATGTTAGTTAGGATTTAATGCCATTAGTTCCTAAATCCAAATTAATCACCATGGATAAAATCAAAGGCAATTCTATTTTAATTTTTCATGCATGTACTTATATAAAATTCATATTATATAATGTATATGTCATTAAATTAAAATTCATGTCATTAAATTAAAATTAATTTGCCAATTAATTTACCCATAAATTAATTTAGACTCGACTTAAATCAAAATGCATATAAACCTATATATGCATTTTATTTCCACCTGGAAATAAATTCTCAATTGATATTTATCAATTAAATTATATTGATCAATCCAATTGATTTATAATTTAATTAATTAATATTTATCTCTCCAATCTGTATACTCTGAGTATACGGGTAATCCGATAAGTTCAAACTCAGACATTTTATGTGTACGATTCTGTGGGTCCGTCTTTATGTTGGCAGTGGGCCTATAGTCCACAGACTGCAGGCGGGCTCTAGCAAGGCACCGCTGCCCCCAATTAAGATGGAGATAGCAATCTAACTGAAATCGAAACCCTGTAGTTAAACTCGTATAGCCTATGTCATTGATATCGGTGTCCAACACAGAGGTATGGATTGATCACCCTCTTTTGTGTCCAGACATTTACTTGATCCTGAATGAACTGATGCTCACAAACAAGTTCCAACTTGTTTGGATGTGGCCACACTCTTATCAGCTGCATTCATCAAAAGGCCGGTGATATCTTCTCAGTGGACTACTGAGTGACATTCCCTTCTGCATATCCATAGCATTGCCATGTTCACTGACATACCCGAACGTACCCATACTTGGCACCCTGTTATAAGCCCTTTAGGCGTACACCAAAGTATGCCACTTCACATGCAGCACCATCATATGGTCAGGTCAAAGGATCCATACAAGTACTACATGAGAATCACTAGTGATACTTTACCATGTGGATTTCTCGTTTAGTGGATCTATCCAGTACCATGTCCCTTTTGCATATACCCATTAACTTGGTTGACATCCCATGTCCAATTGCCGGTAAGACACCGCCATACAACTAAGCTAATGATAGTCTTTAGTTCCATTTATTCCCATGACTGGAACATACTATGGATCTCTTTATGGTCATATCTTTTCCTTATCCATGGTCTTACTGCCAAGTGCATGATACTTGTCAACATGGATATGGATATGTCCATTGGAGACTCTATTTAAAACATAGCACAAGATATATAATAAATAGATTAACGCCTTTATTTAATGACACAAAATGTATAATACATAAATCTAATAAATGTACAATACAAATACAAGGACCAATGCTTCGGGACTAGGACACATCCAACAATGTTGTACATAAAGAGTGGTGTCATTTCAAGAGTCAAATGGTCGCGTATGACTTGGCATACAGAAAGCATTATGAGGTTACTCATGTTGTACCTAAGGTTTGTGGACCAATTGAAGTATGAGATTCGATTACAGTGAGTTTTTCTTAATTTCCTCGGGAATCGTGTCGTTGCTTATGATGAGCCATCATCAGGATTTTTCTGGCTTTGGCATGTCAGACCTATAAAATTATTAAAATGTTTTCCTATGGGGAAGATTAGATTTTTAGTGTTGGAACAGAATTTAGAAATAAATGAAATTTTAGAGATTTTGAGCTACAGCCGTACGGTTGTAGGTACAACCATGTGGTTGTAATTAAATTACATCTGTACAACTATAACTTGAAAGGTAGTAAGGTTTTAAAGGGGTTCATTCTTCTTCATTCTTTCTTCTTTTTTGATCCAATTTCCGAGTCCAAATCACCAATTTCCAGCAAAATCTTGAAGAAACTTGGAAAAAAGTTGAAGAATCTCTCCCCGCAACACATTCAAAGCATAGAAATGCCTGATGGAATTTTGTTTTCCAACATTGCGAACGGTTATGGACATCCAAGATACACGGTGCATATAGGCATCCGATTTGATATAGAGGTCCTAATTCTTCTTGAGATGGAGAATCATCTCTCAGGTACTCAGGTTAGAGCCAATTTCTCATAAATCTTTTAGTTTTTGAGTATTTTTTTTCTAGTTTTAGGTTTTCAATTTGGGATTTTTATCGATTTCTTGCGTTTCTGGTAAAATTAATGAGTAGGATGCATGCTAGGGATCCCTAGTAGATCATAGGAATAAGAAATTAGAGCGAAGAAACTTAAAAATTGGAAAAATTAAGTCGGAACCCAAAATTTTTGGTTTTAGGGAACAACAGCTGTAGGGCTATAACATGAACACATGTACGGCTGTAGTTACAATCGTGCAGCTATAATCAGATTTTTGCAACTTTTAATTTCTTTTTCTTATTTATGACATGGAATTAATGTACTCCCTTGTTTTATTATGCAGATTTGGTTGTGCTCGGGTTCGCGCAACCTTTCTGCTGCTCAGGCCTAGTGGGATGAGATGCATGAGGTTATGAGAGCCCGAGTTCACTCCTTTGGTTTTGAGTGGTTCATCCTATCACTGCCGCTCTACAGTCCTCACACTATTGATGCCTTGCTGATGGCTCTAATGGAGCGTTAGGTGTGCACCACCTATACATTTCATTTGCCATTCAAAGAGTGCGCCACCACGCCCTCTGACTTTGCTACCATCACCAGATTTACATTTGGTGGAAATATGATTCGATTCAACTGCTACTTGGCCCAGGCCAAGCTTGACATTTCTTACATCTGATGGCTAATCGGATTTAGAGGCAACAACGGGAAGGTTTTGTGCTCCGACATGGAAGGGTATTGGACTTCTCGCCAGGATTTGCCTGAGGAGCAGGTGGATATGTATGCTAAGGCCTTCATCCTTATACTACTTTCTTGCATGTTATTCCCTACAGGGGGAAGTACATGCAACTTGACGGTTCTCCCTGTACTAGCCCATCTGAGTGTGCTTAATGGACTTGATTGGGCCCGAACTGGACTGAGCCAGCTGTATACGGGCTTGAACTCTGTGCCCAAGAGGTAGAGAAGGAGTTGCTGGGTTTCCAGTTCTTGGTTCTGGTACGAACTCTAAATTTTTTTTTAACGTTGGTTTCACCCTTATAGATTTGCACATACAAGCATAGATTCTTGGTTGCCCTTACACTTAGGGACCTTTAGGGTGTTGATCATCCAACACTACTATAGCTTTGGATGCAGGGTTGGCAGGGGATAGAGAGGAGCCTTGAGCATTCGAGGAGAGAGTTGCACGAGCTCACCTGGAACAAGGTAATTCAACAAACTTGTCAGTCATAATCATTTAAATTCATTGTTTGCGTACCTGAGTTTGATTAATTATGTTCTATGTGATTGTGTTTTTGCAGGTGAACTCCACACTTGGAGGGGTCATGACGGTCTACCTCCTATTGTTGTTGCTTCTTGACAATTTGATGACCACCGTTTTGTCATAGAGGGACCTATTTCCCAGGAGTGGTATCTTGGGGAGCGTATATGCCACTGAGATGATGATGCAGGCCCTGCAGCGAGACCTATCCCCTCTGCGCTATCGACTACTTTGTTTTGGCCTTATCTTTCAGATGCGAGGGAGCATAAAGACATCTTTGGGGATGGTTATGTTGCTCCCTCGGTGCCTGGGGCCTACGTGGCCTTCGTGAGGGATAGACTGCTCCTTCCTACCACGGGGAGGGGTGTACAGTGATAGGTAACATTTCTTTTGGTTTGTTAATTTCCCTTTTGATTGTTTGATTGCCATCATATTTTTTTAGGCCATGAGCAAGAGGAGGTGAAGTTATAGCTTCACGAACTAGGCCTACACGGACGAGGACGTAGAGGGTCCTAGGGCTAGTCCTAGTTCAGTTTAAGAGCTTCTGAGGAGTGGGAGCGGTATGGCCAGATCTGGGGCTACTGGTGCGTCTTCCACCACTGTAGCTGGGATGGTGTGGTGGAAGAGAGATTCACATAAGATCTTTGCATCAGTTTCAGCCTGATAAGGATAGATAGATGCTACTCTGCCTGCCAACTGCCTCCATATTAAGATTTCTTTGTTGCCTTTATACCGAAGGACACTACTCATATAGTGTCTTGTCATAAACCTTCTTCCTACATTGTAAGTATGTTTATTGACATATGTTCTTAGATTCTATATATTCCTCGCTGATAGGTTGTCAACCAATCAAAGTTTAATTTGAAATCTCTGGTTCCTTATACTGGGTAGTATAGCAAGAACGGGGTCGAACCATAGGGATTAATGCAGGTGTATTTATTTGCAAACAAAAGGAAACAGATTGGATTGAAAATGTTTTATAAAATAAATAAATAAATAAAGTGATTTATGAATTTGCAGATTGTAAATTAAAATAGAATAAATCAATAGAATGAACAACTAGCCGGGATACTTTTCAGTTCAATTTCGTAATTCAATCACAGACATCAAAGATCCAATGTAATTATCCAAATAGATTATCGATAGTTTCAGGAAACGCTCGAATAAACTACTTCCTTAGCCAATAGATAATCTCCAAGAAACCTCTAACAAGAATTATCTATTGTTGCATTAATCACAAAAAGACCTCTATTTTAGCCAATGAAATTAGAAACGCTGCAAATCATATAGACTAAATTACTAAATTCTGTTAACTTTACACAAAGCTAACTTGCCACTACGATAGAACAATAATCACCGATTTATTATTCTATTCAGCAATATACATACAATCAATCAATTAACTGGCCAAATTAATTTGATTGAATCAACATCAATATAACAATTTATAATTATAGTAATTGAATAAATATCCGGATAGCAGAATACGATTAAAACACAAGTCTCATAAACTAAAAGGAATTAAAAATCCAAGTACCTCAACTAGAAGAAAGTTTAGCTACTCATAACTGAACAAAAGCCATAAAATCGTGTAGCCTTTTGTCTTTAATAACTAAAATGTCCAAAAACCCTCCTCCTTTTCAGTTGTTGCCCTTCTCTACAGAAAAAGCTGCTCCCTTCAAAAGAATAAAGACTCCTAAATAATAGAAACTAGGTCTCCTCCCCCAATCAGGACTCTTTCTCCAAAACCCCCAAATTTCTCTAAAACTGAAATTCCTTTCCTAAAAGAGTCCTTCTAGAAAAAGACTTTCCAAAGAAAATACAGCATATTCCCATTCTTAATTAGGAAACCCAAATTAAGAGAAAAAGTCAATAGAAAAAGGTTGACCCGTAGGATCCGAGCATTCTGCAGAAAATCTCAGCTAACTTCGTCGATACAGCTCTGATTGGTGTGATTCAAGATGCTATAGAAAGTTAACAGATAGGCGCATAACGTTGTAGAATAAATCTGGGGCGGTTTAGCCTCCAACTTTGTCAACAATCCAGTTGAAGTTCCACCTCCAATGACTACTCTTCTAGCAACATTCCTAAATAGCCAAAATCTGCTACTAAACACCTAAAAGAGATGAATATCATTAATAAGAATAAATAAAATAAAACAAACTAACTAGTCAAGTAAATAATAAAACTAACACTAAAAATGCAAAAATAATTAAGAATATAAGTTAAAATGGACCTAAATATGCCTATGTGAGTATGAGTTATCACTCATACATATGCTTAAGAGATGGCTTAGAGATACATGAGCATGAAGTCTTTTATGACTCAAGAGAATGTTGTGTGGATGGTAAGTATCCCTGTAAACCTTGTTATGGCCATGTGGTGTATGCATGTGTGTGTGTGTGTGTATGTATGTATGTATGTATGTATGCATGTTTTATTGATATTGTCCCTTTATAGACTTGCATGTAGGACTCTCAGGAGCACAGCTGTAGGGCAAAGGCCATAGATGCCTGACTTGAGGCAATGTCACAGGAGCTTGCAGGCTAAAGGCAGATTATCAGGCTTACGTGGATAGGCATCCTAGTGAGTTTAAGTCGAATGGGGATGAGTCTTAGGGTGTTAGGGCATACTTGATTTGTTTGTACTGGATATTTCCTTTTGACATATTTCCCTTCATTTTGAGATTATAAACTTGCATGTATGGATGATTTTACTATTTGAATTTACAATATCCTCATACTACAATTCTCCCATTGGCAAATTTCAAAATAAGATTGTAACTATCTGATTCCATATTCTTTTGATTGCTCGTTCTCTTCTCAATCCCAGTTTACTTTTATTCAAGATTCGATGAGTTTTTGGGATCATTAAAGGATCCGGAATGGCAAGTTAAAACCTTTCGGACTATGGAACCTTAAGGCTTATTACAAACATCCTCTGAATACAAATGTATTACGAACTTGCCATTCCTATTGGGACCCTATTGACAACGTGTTTCGCTTTTCTCATCAAGAACTCTGCCTATTGTTTAGGGAATTTAGTACCATACTGAACATCCCATGTCCCAAAGGCACCCCAATTGTGATTCTCGAGTATATCTTTGGTAACTCTTCATCTTTGGTGGGCTTCTTCAGCTTGTCTGCCTCGGAGCTGAGGGCTTTGTTATCTCCTTGTGAGCAGATGACCTAAAAGCAGAATGTGACGAAGCAAACTGGGGAAAAAGGATTAATTAGCCTTGGATTTTATTGTGAAAACGGGTCTTGTATCTCGTTTTAGGAAATTTGTTGATTTGTTTTAGAAATCCCCTTTTCTAGAACACCTTTTTTTATGTGTGCGAATTTTGGAAAACTGGTTTTACATTTTAAAAAATCCCGTTTTATTACTTAAGAACCTCGAAACCTAAATTTCAAGATCAGTGATAGAGTCACCACCCGGATCAGCCTATCCAGGAAATTCCGGTACAGCTCCCTACCGAGCGTAGATTACTGTACCTAATCCAGAGATTTAGGGTTCGACAAACTTATCTATTCAACCTCGAGCTTACATTCATTTTATAGTTTATATTACCATATTTTATTCGCTTATTATCTTTCTCTACCCAATCTAGTGTTGAATTATCAGCCGATGCTCATACAGATGACAGAAATAAATTGCAGAATAAATAAACCATATATCAAAGCAATCAAAAGAATAACAGTAGAGGCCGCTTATACAACCAAATCGAATAAAAAGAAAAATCTCTCATCCTCACAATACAAGCACCTAGAATACACGAAGATCTAAAAATTATAATCGCCTAAAATACATGAGTCAATCTGTTAATTATGTCCAAAATAAAAATAAAGAAGAATCAAAAGTTGCAAAATAAATGGTTAGCACAGTTATAGCATAAAGACAAGTAGGACTCATAGCAGGATAGAATTGGGATTTTAGGAACAGGGGCATGCATTTAGGGGGTAGCCGGGCTAATTTGGCCAACTAACCCGGCTAGATCTAGAAAATGATTTTGAAACAACTTGTAGGTTTTGTACTAAAAAATGGTTTTTGAGAAAATCTATTTGGCTCGGTTTCATGCAAATTTTTCCTTTTAGCTGGTCGGTTATCCCTGAACTCGGGGCTCCGTTCGTACGGGTTTTCTAATTTTGACGTACATCTATGGTCTAAAAACGATAAACACACCAAAAACAATTTGATTCTGAAGACTGCATCACGTGATGATGTCCGTATGGACCATCCCGCGATTCTATCTCCTTTTGGAGACTATAGCCGTGCGATCAAAATTAGAGCCATGCGGCTCTGGTTAGAGCCGTGCGACTCTAACCTCTATAGTCGTACGACTATATTACCCAGAACCCAAAATCGGTTTTCTCGTTTTAAAAAATCACCATTTCGCTCGTTTCGATATTTTCCAAGGATTTTCATAGGGTCCGGGGGTCCACTAATGCTGGACAACGGATACGATTCGGATCAAACTACCCCGAACTCTAGAATATGAAATCTAAGAAAAGGAAAACCTCACATCCGCGTAGTTAGAAATCTAAAAACCAATATTTTATGATACATAGATATGTTTGGACTAAACTAGATCACAATAGGATTCATAAAATGGAAAACAAACTACTTTTGATCGTATGGGGCTTTTTTGGGTTTCTGTCCAGAAGAACACAATCGTGTGGCTGTAATATACAGCCGTACGGCTTTGTTCTAATGAACTACAGTCATACGGCTGTGTTCTAAGCAAACACAGCTGTGCAACTCCAGTGGGGCAGGCAGCTTTCCAGAAATTCATAAAACAGAGAAGAAAATGCATAAAAAAGCAAAAAAACACAAGTTTAAGGTCTCTTCAAGTTTACCTTGTTGTTGTTCTAGTCTTTTGGACAATCAAAAACAGATTAAGAAGCCAGGAAGCACCTTAAATTAGTAAATACTCCAAAATTCCGAAAACGAGTCCCGAATCAATCCGAAACAAACCCAAGAATAGGTCTGGATGAATGTGATATGGTTAAGAATGTATACTCAATGTGTATGGCATTTGGTTTTTGGCTCTTCTCTTTTGTTCTCTCTTTCTCTCTGTCACTATTTTTCCTTTTTTCTATTTTTCTTCTTTCTCTCTTTCTCTTAATCTAATTTTTCTTCAAAAATCTCAGAACCTCTTTTGATTTGATTTCTCTCTCCTTCTATACTCTCATTTCTCTCTCTGTCTATTCCCATTAAATCCTCGGCCAAAATTTTTTACCTTGAGACTCACCATTTCAGCCAAGTTGTTCTGTTTCTATAGACAACTTTGGCCGCCCATCAGAGCCACGTGGCTATAATGTTACAGCCATGCGGGTCTGGCTCTATAGCTGTGCACCTATAGTTTATAAACTACAGTCGTACGGCTCTAACCAGAGCTAGGGCAGATTAATTTAAGTCCTACACTCATTTCTAAGCCTTCTAATCATTCGGAGGATCTTTCTCGGGGTGGCGAATCGAGGGCGGTTCATTTTTTGAAGAATCTGAGGCATTTCGGGCAACATTCCACTTATTCTCAAGCCCGATTTATGTTTTTCTGCTTTCCCAGGTAAAATAGGATTCTCATCACAGAGATCAGGAAAACCAGTGCTCACAGGCTACCCCTCGCGGGATCAAAGTAGCCTGGATCGAGTTTGGTCTAGTAATAGAGAGCATGGCGAGGAAGGGAAAAGGAGACATACCTGACGTCTCGACTCGTTGAGGAACAGGCACAAAATCTAGCTGGGGACGTCGGTCTTGATTCTGAAGTCGGCTTTCTGTGGTGATGCAACACGATCGAAACTGACTCTCGTTAAGACTGACTCTCTATGGTGGAGTGTACTGTTAAGACTGGCTCCCTGTGATGGAGTGTACCGTTGAGATTGATTCTCGTTAAGACTGACTCGCTGTGGTGGAGTCCACCGTTAATACTGGCTCTCTATGGCAGAGTGTACTGTTGAGATTGACTCTCGTTAAGACTGACTCTCTGTGGTGGAGTGTACCGTTGAGACTAACTCTCGTTAAGACTGACTTTTTGTGACGGAGTGTACCATTGAGATTGACTCTCATTAAGACTGACTCTCTATGGTGGAGTGTACCATTAAGACTAGCTCTCTTTTGCGGAGTGTACCGTTGAGATTGACTCTCCTTGAGACTGACTCTTTATGATGGAGTGTACCATTGAACTTACTCTCGTTAAGACTGAATCTCTGTGGTGGAGTGTACTGTTGAATCTGACTCTCTGTGGTGGAGTGTATCATTGAGATTGACTCTCTGTGGTGGAGTATACTGTTGAGAATGACTCTCTGTGGTGGAGTGTACCATTAAGACTGACTCACTGTGGTGGAGTGTACCATTGGAATCGACTCTCTGTAGTAGAGTGTACCGTTGAGACTGGTTTTCTAAAAGTGAGCCTGGGGGATGCTAGCTTCAAGTCGTGTTAAGAAAACGTATTTATACCTTGAAAACAAAAATGTTTGCCCCTTCGATCAAGAATAAATACGGCTTGACTGTTTTGCCCCTGGATACCTACAAAAGGGGAGAAATACCCTTCTCAAGATCATATTGGCATAAATAAAAAATTACAAAAAATTGAGAAAAATCTACTAGAGTGAGAGGCAAAGCCGCACGGCTCTAATTTTGCAAGACACAGCCGCGCGGCTGTGACTTACCACCTGGCTAAAGCCACGCAACTCTAGCGAGGAGAGGTAGAAAGTATATAAAGGGGCAATGGTTTGATTTTACCAAAACCTCATTTTCCTCTCCTTCTGCCTCTTTTCTTCTTCTCTCAAAGCCTTCTGAACCTAAGCCCTAAACTCTAAGATGATGAAGAAGTTGAGGAAGGCGCTTCACCCTGCCGCTCCAACATAGCCTGCTCCGCACACGAGATATGTCCTGCCAGAGGGCAAGTTCTTTTTACCCACTAAGACCACGGTGGACGTCTATAGGCTTTGGGACTTCGTCTTGTATTACGGGGTCTGGAGGAACGACCCAGTACCTATTACGCTCTAACCATCTACGCATGTAATCCAAGATCTAGTTGGTTTTCAAAATCTTTTCTTTTTTTCCAATTTCTTCAATTCCTACAAAAGTAGATGAAATTAGGCGAAATTAGGTGAAATCGATGCATTTTTAGGTAGATTTTGCCCCTAGGAACTTTAATTGGTGATTTAGAGTTGATTAGAATAGATTTTAGGGTGAAAATAGTGAAAACCTAGGGTTTTATTCGAAAACCATTGGTTTTTGGATAGAGTCGTACGGCTCAACAACATAGCTGTGCGGCTATGTTCTTGAGCTTCGGCCAAAATCTTATGAACAGAGTCGCGCTGCTCTGTCTGCGAAGAACACAGTCGCACAGCTGTAGCACAGCCGTGCAGTTCTGAGCAGGCAGAACAGAAAATTTTTTATTCTTTGCTTTAACTTCAATGTTTTTCTAATTAGTTTATGTGACTTATGTGCAATTCCAACAACTCATAAAAACACCATGTTCATTGTTTTACAGGAGCGATCTAATAACCATAGGGCCGGGTCGGTATCGGAAGCCCTAAAGTGGTACAGGGAGCTCCCCGACGCAGTAAGGGGGATCGTCAATGACATGGGGTGGTTGGAAAGGATTATATGCTCTATGTGCGAGCATCCTCCCTAGATGAGCAAGGGCTTACTGATGGTGCTGATCGACTGGTGGATGGACTCCATCCATACCTTCCATTTCCCAACCGATGAGTATACTATTACACCGGAGGACTTTGCCGCTATCAACGGGCTATCTTTCGGTAGGCGCCTCATTGAATTCAACCAGACGTTGGAGCGAGGAGGCGTACATCCTGAGTTTGTCGGCATGCTAATTGGCCTATATCCACGGGTTAGGAGGATCCAGGGCAGTGCCCTCCAGGACTACTGGCTAGGCCAACAGGCCGAGCTTCCTGAGGGTTCTACCTTCGCGCCCCTGAGGACACGAGGTGTTATGCTAGGGCGTTCCTTCTTTATGCCCTCAGCACGTTGGTCTTTCCTACAGGTCATAGCGACCTAAATCTGGCTGCCCTCCCCTCCTTAATTCAGTTGGACGATGTGCGAGGTCTGAGCTGGGGTCGAGCTGGACTGGTGCAGCTATACTACTCCCTGGACATATGCACCCAGGTGAAGCATAGGGAAGTGAAGGGGCCCTAGATCCTTGTACACGTTAGTGTCTTCAACCTTTCTCTTTTCTTTTTTTTTTTTTACGATGCACTCTTTTGCAGATTTGGGCGTACGAATATGGGTTTATCCCCCGGCCAGTGGTACATATGCCTGATACCACAGAGCTGCCAAACTTCCCCAACCTGAGATGGTGGTTGGGCTTCGGCTAGAGTGAGGTGGATAACCATATGGAGAACTGCCGCTTACTTCTGGCCCATATGACTTTTGAGGGGGTATGGATCTTCCCTCTCTATACATTCTGAATTCTGTTATTCCCTAGCTATTTCTCTGGTTTTCCAACTTCTGACTTTCTGATTTCAACTAACCAAGGAGCCATGGAGGGGAGTCGTGCTGCCTCCATAGGTGGTGCACACCTTGAGGCTGACGCCCAGGAGATTTGTTATGGAGTGCCCATTCAGCCTAGAGTGGTATCTACGAGAGTGGGTCCATGACTGACGTGCTAGTCCTACCGAGTGCAGGATCCCAGCTGTATTACCAGTAGGACTATTCTAGCCGCATTTATTGTTGGTAGAGGACCATCCGGATCTTTTTGGGTCCGAGTATGTGGCAGATGGGGTGGAGGGAGACTACCTCCAATTTGTCACCATGCACCTCCTTCCTCTTACTGGAGTAGAACAAACAGGGAGAGCGCCGACAGGGATAGGTTTCTTTTTCCACTTTATGTTCATCTGCACTGTTCTGTTGTTTGCTAACATTTTTTTACAGCCATCAGGTAGGGGCAAGAGCCCTCACACTTCATCTGGTAGGCACTCTAGCGGTCGCTGGTCCTAGACTACCGGTGGTTGAGGCGATGGGAGCTCTTCGGTGAGTGGGGACGAGTACAATGCTGACGTTGGGATGGAGAGTGCTCCGCCTGTCATCCGGTGGTGCCTCTGGTAGTCTACCCTACTGATTTTATCCCAAGTCGCCTTGACTTCCCATTAGAGCTGTTGGTTCTACTGCTCGACGAGTTCAGGCATCCTTATCAGGCCGACTTGTAGCTCTAGGACCAACTCTTTCCTACTGCCATCCCTTCTAATACCACCTATGTGAGCATGCTTGCTTTTATCTGCTTTTTTATCTTTGTTATTGCCAATGGTCTGATTCGTGCACTGTTTCCCATACAGATTTTGGTATCTCAGGGGAGGGCTCT
The DNA here is from genome assembly GCA_039660915.1 of Euphorbia tirucalli. NCBI lineage: Eukaryota > Viridiplantae > Streptophyta > Magnoliopsida > Malpighiales > Euphorbiaceae > Euphorbia > Euphorbia tirucalli. The sequence continues at coordinate 21,742,259 of CM077636.1, read as the reverse complement.
ATGCCAAGCAGTTTCTACCTTCAGGTTGCTTGCAATCCGGGATAATGGGTCGATGTCAGTAAGTACGTACATTTGAGTTAGTATTAACGTGTATATGAATGCGTGTATGTGTGTTGCAAATGTATGCATGTATATGGCATGATGTTCACATTGTTGCTTCTGGTGCAGTCCGCAGTTAGCGCTCGCTGGCGTGAGGAGACTCTTTTGAGGTCAGAGATAGACCGACTTTAAAGGCACTATTAAAACTTGGAGCTCATGAACCAGATCCTTCGTACGCAGGTTGGGCAGCCGGGAATGCCGTCTATGGGGACGAGGGCGAGGACGAGAATGAAGATGAAGCGGATGACCAGAACGACGGGGGACAGTCCTAGTCCTCATTTGTTTCTGTTATTTCCTCTTTGTTTTCTTATGACAGCCCGCCTGTGGGTTGAGTTTTTCTGTGACATAGTAAATTTTGCCCTCCTGTGGGCTTTATTCTATTACATTCATTTACTCGGTTTGATGTACTAGCTACTTTGACATTTTTATCCGAGATTCGTTGCTTCTCTTTCTTCTTTGCTGAGTTTACCTTGATAGATGGATTTTCTTCATTTGTACTTATCTTCATTGTCATTTGAATCAATCCAACACTTTCCCCGGACCTTCATTTGGTAATTTTAGGCTTGATTTTGACCGAAAACTGCTTTCAGGTAGTAGAGCCGTGTGGCTATAGGTTTAGAATTCTGTATGTAAGTATAGAGAGAGTGCTACTTCTGAAGTACAACTGCACTGCTCTGTTTATAGCCGCCCGACTATAACTAGAGCCACACGGCTCTATGTACAATCGCCCGACCATAGTCATAGCCGCATGCCTCTGAGTGCTTTTCAGCAGCTTTTCTTTTTTCTGCACTTCATTCAGATGGATTAACTCCGCGATCGTCTTAGGAATTACTGGAAGACTTCTCACTCTTCTAACTGGGCCATGTTGGCCCCTTTCAGTCTGCAGTCCCTATGACCTTACATGAATCTAACTCCGAGCAGGACCTTTCGAGCGGCTGCTGCCAGTTTTTGGGATCCGATGGATCATGTCTTCCGCTTTCCGGGCAAGAGCTGTGTCCCATGGTTGACGAGTTCAGTGTAATTCTCTGCATCCCTTGCCCCCGCGTGGTCAGGTTAGCTGTTCCCGAGTCCGACCCGAATGGCTTACACCAGTTTCAGAGGTTGTCTGTGTTGGACACATCAGGTTTAGGCTGCTTATTTTTTGATGAGGCTGCCCCTAAGAGTTTTAAACTATCTGCCATTATGGACCTGTGTTCCGTCCTAACCACTTTTATGGGCCCCTTTGATGAGCCCATTGTTGATGTCTGTGTGCGAGTCCAGTGATGGGACTTGCGATCTCCAATTAGCCTCGGTAGTGGCCCAGATGGCCAATGGTGCCTCACCCATGGGGGTCATCTTGGCTGAGACCCTTATTTTTCTGGATTCCGTTCATTCTGGCTATTCAATTGAGACCAATGGATGTCCCTTCTTACTACAGGTATGTTTCTGCCTCATGATTGATTCAAGACCTTCCTAGTTGGTTGGTTGTCTTGCAGATCTGGCTTCTAGAGAAATTAAGTCTCCTGAGTATTCCCCTACCTTATCTGAGATACGCTTCGAAGCGTTATTGGGCCCGACATATTGTTATCACAGACTTTGCCACTCGGCCTGCAGAGGAATGGCTTACTTGGTTGAAAGGGAAGATGGATGCATCCATCTGTTGGGTTTACCCTGGTGGGATATTTCACATGTGACTACCGAGAATTGGGCAGAAGGTGTGTAGCTGCTCAGGTAGACCAAAGTGACATTCTACTCTCCTGCACGGTTATGCAAATAATACGGGCAAGTATAGGGGGTTCCTCGCTCCTTATGCACGACCGAGTGTGGAGAATTCACACAACGATGGCCTAGACATGTGCAGGAATAGTGGACGAGCCCTATTCGTTCTGAGATCTTGAGATATGATAGTATAGCTCTGGTAGGGACAGATGCCCATTACAAGGCTTAGTTAGCCGATTTAGTGACTTGCTCTACGAGACGCGAGCTGAGATACTGACTCTGAGATACTTCGGTCTGTAGGATTTTCGAATTGCATGGAGCCATTATCAGTTGATTCTTATTTGATTTGTCGTTTTATTTTACGTCCTTTTTTTTGCATAGACTGCCCTTGTGGGTTTTCAATCTATCAAACTATCTTAGCTTTTGCCTGAACAGCCCTGTTGGGTTTTCGACTCATGATAAGTGCTAAAAAGGCACTTATATATGACATAATCTATAAGGAATTTGTGATGTTTTTACTTATTATATATCAGATTTCACGTTGGTATTACTTGTTTTTTATGATTTACATTTTTAAAGACTAAGTATGCAAATATGTGGAATTTAGTTATAAAAGGAAGCAAAAACAAAGAGAAATTAAAGGAACGGTCACAAGCACGACATCTATCATGATCACCACCTAGCCTATGGGTAAACTTTGACTTCAACATTTTGCAAAGAAACCCGTGCGAATCACGACTGCGACACTTTATCACGATCGTGACATGCACTCAGCAGCAGTTATTTGATCCTATCCATTTGGAACTTCAACCACCACTATGGAAAGACACAACTCTTCACAAAAAGACATAACCCTTCATGAACAGATACAACTATTCATGAGAGGACACAACTTTCCAAGAGAACCAATAGTATTCAAGAGACACAACTATTCAATGAACCAACACAACTTTACAAAAAGACACAACCATTCATTGAATCAACACAACCTTTCACAAAGAGACACAATACTTCAATACTTATAAATAGAGAAGGAATTCCATATTGCAGGGTGTGCCCCCAATGGCATGCCAAAGGGAGAAAACCGGCCAAATGGAAAATACCTGTAGTATATAAAGTTAGAAAAATAGAGTGTCTAGAGAATTCGCGTGTTGTTGTAGTATTTAGTATAGGTAAAAGGGAGCCTAACGCCAAGGTCCTCGAATCAAGTATTGTCACTGTATAGAGAAAAGATACCCCCGAGGTTGCAATATACCTATAGGCATGAGGGAGTGTTTCCATTATGATAGACGGGAATACTATCACTTTCTTAAGTCTATTTTTATACTTTTCCTTTATGAGAGCGTCACACTTGTATTTGTATTGAATATTTATGAGATCAATATCCTTAAATTTTCTTATATCTTATTCTTCATTGCATGACTAACGCCAAGTATGTTTTGATTTCTCGTTTTACATTGCATGACTAAAGCCAAGTATGCATTGTGATTCATAATAGGATATAGAGAAGTTCGCATTTTACTTTGTCTTGTTTAGCTAATAAGATAGAACAAATTATGACGTATGATTGTTTTGCTACACTTTGTTAAATTAATTGGAGATCATCTTAATATAGCTTGGCCATTGTGTATTAAGACCTTTAGTTATTTTGGCAAAGGTATTCGATAATTTGTCTATGAGTTATTGAATAAAATCTATTTCTAGACATTCCCATTGAAATAGAACTTATCCGACATACTCTTATCATAGGGATTGAATAGATAATTAATGCATGTGCAACGAATATCTAAGATAAAATGCTTGTATATTTTTGTAACTAGATGTTAAACAACAACTTAACTCAATACTAGTACTTTAATTGACTTAACTTGCCATTTACCCAATTTCTCCATATCACTTTATAATTTGATACTCTATAAATGCAAAGAAAAACAAACTAAAGTGTACATATATATTCCTCGTGGGATCGATATCTTTTATTACTACGTTGCGATTCTTATACTTGCGAGCACTAATCTCTAAGTGGAATTATTATTAGAAGAATTATTATCAAAAACGAAATTAGAGATTTAGTAAACAAGCAACAACTGAGCAGACTTTTATTTGTATCCTAAATTTTGCATAGACCGCCTTTTGGTTTTCAATCTATCGGATTTTTTTTTTCAGTGAGATACATGTAAATATAGAATGTGCGCAGCCATGTATGTATATATAATACGAATCCAATATTAAGCAGACTTGAGACATTTAAGCGAACAAAAAAGATGCATTCATTCATCCATATCACTTTATAATTCAATACTCTATAAATGTAAAGAAAAACAAACTAAAGTGTACATACATATTCCTTGTGGAATCGATATCTTTTATTACTACATTGCGATTCGTATACTTGTGAGCACTAATCTCTAAGTGGAATTATTATTAGAAAAATTATTATCAAAAGCTAAATTAGAGATTTAGTAAACAAGCAACAAGGTTTTTAGTGCCGTTGTTGGGGAGTAATTGTTATGTCATTTGGTGTTTGTTAAGTATTTGTGGATTATAGAATTTTATTTTATTTTTCTTTATATGTGTTTTGTGTGTTGTAATGTGTTTTTGAGTGTGTTTTAATTAAGTTTTAATTCATATAGATGTGTGTTTAAGTTTACTATTAAGTATATCCTATAATAGAGTAGTGTTAAATAGATAAAATGCATGAAAAGATGCAATTTGAGTGCATCACGATCGTGACACACCATCACGATCGTGACACCTGCGTTTTCAGATTTTTGCTTTCGGTTATTTTTGTTTTAAAACGGCTATAATTGGCTTAACTGACATTCTTATCCGTTTTTAACTGTCATATCTACTTCAAAAGTCATGTCTTTTCATGTTTTCACTATAAATACATATTTTTCCATTTTGAATTTTTCACTTTCAAAGTATTGAAATTCTAAAATTATCATACTTTCAAAGTTGAGTTTTATGTTTATTGTTGCATAAAAAGATCTAATTTGGTATGTGATTTATAAGTTTTTGTATTCGATTTGTAATTTTTTGTTGTTTTCATTGACAAAATAAGGTTAAAAGGTTAACATTTCATGAACTATGTGAATCACAATTGTGACAAACCATTGCGATCGGGATTGCGTAAGTCAAGAAGAGGAAAATGAAGTAGAAGCACGAGTCACGATCGTGACCATCCATCACGATCGGGATTCACATGCACAAAAAGGTAAAAACATTCTGTTTCCAAATCGCGATCGCGACATAAGTGTCACAATCGCGACCCAGTCTTTTTCATAAGAAATTTTTTGTGTTTCGTGTAGATCACGATTGTGACCTGGGTGTCATGATCACGACCAAAAAGAAAATCAATGGTCTATTTTTACTTTTAAACGGTAAAATTGGCTCCAATTTTCAAAATTTGACCGTTTTATGACCGTTGGACCAATCAAAACATGTTTCTATTGGTTAATAACTCTAATTGATTAATATTTTATTATATTCAATGAATTAATTGATGAAAGGATGCGTCTTTTGGTGAAATTCACTATAAATAGGGCACCCTTTTCTTTGTTGTTACTCACAAATAGTATTCTTCCTTTACAAATCAGACTGCTAAAAATGCTTCTCATCTTTTATCTTTCAAGTCAATATTTTCAAAACCCTAGTCAAATTATTTTTTATGCCAAGGCAAAAAAGAATTGCTACCAAGAAGGGCCAAAGCTCTTCGCGAACTTCTCAACTGGTGGATTTGTGTGAGACTTATGGTGCAAACTTTCCTATTCGTAATAAAAAAGAATGGAGGCAATTCACAAGATTCAGAAACATTGAAATCATCGGTATGTTTTTCCTTGGTGAGGTTTTAATGATAAATAATGGAATTCATGACGAGGTAAAGAGGTTTTTGAATGTTTTTGGGCTTTCAACATTTGCTTCAATGTTTTTTCCACTAAACCGTGATTGGATTACGGAGTTGTTAACAACCTTTTGCTATGTAGATAAAAATCGAATGGCTATTATCTTCTGTAACAAAGGTAACGAGAACACAGTTGGCTATGAAGAGATGACTAATTGGTTTATTTTCCTACAAAAAGTGAGGGGTGGCCTTATCCATTTTCTGAATATAACCCACATCCTTTTTGGAAAAGTGTAACCGGGTTTGAAAAATACTCAGTGAAGAATTCGCCAAGCCGTTTGATTAAGAACAATGCACTTTTGTATTTGCACAAGTATTTGTGTCATTCTATTTTCTACAGGGTAGAAAGCAATAAAGTGCAAACAAAAGACTTATATGTCTTAAACCAAGCTATGAAGGGAAGAAAAGTGGATTGCACGGATCATATTTGGGAAGGAATCTTTAGAGCAGCGGATTCCAGCAAGAGGAAAGGTGGAGGTGGTTATGTAATGAAAGCCTTAATTTTGGCCGCCAGAGGAGAATTGCCCTACACATTGCAGCATGGAGAAAAATTGCAATCGCTTGATGGACAATTGATGAAAAATGCCGGATTAGCAAAGGAGATTAATGGAGCTTTCAAATTCACTTCCTATGAAAAGAGAACAAAGAAGATTCTCATTACTTTGGAAGTGGAAGGAGGAGCCGGACCTTCGAGTGCATGATCTAGGAGCAAGGGGAAGCAAGTGCAAAGAAAAGAAAGTGGTGATGAAGATGATGAAGAGGAGGAGAATGTTAATGAAGAGCAAGAAGCAGAAAATCAAGGTTGGCAACAAGTGCTAACCAAGATTAAAGCGGTGGAGCAAAATGTCCACCATGTTCGGCAAGAAGTAAAGGTGATACGGAAAGAGAATGCATCATTGAAAAGAAAGCTTCTCCAGTTCTTCCGATGTCAAAACATTGAGTTTACTCCAAGTCCACCAGGATCACCAAAGGCTTGATTTGGTTTTCCCTATCCTTTTCTTCTTTACTTTATTTTATTTTCTGTTTTTAGTGTTTTCTAGTCTTTAGTTGTGATTGAAGTTAATTTAGTTTCTTACACATTGAGGGCAATGTGCAATTCAAGTGTAGGGGGTAAAAATTAAGATAATTTTAAATTTTTTATATATATATATATCATTATAATATCAAGTGTTCTTGCATTTTTATCTTATTTTGTGACTGTTAAAAAGCTCATGATATCCTTTTCTATCTTAAGTTGAAGTGTATGATCATGGTAATACAATCTTTCGATAAGGCAAATAAAGATAATCTCACCTTAAGTTAAGGAAAAAGAGGCTTTGATTCTATAAAAGTATGTATATTCAAGTGGTAAAGTTTTGAAAAATGAAGTATGTTTATTGTTGAAGTAGTTTGAAAAGCAAGATGAAAGAATAAATCCTATAAGTGTTTGGGTATCCATTGGCAATTTTCATTTAAAAGCAATAAGATTCATGATTTTTTACCTCATAAGATGAAGTTTGAAGTGATTGAACTAGGAAAACTAAAGCCATAATACGGATTAGCATTGGTCAATAAAAGATGAGGGTATTTGTGAGCGGATGACCTTTTTGAAAAGAAAATTTTTATAGATATAAGTGCGACGAAGCAGGGCGGGGGTTTTTGGGAAAACCGAAGAAAGAAAATTAGTTTGAATGTGATATATGTGATATTTTGAAAAAAGGGTTTTGTGATATTTTACTTTATTTTGAAAAAGCATTTGTTTATTTATTTGAAATTCATTTGTAGAAAATGTTTTTTCCATTTTATAACTTAAAGACCTGAAAACCTCAATTTCGAGATAGTGACAGAGTCGCCACCTGGATCAGCTCATCAGGGAAATTTCGGTACAGCTCCCTACCGAGCGCAGACTACTATACCTAATCCAGAGATTCAGGGTTCGGGCAACTTACCTACTTAACCTCAAGCTTGAATTCGTTTACTATTTATAAAGTCATATTTATTCAATTTATTATCTTCCCTACCTAATTTGTTTATTTTATTAATCTAATGCTAATACAAAAATGCATAAAATAAATCGCAGGAAATTAAACCATCCACATAAAACACAAAAGAATAATAAAGGCCGATTATACAACCAAATTGAATAAAGAATAAAATCTCCCGTCCTCACTTTACAAACGCCTAAGTACACGAGGATATAAAAATACAATCGCCTAAATACACAAATTAATCTATTTAAATATAGTAAAAATAAAAACAAATGCTACAAAACAGATTGGTTAGCACAGTTTATATTATAAACACAAATAGGACTCAAATTAGGACAGAATTGGGGATTTAGGAAGTGGGAACATGCATTTAGGGGATAACCGGGTGGACCCGACCGGTCAGACCGGTTAGAGCTGGAAAACGGTTTTGAAACGCCCTGTGGATTTTTGTGCTGGAAAATTAATTTGTGAAAGCCATTTGGCTTGGTTTCATGCAAATTGCTGTTTTTGTGGGTCGATTATCCTGGAACACCGGGTTCCGTTCGTGTGGGTTCCTAAATACACATTTCATCTAGGGTCCAAAATACAATAAACACACCAAAAATGTTTGTGAAAATATTATTTTACTGTTTTTAATATTTTCCGGGGACTGTATAGGGTTCAGGGGTCCGCCAATGCTGAACTATGGATCCGATTCGGATAAAACTACCCCGAAACTCAGAAAATAAAACCCCGGAAAATATGAAAACACTAATACCCCTACGTGTAGAAATATAAAAATCAAAATTTTATGGCATACGGATGGATTTGGGCCGAAAATGATCGCAGCAGAATGCATAAAATGGAAAACGAACTGTTTTTGGGCGATCGAGACAAACCGGGAGTCTGTCTTTGAAGAACAAAGCCGTACGGCTCTAATATTACATCCGACTGGCTATGTTCTTCATGGACAGAGCCGTACGGCTCTGTTTGGGCAATCCAATTCCGACATTCGCGAAAACAAAGAAAACGCACAGAAAAGACAATGCAAATAGGTTTAAAACCTCTCAGAGTTTACCTTTATGTTGTTTGGATGCTTTAAACATAAAAAAAAAAAAAAACGAATAAAAAGCTTGGAATGTCTCCTGGGAACTCAATCGGCTGAAAATCACGACGATCCGAAATAGCCTGAAACAAATCCGAAGCGATCTCCAATCAATGAGCAAAGGTTAAGCAACTTGTTACCAATGTTTGGGGACTGATTTTGGGTTTTAGTTTTGGTGTTTTTGGTTCACCACTTTTCTCTCTTTCTCTGCTTCTTTTCTTTTTCTTTCTCTGTTTCTCTTTCTCTGTTTTTTTAAGATTGAAAATCCTCCCCCTATCTCTTTACTAATTTTTTTCTTTTTATCTCTCTCTCACACTCATTTTTGTCCCATCAAATCATCCCCATCTCTCTGATTTCGCCCATACCTTTGTCTGGCGAGACAAGTTGCTTTGTTTTACAAGGCAACTTGTCTTGCCCACCAGAGTCGGCTGACTCTAGTTTGTACTAGAGCCGTACTACTCTAGTTAGAGCTGGCCGGCTCTAGTTTAACTAGAGCTGGGGAAAAATTTCGAAAGTTCGATGCGCACCCTAAACCCTAGAAATCACTCAGGAGACCTTTTCGGGGATTTTGGATCGTGAAGAGCTTGGTTTTCAGGACGTTTGAGATGCTACGGGCGACATTCCAGGTGTTTTCAAGTCCGATTTAAATCCGTCCCTTCCACAGGTAACTAAGTAATTCTCATCACCGAGGTCAAGAAAAACTAGTGCTCACAGGCTACCTCTTGTCGGATCAAAGTCAGATCATCGTGGGTTGTAGAGCCTATATCGGGTTTGGTCTCACGACTGGGAGCGCGGTGAGGAAGAAAAAGGAAATGTACCTGGTGTTCCTTGCTAAAGGTGCCGGCCATGGTTCCAAGTTAACCGTAATGTTGGCTCACTATGGTGGAGCATGCCCGTGATGTTGGCTCTCTATGGTAGAGCATGCCCGTGACGTTGGCTCACTGTGGTGGAGCGCGCCGTGACATTGGCTCACTGTGGTGGAGCGCTCCCGTGACGTGATTCAATTCTTTTTCGTGTGATGTTGGCTCTGAGTAGACACCTTTTCCTTTCTTTTTCAATAGACATTTTTTACCTTTTCCTTGGTGAAAAGTTTAAAATGACTGTTCTTCCCTTCCTATGTGGTGGAAAGGTTGAATGAAACATACTGTCAATCCTGTGTGATGAAAAGACAGCATGAACTTAGAGTTCTTTCGTGAATTTGGTTCACTGTGGTGGAGCACGCCCGTGAAATTGATGTTGAGTCGTGTGTTTATTTCTTGATCGATGATTTTGGAAACAAAAATTTTTTCCCCCTCGATCAAGAATAAATACGGTTGAGTTTGCTATGCCCCCAGATACCTGTTAAGGGCAAGAAACATCTTTAATAGGCATTTCTTTCCTGCCTCATCGATGACAGGATTGAAATGGATGTTCTTCCTCTGCTCTGTGGCTAAAGGTTGAACGAGTTGGTCTGTTATTCTACCCCTAGATACCTGTTAAGGGCAAGAAGTTCGTCAACAGACATTCTTCCCTGTCCATTATGTCGACAAGGTCTAATAAAGATGATGATGTGTTGTCCCTCTATGAGTCAAAGAAGCAGCACGAGGTTGGTTGTTGTCTTGCCCCTAGATACCTGTTAAGGGTAAGAAACATCTTCAATAGGCATGTCTTTCCTGCCTCAGTGATGACAGGATTGAAATGGATGTTCTTCCTCTGCTCTGTGGCTAAAGGTTGAACAAGTTAGTCCGTTGTTCAGCCCCCAGATACCTGTTAAAGGTAAGAAGTTCGTCAACAGACATTCTTCCCTGTCCATTGTATCGAAAAGGTCGAATAAAGATAATGATGTGCTGTCCCTCTATGAGTCGAAGAAGCAGCACAAGGTTGGTTGTTGTCTTGCCCCCAGATCCCTGTTTAAAGGCAAGAAACATCTTCAATAGGCATTTCTTTCCTGCCTCAGTGATGACAGGATTGAAATGGATGTTCTTCCTCTGCTCTATGGCTAAAGGTTGAACAAGTTAGTCTGCTGTTCTACCCCCAGATACCTGTTAAGGGCCAGAAGTTCATCGACAGACATTCTCCCCTGTCCATTGTGTCGACAAGGTCGAATAAAGATGATGTACTGTCCCTTCTATATGTCGAAGAAGCAGCACGAGGATGGAGTTGTCTTACCCCCAGATATCTGTTAAGGGCAAGAAACATCTTCAATAGGCATTTCTTTCCTGCCTCTGTGATGACAGGATTGAAATGGATGTTCTTCCTCTGCTCTGTGGCTAAAGTTTGAACGAGCTGGTTTGTTGTTCTGCCCCTAGATACCTGTTAAGGGCGAGAAGTTTGTCAACAGACATTCTTCCCTGTCCATTGTGTCGACAAGGTTGAATAAAGATGATGTATTGTCCCTTCTATGCATTGAAGAAGCAGTACGAGGTTGGAGTTGTCTTGCCCCTAGATACCTGTTAAGGGTAAGAAAGATACCATTCTCGGGGTGAAGTTGGCGTGAACGAAAAATCCTGATTATTGTGGAAATTTTTCACACCTGAGATTTGGAGTAGTAGAGTTCTGATTTGTATGTTATGACTCTGGGTTAGGCCTTTCTGAATTGGGAAGGATCTCTTTTCCTGATGACCCCTTCAATCAGAGACAAATATGGTTGAACTGGTTAGATGCATACATGCGTGAATGCGTGCGTAATTCATGTGTATGCATGTATGCGTCATGATAGTTCTGATGATATGTTTGGTATCTACACTATGCTAGGGAGATGAATTTGTGACTCTTGATGGCCTTGGGTAGGGATTATTTTAGCTGAGATCTTAGCTGGGGAGTATTCTGATCCATCTAATCTTGCTGGGAGATCTGCTAGAGACTCTGTGGGGAGCCTTGTTGGGAACTAGCCTGGGGATTTTATTGGAAAATTTGTGGGAGACATTGCCGAGGATCACTCTGCTGAGGATAATTATGATGGGAATAGTACAACTGAGCCGATAGTTACCATAAGTAGTGACAATTTTATTGAAGCCACCTTGGGTGTGGATGCAATGACCTACTGATGGGTGTTTACATGCAATGGCATGATGCATGCAATATGAACATCTAAGCAGAAAATCAAACATGTTTAGCATCATTATAATGACATCAGAATGAATACGATAGGAAAATCAAAAGTGACACTATCTATGAATGTCACTCTCTTCTTGTTACCAACACATCCTTTCAGTTTTCCATGTAGGAGATTCTCTCGTTTTTTTTTTAACGACAGCTAAGTCTGTAAAAATGCGCCAGCCAAGTGGATTTCTTAGCACTGGGTTGTCTTAGGATTGGAGAATACGCCTTGAAAATTCCGCCGAAGATTATGATAGGATTGTCCTTGATGATGTTTCGTGATTTAACTTTCGCCTGCCCCAAGTGTTGGAGGTTTTGGTTTAGATGTGAAATGCTTCATCAAATCTAGTTTTCTGCATACGGCAACCTGAACATGGACATTTACATGCAATGGCATGACACATGTATATTGAACATCAAAACAGAATATAAAACATATATGACATGATGAATGTGAATGCATTAGGAAATTCCAACTCATGGTTCTAGTTTGATCGGATCATGAAACTGAATCAGAGGTGCCACGGGGAGCAGATAATTTGAGATGGGGTCAACTAACCACTGAATTCTCCTAAAGTAGGAGGTTGTATTCATGCTTTCAATTCACCCCAGATTCCAATTCACACACAGTTACCAAAGATGGACACAGCTTTTAGTCCTTGAAGACATGGCCATGGCTAGGAAGTGAGAGAACCACTGGTAAGTAGTCACTTCTGTTGCAGTTGAATACTGAGTTCTTGAAATGGTTGGTAAATACAACTTTCCCCTGAATATTAGCACAGCAGGCTTTGCAAGCTCTCCTATTGACAGGAACATCCCATCCATGATTGTTGGAAGCTTTGTAAAACCTGGTTGCTCTAACACTGTTGGTAAAGTTCACAGGGGTAAGTGTCAGTCTTCTCCTTTTACTAGCACCTTTTGCTCAACAGAACCATCTCTTGCTAGGCTGAATGTTACTGGCGGGTGATCATCCCAAACATAGGGCTCTCAAAGTGCCTCACCAGCTCCTCTTTTCTTGGAACCAAGCATAAGTTGTAGTGTGGAATTTGCTTGACAAGAACAGTGGCCATCTTTTATTGTGGGCTGCTCATCATTATTCTTATTCTCTTTCATGCAGTGCTCATCCAGGGGTGCCCCTAATTGTTGCTCGTGTGTAGGCCAACTCCAGGTTGATTGAGGCAGGCTTATATTCAAATCCTCTCTCTGTCATGAAAGTTAAACCCTTCCTAAAGTCTGAGGTTACAGAATAGGTGGTTTGGAGTTCAGGTTGAAGAGGATTGGAACAAGATAGAAATAGAATCCCCAAGCTGGTGTAAGTTGATGATAAACGAAGACTGATTGAAGCAGTGTTGTGATCATCTGCTCCACTGTCTTTCTGGTGATGAGATGATGCCATATGGAACAGCATTGGGGTTCAATTTCATGTTAAAAGCCATTGATGGTGGAAAATAGGGCTTCACAGAATCAGCTCAAGAGGGAATATGAAAAGGGTGGTAAACAAAAAGGAAAATGGTGATGAAGGGAACGTAGAAGGTAGATAGGAATGTGGAAAAGGGAAGCGCTTTGTGCTTGAAGCCAGGGAAGTGCACCATACCTTACCATTTAATGCTATGAGACATTCCAATATTAATTATGGCAGGTATGTATGCATCAAATTCACCGTTGTCGGTACTTCGTGTAATGGATGATTCATCCCCGGATTCATCAAGCACTCCACGGGGTTTGCTGGGGTTTCATGGTTTGGATAGGAAGAATTGGAAAACTGTACAAGGGATGAAGGGTAAGGATGGTATAGGGGATTGGAGTAGTAGATGGAGGGATTGGAATTTGGTAGTGGAAACAAGGGAATGAGTGGCTTGATGTCAGAGTGACGGGGTTAATTGGTAATTGGTCGGGGGGAATTCAGGTGCTTCTGGGTTTAACTTTGTTTATGCTGCCATTGTTGCAACACCATGCAGAGATTGGCAAAGTCATGTATCAATTGAGGAAGATAGCAAGACTATATATTTGTAGCAGAAACCTCACTACAAAAAGGAGAACGAGTCGTCTGCATACGCTGTCAGAATGAGCCTTTCCTCTGCACTCCTCTTTTTTTTTTTTTGAACCGAGCCCAAACCATGACCATTCGTTGGTTTTCCTACTGCATTCAAACCCATGCATGTCATGTGTGTTTGATATGCTTTTTGGATGAACAATGCATGTGTAATGTCATGTACATATGAATGTCACACGAACAAGATGATGTATGCACTACAGCCAAAATTACTTTCGCATTTTACACATGGTGGGAGAGGAGGATGAAGAAAGCCATTTGAATTTCCCATAGGTTGGGGATTTTAATTTTAGAGTTCTGGCTTGGGATACCCCCTTTGGATATGGGGTTGAGTTTTGCCTCTGGGAGGACTTTTGGGTGTAGTTGCCTCAAGGAGGGATTTTTAGATTTTTGATTTTGCCTCGTGGAGGGCTTTGTTTCGTTTGGGTGCCTCAAGGAGGGCTTTTGAGGTTTGATTTTGGGATAGGATGCGGGGCTTCAAAGATGGTTTTCGGTTTGGAACGGTTTGGGTATCATGTGTGCCATTCCAATTGAAACTTTGGAGCAAGATTAGTAGTTCCTTGCAAGGATCATTGAGTTTGATCAGCAGATGCCTTGGCAGAGGTGGTGCCATCATATCATTTTATTTATCTCACAAGCTCATCTTTCAAGAGAGAGTTAGGTCAGGGCCAGATTCACCTTTAAGTTTCTTATAACATTCAGATTGATGTCATGCAATTTGATATTATGCATGTTAGATATGTCATGTTAGATGATCAAATGCATACGAAATGTCATATACATGCAATCACCACATAAGTAAGAAGATAACAAAATGCATTACACTCAAAATGATATTAATACATCGTGGAAACCAAAAGGAGTTTCCTAAGGAAAAGGAGAGCTATGAGGGTAATAAATTTTTTTTTTAAGCCTGACCAGTCTCTGCCTCGGCTTTAGTACCATTGCCCCACTCTCGTCAGATCAGACCTTATAGCTCTTTATCATATTCCCCTCCCCGCGAGGTTTGAGAAACCTCTGTGGTGATCCCCTTGCTCGCCACTGATCACTCATTAGAGGCAGATGGAACCCACAGTTTTCCCCCGTCGATCAGCTTCTGGATCTTTCTTCGCAGACCGACACATTCACTAGTTCGGTGACTGGCCATCACATGATAGCTGCAGAAGTTATCCTTTTGTTCTAACATTGGCACCGCATATGGTCGGATACTCTGCAACAGGTTCATCTTTCTGCAGGTGGCGAATAATCTGGTCACTACACGAGACCCAGAGGATGCAACTGCCCTTATGTCCTCGAGAGACAAATTCTAGATTTGTCGTGAAGAAGAATCAATGTTGGCACTGGCATCAAGAGATTTCTTCAGTTCTCCTTCATTGGACGACCCCGGTAAGCCCAAATTTTGGTGAGAGGGCCTTCCGAGGTGTCAATAAGGAGTGTCAGCAATCTTGGCATTCTGCTCTTTATCAGTACCAACATCAGAGTCAGTGCTCGCCATGTCCTTTATTTTCTCTTCGAGTTCTCCCACCCGGGTTTCCAACTCAACGCATCTCGCCGTCAGCCTTTCTACTCTATTAAGATCATCCCCCAACACTTTTCTCAGCATGGCCGTCACTTCCTCCCTAACTGCCTTCCAGAATTGGGGTGACGCGACATAGTTTTCCACCATATTTGCTATGGCGTTATCGTTCTGTAGGCTGGCCATCCTCAAGATCCTTTCTCCTGATGAGAGCACTTGTTAGAGTCGATAGGTGTATGCGTGGCAGACACCAAACAGGGATCGATTGTATGCATGAATATGCGAGGCAACGTGCATGGATAGTGAATAGCACTTGCGATGTCATGTAATGCCATGTCATGCTATACTATTGGAGATCGACCATATAGATGCCATGGATGCTGGTGGGGATGATGCATGCTAAAATAAAGTATGGTGTATAAATATACACCACAGGGATAGAATGACACTCGAGAGTGTCCACAGATCGAAGCAAGTAGTACTTGCAATAGGGTGCATAGTTATGCCCCTGGGAAGGAATGACACACTAGGGTGTCCACGGATCCAAGCAAGACATTGCTTGCAAGAGAATTAAGATAGGGTGCATAGTTATGCCCATGGGAAAGAATGACACACTGGGGTGTCCATGGATCGAAGCAAGTCATTGCTTGCAAGGAGAGTTGAAATAGGGTGGTGTGTATGTGAATGATGATCTAACATAATCTTCAGCATTTAGGGAGTGCCTTGGATGATGAAACATGAGATGAGGTGAGACAAAATGGTGCTTGTCATGCAAATGGTTTTTTAGCACTTGAAAAGAACCTTGGGCTTTTATGTGATGAAATGATATAAGATAACGTGCTTGGCATACGAACTGAGTCTCGGCACGCGGGGAACGCCTTATGTTTATGTATGAATGAGATGCATGATCATGGGTTGATGCAGACAATTGATGTTAGACGGATGGACACATGAGTGAGGATGGTTTTCATTATAATGTATTTCGGACGTTCCGCAGATGCCCCAATTCTATGCTAAAGGCAATGCAGACAAATCGCGTGTGAACTGACACGCGAATGCAGGTTCGGTACCTTAGGAGCACCTAATGGATATCATGAAATGGTCTCGCGTGTTTGACACACGGACAGAGTTCTGATGCTTTTGAGGCATCAAATGGATGTTATGGAATGGTCGTGTGCATGCCGACACACAGACAGAGTTTCGATGCTTTTGATACATCTGACATGAAATGATGTTACAGATGAGCCACGAGTAACTCGAGATACAAATAAAAGTTTGGCGTTCATAAAACGCCTTACATGATTTAATAATGTCATGACATGCCCCTATATATGTAGTAATTGGGTACTCTTGGAATACACTGGATGATTTAATAATGTCATAGGCAACCCGATGTGGATCGCGACACACAAGCAAGATCTCGGTATCCCAATGACACCAGGAACAAACAAATAGATGAGATGTAGCGTAATGCTTATCTTGTGACTCTCCACATGAATGTAGGCTTAGGACCCTTGTGGTCTTCTAATGAATGTAATGGTATGTAGGAATGACCCAGTGTAAACCAAGGCACTGGCAAACACTAGTGACTTTGGGACACTAGTTATGAAATGAAATGATCATGATGGGGACCTTTGGAACATCCTTTGAATGAAATGGTATGAATGCACGTGTCACATAGAGTGCAGATGGCTACAGAAAATGTGGTTAGGATGCATGACATACAAGATGATGTCGTGTGTGTAAGGAATGAATGCATATGTCACTCAAAATGCAGGTGGCTGTAGAGAAATGTGATCAGGATGTATGACATACAAAGTGATGTTGTGCATGGAATAAATGCATATGTCATCCAAATAAAGCATCGTGGTTACACAAAGACGTGATTAGTACACATAACACATACACAAAGTAATGCCTTGCATGTTTCGTAGAAATGTTAACACCATATGTGTATGGCACATGTGAATAAAATATCATGGATGCAGAAGAATGTGGTTAATATCAATGCTACGCAAATGTTGAAGCCTTGGGAATGATCATACAAAACATGATATGAATGACATACAGATGATTGTGTGCATTCAATGCTTCGTGAATGAAAACAACAATGGGCACGAATACATTATTCCGGATGTTCTAAGAATGCCCAATGTTATGCAAAAGTAATGCAAAGAAGACCATGTGTGGACCTTTACACAGGTAGAAGGTCGGCGTTCTCGGGGCACCTAATGAATTATCGTGAAATGGCCACATGTGAGCCATCACACGGGCAGAGTTTCGACTCTTTGTAGGTCAATGACATGAAATGAAATGGACGCATGGGAACTGCCCCACAAACAGAATTTTGATGCTTTTGAGGCTTATGATATGAGATGATGTTGTAGAAAAGTCGCGTGCAATTGAAGACACGGACAAAGGTTCAGGGTTCGTGGAACACCTTGAATGGATTGATGATGTCATGATATGTTCCTGTGCATGGAATAAGTCAGTACTTGTGGAGCACCTCGAATGATTTCACAATGTTATAAAGTGGTTCAATGTGAACCATGATGCACAAACAGAACTTAGCGTCCTCAAGACACCTATGATGAATGAACTTGATGTCACATGATGGCATCATGTGAACTATCACACGGAAGCAAATCTAGGACCATTGCGGTCTACTATTGAATGATATGATGTTCTGTGAAAAGGCCGAGTGCAATCCAATGCACAGGGGAAAACCGGATAGTTTTGGGGTACCCGACATGTCATGGAATGAAATGCTTTTGAAGGGCACTCTTGAAACATCCTTTATTAGGTGGGATGATATGATGTGGATGCTTATGTCATATGAAAATGCAAATGGCTGCACGAAAATGTGGTTAAGATGCATGACATGTAGACTAATGTCGTGTATGCTTTGTGGAAATGTCACACGTGATATGTACATGGTACACAAAAAACATGTCGTGACTGTACGGAGACATGGTTAGTGTGGACGCCATACATATGCATATGTGAAAGATGGCTGCGCGAAAATGTTAGTTAAAAATGACACATGGATAATTATACGTTTTGGATGAAAAGATAAAAAGAAAATCATCATAAAACAAACGTTAGCACACGTAAAGATATGCTCTCACTTCCAACCTTATTTCTCCTTTCGATTGGTCTCGCATTTTTCCTAGGTGTTGGGTCTCTTTGGCATCAACGGGGGATACCAAAGGCGCACACTTAAATATTCAATTTAATTTTATATTTTGGTAACCCTAGGGGAAGTTTCTAAACCATTACATGTGGGCCAAAGTCAAAACCAAGGGTCGTACAGTTTTCCATAACGAATAAACACTTCCCCACCATAGAACACGATGTAAGGTCATGCGGGCTATGAGTGGTTTACCCCGTCGGGTGTCTCCAATCCTGGCGGTAGAGGTAGGCCACCTTCTTGGGTAAACCGGGGTGAAATCAGTGTATTCGAGGGGTTGAGAAGAAGAAAATGTCATGATATGCAAAGGTATTAATAAATATGGTTTTTATAAATTGATAAACGAATACAAGCGAGGTTATATTTTAATACTTGCCTAAGTTTCTTAAGTTTTTAAGAGAAACATTTTGAAGAAACTTTTAATCATCCCCAGCAGAGTCGCCACTGTGAGCGGACGACCTTTTCGAAAAGAAAATTTTTATAGATATAAGTGCGACGAAGCGGGTCGGGGGTTTTTAGGAAAACCGAAGAAAGAAAATTAGTTTGAATGTGATATTTCAAAAAACGGGTATTGTTTATCTTGCTTTAGGGAAAAAGCATTTGTTTATTTATTTGAAATTCACTTGTAGAAAACGTTTTTCCCATTTTATAACTTAAAGACCTCGAAACCTCAATTTCAAGATCAGTGACAGAGTCGCCACCCGGATCAGCTCATCCGAGAAATTTCGGTACAGCTCCATACCCGAGCGCAAACTACTGTACCTAATCCAGAGATTCAGGGTTCGAGCAACTTACCTACTTAACCTTAAGCTTATATTCGTTTAATATTTATAAAGTCATATTTATTCAATTTATTATCTTCCCTACCCAATTCGTTTATTTTATTAATCTAATGCTAATACAAAAATGCATAAAATAAATTGCAGGAAATTAAACCATCCACACAAAATACAAAAGAATAATAAAGGCCGATTATACAACCAAATTGAATAAAGAATAAAATCTCTCGTCCTCACTTTACAAACGCCTAAGTGCACGAGGATCTAAAAATACAATCGCCTAAATACTCGAATTAATCTATTTAAATACAGTAAAAATAAAAATAAATGTTGCAAAACAGATTGGTTAGCACAGTTTATATTATAAACACAAATAGGACTCAAATCAGGACAGAATTAGGGATTTAGGAAGTGGGAACATGCATTTAGGGGACAACCGGGTCGACCCGATCGGTCGGACTGATTAGACCTGGAAAATGGTTTTGAAACACCCTGTGGATTTTTGTGCTAGAAAATTAATTTTTGAAAGCCATTTGGCTCGGTTTCATACAAATTGCTGTTTTTGTGGGTCGGTTATCCTGGAACTCTGGGTTCCGTTCGTGTGGGTTTCTAAATACACATTTCATCTAGGGTCCAAAATATAATAAACACACCAAAAACGTTTGCGAAAATATTATTTTACTGTTTTTAATATTTTCCAGGGACTATATAGGGTTCGGGGGTCCGCCAATGCTGAACTATGGATCCAATTCGAATAAAACTATCCCAAAACTCAAAAAATAAAACCCCGGAAAATATGAAAACACTAATATCCGTACGTGGAGAAATATAAAAATCAAAATTTTATGGCATACGGATGAATTTGGGCTGAAAATGATCACAGCAGAATGCATAAAATGGAAAACGAACTGTTTTCGGTTGATCGAGACAAACCGGGAGTCTGTATCTGAAGAACAGAGTAGTACGGCTCTAATATTATAGCTGGCCGGCTCTGTTCACGCAATCCAATTCCGAAATTCACAAAAACAAAGAAAACGCACAGAAAAGACAATGCAAACAGGTTTAAAACCTCTCAGAGTTTACCTTGATGTTGTTTGGATGCTTTAAACGTAAAAAAAAATCGAATTAAAAGCTTGGAATGTCTCCTAGGAACTCAATTGGCCGAAAATCACGATGATCCAAAACAACCCGAAACAGATCCAAAACGATCTCCAATCAATGAGCAAAGGTTAAGCAACTTGTTACCAATGTTTGGGGATTGATTTTGGGTCTTAGTTTTGGTGTTTTTGGTTCACCACTTTTCTCTCTTTCTCTACTTCTTTTCTTTTTCTTTCTCTGTTTCTTTTTCTCTTTTCTTTTAAAATTGAAAATCCTCCCCCCATCTCTTTGCTGATTTTTTTTCTTTTTATCTGTCTCTCACACACTCATTTTCGTCCCATCAAATTAGCCCCATCCCTCTGATTTCGCCCATACCTTTGTCTGGCGAGACAAGTTGCTTTGTTTTACAAGGCAACTTGTCTTGCCCACTAGAGTCGGCCAACTCTAGTTTTTACTGGAGCCGTACGGCTCTAGTTAGATTAGGGGCAAAATTTTGAAAGTCCAATGCGCACCCTAAACCCTGGAAATCACTCAGGAGACCTTTTCGGGGATTTCGGATCGTGAATAGCTCGGTTTTCAGGACGTTTGAGATACTACGGGTGACATTCTGGGTGTTTTCAAGTCCAATTTAAATCCACCCCTTCCACAGGTAACTAAGTAATTCTCATCACCGAGGTCAGGAAAAACCCGTGCTCACAGTATTGCCATGAGAGAAAAATTGAGTGTTGAGTGAATAACCAAAGTGTTATGTAACAGGGGAGAGTGGTATGGAGCATCAAATGTAATCACTAAAAACGAGATAAAGAATAAAAGAAAAAAAAAGAAAAATATTTACTTTTATATAATACAAAAAAGAAAAAATTGCAATATGAGTGGTAACAAACGAGTTAAAAAGGGAGGTGTGGTATGGAGCGAAACGCAACCACACATGAGTGCTTAGAAAAATCTAGGTTACCTAAAAATGCTTTGAGAACAATGGCTAAATGTGTGCTAAAATTTGTCCCAAAAAGCTTTCACCCATATGCTTTGGTTGAGTAAACGGAAATTGTGTTGATTAAGGCATGAACATGGTTAAAGGTGTATACAAACTCTACTTATTGTTAATAGTTCTAAGTTAAGCTTAGTAAAACAATCTTTTGGCAATATCCATGCTTAATAAAAGTATAAAAGGATATACATATGTATTGTTAAAATTCAAAAAGCCTCATAGTTGCCTTAGAAGTTAAAGGTTTAGACTCTTTATTTTGTGTTTCAAAGACTAAGTATGTTGGCTCATCACAAGTAAGATGATTAAGAGATTCATAGTTTGCTTGAGGACAAGCAAAAGGATAAGTGTAGGGGCTTGATAAGTGCTAAAAAGCACTTATATATGACATAATCTATAAGGAATTTGTGATGTTTTTACCTTATTATATATTAGATTTCATGTTGGTATTGCTTGTTTTTTATGATTTATAGTTTTAAAGACTAAGTATGCAAATATGTGGAATTTAGCTATAAACGGAAGAAAAAACAAAGATAAATTAAAGGAAAGAGATAGATCATGAGCGCAACATCTATCACGATCGCGACCTAGCCTATGGACAGACTTTAATTTCAACGTTTTGCAAAGAAACCCGTGACATGCACTCAGCAGTAGTTATTTGATCCTATCCATTTGGAACTTCAACCACCACTATGGAAAGACATAACGCTTCATGAAAAGACAACCCTTCATGAACAGACACAACTATTCATGAAAGGACACAACTTTCCAACAGAACCAATAGTATGCAAGAGAAATAACTATTCAATGAACCAACACAACTTTACAAAGAGACACAACCATTCATTGAATCAACACAATCTTTCATAAAGACACAGAATACTTCAATTCTTATAAATAAAGAAGGAATTCTAGATTGCAGAGTGTGCCCCTAATGGGACACCAAAGGGAGAAAACCGGCCAAATGGAAAATACCTGTAGTCTATAAAGTTAGAAAAATAGAGTGCCTAGAGAGTTCGAGTGTTGTTGTAGTATTTAGTATACATAAAGGGGAGCCTAACGCCAAGGTCCTTGAATCAAGTATTGTCGTTGTATAGAGAAAAGATACCCCCGAGGTTGCAATATACCTATAGGAGTAAGGGATTGTTTCCCGTGTGACAGATGGGAATACTATCGCTTTCTTAAGTCTATTCTTATGCTTTTCCTTTACGAAAGCGTCACACTTGTATTTGTATTGAATATTTACGAGATCAATATCGATAAGTTTTCTTATATCTTACTCTTCATTGCATGACTAACTCCAATTATGTTTTGATTTCTTGTTTTACATTGCATGACTAACGCCAAGTATGTATTGTGATTCATAATAGGATATAGAGAAGTTTGCATTTTACTTTGTCTTGTTTAGTTAATAAGATAGAATAAATTATGATGTATGATTGTTTTGCTTCACTTTGTTAAATTAATAGGAGATCATCTTAATATAGCTTGGCCATTGCGTATTAAGACTTTTAGTTATTTTGGCAAAGGTATTCGATAATTTGTCTATGAGTTATTAAAGAAAATCTATTTCTAGACATGCCAATTGAAATAGAACTTATCCGGTATACTCTTATCATAGGGATTGAATAGATAATTAATGCATGTGCAACGAATATCTAAGATAAAATGCTTGTATATTTATGTAACTAGATGTTAAACAACAACTCAACTCAGTACTAGTACTTTAATTGACTTAACTTGCCATTTACCCAATTTCTTCATATCACTTTATAATTCGATACTTTATAAATGCAAAGAAAAACAAACTAAAGTGTACATATATATTCCTCGTGGGATCGATATCTTTTATTACTACGTTGCGATTCTTATACTTGCGAACACTAATCTCTAAGTGGAATTATTATTAGAAAAATTATTATCAAAAACTAAATTAGAGATTTAGTGAACAAGCAACAACTGAGCAGACTTTAATTTGTATCCTAAATTTTGCATAGACCACCTTTTGGTTTTCAGTCAATCGGATTTTTTTTTAGTGAGATGCATGTAAATATAGAATGTGCGCAGCCATGTATGTATATATAATACGAATCCAATCTTAAGCAGACTTGAGACATTTAAGCAAACAGAAAAGATGCATTCATTCATTTATTCATTAATAATGTTTTAGCACAATGCGTATCAAAGATGAAATAAAGCAAAGAACAAAATTAGCAATGGTATCCGTCTCGACCAAATCCACGCTGCCATCAATCGACCTTTGCAGATTTTCCTACCAATGATGCCTACCTCACTGTCCTAACTTCTACATGGATCGCCTTTTCAGTTTTTGATCCATCGGACTCCTTTTTTTTTTACAGGTAGTATCGCCTGAGTTTGTCTTGATTGATGGGGTTAACGAACTTGTTTTCATCCATGTCCATGATCTTTACTGCACCCTTTGAAAGTACCTTATTGACCACATACGGACCTTCCCAGTTAGACTTGAACTTTCACTGCACATCCGTGTTGACCTGTTTCATCTGTTTGAGTACCAAATCCTCGGCTTTGAATGGGTGTTTCTAATGATGGACTTTACTATTATAAGCCCTGGCCATCCACTGCTGGTACATCTGCAAGTGATCTAGTGCCCGAAGATGCTTCTCGTCGATCAATGCCAACTGTTCATACCTCGACTGAACCCATTCTGATTCTGGTAACTGCCCTTCCATGACCACTCTTAATGACCTAACCTCGGTTTCCACTGGTAAGACAGCTTCCATCCCATGGACCAAGGAGTATGGCTTTTCTCTGGTAGGAGTTCTGACACTGGTTCTGTATCCCCATAAGGCAAATGGCAATATGACGGCTCAATCCCTGTAGGTGACTACCATTTTTGACAGAATCCTTTTGATGGACTTGCTGGCCGCTTCTACCATGCCATTGGCTTGCAGACGATATGGAGATGACCTATGATGCTTAACCCCTTTATCCTGAAACAACTGTGCTGTTGTCCCTTGAAACTGTACCCCATTATCTATCACGACATGGTGCGGAATCCCATACCGGGCGAAGAAGTTCTTCTCGATGAACTTGGTCATATTCCTAGCTATAACATGTGCGAATGATTCTGCTTCCACCCATTTCGAGAAGTAGTCAACAGCCACAACTATGAAGCGGTGCCCATTTGATGCAGGCGCCCTTATTTTCCCGATGATGTCTATCCCCCAAGCAGCAAATGGCCATGGAATCGATGATATTTCAAGTTCAAGAGGTGGGAGATGATTAAGATCTCCATACACTTGGCACTCATGGCATCTTTTTACTTCTTCAATACAATCAGCTTGCAGGGTAAGCCAAAAGTAGCCTTGCCTCAATACTTTCTTAGCCAGGGCCAACCCGTTCATGTGTGGTCCGTAAGTTCCTGCATGGATCTGTCTCATGACCTTCTTCGCTTCTTCTTCTATTCAACAGTTCAGGAGTAAGCCATTGGCGGTTCTTTTGAAGAGCTTATTCTCAAATATTCTGAATTTTGCTAATTTCTAGAGAGAGACTTTATCTGATTCGTTGGCATCTTTGGGGTATTGCCCATTTTGAATGAATTACAAGATATCATGGTACGAGGGATGTTCTTCCACTGTTGCTACAACACTAACTAACAGGTAGTAAGGGTTTAGTACGGTCTCCAATAACAGTAGCCATATCGGATGCTTTTGGGGTTCTTCCCACATTGATGAGAGTGTGGCTAAGAAGTCTACCATCTGATTCACTTCCCTAGGGACATGTCTGAATTCACACTGCCCAAATACTTTCGTCTTTTCCTAAACCAGCTAGAGATACGGCAGGAGCAACCCTTCTTTTATCTTCCAATCTCTAGTAATTTGATGGATTACCAAAGCTCAGTCTCCGATTACTAACACTTCGTGCACCCCTAGTGTAATTAAGGCATCAATCCCAAAGAGGCAAGCTTCATATTCTGCCCCGTTATTGGTTATTGAGAATTCAAAACGTTTTGCCAGAGGGATGATTTCTCCGTCAGGTGCACCGTTGATCACTCCTAAACCTGTGCCATGTTTGTTCACAGCACCATCAAAATACATCACCCATCTGCTCGGTTCTATCTCAACCATAGCCAACTGTTCGTCTGGAAATTCCAAGTTCTCTACATAATCTGACTCTAGGGGCTGGTTGGCTAGAAACTCTGCTACAGCTCTCCCCTTGATTGTCTTCTTGGTTACTTACTCAATGTCAAATTCTGATAACAATAGCAACTATCTTGACAATTTTTCGGCCAAAGTAGGGGTTTGGCATAAGTACTTCATCGGTTCAACCTTAACCACCACTTGAACCTTATACAACTGGAAGTAATGCCTTAATTTTTTAGTCAACCACACCATAGTAGTACAAGTCTTTTCTACTACAGTGTATCTGACCTCGTAATCAAGCAACTTCTTACTCAGGTAGTAGATTGCATGTTCACGCCCATCTTCCTGTTCTTGCACTAGCATTGCCCCTGCTGAAGCATCTTTGATAGCCAAGTAGAGGACCAAAGGCTTATTCAGCATTGGAGGCTTTAGGACTGGCAGAGTCATCAAATAAGCCTTGATCCTGTCAAAGGCTAATTAACACTGATCGTTCCACTTCACTGGCTGATTCTTCCTCAGGAGTTTGAAAATGGGTTCGCAGACTGTTGTTAGCCTTGCAATGAACCGACTGACATACTGCAATGACCCTAGTAATGACCTCACTTCCTTTTCCGTCTTCAGTGCTGGCATATCTCTGTTGGCCTCGATCTTGTCCGGATCCATTTCGATTCCCCTTTTGCTTACCACATAGCCGAGGAGTTTAAAGTTACCCCAAACACACACTTCTTGGGTTCAGGCAGAGGTTATACTTTTCGACCCTAGCTAGGAATCTATCTAGGATAGCAGGATACTCTTCCCGGGTCATCGATTTAACTAGCATACCATCTACATAAACTTCGACCTCCTTATGGATCATATCATGCAGAAGTACAGTGATTGCTCGCTGATAAGTTGCCCCCGCGTTCTTCAACCTAAATGGCATGACCCTGTAGCAATAGACTCCCCATTCTGTGATGAAGGCTGTCTTTACTTTATCGATGATGTTCATCAGAATTTGATTGTACCCCGAGAACCCATCCACGAATGAATACATTGTTGCCTTGGCAGCACTATCAATCAAGACATCAATATGCGGTAATGGGAAGTCATACTTGGGTGACGCTTTATTGAGATCTCTATAGTCCACACAAACCCTGACTCGGCCATCTTTCTTTGCAACCGGCACGATGTTGGCCAACCATTCTGGATACTCAACTACTTCCAAGAACTTCACCTTTATCTGCTTGGCCACTCTTCCTTAACTTTCTCTGCCCATTCTGGTCTGAGTCTTCTAAGCTTCTGCTTTACAGGTTTTATTTTTAGATCCATCGGAATTCTGTGCTCTGCAATTTCTCTGTCAACCCCAGGCATGTTGTCATATGACCAGACGAAGGCTTTTACGTGTTTTTAGAGCACCTTTACAATTTCTTTCCTCTCATCAGGTGTGAGGTCTTTCAAGACGGATACCAATTTTGGATCATCATCTATTCCTAGATTCATTTCATGCAATGATGTATCATGCATGCTAAAGACATTAAATGAATGTTTGTATATATGCACAGTTCCATCCAGAAAAAAACACACAAGTAAGCGAAATTGGATTTCATTGCATTAAGAGCCTTATAGGCTGAATTGTTTACATAAAAAATAGAAGAAACAAATACATTGAAGTAATTATCATGCTCCACATGCAGAGGGTCTTCTCCTGCTATAGCATCACCAATTTCTTTAGATAGGCTCCCTTAGACCACCCTTGAGGGTTTCTTCCTAGTCAATAGATAGCTCTCTTTTGGTTATCTTCATCTTTCCTGCCATCATTAGCTTGGCTAACTCCTTCACAGCTTCGCTTATCAGCTCCTCCTGAGTCCTCATCACAAGTGCTTGCTTCCTCTTAGAGCCTATGTTAGCTTTCATCGAGCAGACAGTGCCTTAGTGATAGCTTCGATGGCCATTTCAGTTTCTCCACTTTCTAAGCCTACCTTCTTAGTGGATTCACCCTTCTTCCAAATTCAACTCTAACCTGATCAACTGCCTCTTTTTGGTCTATTAGAACCTCCTTCCCTTTATCCTCGGTCTCAATACAGAGCATATTCACAACCGGCTCAACCCCATACTTTCTGAAGTCAACAACATCAGAAAAGATTTCGACACCTGGGAGCTGATCTCTTTTAATTATCACTGGCTCAGGTGCTCCATTGTATACTTCTTCGGATGCACACACAAAGACGTCAACCAGGTTCACATGCCTCTTGCTTGACTTATTCCCTTCTTCACGATAACGAAGCCCATGCTGACGGTACTTGCCAACCTCAATATTGAATTTGGGGATGCCTTGTTGCCTTACGCTCAAACCCTTATCGGGTTCAAACTTCTGCTTAGTAAAGTACTTATGGATCCATTTTGGGAATCTCAGCTCTTTCTCGCTTTTTTCTGACACTGCCACCACTTGGAACCCAGTCATCGGCTGCTTTACAACATTCAAAGCAGCTACCACAGATAGTTCATCGGCTTTACAGTCACCACTTTCCCCCTATTAGAAACTTCACTTTCAGGTGCAAAGTCGAAGGCACACCTCCCAAGGCATGGAACCAAGGCCTTCCGAGAAGCAGAGAAAATGTGACAGGGATGTCAATGACTGTGAACAACACCTTCAACTTGATCTCCCCAACACTGACTTCAGCTTCAAATGTACCGATCACCGACCTCTTATTGTCGTCATACGCCCTGATCACTATGTTAGACCGGCAGAGGTCTTTTGTACTGATACCCAGGTATGGCAAGATTTTGGAAGGGTAGATGTTCAGGGCCGAGCCATCATCGACCATTACAGAAGGCATTACCCTATCCATGATTTCCGCTTTTAAGTACAAGGCCCGGTTGTGATTCACACCCTCCGACGGCAAGTCAGACACTCCAAAACTGATCTCCGAGGCCTGGTTGGCGTTCAAGTCAACTCCCCTTATCACAGCACATACTTCATCAGGGGACATTGTAGGATTAGCATCCATCTCCATCAGCTGTTTCACCACCACCTCACAGTGTTTCTTAGACTCCATGAGGAGATGCCAAATACTAGCTCGGACAGGTGTTCTCTTTAACTGCTAAACCACATCATCCTCTTCCTTATTCCTTAACCCCTGAACAGTGGTGTCTGCCTTAGCAACTGGATTACTTCTTCTCAGTGGCGCTTAAGGAGTCACATTAGTAGGTTGGTAAACCCTACCACTTCTGGTGATGTGCATAACAGGACTGTCTTTTGAAACCGTCGTGCCTTTTCTTATCTCAACCGGGTAAATTGGCTTCGGTTCCTTAAACCCAAAATCCTCATCATCATCCAAATCAATGTCGTCCAGATCGATCGGACCGTATCCATTCTTCATTACCGATGCCTGTTCTTCAGTTTCTTCTAGCTTTTCTTTCTCCTCTTCGGCCATAACCGCTTGTACACTCGGATTAGCCTTGATAATCTGAGCGAACACACAGTTGGCTGGGACTCTGGATTGCACCATGTTGACCTGACCCCTAAAGTTAGACAAGGGGTTTTTCTGAACATTAGGTTTCAAGGCGGGCTCTACGATCTTCCCTTTAGTAACTAGCCATTGAATCGCTCTTATCAGACCAGTGCATTCATTTATGCGATGGCCTACTGTCACATGGTAGGCACAAAAGTTATCTTTATCTGATTTAAAGGGAGGAACATAAGGCTTCAAACTATGCAATAGATTAGCCTTCCTACACTTGGAAAAAATACGACCCAAAGATTCTGCCCATAGGCCAGTGAACCTCTGAGGGGTCCTCGGTTGCCCAGTCCTGGGCCACTGTCACCACATCTGCTTCTTTTACTCGATCTAATACTGCAGTCTGAGCTGGCTTTGAACTAGACCCAGTTGATGAGGTTATGGAACTACAGCTTTATACCCTTGTGTATAACCCCGTCTACCTTAATAGGTGCCTGAACCCTGTCTTTTCATCTGCTCTTCTTCTTCATACCTCTCGATACGCTTAGCAAAGTCCATAACTTCGTTGAAAGAGTGAAATCTATTTAGCTTCATCTTCTCCTTATAAAGCGGAAAGGTGCCATTGACCAACTTCATAACCAAGGATTCCCCCATCTACCAGTACATGGACATCAATCCATCTCTTATAGTATGCAAAGAAAGATTCATTGGGCTCCTGATGGATCCTTTCCAGATCTTCCAAGGTGGTCTCCACCTGAGTGTTATAGGCATACTGTTTTACAAATGCCTCTAAAAAATCCTCCCATGTGGAGTGGGTGTGGATCGGCATTTTTAAGTACCACTTAGCAGCAGCACCCCTCAGGGTTGTTGGGAACAGGTCTAACAGGTGGACTTTCCCGATCCCTAAACTGGACGTAATCCTTACATAGCTGTGTAAGTAAGCCTTTAGTGGGCCCTCTCCGATGTACGGAGGCAAGTATCACATTTGGAAACCAACCAAGAGCGGCTCTCCTCCTTCTTCCAACAAAGTAGCCGAGTCTGCACATTTGATAGGGTGATAATGTACCATCTCTTTTAATTTCAGAAGCAATGCCTCAAAATCAGAGAATTTTTCCTTGAGGCGTCTTTTAGCAGCAGTCTCAATCGAGGCCTCTCTCGCCCTTACAAAAGCCTCATCTTCTTTAGACTAATGATCCGCTTCCTGGTGTGGAACAGCCACTCTACTACTACCGAGAATGTTCCTTCTCAAGTTAGGGGCTCCTTAAACAGCATTCCCCTCATTCTCAACTGGGGCTTGGACTGACTGACTAGTCTAACCTGAATTGGCGGTCATCGCAGCTTGCACTTGCTCTCTGATCATGGCTTTAAACTGATCTGAATTCAAAAAGGCAGTCATGAATGCATTCATGTTAAAAGGCATCCGTCCACTAGATCTGTCCTGAGCCATTTCCGTTCTGTTCTCCTCTTTTAATACAAACTAACCGTCGGTTGGCAAGGAAGGCAATTGTCCCTTGAATTCCTGCTCTGAATCTGAATCTGAACTGACCCTCACCCCTTCCACGGTGGCTGATTCAGTGTGAGCTGATTGAGCTGGCTGACTAGAACTTGATTCAACTCATACTAGTCGCTTCAAAGTTTGACTCCAAACTCCACATTTAGCATAGAGCTAGCATCATGGATGGATGTCATGACCCTAGACACGACGCACTAAGTGATATGTATGGTATGATACGGGGATGATCGTGATTGAATGATGCTTTATGAATGTTACTCTTTTTTTTATGTTCCAAGGATGCCCAATGTCATGCAAAAGAAAATGTAAAGAAGTCGTGTGTGAGCCAACACAAGGACCAAGGTTCGGTGCATTTCGGGTCACCTAGGGGTTGTCGTGAAATGGTCGCGTGTGTACTGACATACAAACAGGGATTTGACATTTATGGGTCAAATGAAATGATATGAAGTGGTCACATGGAAGCTATCCTATGGATACACTTCTAATGCTTTTGGGGCATCTAACATGAAATGATGTTGCAATCAAGTCACGTGTAAATAGAGACACGGAGAGAGGTTCGGCGTTCGTGGAACACCCAGCATGGTTTGGTAATGTTATAAAATGCTCCTATGTGCATAATAATTCAGCACTCATGGAGTACCTGGAATGAGTCATTAGTGCCATGAAACAATCTGATGTGGATCGCGACACATAAATAAGACCTTGGCATCGCCGTGACACCAACGAATGAATGAGCATGATGTCACGTAATGGTATCGTGCGACTCGCCACATGAAAACAAATCTAAAACCATTATGGTCCCCTATTGAATAACATGATACGGTGGAATGGCCAAGTGCAAACCAGTGCACGGGCGGAACATGGGTAGTTTTGGGACACCCGATATGATGTGAAATGAGATGACCGTGATAGGCATTCTCAGAACATCCTAATACTAAATGTAATAAGATGACATGAATGTCCATGTCACACAAAATGCAAATGGCTACACAAAGACGTGGTTAGGATGCATGACATACAGGAATGATGTCATGTATGCTTCGTGAAAATGTTAACACATGGGATGTATATGGCACACGAATAAAATGTAGTGGCTGCATGAAAATGTGGTTATCATTAAAGTCACACGTATGTTCAAAAAGTGGCTGTATGAAGATATGTTTAGAGTGGTACATGAATGATTATGCTTGTGTGATGCTTCATGAAAAGGTCAAATAAAAAAGAAACCACCACAGAACAAACATTACCACATGCAACAATATGCTCACCCTTCCAACCTTATTCCTCCTTTCGATTGGTCCGCAATCTTCCTAGGTGTTGGGTCTCTTTGGCATCAACCGGGGATACCAAAGGCGTACACTCAATGTCCAATTTCAAATTTATGTATTGGTAATCCTAGGGGGAAGTTACTAAGTCATTACATATGGGCCAAAGTCAAACCAAGGATCGTACAGGTTCCCATAGCGAAAATGCACTCCTCATCATAGAATATGATGTAAGGTTTATGCGGTGCTATGAGTGGTTTATCTCTTCAGGTGCCTCCAATCCTAACGGAAGAGGTAGGTCACCTTTAGAAGTAAACCAAGGTGATCAGTGTGTTTGAGGGTTGAGAGGAAGAAAATGTCATGATATGCAAGTGCAAACAGATTATGATACTATGAACTGGTAGAATGAAGGTAATATTTTTGTAGTTACCTAAGTTCCTTAAGTTTATAAAAAACTTTTTTGAGAAACTTTTATCCCCAACAGAGTCGCCACTATGAGTGGACGACCTAAAAGCGGAATGCGGCGAAGCGAACCGGAGAAAAAGAATTAATTAGCTTTGGATTTTGTTGTGAAAACATGTCTTGTATCTCGTTTTAGGAAATTTGTTGATTCGTTTTAGAAATCCACTTTTCTATAACACCTTTATTTATGTGTGCGAATTTTGGAAAACTAGTTTTACATTTTAGAAAATCCCGTTTTATTACTTAAAGACCTCGAAACCTAAATTTCAAGATCAGTGACAAAGTCGCGACCCGGATCAGCCCATCTGGGAAATTCCTGTACAGCTCCCTATCGAGCGTAGACTACTATACCTAATCTAAAGATTTAGGGTTTGGGTAACTTACCTATTCAGCCTCGAGCTTCCATTCATTTTATAGTTTATATTACCGTATTTTATTCGCTTATTATCTTTCTCTACCCAATCTAGTGTTTAATTATCAGCCGATGCTCATACAGATGACAGAAATAAATTACAGAATAAATAAACCATACATCCAAGCAATCGAAAGAATAAAAGTAAAGGCCACTTATATAACCAAATCGAATAAAAAGAAAAATCTCTTGTCCTCACATTATAAGTGCCTAGAATACATGAAGATATAAAAATTACAATCGCCTAAAATACACGAGTTAATCTGTTAATTATATCCAAAATAAAAATAAAGAAGAACTAAAAGCTGCAAAACAGATTGTTAGCATAGTTATAGCGCAAAGACAAGTAGGACTCGTAGCAGGACAGAATTGGGATTTTAGGAACAAGGGCATGCATTTAGGGGGTAGTCCTGGAAAATGATTTTGAAACGCCCTGTAGCTTTTATGCTGGAAAACGGTTATTGAGAAAATCTATTTGGCTCGGTTTCATACAAATTTCTCCTTTTAGCCGATCGGTTATCCTGGAACTCGGGGTTCCATTCGTGTGGGTTTCCTAATTTTGACATACATCTACGGTCTAAAAATGATAAACACACCAAAAACAATTTGATTCTGAAGACAGCATCAAGTGATGACATCCATACGGACCATCCTGCGATTCTGTCTCCTTTTGGAGACTACAGCCATGCGATCAAAATTAGAGCCGTGCGACTCTAACTTCCACAGGCGTACGGTATACTACCCAGAACCCGAAATTGGTTTTCTCATTTTAAAAAATCACCATTTTGCTGGTTTTTGATATTTCCCAAGGATTTTTGTACGGCCTGGCGGTTCGCTAATGCTGGACAATGAATCCGATTCGGATCAAACGACCCCGAACTCTAGAAAATGAAATCCAGGAAAATGAAAACCTCACATTCGCGCAGTTAGAAATCCAAAAACCAATATTTTATGATACGCAGATATGTTTGGACCGAAATAGATCACAATAGGATGCATAAAATGGAAAACGGAATGCTTTTGGTCGTTTAGGGCATTTTTAGGTTTTTGCCTGAAAGAACATAACCGTGCGGCTTTGTTCTAAAGAACTATAGCTGTGCGGCTCTGTTCTAAGCAAACACAGTCGTACGGCTCTAACGGGGTAGCCAGCTTTCCGAAAATTGACAAAACAGAGAAGAAAATGCATAAAAAAGCAAAGAACACAAGTTTAAGGCCTTTCAGAGTTTATCTTACTGTTGTTCCAGTGTTTTGAACAATCAGAAATGGATTAAGGATCCAAGAAGCGCCTTGAATCCGCAAATGCTCTGAAATTCTGAAAACGAGTCCCAAATCATTCCAAAACAATCCCGAGAATAGGTCCGGATGAATGTGATACTGTTAAGAATGCATACTCAATGTGTATGGCGTTTGGTTTTTGGCTCTTCTCTTTTGTTCTCTCTTTCTCTCTGCCTCTATTTTTCCTTTTGTCTGTTTTTCTTCTTTCTCTCTTTCTCTCAATCTAATTTTTCTTTAAAAATCTCAGAACCTCTTTTGATTTGATTTCTCTCTCCTTTTATACTCTCATTTCTCTCTCTGTCTATTCCTATTAATTGCCTCTCAAATCCCTGGCCGAAATTTTTTGCCTTGAGACTCACCATTTCAACCAAGTTGTTTTGTTTCTGCAGACAACTTTGGTCGCCCATCAAAGCCACACAGCTGTAATGTTACAGCCGTGCAGCGCTGGCTCTATAGCCGTACTGCTCTAACTAGAGCTAAGGCAGATTCGTTTAAGTCCTACACTCACTTTCTGTCTAATCACCAGGAGGACCTTTCCCGGGGTGCTGGATCGAGGACGGTTCATTTTTCGAAGCATCTAAGGCTTTTCGGGCAACATTTCGCTCATTCTCAAGCGGGTTCAACCCCAGAAAGAAGAAAATGTGAGAATAATGTTAATGAAGTTAATTTTAAACCTTTTTTATTTTTTTATTATTTATTTATTTATTTTAGTGATGTTTATGATTCACACACTTAGGCGTATGAATGATTTTGATTTCTTGGATGTTTATTGACTGAAGTTAATGAAACATTTGAAATAACCCATGCAATATGTTAAGCAACCAACACTTCATTAATGAAATTCAATTATGGTAACTTATTGAAAACACTAAAGCTTAATACATATCTCAATGAACTTGTGAGCACGGGTTTTTTCCTGACCTCGATGATGAAAGTCTTTCTTATGTTTTTCATGAATAAGCGTGGGGTAGATTTGGAATGACCAGAACGATGTTGAAGATGTCTCGGATGACCGAAAGAAGTGTAAAAAATCTTGGTGCGAAACCCTGAAGAAGGTCGATTGAGCGCTTAAGAGAACCGGAGAGAAAAGTGAGAAGAGGGTGAGAAATGCAAAACTAGCTACTATAACCGGTTAGCTATAGTGCCCTATAGGGGCATAGCTATAGTTTGCACAACTACAGTCGCCAGGCTATAGGCCACTACAACCGCTCGGCTGTAGTTAACAGATTTGATTTTCTCTTAAATATGGTGTATTTTATCTCATTAATTCTGGATTTTCAACCCTAATTGGGCCATATAAAAGGAAAAACATGAAATTAGGTCAAGGGGAGACCATTCTGCAGACTCAATCAAAAAAAAGGCTAGGGTTTTAGGATTTTGAGAGTTAGGGAGAAAAAATTAAGTTTAGAGAGAAGAAAAACCTAAATCTACTATAAAATCATTCAAGCTCTAATTTAATTTGTAGAAATCATTAGGGGTCCTTTGAGGAATCACGTCTGGGAGTGATTCTGGTTGATTTGGTGTTCGTTCGGGTCGATTTGGGATTCCGTTCGAGCTTTGGATATTTATGAATGATTTTGGGTTGTTCGTGATTCTGAAGAGTTTTCCAGCATCCGAATCTATTTCTGGTAATCCACAACACTAGAATGCAAATAAGGTAGGCTCTGAGAGGCCCTAAAAACTCGTTTGAAATTGATTAGGATGTTGTTGTATACATTTTTGGTATTTTTCTTAAAGCTGGAAGTGGAAACCCAGCTATAGCTGCCCCATTTATTGCTTACAGCGGTTCGACTGTAGTTTGATGACTATAGTGGCACAGCTGTAACCTATAGTGGCATAGCTATAGTTCTCTGATTACAGCCGCATGGCTGTAATCTCTAGGGTAGATGCTCCAAATGCCCTAAATCGACCGAAAACACTTCGATTTTCAAATCAAATGTATTTTTCACGAATGATATCAGTTGGATCACATCCACATATGATTAGATTCATGGTTTTTGTGTTTTTGATTGATGGATGTGAGATTTAGTTTTGTTGATTTCGGGTTTTTAGGGTTTTCCAGATTCATTTGATCTGATCTGGATCTATTTCGTGGATTTTATAAGTTTCCAGAAACCCCAAATCATCCGAAACCATCAAAACATCAAAATAATTTTCAAAACAAGAAAGAAAACCGGATTATTGCTTCTAGAGCACTACAGCTGCTCGTTATAGATGTTACAGCCACCCTAGCCACTATAGTGGCGCGGCTATAGCATACTACAGTGGCTCAACTGTAGTTGATGAAATAGAATTACAAGTTTTGCTTTTTTGGTCTCTAACTTGTAATTTTGTTTCTCCTTTTGATTCAAAAAGGATTTTTGGTGTGTTTATATTTCTGGACCCTATATGGATGTTCAAATTAGACCCACTCACGAACGGAACCCCTGGGTTGTGGGATATCCGGCCTACCAAAAAATGGAAAATGCATGTAAAACGAGCCAAACCGTTTTCAAAATTGGTTTTCACTCACAAAATCTATAGGGTATTTTTATAAAATGTTTTCCAAGTCTAATCGAGTAGTTGTCCGAATTTCTCGATTATCCCCCCATGCATGATCCCGTTTCCCAAAATACCCATATTCTGTCTTATGTGAGTCCTTGGTGTGATTTGTTTACTTGTGCTAACAGTGTTTGGATGCAGCTTTTTATTTTTTCATTTTTATTTTTTGATATATTTAATAGATTATTCTGTGTTTCTAAGCGGTTGTACCTTTTTTAAATTATCGTGTATTATAGGTGGTTGTAAATGATGAGGATGAGAGTTTTTTTCTTTTTTTTTTTGTTGGGTTGTATAATTTGGCTATACTTTACTTTTCCTGCACTTTTATTTTTTTGCACCTTATTTATGCTTTATATTTATGTCATTTGCATGATCACTAACTAAAATTAAAGGAGGATAAAATGGGTAGAATTAAGTGAATGTTATACTACATTATGAAATAATAATTGAAATCAAGTTAAGGATTAGAAGATGTGTTGCCTGAACCCTGAATCTCTAGATCAAGTATTGTGTCTACACTTGGTAGGGAGATATACCGGCATTTCTTGGATAAGCTGATCCGGGTGGCGACTCTATATCTGATCACGAAATTTAGGTTTTGGGTCTTTAAGTTTAAATGGGGATCTTCTAAAACATCTGTTTTCCAAAATTCACACTTAAAATTAAGTTTTCTACAAAATGAGTTAGCTTAATAAAATGAGTGGTTTTCTTAAGAAAGATTAAACTCGTTTTCAAAACCACACATAATCACTCAAAAAGAAAATCTCTGGTTCCCGCTTCACCGCGTGTTCCGAAAAATGTTGTCCGCTCACAGAACTTATACCTGTTATTAGTCATCCTGGGTAGGTTTTTTCACTAATAATCCTCTCATGTTGCCCTGACTTTTCCTAACCCACCCTTGCAAGTTTTCAACTTAACCCCCTTTTTTTTTACACGTGGTAGCACTTGAGATGATCTTGGTTAATCGGGTTGATAAATTCATTGCCATCCATATCCATTACCTTGGCAGCGCCTTGGGAGAGCACTTTCCTAACCACGTACGGTCCTTCCTAGTTTGGCTTAAACTTGCCCCTTGCATCCATGTTGGATGGCTTTATATGTTTTAAAACTAGGTCGCCTACTTTCAAATATGCTTTTGATGTTGGACTCATTGGTTGTAGGCCCTAGCCATTCTCTGATGATACATTTACAGGTTATCTAGAGCTTTGAGATGCTTCTCGCCAATCATGGCTAGTTGTTAGAACCTTGCCTTGGCCCATTCTATTTCGGGAAATTGAGCCTCCAAGGCGATTCTCATAGACTTAAACTCCATTTTTATAGAAAGGACTGCTTCCATCCCATAGACTAGTGAATAAGGAGTCTCTCCTGTTGGCATCCTAATGCTAGTCCTGTAACCCCACTGAGCAAACGGTAGTCTATCTGCCCAACCCCTATAGGTAGAGGTGGTTTTCGACAATATCTTCTTGATGGACTTGTTAGTGGCTTCTACCTCATTGGCTTGTGGCCTATAAGGAGAGGACTTTTAATGTTTTATGTTGTTTTCTATGAGTAGCTTAGTTGTTGCCCCTTTAAACTGCACTCCGTTATCAGTCACCACATGTGGTATACTAGATCTCGCAAAATATGCTTTTTGATGAGTTTGGCCATGTTTTTAGTCGTGAATTTGGGGTAAGATTCAGCTTCCACCCATTTGGAAAAGTAATCCATAACCACCACTATGAACTTGTGACCATTTGATGTAGGAGATCGAATCTCACCAATGATGTCTATCCCCCATGTTGAGAACGGCCAAGGGGCCACAAGGTTCTGCAATTCTATAGGTGGAAGATAGCTGATATCTCCATATATATAACACTCATGGCATTTCCTTACTTCTTCTATGTAGTCTGATTGTATTGTGAGCCAGAAGTGCCCCTGTCTCATGATCTTCTTGACCAAAGTGAGTCCATTCATGTACGGGCCACAATATCCTGATTGCATCTACTGCATGATTCTTTGTGCTTCATTCTCTACCAACCACCGTAATAGCAATCCATCAACTACCCTTTTGAAGAGTTGTACCTCAAACCACCTAAACTGAACCATAAACCTTCTAATTGTAGCCTTATCTGAGACATTTGATTTGTCTGGGTATTGGCCATCCTATATGAAGTTGGCTATATCTTGATACCATGGCTTGTCATCTATTATCAAGGTTAGAACCTCGCTGGAGTGATAACAAGGATTTCGGGAAGTCTCTAAGATTAGCAGTTGCATAGGCGCTTTCTGGGGTCCAACCCATGTGGATGAAAAAGTTGCTAGTGAATCGGCCATCTGGTTATCATCTTTGATCACGTGCTTAAATTCACATTGGTCGAATATCTACACCTGTTCTTATAGGGTTTCCAGGTATGGGTAGAGAGACTCTTCCTTAATTTTCCATTCTCATGTGGCCTGGTGGATGACTAACAGTGAATATATGATGATCAATACATCATTTTCCCCTAGTGTGATAAGGGCATCGATGCCGAATAAACAAGCTTCATACTTCTCTCCATTGTTGGTTACGGGGAATTCCAGCAGCTTTGACAAGGGAATTATCTCTCCATCCGGTGTGATGATGATCACCCCAAGACCTGCCCCCTTTCTGTTGACAGTCCTATCGAAATACATAGTCCACCTCTGGTTTCCACTTCAACCATGGCCAACTGTTCATCCTGGAACTTCGAATTCTCTTCATAGTCGGAATCAAGAGGTTGGTTCGCTAAGAATTCTGCTACTGCTCTGCCTTTTATTGTCTTCTTGGTCATGTATTCAATGTCAAATTCTAATAGCAGTAGAAGCCATCTGGATAGCTTCCCCACCAATGATGGACTGGTGCATAAGTATTTCATCAAATCTACTTTCGCAACTGCTTATATCTTGTATGATTAGAAGTAGTGTCTCAGCTTCTTGGTTAACCAAACCATGGTGGTGCAATTCTTTTCCACTATGGTATACCGAGTTTTTTAGTCCAATAGCTTCTTCGTAAGGTATTAAATAGCATGTTCCTTGTTGTCATACTGCTCTTGAACCAGCATTGCCCCTATAGAGGTTTCTTCGATGGTCAAGTACAAAATCAAAGGCCTGCCTAGGGTTGGAGGTTTCAAGACCAGCGGATGGATCAAGTCAGCTTTGATCTCATCGAATGCATCTTGGCACTGATTATTCCACTCTATTTTAGTAGCTTGAAAATAGGCTCACAAACTGTAGTCAACTTAGCAATGAACCAGCTATCATATTGAAGTGACCCTAGGAAAGACCTGACTTCCTTTTCAGTCTTCGACACTGGCATATCCCTAATGGCTTTGATTTTTTTGGGTCTAGCTAATCCCCTTTTGACTGACTATATGCCCCAACAGCTTGCTAGACATAACTTTGAATATACACTTCTTTGGATTAAGTCAAAGGTTGTACCTCTCAATTTTGGTCAGAAATCTATCTAGGATAGCAGGGTGCTCTTCTCGGGTCATGGATTTGACTAGCATATCATCAATATATACTTCAACTTTCTTATGGATCATGCCATGCAATAGTGTTGTAACGGCCCTCTGATATGTTGCCCCGACATTTTTCAATCCGAACGGCATTACCCTATAACAGTAAACCCCCCATTCAATGATGAAGACTATTTTGACCTTGTCGATAACATCCATTAAGATCTGGTTGTATTCGAAAAATTCATCCATGAACGAGTACATTATTGCTCTGGCTGCGCTATCAATCAGGACATCTATGTGTGGTAAGGGAAAGTCATCCTTTGGTGATGTTTTATTAAAATCTCTGTAGTCCATAAAGACTCTCACCCTTCCATCCTTTCTAGCAACTGGGACAATATTAGCGACCCATCTCGGGTATTCGATTACTTTTAGGAATTTAGCCTTGATCTGTTTGGCCACTTCCTTTTTGACCTTTTCTGCCTACTTTGGTCAAAGACGCCTAAGCTTCTGTTTCACTGGGCTGTAATTCAAATCTATTGAAATTCTATGCTCAGTTATTTCCCAGTCAACCCCTGGCATAACATCACAGGACCAAGCAAAGGCTCCCACGTGTTTCTAAAGTACTTTTATAAATTCTCTCTTTTCCTCAGGAGTGAATTGATTTGAGATACATACCATTTTAGGGTTTTTTATTGTTCCTAAATTAATTTCATTTAATGAAATGTAGTGAATGCTGAACATATTAAATAAATGTTTTCATGCATGCACGGAACCATTAGGAAAAACATCACATAAGTAAGCAAAATTAGATTTGAATGCATTCATCGCCTTATAGGCGGAATTGTTCACATCAAAAATTAAAGCAAGGTTTACAAAATAATCACTTTCTTCCTCCATAAGCGGAAGGTCTTCATCGGCAACTCCATTAGCATCAGCCTCCTCAGCATCGACAAGTCCTTCCTTGAAGAGATTGCCTAGATCTATTTCTAGTGCCTCTTTCCCTGCTTCAGAGAGAATAGATTTTCCCACCTTTGCCTTCCTTTTTTCACCATTTTAGTTAGCTCGAACAGTGCCTTCACGACCATGTCCATAGGTTCCAGGGTTGATTGTTTCTCCTTGGGATGACCCTTCAGCTCCTTCTTGAGGAGGGTAGAGAATGCTTCAGTGATAGCATCCATGATTGCATCAGCCTCTCCTTTTTCTTGTGTCTTTCCTTCGGCTGCCTCTTCTGCCTCCTCACTGGGATGTTCAATTGGAGTAGTGACCTTGACTTTCTTTATTTATGGCTTGATTATGTCTTCTATCGGCACTATTTGATATTTAGTGAAATCCACCACATCAGTGAAGATCTCGAATCCTGAAATCATTATTCCATTCACCTTCATAGGCTCGGGTGTATCGTTATATGCCCCAATCTTAGAATAGAACAAAGTGTCCACCAGGCAGACTACCTTCTGATTGGACCCATCATTCTGTGAATCTCCTTTGTAGCCAAGGCCCTTGTGGTGGATTTGGCCCATGCCTATGTTGAACTTTGGTTTCCCTTATTGTTGTGCACTTAATCCCTTGCCCAGGATGAACTTCTGTTTCTCAAAGTACTTATGGATCCAGTCAGCGAAGATGGGGTGCTTCCCCTTCCCGTTGGAGACAATAGCCACTTGGAACCCAGTCATGGGTTGGTCTGAAGCACTTAATATAGTAATGACAGATGGTTCATCCACCTCAAGGGTCACAATTTTCCCTCCAATAGGGAATTTGATCTTCTGGTGTAGGGTAGATGGCACACCACCTAAAGCATGGAACCACGGTTGTCCCAATGACAAAGAGAAAGTCACAGGAATGTTAATAATGGTGAACAACACTTTGGATTTCACCTCTCTAATAGCCACTTCCGCTTCAAAAGTTCCAGTGATAGTGTGCTTGGAGTCGTTGTAAGGTAGACCCGTCATTCACCGTGACACAGGGCATCACCCTATCCATGATCTCCACTTTCAAGTACAAGGCCTGGTTGTGATTGATGCCTTCTGGTGCTAGGTTGGCGTTGGTGAAAGTTATCTCAAAAAGGAGCTCCTCTTGTTGTTTCATAGGTTCCCCGATCATCATGCACACCTCTTCTGGAGAGGTCAAGGGGGTGGCTTCCATTTCGATGAGCCTTTTGATCACTACGGCCCGGTGTTTTTGTGAGTCCCTCAGTCAATGCCATACACTAACTCTAGTTGGTATTCATTTTAATTGCTCTATAACAAGGTCTTCATCTGGTTTGATAGGCAAAGTAACTCGCGCCTCTATATCTGCTTGCTGCATCGGTTCTAGGCATTGTGGTTGTGCGGGCTAGTACACTCTGCCATTCCGGTAAGATGGTTTATCGGAGCATCCTCCTTTCTCAGGTACATCCTATTCTTAGAGCAAACCGTGTATTGTTGCTTTGGTTGGTACACTTCATATTTGTCAAAGTCATCCTTCAACTTCACGTTATTCAGGTTGATTGATTTATTCACCCCCTGGACTAGCTTGGCCTCCACTTTCGAGACTGTCTACATGGTAGGATTTTCCTGGATGATTTGGGCAAATATGAAGTTTGCCGATAACACCATCTGTACCATATTGACCCAAGCTTCGAACTAAGGCAATTGATTGTTCTGGGCACTGGGCCTTGCATCTGGCTCCTCGATCGTTTCTTCAGCCACCAACTGCTAGATAGAATTCTTCAACCCGTGACAGCTATTGGTATGGTGCCCCTTAGTCACGTGGTATGCACAAAAGTTTTCTTCCGCTTCGGTGAGAGAAACAAACTGCTTTACACTTTGCAGGAGCCTTAGCCTTCTACACTTCAGGAAAATTCAGCCCAAGGATTCTGCCTAAGGAGAGATGCCCCCATTATTAGTTTGTGGGGTCGACCCTTGGGCTACTACTAACACATCAACATGCTTGACAACGTGGTTGTTTGAGCGGGCTTGGTGCTAGTCTTAGATGATATGGCTAGAGAGTTATTGCTCTTGTATCATGAGGTGTATGTCCGACCTCCACCTTGATATCCGTTACTTGCGTTATTTTGAAATGCTTCAATCTTATACTTTTCTACTCTTCTTTCCATTTCATGAACTTCCATAATTTTATTTAATTTGCAGTATTTCATATTTTACTTGTAAATCTCTAAAATACCATTGATCAGCTCAACAATCAACTCATCCTCTAGTGGTTTTTGGTGAAGGAGGATCATTTTGTCCATCCACCTTTGATAATACTCTATGAAAGTCTTGTTTGGTTTTTATCTCACTGCCTCAAGGTCTTGCAACCTACTTCCAACTTAGTGTTGAAGCTATAGTATTTCATAAATGCATCAGACAAGGCATTCCAGTCCTCCTGCATATTTTTTTACTGTCTGTTGTACCAATTGATGGCTCCCCCTACAAGAGTGGTGGGAAAAGACCAACTAATTGATTCATTGTTAATCTAGCCATCGTCATGATCCTTACACACTAGTTCAAGTGAGAGGTTTGGGGGCTTTTTCTTGCATATAGGGTTATCCTTGACATCTGGAAGCCCACTGGTAACGTGTCAATCCTGTTAGCCATCAGAGTATTCGGGTCAATGCGTTTTGAGACATTACTCTTTGTTGAACCCCACATTTCTGCCATCATCCCATCCATCTCAGTGCATTTTTCTCTCCACTTCTTTTCAAGTGCTAAGTTGGTCTACCCTTCTCCTTGCTTTCCTCCTGCATCTCCCAAGTTGGAAAGTCTGTCATGTTCTCGACCTGATCCATTTCCATTTCCCGATTCCCGATTGTTCCTATCTACCCTGTTGGTAGTATCTTCTATTGCAGCCTGGACCTGGTTCCTGATAATGCCTTTAAACTCATCAGAATTCAGGAAATCACGGAGTACGTTAGCCATAAAAGGTGTGCTAGCATAAGATTAGCCATTTCTGTATGTTCAAGGGGATCAAATCCAGTTTCTAGCTTGATCTCAAACCCCGTTTTTCCTAGCTCTAAATTAAGCATTACACTGAATTCTGACTTAACCGATTCCATTAACTCACTAGGTGTCGGATCCTCGTCTTAAACTCTCTCCAATCTACCTGTAAGGCGGTACCAAACTACAAGACAAATCACATTTGGGTTAGAACCGATGTAAATTCTATGCATATATGCATGGTGTGTTTAATGATGGATGCGTATTACATAGAGTGAATGATTAACTTGAATCCTTAATGATCAAGGTTTATTTTAGGTGTGCATGAAACACATGGTGCATTTTTTATATGAAGTCTTGGTACTCGTGGAGTACCGAACGATTTTCTTACTCGTATAGGTTACCTAATGAAGTGCGCATGGAATTTTGGTGCTCGTGGAGTATCGAGATGATTTTCCTATAACGGAATGAAATGTACCTTTGATATGTAGAGACTCGGCACTCGTGCAATACCAATAAGGTTATCCTACTTTTGTAGGATAAATGATGAAGTGAGAATTTGATATGTGGATGGTGCTTCGGTGCTCATGGAGTACCAAAATGATGATTTTCCTACT
The DNA here is from genome assembly GCA_039660915.1 of Euphorbia tirucalli. Classification (NCBI taxonomy): domain Eukaryota; kingdom Viridiplantae; phylum Streptophyta; class Magnoliopsida; order Malpighiales; family Euphorbiaceae; genus Euphorbia; species Euphorbia tirucalli. The sequence continues at coordinate 21,697,790 of CM077636.1, read as the reverse complement.
TGTGTAGGTTATGAAGTGTGCATTTGATATGCAAATGGAGTTTCATCACTCGTGGAGTACCAAAAAGATGGTTTTGATATATGCACTTGATATGCAAATGGAGTTCTGATACTCGTGGAGTACCAAAAGTTGATTTTGTAAGGTGCATTTGATATACAAATGGAGTTCCGATACTCGTGGAGTGCCAAAAGATTATTTTGTAATATGCATTTGATATGCAAATGGAGTTCCGATACTCATGGAGTACTAAAAGATGATTTTGTAATATGTATTTGATATGCAAATGGAGTTTCGATACTCGTAGAGTACCAAAAGATGATTTTGTAATGTGTATTTGATATGCAAATGGAGTTTCGATTCTCATGGAGTGCTAAATGATGATTTTGTAATATGCATTTGATATGCAAATATAGTTTTTGGCACTTGTGGAGCACCTAAATAGATTCCTACATATGTAGATTATGTTGTGAAATGTACTTTTGATATGCATATGGATTTTCGGCTCTTGTGGAGTGCCTAAATGGATTCCTACATATGTAGGTTATGTCATGATATGCACCTGGATTTTCGCTACTTGTGGAGTACCAAAAAGATTTTCCTGTTTATGTGGGTCAAGTCTTTTGTCAGGATTCATGTATGTGAATGTTTTACGTATGACAAAAAATTATGGCTGCATTGGGTTAATGTGCTTGTCATTCGAATGATGTTTATATGATATGGTATTCGCACATAATGAGAGGATGTATGGCTGCACAAAAGATGTGGGCTAGTAAGACTTAAATGATTTATGAAGTTTTCTAATATATGTACAAAAGAATGTTAATGATGGCATGATGCGGAGATGTGAATCATATAGCACGTAGCATGCGAACATGCATTTCTAACCTTATCTCTCCAATCGTGGTTCATATTGAGATATTTCTAACCAAGTCCTGGGTGGGTTTCTTTTAAATCATCAATAAGGGATGGTAAAGGCGAAACTACACTTTCATCATACATTGTTTTGATCATCGTAATGGAGATTTCTACAGCTAACTATATGAGTTTGGTCAAAGTCAAGGATAACATCAAGGTCCATAGCAAAATATACTCCTCACTTGTCTCCACTCAAGTGTCCAAACGAAGGGGTTCGTACGAGGCTATAGGTGGTGTTCCGTATCCATGTCCCTAAGACCAATGTGGAACCTAGGCCACATTTCAATAGTTCATCAGGCTAAAAATTGGTACCTCAACCTAATGCAGTATGTCTAACTAAAATGCAATGTACAAAATGCTACAAATAAACTTTAAAGTTACTTTGATTAGACACTCTTAGGGCTTGTCAAACTCTTTTAAATTTTTTTTTTCTAGAAAACTTTTTTAGAAGTCCCCAACAGAGTCGCCACTATGAGTGGACGATGAAATTTGTTGGATTTAGCATGCTGCAAAGCAGGCCGCTTTGGGGTTTTGATTATTTGTTTGGAATTCGTTTTTGGAAAATTGTATCCATAAAAGATTTGAAACCTAAATCTCGAAAGAAATTGCAAGAGTCGCCACCCGGTTCAGCTCAACTGGGATATTAAAGCATGGCTGAACCGAATGAGAACCGCTACACTTTCCAGAGATCTAGGTCTGGACAAGTCCCTTATTTATGTCTAATCAAAATATACAACAAGATTTATTGGTAGCATTTCATACGGTTAAAGTTGATTTTTTATTGATTTAACATGCGACGTTCACATAGCATAAAGCTGTAGATAAATTAATTGTTACAACCATAACGAATCAAATCAAGCTATCCTGGGGGATACATCTGAATAAATGGGACCAGGGTATAACCGCCTAAAATACATGAAATGATATAAGAAATTAAAATTGAATGAAAAAAAATTTAGATCTGCAAAACAGAGGTTAGTATATAGATATATACAGCACATTAGACTTAAATAATGACAAAATAGGGAGTTAAGTGACTCGAGAACATGCATCTAGGGGATAGTCGGGGGAACTTGGCAAGTTCATCCGATTGGACCTGGAAAATGGTTTTATGAAACATCCTTGTGATTTGTTTTATGAGAAAACAATTTTTGGAAAACATTTTCTTCAACTGTTTATTTCCATTTAACATGTAGATGTGATTCGGCTTTTACGAGATTTGGATCTCTATCGTTGAACTGATTTAAACTTGCTTGAGAATGAATCTATGGTCTAAAATGCTCATGAAATGCACTGATTTTTGGTATTTATGATTTTTTTTGGGTTATTTTCAACAAAATCTATTTCTGTCTGAAGAGTATGGTCGTGTGGCTATAGTTATAGTTGTACGGTTGTTCATTAGGGTTTTAGAGATTTAGCAATTTCAATTTAGCTATTTAAGGAGTACATCCATGCAATAGTAACTATAGCCGTGCGGATTCAATTAACAGCAAGCTTCAAAAAACAGAGGAAGTCGAAAATGATGCATAAAATATCAAAACATCTCAGAAATGCAGCAAAAATTGAGTTTTAAGTATAGTTACTTTTGTAGCACGGATCCATTATCGAAATGGATGTGAACTAATGCAAAATTGGCTCTGGATTGCTCCTTTTCTCCTTGTAGTTCCAAGGTTCAAAATAGCCCAAAATCTCCAAATAAGTGAAGGATTTGTGTGATGTGAAGTCTCTGGACCAATCAGAAGTGTTTATTAGGTTTTAAACCTAGGATTTCTACTGATTTTAGCCTATTAAACATGAGATTAAGAAGAAAAGAGTAGAAGAAAGTATGTGTTAGAACTTGTGTTTCTAGCTCTTCTTTCTTCTTTGATTCCATGATTCTAGAGTCCCTTTTAATCCAAATTCATTTCCCCCATTCTCCTCCGCCTCTCTTCTGTCTCCAGCCTCTTCTATCAGTCGAAAGGACTTAATTCAGCCTCCCATTCATGCCTATCTCCCCCATGTGGGATGAGTTGTAAAATTTAAGGAGTGTTCTGCAACTTGCATTACATCCTTCCGGCTATAATACAACTGTACAGTTGTAAGGTTTGGTTCTTGGTTTTGACTTTTTCCTTTGATTGAGACTTGAGATTACAGCTGTGTTGACCCAAAATTACAGGCGTGTGCCTGAAATTACAGCTATATGGCTATAAAGATAACCATACGGATATAGCTCCATTTTCAGCAATTATGATTTTTTAGAGTACTTACTCGTTGGAAACGGGTTTTGAAAATTTCGTGCTCACAGCCCCCCTGCCAAAACCCTATTCATATCCACAACATGGAAAAATTTAAACATAAAGAGATTAGAACCTAGTTTTTGAAAATTATCTTTGTACTTTGGACACCATACAAAAGCCATAATACGTTGAAAAATAGTGTAATTTATCTCTTTGTCTAACAAAAACTTTCTGATAAATGTAAAATATAACAAATATTTCATGTATAATTGAATTAAAATTGAGCTTAATTGAAAGAGCATTGGCTAATTAGAGCTACTTTCAGGTTAAAAGCTAAAATGGAGATTAAATTCGAAAAGCCTCATCAAACAGGCTGGAAAGCAGGCTAAAGAGTGGCTAGAATGGTCTTGGGCTGAAGGAGATTTGGATGGGCTAGAATTTGGAGCCATGGAGCGACCCACAAGGAGGCGGGCAGAAGATACTTTCAAGAAAAGATTTGACTTTTGTAGCAATTTTTGGTTTATTGGTGAACTAATACAATATTTTATTTGTGTGGATATTTTTTAGCCATCAAGGCTGCAAGTACAATTAGTATTATTTTAATCTTAGGTATAAAATTGTCCTTGGGAGTGCTATAAATACTCCCTTTCCTTTGGTAGTTGGGAGCTATGAATGCTTAACTTCTCCCTCTTGTTTCTAACTCTAAATTTCTAATTTAATTAGTAGTAATTTCTTTTTAATTTTTCTTTATTGTTAATGTTGCTTATGGGTAGTGAGTAAGTCTCCTTAAGCAGGCTTGAGCTAGCTCGACTGGCAGTAGTAAATGCTTTTTCTCCTTCATTATTATGAGCATCATTATTTTTTTATTGTTTTATGGTATGCTTCACTTATAATGAGATTGATCACCTCATATTTTAATAATTGTGATGAGACCAAGAGGAGATTCATAACTATGAAAAATACGATGAAACACATGTATGTTTATTGCTCAAGAAATTCAAGTAGACTACATGCTAGGGGTTTTTTTATCTTATGATAAAATGGTTACAAAGGCTTAATGCATGATTAAGTAGTCTATTGCTGAAGAAATTTGATTAGGCTGCTTATTGTATAATCCACATGTCCGGAGGTTCCTAATATGGTGATTTGAGAGTAAGAGACCCTATACCTATGTTCTGTAACCCTGTTCATAATGTTGAAGGAGAGAAATATCACTGAAACTGCTAGATCTGCTTGGTTTGAGTCTATTGTCTTTTTATCATTTTTATTGTTTATTTTGACTCTCAACAATCTTAACTCTATTGATGTTTGGTTCTGTTTTACTTGTTAAGTAGCTTTCTTAGTTTTTTTACTTCGAAATTGTTATTTTTATTATGAAAGATATCATATCTGCTTGTTTACTTTGAAATTTAAGGTTGTTTGCACTAATCTCTAAGGAAACGATAATCAGATTTAGATTGAAGAATTCAGATTAAACAAAAAAGGCTGTAGCTAAATGAGCTTGAAGAATTTAGATTGTTTGCATATGGGAATGCCATGAACTATAAAGAGAAAACAAAGAAATGGCATTATCAAAAAATTCAAAATGAAGAGTTTCATCCTAGACAATGTGTTCTTTTGTATAATTCAAGACTGAAATCGTTTCTAAGTAAGCTCATATTAAGGTGGTCTACACCTTACTCAGTTACTCGTGTGTTTCCACATGGTGTTGAGATCACTAGTGATAAAGGTGAAACCTTCAAAGTAAACGGTAAATAATGAAGTCGTATCTTGCTCATGAAACCCTGAAGATTGTTGATAGCATCTAATATCTTAAACCACATTAAGAAGTCTCAAAAAGACATTGGTGTCTGCTTCAAAAACCAATTGAAGTAACTTGTTGGGCAATCCCCAACTCTCTTAACTTGTAAGTATTTAATTTAGTAATCTTTTTGGTATAAATATTTTTAATAATCTATTTATTTCTTTTGTAGGTACCTTAGCAATGTTAAAGTATAGTGATGGCAAAATGGAGCTTGAATTTTAATTATAAAATATTTCTCATGCTTGTGTTACATTTTATACTTTGTTTTAAAATTTTGATTTTTGCAATTTCAAAGAAATAAAATTTTTGCAACCACACAATTATTTTAATGGGCAAAATCAGGTTTGCTAAATCTTTTTCAACTGTGTTAGTCTGACTACTTAAGTTAGGTTGATAATATCCCACTAAATCTAAAATTATTTATTTAATTAAAAAGAGACAAAAAGAAAAAGGCCATTAATTTATTCTCACTTGTCAAATTATTAGGAGTTTAAGTAATGGGCTTATTAATCACGGCATGAGGGTTATGGAAAAGAGATAGGTATGGGGATTTGACACATGTCAGCCCAAGCCCCTAATTTTTTCTCTCTCTTTCCTGTAGCTCCCCAATATAGCAATTTTCTTTCCTTTATAGTGGTTTAGGTTTTTAAATTTTGAATTTAAAATTAAGAAAACTACCCGGCTCCCTCTTTTCTTGCCCTAACTGTTCTTCTCTTCCATTAAAGAACTCTCTTTCTTACAATCTCTCTTACTGTAACAATTATCTCTTAACTCCAATCTTTTCTTCTTTATTTGCATATTTCAAACTAGCCATCGTGCCTAGAGGAGCTAAGTGTTTAGGCACCAAACCTAGCGCTACCGCCATCACTGCTGGTGTAGCAACTCCATCAATAATGCCTAAGCCCACTCTTCCATCTTCAACCAGCGCCGATTCTCTCACTAAGGAGCAACTTTTCAAGAAGATGCTCACCTTTTATGACAATGAACGATAGTGTTTCCATTTTTCGAGAATCTCCCTCTCATCCCATTGCACATTCTTAACTGGACAGTCCTTACCGGACTGCAATTTGATGAGGATATCAAAGATTTGATCAAGGCAACATATTTTGAGCGATTTCTGGAAGTGGACAGGCCTGCCTATAAGGAACTCACCTTAGAGTTTCTTTGCACTTTCATAAACAAACCCAAAATCACAAACCCAAACAACCAAAAGAAATTTCAATTTCAGGTTATGGGAAAAGGCTAATCACTCTCTGTGAATGAGTTCAACAATTACCTTAGTGCTACTGATGATAAGACAATCAACTCTGAGGAATTTGAGGCTGCATATACTGATTACCCTTTTGATTTCGACCCTGTTGATTTCTAGGTAGAAATTACTGGGCAAGAGAACTATTCCTCCCAAGATAGCAATTACAGCCACTTGATTGCCTACACCCATCGCATTCTTATAAGTTCATTACTGGTTCTCTTTGTTCACTCTTTAGTGTCTGGTTCGAGGCAAAAGTATGAATATTAGGACTTGGTTCATGGATTATATTTTGACTATCCTTTGCAAGACCAACACCAAGATCATGTGTGGTTCTTACATCATTCGAATTGCTAAGGCTGCTGAAGAGTTTGATGATATCCACTTGACACTAGATTACAAGCCTGCTCCCATTGATTACAGTAATCTTAGGCAGATTGATATGGCAAGGAAAGTTAGGAATAAATGGTATTTATACCATGAGGGAGAAATCAAGGAGAAAATGCTTCAAGGTGCTCGAGAAAGGAAGAAAGAAATCAAGATTGATGATGACCAACCGAAGAAGAAGAGAAAGTTTGAGGAGAGTAAGAAGCCTAAAGGACTGGACATTCCATCCCCCTAAAGTGGATGAGACTGCTAATAGGTCGCTTTCTATAAGAAATGCTCTAAAGTTTCTATATAAATGCGTGTGCTTTGGATTGATGATCTTTGGGCCAAGAGGAATGAAGATACCCTCAAGATGGAGGGGATGCAAAAAGTGATTAAGCAACTTAAGAAGAAAGTGACTCAACTAGAGAAGGAGTGTGAGAAAGAAGTAAGTTCTGAGTCTACTCTTAATCACCCAACCAAGCAAGCAACCTGTGCAGCCCTTAAAGAGAAAACCTCACTATCCAGTGAGAAGGCTGATCACATAGAGGAGGACTAGTAGTCCTCCCAACAGCCTGAAAAGGAACTCTTTATTATTCTTCTCCTCTCACTTTTTGGTATGTTTCGTTGCCCTTAGCCCTTGTAATTTCACATTCCATGTCATGCTAGGTAGTTTCTTCTTTTTCCCTTTATAACTTGTGTTTGTTTGATTGATTGTTGCATTAAGGACAATGCAGGTTTTAAGTTTGGGGATAGGAAGGTTAATTATGCTTGATGATTGTGAATAGCCTGAAATTAATTGATGCTTGAAATTGATGTTCATTAATGTTGTTATTATATTTACCTTGAAGAATATTGTCATTCTTAAACAAATTTTGCAAGACCCCAATTATGTTTTGTTTCTATTTTTTGTTTCTGTGTTCTGTTTTTAAGCAACCTGTTAGGTTGTCTTCTTTTCTGTTAAGTAGCTTGTTTTTTGTTTCTTTGAAAAAATTTGTCAAAATTTCGAGTTCGTGTTTTTCTAATGTTTTATGGCAGCTAGCAAAAGCTTTTGAACCGTTGAGTGCATGTGATCACTTATAAAATGCATGGAGTCTAGATGCATGATGTTAGGTTCACATTTGTAGCTTGTGTTGTCTGATTAAGCACCCTAGGACTTAGGATTTTAATGTTTATCTCAACTTTTTAGCTTGTTGAATACCAACTGCAAAATTTGAACCCTTTCTAATGTGAGAATCTGAGCTTGTTTATTCTTTGTTTGATTCAACTCTTTAAATTTGTTTTTCAATTCCAAATCTTTTAATAACCCTTTGAATCAATTTTATTTGTAAATTTCCTTGATCAGTGAGCTTGTGCATTCAATCTTAGCTAGTACTTTATTCGACTTATTCTTTTCAAGACCATATGATTGTTTACATGCATGATATGATAAAGACATTAGGTTTTAACCATTTAGCTTAAACAACCACCCTATTTATATGGTTTTCCGCTCATTTTAGTTGAACCAAGTAGAGCCTAAGCATGTTTCTTATTTTAACCCTCAAAAATGTTTTCCTTTACTCCTTTTCACTTTATGTTTTCCCAAAATTGCCCCAAGATTATCAAAGAAATTGAAATTCTCATTTTAGCCAAGTAGTTGATCAATTAAAGTATTGCTAAATCTTTTGCTTTCTAAATCTTCAAGCACTTGAGTTTCTTAAAGCTTTATCCTTTTCAAAAATCATAAGATCCTGAAAATCCTTTCTACTAAGCAGTGTCAATATGCAAATTTCATTAAATTCTCAAAGATTGAATCAAGTCTTCCAATTCCCTTTCAAATTTTTAAGGCTCTTTCAAAATCATAAAGTTTCATAATTTGTGAGCCTTTTGTTTGAATTAAAAGTCTAGTGTGCAAGTTAATCTTCATAAGAAATCATGCATTAATATCAAAGATTTCTTGCTTAATTTCTCTTTTAAAAAAAATTCTCCTTGATTGTCTGACACTTTCTGCTTAATCTTACCATGTTTCTTCTGATTACTGCCTGAATTGCTTGTACATTTCCTTGTTATATCTTTTCTGTTGCAACCCCATTCCATATTTGTTCCTAGATAGCTTGATTTTTGGTGATGCCGAAATTGTTGAACCTACTTGTTCATGCATTCATTATGATTCTTTGGTAATTCTTTTCGCCTAATTATATCCTTTGACACACCCCCAACCCTAACCAAGTTACAACCTTTTTTGTAAAGTCCCTTTGATTGTTGTTTAATATAAAGTGTGGTGATGAGACTGATAATTCAAGCCTATGGTTTATGGTTGATGTGTAAGCTATATAATGATCTTTAAAGCCCTCACCCAATCGCATTTTGAGTGAATAAGAGATAACCTTTGGTGAGGCATTTTGGTTGAAAGCTTGCTAGTTAGTTGAGCAAAGTAGACTAGTCATTTATCTTAGTCTGATTTTGAAGCTGAAGCTTGTTGCTTGTGTGTGTGGGCTTGAAATCTAGTTTTCTTAAGCTTTGTATTTTCCTTGTGATCATTATGTTGATTCAAGGTTTGAAGTGATTGTTGTTGCTACCCTGGTTTAAGTGTTTCAAGTGTTCATTTTTTTGTGTTTCTTTAAGTTCTCAAGTGTTTTTAATGTTTTCTTCTCTTTTCTTTTTTTGTTGCTCGATGAAAAGCAATATTCAATTATGGGGATACTTTGATAAGTGTAAAATATAACAAATATTTCAGGTATTAATTGAATTAAAATTGAGCTTAATTGAAAGAATATTAGCTAATTAGAGCTAATTTCAGGTTAAAAGTTAAATTAGATATTAAATTCGAAAAGCCTAAAAAAACAAACTAGAAAGCAGGCTGAAGAGTGGCTGGAATGGTCTTGGGCTAAAGGAGATATGGATGACCCAGAATTTGGAGCCATGGCGCAGCCCATAAGGAGGAGAGGAAAAGATATTTTCAATAAGAGATTTGACTTTTGTAGCAAGTTTTGCTTTTGTTGGTGAACTAATACAATATTTTATTTGTGTGGACATTTTTTAGCCATCAAGGCTGCAAGTACAATTAGTATTATTTTAATCCTAGGTATATAATTGTCTTTGGGAGTGCTATAGATACTCTCTTTCCTTTGGTAGTTGGGAGTATGAATGCATAACTTCTCCCTCTTATTTCTAACTCTAAATTTCTAATTTGATTAGTAGTAATTTCTCTTTAATTTCTCTTTATTGTTAATGTTGCTTATGGATAGTGAGTAAGTCTCGTTAAGCAAGCTTGAGCCAACTCAATTGGCAGTAGTAAATGTTTTTTCTCCTCTTTATTATGAGCATCATTATTTTTTTATTGTTTTATAGCGTGCTTCACTTAAAATGAGATTGATCACCTCATATGTTAGTAATTGTGATGAGACTGATAGGAGATTCATAACTATGGAAAATCCCATGAAACACATGTATGTTTATTGCTGAAGAAATTCGAACAGACTGCATGCTAGATGTTTTTATTTTGTGATAAAATGCTTGCAAGGGCTTACATGATTAAGTAGTCTATTGCTGAAGAAATTCGATTAGGCTGCTTGTTGTAGAATCCACATATCTGGAAGTTCCTAGTGTGGTGATTTGAGAATAAGAAACCCTAGATCTATGTTCTGTAGCCCTACTCATAATGTTTAAAGAGAGAATGTCACTAAAAGTGCTAGATCTGCTTGGTTTGAGTTTGTTGTCTTTTTATCATTGTTATTGTTTATTTTGACTTTTAGCAATCTTAATTCTACTGATGTTTGGTTCTGTTTACCTTGTTAAGTAGCTTTCTTAGTTATTTTACTTTGAAATTGTTATTTTTATTATGAAAGATATTAGATCTGCCTCTTTACTTTGAAATTTCAGGTTATTTACATTGATCCCTGAGGAAACAATACTCGGATTTGTCGTTCAAATTTGAAATGACCTAGTGCACTTGCTAGTGTTACGGAAGACGACAAACACTTTCCTACACAGAACCATGTAGACACTCCCTCCTCCATGCGACCTAACGGTGGTTTCATAAACTTTGTCTTCTCTTCCTCATCCAACGCCAAACATTGAAAAGCAGTAAAAGTAACAAACATGACGAAAGCAAAACAAAAATCAAAAATACTCTAGTAGATATCTAGAGACAACCAAGCTAAACCCGAACTACACCTTGAAATATATATCTAAACTCTAGTAGACAAATAGGCATAATTTTTTTTATTTTTTTTTTTATTTTTTTTTATTTTTATTATTATTATTATTATTTTTTTTGAAGTGTTTGCACGCTTTTACTATGTTTTTTTTTCGGTATTTCCTATGACTTATGTGACATGTTTTCCCTCTTTAATATGGTGTTATAATGTTTTAAAATAATTTCATTATTTTAGAATTCTTTATGATTTATAGATGAATTATGTAATTAATATGCTTATTTTATTTTCGACCAATATTAAAACTGTTATTATCATTGCTTAAAAATAGGAATATTATATTTTTATTTTGATATGCCAAATAAAAATAGATAACAGAATATGCCAAATTGAATAATTTTAAAGAATATCAGACACATTAAGTATTATAATTATGAATGGGTTATTTAACTAATTTTTTATACCAAACATGTTTGTTAGCTAATTATCCCCGATATTTTAGCCCATGCTGCTAGAGAATGAGCAGTACTATACTGTTACCTTCCCTAAATACAAAAGAAAAAGGATTACTAAAGCTGATAGCATTTAAATACATAAAATGAAGGGAAGAGTTTTGAATTGCACCACCGTTGAGTACATCAATCGCCAGTTTGGCATCAGATTCAATGAAAATCATGTTGAAACAACAATCGCGAGCAAAATTTAGACTTTGAATAATCGCTTCAAGTTCAGCTTCATTAAAACAGATAAACATGGATCAATAGAATTCCAACCGATAACAGAACATTTCCATTAGAATCTCTGGCAATAATGCTTACCCTCTGGGATGCATCACAATTTATTTTTAAGACAAATATATATTTCTATTTTCTTCAATCTACAAAATGTGAGACTTTTTTCATGCAATCAGTTTTCTTTGAGTTGCTTGTTCCATCAGCTAGTTGTGTTGGATATTATTATATGAAGTGAAGAATTGTACGTTTGCAGATTGATTTTGAACAGGTGAAGGAAAGTGATTGTGATTGCCGAAACGAATAGAAAGAGAGGTCAAATGCACTTGTGTTAGAGTGAGTGCTTGATACATAAAATCAGTAGGTTTGTTGCTTTCCATTGAACAACCTTAGTAAGTATATCTATTAATACTAATTGACGAAATAATTCAATTTAGATATAATATAGTGTAACAGATTCATGTTATATAAATATTTAAAAAGAAATTAAATATTACTTGACCTTGCCACATAATTACTATGATACAGAGAATTAAGCAAAATTACATGATTTGAGTTTGAGGTTAAATGAAAGGCTACATTTGTGTGCCAAGATTTCCACTGCTAGTCCATCCTTCTTGAACTTGATTTGAGTACTGCAAATTCCATAGCACATCTTCTATTGAAGGCCTATTGCTTGCCTCTTTACACAGGCAATTCATAGTTATTTTAACTGTAGTTCTCAGCGACTCATAAGCGAAAGTTCCCCTTGTCGAGGGATCAACCATAGCTCGTAATTTTGATGGTGCCTCACCTAAGTTCCTCTCTAGCTGTTTAAGTAACAACAAAAGTATTTTAAGAACTGACAGAAACATCATAAAATGAAGCCAGCGGGATTAGAACGCGACTTTCATAAATACCTGAATCTTTAACTCATCCAATTCATTTATAGATTTGACAATTTTGCCTGTAATAACTTGAAGTAGCATCAAGCCTAGTTGATAAACATCTTCCTTTTCTGCATTTGTACTGCTGACATGGATATCTTTTCCATTTAGAGGACTCTCTGAACCTCCCTAGAAATTTCAGAAACCAAAACTTTAGCATTATATATGATTTTGTGCATAAATTGATTGAGTAATGTTTACCGAATTGAACCTTAGATGGCAATGGAATGTTGTAGTTACTGAGTTTTGCTGTGAGACAATCATCCAAAAGTACATTTTCAATCTTTATATCATTCCCAAATATTCCAGGTGCAACTCCTGTGTGCAAGAATTGAATTCCTCTTGCAACTCCAATGGTTATTGCCATTCTTTGTGGCCATTTCAGGATATCCATCTTTCTCGAATCTGACAGATACACATGACTTATTGGATTATAACTGACTGATTCAGTAAGATCATGACACAAACATATATACAGACACAGAGACACATTTGACGTGTATAGACTCGCATAGACAGAGACACAAACATGCACAGATATACAGATAGAGGAGCAAATACGGATACAGTCGCAAATGCAAACATAAACGCAGACACAGACACCGACAAAGAAAAACAGCTTTTGTGAAACCTTTAGATGACTATTTATCTCTCACTTGCACATGTTCTTGTTGCCTTTTTTAAATTCTTGAATTGGGTTTGAGAATACTTTTTGAGTTACCTGAAAGATAATCATAAAGAGATCCATTGGAGATGTTTTCAAAAACCACAAATACAGTACTGGCTGTAACTGTATGCTCCTGATAAGTAACAATACAGTGTCCAAGTACGCTGACCAAATGCACATGTCTCAGCTTTGATAGTACCTCCATGTGCTGAACCAAATTTTGAGCTAAATTCTTCTGCTTTAATTGTATGCATTTAATTAGCACAATTGAACCATCTTGCAGACAACCCTTGTACACCTGAAGATAAAACAGTTCAAGAATCAGAAGAAAAAAAAAAGGTTCCAGGGTATTGATATTTCTGAAAAATTCTTCAAAATTTTGTACCTGCCCTTGAGATCCTTCTCCTATGAAATTTTCTGGATCAAAATTGCTTGTTGCATCTTCAATTTCTTCTAATGCGAAAACACGATAGGGAGGAAGACCTATTGCAGCTGATCTCATTGTTTGAGGCACACGCCCTGCATAATTCAATTCATTTAATTTCTCATCTTTAACTAATGATACTATTTCAAGATGCTAAGGACATATATGAACTTACTTGAATCCATGGTTTGAACAGAGGATCTGCGAATAGGCATTTTATCAGCCGTATATGTATCAAATTTATCACCATTATTTCTTCGTTTTGATCTTTGAACAAGAACCAGAACTAACAGTCCAAGAACAAGTGATATACCCACAGAAGCTCCAATTATAGCAAGTATTTGGCCTAATTTCAAATTTGGCTTCTCCTTCTCAGCTTCAGCTCGAGGCTTAACAGCTAATGCTTCTTTTTGGCAGAATGAAAATGGATGCTGGTTTCTTGAATTTCCATCAGACAAGCAATTCCATGAACTTATAACTGTTCGATTCGAAGAACTGGATGCAATGCAAGAAGGTAACTTCCCTATCAAAATATTGTGGGAAATGTTCAAAAATTTAAGCTTGGAATTGCAAGATATATTGGCTGGAAGGGCACCACCCAATTGATTCTGAGCCAAATCAATATACCCAATAGAAACCAGAGAGAAGAGAGCAGATGGGATTTTTCCATTTAGCTGATTAGAGGAGAGGTCTAATTCCTCAAGTTTATTCAATTTCTGTATTCCCAAAGGAATAACAGATTTGAATGAATTGTTTCTTAAAGTCAAAGTAACAAGATTGTTACTCACAGAGGGGAAATTGGGTCCAAGCTTGTTGCTGCTTAAATTCAGCTCTTGAAGTAGAACTAAGCTTTTGAGATCTGGAACATTCCCATCCAGCAAATTATCAGCCAAAATCAGACTAGAGAGATTCTTTAATGCCCCAATCTGTGGAGGAATGTGGCCATAAATGAAATTAGAGCCGACATTAAGTAGTTGAAGAGACCAAAACCTGTTGATCTTACCAGGCAATGGACCCCACAATCCCAATGAAACAAGTGACAAAACCTTTAAGTTTGAAAGCTTTGTTAGAACAGTGAAGAAAGCATCAATGGAGAAGCTCTTAGACAAACTATACTTGGAAACTGCCAAGTTAGCAGAAGTAAATGATTTAGCGGATTGGGATGGGGAGCTTTTGTTACCAATAACAGTTAATTCTGTTACATGACCGTTAGAGCAAACAATCTTGAGAGAAGGAGAAGAAGGGAGATAACAGAAATTAGTCCAATTGTTCCATCCTTGAAGAACTTGAGGATATTCTAGGAGCTTCTGAATTTGGAAAAGAATTCTTGTTTCACTAGGAGCCAGTTGCCCGTTTGAAACATGAGCAAGAACAATAACAATAAGTAGACCGAACAAGAAATGGGAAGAATATCTAAAATTTTCCATTTCTGTTAAGAAGAAATAGCTCCAAGAATTCAAACTTGAGCTTCCATACATGCACTCAAACTGTATGTGACAATTACACAATGAACAAAGATCATGGCTATTAAAGAACTAGAATTTCTCAAATATGCGAACTGGGTAAGTGTCAGCAGTATTAAATAGTGAAATTTGTGGTGTCTATAATATAATTTTTCTTGGGAAAGTTACAGAAAGTGGAGAATTTGTGACAAAGAGGCAACCTTTATAGATTTCAATGCATGGGATTGGGAAAAATGATGGAAATGAAGGTATTTTCAAGTACAAAATGATTAGAGGAGGTAGAATATGAGAGGGAAGTGATCTGGATCCTAAGCTAAACAGCCCAGAATATTAAAATGCAACTAGGCTTTCAGCACCGCATAGCTGACTGACTCTACTCTAGCATCTGAATGATGCTAAAGTCAACTTGTTTCTGAATTCAAACACTAGGATATGCGAAAACCTCGGTTTTGACCACGATTATTATGGTAGACTTGCAAGTATTGAGTAGATCGAAGTCACGCGGCATTGGCACGTGACATTCGTGAACTGAAAGAAAGCGAAGGGTATCCAATAATCCGGACAGTTAAATGTTGGTAAAATTGCATTTTGAATCCCCGTTTTATCAATTAATTGCTCTTTTAATTTTTATCGTTTAAAAATTACCTTTCTAACTCTTATTTATACGAAACTATATCCAAGTAGACGAGAATTAATTCATTCGCCTTTCAAACTTAACTCATTCAGAGAGTAAAAGGACAACTTTAAAATCTGAATAATTAAAAAACTATTAGGTGATAAAAAATATCAAAAAAGTCATTATTTTTCCGTTAAATGTTTTCAATTTTATTTTCGTGCCATCACGAGTTATATTAAAATTTTATATCCATTTTATTAATTTTTCTATAAAGTGTCATTTTATAACTTACTCCAAACTTTAATTGGATTTTAAATAAAACCTAATTATTTATTCATTATTTAAAATAAGATATCAGTATTATTATTATTATGAGAGAATAGAGTACAGTTGTTAATATGAAGAAAACAAAATTGGCATTTATGACCCTAGTGAAACAGGAAGGCGTCGATGATGGTTGAGTGTCGGTGAGAGATGGAAAAATAGGAGGGCAAGTGTTAATTACGCAGGAGATGGGCAAGAATGTCATTTGAATTAATGACATGTTAGTTCTACCTAACTCCTTCCTAATCCTGTAATTGACTATATGAACTCATATCCTTTGGATGTTTATGATTTTTGGCCTTACTTGGTTTTTGGATGCAAGTACAAAGATGAAGTATCTTTTAAAGATAAAAGGAGAGGCAAGGATCGATCAAGTTCAGACGTACCATTATTGGTAAATTGACCGAGGGCTATTGAAGTTTAGTTTTCGTAATTATATAGTTATTAAATTTTAATTTTGTATCAATAAAATTATTAAACTTTCACTTTGATGTTAATAAAAATATTCTTATTCTAGTTCATTAAAAATTAGTACCGATTTAACAATAAAGCAAGTAAACGTCAAACTTACTAGTACAGTATCACACAAATTTTGACCAACAAAAAAAAAACCCGACATGTGTCACAAACGTGGATCACACTTGTGCAATATTATTTAGAAAAAATAAAAAATTAAAATTAAATTTCAACATTGATTGGAACCGTAATAATGCTGCACTAATATTTAATTTAGAAATAATATTGACTTGTTACGTCATCATTTCGTGATCAGATTTTGACAGATTAGGACGAGAGTGACTTTACTGACACCAAGGTACAAGTTCAATAACTTTATTAATTCAATTAAAGTTTAGTGACCATAAACGTACAAATCCAAAGTTTCAATGACCGTCGATCAATTAATCCATCATAATCCTCATGTAATTATTTTAAAATTAAATCTAATGTTTGCTATTATTGAATTTTATACATATTTATATAAATTCCTATCATATGTAAGTACATTAGTTATTTTAGTTTCCCCATTTCTTCTGTTGGATGAAAATATGAGCTCAATCTCTAGCTTTAATAAAACATAAATCAGAAAGAAGCGGTTATTCTCCTCAAGGTTAGGAAAAATAATAATTTCGAAACCTAGAATCAACTCAGAAAACTGAAAATATTTGCTTGCAGCCTACATCCCCTCTAAAATGATTCCAAAGAAAAGTGTAAATAGTGGTGTCAAAATCTGTGGCCAATGGAATAGTCGAGAAAAAAAAAAAAAAAACTTTTCAGCAATATTTTCAAAAATTACATAATTGTGAATAAAAAATAAATAGTGATAATGTCTTACGATAAAATATAAATTATAATAATGATAGAAAATTTTTCTATAAAAAGTATTGTTTCTCTCCAAAAGATTTTTCTATCTCTTATCTCTACTTTTCTCTAATTTTCATTTTTGGCACTAATATTGTACATAATCTGTAAATACTGGATATATACTGGTTCCATACTGATGTTATACTGTTTTCTCTTTATTTTGCACCTATATTATTTTTATAGTGATTTCATATTAGTTTTATATTGCAATTATGCTAATTGTATATTACGAAAATAAAATTAATATGCAATTACAGTATAAAATTGGTATAAAAGCGAATATATATGTATATACACTTAAATAGATAAAAGCAATATAAAAGTAGTATATACACAATATTTGCTGATTATGTCTAATATTAGTGTAAAAACGAAGATGGAAAAAAAGATAAAAATATACATATAGATATGGATCTCATTTCGAAAAGAAAAAATAGAATAAAAAAAACTCGAAAATAATGAAAAAAAAATGGATATAGAGATAAATAATTTTTAATTATAAAAGAAGATTGAGAATAAATAGAACTAAATTTTTTAAAGAAAGGGAGAGAAAACACGTTGAAGTGGAATGTAATAAATGTAATTTGTAAAAGATATTTGGGATAAGGTACCAAATCACCTCCACCGTTTCTGAACAGTTATGGATTTACCCCTAATATTAAAAATGGTTCAATCAAGCCCTTCAGGTCTCATTTTAGTACAATTTTAGGCCTCCTTAAGGGGGATTGAATGCGGACTTCGTTAAACTTTCCATATCAGCCGTTATTTGTCCATGTCATCATCTGACGTGGATAACTGATCCATTGATCCGATGACACGTGTCGTCCAGTTAACAATGTGGGCTTACCAACTAACCCAATAAATCTGATATAAACCAAACCAATCTCACTTTAACCCAACATATTACTACATTGCTAACTGAATGATATATATCATCGGATCAGTGGATCACTTGTTCACGTTGGATGATGATATGGACAATTAACAGCTGATATGGAAGGTTTAACAGAAACTACATCCAATCCCATTAAGAATGTCCAAAATTACATCAAAATAAGACTTTAAAGACTTAATTGGACCATTTTTAACCTTAGGGGTAAATCTATAACTGTCCAGAAATCTTGGATTAATTTTATTCATTATTCCAAGATATTTACTCTAACAAATTCAATAACATAACTTTTAAAAACATAATTACTGTTTTGTGTTTATTTATTGAACTAATTATGTCCATTATATGAACAAGGCTTTAATGAAATAAAACAATTCCATCTTGCCGTACAGGACAGTTGATTTATTTTACAAAACCTTGCATGGCAACTCACTTTCTCATTTCATGATAAGCAATGTTACAGCTTCTGTTGTGCGATAAAATTAAAACGTTAGACATTCTAGAGCTTAACCCATTCCTATCATTTTTATATGACTTTATAAGATTTTCAGTTTTGTCAACTTTTATATAATGATTTGTATTACCTATACATTTTTGGCAAGTTTTTTCTTAAATATACCCTTATTTATACTAGAAAAGAGGTCTATAATTAAGTCTTGATTATTAAGAAAAAAGAGAATTTTAACATTAAAAATAAAGTTATAGAAAAGAAGTATTGAATATAAATTAGTTATTTTAAGAGTCTATTTAATACATCATTCCTTTAAGTGAACAATATTAAATTGCATATAAAAATGACCAGAAATATATTAAAGTTGAGTTATTGAACTAGTAGCAGCCTAAGGAGGGCAAGATAAACTAAGATCTCATGTTCTAATTAATAAAACTAAAATACACAAGTTGCAGCAATGACAGGCTATGGCTAGGACATTAATTCTGGCATAAGGATTGCACATGTGTGTGCTCATAAAATATAATTAATGTGTTGGCCGAAGAAAAGAATATACACCAAACTGATGGGATGAGCGGATGCATTAATTAAAGGGATTTTTAGCGACTGTTATAACTACTGTTAAACTAAGGGAATAGTAGAGGTTTTATATGGGAATGCAGCTAGGGGTATCAATAATGCGGGGAATAATCGAAAACCACGGGATCCGAACCAATTGACACAGGAAATCACCGAAATTGTCCCCTATGGGAATGGGAGTGGGGATATTTTATTCTGCCAAATAAATTGATACCCCTTTGAACTTGTCCAAAAACATCTACTTCCCTGCTGAACTTTTAAAATGTTCTAATGTCCTCCTGAACTTGAAAAAGTGACCTAATTTGCCTCCTTACTGTCACATGTCACTCAATTATTGGTTGTCTTATGTTTGACTTTTCAAAGCAAACTCTGGTTTTTATGGAACTTAGGGGACAAACTGGGCCAATTTTAAGAAATTCAGGGGGAGCATTAGAACACTTTCAAGAAGTTCAGGAGGGCATTAGGATATTTTCAAAGTTCAAGGAAGCAATATGTGTTTTTGGGCAAGTTCAGGGGGATATCTATGTATTCGGCCTATTTTACTCTCATTGCTTAAATTCGAACGAGGGTGGGGACAATACCCCTCACCCTGTGATATTGAGTGTTTGAGTGTTTTGATCATTCATATTATTTAGGCTTAATTTCATTCATGGTATACCAACTATCTCTCTAATCACAGTTTGGTATACCAACTACCGTTTTGCATATTGTAATACCTCAACTTCTAGGTGACCTCCCATTGTGGTACATGTGACCTGTTATTGCAGGTTAACTGTGCCACGTCAGCACTTTGTTTGGTTTAATTTCACTTATGGTATACCAACTATCTCCCTAATAACAGTTTGGTATACCGCTTTATACGTATTGTTTCATTTTATTTTTATAAAAAATATATATATATATAAATCAAAGAAAATAAATGAAAAAAAATTTGATTTATATATTTGTGTTATTTTTTTAAAAAAAATAAAATGAAACAATACGTATAAAGTGGTATACCAAACTGTGATTAGAGAGATAGTTGGTATACCATAAGTGAAATTAAGCCCAACAAAGTACTGACGTGGCACAGTTAACCTGCAATAACGAGTCACATGTACCACAATGGGAGTTCACCTAGAAGTTGGGATACTACAATGTGCAAAACGGTAGTTGGTATACCAAACTATGATTAGGGAAATAGTTGGTATACCATTAGTGAAATTAACTCTATTATTTATAGTGGAATTAGCATAAAAAGAGTATTATTGAGTGTCATGCATATTAAAACTTCAAAAGCATATCATATTGTATTGGTACAAAAAGAATACATAATTGAAGTGCTTTTCTGTCTAATTACATATATGGAACGAAGATATGAAATTTCTGCAATGACTACACATTTGCATATGTTTGTTTAAAAGAAGGGACCTTATGCAAGTGCCAATAAGAATAAGGGCACTAATAAGCAAATTTTTTCCAAACAATGAAATATTTTATTAGTTGATTAGTATAATTTGTATTTTAGCAATTTATAAATATATTTCTTTTGAGAATGTAATGCAAAATTTACTGAAGTGTCTTTTATTCAATTGCTAAATATTTTAATTGTTTTACGCTAAATTATATTAATCTATTCCCGAAGAAATGCGAGGGTTTCTTCTTGTACACATATAAGCAAAAAATATAATTCAATTCATGGATATGGGTGGGCAATCCCCAAAATCTGTAGGCACTCATGCAGGGAGGGCGTGACGATGAAAAAATCTCTAAAACTTTAGATAGGGAATCCCTAAAACCACCCTTGCAAGCATTGGGGGCGGAGTGGGGAATGCACCCCCTCCCCCGCCTCGCCCCATTTCCACCCCCTAGGTGCAGTAGCTATAGCAAGAAAGTTCTTACAATGGTAACTTCAGTAATAGGTAACAACTTTCTTACTAGCAAGTAATGGAACTAAACACCAAGTGCCATTAGTTTCTAGGGTTTATAGTTCTTTATGCATTGCCCCATTCCAGAAAGGATAATGTTGAGCTTCCTTATAAGATTACAAAAAAATTAAATTATAGAAAAAATAAAAAAATTTATAAAAATAAATAAATAACAGAAAAATGTTCAAATCTTAATGGAAAATTCTTAAATAATGTGGGTAAACTATAATAATGCTAGATGGTGAAAAATTTTAGTTAAACACAAGGATTAGGTTAACAGTGTGAACATAGTTGTATTTACTTGACCGACATGCAAATCTCAACGCTTTATTTTATTTATCCTCCTAATATTTTGTTCATGTTATTTGAGAATTTTCTATCAAAATCTGAATATTTTCCAGTAATAATTCCTTTTTTTGTGATTTTTCATTTTTTAATATTAGTTAATTAGAAAAATAGATGTGCATTCCAAAAATTTCAGAGCTTTACTACCAAGGTCAATTGTATTTATCTGACCAACATGCAAAATTTTAGATTAAAATTCAAAGGATGAGGTAGTTTTCAAAGGGTGGGTTGGATGGAGGTCTCTATTTATCAAACGGTGCAACCACAGGTTTGAGTTTACCAACTCTTAAAATACAAACTTGAGTTCGCAAATCGGGCCAAACACACACATGCACACACATATATATTTATATATATAATTTGGATTAGTCAATAAAAATGTATTTCTATAGTATCCTAACCCGGGATAGACCAGATCTTGGAGCAGTAAAATATTCTATAAGAATAACCTCAATCTTTAAGAATTTATAAGACTTGATTAATTAAAATGGCTAACATTGCAATTGTTGGCCCCAAAATAGGCTAGAAACACACTAGAAGGGGGTGAATAGTGTGTAAAATAGAATTTAAAAATTCCTTTTCAATAAAAATGACTTTGCCCAATAATACAAGTTTTACTAAAAAGTGCGGAATTAAATAGTTTGTAAAACTTGTGAACACAATGGCTTTAATTAGTTTAACCAATATCTTTAAATAAATACTAATGTTATTAATTTAAATACTCAATATGTAAATAGCAGTGAATAAAGAGAGTAGGGATAGAGATATCGAAGATACAACGATTTATACAAGTTCGACCCAACCGGTCTACTCTTATCCCCAAGCCCACCACTTGAGATTTTCCACT
Organism: Euphorbia tirucalli; assembly: GCA_039660915.1. Lineage (NCBI taxonomy): Eukaryota > Viridiplantae > Streptophyta > Magnoliopsida > Malpighiales > Euphorbiaceae > Euphorbia > Euphorbia tirucalli. Next base: position 21,675,570 of record CM077636.1, on the reverse strand, counting down.
GATGATTCCTTTACAGGCAGGAACCAAGCATGTGATTTCTTTATAGGAAAAAACCAAGCCTTATGTTACTTTTTACAAGTTCAAGTAACCAACTCAATATTTTTCCAAGCAAGTATCAAAACCTCTACCGGCACTTTTTACAAGCTCAAATGTCAAACTTTTAGATGTTATATAGCTGAACAACAACTATTCCGGTGTTTTTCACAAGCTCAAACACCAAACTTTTACAACTGTTGTTTTGAAGCTAAACAACCAAACTTTTATCACACTTCTGAGATCAGGTGTGAAACTTTATAATGCCTTGTTAAAATCACCACAACAAAGCTTCCCCTCTCGCAAATCCTATTATATGAATTATAATTTCCTTAGAATAAATGAATTTGTTTGAGAATTAATGAAGACTATAATTCTTTAAATATCTCTTTGAATACTTGTATTGGAAAATACACTTAATTGTAAGCTTGTATTGTAATTTTGCAGATGTCTTTTCCACTTGTGAAAGTTGAAATGGCTCTTCTTTTATAGGTGAAAACTAGCTGTTTAATGCCATTTATAGCCGTTTTATAGCCGTTAAGTGTAATTTGATAGAGTTCTTGTTCTTTCAGGCCTCTGAAGCTGTTGCAAGAATCTTCTTTTGTAATGCATAGCCTTCTGAAGCTTGTAAATTGATTTTTCTTCAGCCTTTTGTAAATGGTTGTTACACAGTGCACAGCCTCCTATAGGCTTATAGCCATTTGAAGAAATATTTCCTTTGTAACTCCAAACTTATATAGTCTTTCCTTGGTCTTCATTTCTTCTTGTATTTCTTTATCTTTTATAATACTATACTCTTTATAATCTTATCTCGATTTAAGTACCTTATTTGAGTATGTATTATCTTCTTTCTTCTTTCTTTTTTTGAGGAATAATAATAATACATCCTCTATAATAATTAAGACCATTATTAATTTAATCTTAATTTGATTACATGAGATTATATTACTATTATTATCTTCTTGTTGTAATATTCTTAGCATCAAAACTTGGTTCAACAATAATATCAGATAATTTCATTGCTATATTAACATAAAAATTAACATCTTTCTTACAAGATCTGCCAAGGTGTACATACCACTAAAACCATCCATAATTAATTACATATACATGAAAATATCAAAACTAATTAACCTTAAGCTCATAATCTACTTTCTTCACTTCTTTCTTGATTCTTCAAACCTTGTTTAGTGGATCACTTCATTATCATCTAATCCTTCGCATATAAACATTATACACTAAGTAATGAATACTCAGTGGTACACCTACAAGGAAATAGGCACATTAGATTATTTAAAATAAAACTATATTTAAAATGGAAATATGGAGAAGTGCAAGTATCATAGTAAAATTGGATTAAAACATTATCCATATTTACAAACATGTTAAGTCTCAACAATATTCATAAATTTTAAGAAAATACTTTCTAGCCCTGGAAGATTCAAACTAGTTGGTGGTCACCAACCAGTTACAAGATCAAACAAAACGAGTCTCACAGATTCATCTCTTTTCATCAAGTCATCTTCGAGTCTCACTACTCGGGTCACAAATTATAGCTTTTGTTTGCAATATAAATTCAATCCGGCCCAAGGCTAATTCATGGTCCAGCCACCCTTTGATCCTATTTTAGTTGGTTGGGTAGTATTACCACCCTCTCTTGGTTTGGTAGTATTGCCATCCTTTCTTGGTCGGGTGGTATTACCAGCCTCTCATTTGTTGAATCCAACCTACCACAATCAACACAACTAACACTATATTAAGGCTCAAAATCAAATTATAATACATTTTAAATAAAAGCATTTCATTTTAAACTGGTCAATACATAGAACGCCATGAAAACATCTGTTCTATGGATAACACTTAGTTCAACCAACTGTATCTCGATTTCATGAGCTTATAAACAAATACTATTCAGACTAAAAGTAAATAATAATAACCTCAACTTGAAGACTTTTAGAATACATGCATAAACAATCATTGTTCAAATCCTTTACCAAGTAGATATAGATATTTCAACTTTATCACAAATCTTACAATAACAAATTTCTAAACTTTTTAAAAAATCACTTAGAATTTCTCCAGAGCCTTTTGGGCATCATCATCCTGAGTACTAGGTAGAGTAATATAAATGCACATGATCATGATTGCATAACAATTACGGCTAATACCCAAGAATATATTTTATACTTGAGTATGTTAACTCTTTCTGCAATTTGTTGTGCAATGTTATACATTGTAGTTATTAAATTAATAGCTCTAGCAAATGTGCTCATAATCATAACATACCCACTGAGTGTAAAATGAGTAGCTATAAGAGACATATTGATCATGAATTCCACGGTATAAAGAACATCTAAAATTATAGCCATGTAGGCATGTGATGCACTAAGTCCGACAAGCTCAAAATAAAGTTTGAAAATGATCTTCAACACCATGAGAATCTTAAAGAAAACTCCATTCAGCTACCTCCGCAACAAATTGCATCTCCATTTCCCCATGCATATGGGATAAAAAGAAATATGGATATGGCATCAAGTAGATTGAGATTAAATTCATATATCAATCTAGATGATGAGAAAAGATAACAAAACGATGAAACGAAAATAAATTCCGCCCTATTCAAGGCAAGAATTGTTTGAATGAACCAACCATACCAGAGCCGACTTAACCATAAAACTAATAAGACAAAAGCTTTCTTTAAGCCCTTTATATTTTTCAACAGTCTAAAATTTTTCATTATAAAAATGATGGCCCTATATATATATATATATATATATATATATATATATATATATATATATAAATAATTTATTAGTCCCTATATTTTTACAGATTACACTAGTTAGTCGATTCATGTACTTTAAGGTCCTTAAGTTTTATCTTAATAAACTCTTTAGTCCTTCCATCTACTTTTGTATTGGTCATAAGTAAAAAAATATATCTTCTAATTTTCAAATTTAATTAGAATACTTGTAGTAAATTTTTGGAAGTATATATATGTATCATTATTTCTATATTTGTATGTATTAGCTCTGAAAATAAAATTTTTCTAGTATTTATTCTCTTAAATTTTTTTATTAGTTTAATATAATATCTTTAAACTAACAATAATATAAATATAAATATTAATAATGCTTCAAAATGTTCTTTTTTTATTAATGTTATTCATAAGGTCAAGATGAAATTTTCTTATTTCTAATTTTATATAGTTTTACTCTCATTTAATATTTTTAAAATATTTATTTATTTTAAATTAATGAAATAAATTATATTCCAAAAGATTAATTTATATAATTATATTAAATGTAATAAATTAATTGATTTTAGTAATATTGGAACCATTTGAGAAAAAAATGGGAATAATGTATGTTTTAAAATTATAAATTAGGATAAAGAGTAATTTTGGTATTTTAGTCAAATTTGACCATTGATTTTAATAAAAGGACTAAACAGTTAACAGTGACAAAGTTTAGGGACTATGTAATTATATTAGGGACTGACTAGTATAATATGTAAAAACACAAGAATTAATAAATTGCTTACCCATATATATACACACATACTTTTTTCTTTATTCCATTAAATCTTCTGAATTAATTGTTGGTATTTTTTTTTTTATTTACATCAGTCTTATGATCTCCTTTTCTCTTATTCAATTACAACTTTTTTCTACTATAGTCTCCATTTTTATTATTTATTTTTCTATTATTTCACATTTCTTAATAATTGAATATAAAATTTTTTCAATACTTTGATAATAAGATTTGAGTTATCTTTGGAGTGAATTTTTAACTCTCCCAACATCAAGTATTACATATACTAAGTCTTTTTTTTCTTTTTTAGACACAATTGATCATATTCGATCAGATAATGCATGTGATCAGCTTGATTTGTTACAAAAAACCTATCTAGTCAATAAAAATACATGTGTGATAATATATTATTACTTTTACATTTATATTTAATAGTGCGAAAATTTTTTCTTATATATGATTTAGGTGGAGTTTTTTTAATCTATTTTAATATAAATAACTAATGGAAGAGTTTTGATGAGTGAAAACATTACCAAGTAATTTAGCAAGAATTCAGCAGATGATTGATTAAAATTCTATTGAGAATAGAGAAAGCGTGGCTAATAATGAGCTTTTCCAGGTCTAATGTATGTTGCAGAGAGATTTCTTAGTTTGGGAAGTCTCAGAGTGAGGAAGCTGGAGAAGAGAAATTGTTGCGGGCTGTGGCATGGATGGGCTGGAGTTAGAAGAGAAGGGCGCGACCCAAGAGGAGGAGGAGATATTTCTGCTGTTGGAAATTTCATTTCTAACCTTAGCTTCTCAAGGAAGCTAATGAATTTTGTGGTTGTAGAATTTTAACCATTAGTTTAATATGGAACTTGTTTCAAGGATGATTAGCACCTCATATATTTTAGATCTTACTTTTTAGGACAATAAATAATATACTATTTGAGGGGTTGAAAGAGGCATTGAATGCTCTCAACAACTTATTATTTTTGCATTAATTATAGTTTTGAATTCTTGTTCTTCTTGCAAGTTTTCTGGTTAGGAAATCTCGTTTTTATGGTTATCATGCGTTGCGAGTAGGTTTCCTAACAGGTTGAAGCCAGCTTTGGCTGGTAGTCTTGGGAAGTCTTTCTTTGTTTTTATTATGAATATCATTCTGAGATGATTGTGTGGTGATATGCTTAATATATGCGAAGAGGCCTTTTCGTATGTCTAGTATTCCTGACGAGACTGAGAGGAGACTTGGAAATATGGAAAAATCACACACACACGCACTTACCATGAGACCGAGAGGAGATTGGGAATGTGCTAAGGGTTTCTACTTATTATGGAATGCTTGCTTGACTTAATACATGATTTCCTATGCTAAGTGAGGTCGAGAGATAAGCTTAGTTGCAGGTCATAGATAGTGAGGTCGAGAGATAAGCTTGGTAAATAGAGAGCAAGAAACCTTAGATATACATTCCCTAATATATTCATAGTAATTTCTAAAGGAAGATATTCTTGAGATTGCCTGTCTAGCTGGTGGAAGTCTGTGTTTTTATCACTATTGTTTTCTGTTTTAAGCAACCTTTATTATTTTGCCTTGCACGTTTTATGTTATCAGCTTTTATAAATTCTTAGTTCTAATTTTATTGGAAAACCTTTACATCTGGTGATTTATTAGGAATTTTTAGAGTTTTCCCTTATTCTCTATGGATACGACACTTGTCTTGCCCAATATTACAATTGACCTAGTATACTTGCTAGTGCATAATCTTAAGGCAACAAGTTTTTGGCGCCGTTGCCGGGGAATAATGGTTGAAAATTTTTAAAGATTTCTTGTAAATTGGTGTGCTTGATTTGGTGTTTTGTGTTTTGTGCAGGAATTCTCTGTTTAAACAATCTCCTGGTGTATGCGAAGAGCAGGTATCCCTTTAATCCCTATAGATCCTGAGATCGAGAGGACTTGTAGGAGAAGAAGTGGTGCTGCTAGAAGAGCTCGCAGAAGACAGAGAATGGATGAACAAAACCCACCACCTCCACCACCAGAAGGAGAGGGAGAGGTTCATCTTCCCCCTCCAAGGCAAAGACTCAAAGAATATTCGAGACCTATCACTAAGGGACACTCTTTTTGTTCTGTGAAACCCAATGAAGGGGACAATGTTTTTGAGATCAAAGCTTCTATGATTCAAATGCTTCAAGATGCTGTTCAGTTTGGAGGATTGCCCGGAGAAGATCCAAATGCTCACATCCAAGATTTTGTGACTATGTGTAATACTTTCCATACCAATCGTGGAGTCTCAGATGATGTGATAAGATTGAAGCTTTTCCCTTTTTCACTTAGGGATAAGGCTAAAAGTTGTCTGAAAAACCTTCAACCAAGTTTAGTTACAACCTGGGATGAGATGGCACAAGTCTTCCTAACTAAGTACTTTCTGCCCAAGCAGGCAATCAAGCTAAGGAATGAGGTTACTCATTTCCGCCAGCAACATGATGAATGTTTGTCAGAAGCATGGGAGAGATACAAGGAACTCCTAAGAAAAGTGCCAAACCATGGATTTCCTATATGGATGCAAATTCAGAACTTTTACAATGGTTTGACCAACGCATATAAGATTCAAATTGAATACGTAGCAAATGGAGACCCAAAAGAACTTGCACTTGAAGAGCTTTATCAGTTAGTAGACATATTGGTCAATACCAGTTATAAATGGCACTCATCATGTAAAGATCGAGAAAAGATGGCTGAATCAGATGCTGTTGCCAAGCTTTTCGACAAAGTAGACTTGATTCTTAAACAGTTGGTGAAACAAAATATCTCAGCTATTTCAAGCTCAAAGCTTTCTTGTGAATTCTGTGGTGGTGACCATAGAAGCATTGACTGTGACATTTCACTTACTCAGGAGCAATGTGATTACATTGGAAACAGTCAAAGGCAAAACAATCCATTTTCTAACACTTACAATCCAGGTTGGCATAATCACCCTAATTTTTCTTGGAATCAGCAACCTCAAGCACCTTTCTAGCAGACTCATAGCAACTTCCAACCACATCAGCAACCTCATAATGTTCAACAACCTGGACCATCTTACACCTCTAAGAAGTCCAATGTTGAGGAGATGAAGGAAATGATGTCTCAATTCATGAAGCAGACTCAAGCCTACATGAAGAATATGGAGACTCAGCTTCAATAACTTACAAATATTGTCACTCCAAAGAACAAGGAGTCATTCCGAGCAACACCGAACCCAATCCAAAGGAAGAATGTAAAGCTATCACCCTTCGGAGTGGCAAGAATGTTGAGCAACCTCATAAGATGAGTATTATTGAAGAGAAGAAAGATTCAAAAGAGAAGACTCCTGAGGAGAACGAGCAACCTGAGAATGCGCAAGTCATGCAACCTCAGACTGCCCAGAGCACTGAGCAGTCTGCCTATATAGTTAAGCAACCTCAAGTTCAACTAGAGACTGCCCAACCAGATCAGATCCTATTCAAAGCATATCTGTTCAAGATAAGTAACCTGTACCTGCTTATCAACCAAGGATTCCTTATCCACAAAGAGCCAAACAACATGACATGGTTAAGCAATTTGACAAGTTCTTGGAAGTCTTCAAGAAGCTTCACATCAACATACCCTTTGCGGAAGCACTCGCACAAATGCCTCTGTATGTGAGATTCTTGAAAGAACTTCTGGCCAGTAAACAGATTTTTGAGAATGTAGCAATGGTTCAACTCAATAGAGATTGCTCGTCAATCCTTCAGAGCAAGCAACCTTTGCCAACCAAGATCAAAGACCCAAGGAGTTTTTCTATGCCCTGCTCTATAGGCAATCTTAATATTCAAAATGCACTGTGTGATCTAGGAGCAAGTATCAATCTTATGCCATACTACATTTACAAACAATTAGGATTAGGAGAACCTCAACCTACTAGGGTTTCTATACAACTTACCAACAGAACTGTAAGGTACGCTAGGGGAATAATTGAGGATGTCTTAGTCAAGGTAGGAAAATTTATACTACCTATTGATTTCATTGTGATGGATATGGATGAAGACTTGCATGTTCCTATTATTTCAAGAAGACCTTTCTTAGCAATAGGCCGTGCATTAATTGATGTTCATAATGGTCAATTAATCTTGAAAATTCATGATGAGGAAGTAGTCTTTAAGATGAATGAAGCTATGAAATATCCTTCAGCTTATGATGACTACTGTTATTTCATTGATGCTACCAATGTGAATTTAAACCCATTTTTCATGGAGGAATTTAAGGAAGAAAACTTTGAAAATGAAGAAGAAGACATAGAAAAGCAAATTGAAGCTGAAATTAGATGTCCAGCAATCTCAGGAAGCAGGTAGTTTATTGAACCTTTAAACTATACACGTTCATTGCATTCCAAACCTTCCATTGAAGAACCTCCCACTTTAGAGCTGAAACCATTACCTTACCACCTAGAATATGCATTCCTTGATCCACCAAGCAACCTTTCTGTAATTATATCTTCCAAACTTACCCAAGAGCGAAAAACCCAATTGCTTTATATGTTGAGAGAGAACAAAGAGGCGATGGCCTGGACAATCTCAGATATAAAAGGGATTAGTCCTTCTACCCCATTTTCGATTCAGTGTGGACCAATCTTGTTCAGGTAGTGCCCAAGAAAGGTGGGATTACGGTCATTCAAAATGAGCAAAATGAACTTATTCCCACTAGAACAGTCACCGGATGGAGAGTTTGCATTGATTACCAAAAGCTTAATGATGCTACAAGAAAAGATCATTTTCCTTTACCGTTCATTGATAAGATGTTAGAAAGACTTTTTGCCTATGCATTTTATTGTTTCCTTGACGGCTATTCAGGGTACAATCAAATTCCCATTCATCCACAAGATCAAGAAAAGACAACCTTTACCTGTCCATATGGCACCTATGCTTATAGAAGGATGCCATTTGGATTGTGTAATGCTCCAGCAACTTTCCAGAGATGCATGATGGCAATTTTCCATGATATGGCCGAAAAGACGGTAGAAATTTTTATGGATGATTTCTCAGTATATGGCAAGACTTTCAAATCCTGTCTCAACAATCTTGAAGCTGTCTTAACCAGATGCAAGGAGACTAATCTTGTCTTGAATTGGAAAAAATGCCACTTCATGGTTGATGAAGGAATTGTCCTTGGTCACAAGATTTCTTCAAGGGGCATGGAAGTTGACAAAGCAAAGGTGGAAGTCATAGAAAGGCTGGCTACTCCTACATCTGTTAAAGAAGTCCAAAGTTTTCTTGGTCGCATTGGATTCTATAGAAGGTTTATAAAAGACTTTTCTAAGGTTGCCCAGCCACTTATAGCGCTCTTACACAAGGATGTCCAATTCTGCTTTGATAAAGCTTGTGAGAAAGCATTTCAAACTCTTAAAGCAAGATTGGTGAATGCCCCAATTCTGATTGCTCCTAATTGGAACCTTCCATTTAAACTCATGTGTGATGCAAGTGATACTTGCATTGGAGCTATGCTAGGACAAAGGATAGACAAGCATTTTCGTCCAATCTCCTATGCAAGCAAAACATTGATAGAGACTTAACAGAACTACACTACCATAGAAAAAGAATTTCTTGCGGTTGTGTATGCTTTTGAAAAATTTCGATCTTATTTGGTTCTATCCAAGATTACTATTTTTACTGATCATGCAGCATTGAAGTATTTATTAGCGAAAAAAATGTGAAACCTCGTCTTATACGATGGCTCTTGCTTCTACAAGAATTTAACCTCGAGATCAAAGACAAGAAAGGCTCAGAGAATGTAGCTGCGGACCACCAGTCCAGAATTCCATTAAGCAACCTTGGTAAGCAATCTGAGATTGCTGATTCTTTTCCTGACGAGCAACTTTATGTGGTACATTCTATACCTTGGTTTGCTGACATTGCAAATTATTTAGCTTGTGATATTATGACTCGTCTTTGTATTCCCAACAAAGGAAGAAATTCCTTTCGGATTCAGAATATTATTTTTGGGAGGAACCCTTTCTGTTTAAGTTATGTGCAGATCAGATTATTAGAAGGTGTGCTTTGCAAGAAGAAGTTCAAGCAATCTTGTTAATATGTCACACTCAGGAAGCTGGAGGTCATTTTGGTGCAAATCGAACAGCTTCAAAGGTTTTAGAGTGTGGATTCTTTTGGCCCACAATTTTTAAGGACTCTCATAGGTTTGTCTTAGAATGTAATGAATGCTAAAGAACAGGTAACATTTCTGCCAAGAATGATATGCCTCTGCATAATATCATTATTTGTGAAATTTTTGATGTATGGGGTATTAACTTTATGGAACCTTTTCCAAGTTCGAATGGTAATAAATATATTTTGGTCACTGTGGATTATGTGCGTAAGTGGGTAGAGGCTGTTGCAAGTCCTACTAATGATGCTCGAGTTGTGGTAAGATTTCTAAAGAAATTATTTACAAGATTTGGAGTTCCTAGAGCAATAATCAGTGATCAAGGTACTTATTTTTGTAACAATCAATTTGAAAGGCTTCTTCCTAAATATGGAGTCACTCATAAAATTACTACACCTTATCACCCATAAACCAGTGGGCAAGTTGAGATCTTTAATAGAGAGATCAAGCGTGAGAAAACTGTTAGCAATTCTAGAAGAGACTGGTCAAGCAAGCTTGATAATGCTCTTTCGGCATATCGTACAGCCTTCAAGACACCCATTGGGATGTCATCTTTTAGATTGCTTTATGGAAAAGCTTGTTATTTACCTGTTGAATTGGAATTTAAGGCTTTGTAGGCTCTTACATATTTGAATTTTGATAGGAACATGTTTGGAGAGAAAAAGAAACTGCAACTTAATGAGCTAGAAGAGTTCAGATTATTCAGTTATGAAAATGCCATCAATTATAAAGAGAAGTTCAAGAAATGGCATGACAAGAAAATTCAAGAGAAGAGTTTCTACAATGGTTAGAAAGTCTTGTTGTACAATTCAAAGCTAAGACTCTTCCCAAGAAAGCTTAGATTGAGATGGACTGAACCCTACACAGTAAACCAAGGCTTTCCACATTGGGCAATTGCAATAGTGAATTAGAATGGCGAAATTTTTAAAGTTAATGGTCATAGATTGAAGCCTTATCTTGCACAAGAATCATCTGAGGTTGCTGGACGTCTCCAGTACCTCGAACCCCCTTAAGTGACCATAGATTACTTAGTGTCTGCTTCAAACATTAATTGAAGCAATGTTGTTAATAATAAATATTTCCTTAACCCCTCCATTATCTAAAAATTTTAATTTTTGGTGTACATATTTTAATGATGAATTTTTATTTTTGCAAGTTTCTGACTGAAGTTAGTATGGAGAGTAACATCGAGTTTCCAAATTCATGTTTCCTTCTTGTTATAATTGATGAAATCATAAATTCTCTTGATTTTAGGTAATTTATTAGACTTTATTTGTGATTTTGTGGATATATTTGGATGGATTCTGCTGTGGTTTGGTTTTATTTGTGCAGAAGGCAACTCTTGGGCTGATTTGGATTAATGGGAGCTGATTCCGGGCTATAATGGAGTGCTGTCCAGTTTTTGGCTATTAGCCTTGGGCAAGGCTAAACCTTCGACGAGCTGGCAGAATTATTCAGGATTTAATTTCCAGCCCTCCTTTTTAGAAGCTTCCTGTTTTGATTTTGAAGCGGTCAAACTTGTAAATTGCACAAATAGTGGGAGATAATTAATTAGTTATTTAGGAGTTTTATTTTTAGTAGGATTATTTCTTTACTAAGATTCTCTTTTAGGTTTTTAGGGAGCCTATAAATAGCACAAGTATAGGCTGATTTGGGGGCAGTCTCCAACGTCCTCTTCTCCTTCTTTCTTCTAAGTTCTATTTTTCTTCAACATTATTTTTCTCTTCATGTATTATTTTCTTTTAGATATGTGTAACTAATTCTTCTACTTTGCCTAAGGAATTCAAAGCTTGAATTAGTATTGTGAGATCGATTATTTTATTGTTCGTTTAATTCCCCTATGTTTTTAATCTTGCTTCAAGAGATTATTTTCTCTTTTATTATATTGTAATTTAGATTTCTTGGCCAGATTCTTAAATTGGAATTTAATAAATTGTTGTTAGTAATTAGATTCGTTTCCAATCTCAATTATTAACTTGAGAACGTTTTTAGGGATTAAAAACTTGAATTTAAATTATTTTTGCTAAGAATTTAATTGGTTTAGGCTAGGCTTTCCTTGAACTTAAAGCTCCCATTAGATTAAACTCTAGACCGCTAAGGAGGGGTTGTCTTTCGGGAAGAGATTTATTTGAGTCGTACTAGGTAAATCTGATTTTGGGAAGGTTGATCTCGATGCGCTAAGCTAGAGGTTTTAACTGGTCTAGGGGAAATTAAATGATTATCTTTAACATCAATGATCGATACTAACATTCAAGTTAACGAATGTCCTAGGGCGAAGTACATTTTTATATCATTCTTTTCACTCTATTAAAATTCCAGCAATAGTTAATTTCTGTTTTAGTTATTTACTCTTTGTTCTTTATTTCAACAATCATCAACAAAACCCCCCTTCTGTTTTTAAATTTCTGTTTTAATTTACTTTTGGTTAAGAAGCAATTGTTAAAATTGGGTATTAAATCCCTAGGGTTCGACCTCGACTTATCCAGCTACAATTATTTATTGTTAGGAATAGACGAGAAAATTCTTTAATTATTTTTGGCGGATTCGACAACCAACCAATAATCCATACTTACTTTTAATTTTTGATTTTACAACCACGAGAACTTAATTTTTTTTAAATGTTAAAGTATAGAGTTTCAAACTATATAAACATTGGGAAGTGGAGTAATAATAGGAGTATAAGAGATAAATTTGGAGAAGTGTGTAACCGTCGCATCAGCCATGATTTTATCTCTCCCCTCTTACTCGCCTATTTTGACTTTCACGTTTCCCACTTCTTTCTCTTTTTGTCAGTTTATTTTGAATTTTAAAATTGGTAACTACTTTCTCTTCCTTAATATTTTTAAGGGTTTTTCTTTTCTCTCTCTTCATTCACCGGTTTATAATTCCTTTCGTTTTCTCTTATCTTTCTCTAAAATTTTCGCATCCTCTAACCTGCAATTGTTTGCTAAGATTGTTATCATGGCTAGGAAAAAGAAAAGTGCAAAGAGACCTCCCAGTTCTTCCTGCCCAAAACCGTCTTCATCGTCCGTCAGCGTTCCGGCTTCTGGATCTAAAGCGAGTACTGTTGAAAGGACTCTAACCAAGATGAGAGCCTTTGACCCAGGGAAACTAAGAAATATGAATAATTTAATAGTCTCCCCTTTGCCTCTTTAAGAACTTTCGACTGGAATGTTTTGGCCATCCTGGGCCTGAGTGATAAAATCCGCCAATTATTGCAGAATGGAGGTTTCGAATTCTATGCTCAAATCAAAGAACCAGCCTATAGAGAATTGACGCTGGAGTTTATCAGTACTTTTGCTCATAATCACGAGATAACAAAGCTTGATGACCAGTGAAAATATAGTTTCAAGGTGAAGGGGAAGAGAAAAACATATTCCTTGATTGACTTGAACCAGTATCTAGGGGTGGCGGGAACCGCCTTTTTGGAGTCCAAAGAATTTGCTCAAGCATACACAGACTTTGCCCCGGAATTCAAACCTACTAATTTCTGGAAGGAGATAACTGGCTGGGATGAATACTCTTTAACCAGCTCCTCCACCACGTACATCATAAATATAGCCACAAAATTCTCTAGAAGCTCATAGCAAGCTCTGTTTTTGGAAGGAACAATCAGTCCCATGTTCCAAACCAGGATCTCTTTGCCCTCTGGTGTATGATAGAGGGAAAAAGAATGAATATTGGAGCATGGTTTGCCAATTACATTGAAAGCAGCAAACCTTAGGGGAAAATTCTGTATGGTTCTTATGTGACAAGGATTGCCAAGGCATGTTTGCTTGATTTTTTGAAGAAGGGCTTGCTCTGGAATGTTATCCAAATCCCTTTGAATTTGTGAATCTTAACCAGATGGGAGTGTGCAAGAAAGTCTTGGGTAAATGGATCCTGTGGGATGAAGCTGTTCAACTGGAAAGAGAGCTTGCTGTAAAAACAGCTTCAAAGAAAACTTTAGAGACGCCAGCAAAGAGAAGGAGACTGTTACCCGCTCATCCACATCATTCCAGCCTCAGATTATTAAAGACCTCACATTAAATGAGCTAGAAAGGTTGAAGCACTTTGAGAGAGTTTCAAAAATGACAATGGCAGAGATGGTGAAACTTATCGACTGTCTTTGGGCTAGACGAATTGAAGATAGGGCCAAGATAGCTATTCTGGAGAATAAAATTGCTCAATTGGAAGCTAAGCCGGAAAAGCAATAGGATAGTTCTGACACCATTGAGGAGGTGCAGAATGAGCAAGTGAAGGTTGGCCAGCCTAAAAATGTTGAAAAGATTCTAATGGAGATTCTGAAGGAAGAAGAGGAAGAAGATTCTGCAGAAGAGGAACTCAAGGGTGTGCCAGAAGAAGAAGAGGAGCAAGTCTCCTCAAAACCTGATGAGTGATCGTTCTCCCTCTCCTCCTCTAACCAACTCTAGTATGTATCTTTCAAATGATTGCCTCACCATTTTTCTATTGCAATGACATAGGTGGTTGTCTTTTAGCCCTACTTTTATTTCTTAGATTGCTTGAATTAGATGCTTTGAGGAAAAAGCATGATTTCGGTGTGGGGGAGAAGATACTACCTATTGGAATTATTATTGAAATTGTTGATAATTCTTGAGATTGCCTTATTGATGGATTGAATTTCTTAGTAATTGGTGAAATCTGATTAAGAATCCCTTCTTGAGCATGTGATGTTTTGAGTAATCTTAAGTTCTCTGTGTTGGTTTTGTGAATTTTGTGTTAGTTTAGTAAGAATTTTGTAAATAGTTGTCAAAATTTTTTGATTTTTCTGTGTTTAATGGAATAGTGGCAGCCAATGAGATTTTCTGATCCTGAGGATGCATGAAGTCTGTGTAAAACACTTAAAAAAGCTGATTGCCTGTTGATTAGAAAAGACTTTAAGTAATGCTGGTTTTGGTTGATTAAGCAGCCTAGGGCTATAAGACCTTAAAATTTATTTCACCGTGATAGCTTGAATTAGGCCAATTGCATTAACCCAACATTTCTCTATGAGGTTTTTGAGCCTACCTTAGTTGATATCAATGTGAGTTTTTGTTGAATTCCTTGCGGAGTGGGCATGCATCTTTAGTTTTAAGCTTGAACTTGGTTTTTGTCAAGACCATAAGGTTTTTCGCATGCATAAAATGATCAAGGCAATTGTTTTTAGCCCTTTTTATTTTTAATCCCAAAAAGCGTCCCTAGTAATTTTCGTCCATTTTTTTTAAGCCCTTTGAGCCTTTAGGTCTGTTATTTTTGTTCAACCCATTATGTGTTTTTCCTTTTCCAATTCACAATATGTTGTCAAAAAACACCTCAGGAATACCATAGCATTAAATTTCATTGTTTAAGAATAGCAAGTAGTCTAAATTGATCGAAATCATACAATCTGCTTTTCTGGATATTTTCATTATCTAAAATAAGTGTCCTTATGAAAGCCTTTTTAAGAAATTATGACTTGCAATCACTTTTCAAATTTTTGTCAAAATGCAGTCCCTCCTCTATGACTGCTTAAAATTAAAGTTTTGAGCAAGCTCAATATCATCTTATATCATATCATCATTGCTTGCCTTCATTATTTTCTTCTTGTTCCTGCAAAAAAAAAAAACTCAAATTCCAATTCTTTTCAAATTGTATTTAAATTTCTGAAAGAGCTTATAATTCTTTACCAGATTGCTTGATAATTCTTCTTGTGCTTAATTTGTTTTGGTTCTTGAAGAATGCATCTGAATTCTTGAGTATTCCTGTTCCTGATCTGTTTAAGGTTGCATGAGTTCTTTTAAGATGGATTGCTTGTTGTTTTGTTAAGATGTAATTGTGTTGGTATTCCTCTAACCTAAAAAGCTTGTTCATCACACCCCTAACCTAAGCCTTATGTTACAACCCTTGTATAAGACCTTTTGATTATGCATGTGTTAGCTTGAGTGGTGGCGATAGGTTGTTTGCCAAGCTTTTGGTTTAAGACTGTTATGTATTGCTCCTGAGAGTTCTTATAAAATCGCCTAAAAGCACTTGAGAGTGAGTGAACTCTTTTAGAGAGGCAATCTAGATCTAATTTCTTGCTAGCTCGCTGAAATTTAAGGTTTGGTCTCACTGCTTTAGGATGTTTCTAAAGCTGAGCCAGGGTTCTTGAGAATGCTCTGATTAATTTGGTAATCTCAATTTTCGTGTTTTGCATGGAATTCTTACAGTTTAAAGGTGATGAATTGATCATTGGTTGCTGCTCAAGTTAAGTTAAGAAAAGTTTTTGAAAGTGTTTAAGTGTGTTTTTCATTTAAGCTTTTCTTTCTTTAAAAGCTTTTCTTTTTTTGTTTTATCCTTAAGGACAAGCAATATTTAAGTGTGGGGGTTCTTGATGAGTGAAAATGTTACCAAGTAATTTAGCAAGAATTCACCAGATAATTAATTAAAATTCTATTGAGAATAGAGAAAGCGTGGCTAATAATGAGCTTTTCCAGGTCTGATGTCTGTTGCAGAGAGATTTCTTAGTTTAGGAAGTCTCAGAGTGAGGAAACTGGAGAAGAGAAATTGTTGCGGGCTGCGACATGGATGGGCAAGAGTTGGAAGAGAAGGGCACGGCCCAAAAGGAGGAGGAGATATTTCTGCTGGTGGAAATTCCATTTCTAACCTTAGCTTCTCAAGGAAGCTAATGAATTTTATGGTTGTAGAATTTTAACCATTAGTTTAATATGGAACTTGTTTCAAGGATGATTAGCACCTCATATCTTTTAGATCTTACTTTTTAGGAAAATAAATACTCTACTATTTGGGGGGTTGAAAGAGGCATTGAATGCTCTCAACAACTTATTATTTTTGCATTAATTGTAGTTTTGAATTCTTATTCTTCTTGCAAGTTTTCTGGTTAGGAAATCTCGTTTTTATGGTTATCATGTGTTGCGAGTAGGTTTCCTAGCAGGCTGAAGCTAGCTTAGGCTAGTGATCTTAGGAAGTCTTTCTTTGTTTTTATTATGAATATCATTCTGAGATGATTGTGTGGTGATATGCTTAACATATATGAAGAGGCCTTTTTGTATGTTTAGTATTCCTGACGAGACCGAGAGGAGACTCAGGAATATGGAAAAATCACACACACACGCACTTACCATGAAACTGAGAGGAGATTGGGAGTGTGCTAAGGGTTTCTACTTATTGTGGAATGCTTGCTTGACTAAATGCATGATTTCCTATGCTCAGTGAGGTCGAGAGATGCTTAGTTGTGGGTCATAGATCCAAGTGAGGTCGAGAGATAAGCTTGGTAAATAGAGAGCAAGAAACCTTAGATCTACGTTCCCTAATATATTCATAGTAATTTCTAAAGGAAGATATTCTTGAGATTGCCTATCTAGCTGGTGGAAGTCTGTGTTTTTGTCACTATTGTTTTCTGTTTTAAGCAACCTTTCTTATTTTACCTTGCATGTTTTATGTTATCACATCTGGTGATTTATTAAGAATTTTTAGAGTTTTCCCTTATTCCTTATGGATACGACAGTTGTCTTGCCCAATATTACAATTGACCTAGTATACTTGCTAGTGTATAATCTTAAGGCAACAAGTTTTAACAAAGAAAACTAGAATAATAAATCTTATACATAAAATAATTTTTACTTTTTCTTGTGTCATAATTTTTAAAATGCTAATTCGTTTTAAGTCTCTCCATACGTTAAGTCATATGGTTGGTGACTCAATCTCACTTCCGGATTTTAGCAAGAGAAGAATTCTTAAATTAGTGGCTTTGGGTAAATGTGATATATCCTTCCCCAGAAATGGTACCGCGAGACGACCTCTTTAATGGTAATAAGAAATTGAAATTTTGCTTATTGTTTTTAAGATAGTAAAAAAAAGCAATTCGTATTTTTTATATATATATATATATATATATATATATATATATATATATATATATATGTTGGTTTTTGGTCGGCCCATGACATTTTGGAATGGCAGGGACTAAACTATAATTATGTGTAAATTACAGGAACCAAATGTGTAATTTGGTCTAACCCTATATATAGATGGAAGTTGGGATTTCCATTATAAATAGAGAAGAAGTTTCTTTATTTCAAGATTATAAAGAGAGAATTGTAGAGATTCCCTTCTAGATTCAGGGAAAACGTCCCTAGTGATAAACACGACATACTTCTTTGTTCGTCGGAAGAATTCACGGATATAGCCCGTACTCGGTGTATTCATACACTCGTAGGAAAGGCAACTAGAACGATCCGGTTTCTCACGTAGATCAGATCCATTCCATAAACGAGTTTCCGCTGCATATAAACTATAAGTCTGTTTATTTATTCTGTTTATGGTAATCTATACATTCATTGTATGATCTTTATGGAATTCTGACATCATTGGTATCAGAGCTGAAAGGTTTATAGACTGATGTGTTCAAATCTAGTTTTCTGGTATTCCATGAATAATTGATGTGTTCAAATCTTGATTTCTGGAATTCCGTGAATTATAATAGGTTTTATCCGTTTAAATACATGATTTTTCGTTTTGATACGGATTTATATTGATATCCGTGTCAAAATGATTCCGTAAAACTTGACATAAGATGTTCCATGAATAAGAATATGTTTTTGTTCATTTGGATTCGTTATCGTTCGTTTTGATATGGATTTGCGTTGTTATCTGTGTCAAAATTATACCTTATTAGATCCAACAGTACAAAGTGTCAAAATTTTTTGTCAGAATTTCGAAAATCCGATCACACCACTGAAATCAGCATGAAAAATTGAGTCGGAATCTCAAATTTCACGGCCAACAGAGGCCCGGAAGGCGGCGCATGGCCCCCACGTGCCACCACTACGACTGGAGTTTGTTTCCAAACAGTTGGGAGAAGTTAAGGTTCAGGGACACGTGGTGCAACTGGATTGGATGATTTTTTTACGGTTGAAAATTCCAACCGAAAACGTGTTGACATGTGTACAAAGTCAACCGTTTTTGAAACGGTCAACTGCCACGTGTACCAATAGAATGTCTCCACATGGCAAAACAGTTGTGATTGTGCCACATCATCACATTTGACCAATAGGGTGATAACACGTGTTAGGTCAGTGCCATATCAGTATGCCACGTTATCAGCCATGTCATCCGTGTATCCAATAAGGTGATGCCAAGTGGCTTTTGTGCCACATCAACACGAATCACATGTTGCCACGTGGCACTTAAGTCAGAAAACCCTATGGAGCGCGTGTTCGCACGTGAAGGTGCGTGTAACAGATGTAGACAGCGCGTATAGGCGCTTGTGGTGGCTTCCGGCGTCTAAATTTCATCAAATTTTTTCCAGAATTAAAATTTACATTTTTCTTGAATTTTTGGTATATTTTGATGAATTTTTGGAATTCATTTGATATTTTTAAACTAAATTTTCTAGTATTTATTGTGTATAAATGCTTAATTTATGTTTAATAAATTCAAGAAAATTCAGTATATTTATTGTATATTTGTATACTTTTTTTGGTTGATCATGACAAGTTTTTGTTATTTCTATTTGTGTTATCGAAATGGCAACTTTTATAAGAACGGCGAAAATAATCCAGTCTCAGGAGGAGGCAAGGACTATACAAAAACTTGAAGATAAACTTTTCTCTGAACGGTATCCTCCGTTGAAAAAAGAGGATATTGTTAGAGTTATAGAGCGGTTTAATGCATTAAACCGTGAAATCCAAGAGCTTGTCTGGAAATGAGGATTTTCCTCTGGAATTGATCAATTAAAAATGTTAAAATTTGCAAAAAAGGCTTTTCGTAAAAAGCACTTTAAGAAAATGCTTTTTTTTTTATGAACTAGTGGACTCCATTGATGGATTAGTTCCTGAACAGGATTATAGATCCCAATGCAAAATATTTGTGTTGAACTTGGCTAAAACGGGAGCTAAGATATTTTATAATCCTAGAACCATGTTACTTAAAAGTAACAAATTGGTTCGTCGCCTATGTCTGGATGCTGATATTGAGGGTGTTGAGAACATTCCTTTAGATCTCTACTATAAGTTCATAGAGATGATCCCAGTCACCTCAAAAGAAATTGAGATAGTTCAACTCAATGGAAATGAAGATTGAGCTCTTCATTTTTCACTTTTTCTCTTACTGATTTCGCTTTTCAATTTTGTATTGGAGGGCTTTGTGCTAAAGTTTTTATTGTGGTGGTAATTTTGACTAAATATTGGATATTTCTTTATGGTATAATAAAATGTTTATTTGTTAAACATTGCTATTTTGGTTATTTGTTTTAGTAATTTTTAATTTATTTATTTTGAGATTATAACTAAGTGTTATATTACTCATTAGTTTTATACTTAAGAGAAGTATAAATGTTAAATAAATTAAAATATAATCTAAAACAAAACTAAATATATATTTAGTATTGGAAATTTAAACCTAATATGGTGTTTGTATTAGCCTATGTAAATGGTGACTTGATGCATTACGCATGGATGTTGATTTTACGTGAACCAAACACTATTTTTAGTTTTAAATGATCTTATAATAAATATGGTGTATCGCTTACTTATTAGTGCTACTTTGTCTTTAGCGGTTTTTCAATTGCTACTTCAAAAGCAATAGTTGCATAACTTTAAAAAAAAGGGACCTTCGTTTGAACGGTGACAATTATAAAGTTTAGGCTATGAAAGTCCAATACATAATTGAAGAATAAGAGGTTCTTGACACTCTGGAGAGAATAATGGTTCCTCCTGAAGAGGGTACCACCGTTCAAGCAAGGAGGGACCTTGAGGCTTATCAAGCCTGAAAGAGGAAGAACTCATCTGTCTGCATCACCATGCTTAGTGCAATGAATGGTGATATCGTGAAAAAGTTTCACGTATAAAACACATGCTTAGTACGATTTATGCTCTCGAGGAGCAGAAAGTTCAAGCTATGATACATTCTCTACCAAATGGGTGGGAGCATATGAAGTTGCAACTCACTCATATCAACAACATTAAGGCCTTTGATGATATTGTTCATCATCTTAAACTTGAAGAGGACCGTCTGGCCTCTCTTAATGTGAAATCTGAGGTTCACATGGCTAGTTCAAGTCTTGGTCTGAAGTCCTAGGAAAGGAACAAGAGGTTCTTCAAGAAGAAGGCAAAAGGAATGGTGGGCAGTGTTCCAGTTCAAAAGAAGGGCAAGAAAGATTTTAACATTTCTAGGGTGAAATGTTACAATCGCAGACAGAAGGGGCTTTTTGTAAAACATTGCACAGCTCCTAAGGTAAATGTTACCGAAGTGTATAAGTGTTATACATTTGTTTCAAGTTCTGTTTTCCTAACTGAATATCGTCCTTTGTGGATCGTAGACTCAGGAGCAACAGACCATGTAATAAAGGATCGAGATTCTTTTGTTGAGTTCCGTAGTGTTCCATGGGAATAAGGTGGATATACATGGGAAACAACTCTAAAGAGGAAGTCTTAGGGACTGGCTGTTACTAGCTGGTCTTGCATGGTGGTCGACAACTTTTTTTTTTTTTTGAAGCTGTCCTCTATGCTCTTGGAATATGAAGGAACTTGATATCTGTTTCTGCCCTTATGAATTTGGGATTCATGTTATCTTTTGAATTGAAAAATTTTAGTCTCTTTATGAACAATGTCTACTTTGGTCGTGGACATTTGTTGGATGGTTTTATTGTTTTGGATTTGGATCCAAATTATGTGTGTCGTAATAGTTTTTCCTTTACTGTTAACTCATCTGTGGATAATGTTAGCATTTAAAAAATGTGACATGCGAGACTTAGTCACATTGGTCAACATCATTTAGTACAATTGGCTAAAGTAGGTTTGTTGGCTGATTTATCAAAAGTAGATCTCCCAACTTGTGAAAGCTTCTTAAAAGGAAAGATGACAACAAAACCATTTGGTAAAGCTACGTGAGCTGACAAACCTTTGTAACTAATCCATTCTGACATCTGTGGCCCAACGAATGTTCGGACAAGGCATGGTGTGTACTATTTCATTACACTCATAGACGACTATACAAGGTATGGTCATGTCTATTTGATTGCACATAAATCTGAAGCATTACCATGTATCAAACGATTTATGGCTCTAGTTGAAAATTAATTAGAGTAGAGAATCAAAGCTTTAAGGACCGATCGGGGAAAAGTGTACCTCTCTAAGGAATTTAAAGTTTTATATGATGAAATAGGCATTGAACATCAGTTGACAATACCTAGGACTCCACAACAAAATGGAGTAGCGGAAAGAAGAAACCGAACCCTCTGAGAGATGGTAAGGTCTATGATGGCTGAAGCCAATTTGCCTATCTCCTTTTAGGGAGACGTACTATTGACTGCCACATATGTACTCAATAGAGTACCTTTTAAGTCCGTTGAAACCACGCCTTATGAATTATGGATGAGCTGCAAGCCCAATTTGAACCATTTGCGACCATAGGGATGTGCTACCTATGTTCGTGATACATCTAGCAAGCATGGCAAGCTAGGCCCAAGAGGCAAGAAAGGTATCTTTATAAGATATCTTGATCTCTGCAAAAGATATGTTCTAGTGGGAGAGAATGAGAATGGTCAAATAACAATTGAGTCACGAGATGTCACATTCTTAGAGAATGAATTTCCTAAGCTGGGAGAAGTGGATAAGGAATTCACTTTCTCTAAAACTCAAGAGTCTGAAACTTTAGGATCACTCAATCCGAGTGGGAGGAATGAAGTTGAAGATGTAAGGGAAAGGGAAGAGAATGATGTTTTTCAACCTTCATAAGCGGAGTTGAGTAATCCTGACCCTAACTTGAGTGGTCTTGATTTTAGTGGGAGTCATGTTCCAAATTCAAGTGTGAATATGGATATAGATCCTAGTGGGAGTTCTGTTCCGAATCTTGATGAATATATGAGATATGTTTATCAAGAAACAGAATCTCTAAGACAATTACAGAGGGGAAATATTCTGCAATGCCGTCATTTAGTTTATAGTGATGCTCTCTCGATCGTAGCCCAAATTGAAGATATTCCAACTAACATGAGAGAGTTATTGGAATCCCCAGCGAAAGAAGAATGGATTAAAGCAATGGAAAGTGAAATGGAGTCAATGAGGATGAACAAAGTTTGGGAACTAGTTGATCTACCCAAAGGGCGTAGAGCCATTGGGAATAAATAGGTACATACTATTAAGCGATCAGCGGATGGGAAACCTATCTAGACTAAGAGTCGGCTGGTTGCGAAGGGGTTTACACAACAGGAAGGAATTGACTATCAGGAGACTTTTTCATCGGTTGTCCGTTTCGCGTCTATAAGAAAATTACTTTCTTTTGTAGCATGTATGGACCTTGAATTGCATCAAATGGATGTAAAGACTGTGTTCTTAAATGGCGAACTGAACGAAGAAATCTATATGGTTTCATTGTCTAGGGACCAGAACATAAGGTTTATAAGTTGAAAAGATCAATTTATGGGCTTAAGCAGTCTTCAAGACAATGGTATTTTCATTTCCATGAAGTGATTATATCAATGCAATTTAAGGTGATTAATGCAGACTCGTGTGTCTACATTAAGTATGAAAACAAAGGGAAGTTTGTCATTCTAACCTTATACATTGACGATATTTTGTTAGCAGGAAATGACACGTTCTTACTCAAGAAAGTAAAGAATTAGTTGTCTTCTAACTTTGAGATGAAGGATCTATGAGAAGCTAATTACATTCCTGAGGTTAAGATCTCAAGAGATCGATCTAAGAGATTATTGGCTCTTTCACAAGAGACGTATATCAATAAGATCTTAGAACGGTTTAGTATGGCTGACTATGATCCTGATCCAAACCCCTATTGCAAAAGTTATGGAACTGAATGCTAGTTTGTGTCCTACGACTCCAGAAGAGACTAAAAGGATGGAGAGAATTCCTTATAGGTGTGCAATTGGTAGCTTGATGTACGCTATGATTTGTACACGACCTGACATAGGTTTTGCGGTGGGTCTCGCAAGCTATTATCAGACTAATCCAGGTTTGATGCGTTGGGCAACAGTGAAAAGGATATTGAGATATTTAAAGGGGACTTCAAATTATTCCTTTTTTACCAAGAATAGGATTTGCAGTTAAAGGGATACATAGATGCTGATCACGGAACTAATAAAGACGGGAGGAAGTCCACGTCTAGGTATATTTTCACTATAGGAAATGGTACACTTTCCTGGTGTAGCAAGAAACAAGCTTGCGTGGCATTATCGACTATGGAGTCAGTATATATAGCTGCAGCAGCTATAGTACATGAAGCGGTTTGGTTAAAACGCTTCATAGATCTTTTGGATCTATTGCCTAAAAGGAAATATACGACTATCTATTCCGACAGAACTACATCGATAGCTTATTCCAAGAATACTTGTTATCATGGAAAAAGCAAGATATCGATATAAAAATATCATTTTGTTAAAGACAAAATAGCACAGGGAGAAATAAGTTTAGTGCATGTTCCAACTGGTGATATGATTGCAGATTCGTTAACGAAGCCAATAGCTCCAAATGTTTTTAGTAAACACATTTTGGAATTTGGTCTTCGTAGGTTATAGGAACATGTTGTTGTTTTTGAACTGTTATAATAACTTTGGCAAATTCTATTGGAATATAATGTGAGTTATTTGTTGTGTTCAAATTCATTCACTATATAAAGCGATACACATAGAGCTATTGAGTATAGTTCAGTATGTTGGCGAAATATCATCTACTCACATGGATGAATCTTTTACTAGGAATTGTGTGTTCACAAGTAAAAGTAGGAGTGTGAGTTACTCCATATGTGATATTTTGTGTAATATCATCATTTCATTGATACCGAAAGCTGTCCTGTGAAAGGCTTAAAAGTGGACTAGAGGTCTTGATACATGAGTTGTATCCGGAGACTGAAAGCTTTCGCATAGTGTTCATGAAACATACGTCCTGCGTGGATCAACACTATGACATATTTGTGTAATATGTGTAAAAGCCGACCAAGGGATGGAAGGAAGAAAATTGATCTTAACTTTCCTAATGTGAGACCCAAATGAAACTATGAGTTTCAAGTTCACCCTTAAAGACTCTTGTAAATAACAAGAAGGGTATGTCTAATGATTAACTTGATTGGAACCCTAAACCAGGCTTCGTTAGCTATGAAAGGGCATATAAGGACCAGTCAGATAAGCATTAGACATATGGCGGAAGGTTATTTATAGAGAGGAAGTACATTTTCAGTAACATGTCACTTGTTAATCATATAACACTTGAGCTCAATACTTTTTCGTGGAAAAGGTATGTAGTGTATATGAATGTTTTCGTGAGATCAAAAGTGAGTCAAAAACTAGTGATCATGGAAAATGGACTAGGGGGAAGTCACGTTAAGCTAAAGGTGGAACGATGAAGGAGAGCTTCAAAGGTTTAACCGTTACGTTGACTGGTCGCTTGAATTCGCCGAATAAGAATTGAAAGAGGTATGCGTGTTCAATTGCCATGAAAGTATGTCTTGTCATGTGCGAGTGGGAGATGTTGGTGTTTGGTCTGCCCATGAGATTTTGGAATGACAGGGACTAAACTATAATTATGTGTAAATTACAGGAACCAAATGTGTAATTTGATCCGACCCTATATATAGATGGAAGTTGGGATTTTTACTATAAATAGAGAAGAAGTTTCTTTATTTCAAGATTATAAAGAGAGAATCGTAGAGATTCCCTTCTAGATTCGGGGAAAACGTCCCTAGCGATAAACACGACATACTTCTTCGTTCGTCGGAAGAATTCATGGATATAGCTCGTACTCAGTGTATTCATATACTCGTAGGAAAGGCAACCAGAACGATCCGGTTTTTTTGCGTAGATCAGATCCATTCCATAAACAAGTTTCCACTGCATATAAACTGTAAGTCTGTTTATTTATTCTGTTTATAGTAATCTATACATTCGTTGCATGATCTGTATGGAATTCTGACATCAATATATATATATACACACACACGACCCTACATATGTCTTAATTAATCTTCGGCAAAGAAACTTGATCAGACTTTACTGTTAATAATTTCTTGTAAAATATACATATCAAATTAATCAAGATGATCTCTTTTTGGTAAAAGCACATTATTCTATTTATAGTAACAGAAGCACGTAAAAACATGATTAAACAATTTAATATTATCTACATTTATAAGTATTACATTAGCAAGTGCATATATATATATATATAAAAGTTATATCTCAATTAACTATTTACTCTTTCCATATATTTTTATATATAAAAATATAAAATTATTCTTGGTGGTTGGTAAAATTTATCTTTTAGTTTTTAAATTGAAATTTAAAATTTTTCTAATTTGTATTATCATTTTTTATTAATTTAATATTATATAACAAACAATAAATATTATTATAAATCTTGATAAATTTTCAAAATGATAATTTTTTGTTAATGTTATTCATGAGGTATATTAGAGATGAAAAGTTCATATACGTGTACAATTTTGTATAGTTCTACTCGTATTTTTATATTTTTTTTGAAATAATTAATTATTATTATTTTTAATGAAATAACATCTACGCTGATAAGTTGAAATTCTATAATTATATAAAAGAAAGTTAACAAATAAATTTAGTAGTAATATTAGAAAGATTAGGATTATGTGAAATCAAAAAAACATAAAATAGGAGAAATAATATGTTAAATTGGATTAATGGTAATTTTATCATTATTTAATTTAATTTGACTATTAACTTAATAAAAATACTAAAGAATTTATTAGGATAAAATTTAGGAACTATATAATAGTTTTAAATATATAGGGACTAACTAGTATAATATATAAAATTATAGACACTGTCAAATTATTTACCATGAAAACATGACTGCGAACGTCTGTGTGCTGTCAGAGTAGTGAAGAGATCTCTTGGTTCGAATGTGTTTAATTTACTAATTAGGAAGCTAATTAAGCTACGGTGAGGATGTTCACATATATAATTTTACGAAAGAGATAACATTCTCTTCCCTCTACACTCACCGCATATCCAACCCAACCTTTTTATATTTAAAGACGTGTCTATCGTTGTATTGTCAAACATATGTGGAACAATATATGACACCTTTCTATGTTGTTTAATAAATCAATTTCATTATTTACATATGATATTATCCATAAAAGTCAAATTCATCACATGCATTTGGGGCCTATATGTGCAGAAAAAATTATCCTGTCAAGCAAAAATAGAAGAAAAAAAAAACTATATATATAATTATTTTAGTTTTTAATTTTCTTTTTTTATATAAAAAAATGAAACTAGAGAATTATAAATTAGAAGTATTTTAATTAAACAATGAAATTTGGAGTCCAAAAGATATATATAACAAGAGATAATTAATATAAACTTTTGTAGTTACACGTGTTTACAAATAAATCCTAAATGTTCAAAGTTCTACAAAACAAAAATTGTAGTTTTGACCCGTTAGTAAACAATAAAATTTGGAATCCAACATGTGTGGAATTTACATAATAGTCCCTGTACAATATGTATATATATTCCTATCACACCTCCGCGAGTTGAGCAGGGGTAGGAGCAATGCTCAACTTGTCTCTCAATGACAAAAACCGAGCCTTAGGAAGAGCCTTGGTGAGAACATCTGCAAGTTGGGACTCCGTAGGCAAGTACCAAACATGGAGGGACTTAGAGGCCACCCGCTCACGAACAAAGTGAAAATCTATCTCAAGATGCTTCGTCCGGGAGTGAAAAATGGGGATTGTTGTGAGATAGGTGTCACTTAAGCTGTCACACCAAAGAGTGGGAGAACCATGCAAAGAAAAACCAATATCAGAGAGAAGCATGGTAATCCAAGAGAGCTCAGAGGTGGTAGTAGCCAGAGCATGATATTCGGCTTCAGTGGAAGAGCGAGAGACTGTGTGTTGTTTTCGAGAGACCCAGGAAACCAAGTTATCACCCAGAAAGATTGAAAAACTGGTAGCAGACTGACTGTCATTGGAGTCACCACCCAATCAGAATCAGAAAACCCTTGAAGCTGTGAAATAGTGCTTGGGCGAAACACCAAACCATGAGAAGGAGAAGCCTGAAGATAGCGCAATATCCATTTGACTGCCTGCCAGTGGATCTCTGTGGGAGCATGCATAAACTGAGCGACCTTATGGACAGCAAAGGCAATATCCGGTCTTGTGATTGTCAAATACTAGAGACCCCACATAACACTTCGATATAACAACCCATCTACCAATACATCAACCCCAGTAACCGATAATTTAGTGGACACATAAGCAGGAGTGCTAATCGGTTTGCACCCAGACATTTTCAATTTCAGCAGTAAATCTTTAATGTACTTCTGTTGATTCACATACAACACTCTATCAGCCCACTGCATCTTAAGGCCCAAAAAATACTGAACCCGACCCAAGTTTTTAATGGCAAACTGACTTTGAAGAAAAGTAATCAAGGACTGAAGCAACCCTGAATCATCACCCAGCAATAGTAAATCATCAACATAAATGAGACAGAAGACAACCACAGAACCAGAACAATAGACATATAAAGAAATATCAGCCTTAGAACACAGAAAACCAAACTGAACCAGAGCCGTAGTAAGCTGCTTTTGAGACATGCGAGGAGATAGCTTAAGTCCATACAAAGACTTACGAAGGGCATAAACATAGGTCGGGCGAGTGGGATCAACAAAACCCGTAGGTTGCTGCATAAACACCTGCTCTTCAAGGTTACCATGTAGGAAGGCATTGGACACATCAAGGTGTAAAACTTGCCATGAAAGAGATACTGCAAAGGCAAGCAAAAGCCGAATTGTAGTTGGCTTCACAACTAGACTGAATGTGTCAGTGAAATCCATCCCAGGGCGTTGATGATATCCCTTAGCAACCAACTGTGCTTTATACTTATCAATGGACCCATCAACCTTCTGCTTAGTCTTAAACACCCATTTACATCCAATAACATTAGCACTCAGTGGTGCAACCACTAATTCCTAAGTACCATTACCTATCAAGGCATTGTATTCTTCTGCCATAAGAGTCCACCAGTGTTCAGATTTAGGAGCCTCAGAATAAAAGCTTTTAGTCGTGAATTCCCAGTTTGGGAACATGTGACCATGAGAGTAGGAACCGGCATAGGTGGTGGCAGAGCAGGAGATGCTGCTGCTGTAGCAAAATTGGTAAGGTCCATAATAAAGGGAATGCCAGGGGAGGGGAGGCGAGGTGGAGAGGAGGGTGCAGGTTTGGGCAGGGTAGTGAGCAAGGGGGAGACGAGCAGGGTGGGTGCGGGAGAGGGAGGGGCTGAAGGCGGGGCTGGGCTAGCGTGGGGTGGGTTGGTTGTGGTTGGAGTGTGTGTAGGAGAGGGCGTGGCTGAGGGAGGGGCTGGGCTGGAGTGGGGCGGGGTGGATGTGGGCGGGAGGCAGTTTTGGTTGGTGAAGGGCGAGCTGGGTACTAGAGGTGCGGGAACAGGTGGGCTGGGTGCGGTAGTGGGCGAGTGGTGTGGACAAGGCAGCAAGGGCTGGGTAGAAGCAGAAGGGAATTGGAAGACGGGGTTTGTGTTGGAGGCAGAAGCTGTTGAATCATGAAGCCGAGTCATCTCGGGATACGGGAAAACCTGTTCATCTAAGACAACATGGCATAAGATAAAGGTTTTACCTGAAAGAACATCCAAACAATGATAACCTTTGTGTAAATGGCTATAACCAACAAAAATACAAGGGCGAGAACGATAATCAAGTTTAGAGGTAGAATATGGATGGAGCCAAGGATAACACAGACAACCAAAAGCACGAAGAAAAGTATAATCAGGGGAAGAAAGCAACAATTTCTCAAATGGAGACTTGAATAACTTAATGGGCATACGATTTATCAAATATACAGCAGTGTCAAAAGTAAACGTCCAGAATGATTTATCTAATTTGGCATGAGCCAAAAAGGCTAGGCCTGTTTCCACAATATGACGGTGTTTTCTCTCCGCACATCCATTTTGTCTACGAGTGTACGGATAGGAAACCCGATGCTGTATGCCATACTGTGACATGTAAGATGGTATGGATTGAAATTCCCCACCCCAATCAGACTGAAAAGATTTAATGGAGCAATCCAACTACTTTTCAACCAAAGAACAAAACTTAATAAATGCAGGGAGAGCATCAGACTTGTTTTTCAGAAAATAAATCCTACCAAATTTGCTATAGTGATCATAAAATAACACATAGTACGAAAAGTTATCAAAAGACTTAACAAGGGGATGGACCCCAAAGGTCTGAACAAATAAGTTCCAAAGGCTGCTTGGCCTGAAAACTAGACTCAACAAATGGGAGTTTATGACTCTTGCTAAAAGCATAACTCGAACAACAAAATGACCCTAAGTTACTCGATACTGGAAGAGCATGTTGATAAAGGACTCGGCGGACCACATGCAATGCAATATGTCCAAGTCTGTCGAGCCAAGTGGAGAGAGAAGTGAGATGGATCCGAGGCGGTAAAGCTGAAATTTGTGGCATAGTGTAAAGGCCCCCTCTATTCGGCCCTTGGTAAATGATTTTCTTGTATTTCAGGTCCTTCACAACAAAGCAATTGTTAAAGAATTCCACAAAAACGTCATTATGATTAGTAAGAGCAGAAACAGATATAAGATTAGAATTAGATTATGGAACATGCAAAATAGTAGACAAATGCAAAGGCCTATCAGATGTATGAAAAATTGATTGACCAGTATGAGAGATTTGAAGTTTGGCGCCATTACCTAAAAGGACTTCTTCCGGTCCTGTATAATCTGAGTGAAGTGCCAGGTTTCCCATATCGGATGTGAGATGATGAGTGGCACCTGTATCCATGATCTACGGTTGAGAGAAGGATAAATAAGGTGCTAGGGTGGTATGGTTAGTTTGGGGATTTCGGTGTTGTGGAGCACTTAACCTGGGTGAGGGACATTGGCGAGCATAATGGCCATTCCCCTTACAATTATGGCAAACCACTGTTGTAACATCATAACGAACTGAAGCTGAAAAATTCCCATGTGAATAAGAGTTCCCTTGTTGATGACCATTGTTGCGGTTACCCTAAACAAAGCCGTGATTCTACTGCTGTCTCCCACGGCCACTTCTGCGCCCCCTACCAGTGCTATACAACCCGGAATTCTATCCGAAAAAGTTCCCTGGCGCATTACCTTGCTACCTCACCATCACATATGCGGACGGGACTGAATTCTCCCTATTAATTCTACGATTTATCTTTCTTTCCTCTGTTAACAGCATTCCATATAAATCATTAAACATTACCGATTCCATTTGAATTTCAACAGCCCTTACAAACACATCATAATTATCATTTAGACCTTTAATAACCGATTCTACCAAATCCTCTTCTCTAATGTTACAACCCTATGCCAACAATGAATCAAAAATACTCTTAGCACGCTGAAAATACACCACAATTTCATCATTCCCTTGTCTTAAACCATACAAACGACTACGTGATTCCTTTATTTGAGAACTAGACCTGGATGCATAAGAAATATTTAATTTTTTCCAAGCTGCCCTAGCTGTTGTTACACCAACTAATTGAGGTAAAAGTGACTCAGAAATTGAATTAAGAATCCAACATTATACCTGCTGATCTCTGCGATGCCACATTGTATGGGCTGGATTCTTGGTGCCATTGTCAAGCAATTCGACTGGAGCCAGGTTGCTACCGTCAAGGTGCCCGTCGAAACCGCTGCCTTTGATCATAGGGAGGATTTGCGTTTTCCACAATAAGAAATTAGAGTTGGTGAGCTTTGTGGGCAATTGCGTGGCCAGCATTGGAAGATGAGTGGCGGCGAGGGGCAGCGACACGTCTCTAGCAGCAGTGATAGCATCAGTTCCAGCGCCAGTGGTGGACATGATGTGTTCCGATAAGAGCTAGGTTTAAACGAGAAGGGTAGAGGGGCGGCTAGGTCTTGGATTTTTGGCTGTGAGGCCTTGTTGCTCTGATATCATGAAAGATTGGTGTAAATTCTTGAATTAAATTGATTTACAATGGGTATTTATACCCTAGAGTACACGTGTGGAATTTACATAATGTATACATATTCCTATCACTTTTGTGATTACACGTGTTTACAAATATATCCCAAATGTTCAAAGTACTGCAAATCAAAAATTGTAATTTTGACCCATTAGTAAACAATGAAAATTCAGCTAAAATTGTCAATAAATGATGACGTGGTAAAAGCACTTTTGTCTAACTATTATAATTTACTCTTCGAAAAATTAAAAATTAAATACAAAAATTTATTTTAAATAATTTTTTAATTTCATTATCCATGAAACCCTCGTATTCCCTTCCTTCTCCCTCTCTTCTTTTTACAATTCTAACCCAATCATAAGCATCTCTTTCTCTCCCACCTGTTGTTGCCACTGCCTCTTTCGCCACAACGCTTTTTTTTTCTGTCAAAGCATTCCTCTGTCTCCTCGGATCATTTCTGTCAAAGCAAGCCTCCATTGCCACAAAATCACATTTGTTGAAGCATAATCCATCGTTTTCGGTGCCGCCACTTTCACCACAATGTTCCTTTTATGTCAAAGTAGTCCTCCATCGCCTTGAATCCTCCGCCACCCCAAAATCAAAGCCGTCGGCCGATTTCTAGATTTGTTATGCAAACAAATGTAAGTTGCTACACCTGAAAAAATTGGAAATTTTGCCGATGATTACTTGGTTAACTTTCATAGCCTAATTTGTAACTTGTGTAGATTGACGGATGAAATGGTAGTTTCTGCTCTGACTATTTTCAATCATATTAATAATCCGAAGAATCGAGAAAGTTTTGTCTTCGAAGTTTGAATGCTTCACATCAGCAACTCGCTCTAATCTTTCATTGGATATTGCATAAGCATTTTTTTTTGTGGGTGACCTGTTGAGTTTTGCTAACCATGAAATGAAACAATGCTTGGGGATTAAAGGCTGCAGCCATGCAATTTCAATCTTATTTTGTTGATTTTCTTGGAATTGAGAGTTGTAATTATGTAATTGTGCACAAATTAAGAAATTGTTATATTATTTTATTGATTATTTTTCCATCAAACTCTTATTGTTGGTTTACATGTTAAATTATTTTGTCCAGTGAAGAAGATGAAAGAAATTAAGAAGGAAATTTATATTTGAAGGATTGATTTTGAGTAGGAGAGAGAGACAGTCATAGAGAAAGCGAAGGAGAGGGAGAGGGAGAGGGAGAGGGAGAGGGAGAGGGAGGAAGGAAAGAGAAGGACAGAGAAAAAAAAATTATGAATAAAATAATTTGAAAATGGCTTGGAATAAATGCTAATATGTCACTTCACGAAATTGACGGTCTTAGCCGAATTTTCATTTTTTGTTTAATGGTTAAAAATCATTGTTCTCGTTTTAGAAACCTCTAGAATTTATTACAGGCTTCACTTATCAATTTAAATTGTTAAATTAATTAATTGGTTTCTTTCCTATACTTAATTTGAAAGAAATCTTGAAATTTTAGCTCAACGAAATGTTGAATTTAAAAAAAAAAAGAAAAAGAGGCCACCAAGATATATTACTATCTTTTTTGGTTTCTTAGCAACTCAACCCTAATTTGTACATCACAACAATCTAATTCAATTTAACATGGGAATATTAATTGCCCACTATACACGAGAAATTGGCATGGGTTCTAAGCATACTACAAATCTTTCATGAGAAATTGCATACCTTGTAAGAATCAGACAAAGTGATTGGTTATTGATGATCTATTTATTTTTGAATATCAAGACTGAAATCAGTACTAGAATATTTCAACTATTTTATGATAAAATTTTTGAAGTAGCTAAAGGGGATGGAGATTGAAACAGTTATGACTTGATTACTAATTTGCTAAAACAATGATGTAAAATTTAGATGTCTCTAATGAGCTAACAGATAAGAGATCATTCTTAAAAATTGTAACTTTCTAGGTAATTTTTTCTTCTTGGTCATATGATTTCTTTTTAATTTTATGTTCTAATTTGCACTTAATCTAAAAATATAATATATAGTTTATTATTACAAAAATTTAAAGATATCGTTCCAACATTAGTTTTAATATATATATATATATAATTAAAGAATTGATTGTCGAAGGAGATGTAACCACCGGTTTGGGAAGAGATTGACCTGAAAAGAGAACAAAAGTTAGAGGAGGTCGTGGTTCCAGCGAAGCCTTCAATAGTAAAGTTAGTAAGGTGCTTCAGTAGGAAAGGAGAGCAAAAATCATCTAAGGAGGAACTCATTCCTTCACTCACTAAGCCTTTACATTTATTTTGTACGATTATCTTGTGAAAGGTCTACATGTGCATGTGATTATGAAATAGTAATTACATCTTGCGTACAAGTGTATGATATTGATATCTTGGGTCAAAATCCAGCTTGTTGCGCAAGTTGGATTACTGAGCCTACACGTCTAAGGCCGATATGAAATCACTACCAAGCAAGTGTTTAAGGCCGATATGAAATCACTACCAAGCAAGTGTTTAAGCGACATGTGGTCTTGGCTAAAATTATTTATCCTATATAATAGAATTAATTTACCCTTTATGGATATGAAATCTACATGTATGGTCTAGAAAAGGATATTATTTACTCTGTAATAGAATTAATTTAGTTTAAAACTACACTTTATACACTTTCTAATGTATGTTTTATTTAAATTAATTTAACTTGATTTGATAATTGAATAAGTCAATTTTAAATTAAAAATTTAAAAGTTTATTTTAAAGGTTAAATTAATATATAACTTCAAGTTTAGAGGTATTAACTACATTTATTTACATTTAATTTGCGCCAATCTGTCGGACAAAATTTATCTAAAATCAGAATTCAATTTAATTGAATTAGTGGAAAAAGTTTCCTTTACAGTAAATTGATTAATAGTTTGATGGCCATCCATCGATAGCCTTGTCATTCGGTGGGTTGGAAACTTGTAATCGGTTGAGCTATTTCAAATTCATTCTCATTGTTTATGGAGATTCTTCATTCACATTTCATCAATAAAAATGGATGGGAGGATAAATCTTTTTCTATCTCCACTCAATGGATGTGAGAATTCTGATTGGAATTTCCGCCCCATTTTGTCTCTTCTAAAGAAAATTTTTCCGTTTTATAACAAAGTAAATGTTATTTCTAAAAGAGAAATAATACATCAAGAAGAAAAGGAAAAAGTTTTCCAAGTAGATTCAAACTAAAGCACGATAACAAATTTCATAAATGGAAAAAAGGACCACAAAGAACAACAATAAATCTACAAATGGTAAAAACATAAAATAATTACTTAGACCATAAACTGTAATTTGAAGAAAATCCAGCCATTGTCGATTGTTCTACCATTTCAGGTGAGCAATTACAACAGAATCTTCAACACTCTAATCATTTGTAGCAAATAGCTAGAAAAGATCTTTTTGAGAAAACGTACAAACCATGATCAAAAATTTTTGACAGAATAAACCTTTTTCACTCGTTGTATTAGACTTGAAAGAACGTAAACCAGGTAGATAGTAAAATAAAAATGTTGATCCAATAGTTATAAATCGATTTTCAATAGAGTATTTTTAATCAAATTATTTACTGGAAATGAAACAAAAGAGAAAAACAAAGATGAAGAAAAAAAAAGAAAGAGGGAGAAGGAAGACCGATTTACTTATGCCTTTTCAAAAGTATAAATATTAAAAGTGTTTTCTTTTGAGAGAGAGATAGCGAGTAGAGTTTTTTATTATTTCTAAAGAAATATTCAATAAATATATATTTAATTAGTTGCACTAATATTTTAAAATAACTAAACTTAAAATAAAAAATCTTCAAATTATTAAGTTGAGGTAGAGTTCTTAGAATTTTAGGATAATGGTTAAATTTATATCTTTTATTGTGTTAATTAATTAATCGTATGAAAGTATATTAACATTAAGTAACTAAAGTTGTAATATATTAATATATGCTCATTTACGTATGTCATGAATGTAAGGATAGCTCTCCGTAACAAGAAGGTTTATGATATCAATCTTATTGATATCAAATACTACACCCTTGAAATGAATAAAAATTATAAATAAAATATAATATGTTAGTTCATAAATTATATTGTTAGTTAAGAAAAATCTATTATATATAATGATAAAATATAATATATAACTGTTAAATATATTATTAATATTATATTTTAAGGATATATCCATGAGTAATCTTATGGGCATCCCAATGATGAGCATACTCAATAGTAATCGGGTGACAATGACTATTATCATCTCTATAAATGAAAATAACTTTTCTCCCCATCTCCAACCCGGTAAAAATAGATTCTGAAAATTCTTTGATTGTGGTGAGAAAGGACCCAATGAGTATGGATATTATCCTCTCATTGATAAGCCTACTAATCAAACTAATTACTATCAAAGAGCATTTCAATTTTTTTTTAAAATGGTTTCATTTCAATAATTTAGTTATGTTTTTTTTTTTTAAATTAGAAGATCATAACTTGAAAGAAGAATAAACTAAGCATTAGACCTCCAACCTTAGTAATTTGTAAAGATGATCATTAAAGTTTGGAGTTTGTTTCGTGTGCTTAGAATTTAAATTTAATTTGTGTCAATAACCACTAAACTTTAAGTTTGGTGTCAACAAGTTACTTCGGATTGATTTGTTGAAGTCCGATGCTAGAATAATGATGTGGTTAGCACAAAATTTTAACCTACTAATGCGGCCTCACGTTAGTTTCATCCAATAAAAAAAGAAACAATACTCATAAAAATTTGACACATGTCATACATGTGGATGTCACGTCAGTGACAAGTACCAATTTTTAATTAGCTAGAGTTGATGTGATGTCACACTGGTAGGTCAATCTTGATGTTTACTTACCACGCCATCATTGTAGTGTCGAGTTTGTTTTGATTAAAGTTATAACTTTTTTTTTTATCAATAATGAGCCTTGTATTAAGAAGGAAAGAAGCAAGATCAAAGTCAATACAAGGACGAATACACAAAGGAAAATCCTCAATCAAAATGATTGAAACTTGGGAAGAAGACCCCCATTTTGCTAATTCGTGAGCTATGCTATTTGCACAACGATGCCCATGCATAAAAAACACCCGACCAAAGACTCGAGCCCACGAAGCAATGTCCTCCACTAATGCAGCAACATACCCTGAATAAACCAACACCTACTTACACAAATCCATTACCAAAGAGTTATCTAACGCTACTATAATATCTTGAAATCCCGCCACCCATGATGTCTGCAAGCCAACATCAATATTAGCCATTTCTAAATGCAAAACTGATAAGCAATTACCTACATGAGTACACCCAGACAACAACACATCTTCACTAGAATTACGGACTACAAAATTAGTAAAACAATTGATACAATTAACACCCACAACAACATCCACATTTAGCTTGACCATTTTCGGCAGCAGCGGCAACCAAGAACTCCTCATTACCCAGCCCTTGAGAAATAGAAACATTTGATGAAGAATAACCACTCTCCATTAATGAAGCAACATCAATAAGTTGCTAATTCCCAGCCCATTATCTCCATCCATCAATCTATTATGTTCGAACCAAAGGACCAAAACTAAAGACAGAAATCTGTCCTAATCTTTGGTAAAATAAAAAATATTCCCTGGAACAAAATTTTGCAATTATCATCACCCACTTTGTAAATCTTAATAGAAAACCCTGATGCCTTCCAAAGAAGCAAACAGACAGTATTTTAAAATGTGAATAAATGAATCCTTTCCTTTACTATGAAAAATACATTCCAAAGGAACATTTACCTTTCTCAACTTTAGAGCAACATTGTAAGGAAGAGTATCCATCGCTGCACTATAAATGCAATGAATAGCTTTGGACTAAATATTAGTTCTCGAAAAATCCTTCCAAAAAGAATAAGTACTAATTGAAGAAGAGGGGACAAAATAACCAAAATAACCAAAATTTTACTTTGTGCCTTTCGTTTTAGTAAATCTCCAAAAATAACAAATATGCCATAGGTTTTTGGCTAGCGATAATTTTAAAATAGCTTGTGCATCATTCGAGAAGAAAATATGAGCAATAAGATCTCTCTTCAAGCATCGATCTTGTTGATTGAAATTTGACAAAATTTGAAGATGAAAGATTTTTCAAGACGAAAGGGTGAGCACATGGCACCTCCAAAGCCAGTTACTATTTGTAATATGGATTCCCTCACTTGTTCCAACCCGCCAATAATACCCCTTCTCAACAACCACTCTAGTTCCGATCAAGCTATGACAAACATAACTTGCAGACCTCCTTACTATAGTTGAAAGAATATATTCTTATGAAAAGTATTTGGACTAGAAAAATCTCAAACAAAGAGAAGCAGGATGATCAATGAATCGCCATAGTTGCTTAGCTAACATAGCTTGATTGAAAGATAGTAAATGCCAAAATCCCAAGCCTCTATCCTTCTTTAGAAAAAAATAGCTTTTCCCAACTCTTCTAGTGAATACCCCTCTCTTTTCTCCTTGACCCTACCAAAATCTTGTTAAGATCTATTAGAACTTAGAACAAAAAGTCTCCGAAAGTGTAAAATAACTCATAATCTATTGTAGAATTGGTTGCGCTTCCTATTTAATTAAGATACCCTTACCAGCCTGAGATAAAAAAAAACTTTGTTTCTAGCTTTTAAATTTGTTCGACACCCTTTTTTTCAGAAAGTTAAAGACTGCCTTCTTTGCTCTCCCAATCATAGTTCGCATTACCAAATATTTCAAGAATTAACCAACTTTATGAACATTTAAAACAATCTTTATAGATGTATTGGTCTCTACCACCAACCCATGGCTGAAAC
Source organism: Euphorbia tirucalli (assembly GCA_039660915.1). Lineage (NCBI taxonomy): Eukaryota > Viridiplantae > Streptophyta > Magnoliopsida > Malpighiales > Euphorbiaceae > Euphorbia > Euphorbia tirucalli. Next base: position 21,637,115 of record CM077636.1, on the reverse strand, counting down.
TAATTTCTACTTTATTGAAATTGACCACTTGCTTAGCACTGCCTCATATCTCTCCAAAATACTTTAGACCTCCTAACATTCTTAGATATTTTCTTGGAAAAAGATAAAAGAATTTTCAGCGAAAAAAAAAGTGATATAATAGAGCTTGGAAACAAATGTGAGAACCATGTAACAAATTACTTAATTCTGCACCTTAATCATAGCTGATAACCCTTCTAAACAAAATAAAAATAAATAGGATGACAATAGGTCACCTTGTTGTAACCATATACTCGGATTAATAAATCCTTTAGGAAACCCATTTATAAGACAAGAAAAGATGATGAAATTAAACACTTTATCACTAGCTCATTCAAAGTATTTGGAAACCCCATAAGCCTCATAAGCCTCTCCCTAAACCACCATTCCACCCTGTCAATAAAAATACTAGCTCATATCTAATTTTAAAGCACATATTCCATCGCTAAGACAATTATTCATTAAATGAAAAATCTCAAATGTGATTAATGCAATATCAGTAATTAGTCTTCTAGGGACAAAACCTCATTGAAACAGACAAATTATCAAATCTACAATCAGTTTAATTTGATTAGCAATACACTTTGACACTAATTTATAAATGATATTTCACAAACTAATAGGCCTAAGATCTTTCATAGACCTAAGATTCTTAATTTTTGGAATCAAAGGATGAAGGTATGGTTCATACCTGCAGGAATTGCCCACCATTCAGAATAGACAGAATAAGATCTATCTAACCATATCCCATAAATATTTATGAAAAATTATAGACAACCCATCTAGACGAAGAACTTTAAGTCTATTTAACTGCTTTAAAGTACTAACAACATCCTTAGCTATGAAAGGAGAAATTAATTAATAAGCCAAAGCTATCAGAATAACTTTGTCAATACAATCTCCATGGAATAACGCCAGGTCTGGATCACTAGAGGTAAATAAATCCGAGAAGTACCCCTCTATAATATTCTAAATCTCTTTTTCCTTCTCACCAAACCACCAGTCAAATCACAATACTTATCAATAAAGCTTGCCTTAAGAGTTGAAGCTCTAGAGTGAAAAAACTTTATGTTCTTAACTCCTTTTTTCAACCATAAAGCTGGAGACCGTTGTCTCCATATGATCTCCTCCTTTTCCTGTAAGACCATAGTTTTTTTTCTCAATGCTCCATTACTTACTTTCACTCGAGTCATTCAAGTGGCCTTCTACCAATACAAAAGCTCTTCCGATAGATCCTTAATCTGTCTACCAATATGCCTAAATGAGTTCTTATTCCAAACTACTAAAGAGGAAAATCATTCTTTAATTTTAGAAAGAACCAATCCATCCCCTCTAGTACGACTTTAAGCTTCAGAAGCAATAAAACCATAATTTTCATCCTTAAGCCATATGGCTTCAAACTAAAACGACCTCTTACCTTTATTTTTCACCCCATCTATGTAAAAAAGAATCGGGCAATGATTAAAAGAAATATGAGTAAGATGGTAAACCATTGCCTTGGAAAAACATTATATCCTATTCAATTATGTGGACCGTTATATCAAATGCTCTCTTTCCATTCTGCCCCCTTTTTCTCTTTTTCTATGTAAAAGTAGGTCCTTTGAGCCCAAATAAAACAATTCACAATCACTCTAACAACCTCTAAAATCAGCCATCATTTTGTAATCTCTTTCAATCCCCCATTCCTTATCCTTTGAATACATAATTTCATCAAAATCCCTAAAATAAACCCATGGAATATAATATCCAAGGTTTGATGACTGTCCCCACAAATCAACACGTGTCTTTCCAGTATGCTTTGTCCTCACTCACATGCTTCTTGGAAATTTCTTTCCAATGGGTCACCTATCTTGAAATTTTCCTAAGTCAAGCATGCTTAACCTTGGAGTTTTTCCTGAATGGGGCACCGAAAAGAAGATGCATCTTGTTTGTATAGGTAGTACCTATCAAATCTCTTAAGTTATTTCTTGACTATACCGTCCCATATTAGGGGGAGCATAGTCTTGAAACCCTCTATTTCCGATATAGATTCAGGTCGTTCCTGCCTCCATCAACATCCTTCAGGCCACTCCTTGCTCAAGTTTCTTTACCCCAATGCCAACCCTCTCTGGGCCGCTCCTTACTCAATCCATCCACCCTGGTGCTTCCCCTCTTAGGACCGGGTCGTTACACAGAAACTGCTTAGGCAAACTGATTTTATGAATAAGACTCCATATCTTACATTTATTACAAGCTTCCGACCATCCATAAATACCAGTTCGCTACCATTGAACTCATCGCTATCAGTCTCCCTCCCAAAATTAATACAATATTGTGTAAAACTAAGAATATGAACTCGAATATCCATTTCCACATTAAAGCAAAACCCCCTTATTCTCCCAATAGCATCCACAAGAAAAAGATCACACTCCGAAAATCTTTTTCACACACTATCTAATCCCTAATTTTGTTTCCATTAGAAAAAGGATGTATAGGCAATGTTATCTCGTTAATCGAGCTAACATACGGATTGACCCAGGGTTACTTGTCTCTTGGATGTTCCAACTTATGGTTCTCATAATGACAGGTGGGATTAATAATAGTCTTTGCCTCGGTAATTGATCGATCTCCATATTCACTCCCTCTCCCTTCTTTGCATATTTCTCTTCTAGATTCTCATCATAGTCCATCTGTACATTTCATTTATTAATTTTACTTATTGTTCTTGTAGTCACATTTCCCTCTCTATTCTTCTTTAAACCACTACACTTTCGTGCTTATTTCTTCCACCCATTCGTCTTACTCTTAGTTCTTATAAATAACTTTGAACCATGAAACAATTATGTCTCCCCCTTAATATGATTTCGTTCTGGTGATTAGTATCTCCTAGTTCACGTCTCCCCCTTAATATGATTTTGTTTTTGGTGATTAATATCTCTTAGTTCAGCAAACAAGAATTTGAGACCGTTATCACTACTCTCACCTATGCGTTGCACACTGTTGTTGTACTCTCTTCTATGTCATTTTTCTGCTAGTTTAACAAACAACAGTTTAAGACCATCATATAAGAGTTAACCCCTTATTTTCCTTCGTTATTCACTATAATAGATTTAAGTTAAAAATCTTATTTATTGGCATTCTTTAGCCCCTCCTACGTATGCACCGTCTCCTTCTCAACATGTGTTTTCTTTTACCCCTTATTCCTATCATTCATTTTACCTTTTCTATCTTCCTCATCTGTCCTCGCTTGCACTATAATCTTCCTACTAACTTGCCTTTTCCCATCATTAGACATCCCATCTATAAGCGCCAGAATTTTCCAGCAAAAAAAAAGGGAGACTTGAGCCACACGACTGTATTTACAGTCGAAAATTACAATCGTACGACTGTACGTCATAGCAAGTGCAGCAGCCCATACCGCAAGACAGAAAATTGGGAGTGATTTAAGGGGCATTTAATGCCTCATCCAGCCAAAGAAGCAAGGGGGGAGATTAAAAAAGGGAAAGTGAAGTGAAGAAAGAGGAGAACAGAGAAAATTGGGATTAAAGGAAGCTCTTAAAAATTGAAAAAAAAACCCCCAAAAACTCACCTTCTTCCACTCCCTTTTCTTTAATTTCTGGTATTTGTTAAGTAAAAATTGATAGAAACCATAGGTTTTAACTTAACAAACAATCACAAATCATTCCAAAGCCATAAACCCGTAACTTGTGGAGTTTTTTGGGACTTTTTTTTGATACCTTGACACCCAAAGGAGGTGGGGCAATTTGGAGCCAATTTAAGGTGTTTCCAGTAGTTAAATCGACGGTGGATCAGTGCTACAAGGGTAATTATACTTAAAACTTATGCTTTGCTGCATCTTCTGTGTATTTTGGTTTGATTTTGTGCATAAAATTTGAAAATACAAACTTGTTATTTTTGGGTAGGATGAACAGCCGTACGGCCATAATTACAGTCGTGCGACTGTAAATACGGTCGTACGACTGTAGTTGGTTCCCACAGTTGTAAATCCTCCCATCTTGCATCACCTCAGCATGAAATCCAAAAATAAATGTATTCTGGTCCTGGACAACAGCCCTACGGCTCTACAGTCGCATGACTGTTCTTGCTCATTTTCTTTGAATCCTACCCATCGAAATAATTTCAACTTTTTTTTATCAGAAATGCATTATAGTCGCACGTCTATAGTTTCTGGTCAGCAGTAGAAAATTCAAAATATTCAGAAAAATCATAAAAATCAGAAAATCATCAAAAATGAATTTATCTTTTGCATCCGTGACCCTAGATTTAATTTTTGAAGTTATTGCAATTAGAACAATACAACGACGGAGATCCAAATCTCCTGAAAACTGGCCCACATTTGCATGCTAAATGGAAGTAAACGGAAAAAGGAAATATTTTCAAAATGAATTTTCTCATGAAACAAAAACACAGGGATGTTTCAAAACCGTTTTCCAGGTCTAGTCAGGCGAACAAGCCAAGTTCACCCGACTAGCCCCCTAAATGCATGTCCCAAATCTCTAATTTAGCCGTTATGTCTATTTGAGTCCAATTTGTTGCGTATTTTGTACTAACTTTTGTTTTGCAGGGTTTGGTTTTATTTATTTGTATTTATTTATTTTAATTTCAATCCATTATTCGTGTAAAATAGACGATTGTATCCCGATCTCCAAATCATACAAATGTATCCCCTAGGATAGTTTATTTGTGATTTGATTGGGTTGCAATAATTTATTTATTTACTGCTTTTTATTTGCATGTACGCTGTATTATTAAATCAATAAAAATCAACTTTAGAAATATAAAATGCTATCAATGAACATTGGCCAAATTTTTTTTGATTAGATATGAAATAAGGGACTTGTCCGAACCTAGATCTCTGGAAAGTGTAGTGGCCTTTGTCCGGTTCAGCTACGCTGTAATTTCCCGGTAGAGCTGAGCTAGGTGGCAACTCTTACACCTTCTATCTAGACTTAGGTCTCGATTCTTTTACAAAATAATTTAATTTTTCAAAACCAAATTTTCATTACAAAAAACCCCGTGACGGAGGGTTGCCAGATATCGAGGCTTCCTCCCGAGAGGGGAAAATATCATCCGCTCACACCATCCACCCTAGCACTCTCCACATCTTTTCGACCAGCAAAATACATCTGAAAACATATCTTAAGGTCATCCTAAAGTGCTCATGGAGCTATGAGCTTAGTAGGTGATGCCTTTAGCAAAGGATTATATAGTCAATTTGAATCCTTAAAATCATCAGGATTCTCTTCACACGAATCTATCACATACCCTAACAATCCATAAAAATAGCAAAAGTTGGGTAGCATTTCAATGCGAAAAGGTATAAAAATTATAGCCCCCTAATAATTCATAAAGTTTGGCACTTAGGATTAACGATTTTTTTTGTTGGTGTGCCCTAGTATGAGCGGACGACGTTTTCAACGGAACGTGGACTCCCTCTCGGAAGGGGCGCCACAATTTCGGGTGGACCCCTCCTTCACGTGGGGTTTTTATAATGGAAATTCGCGTTTTAAAAAAATGGAATTATTTCTTAAAAGAACTGAGACCCAAGTCTCGATGAATATTGTAGGAGTTGCCACCTGGCTCATTTCAACCGGGAAATTTATAATGTAGCTGAACCGGACGAACGGCCGCTACACTATCCAGAGATCTAGGTCCGGACAAGTCTCTTATTTCGTGTCTAATTAAAATAAATATTGGCCAATGTTCATAGACGGTATTTCAAATTCTAAAGTCAATTTTATTGCATTAAATTAAACATACAGCACGCATACAGGTAAAGTAAAATAGTAAATGATTAAATTATTACAACCCGATCGAATAAAAGATAAAAACTCTCATCCTCACTTTTACAACCGCCTAATATACACGATTTATCTAAAAATACAATCGTCTAAAATACATAAATAATTCTATTAAATACATATAAAATAAAAATAAAAAGCTGCAAAACAGAGGGTTAGCATAATATACGGCATGCCACAAATAGGACTCAAACATGACAGAATAGGGAATTAAGAATCGGGGGCATACATTTAGGGGGATAACCGAGTCGGCTCGGCAAGCCGGCCCGGTTAGACCTGAAAAAAATTTTGAAACGTTCTTGTATTTTTGGTTTTGTGAGAAAATCATTTTGAAAACAATTTTACCCGTTTACATGCATTTTTTAGAGGTGGGTCGGTTTTTGGGAGAATCGGGTCTCCGTCGTTGTATTGCTCTAAATGCAATTTTACTGAAAATTGAATTTAGGGTCGTGGATGCACACAATAAAATTCATTTTTGGTGATTTTCGAATTTTCTGAATTTTTAGAGATTTTCGGAAATTTTTGGGAATTATAATGGAAATTCTGATTCTGGAAAAATGTTACAGTCGTGCGATTGTAACTACAGTCGTACAACTGTAATTACAGTCGTGCGACTATAAGCAATCCAAACTCAGGATTTCGCCAAAATTTTATTCAAAATAAACTGAAAGAAAACATCTAGAAATCAAGAACACTTGTACGATGGTAAATACAGTCGTACGGCTATTCATCAAACTCAAGAACAGTCGTACGACTGTTCTTGATTTCCAAAAACAGCAAGCGAGAAAGCTGAACAAAAAATGCACAAAAAGCACACCAATCACCTAGAAAGCATGGAAAATAGAGGGAATAAGGAGTGTGTACCTCTTAGGCGCTTATCCACTATAGCTCCAATCCACACAAATTTGCTCTTTGCTCCTTGAATTGAGTTTGAAAGCTTTGGGTCCAAGAATCTCCAAATGTCACGGTTTCTGATGATTTTAGTCCGAAATTTTAATTTGTTTGTGAAGTCAGATTATTAACTTATTGATTTCTAATAGGTTTTTAATCCTAACTTTGAGAATTAAGAGAAATAGAAGAGGAAAAGAAAGTTTAAAATTGATCTTCTTTTCTCTCTTTTCCTTGTCTCTTTCTCCCTTTTCTCTCTCTAGTTTTTCGGAAATCCCAAAGTTAGCCCCCTTCTTCTCTCTTTTTCCTTCCCTTTTATGTCTAATTGCTCCTTTTTCTTCACCAAATCTCGGGCATTAGTTGCCCAATCTTCTCCCTCTTTTTTCTTATCTCATGGGCATGGTGTTCTGCACCTGCTCTAATCGTACAATCATACGACTATAATTTTTTAATTACAGTCGCATGACTATAATGATAGTCACACGACTATAAATTACAATCGTGTGACACCTGCGTTTTTTTTTACTGAGTAAAATTCCGGCTCTTACAGCTACCCCTCGCGCGATCAAATTCAACACCCGATCTTGGTCTGAAATAGTTAAGGTGATGAATTTGAGAGCGCGAATCAAAGCGCCGCAAACATAGGAAATACTCATGCAACTGAGTTGTTGAAGCTTCACTGTTGTGGTGACGCGTTGAGTTGATTGGATGGAAGATGGAATAAGCCGATACCGAGTCTATGTTACCCGAGGCAGAAGTGGTGATGAAATAAGCCGATTCCGAGTCTAGGTTACCCGAGGCAAGGAAAATGGAGTGCGGGATTTGAATTGGCTTCAAAGATCTAGGATCCAAAATCACGCTTGAGGAGATTTGGTCAAGGATTATGAATCAGGCTTGAAGGAGTTCAAGGATCCAAAATCACGCTTGAGGAGGTTTGGTCAAGGATCATGAATCAGGCTTGAAGGAGTTCAAGGATCCAACATCACGCTTGAAGAGGTTTGGTCAAGGATCATGAATCAGGCTTGAAGGAGTTCAAGGATCCAAAATCACGCTTAAGGAGGGTTTGTCAAGGATCATGAATCATGCTTGAAGAGGTTTCAAGGATCCAAAATCACGCTTGAGAGGAGGTTTGGTCAAGGATCATGAATCAGCTTGAAGATGTTTCAAGGATCCAAAATCACGCTTGAGGACATATGGTCAAGGATCATGAATCAGGCTTGAAGATGTGTTAAGGATCTAAAATCACGCTTGAGAGATATGGTTAAGGATCATTAATTAGGCTTGAAGATGTTTCAAGGATCCAAAATTACGCTTGAGAGATTTGCAAGGATTAAGAATCTAGCTTGAAGGTGTTCAAGGATTCGAAATCTAGCTTGGATGAAATAAGGGGTTTGATGTAGAACTAAGCCGATACCGGGTCTAGGTTACCCAAGCAAATCTGCTGAAATTTTGAGGATTTGAAATCTTGCTGGAATTTGATGGACTCCAAATAATGAAATAAGAGGTTCAAGGAATTGAAACCATGCTTGAATGTAATGGAGTTCAAGGGCTCAAAATCTGCCTTGAATGAAGTAAGGAGATAGCTTTAGGAATGATAATTTTGATGTTAGCTTAAGGATGAGTATTTATCCTTTGATCGATAATTTTGGAAACAAAAATTTTTGCCCCTTCGATTAAGGATAAATACGGCTTGATTGTTCTACCCCTTGGAGACTTGATATGTTGAGATTTGGGTTTGCGCGGATCCTTCTCATATTTTAAGGCCCAATAGATGCCTCCGCATTCTGCCATCTCTGCTTTGAGAGCGATCCTGGTTCAGAATAGTCCGATGATAATGGTGGATACCTGTGCTTGGGTTGGTTGTGATACATATAAGCGTGTATGCATGTATATTTTGAATGCACGTATATGTTTCAATGTGTGCATGTGCAAATGAACTTTAGAAAATGCATTTCATGCCATTTGCTCAATCTTGACATTCCAGGTTCTTACTAGGGAAGATATGTTGTGTGATTGATCGTCCATAGTTGGAGAAGCAAAATTTTGGGAATAATGCAATTCTTGCGTTTTTGTCAGGGATATGTGATGGCTAATGAGGAAGTACGATGACTGTTGGAGAGAAAGTGATGATGTCCTTGGTAACGATGTAGTCCGGAAATAATACAAAGGATCTTATTGGGGATTAATGAAATGTTCCTGCTGGGGGAGCGACGGGGAGGTTTTGCCTTCTCTGCCCCTAGGCTTTATGAATTTGGGAGTGCTTTAAATTTTGCTTGAGCTGCCCAAAGTGGGTTTTCAACTCAGCGAGCCGCTCTAACTTTTACCTAAGGCGCCTTTTCAGTTTTCACCTTAGCGAGCTCTTCATATGCCCTAACTTTTGCCTAAACCGCCTAATATAGGTTTTCATCTTAGCGAGCTGCTCTAATTTTTGCCTGAGGCACCTTTTCGGTTTTCACCTCAGCGAGCTTTTTTTTTTTTAAAGATGTCGTGGAATTAGAAGAAGACTTCCAATTCTGGATAGGTCGACGACAACCGGGAATTAATTGAAGCATCGCCATGCTTACTTGCTCTGTTGTCCCTCTAATGATGAGGTGATTGTGGAAAGTCTCATAGGACTTGGTTACTCCATCGCTATTGCTGAAGCTCACAATCGTATAGCCATATATGATGCATAATGTGAATTTAATGTTAAGCAAACTTGGGATATTTAAATGAACAGGGCAAGGCATTCATTCATTGATAATGTTTTAGCATAATACACATTATATATGAAATGAAATTAAGGACAAGATGAGTATGGTATCCATCTCGACTGAACCCACGACTGCCACCAACTAGTCCCTGCGGATTTTCCTGCTAGTGGTGCTCACCTCACCGTCCTAACTTTTGCATGGATTGCTTTCGTGATTTTCAATCCATCGGACTCTTTTTTTTATGGAAACTTAAGCCTGCCCCAATTGAAAGGGGTTGACGACTTGGTCTCTGTCTTTCTTGGTAGGACTGTTTTGATCCTGTAGGTTGATGGCTATGCTTTTTGATGTGCTTGTTGGTTGCTTGTACTATCCTGCTGGCTTACGGGTGGTACGGAGGCAATGCATGATGCCTCTCTCCTTTATTCTGGAATGATTGCACTATTACCCCAGAACTCGTGTTCTGTCATCGGGGATGATATGGTGTGAAACATCATATGATACAGATGCATTCTTATTTTGAAACTTGAAACCTTTTTTTTTCTGTCTACGGAACTTCCGCTTGGCTGGACTTTTCTTTCGGAATCTTTGTAATTCTGTATCCTACAATCCCTTGTTAATCTCTAGGGGTGCCGTCATAGGACTAGGCGAAGGTCTTCACATGCTTTTAGGTATTTTGCAATTTTTCTTTTCTTTCTCTTATCAATCGTGAGGTCTTTCAGGACGGATATCATTTTGGATGCTCATATGTCCTTAGGTTCATTTCGCGTAATGATGTGTTGATAGGTTGTCAACCTGTCAAAGCTTAATTTAATATCTCCGGTTCCTTATACTGGGTAGTATAGCAAGAACGGGGTCGAACCACAGGGATTAATGCAGGTAAATTTATTTGCAAAAAGAAATAAATTTAATTGGATTGAAATAAAAATAAAGGAGGTGATTTGAGAAATTGCAGAATGTAAATTAAAACAGAATAAATCAATAGGATGAACAACTAGCCGAGATAATTTTCAGTTTAATTCCGTAATTCAATCACAGACACCAAAGATCCAATTCAATTATCCAAATAGATAGAGTTATAGTTAAAGGTGAAATGCACTCAATAACCAATCTTTTCTTAATTTATCGATAGTTCCGGGAAACGCCCGAATAAACTACTTCCCTAGCCAATAGATAATCTCCAAGAAACCTCTTAATAAGAATTAACCTATGGGAGCATTAAACATAAAAAAGACCTCTATCTTAGTTAATGAAATCGGAAACGCCGTAAATCATAAAAACTAAACTATTTAATTCCGTTAACTTTACACGAAGCTAACTTGCTACTTTGATAGAACAACAATCACGGATATATTATTCTATTCGGCGATATGCAGTACAATCAATCAATTAACTGGCCAAATCAATTTGATTAAATCCACAACAATATAACAAATTATAATCACAGGAATTGAATAAATATTCGAATAAAAGAACACGGTTAAAACACAAGTCTCATGAATCTGATGGAATTAAACTTCAAAGTACCTCAACTAGAAGAGAGTTTAGCTACTCATAACTAAACAAATTCTACTGAAAATCTTCAGGAAAAACGTGCAGCCTTCCCTCTTGATAGCCTCCCAAAACGTTTTAGAAGAAGTAAAAACATAGTCCTAAACCTTCTCCTCTTTTTCTCTTTTATAGGCTCTCCTACTCTTAACCTAATTAGGAGTCTCATTAACCTACTTAATTAAAGAGGCCTGCTGGAAATTAAAGTGCAAGCAATGGGCTCCTTAAAGAGAAATCTGGCCCAAATAAGAAGAGAAAGTCAACAAGGGTTGACCCGCAAGACCCGAACAAGTTACAGAAAACCTCAGCTAACTTCCTCGATATAGCTCCGATTGGCGCGATTCAAGGTGCTATGGAAAGCTAACGGACAGATGCACAATCTTGTAGAGCAAATCATGAGCTAAAACAGCCTTGAACACTATTGAAAATCCAATTGAAGTTCAAGCTCCAATAAAACCTCTTCTAGCAGTCTTCCTAAAAAGCCAAAATCTACTTCCAAGCACCTAAAAGAGGTAAATAACACTAAATAAGGATACATAAAATAAAACAAAAAAACTAATCAAGAAAATAATAAAACTAATACTAAAATGCGAAAATAACTAAGAAAATAAGTTAAAATGCACCTAAATATGCCTATGTGAATATGAGTTATCATGTGTCAAGTATGCTAAAGGCATTAAATGAATGTTTGTATGCATGCACAGTGTTCCGTCCAGGAAAATATCACACAAATAATTGAAATCAAATTACATAACATTAAACACCTTGTGGGCTGTATTGTTCACAAAACAAGATAGAAAATAAAAACAGATACATCAAAATAATTAACGTCCTCCATATACGGAGGGTCTTCTTTTACTGCTGCATCGTCCACTTCGATTGGACTAGTCGAAGCTGGGCAAAGGATTGCTCTAGACACTGGGCTTCGAGGTGGATCCATGATTTTCCCGTCAACGATCAGTTGTTGAATAGCCCTCAGTAGTTGCTTACAGTCATTTGTGTGATGCCCCACTGTCACGTGATAGGAACAGGATTTGCCTTTGTTTGTCTCAACTGGCTTCTCAAACGGCTTCAGAGAACTCAAGAGACCATCATTCCTGCATTTTGCAAAAATCTTGGCCAAAGAAAGGGTCCACAGGGATAGGCCTTGATTCTGCGAATTTTCGTCTTGATCACCTTGTTGTTGAGACACTACAGCAACTTCAGCTAGTTTATTCTCTGAAGATTGGTCACTTTTGTTTGTAAAGCCGAAACCAGATCCACTGCTTGATCCGGTGGCAGTTGTCGATCGATACCTCAAACCGTGCATGAAGCTTCTGCTACCCTTTTGACTGGCCACTTTTTCTTCCTCATCCCTCTCAATTTTCATGGCCATACTGTAGACCTCGCTGAGTTCATTGAAGGTATGGAATTTCATGTTGTCTCTGTAGACATTCTTACTGCCCTCAATTAGTTTCTAAATCGGTTTGTCTTCATCGGGGCGATTCTTCAACAGGATCATCTTATTCATCCATCTTTGATAAAACTCATTAAAGGGTTCATTGAGCTTCTGCTTAATCCTTTCCAAGTCATAAAACTTCACCTGGATCTTTATGTTGAAGCTATAATATTTGATAAAGATAGCTGACAATGTTCCCCAATCCGACTGTACCTCCTCCGTTAGGGAGTTGTACCAGTTCAAAGCTCCTTCTTTTAGTGCTATTGGGAAGAAGTTGACCAACTGCTATTTGGTAGCAACCGCGGTTAGCATTATACGGGCATAGACGTTGATGTGAGCTTCTGGTGATCCGAGCCCTTTGTAAGAATTTGGGGACTTGGAAGCCCACAAGGAATGTCTCGATGCCTTTGTTTATCATGACATCCATGTTGATGCCCCGCTTGGAACCCAAGTTGATATTGACTCCCTTTTTCAGCTCAGCTACCATCTCATCTAGCTCAAAGTATTTGGCCTTCATTTTCTGTTCCATAGCTGCCTCGATTTCCGGTAGCTTTTCTATATTGGCCGAAGCATTAGCCCCATGTTGAGAGGTCTCCCCTTCTTTTTCTTTCCTGGTTCTATCATTACCAGCTTCACCACTTTCCCTAACAATAGCCCTCAGTTCTTCCTTTAAAATATCCCAGAAGTCTTGGGATCGGAAGAAATCCTTCAGAACACTAGCAATGTTTGGCGTTTGATCAGCCATTGCTACTTCTTCCCCGGACTCTGGTGCGCTGCTTAATTCGACTGATCTTTCACTCTCACATGCTCTTACAGTCTGGTATCTTGTTCTAGGATGCCCCAGCTTATTCTGCTTTAATGCACATAAAGAATGTTAAGGGTAAAAAGCGCATGGTTGGATGGTATGGATGATAATGCTTGGATGATGCTTCATAAATGTGGATGATAATGAATGTGACCTCTTTTATTCATTTCTTTTATTTTGGACATTCCAAGTGCACCCAATGCTATGCAAAAGAACATGTGTGGACCGCCACACGAACAGGGGTTCGGCGCTTTTAGAGCACCTAATGAATTCGGTGAAATGGTCATGCGTGTACCGACACACGGACAGAGTTTCGACACTTTAAAGGTCTATGAGATGATATGAAATGGTCACATGGGACCGTCCCTTGGACAGAGTTCTGATGCTTTTGAGCATATGGAATGAAATGATGTTGTAAGAAAGTCATGTGCCGCAGGAGACACGGACAGAAGTTTGGCGTTCAGGGAACACCTTTCATGATTTGGGATGTTATAAAATGCCCCTACATACGTTCTAATCTGGCACTCGGGGAGCGCCTTGAATGATGTAATAATGTCATGAAGTAACCCGATGTTTATATGATATTTATGATGAATGGGTATGATGTCATGAAATGCATCATGTGGATTGTCACTCGGAAATATACCTAGGACCATTGTGGTCTCTTTTAAATGAGATAATTTGGTGGAATGGCCAAATGCAATCCGGTGCATTGGCAGAATACGGGCATTTTGGGATACCCGATATGTTATGAAATGAGATGATCGTGGTGGGTGTCCTTGGAATGCCCCTAATTTAATTTAGGTGATATGTCATGAATGCTTGTGACACACAAAATGCAAATGGTTGCACAAAAACATGGTTAGGATGCATGACATACATAATGATGTTATGTATGCTATGTGAAAATGCTAATCACACAAATTTAATGTCATGGATGAAAAATAAACGGTTAGTACGAATGGCAAACGGATGATTTAATGTTTTCACATGAAAATAAAATGCAAATGGCTGCATAAAAAATATGGGTTAGTATCACACAAAAAATGTTTTGTGAATGGTATGTCATGTGTATGGAAAAATGGTGATTATGGTATGTCACGGGATGGCAAGAGGCGAATAACACATAGCACATGAAACATATTCTTCCAACCTTATTCCTCCAAACGTGGTCGGTCTCAAAAATTCTAACCGAATCCTAGGTGGGGTTCTCTTCGATCATCAACCAGGGATGATGAAGGCATGATTTTATTTTATTCACATAATTATTTTGGTATCCTAAGGGAATCCAACTAAGGCTGCCTATATGAGTTCGGTCCAAGTCAGGTTAAAAATCAAGGTTCTCATAGCAAAATATACCTATCACTTCTCCCCACTCAAGGGTCCGAACGAAGGGGTTCGTACCAGGCTATGGGTGGTGTTTCGTATCCATGCCCCTAAGACCAGGAGGAACAAAGGCGACACTTCAACAATCCACCGGGCTAAAAAGGGATACTTAACCTAATGCAAGCATGTCTAACTAAAAAAATGCAAAATGAAATACCAATTAAGAATCATCGACCTTATTTTAATTAGCCACTTTTCAAGGCTTGTCAAATTCTTTTAAGTTTTTAACAAAATTTTTGTAAGAAATCCCCAGCGGAGTCGCCACTGTGAGTTTTCGACGGAACACGGACTCCCTCTCGGAAGGGGCGCCACGATTTCGGGCGGAGCCCTCGCTCGCGTGGGGTTTTGATAATGGAAATTCGCATTTTGAAAAAAAAATGGAATTATTTCTTAAAAGAACCGAGACCCAAGTCTCGATGAATATTGTAGGAGTCACCACCCGGCTCAGCTCAACAGGGAAATTATAATGTAGCTAAACCGGACGAACGGCCGCTACACTATCTAGAGATCTAGGTCCGGACAAGTCCCTTATTTCGTGTCTAATTAAAATAAATATTGGCCAATGTTCATAGACGGTATTTCAAATTCTAAAGTCAATTTTATTGCATTAAATTAAACATACAACGTGTATACAGGTAAAGTAAAATAGTAAATGATTAAATTATTACAACCCGATCGAATAAAAGATAAAAACTCTCAGCCTCACTTTTACAACAGCCTAATATACACGATTTATCTAAAAATACAATCGCCTAAAATACACGAATAATTCTATTAAATACATATAAAATAAAAATAAAAAGCTACAAAACAGAGGGTTAGCACAATATACGGCATGCCACAAATTGGACTCAAACATGACAGAATGGGGAATTAAGAATCGGGGGCATATATTTAGGGGGATAACCGCCGGTTAGACCTGGAAAACATTTTGAAACGTCCCTGTATTTTTGGTTTTGTGAGAAAATCATTTTGAAAACAATTTTGCCGGTTTACATGTATTTTTTACATGTGAGGTGGGTCGGTTTTTGGGAGAATCGGCTCTCCTTCGTTGTATTGCTCTAAATGCAATTTTACTGAAAATTGAATCTAGGGTCGTGGATGCACATAAAAAAATTCATTTTTGGTGATTTTCTGATTTTCTAAATTTTTAAGGATTTTCGGAAATTTCTGGGAATTATAATGGAAATTCTGATTCTAGAAAAATGTTACAGTTGTGCGATTGTAAGCAATCCAAACTCAAGATTTTGCCAAAATTTTATTCAAAATAAACTGAAAGAAAACATCTGGAAATCAAGAACACTCGTACGATGGTAAATATAGTCGTACAGCTGTTCATCAAACTCAAGAACAGTCGTACGACTGTTCTTGATTTCCAGAAACAGCAAGCGAGAAAGCTGAACAAAAAATGCACAAAAGGCACACCAATCACCCAGAAAAGCATGGAAAATAGAGGGAATAAGGAGAGTTTACCTCTTAGGCGCTTATCCGCTGTAACTCCAATCCACACAAATTTGCTCTTTTCTTCTTGAATTGAGTTTGAGAGCTTTGGGTCCAAGAATCTCCAAATGTCACGGTTTCTGATGATTTTAGTCCGAAATTTTAATTTGTTTGTGAAGTCAGATTATTAACCTATTGATTTCTGACAGGTTTTTAATCCTAACTTTGAGAATTAAGAGAAATAGAAGAGGAAAAGAAAGTTTAAAGTTGATCTTCTTTTCTCTCTTTTGCTTCTCTCTTTCTCCCTTTTCTCTCTCTAGTTTTTCAGAAATCCCAAAGTCAGCCCCCTTTTTCTCTCTTTTTCCTTCCCTTTTATGTCTGATTGCTCCTTTTTCTTCACCAAATCTCAGGCATTAATTGCCCAATCTTCTCCCTCTTCTTTCTTGTGCCATGGGCATGGTGTTCTGCACTTGCTCCGATCGTATAGTTGTACGATTGTAATGATAGTCGCACGACTGTAAATTACAGTCGTGTGACACCTGCGTTTTTTTTTACAGAGTAAAATTCCGGTGTTTACACCTAGTTCTTAGGGCATTGGATTTTTGTATTTTGTATTATACATTAAGACTCTTTATATGTATACATTATTTGTGTCACATTAATAAAGACATTTAATCTATTCCATTTATATCTTGTGCTATAACATGAATAAAGTATCCATTGATAATCATAAAACATATCCCTAGTCTATTCTAATCATAAGAACGAATAGAATCACAGACTTGTATATTGAATGATTGTGTGGTAGTTCTTAACTAGCCATAGTACTTATAAATTCAGTCGTGAATATAGGAATATATCGATGACATGGGACTAGATCGATTCGCACAAGAATGCCATATGGTTGTCACATCATAGGTTTTTCTTGAGTAGGTCTCTTTTGTTCTCAGACTAGATTTCATTATAGTATCAATATAAAATCCGGTTCACTTTGACATACGCCTAACAAGTCTGTAAATGGATGCTAAATAGGGGTATGATCGGGTGGACCGGCGAACATATTGATATTGATGATGAAGTGATGGAATTGTCACTCGGGTAATATCGAGATTATATCACTGGCCACTTGATAAGTGTGACTGATAAGTGTATGGTCATACCCAAATAAGTTGCTTATTTGATTAATCAGTTCACTTAAGATCAATAAATATAATAAACAGTAGAAGAGCATGACAGACACCGTGCCTCTTGTTTATTCATATTGATGTCATTTAGCAAAGGACACTATAAGATTACTATTGGGTAAGTGTCTTCAACAAACTACTATATCTCTGTTTTAATTGAGGGCTGTAATGGTTTGCTAGAACACACTTACAGTCTATGGGCCTTGGGCCCACTGCCAACATAAAGACAGACCCATAGGATCAACTGAGCCGGAACTTGTAGAACTTGTACATGTGGTGTGCATTAGAAGGAATGCATTAATTAGTTGACATTCGGTATAAAGGTAATTAATTAACATTGGGTTGATTTAATTTAATTAATAAGTTTACATAATGTAATTAATTAATTAATCAATTAATTTGAATTACATAAAGTAGACAATTTAATTAAATTATTTTCCTAAGCAGGAAAATTAAATACATGTATTTTATTTTCTTAAGTGTGTTTTAATTTTATTTAGGGGTAATTAAATTTAGTCAAATGTAATTGAATTATATAGTATAAACTTTTAATATAAACCAGAGTTTGCTTTGAAAAGTCAAACATGAGACAACCAATAATTGAGTGACACGTGGCAGCAAGGGGACAAACTGGGTCACTTTTTCAAAGTTCAGGAGGACAGTATGCGTTTTTGGACAAGTTCAGGAGGGTATCTATGTATTCGGCCTAAAGTTTATGTATGTAATTGAAATCTTAATGGGGTTGGGTTTAATTAACCTAATTAAAACCCAATTATAGAAGTAGACTATATAAGGCACACTTATAAAAATAAAAAATAAAAAATAAAAATGAGCTCTAACCCTCTTTTTCAAGCTGAAAATTTCAGGCCTTATAGCGGCCTCCGATTTGTTGAATTTCATTGCTTCTCTTCATCCCTTCCGCTTCTTCGGCTAGTACCGGTTCTTGTTCGATAGTTGGTCATGCACCGGATTGTGGAGATCGCTTCAAGAATCAATTTTGCAGTAGTCTCTAGAAGAGACGAATCTAGTGAGTTTAATCTCTCTTGATTCAAATGGTTTTTTGTTCTAATCAATGGTAATCGGACATGATTAGAAGGATTGTAGGAAATTTTAATTGGCCAAATTCCGCTGCGCCTTATTATTGTTCCCGTGATGAATCCCAACATTCTCAACATTGATGGCAACTCTAACCTTAACATAATTATTCATTCGCGCATGCTTATCCACTTCAGTAACACACCCCGACGTCCTAACAATCTTCTTCACAACCTTTTTCATCTTTATGATTCAATGGCAGGCCATATATTTAAATCTAAAAATTACATTGATTCAATTGAATATCTGATAATTGTTCATTCCCTTCAATTCTACCAAAATCACTAAATTACGTTCATAATGCCACGGATGCTCCTTTATTGTCCTCTCCTTATCCTTCTTCAATTCAAATTCACATAGAAATTTCCCCTCCCTATATCATTCAATTGAAAGCCACCTTTAGTATTCCAATTAGCCTATAAAAGGCTGCGGTATTCATCTTAAGTTAACCCATTTTTTCAAAATCCATCTGCCAATCAAACAAGAATTTTCAGGAATAGTTTCATCAGCCCTTTCTTCCTCTCCAAAATCAACAATAACATCTTTTGAATCTGCAATCTTTGTCGTATCCATCAATCTGACTAGTTCATTAGTAGCCATAGTTACACTTGCACTAAAAAATCAAAGGAAAACAATTATATAGGCATTGAAACCTTAATTCTCATAGAAAACGGGAGAAAAGAGACCATAGTAAAGTTATAACTTAAGAACTAATTTAGTTTACAATAACACTTTAAGATACATGTTGTATTCTTTTATTTAAATTAATTTAACTTGATTTGATAATTGAATAAGTCAATTTCAAATTAGAAAGATAAAAAACCAAAGTTTCCTGTATTAGGTTAAATTAATATCTAAGTTTAAGTTTAGAGGTATTAGCTCTAGCTGC
The DNA here is from genome assembly GCA_039660915.1 of Euphorbia tirucalli. Taxonomy (NCBI): domain Eukaryota; kingdom Viridiplantae; phylum Streptophyta; class Magnoliopsida; order Malpighiales; family Euphorbiaceae; genus Euphorbia; species Euphorbia tirucalli. The sequence goes on along the minus strand of CM077636.1, from coordinate 21,617,933 downwards.
TATATTTATCAAATTTAATTTGCACAAATCTATCAAACAATATTTATCTAAAATTAGAATTCAATTTGGTTCAACTAAAATTTTCTTCTAGCCGAATATATCATTTTCCTTGTACTTGACAATAACCCTCTATTGACTCTTCAAACTTACATGAAATTCAGTTTGTCCCCTAAACTTGGTAAAACCGGCACAATTTACCCATTCAATTCAACTTTACCAGACTAGTTAGAGAGAGTGTAATAAACACGTATGCCATGTGTCAAATTTGAAAAGTTAACCCAAAAAAGAACCAATAATAACTTGACACTTGGCGCTTTATGCAAAATTTTCATAAAACCCCCTTACACAATTTCCTTAAACTCCCTCCTTACTTTTTTTTTTGCAATAATACCATTTTCCTCAAACTATAACAACAAATTTTTCCAATCCCAAAACCCTAACATTTTAATAAGTTTCATTATTATGTAAAAAACAAAACGACAAATAAATGGAGATTAGAAACAAAGAAAAAAAAATAGAAAAGAGGAAAAAAACTAATAGAGAAAGAAATTGAAAAAAAAAAAACAATTGGAGAATAAATAGCACAGTGGCCTTCCTTTTCCCCAACCAAAAATTCCAAAAACCAATTGGAGAACAAATATCACCCTTCTTGCCCACAATTGCCCAGTATTGTAACCCATCTCTATTGAATCAATAATTACCAAACGTCAAATTTCTAAGAAACTACAAGAATAGAAAGCTACAAGTATTAAGGGCAAAAGAAAAATGGCTTTTTTGCATTAGATATTTGCTATTGTTGTTAAATTACTTACCTTAACCAAACAGCTCCGGCAACAATCCATCCATCAAATATATTCACTTGTAACCGCTAATTCCCTCTTCCGCTGCCGATTCAAAACAAATTAGACCCTGCAGCTTTATTGTCAAGTTTTAATTGCTAATAATACCCTGGTTCCATCAACTTTTATTGTCAAGTTTTGAATTTTTGCATCTGTGATTGAAATGCAGCATCAGAGTACATCTATGGCGGAGAGGAATCAATCTGGTTTTCATGTGTTGCTTTAATTTTTTTCCCAAAAAAATCTAAGCCGTTGATCTTCATCTTAATAAAATATACCAACCGTTCTATTGCTTTTATGAAGAAGCAAAATTGCTTTACAAGCTCTAGTTTGGTACAAATTCACACATTATGCCACGTAGGATTGAGAGGGCAAATTGTATCGGTTTTTCCAAGTTTAGAAGGTAAACTTGATTTTATGTAAGTTCAAGGGGTCAGTAGGCGTTTAATGCTAAGTACAGAGAGAAATGATGTATTCAGCCCAATAAATTCATTAACAATTTGCTAGCTCGACAATTAAACTAAATCTAGTCAAAGAGCCTTACACTTTTTTTTATTGAAAATTTTCATTTAAATAACTTAGTTGATGTTTTTATTTTCCTTTACTTAAGAAGATTAGAACTTAAAATAAGAATAAAATTAGTTTTAGACCTCTAACTTATACAAATTATAATATTTAATTGATTGATTTTATATAATTAATAGGTTAAAAAGAAAATAAATTAAAAATATAATATTTCTAACTGAAATAAATCATGAAAATAACTCAAAATAATTTATATTAAAATTAAAATAATAAAATTATACTAATTTATTAATATCGAATATTATACATACTATTTGAAAAAAATATTATACATACTGGTTTTTTTTTTAATTTTTAATACTAAAATCATAGTGAAAAGTTTTACCAATTCTCAAGTCCATGCAATTATATTAAAAGTAAGTAAACTGGTTGAACCTCATTAATAAAGCTCTAAAGCTATAATTATTAACCCTCTTTTAATGGTTAGTTAGACCCACCTGGTTTCATAGCTATTCAGTATTCACAGTAGCATACCTACTCATTTCATTAAAAAAAGAAAAAAAGATAAAAATTAGTTTGGATTCCTCCCTCCTCGCCCTTGTTCTCTCTGTGACTGTGAGTAACCGAAGAAGAAGAGTGTTTTTGTGCGGACTGCGGATAGGAATCTCATAGGTACATTTTCTTTTTATTTATATTCATGTCAATACTTTTTGTTGTTTGTTCTTTTTATTTTTTATTTTTTTTATTCGAGTTAGAAAACCATTTTCTTAGATCTCTGGATGTTTACTGTTTCTTTGTTTTTGTTCGTTGTTGTTCACTCTGTTAGTGGCTACTCGTTTTTCTGTTTCGTTTGCTTCTTAGGGTTTCGAATATCTAAACATTGCTCTTCAGGTAATGTTTAGATCGGAACATTTTTTTTTTTGCTCTTTCTCTATTTGCTTCTATCTTTTTGTTGTGCTTTTGCTTCTTTCTTATTTTCTGATTCAAGCTAGCTTTGTTGCACAATTCAATTTACTGGATCATGCTGGTTTTACTGTTTTGGGGAAGATGAAAAACACGTTGCTTTAATGAGTACACTATTTTTATTTTGATTTTGGTGTTCAATTGTAGAGGTTGAGTTCTTTCAATTTGGTGAGGGTTTTAATTTAAAATTTATGCCTTTTTGGCATACTGAATTGTTATCAGTTACTCAATGCTTTGATGTGTTTTACTTTGAAAGACTACATTGTAAGTGTTGATTTTGAAGGTGACATTTCTATGCAAGTTTTTGACTCCTACTGAAATTTTTTTCCGTTATTATTCATGTAGCATAAAACATTCTCATTGTGAAATGGGAAAATCTCCAGCTAAATGGTTTAAATCTGTTCTTCTTCGCAAGAAGTCATCAAAGTCTAAGTTGTCAGAAGGAAATGATGTTTTGGTAAGATTATCATTTTATCATTGACTCTTTTTCTTCACTGTATTATAGATTTTTGTTGGTCTAGTCCTTTGATTCAATTCAATTAAATGGTAGTTGTTGTGATAATAAAATACACCTTAATTTACAGAATTACATGAGCAGGAGATGTAAATTTACTTAAAGCTCTTCATGTTGATGTTGGTTTGGTCCTTCTTATGAGACTCCTAGCTTATCATCACTGGTCCTCTCATTGTGCCTTCCTACTATATGAACTCACCTGCATATAAAAGAATTGATACACTTTTGCATTGACATAAATGAGAAAAAAAAAGAACAAGATGCTTCTTCTTCTTCTTCTTCTTCAAGGCAAGGTTTCCAGGCATGGATTGATCTTGAAATTACACTTATCCTCATCTGTTAAGCCTCATCTTATGAACCTCTAATATAGTTTTTTTGTGCAAAAATGACTTTGAAATACTTCTGCAGTTATCCAATTGTGAATGAACTGGTAATAGGTGGGTTTAGACTTTAGACTTGTCAAATGTACTATTGCCAGCAAACAGAGCATATGGTAAGACGCAAATTTGGTTGCAAGAAAGTGTGAGGATCTCCAATATCTGAGCAGGCACCCTTTAGTTTTGGTAATAACATAAAATAGTAATTGGGTAATGTGAACTGCATGGTCTTTCATAAATGCATCTTTAACATTTCTAAAAATGTGTGGTCACGCTTTAAATGTTTAGATAATTGATTGTAATCTTTAATGGGGAATGTAGACAAACTGAGGGAGGATTTGATTGACATTGGACTTTTAAAGATTTCCTGTATGTTCAACTTTTGTTTATGAAAACAACATAACTTGGCAGACATGTCGCTTACATCTACGTATATTTCTATGTGCTGTCTTAGTTGTACAAGTTGAAAAATGCAATGTCCTGATCAGTTTATAATTTCTCTGTTAAGAAATCCACCAACAAAGGAGAGTTATTGGTTGCTTCTGAAGTATCCGTGTCTGATACTACTACCAATCATTCCTTGATTTCACAACTGGCTCCTGCGGTTGGTGCTAGAAGTGTAGTCAATCCAGAACATGGAGAAGCTGCTAAGGTACCTTGTGAAGGACTTCCTTCTTCATGTGCACAGACTGATGAGAATGCTGAAAGGAATGTGAATTCAGTCTCACAAGAAGATGCTGACAGAATCAGGCGGCAAACAGCTGCCACAAAGGCACAGACATCTTTTAGGGGTTATCAGGTAAAATCCTTTTCTTAGTGTTAAATCTACTGAACATTTAATCTCTGTTTATTTTGTATTTTCCTTCACAAAGATGAGATGCTAATTTGTTCACCTCTCTGAGTTGCTAACTACTGTTATGATCCTCTAGCATTATGCTCGTGTTTCCATCAATGGTCTTTATGCAGTGGTTGCTTGCTTGGTAGATAAAATCCTTCTGTCAACTTAATTTTGTATTATAATTTCATTTCTTGATCCAAAGCTTGAATTTTCTATGATTTTCCAGCTTCATTTTGTATTGTCTCTTTTGTTTTGTTTTGTTTTTTTTAGTAGCATCAAGTCAGTCATCTTAACTCATGTATATTAGGTAGATAGTTTGCTTATTCGAGGTGTCTGAGATGTTGGGTTCTTATCCATCCAAATTCTAAACGTTATATGCTAATAGGTTTTATCAAAATATGGTAGTGGCCAACCATTTCTGAATTTTTTTAATTTGCATCTGTAAACATAAATGTCTGTTCATGATTGTAAGAAATAGAAAAATGATATATATTTCACCTGTACACTTATTTAAGGGTTTTCCTCTGGAAACTATAATTTTCTCAAGTATTGCAAGAATTTAGCTCAACTAGAACTCGAGAAATAGGCTTGAATAGAGAGATTGGAGTTGGAACATAATAGGTTTAGAGAAAACCTTAGAATTAGAATTCTGAATTGATAGGATAAAGTAAAATATGTTGATTTCTAGATCTATTTATACTACTAAAATGAAAAATCCCTTGAGCAAACAAGAATCCTAAATTATATAAGAAGCTCAAAACTATTTAAACTATTCCTTATTAATTTAAAAATTCTATGTTATTAAGAAAAACTAAAAACAAATGAAATGTAGAAATCCTATATTAAGTAGGAAAGAATTTTCTGCCGCTTGGATCAGACTTACATATCTGCCCCTGCATCATTTTCCCTGGGTTGGAAAAAAACTTGTCTCTGATGAGTAAACCCTCTCATATATGGTTGGATCAACTTGTGCGTACTTCAGATCCATGTGCTATCATTTGCTAGTTTACCAAGCTACTTTACCAATATCCTCTGTATAGATTGCCCTCATCTATGCTGAAATTGACATCTAACACATCGATAATATCAGCTTGTGCAATATGCAGCTGTGAATTTGATCTTTTGTAGGAGATGGAGCACCATCAAACCCATAAAAGATAAATTTGAAATATTAAAGTTTTGACTACTTTGCAACTCAGCGGGTACAATCAAATAGACATTTGAAATTATTTTCACAATACCCTACAAGTCCAATTTTCCTTTTTCAGCTTGTGGTATGTTCGTTTACAAAAGCGTTCATGCCTTACATGCACAAGTACTTGATCACCTTCATTAAATTAATGGACATACATTGTTGATTTGCAGTAAAAGAATATGCTGCATTGCTAACCTTGCTAATAACGCACGTTTCTCCAGTTATATGCCAATTGGATGTTCTCAGCATATGGTGGAAAATTGTACCTTTTGGTCTATTGGTAATCTTTGCTGATGCCAGTGTATTGTTTTTGAAGGCTCGTCGTGCATTTCAAACACAGAAGAGCAGCATTATAAGGCTGCAAGCCCTTGTTCGTGGTCACTTAGTTAGAAGACAAGCTCTTACCACCTTATGTTGTGTGCGGGCAATTATTAAAATTCAGGCGCTTGCTCGTGGTAAAAAAGTTAGACACTCTGCTGTTGGGATTGAAGTGCAGAATGCATGCAATCTGGGAAAAATTCAGGTGATTGATGAACTTAAAGACCCTCTTTTAGTAATTGTGATTGATAGTTTCATAATGTTAACTGATAATCATGCATGTTGAAAATTTCCTCTACCATCATTCCTTTCTTAGATCTGGATCAACAACTAGATAGTCAGTTATCAATGTTTTGAAGCAATTGACTTTGTGCTAACATGTAAATAAATTATTTGTTATCAGGGTGAATGTACACATACCACGGGAGAGAAGCTTATTAAGAATGTATTTGCACAGAAGGTGAGATCCACTAATTATATTTTCGTACAAATGAATAGGTCTCTTTTTGTTTGTTGGTCCTCCTTGAAACTCCTGATGGATTTTTAGTGTATGACTTAAGTTCATCCAAAATTATTATATGATTCTTCTGGAAAATTTACATATACCATGAAAGAGAAGCTTCTAAAGTATGTATTTGCACAGAAGGTGAGATCCACTAATTACATTTTCGTATATATGAATAGGTCTAATCATTCGTTGGTTGTCCCTTGAAACTGCGGATGAATTTTTAGTGTTTGGGGGTTAGGTTCATCCAACATTATCATATTGGTTCTTATGTCTATAAAGGGTTCCATCCTTTGTCTGTATGCTTTTATTGTATCATTTCCAATTGGCCTTGTAAATTTTTCTATTCAACACTCCATGGATTTACTTATTGGACAAATAGCATTTTACTGCTCCACATTGTGCATAATTGCAGCTAATAAGTCTACCAAGGGTAGGTGGTCGTGAGGATTGACTTCATATTTAGTTCATATTTTTCATTTTCTGATGCAATCCTCAGACAGAAATGTTACTTTCAAATAATGCTGTAGGTTACCTTTATGTGATTTTGGCAAAATCGATATGCAGTTGGTCGTTTACTAGCATGATTTCCCATTTGTCTAGTCAAAATATGCTAAATGAAATGACGACTGACATAGGACTGTATCAAATAAGGGTTATGACTGTTTCTCTTTTGTGATTAGCTATTTGCTTCATCTTCTCAAGTGATGCCTCTAAGCCTCCAATATAATCCTGGGGATCCTAACTCATCTCGGGAGTGGGTGGAGCGCTGGACAAGGTCACAATTTTGGGTATCTAACTCACAACAAAAGAGCAGGACCAAGCATGACGCACCTAAGAAAGTTGAAACCAAACAAGGCAGGACAAAACGAAACGTGCGGAACCATTCACATGCAAATGCTGAAAATCGTTCAGGAAGTTCAGTTAAAGAGTCTGAAAAACAAAAACGCAACCAAAGGAAGGTTGGCCATCCAGTGCAGGAACATCCAGAAATTGAACTTGAGAAAGCAAATCGTAACTTAAGAAAAACTTCTAACCCTGTGAAGGAGGTTCGTGAAAGATTAAATGTTGTTAGCGGGAAAACAAAACACACTGTCAGAAAGACGTCCGTCGTTGGTACTCCTGAAGTTTCATCAGGCACTAATGATGCGGTAGTGACAGTTACAAGAGATTCTGATGCTGACAAGAGTCCCAAACTTCCTACTATGGATGGTAATGTCACTCTATTACATGAGTCTCATGGTTTAGACTTGCAACCTGTGGGGATGAACAGTAAAGTTGATGATATTCAAGAGGCTAGTGAACAATTGAGTGTTACAGGTGGGATTGACGTGAGTCATGATCTGGATTTGGTATCTATAGGGAACAATAGTAAAGTTGATGATATTCAAGGGGAAAATAAACCGGTGAACCCTAAGGATTACAATAGTGGCAATGAAAACCAGAAAATTAATGAGAGAAGAGCTTCATTGCCTCCAAATGTTGAGCATTTGGAGAATGGTGTTCATAGTACGCCTAAAGTGCCCAGTTACATGGCACCAACTGAATCTGCGAGAGCTAAGCTAAGAGGACAAGGATCCCCTAGATTTTCTCAAGATGCAATTGAGTGTATAGCTCCAACCAGGCGTCATTCTCTGCCATCTTCCACCAATGGCAGGCTTCCTTCAATGTCCCCACGAGCACAGAAACTGGTCAACTCAGCTGGTAAAGGATTAGTCAGCAGTAATAGATCTCTGTCTTCTTCCAGAGATGGCACTGGTAAGAACCTTTTGAACCCAGGGATTTCTATAATATCTGTTTCTGCTTTTGCTTCTGGTTCATATGTATTGCTTGTTCTTGTCTCCCGTATTGTCAAAGAATTTACTTCAATTGAATGAGTTGTACTGTTGCAGATTAGCACGATTATTAAATGATATTAATATGCATAAGTTTATGTATTTAGGCATTAAGTAGATTGATAGGTAGATGAAGAATTACACATGTTAACGGGTTTGAATTGGTTGATTTAGCACATCTTCAAATTTTCTTTTTCTCTTGTATTTGCATAAAACCACCTATACGATCCTGCTTCTCTGGAAAACACTTAGTTTGAACGAAAACCTGCATGCTGCTATTTTGATAGATTTGAGCCTTAATAGGTTATTTGTGCCCTTTGTTCAACCATTTCATACTTCTGAAGAGATTTAATGTCTGCTTGGTTAATTGAAGCATGCCAACTAGAAGTTTGAATAGTTATTATGTTATTGGTTAATATTATATTTGAGGAAGGCAAGTTTTATTGTGTGGAATATATTTTCTACCTTCTGAGTTATCTGTTATGATATTGTGCAGTTTCAGACAAGGCAATGAAAGCAGAATGGAGGAGGTGATTTTGGAAAAAAGAGAAAATAGTGAAGCAAAAGGGAATACAATGAGTTTCTTTTTCTTTTTGGTATCATACATGATATTTGCTGTATCTCTATCTGGTGTAGGAAGCTTGTTTGGTATAGTTGTGAGATATGGATCTGTGTACTTTTTCTTTATGAGGTGGGTGCACTATTAAAAGGTGATCTATGAATGTATGGGTTTGTCTGCCCTTTTACGGCCTGGCCTGTATAACGATTTCTTTTTCTTTTTTCTTCACCATGTGCTATAGATTTCCAGATGCTAGGAACTTTGCCTTTCATTCTTTTGTTTGTTTAAAATTTAATCTGATTTGCTTTGCTATTTACATTGATGTGTCTGTACTACAACAGTGTTAGAGTTAATTTTTTAATAATATGCTCTTACTCGTAAAAGCTTTTTGTAGCTGCCAGATAATTCCAACCGATAGCGAGCAGTGCAATTTATGTCATAATTGGATAATATTATGTTTACGAAATGTCAATCAATCAAAATACTGAAATTGTGCCAAGCATATGGATTGAATATACATAACACCTAAATTCAGAGACAAAAAATGCTTATCTTGACAGGTTAATTTTAAGAAGCTAGGTCATGAGATTCTCTCTCTCTCGATGCAAGGTAGTAGGATTTGCTAACCTACACCGTTTCAAATGTACTGATTTGCTGTTAAATTGGAGAAATTTGACACTCTTTAAATTTTCTGATGAGGAAAGGGCAGGGGAGAGTGATGAGTGGGGGGCCTTATACGTTCGATAAAAGGCCTTTGGTTATTGAACAATGAAATTTGAGGGGGGAAATTATGCCACATAACCGAATGTACTAATTATTATTTCTTTTAGCATCCCCATTTTCTTATTTAAATTATAGATATAACTTGTTTCCATTTTAGCCCAAATCCTTGTTGTCAGCTTACTATTGCATTAATTTTTTTTTTTATAATATTAATCCTTTTGTTATTTTGGATTGAACTTATCGCGTTGGATTCGCTGGAAATCTCCGTGATTGTTGTATTGTGATTCTCCCATGGATTCCCGCTTTTTTTTTTACTTCTTTATCGATATCCATAAACATACATGTGAATAAGAAAAGCGGTTGTCAGTCTTTGCATACTGATTGTTCACAAAAGAGGTATATTTCAAAGATCATCCGTTTCCCCTTCCTGATTCGGTTTCCATTTTTCTTTTATATTTCTTTAATCTTTTTTTTTTTTTTTTTTTTTTTTTTTTTTTTTTTTTAACGATGTCAATTTCATGTTGCATGGTTCTCTTTCCCCTCAGTTTTGATTTATCACTTTTTGTTGTTGGTGAAGGTGAATCCATGAGATAGAGATACGATTTTGTATGAGTATACTCCTATGGTGTTTCTTACCATGCATGAACATTACATTGAGCTCAATTAAGGAATAAAGACATATTGAGCAACGTTTTTCTACTCCTGGATGAAACTTGCTATGTTATATTACTAGGTTGCTACTGTTACTATGTTGAGTATTATAATTTAAAGATAACTTAAAGATATGAGATTCTATGATGTGTGTCCTCATATAATAAAATAGTTGCTGATATGATTAGGTTAGCATCTTGTTGAATTCTAATAGGATCAGATGCTAATTAAATGAAAAACTTGCTGATATGAGTATTTGAGATACCTGATGATTATGTGAACATTTGAATACTTAGCTGATTCTATATCAATCCGAAATAATGGTCTATTTCTACTTCTAGATATACTATTGAACTCAAAAAATCAATTTTATCTACTGCGAATTAGTTTTAATCTACAAAGAGATATATATCGATTTAATCTAGGATATTTTGATTATATGTTTGCTAATATTATAAACAGAGATTTCATCTGCTCTTTTTCTATTAAAAAAAGAAAAAAAGAAAAAAAAAAAAAGAAGAGGTTTTGACTTTTATTCAACAATCACTTGTCAGTTATGATTAAGCTCATATACTCTAATGTGATATAGTGGTAAGAATTTGCAAATTTTCAACTTACTGCAATTAGAATATTTATAAAATAAGCAGAAATTTTATAATTATTATTACTCCTTTTTTCAAGTTGTTTGGAACTTTTGATGGAATCAAAATGTGCTACTCTATGATCTAATCTAATGGCTACACTAATTGCCTGCTTTATTGAATTATGGATTTGATTAAGTTAGACCAAGTAAATGGTCTTTCTTTTCAATGTGTTTTATTGCCTCATTCAATTATATCTTTTTTTGTTATTTATTTTAGGAATGGTCAACGCAAGAAAGAGTTCAATGAGCAGGTTTGCTAATAGTTGCAAAGGCGTTTCAATATTTCTAGCTCCTAAATCTAATAGGGAATCTAATATCGCTACGAGGTAAAGGGTAAATTGGATGGAAAAAGAAATGGTAGCCACACAATTCGAAATAAGAAAAAAGTCTTGACATATGATTCTGACATTGAAGTTAATAAAGAACAACTTAAGGTCAATATTCTTTTATATGCTTTCGTGGTATAATTTCTTATATATATATATATATGTATTTTAAATCATTTGTTGTACATTCATATTATATCTATAGTATATTGCCAATAATAATATATTCAGAGGATTTAGTATTGAGATATTAATCTTGTTTTTCATGGTATAGTTTATTTTAGGCTTGTATATTCATATTTTATTTGTTTAACGTTTGGTGTATATTGTGTATATTAATATTACAATTGCAGTATATTGGCAATGATAGCATATTCAAAGGATTTTAGGATTTAGATGTTTTACTTATTTTTCATGGTATAGTTTATTTTAGGCTAATATATTCATATTATATTTGTTTAACGTTTGGTGTATATTGTGTATATTCATATTACAACTGCAGTATATTGAGAGTGACAGCATATTCAAAGGATTTTAGCATTTAGATGTTTCACTTATTTTTCATGGTATAGTTTATTTTAGGCTAGTATATTTATATCATATTTGTTTAAAGTTTGGTGTATATTGCATATATTAATATTACAACAGCAGTATATTGGCAGTGATATTGTATAGCTTATTTCAGTCTTGTATATTCATATTATATTTGTTCAACATTTCGTGTATATAGATCTTGCATTGTATCGGCAATAATAGCATATTCGTAGGATTCTAGCATTTATATTATTTAATGGTGTTTTCCATGGTATAGCTTATTTTTTGCATTCAATGTATGTTTATGTCATAATTATTATGTATTTGATAAGCATTTCATGGATATCATATTTAAGATACTTAATGTTTTTTTTATTATATTACCTAATCGTTTTTACCTTTTTTGTTGCAGCTGTGGGAGTATCTTATCAAACCCACTGATCATTTTAAAGCAAGGGTGAATCATTCCATGTATTTTGAAGTGGTGGATGCTATTAAGAATTATTTGACAGATACTCAGCTGACATTGTTAAGAAAATCTTGTTTTGGTATGTTTTTGGACTTGTGTAAAATGATTTTACAACCTCAGCTTATCCATTGTCTTTTGTTAAGAGAAGTACATCAAGAAAACAAGCATGAGATGTGGTTTAATATACATGGAAGGAAGGTAAAGTTTGGTATTGGCGAGTTTGCCGTGATCACAGGTCTTAATTACAGTGAAAACTTTAGTAGTTTTGATTTACTTGATGGTCTTTCGAGGGTAATAACAACGTACTTCCCTAGATGTAATAACATGTCTAAGTAATGCTTTAAGAGATCGTTTCTGAGCAAGTGTTGGGCTAATGATGAAGACGCAGAAAAATTTGCATTTTTGTAGTTTCTGAATTTCTTTTTACTATCTAATATTAAGGAACGCTATATATCTTATGATCATTTTTAAATCATTGATTGTGATTTTTGTAACACTTATCATTGGGAAAGGTTATTTTTAATATAACCTTTAAATCTTTGAAGGAGAAGTTCACTGGTGAATCACATAGGGGTGGTTATGTTCATGATGAGACCAATTCAATTAGATTTCTTGGTTGCCCTCTTTCTCTACAAATCTACTTTTACGAGTGTTGTGGTTTTGCCGAGGGAGGTTGGCCAAACGACTTGGCAATGATATTCCAAGGATCTTAAATTCTTCTACAAAGCTTGAATTTCAAGAGTTGCAAACATATATTTTTAGTCTTGAAGTTGAACAGGTTAGTTTCAAAATTTAAAACTTTTGTTATTTTTTGTTATCTTGTTGCACGTACATGTATTCATTATATATCTATTATTTTTTGGATGTAATGAAGTAATCCTTCCATGAATTTTTCCCTTTTAGCATTGTCTTGTATTGATTTCTCAACTTCTTCCATTATATATTGATGTGTCAATAGTCTATTCCCTTTTGCTATGTAACCTTTTTTTATATCAAATAGTCCGAGAAAGAATAGGCTCAAACTCTAATATGCAATACTAGTTCATATGGAGAAAACAAAAAAGCGATAATGAATTAAGGCACTTTTTTCTGTTACATTTTTTTATTATATATATAAATGTTTAATATTTTGTAATTCTTTTATGCTTTCAGTTGTTGCTAAAGAATATTTCTCCCACTCCATTAGAGGTAGAGAAGTTACATCTTTTTGGATTGTTTGACAAGGGGAAAAGAGTTATAGGGCATTGTATCCCAGACTTTGAGATGCTTGGCGATTACAATAAGAGGATTAACTTAGGTTGTAGTAGTTCAAGGGTTGCAGATATTGATTCAAGTAATGCATTGCAGACATGAATGATTGCTTTGAAGAATCAGATGCAAATAATACTTCAGAGGCAATCTGATGCAAACAAGGATATGTTAGGGTTGAGATTTTGGTTGGAATCTGAAATAAATTCTTTAAAGGCATATATCGATGAAAAAACTATTAATGTAGTGGAAGGCCAAGTGGATTCATTGAAGTGTTATGTAACTGAAAAGATTTCACGTCTTTCAAGGTCTGTAGAAGTTTTATCAAGCAATGTGAGTAAAGTGATTTCTCTCTTAGACTATATTACTATTATACATTTGATTTATGTTGATTGGATATTGGTTTCATAATTTATACTTATTCATTCTATATTTAATTTCTGGATTCATATTGGTGTACTATAATGGAATTATTTGCTGTATAGTATGAGCTTGAGTATTGTTGAAAAAAATTTATATTTGTTTTCTCAATATTTTGCCAATATTTTTTGCCTTAAAATTTGTTATTGTTTAAATTAGTGAACTTATTTCTAAAAATCATGCAAGCTTATATTCCAGGAAACATTGTGGTAGATCATTCTAATGATGGAGGCGAAGATAATAATAACACTTCATTGGGCAATAGTAAGGGCAATAAAGTGTCTAATAGGATAGAAAATCATCAGATCCCAAGTGGAAAAGATTTCAGAGCTGTTGCAAACGGTCATTCATTGTTCGATGATAGTGATCCTGTTGAGCTGTTAAGAGCAGTTGATTCAGCAGAAAAGTTGGTTGCGTCAAGGAAGTTAAATGTGTGTTATTTTTGAATACTTTCTCTTCATCTTCTTTATAATTTCTAGATTCTTATATACTTTTTTAATTTGTTATGTAATTGGTTTGGTAATGGTGCTAGCATTTCTTTTTCATCTGACCTTATTATAACACCTTTGGAATCTAAAGTAGTACTCAAACCAACTTCTGAGATGAAATCTCCTAAATTGGAAGAAAAGTCAGATGTTGTAAGTAAATAAACGTTGTATTCATTTGTTAAACTTTTTTTTTTTTTTAAGTTTCTATATGGGTTCCATTTGCTTACCAAGTTATTAAATGTTTCTTATGTAATTAGGCTAATGTTGGTAATGGCACATCTCAAGTTGAAAGTCTTGATTATACTTCTTCTTTTAAGCTGTTAACACCAATGGAATCTAAAAGAGTGATCAAATTAACTACGGTGGTGATATCTCCTTTCTTGAATGAGTTTGGATCTAGTAATAGCTTCAAAGATCATGCCGTATTTAAAAAATTACTGATGGTGATGTCTCCATTAGGACCTTTTTTCGGATTTTTCATTAAAGATGAGCATGCTATTGAATTCGAAGAGTGGCTTAAGCTTGGTAAAAAAAAAAAGAACCAAGTGAGTTATCTTGTTCGAAATTAGGCCATTCGGCTATTTATTTATTGTTTTCTCCATTTTTTCATTCTTTTTATTATAGGGACAACCTTTATTCTCCACTAGACAATAAACTGCATCCACCTTTTGATTTTTCAATTTAATCTGCTGATGAACAAACTTGGTTTTATGACTTGTTCTATTGCGGGTGATGTCTCAATTCTTAGGTAAATGATGTTATCCCTTACTATGTGATTTATGAATAGTCTTATTGATTTTAATAACATATATCTATTATTTTTGTTTGTTCTATGAAACTAATATTTTTTATTTTGCATATTGGTCTCCATATTTTGATAACTGCAGTTTCTCACTAATTTTTCTATTTTGGACAGTACATAAATATCATATTCTATTATTTAAGGAGATACTTGGATGTAATGTCAAGATTACTATTACCGATTTTAACTTTGACCAACTCCTTAAAGGTTTATATAAAAGGTTTGTTAAATGTAAGAGGGACACCGCTGTTTTGATTAATGATGGTGTTATTGCACATTTATTCATGGACACAAGATGGATTGTGTGTTGCCTTAGACGGATGTAGATCATGTCTTACTTCTTGTTTATGAGTCAACGAAGAAACATTGGTTTTTGGGGAGGATATCTTTTAATGATAGGTGTATTTATATGTACAACTCGTTGAGGAGTGATCGAATGACCAAATTTTGCAAGTCAGCATTAACTCCATATGCGGAGCTGCTGATTCTATTCTTACAATTTATTGGATTTTATGGGAAGCGCCCAGATATTAACCAGTTGTCTAGGCAGTTTATTGGAAAGAATCCAAATGATCTCTTTGATGTAATTGAGATTGTATCACTTCCTTCGCAAGATGATAAGTAAGTATCAAGTTGTGATTATGTTTTTTAATTGAGATATTAGTTGTATTGTTTGTTTGTTTAAATTATTTTTTTTCCTTTCCTTATCAGTGATTGTGGCTTGTTTACTATATCATTTGCAGAGAACTTAATTGAAGGCATGAATATCCCATTGAATTTGAATATTGGTATTCATCGTAAAAGACCAACATTTTTGATGTTTCAACATGGGAGAATGAAGCAAGATGACAACATTGAAAGTGATATTGAGATTTTAGTGCCATAATTTGAGCGGAAATAGTATAGGTTAGTCAGCAATAGGTATTTGGTTTTAGTGTTTTATATTAACGCATGGTTTAAATTTTTAGGACTACAATGGTAACTTTACGTTAGATTTCAATTTTATATGGATTTTTTCTAACATACTTGCAGGGTTGATTTCTATTGAGCATGAGATTTTATTATTAGATTTCAATGGAATACCTTCTTTTATTAAGTTTGTCATTATGCATATTTAACACGAACATTCTTAAGTTTACACTATTTTGCTTTGATACATTCAACCACCTGTGAGCACGGGTTTTTTTCCCGACCTCGGTGATGAAAGCTACTGTTACCTTTTTCACGGATAAACGTGAAGCGGATTCGGACCGATCAGGATAACGTCGGAAATGTCCTGGATAGCCCGAAGGCGTGTGACAAGTCCTAGTACGGAACCCCGAAGAATTCGAGTGAGTATTTTAAGAGAACCGAGGAAAAGAACGAAAAATAAGTGAAAATGGCCTTTTCTGGACATTACAGCCGTTCGGCTGTAAACTACAGGGACGAGGCTGTAACCTATAGCCGCGCGGCTGTAATCTTCATATTTCCTTTTTTTGTCAAAATCAGCATTTAATTCCGTTTTTAAGTAAAATAGGCATTTTGGTCGCTACAGCCGCTCGGCTGTAACCTACAGCCGCGCGGCTGTAGTCTACAGGGGCGCGACTGTAATCGTCAGTTTTCCTTTTTTTTTTGCTGAAATCAGCAATTACTTCCGATTTAATACTAAAAGGGGAGGTATTTAAAGATCCTAATCCAGGGATTAGGGTTAAGAAAGGTAGAAAACTAAAAAAGAAAAAAGAAAGAAAGGATTTTTAGAGAGTAAAACACCATCACTTAGATTTTTCTAGGGTTCTTAACACAATTGAAAAAAAAAGAGTTGCACCTAAAATAAAAAAAAATAAGAAAACAAAGATAATATTAAAAGAACACATAACAACCAATCCTTTAATCTTCTTCGTGGTTCCGTTCGGGCTTCGGAAATCGAGCTCTGTTCGAGTTGTTCGTGACTGCAAGATGTTTCTGGGATCCGAATCCATTTTTCATGGTCCAAGAACTGGAACACAGACAAGGTAATCTTCTGAGAGGCCTTAGAAATCCGTTTTGTTCATTCTGGTTGTGATTTGATTGCATGTTTTGAGTTTTTTATGATTTTTGGAAGTTTTTTTTGCTACAGCCGCCCCACTCATAATCACAGCCGCTCGGCTATAACCTACAGCCGCGCAGCTGTGACCTATAGGGGCACGGCTATAATGCCATGTTTTGAGTTTTTTACGATTTTTGAGAGTTTTTCCGGCTACAGCCGCCCCACTCATGATCACAGCCGCGCGGCTGTAGTTGAGGCAAAATCACTAAATTTGCAAAATGATTTTCAAAAACGAGAAAACACACTCGAATCGATTCTAGAGCATTACAACCACCCGGCTGTAAGCTACAGGGGCACGGCTGTAATGGAGATAGAATTACAGTTTTGCCCTTTTGGGCCCCAAACTTGTAATTTTGCATTCTTTTCTCATTCAAAGATGAATTTTGGCGTGTTTGCATACTTTTGGACCCTAGATGGATGTTTGATTTAGGCCCACACACGAACGAGACCCCCGAGTCCTGGGATATCTTGCCCGCTAAAGTTCGAAAAGTGCATGTAAATGAGCCAAACCGCTTTTAAAACTGATTTTTTATCCATAAAACCTACAGGGCGTTTAAAAAACCGTTTTCCAGGTCTAACCGGGCCGACCGATCGGGTCGACTTGGTTACCCCCTTTGCATGATCCAGTTTCCTAAAATACCCTTATTCTGTCCTATATGAGTCCTTAGTGTGATTTATTTATCTGTGCTAACCATATTTGGATGCAGCTTTTATTTTTGCTTTATTTTTATTTTTGAATGTATTTTATAGATTATCTTGTGTATCTAGGCGATTGTAATTTTTAGATTATCGTGTATAATAGGCGGTTGTAAAAGGTGAGGATGAGAGTTTTCTTTTCTTGGGTTGTATAATTTGGCCTCTGGTTTACTTTTTCGCACTTTTACTTTTCTGCATTTTTATTTTGGTTTTATATTTATGTCATATGTATGAGCATTGGCTAATAATAAAAGAAGAGATAAAATGAGTAGAATTAAGTGAAGGAAATGTCATATTACGAAATAATAATTAAAAATTAGTGAGGATTAGTAGGTTTGTTACCCGAACCTCGAATCTCTGGATTAGGTACTGCGTCTACCCTTGGTAGGGAGCTGTACCGGAATTTCCCGGATGAGCTGATCCGGGTGGCGACTCTGTATCTAATCTCGAAATTCGTGTTTCGAGATCTTTAAGTTAAAATGGGATTTTCTAAAAAGCTTGTTTTCTAAAATTCATGCCTGAAATTAAGTTTTCTACAAAAAGACTTTTCCAATAAGATGAAAGGTTTTTCTAAGAAAGATTAAAACCCATTTTCAAAACCAAAACATCAACACCCAAAAAGAAAACCCCCGATTCCCGCTTCACCGCGTGTTACGAAAAAAGTCGTCCGCTCGCAGTGGCGACTCTGCTGGGGATTAATGGTTTCTTCAAAAGAGTTTTCACAAAAAACTTAAGGAACTTAGGCAACAATTGAAGTATATCCTCACTTATAATTGATTATTAAATCGTAACTCAATATTTCATTCACATTGCATAAAGCATGACATTTTCTTTTCTTAAGTCCCTCCAACATTCCGGTTTATTTCCAAAGGTGACCTACCTCTTCCGCTAGGATTGGAGGCACCTGAGGAGGTAAACCACTTATAGCCTTGTACGAACCCCTTCGTTTGAACCCTTGGATGGGGAGAAGTAAGGAGTATATATTTGCTATGGGAACCTGTACGACCCTTGGTTTGACTCATACCTTCATGTAATGGCCTAGCAACTTCCCTTTAGGATTACCAAAACATATACTTGAAAATGGACATCGAGAGTACGCCTTTGGTATCCCTCGTTGATGCCAAAGAGACCCAATACCTAGGAAGAATGCGAGACCAACCGAATGGAGGAATAAGGTTGGAAGGGTGAGCATATTTTTGTGTGTGTGCTAACGTTTGCTCTATGGTTGTTTTATTTTCAACCTTTTCATACAATATAAACACGCATCATCCGTATGCCATATTCTAATCACTTTCTTTGTGCAACCATTTTAGAGCATCCTCATACGTGTGTGTTATACTAACCATATTTTCGTGCAGCCATAATCATTTTCCGTATGCCACATTCATTTTATGTGCTCATGGATTCATAAAGCATACATGACATCATCTTGCATGTCATGCATTATAACCACGTTTTTGTGCAGCCATTTGCATTTTTGTATGTCATAGGCATCCACATCATTTCATTTCATTAAAAATGTAAGGATGTCCTAAGTATGCCCTTCACGACCATTTCATCTCATAACATATCGGGAGTCCCCAAGGCTACCTGTACTTCGCCTATGCACTAGTTTGCATTTGGCCATTCCATTACATTATTAGAAGATCACAACGGTCTTAGGCTTGCATTTGTGTGGCAGACCGCACGACATCATCACATCTTGATCATTCACATTTGGTGTCATAGAGGCGCCTTAGTTTTGCTTGTGTGTCCCAATCCACATCAGATTGTTACATAACATCGACAACCCATTTGAGGTACTCCACAAGTGCCAAACTAGTTTTCATATTAAGACATTTCATAGCATTCCTAAATCATGTAAGGTGTTCCACGAACACCGAAATGCCGTCCGTGTTTTGACTCGCACGTGACCTATATGCGACATCACTTTATGTTAGATGCCATAATAGCATCGAACGTCTGTCTATGGGACGGCTCCCTCAAAACCATTTCATGTCATCACATTGACCTACGAAGCGTCAAACTTATGTCCGTGTGTTGGTACACATGCGACCATTTCACGACATCCCCTAAGTGCCCCAAAAGCACCGAACCTCTGTCCGTGTGACAACCCGCACGTGACGTTATTGCATTATCTTGTGTGTAGCATAGGGTATGCTTGGAACATCCAAAGCAAGAGAAAGAAAAGCACTAAAACCATCTTTAGCATCGTCCACATCCATGAGACATCATCCAAACATGAGCATAAAAGTACCGTTTAGAGTGTCGAGTCTAGGACCACGACATCCATCCGAAACTCTAACCTTATGCTGATTAACAAGTTTGGAGTCGCATCTCAGGAAGGTTAATTTGAGTTGAATCAGAACCAAACACACCAGTTTAGCTAGTTCAATCAGAACCAGTCACCATGGAAGGAATCAGTTCAGGGTCGGATTCAGACAGGGAAGTTGAAGTTCAGTTACCTACTCTACCGGTTGACAGTCAGACTTTCTTAGAAGAAGTTGACAGAGCAGACATGGCCACGGAAATAGTGGAACCAGTTTAAGCATGCCCTTCGACATGGCTGCCTTTATGAGGAGCTTCTTAAGCTCAGATGAGTTCAGGGCTACCCTTAGGGAACAGGTGCAGGCGGTGATGACCACCTTCCCTGTGCCTGTTGTTCAGCCAGCCCAGACCATGGGTTGGGAACGGGGGACGACAGCCAGTTCAAGTCACTAATGGAATTGGCGGGAATACCCCTAGCAGAAGTGGCGGAGTTGCCAATCACAAAGAGCCGGACCGTCAGTCCGAAGAGGATGAGGCTTTTGAGAAGGCGAATGAAGCCTCGATTGAGTCGATACTGGAGAAACGGCTCAACCAGAAATTTTCAGATATAGATGCCATGATGCCTAAGCTGAAAGAAATGGTCCACTTCAATCCTATCAAGTGTGCCGATCCTACCACATTGGTGGCTGATGCGGAAGGACCGCTTCCGGCTGGTTTCCATATGCCATATCTCCCTCCCTACACTAGGGAAGGACCACCGAAAGCCCATTTGGATAGCTACGTGAGGTTGATGACCAGCATGGGGATTGGAAAGGGCTATCTTTTGAATTTGTTTCTTACTACTTTGAGGGGCGCTGCAGCAAAGTGGTACATGAAGACGCCACTGTATACCCGTTCCACTTGGGAAGACTTAGCTGATGCTTTTGTGAAGCAATATGCCTACAACACCCAAGTTGAGACAACTCTCGAGGATTTGGAGAGGATCCACCAAAAGCCGAATGAGTCCTTCCCGGCGTATTATAAACGGTGGATGGACGTGCAGGTTTTGGTGGACGGGGCACCAAAGTTGGAATCTTTGATTGTGAAGCTTGTGGATGGCAGCTTGCCCCAATATAAGGATAAAATGAAGCTGAAGAGATTCCACTCCTTCAATGAGGTGGTGGAGTTTGCCAAACGTATCGAGCGATATGAGGAAGAGGAGTAGAGGGGCAGATAGAGTTCGGGCCCCTACAGAAGTAATCAGGGTTACTCTCAAGGGTACAAAGGCAGCAGCTCTAAGGCTACTCCAGTGGGATCCAATGCTAAGACGACTCAGGGTGCAGCCCCGATTGAAATGCAATGGGAGGACGTAGCCACCGTGAACCTGGGGAGACAGACTCCTCAAAGGGTCACTAGTCCGTGGGCTGAGTCAGTAAGCTTGATCTATGCTAAGTGTAGAAAAGTTGGCCTGTTGCAGAGTTTGAGGCCATTTTCGCCTCTGGCTGAGGCAGATAAAGACAATTTCTGCTCTTACTGTGATGACGGGTCATCGTACAAATGAATGCACCCAGTTGATTAAGGCCATCAAGCAGTTGGTCACTGACAAAAAGATTATCGAGCCGGCTTTGAAACCCAACATTCAGAATAATCCCTTGCCCAACCTCGGATGATTCGGCTCCACAAGACATTGAGGACCATGACGCTGCAATAAAGAGAAGACCCTCCGCATGTGGAGGCGATAGTCATTTTGATGTTTTAATTTGTTTCATCTTCTTATTATTATCAATTATCATGTGAACAATTCAACCTCTCAGTGTTTAATTTAATACAATTTAATTTCAATTACTTGTGCGATATTTTTTGGATGGAACTGTGCATGCATCCAAACATTCATTTAATGCCTTTAACACACATTATGCATCAATGCATGAAATGAATCTAGCAATAGATGATGACCCAAAAATGATATCCGTCTCAAAAGACCTCACGCCTGATGAGAGGAAAGAAAATTAAAAGTACCACAAAAGCACATGGAAATCTTTGCTTGGCTGTACAGTGTCGTGCGGGGGTTGACGGAGAAATTACTGAACAACAAGCTCCAAAGGATTCAAAGATGAAATCAATCAAGCAGGAGCTCTGTAGACTCGAATGGGCATGGCTCCATGGTCGCAACCGCCAACTACTTCTCAGAGTGGGTAGAAGCAGAGTCATATATGAATGTCACCGACCAAAAAAAAAGAAAAAAAAGCATTATCATGTCGTGACCAATAATGGCCTACAATTACAAGGGGCAAAGATGGAGCATCATAGATTATCTTAGCATCTCCCACAAGCCAATGGGGCGGTAGAAGCGGCTCACAAGGTTCCGTCCAAACGACAATCACCTACAAAGGATAGGCCGATATGCTATCATTTGTCTTGCAAGGGCACAGAACTAGCATCAGAGCAGGCACTGAAGAAACATCATACTCATTAGCCTATAGGATGGAAGCGGTTCCACCAGGGGAGACAGAGACCAAGTCGTCAACCCCATCAACCCAGACAAGCCCAGGCACTATTACGTGTAAAAAAAATAATAAAAAAAATAAAAAATAAAAAAAAAGGTCCGATGGGTCGTAAACCGAGAAGGCGATCCATGTAAAAATCAGGACAGTTTGATGGATCGAAAACTGAAAAGGCGGTCCATGTAAAAGTTAGGACAAAGAGGCGAGCACCATCAGCGGGAAAATCTACAAAGACCAGTTGGTGGCAGGCATGGGTCCAATCAAGACGGATACCATTAGTGATTCTGTCCTTAGCTTCATTTCATCTTTGATGTGCATTGTGTTAAAACATTATAAATGAGTGAATGAATGCATGCCGATTTTATGTTCAGGTTTAATGTCCCAAGTCTGCTTGAAATTGAATTCGTATGGATCTGCACATTTTCTGTTTACATGCATCTCACTAAAAAAAAAAAGAAAGAGTCCGATAAATCGAAAACCCCGGAAAGGGTGGTCTATGCAAAAGCTAGGGCATAAAATAAGGTCTGCTGAATTGAAAACCCGAAAGGGCGGTTCAGGCAAAAATAAAGACATTCTGATAGGCCGAAAACCCAAAAGGGCGACCTATGCAAAAACTAGGACAAGCAATGAAAATAAAACAAAAGTCACACAGTAGTATCAAGCTCAGACAACTCTAATCCTGTAAAAACCGAGGTACATCAAAGCTAGTGCCTCACGCACATGCCTTGTGGAGCAAGCAATCAGGTCAATTAACCAAACTTCAATGTGATATCCCACCAAGGACAGATCCATCTGGGCATCCCAATCATCCGTCCGGTCCCTGAAAGTCTGATTCATGACCTCCAGCTCGGTGACCCACCGACGCAATTGATCAACCTCTGTTCTCAAACGAGCGGACTCACGGTGCTCAATCCCAATCGTCTTCTGCAACATACAAAACATGAAAAAGCACCATAATCATACGCATATGCATCCAGGACACACACATACACATACATTCAAAACATACACACACACATGTATACACGTATCAATGTGTACTCAAGTAAAGGTACATGCTGTCATCATCAGGCTGTCTCGAGCCATGAGTACTCCGAAAGTGGAAATAATCTGACACTGGGGCATCCTCAAATCCTAAGTATCCAGGGGCAAAATAATCAAGCCGTATTTATTCTTGATCGAAGGGGCAAAAATTTTTATTTCCAAAATTATCGATCAAGGAATAAATACGTACCCCCAATCCAACTTCAAAGGTATTGCTCCACCATAAAGAGCCAGTTTCAATAGTATTGCTCCACCATAGAGAGCCGATGCCAATGGCATTGGTCCACCACAGAGAGCCAGTTTCAACGGTATTGCTCCACCACAGTGAGCCAATTTTAATGGTATTGCTCCGCCACTGAGAGCCGATTTCTATAGTATTAAGGGGCAAGATATTTAGTCCATATTCATTCTTGATCAAAGGGGCAAAAATTTTTTTTTTCAAAATTATCGATCAAGGAACGAATACGTACCCAAAACAACTTCAAAACATCAAAGAAGATCATCAAGCTTCTCAAATCACCAAAGCATATTTCCCCAGCCATAAAAGTTTCGCGGGAAACACAATCATCCTTTCCTTCAGTGACATAAGCTCCACTAGAAGTGAGATGACCAAAATGCCCGCCTATCAGTAACCACATTAACGGATGGCCAAAACACCTTTCCTTTAGCGACACGAGCTACACGAAAGACCAAATGACCAAAGTACCCTTACTTCAAGGAATGCCAACTTCCCAAGTTGCAAAATTACCAAAATACCCTTCCCTTTTGTAAGCACCGAATGGCAAAGAGAATTTGATCTGGGCAAGTCCTCTGCTTCATAATGGAGTTGAAGCATGTCCCTGGCAAATCAAATAAGATCTGGGCAAAGTCCTCTGCTTTGCAATGGAGTCTAAGCATGACCCTAGATAACATCAGAACAATTCGGGCAAAGTCCTATGCTTCGCATCGGAATCGTAGCAAGACCCTGAAGATTCAAACCAATTTAGGCAAGACCACTGTCTCAAAAGCAACCGAGACAAGTCCCTATAGACATCAAAACGAGTCAACGCGAGAAAAACCATCAGCTACATTCCCTTTACCTTCTCACCGTGCTCCCTATCGCGAGACCAAACTCGAATCGGGCACAAGCACCCGTTCAAGTCGACTTTGGTCACGCGAGGGACAGCCTGTGAGCAGGGGTTTTTTTTCCGACCTCGGTGATGAAAGCTACTGTTACCTTTTTCACGGATAAACGTGAAGCGGATTCGGACCTACCGGGATAACGTCGGAAATGTCCCGGATAGCCTGAAGGTGTGTGACAAGTCCTAGTACGGAACCCCGAAGAATTCGAGTGAGTATTTTAGGAGAACCGAGGAAAAGAACGAAAAATAAATGAAAATGGCCTTTTCTGGACATTACAGCCGCTTGGCTGTAAACTACAGCCACGCGACTGTAGTCTACAGGGGCGCGGCTGTAACCTACAGCCTACAGCCGCGCGGCTGTAATCTTTATATTTCCTTTTTTGGTTAAAATTAGCATTTAATTTGGTTTTTAAGCAAAATAGGCATTTTGGTCGCTACAGCCGCTCGGCTGTAACCTACAGCCGCACGGCTGTAATCTTCATATTTCCTTTTTTGGTCAAAATTAGTATTTAATTCGATTTTTAAGCAAAATAGGTATTTTGGTCGCTACAGCCGCTTGGTTGTAACCTACAGTCGTGCGGCTGTAGTCTACAGGGGCGCGGCTATAAGCATCAGTTTTCCTTTTCTTTTTTTACCTAAATCAGTAATTAATTCCGATTTAATACCAAAAGGGGAGGTAGTTAAAGATCCTAATCCGGGATTAGGGTTAAGAAAGGTAGAAAACTAAAAAAGAAAAAGGAAAGAAAGGATTTTTGGAGAGAAAAACACCATTACTTAGATTTTTCTAGAGTTCTTAACACAATTGAAAAAAAAAGAGTTGCACCTAAAATAAAAAAAAAAGAAAAGAAGAAAACAAAGATAATATTAAAAGAAAACATAACAACCAATCCTTTAATCTTCTTCGTGGTTCCGTTCGGGCTTCGGAAATCGCGCTTTGTTCGAGTTTTTCATGACTGCAAGATGTTTCTGGGATCCGAATCCATTTTTCATGGTCCAAGCATTGGAACACAGACAAGGTAATCTTCTGAGAGGCCTTAGAAATCCGTTTTGTTCATTCTGGTTGTGATTTGATTACATGTTTTGAATTTTTTTACGATTTTTGGGAGTTTTTTCGGCTACAGCCGCCCCACTCATAATCACAGCTGCTCAGCTATAGCTTACAGCTGCTCGGCTATAACCTACAGCCGCGCGGCTGTGACCTATAGGGGCACGGCTATAATTCCATGTTTTGAGTTTTTTACGATTTTTGGGAGTTTTTCCTGCTATAGCCGCCCCACTCATGATCACAGCCGCTCGGCTGTAACCTACAGCCGTGCGGCTGTAATCTACAGGGGCATAGCTGTAACCTACAGCCGCGCGGCTGTAGTTGAGGCAAAATCACTAAATTTGCAAAACGATTTTCAAAAACGATAAAACACACTGGAATCGATTCTGGAGCATTACAGCCACCCGATTGTAAGCTATAGGGGCGCGGCTGTAACCTACAGCCGCGCGGCTGTAATGGAGGTAGAATTACAGTTTTGCCCTTTTGGGCCCCAAACTTGTAATTTTGCATTCTTTTCTCATTCAAAAATGAATTTTGGCTTGTTTGCATACTTTTGGACCCTAGATGGATGTTTGATTTAGGCCCACACATGAACGGGGACCCTCGGGTCCGGGGATATCCGGCCCACTAAAGTTGGGAAAGTGCATGTAAATGAGCCAAACCGCTTTTAAAACTGATTTTTTTATCCATAAAACCTACAGGGCGTTTAAAAAACTGTTTTCCAGGTCTAACGGGACTGACCAATCGGGTCGACTTGGTTACCCCCTTTGCATGATCCCGTTTCCTAAAATACCCCTATTCTGTCCTATATGAGTCCTTAGTGTGATTTATTTATCTGTGCTAACCATATTTGGATGTAGCTTTTATTTTTGCTTTATTTTTATTTTTGAATGTATTTTATAGATTATCCCGTGTATCTAGGCGATTTTAATTTTTAGATTATCGTGTATAATAGGCGATTGTAAAAGGTGAGGATAAGAGTTTTCTTTTTCTTGGGTTGTATAATTTGGCCTCTGGTTTACTTTTCCGCACTTTTACTTTTCCGTATTTTTATTTTGGTTTTATATTTATGTCATATGTATGAGCATTGGCTAATAATAAAAGAAGAGATAAAATGAGTAGAATTAAGTGAAGGAAATGTCATATTACAAAATAATAATTAAAAATTAGTGAGGATTAGTAGGTTTGTTACCCGAACCTCGAATCTCTGGATTAGGTACTGCGTTTACACTTGGTAGGGAGCTGTACCGGAATTTTCCGGATGAGCTGATCCGGGTGGTGACTCTGGATCTAATCTCGAAATTCGTGTTTCGAGATCTTTAAGTTAAAATGGGATTTTCTAAAAAGCTTGTTTTCTAAAATTCATGCCTGAAATTAAGTTTTCTACAAAAAGACTTTTCCAATAAGATGAAAGGTTTTTCTAAGAAAGATTAAAACCCATTTTCAAAACCAAAACATCAACACCCAAAAAGAAAACCCCCGATTCCCGCTTCACCGTGCGTTACAGAAAAGGTCGTCCGCTCACACCACCATTGCATCGTAATGCAATTAAAGTCATGTGTGTCTGCCTATTAAATGGTTTATATGATACTTGTGATATTACTATTGGTCTCATGGATTCTACATAATATGAAAATCAAACGAAATATGTATGCTTGTAATAATTATATTATTGACACAATAGAAAGTCAATTGTTGTTGTAAACTAACTTTATGCATAAGTATTCAATCATGTCAAGATTGGCAGTGCTACTTTTCAACTTTTATATCAATGCAAACAACTAGTTTTGTATACCCCCACATCTTTGGATAGGCCAGTATTTAGTCAACTTGCGAGACTTCTGTAATGTTGTTGATGTTATGCAAACTTGAGTATTAATTGTTTCATAAAATATTTGCAATTTTATTAACCAATTTCATTATTATTTTAATATTATAATACAGGAGAATAAAGCAAATAATTCAACAAGTGTCTATTGATAAAAAGGTCTTCCTACAAAATGGCATAAACTCGAATTAGATATGGGTACATCTTTGCAAGTTTTCTTATTATGACCTTTTTTACCACAGCGTGAACATTTATTTTTCCCTCTCTAGTGATGACTTGAATCTTTTCTTTTAGGTCAACCAGGCATTATTTTTGCTAAAGGAGGACGCACAATACGATCCCTAATTTCTCCTGGTACATCCCACATATCTTCCCTTGGAATTGTGAATACAGCGTACTTATAGGTTGCTTCCATATATTCTTTAGTGTAGAACAGTGAGCAAAAATTATACGAACTCATGTGTTTATAATTCACCACTGCCAATGCATGCCCACATGGTATTTCATCTATTTGAAAATGATTGCAAACACATGTCCTAGCAGCCATGTTCACAACATAAGTGCTTTTTCCAACAAACACATTAAAAAGATTATCGTTACATTCCTTCACCTACAATTTTATGTCAACAACATTATTAAAATATGCTTATAAGATGTATGATTAGATATATAAATTCTTATTTAATTAATTTGTTGTTAATATATTTTGAAAGCTCCTTAAATTTTAATAATTAACAGGCTAGAAAGATACCTTGTACTTTTGGCTTCGAATGTAGTTTTCTTTTAGCATATCCTCATGATCTGAAGCTAGCATTGTAAAGGTGGTTCTTCCTATCATTCTATTTTTTACAAAACATTCTTGAGTCAAGCCCCTTAGATGTTCAAGAAGAATTGTTACCGGTAATTCCTTAGCAGCCCTATTAATCGAATTCATTGATTCCACTATGTTTGATATCATATTGGAACTTCTCTTGTTTTGACAATGAGCTCATGACCATCTCTCATAACCAATATTTGCTAAATATGGTCTTATCTCAATATTTACTTTGTCAAGCTGACCCATTTAGTAATCAAAACTCTTGATGGTGTAAGCTTACGCAACTCCAAGAAAATTATCACTAATTTTCTTTGGATATGTTCTGAACCTTTTTTCAAGTTGTTGAGCAAATGATACATACACACACAATGGGTTGCTTCAGGATATATTGCATGTGTTGCATTTGCAATGCTATCATGGCGATCAGATATTATTATTAGTCCCTACTTTTCCCCATATGTCTCTTTAATTTTTATGAAGAACCAACCCCATGTTGAATTATTTTCACCATCCACTATAGAGAACGCCAATGGAAATATTGAACCTGCATTACACATGTAAATATGGTCATTTTTATGATAATAACATCTGGTGCAGTGACTGAATTCATGTCCATTATATTTATGATATTTATAAATTATGTGATGTATAATATGCTACATATTATGCAAAGTATACCTGATGCGTCTTTTGTATAAGCTGTTAATAAAATTCCATTGTACTTTGCTTTTAAGAAATCACCATCTACCACCAAAATTGGTTTGCAATATTTCCAACCCATTATTGAAGCATGCAAAGCCACAAACACCTATACAAAGGTGGTGTTAGCATCAGTGTGCAACTCAACCACAGAACCAAGATTAGTTTGTTGCAACATTTGAAGATAACTTGGCAGCATCCCATATGAATCAGCAGGTTTGCCTCTTATCTTTTCCATTGTCATCTCTTTTGACTTCCATGCTTTTTGGTAGTTTATTTCCTCCCCTAATTCCTCCCTAATGTCATCTATAATATCTCTAGGAGTGGACGATCTACGAACATTCACATATTTAGTTTTTATGAACTCGCCAATCAAGTACCTTATTGCTTGTCTTTTTCCTGAGATTTTGATCTCTAAACTGCAAGGATGTGAATCTACCAATTTTTTTAATTTGAAATGCATTTGTTCTGTCGCATCTACTTGCCCTCAAAATAAGAACAATTGTCTAGCATTTGATCCGTCAGTCTTGAATTGAAAATGGCTTTTTATTGCATAAAAGCTAATAGACAATTTGAGTTTGTTCTTGTCTTTGTATTTCTATCCAACTTCGAATTTTGTGTGCTTCACATCATGGATAATATTTGCATCATTTGGAAGAGATTGGACTACTTAATGGTTGCATCTATGTTCCAAATCAAGAATTGTTTGTTGTGTTATTTGGCTGACATATTCTATCATGTCCAGTTGATGTTCTTGAGCTTGCTCATTTGTTAATGATTCGCTTAAATTCTCAAAGCATTGGCTCTTCTTTCATGTTCCTTTTTCTTCATTGGCATTTAGTTGCACACAAGTTACCCATACTGGATATTTTTTGACATCAGATTCACAGCTTTTCAGTTCCAGGTAGAATGAAAGACTCATATTGTTAGTTATATTGAAGGGTTCATCTCCATCTTCAACCTGTAATTATGTGATATGTTAAAATCCTATCTACATATTGTTGCCTTATAACAAGAATTAGTTATAGCATATCTATATATTTTCATTAAAAAAATATCTATAAATTAATAACATATAACAAGGATTAGTTATGTAAATATATTAATACTGAAAGCTTCATTTCCTGTTCGATTACATTAGAAAGAAAATTATGAATATAAGTTATATTAATTCATACATTGTAGTATATTTACATTTGTGTTATATTAGTTGCATATTAAGACAAAATTAAGATTGGGCCTACCTGAAACTTTATTTCCATTTCAATATATTCCAGGTTCATCTTTAGCGAATTTGATAATATGTTCTTCAACATGAGAAAGTTGCACTATTATGGCAGAACTACTCTATGGAACTTGTTATTTCGATACTTGTAGGTATCTGTCCATACATCACTATATCGAATCACAATAGGTGTTCCCTCCATTTGTTTGTCTGTTTTATTCACAAAAAATTACAAGACTTACATTTACAAATTGATATTGTTTTTTAATGATTAGGAATCAGACAATATATTCTGAATATATTGTTGGGAACATTGAGAGAAAGGTTGAATATTGAAGCGTATTAATAGAGATTGCTACCTTATGTTTGATTCTTTTGAAGCGATGTCAATTCCTCCAACTAGCTTGTTCTATGGTATCAATTGGGTTGTTGAATGGCAACTATCAATGGATGTTTTTCCAGGAAGAAACGATATAGTGGGTTATGGTGGAAGTGAAATGAAAAACAGTTATGATCTTATGCAGATATTACAAATATACGTGATATTTTATTTGTATTTTAGATATAATGGGATTCTATTTATTGGGCTTGTTAGTCCCAAATAGGTTTCAAGGTATACTAGAGGGGGGGGATGAATAGTGTAAATACCCAAATAAAATTCTTTTATGGAAACCTTTTAAAATCAAAAACAATTTTGCCTAAGAAGTAAGTTTTACTTTAAAATGTGGAATAAAAAGATTTGTAGAACTTGTAAATTTAATTACTTTTGAATAAATAAAGTAAAATATCCAAAGGGTTATTACTGCTGAAAATAAGGGCAGAAATATAAATAATAGTAATTAAAGGGAGTAGGGATAAAGAGATTGTCGACACATAGATTTATACAGGTTCGGACCAACTGTCATATTCCTGTCCCCCAAGTGAACCACTTGAGATTTTCCACTATAATCATTTAATGATAGGAATCAAAACAAGTGATATTTCTGCTTTCCAAGATTGGGACAATCAATCCTATTTCTGTCTAGGATTAGGAAGGTGATCCTTCTTCTATCTGGATCGAGACAACTGGTGCTTTTTGCAAGCTCAAACACCAAACTTTTACAACTTGTTGTTTTTCAAAAATCAACAATAAAACTTTTACACAAACTTTGTTGATAAAATTCTAACAACAAAGCTCTCTCTTACACTAATATTCCTTAGCACGAATTTTCAATTCACTTAAAATATTGTATTTGAAAGAATGTGAATTGCTTTGATTAAGACTTGATTTCTTTCAATTGCTCTCTTTGAAACTTGTTGGAAAGACTACTTAAGAATGCTTTGTATGCTTTGATTGCTTTGAATGTATTGTAGATTTTGTAAATTGTCTTCCCAGGTTGAAATACTTGCAATTGTCTTCTATTTATAGGCATTAGAGAAGTGGTTTCAAGAGAGAATTCAAATCCTGTTCAGGTCTCTGAAACTAGTCATTGTACAGTGTTTAGCTCACTGAAGGTTTGTAATGAACTTTCTTCAGGTTTCTGAATGTATCTGTTATACAGTGTTCGGTCTCTGATGATTTGAATTTAACTTCTTCAGGTCTCTAAATGTAGCCGTTATACAGTGTTCAGGACTCTGAACATTTGAACTTAATTTCTTCAGGTCTCTGAACATGGCTGCTATACAGTTTTTAGGCCTCTAAAGATATATAACTAAATTTCTTAAGTCTTCAGCCTCCTGAAGCAAAATTTATCTTATTTCTCCAAACTTTTTTATTCTCTTTTTGTATTATTCTTCAAATATCTTTATTAAAAGTCTTCATCTTTATACTTTATTTAATTAATTAAAAGTAAAATTACATTTATCCTTAATTAATTATTATATTATTTATTTAATTGTATCTTCTTCAAATGTAAAGTTTTTTTAATCAAAACAAGGTTCAACAGGGCTATAATTATATTATTGTAATTATCCTTTTATTATTATTTTTCTTTATTAATATCTAATGTAGATAATAGGTATTAAATATTGTTTTTTTATCCAGATATACACCATACATTTTGAATATATGTTTTAATGATTGGGTTATTTTACTATTTATAATCCTATTTAGGTTATTTTGGATATAAATTCTATTATGTAAGCTACATAGCTAATTGACCCGAATTTGTTATAATACAAAATATATAATCATTTTTATAACTTATTTTAAGCACCTCGAAATATATATAAACTGAATCTTTTACCTGGT
The DNA here is from genome assembly GCA_039660915.1 of Euphorbia tirucalli. NCBI lineage: Eukaryota > Viridiplantae > Streptophyta > Magnoliopsida > Malpighiales > Euphorbiaceae > Euphorbia > Euphorbia tirucalli. Next base: position 21,585,640 of record CM077636.1, on the reverse strand, counting down.
GAACCACATGATCTGCGCATCAATCAGTGACAAGTTATTTATTTCATCCCATGAATATAGCCAAAAAAAAAAAAAAAAAAACAGAATAATTGATATTTTTTTAACATATTTTCAATTAATGGAGTGATTTAATGATTATATCACTTAATAATATGTTCTAAACATAATAATTTCAAATCATAATATATATAGTTGTAGTAGAAAATTAGTATTTATTTTTAGTTAAAAGATGAGTTGTGCATATTTTATGAGATGCCATAAGGATGAAATTGTGTTAATATTCATTTGGACAAGTGAGTATTTAACTTACTAAACACTAAGAAAATTCATCTAAAAACTAATTTTATATTTTTATTTTAATTCAAATTCAAAATAAACTCCTAAACTCTAAACCATAAATTATAAATACTTAACTCTAAATCTTAATTAAATTCTAAAAAATTAAATAAATTTGTTATTACATGTCCTGAATTTATTGGGCCAGTATACAGATATACTGGTGAATTGAGTGTATTCTAAAATTTTGCCCATTTAATTTGGTTACCTATAGGAAGGAGAAGTTAATGCTAGTGTTTCGTTGGAAAGCATATCTTGCCTAAGTTAGTAATATATAGAGAAGACATGTAAATGATCAGATTTGTGGTGAGTTCGTACCTATTTCTGTTTAGATATTTCCTTCACTCATAGTGAAAGAAATTAATATGAAGATTATAGTACAAGATACAAATATGTATTATAACACATGTAATCTCTCCAAATAAACATAGTTCTACTCTAGGATTTGTAATCCTACTCCTTCGTTATCTTTATCAGAAGGAACATTGAAGTCTTTGATGTTGTTCCACCTTATTATTACATGTATAAGGGTTCTGCATCTGCTAAATGAATATGGTATATGTGGGGAGTAAAGTATTGAACATGTATATATGTCCAATGGGAGAAAAAGAAAAGTAAAAAACTAGGTCACCTTCTACTATGTACCGAAAGTAGTGTGATTCCAATCAATCGGATCATGCAACATCGATTGAGGGTTAACGTGGCACGATTCTATTTTCCGGGAGCACGATATTTCACACTAAAATTTTTCGAAATATATATATTTGTGTGTGTGCGACTATGGGAGACATGTAGTTATAAAAACAAATTGAAGATTGAGATGAAAACGCATAAACCCAAAAGTTTAAATTAATTAATATGGCTAAAAACAATATTTATATCACCTATGTGACAGCAGGCATAGACTTCAATAGTGTCAGGTGAAACCCAGAGTTCCCCCAAACACTTCAGTGGGTAATAAGAAAGCAAATCCCAATGAAGTGATCAGGAGAACTCTTGGTCACAACTGACCATTTCTCTTTGCCTTCTTTCATCTACACTTCATCTTCTCATTGCCTAGTGTTTGTTAAGCTCTTCATTAATTCCCTCCTATTTATAGATATTGTTTATCAATGCTTTCATCTATATATATATATATGAATTCCCATTTGATATAGACATATGTATTGTACATAATCATGACACTATAATTGAATATTGAAAAAAAATAAAATCTTTTTTGGGGCTGAACCTATCTGTAATTTGTTAATTTAATAATAGTTGACCTATTGATTTGATATTTTTGATATATGATCTACAGATTTCGAAAACATGTAGTAGTTGACTTATATAAATCAAGAGTATTTTAGTCCTTAGGTAGTTATCAACAGCACTCTAATAACTCACTATTATAGTAATAGATAGATCATTCGAACTCTTCACCACTATTTATTAAATTACCAATATATCTATTTCATTGAATTTCATATTTTTATATATTCCAAACTTTAAATATTCTCGATTTCTTACAAGTCATGTTTCAAAAGAACCAAATTAATAAATCAAATACTAAATAAGCAAATTGTAAATAAGTGAGCCGTACGATTCACTTAAAAGAAAATGTTGTTTCAACTTTCAACAACTGTAGCAATCAATTTCCATTGAATATTCACGATTATATTATATGGCTTCCAATAAGAAAGATAATAACTAAAGAGTATATACTCTAGGAGAACTGTAAAATTTCTCCATATCATGTGCCAGTTGTCAATATTCTTCAATTAATACGTATAAAATCTGTCAACAAGATAAAGATGTGGAAGTGAATCTGGACAGGAATAGGGAGTAGATTGAATTGAAGATATATATAAGAATGGAATAATTAATATACCCGAGTTCTGTGCCCTTATAAATTCTCTTATATATTCATCATCCTTTTTCTATCCTACAGTCACCAAAAATAGAAAAAAAAAAAGAACACTAATATTTCATTAAACATCAAATTCTGGAGTTAAAGAACACTAATAAGCAAATGGAGCATTCGTATACAAACAAAAACACAATCCAAGTACAGATTTTTGCGAAAATTCTAGTCCCAATTGGATTAATGTAAGGTGAGACAGAAAAGAATGGTATAGTGAAAGTGAAAGTGAAAGTGAGCTTAGGCTGTGACCACTTAAATGCTGATTATTCTGTGTTCCTGTATATTTTCCAATATACAGACCAAGTTCAATCCTTCATTCTTCTTTTTCTCTGTCTCTCTATTTTTCTGTATGGTCCCCTCTCAATAATCATCCATTTCTGCATTTTGGATTGTATAATACATATTGGGTTTCATTAAATTTCATTTATTTTGTCCCAGCAGCAACTCCAAAAAAAAAAAAAAAATTTAATTAATTAATTTTTACTTATTGATTTATGTATAATAATGGTTTTTAAGTGTAAAATTGATGCTAGTGTGTTTGATAATTAATGGTAATAAGCTTGGTCATGGCTCCGTGGTTCGAGATTCTTGTGGAAATTTTGTGGCTGGCTGGAGCCTTTAATTTGCTTGTATGAGGAGGGAGCTCTGGAGTTAGCGCAAGCTATGAGTTATGAGTTATAAAGAGGCTCTTAGCTTGCTCAAATTGTTAATTATTGAGCTAAATGACCTTTCGGTAGTTTAATTCGTTCAATTCTCCTGAAAGTATTTTATTACCGCTTGGGTTTATCATTGTGGATTGTCACTGGTTAGCGTGTGGAAATACCATAATATTAAATTTTCTTATACCCGTAGATTTGCGAATCAAGTTGTACATATTTTGACTCGTGCTATGATTTTTCGATATGCAGAGGACTAAATTAATTTTACTCTTGTCCATCTTGTATTCATTCTGTAATTGATAATGATTTCCAGTTAATGAAGTTTGTTCTTTCCAGTAAAAGAAAAAGGATAATACTCCTAAGAGTTAGTAGCTAATTGTTAGTTAAGTTATTTGCTAACTACAATTAAAGAATATCAACTGTAGTTAGCTTTAAAAAAAAAAAAAAAAAAAAAAAAAAAAAAAAGAAACTGAGTAGAAAAAACGAAAAACAAAAAAAAAAAAAAGCCATGAGAAACAAAGACAAAATCCGAAGAGTTGCCAAAATAAATCAAGAAAACGCAGCCATAGTGAAGAAAAAAGACAAGAGAAAGAGAGAATAAAAATTTTAGAATGGAAAAAATTAGTATTTGGGGAATGAAAGTTGAAAGACGTACTATATTAAAGGAATGTATTGAATGATGGTATATATGTTTAGAAAAACTCCTAAAAGAATATATATTTCTATAATTAATAAGTTTGTCTCTTCAATATCCCCTTTGCTAAAATAGACTAGTTTTATTTTAAGTGTCACATTTGTAAAATAGAGAACCCTATGTACTATTTAGAATATTTTTCACACAATTGCAAAAACAATTCTAAATAGTTTTTAAATGACCCCACTTTATTAATTCATATATATTAATTATACTTTTAAAACTAATTTTAACATTCATACACGTATTAATACCGGTTATACTAAATTACCTGGCTAATTGTCTTTTGCCAACTGGTTTGATAGTTGAGGATTGCCGTATTTTAGCTCATGACTTGCATCGGCTCATTTCAATATGTAACATCGTCAGTGAATCATGTAGCTCATTTTTTAGCGCGAGCTATGGTTTCTTCGACACATCAGGAGACATGGTTGTGTTTTTGTCCTCCTGCTATTAGAGATGTAATTGTTTATGATTCCATTTACCCTATATCTGTTATCCGTTATGGGACAGGAATGTCATTGACTTATTCAATAACCATGGGTATTGGAACAAGACGAGTAGTGAAATTAGTAAATGAAAATGAGATAGATAGTTACATTACCCACGGGTACCCTACCCGTTTCCATCCCTAGGCCTGACAGTAGTGCTATATATTCTTTACTTATGTCCCCCTATAAGAAAGGTGTATATAAGCTTGGATTAATGATAATTTTGTGGCTCTATTCCAAACATTTTACAGAATAGTGGTTGTTATCAAACAATTTTCAAGTTTGTGGTACTTTTAGTGTGGTCCGCTAGTTAGACACACAAACTTTTCAAAAATTGCATCAACCAAGAAACTTTATGGAGTCTCTTAGTCATACAAGCGGATGGAACGTGTCTGCTTTTGGTATTGGCGGACGCAGTAAAATGTCCTATAAAATGTTTGGAATAGTGCCACAGAATTTTTTACTCATGTTTCACTTTGTTTATCAGAAAGGCGAAATGAGTAGGTTTTGTTATGTTCAGCTTTATAACCGGCAGGGTGAACAAAATTGGCTACAAATTCGTAAAATATTTCATTTTAACCATAGACACAGTGGCGGTGCCAGGATTAGTCCACTGGGAGGGCAGAATTTGGTTCGAAAAATTTCCGGCCGGTTAAGAAAAATTTCCGGCCGACGAATCAAAATTTCCAATCGACCGACAAAGCTAAATGAATTTAATTCAATTCAATAAAAACACAATTAAATTAATCCAAACAACAATTTCATTTAAAACATAGGTCTACTATAACACAATCAAATTAATCCAAACAATTCAATACAAAAAACATACCAACAATTAATTTTTTCTAATCGAAGGAGACGATGAAGAACTAGTAAAATGAAAAGTTTTGAGAGGTTTCAAATAGTTTTTCCGAGAGGCCAATTTTTGAAAACACTGCATAATGTCCTCTTCATCAATGCTGATAAATATCTTTTTCTCAATGTAACACAATAAACAATCAAACCCACATTCAAACATAATTGATCAATTTATCAATTCAAACAAACATTCAAACCTAATTTATCAATTCAAAACTAAAATTAACACAATTTACACAATCAATTTATCAATTTATCAATTAATTCCCCAATTTATCAATTTATCAATTCAAACCTCAATTCAAACCTAATTTATCAAATAACAACACAATTAACATAATCAATTTATTAATTTATCAATTAATACCTCAATTTATTAATTCAAACCTAATTTATACAAATATTTTTCTTTAAAATCTAATTTCAATAAAACCTAAATAAATTACAAAAACCTAAAATTTAAAATTAAAACTAACCGGAATTAGAAGCAAGGAGGAAAGGAGGAGAGGTGAGGATGGACGGACGGCGAGCGGCGAAGGCGGCAGGCGGCGGCGGCAGTAAAGAGGAGAGGGAGAGGAGGATTGGTGGAAATGTGAGGGAGGGGGTGGGGACGAAGAAGATGGTTCTGTGAGTTTTTGTAATTTTTTTTTCCTGCCACGTTTTGCCCTGGCAGGTTTATTATTATTTTTTTTAAATGACTGGGCAAAACAACGTCGTTTTTCCCAGGGCAAAACGACGTCATTTTGCCCATCAAAACAAAAAAAAAAATTTACCCCTGATACAGGGGGTTTTGCCCCCTGTATCAAAGGGGGCAGAGCAAGGGCGCTGCCCCTGCTCTTGGGGGGGCGGGGGGCAGCCGGAAAGCCCCCTACTCAGGGGCTTTTCCCGCGGCTGGGGGGTCAGCTGCCCCCCCGTGACCACCCCCCCCCCCCCCCCCCCTGCATAGACACATAATGTATTAGTTACCATTTACACCACAAAGGTGTCATTTTCCCCGAATATTGATTGTTGAATAGTTTCTTATTCATAAAAATAGGAAAGAATCCCATATCTCTATAGGAAAGAATCTCCACCTCCTATTTCCATCTTTTCAAAATAAGACTTGATGCTTGTCGAGCACATAAAAAATAAATACATACTCTTGGAAACAAAATTTTGGAGTACAGAAGGAGCAGGGTCGATTCCACAGGGATTGGTTTGATTGTTTCTTCTAAAATTAAGCAAGAAAAATAAAAGGGCGTTGTTTATAAATTGCAATTAAATTTTGAAAATAATAGAGATTAAATAATCAAGTAAAAATCTATATGAAACAGATTCCAGCTAGAAGGCGGATTCAAGTCTTGAGTCAAACCAACCGATCATCGATCAAACACAAAGAATAACTTCAATGCATTCAAATAAATTAGCTATAGTTATCATAAAGCATGAATCACCTGGTCTCTTCTTACAGAATAGATAACTAAAAGAAGCTCATTAATTATCTTTATTTAATCAAGCAGTTCCAAACAAGTTTCAAAATTTAATTCAATAAAAAGCATTAACACATGAAAGAGACACTAATTCTACTTAATAATCACACAAGAGGAATTATTTAAAGAATATCAATTTCATCCATAACATGAATTAAAAACTTGTCCATAATTTACCATGTTATTCGCTACCTATGTTAAGTGAATTAAACGATTACGTATTTAATCTCTTAACTAGCAAATCAATCACAAGTATATAATTAAATTAAGGATTCAATTAAATCAAGCAAAAGTAATAAGAACAGAATGAAATCAATTACTTGAATTAAAGAAGAAAGTAAGAACAGTTGATTCCACAAGACCCAATTCCTCCTAGCTAAAAGAGCAAATTATCTCTTCATGAGAGAAAGAAAACAAAACTAAAACTAAAAGAAAACTAAAAAAATAAAACCTAAAAAAAACTCTAAAAACTCCCCCCTATAAGAAGAAAAAGACTCTTCTTATAGAAGTTGGAAAGGAAAAGGAAATAAAAACCTAAATAGAATAAAACTCTAACTAGGAAATTAGAGAATATCCCAAATAGAATTAAAAGCCGATACAAATAAAATAAAACTAATTAAGAAGTCTTCTAATCCCATAAAAACTCTACAAATTCGTAGCTCCCTTTAAGCTAAGATCTTGGCTTATGCAAAACAGCTTTCTAGGCTCATTTTCAGCATCAACAACACTCCATGAGCTGTGCTCATGGGTTATGACTTCAAGCTCCAACTTCATTGCACTCCAGGCTCCCAAATTTGGCTTTTTAAGCTCATTTTCAACTTCAAAATTCCTAGCATGAGTAATTACATAAAATGAAGTAAATCCATCTAAATTAACTAAATATACAGCAATTAAGTCTTATAAACAAAGACAGATTATGTGCATAAAATACACTTATAAAGACTTGAGTTTATCTTTTTCCACATGTTCTAATTGCCCTCATCCAGGTAACTTTTTTGCACTGCCCTGTATCAAATACAACAATATGTCAAAAAACTGAAAGAAAAAAAACATTTACCTTTGGTATCCCAGGCAGAGTTGTTGGGTATTTTGAATCATCACCACTACCCTTACACATTAATAATTTGTGATGTTCTTTGCATTCTATAGGCTTGCGAAATTTACACTGAAAACCAACACTAATATTAATTTTATATTGCCTTATCCAACCTGAATTCTATTTACACAAAATTTACCTTAAATTGAAACATGTTGTTGATGTCATCACTTACAAGCTCCCAGTTAGGACGCATATCATGTACAATGACTACAAGTTGATAGACATTACCATTTATATCACGTGATTTGTGTCATAATTTATGTAAATATATTCTGTTGTATATGTTACCATTTGTGTAAATATCTTGGCTATAATTATTCAATATAAATAGAAGCTTAATCTACTCCAACAACTAAGGAGAGATTATTCAAAACCCTAGCTTGTTTTATAGTATCAGAGCTATCAGAGGCATAATAGTCGAAATCAGCAGCATCATGATGTCAACTTCATCCTCTCCTTCCTCCGGCGCCATTATCACCACCATCAGCTCATCATCGACCACTACTATGGTTTTTGTCACCTCGAATTTCACACACCAAATACCTACAAAATTGAACTCTACCAATTACATTCTCTGGAAAACATTAATCCTTCCTATGTTGAAAGGATGTGATCTCATTCACCATGTTGGTTTTTTTGAAGGAAATCTCCTCTTGTAAATAAATGGGAAACAAGAGAAATTCTACATTGATGAAAAACAGAGCAATTCTTATTGTTCACACTCATAAAGGACAATTAACAGTGCCTATTTATAGGCTTAGAGATAACAGAAAATGAAAAAAATCAGTAACTATCTGATACTTATTTTGACTAAGTAAATAACATAAATTTCTCCTATCTAATAGCTAATAAGATAACTAATTATCAGCTTTTTCATGTAATAGATTTTGAATCAAATCTCCAACACTCCGTCTTGATTCAAAATCTGTAAAAAAAAAAAAAATTAAAAACACTTTTACAGATTCTATGGAACACGTGATCTCCAAATTGTTCAATTTTGTGAAGCACTTCTCTTCAAAACAACACATGATGCACTTCTCATCATAAACAACATTTGTTGATGCACTTCTCATCAACTTTTGGTGCACTTCTCACCAATTAAAAAAGAGTTTCTTCCTCTTCTTCAACAATCTCTGCTAACTTTGCATGCAATCCTTTTGTAGATGGCCAAATCTTTTACACCTGATACATTTTGGTTTTCCCCTGTGCCAGTAATCTTTTTCTTCATTACCATATCTCTCAAAATGAGAACATTGAGTAATTTTACTTTTTGGAATTTTGGCTAAAAAGGCTCCTTTAACAACTTCTTCTGCTCCATTTTTCCTTATTGCTCTTATTTGCTCTTGAGCTTGCAAGGCATTTATTAATTCTGTTAAGGCCATTTCACTTATATCTCTTGAATCTTCAAGAGATGAAAGTTTTGCCTCAAACCTTTCAAGCAAGCTTATAAATATTTTCTCTATAATTTTTTTATCAGGTAGATCTTCTCCCATCAGCCGGATTTTGTTTGCTACTGCCATCAACTTGTCATAATACTCATGTATTGTCTCCTTTTCTTTCATGCTTAAAATCTCAAAATCTCTTTTAAGATTTAAGACTTGCATCTTCCTTGTTCTTTCATTGCCTTGATAGAGTTCTTTCAGCCTGTCCCAGGCTTATTTTCCTATTTCACAAGTCATGATTCTTGTGAACATCGATTCTGAGATAGCTCCATAAATAATTGACAAAGCTCTTAGACCTTTTGTTGCTTCATCTTTATGAGCCCTGATTTGGTTTAGTGTTGGATTGTTTCTTAGAAGTGGTATCTCCTTCTCAGATTAAACCCATTGCCACAAACCTAAGCCCTTTAGGTGAGGTTTCATTTTAACAGCCCAAATTTGATAGTTTTCACTATTGAAGAGTGGAGGTGAAGAAGTTGATGTGTGGTTAGAATCCATGAGAGTTTTTTTTTTAATTACTCACAGGTCCTTTAAGATCATGGAAGCTCTGATACCATATGTTGGTTTTTTTTAAGGAAATCTGCTCTTGTAAATATATGGTAAACAAAAGAAATTCTACATTGATGAAAAACAGAGCACGTATTATTTTTTATACTCATAAAGGACAATTAACAGTGCCTATTTATAGGCTTACAGATAACAAAAAATGAAAAAAAATCAGCAACTATCTGATACTTATTTTGACTAAGTAAATAATATAAATTTCTCTTATCTAATAGCTAACAAGATAACTAATTATCAGTATTTTCATGTAACAGATTTTGAATCAAATCTCCAACACACCACGTTGATGGTATTGTTCCTCCACCACCAAAATAGCTTGCGAATAATATTCCCAACCCGGCATTCAAGGTTTGGGAACAACAAGACTAGAAGGTCCTTAGCCGGGTCTTATCGTCAGTTCATGATACTCTTTTACCCTAGGTAGTGGGCATTCAAACCGCGAGGGAAGGTTAGGTAAAGCTTCAAACCATGTATGCTTCAGGATTAAGGGTATAGATGCGTGATCTGAAGCAGCAGCTTCATCAATTGAAAACAAAGCAGTTCTGAGTCAATTACAGACTATTTGTAGCTGTGAAGACAATTTTAGATAGGTTAGGTGCTTTGCAATATCCTGTTCTTGAGGAAGATTTAGTTGATGGGATTTTATATGGGTTAGATCGACCCTATTGGGATTTTGTTAGAACCCTTGAAACAACAATGACACAAACCTCCTTTCATGATCTTTATAGGATGTTACTTACGAAGGAGCACAATTTGAAGTGCACAACCAGTTTTGAATCAGACCTGAATGCATCAGCAGTGCATTATTTAGCAGGAAAACTGTTGTCTCGTCCAACCAGAGGGCGTGAGTATGGCTAGCAAACCAAACAACAATAATATCAGAAATGCAGCAGCCTACTCATGATCCTGCAACTTACCGAAATCAACAGCAATCCCATTTCACAACTCGGGCAGCCTCATTTGATATTTCAACGGTTATTTGTCACAATTGTCATAGGGCAAGTCACTATGCTCGCCAATGCCCTTCACCAAAAAATGCCAATAACATATTCAATCCATAACCAGCCTTAAATCACACCGCTCTTTACCAAAACAGCCAGCCATGGATCATGGACCTTGGAAATCTCAACCTGCACGCTGAATATAGTGGACCCGAAAGGGTTCAATTAGGTTATGGTTCGAGCCTCCCTACTAAACATGTTGGTCATCCTTTTATCCCTTGTGCAAATTCAACTCTTCAATTGTAAAAAATATTACATGTGCCTAATTCACATTCTAATCTTATTTCAATTAGTGCTTTAACTAACGCTAATGATGTTTCTGTTGAATTCTTTGACAATTGTTTTGTTATGAAGGACCTGAATTCCAAGCTGGTGATTCTTCGAGGCACGAATAAAAATGGTTTGTACACCACTCCGTTGTCCCCTCCATTCAAAGTTTAAGTCAATTTGGCTTCTCTTTCCACCTGGCATGAGCAATTTGGTTATCCAGCTTTTCCAGTTATGTCTAGAATTTTAAAGTCGAATAATATTGATTTTTCCAATAAAGCTGATTGCTCTATTTTTCTAGTGGTGCAGTTAGCAAAAGTCATCATTTAGTATTTCTTTCTGAAACCCAAGTGTCAGGTCCTTTGGATTTAATTTGTTTAGACTTATGGGGTCCAGCTCCTGTTAAATCACACGACAATTTTTCTTATTAATTGCTATTTTATGATCATTATAGTAAATATTGCTGGGTTTATTTTTTGTAGTATAAATCTGACATGTTATCTGTAGTTGAAAAATACTTTGGAAGACCTATTAAGGTTTTTCAATTTGATGGGGTGGGGAATTTCTTGCTATGAAGTCTTATCTTTCTTCTAATGGTATTCAACACAGGTTTTTCATACCCTTATACTCTTAAACAAAATGGGAATTCTGAACTTAAGCATTGTCATGCTGTTGAGACAGGTTTATCCTTATTACACCATGCCAAATTGCCTATGTATTATTGGTCGAATGCCATTGAAACTGGTGCTTATTTAATTAATTGAATGCCTACTGCTGTTCTTAATTTTTCCACTCGATATTTTTTATCATTTAATCTTCAGCCAGATTATGATTTGTTTCATACTTTTGGTTATCTCTTTACCCATGGTTACGTCCATATTCATCTCACAAATTAATTTTTGGTATCGTCCATGTATTTTTTGTTGGTTACAGCTAAATTCATAAAGGCTATCGTTGCCTTGATCCCATTTCTCGAAAATTTTTTGTCTCACGCTACATTATCTTTGGTGAGCAGGAATTTCCATTTCTAGAGTTGAGTACATCATCGGTCCATGATTCACACTCTCAGTCACATAGTAGGCCATCAATGACATTACAACCTCAGTCACACAAATCACCAATTTGATCAACCATATACCAACCCACACTCAAATTGAACCATGTTGAAACCTCAGAAATGCTATCAAATTATCGTAAGAGGCATACCATTCCTGAATCCATTGAATCAAATAGAATTGGATCGGAGATTACCGGTTATGTCTTCCTCAAATAAAGTCTCCTTATGGTTGTTCTCTGATGGGTAGAGATTCCTTATGTTAACGTCTTAAACCAAAAGCCTGAATTAGACTTTAATATATAAGGGACAAACCAACACATCTTTTCGTGACGAACCAACGTGTCTGTACTGGCATCCAATCAGAAACCCTATTAATCTCTTATTTGACTGACCAACTGGTTTCCACTCATTTAGTCCATACCTTTTAGGATTTTATTTAGATCTTAACTTTAATGATCACTTTATTTTGTTAAACATTATAAATAGCCAATATAATTAATCAATAATATGTTAGCCCACTTTATTTAGTAACTAATAACAAAACCAACAATCTCCCACTTGGGCTACATATTATGATTCAATTATATTCATGAAATTCTGAAGTGCACAACCATATGCTATTTGGTTCTTTAGAATCCATTTAAAAAAAAAACAATCAGGTCTGTCTCTTATATTAGTATGAGAACATAGCGGCTTTCATCGCTAGAACAGGGTGATTAAACCATCTATAATCATCATACCAACATATTCAATAAAATGGATGAGTGGCATGAAAATTACATGCAATGTGATCTTAAGCATGCCTATTTCCAACTGGTCCTAATTTATTCTTTATGAGATCAAATATAATTTTCCAAATATAATGCAAATATTGCTAAAAGAAAAATAAATATATTCAGAGTAAAATTTTAAAATAATTCCATCAACTATATTCTATAGAATATAAACTATTAAATGTGCACAACATAAAACACCAAATACAAACTTCCACAAAACCATTGTGTCATCTAACAAAACAACACCCATATGAGCAGTATGCTCGTGAAAGGCCTTAGGTACTAGACCCTTAGTTAGCGGATCCACAAGCATAGAATTTGTCCCAATGTCTTCTATCAAAATCTGACCACTCTGAATTCTTTCTTTAACAACCAGAAACTTGATATCTATATGTTTCGACTTTATAGAGCTTCTGTTGTTATTGGAATACATCACTGCTAATTTATTGTCACAAAATATCTTTAGCGGCCTTTCAATACCTCCAACTATTCGTAGCCCTGTGACAAAATTTTGCAACCATATTCCATGATTGGATGCCTCATAACAAGCTATGAATTCAGTCGCCATTGTTGAAGAAGCTACAAGTGTATGCTTAACACTTTTCCATGAAATAGCTCCTCTGGCCAATATGAAAACATAACATGATGTGGATTGTTTACTATCTTGACATCCAACAAAATGGGAATCAAAATACCCAATGATCTCAAGTATGTCTGATATCCTATAAGTGAGCATGTAATCTTTTGTTCTCTTTAAGTACCACATAACCCTTTTGGCTGCTCTACAATGATCCATTCCTGGGTTACTTAAGTATCTACCCAAACCTTCGACTATGAATTTTATGTCGGGACGGGTACAAAATTGAGCATATATAAGACTTCCCATTGCCGAGGTATAAGGAATCTTTTGCATTTCCTTTATCTCAAGTTCATTCTTAGAGCACTATGTGAGACTAAACTTATCTCCTTTTGCTATCGGTGTATCTCCTAACGTACAATTTTTTATACCAAATCTATCTATCTCCTAGTGTAACTCTTTTGTGATAACCTAAGAGTACCATAAGAGCGATCTCGTAGTATTTGAATTCCTAATAAAAAAGAGGCGTCACCAAGATCCTTGATCTCAAAATTTTTAGTGAGAAATTTCTTGGTGTTATTCAATAAGAATATATCGTTACTAGCAAGTAATATGTCATCCACATATAAGATCAGGAAGATAGATTTTCTCCTACTGAACTTATTTTATACACAATATTCCACCAAATTCACCTCAAAATCGTTCGAGGTGATTACTTGATACAACTTGAGATACCATTGATGAGAAGCTTGTTTGAGACCATAAATGGATTTCTTTAATTTACATACCATAGACTTTGGATCTCCACACTCAAAGTTTTCTGGTTGCATCATAAAATTGTCTCATCAATGTTGCCATTGAGAAACACTGTCTTTACATCCATCTGATGTAACTCTAAGCCCAAATGAGCTATAAGTGCCATAATTGTTCTAAAAGAGTCTTTCAAGGATACTGGAGAGAAAGTCTCTTTATAGTCGATGCCTTCCTTTTGAGTAAATCCTTTAGCGACTAAATGGGCCTTTTACCTTTCAATGTTGCCTTTTGAATCCCTTTTGGTTTCAAATATCCATTTGCAACCGATGGGTTTCACTCCTTTAGGTAACTCAACAAGATCCCAAACGTCGTTATCTTTCATGAATTTTACTCCATCCTCCATGGCATCAATCCACTTTTAAGAATTTGAACTTTTTAAGGCTTCTTTAAAGTTGATTGGATCACCTTCCCTTATGGCATCAATCCACTTTTAAGAATTTGAACTTTTTAAGGCTTCTTCATGTTCTTGGAGAAAGATGATGTAGGGAATTAATCGCCAAAAAAAATACGCAGCGGAAAGAAAAACGGATTAATCCCCGCCAAGGATCCATGTATATTGCATTGAATTGGAAGGAGGGTTAAAGAATTACCTTAATTCTTTGAAGTTTGAATCACTTAGGAACCAAAATAGCTTCCCTCTATGGTTGATCCACACGGAGCAATACGTTCACCGCGTGCTAGCGCCGGGATAGAAGAAACGGTTTCCTCGATTTGAGAGAGAGGCAGAAAATCAAATTTTCTCTTGGCTTGGAGAGGAGAATTTCGGCTGGCTGCTTGGTCTAGTGTGGCTGCCGAATTCTGCTTCTATATCATTATAGGATTGATTAGGTTTTAGGTTTTTATTTCCTTAAATATAAAACCTAATTAGTTAATTATAATTATAACCTAATACACCTATTAGTTATAATTATATATTAACCCACACAATTTAATATTAATTCTCAATTAACATTAAATCAAATCAATTCTCCATAATACACATATGTATATATAATATTATAATTAATTATATCTCTATATAATTAAATTATAATATGTAGCATACTTTATGCAATATTAATCACATTAATATTTATATATATACATAAATATATATCACTATATATATTTATACTCTTTCTCATTCATAAATTATTATCCAATAATAATTTATACCCGATAAGATGAACTTCATTTTGCTCTTGTGTGTGACCCCATAGGTTCATATTAATTGGCAATAAGGAAATTACCATAATGTCCTTATAGGTCACAAGCGGACTCTAGCAAGCCATTACGACTACCCAATTAATATGATTGGAATGATCCAATACCTATTTATAGAATGTCATATTCCCTTTTGTCTCTTTGATATCAAGATTAATTATAAGACATGGTACACTTGTCAATCTTACATAATTAATCATATGCTTTCTCGATCTCAAAGTAAACTGTTCAGACAAATCAATTGATACTCTTATCAATTATTTGAGCACGGCCATGCATTTAACAGTCTTACTTATCGAGGGGCCCAGTGATATCGCTCTCTTGTTAGAGAGGGACAAAATCCCATATCTGTCACTCACATCCCAAAGCATGAGTCATATCGTACCCAACCACAGCCTTTATAACTACTCTGTTACAAGCAGCGTTTGACTGCGTCAAAGCACAACATAAAATCATCCCGGAATCCATGGTGACCTCAGGTCAAAGGAATCAGCTGATGACACTACTATAATCAAGATCAGTTGTGACACGTGACCATGAACTTGATCTTATAGTGGGTCTCCAGCAACATGTTCTCTAACACATTGCCCGTGAGTATAATCTGTATCTGTATACACTATATTCATCTTATGAATATCCATTATCACTCACACTAGTCTTAGTTTGTTATTATTCCCATAATAACAATCGACTAGGGAAATTTAGAATTACACAATTAATTCATGGATACATTATCATAAATACTAACATACAAATATATATGATAAAATAAGTCTTTATTAATGACTTAAGAAGATTGTTTACATAATCCAACATTGGCTTAGGGCACAATCTCTAACAGATGATATAATCATCCGAAATCATACTTCTCCTTTCTATAGTGGATCTTCTTATTGGCAGTTCATGAGGTTGTTGAGTTTGTTCTACAAATGTTATGGGAAGAACTTCATTGTTGTCTTGTACTGGAGTTGCATCTTAAGTAATGATAGGCACTATGAAATGATCATTATCAATAACAATATTTGGAAGAGAAACAAAATCATCTTCCTCAAAGACAATATTCTTAACTTTATTCTCCCCCCAAACTTAATATCCTCAAGGAATCTTGCATGTCCTGTCTCAAAGAAAGATCTTGTAGTGGGATTGTAAAACTTAAAGCTGCGAGAGCACTCAACACATCTAACAAAGTAGCAACTAACCGTTCTTGAGTCCAGTTTCTTTTCAAATGGCTTGTAAGCCCTTACCTCAGCTGGACAACCCTAAATGTGTAAGTGCCTAATACTAGGTTTCTTGCCTGTCCACAGTTCATAAGGGGTTTTGTTTGCTGCTTTTGTTGGCACCTGATTAAGGATGTAAACTGTAGTTTTTAATGCTTCTCCCCAAAGTGATTCAGGTAAATAAGAATGACTAATCATCTTCTCACCATATCTTTAAGAATGTGGTTTCACCTTTCAACAACACCTTTCGTGCTAATTTTGCCCGACATGGTGTACTGTGGTATAATTCCACACTCCGTCAAGAAGATAGCAAATGGTCTTGGATATTGTTCTCCTGATCCGTCATATCTACCATAATATTCACCTCCATGATCAGATTTAACAGCCTTAGTTGAAGTTCAACTTCGGCTTTGAATTCCTTAAACACGTCCAAAGAATGTGACATCTTGTGTATCAAATATAAGTATCCATATCTAGAGTAATCATCTATGAACATGATAAAATACTATTGACCATGCCGAAAAGGGGTAGGAAATGGTCCACATATATCAATATGAATCAATGCTATGACATCCGTAGCTTTAATGGTTGTAAGCGCCATGTTTTCTTGACCTATATGATGAGAATTCCTGTATTACCTGTGAAGCAGACGGACTCGAATCAGACTTGAAAACAACTGGAATGTCACCCGGAGTATCTCAAACCTCCTGAAAACTGAGCTATAAGCGATCTGGAACCCCCTAAAAGGTCCCCCGAGTGGTTTTTTAGGGTTTAGGGTGAGCGTCGGATTTTCGAGAATTTTGGCCCAGTTGCTGCTAGAGCCGCGCATTTGTAGTTTTTAAACTACAGTCGGGCAGCTCTAGTGGGTTGAGGCGAGTTGCTCTACAAAGCAGAGCAACTTAGCTCGACAGAAAAGAAAAAGGGGCGAAATTTTCAGAAAGTCAGGTGGCTCATTTATTGTTTGAAATGATTATGAGTGGGAAGTAGAAAAGGAAAAGTGAAAATCAAATCAAAGAGAGGAAACCAAAGGCAGAGAAGTTGGAAACTTAAGAAACAAAAAATTTACAGAGAAGGGAGAGGTGAGACCGAGAACTTGAGTAACAAAAAAAGACCAATATTGACACTTAAAACCAATCTCCAAACATCAATAGAAAGTTCCTTAACCTTTGCACATTGATTCGGGATTGTTTCGGATCATTTTCGTTTTCAGCCGGTTGAGTATTCAGGGCAAATTCCAAGTTCGCAATCCATTTCTTGATGTTCAAAGTATCAAAACTACATCAAGGTAAACTCTGAGAGGCCTTAAACCTGTGTACATTGCTTTTTCTTTGTGTTTTCTTCATTTTTGCAAATTTCAGAAACCGAACTTTCTCGAACATAGCCGTATGGCTGTGTTCTCCATGAATATAACCGTACGGCTGTGATGGTGATGAACAGAGATGTACAGCTCTGCTCTGCAGGGGCAGATTCCCGAACTGCCCCGATCGGTCAAAAATAGTCCGTTTTCCATTTTATGCATTCTGTTGTGATCAATTTCAGCCCAGATATATCCATATATCGTAAAATTTTGGTTTTTGGAATTCTGCACGTACGGATATTAGGGTTTTCGGTTTTTTTTTGGGTTTTATTTTCTGAGTTTCGGGGTTGTTCGATCCGAATCTTATCCGTAGTCCAGCATTAGCGGACACCCGAACCCTATAAAATCCCCAGAAAAATATCGAAAACGAGCAAAATGGCATTTTCAAAAAATGAGAAAACCTTTTTTTTTTCGGGATCTGGGAATCATAGCCGCACGACTGTAATTACATCCATGCAGCTGTAATTTCCAGAATAAAATAAAGCAGCTAAATGACCCGCACGGATGTCGTCGCGCTGTGCTATTTTCGAATTTAAATTATTTTTGGCGTGTTTACTGCTTTCTAGACCCTAGATGGATGTTGAGTTTAGGAACCCACACGAACGGAATCCCGAGTTAACAGACTCGCTGAAAAGGAAAATTTGCATGAAACCGAGCCAAATAATTTTCTAAAATTGATTTTCCAGCACAAAAATTACAGGGCGTTTCAAAACCGTTTTTCAGGTCTAACCGATCCGACCGGTCTGGTCGACCTGGTTACCCCCTAAATGCATGCCCCTTGTTCCTGAAATCCCAATTTTGTCCTGATTTGAGTCCTATTTGTGTTGTGCCGTAAATTGTGCTAACCAATTTGTCTTGCAGCATTTATTTTTGTTTCTATCATTTTTACTGTAATTAATAGATTATTCCGTGTATTCTAGGCAATTGTAATTTTTTTAGATATTCGTTTATTCTAGGAGTTTGTAAAGTGAGGTCGAGAGTTTTTATTTCTATTCGATTTGGTTGTATAAGCGGCCTCTATTATTTTTGTATAATTTGAATATATGGTTTATTTTTCTGTAATTTTATTCCTATCATTTCCCTGAGCTGGGTTGATATATATAAACGAAATTGGGATAGAGAAAGATAATAAAGTGAATTAAATATGGTAATATAAACTGTAAAGTGAAAGCAAGCTAGAGGTTAAAGTAAGTCACTTGCCCGAACCCTAAATCTCTGGATTAGGTACAGTAGTCTACTCTCGGTAGGGAGCTGTACCGGAATTTCCCGGATGAGCTGATCCGGGTGGTGACTCTGTCACTGATCTTGGAATTTAAGTTTCTTAAAACGGGAAAATGTTTTCTACAAAGGGGATTTCCAAATCCATGATTTATCCAAGATAATCAAAACCCGTTTTCCACCAAAATCAAAACGAAAACGTTTTCCCCGATTCGATTCACCGCATCCCTCCTATATTCCATTAAGAAAACTTTTGTCCGCTCACAGTGGCGCCTAATTTTCTTAAGTTTGTTTACTTCCCCTTTATGATTCAATGTAAATTTGAAAATTACTCAAATCTAGGGGTCCGATGATTCCATCACTCACAAGCCTTTGAATTCTTTGTTTATAGATATGTCCTAAACGCTTATGCCATAAAGTGGTGGAATCCTCATTTAATTTTCTCTTTGTACCTTTAGCAGTTCACTACAAAATTTCATTTTCTAAAGTAACAATCTCAAGCATGTAGAGTTTATCAATCAAAGAACTGGTACCAATAATATTTGAATTATGAAAGAAAACAAACTTTATTATTCCCAAAAGAACAAGAATAACCGAATTTGTCCAAATAGGAAATAGAAATTAAATTCCGTCTAAAAGAAGGTACATAAAAGTTTCAACCAAATACAAATAAACACCAGTTTTCAGTAATAATCTAAATGTCACTACGACTTCAACTTTAACTTTGGTGCCATCACTTTCAGCATCATTTGGCGGTTGGTTCCACAGGAATCCCTACATAGACATACTTCTATGAGTAATAGCACTGGAATCTACCCACTAAGTATTCATAGGTACAGAAGTTAAATTAACTTCAGAGCAAACAAAAGCGAGAGTCATACTTTGCTTTTCATGCCAAGCAGTATATTTAAGACACTATTTCTTCATGTTCCCATCTTCTTGTAAAAATAACAGGGAAATCCTTTATCTTGCTTGTTTTGCATCTTCTGCTTTGGCTCTCCCTTTTCTGTAGTCTTTTTAGCTCTCTTTCTTTTCTTATCATGAGAACTAGATGCCAAATGAGCACTTTTAGTCTTATCCCGCTGAAGTCTGTCTTCTTCTTGCACACAGTGGGAAATAAGCCCATTAAGAGTCCATTTATCTTTAGGCATTTTACAAAAATACATACTTTTTGGTACCATATAACATTTTTACCTTAAAAGGAAAAGTTTGCACAAATACATTAAAAACTTTTCAAAATTTCAAAAATACCTAAAAAAAGTATTGTTGTATTACGTGACTCATTCACAATATATTCTCTATTTTATCCACATTTCTTTCTCCTCTTTTTATAATTTTTAATCTAATTTCGCATTTATCTCTCAATCTATTTATTTTTTTGTCATGCGACTTTAGAAAGTTTTTTTTGTTTTTTTTTATCTTCGAAACAAAATTCATATATATATACTTTTTCCGATATTTTTTTTTTTTGCACTAAGATATAACTAATTATACCTTTGTATCTTAAGGTATAACTAAAGTATAATTAAAATATAGTCAATGTAATAGTATATCTTAAGGTATAATTAAGGTATAAACACTATAATAGTATATCTTAAGGTATAATTAATGTATAACTAATGTATAATTAATGTATAACTAAGGTATAATTAAGGTATAACTAATGTATAATTAATGTATAACTAATGTATAATTAATATATAACTAAGGTATAATCCAATAATTTAAAAGACAATAATAATTTGTATTTTTTATGCACTATTATGGTAATTATACCTTAGTTATACCTTAATTATACCTTAAGATACATTATTACAGTGATTATACCTTAAGATACACTATTACAATGATTATACCTTAGCTATACATTAATTATACCTTAATTATATATTATTACATTGATTATACCTTAGTTATACCTTAATTATACCTTAATTATACATTATTACATTGATTATACCTTAGTTATACCTTAAGATACAAAGGGTATAATGAGTTATACCTCAGTGGAAAAAAATGTCGGAAAAAATATATACCTATGGATCTTGTTTCGAAGAGAAAAAAAAAATTTCTAAAGTCGCGTGACAAAAAAATAAACAGATTGAGAGATAAATATGAAATTAGAATAAAATTATGAAAAGAAGATAGAGAAATGTGGACAAATAAGACTTACTTATTTGAATAAATTTGAAAAATTTGAAAGGGACTTTTAATAATTATGAATAAAAAAAAGGTAGAAAAGTAATTTTAGAAAGATAGAGTCCCAAAACAAAACATAAAACATAGGTATTTTTGATAAATTCCCTTTATCTTTTTCAGTGTTGTAACTCACCACAAAGTGAACAAGCAAATCATCTGAAAGCTCTAACTTTAGTTCCTTTAGTTTTCCAACGAGATTAGACATTTCAATAATGTACTCTTGGATGTTCCCCTTTCCTTTATACTACATGTTAACAAGTTTCATTAAGATGTTACTCATTTCAGTTTTTTATTTTTTGGCAAAATACTGTTCAATTTCAATAAGGAACATCTTGGCACTAGTGCTCTCAGTGATAGAGCCCCGAAAGGCTCTTGGAATAGAGTGCTTCATGATCATAAGACTCATATGATTAGAATGATCCCACTTATCAATTTTGTCCATATTTGGATCACCCTCAGTAGAAGTGGGTTGCTCCATCCGAAGCGCAAGGTCGAGATCCATACAACCAAGAACGATTTCCACGTTCTCCTTCTATATGGCATAGTTTGTCCCATTCAACATAGGAATCATATTAATTTGTGCAGATACATTACTAGCAATAGCAGAAACTGAATTGAACAAAAATAAAAACACATGCTCAATGTCATACCATAGGATTAAATTAATAACAATAATAACTGCATGTATGACATAATCATTTCGAAACAAGGTAGGCTCATTTAACAAGATACCTAGCTTAACATTAATATTTGGTCTTTGGACTAAAAATATTAATTGTAATTGGTACTTTTCGCGTAGTAATCAAATATTGACAATAAAACTTGTTAAATAATAGCATTCCTTTGGGCCGACCATTATTTACATGGAAACTTTATATCATCACATATTTGTTACCACATGTATACCAATTATTCGGCCAAATAACAACCTTCATTTTGGCCGATTGTTAAGCGTATAAATAAAAGATATACACATCTATATATTTTTAACATAAATTAAAATTCATAACAGGAGTTACTTTGGCAACAATATTATGTCAATTAATTTATTTAAAAATACAAGACAATCAAGTACAAAATAATTATTTAAATAAAATAAATTGAGACTTTATTTTATTTTACTTAAATAATTAAAACACATAATAACACTTTATTAAGTAATGGGGAACAATTCAAATTAATCTCAAAATTGAATTGTTAAACAATAAAAGCCCAATTATTCAACTAAATTTGTTAAATTAAACTAAAAAACTGTATGCCTGTGAGGGCCTTCATCATCATCAACAAATTAATGGTTATGACTAAACGATTATAATTGTTAAAAAATAACCATAATTAAGAGCAAAATTATTTAATTAGTAAATTAATCATTCTTTAATAAAATTTTGAATCAATTACTCTTAAAATGAACTTTATTGTCTCTACAATTTTTGCCGAAACCAGTGGCAAAAATTGAAATCATCAAACTAAAAACTCATCGATCCAAAAAAAATAACTGCCATTTAAAAAAAAAAAAAATCATTTCGGATAGAATTCGAGAAACTCAGTTGCAATTCATTTAACAAACCATAATTGCAATGGTTGCAATTCATTTAACAAACCATAATTGCAGTGATTTCTTTTAATAATCTTTTTGAATTTAAATCATAATTCCAATACTAAGTGGACTAATTATCATTTGTCTGAAGCCATAAGACGGAAAACCATCTTATCATTCACTAGCTTCAATATAATATAAAATTGACCCTCAATTAAGTTTTGAAATAATACCGACTATTAACAAATCAAAAATTTAATTGATTGATACTTCGAATCCTTAATGATAATTGAAACCCTTTATATATATATATATATATATATATATATATATATATATATATATATATATATATATATATATATATATATCAATCGAACCCAGTACTTGGATTTTCAACCACAGATAGAGGTGGCCACGGTTCATGAACCGCCGATTCAGGTTCAAGAAATCCTTGAACCTGAACTTTAACCTTCAAAAGGGATGAACCGTCGGTTCGGTCTGGTTCGGTTCAAGTTCAGGGTTTGACCAGGTTTAGGTTCAACCCTTTTCAATAAACATTTAGAATTAATTCAATTTACGTGCGATTTCAATGTAGACATTTATCGATAAATTATGAATATACGTAACAAAATAATATAATTTCTCAAATATGAAAAACAACTTACATTTTTTATTTTACTATTAATAATTTTCATAATATAAAAATTATTACAAAAATATAACTTATACAAATAAACCATTTATTTCTCTTACACATTTAAAAACAAAATCAAGTGAAAGAAGTTAAACATGTTAAAAGAGAGAGAGGGCTTGAACTTAATTTTATTAAGTTGCCTACGTATCCTCGGGGTTAGAGGAATCAAAGTTCACGTAGTTCTCTTACCTTCAAAATTAAGTAGAAACCCCGCTTACCTAACTCGATTCACCCAATTCGGAAGTGGTAGGAATTGTTGTAGTATCTCCAACATACTCATCGGATGATGATGATGGAGCGATGTTGGATTGAGTTCTAAATTCTGCCCTTTTCCAATCATTCACATAAACTTGTGTTTCTAATGATTCGGGGTGCCATCTTCGATCTCTTTGAGTCTAGAATATTTCCCCCTATACTAAATGTTTTCTCCACCGAAACTGTTGAGGCGGGAACAGCTAAAATTTGAGCCGCGATCTTCGCTACTATTAGAAATGTCCTCTTATGTCTTTTCCACTAATCCAAGATGTCGAATTCTAAATCTGTGGCATCACCAAACTTAAAAATAGTTGTTAGATAAATGTCGAGCTCCGAATATGAGCTCAAATGGCTTGGTTTTTTAGACCTTTTGATTATAAATTTTGTTCCCATTCTTAATGCATTGGAGTTTGATGGGATAGGGGGGAGTGAAGGGGAATGAACATTATCAGTAACATGAAAATGACCAAATAAACCATTAACAAAAGATTTAACTCTCAAAATCATGCCACTGACATCAATATCTTCTAATCCTAACAATTCATAATAATTTTCTAACATCTCTTGTAAACCATCATATTTAAATCTAGGATCAAAAAGACAAGCAACAAGATAAATATCGGGAATTATTTTGTAATAACTTAACCATCTCGATTTCATTTGTTGATGGCTTCATGAATTTCAAAAAAATTTTCACCCTCATTCAATGCACATGAAATATCCAATGCTTCAACACAAAATAAATGAGAACTTGGTTTATACACATGACTAAAAGTGAAAGTTGCACCATTAAAAACTCTAAAAATTTCCATAACTTTAGCACATAAATCCCAATTTTGTGGTAAAAAATTAGAGTTTGGAATATTTTCAGTAGCAAAAGAACACAACAAATTTTTGTATTGAAGTGATTGACAAAGTAAAACATAATTAGAGTTCCAACGATGACCAACATCTTTTGAAAAATGTTTTGGATGCACATTATTTTGTTCACAAAATTTTAACCAATTTCTTGTTACATTAGGATGTATAGAAATATATTTAATAACATCTCTTGTTGGTTTAATTAAATTAACCATTACACGTAAACCATCTTGCACACATAAGTTTGAAACATGGCATACACATCTTACAAGAAAAAATTTTCCTCCAAAATTTGGTTCACAAATAGATTTCAATTCATTTATTGAAGCATTATTAGCGGATACATTATCAAAAGAAATCAAAAAAACTCTATAAACTAATCTATATTCTTCTAAAATGGTATGAATTATTTTACATATATTACGTGCGGTATGCGAATCATCAAATTCTCTAAAAGCTAAAAGTCTTTTGTTTAATTCAAAATTTTCATAAATGAAATGACATGTAAGACCCATGTAAGAATGAATTAAATTATGATCACTCCAAATATCGCTACAAATAGAAACATGTAAATCATTATTACTAAAATAATTTACTAAATCATGTTTTCTTTTTTTATAAGCTTTAATCAAATTTCTCTTAAGTGATGTTCTAGGTATTTTTTTAAATGTGGGTTGAACATCTCGACTAATCCAATCATTAATACCAACTTTTTCACCAAAACTAAAAGATTATGAATCTACCAAAATAGCTTCCGCTAAACCATAAGTACTAGTAGCATGATCATAACAAAATAAACTAGGAGGTTGAGAAGAAGATGATGCAAACCCGGATAATTGCGTTTGTCCCAGCAACATTCCCATTTTTTCGGGGTGTTTATTTTGAAAATTTCGTGTCAGAGTCTCGTAGCCTCCTCCCAATTTCCAATCATAGTTAGTGCCACAATAATTACAAATTGCATCTAATTTATTATTAGATTTTATAGGACCCTTCTTAAAATGTTTTGTAAAATTTTGGGAAGTAAGAACTCTTCCTCCCGCTCCCCTCTCTTGGGTAGGAATATGTTGAGTTCACTCTGTTGCGTTTCCAAATTTTCAATATCAATATTTTCATAATTTACCATATTGTTAGTAAAATTTAAAATAAATACTTGTAAAAATAATGTAATAATATAACCCATAAAATGAATTTAAAAAAAAAAACTTTTAAATAATATAATGTAGAATAATAAAATGATTTGTAAAAAAATGTAAATGAACAAATTAACTAGTAAATTATATAATGTAGAATATTAAAATAACTTGTAAAATGTAAATGAAAGTGTGAAAAAATTGGATATAATAGAGAGAGAGTGTGTGTGTGTGTAAAGAATTGTGTGAAAAAATTAAAAGAGGTATAAGGTATTTATAGAGAGGAAAAGTTAAAAAAAAAAAAAAGAAGAAAAAGAGAAATCCAACCGTTGGCAACGGTTGGATTGAATTTTTTTTTTTTTTTTTTTTGACTGAAAAAATGATATCATTAAAAATAAGAGGAGCCAAACATCCCAACTAGGTTGGTACGCTTGGCTTAAACTCTCAGATCAGATAGTAATTCAAAGAAGATAGCAGAGGGGGGATTATCAAAGCAGACAATATGGTGCGAGGAAGATAAACCTAACTTAGCTAAACAATGGGCGACCCTATTAGCCGACCTACGAACAGCTTGAAAGGAAACATTACTCAAAACTTTAGCAACAGACCGACAATCCTCCAAGATGAGACCCAAAATAGCTTGATTCTCCAAATCCCGTTGGCATAACGCCGAAATGACCACCGAAGAATCACCCTCAATTTGGACCTGGGGAGGCGCTAACTCTTTTAACCAACTTAGAGCCTCCTTACATGAGATGGCTTCCGCCACCGTGGGATCGAGGTAACCCGGGATTTGCTTATATTGACACGCTATAAACTGACCTTCCGAGCCACGAATGATGCAGCCTAACCCAACCTTTCCCTGATCAACGTTCAGCGCCGCGTCAAAGTTGCACTTCCACCTATTGGTAGGTGGAACCCACACATTCCTAACCACCGGACCCAACCCATCGGGCCTTGGTTTCGTCCTAGCAGCCCTCCACTCCTGAACAGCTCTGCAGCCCGCCTCACAGATATACCGAGCAGACAAAACCTTACCGTGCCATACAAGTTGATTACGGCTAAAACATATCATCCACAATATACCCGCCACATCGACCAAAGAAGCAGACCCGCCACTAGCCGCTACCTGTTGCCACCAGTCTACCACGTTACCAGATAAATGCTGGAAATCAGCAAGGTGAAAAAGATGCCACACCTCCCTAGAGCATCTACAATCCACAAAACAATGATAAATTGACTCCTCATCCTGCCTACACCTTGGACAAATCGGCGATAATGAAACACCTTTGGACTGAAGAACTGCAGCAGTAGGAACAAAACCCATCAGCATTCACCAAATGAAGTTTCGTATTTTAAACGGGACCTGTAAGTCCCACACGGAAAGCTAAGGAAATTGGCGCACCATATCAGCAGGAGGCTGAAAATTTTGAGACAGCACGTAGTAAGCAGATTTCACCGAGTAGACGCCCCGTTTGTCAAATTTCCATATGATTCGGTCCTCAACATCACGGCTAGACAAAGGGATAGCCAGAATTTTCTTGACATCCTCCGCAGAAAACAAATCCTTGATGATATCTTCCTCCCAACACCGGTGGCTATTATCCGAAAATAAACCAGCCACCACAGCATCCTCCAATCCTTGAGGCACAGCGGTCACAGAAGGTAAACCCGAGGAAGACTCAAACCAGAAATCACGCCAAATCCTAGCCTTTAAACCATTACCGATTCGAAAAAGAGTGCCATTTCAGATAAGATCCTGGGTAGACAAAAGGCTTGTCCAAATGAAGCTTGGCTTCGATCCCTTCTTAGCTTGCAGAAAATCACCCTCAGGGAAATATCTAGCCCAATAAACTCGAGCAACCAACGAGTCATGATTTTGTATCAGATTCCAGGCCTGCTTTCCGAGCAACGCTTTATTAAATTCGTGGAATCTCCGGAAGTTTAGTCCACCCCATTCCTTCCGAACTGTCAAGAACTCCCACGCTCGCCATTTGACACCCCTTCCCCACCAGTAAGCGTTTAGCATACGCTCCATTTTTCGACAAATACCCTTTGGAATGAGGAACACATTCATAATGTAAGACGGGAGTGCATGACCTACTGCTTTAATTACCACTTCCTTGCCCGCCTGGGAGAGGGTACGCTTCCGCCACCCCTGGATCTTCCTCCCTAAATTATCAATTAAAACCCGGAAAATAGAGGAACGGTTCCGTCCCACAACAGTTGGCATACCCAAGTATTTATCAGGTGTATCAATGATGCTAACCCCCAACACACTGCACATATGGGATCGAGTTTCAGTTGTGACATTCGGATTGAAAGTCAGAGATGACTTAGAAAAATTCTCCTATTGCCCCGATGCCTGAGCATACTTCCGAAGTAAAGAATGAACCAGTTGACACTCGATGCTATCAGCTTTAAAAAAGAAATAGCTATCATCAGCAAATAATAAATGCGACATTGGGGGGGCACGACGACTTACCTGGCATCCATGAATAAGCCCCCTCACTTCTGCATGAGCAAACAAACTGGAAAGACCTTCTGCGCACAGAATAAACAGATATGGAGACAAGGGGTCGCCCTGTCTTAAACCACGCTTAGGAGTAAAAGGGTGGAACTGGCCCCTTGAGTGTCTGATCTCTTATTGAATCGAGGACACGCAAGTCATTACCAACTGAATAAAATGAGGAGGAACGCGCATCGTCATCATCATGCGTTCAAGATAATTCCACTCAATCCTGTTATACGCTTTGGACATATCCACTTTCAGAGCAGTCCACCCATCTCTACCCATCTTTTTGTGTTGCATAAAGTGCCCTACTTCGAAAGCAATCATAACATTGTCAAGGACAGATCTCTTCGGAATAAAAGCACTTTGAACCTCAGATATGCAGGAATGAAGGACTAGCTTAAGCCGATTAGCAATAACTTTAGTAAGAATCTTGAACAAAACATTGCACAATGCGATAGGCCGAAGATCAGAGATGTATACCGGGCATTTCTTTTTCGGAATAAGGATTATATTAGTTTCATTGAGTGCGGTAGGGATATTACCTGTATTGAGGCATTGAACACAAAAATCCATCACATCCGGACCCAAAATAGGCCAAAAATGTTGATAAAAGCTCGGGTTCAAACCATCGGGACCTGGAGCCTTATCTGGGTGCATAGCAAACACTGCCTCACGGACTTCATTTGCCTCATACGGTCTGATTAGGGAAGCTGCTTGTTCAATCGAGACCCCGCATTTTATATGTTCAAAAATGTCGTTAGCCTCACACCCTTCTGACTCAAAGAGCTTCTTATAATAACGCTGAATGTTACGATCCAAGCCTGTACCCTATGTAAAGACGCTGTCCCCGTCGTCTTTTAACCCATCAAACTTATTTTGCTTCATACGAATCGAGGCAGATTTGTGGAAAAATCTGGAATTGCAGTCTCCTTCTCTTAACCAGTTTTGCTTTGCCCTTTGCTGCCAATACTTCTCTTGAGCTTCACGGATTTCACCCAGTTCTCTATTTGCCGAAGATAACTCAGTACGCGCAACCTCATCATGCCGGCCTTTCAACTGTTTTACTCAAGCATTGACACCGTTAATTTTCAAACGGAATTGATGTCTGTAGCACTGACCCCACAGTTCTAGCTGCTGAGCGCACAAGGATAACCGTTCCAAGAAACCCAACTCCTTCGAGTTCGCCCAACAACGCTGAACTAGCTGGTTGCATTCTACCTCCTTACACCACACATTCTCAAATCTGAACCGGTATGAAGACTGATGTATCAACGGAGAGGCTTTCAACAGTAATGCATTATGATCAGATCCCGAGCTATGTATATTGACAATAGAAGCATGAGGAAATAACTAAACCTCTGTCAAGTTTTTCTTCCAGTAGCAGAGAATGTGTTAGGCGAGTCCAGGTGAAAGGATATCCCTCCATGTAGATTTCAGTAAGATTGCAATCTGAAATTGCTTTCGCAAACCATGTAGAAGAGAGAGCGGATGGGGGTTACCTCCTTTCTCTTCAGAGCTAAACAACATGTCATTAAAGTCTCCCATTATGCACCACGGTAGCGGAGATATCCGGTACAGGTCTTTCATACACTGCCACGAAAGGCGACGTCTCCCGCGCTCTGGAAAACTGTAGAAACCTGTAAAACGCCACTTCGCAATGCAATCCTGAATAATGACATCAATGAAATTGGTACCATATTTCAAAAGAGAAACCGTGTTAGCAGTCCTCCAAAGGAGGGCAACACCACCACCTCCTTTCACACAACTAACAGCAAAACAACCAGCAAACCGAATCTTTTCCCGTACAATCTGTAATCTGTCTCTACTCATCATAGTTTCCATTAGAAAGATCACGTCGGGCTTGTACTTTTGCTCCAAATCCTGGAGCTCTTGAACTCTGTCGGGGTTGCCCAAACCTCGACAGTTCCAACTAAGGCAATTCATTATTGCCGGTGGGCCTCTACTACCAGGCCGGCCGATACATCAGAGACATTAGGTGAGTCAGACAAATCCATTGCAGAAATACCTGAATCGTTTGGGTTGATTAGAGCAGCTTGTCCCTTTCGTTTGGGGATATCTACAGAATTGGGGACATTTTCCGATTCCATAACTTGCACCACGGATTCTTGTGCTTGTAACAGTTCCAAAAAACTGCCATTTATCTCGGTAGGTCTGTTCAGAGTCGGTCTCACCAGGGTGGGTTCAGCTTGCAGCCAAGGGGATACGATTGGTTCCAACCTTCTAGGGCCCGCTCTCATAAATGGACCAAACATCTTCTAATGGTCAGGGTTCTGCAATGCACGGAAAGGAGGACACTCCGTCTCGTTATGACCCAACACACCACAAAAATAGTAGAACAATGGTAGCCTTTCGTACTTGAATGTGACCCAAAACCATTCAGACGCCGATTTCCCCATCTGCATTTTCCTTTTTAATGGTGACCTGATGTCTATCAACACTCTGACCCAGAGATATCCTCTGAACGGCAGAGAAGAATCCTGGGGGTCCACTTGTACAAACGAACCAAGAAAATTTACTGCTGCCTTTGCTACCCTCTCCGACCTGAATCCCATTGGCAAATCATGAAGTTGAACCCAGAATTCAGAGTGATGCAATTCAACTGAATGTAATTCCTCCATTGTGAAAATGCGCCTGAAAACTAATAACCGATTATCAAAGCTCCAAGGGCTTCCACGAAGAACCGGGCTTAGGTCGTGTCCATGGTGAAATTGAAATAAGAAACGGTCATTACCAAGTTCCTGGATAGCCATACCATCAATCAGCTTCCATAGTTTAGATAGAGTTGTCTTCATTGCTGGGATATTCAGGTCTTTATTTATAACAAATCGTCCGACCAAGCTCCACCGAAGATCAAACTCCCTCGGCTCATTCTCTTCCGGTAAAATAACCGGTGAATCCTCCTCCTCTGAAATACGCATCTGTTCATACTCCCGGGATATCTCTGTAGCCGATGGATCCATTGCACAAAGCCAAACGGAGGATGCAGAAAGTGAAAGATGAAGATGGTCTAACCAGAAAGAAATGCAGCCTCAAGAAACCCTAACTCAAAAAACACAGCCACAAAAACCCTAACAAAACCCTAACGTGGTAGGGAAGGATGCCCTCGGATCGATCCTTCCTTGGTTGGATTGAATTTAAAATGAGAAAAAGAGACGTTGGGCCAATATCTCTTTTTCTCCCTTTTCTCAAATGAGTCAAACTGCCGGTTAACCGGTGGTTCAGAGGTTCAGAGATTGATTAATCCTGAATCTTAACCTTTCTTTCTTTGAAACCACAGGTCCGGTTTCAGTCGGTTCGGTTCAGGGTTTGATCGGTTTTGACTCGGTCTGGTTCGGCCAGTTCAAGTTCAATTTGGCCACCTCTACCCACAGATAATAAATTGAAAGATGCAAAACAAAATTATATCATTGAAATTTCATCAAAAAAAATTTTCATGAAAACTACACAAGAACTCCAATAATTCAATGTGACTGTGGCTCTGATACCGCTTGTTGAAACCCAAGAAATCACATCAAATTATCGAAAGAGGCATACCTTAATCCATTGAATCAAACGAAATCAGATCGGAGATTGCCGGTTATGTCTTCCACAAAAGTCTCCTTATGGTATTTCTCTGATGGATAGAGATTCCTTATGTTAACGTCTAGTCTTTTCACGACGAACCAACGTGTCTGTATTGGCATCTAATCAGAAACCTCATTAATCTCTTATTGGACTGCCGACTGGACTCCACTCATTTAGTCTATACCTTTTAGGAATTTAGTATGACCTTAACTTTTGTGAGCACGGGTTTTTTCCCGACATCGGTGATGAAAGCTGCTATTACCTTTTTCACGGATAAACGTGAAGCAGATTCGGACCGACCGGGATAACGTCGGAAATGTCCCAGATAGCCCGAAGGTGTGTGACAAGTCCTAGTACGGAACCCCGAAGAATTCGAGTGAGTATTTTAAGAGAACCGAGGAAAAGAATGAAAAATAAGTGAAAATAGCCTTTTCTGGACATAACCGCGCAGCTGTAATCGTCAGTTTTCCTTTTTTGATGAAATCAGTAATTAATTATGATTTAATACCAAAAAAGGAGGTATTTAAACATCCTAATCCGGGATTAGGGTAAGGGGAGGCAGAAAACTAAAAAGGAAAAAAAGAAAGAAAGGATTTTTGGAGAAAAAAACACCATCACTTAGATTTTTCTAGGGTTCTTAACACAATTGAAAAAAAAAAAGAAAAAAAAAAGAGTTGCACCTAAAATAAAAAAAGAAGAAAACAAAGATAATCTTAAAAGAACACATAACAACCAATCCTTTAATCTTCTTCGTGGTTCCGTTCGGGCTTCGGAAATCGCACTCTGTTCGAGTTATTCGTGACTACAAGACGTTTCTGGGATCCGAATCCATTTTTCGTGGTCCAAGTACTGGAACACAGACAAGGTAATCTTCTGAGAGGCCTTAGAAATCCGTTTTGTTCATTCTGGTTGTGATTTGATTGCATGTTTTGAGTTTTTTTATGATTTTTAGGAGTTTTTCCGGCTACAGCCGCCCCACTCATAATCACAGCCGCTCGGCTGTAACCTACAACCGCTCGGCTGTGACCTATAGGGGCGCGGCTGTAATGCCATGTTTTGAGTTTTTTACGATTTTTGGAAGTTTTTTGGCTACAACCGTCCCACTCATGATCACAGCCGCTCGGCTGTAACCTACAGCCGTGTGGCTGTAATCTACAGGGGTGCGGCTGTAACCTACAGCCGCGCGACTGTAGTTGAGGCAAAATCACTAAATTTACAAAACGATTTTCAAAAACGAGAAAACACACTGGAATCGATTCTGGGGTATTACAGCCGCCCGGCTATAAGCTACAGGGGCGCGGCTGTAATGGAGGCAGAATTACAGTTTTGCCCTTTTGGGCCCCAAACTTGTAATTTTGCATTCTTTTCTCATTCAAAAATGAATTTTGGCGTGTTTGCATACTTTTGGACCCTAGATGGATGTTTGATTTAGGCCTACACACGAACGGGACCCCCGAGTCCCAGGATATCCAGCCCGCTAAAGTTGGAAAAGCATATGTAAATGAGCCAAACCGCTTTTAAAACTGATTTTTTTATCCATAAAACCTACAGGGCATTTAAAAAACTGTTTTCCAGGTCTAACCGGGCTGATCGGTCGGGTCGACTTGGTTACCCCCCTTTGCATGATCCCATTTCCTAAAATACCCTTATTCTGTCTTATATGAGTCCTTGGTGTGATTTATTTATCTGTACTAACCATATTTGGATGCAGCTTTTATCTTTGCTTTATTTTTATTTTTGAATGTATTTTATAGATTATCCCGTGTATTTAGGCGATTGTAATTTTTAGATTATCGTGTATAATAGGCGGTTGTAAAAGGTGAGGGTGAGAGCTTTCTTTTTCTCGGGTTGTATAATTTGGCCTCTGATTTACTTTTCCGCACTTTTATTTTTCCGCACTTTATTTTATTTTTATATTTATGTCACTTGCATGAGCATTGGTTAATGATTAAAGGAAGATAAAATGGGTAGATTTCAGTGAATGAAATATCAAATTATGAAATAATAATTAAAAATAAGTGAGGTTAGTAAATCTGTTGCCCGAACCCTGAATCTCTGAATTAGGTACCACGTCTACACTTAGTAGGGAGCTGTACCGGAATTTTCTAGATGAGCTGATTCGGGTGGCGACTCTGTATCTAATTTCGAAATTTAGGTTTCGAGATCTTTAAGTTCAAATTTGGATTTTCTAAAAACCTATCTTTCCAAAATTCATACTTACAACTAAGTTTTCTACAAAAGACTTTTTCAATAAAATGAAAGGTTTTTCTAAGAAAGATTAAAACCCGTCTTCAAAACCAAAACATCAACACCCAAAAAGAAAATCCCCAGTTCCTGCTTTACCGCGCTTTCCGAAAAAGGTCGTCCGCTCACAACTTTAACGATCACTTTATTTGGTCAAACAGTATAAATAGCTAATATAATTAATCAATAATATGTTAGCCCACTTTATTTAGTATTTAATAATAAAACCAATAAACCAGTCCAAAACCAAACCAGAATTAGTCCAGAAATCACCCACACTTGACCTGTCCTGAAACTAAACGAGTTTAGCCCAACGAACCACTAAAATCACCTCAATCAAGCATTTTATCACCACCAAAATCACCTGAACCAAAGCCTCCTCACAATCCAATTCAAGCCCCCTCACCTAGACTTCCTTTAATGGTCGACCTCTGGCAATTTGCTGACAAACAACCACGATGCATGATTGCTCATTCTCTAATGGGTAGTAGTAGACCCAGAGTGTTAAATGCTGAAGTTGTGGCTCTTGAACCCACGTGTTACACTAAGGCTATGAAAAGTGCACATTGGTGAAAGGCTATGGCAGAAGAATACACTACATTGATTTCCAATGGCCATCGGAGCTTGTTCCAAAGTTAGCTGTGAGAAAACAATTGAAACAATAATTTGTTTTATTGCTTATTACTTCTTATTGATTTACAAGCTGAAATATACCTCTATTTATAGAGGGAGAAATACAAAATTGAAGGTGAAAAGAGAGGGAAAAAGGCAGGAAGTCTGTTATATTAGTTGGCAAAAATAACAAACTAATAACAAACTAATAACAAACTTTTGCCACCTCAGCTTATTCCTCACGCTTGCTTTCTTATCTTGCCTACTGCCTGCCTCCTGCCTTATATCTTCATTTCATCTTGCCTGTCTATCTTGCCTGCTTGGACGCCTATCTTGTCTGCCTCCTTATTTGGGCGCTTGCTTATCTTGCCTGCTTGGGCATCTTGTGGGCTTTTGTGCTGGGCCTTACTTCTCATCCCCCCCTCACGAGGAACATCATCATGGCAAATAGAAACCAGCCCTAACTGAGACAAAGCTGAGAGCATATTGTTGTGTGTTTTGGCTTTGGTAAAGAGATCAGCTAACTGATTTGTAGAAGAAAGGTAAGGGGTAGAAAGAAAACCAGAGTCAACACAATCACGAACCAGATGGCAATCGATTTCAATGTGTTTGGTGTGCTCATGGAAAACTGGGTCTTTGGCAATAGCAATAGCAGCAACATTATCACAATGAAGAGGAATGGGAAGAGTAACTGGAATGTGCAGGTCTTTGAGAAGATAACTAATCTATTTTAATTCGCAAGTTGCTGACCCCATACTACAATATTCGGCTTCGGCAGCAGAGCGACTAACAGTGGACTGTTTCTTAGCCTTCCATGAAATGAGAGATGAACCCAACAAAACACAAAATCCAGTGATAGATCTTCTACTTGTTTTGTAGGTGGCCCAATCAGAATCACAGTACCCTTGAAGTTGAAAATTTGAGTTAGAAGAATAGAAGAGACCATAATGCAGAGTCCCTTTAAGGTAGCGAAGAACATGAAGAGCTACCTGTAAGTGATGCAGGCATGGAGTCTGCATAAACTGGCTAAGTTGTTATGTGATGGAAGAAATATCTGGACGAGTGAAGCCCAGATAGAGTAAACGGCCCACAAGTCTTCTATATATCTTTGGATCATCAATAGGTGTGCCAGGATCAGAAAGAAGAATGCCTGAGGAGAAGGGATTAGAAGCAGGGGTAACCTCTTGGTAGCCTACATCTGTAAGCATATCCAGAATGTATTTGGTTTGGGAAAGCAAAATACCCTCTTTTGTGCGAGAAAGTTCAACACCAAGGAAAAAGTGGGCGAGCCAAGATCTTTGATAGTGTACAATTTGTGCAAAAAATCCTTGAACTGCTGAATATGTAAAGGATTAGAACCACAAATGAGGATGTCATCAACATATATTGCTACCATGAGAAAATGGCCATCCTGACTCATAGTATAAAGACAAGTGTCATGGTAGGATCTCTGTAAACCAAATTGAAGAAGTTTGTTAGTGAGTTCCTTATGCCATTGGCGATCAGCCTGCTTAAGCCCATATAAGGACTTGGTAAGTTTGCACACTTGATGAGGGGCAGCAGGAGAATATCCTTCAGGTATTTAAAGATATATTTCTTCATCAAGAAAACCATGGAGGTAAGCATTGTTGACATCAACTTGATGAATTTCCCACTATTTAGCTGCAGCAATAGCAATGAGAAGTCTGACAGTGACAATGCGGGCAACAGGGCTGAAGCAGTCATTATAATCAATGCCAAAAGTCTGGTTATAGCCTTTAGCAACCAACTTGGCTTTGAACTTGTCAATTTCCCCTGTTGTTGTATATTTAATACGGTAGACCCATTTGGAGGCAAGGGCACGCTTTCCTGGAGGTAAAGTAGTAAGCTGCCAAGTCTGATTGGCTTCAAGAGCTGAGAGCTCCTGTTGCATTGCAGCAACCCATCTATCATCCATACTAGCCTCTTTGTAGTTGCAAGGTAATTTTTCCTGCATAACATTGCTGAGAAAAGCCAAGTGTTACTCAGAAATAGAAATTTTTGGCAATGGATGAGAAACAGCATGAGCAGTAGCAGTAAAATAATCAGACAGCCATGGAGGAGGATGAGTTATTCTTGTCGACCTGTGAGGAACATCAGAAGGATTTGAGATAGCAAGAGGAGTAAAATAAGGAATTGAAGCAGAAGAAGGCAAAGTAACTGATGAAGCAGTAAAGGGAAAAATATCTTCAGAAAACTGCACATCTCTGGACACTACAAACTTGTTTGTTGCAACATCCCATAATTTGTACCCCTTTTGTCCTGGGGAACAACCTATGAATACACCAGAAAAGGCCCTGGGAGCAAACTTATTTTTGTGAGGCTGAGTGTTTGTATATAACCTTTGACATCCAAAAACTTTAAACCTTGTATAATCTGGAGAAGTATGATATAATATGGCATGAGGAGTCTGCCATTGTAATACCTTACTAGGTAAAACATTTATTACTGCAGTAGCATACAATATAGCCTCTCCCCAAAATTCATTTGGCAAAAAAGCCTGAAATAAAACAGACCTAGCCACATTCAACAAGTGTCTGTGCTTACTTTCCACTACACCATTCTACTGTGGTGTATATACACAACTTCTATGATGTAAAATGCCCCTGTCATGGAACAGTTTCTTAACATTGTGATTCAAAAACTCACTTCCATTGTCAGATTTAACTATCTTCACATTTGTCTCAAATTGAGTCTGTATCATAGTAAGAAAGATATTCAATGCAGAAGCAGTTTGTGTTTTATGTTGTAGCATAATAACCCAAGTGTATCTAGAAAAGTCATCAACAATTGTCAGGAAATATTTTCCTCCACTCTTAGAAGGAATAGAATAGGGGCCCCAAAGATCAATGTGTATTAGCTGAAAAGAACTTGAAGAAGAAATACAACTGCGATGAAAAGGAAGTCTACTCTGAGTAGCTATAGGACAGATTGAACATACATGGTTATTACATTTGAATTGTATTTCAGGGATATGAAGTAAAGTTTTTTAAGAAACATGGCCTAATCTTAAATGCCAAATATTTGGGTTATTTAATTCTGTTTCCAATGCATTTACACTACTCAAACAAATTGCTGATTGTAACACATTAGAATCAAAAGATCTTGTGTCCAGCTTGTATAATCCATCAATCTTCCATCCTACTGCCAACCATTCACTGGTATTTTGATCCTGTAAATAACAATGGTCAGCACTAAAAATAATTTTCACATTGTCTTCTTCCAGCAACTTCCCAACAGATAATAAATTATATCAAAAAGGAGGAATGTGAAGAACATTCTTTAGGATCAGTTTTGATGTTAAAACTACATCTCCTAGATGCTGCACAATTTGTTTTGATCCATCAGGAAGTAAAACCACTTGATTTTCAGCCGGATAAGATTTCTTTATAAACAGGTTGATTTGAGAAGTCATATGAGAACTTGCTCCACTATCCACAATCCATTCATTTAATCTTGTATCAAAAGAGTGAAATGAAAAAGAGGTAGAAATATGCTCACCAGAACTAGATCCAGAATTTATTGAAGGCCTTGACTCAAGAAAACCTGTTGATCCTGCAAAAGCTGAAAGATCAGTTGTGTCGATAGGTGTATCAAAATGTTGTTTTAGTTTATGCTTTTCTCCTGATGCCTTCCCTTTCTCTCTGTATTGTTTGTACATCTCCTCAATCATGTTAGCCATATGCTTTTTACTGATGTATTCTTCTTCACTGGTTATGGAATCTGAGTCTGCTTCAGCCATATGTGCCTGAGTCTGTCTCTTCTTCAAATCCATATACCAATCCGGATATCCAATTAATTGGAAACACGATTCTCTAGTATGACCAGGAGCATCACAATGTGTACAAGTAACATTCCTTTTTCCTCTATCATCTTTCTTCTTCTTGTTGAAACCAGATCCAAAACTTTGAGGAAGTTTTGAGCTAGATCGATGGAATTGATTCTGTGATAGATTAGCAATTTCAATCACATTATCAGCAGATACTTCATGTTGTTTTTCAACTCTTGTGAGCATTGAATAAGCCTTATTTAAAGAAGGCCGTGGATCCATAAGGAGAATCTGATTCTTCACATGCTCGTAGTTATCATTCAATCCCATCAGAAATTGAATAAGCGTGTCTTCTTCCTGTAAATCTGAAATCCTCTTAAATGCGTTACAAACATAGTTCTGTGAGACTCCACAATGACACATAAGATTCAGTCTCAACAAATTTAGCTCATTCCACAACCTCTTGAGCTTTGTATAATACTGCATTAAAGACATGTTACCTTGAGTGAAGAGACTGATACTTCTCTTTATTTGATAAAGAAGGGGGCCATTGCTATCACCAAAACACTGTTCTAATTCCTGCCACAAATCTCTTGATGTTTCTGCATAAAGAAAATCTTCACATAATTCTTTAGACATGGAATTGAGAATCCACGATGATACTAAGCAGTCAATTTTCTCCCATCTTTCATACTCTGGTGTGTCTGCTTCTGGCTTGAGATTATCATCAAGAATGTATTTTAACTTCTCTTTAGCTGTTAAAGCTCTTCTAATGGCTCTGCTCCACGGCAGATAATTTGTCCCTGTAAGCACTGCATTAACCAGGGAAATACCTGGATTTTCCGGCTGATTTATCTGTACAGTCCGGTTGCTCAGTTCTCCTTCATTATTGTTTGCAGCAGCTTCTTCTTCATGAAACACCTCATAACGATTTGCATTTCTTCTCACCATGGCTCTAATACCATGAGAAAACAATTGAAACAATAATTTGTTTTATTGCTTATTACTTCTTATTGATTTACAAGCTGAAATATAACTCTATTTATAGAGGGAGAAATACAAAATTGAAGGTGAAAAGAGAGGGAAAAAGGCGGGAAGTCTGTTAGATTAGTTGGCAAAAATAACAAACTAATAACAAACTTTTGCCACCTCATCTTATTCCTCACGCTTGCTTTCTTATCTTGCCTGCTGCCTGCCTCCTGCCTTATATCTTCATTTCATCTTGCCTGCCTATCTTGCCTGCCTCCTTATTTGGGCGCCTGCTTATCTTGCCTGCTTGGGCATCTTGTGGGCTTTTGTGCTGGGCCTTACTTCTCAAGCTGCACCTAATATTTGTGGGATGCAAATGGGTTTTCAACAAAATTGAAGGCAGATGGGTCCATTAAGCGCTATATGGCACGTTTAGTGGCGAAGGGATTTCACCAACGTCCGGGTATAAATTTTAAAGACACATTTAGCCTTGTTATAAAACCAACGACGATCCGGCTACTACTCTCCTTGGCTATCTCTCAAGGTTGGTTTGTTTTGCATTTGGATGTTTCCAATGCATTTTTGCATGGAGATTTGGATGAGCCTATGTTTATGACTCAACCTTTAAGGTTCACAGATCCTGCCTATCCCACTCATATGTGTTGCCTTTGAAAATCACTCTATGGATTGAATCAATCTCCTCGGATATGGCACAAAAAGCTCACACAATCACTTATTAGTTACGGGTTCAAGGGTTCTAAGGCAGATGTTTCATTGTACAATCTAAAGTCCAAGTGCTCCATCTTATTTTGTTTGATATATGTTGATGATCTCCTCATCCTTGGGAGTGATCGAAACAAGGCTGCCCATCTTGTTCAGTTTCTACAATCATAATTTTCCATCAAAAATCTTGGCAAGGTTAATTACTTTCTCCGAATTGAAGTAATTTGGCGAGATGGATCCTTATTTTTGTCACAATGGAAGTACATCCTTGACCTCCTCTTATAAGCAAAAATGGCAGATTGTAAAGTAGTGGCAACCCTGGCTAGTACCACTGATAAGCTTTTGGTTCAAGGGGACCAGCCAATTGATGATGCTACTTTGTACCATAGCTTAGTGGGCGAGCTTCAGTATTTGACAATTACTCGCCCAGATATTACCTTTTCAGTTCACAAAGTCACCCGATTCATGCATGCCCCACTGACATTCATTGGTAGGCCGTGAAGCGTATATTATGCTTCTTACAGGCCACGACATCCTTCTCCTTACGGTTTCAACCTCAACGCACCCTATCCTTGCATGGATTTTGTGATTCAGTTTGGGGCGGTGATTTGGATGACCGTAGATCCACCTCGGGTTATGGTATTTTTGCTAGTACAAACTTGATTTCATGGGCATCTAAAAAGCAGAGAACTACCTCCCGATCTTTTATCGAAGTCGAGTATCATGTGCTTACAACGACTACCTCTGAGCTAGCCTAGATTGGTATGCTTCTCCATGAGATTGGATTTCCTTTGAGCCGGACACCTACACTTTGATGTGATAATTTAAGCACCACATACTTGACGGCCAATCCTATTTTTCACAACCGCACAAAATATCTTGAGCTTGATTTTCCACTTTGTTCGTGAACGTGTTGCTTCTCAACAGGTGTCGTCAAGTACAGCTCCACAGATGATTAGATGGCCAACATCCTCACCAAGCCTTTACCCCGCACCCAGTTTCAATGTCTACGTGACAAGTTGGTTGTGGTAAACTCTCCAGCTCAACTTGCGGGGGAGTAGTAGACATTACCATTTTTATCACATGATTTATGCCATAATTTGTGTAAATATATTCTGTTGTGTATGTTACCGTTTGTGTAAATATCTTGGCTGTAATTTTTCAATATAAATAGAAGCTTAATCTACTCCAACAAGCAAGGAAAGATTATTTAAAACCCTAGCTTGTTTTACTAGTGCCTTTGAAAAAAGAAAAAGAATCCAACTAGAATATAATTGTGTCAAACGTGTTGTGTCGTTATGAATATCTATATATAAGTAAATCATATTATTGGATTAAAAATTGACAACCGCTGGATCAAAAACAAAGAAGTTAAACTCGACCTGGTGACCGTCAACTCTGAAGCTTATACATTACATTATATCTGCCTGAATCTCTTCAAACTCATCTTCAGCCTTTGCAAGAAACACAAATTTAACAATTAAGATTTTAGCAAAAGGAATACCATTACGCATATATCTTGAACTAAAATCTGTAGATGATGTATTAATGCTCACTTCCCTTTCTAAAGAGAATCTATTTAATTTAACGAATTAATTTGCCTTTCAGATTAAAACTTGATACCAGATGTCCATTAATCTCAACATTTAACATATCCATCATGATCATATACTTCCAATTTCTGACCTTAATAAAAAAAATTATGATCTCTAGAATTCTTTGTAATTAACCAAATTAATTTAACCAATCAACGAATTCTAACAATTAACTAAAATTTTACAACTATTTCAACCCTGACATCATCATAATTTCATCAATAACTTAAAAACAACAAAAATTAATTAAATTCCCCTAGAATTAGATAAACCCACCTTGAATGCAGCGTTAATGGGGAGTCCAAGCTTGCAATCACCGTAGAATAAAAAAATTGAACAAGATAGGCAAATGTAAATTGATCAAGATTATTCTTATTATTATTATTTCCATAAACGCAATTAATCCGCTCGAGACTCTAAAATTTTCCCCGTTTAGGTGCTCTCTAATTAATATCAATTTCTCAATTGCTGATAAATCGATAAATAAATAAATCTCAAAATCATTTTAATAACAAAGACAAACCTAAATAAACTTCATACATCAAAATTAATAAACAAAGTGATAATAAACAAATATAGAATTAATTTAGTAACCAACATAAATCAAAATATAACTTATCATACTCTACGGGATATACACATAAGCAGAAGCCATTAATTAATTTCTACATATTTTTTTTTTCTGTTGAATGATACCAGAAGCTATTGGCTCCTCCTCACTGCACTTATGTTCCAAAATCAAAGCATTTAGGCATGGTCTTTCTATTGATGCTGATGCTTTGATATAATTATCATTATCATTTAATCACATTTTAAGTGTCAGACTACTCGTCACTGCATATATATAAATATAACCAAGCCATGTAATGTAATCACATGACTTAATGATTTAATATAATTAGGATGGGTATTAAAAAACATTTAAAAAAAAAAAGAAAAAAAGCACATCTATATATATTAATATATATGTTTGGTAGTGGAAGCAAGAAATAAAATAAGTGTAGAGAAGTGATGGATATTAGTGTGAAATGGCACCCAGAGTTCCCCCAAACACTTCAGTAGGATAAATAAAACCCCAGTGAAGTGGTCAAGGGAACTCAAGGGGACACCTCGCTTTTTTTTTTTTTTTTTTTTTTCTTTATATTGCATGTTTTCGTTTCTTGGTTGAACTTTCCTCTTCATTGGTTGCACATATATACAGCAAAATGAAACGAAAAAGAATTATAGTTGAAGGGGAAATTTACAAAACTGCCATAGGGCTAAATGAACGTGGACGGATTTTGGGTTTTATAAATAGTTATAAGAACTTCAAGTTTTAGGCAAGTGGAATAAAATTTCAACTTTATTCCACAACTACTTGTTCATTAAATTAACTTTGTAATTAGACAACATTAACGTGTGACGATGTTTCTGTTAATAAATAATTAATTCAGATGAATCGAATTATCATTATGTGACAAGATCATAATATATATTCTCAAATGAATAAGAAAATTCCTGGATTGGATGTATATTAGTCAACTAATTATATATAAATTGTCTTTTCGGTTGTTTGGGAATTAACTGCTTTCTATCCATTTGTGAAGAAGAAAAGGAAAAATGCTAGATGAGACTTGGAAAAGGTAGCCATATATGCAAAAATTAATGTAGCTCTACTGGTGAAAGTTATTCTCAAAATTTCACATAGTACAA
Source organism: Euphorbia tirucalli (assembly GCA_039660915.1). Classification (NCBI taxonomy): domain Eukaryota; kingdom Viridiplantae; phylum Streptophyta; class Magnoliopsida; order Malpighiales; family Euphorbiaceae; genus Euphorbia; species Euphorbia tirucalli. The sequence goes on along the minus strand of CM077636.1, from coordinate 21,542,241 downwards.
AGTTCAGTCCAGGTTCACATGGTTCATACTTGTAAGATTCTTCCACTGTACAAGTGTATCACTTAGTTGATGATACAATTGAAGCTGCCTAATTAATGTGGACTCATATTACAATTACATTACAATTGCAATGGAACTTGAACAAGAATTTTCATGGATGTCAAATTGGCAGCCAAATTTCTGAGGAGGACTGACAGAGTTGTTTTTGGATCAAATGTAATTACCGCAAAACAGTAACACAATGCACGAAATACAAGATTTGATTGCATTTTGATACCAAAATTAATATTTCTTATAGTCAGCGTGAGACGCAAACTGTCTAGAGAGGAAATAATTTCAAAGTCATGATTTTTAGCAATGTACGTAGTATGCTTAATTAGGAGTTACCTGTCAAGGTTAATGGTCTTTTTATGATAGGCATGGATTATTATCCTCAGGAAGGTTGGTTGCATCAACACCTATATTGGATTTGTATTCCAATTAGAAATATAACACTCTTGTTTAAGTTCATACTTAGAAGGAAGACTCCTAAATAGTTGTAAAACTCCTGTTATGGAATGCTTAGAAGTCCATGTTTAGGCAAAGCATAAGAATTTACATCACTGTTTTCAATAAGAATTTACGAAATGTAAAGAATTCATTAAGGTATCAGTATCACCTTGTGATAACAAGTGATACAAATGTTCATTCTTGTTTTCAGTAAGAATTTATCAAAATAATAAGAATATCTGCCTTGCATACGGAGTGCAAACTAAAATATCACCTTGTGATAAATAATGATGCAAAGATATCATTATTGTTTTCAATAAAAATTCACCAAGTTATTACTTTGTCATTAGATGTTTATGTAAATTTATCTAAAAATAAGAAAGAATAATGCTAGGGTATTATATTCTTCTTAACAAGAAGAAAGTGCCATGATGATGAATCTAGTGTTCTCATTTATCGTTTTACATTGGGGTAAAATATCAACTGGTAAAATATTATAGTTAGGGAAGAACATTTAAGACATGATAATAAGAGTTATTATTCAGCCTTATTTATTAGCTTTAGCTTTTGGTATTACAAAAAAAAAATGTTAAATTTAATTGTAAAATATTTTGCAGCAAAACAAATTATGTTGCCAAAAAAATTGATTTAGCAACATCCAAAAGTTGTTATTACATATACATGTATGTGCCAACAAAATTATATGAAATTTTGCTATCAAATACATACAACCACAACTTTATATATAATAACAACTGTTTTTGTAACAGCCTAAAGCTATGATAATAATCTTTATAGTCTTAGCGCCAAATTTTGTATTTTTTGTAGTGGTCAATTGATTATGTATGTATGAAAGATATTTAAATTAAATGGTTGGAAGTTCAAATCCCAATACTTCCATTTATTAATAGAATCTCAACATATGTTAGGCGATGGCTGTGTTGGGTACGTTTGTAATCTAATGGGCTTTCAGTTGTAAAAATGTGTCAAAGATAATAATAAAAGCATCGGGACTACTACACAATATTTGAATGCAAAATGAAAAATGTGGAAATTAAAGTGGTCCTGGATCTGGAGTATGCATGAAAGTGGTGATAAAGGTTGAGTGGGCAATGATTTTACATCACAGAAACTGAAAGAGGTAACAGCTCCTTAATTTGCTTTGGTATCTTTAAGAGAAATACATACATACATACCACTCATCCATTTCACTCTATTAATTATTCCACATTCACGTCTAGTTTCACTTCTCCATACTTTTTATCCTTTAAGATTTTATCTTTTTTTTTTTGGGGGGTAGGCTACAATTTCAGTATAAATAAAGCCTCTTTTCCCTTGCAAGAAATCATACCAGAAATATTCAAATAATTAAAGGAATGAGTAATAAGAACATAAATCAGATGTCCACTAGAGTTCCCTTGAACACTTCATTGGGGTCTTAATTAATTATTTTGATGAGTTGATCCTACTGAAGTGTTTGGGGGAACTCCTGCTGTCATTTGATTACACTATTTTGGATTGCTTCATTCAGCTTTTAGCTGCACCACTGTTTTCTGTATGTAATTGCCTCCATCCTTTTATTTCATTCTTTTTAAAATGAAGTTCTTATTCTTAATTATTTCATCATCACAGGATACTGAACCCATATGGATCAATGGTTTAGTTTGTCAAGAAAAATCAATTATTAACTCAAAAGTTTGAGCTCGTAGATAAGTCCAAACAATAGCATTTATATACCAGTTTGCATCTTAGAAACCCAGTTAACCTGACATATGCACTAATTATGAATATTGTGTCCTTTTCCTTTATTTTCAAAGTTGTTTTGAATTCTGTTGGTCATATTGGGTTGGAATTAATTAATATTCAAAAGGGATGAACTTGATTTTAAAAACTTCTTCGTGAAAAGAGGTTAAACATATTTGTAACCAGAATACAATTTTTATGCCATATATTTATATGTTTATACTGTGTGGGCGTCGCAAATTGAAGCTGGAGGTGTGCCCACTAACTCACACGGACATAGAACTCAATTATATATGTGAGAGATGCACAAGATGATTTGCACTTCTTTCAACAAACATATTTGCACTTTTTAATGTAGGGTTTTAGATCTCTAAGCATGGTTAAAATATTTTTATAATTTATACTTAGTAGTTTTTTCTTCTCTTTTGTGTCTTGTGTACTTCCATAATCGTGATTGAAAGAATCTGCGGGGGAATTACTAATATTGCTAGCTCTTGAATTGATCCTTCGGTGCATATGTTGAGTTGTTTATAGTGTTGTTTATAGTGAACTAATCTATCTTAGAGAGACTGATTTTGTTCAAGCCTTAATATACCAACTTTTATTTCTCTCTGGTTAAGGTTTATACTATTTCATTGTAATCTGTAGTCTATTACATTTCAATAAAGTTTGTTTGTTCTATTATGTTATTATTGTTCTATTATTTCAATAAGGTTTATTCTATTATGTTATTATTGTTATATTTACATCGTACTAACATTAATTACCTATAAAATTTAGGCATCAATTAATAAAAATAAGTAGGTTATTCTTTTTCTATAATTTCATTCCCTGCCTTTAATTTTCTTGTTATGCTCTTTCATTAAAAACAACAAATGGTATCAGAGCTCCCATGCGAGTGATAAAAACACTCTCATGGTTTATAACCATATATCAACTCTTTCACCTCCACTATTAATGGTGAAAACTACCAAGTTTGGGCTGTCAAGATGACAACTCGTCTAAGAGGCTTAGGTTTGTGGCGTAGGGTTGAAATTGAGAGAGAGGTACCACCTTTAGGAAACAATTCAACACTAAACCAAATTATGGCTCATGAAGATGAAGCAACAAAAGCTCTAAGAGCTTTGTTTATTATTCATGTTTTTGTTTCAAAACTTTATCAAGGCAATGAAAGAACAAACTCTTAAATCTTAAAAGAGATTTTGAGATTCTAAGCATGAAAGAAAAGGAGACAATACATGAGTATTATGACAAGTTAATGGCAGTCACAAACAAAATCCATTTGATAGGAGAAGATCTACTTGATAGTAGAATTGTAGAGAAAGTGTTCATAAGCTTGTCTGAAAGGTTTGAGGCAAAACGTTCATCTCTTAAAGATTCAAGAGGTATAAGTGAAATAGCATTACTAGAATTAATCAATGCTTTGTGTTGACCCCAAAATAAACTAGAGACACACTAGAGGGGTGGTGAATACTGTGTATCAGCAAAGAAAAGTTCTTTTATTAAATTTTTTCTATAAAACCAATTTTTTCCAATAAATCAAGTTTTACGTAAAATGAAGAATAAAATAATTGGTAAAACTTGTGAATATAATCGTTTTTATTAGTTTAAACAATATCTGTAAATACTATTAATGCTATTAATTTAAATACTTAATAATATGTAAAGAGAGTAGAGTTAAAGATATTAAGGACATAATGAATTATACAGGTTCTACCCCACCGGCCTACTTTTGTCCTCAAGTTTACCGCTTGAGATTTTCCACTAGTGATTCCTTTACGGGCAGAAACCAAGCCTATAATTTATTTACGGGCAAAAACCAAGTCTATGATTTCTTTATGGGCAAAAACCAAGCTTAATGTTACTTTTTACAAGTTTAAGTAACAAACTAAATATTTTTCTAGGCAAAGTATCAAAACCTCTACAGACACTTTTTACAAGCTTAAGTGTCAACCTTGCAAGTGTTGTTTTATAGTTCAACAACAACTATTCTGGTGCTTTTTACAAGCTCAAACATCAAACTTTTAGAAATGTTGTTTTCAAGTTTAACAACCAAACTATCACCATACTTTTTAAGCTCGAGTGTGAAATTTTACAATGCTCTGTTGAAATTACCTACAACAAAGCTCTCCAATTTCCTTTTCTAGATATGGATTTGTTGTTTGAGAATTGTTGATGTAAGCTTAATTCTTTGAATTGCTCTTTGAAGATTTGTTGGAAAAGATTTTTAATTGTGTGATTGTATGAGTGATTTTGCTAAATGTCTTCTCCACTTGTGAATGATGGATGCTCTCTATTTATAGGCGAATAAGCAAATATAGCCATTATATAGCCATTACTCATAAGCATGGTTGATGGAGCATTTTATCTAAATCAGTTCAGAACTCTATAGGCCTCTGAAGCTGTCAATATGTATTGCTATAATCTTATGTATGAATCTGTTACATAGTCTTCTATGGCAACCTGTAGGCAACCGTTATACAGTACATAGTCTCCTATATGTGTATAACCTTTTGCGATTGCAAAAGTCCCTTTTGTAACTCCAAAACTCAATATCCTCTTGTAGATCATAGTAGTCTTTTCTTTGTTTTCAATATTTGTTATATGTTTTCATCTCAATAACATCATACTCTTAATTTTATTAAGATCATTATTTTAATCTTAACTATACATTACTTGAGTAAATATTATTCTTTCCTTCTTTCTTATTTTGACTTCAATCATTTGAAAGTCTTTATAATAATGTATCTTATGTAATCTTAATTAAGATCTTTATTTATTTAATCTTAATTTAATTACTTGATATTATATTATTATTTTTATCTTCCTTCTTCTTAATATTGTGATCATCAGAAGTTGATTCAACACTATGCAAGCTCAAGAACAAATCAGAACAAAGAGAAAAGATGGAAACAAAACAAGTGTGGTTGAAGGAGCCCCTTGAGCCAAAACTTCAAAAGGAAAAATTCTTCAGTGCGATCATTGTGATAAACATGGTCATGAAAAGAAAGATTGTTCGCATAAGGGAAAACCGCAAGTGTAAAAGTTTTTGTCATATACAAAAAGATTGCAGAATGAAAAAGAAAGAAAATGCAAAATTGGCAAAGATGGTTGAAGAAGAGGAATAGACTCTTTTTTAATCGGTGAAATGTACACCAAACTTGGTGAGAAAGTGCATCGACAATTGTGTTCATGATGAGAAGTGCATCATGTGAAGGTGAAGAATAGTGCTTTACAAAGTTGAAAATTTAGAGAGAAGTGCTCCATGAAATCTGGATGTTTAAGCCATGAAAAAAATCTACATTAAGAGGGAGTTTGTCAGTAATAATCTAGATTTTGTTTCAGTTATTATCAAATTAAGAGTTACAGCGTGAGTTAAATTCTTTGAAAGAGTAAAAAAAATATCCAAGTACTATTGTTATCTTTTAATTGCTTATAAAATCTACGCATCAATTAATAAAAATAAGCAACATGTTCTTTTTCTATAATTTCATTATATGCCTTTTACTTGTTACGCTTTTTCATTAAAAACAATAGTTGTGAAACAAATAAGGCTTTATGGTGAAGAGTTCAATGATCAGAAAATTGTTGAAAAGATGATTAGCCTACCTAAAAAGTTTGACTCGAAAATTTCAACAATAGAAGAGTCATGTGATTTCAAAAAACTTTATTGTGGTTGAGTTAATTAGCAAGTTGCTAGCATGCGAACAAATAACAATTATGAGGTATGAAAATCACCCAAGAAAAGCTTTTCTAGCAAAAAATAATTTCTGAGCATCATCATCAAGGAGGAGTGATAAATCAACTCATCCTCCATGTGGCATTTGTAATAAGACAAACCATGAAAAAAAAAAAAAGGATTGTTGGGATAAGGGAAACCAACAATGCCTAGTATGCAAAAGGTTTGGGATGGAGAAAGAACTTGTAGATTCAAGAAAAAAGAAAAGCAAACACATCAGCAATTGTTGAAGAAGAAGTATCCTTATTTTGAAGGATATCTAGTTGGTGGATAAATGGCATTCACACAAAAATTTAGTGAGAAGTGCCCCAAAAAAATATAGAGAAGTGCTCTCAAAATTTAAAAATTAATTATGAGAAAAGTGCTCCATAATCAACCAATACCAAAAAAGCTTGGAGAGATGTGCTTCAAGATTATCAAATTAAGAGTTTCCATCAGAAGTATCATGGAGGAGTGTTGACGAATGATACTGTTGAAGAAAACCAGAAGTTGCAGAGAATGTTTCTAGCAGAAAACCTTCAAAATACTGTTTAACTAGCTTTTGTATTAGCAGAAAATCACTACATCATTAGATATGTAACCCATATTTCTTAAGGTGGAAAAGTATGACTGGTATTACCTTCAATTCTGTATATACAAGAGAGTTTTTGGTTATTGAAATCAATGTAACGAAGTAATGGAGAAATGAAATGTATATCAGATTGTTCTAAGACTCTTGTCCGCTTATTTCTTTTATTCTGCTCAAATTTTTTTTTTTTTTGCTTTTTTTTTTTTTTTTTTTTGGTCTTTTAGTTCTCTAAAAGCTGACAGTGTATACATTTGTAAGAGTATCGAGGAACAAGAAAGAGCTGTTCCATATATGTACTGCTTAGTATCAGCTTCTACCTTTCTTTCCCTTATTTCATTAAGTCCTCCAAGTCCTAGGCTTTTTGTTCAAATTTAGTACACGAAAATTGGTAACTTAATAAAACACAAATTATAAGATTAGCCTGACATAATTTTTTAGGGCATTATATACTAATAAACCTGACAGTATATCCACATAAAATTTTGGGCCATATCAGACAAATTGAACTAGTCCGCAGTTCATTTCTGTATATGATGGATTGATAAAGAATAAATACTAATAAATGAATAATGAATTGTTTTTATATAAGAATCGAATGTGGCAGAAGTTTCATTGGCAATTCTGCTTCTTGCTAATCAATGGACTGGTTATCAAGAAAAATTTTGCTTCATTAGATTCGTTTTTAAAGTGAATTCGCAGTCAAAGTTTTATCCTTATTATTTTTACTTTCTTTTAAGTAGACCAAATTTCTATGTTTTCCTTACTAGGTTATTGGTATTATTCTATTTTCTTGTAATGGATAGCAAGGGCTACTTATTCATTAGAGTTAGACTCAATTTTTTGGGTTATAAATAATGTTTGCTCAAATTGTAATGTATTCACAGTTGTACATCTCAGCTGAATTCAAAGCTTTAATTTACTGATCCAAATTCGGCTTCTTGATTGCACTAAAACTCGAAAAATCCATCAGTCTTCTGCATTTTTCTTCGCACAACATTAATTTCTTAGCGAACACCAAAACCTCTCGCAGTTGTGCATTTTTCCATCTCTCCATGCTTTACTCACGACCTTATCTCCCTTCTATTTTGTATATACTAATCTTCTTAAATCAGATAATATAATATCAACTCTGTTCGAAAGTGGAGACAAGAGAACAGTGTTTTTTCATAATAATTCCAAATATGTACGAATGACTATACAGGTGAAAGTATATATACTCGAGTCGATTTAATTGTGTTCCACGTTTATTTACCTCATTTTGGCTGGCGTCGATACTTTTTCATCTAAATTTATTCATTATATGATATAGGGTTGACTCAGTTTGACAAAAGATCAGAGCGGGATTAATTTTCATAATTAGTTGAAAAAGTTTAATATATGCTATTTCATTTATAAATACTATTACGCATGCCACCAAAAGATACTACTTTTTATCTCTATCATCTAATTTTGAGCATCTGCAACAAAGACCCACCACACCCTTTTTCACTTTTACAGGTGCAAGTCGTTCAGCAATCTACAAAGATCCCAAAAAGCCGCCCTTTAAAGTGGAAATTAATAGTCTATGGTGCCCTCAAATACTTCAAGAACAGAACCACATATAATTATACAAATCAAGAGCACTTCTTGTAAATGCAAATGGAACCATGTAAACATTTCTAGTGATTCAGGGATTGATAAAATGAAGGCAAGTAATATGAAGTCCAAAATGACCTGACTCTGTAATTTCACATCACAAATGCTAGCAACAAAACCACAGTTTCAGTCACGTAACCCGCCTGACTATATTTCTTTTCAATCCAAAGTCAAATGTGACATTATAGAGCTTTACACCCATTTCAACGCATTACATGCAAAATCCACCATTCACTCATTCAACCAACCACAGCAGCCACCCACCAGGAACTCAACTACCGAACTACCTTCCAGTCGAAGTTGATGGCTATGATTATAGAATCTAACCAGAGACCAAATATAACACAAAGTTTGAGAAACCCAACAAATATACACTCTCTTTAGATCCAGCAGCAATAATAAAGCTCTTTCTACCTCTAAAGTCGTCTTCAAGCTCTCAAGTGAGCAAATTTTTGAGGAATCACAAGTCATGTGGTAATCAGTCATACATACCTGAGTCAATGCGATGAGTGACTAGTGGCTGTCTTCTTGAAGTCAATTTTGTCAACCTTCACTTCACCATCAATAAGTTCATAAACGTAAACCACGACTCTTAGGCCATCAATGTCCATGAGAACAAAGCTAGGGTTCACATCGTAAGTAAAGCTGCTGAATGCACCAGTAGCAGAGCCAGGATTTATAACGACACCACCTTCATGCTTGTAGGCTGTGAATTGATGGGTGTGACCTGTTACTAGAATGTCAACATCCAGTTGCCTCTGCAACATTGCCAATGAATCCAAGTCACCCCATGGAATGACCTTCAAAGAGGAAATTACAAAAAAGGGATTATCACTTAATGCATGGAAACAAATGTATGTACTAAAATTAAGCATTTGTTTATTAGTTTTATCATTCATGAGACAAATATCAGCTAAAAATTTGATTGCTACTGTATAATGGGAAGAAATGCAAAGGAAAGAAAAGTAGACCTCCAGTTAATAGAACTTCCACATCTCAAAAACTCAGAATGACTCAAGGCATTAATTTATGTTCGTGGACTCAAGGCATTAATTTATGTTCGTGGCTTTCAAACAATGAAAGGGGCAAAGACCTCTATATGAATACCGAAGTAATGTCACATAAACTTGGCATTTTATGATATACTAAGACCAAAACTTGCATCTGATATTAAGTGAAATAGAAAAATTATGTTTATAAATTCAGCCATAATATAGAAATTATTATATCATGAATCTTAGTCATGGCTCATACCGATGTTATAATTTTAAGGAACCCGCAGAATTAATCAGTAAGGTACTAAAGTGCTACTAAAAACGTCACAAAAAGATACCACAAGATTCAAATGTATATTCTGATACCACGTGATATTTTTTTGTACTTATTCCATGCTAAAATTAAATATAATTAAAATTAGTTCAGATAGTTGTGGCTAAATAAAGTCAGAATACAGAACTCATAAAAGGCATGAACATAAACAATAGAAGAAACATGAGAAACCAAGAACAGTGCTAAGAGATATTCACAGCATGTACATCATTGGTCTTATAAACTTCAACCAACATTAAGACTTCAGGTAGACAAATTCCTTGAACATGCACCAATATAACATATCAAGCTAAATAGAGACTTTTTTGTAATGCAAACCCAGAGCCATAAATTTATTTGTGATGACAGCAGTGGTGCACCAGCAGACAGTTTTGTGCAACACTTGGTGAACCAGCAGTAGGCAAAATCATTTGATTTTCCAAGCCTGTGGTGCACCAGTCCACAGATATTTTTCAAGATAATATTCCATTTTAGGATGAACAAACAGACCATTCAAAGTTAAATTTTCATATGGAAATGTTGTATCTGTAAGACTGTAATGTATGTTGTTTCTCCCCAGCATATTTAAGTCCATAAAAAAAAACCTTCTTGAGATAAATCTCTGAAAATTGCAGCCTCTAGATTTCAAGAATTTATTGTATCTTAGAATGTATATTGCCATAACCTGTATTAACATTCAGTGGCGGATTAATACCTTAAATAAAATGATTCATCCTTGCCTCAAAGCCTGAATATTTAGCGGTCACATAAAATAACAAAGTGTTTTGTATTTGATGAGAAACTTTTGACATTCGTACCACCTACCTCACCAACACCAAAGTTTCCATCAAGAACACAGCAGGCAAACTACAGAAAATACAAAGATCAATGTTTCCTAGGAATATTTCATTCTGCTAAGATTTTAAGAAAGAAGAAAATAAAAGAATTGTAAGCAAAACATGGCTTAGAAACATAAATCTCCAAAGTAGCATCAACAGAGGCATACTTCTTTACACTACAGGTAACCGTATGAAGAAACACAGAGACGAAGGCAAATGGAAAGCAAACCTGATGACCATGGCAAATTCCAAGCTTAAATTGGCCAATGGTGAGTGTTTTAGTCTCTGGATATCGTGAATCTTCATCATATTCACCATGAGTAATATGCAAATCAGGGCAAAGACTCTTCAAATAATCATGCACTTCCTGCTCATGGTTACATGTCATATTAACATTATTAGAAAAGGAAGGTAGTACTACCAAGAAAGTTAATAAGATTTTAAATTTATGTACCATTAATAAAATGGACTTGTTGAACCAAAAACTATCTTGACCCAATATACAAATAGCAGCTTCAATAGAATATCCGTTAAGAAAACATATTCTCGCGCGACTCTAAAAGAAGCATTAAAGCACAAGGCAAGAAGTTTGGAGAAAATTAAAAGAACCTACCAGTCCATAAATAACTGAGGAACATATCTTACGCATACTATAAAACAAATAAGATGACTGTATGACCACAAACCAAATGGAGATCAAAAGCTGACATTAATTGTAAAACTTCCATAGGCACATACTAAAATCTAACAGGATAGAAAGAATCCATCATGAAACTAGACTGTGCTCCTATATTAGGAGTCCACTTGAACTACCATGTTTCTATTCAAAGAGCCTATAAAAATAGTAGGCCCCTGCAATACTTGCTTTGTTCTCCCAAAAAAAAAAAAAAAAACATCAAGTAGGAAACAGAATGAATTATATTGCAGATTTAAGCATCTACCAGCTTTTTTGTTTGTAAGTTTGAGAAGCATATTCAACAGCATCAATATATATAAGCATATAACTTCTGGCCACATGAATATAGATAATAAAGAAACCTAGATACTCAAAAGGTACAAGTATATTAAACTAAGGGCGCATTAAAATCTCATATTGCTGGGAATGAATCCTTTATGTACATTACAAATTGAAGTTCAATCCACTATTGACATAATGAGTTATGCACACAAGTTCCCATCAAGTCCTAACTACGCATCTCTTTTTTCTTACGATTCCGAAATGAGTTTTCCCTCGGCTAAGAACTCATTAACAGAACTATTTCGTCAGGACGAAAAATTAGGCTGGAAGAGGCCAGGTGCAGAAGCTTTGGGCTTTTACACTGTATATAGTGGCATTTGAAGAACATTAGCTAGTCTGTCTGTACTATTTAAGCTTACTCTAAACCCAGTTGTCCAACCTTCATTGATGAATGTGTACTAAAGAGTTAAGCAAATGAGTCTTGATAGAAAGGCCATGATGAAAATTACCAAGAGAAATTTGGGTTTTAGAATGCAACAAAAAATGCGAGTGAAAGAGAACTTAATTTACGTGTTCACCAGATCAATAATGAGCATCACAGCTAGAATTAACATCACGATTTCTAGTGTCCATTCTATGAACTCAGGGCTTATATTAGATGTTTTAATGAGATCGCAGACTCAACTGATAAAAATTAAAGTTCAAGAAGCAGAAGAATGACTAGAGTTGGATGATTTCCCCTGTAGTTATCCAACACTGATCAAATTGAATTGAATGCCCAATGAACTTGTTTACAGTTATCCATGTATCCAGAACGGCATTCCTATTGCCTCTTCCAAAGTCCATCTTAATGACAGAAACAAATACAGACAATTCCCCCATTTCAATTAAGGACTGGCTTAGCTCTTCGATTAGGGCAAGTAAAAAGGAGATTTAGCACTTTGATCACATGAAGAACTTGCAAGCTTAAAAACAAACTACGAAAGTGACTCCCAAAAGAACCACAGAATGCGAATTTGTACCTCGTTGCAAACATATAATAAGATAAAAGAAGTTAGGTATTTACTTTGATGCAGAGATTGCCAGTGCAAATAATGTGCTGAATCTTGCCAGGAACAAGCATGGACTTGAACTTTGGGGGCAAATCAGCTGCCCTATGAGGTATATGAAGGTCCCCTATTGCTAATACTAGCACCATTCTCTGCAATTATCGTGATTATCATCATAATTTGTTTATCAAACAGAATAAGAATAAACAAAACCAGAGGCGGAGGGAGGGGTGTGCTGTTGCACCCCGGCCGCGGAAATCCACCCTTAGAGGGGTTGTTCCAGGCCAAGAGATTACAAGCTGACGGTGCTGCTTTGCACCCCCAGATTTGGCAACGAAGATGAGATCCGACACCTATATTCAGTATCTTGTTATCGGAATCGGTAATAGGGACACGTAAGAGTCACAATTGAATTGCTGAAAAAACCCAAAAGGGGAGCAGAATTTCAAATTGACGAGAAATAATACAAAGTGAGAATAAAAAATTACCTGATTTGGCGATGGAAATGGACAGAGAGGGGGAGAGATAAGAGAGGCGATGGATTGGGAGCGAAGAAAGAGGGGAAAGAGGCTTTTGTGAAGGTCAGTTGGGGCTGTGGACAATCTCTCTACACAACTCACCGGAATAAGTAACTGATTTCAGGCGATCACGGCAAGGAAGGCTGTGCCGGTTCGCAACAAGGGAAGTTTTGAATCTCTGTTTAGAGTTTTGTTGGTGGGCTCGTTTCGTTTGCCTCTACATCGTATGATAGGCGAGATGTAGAAAAGTGAATAAGCCATGTGTTTTTTTTTTTTAACATTTTCAAGTAGAGAACCGTATGTTTTCATTGTGACAAAAAAATTAATGTATAATTATAAAAAAGAAATAAAACGTTTTCTGAATTTTGCCCAAATAAAAAGTTGATGATTATTTTTGTTCCGAGTAATTTATTACATAAATTTCTCTACTTTGACCAATATATCATAGTATCTATTTGTTGTGTAATCTAGGATTGGTAGCGATTACCATTTTATACGTAATTAGCACTATACAATCATAATAGAATTATCTAAATTTGTATAAGAATGTACCAGAAATGGAATGGATACAACTCGGAAAAATTATTTTCTATCATAGTTATGAGTTAGTTATATATTACTCGGAGAATTGTTTATTAAGTTTTTATTATTGAATTTTATGTAATCTTTAATTTAGGTATTTCCAACCCTTGATACAAAATTTTCAATTCACATCTATTTCTCACTCCAAAATAAGATATTTTTACTTTATAATTTTCAACCTAGTACCTTTATTATTATTACTATATTCCTTTTTACATAATTAATTTAATTAACTAAAATCAAAACATAGCAAAGTAAATATTCACACAGAGAACTAAAACAGATAATATTAAACATTGTACAAGTTAATTAATCCAGATTACAAGCATACTATTAAAAACAAACACGTATAAATACGATAACATTATAAACCAGATTAAGTGTGTATTTAGTTAAAAGTAAAATTTAAGTGTGTTTTGTTGTGTTAAATTATTTTCCTATTGTAATGTCAATGTTTATTTTCTTATCAATGAATAGGATGTTAATTTTATGATCTTTCTACATTTTATACATATTAAATTTTTTTTAAATGGGATTTTTTTTTATTTTATCATTTAATTTTGGTAATTTTGAAATGTAATATTGCAAATTACAAATTAAAAAACATACACAAAATACATGAAATACCCCACAAAAAATAACTAACATACTAATAAAATCAATTTTTTTATTATTTTTATAAAAAGAAATTTTAAACAAAAATTTAGTAAAACATTAATAAAAATGCAACGCCAAAATTTGGTATAGAAAATCAAGCAACCCTATTTTATTGGGTTCCAACCCAAATAGCATTGGGTTAGAGATATTTTTACAAGTTTAAGAATTCGAACCAGATTTATTTATTAAATTTCTAAATCATTTGTCGCTTTATGGAATATTAAATTTATGTGTGCATAGTTATTTAAATGATGCAATTAATTTTTTTTACATGTTCATCATTCAATATTTATATTAAATAGGTAACTCTTACATGTACAGGAAATTAAAGGAGATCGCGAATTACATAAGACGAGAATAGAAATTAGAATATGTATATGAAAAGTTGCTAGAACGAAACAAGTAGTAGTTTTGATAAAGGAATAAGGATATGAACATTTTGGTAGGTGCTCTACCTTTCTTCTTGAAAATTATAGAGAATTATATCACTTTCAATTTTTTTTTCCTCTTTTCACCCATGATGTTTTTCCTTTCATTTCTAATTTTTTGTTATTACACTTTTATACTCATTTAGTTTTATTGATAACTTAATAAATATAAATAGAGATATTATACCCCTTTTGGGTGAACATTTATGCTTTTTTCCTCTTCACATCCTATTCATTGCTTTTTTTTTTCTCTTCTTTTTTATAATTTTAATTTAATTTCGTATTTTATCTCTTAACCTGCTCATATTTTCATTATGTTATCTTACAAAGTTTTTTTTTTCGAAACAAAATCCATATGTATATGTTTTTTCCTTTTTTTTTAAATGGTATAACAATAGTAGCTTATGATACATTCGTGATACTGTTTTGTTGTTTATACCACTTGTTATATATATATTGGCATAAACAACAAAACAGTATCATGAAAGTATCATAAGCTATTATTATTATAACATTAAAAAAATAGATAAAAAAATATATACATATGAATCTTATTTCAAAAAAAAATTTGTAATATGGCATAACGAAAAAATTAACGAATTGTAACATTACAAAATTACATTAAAATTATAAAAAAATTAGAAAGAAAAGTGAGTATTAAGATGGAAACCATGGGGGAGTAAAGAAGCATATAAAAATAGTGAATTAACTAAATTTCAAGAATTACAAACAAATTAATTAGAAATCATTAGATAACAAAATAATTATTAATCAATCAAATACATTTCTATAAATTATTAAGATGTCAACTAAATTTATATAAAGAAATAACTAAAAAGATGGATCTTGTGAGCAGACGACCTGGAAAGCGAGACGGAACGCGGCAAAGCGAACCGGGGAAGGTTTTTGCAAACTGAGTTCTCGCGATGTTTCGGAAAACGGGTTTAGTTTATCTTGTTTTAGGGAAAAACATTCGTTTGTTTTAGAAATTCTTTTTGTAAAAAACATTTTCCCGTTTTATTACTTAAAGACCTCGAAACCTAAATTTCAATGTCAGTAACAGAGTCGCCACCCAGATCAGCTCATCCGGAAAATTCCGGTACAGCTTCCTACCGAGCGTAGACTACTGTACCTAAACCAGAGATTCAGGGTTTGGGCAACTTACCTACTTAACCTCAAACTTGTATTCGATTTATGATTTGTATTACCATATTTATTCAATTTATTATCTTTCTCTAACCCAATTTCGTTTAATTTTACTAGCCCGTGCTCAAGCAAAATGCAGAAAATAAATTGCAAAAAAATAAAGCATGCATTCAAAATATACAAGAAAGTAGTAAAGGCATATTATACAACCCAATCGAATAAAAAGATAAAACCCTTGTCCTCACTTTACAAGCGCCTAGGATACACGAGGATCTAAAAGTTACAACTGCCTAATTTACACGGAATAATCTATTAATTACAGTAAAAATAATAAAAAAGAAAATAAACTCTGCAAAACAAAGGGTTAGCACAATTTATATTACACACACGAGTAGAACTCAAATAGGACAGAATTGGGAGTTTAGGAAACAGGGGCATGCATTTAGGGGGTAACCGGGTCGATCCGATCGGTCTAACCGGTTAGACCTGGAAAACTGTTTTGAAACGCCCTGTAAATCTTTGTGCTGGAAAAAAATTTTTGAAAAACCATTTGGCTCGGTTTCATGCAAATTTTCACATTTTAGCGGGTCTATTATCCAGAAACTCGGGGTTCTGTTCGTGCGGGTTTTCCTGATTTCAACATCCATCTAGGGTCCAAATGCAGTAAACACACCAAAAACATTTGTGAAAACATTGTTTCGATCGTTCTCAATATTTTCCGGGGATTTCATAGGATTTGGGGGTCTGCTAATGCTGGACTATAGATCTGATTTGGATAAAATAACCCCGGAACTCAGGAAATAAAACCCCGGATAAATTGAAAACCCCGATATCTGTACGCACAGGAATCCAAAAACCAAAATATTACAACATACGGATAAATTTAGGCTGAAAGTGATCATAACAAAATGGTTAAAATAGAAAACGGACTGTTTTCGGCCGATCGAGACAAACCGGGATTCTGTCCCTGCAGAACAGAGCCGGCCAGCTCTTGGTACTAGAGCCGTGCGGTTGTGTTCATGAGAAACGTAGCCGTGCGGCTCTACTCGGGCAATCCAATTCCGAAAGTTGTAAAATGAAGAAAATGCACAGGAAAAGCAATGCAAACAGGTTTAAGACCTTTTAAAGTTTACCTTGATGTTGTTTTGATGCTTTGAACGTCAAGAAACAGATTGAAAACTTGAAATGTGTTCTGGGAACTCAACCGGCCGAAAACCACGACAATCCGAAACAAGTCGAAATCAACCCCAAAATGATCCCGAATCAATGAGCAAAGGTTGTGGGATTTGTTGTGAGTGTTTGGGGATTGATATTAGGTCTTAGGCTTTATGTTGTTGAACCCTCAAGCTCACGGTCAACTTTTTCTCTTTTTCTCTACTTCTTTTTTTTCTTTTTTTTTTCTTTTTTTTTTAATCTTCAGAGCAAAATCCCTCCTTTTCCTTTTTTTTCTCCGGTTTCTCTCCCTTCTTTTATATCTCTCTCTCACACTTATATCCATCAATCAATCTGCTGCCTGACTTCTGAAATTTGCCCACTTTTTCTTTTCTTTTTTTTTTCTATCAAGCAAGTTGATCTGCTTTGCAGAGCAACTTGTCTTGACCACTAGAGCTGTACGGCTCTAGTCTAGAGCCGCCCGACTCTAACTTAAAAGCTAAAGCCGTGTGGTTCTAACTAGAGCCGGGGCAAAATTTCGAAAATCAGACGCGCATCCTAAACCCTAGAAACAGCTCGGGAGACCTCTTCGGGGATTGCGGATTGCGGATTGTGATAAGGTCGATTTTTGACCTTATCTTTTAGGCAATTTCGTGGTTTGAACGACAATTTTTAGAGTCTTTTGTGTGAATGTTTGTGTGGTTTTTGAATATTTTATGATTTTTATGTGTTGGATAGATTTTTATAACTTTTAGTATTTTTTGTGTTTTCTAGGGTTGTTTTTGTAATTTTTGATAATTTGTCGTTTTTATGGTCCGTGGCGTTGGTGCGGTTATGTTTCTTTATGCTTGTTTTGGACAGGTATTATGACCCGGACCGGAAGTTGGAGCATCGACGGGGAAGAAGAGTTCGAAGTGCTGAAAATCAAGGTGGCACGGCGTGCCACAATTAGGGCACGGCGTGCCAACCCGGCGTGCCAGGTGACGCAGTCCAGTGGAGTGGCACGAAAACGTGCCACTCAGATCAGCGTGGCGTGCCAACCCCAAAATCACACGGCACGGTGTGCCACCTCCAGCAGCACGGCGTTCCGCCTTCAATTCTGCACAGCACGGCGTGCCACTTCCACCAGCACGGCGTGCCGAGCCCCGAAACGTGCTGTTGCCCTACTTTCATCTCTTTTTTTTTCTGGTTTTAACCTAGCCATATAAATAGGTTATTTTCTATGTTTGAAAGGATCTTTTTCCAGTCTTTTTGAGTGAGAGCAGAAACTTATAGTGAGGTTTTGAGCTTGAACTATTTGATTTCTTTGAGTTTCGAACCATCGATTGGTTGTAGTTTTGCATAGAATCTTCCCCTTTTGCGACGTTCTTGGTTCCGACTTGAGTTCGTCTATAGAGGTACACCCCAAGCATCTTCACACCATCGGAATCCGGTTAATCGGACCAAAAGGGCATAAGATTTTCTTCTTCTCTTTTGTAATTTGATTAAGTTAGGTTTGATTCCGTAAATCGATTATGTTTGGTTGTAAACACTAAATTCGTTCATCTTTCTTGATTAATACAATTGTTTGTAAGTTAATTTCAATTTTTATTCCTTTTCTTTATGTAATTTCTTTAATGAATGTCTAGTCTCATAAGATCTTAATTTATTAAGTTCATATTTGTGGCATTACCTAGATTGACACCTAGGAAACCATTAGTATTGACGACACTGTGGAACTTACGTGCCCCTATTTTCTAAGCTTTAGAATTAGACCGCCTCTAAACAAGGGAAACCGGCTAAGGACCTAAAAGATCTAGATACGCTAGGTTATATTATCGAAAGAGCATAATTAAGGGTTAATTATTGAGTTAAATTCATCTTTTGTAATTAATTGATAAAGCCATCCCCATTAGCATTCATAGGTCGGTAAACCGCCAATTGATAACACAAAACTCAAGTGCAAAGTAAGCTGGAATAGATCAACTAGGAGTAGGATAGTTTAGTTGTTAATATAATCAACCCAAAACTGCGTTCCGCCTAGGACACGCAAGGAACCCGAGTAGTTTAGTGTTTGCAGAATATTCTTTTCTCTGTGGGATCGATACCTGGACCAACCAGAATTATTACTTGTCAACGATAGGTACACTGCCTTAGTTGTGCTTTTCTAGGTTTAGTTTTACTACTATGCCTAGGACCCATCAAGTTTTTGGCGCCGTTGCCGGGGAACTTTATTTTTCTGCATCATTGAGCCAAAGGTCTATTTGCTGATCTAGGCAACATTTCTGTGCATATAGTTAAATAATTTTTCTTTTCTGTGAATATTTGTTGCAATTTAGTTTCTTTAATTTCTGTGTGTGTGTGTTTTCTAGCTTATGCGAACTCGCTCTCAGCATCCTGAGCTTTTACCTTATAACCCTGAAATTGAACGTTTATGTAGCAGGAACCGTAGAGTACGCCAAGAGCAGATTGTTCAAATGGAGCATCAGCAACATGATGACGAGGAGGGACAACTCCGGGAAAGAGTTGAGCAAGAGCAACTCCGGCGAGAGCGGGAGGAGTTTGATAGAAGAAGGGGTGGTGATAGAGACAACATGGTCATGACTGACCTAATGGCTCCACATCGGCCCCGGAACAGATCCGGAGTGGTTATTCCAGCCATCACTGCTAATCAATTCGAGTTGAAGTCCAGTATGATCCATTTGATCCAAGGGAACGGACTATTCAGTGGCGGAATAAGTGACAATCCCAATGATCACTTAAATCGGTTCCTCATGGTGGCCGATACAGTCCGAATCGGTGGGGTGCCCCAAGATGCTGTGCGGTTGAAGCTGTTCCCCTTTTCACTATACGGGGGAGCAATGGAATGGTACAAATCCTTGAGGCCCGGATCAGTGACATCATGGGACCAACTGGAAGAACAATTCTTAGCATACTACTTCCCACCATCAAAGACGGTTCAGCTAAGGAACGAGATCATGGGATTCCGGCAATTTGGGATGGAGACTCTTAATGAAGCATGGCAGAGATTTCAATGGTTATTGCGGAACTGCCCCCATCATGACATGCCGTGATTTACTCAAGGAAGCACGTTTTATCATGGTTTGACACCAGCTAACCGTGCCATTATTGATTTTTCTGCAGGTGGGGACATTTTTAAGAAGACTGCTACACAAGCCGAGGAGTTGATTGCAGAGCTGGCTAGAAAGAGTACCTTGTGGCAGTTGGACACGCCAACAAGGAATGAGGTTCGAGCTGCAGATTTGGGACGCCAAGATACAGCCATGGACCATGTAAACAAGAAGCTGGACCTGTTGATGTCCCGCCTGAATTTAAATGGGCCACAATACCAGCCGGTGTTGTGTGTATCATGTGGAGTGGAGCATCCCGGGCAAGATTGTGAATTGGGCGACCCATTCGCCCAATCGTCCGAAAACATAAGTTTTGTGGGAGGAAACCAAAGTTACAATAATTCTAACTCTTATCCACAAAACTTCAATAATAATAATAATAATTACGGAAGAAGGTATCAACACCCGAACATGTCCTATAGTAACAACCAAAATGTGTTGAGACCTCCTTCCGGATTCCATTATGAGCACCGTGAGCAGGGGTTAGGTAAGGCCCCATTTATTCCTAATGATCAATCTCCACAGCAGCCTCAACAGTCTAAGCAAGATGACACGGTTTTGTCGTTACTAAAAGACATCTCGTCTCGGCTTGCTGATAATGAAGCATACTGTAGGGATTTGGGTAAGCAGGTGGCTCAATTGAGTAGGGAGAGGCAGGAAAGACCTCAAGGAGCACTTCCAAGTAGAACTGAACAAAAACCTAAGGGTGATCAACGGGAGACAGCTTAAGCTATAACCCTACGAAGTGGTAGGCAAGTGGAGGACCGAGTGCAAAACGCTGATATTCCATCCCAACCTACTGAGGTAAGTGAAGAGTCGGGAGAGGTAAGCAACCCCGACTCGATTTCTGAACCCGAACCTAGTACAACTGAAAAAGGGAAAATTCCTGACCCAGTGAGAGCCTACGTGCCTAAACTTCCTTATCCTTAAAGGGAGAAAAAAGATAAACTGGGGCAGAAATATTCCAAATTCCTGGAAATTTTTAAGAAGTTGGAATTTAATTTGCCATTTATTAAGGCTCTCCAAGAGATGCCTTCTTATGCTAAATTCTTTAAAGAACTTCTTGCAGGAAAACGAAAGCTAGGTGAGGACGAAGTGGTGGTTTTAATAGAGGAATGTTCGGCAATTATCACTAACAAACTTCCACCCAAGCTCAAAGACAAGGGCAGTTTTACTATCCCATGCCGGATAGGGAACTTGGAGATCGCCAATGCCTTATGTGACTTGGGTGCAAGTATAAATCTGATGCCTCTGTCGTTTTTCAGGAGACTCGGACTGGGAGACCCAAAGCCAACCAATATGACCCTCCAATTAGCGGATAGATCTCTCACGAGACCAAAAGGGGTGGTCGAGGACGTGTTAGTAAAAGTGGACAAATTTATCTTCCCCGCGGACTTCGTGGTAATGGATATGGAGGAAGATAGCACGGTGCCCCTTTTGCTTGGAAGGCCATTTCTTGCAACAGGTAGGACTCTGATAGATGTCCAGGAAGGTAAGATTATTCTTAGGTTGCACAATGAGGAGGTAAGTTTCAACGTCTATAACTCAATGAAATATCCATTGGATGTTGAAAGTTGTAATTTTGTAGACTCTTTTTGCCCTATTGATGCTTATGTGATAGAAAAGAGCTTCAACCAAGGGGAGTTGGAGCTCTTGTCCGATTTTCGATTGAAGCTATTTCCGGGCAAACTGAGAAGTCGATGGATGGGACCGTTTACCGTGCATAAGGTTTACCCCTCCGGGATGGTGGAAATTGAAACCCCGGAGGGAATTCAACAAGTAAACGGGCACCGGTTGAAGCCCTACGTCAGCGGAGGAATAAAGGAGAGGAAGCAAGTCTTACTCCTTCGTGATGTGTAATGCTAAAACGTGGACATAGAAGTCGAGCTATTCCGACTATAAACATAGCACTGAGGTACGTATGCCTCCCTTATACATTAGTTTTTACGTTAATATGTTTTTGTGTGTTTTTGTGTGTAGGATTAGGTACTTAAGCAAGTTAATCGAAAATCGTAATCAAAATGTGGAAAAAAGCAACAGTTGGCAGAATTCAGGGTGGCACGCCGTGTCACTAAGCAGCACGCCGTGCCAAGGTGAAATTGGGTGTAGCACGTGGCGTGCCAAAGTGGCATGAAATCGTGCCAGGCTGCTGTTCCAAAAGAAAATTGTGCATAAGTAGACAGCACGCCGTGCCAGATTCAGCAGGCCGTGCCAAGGTGATGGTATGCAGGGCAGCACGACGTGTCACTTCAGCACGCCCGCGTGCCGTTGTTCTGTTCCGCAAGAGGTTCGTGCATAAAATGGAGCACGCCGTGCCACATTCAGCACACCATGCCAATCACAGGTCTGAAGGGTGGCACGACGTGCCAATATGGCACGCCAACGTGCCGTCCCGCTGTTCCTAAAGTGAGTTGTGGAAAAGAGACCAGCACGCAGTGTCAAAACTTCAGCACGCCATGCCCCATATTCAAATTTCAAGGCAGCACGCCGTGCCGAGACAGCACGCCGGCGTGCCATCACGCTGTTTCTAGGTAAGAGTTTTTGTCCCGCTCAGCACGCCGTGCTGAGTGTTTGGCACGGCGTGCCGAGTGTTTAAATTTCGAATTCCAAGGGTTATTCCACCGCCTATTTAATGCTCTTTCCACCTTCCCCCCTTTTCATAACCGACTTTTTCTTCTTCTTCTCCTTCCTCTCTCTCACTTTCTCTCACCCTCTCACTTTCTCTCTCTCTCTTCACTCTCTCTCTAGAATCCACTTTCTCCTTCTCCTTCTCTATTCTTCTTCTTCTTCCTTCCTTTCTCTCCTTCTCCCTATCCACTCTTACTCTCCTTTTCTTCTTCTTCTTATTCTCGCTCTCACCCCTTTTCCTCCACTATTTTGCCCTAGGGTTTTATTTTGCTTCAATTTCCTTGAAACCAGGTATGAATTCTTGCTTTATTCTTTCTTTTATTTATTATTATTGTTGTTGTTGTTCTTTTTCTCATTTTGGTTTTGATGGATTGACTGCTTAATAGGGTATTATTTTACTTTCTTTTTCTTTTTGTGGTTTGTATCTTTGACAGTAGATGTTCTTTGGCTTTGTGTTCTTTTGTTTTTGATTTTTGCTTTATTTTTATGGTTATGCACTTGTAGGATGAAGAAGAAAACTGTCGCCGATCGGAGACACGGTTCGTCTCGCCGGCCCATGGAACCGTCACCGGAACCGGTGCCACGTGACGAATTGCTCACCGAACAATTGATGGCCCCGCTGACAAATCTCTCTAGGAAATACAAATGTCCCTTTCCTTTACTTTTAGACAATGAAGGTAAGAAGTACAAAACCTTATTTTCTTTAGAGAGCACTCCCTTTCGCACTTTCGATTGGGAATTTCTCTTTGTACAAGATAGGTCGGAGGGAGTAAAAGCTAAATTGACTAGTTTAGGGTGGTACGAATTTGTGAAATCTAATCCTCCAGTCTTTAGGGAGTTGAACCTAGAATTCTACTCTACCTTGAGTTTTAAAACCAACCCGGATATGGGCCTTAGAAGCATGACCTTCCGCCTCTTTGGCACTGAGCGGACTTTGGATATTGATGGCCTTAGGGCTTGCATAGGGATTGACGGGAATGGTTATAAATGGCCCAAAAATTTGGATGCCAAGAAATTTTGGCGCTTGATAGGGCAAGGGGTATACCAACCTCGGTTTGCCAAAACTTCCCAAATCCATGACCCTGTTTTGCAATTAGTTCATAAATTTGTATGTTTTAATTTTTCGGGAAAAACTGAGAGTAACCGGGTTAATGCATTTGAACTGTTGATCCTGTGGCATGTGCATAGTGAGATTAAGGTTCATTTGGGCTTCTTTATCATGGAAGCTTTATACAATCACCACAACCGAGCTAAGTCCGAACTAGGGTTAGGACATATTGTGACTTGTATTGCATGTTTTTTTCATAGTAATACTTGTTATAGGAACCTCGATAGCATTCTTCCCAAGAAGCTTTCGAGGGGAATCTTGTCTTGTTCCCATGTTGGGGCAGCTGCATGTCCTTCAAGTGCAGGAGGTTCAAGTAGGGGAAAGGCCCCTATGGAAGTAGACGAGGAGGAAGAGAGTGAGGAAGCTGAGGACAGCGAGGAGGACGCGGAGAATGTATCGGTGGGAGTAGATTTTATGGGGCGGATTGAAGGACGGTTGGATGGCATAATTGAGCAATTGGAAGGCTTAACCGTCCATCAGGTTCTGCTTTGAGCAGCGGCTGAACGCGCGCCTTGATCGGCAAGCAGCTCAGCTCGCTAACGTCGAGGCGTTCGCCTCCCGCTTCTGTGTCGCCCAAGGGTGGCCGTACCCGCCACCACCACTAGCTCCCGATATGTGAGGTAACCCTTTTCCTTTCCCATTTAGTTTGCTTCTTCTTCCATTGCACTTTTGGAAGTAAGTGCAATCTAAGTGCGGGGTGGGTAAAGGGACTTCTCCCTTTCTTTTTTCTTCTTCTTATATTGCACTTTTTGATTGTTTGTTGGTGTTTGTTGGTGTTTTTGCATGATTGGATGTTTTGCGTTGGTTTTTTGTTAGATTTAGGCTTTACTTTTCAATGCATGTGAAGTTGGTTTTGGTTGTTTTTGGTTTGTTAGTATTTTTAGGTTGCTTATGTGTCAATTGCCGTTTGAATAACATTGCTTAATCCACCCTCGAACCTAAGTCTCTGTGCTTGGATTGATAGCAATTGGCTAGGGATATTAGGAGTTGTTTGCAAGTCATTAGTTTGTTTGTGCGTGGTTTGTGATTCTTGATGGTAACCATTGGTTAGATTTGTCATTTAGGTTGCATTAGGGAATTAATCCTCTACCCCTACTTGCATGATTGAGCTAGGATTACGCCTTGGAACATTGGTTGAGTCACACGACCTAGCATACAACCCCTAATACACTTGTGAGAAATTGAGCCTTTAGAACCATTTCACATCGGTTCTATTTCTTTGTGAGAGTAAAAACAATTGTGGCACACTAGATCATAGAACCCGGTGTTGTTTTGCACTTGGCATCGAGAGCTTAATATGTGGAGACCCTTAGGATTAACCCCTTGACTTAAAATAACCCTAACCCTAACTACTAATTCATCCCTTAGATCACCCATAGCCACTAAATTAACCTTTTTGACTTAAAAAACCTTCACCAAGCCAACTCTATAATCCTAACTTTTTACCATTCACTTTGATTTTCCTTTCTCACCCTCCTCTCCTAAATCAAGTAATTGGCTAAGTTGGTCATTCATTTTGGGGTCAATCACCATTTGCATTTCAACTCTTTCATATCTAGTCCTATGGAAAAATTATGTTTAAAAAAAAAAAAAACAACAAAAACAAAAATCCAAATACAGTCAATGTGTTTGTTCGGTTTCTTTTTGTAAAATTCAAAGTTTGTAAACGCCTGTCTTGTTTGTCCGGTTTGCATCTTTAAGCCGGTATTTGTGTCCCATGTCTTGTAATTTTTCATTTGTTGAATAAAGGATTAGGGCGATCATCTAATTGCCTTGACCCATGTCTTGTAATTTTTGTTCTCTTTTTCCCATTAAGTTGTGTTTTGGCCATTGGGTGTGGATAAGGCCTTCTTTTTGTCAAGTTAATTTCAAAAAAAAATAATAATAATAAATAAATAAATAAATAAAATAAAATAAAATAAAAATTTAGCAAAGCAAACACTCTTAGGACTAGTTCTGAGTTGAAAGTTGCATGACCCATCTTTAGTACTTAGTCAATTTGTATATTTTACTTGATTCGTAGGAGTTGTATACCTAAAATTTCCCTTATCAAACCTACCCTAAGCCGTAACATTACAAGCCCCAGGTTCTCTGATTTTGCTCCTTGACCAATGACTTCACCGGGATTGCCATTAGTTCGCTATGTGATGTGTGCCATTGTTTGTTTTTGTGTGCTCATCCGCCTTGCCTTGAACTTGAGCGTTGGAGTGACATCTTGTGAGGTGCTTTGTGGTCGTATAAACTCTGTTTGTTCCTTACCCTTTGACTAGCTAAATTGTGTTGGGTTTGGGTATTGAGTGATTTTGAACCTAGTGCACCTAATGTCATTTCGAAGGTGATGCTTTACTTTCTTGAGTTTATGAATCTCGTACGGTTAAACCCTTAGTTGGATTTGCAAGTGAAAGCGAGCAAGTTTACTCCTTTGTCTTTAGTTGATTTGCTTGAGGACAAGCAAGACTTTAAGTGTGGGGTGGTTGATAAGGTCGGTTTTTTACCTTATCTTTTAGGCAATTTCATGGTTTGAACGGCAATTTTTAGAGTCTTTTGTGTGAATGTTTGTGTGGTTTTTGAATATTTTGTGATTTTTATGTGTTGGATAGATTTTTATAACTTTTAGTATTTTTCGTGTTTTCTAGGGTTGTTTTTGTAATTTTTGATAATTTGTCGTTTTTATGGTCCGTGGCGTTGGTGCGGTTATGTTTCTTTATGCTTGTTTTGGACAGGTATTATGACCCGGACCGGAAGTTGGAGCATCGGCGGCGAAGAAGAGTTCGAAGTGCTGAAAATCAAGGTGGCACGGCGTGCCACAATTAGGGCACGGCGTGCCAACCCGGCGTGCCAGGTGACGCAGTCCAGTGGAGTGGCACGAAAACGTGCCACTCAGATCAGCGTGGCGTGCCAACCCTAAAATCACACGGCACGGTGTGCCACCTCCAGCAGCACGGCGTGCCGCCTTTAATTCTGCACAGCACAGCGTGCCACTTCCACCAGCACAGCGTGCCGAGCCCCGAAACCTGCTGTTGCCCTACTTTCATCTCTTTTTTTTCTGGTTTTAACCTAGCCGTATAAATAGGTTATTTTCTATGTTTGAAAGGATCTTTTTCCAGTCTTTTTGAGTGAGAGCAGAAACTTGTAGTGAGGTTTTGAGCTTGAACTATTTGGTTTCTTTGAGTTTCGAACCATCGATTGGTTGTAGTTTTGCATAGAATCTTCCCCTTTTGCGACGTTCTTGGTTCCGACTTGAGTTCGTCTATAGAGGTACACCCCAAGCATCATCACACCGTCGGAATCCGGTTAATCGGACCAAAAGGGCATAAGTTTTTCTTCTTCTCTTTTGTAATTTGATTAAGTTAGGTTTGATTCCGCAAATCGATTATGTTTGGTTGTAAACACTGAATTCGTTCATCTTTCTTGATTAATACAATTGTTTGCAAGTTAATTCCAATTTTTATTCCTTTTCTTTATGTAATTTCTTTAATGAATGTCTAGTCTCATAAGATCTTAATTTATTAAGTTCATATTTGTGGCATTACCTAGATTGACACCTAGGAAACCATTAGTATTGACGACACTGTGGAACTTACGTGCCCCTATTTTCTGAGCTTTAGAATTAGACCGCCTCTAAACAAGGGAAACCGGCTAAGGACCTAAAAGATCTAGATACGCTAGGTTATATTATCGAAAGAGCATAATTAAGGGTTAATTGTTGAGTTAAATTCATCTTTTGTAATTAATTGATAAAGCCATCCCCATTAGCATTCATAGATCGGTAAACCGCCAATTGATAACACAAAACTCAAGTGCAAAGTAAGCTGGAATAGATCAACTAGGAGTAGGATAGTTTAGTTGTTAATATAATCAACCCAAAACTGCGTTCCGCCTAGGACACGCAAGGAACCCGAGTAGTTTAGTGTTTGCAGAATATTCTTTTCTCTGTGGGATCGATACCTGGACCAACCAGAATTATTACTTGTCAACAATATGTACACTACCTTAGTTGTGCGTTTCTAGGTTTAGTTTTACTACTACGCCTAGGACCCATCAGATTGCTTGGTTTTCAGGACGTTTGAGATTCTCCAGGCAACATTCCGGTCGTTTTCAAGTCCGATTCGAATCCGTCCATTCCATATGTAACATAGGAATTCTCATCATAGAGGTAAGGAAAAACTCGTGCTCACAGATCTAGAATTTTTAAGATTAATGGTGGCATTAAACTTCTTTGTTTAGTCTATGGTAATAAATTGAAGAATATATTGATATTAAAGAATTAATTAACCACTGCATTATATGTAAAAATAAATCATGCTTCTAATGCACTTACAATCTTAATTATTCACACATTAGGTTAAGTTGCAACTTTTCAATTTCAATTAGACCATAGAAAGAAATCAACATAATTAACAAATCACAATTTGAAGAGCATTCGATTTTGGAAGATTGCCACATGTAATGGAAATTATTACATGAAATTAGCACCTAATCATAGCAATTTAATTACCTATATATAACATCATCTTCTTCACATCCAACAAATTCACATAAAGAACCAGAAAACAAAAAATGAAGATCAGAAGCATTCTAATTTACACTTTTTATTTTTAGTTGTCTACAAATTCACATGAATTGTACCAATAATATACTAGTTTTCTCTAAACTTAATCCTATCGTGTGACACTCGTATTCATATAGTATACTAAAAGAACTACTCATCTTTAACTTTTCATCCCGTTAACATTATTTTTCAACACTTTCGGAAAAAAAAAAACCATCTTAATCCTATAAATCAATAGGAATGTTTTATATGATATATCAAATGAGCAAAAATCAAAATCTCCGAGCAATGGTAGAATATCAAAATTGAGCAAGAAGAGATAAGGTGAATGGATATCGATACTGATGTGTGAATACCACGGATGATAAGTGGAAAAAAGACAAATTATTAATTGCGGTGGAAAGAAGAAAAAAGTGAGATAGATATATTGTTGGCTCTACAAAACCAAGAATAAGGATTATTTTTCAATAGAATCAATAATATACCTAATTAAGTTTGACCAATAATTAAATATAAAATTCTTGTTTACGTCTGTCATAAATCAATGTACCAAACTTAATATAGAAAAGGATTGATCAAAATGACAATTTAATTAACACCTAATTTTGTATGAAGAACTAAGATTGACTTCTAAATAAGTAGTTTTTTTAGTAGTTGACATCACAAATAATTTTAACTTAACATTGATTATTAATTAATATTGAATTAATAGATTTCAAATCCTGACTATTACTATAATTTTTTCTATATATGAAAAGAATGTTTTTTTTAAGATTAAAGAAATACTAAAGTAAAACTCAAAGAAAAGGAGCATAAAAGAAAGTTATCATCCCAGTTATCTAAGAACCCCTTCTTTACCTTGAGTTTGTCCTCCTTTCCACCATTTTACAGGTTGTTTTCAGCTTCAGGGGTTGTACTTCTGTAGTTCTTATCAGGCTGCGTGTGGAGCTATCAAGAAACATTCCGATGGCATGCCTGCGACTTGCTGATATAATACTCCGATACCTATGTTTCAATCCAAAGACCAGGCAGTTGGCATGCCTAAGACTTTGCTGATATAATACTTGCAATCCAAAGACCTGGCAGAAAATGATCAGGTCGCAGCTGATTTACAGCGACCGCAACAAAAGAATAGCTGCATCAACATTATTTCAATGAGATGAACAGTATTTTCTTTTTTCAACTACGATTTCACATCTTATAAGGTCACAATGCTACAGAACCTGATATATATTTAATTACATACGACTGAATGTAGATTACACCGAGAACAATATTACATATACTCGAAATCAGACGTGGTGATGAATCGATTCTTGGTGGAAATTCAAAATTGCATCAAGATAAACGCTCAGATTAGATGTTACAGCCACGTGGAAATATTCTAAAAAAGGAAAAAATTTACAAATATGATTACAGTTCAACTCAGCGTACTCGTGGAGACTGGCGGATGGATGGCAATGGGGATGCGCTTGGCGTTATATTTAACGGAGAGCGGTGATGCCTCATTGGGGACTTCCAGACAGGTGACTGGACTGGCTGATGCTCTGATTGAGAGAGTCTTGCTAAAGCTTTTGGGGATTCAATTTGCTCCAATGTCGTTAATACCTCTGACATTCGAGGCCTACCTTTGGCTTCACTGTTTAGACACTGTAACGCAAGGCTAGCAGCCATATAGGCTCCTTTCTGAGGATACTGTCCTCCCAACTTGGTGTCCATTATCCGGAATAGTTTTCTTTTATCACTAAGATATGGCTTTGCCCAATCCACAAGATTCTGCTCCACACCAACCTTAGTTTTATCAACAGCGCGTCTCCCAGACAGTAGTTCCAGCAACACAACTCCGAAGCTGTATACATCACTCTTGGCTGTGAGCCTACCTGGTAAGCAACATACATTCTCAATGATACCAGTTACACATGTAAAGACAGCATATTGGATTGGAGCATGCACCGAGTTTCTAAGCAAACGCATATATAGAAGAAACAATTTCACAATTATGTTATTCCACTGATGTATTCATAATAACTACAAAAGGAACCTGATTTAAAAAACATAAAAAAATATTACAATACTGTAGGAATGCAAATGTATACATAAGACGGTTGGTAAGATGTCATAGAGACGTGGTTTTCTGTAGGAAAAATACATAAGATGAGTGGTAAGTTCTCAGAGAGATGTCGTTTTTGATAGGAAAAATAAAGACTGAATTGTCAATTTCCCCAATCTAATAACTGGTTTAAAGAAGCCTTTCTTTGTTACTTTATGCCCTGTCGGCAGAAGCACTTCATTTCATTATAAGGAAGTTCAAACATCAATATGACAGGAGAGGCTTGGTTCAGAAGAGGCAAATAAAACTGACCAACAACCAATGAAGCAGCCATTAGAACATCAGAGAGAACAGCCTCAAGTTCTGTACAACTAGAAACTAGATCTTTAAAACGTAATATCTAGTCGGCAATGTAACATAATAAATTGCTAAACAAAATTGTTTACTACAGTAGGTTGAGAATTAACAAGGAAATGCAATAGTACATGGCATAAACTCTTGACACAATAGCACATACTACATAACAAAAGAACTCGACAGACCTGTAGCAACATATTCAGGTGCTGCATAGCCGTGTGTACCCATGACTTGAGTAGATACATGAGTTCGATCACCAGTGGGGCCTGCCTTGGCCAAACCAAAATCAGAAAGTTTTGCATTGAATTCCTGTATGACAATGGATAATCAAAACCAAAAATTTTATCTCGATTGATAACTGAATACATTACTTTTCTTGAACGTAGGAATATCTAAATTATATTTATTTATTCATATGAAGACCATTAAATCATAAATTTCGGAGTCCATTGTTTTCAACATACCGCATCCAATAGAATATTAGAAGCCTTAAAATCCCGGTATATGACTTGGGATTCAGCATCATGAAGGAAAGAAAGGCCCCTGGCAGCACCTATGGCCACTTTTATTCGAACTGCCCATGATAGTGGCTGAGGTCCTCCTAAAAGAAAAGGGGAAAAGATAAATCAATTCCACAGGTCATTCATGGATGCATGCACAACGAATGCCATGATATGTAGACATCATTAGCAGACCTTTCTTATGATAACAAGACAAGACTAAGCAGAATTAAAAAAGAAAACATGCATTCTAGTCATATGGAGAGCCATTTGAACACATTCCTATAAACAATCGTATGTCCCAGTGATTTGGGAGAAACATCAAGATAAGAAAAAACTACAGGAAATTAACATCAAGATGACTATTGAAGATAAATATCTTCCAATTTAGGTCTTTCAGGGCCTCTTGAACTCTAGACATGGCACTTTGCCACTTAAGCATCTATTTACTGTAAAAGATCATTGAGGAAAATCAATTCATCCAAGTTTATCTTTTATTCAGTGTTTTTGATCCTCTTATTTGAAGATTGAAACTCGTGATTGTGATCCATGTGGACACAGATTTAGAATCCTCAACTATTCAAAGCAATAAGGAGATAGAAATTATCAACCTTCTGAAAAATCATAGCCATAAAAGATGATGGCTCCTAGTGTAAAGATGCTCCACTAACAGAAATCAAAGGACAGTTGATATACTCTACTAACATGGAAATTTAGCCCTAGGTACTATGGCTGCCATACGAGAGTAGGCAATGGAAAATAAGTACTACGGAAAAATGATAAAAATGACAAAGATAGAATTTGATAATGGATAAGCTAAGCTTGTATGTAAAAGACTTCAAGTCTCAGTCTCAAGATGGCTGATCATCAACAAAAAAGGCCAGCATAAGTTGGATAAGAACCCAGGAAAAACCAACATAAATACATCATATCTAGATAGGAAAAATGGTTGTCAAAGGCATCCATTGGAATAATGTTTTACTTACTTCTGAATAAATGATTCTCTAAGCTCCCTTTCGGCATAAACTCATAGACCAAGAGTCGGTTCTCACCCTCCACACAATATCCAATCAGTTTGACCAGATTTCGATGATGCAGTTGGCCAAGATAATTAACTTCTGTCTGAAACCAGCAATCTATTGGTAAACATGCGAAGAATAATTCAGGACAGACAAATCACTTTCAGAAAGAAGATACATACCAACCACTCCTTATGGCCCTGGAAACCTTCAGGTTTAAGCTTCTTGACTGCTACAACCATTCCAGATCCAGGCTTTGCAGCACTCAATGAGTGTTCATCAATCCACCCTTTGAATACATACCCAAAGCCGCCTTCACCAAGCAGACTGTCAGGCCGAAAATTCCTCGTTGCATTCCTTAGTTCACTGAATGAAAAGCCCTTCAAATTCGGCGATGACAAAATCTCACCTTCAGTCCTTGGTGTAGGAAGACATTCAGAGTTACTACTCCCAGTATAAGATGGGATGGTCAGACTCGAAGGAACAGAAGATCGGCTGGTTCTGCTAGAAATTCTTGAGGCTCCTGTAAGCAATTGAGGAAAAAACAATGAATGCAGAAGTCAGTATTGATACAAGTAGGAACCCAGACTCAGCAGCTTTCTCCTAAATAAGATACTATAATTTTTGTAGTTGTTAAGTGTTAACTATATTTCTTCCCGACAGCCTATATTTTACCCAAATTGCTAAATAAGATAACATTTTAAGTGGAATGAAAGCATTCAAATGGAGTTATTGCTGTTGCATGCGGAGGTTGGATACTAATTGGTTAACGGACAAAAAGGAATATAGGACTATCCATTTATATCAATAGCGTGTATTAAATATTCTATCCAACCCTAATCAATGTGGTAAAGACAGGGAGTAAAAGATCCATCTTTCATTCTATCTACAAACTTATTACTAATCCAAATTGACTATGTAAGTTGAAAATCTAGAGCTAAGAGTTAACCCCAAATGCATAAATGGAAACTCGACGACTTCTAATACTAATGAACAATTAATCAACCCATGATTAGTAAAAACCAATGCCCATAGAACTTCATCGTCTAAACAATTAGTTGAAAAGAATTTTTCTTCACATACATGAAGCAAAAGCCATTGTTTTTAGCTAAATCCAACACCTAATTTGGAAAGAGACTAATTTGAAGCTGAGCAACAACAAAGCCATTTAAATTCTGATATCTCGAGTAAGAAAAGGTAAAAATAAAACGGAGACAAATCACAAATCCGTCAAAAAGAAGCATAAAAGGGAGAGAAGATAGAAAAGGTTAAGGGATTGAAATTGAAGAAATAATTACCAGGAGGAGTATGTGAGCCCTGCGTGGTATCGACTTTGGCAGCTGAAGAATCTAAACAGTTTCCCATTTAGGGGTAACCAAAGATAGATTCCTTGTTTAAGAGACGCACGCAATGTTTAAGTCTCCTATACTAAAGCTGGACAGGATGGTTAAGAAGTAACCATAGCATTAAACTTGAGTTTCAAGCCCAAAAAGGAAAAAAGAACAGAAGGCAACAAGCCGTGGATTTTGTGGCAGAAAGAGAGAGAAGAAGAAGTAAGACGGAAGGGTATATTGTAGAAAATAGAAATATCGCGAGGGAAAGAAAGAGAGAGGAGAGAGGAATAATTAGGAGAAGGAAAGAGAAGAGAAAATGCAGAGAAGAACGAGTCGTTTTTGGAATAATAAATTTGGGTGTGAAAGGAGAAGACACGACGAACGCGTGGGGACTTGCAACGTACCATGACGTGTCTTCCACTTCCTCTGCCTTGCTGCACCTTTCTTCTGTTTTGCTCATTGGTTTCCCATTATTGCCCCTACCCCAACGATTTTACTATTTTAACTTTTATGCTGATACCTCCTTTACATGTCGTCCCCGCTAAATGAATTTTATTTCCGATGCATGTGTCTAAATAAACTTTTGGTCCAAATATATTCTACTGGTTTCTGTCCTTTCCTTTCTTTCTCTTCCCTTTCCCCTCTATCGAACACATTCTTAAGAGCTTTCATGATTCGTAGAAGTGCATGTTTTTTCATTTTGTACCATCTTCAAAAATGATTATTTATGTACACTGGTTGTTCATAAAAATAATTAGTAACTAATCGTTGGCGCCCGACTTGTGACTCCTCTCTATATGAATTCTTTGTTTGGTACGCCTCCTTGATTTTTTGGTGTGTTATTGTTCGTGTTCTTCCACCATTTCAAGGACTTGCCTATAAGAATCATTGTTGAACTCATCTAACATTATTTGATATAAGCTTATATTTTCGTACAAATTTGGACTTTGAGACATGATTTTTTATTTGAATCGTAGATTGCGGTTTGATCTTTGAATTTTGAAGTTTCTCATCTATATATACACCTTTTTTTGCACCAGCTACTTTATAACGACTATTTTTTTAACGGTTATTTTTTAATGGCTACTTTATAACAACTTTTTTTGATGGCTTTTTTTAACAGCTACTTTGTAAAGGATACTTTATAACAACTACTTTATAATGGATACTTCATGATAGCTACTTATGTGACATCCAGGTCAGACAGAGTTGGGTGAAAAATGGTTTAAAACGGGAGTACAGTCGGTTGAGTTGCGGAAAATAAGCGAATTCAGTTTTTTGTGGAAAAGTTTATTATTAGTTGAAGACTTAAAGTCGGATCAAATTGTAGATCCAATATAAAACAAAATCAGACGTAAGTTTAGAGGAACGAATAGGTTGAACCGAATTACTGAGTGGTTGGATAGAATGAGATTCGGTAAGATTAGATTAGGAATGCATTGAACTTAAAACAAGAATGGGAAGTAGAAGAGGAGAGATCCGGTAAGATCAGGATAGGAACATATTGAACCTTAGGGTTTGGGAGAAGGATCCAATTATGGAAATTGGAGGAAGCATCATATTGAGACTAGGTTAAATAGAAAGTATAATAAACGGAAATATAAGTGATACGACAAGAAAAGGGTAATATGGTTAAAGATACTTTAGAAGAGGAGAGGGGTTAATTTCACTTGTGGTATACCAACTATTACCTCAATCACATTTTGGTATACCAACTACCATTTTGCACATTGACATACACCAACTTATAATTGACCTCCCATTGTGGTATATATGACCTGCTATTACAGGTAATCTACGCCATGTCAGCATCTTGACCGAAGTCAAATAAGTCTACGCACCCTACATAATATGAATTTACTATTTTACCCTCGTTGAAAAATTTCAACCACTTTCTCTCTCCTCCATGATTATTATTTTCACAAAATGCACTTTCTCTCTCCCGAATTCTCTCTTCTAGGATCAAAAATTTTTCCCAACTCTATTTCATCTCTTTTTTGCTAATCTTGCCGATCATCAGATCGACTCCGATGACGGAATGACACCATCGCTATTGTCACGTTGTTGCCTCATCCAATCTCGCCTGAATCTTGATTTATTCTTCACCAGATCCGAAGAGGTCAATTCATCTCCGATTTCTACCGGTTTGGTTCCTGCCGGCGATTCAATTCAAGTAAATAAACTTGTTATTTTTCATTTTTTTTCCTCTTTTCTTTTTCTTCTTTTTTTCTATTGTCATAGGTTTAACTTAGGAATTTTTTGTTAATTAGATACAAAAGGAAAACGAGTAAAAGAAATAGATAGGTCTGGAAAAAAACTAAGACGTTGAAGTGAAGACAAGGAGTTGCAGGGAGACACTAGTGAGTTACAGAGTTGCAGAGAGAAAAAGAAAGGAGAGAAGGAAAAACTAAAAAGAGGGTTCATGGAGAAAGACGAAGAAGGAGACGAAGCAAGAGAAGGAAGTGAAGAAGGAGATGAAACTAATTTGAAGGAAACGAAGGATATGAGAAGAAGGAGAGGAGTAGATTTGAAGCAGATCTCAAAGAAAATCAAGACAAAAAAATTGCAATTGGATAATGAAATTAGGTGAAATTGGTTTGGGTATTCGATAAGATGGATTTAGATGATAAAATTGAGAGGTGCTTAATCTTGAATTTGGTAATTGACTAATCTAATTTTGATTGAAATTGGGAAAGGGATGTGGATTAGAAGGAAAGGGATGAAAGAAGATCAGAAAGAAGAAGGAAGAAAAAGAGATGGTAGGAAAGAGAAAGTGGAGGAAATTTTTTTAAGGGTAAAATAGTAAATTCAAATTATATGGGGTCTATTGACTTATTTGACGTCGGTCAATATGTTGACATGGCGCAGGTTACCTGTAATAGCAGGTCATATATACTACAATGGGAGGTCACTTATAAGTTGGGGTATGTCAATGTGCAAAATGGTAGTTGGTATACCAAAATGTGATTGAGGTGATAGTTGGTATACCACAAGTGAAATTAACCCAAGAGGAGAGAGAACAAGTGGAAAAAAATATTTTTGCATGTAAAAGTGTAGGTAGTAGAGGGAAAAATAGCCACATGTTAGAATAAAGGGACAATAATGAGCCACGTGCACTTAAGTCTAGAGAGTTTCACAATATAAAAGAAAGTAAGAATGAAGAAGGGGACTCTTTGGGGGAAAATAAAAAAAGAGTAAGGTTTTAGAGAGAGAGAAGGAAAAGAAATGGTAGAACAAGAACAAAGAGAAAGGGAAGAAAGAAGGAAGGAAATATAGAACTATGTTAAGCTTTGATTACTAGAAAGAAATCTGGGATACGTAGGTAGCTTAGTAAGAATTTACCAAGTTCAAGCCATATTATCAATGTTAAATTTAACATTGATGCATCAACTAAATCTGAAATGCAAGAATGGAGAATTCAGACAAGTTTAGCAAAGGGAATAGGTAGAAATGATAAGGACTACTTAAGATGGGACTAGAAGGAATTGAGCAAAGCTCCAAATGGAAATAGAGGAAATTCAAATGAAGGTAAAGATATAATTTTATAATTAAATAATAGTTATTTTATTAATTATGAAACCTCTTGTATGTGGAATTTATCTTTGCTCTAAATTATGTAAATTGTAAGACTCAAAGTAAATAGTGGATAAAGTAGTGAAGTTGGAAGAATAGTTTTTAATTATTTGATTGTAAAATCATAAAGTTTGTTAGACATTTTCTAGAAAATCTGATGATTTAAGAATTAAATTCTTATTGAAATATATACATATACATATACATATATATATATATATATATATATATATATATATATATATATATATATATATATATATATATATATATATATATATATATATATATATATATATATAAAAGAAGCATAATTATGAAAATCGTGATCCAAACAGTAAAAGTTAAATATGGAATAAAATCATATGCAATTCATCTTATCGAAAAAATGATTGATGTTGTCTTATGAATATATTATCTAGAAATAGAGTGCCTTGTAAAATTAATAAGATATGTGATGTGTGAGTGGAGATTCGGTAAGTACTCCCATTGACTGAGTTGGTTAGCCTCGGGGTTGTTTGAAAGGTAACGTGCCAAGAGAAAACGCTAGAAATTTGATAACTGGATTACTATGAGAGGGAAGTTATGAATTCATAAAGGAGGTACTAATCAGTGATCCAGGGCTTTTATAATCCGATGGAGGGGGCTTAATGAGGCTTGGTGGCCACACATAAGAATGAACCCTGAAGGATCATATTTCGTGTAGCTGGTCACGGTCAAAACGCATGCTAATGATTTATTATCTAGGATGAATAGGCTCGAAGACGAATTGATGAATGAGATCCAATAGTGAGATCCGGATATATGAACCCCCACTAATATTTTCAGGGATATAATTGAGATACGGTTAAAAATTGAAAGAAATAATTCAACATGAAAAGAAATTCGTCATAATACATTGTCATTGTGAATAAGAATTGAATGCAGTGAATTAAACTTGATTTATAGCCTCTGATAAAGTTCTTATTAATCTTATGTATGATAAAATTAGGAAAACCTAACTAGGGGTGAGCAAAATGCGGTTCGGTTCAAGAACCAAACCGAACCAAATCGAACCGAAAACCAAACAAGGAGAATTTTAAAAACGAAAACCAAACCAATATACATTCTGTTTAGGTTGAACTGAACCAAACTAATTTGATTTGCTTCTGATTCGGTTTGGTTCAAACCAAATTTTCCAAATTTTCAAATTTAAATAAATTATCATTATTATTATCATTAAATTATTATTAATTATATATAAATTATTGTCAAAAAATGGTATATATTACATATATATTATTGGAATCTCATAAATATAAATTATATAATAATATAAATATATATTATATCAAATAAAATGTATACATATATATAAATAATTTTTAAATATTTATAATTAGTTAGGTTCGGGTTCGGTTTTTGTTTGGTTTTTCCATCAAAAACCAAAACCAAACTCAAAACCAACCTATCACATTTTTAAAAATCAAAACCAAACCAAAGTAATTTTGGTTCGGATCGGGTCAGGTTGGTTCGGCTTTTGGATTGCGGTTTGATTTTGTTTACCACTAAACCTAGCCAGATCGAATACCGGGCAAGTAAAGTAACACGTACATACATACTTATATCCGTTCGGGATACATTTATAATAAAGTGAATAAAAGTTTATCTTAATTAGTGGAATGAAATGTAATGATCCAACCAAACAGATTAGCATGTTATTAGAATACTAATCAAACGTAAATTGAGATAGAAGGCACAAAAAATCAAAGTTAGAAGGTTAAAGAATAAATAATAACATTTTGAACCGAAACAACCGGATTGGGGCGTTACAACTTATAAGTAATTTGGTATAATTTGCAAATTCAATTACCTCTGTATATAATTAGCACATATCACATATAATTATAAATCAAATTAAACATTAAATTATCTCATAAAATATGAGCTCTATATTAAAGAAATATATATATATATACACACACACGCTCATCACTTAAGATTTTCGCGATAATAATATATTTATGTGTTCTTCAAAAAAAAAAAAATATTTATGTGTAAGAAAAAAGTCTTATTTTTTTAAAATCTCATCGACTAAGAAATGAGTTAAATCTTTTTTAAATTCCATGAGAAAAGATTAGGTTTTTAGTTAATATAAGATCATGATGAAAAAAATAAAATAAATATTACTTAAAAAAACTAAACAGTAGCTAACAAGATTAGTTAAAAGTGTGTGATAAATATAAATTAAGAGAAAGAAGAATGGAATTAAGAGACAAACAGGTACAAGACAGAATTGAAATTACTTGAATTAAATCTAACATTACATTAATTACATAATGTCTGGGCCAAGTTCAAGAGGCTCCAAATGTAATTGCACATTTCTTCGTGAGTAATCTTTTGCTCCTCTATCATGTTAGATGTGTCCCTCATGAGAAAATCGATATTCTATTTGTCCATCTCAAATTCATGTTTTTCCACCTCAAATTGGAGCTTTTTTTTCTCAACTTGTGACATCTCTTCCACAGTTGATGCTTTTTTCATTTCAATGTCGTGATATTTTGACACTTTATCAGAAACATTATCAATAATTCCACTAGTAATTGCCTTTATTTTTTGCCGCTTTTTGGCCTATGGGTTGAACCTTGCATACCTCATCTTTGGAATGATTTTCATTTGAGGTTGAGTTGTTTGCTCCGGATGAAGTTATTTTTATTCTCATCGAACCGCTTTGATCAAAAGATTGCAACCACCTTGGTTCATTCTTTAGCGATCTCCACCTTGGTTCATTCTTTAATAATCTCCACCCATGTTCATAGTAACCTTGTTGTGCGCATCAACTCTTATTTCCTCCTTGCCACTGCACTCTAAATTTTATTATAGAGAGGAAATTTTGTGGAAAGGTGGTAAAAAGGGATATAAATGTTATTTTACTCATTTTAAGCATATTTATATACCCATATAGCTTGAAATCATATGAATATACACTGAAAACTATTTAAAACACACAACTTATTTAGATATAAGTTGGACTTATCAACTCTCCCATAATTAGGCAATTGTTTGCGTTCAAGTAATGAACAAACTAGGCACAACAAAAGAACTTGAAACAATAAAATAGAGCTTGAAAGATTTGAAAGCAATAACAGTAGTCGAGGATGAAAGAACTACAATTAGGAAAACAATCTTTCCAAAGAAAAATAATGCTAAAAGACTAGCAAAGATTGCATGAAAAAAAAGACTAGACTGTTAATTTTTCAAATAACTAAAAGAACTTCTTAAGAACTCAAAACAAAGAACAAATCTACCAAACAAAAAGATAAAGTGAATAATAATTTCAATGCGTTTGAGGCTTTGTGTTTGTCACTCCTCAGCTGAAAACAATTCTAACTAAGTCTATAGATGTGCACACAAGTTAAAGATAACATTGTTGTGAGATGCAATGGAACAAATCAAAAGATCTTTAATAAGGTTATAATAGGGGATTAGGTGAAAGGTATGACAATGGAAATTTGTGGTGAAAAGTTGTCGAAATGAAATTTCTTCCTTCTGCTACAAACTATGCTTGAAAAAATTGAAATGAAACATTCGCTTAATGAATTTCTTTTTGAACAAGGGACACAAATTCTTCTTAAAATTTGAGAATGAGTATAAAGAATGTTTTCATTTTGCTTCTTCTTTTGATAAAAGCTTTTAAAGTTCAATTTTTCTTTTCAGAATTGTACACAGCTTTTCACAAATTTACAACATTGTCAAACTTTCTTGATTTCAAAAATAACTCAAGCCATCTTCACATGTAATTCCAGTTTGAAAAAAACAATTGACAACTTGGATTTTGGATAAAAAAAAAGTGAATTTAGACTTTAAAAGATATAGTTTAGTGAATTAATGGATGAAAAGCTAGGATCAATAAGGCTAAAATATGATGATTGGATAAATTCAATTTAACAAAAAAAAGAGTGACTTTTTAAGCTAAACTGGGTAAAACCTAAACTGCCTTAATCATGTTAAGTTCAAAAGCAAAAAGAACAGTCTCAAATCAATAAAATATGGAAGTTCTAGACAAAGAAGAAAATGACAACACTCTCAACAAGTAATACAAGTAAACATTACAATCATATATGATCACATAACAAAGAAAGGCTCAAAGCTCACAAAACGAGTGGCTTTGTATCTAAGCTCAATGCAACGAGAACTAATGACTCAATCAATAATTTTGAAAAATTTAACAAATTTTATCCAATTCTTAAAACATAACAGAAATTTTGAAGCTTTTAAAAAAAATTCCACAAAAGAAAAAAGAATTCCTTAAAGTAGTAAAATCTATCAAACAAATTGAAACACTAACTAATTAGCAAAACTTGAAGCTATTGCTAAGCCTTAAACTATGAAAGCTTGAACAAAAACTATCAAAGAAAACAAAACAAACAATACTAATTTCAGAAAAATAAGATAAACCAACAATATTTACAAGTCATGTTTTTCAACACAAAAATATTTCAATCCATAAAATATAAACCGTTCCCCCATGCTTAAATTACAAATTGCCCTCAATGTGTAAAAACATATATATAGGGAAAACAAAAGACCATAGGATCAAAAGCAGTTACCACATACATTGCTGTAACAATTAAAAAGCAAAGTTAAGATACATATCAGAGTTAGAGATCACAAGACTACAATCGAAGAATTATTTTGTGATGAGGACCATGTCCCTCATTGATCTTTTCAATGGAAAGGGTCCTGTTCAGATCCTGTGCGATTAGGCACTTGGAAGAAACACTAGCCCCATAATTAGTAGGCTTAGTCTCAATCTTGGAAGGTGACTTTGTTGAATTCTTGGATTCAGAGCTTGCAGAATAAACCTGGTTTTCTACTGGATCTTCATAATAGCTTTTCTTTTTCAAAAGGTCTACTTTTTCCTTTAGAATGGTATTTCTATTCTTCAATGCAACATGCCTTACTTTCAGTTCTAAATACCTATCTTATAACAGAATTAGAGTCTCCATGATCTCACGGTAGGTTAAATCATAATAATTATTTAATCATACTCAGCAATTTTCTTTCTTGGCAGCAAAGTAGACTCTAGGGCTTTCCTCTTCTCAACTTTCTTAGTTTTAACTTTTGGTTCTCCTTATTATGCGACTTCAAAGTATACTCGCCATTCTTCATCCGGTAGCAAGTTCCAACCTTGCACACAGGTTGGCAATTAAAAGGCAACATATCAGCTTCCAAGGTTAGAATATGGACATTAAGATTGTACAACTTCAAATGTCCAAACGAGTGATATAATGGGCAAATAAGAAATAACCATTTTGCTTTTCAAAGAGACTCTTGATGTGCTTGGTGAACCAATAAGAAATATTCAACCTTTTTCCGGTAACACAAGCCCACAAAAAGAAGAAATTATTTTTAAGCAAATTTGCATGATCTTTCCTTTTCACCAAGTTGTTGTGCATGAAGAAGTTCTACAAACAAACTAGGGCTTTGTTCTGGATCTTCAAACTCTTAGCAATGAGGGGTTTATAAACTTCAACTTTTATAGTGATATCCTTCTAGACTTATTATTGGTCAAACTCAAAGGATAAGCAACGAGTGCTTCCTTGTAACTGTCCAATTTTAGTTTTTAGCGATGACTAAATCCAACTTCTTATTGAACTTGTTTAGTAGGAGACTAGTATCCATACCCATCATCTAAAATGAGTACTTTCTTTTGTTTCTGTGGTCAATAATGTTTGAATCGTGCTTAAAGGTACATATGAACTCTAAAGTTAACTCCTCGAACGTTGGTTCTTTGATTTCCAAAATTTTTGAGAAATCTTCTTTCTCAAAATAGGGCATAACTTTCTTCTCCAGCCTAAGTTAATTCAAACTAGGCAAATCCAGATATCGTGCAAACTAAAAAGTGAAAGATTTGAAGTATGCATACCTTTTTTGGGC
The DNA here is from genome assembly GCA_039660915.1 of Euphorbia tirucalli. Classification (NCBI taxonomy): domain Eukaryota; kingdom Viridiplantae; phylum Streptophyta; class Magnoliopsida; order Malpighiales; family Euphorbiaceae; genus Euphorbia; species Euphorbia tirucalli. Next base: position 21,499,280 of record CM077636.1, on the reverse strand, counting down.
TTCTTCTTCTTTGAAGGTCCACATCCTTTCATGAAGTTCCTCGATTTCATTGGCATCAATGACCACTACTTTGTTTTTCCTTCTCTTACTAGATTTTGCTTTCTCTTTTTCTTTTGTTAGCTTTCTAGTTTTTGCTCTTATGTTTCTCGGCATGGTTACAGAGAATGGTGAAAAATAGGTGAAGGTTTATGTAAATGAAGAGAAATGGGTTAAAGTTAAAGACTTTAACACAATGGCAATTTTGAGAAGTGAAAAAAAGAAGGTGGAGAGTTTGTAATCGTTAGATGAGAGCGCATAGACAAATTTTAGAGGCTAGTAAATGTGATGACAGTTAGGGTAGTAATAAGCTAGGGTAAAAGGATAAAAGAGTTAATTATCATTTGATTAATTTGAATTTACCCATGCTAAGCGAGTGGGCCTTGTTTCTCAGGCCTTGATAAGAGAAAATGGTCTAGTAGTTATTTCAATGAGAGGGAAATTTGAATTTTAAATTTTAAAAATAATTAACGGAGTGATTATGTGTTATGCGAAGTGAACTGGAGTTCTGTAAAATCCTAAATATTCCAAAAACAAAGCTAAAAAGCAACTAACTAAAAATCAAAATTGCAAAAATAATAAAAAAAGCTAATCAAATATTTACAAAGAGAAGAGTCCCTTAATTGAGCCTTACTAGGTGTTTGGAGCAAACACAACTTCTAGATTTATGCTTATTGTGGATTATTAAGGATGATTTCATCAGGTGCAACTTGATTATTACTGATTAAGTAATGTTTGAGCCTTTGACCATTAACTATAAATGGTGAGCCAATTAGATCAGTGACTTACACAGCTTTATGAGCAAATGTTCTCCTAAATGTTATGCTAGTCTCACATAAGCATATGAGCAAGTCAATCTTCTCCTCTAGAGTTCATTTATGAGCAATTTTCTCTGCACATGTTTTGCACAAACTAAGATCATCCCAGTCACAATGTTTGAAACAATAAAAAGAGCAACCCTATAGTTTTTCAGTTATTCTATTAATAATAGGAGTAGGACAATATCTTAGTCCAATATGATAATTAGCTCTTTGAAATCAACGCTAGCTTTCCAACCCGTAACTAAGCATATAAAATTTAATTCTTTTTCCTCCTCTTCCTCAACTGTGAATCTTCTCTCTTTTAACACAACTTGGAAAGACTTGTCTAAATACTATCAGTTGTAGGCTAAATTACCTCAGCATTTAAGAGATTAATAAATTCATCTTTGATTTTACCATAGATGTTAGGGTTCAATCTCCTATGTGGTTGAATTGTAGGCTTATGATTTTCCTCCATAACGATCCTATGCTAACAAATTCTAGGATTTATTCGTTTGATATTTGAAATTTTCCAAGCAAAGGCTTATTCATTTTTTTTTTCAAAATGGTTAAGAGTTTATCTTTTTGGTTAGGGTGAACTTTGATGAAATGATTACAGGTAGATTATTTGGTGGTTCAAGAAAAGCATATTCAAGGTAATATGAGGCCTGATCAAATGGTTTAAAAAGAATTTTGGTTGAATAAATACTATTAACTTCATATTCCTTTTTTGGCACAGCTTCTGGCATAGCTTAACTTCTTCTAATGTTCTACATATTGAACTTCCTGCATAGAGTAAAAAGGAAATTCAATGTCCAAGAAACAACAAGTGTCATCACTGGTAAGAGTATGTTTCATAGCCTCATTCATTTTGAACTTAACTTGTTCATTATGAATGTTCAAAGTTACTTAACCATTGTACACATCTATTAATTCTATTTCAGTGGCTAAAAATGATTTACCTATAATAATAAGAACATGCACATCGTCATTTATATACATAAAAATAAAATCAACCGTCGAAATGAATTTGTCTAATCTAACCAACACATCCTCCACTATTCCTCTAGGATATCTAATTGATTTATCAACAAATTGCACAAAAATTATAGTAGGTTGACGATCTCCTAACCCTAATTGCTTATTTACAAAGCATGGCATCAAGTTAATGCTAGCTCTTAAATAACATAAAGCATTATCAAGAGTTAAAATTTCTAATGGAGAAAGGTGTAGAAAAACTCCCTAGACCTTTAAGTTTTTTGGTAAAGGATATTTGCTTTGCAACAGAGATGAGCAATCACTATTCAATTGAATAATAGCAACACTCTCAAGTTTTGTCTTATTGATCAGTAACTCCAAAAATTTGACATACACTGGCATCTGGGTTATGGCTTTAAAAAATAGAACATTGATATGAAGTTTCTTGAAAACTTCCAAGAATTTTCCAAATTGCTCCTTTATGTAATGATCTTGTAATTTGTAGGGAAATGAAACTTTAGGCTTGTATTCTCTGAGTTAGAGTTATGATTGTTAAGGAATAACTTCAAGCAGATGAATATGTTTGAACTTTTGTATGTTGTGCAATTGGTGATGCAACTTCTAGTTTTGACTCATTCTTTTATTTTTCAACTGGATGCTTCACATTCATTGACATTTGAACTTCTGGAAGACCTTTACCACTTCTCAACATTATGGTATCAACCTTCTCTTTATGGTTTGGTTCTATTTTGCTTGGGAGAGCTCCTTTCTTCTTATGAATTGCCATATAAGCTAATTGATGAATTTGAGTCTCAAGCCTATGATAAATTATTGTTTTTGTTTCATCTGCTGCATCATCTGCATCATCATATCTACCACATTAATTTTCTTCTCTTCCTTCCTTTGCATTTGAATGTTGTGCAAACTGTTGGCTAGGTTGTGTAAAAGGAAATTGAGGTTCAGAATTAGAGTTTGATGTGGTTGGCTTATTTTGATTCTGGGACTAGGAGAAATTAGGGTGATTTCTCTATCCTAGGTTATAGGTATTAGAATAAGGATTTGATTAGGGTCTTTGGCTATAGCCTATGTAATCACATTATTCAGGATATATAGGTGGAGTTTGACAATCTACAGGTCTCTGTTCACCTCCAGAAAAGTGAGAAGTGGGTGACAAATCATGAATAGCTGAAACATTACGTAGACCCATAGTTTTGATTAACTTGGTCAATTCCGCAACATGTGATGATAATTTTGACACAGCTTCAGATTCAATAGATTTAACGCAACATGTCTCCTCTCAAACATCATGCCATTTGTAACTTTGGTCAATAAGCTTCTCAATCAAATCATATAATCCTTGAGCTTCCATAGCATCTAGGACTTCTTATGCTACATATTCAATTTGAATCATATAGGGGTTGGTTAAACCATGGTAAAAAGTCTAAACTTACACCCACAATGGTATTCCATGATTTGGAACCTTCCTTGACAAACTCCTTCAATCTTTCCCATTCACCTGAGAGTGATTCATCATTCTCTTGCTTAAATTGAGAAACCTCATTTCTGAATTTTATCAACTACCTTAGGGGAAAATATTTTGTTAAAAATGCCTGAGCTAGATGCTCCCATGAAGCGATAGAACTTGGTTGAAGATTCTTTAACTAGTTCTTTACCTTGTCTCTCAATGAGAATGGAAATAGCTTCAAACGAATGAACTCATCTAACACCCTTCTATTGCTGTGAAAAATATTACACATTCAAAAAAATCGTGAATGTGTCCATTACGATCTTTATAGGGCAAGCCTCCAAACTAGAGAACGCTGGAGGCATCAGAATCATGGAGGCCTTTATCTCAAATAGATTATTCCCTTCATTTGTAATAACAATACACGAAAAGAAACCTTTAGTGTTTGGTCTTGTATGTTCATCCAACCTTTGCCTTAGTGGTAGATCTGCCATATTGTCTGCTTTTATATGTACATATGTAAGTTTGTGTTTGTAATTTGAGCTAACTCAGCTGCTCTCTCTTATTGCCTAGCTCTACATACAGCTCCACTCCTCTACAAGTTCTCTCTATCTCTAGATCTACTGGTAAAAGAGGCGGTACAACTCAATGCATAAAACTTAGCATATAGCTTTAATACTTAACACATAGATTAAACCTAACAATGTTCAAATAAAAGTTACGAAATAAAACTGGTAATGGCACCAAAAAACTTAGTGTACCCCAAATACATACTGGCTCGCAAGTGTATTAGGTTTCAAGTAATAAATGAGTAAGAAGTGTTGGAAATGCCCTAGTCCCGAGGCATTGGTCCTTGTATTTGTATTATACATTTATTGGATTTATGTATTATACTATTTGTGTTATTAATAAAGGCATCAATTCATTTATTATATTTATCTTGTGCAATATATTAAATGAAGTATCCAATGGACATATCTATATCCATGATGACAAGTGTCATGCACTTGGCAGTAAGACCATGGATAGGGTAAACGATATGACCATAAATAGATCCGTAGTCTGTTCCAGTCATGGGAATGAATGGAACAAGAGACTATCATTAACCTGGTTGTATGGCGGTGTCTTACCGGTCATTGGATATGGAATGTCAACCAAGTTAATGTGTGCATGCATGGGGGCATGGTACTGGATAGATCCACTAAACGAGTAATCCACATGGTATAGTATCACAAGTGATTCTCGTGTAGTACTTGTATGGATCCTTTGACCTGACCATATGATGGTGTTACATGTGAGGTCGCATGCTTAGGGGTACGCCTAAAGGGCCTGTAATAGGGTGCCAAGTATGGGTACTTTTGGGTATGTCACTTAGCATGGTAATGCTATGGATATATAGAAGGAATTTGTCACTCAGTAGTCCACTGGAAAGATATCACCGGCCTCTTGATGAATGTAACTGATAAGAGTGTGGCCACACCCGGACAGGTGGGAACTTGTTTGTGAGCTTCAGTGCATTTGGGATCAAGTTAATGTCTGACATAAAAGAGGGTGATCAATCCATGCCTTTGTGTTAGACACCGATATCAATGACATGGGATGTACAAGTTTAAACTACAGGGTTATGATAATAGTTAGACTGCCATCTCCATCTTAATTGGGAGCTGCAGTGGCTTGCTAGAGCCCAACTGCAGTCTGCGGGCCAAAGGCCCGCTGCCAACATAAAGATGGGCCCACGGGATCGTACACATAGAACGACTGAACACAGACTTAAAGAATCACATGTATACTTGGAGTATACACTATGGAGAGAGAGGTGTATATATGTTAATTATATTATAAAGATCAATTGGATTGATCCTAATAATAAAATTAATATATTCAATTGGCTCTTCATAATTAATTGGATTAATTATGAGATTATTTCCTAGGTGGAAATATTCATATGTATAGGTTTACATATGATTTTATTTTGTGAAGATTTAATTTTAATTTGATGGATTAAATTAATTGGTCAAACTAATTTTAATTTAAATGTAAATAATATATTACTTGGTGTAATATATTAAATACATTGGTATATTAAAATTGGGCTTGAAATTAATTTAAACCAGAATAATTAAAATTAGACTGGGCCTAAATTAAAAACATGGAAGCCCGCACATAGTGAAAAGGAGCCAAGCTGGGCCTGAATTCCCCTAGGGGAATTCGGCCACCCTAGGTATAAAAACCTAGGGTGAAAATTTCGGCCACCCTAACACAAGCACTAAGCCTTTGCCGAAATTTTCCTAGCCCCCTCTCACCATAGTTTTTGTTTTTCCAACGCTAGCACGGGTCGTGTTCGTTAGGCGTTCGTGTACGAAAACGAGGAGGGAATCTAATTTGATTTCTGCAGTCTTCATCCATCTCTTGAAAGAGATATTTCAGGTAAGAATTTAATCTCTTTCTATTTCAATTTTAAGTTTTACAATTTCCACTTCAGTTGCTCCTGGGACTGGATTTGAGGAAATCATCGCGTTCTTCCGCTTTTATCAGGTGATTTCCGGTGAAAAATCCTAATAAGAAGAGTATCGTATCCACATGGATTGTGACAGTCATGAACAACTTATATAAAAACTATACGGTTATAACTAATAAAGGATAGAGCAACACAATTTATAAATTCCTATTTTGTTGATTTAAACTAAGATCTAATAACATAAAGAGAAAATAAAACAAAGATGAACATAGGTATTTTGTAACTTGGATAAGACACATAATAGAGTAGGCATGCTCGTAATATTAAATCTAGCATTCAAGGAAAGATCCCTTGCTTATGTGTGACTAAAGTATCTCTCATGAAATTCACAATAAGTGATTGGTCCTCGCGCTATTGGTCTTAAGCATATGCATAAGATATCATATGGTCAGCCTCAATCAAGCACATACACTAGTATAAAGAATAAGCAAGCATTCAACAGAAGCATTATGAAAACATTGAAATCCTTAGATATAAATGCAAATCACATGGTCAATCTCATTGCTAGTTTACATGCTTGAAAGGTTATTCCATTCATGGATTTATACTCTACGGTCAAAGGCAGTCCACAAATTATGCATAGAGTGATCAGATCTACAATGATTAAGCACACATATTCAAACACACATATTCAACAATAGAAATAAAGAAGAAATACTAGAATAATATTACTTACAAACCCAGCTTTAAGGATAGTCCATCCAAAGGAGTTTACTCTTTCCTCTCTGCGGCTGGCATAACTTGTATAAGATGGAGAATCTCTATTACAAAATAACTACTAACTAACTACTACTGTAGATAAAAAGATGGATGATAGAGGATGAGGAACATATGAAAAGGTGTAAAGATGGTGATGTGATATAACAGGAGAACATATATATGTGAGCGGACGATCCTAAAAAGCACGGACCTCGTGACAGGGCCGGGAAGATTTTATTTAGGGTTTTATAGCTAGAAAACAAACAAACTTGAATGCTCTCACTAAAAGTGCCAGGAGTCGCCACCTGGCTCAGCTCAACTAGGAAATTACGATACAGTCGAAACGAGCTACGAATCGCTGTAACTTTTAGTTAGAGATCAGGTTCGGACAACTCACCTATTTCTTCTCAATTCAAAATGTGTTTAACAATTTTATATCAATGCCTTTTAAATTTCTATGATATCTTAATTTATTAGTCAATGCTCACACACGAGGAATAATAAAACGCTAGAAGGGATAAATAAATTCAGGAAATTTAAAATATATATACAAAATGATCAAATGACTATCCTAAGGGATACATTTATATAAAAAAGGGATCTAGGGATACAAATTTGTCTATATACAAAACATTTAAAAATTAAAAGCTATATATACATCTACCCTAACATAGATCTACCTGCAAAATAAAGTTAGTACAGAAATAAATATATGCACGTAGGACTCAAACAAACTCAGAATAGGGGATTTATATAGCTCAAGGCGTGAAACGAGGAAAATTTACCCAATTTGACCTGAAAAATATTTTAAATCATAGTTTTAATGGGACTAGAAATTCAATTTAAAATTATTTTGTCTCTTTTTTTTATTTTCACATACAAAATATCGATCTGTAGTCAAGAAACAGGTATTTCTATCGTTGAACTAATTTATGAAAATAAATATAAAAATTAAATCTAGGTCAAATTGATATACAAATATATGAAAAATAAACAAAAATACAATTCTGGAATCAAGACAATGGCCGTGAGGGTGTAGGAACAACAGCAGTGCGGCTATCACAACACCCGTACGGCTCTGGTTTTGAATGAGCCAGAGAAATCGCTAAAAAATTAAAATCACTAAATTTTAAAATGAACAATAGCTGTATGACTCAAAGGACAACAGCTTGTGGCTATAACAATAGCTGTACGTGTATCGATATAGCCGTGCGGCTCTGGTTTACCAGAAAAACAGAGTAAGATTTAAATGAATGCAAAAACACACAAATTCAACTCAGAAAGCGGTAAATAGGTTTAAGGCCTCTCAAAAACTTTACCTTTGATGTGTTTTTCCAGCTTTAATCCTTAGAAATTCGATTTAGAAGTGAGAATTTAAATTTCCAAATTCTTGCTTCTTCTTGCTCCAATTCCTTCAAGTCCAACTATCCAGTTCTTGCTCCAATTCAGCTTGAATTTAGGTCGAGGGTGACCTCTAAATGGATATTTAAGGTCGTTGATTTATGATTGGGATTGAATTTAAGCTTTGAAATTTTCTTTTCAATTTTCTCTAAGTCTCTTCTCCTTTTTTTTTATTTCTCTTGTTAATCTCCTTCTTAGTTCTTCCTCCTTGATCTCCCTTAAATCCAAAGATCAGAAATCCCTAATCTGATTAGTGGGAAATTAGATGTCTCCCTAAAATCCAAAAAGATGTCCCTCTCATGCATATTTTGGTGACGAATCAACAACCGTGTAGCTGTCCAATCAACAGCCGTACGCTGTTCCCATAGCCATACGACATTTCTTTCTTTTCTAGCCGTAATTCTTCTAGTTTTTTCGGTTTCTTCTTCTGATTTTCCTACACTTCTAGATTCTCATTTCACAAACCAGTTTTCATAAGGAACTTTAAAAATGGATAACATTTTGGTATTCTATCATCATTAAGGTCGAGAAGACCCGACGCTCATAATATACTCCTCAAAAACTTAATAAGTATTTAAGGATAAAACCCTAAAATGCATAGGATTATGACAAGTGTTCAAATCTTGTTACATGAAGCTAAAAATATCTAAAAGGGGTAAAGAATACTCCATTAAAATTTTTAGCTCATCAGGTCACAGGATCCAAAATTGTTCTCCAAGCAAGCCTATACAAGTAATTCATTGGACCACTAGACACGTGTCACCTCCACAACAACCTTTTTTCACGTGCCAAAAATCACCTGCTCTATGGCATTATGCTCCAAATTATGTTATAGAGAGGAAAATTTGTGGAAAGTGGTTAAGAAAGGATATAAATGTCATTTTGCTCCTTTTGAGCATATTTATACCCACACAGCTTCAAATCATATGAATATATACTGAAAACTAGTTAAAACACAACTCATTTAGATATAATTTGGACTTATCATGGATATAAAAATCTAACATGATTCGACAATTCTTCCTATAGCTAGTATAAGGTGGTCAAATAATACTTCTAACCCAAATACATACAAAAAAATTATAGCTAATTATGTTTTTCATAGCTTACTACTTTTAATTCTATGTATCTCTTTTATACATAAAATCATCCCAATTTTGGAATATAATAATGAATAAAATTAATTTCCTTTTATATCAAAAGGAAAAAATAAGTATAAAAATAAAAGACACCCTATTAAATGATGCAATCCACCGATTTATGAATTGTTTATTTTCCCACTTGTTGCATTTGGGAATGAAAAAATTTCAAAATATATATATCTTGCAATGTTTTTGTTCCCAATACCGATAATTTTAAATAATTCCAAATATTCACTTTAATTTCAAATTCCAACAATTATTATTTTTAAATAATTTTAAGCATTGGAAGTATAAGTTTAGTTTTCATAGTCAAACTTGGTTGTAGAAAGGAATTCAAATTCCTAAAAAATAGTAGTTATTCTTCAATGGAAAACACCACCATTATCAATTTTTGAATAAAACTCAATTTCTTTATTTTTTTGGGCCTAATACATTCAATGCCTCCTGAACTTGACACTAATTGCCTACTGACCCTTCGAACTTTGATCAATTCCTATTTACCCCCTCAACTTGGCAAAAGCAACATAAAATGCCCTTTGAAACATGATTAATGAGACTTAGCTACAGGAGTGTGTAACACGCACGTACACGTGGCAAGTTTGACAAGTCAAACATTGAACAACCAATCATAACTTGATATGTGGAAAAAAAAATTAAAAAAAGTGCTTTTGTGGTTTATCCTTCCATCTTCTTATGCCTCAAAATAAAAAGAAATTTGAACTAAGATAGTGAAATAAAAAAAATCTAGAACTAATCAAGAGTAATCGATGAACAAATTAAAGTTATGCATTTTGAGTAAGCTTTTTGCAATTGCCAATTCTGCTCCCAAGGCAAAACAATTACCAAAATGCTTGTAAGTTATATAGATTAGCCATCTAAGCTATCATCTCTTTAAAATTTTGACACAATTCAGAACCTAATAAATAGAATAAACAAAATAACCTTCAATTGAACAAAATAACCTTCTAAAAATTCCAAAAAATGTGTACATAGAGATGGAAAATAAACACACATATCAATAACAAATCTTCAAGAACTAGATCTTTAAAAAGCACGGTGTTGGAAAGAGTGGCGAAGATGGCTATAGTGTTATGCAAAATCTTGTTAACAGCGGCTATTACGGTGTGATGAAGGAAACAGTGGTGATGGTGAGGGCGATAGTTCAATTGATCGAGACAATAGATGGAGGTGGTGGGCAATAGCTTTTGAGAAAGGAAGAGAAGAGAAAGAGAGGGTGAGGGATAAAGGTGGTGGGCTAGCAGCAAGGATTAGCTTGGATCTAGATTTAGATGAGGGAGATAAGATCAAGGAGAAAAAGAAAGAGGGATGGCTAATGGGGAGGATATAAGAGTTTTTTTTTCATCAAATAAATTTCTACCATACGATCTTTACCATCCTGATTTATTGTAGCCGTTAGATCTTGATTTATTAAGCGTGGAAATGCTTCACGCACTCTGTTTTGAGGGAAGAAGATGTATAATGCCACGTTAGATTTGGAGGTCATTTTATGCCGCTTTTACCAAGTTGAGGGGTAAATAGGACACCATCAAAGTTCAGGAGGTTAGTAAGCAATTAGTGCCAAGTTTAGGGGGCATTTGATGTAAGGCCTTTTTTTTATTCATAATTATGGCACCTTTGCAAAATTTATAACTCACCCTTAAAGTAGTTAATAACCTCAAGAGTGAAGATGGCTTAGTTATATAAGATTTTTTCTCAGTTTTAGAATATGTCATACTTCTAATGTTTTAATGTTTTAGGAATGTCATCATACATTTTGAGTTGGATTTTATACACATAAGTATGATGAGTTCTTTATCATTCTCTAATCACACTTTTTCACCCTTTAATATCCTAATAAATAAAAAACCAATGTTTATCAGAAGACATATGAAAAGTACAAACAGAACCATGAAGCCATGCATCTCTTACCTTATTTGCTAACACTACTACTACATCAATGAAATCCTCATAATATGCTTTTTTTTTGTAATAACATTTTTCCCATCAAACTCATTCCTTTTATTTTTCTATTTCAGAAATCTTTTCATTTTGCCTTATTTCTTTGACATTCAAAAAATTTTAACTTCTTAGATTTAGATTTTTCATTACCCCCACATCTCTTTTTTGGTCTACCTCTTATGTCCAATACTTTCATTGGATCCATGTCTTTTATCGCTATGCAATTTCTTTTTTAACTCTTTAGAGTTAGGAGCTAACTTAATCTCATCCACCTCTTTAATTAATGGTGTCTCTATTAAAAATGATGGTGTCAATGAAATTATCATATGATGATGAGCCTTTTTCTTCAAGTTTGACATCATTATTTTCATCAACGTAACTTTTCACACAAGACCCTTTTTGCATATAGGGAGAATATAATTGTTATTTCAAGTGCAAATGGTTAGTAAATGACTTTTTTTTTTTTGAAGAAATACAGGGGAAAACGGGCTAGAAGAAGCTAGACATCCCAACTAGGTTGGCACCCCTAGCAAAACCTAAACCGTAAACCCTCAAATAAAATAAATAAATAATGGGGACCTCGAGAAGAGGTCAAAAGTAAACAAACAAGAAAGTTACAAGTAGGACTGAAACAAGAAATGAGAAGGATTCGCTAAAAAAGCATAAAATTGAAAAACCGAGGAACTATGATTACATTTAAAGGAGAAAAAAGCTTGATGGAAACTATGGAATAAAATGTCCTTCGCCTTCGGAGTAGATTCCGGCTCAAAAACTCTTTTGTTGCGACGTTTCCAAAGCCCCCAGCACAAATAGAGCCACATAGAACATGCAAAATCGCGGATGTGATTGTTGGAGAACAAACCCCTCCATTGGATAAGAAAGTCGCAAATATTCCGAGGAACAGCCATTGACACTCCAATTAATCTGAAAAAAGAATTCCACACCGCATAGCTCGAATTACAATGCAAAAGAACATGGTCTTAAGTTTCAAAATCATCACACCAGGGACAGGTAACCAGATCAGAGCTAATTATATGCATCATGGACAGCAATTGCCCGCACGGGAGGCGACCATGAATAAGAACCCAAGGGAAGAAACGAACCTTAGGAACAGCTGGTAATTTCCACACGATTTTGAATAGCATTTAGGGCTCAGAGTGGGCTGACAAAGAAAGAAAACCGCTGATAAAAGTTACAGCAGAAAACTGGTTGGAAGAGTCGAGCCGCCAAAGACATTTATCTGCTGCATTTAAGCTCAAAGAAGCCGGCAGAGACTGCACAAGATCCGACAGGAGGGCCTGGGTTCTAGGCCTAAGACGCCTGGTCCAAAAAGGCCGGCCAAAAGCTAAACGGATCTGTTCCATCGCTGGGGAAACGTTGCTGTCCTTATCCGACACCAGATCAAACAAATCCGGAAAACGATCTTTAAAAGATCGCTGACTAGCCAGAAATTTGTGTGAATACCATTTCAAACCTGCATAGAGACATTAGAAACAAAGAAATTCCACATATTCACATCTTTAATGCAAGCGTTAATGATTCCTCTCCATATAGGTGAAAGTCTAGAATGGTTAAGAGAGTGCAAGGACCACCAATCTGAAATACCCAAAGGATCAACGCAGATCTGATGCCATAAAGAACCAGCCGCACACACTCGGATTTTCCAAACCCATTTGAAAAGCAAACTCGAATTTTTGAGAGAGATAGAAGCCAAATTAAGACCACCAGAATGAGAAGGCATACAAATCTGCTTCCAACTGATTTTACATAAACCATTTTTCGAAGCTTCACCGAAGCTTCATCCTTCCAAAGGAAATTGCGCATATAGCGCTTAATTTTGTTGGAGACAGCCACCGGAATCCGAAAAAGAAAGAGCCGATAAATAGGCATGCTACTGATAACTGATTTAATCAAGCCAACCGACCAGCGTAAGATAAATAAGAACCTTGCCAAAAAGCGAGACGAGATTCCACTTTGGAAATAAAAGAAGACCAATCATTAATGTGGAGATTTCTATAAGACAACGGCAACCCCAGATATTGAAACGGGAGAGATTCAGTTTTACAACCAAGCCAATCAGCGCATCTCGAAATAAACGAATCAGAAATACCCATACCTATAAGAGAGCTCTTAGAAAAATTAATTTTAAGACCAGAAATAATCTCAAAATAATGGAGGAGTCGCACGAAATTTTTGAGCTCCGTTTCATCAGCCTGAAGGAAACAGATAGTGTCATCTGCGAATTGTAAGATGGAAATATTTGGTTGATTAACACTTAAACGAAAACCATGGATCAAATTCTCCGATATAGCTTTATCAATAATTTTCTTCAAGATTTCAACAGCCAAAACAAATAGAAAAGGGGAAAGAGGGTCACCCTATTTAACACCCTTCTGCAAATAAATAGGCTTGGTTGGGCTGCCGTTGACCAGAATGGAAGTGGACGAGTTCGAACGATAGCCCTTCATCCATAATTTCCAAGTATCAGAGAAACCCATCTCTCCTAATACCGCATCCATATAATTCCATGAAATACTGTCAAAAGCTTTATGAAAGCCTAATTTCAAAATAAAACAAGACCGCTGTTGGCGATGAATCTGATAAACAACTTCCGAAGCCAAAAAAGAACATTCATGGATATTTCTATCTTTCGCAAAAGCAAACTGACAGTTAGAAATCAACAGAGGGAGGACAGACCTAAGCCGCAAAGAAAGGAGCTTCGATAAGATTTTGTAGATCCCATTGATAAGAGAAATAGGTCTGTAGTTGCTAAGAGCATAATTTCCGGTAATCTTCGGAATCAGAACCGTGAAAGAAGTTTTCAGAGAAGCTGGGAGAAAACCAGAATGATAAAAATTCCTGAAGACTTTCAAGATCTCCTCTTTCAGGGAGTGCCAAGCTCGTTTGTAGAAAAAGATGTTAGAACCATCCGGTCCAGGAGCTTTATTTTCCCCACATGATGAAATAGCGTCAAACACCTCTTTCTCTGAAAAAGGGGCAGTTAAAAAGTTATTCATCTCATCTGGAATAGTTGCTAAATTTAGACAATCCAGTGTGAAAGGAATAGCCGGGTCCGCCTTGAAAAGAGCTTTGTAGAAATTAAAAATGAGAGCCTGCACTTGCAAAGGGTCCAAAATAAAACCACCATCAACTTCCACTTTAATAATTCTATTATTCCGAAATCTTGCAGAAGCAATTCTGTGGAAATAAGATGTATTATTATCACCAAGAAGCGTCCAAGAGATACGGGATTGCTGATGTCTGATGGATTCCAAATGTCTTCTTTTAGTGAACAACAGGTTCTTATGAGTAGCCAAAACTTCCAGCTGATCATGGGACAAAGGGCGTTGAATCTCATCATTGGTTAGATCAAGAATGGTTCTTTCTAACTTGGCAATGTCTTTATCCACTTCACCAAAGATATTACTGTTCCAGTGCTGTAATTTTTTCCTTAACAATCTGAGCTTCAAACATAAATTTCTGGAATTAGCAAAAGCACAAATGTTCGCCCAGCAACTAACCAAAGAAGAAGAAAATCTCTTATCATCCCACCAGCAACTAAGAGCCCGAAAAGGTTTTAGGCCCGAAAAATCATCTTTGCATGAACTGAAAACAAGTGGAAAATGATCTGAAAGGGTAGTTTCCACCGAATTGACAACCTGAAAGGGCCATACACTAGCCAAATTGTTAGAAACCAAGAATCTGTCAATCCGAGAATATGTCATAGAGTTATGCCAGGTGTATTGACATCCAGACAGAGGGATATCATGGAGTTCGGCCTGATTAACAAAATTCCTGAAATCCTGGATAGATCTGGAAATAGTACCATGGGGTCTCTCCCATTCATTTAAAATCTCATTAAAGTCTCAGCAAATAATAAGGTTATCAAGACCAGAAATCAAGGTAAGCAAAGAAGACCACAACATAGCTCTTGCAATGCCATCGGTAGGGGCATACAAAAAGAGAACAAAAAAATTGAGCTCTTGCAAGGTATATTTAACAAGTAACCAACGAGGATCCGAAGCATACACAGAACAGCCAAGTAGACAAGGATTCCAAGAAATAATAATACCCCCCGCTGCCCCAATAGATAGGACACAGTGAAAACAAAAGTCATTATAACCCCAATAATTCCTTAGAACAATAGTATCCACATTATCTTTTTTAGACTCAATAAGACACAACAAGCTGACAGCAAAACGATTAACTAAGGAGCGAGCAAAACGTTGCGTAGCTGGATTATGCACTCCTCCCTGATAATTCCAACACAATATGTTTACCGACATTAGAAATAAAATCGAAACCTGGAAAGAGGAAGTAGAGAGCAATTAAACAGCTCTAGAAACCCCTTGCAGACGATCCAAAATCTGCTGCTTATCCTTTTCTTGAAATATACCAATAGCTTTTGCCAAGCTTCCATGATTCTTCTGCCTCATTGATGGTACCCGATTGAGAGTAATCGATTTGAAGAACAACATTTCTGTTAGCAATATCAGGACCTAACGAAATGGAATCCAGTAAAGATGTTTCTGAACCAAGAATGCATTTATCTAATATCCATCTTCCTTTCTTCTTCTTCTTTACATCTGAAGATTGTAAATGACTATCCGGAACAAAAGAATCAGCAGACACGTAATTTGTTGTATTACCATCAGGTTCATTTGAGTTAAACACCTAGACAACGTATTGGGCAGCTGGCAAACTAATTTCCAAACCATCATCAGCTGAACTAGAAGTTTTTGATTCAAAGACTTCCTGAATAATGTCTTCCACAAAGAAGCATGACGGATCATCTGAGAGAAGCTCCCGATAATTAATTAAGAAGCGATCAGAGTGGAATTCAATGAAGAAACAGCCATTCAGTGCAGTTGCTTCCGTGGAAATTAAGCAGCGAGCAGCAAGGGAGTTTGGTACAAATTCTTCATAACTACAGACGACTGTTCCAAACTAAGAACCCATAAACTTAATCAAATTTCTTGACATGAACATGGGTGGAAGACCAGAGAAATCAAGCCAAACCAAACGTTCTAATGATGAGGGGCATTTGTCAAAAGGCAAGCAATCCTCGAGAATATCATCAAGAGACATCCGATCATTGCTAAGGAATGCCTCAAGGGCATCAGCGGGATAGAAATTAATGACAACTCTATCTCCACCGATAGGAATCAAGGCTTGAAAAGAGAAGTTACGATCAATCAAAGACTTTTTTTAAGAACGGAATGAAACTCACATCCTTCAGAATCAGAACATAAGCCGAGTGCAACCACTGATGATGTTGAACAGGTGCTGGAAATCGAAAAGAATTGATATCAGCCTTTTCAGTAGAAACAACGGTTGCATAAGACCTAGAGTCACGCTTGGAGGGAAAGAATTAGGATTTCGGAGCTGCTGTTTTCGCAGGAACAGACTGGCGCTTGACTGTAGGTCTCGGGTAAACAGGTTTGGATGGGAATCGAGCAACAAATGCCCTAAGTTGATATGATCCAATTGAAATTTTATTGATTGCTGCAATGACAGAAAGAAGGCTTTAGTCTTGATGCACCCTAATAAAACCGAAGCGAAGGTTGCGAACATTCCTCTTATTTGCAATGGAGATCAAACCATGAATCCCATATAAAAGGAAGACCTTGTTTAATTCAGGAACGCGCCAGCCATTGGGGAAACCTTCGAAATATGCAACATGAGTATCTGAAGCTGAAGTCTTGTTGGTGGCTGGAGAGGGATGTCAAGATTGAGAATGGTGAGGTGTGTGAGTGGTTGAGGGTCGATGACAGTGGCTGCTAGAGGTGTTTCAGCGGCTGGGCTGATTTTGGCTGTGCTGGAGGGAGGTCGGCCAGGACCGAATATGAAAGGGCTGGTGGGGTTGAGGTTGGCGGCTATCAGCCATACCTAGGTTTAAACTTTGGTTAGTAAATGACTTGATCATATGGATAATCTCAACTTATTCCATTAGTTGACATCATAATTATTTTCTCTAAGAACTTCTCTTTGAACATTATTAGAAAGACAAAACAAGATGTCGCTTGTTGGATTATCGATAATTTCATCCATTTCATCATGTTAATATTTATATGACAAGGCTTCTTTTCTTTCAATTGCTTTTGATAATTCTTATTGCAACACCTTCTTTTTCATTTGACATAAAATTAAAATCATTCTTACTATGGAACTTCTCCACCTTGTATTTCATTTATAATGAACCAACCATGTCAATGCCCAATTAAATTTAACACTCCTCAAGAAAAAAAAATTGTATTACCTTAACTTATAGTTGAAAAGTATACTTTGATATAATATATATATATATATATATATATATATATATATATATATATATATATATATATGTATGTATGTATATAAACTTCCTTTTAACTATTTACATATTCAGAAATAAAAAAATGAAACAAGAAAGAGGTCCTATCCAGTTATGTACACAGACAAATACTAATTCATCAACAAAGATTCTTTTTGAATGATCCATCAACAAAATATTAATTAATGTGTTAGAATCATTTAACCTTAAGTTAGTTAATGTATATTTTTGTTTATTAATAATTTTCATAAAAAAAGGCTTTCTATCTATAGTTATTTGTGATAAGTGAAAATTATACCTATTTACTGGGTATTGTTTGGATTAAAAATGAGCTTATTAGGAGGATTTATGGCTAACTAAAACTCAGGTTGTTTGAAGATGGTACTGCTAAAATCCAATTCTTAAGCAAACAAGCTAAAAAGGAGTTAGAAGCTGCTTGGGATAACGAAATTCGAATGGGCTATAGAAAGGGGCGTAGGCGTGGCCCATAAGATAAGGAGACGGATTTTTATGTTGTGGAAATGACAAAGTTCCCCTTACTTTTATTTTATGGTTAAAAAGATTGTTACATGTATGGTTAAAAATTAGGACAATGATGCTTGCTTGAATAATTTTAGATATTTTGTTTAGCTCTAGAATTATCTGTGCAAAACACATCCTGAACCCCTTAAACTTTCATGGATTCTGTAATTATTCCCCCCAATCAATTTTTTGACACATTGAGTACATGATCTTTCTATTTTAATATTATTAGCCTAAAACTTGTAATTTTCTCTCACATGGGTGGTAGTATCAGTTAACTAGTAAGTGATAAATTTTTGAGGACACGTTAAACTAAATCCGATGTTTGATTCATATTTGTAGCTATGACATATCTATATAGGATGTATGGTTTAGACCCCTCTAGTGAACTCTAGAATATCCTACTTTTTCTCAAAAATTGTATCACGTGCAAGTTAATGGATACTACAGCACATCCTAGAAAAAATTTTCAAGTATAGGGCTAATACTATCAGAATAAAAAGATCATGTACTCAATGTGTTGAAAAAATTGATAAGGGATCCAATTATGAAATTCATGAAAGTTTAGAGGGCTCAGGATGTGTTTTGCCTATTATCTAAAAACACAATAAACTCTTCTTCCCATTGGTGGTTGAGAAGGAATTTTCATAACTCCACCAAACTTTGCTATAATTTTTTCTTTCTATGAGACCGAGAGGAGCTTGCTAGAACTTAAGGTATGATAATTAGTTTATACAGAAGAAATTCAATTAGGCTAACTACCATAAAATCCATATGCGGAAGAAATTCGATTATGGTGATCTTAGAGCAAGAGACCTCAGATCTTCGTGCTTTTAACCCTGCTCATAATAGTTAAAGAGAGAATATCATTGTACATCTTAAGATTGCTTGGTTTATGTCTATCTGTTATTGTAATTGTTGTTATCTTTAATTCTGTTTTTTTTGTAACCTTATAACTGCTTATGTTTTATTCTGTTTTAGCTTTCTTAGTTGTTTCTACTTTAAAATCTTTAATTCTTGATGAGTAAAAATATTACCAAGTAATTTAGCCAGAATTCAGTAGTTAATTGATCAAAATTCTATTGAGAATTAAGAAATCATGGCTAATATTGAGCATTTCTAGGTCTGATTACCTATTTCAGAGAGATCGCTTAAAGTGGGAAATCTCAGAGTGAAGAAGCAGAAGAAAAGGAAATGGTGTGGGCTGCGGCATGGATGGGCCAGAGTTGAAAGAGAGGGGCGCAACCTAGAAAGAGGGGGAGATATTTTTTCTTGTGGAAATTCCAGAGCTAACCTTAGCTTCTCAAGGAAGCTATTGTATTTTGTGGTTGTAGAATTTTAGCTATTATTTTATTTGGGAACTTGTCTCAAGGTTGATTAGATCTTACTTTTTAGGGACTATTAATAGTTTTTTTTCTATTTATAGTGGGTCAAAGGGGGATTGAATGCTTTTCCAACTACTTTACTTTTGTATTAATTTTTAGTTTTAATTGATTATTCTTCTTTCAAGTTTTCTGGTTAGGAAATCTCGTGCCACGATTAGGTTTCCTAACAGACTGAAACCAGCTTAGGCTGGTGGTCTTAGGAAGTCTTTCTCTGTTTTTATTATGAATATCATGTTGAGATGCTTATGTGGTGAAATGCTTAATTAATATGGGAAATGGCCCTCTCATATTTCTTAGTATTCCTGATGAGACCGAGTGGAGATTTAGGAGTATGGAAAATCATACACACACACACTTTTCAAGAGACCAAAAGGAGATTGGGAGTGTGCTAAGGGTTTCTACTTAATGTGGAATGCTTGCTTGACTTAATGCATGATTTCCTATGCTAAGTGAGGTCAAGAGATAAGCTTAGTTGTGGGTCATAGATCCAAGTGAGGTCAAGAGATAAGTTTGGCGAGTAGAGAGTAAGAAACCTTAGATCTACGTTCCCTAATATATTCATAGTAAATTCTAGAGAAAGATATTCTGAGATTGCCTATCTAGCTGGTGGAAGTCTGTGTTTTTATTGTTATTGTTTTATATTATTCTGTTCACGTAATCTTATATTTCATGCCTTGCATGCTTTCTATTTTTATAAATTCTTAGTTCTAATTTAACTGAAAAACCTTCAGATCTGGTGATTTACTAGGAATTTTTAGAAATTTCCCTTACTCCCTGTGGATACGATACTTGTCTTGCCCAATACTACAATTGACCTAGTACACTCGCTAGTGCATAATCATAAGGCAACAATTCTTTATTGAGAGAAATCAGATCTACCAATTACTAAAATATTTAAGGTTTTTGCTATTAATCCATATGGAGATGATACTTTGACTCACCAATTTATAATGCAACCAAGTGTCATTGATGACGAAAACAGTTTGCTTTAAAATTTAAATATTAAAAAAAAATTATTATTAAAATCAAATTCAATTAATAAAAAAACTTGAGTAAACAAATTTAAAATTTAAAATATTTTTTACCTAAAAGTTAAAACTAGATATTCACATTTGTAAACAGGTGATTAGAAAACTACCAATATTTAAATTAATTTTATATACATATATACATACTCTCTCCGTCCAACGAATATAGACAAAAACTAGTTGGCACACTTCATAAGAAAATATTAAATACAATTAGTATTTTCCTAATGTATCCCCAATTAATGAAGTGATTTAATACATAATAAATTTAATTTATTCTGAATTTAGTAATTTCAAATCACAATAATAGGGATATAATAGGAAAGTAGTGGTCATTTGTAGTTAAGAGAGGAGTTGCAACTATTTTATAGGACGTTAAAAAGGTAAATTTTTGCCTATATTATGGGATAAAGGGAGTAATTAGTTAATTTTTCATATTATCACTTGTTTTTTTAATAAAAACCATTCCCTAGTCCATTAATTTTGGTTAACCTATTTTTGGTCTAGTTTCCAATTTTTGATTATTTTTGTGCAACCTATCCCCACATAGATAGAGCCCACCCTCCCCTACACTATAAAAATACATGATTTAGCAATGAGAAAATTTTCTATCAAAAGTACAAAAATTGATGTTATAGCTTTAGGCACTAGTCAAAAATTTGTTACATGTTGTTGTAAAGTTGTCGTTGTATGTGTCTAGTTGAAATTAATGTATATATGATAACAAATTTTGGATATTGTTATTATATTAGCTTTTTAGCAGTAAAACTGTTTTGTGGTGCAAAAATTTGTACTTCTAATCTAATGTTCCTTGTAGTATCAGTTAAGCCTCTTTATAAGGAGTTCAAACAACAATGGAAATGGAGGAAAAATCTAGCAGGTAGCTTATCACATCTTTCTAAAATTCTCTTTTATAGGTTTCTTCTTCATCGACTCAGTTTGATAGATCTAACTCGAGGGTTAAAATATCCTTCTTGAAATATGATTAATCACTTTCTCTTTTATAGGTATGGGTTTACTAGTTTGATACAAAGAGTTCCAAAGACTTTAAACTGACCCTTATAAATTATTTCTAGCAACCTTTTGGATGTCCGCCAAAACGGATGAAAATGTTTATTGCATCTTCGAGCAATAATAGGTAGCTAGTCAAACAAATTGATCTAATGTAAATATTCTCATTAATAGGCACAAGTATATAGCTAGAGTACAAGAGATAGAGATTAACTGTAACAATTAATCTCTTCTAAGATAAGTGTTTAACTGGAATGTAGTTCTATGATGATTTATGATCCTAATCGTATCCGTATCCTTATCAATTTCTCAGGTTGAAGGGAAGATGGCAAAATGTTCAATATGTCTCTAAGAAATAGTTTACAAAGCATGATTTATCCTCTAATATCATACGCAGGTTGACGTTCTTCACTAAAAAGCAATCCATGCATAGCTATCAAAACTTAAAGTTTCCAATCAACCTTCTAAAATCTTGAAAAAAATATTTTATGTTGTCCGAGGCCTACGAAAACACATTTAAACAAAGTCTTCCTCTTCCATAGGGCTTTGTAAGGCAGCCCAAGCAATTCATAGTTATGATTTGCCTATGGCATTTAGGCTGTGATAAAATCATTTCACACTTTTTTGTTAAAAATTATTACCAATAATTTCTAAACTGACGACAACTACCAGATAATAATTCACTTCTTCAAATAGAACTTCTCCTTCTCTTGCCATTAGGATTTGCTCCTATTAGATTTATATATAAAACTTATGTAGTTCTTAATAGAGGTTATAATATGTATATGTATGTATGGGTGTAAATGTAATTTCCTTGTATGGGTTAGGGTTATCTCCCTTGTATAAATACTCTTGTGGTAATAATACAAAGTAAGTTGCCTCCACTTCTCCATGGTATCAAAGCTACCACTATGTCTCTCACCAAAAATTGCTTAACAGCAACTTCGGCCATTATTTCACCCCCATTTACCACCATCCCACTGCCAGTCACCACCAGGAAAGCTTCCCTGCCATTGCCACCTCCCGCAACCACCATATGAATGTTCCAATTGGTACGAACAACCTAATTCTAATGCCGGTTTCATCTAGTATTATCTCACACCATATTTCTCAATCGATTGTCACCATCGTAATGTACTCTACCCCACCTCTAATCATCGCTGCAATTCTGGCTCCACCATTAACTGCCATCTTTTCAAACCTCACCGAACACATCAACTCCAAGTTGAATTCGAGAAATTTTATGCTATGAAAACAACAATTCCTGTCATTACTTAGAGCATGTCGATTAACTAATCACTTTCATGATACACAACCCATTCTCATTGAATATTTACCGGATCAAACGAAAAACCCAGCATTTGAATTGTGGGATCAATATATGCAATTAGTTTTAAGCTGGCCACCTCCCACATCCACAATACATGTTACTACTGCTCCTATTAAATCGGTCAACCTATGTGTTAACTTAACTAAATTTGGTCCCTTACTGCTCATGTAATCAACCCCTTCATACACCAGAATCTGTTCTTATCATTGGCCCTCCATCGCAGTCCAACAAAATAAGCATTAAACATAGTGATCCATAAACTACCCCATTGCCACTACACACTGCTGCAGCCTTTGAATGAGCCGACTGCCTCCATGTCGCCTCCAAATAGTAGCCCCGTATGCTCACCCGATCACATATAAGATCTTCCCCAGAGGTCGAAAGCATATAATCATTTAGTGTCTCTTCCAATCGAGCCATGCACATTCCAATAAGAATTTAAAGATCCCAATTGGTGATAAGCTATGATACATAAGTATAATGCCTTAATGGAGAATCGTACATGGAGGCTTGTTCTGTTGGAACCTATCCTGGCTTGAAAACAAAACAAAATTGCAGAATTAAATGCTTCAAGCTAAGGTTCATGCCCAAAATCCCAAAGCTAGGTTATGGATCTACCAAATCAAAGAGGGAAGAACTTAGATTTCTCACCTAGGCCCTCCTCGTACGAGATTGATTAGTCTAAGAGCTTCACTCGTTACCCCTCTACGCTTACACACGTGGAGTCTTCTCAGCAGGACTCGAGTGCTAGATCTTAGACTAATGGTTTCTTCCTTGCACCAAAACCCCTTTTGCACAAGTTGGAGAAGATGAGAAGGAGGCTAGGTCATTAACCATTAAGTCTAGGGTTTCCTTCTTACCTTTATATATGAAACATATGTTGGGATTTTTCACCAGAAATCACCCGATAAAAGCAGAAGAACGCGGTGATTTCCTCAAATCCAGTCCCAGGAGCAATTGAAATGGAAATTGAAAAACTTTAAAACAAATAGAAAGAGATTAATTTTCTTACCAGAAAATCTCTTTCAAGAGATGGATGAAGACTGCAGAAATCAAAGCAGATTTCCTCCTCGCTTTCATACACAAACGCCTAACGAATGAAACCCGTGCTAGCGTTGGAAAAACGAAACAATAGAGAGAAGGGGGCTAGGAAGATTTCGGCTATCTCTTGTTCTTGGGTTAGGGTGGCCGAAATTTTCACCCTGGTTTTTATGCCTAGGGTGGCCGAATTCCCCTGGGGGAATTCAGGCCCAGCTTGGCTCCTTTTCATTCTGTGCGGGCTTCCTTGTTTTAATTTAGGCCCAATCTAATTTTAATTGTTCTGGTTTAAATTAATTTCAAGCCCCATTTTAATATACCTATGTATTTAATATATTACACCAAGTAATATATTATTTACATTTAAATTAAAATTAGTTTGACCAATTAATTTAATCCATCAAATTAAAATCAAATCTTCACAAAATAAAATCATATGTAAACCTATACATATGAATATTTCCACCTAGGAAATAATCTCATAATTAATCCAATTAATTATGAAGAGCCAATAGAATATATATTAATTTTATTATTAAGATCAATCCAATTGATCTTTATAATATGATTGATATATATACACCTCTCTCTCCATAGTGTATACTCCAAGTACACATGTGATTCCTTAAGTCTGCATTCAGTGGTTCTATGTGTACGATCCCGTGGGCCCATCTTTATGTTGGCAGCGGGCCTTTGGCCCGCAGACTGCAGTTGGGCTCTAGCAAGCCACTGCAGCCCCCAATTAAGATGGAGATGGCAGTCTAACTGTTATCATAACCCTGTAGTTTAAAACTTGTACATCCCATGTCATTGATATCGGTGTCCAACACAGAGGCATGGATTGATCACCCTCTTTTATGTCCGGACATTAACTTGATCCCGAATGTACTGATGCTCACAAACAAGTTCCAACTTGTTTGGGTGTGGCCACACTCTTATCAGTCAAATTCATCAAGAGGCCGGTGATATCTTCTTAGTGGGCTACTGAGTGACAAATCCCTTCTGCATATCTATAGTATTACCATGCTCAGTGACATACCCGAAAGTACCCATACTTGGCACCCTATTACAGGCCCTTTAGGCGTACCCCTAAGCATGTGACTTCACATGTAATACCATCATATGGTCAGGTCAAAGGATCCATACAAGTACTACACGAGAATCACTTATGATACTATACCATGTGGATTACTCGTTTTAGTGGATCTATCCAATACCATGCTCCCAGGTATGTACCCATTAACTTGGTTGACATCCCATGTCTAATGACCGGTAAGACACCGCCATACAACCGGGTTAATGATAGTCTCTCGTTCCATTCATTCCCATGACTGGAATAGACTACGGATCTATTTATGGTCATATCGTTTACCCTATCCATAGTCTTACTGCCAAGTGCATGACACTTGTCATCATGGATATAGATATGTCCATTGGATACTTCATTTAATATATTGCACAAGATAAATATAATAAATGAATTGATGCCTTTATTAATAACACAAATGAGTATAATACATAAATCCAATAAATGTATAATACAAATACAAGGACCAATGCCTCGGGACTAGGGCATTTCCAACAATCTCCCACTTGCACTAGTTCCAACTGGGCATGGGCCTAATCCCTATAGACCTAGTATGACCCTCGTGCTTGGGCTGAGCCAGTGTCTTGGTCAATGGATCTGCGACATTATCCTCGGTGTCCACTCTGTGCATTGCAATGTCATCTCTCTCCGCGATCTCTCGTATGAGGTGAAACTTTCTGAGCATGTGCTTAGTGTTCTGTGTGACAGGGGCTCCTTAGCTTGTGCGACGGCCCCATTGTTGTCACAGAAGATATCGACTGGGTTCTGGATAGTTGGCACTACTCCCAACTCAGTGATAAACTTCTTCATCCACACAGCTTCCTTAGCTGCATCACACGCAGCGATGTACTCAGCTTCTATTGTAGAGTCCGCTATGGTTGGCTGCTTTAAGCTCCTCCAGCTTACAGCACCACCATTCAGTAAAAATACATACCCAGACTGCGACTGGTACTCATCCTGGTCTGTCTGGAAGCTCGCATTAGTATACCCAGTAACTGATAGCACTTCCTGACCACCATACACCAAGAAGCAATCCTTAGTCCGGTTAAGGTACTTGAGGATCACCTTGACAGCTTTCCAGTGATCCTCCCCGGGATCCTACTGGTATCGGCTCGTCATACTCAGTGCAAAGGCGACATCAGGTCTCGTACATAACATGGAGTACATAATTGATCTTATAGCCGAAGCATATGGAACCAATTTCATGTTCTCCCTGTCCTCTCTTGTTTTAGGACAGTTCTTCTTACTAAGTTTCAGCCCATGGCCCATTGGCAAGAAACCTTTCTTGGCCCGGTCCATGCTGAACCTTTTCAGAGCTTTGTCAATGTACGAAGCCTGACTTAGGCCCAGAAGCGATTTGATCTATCCCTGTAGATCCTGATCCCTAGGATCATCTCAGCTTCGCCTAAGTCCTTCATTGCGAAGCACTTACTCAGCCACTGCTTTACCCCTTGCAGTGTAGGTATGTCGCTTCCAATGAGCAGGATGTCGTCTACATAAAGTACCAAGAATGTGACAATGCTCCCACTAGTCCTCTTATACACACAAGGCTCATCTAGATTCTGTATGAAGCCATATTCCTTTATAGCCTCATTGAATCTTAGATTCCAACTACGGGACGCTTGCTTCAGTCCATAAATGGAGCTTTGAAGTTTGAATACCCTACCCGGATACTTAGGATCGATAAAACCCTCAGGTTGTGTCATGTACACATCCTCGAGTAGCTTTCCATTAAGGTAAGTGGTTTTGACATCCATCTGCCATACCTCATAGTCATACCATGCGGCTATGGCTAGTAATATCCTGATGGATTTGAGCATGGCTACTGGTGAAAAAGTTTCATCATAGTCTATTCCATGGACTTATCTGAAACCTTTTGCAACCAGAAGCCCCTTGAAGGTATTATCAGCTTTTAGCTTGTAGCACCACTTGTAACCTATTACCCTTAGCACCCGGAGGTGGATCAACCAAGTTCCAAACTTGGTTATCGTACATAGATTGCATTTCTGCCTCCATGGCTTTACGCTAATTTGCAGACTGTGGGCTAGCCATAGCCTCCTGGTAGGTTTTGAGTTGTTCCTCATCCCAGATGAGAAGAGTTTGATCATCGGTGACGAGGAAACCATACCTCTCCGGCTCCCGACGATCCCTACCAGACCTTCTAGGTTCTTATGTGGCCTGGGTCGGTGCTTCCACTTGTGGAAGCTCCACCTGGGCCTCCGAGTTATCCTCTTCAGGAGCTTGTGGACCTTGAACTTCCCTGAGTTCAACATTGCTCCCACTATCTTTCTTGGAAAAGAACTCCTTTTCTAGAAAGACCCCCTTCCTTGCCACGAACACCTTGTTCTCGGCGGGGTTGTAGAAGTAATACCCTTTGGTTTCCCTAGGGTAGCCCACAAACAGGCATTTATCGGTTTTGGGCTCCAGTTTGCCACTAGTCAATTTCTTGACATGTGCTTCACATCCCCAAATCCTTAGGAAAGACACATTGGGCTCCTTGCCAGTCCATATCTGATATGGGGTCTTTTCCATAGCCTTAGTCGGAGTATTGTTTAAGATGAGAGCTGCTGTCTCAAGGGCATGTCCCCAGAAACTAATTGGGAGAGATGCTTGACTCATCATTGAGCGGACCATGTCCAACAAGGTCCTATTCCTCCGTTCGGACACCCCATTCCATTTTGGTGTTCCAGGAGGAGTGAGCTGTGGAACTATTCCATGCTCTCTCAAGTATAAGTCAAACTCTAGGCTCATATACTCACCGCCTCGGTCCGACTGAAGGGTTTTGATATTCCTGCCTAGCTGGTTTTGTACCTCCTTCCTAAATTCCTTGAACCTATAAAGGGTCTCGGACTTGTGTTTCATCAGATAGACATGGCCATATCTGCTGAAATCATCCGTGAACGTGACGAAGTACAGATGCCCACCTCTGGTCGCTGCGCTCATAGGCCCACATACATCTGAATGTATTAGGTCTAATAAGCCAGTGGCCCTTTCAGCCTTCTTGCTAAAAGGCGCCTTTGTCATCTTGCCTCGTAAACATGATTCGCATGTATCAATTGACTCCAAGTCAAATAACCCTAGGACTCCAGCTTTATGAAGTCTAGCGATGCGCTTCTCGTTTATATGGCCGAGACGACAATGCCATAGGTAGACAGGATTAAGTTCGTTAGGCTTAACCCTTTTAGTGTTTATGTTATAGATATGATTGGTTTCATTTAAGTCCAGGATATATAGGCCATTATTTAATAGAGCATCTCCATAAAATAATCCCTCTCTAGATATTGAAATTCGACCATTTGAAATAGTGAAAATAAATCCAGAAATATCCAACATTGATACAGAAATAATATTCCTGCACATGGCAGGTACAAAGTAACAATGTTCTAAAATCAAAACCAATCCACTGGGCATCATAAGGTGATATTCGCCGATCTCTATGGCAGCAACCCTTGCTCCATTTCCGACCCGCAAGTCCACGTCTCCCGACCCCAGTAACCTTCTGTTCTTAAGTCCCTACACATTGCAACAAATGTGAGAACCACATCCAGTATCCAATACCCAGGATGTTGAAACAGTAAGGTTAACATCTATAACATAAATACCTGAAGAGGATGCACCTTGTCCCCTTCTTTGCTCTCCCATTACCCTGGGACACGATCTCGTCCAATGGCCTGCTTCTTTGCACCCGAAACAGACATCCTCAGGACCTGCCTTCTGCTGGGCCTTGGGTTGGGCCTTGGCCTTTTTGGCTTTGGCCTTTTCCTTGGCCTTACCCTTGGCAAGAGGAGGGTTCCCCTTATTGACCAGCAGCACCGGTGGAGTCTTCTTGATCGACTGCTCAGTAAGTTTAAGCATCCCATGCAACTCACTGACAGTACGGTTCATCCCTTGCATATTGTAGTTCAGGATGAACTGATCATAAGAATCCGGCAAGGACGCGAGGATTGTGTCCACTGCCAACTCTTGAGAGATAGGTGCTCCGAGACGGGCCAAAGTATCCAAATAGCCCTTCATCTTGAGCACGTGTGCACTCACAGACGTCCCGGCCCCCATCTTACAAGAGTGGAATGCCTTATTGGTCAGGTACCTTTCCTGACGAGCTTGCTCTTGAAACATCTCATTAAGAGTTGTTATCATAGCATAGGCTTGGTGGTCCATAAACTGTTTTTGCAGTTCGGGGACCATGCAGGCCAACATAAGGCATGTCACATCCCGGTTGTCCTTGACATGCGCCTCGTATTCCTCCAGCTGGGTAGCTGGTGGATTACGTCCTTGAGGCACAGCCGGCACAGGCCTTTCCAGTACATACTCTTTTGACTCTTGTCTTAGAACTATCCTTAAGTTCCTAGACCAGTCTAAAAAGTTAGGACCGGAAAGCTTGTCCTTTTCAAGAATGGATCGCAGTGATAAGGTATTAGTGTTTGCCATTTGAGTGTTTCTACACAGAAAAACATTTAGAGTGTTAATAAAGGGCTTTACTTTGTTGTTCCCATAAAATTAATAATGAATCAAGTTATTAATTTAAACCGAGTTGTTGGGCTCATAGGCCGAGATCTATATTTCATTAAGATATAGCCAAACGAGGGTTTGGTACAACTACACCTTAACATTTAGGTAGGAACGCCATCCAATCCCAACCTAGGGACTCTCAGTTTCATATGCTTGTTGGCACTTACCCATCTGTGCTTAGGGCCAGGAGAATCCTACTACCCATACTAAGTCAAAACCTCCATCCAAGTGTTAGAGTATCCTATACTCTAACCCAATACAAAGTGACAATACTCCAGTGTATCCTGCGAGGGCATGGTCTACAACTGGCCTATTCCCACCTTGATTCGGTTTTGAATGAGGGAAGCACTTTTAAGCGACTTAGTAATTCCATTTGGTTATGAGATTCAATTATAACGGCTTACATACATAAAGCGGGTGAATAGGCTATTGGAACATACATCCATACATGCAAATGAATATAAAACATAATTAAATAAAAGTAAAATGGATTGCTATGGGCCTATATTACATCCTAATATTATTCTAGTAAACCTGTACTAGAGATAAATATCAGGTGGGCCTCCACCTTTTCCCTCTGGGCTTGCACCTCCACTTGGGCTCACCGCTCTATGGGCTTCTTCTTTTACAAATTTTATAATATTTGAATAAAATAAAATTACATTAAAAAAAAGAAAAACGACACGTAGTCCGTATTTACCCAAAAAGAAAAATACAACCCATCTCGTACAAGGCTCAATAGCATCCAATCATACAAACATTTAATCATACATATGCATCCAATACATATAATTCATAAGCATGTTACAATGTATGATTTAAGCCCATTTTAATAATGTCCAAGCCATTATTAGGAAATTGCCAATTTTGGCCCACCATGGTTCTAACCTTTAACGGACTTTGGGCCTCCAGCCCAGGCAGTCCAACTGCTCCCACTGGAATTGGGAAACCATGGGTCCAATTTAGCCATCCAAGTAATTTTGCCAAAATTACCCGAACCAATTTCCATTAACCATATTAATTTCCAAAATTAATATCACGTGAACGAAAATAAAATTCATCCAAGAAACCATACGCATTTAAATTGCATAAATTTAAACACACGAATTTTAAAACCAATTAAATTTCAAAACAGGGCCCCGGGCCAAAGACCCGCCAAATCCAAAATACTGGGCCCGGCCCGCTGCAGCCCAGCGGCAGTTGCTGCTGGAACCAGCAGCTGCTGCCGGCGGCGATTTCGCCGCCGGCAGCCCCACACCCCGGGAGGCAGATTTTTTTTTTTTATAAACAGAATTAATAAAAAAAAACACCATCCATCGACAAAAAGCAATTCACCAAGAATTCCAATAACATACAACAAAATTAAACTAACATAAACTTATATGCAAATTTAATTTTCATTTTATAAAATATATAGGAAAAATCATAAACCCATACCAAGAACCCCAATTAAAAAAAAATCTCCAATTTCAAAAATGGGATTCAACCAAAATTATCAATTTCTACGGACCAAAAGCCTGCTCTGATACCACTGTTGGGATTTTTCACCGGAAATCACCCGACAAAAGCGGAAGAAGCGATGATTTCCTCAAATCCAGTCCTAGGAGCAATTGAAATGGAAACTGAAAAACTTTAAAACAAATAGAAAGAGATTAATTTTCTTACCAGAAAATCGCTTTCAAGAGATGGATGAAGACTACAGAAATCAAAGCAGATTTCCTCCTCACTTTCGTACACGAACGCCTAACGAATGCAACCCATGCTAGCGTCGGAAAAATGAAACAATGGAGAGAAGGGGGCTAGGAAGATTTCTGTTATCTCTTGTTCTTGGGTTAGGGTGGCCAAAATTTTCACCCTAGGTTTTTATGCCTAGGGTGGCCGAATTCCCTTAGGGGAATTCAGGCCCAGCTTGGCTCCTTTTCATTCTATGCGGGCTTCCTTGTTTTAATTTAGGCCCAATCTAATTTTAATTGTTCTGGTTTAAATTAATTTCAAGCCCAATTTTAATATACCCATGTATTTAATATATTACACCAAGTAATATATTATTTACATTTAAATTAAAATTAGTTTGACCAATTAATTTAATCCACCAAATTAAAATCAAATCTTCACAAAATAAAATCATATGTAAACCTATACATATGAAGATTTCCACCTAGGAAATAATCTCATAATTAATCCAATTAATTATGAAGAGCCAATAGAATATATATTAATTTTATTATTAGGATCAATCCAATTGATCTTTATAATATGATTGATATATATACACCTCTTTCTCTATAGTGTATACTCCAAGTACACATGTGATTCCTTAAGTCTGCATTCAGTCGTTCTATGTGTACGATCCCGTGGGCCCATCTTTATGTTGGCAGCGGGCCTTTGGCCCGCAGACTGCAGTTGGGCTCTAGCAAGCCACTGCAGCCCCCAATTAAGATGGAGATGGCAGTCTAACTGTTATCATAACCCTGTAGTTTAAAACTTGTACATCCCATATCATTGATATCGGTGTCCAACACAGAGGCATGGATTGATCACCCTCTTTTGTGTCTGGACATTAACTTGATCCCGAATGTACTGATGCTCACAAACAAGTTCCAACTTGTTTGGGTGTGGCCACACTCTTATCAGTCACATTCATCAAGAGGCCGGTGATATCTTCTCAGTGGGCTACTGAGTGACAAATCCCTTCTGCATATCTATAGTATTACTATGCTCAGTAACATACCCGAAAGTATCCATACTTGGCACCCTATTACAAGCTCTTTAGGTGTACCCCTAAGCATGTGACTTCACATGTAATACCATCATATGGTCAGGTCAAAGGATCCATACAAGTACTACACGAGAATCACTTGTGATACTATACCATGTGGATTACTCGTTTTAGTGGATCTATCCAGTACCATGCTCCTAGGCATGTACCCATTAACTTGGTTGACATCCCATGTCCAATGACCGGTAAAACACCGCCATACAACCGGGTTAATGATAGTCTCTCGTTCCATTCATTCCCATGACTGGAACAGACTACGGATCTATTTATGGTCATATCGTTTACCCTATCCATGGTCTTACTGCCAAGTGCATGACACTTGTCATCATGGATATAGATATGTCCATTGGATACTTCATTTAATATATTGCACAAGATAAATATAATAAATGAATTGATGCCTTTATTAATAACACAAATGAGTATAATACATAAATCCAATAAATGTATAATACAAATACAAGGACCAATGCCTCGGGACTAGGGCATTTCCAACAACATAATGGTAAGATACCCAAAATACCCCTCATGTAAATATCCACTATATTTACACATATTATGATTTAACCAAAGTCACCATATGGTAACTTTGTAAAACCATAATACCAATTTCTCATCATGGGTTATTTTATTTTATCAGGACTTAACAATTAATCCTATAAAATAAAATAATCTAATAATTAATATGTATCAAATACATATCAATTGGTCCATCATAAAGCCTGTCTAAACTCTTAAGCA
Organism: Euphorbia tirucalli; assembly: GCA_039660915.1. Lineage (NCBI taxonomy): Eukaryota > Viridiplantae > Streptophyta > Magnoliopsida > Malpighiales > Euphorbiaceae > Euphorbia > Euphorbia tirucalli. The sequence goes on along the minus strand of CM077636.1, from coordinate 21,466,536 downwards.
TGCGATCTTGTAGGCCTATCCATATGTTGGTAAGGGGCCCGAAATGACATTCGGCCCTAAGTTGTAAGTGAGCTCTAGCAAGCCGTTACAACCCCCAATTGGGATGGAGATGTCAAAATCATAACGATATATACCTATAGTATTCTTATATGATCCTTTGTACATCTAATATCAATGTCCTACACAAGGCATGACACTATCATCCATCCAAGTGTTAGGACATTTACTTGACATTCAAGTAGACTGATTAGATCAAATAAATGATTATCCAATAATCATTCTATTTGGATACAACCGTATACTACTCAGTCTTACTCTTCAAGAGGCCAATGATATCGTCTCTTCAATAAAGAGGTAGGCAATTCCTTCACATTATTCCTAATCCTAACAAGGTTTATGACACACGTAATGTACCCATACTTGGCACCTAGTTACGGGCCTGTTAGGCGCATATCAAAGCATAGAAGGTCAAATCTAGGAGTGTAGTAATATCGGGTCTAAGGATTCAGTATAAGCAATACGTGTGAAACACTTATGACATTAGACCATGTCGTTTTCTCATAAGTGGATCGATCCAATATACTGTTCACTAACATGTACCTATGTCTTTGATAGACTTTCCAAGTCCTGTGGTCAGTAAGACACCACCCATCCCATAAGAAATATACTAGTCTTTAGTTATATTTATTCCCATGATTATAACATACAAGGGATAGCTTTAAAATTGTGTTCTTTAAACTCATGGTCTTACTAGTTCAGTATACGCTACTAATAAATATGAGTAAACACCAGTTTATGGATTCTCAATATTTATCAATTGCACAAGTAATTCAATAAATATGATTATGCCTTTTTATTAATATAGAGCAAAAGTGTTCTCATACACAAAATAAACAGAGTACATCATAAAGGGACTAGGGCATAACCCAACATGTTTCGCCTTATTCCTCTTAAAATGTTGTGGGATGCAAATAGGTGTATCAGTTGAAAACTAAAGCGAATGGTATTTTTGATAGATATAAAGTTTGCTTAGTTGAAAAAGGGTTCACTCAACGATTCGAGATGGACTATTTTGAAACGTATAGTCCTTTGATTAAAGAAACCACTATCCCCCTTATATTGTCAATTGTTGTCTCTTTTCGTTGGTTAGTTTTATAGCTAGATGTGTCCAATGCTTTTTTGCATGGTAATCTTGATGAGGTTGTGTACATGTCTCAGCCGCTAGGTTATGACAATCCACACTTTCCATTTTATGTTTGTCATTAGCAGAAGTCCATGTATGGATTCAAACAGGCTCCTCACATGTGGCATAAACATCTTACGTATGCACTTAAGCTCTTAGGTTTTTATGGATCCAAGTTAGACACTTCTTTGTACTTCTATGTTTGAGGGATAGGTCATATTTTCTATTTTGTTTATGTGGATGACATCTTGTTGATGGGTTTTGATTCTACCTTGATTCAAAAAATTGTTTCTCTATTGCAGCAGCAATTTGCAATTCGAAATTTGGGTAAACTCTCTTAATTTTTTTGGGATTGAGGCATTATGGTGCAAATCTGGGTTTTTCCTGAGTGAGGCAAAATATACTCTTAATCTGTTAAGATGGGCACCAATGGGAGAGTGCAAAGGAGTTTCAACTCCCTTATGTACCAAGGAGAAACTCATGCTTGGTCTTGATGAACCATATTTTGATCCTACAGCTCGTAGAGTTATTCTTGGAAGCTTTTAGTACCTCTTTTTAACTCGACTCCGTATTTCTTTTAATGTGAACAAGTTGACATAATTGATGCACTCTCCTACAGTTACACATTAGCAATCAATGAAGCGTATTTTACACTATTTATATCAGACTTGACATCATGATCTTATATTGCAGCATGTCTCTAGGTTCAATTTAAATGGTTTTATTGATGATCGAAAGTCTACCACTAGTTATGCTATGCATTTGGGGTTGAACATTATTTCATAGTCATCAAAAAAACAAAATTTAATAACTCGTTCTTCAATTGAGTTGGTTGTGTATGTTGTTGCAAGAAATTTGTTTTTGGCTGCCATCTGTCCCACGCCTTTGGTGTGATAATTTATATGTCACCCTGACATTGAATCCCATCTTCCATCAATGAAGCAAACATTTGGAAATTGACTTCCCTTTTGTTCCTGATCGAGTCTCTAAATGGCAATTACAATTTTCGTACATCTCTACTCATGATTAGGTTGCAAATGTCATTACCATGGCGCTTTTAAATGATTGTTTTCAGCTTTTATGAGACAACTTGAGCATTTATGTGTCCCTTACGCAACTTGCGAAAGGGTGATAAAGGTTATATATATATGTATGTAATAGTGTAAATGTATTTTCCTTGTGTGGGACAAGGTTATCTTGCTTGTATATATACTCTTGTGATAATATTATAAAGCAAGTTGCCTCCCCTTCTTCAGTTCTACCATGATTTATAATCCTCATTGTTCCTTCAATTTTACCTTATTATACAACTTGAGCCTATTTAACACATAATAAAAAAATGTATAAATCAATATTAAAAAATTAGATTAAAAAATAATAAAATTAAATTTAACAATTACTAAGTTTATTGTAACACAAAGCTATCATAAATATGGGTTTCAGTACAACAAATGAAAAAATAATCATAATCATTTAAAGCAATGTAGGTGATTTAGATGAAGGGTATCTAAAAGCTTAAATTCAAACTATAAGGAATAAAATAATAAATTATTATTATTATTATTATTATTATTATTATTATTATTCAAGAAATGATCTATTTTTGATAAATATGGAGTAATTTTCAACACTAATAATCAATCAATGTTATCATAATCGTATTGGAGAATGAACTAATAAAGCTACTGGTTTACTGATTTAACCGGTCTGACTAGTTCAAACCAATTATTTAACTGAATATTTATTTTTAAAGATATTTTTTAATAATATATTATAATAAATATGGTATAATTTGTTTTAAAAAAATTATTTAATAATATACTATAATTATTTACTATTATTTTTAAAAACTGAAAATTTTAATCCAACCGGTTTTGATAGCATTGCTAATAATATCAAAAAGTTGAGTAAGCGTTTTGGCTAAATTTGACAAATAAATTGAGATAAGACAAATTCATTTTGGGCTGGTGTGGTATAATTGCTATTATTATCGGATTGCATCACTTTTAAATGATTATTTAGTTTTACTATATTAAATATACACATATATTGACTTAGATTACAATTAAGTAAAAACATTGACTTCATTATTATAAAAAAAAATGATTGAGTATATACAAAATATATCACATTTTGTCATATGAATAAAGTAAATCCTATTCACCTTTTTACATATCTTTTGGAATACAAATATTGTAATTTTCAAGTATGTACGCAATCCTATAATCTTCCAAAAATTCCTATTTTATTAAAATTTGTTATTAATATGGAATTGTGATATTGATATATATATATATTTCATGATTATATATGATATTGATAGATGCAATAAAAATAATAACAATATCAATATAGTTGTTTGGGCGTATCGAACCTTTAATTATTAATTAAGAAAAATAGAGGAGAAAACTAAAAAAAGGGATATTTTGGGGATGAAAAAGCTACATCATATACAGTAAGCATCGTACGTCAAATTGCGCAAATTGGGGTCGTATGGTATGGTATGGCCTTTCGCTATCTACATACATATTAATAATATTAAAAGATATATTTTTCATCTTGATAAGTCCATCCTATTAATCAACATTAGAAAGCATCTACGCAAAAAGCCTTTGACCAAAATTCTTTGGACTTGTAATCCCCTTTTCACACTTTCAACAAAAACATCCAAATATCTTTCATATTTAAATTATGAACTAATCTTCGTTTTAAATTATATTCACCAATTAAAAAGTTTCTGATTGGATGCTGGAAGTCTGAATTTTCTTTTTCTTCTAATGTAGCCGATTGGATATTTGTTTTTTTTTTTTTTTGTGGTAGATGTCAATTAAGAGTTCATTTGCAAATTATTAAAAATTCATATTTTAATCATATTTGAAAGTAATTACATTCTGTCAACATATGCTAATCAAAGGTGTGACAGCTGTGTAAGTAATGCTAAATGATCATGTATTAGTCTTCTTTTGATTTCACTATACATGCAACTTTTCGATTAATTGGATATTTTAAACATGGGCAGTATTCTTTTACACTTCAATTATTCAAATCATAATAATTAGGCCAAAAATTCCACTCTTCTATGATTGCTTATGCCCTGCAATTTTGTTTCAACGGAAAGTCTAAAAATGCATTTCTAATCCTTTCAAAGAATGAGAGAAATAAGTTATAATACCATTCGTTGTTTAATAATATGAAATTAGTACAAAACCTATAAAGTTCATAGGGTTTAATAAAATAAATTTAATATTTAAAAATATTAAATAGCATATATAAACACGTTCAATATTTAAGAAATTTCAAATTATTCTTTGCCTACTCATTTACATTTTAGCTATTTCAAGTAAATACAAAAATGAAAACATTACATAGAATTATAAATTTCATGATGTATTACATTTTTGTTTTTATTTTTTTATTTTGAAATAGACATTTTGATTCATTATATTACATTGTTTAACTTATATGTTGTAATAATATTTATACTACATTGCCAATTCTTTTCCATGTTTTTAATTGCGTGTAATTTATTTTTCAAACATGAAGTGAATTAATTTTTCCAGTAAAAAAACTGTGAATTAATTTCCAAAATACGCTGTCATATAAGAATTTAAACTGTCAGTATACTTAAAATGAGAATCTTATGAAATATATTAATGATCATTTAGGAATCTTATTCTTTAGGACATGTTCTGATTTTAAAAATTCCGTTCTTTTATTTTTCTTTTTTGGTCAAGCAAGATGGGTTCAAAAGAATTAGATTTGTTGAATAAAATAATCAACTCTCTGATTTTAGTGATTTATAAACTGATATATGTGATTTAAAATGTTATAAGTTAGGATCCGTAATTTTATAATGTTAATGAAAATAATCTATTGTCCAATACACTCTCTTAAAAACTTTCTTATCCTTTGAATTTTTACCTAAAATTTTGCATGTTACTTGATTAAAATACAATGAATCTTGTTATTGAAGACTAAACATTTTAGAGGAGTACTTATATTTTTGTTAATTAATAATACGAAAAAACAAAAAAAAATCGCAAAAAATAAAAAAAATGTCCGAAAAATGTTCAATTTTCAAATCTTGATAAAAAAAATTATGAAACAATGTATATATATCATTGGGACACCAAGTAGTAATAAAAATTAAGTTTTGCAGGCAGGTCACGTAAAAAACCTAAGATTCACACTGATAATGTGCAAACTTAATTTTTTCACCATTTACAATCTCAATAGTTCACCTACATCATTTAAAAATACAACACAAAGATTTAAACATTTTCAGGCCATTTATCTTTTTTTTTTTTTTGTATTTTTTTTCATTTTTTTCGCATTATTAATTAAAAAATACATGCACTTTTCAAAAATTTCCAAGCTAAGTGTATTGTATTTCAATCAACCAATATGTAAAATTTCATGTGAAAATTCGAAGAGTCAAAGAGTTTTTAGGAAACTATATTAGACGATATAGTATTTTTTATTAATGTAGCGAAAGTACAGGTACCAATTTGTACTGTTTTAACCTACATACATTAGTTCGCAAATGATTGAACTATGGAGTTTATGGTAGTTAGCCCTAAAAAAATTTTATAAAATATAATTTGCATATATAGAAATTTATTTAAAAAAGCAATTTGCTTTTGAGATATAGCTTCAGTTTTACATTTTATGGCTTTAGCTCACTGTGGATTCTTAACAATTTATAAAAGTGCATTAGTTTTTTACATCATCCTTTGGTACTTTATTTAAAGAGATGTAATATGTGTATCTATATACATTTTTTTGAACTGAATAGTTGCTTCTTTGAATATAATCTCACCTAATCAAGAGAGACACAACATTCCTTTCAATAAATAACCAATATGTTTTACATGTCTACTCATTTCTAAGATGATGTCTTCTCCATTATACACTTCGGCAGTATTTTAGGGTGTGTTTGTTTGAAGTGATTAGTTATGCTTTGATTTTCTTAAAGTCTCTCATCTCCCTCCCCAATCACTCCAAATGAACACACTCTTAACATTCTCACTAGGTGAGCTAAAAATTTTAGTTATAAATATTTATTAGCACTTAAAAATTAAGTTTTATGAGCATTCTAATGAATTAAATTCATAATAAATTTAATTAAATTGAATATGACTTCATCAAAGGGATTATGGAAATAAAGTTGAGAGGAAATGAATAAAGCTTTTGATTACTTCAGCTAATTGATAATGAGCTATACATCTCTTATTTATACAATCATAGATGAAGAAACAAAAGACAAAATTGACTTTAGAAAGTAACCAATCTAGCTCAGCAATGTTATTACTTTTGGTGCCAAAAGCTATTTCTTCTGTTTTCTCCTTGTTGTAATCCAGTATGTACAATCCCACCTTGCTATCAATGCAAGCTGTTTCTTATATTTTCTCCTTGTTGCAATCCAGTGTGTACAATTCCACCTTGCTATCAATGCAAGATGTTTCTTCTTACATACATTTCACACTCCCCCACAAGATGAAACTACCTTAATCTGAACCATTCCCATCTTCATCAAAGTAGAAACCATATAAGAGTGACTGAGATTCTTGGCAAATAAGTCTACCAATTGTGACCTAGCGGGAAAATAGGGTATGCCAATGAACCTTTCTTCAACTAAATTCTTCACAATGAGACAATCAAACTCCAAGTGCTTGGTTTTGTCATGGAACACTGGATTTTTTTGCTATTGTTATGGCCGCTTCATTTTCACAATGCATAGGTATTGTTAATTGCAATGGAACCTTCAAATCTATAAGCAAATAGGAGATCCATTTTAGCTTAGAGCTGGTTTGACCCATGCTCCAATACTCTCATTTTACATATGAACAATTGCCTATTGTTTACTTTTTTGTTTTCCATGAGATCAAAGAAGATATAAGAAAGATACAATAGCTTGTGATTGATCTTCTTGTGAGCTTGCATATACCCTAGTTTGAATCACAAAATGCATGTGGTTTCAACAACTTTTCTGTTTGTTTAGAGTCATGTAATCCATAATTTTGTGTGCCCTTCAAGTATATATCAAAACATGAAGAGCAACCTTGAAATAATGCTTGCAAGGCTTTTGGATATTTTGGTTAGTTGCTAAGTAACATGAGCTCTGTCATGCTTAGTGAAGCCTAAATATAGCATCTTCCCAATTATTCTCCTATACAACTCTACATCATTAAATCTTCTCCTGAATCAGTTAACATTATGCCATATGCTACAGGACTAGAAACTGGCACAGCATTAGCAATACCAGCATTAGAAATCATATCAACAATGTACTTTTGTTATGAAAGAACTGCTATTACAATATCAATCCCAAGGAAGTACTTGACATTACCAATGTCTTTAATAGTAAACAAGCCATGTAAATAACTCTTCACTGTAACTATATTCTCCACATTAATTCACGTAATTAAGATATCATCAACATGAATCGCTAGCACTATCGAATTTCCAAACAAATAGTGATCATGCATGGATCTGATAAACCCAAAGTCAAGAAACTTTGCAAAATCTCCTTGTGCCAATGTCTCCCAACATGTTTAAGGCCAAATAAAGACTTTTTCAAGTAATAAACATGTCCTTCCTTACACTTGTGATACCCTTGAGATTGAAATAAGTATATATCTTCATCTAGAAAGCCATAAAGATTAGCATTGTTAATATCAATATGATGCACAAGTCATTCTCTTGCAGTTACAAGTGCCAAAACAAGTCTAATTGTCACAACCTTGACTATAGGACTGAATGATTCATGATAATCAATCCTAAATGCCTGATTATAGCCTTTGGTCACTAATTTGAACTTAATGCGATACACCCATTTTGAAGCACATGCCTTTTTCCTAAATGGTAATTCTATCACATGCCAAGTATCATTGTCTTCAACTGCATTTAGCTCCAATTGCATTACATCCATTCAGACCTACTAAGTACTAGTCTCTACAGAGGTCTTAGGTTCTTTCTCCTGAACAATATTGCTGAAAGAGGTTGACGAAAAGAAGAAACTTATTGGACCTGTGGTAAAGCCATTAAATTGGCATTAATAGCCAAAGATACATAATTAGGTAACCATGCTGGTCTTATTGAAACTCTAGCAGATTTGCATATTGCAGAACTAGAAGAATCCTTTTCTAGAACCAATGTTGGTATAAACTATGCAGCAGAAAATTGTTGATCATGTGTTGAAATAGGAACAACAAAAGGGAAACAATCTTCTTGAAATGTGATATCACTGACAACTTTATTTAGTAGCAACATCCGTCACCTTATAACCTATTTTTATCATTAAAATAGACTAAAAACAACACCTTAAAAGCTCTAAGACTTAATTTATCTCTGTGTGGATGAACATCAGTGTAATAGCATTGACAACCAAAAGTATGAAACATGGTATAATTAGGATCCTGCTGATAAAACCTGTAATATGGAGTATCCCAATTCAACAGTCTACATTGATAATAGTTGTGGCCATCATAATAGCCCCCCCTCCTAGAAACTAATAGGTAAAGAAGCCTAAACAACAAAGCTCTTGCAACCTTCAGTAAATGTCTATGTTTCCTTCCTATAACACCATTTGGTTGTGGTGTGTATGCACAAGTTCTTTTATGCATAATACCTAAATGTTGATACAAAATCTTACATTCTTTGTTAACAAACACCCCACCATTATCTATTTAAATCACTTGCACTTGAGTATGAAATCGTGTTTGAACCATTCTAAAGAAAACTATAAGAGCATAAATAACTTGTGACTTATGCTGTGATAGATTCACCCAAGTCATTCTGGTATAACCATCTACTATAGTTAAAAAGAAATATTCACTAGACAAAGATGCCAATTTATAGGGCCCCTAAACATCTAAATGTAAGAATTGAAAAGCAGTAGAATTTGTTATTGAACTTCTACTAAAAGGCAACCTATATTACTTAGAAAAAGAATAAACATGACAAAAATTGTCTTCAAAAATTAAAACATGAGAAATATGCTTTAATACATCAAATGAGGCATGGCCCAACCTCATAGGCCACATATCTAGCTTATTTAAAACTGAAACTTCAGTACTAGAAGGTTATGAAAATTTACTTTTTTAGCATTAGCTATCGTCCCAAGTAGAAAAGCTGTTGCATTGAGAAGTTACAAACCATTAGTCATCCACCCCATAACCAAAACCTCATATGAGTTTTGGTCCTGTGAGTAACATTGAGAAAAATATAACCAAATCATAATGTGTGATTGCTTGAGTAACTGACCAATAGATAGTAGATTATACTAAAACTTAGGCACATGAAAAACCTCCTTTAGCACAAGCTTATGATGCAAACAAACTGACCCAAAATTCTAAACCAACTAAACATTTCTATCAGGAACCAATACTGATTGTCTAGAAGTGCAACTAATATAACTGTTGAACATACTTAATATAGGAAACATTTGAGAAGTAGGTCCACTGTCAATTATCCAATACACATGTGATGTGTTTGTAGCAAATGAAAATAAGGGTTAAACAACATTACAAAAAAACCTGCAAAAGAAAAAGAAATTATGTGCAGAAGAGGTAGACTCAGCTACTTTCATTTCTTTCAAGATTCTATAAACTTCAGTAATCATATTGCCCATCTGCTTTGGATCCATGGTTTAATAATAAAAAAGCTTTGACTCGGAACCATTAGTGTTTGAAGGTGAAAACTATGACTGATCATGCATAACATTTGCCTTCTATTTTAACTTTACAAGTTTTTTATTAGCTCCAAGTAACTTCTTAGGACCTTTCCACTATTCAGGGTAACCAACCAGTTGGAAACAAGTAGACCCGACATGTCTAAGCTTGTCACAAAAATCACATACTCTATCACCCTTCTTTTTAGCATTTTTCCCATAAAATCCATTATTGGAACTAGATCCTTTCTTAGATTGTGTGAACTTGTTATATTTAGCAATGAAACTAGCAAACTCTACATTTTGATACAGAGAAACTTCCTTATTAAAGGATTTAGGCAAACCGTGATTTACATTGAATGAGTGTTGGGTTTATATACCCAAAGAATACAAGGTAGAATATTTACATCTAGTACAATTAGAATCCTTATACAAGTAGAATTTGTGTCCTATACATATTCCTATCACACCCCCTCAAGTTGAACAGGGGGAACAACTCTCAACTTGTCACGCAAGAAGAGAAACTGAGATTTGGGAAGAGCTTTGGTGAGTAAATCGGCAAGTTGGTGTTCCGTTGGAAGATATCGAACAAAAAGAGACTTCCCTGCCACCCGTTCCTGGACAAAATGAAAATCGATCTCCACATGTTTTGTCCGGGAATGAAAAATAGGATTAGCCGTAAGATACGTGGCACTCAAATTATCACACCATAGAACCGGCGATGTGGGCAGAGGGAAGCCGATATCCTTGAGAAGCATCGTGATCCAAGACAATTCAGAAGTGGTGGTGGCTAAGGCACGATATTCTGCTTCAGTTGAAGAACGAGAGACCGTTCGCTGTTTTCTAGAGACCCAAGAGATGAGGTTGCCGCTGAGTACAATTGCAAAACCAGTAGTGGAGCGCCGATCATCAGAGTCACATCCCCAATCAAAATCCGAAAAACCATGTAACTGAGTGGTAGGACCTGGTCGAAACATGAGGCCATGGGAGGAGGTAGCCTGGAGATAACGCAGGATACGTTTGACTGCCTGCTAGTGAAGATCAGTTGGAGCATGCATGAACTGGGCAACCTTATGAACCGCATAGGCAATGTCTGGTCTAGTCACAGTTAAATATTGTAGGCCACCAACAATACTACGATACAAAGAGCCATCTGAAAGGAGGTCACCCCCGGAAACCGAAAGTTTGGTAGAAACACAAGCTAGAGTGCTCAACGACTTGCAGCCAGACATCTCTGACCGATGTAACAAATCTCGAATGTATTTCTATTGATTGATATAGAAACCATCATTCCCCCACTGCATTTCAAGACCAAGAAAATACTGGACACGACCCAAATTTTTAATGGCAAACTGACGGTGTAGATATGCAACCAACAACTGAAGTTTCCCCGAATCATTGCCAAGCAACAGTAGATCATCAACATAAATGAGATAAAAAAGAGTAATCGTACCAGACTGGAAAACATATAAAGAGATGTCGGCCTTGGAGCATCGAAAAGAGATTGTTTAAGACCATAAAGAGATTTCCGGAGAGCACAAACATGGGTGGGACGGCTTGGATCAACAAAACCAACAGGTTGCTGCATAAAAACTTTCTCCTCAAGGTCACCATAGAGAAAGGCATTGGAAACATCCAAATGTAGGACCTGCCAAGAGAGAGAAACCGCCATAGCCAGGAGAAGTCTGATCGTGGTAGGTTTCACAACAAGGCTAAAAGTATCAGTGAAGTCCATGCCTGGACGTTGGTGATATCCCTTAGCAACTAACCTTGCTTTATAGCGATCAACAGAACCATCAGCTTTCCTCTTCGTTTTAAATACCCATTTACAACCAATAATGTTGGCATTCAACGGAGGAGGCACCAATTCCCAAGTGCCATTGACAATTAATGCATTAAATTCGTCTGCCATTGTTGCCTGCCAATGAGGAAATTTTACTGCCTCAGTATAAGTAACGGGATCATCTAGAGCGACTGTCACATTGAAGGCCCGTGGCTTAGAGGACCCGGTTTGAGAACGAGTGACCATACGATGAGTAGGAGCCGAAGGAGGTTGATTAGAAATAGCAGGAGGCGGATGAAAATCCGTGAGATCCATAACTAGGGGAATTCCAGGGGAGGGGGTGCTGCTTGGGAGAAGGAAGGTTGGGTCGTTGGAGGGTTCGGTGGTGAGCTGGTTAGGGAGGGGTTGGATTAATGGGTTTCAGTTTGAGGACGGTGGGGGGTGCTGGTTGGGTGAGGGCTGGGTGTTGACGGGTTTGGTGAGTGAGTCAAGTCAGGGGTCGTTGGTAATGGGTCAGGGGTGCTGGTTGGGTGAGGGCTGGGTGGTGACGGGTTGTAGGTGGTGAGCGGTTGAGGGCTGGTTGGGGTTGAGTTGAGGCGGGTTGCTGAAGGTGGTAGCGGCGGGTTGGGAAGTGATGGAAACTGCAGTAGTGGATTGGCAGATGAAGGATGTGGTGTGGAATCACGAAGCCGAGCCATCTTTGGATATGGGTACACTTGTTCATCAAAGAGCACATGGCGTGAGACAAAAATTTTCCCAGTAGAAAAATCAAAACAACAATAACCTTTATGGAGGTGACTATAGCCAACAAAAATACAAGGACGAGAATGAAAATCAAGCTTAGATGCAGAGTAAGGACGAAGCCAACGGTAGCACAAACAACCGAATGCACGAAGAAAATCATAATTAGGGGGGGCATGTATGAGTTTCTCAAAGGGTAACACAAAATTCAGTAATTTAGTAGGCATACGATTGATAAGGTATACAACAGTGTCAAATGCATAGGTCCAGAATGATTTGTCAAGTTTGGCATGAGATAATAAGGACAAACCCGTTTCAACTATGTGGCGGTGTTTCCTCTCCGCACACCCATTTTGTTCTGGGGTGTATGGACAGGAAACCCGATGCTGTATACCGTGTTGTGATAAATATGATGAAATGGATTGAAATTCCCTACCCCAACCAGATTGGAAAGATTTAATTTGGCATTCAAATTGTTTTTCTACCAAAGAACGGAATTTAATAAAAGCAGTAAGGGCATCTGACTTATATTTCAAGAAATAAATCCAACTGAATTTACTGTAATGATCATAAAAAAGTACATAGCAAGAAAAATTATCGCATGATTGGACAGGGGATGGTCCCCAAAGATCAGAACAAATGAGTTCAAGAGGCCGAGTGGCCCGAAAAGATGACTCAATAAACGGTAGTTTGTGACTCTTGCTAACTGAACAACTGGGGCAAACAAAATCAACTTTATTGGAAAAAGGTAAATTATGCTGACTAAGAACTTTTCTGATGATGGGCAATGCTGCATGTCCGAGTCGCGCATGCTAAGTAGAGAGACTGGTGAGATGAATTTGAGCAGGTGGGGCTGAAATTTTCGGTACTGTGTAGAGACCACCTCTATTCTGTCCTTGGTAAATGACCTTCCTAGATTTCAGGTCCTTCACAACAAAACAATCATTAAAAAATTCCACAGAAACATCATTGTTAGTAGTGAGAGCAGAAACTGAAATAAGATTGGTATTACACTGTGGAACATGAAGAATATTAGTCAATTTAAAAGATTTATCAGACGTATGAAAAAAAGATTGACCAATATGAGAGATAGGGAGTTTAGAACCATTACCCAAGATGACTTCTTCTGGGCCAGTGTAGTCGGAATGAAGATTCAGGTTCCCCATATCCGAGGTGAGGTGATGTGTTGCACCCGTATCCATGATCCACGGTTGGTTTGGTGGTGGAGAAGGTGCAATGGTAGTGTGGTTGGCATGAGGGTTTCGGGTTTAGGGGGTCTGAATTCTTGGTGATGGACATTGTCTGGAATAATGGCCATTCCCTTTACAGTTGTGACATTCCACGGTTGTAACATCATGAAAAGTATGATTACCATTCTGATAGCCTGTACCACGGCTACCTCCATACCCATAATTCTGAAAATTCTAAAATTGATTCTGATATTGGTACTGTTGCCATCCACGGCCCCTTCCGCCGCGGCTGCCCCCTCCTCTCCCTGCGGCATATTGATCGGAATGTTGTCCGGTATGACCTCCTGGCGCATTGACATGCTGCGTCACCATCACATGAGCGGACGGGACTGAATTTTCACGATTAACTCGTCTATCAATTTTCCTTTCCTCAATTAATAACATCCCATACAAATCATCAAACAACACAGAATCCATATGAACCTCAAAGGTTCTCACAAAGGCATCAAAATTTTCATGTAAGCCATCAATAACTGCTTCAATCAAATCATCTTCCCTAACATGATAGCCCAAGGCTAACAACGAATCATAAATAGACTTAGCACGCTGTAAATAACAAGCAACATCATCATTCCCTTGTTTCAATGAATGCAAACGATTACGTAACTCACGGATTTGGGATCGAGACCCCGAAGCATAAGAAGTATTAAGTTTATCCCAAGATACCCTAGCCATAGTAACCCCAACCAATTGAGGTAATAATGATTCTGAAATTGAGTTTAAAATCCAGTAGAATACCTGTTGATCATGCCATGTCCAAAGAATGAAGGCTAGATTGCAGGTGCCGTCCTCGAGATATTCTTCCGGTGTTGGATCCGTTCCATTAAGATGTCCATCAAGGCAGCTCCCTTTGATCATTGGGAGTAGTTGCGTCTTCCATAGGAGGAAGTTGGAGCTGGTTAGCTTTGTTGGCATCTGAGTGGTCAAGGACGGCAACTGAGGGACGACGCCGGTGAGAGAGGGAACAATTTCAGACATAGCCGCCGGTGAGTAGAAGAGAGAGGCGGCTAATAGGTAGAATCGGTAGAGTTGGTAGAGAAGAGAAGAGAAAGAGATGGGCGGCTAGGGTTAGGGTTTTTAGAAAATTTGGCGGTTAAGCCTTTAATGCTCTGATACCATAAAGGATTTAGGCAAACCGTGATTTACATTGAATGAGTGTTGGGTTTATATACCCAAAGAATACAAGGTAGAATATTTACATCTAGTACAATTAGAATCCTTATACAAGTAGAATTTGTGTCCTATACATATTCCTATCACTTATGCCTTCCAATTCTGGAAATCATGGAGTAAACCTTGTTAAATAGGTATGGGATCCATAAGCAAGCTTCGACTAATCACATGCTCATATCCATCATTCAAACCTATAAGAAACTACATCAATGTGTCTTCTTCCTATAAATCATAAAACCTTTTGAAATAATTGTATACACATTCTCTTGCTATACCACATTTACATTCTGGTAACGGTCTTAACATGAATAACTCATACCAAAGTATTTTGAGATGAATGAATTAGTGAGTCGTAGAATTAGATCCTTGTGGAATCAAACTAATTTCTCTCTTTAATGTAAATGGAGTTGGAACATTATTATACAAATCGATACGCTAATTCCATCCATAATGCTCTAGTAGAAACAACAGACTCATGAACATCTAAGAATTCTCTATAAATGCAATTGAGAATCCAAGACATAACCAAATAATCTATTTCTTTCCATTCATTATATCCAGATGAATCCTTCTCTGGAGGATCATCATTAGATAAAATGTACTTTAGTTTCTTTTTAGTAGTTAAAGCAGGAATCATGGCATGACTCCAAGTCAAGTAATTACCACTACCTTTCAACATTAAACTGATCAAAATCAAACCTAGATTATCACACGGTGAGATGCATTCCTAAGATAAATAAGCATAAGCGAAATCCGAATAAATAAAGACTTTAAGACCTTTTTGTCCCGTACATGAGATAATGGCTAGAATAGGGAGTTCAATTGTGATCTAGATCCATGACGATTCTGATTTTGATCTCTTGTCCTTTGATCATTTCTTTCTTGATTGTAATCATTCATCTCCTAACACAAAGCATAATCACAAACAGGAAAATCCGTATGAACAATGATAAGTGGTACTCTTCCTTGGGGTATCACCATTGTTGAACTTTAAGAACTGCTATGAATTACCTTACAGCTCTGATACCATATGCAAACAAAGTTGAGAGAAAATGAATAAAGTTTTTGGCACCAAAATTTGTTTTTTCTGTTTTCTCCTTGTTGTAATCCAGTATGTGCAATTCCATCTTGCTATCAATGCAAGCTGTTTCATTTTGCATGCGTTTCACAAAATCTGACCAGGTTCTTAGGAAAATTAATATGAATTGATGTCACTAAATCAAAATGCATAAAGTACAATTTGAAATATTTTATTTTTATTTTATTGTTTGTAATAAATTATTTGTAAGAATTCAATAAAAGAAGAAAAGAAGAAAAATAATTGTACAAATAAAAAACTACAACATATAATTGTCAAGTTATAAACATAGAAACAAAAAGGATTACAAAAAGTTCAAGTGAAAAAAAAAAAAGAATGTTGTCTAAGGAATTGGTAAGAAAAAATTAATCAAAAAGTAGTTAAAAATGCTACTCCATAAAGTTTTTGAGAAATGTATTTTATCTTTAATTGTTTTTTCATCTTTCTTCGAGACTCAGAGATCTTTACAACTAAAAGCCAAACTAATCTTTCATTTCATTAACTTTAAGTCCCTAAAAATCCTTAACTGTCCCAAATCTCGTAACTCTACAACTAACTAGATTTATAGCCATTTTTCTGTCCATTCATCGCTAAGTTCCTATATTATTTTCCTTGATCAGTTATAAATTTAAAAATTTTATTCTGACACATTTAGGTTCTTTCAGTTTTAATGCAAACTATATTTATATATATAGCCATTTCTGCAATTTATTTTTCAACTTTCTCATTTAATTTCCATTTTTTTATTAAGTTCTAGTTTATTAGAAGAAATTAACTTTCTCCTTGTGAACAAAATTGAACCTAACAAGGATTAGTTGGTCCTTTTTAGCAAATTCTATAATTAACCTAGAATATATGATCTTCAAGACATACAAGGAAGTGTACATATATTTTATTTAACTTTGTGTTTCCTGATTTGAGCAATGAGCATAATAAATTAAGATGAAAATAATAATCATTGTTGGCTTATTTTGTTTGCACAAAGATTTTTAGAATTTTCTCATATGGAATGTATGTGTGAACTTAGGATATACTTAAATCTTTTCTTTGTGATTTGTGATTTGTGTAAAAGATGTAATTTTCTTTAGAATATTTTATTTCCTTATGTGTTGTTTCAACTTAATTAAAGGAAATCTAATCACATCCCCATGTACAACATCTCAAGTCCTACCTATGTATATGATGAACGTCCATTGGTCGTTGACATAACTAATGTTTTCATTACCCAGGGTGTTAAAGCTATTATTCTCTGGAGTTCTAATTGTTACTCTATGTAGACTCGGGCAAAGGTTAGCAAGCTTAAGCCTAAGCAAATGTTATCACTTATCACTACTGTTCCGCCAATTGTTCCTGAACCTATTAGTTACTCCTAGGTAGTAACAAATTGTGAATGGCGATAAGCCATATCTAAAGAGTATAATGCCATTGTTTCTAACATCCCTTAGTGATTTGTTTTGCCTTCTCATAATCAGAACATAATTGGTTGTTGATGGATGTATCGTGTTAAATACAAACCTGATAGTATTATTAATCGATATAAAGCCAAGCTTGTTGCTAAAGGCTTTTATTGGTAACCCAACATTGATTATTAGGATACTTATAGTTTCATTGTTAAATTGGTGACTATTTATCTTCTATTATCTTTCGCTCTTTCCTTTAATTAGGAGGTTTAACAATTGGATGTTTCCAATTCCTTCTTACATGATACACCTTGAAGACTTGGTGAATCCCCTTAGGGTTTGTATTAATCGTAAAGGTATTTATACATAATTATAAGCATAGGCCAAACCCGTGATAAATACAATAAATCCCAAACCAGAAACATATACAATATACTCTTTATATAGTACACTCTAACACCCTCCCTCAAGCTGAGCAGGAGTAGCATAAATGCTAAGTTTGTCACAAAATGGGAGAAACCGATCTTTGGAGAGAAGCTTGGTTAAGACATCAGTTACTTAATCTTGAGTAGGAACATAAAGCACTTGAAGAAGGCCCTTGGACACACAATCTCTAACAAAATTGAAATCAACTTAGAGATGTTTACTTCATTGATGGTAAACAGGATTCACGGTAAGATAGGCGGCAGACAAATTGTCACACCATAACCAAGGAGACCGTGGAAGTCAAAAGGAGAGCTCCTGAAGGAGAATTTGCAGCTAACCAATTTCTGAGGCACAAGCAGCAAGGGCACAAAATTCAACTTAGTAGAGGATCGAGAAACTGATTTCTGCTTTTTAGAAGACCAGGAGACCAAATTGCACCGTAGATAAATTATGTATCCTGTAGTGGACTTCCTGTCATCAAGATTTCCAACCTAGTCTACATCTGTATAGCCATGAAGGAACAGAGGTGAATCACAATGGAGAAAAAGGCCATGATCACAAGTACCTTGTAAGTAGCACAGAAGTTGCTTAACACCTTGCCAATGAATTATAGTGGGAGCATGCATAAATTGAGACAATTTTCGAATAGTAAAGGAGATGTTTGGGCGTGTTAAAGAAAGATACTATTAACTTCCCATAATACCACGATAGTGAGTAATCTATTTATACGGTCGCCATGAACCAAAAGAAACCTCTCCTTGGTGCACATAGGTGTGGAAATACCTTTGCACCCCAGCATGTTGTTACATTCCAGTAAATATTTAAGGTATTTGGACTGATTTAGAAATAGTCCTTTATCACTCCATATGGCTTGAATGCCCAAAAAATATATCAAGGAACCCAAATCACGACTAGCAAATTATGCTTACAGTTTATTAATCAATTGAGAAATAGCACTTTTCTTATTACCCATCATTGACAGGTCATCCATATAAATGACATACAAAATAACTACATTGTTGTTGCAAAATCAATAGAGAGAAGTATCAGATTTTGAGCCAATAAAGCCAAAGGAGCATAATGCATCAGTTAACTACTTATGCCACATTCACGGTGCCTGTTTGAGACCATATAACGACTTCTGCAGTTTTTAGACATAATTGGGAAACTGAGAGTTCACATGGCCAGGAGGTTGTGTCATGTACACGGTTTCTTCCAAATTACCATGTAGAAAGGCATTGAAAATGTCTAATTGTGTAATCTGCCAACTAAGAGAAACTGCTACAGCCAAAAGCAATCGAATTGTAGCTGGTTTAATAACTAGGCTGTAGGTTTCAAAGTAGTCCATGCCTGGATGTTACTGAAATCTTTTTACCACAAGATAGGCCATGTACCTGTCAATACTTCCATCAGATTTTTGTTTGACCTGGAAGACCCATTTACAACTGATAATAGTTTGAGATGACTCAGGAGGAACAAGAGTCCAAGTGCCATTTTGGATTAGAGCATTGCACTCCTCTATCATTGCTTTTTGCCAGTGTTCATTTTTAGTGGCTTGGAGATAGGTGGTGGGTTCATGGACAATATGGGAAAGAAAGAAGGGTGGTTTTGGGTGTAAAGAACCGGTTTTAGAGTGGGTAGTCATGCAACAGGGCGGTGTAGGGATAGGCAAAGAGGTGGTGGTGGGTTTGGGTAGGGATGGTTATAGCTGAGATCAATACATAGAAATAGAGGATTGCGTGGGTTCATAGTGATTCGGTTCAAGGGAGACTGAGAGGGTTGGTGGTGGTGTATGGGTTCCAGTGACAGAAGGTAAATTTGGGTTGATTGCAGGATGGCGGTTTGGAACAGGGCCAAAGGTAGGTGAGAAGGATGAGGGAACTTATGCAGGAAATTGTATCTGGATTGGTAGATCAGGAGAAGGAGGAATTGACTCAGGAAGCTTAGAAGCAGTAGACTTCAAAAATGGAAACACCTATTCGTCAAAAAGGACATGGCGTGAGATAAACAACTTAGATAAGATAGGATCAAAACATTTATAACCCAAGAAAATGCATGATTTGGACTTCGGTTCAAATTTTATTTTATTTTTTTTTTGTACGGTTTGAGCTAGGGATAGCAAAGGCAGCCAAAGACACGGGACATGTGATAATCAGGTGATATGCCAAAAAGGGTTTGTAGGGAGTGTGGGATTGTAGTTTAAGTATAGGTGTATGATTGATAAGGTATGTGGAGGTGTCAAAGGTATAGGTCCAGAAGGTTTATGGGGCATAGGCTCGGTGTAAAAGAGTAAGTCCATGTTCAACAATGTGGCAATGTTTTCACTTAGCAGAACCATTTTGTTCCGGTGTATGGGGGCATAACATGCGATGAGAAATGCCATGTTGTCTAAAGTAATCATGCATTATAGTAAACTCCCCGCCACCATCCGACTAAAATGTTCGGATTAGGCGGGAGAAATATTACTCTACAAGGGTTCTAAATTTGCTATAATGGTCTAAGAAAATAGACCTAGGAATATTTGCTATAATGGTCTAAGAATAAGACATAATAACGATAACCATAGGTAGACTCAACAGGGGTTGGCCCCTAAAGGTCAACACAGATTAAATCAAGGGGACCAGTGGATATAGAATTGGATAATTCAAATGGCAATTTATGACTCTTAGATATGCAATAGGAAGAACACAAGGAATCACATAAGTTGGAAAATTTAATTTTATCCAATTGCAATAATTCTTTAACAGTAGAAAATGAAGCATTTCCTAATCGATCATGCCAAGTAGACAAGGAAGCTAAATTTGCAAAATTAAAACTATTAGCTGATAAACATAAGGAATAAAGTTCGTCGCTACTTTAGCCTTTGAACTTGATCGCCCCCGTTTCCAAATCCTTACTCACAAAATAATTGGAGAAAAATTCAACAGAAACAGCATTAGCATTTGTTAAAGCATGAACAGATAATAAATTATTAGAGGATTTAGGAACATATGGTATATCTTGAAATTGAAACAAATTGTTACCAAAAGACTTAACAGAGTTACCAACACAATAAAATAAGGAGTTAAGTGCCATTACCAATAGTGACCTCTTCAGGTCCGGTGTACTCTAAATGGAGATTGAGGTTTCCCAAATCCAAAGTCAGATGATACGAAGCTCCCGAGTCAACTATCTGGGTTTAGAGTGGGTAGTAGAGGTTGCAAGGTTAGATGATAGGCCACGGTTGGAGTGAAATTCCCCTCAAATGAATTTTGGCGATGGGCAACTGCGGGCCACATAACCAAGGCCATAACAGTTGTGGTAGGTGGTGTGTTGGTACGGGTCTGATACTGCCTGGATGGTGATGTAGTATTGGTATACTGCTGTCGAAAAGTGGTTCGACCTGAGGATCTACCTCCTCTGCCGATTCGACCACCACGACTGCTGCTTCCATGTCCACTGGTTGTGCAGGTATCAGCCAATGCTGTTGGAGGTACAGCCTCCCTTTTGCTAGCATCTCTAGCCAAATTTCTTTCCTCTGTTAGCAATAAGCCAAACAAATCATCAAAAGTTACAGGTCCCATCTTTGCTTCCCAAACTCAACAAAAGGTCTAGTAATCCTCTCCGGGACCTGCTAAAATTGCATCCACTAGGTTGCCTTTATGCATAACATGACCTAGGGAACCCAGCTGATCAAACAAACCTTTCGTACGAAGTTTATAAGTGATAATATTGTCTTTACCATGATCCAAACTCATCAATTGTGCTCGTAAATTTCGAATTTGCAAGCAAGAACCAGACAAATAAGCCTAAACTAACATATTCCATGCTTTGGATGTAGTCTTTGCAGTGATAATTTGGGGCAATAAACTATCAGAAATCAATCCAAGGATCAAGCTTAGCACCTGCTGATCTTTTTGCTCCCAAGTTTCAAAAACAGGATTCAAGGAACCATCAACTAAATACTTAGCTCAGACAAGGGAAGTCAAATCAAGATGATGAGCCAAACAAAATCCACGTGATGTGCACATGAGTTGTGCTTTCCATATCACAAAATTGGTGGAAGTTAACTTATTGGTCAAGTTGCTCGATAAACTAGGGAATTAAACTTATGGAAACGGTTGAACCAGGTTGGGAATTAGATTCCTGTGAGCAACAATTGTGGAAACAATGGAGGTTAAAGGAATCACAGGTCCTACTGTAAAGAAAGCCCCTAATATGAGGATTTCAAATAAATTAGCAATTGTGTCGAAATGAGAGAAAAGAGGAGAAGTGACAGTGGCACTGGAGATTATCGGAATAGCAGCAGTGATGGGTTTGGCCAATGTTGAAGATGGCAGAGGGATTAAAACCATCGGTGCCATTGTGGTGGTGTTAGGATTTGACATATTCTTAGGGTTAGGGTTAATTTTCAAAGCTCTGATACCATGAAGACTTGGTGAATCCCCTTAAGGTTTGTATTAATCATAGAGGTATTTATATACAATTATAAGCATAGGACGAACTAGTGACAAATACAATAAAGCCCAAACCAGATACATATATTGTATACTCTATATACAATATACTTTAACACACCTGAGGAATCGATTTTTATAGCTCAGCCCCTGGCTTTATTAATCTTTATATGCTTGGCTATGTGTGTGCATTATAAAATCTCTTCACGATCTGAAGCAAGCCCCTCACCTAAAATTGATGTATCAATTCATCCTTAGTTCAAATTAGATTTGTGGGATCCAAATTTGACACTTCTCTTTTTTTCATGGTAACTCCGATGGTGAAGCTTATTTTATATATATATATATATATATATATATATATATATATATATATATATGTTGATGATTTATTAATTATGTGTGATAGCGATGCTCTTATTATATGAACAATCTCCAAGTTTTAATACGAATTTAAAATTCAAGATCTCAGCCATCTTTATTATTACTTGGGTGTTGAAGCATATTAGGATTCAGGTGGTCTATTTCTTCATCGGTTATATAAGTATATCTTGGACTTACTTCATAAGGCTATGATGTTTACTTGTAATCTATCTCACATCTCTTCATGTTAGGAACAAGTAGTCAATTTTCTGGTGATGAATCATTTCAGGATCTTACTCTTTATCATTCAGTGGTTGGTGGACTCCAATACCTCACTTTTACTTGACTTGACATTTCCATGTTGTCAATTGAGTGTCTTAATTTATGCATTCACCTAATCTTACTTATTAGGCTGTTATGAAACCAATTTTGCACTATCTATGTGATATTTGGAATTTCAGAACATGATTTAAGGAAGGATCTCCATTATTGTCTAACAATGTTGATGCCAGTTAGACTAGTGATGTTGATGATCGCAAGCATACTGGTTGCTATATGATGATCTTTGTAGATGATTCCACAATGTATGGAGGAGTATATCCTGAAATGAGAGACAATGTTAGAGGGAATTGGGTATCCATTGAAGCCCCTCCAATGCTCGACTCAGTCGAGTTTAGAAAGATAATAAGAATAACCTGAATATGAGGTGAGTTTGTACCTTAGCCTTTTATAATTAAGCTTACATTAGGTGGTTATGTACGGTCGAATTGTGATTGGTTCTTCTCATAGGTAATAATGAGGTCACATCTCTACTGTACACATGTTGGATGTTTGAGGTTGTTATCGATTGCTTCCAAGGCAAGGCAAAACTGCCTTTGCACCTATATGGTTGTGATTGGATGGTCTTGAAAATGTGGCCTTTATCCAACACGTGTCCAGCCAACGGGGTCACGGTGGATCTAGGCTCCGCGTGTTTGACCAAGATTGTATATATATTATCATGTTATTATTATATTATTTATTTTGGGTCCAATATCATTTCTTAGTCCTCCCACAAGTAACATGTTATTTCTTGCTCTTTAACAAAGGCTGAGTATCATGTTTTGGCATCAACTGTGTTTGAACTGCAACGACTCCAAATTTTATTGTGTGAGTTAGGATTTCTTAATAAACGGCCTCCTCTTCTTTATTGTGACAATCTTGGAGCCACTTACTTGACTCTAAATCATGTCTTTTGTAATAGAGGTAAGCATTTTAAAGTTGATTTTCATTTAATCTGGGATTGTGTTTCTGAAGGCATTCTTTATGTTTGATATATGTGTTCCACGGCTCAACTTATCAATTGTCTTATTGAAGGTTTAAGTAAGGAGCATTTTTCATTGACTACGTGACAAGTTGACAGTGGTTTGTGTCATCACTCAACTTGAAAAAGAATGTAAGAAATAAATTGAATTTATTATATATACTGATAGCATGGAGCCCTAAAGCTTACCGCGTGCACCACACGGCTTGCGACCGCTTCAACACATCCATCATTTACCTAGTAGTTCTCCTCGAATTCACTCGGCCACCAAGGAAGATAGGGCCGGCTGAACCACAGAGAAGAGCCCAGGGAACGCCGGCTCGAACATCTTGCACCCTAATTAGGTCTTCTATCTCGAAAGACAGGTGAGTTGATCTCTACTGTACACGTGTAAGGACACAACATTGTACCAAAAATGGATGCCGCGGGGACAAGAGCAGGGTGCATGCCACAGAGGCCAGAACAGAGTGAGTGCCACGGAGTCAAGAGCAGGGTGAGTCTGCCACCCAAATGTGCCAAAAGAGGGACCAAAAAGTGGACCACTCCCAGCCAATGAGAATGGATCGTACATGACGGCCTGACAAGGCCACGCGGATCAACCCAGTATAAAAGGGGGGAATGAGAGACTCCCCAGGTATCTTTTCTCTTAATCTCTTAATACATCTTCCATTCTTATCTTCCATTCTCCAAATTTCTGACTTAGGCATCGGAGTGGACCCCGAGGTCACCCGGTCCTCAACTTTTCTCTTTTCCAGGAATCCAGTCTTTTGACAAGACGAGACGGCTCTTTTGCCCTCTAAGACCGAGTGAAGTTAAACTTTTCCCAGAGCTATCAATTTGGTGCGGTGAGCTTGGACCCGCTAGACGAAACAATGTCATCGGGATCAACAACCTCGGACACTATTCCTGCGGTTCTTCCTTCTCAGGGAGGAGGAAGGCAGCCACTATCAGGGATTATGATGCCCTTATTGCAACAATCGTTACTCCAAGTCCATCCCACACCTTCGCCATAATTTCAGGTGGCAGTGGCTACTCTGCCAGTGCTGTTCTGGATCGGATTGCCAGAAATTATGGAATGACGCCGGCCGACCAGAATGACTTCCGGCGAGCTGTCCTGCAGATGCAGGAACAAGGCATGGTAGGATCTTTGCTGAGTAGTATCACTCCCCTTCCTATGGTGAACACTTTGCCAGAGCCAGCCTCTCATCCAAACACTGTACGAGCCCTTTTCCCTATTTCTGAGCCTGGGATTTCTGGTGTGACACCGGAAGGGTCAGGGCTAGGTGTGGCTCATTCCACAGGGGCAAACAGCGGAATGGCTGGAGGATCTCAAACAGGAGGATGTCTATCCGCTTTTGGCTGGATGCCTACGCCAGCAGGGGACCAGCAGGCTACTATACAGGTAACCCCCAGTGTGGCTGCCCCGGGGAGCATGGGTCCCCAGATGTTGTTTCCCAACTCCTGGTATGGAGTACCGCAACCTTATTTACCACATGTTGCTCAATCATATCAGATGCCGGCCCCACCACAAAAACCTAATTTTCTTGCTCCATACGATGTTGGCAACAGTACAGCCATCCCGTATAACACACCCGCTCTAAGCGTTCCAAGCAATACTCCTCCCCCTCCAACACCGTCGTCATCAGGGGCAGAACCTACAGATGACCCTAGGTTCATGGCAATGTTTAAAAAGGCACTGAGCACATTTGCGATACCTTACCAAGAGCCACTAATGGAAAATGGGGAGTCCCCCTTCTCAGCAAGAATACTCAACCAACCAATTGACCATAGGTTCAAGCAGCCAACTTTTGACAACTACAGGGGCGACACAGACCCCAGGGTCCATGTGAGAAACCTTAAAAATCAGATGGACATAGCGGGCGCCACAGAAGGGCTAGTGTGCCCCCTATTCCCGACTACATTGATAGGAGCAGCCGCCTATTGGTTTGAATCCTTAGAACCGGGAACTATCGACAGTTGGGATCGGTTGAGGCAGGAGTTCTGCAAGAATTTTATGGGCTCAATACCGACTGGAGCGGCCAGTCGCACCCTTCACGAGGTGGTCCAAAAGCCAGGAAAATCCTTAAGGTCATTCATTGACAGGTTCAACCTCGCCTGCTTGGAGGTTAGGAATCTAGATTTCAGTACGGCCAAGGAGGCAATGATCAAAAACACCACAAATGAGAGGCTTCGGGGGGAGATCATAACGAGAAAGCCCAGAGAATTAACCCAAATGATAGCCCTCACAAAGAGCATGCTGGAGATTGATGAAATCGACATGCCGGCAAAGAACAGAAGACCTGGTGAAAAAGACAAGGATATCCGATTTGATGAAAGGCAGCAGAAACCGGATCACAGAGATCGCTCCCGCAGAGACCGCGCCAGCGACCGTTCACGGTTTGCACCGCTGAATGCCCCACTCAGTGAAGTGCTGGTGGCCATCCAAAGAAGCTCGGATGCAAAAAGCATTCGGTATCCTCACATGAAGCCAGGCCAGATGATGGGAAGCGACAAAGAGGCATATTGTAAATTTCACAAAGCAAAGGGCCACCACACGGACAATTGTCGAGTCCTTGCTGCGGAAGTGGACCTGTTGATCAAAGCAAGAAAATTCAGCAGATTCGTAGAAGGCATAACAAGGAGCACGAATAAGGACAGAGAGCAGAAAGATGGGCGAGATGATGATGAGAGACCGGCCAAGAAGTCAAAAGGGATGGTCATGGTTATCGCCGGAGGACCAGAGTTTGAGCCGCCCAGCAAAAGGGCTAGATCCTCGGTGCATCAACCGGTAAATACAGGAAGATCCAACAGCTTGAATTGCTTATTCTCACTCCATAGTGGCATGAAGGCACATCACACTGACGCCTTGGTCATTGAGGCCTTGGTAGAAGGGTATACGGTGAAGCGAATCCTCGTGGATACTGGCAGCTTAGTAAACATTATCACCAAGGAGGCGGCTCGCCAGCTGAATATCCACAAGAGCAGAATCCAGCTGGTACATTCACCATTGGTCGGCCTGAGTGGCCATTCGGTCACTGTCGTGGGACAGGTAACCCTCGCCTTAGAGGTGGGCGACGAAGAGCACACCTGGAGATCCGAGGAGGAATTTATGATCATTGACACCCCGCTTGCTTATAACATGATCTTGGGAAGACCATTCCTAGTGGAGTCAGAAGCGGTCCTTTCCATCCGGTATTTAGCCCTTCAAATACCGACTACGAAGGGGGTAGCAGTGGCTAGGGGAAGCCAACAGGCGGCCCAAAAAACCTACTTAGCTTCCCTAAAGACAGAAGAGGTTAGTTGGGAGTCGGAGAAGTCGGAGAGGCAGGAAAGGGCTGAGCCGGTGGATGAACTTGAAGCCCTAGTGGTGAGGCTAGGACGATCGATCCAGGTGGCCAAAGAATTGAAATCTGAACTCAGGCAAGCAATCGCGACAGTGCTCGAAGAGGAGCAGGAAACCTTTGCCTAGAACGCAAGCGACATTATTGGGGTCTTGCCTAAAGTAGCAAAGCACAGCCTGAACATAGACCCTGCTACAAAACCGGTGGTACAGAGAAGAAGAAAACACGCCCTGGAAAGGCAGAAGGCAATTGAGGCAGAGATAAGTAAGTTGCTGGAAGCAGGGCACATCAGAAAGGTGTTGTATTCCGAGTGGTCGGCAAACGTGGTACTAGTGAAGAAACCGAATGGGACATGGAGGATGTGTGTAGACTTCACTGACCTGAATAAAGCCTGCCCAAAAGACAGTTACCCTTTACCCAACATTGACCAGCTAGTCGATTCAACAGCCGGGCATGCAATATACTCATTCTTGGATGCGAAGTCAGGGTACCACCAGATTCCAATGGACCCGAAGGATGAAGAAAAAACTACATTTATCACGCATGAAGGCACTTACTGCTACAGGGTAATGCCCTTTGGCCTGAAAAATACAGGAGCAACATACCAATGCCTGGTCAATGACATGTTCAGAGAACAAATCAGACGAACAGGTTGAAGTGTATGTCGATGACATGATTATCAAAAGCAAGAATGGGGAGAACCATGCTCGTGACATTCAGGAAGCCTTTAAGATACTGCAGAAGTATTGCCTCAAGCTTAACCCTAAAAAATGTGTATTCAGAGTACGAAGAGGGAAGTTTCTGGGTTTCATGATTTCTCAGAGAGGGGTGGAGGCGAATCCGGAGAAAATTAAAGCAATTTTGGACATGGTGCCTCCAAGAACAGTGAATGAAGTTCAACGCCTCAACAGCCGCATCAACGTGCTTGGGAGATTCATTTCTTTCTTAGCCAAAAAATGTCTACCTTTCTACAAAGCAATCAAGAAGGGTCAGAAGTTTGATTAGGATAACGAATGCCAAGAGGCCTTTGACAGGATAAAGAGCTTCTTAGGAACTCTGCCATTATTGAGTCGGCCAATTCTTGGCGAAACGTTGTACTTGTACTTGGCAGCAACAGATGAAGCAGTGGGTTCGGTGATGATCAGAGAAGAAGAAGGCCAACAATACCCCGTGTACTACACTAGCAAAGTGTTAAGGGGAGCGGAGCTCAGGTATCCAAAGATCGAGAAGCTAGCCTTGGCAATAATTTCAGCATCCATCAGGTTATGACCTTATTTTCAAGCCCACACAATGATTATGAGAATAAACTTCCCCTTAAAGAAAGTGCTCCAGAGACCAGATACTTCCGGCCGTCTGGCTAAATGGGCCATCAGGCTCAGTGAGTTTGACGTTCGCTTCGAACCCAGATCAGCACTAAAAGCTCAAGTCCTGGCAGATTTTGTGGTAGAGTTTGCAAGGTTAGAGCCAAGTCAGGTGTTAAAGGCGGAAGAGTGGAGAGTATACGTAGACGGGGCTTCGTCTCAGGAAGGAGCAGGAATTGGAGTGCATATTGAAGGGCCTGAGAAAATAAGAATATCTTACGCTACCAAGCTGGCCTTTCCCGCCACCAACAATGCTGCAGAGTACGAGGCCATAATCAAGGGGCTAGAACTCATCCGAGAAATTGCCCCAGACCGGGTGAAGCTGCTGAGCGACTCGAGGTTAGTTTCCAACCAGATAAATAAGACTTTTGAAACTAAAGATCCTTGTATGTCCAGGTACCTACAAAAGGTACGATGCTTGCTTGAGGCCATCGAAGGAAAAGGCACCACATAGAGAGTGGAGAACATATCCAGAAACGAAAATGTTGAAGCGGACAAGCTAGCCAAAGCCGCAGCAAGCACCAGAGATTGGCAATTTTTGAATTACCCATATGAAGTCCAAACCAAGCCTATCATTGAGGCAGAAGAAGTCATGACGGTGGGAAAGAGAAGGATGGGATGGATGGAGCCTATAATTAACTACCTGGTTAAGGGATGTCTACCTGAGGACAAGAGAGAAGCCGTAAAGATCTCTAGAAAATCACAGGGATATGCGATAATTGATGGAGAGCTTTACAAAAAGTCCTTCACTGACGCATGGTTAAAATGCATCACTGCCAAAGAAGGAGATTATGTCCTCCGAGAACTTCACGAAGGAATTTACGGAGCACACCAGGCTGGACAAACACTAGTGAGGAAGGTAAGATTGCAAGGCTACTACTGGGAAACCATGGAGGCCGATGCAGCGGGTTATGTCAAAAGGTGCCACCAATGCCAAATTCACTCAAAGAAATCCCTCTTGCCTGCAGCAGAACAGAAGCCGATACTGACCGGATGGCCCTTCTTCACATGGGGCATCGATATCATAGGACCTATACCTGAAGCTAGCCGATAAAGGAAGTTCATCATAGTCGCGATAGACCATTTCAGAAAGTGGGTCGAAGTAGAAGCAACCCAGACGATCACACCAGAAAAGATCATCTCCTTCATATGGGATCACATCATCACCAGATTTAGGATACCTCACAAAATCATATCTGATAATGGCACCCAATTTACTTCAAATAAATTTGGAGAATTCTGCAGAGGACTCAAGATCACACACAACTCTTCTTCGGTACCGCATCCTCAGAGTAACGGACAGACGAAAGTCACCAACCGGACTATAGGAGACGGGATCAAGAAAAGGCTGGAGAGTCACAAAGGAGCTTGGGTTGATGAGTTGAACGTCTTATGGGCTTACAGAACCACTCCAAGAAGACCGATTGGAGAAACACCATTTGCCATGGTATGTGGCATTGAGGCAGTAATCCCAGTTGAAATTGGAGCCCCCAG
This sequence comes from Euphorbia tirucalli, assembly GCA_039660915.1. Lineage (NCBI taxonomy): Eukaryota > Viridiplantae > Streptophyta > Magnoliopsida > Malpighiales > Euphorbiaceae > Euphorbia > Euphorbia tirucalli. Next base: position 21,436,533 of record CM077636.1, on the reverse strand, counting down.
TGACCGAGTACTCTACTACACAGAAGCTCAAAACTATATCAACATGAAGTACCACCTGGACTCCTTGGAAGAAAGAAGAGAAAGAGCTTACATCCTAATGGCGGCGTACAAGAATAAGGTGGCCCGTTACCACGATAAAAAGGTTAAGAAGACGGTACTCAAGGAAGGGGATTTAGTCCTAAAGGACTCTACAGCGTCACAAGCGAGGGAAGGAAAAGGAAATCTTGGTGCGAAATGGAAACAACCATATAGAATTGCAGTAGCACTCGGTCCAGCAACATAGAAACTTCAAAGTCTAGATGGGAAAGAAATCCCACGGACATGGAATATTGCCAATCTAAGGCAATACTTCTCGCCTGAAAGTAGCTAAGGAGAAAAAGGGCTGCACTCTTTTTTCCCACGAATGGATTTTTTCCCACTGGGTTTTTCCATAGCTGGGTTTTTAACGAGGCAGCACCTGCATCTGTAAATTTAGCAGGTGACGCCCTCTAAGATATATTGCAAAAAGATCAACAAAAGTATCTTTCAAATTATGAGCAGGAAAGCTTGTTATAAAACTCCCGCAAGAGGAGTCGGTCATAACCGGTTAAAAGTTTGTTATAAAACTCCCACAAGAGGAGCCGGTCATAACCGGGCAAAAGTTTGTTATAAAATTCCCACAAGAGGAGTCGGTCATAACCGGGCAAAAGTTTGTTATAAAACTCCCACAAGAGGAGCCGGTCATAACCGGGTAAAAGTTTGCTAGAAAATTCCCACAAGAGGAGCCGATCATAACCGAGTAAAAGTTTGTTTTAAAACCCCTACTAAAGGAGCCGGTCATAACCGAGTATAGCCACATTAAGACATCCGCAAGAGAAACCAATCGTAACTGGATAAGGTTAAAAACCTCCACATATAAAGTCAGTCGCAAACCAAGCACATACAAAAGCAGAAATAAAAAAATATATATACGAGGAAACACCGGCTGAATAGAAAATGAATTTTTATTTCATAAGTAAAAATTACACGAGCAGAGACCTAGCAAGGTCCCCAAAACAAAGGGGGGGAGGGTCTACAAATCAGGAGCGATCATCCGCCCCAGGAACACTACCATCTGCCGGTCCTTCAACACCAGCAGGCGACTTGGCATTTTCCTCCTCTTGGTCATCGGCAGGAAGCTCATCGTAACAAGGAAAATCAATTGAGCCCAGATCAACAACCAGGTCTGGATGGACAGCTTGGCAAGTGGTTAGGACGCGTTGGCCAAACAACTGTCCAAGAAGAACCAGCTTGTTGGTTGCATCAAACAAGATGGCCTCGCATTTGTGGAGGTCCTATTTGCGCCCCGCCTTCTCATCCTCCAGCTGCTTCTTGAGAACCTCTTGTGCCTCCAGCTGCTTCCTCAAAGCTTCCTGCCCCGCTCGCTCCTCTTCCAACTGCTTCTGTAAGCGGTTGACCTCCTGCCCTTAGGACCAGGCCCTACTTTTCTCCGCGTCCAAGGCCGCCTGAGCCTCCTTGAGTTTTTTGTCCAGCTGACTTGTCTTGGATAGGCGACCAACCAAATCCATAGCCCTGGAAATCCCCTACAAAATGGCAAATTAAATAAGTAAAAGAAGAAGGGAAAAGATATTGAAAAGATCCGTTAAGATCCTTAAGGAAGTCAGATCCAGTAGACACAAGGAAGCTGCCGCCTGGTCACCTATCTTGGCATACTCCTCTCGATCACCAGGCAGCACGAAGCAAGCCCTGAATTCGGTTTGCGCTGATGGATCTATTATCCGGGCCCCTTGTCTGCCTCTTCCCCGCATAAAGGCTGAGGGGGAGAAGACGGCCCGGAGGAGGCGGTAGCCGCTTCAGGGCCCTAACCAAGCAAAAATGATTAGCAACAACAGCAATGATGGTAACAAAAAAAAAAAAGAAAAAAGAGACCAGAAACTTACAGGTCGTGGAATCGGTTCAGGACCGGCTGCAGCAGTCCTTTTCCTCTTCGATGCTTTGGGAGCGTTGGGTCCCTTAACCTCTCCCCCGTGTCGGATGGAATCTCAGTGGGGTCAGGACGCGGCTCTTTCTATACATTTTTCTTCTTGGCGGCTACAATGCGATCGAGGACGTCAGCTGCATTCATGCCTGAGAACACAAGCAAATAGCTAAGCAAAGATAAAAAAAAAAATACCTTTTCTCATAGGTATAGGACCCGGATAATATGTAAAGCCGAATCCTTCTTGCTCTACAAGCCTAATCCTCTCCAGGTAGGGATTCACAATGACCTGCCAGGTCCACTTGTTTGGAGCCAGAGTCCTGAACTCCTCGAGAAAGATCCTCTCATCCGGCGTTAAGCGCTGACGGGCTTTTCCTGCCCCACTAAAGGACCACTTCACAGGGAACGAGTCATGGCCCTCTTTTGTTTTGATGAAAAAGAAGAAGTGTTTGAAGCGCTTCAGAGAGGAGATCCGCTTCTGGAAAGTATAGAAGTCCGCCTTCTTGGACAATTGATAATGGTCCTCCCCGGAATTTAGCTTAGGGGTGGCCAACTTTCAAAAGAAGGCGGTGTTCAATTCGAATCCCAAGTTCTCGCATAGCCAGAAGGTGGCGCAGATGTCTCCCCAAGAATTGGGATGGATTTGGGCAGGATAAAAGCCCCAGGCCTAGAGGATGTCACTAATACCGGATGGAAGAGGATAGGAGAAGCCAGAACTGATATGGTCCATATATATGGAGAAATAGCCTGATGGAGGCTCATGGACCCGCTGGTACTTAGATGGCAGCATAACTTGACACTTACGCAGCCAGGGATAAAACTCCCTGCATAATTGTATATGCTCCTCATGGGTTTCGGCAACCATGTCCTCAATACGAAGAGTCATCTTCTTAGCCCTAGTTCTACTAGGACCGGATGGAGGGGCTTCAGATGGAGAAGAGTCCACCTGGACAGGACCTTCAGCAGGCAGCCCAGCAAACATAGGAGGCTGAGCAGAAGTGCCCGCCTCCTTATGGAAGGTAGGAGGCGCCGAATGGTGAGAGCTAGAATCTGAGGAAGTGATAAGGCGATACTCATTCCCCGAAGAAGAAGGCGGGCCTGGCAAGGTTAGGAGTACTAATTATTAAATAATCATCAGGGTCAGTAGGATCTAGGAGGCGGCGAGCAGGCTTTACACCAGCGGTTTTGAAACTAAAACCCCGCTTAGCCTTACCTGCCTTGGGGAGATTCCTAGAGTTTACCAACTTCCCAGATCTATCACTATTAGAAGATCCTAAGTCACTAAGGGTTATGGACGAACTCATTGCAAAGAAAGAGAAAGAAAATGTAAATAAAACCCAGAACAACCGAGAAGATGAACAGTCGAAGAGGAAGAGGAACAGGCGATACGAAAGCCAACAAATTCAAACAGAAAATGCAAGTTCTAGGCAGAAAACAAAAAATCAAAACACCAATAAGTGGAAGAATGAAGAAAAACTTACTGGAAACTAAGGATTGGAAACAAGCTGCAGATGCAAGAAAGGGAAGCACAGAAATCGCAAAGTGAAAATCCAGAAAGTTTTCAGAGTAGAGAGAAACAATGGCGCTTCAGTCTCCCTTTTAAAGAAGATAGAGAGGGGGCAGGTGAAAGGACGCCTTCTGACACCGTTTCAGTAGGGGACACGCGTCACCCCAACATAGGGTGTAATAATCCCAAGAATCCCCTCAGCTCCTACAGACCAACCGTCAAAAATTATAATAATAATAATAAACCCTTAAAAGGGGTTTTTCTTCTCACTAGGGGGGGGACTCCTGATAGCATGGAGCCTTAAAGCTTACCGCGTGCACCACACGGCTTGCGACCGCTTCAACACATCCATCATTTACTTAGTAGTTCTCCTCGAATTCACTCGGCCACCAAGGAAGATAGGGCCGGCTGAACCACAGAGAAGAGCCTAGGGAACACCAGCTCGAACATCTTGCACCCTAATTAGGTCTTCTATCTCGAAAGACAGGTGAGTTGATCTCTACTGTACACGTGTAAGGACACAACATTGTACCAGAAATGGATGCCGCGGGGACAAGAGCAGGGTGGATGCCACAGAGGCCAGAACAGAGTGAGTGCCACGGAGACAAGAGTAGGGTGAGTCTGCCACCCAAATGTGCCAGAAGGGGGACCAAAAAGTGGACCACTCCCAGCCAATGAGAATGGATCGTACATGACGGCCTGATAAGGCCACGCGGATCAACCCAATATAAAAGGGGGGAATGAGAGAGACTCCCTAGGTATCTTTGCTCTTAATCTCTTAATACATCTTCCATTCTTATCTTCCATTCTCCAAATTTCTGACTTAGGCATCGGAGTGGACCCCGAGGTCATCCGGTCCTCACCTTTTCTCTTTTCCAGGAATCCGGTCTTTTGACAAGGCGAGACGGTTCTTCTGCCCCCTAAAACCGAGTGAAGTTAAACTTTTTCCCAGAGCTATCATATACTAAGAGCAAAGTGGTCATAACATGTATAGGACTCTATTCCTAACCCTAATCTTCTTTTCCTCTTGTTAACCAGTGCATAATCTTCCGACCCACATACAGAGTTGACACCATACTATGAGATCATATCACCAATTGTCATAAACATTGTATTAAATGAAACATTTTTAAAATTTCATGTACTTATTGGAGTTGATCTCATTGATTTTCTTGTAAAACTAGGGTAAATTTGATCATCATCTGTTGAAAATGTTTGAGTTATTAGTGAATCCAAAAACGAATGCAAATTTCAATTCGGAGTTTGGGGAAAAAGAAAAAAAAAAAAAAAAGATTAAATCTAGATCCAAATATTATAGCATTATTCTATAGAACCCGGAAGAAATAAAGAAATATAATTAAGGATTAGAAAATTAAAAAATGTTCTAAAATCTCGATTATTAAATATTAAATCATTTTGTCTGTTTCCCATTGACCCAAAAGTACCTCTTTTTATAGTGTATGGAACGGGGATAACATATAATATGGTCCACCAGTTAAAATTATTCTCAAGTTAAATAATGGGTATCGTTCATATGAAGTCAAGTAAATGACTTTTCTTTTTGGTTTATTGTTAAATTATTTTGTCAAAAGTAAACAATGAAATCCAATTGTGATCTTTTTATGTCTGATTGACCTAAATGTCAGATATTTTCACATCTCGTTGAAAAGATTGTATTCCATTCACAACTATATAAGGAAGACATTAAATTATTACATGCTTTTGTTTGTGTTAGAAATTGTCCATCCTTAATTTCATGGGTATTTTACTCTTTTGTACTTCATGTGTGCTTTCCCGGCATATTTAGAAGAATAGTGCCTAACATTTAATGGCATAGTAGAAAATACATCTAGTGAGCGTGATATTTGACAGAGTGAAGACTGAATTCGATCCAGGCTGGATAATTGGATCTTCCATAGGCGAACAATAAGCATTTGGCAGTCTGGATCCTTCTAAGGAATGAGATTAAGTATTTGCAGAACAATCAAACTTGCATACTCATTTAAAAAGAGACTGCATCCTGATTAAGGTAATATTTTTTCCACACTTGCCTTTTAAGAATTCTATGTCTTATTCAGAATAGGACTAAGATAAAGACTTTATCATATCGAATTAGGAATTCTTCCTATTGTTATAACATAATATAAAATATAGAATCAAAATTTAATTTTGTAATTCTATATTTAGAATACGTAAATAAATTAATATAATTATCGAGGAATATCCCTATTTGAATGAAAATTAATTTGGAAAAAGAAATACTCAAAGAACCCCTATACATTATATAAGCCTCTGTAATGGCCTATACATTATTATTATTATTATTATTATTATTATTATTATTATTATTATTATTATTATAGATTTCAAACTTTCAATCAAGAAACACATTCTTCACCATTATATATAGAGCTAATTGATACACATTAAACTTAATAAGAAATTATACCTAAATTTAGCCATACATGAATAATTTAAACATGTTAGAAGCATTTTTTAAGTAAATATGGAGTGTATGAGTGTAAGTTACTAGTCAAAAAGAAAAAAGTAAAACAAATTTTTATGATAAAGATAAATAGTAAATATCTTAATAAAGGTATATATTATTGCCTTCAAATTTTTTTATAAGATAATTTCCTTATAAATTTTACTCTATAAAATTTGGAGTTCATTTGTAAACTACACCTAATTTGATAGAATTTTTTTTCGTTTCAAGTGAGAAAAATTGGATTTACATCATTCAAGAGGAACCTAATTCTAAAAAATTGCAAAATTACATTTCTTTTCATAGATATTAGCCAAAACACACTAAATTTTTTGTTTCCCTTCTCCTTTTGTTTTTAGTTTGACAATCATGCAGTGTAAAAATTAATTGGTATAATTTTGTAATTTTGTAATATAAGAATAAATTTCGTTTTGATATTTTATTTCTGTGTCAAAATCATATCCAATAGTTTCATTTATTTGTAAAATGAGCACGATATTTTTTTTAATAAAAAAAGTATCATGTACTTTCATCCGTTATAAAGAGAATTAATTGACAAAATAGCCAAAATTAATGACATGATAAGAGGTATTTTAATCCAAAATTATATATATATATATATATATATATATATATATATGTTTTCTCTCTCCAACCATGTACCTACCACCTCTCTCCCTTCTCTCACCTTTGTTTCATTTTGGGAAAAATCAATTCTGAAATATTGATTAGGGAAGAACAAGGAGAGAATATTAATTATTTACTACTGCCTTCGTAAATTTGGTTCAGTAGCTTTTATAGTCACTTTTCTTCTCTCCTTTTTTTTTTTTTTTTTTCTTTTCACTCTTTCAAATTGTTTGATGCCTGTTGAGTTCTTTTTTTTTTTTTTTTTTTTTTCTTTGTGGTAATGTTTGCTTAATTATATCAATAGGAGTCGTCCAATTTCTAGGCAGGTGCGAGGTTACATCTGCAGGCACACTGTCAGAACACCAAGAAGCAAACCACTGATCCAACGACGAATGAGCAAGGCCAAAACTGCAGCAGGCATTCCAGACTACATTATTGCGCGAGAACCGCACCGGCCAGCGAACAACAATAATGTGTTGCATCTCCTGCTTTGTGAACTTTTGTATCCAAGAGACCAATAAATCTGGCAAAAATTTATGACAATTAACCTGTGGATCAATGGAAAAGGAGTTCCAGAGGGGCTGCACTTCCAAACAAGAGAACAGATTCATCATGATTAAAACATCTGGGCATAAAGGATTATCAATTGCCCTACGCTGAAAAAGAAAAGCTTTGGCAGGTAAGATGTCAAGCAAGCACCGCCAAAAGAAGATTTTCTCCTTTGCTGGAAGATCCAGATTCCAAAAATAGAGCCACGTAGATGAATTAATGTTTAACTGATCCCCAGAAGTATGATCAACTTGAAATCTTGTTCCTGTAAGCACTCCTTCACAGAGTAAATTCCACCACGCTCAAAAGGCCAATAAGGATTATCCAAAGCATTAAAAGAAGAGATAGGCACACTTAAAATAGCATTGAAATCCCTATCGTTAAAACAGTCTTGATAAAGCCACATTCCTGTAATTCGTTTGAGCATCAAAGACAGAGGAAACTGTTCTGTCCGCCAAAAAAGAGACATAAGGGCTGGAAATCCAAGCAGAATCTGATTCCAAAAACCAGGGACAGTTGAGATTAGAATAAAAAAAATTCTTTTGCCGAAAAGCTTGGATTTGAAGATAAAACAACATTTTGAACTTGCATGATATAGAGATGCATAAACAATTTTAGCTCACAACGAGATAAAGATCACCAAGACGAATTTTTGTATCCCTATAAACAGCCTGTGACGTTGCATCATGTGAAGCTCTAGACTGCATCATTAACTTCCGTAAATATCAAAATTTTAGCTCCCAATCTTATCTTGTAATTTCGGGCTCAAAATTTCAGCAATGTCACGAATAATTCCCCTACAATCCGACCAACCCTGTGATAGGAAAAATAAAACAGACCACAACGGCAATAACAAATGAGGAATGAACCTTTGTTGTAAGTCTTTTCTCTACTCGTATGAATCTTTGAGAAAACTTAAAATTAGAGCAACACTAGCAACAAAAATGGAGCAATGCACAAACACAACACAAACACGTAAGATTTTTACGTGGAAAACCCTCTAAATCGAGAAGTAAAAACCACAGGATCGTTAGGCTGTTTAATCTTCCACTGTCAACCAATAATGGGCAATAACAAGTAGTGATTCCTAGATGAACTAAAGGCATACAATATCAATATTCATATTCTTAGAATGCATCATCAAGAATACTGGAAAACAAATAAATGGGAGAAAAGACAAAGAACAAACCAAATTACACACAATCTGCTTTTAAACGAAAATACCCTCCGGACCTCCGACAACGATCTCCACCGTTTAGATTGAAGAGACAGATTTCAGGAACAATTTGCTCAAATTTCATAGAGATCTAACGGTCGGAACTCTGGAAAATTCCAAAACCGTGCGGCTGGTGAAGTGGTGGAGAAATGGTTTTTTAACCTCTCTTTTTCTCTCTTTTCTTGTTTTCTTTTCTGCCTCTTTTTTCCTCACCTCATGTATCTGTTGTCAACTTTTTAACTTCTTATATCCCACCTTTTAATGACATATCCTCTTATAAGGTTAATGCTCCTAAAGGGCTTCCTGATGTCAGGAAAAACCCAATAAATCTCCCCTTTTCTAACTATAAGAAAGAACTCGCCATCCCGGAGATCGAGCACACCTTTAGCTTCTCCAGAGCTAAACCCTTAACATATCGGAACCATTATCATCGATGTGAACTTTGTTAAGTTCAAATAACCTTTCTTCAATAGCATCCCTAATCCAATTATACCTCACATCGATATGCTTTGTTTTCTGGTGGTAAGTAATTTCTAGCAAGGTGAATTGCACTTTGGTTATCACAAAAAACAACATAGCGTGGTTGCTTGAAACCAAGCTCTTGTAAAAACCTTTTTAACCATAACATCTCCTTATCTGCTTCTGTTGCTGCTATATACTCAACCTCTGTTGTAGAAAGTGCAATACACTTTTGCAATCTTGATTGCCATGACACAGCTCCCCCTACAAAAAACATCAAATAACCAGAAGTAGACTTCAAGCTATCCTTGTCACCTGCCATATCAAAATCTGTGTACCCAACTAGCACTGGCTTTCCATTTCCAAATGTAAGACCCAATTTGGAAGTACCTCGAAGATATCTGAATATCCACTTAACTGCTTCCCAATGCTTCCTACCCGAATTTGACAGAAAAAGGCTAACAACACCAACCACATGAGCTATATCAAGCCATATACACATTATGGCATACATCAAACTTCCTACTGCTACGGCATATAGAACTCTATCCATCTCTTCATTCTCTTTCTTAGGTACAAGGGCAATCTTTTGGAGTTAGCTTAAAGTTGGTAGTAAAAGGAGAACTAACTACTTTAGCTTTATCCATGTTAAACCTGCAAAGCACTTTTTCAATTTACTTTTCCTGTGACATGTGTAACTTCTTGGCAGCCCTATCTCTAGTGATCTTAATCCTAAGAATCTGTTTTGATGGCCCTAAGTCCTTCATAGCAAAGGACTCACTCAACTGTTGCTTTAACTGGGCAATTCTTCCAGTATTTTTGCCAACAATCAGTATGTCATCATCGTAAAAGCAATAAGATGATAATATCATCATCACCAAATCTCTGAACAAAGACACAGTGATCTGAAATAGTCTTCTGGTAGCCTTACTCCCCTATAACAGACTCAAACTTCCTGTACCACTGTCTTGGTGCTTGCTTCAAACCATATAGACTCTTCTGTAGTCTACATACGTAATCATTTTTGCCTTTCATCTGAAAACCTTCAGGTTACTACATGTAAATCTCCTTGTCTAACTCACAATGGAGAAATGCAATCTTGACATTCATGTGCTCAACCTCTAAATTAAGGCTAGTAGCTAAACTAAGAACAACACGAATAGATGCCATTTTCACATCTGGAGAGAAAATCTCATCAAAGTCAATACCTTTTCTTCCGACTGAATCCCTTAACCACCAATATAGCTTTGTACCGTGGTTGTGAAGAGTTCTCTTCTTGCTTCACTTTGTACACCTACTTATTCTTCAAAGCTCTTTAAATGTATTATTCTCATACAAGGATTTCATTTCATCTTGCATGGCATCAATCCACTTCTTCTTGTGTTCATCTTCCATGGCTTCTACATAACTTTCAAATTCTCCCCCGTCAGTCAACAACACATATTCATTAGCAGAATACCGTGTGGAAGAATATCTCTAACTGATCACCTAAGTGGAATAAATGGTGGTGCATATGGTATAGGTACTCATCATGGACAATCCCATCCATTTCAACTTCCTGTGGAGCATCAAAATCAGTACCCTATCTGTCAACAGTGTGATCATAATCTTATGCATGTGTACCAACATGTGTAGGAGGAACTGGATCCAAATCAGTAAGGTCATCAGTAGGCCGAAGAACTGTCTCAGGCTGCTATAGAGAATCATCCGTAAGCTGAGAAACTGTTTCAAGTTGCTGTAAAAAATCATTAGTGGGCTGAGGAACTGCTTCAGCCCTCTGAACATCTTTAAAAGTCTGATCTTCCACAAATATAACATCTCAGCTTCTCACAACTTTTTTTGTGACTAGATCATAAAGCTTATAATCCATCTCATCTTGTCCATAGCCAAGGAACACACATTGTGTTGGGAATGCCCTAGTCCCAAGGCATTCGTCCTTATATTGTATTGTATATTTAGATATTTTAATAGATTGATGTATTATACATTTATGTTATTAAATAAAGGCATTAATCTATTTGTTTTATGACTTGTGCAATATTATAAATAGAATATCCGATGGTTATATCCATATCCATATTGACAAGTGTCATACACTTGGTAGTGAGACCATGGATAGGGAAACGATATAACCATAAAGTTATTCATTGTTTGTTCCAGTCATGGGAATGAATGGAACCAAAGACTATCAGAGCCTTGATTGTATGGCGGTGTCCTACCGGCTATAAAACACGGATTGTCAATCAAGCTTATGAGTACATGTAATAAGGCATGGTACTAGATAGATCCACTAAACGAGAAATCCACATGGTATAGTATCAAAAGTGATTCTCGTGTAGTACTTATATTGGATCCTTTGACCTGACCATATTATGGTCTCGCATGTGAACTTGCACACTTTGGTGTATGCTTAAAGGGCCTGTGACAGGGTGCCAAGTATGGGTACATTCGGGTGTGCAAGTGAACAACGCAAGGCCATGAATATACAGAAGGAAATATCACTCAGTAGTCCACTGAGATGATATCACTGGCCACTTGATGAGTGTAACTGATAAGAGTGTGGTTATACCTAAACAAGTTGGAACTTGTTTGTGAACATCAGTTCATTCGGGATCAAGTTAATGTTCGGACACAAAAGAGGGTGATGACACCATTCCTCTGTGTTAGACACTGATATCAATGACATGGGATATAGAAGTTAAACTACAGGATTACGACTTCCGTTAGACTGTAGTCTCCATTGGAGGTTGTAATGGCTTGCTAGAGCCCAACTACAGTTTGTGAGCCATGGGCCCATTGCAAACATAAAGACAGGACTACAGGATCATACACATTGAACGTCGGAGCTTGAACTAAACGAGTCAACTGTATACTTGGAGTATACTGACTGGAGAGGAGCAATTTATTAATTAAATTATAGATCAATTAGATTAGTCAAAATAATATAATCAATTTTAAATTGGGTTTCATAGAATTAATTTGAATAAATTAATTCATGAATTTATTTCCAGGTGGAAACGTTATACATATATAGGTTTATATGTATTTCATTTAAGTAAAGTCAAAATTAATTTATTGTGTTAATTTAATTAGTCAAATTAATTTTAATTTAAATGCTATGTGTTATATTATATGGTTTAATATAATCACAAACATATGAAATTAAAATTGAATTGCAATTAAATATTAACCTATGTTTATTTATTTTGACCTAGGGTTTTAAAGCTATAAATAGCCACTTAACTTTTACGGATGATTTCAACAACTACTAGAGGTGCACATCAATACTTCGTCACTTTTATGGATGATTTCAGCACATAAGGGAATGTCTATCTAATGAAACACAAATCCAAGACTCTTGATAGGTTCAAGAAATTTAAGAACGAGGTACAAAACCAACTAGGTTGAAATATAAAAGCCCTTCGCTCAAACCGAGGAGGCGAGTATACGAGCCTAGAGTTTGACTCATACTTGCGAGAGAATGGAATCATTCCATAGCTCACTCCTCTAGGAACACCACAATGGAATTGGGTATCCGAAATGAGGAATAGGACCTTATTAGACATAGTCCGCTCAATGATGAGTCATGCCTCTATCCCAATAACATTCTGGGGATACACTCTTGAGATAACAGCTCTCATTTTGAACAATACTCCGACTAAGGCTATGGAAAGACTCCATACGAAATATGGATGGGCATGGTGCCCAACGTGTTGTTATGAGCATAAAATGCTCATATTTCATGTTGTTTTATCTCTATAAATAATTGTGTTTGTTAGTTTTTATTAGGATTTCTTATTCTGTGTGATGCTTTTTATGTGTTTTTGTGACATTAGGAGTAGCAAAAATCCTTTGGGGAAAGATCGGACGAAAAGTGGATCAAACATGCTAAAATTCAACAAAGGTGTACAAAAAGCACCTATGTCGCGGGCGTGACATAATGTCACATGTGCGACTCCACCTACGCTCACCTTCAGAACATGTTTTGGCCATGTCGTCGGCGTGACCGAACCAGTTCCAACAACTTCCAGCAACTTAAAGACATGTCTCTTTACCCAAAAGTCATGTCTCTTCACTTAAAAGTCATGTCTCTTCACCCAAAAGTTATGCCTTTATGGAGAGACATCTTTACAAACCATTATGTTGTTTCATCTACTATTTAAAGGGATGAATTTGCAGCAAAAAGGGAGAAGATATACGAAGAAAAAGGAGATACTAGAGATATGTAGAAATCAAGGATTGGATTGGAGGAAGAAGAAGTACTAGAAAGATTGAGCGTAATTTATGAGTAAAGGATTGAGAAATCCTTACTCTACCTTTTTTTATCTTTCTTGTACTATTTTATGCATACTATCTGGTTTTGTGAACAATGATTTCATCTTTTGTATGCTAAGTTATCTTAATAAAAGTTCTTGTGCCAAGTTTTTCTTATATTTAGTTTTGATATAAGTTTAATATTGAGAAGTATATTCTTATGTATGCCAAGTATGATTTCTATTTTGGTTCTAACATAAGTTTAATATTGAGAAATTTATGCTCATGAAAGTTTGCAAGAATTTATAGGTATGATAGTAGATGAGAGATCACGTATTATACTAATCAAGTTGCACTTCAACTTAAGCATATTAGTGTTAATAGAATTGCTTCACTAATGAGAATTAGGAGTCATGTTTAATAAGAATGTGTTCAAGTAAATCTATGTCTTATTCGAGAGAAATTACATAGGAAATTAGTATAACTTGTCTACATAACTTAAACATAGATTTGAGAATAAGTTTACAAAACACTTATAGTTGTCTTCTTACTCTAATTCGACCCACTTTAGGATTAGTTTAATTAGATAAAAGAAAAACAAATACATTTTTTATTTAAGTGCAAACAAAATCAGAAATCAAAATCCAGTGTGTAATAACAATCATTCCTCTTAGGAACGATATCTTTTGTACTATAACAGTAATCATATACTTGTGGGAAAATAATCAACACGTGTCTTTCCTACAAATTTGGGGCTGTGATGCACATGTCAAGAGATTGACTGGGGGCAAACTAGAACCCAAAACCTATAAATGACTGTTTGTAGGCTACCCTAGGGAAACCAAAGGGTATTACTTCTAAACCCCGCCGAGAACAACGTGTTCATGGCATGAAAAGGGGTCTTTCTAGAAAAGGATTTTATTTCCAAGAAAGACAGTGAGAGCAATGAAGTTTAAAGCACATAAGCTCCTAAAAAGGATAACTCGAAGATCAGGGAGGAGCTTTCAGGGATGGAAGCACCTGCCCAGGTCACACAAGAACCTAGGAGGTCTGGTAGAGATCATCGAGAAACCGAGAGATATGGATTTCTTGTAACTAACGATCACACTCTTCTCGTCTTTGATGAGGAAGATCCCAAAACCTACCAGGAGGCCATTGATAGCCTGTAATCTACTAATTGGCATAAAGCCATGGAAGCGGGGATGTAATCTATGTACGATAATCAGGTTTGGAACCTGGTTGATTCACCTACAGGTGCTAAAGTCATGGGTTGTAAATGGTGCTACAAGCTGAAGGCCAAAAACACCTTCAAGGGATGGCTAGTTGTAAAAGGTTTCAGAAAAGTCTATGGAATAGACTACGATGAAAACTTCTCACCAGTTGCTATGCTCAAATTCATAAGGATCTTGCTGGCCATAGCCGCTTGGTACGACTATGAAATCTGGTAGATGGATTTCAAAACTGCTTTCCTCAATGAGAAGCTACTCGAGGATGTGTACATGACACAACCTAAGGGTTTCATCGATCCAAAGCATCCTGGAAGAGTTTGCAAGCTTTAAAGATCTATTTATGGATTGAAGTAGGCATTCAAAAGTTGGAATCCTAGATTCAGTGAAGCCATAAAGGAATACGGCTTCATACAAAATCAAGATGACCCTTATGTGTATAAGAGGATTAGTAAGAGCATTGTCACTTTTCTGGTGTTATATATGGACGACATGCTTCTGATTGGAAGCGACATTCCAACACTGCAAAGGGTTAAGTAGTGTTTGTGTAAGTGTTTCGCAATGAAGGACTTAAGCAAAGTTTAGACAATCCTGGGGATCAGGATCTACAGGGATAGACCCAATTGGCTTCTGAGCCTAAGTCAGGCCACGTACATAGACAAAGTTATGAAAAGATTCAGCATGGATCAGGCCAAGAAGGCTTCTTGCCAATGAACTATGGGCTGAAACTCAGTAAGAAGAACTGTCCTAAGATAAGGAAGGATAGGGAGAACATAAATTTGGTTCCATATGTATCAGCTATAGGATCAATCATGCACTCCATGCTATGTACGAGACTTGATGTCGCCTTTGCACTAAGTATGACAAGTCGATAGCAGCAGGATCCCGACGAGGACCACTGGAAGGCTGTCAAACCAATCCTGAAATACCTTAACCAGACAAAGGATAGCTTCTTAATGTATGGTGGTCAAGAAGAGCGGTCAGTGACTGGATACACTAATGCAAGCTTTGAGACAGACCAGGACAAGTACCAGTCATAGTATGGGCACGTATTTTTGTTAAATGGTGGTGCTATCAACTGAAAGAGCTCAAAGCAATTGACCATTACAAACTATACTACAGAAGCTGAGTACATAACAATGTGTGATGCAGCTAATGAAGCTATGTGGATGAGGAAGTTTATCACTAAATTGGGAGTAGTACCAACTATCCAGGATCCAGTTGATATCTTCTGTGATAACAACGGGGCTGTTGCACAAGCTAAAGAGCCTCGATCATATAAGAATATGAAGCACGTACTTAAGAAGTTTCACCTCATACGAGAGATTGTTGAGGTGTGACATTTCATTACATATAATAGACACCAAGGATAATGTCGCAGATCCTTTGACTAAGGTGTTGACTCAGCCCAAGCATGAGGGTCATACTAAATCAATAGTGATTAGGCCCATACCTAATTGGAACTAGTGTAAATGGGAGATTGTTGGGAATGCCCTAGTCCCATGGCATTAGTCCTTATATTGTATTGTACATTTGGATCTTTTAATATATTGATGTATTATAATCTATTTGTTTTATATCTTGTGCAATATTATAAATAGAGTATCTGATGGTCATGTATCTATCAATGTTGACAAGTGCCATGCACTTGTCAGTGAGACCATGGATAGGGAAATGATATAGCCATAAAGCCATCCATTGTCTGTTCTAGTCATAGGAATGAATAGAACCAAAAACTATCATAACCTTGATTGTATGGCGGCGTCTTACTAGCCATAGAACATGGATTGTCAATCAAGATTATGAGTACATGTAATAGGGCATGGTACTGGATAGATCCACAAAATGACAAATCCACGTGGTATAGTATCACAAGTGATTCTCGTGTAGTACTTACATTGGATCCTTTGACCTGACCATATTATGGTCTCACATGTGAACTTACGGACTTTGGTGTATGCCTAAAGGGCCTGGGACAAGGTGTCAAGTATGGTACTTTTGGGTGTGTGAGTGAACATGGCAAGGCCATGAATATGTAGAAGGAAACGTCACTCAGTAGTCCACTGAGAAGATCTCATCGACCACTTGATGAGTGCAACTGATAAGAGTGGGCCACACCCAAACAAGTTGGAACTTATTTATGAGCATTAGTTTATTTGGGATCAAGTTAATGTCCAGACACAAAAGAAGGTGATAATACCATGCCTCCATGTTAGACACTGATATTAGTGATATAAGATATATAATTTAAACTACAGGGTTACGACTTCCGTTAGACTGTAGTCTCCATCTTAATTGGGGGCAGTAATGGCTTGCTAAAGCTCAACTACAGTCTGTAGGGTATGGGCCTACTGCTAACATAAAGATGGGCTCACAGGATCGTACATATTGAACTTTTAAGTTGGAACTAAACGGGTCAACTGTATACTTGAAGTATACTGACTAGAGAGGAGCAATTTATTGATTAAATTATAGATCAATTGTATTGGGTAAAATAATATAATCAATTTTAAATTGGGTTTCATAGAATTAATTTGAATAAATTAATTCATGAATTTATTTCCGGATGGAAATATTATACATATATAGGTTTATATGTATTTCATTTAAGTAAAGTCAAAATTAATTTATTAGGTTAATTTAATTAGGCAAATTAATTTTAATTTAAATGCTATGTGTTATATTATATGGTTTAATATAATCAGATACATATGAAATTAAAATTGAATTGCAATTAAATTTGAACCTATGATTATTTATTTTGACCTAGGGTTTTAAAGCTATAAACCCACTTAGCTGACTGACACATATAGAATTCGGCCAACTCTAATTTTCTTAGAGAAAATTTTCGGCCTCCCCCTTTGCTCTCTCTTGTTTTCCGATCCTCCGCTAGCATGGGTTCTTGCTCAATAACCGCTCGTGTACGAGATTGTGGAGGGAGCCTACATTAGTTTCTACAGCCAACTCTAGAAGAGACATTCAAGGTGAGATTGGTTTCTTATCTTGTTAATTTTGTTATTTTTTATTTCTATTGTATAAGCTCCTGGGACCGGATTTGAGAAAACCTAAATTGGCTTCCTCTGTTGTTTGGTCAATTTTTAATGACAATCCCTACAATTGCCTAGTCTTCACATCAAGCTTAGATCTCTCATCTTTAGGAATATGCACAAAGGCCTTGTATCCAAAGACATGCAAGTGATCATAAGAAACATCTGTCACTCCAAACTCTATCAAGAACATCAAAATGCAAAGGAGCACAGGGTGTTAGGTTTAAAACATGTACAACAGTACTCAAAGCCTCACCCCAAAATGATATAGGCAATCCTGCATGTGACAACACACATCTAACTCGCTCAACCAGTGTCTTGTTCGTCCGCTCTGCTAAACCATTCAGCTACAGGGTCTTAGGAGGAGTCCTTTGGTGCCGAATATCCTGCTGTCTGCAATAGGCATCAAAGGGACCTATTTATTCACCTCATTTATCTGTTCGGATACACTTAAGCTTCTTCTCAGTCTGTCTCTCAACAAGAGCTTGAAACTGCTTAAAAGCTAATAATACTTTATCCTTACTTTTCAAGGTGTAAACCCATATCTTCTTTGAATAGTCATTGATGAATGTAACAAAGTAAATAGAACCAGCAACTATCCTCGTGGACATTGGACCACAAACATCAGAATGCACCAGACCAAGTATGGTCTCCTTACTGGAAGGAAGATGGCTGTGAAAGGAGACTCTCCTCTGTTCACCTGCTAAGTAATTAGAACATCTCTTCAAGTGAATATCATACACACTAGATAGCAATTTCTTCTTGGACTAATAGACATGCCATTTTCACTCATGTGAGCAAGTCTTTTATGCCATAAGTCCATCAACATTCTCCACTACATTAACAATGCTTTTAGAGATCTTTTGTTACACCCAATATAATTTAGAATGTCTTCTACCTTTTGCTGCAATCAAAGAACCTCAAGTGAGCTTCTAATGTTTTATTACCATAGCTGTTGCGGTAACCATCATCACCAAGCAAGCCTGTAGAAATCAAATTCTCATATCTGGAACATGTTTCACATTATGCAAAACCAACTCCATCCCAGTGTCAAACTTCAAACAGACTTCACCAACACCAATAGTCTTTGATAGCATATTGTTATCCATCTATACATCACCAAAGTAACCTAGAGTGTAAGATGAAAAATGGTCTCTTTGTGATGTAATGTGACACGAAGCACCACTATCAATCACCCAACTTCAATCATCATATGTAAGATTAACAGCATCACAATCATAACAAATCAGGAGATTACCAGTAATAGCAATGACAACATCATTTTCATTACCATTGTCATCTTTCTTCTGATTATTTTGTGTACCTTTCTAATTCTCTTTCACCTTTTCTTTCTTTAGTTTTCTGCAGTAACTTCTGGTATGCCCTGTTTTGCCATAATGTTAGCACTCAACATTGGCAAAACTACCCTTAGAATTGTTGTGTTGATTCCCATTGTTATCCGGACCTCTACTCTGACTTTTCCCCCTTCTTTTTGTAACTGGGACTTTTAACTACGAAGAGGAACCCTGTGATTTTCTTCTAATCTCTTTATTCAGAATACTGTCCTTGGCTAACTCAAAGGAAACAATACCATTTGGATCAAATTTACACAAAGACATTCTAAACGTCTCCTAAAAATCCGATAATGTACCAAGAACCCATAAAGCTTGTATCTCATCCTCAACCTTGATTCCCATTCCCTCAAGATGATTCATAATTCCCTAGAAGGCACTCAAGTGATTTATCAATGGGCTTCCATCTTGATACTTCAAATTTATCATTTGTTTGATCATAAACAACTTGTTATTCCCTTTTTTTCAAGCATACAGCTCCTCAAGCATGTTCCACAATTTTCATGTATACCGAGTATAGTGTAAAGAATCAGACTCCAAAAGCCAAGTGATCTGAGGTAGCTATATCAAGATGGCGAACATAACTATTTAGGAAAAAATCAAACTAATTATTTCAAGCAATAGCCCGATCCAAACATTCTGGAAAAAATAACTAGGCCATCACAGAAACACTCCCAGGTAAAGGGAAAGCCATAAGAAACAAGGTCTATGAGCACATTATCTTCGATAGCAATTATGAAGTTATCAATATAAGAGAGAGGATGAGAATGACCACCCTCCTTTTCATCAAGAGAAGTAATTTCAATAAAATCAACCATCATTATCCATAGGGATAAATTTTGTGAATTAAGCCTTTGTAAAAGCTTCTAAGATTGCGATCTAAGATGGAGAATTATATTACCATAAAAGCCAGTAAACAAGGGATGGAAGAAGAGAAAGGAGATGGAGAGGAAGAAGAAGAAATAAAGTTAATGCTTACCTCAATGTGAGAAGAGGAGAAAGAGAGAAGCTGAACCCCAACCTTATTTGACCAAAGAAGAGCCAAACACCCCACCAGTATCAGCTCCTTTAGTAAGAAAACAACTACAAAAATTTAGCCTTAGACAAATATTATCAACTTTCTCATGAGAACCTGGAACTTCATTTGGACACGATCAACCCCCTTAACAATACTACTAGATGCCATAATGAAAGAGAAAAGATGGAGAGAAAGAAAAGAAAGAGAGATGGACAGATAGAGAGAAAGAAAGGAAGGAAGCTAGATTAGGATAGAAAACAAAAACAGAAGGAGAAGATTAGGGCAAAATCAAGCACAAATAGCATTGCGGTAATAACAAACTTGCTAGATACAATATAAATCTATAACATTATTTTTTGTTTCTTTTATGGCAGCAATACATTTATTTAAATATAATATACATATAATTTTCTTTTCTTTTGACAAAAATAACCGCATATTTAAGTGAAAAAATACATGTAGATACAATATAAATCTATAACATTATTTTTCGTTTCTTTCATGAAAAATTTGGTAAATGAATTAAATATTGCGGCTTGTAGACTTTCATTGGAAGAAAAAGAGATTTGGTTCCTAGCTGCTACTCCTACTCCTTTGGCTGGTGCCATCAACTTCCATGGTTTTTCCCAATCTTTTTACTGACACCTGGAGCCACGTAGAATTACAAAAAAAATTATATTATAATATAGATAATATTTATTTATTTAGTTATAATTTAGAACCTATTTGATCACTGAATGAATTAAGTGTTGAAAATTAATAAATTCAGTAACTTTTTGTTTTAAGTGTCTTTGATAAATGTGATCCACTACCACTTATAATTGATTAAGTTAAAATCCAGTTAACTGGATAAGTAAAAAACCAGTCAATCAATCAATCAATCAATCAATTAACTATCTACAAAAACTGAAACATACAGCTTTGTTAAACGTGACAACTGAGAAAATTTGCAGACATGTCAAACCATGAAAAATACTAGAAAAAAAAACCCGCATATGTTCCCCCTTCATCATCTCTTCGTGCAAAATCTTATAGTTACACCTCTCCTTTTTGCTATTTCCACTATAATAGTCCTCATAAAACCTATAATTAATTAGTTTCACTTATCCTTTCATCTTCCACAATCTCCATTAATCTTCTTCAGTTTCAATTGCTACATTATATGTTTTATTTGTTTTCTCCTAAATAGCTGCATGTGTAATCTTCAGCTTACATCAATATGGATTATGCGCAATAAAGATCAAACCGTGATGCATCCAATTTGTAATTGAGTTGAAGAGAAGTACAACCATTCACCACCATAGAGACCATTGAATGGAGAAACCTTTTTGGTTTCAAACCAATCAAGGCTCATACCTACACCTTCCTCGCAAGCCATCTTTGATTGGAAATTCCAATTGGCTCAATTGTAGTTTTCGTTTTCGTAGTAGAATTATTAGAAGGAAAAATCTGAATACAGAGTCATGAAATAGGTGTCATGATTTTAAATTTGTGAAATCAACTTTTTTGTCCGTAAATTCTCTATTCCTCTTTCGAGTATGGCAGATGAATTTTAATTTTCTGAATATGAGATTGTTGCACTCACTTTTTTTATGTAAGATAATTGAAATATTTTCTTCATTGCAGGCATACAACTTGAGTGTATGGATTTCAAATTAAAATTTCCTAGTTTGATATTTGAAAGCTAATTCTATGGCTTTTTTCAAAGTGTTAAGTTATTTTCCTCGGGGATTGTTAATCTAGGGTTAAGTTCTTTTCCTCATCCTGTTTATTGTATAAATAGTGTGTTTTGTGAAATTGCCAACGTCAATACATATTTTTCTCTTTATTTTGTTGTGGCTAATGATTATTATATTTACCTTTTGACGTGTAGCATTTTTTAGTGTTTGAATCATTTGGATATTTAGAATATCCATTACGGGACAGCTCACAATAGGTAGTCAAGACCAACATATTCAAATAATTATCAACTGTGATTAGAGGGGAAATTAAATAATAATCTTTTCTCCATAACATATTCAATAATTGTATTAAAATAAATTTATAATATTATATACACTGTGCAACTCCTGACTAGTTTTAACTTCAAAATAATGTTGAAAGCATTGTTTATGTATTGACATTTCTACCCTTAACAACTTTCTCCAATTATCTCTCTACATAATATGTGGTATCTTTTTGTATTCACTTTATACATTTTGATTTTATTTTTATACTGTATTTTTTATCTTCAAAAATCAATTTGAATATATCCTCCTCAATTTCATTAAAAAAAAAAAAACTACTATTATAATTTCTATTGTTGGCGGTTTTTATCTTAATAGAAGAATAAAAATGATTGTAAATGCTAATAATTTTATGTATGTGGTAACTTGTACAAATTCTCTTGGTTAAATATAATAAATGTGATCATTGATTAAAGTTGGTTTGAGCGGTAAATACATCTAATTGCTTAAATTAGATTTCCAATTTAATTCATAAAGCACGTAAAAACTTGAAATTAAAAGAAAATGTGATATACAATTAAAAGGTATCTGGTTAATCTCGAATAGACTAGTCAAATTTAATTAAAAAAAGAAAATGTGATATACAATTAAAATCAAGCAATTTCATATGCTAATTGTTATGATAATTAAAAAAATTATTTACAATATGCACTTATTATTGTTCAATCAAATTTCTTTTTAAAGTAACTAAACTAATACCAATACAAAGGGTTAAACATGTCATTTCATAATTTAGTACTTAGTGCATTTATAATATTAATTTTTAGTTTTATCAAACCCGATTTTAGTGGAGAAAGTAATTATATAGACATCGGGCTGTAGGGAAAAGCCCATTGAATATGGGGCTGTTTGGGCTCATAATTCGTGGGAAAAGAAGAAGCAGTTGTCGATTGCCATGGAGCTGCGACTGTACAGTCCATTTTCTGTTGAGGAGAGTACGCGTTTCAACAGCCAATCACAAACGCCAGATATAGTCACTCCTCCAATAACATTCTTCCACGTGGAATGTCTACGTTGCTTCGCGCTCCCCCTTCCCCTACTATAACTGCAACAAAAATGTAGTTTGGCCGTTGAACTTCGCAACGCTCTACTCATTTCTTCGCATTTCCAGTTTACTCTTTCCTTCCATCTCCGTTTTGTTCCTTTACCGATTCCTTTTTGAGGGAAATTTTTTACATATATATCTGCAAACTCCGCTGTGTTTTACTGATCGGATCGCCGGCGACCACATGGAAGCGCACGGGGCCGGGCTCCGGCGACTCTTAATTTTGTCCTTTTGTGTTGCTGGGATCTGGTCGGCTTACATTTACCAAGGCGTTCTTCAGGAAACCCTGTATGTACTTCTTTCTCTTTCTCTCTATCTTTTTATTTTGTTGTTGTTTCAATTATCATTGATATTTGATTGCTTCTTATTTTCGTATGTCATTTTGATCTCTTAATTCGTAATGAAGTTGCATTTAGTGCGCAATAGATGGATTAATTGTGCGATTCATGGATGGTTGATCTCATCTTAGAATCGAGACTTCTGGTTGAGAATCTAAATTTGTTGAAAAAAATTGAGTAGTGAAAATGTGGTTATTAGGTTTAATTTAGGAGGTTAGGCTGAGGATTGGAGTAATAGATAATTGATTGTTAGTCGTCTATTTCTGGACTGGATTTTCCGATTTCAATGTTTTGAATGGGTCTTGGTTTTTGAGTGATCATTTTTATTAACTACTTGGAAGGATGATTTTGCAATTGCAGTACGAGCATGAAATGCACTTTTAGTCTTGATGCATTGTGTAAAGAAAACTGGATTGTTTAAGGGATGATTTTGCAACGGCAGTAAGAGCATGAAACGCACTTCTAGGCTTGATGCATTGTGTCATTAAAATTGGATTTTATTAAATTTTTAAGTTAGCGTAATTTTATTAGTGTTCTTTGAACTTGAGCTTTTTTGAGAAAATGAGATTGGTTTAATGGGCGTCATTTGTTTTCCCTTTAGTTCAACAAAGCGGTTTGGTCCTGATGGGAAGAGGTTTGAGCATTTGGCATTCCTGAATTTGGCACAAAATGTTGTCTGCTTAGTTTGGTCCTATATAAGTGAGTTTCTTGTACCTTCTCTTGATACTGCTTTGCTGTCATGGGCATTAAAATGTGCAGAATTGAGAATTTCCTTTCATTATTCTACAGTGATAAAGATTTGGTCCAGAAGCAGTGGTGGCGGTGCTCCCTGGTGGACATACTGGAGTGCAGGCATTACAAATACCATTGGCCCAGCCATGGGTATTGAAGCCTTAAAGTACATCAGTTACCCTGCTCAGGTCTTGGCAAAATCCTCAAAAATGATTCCAGGTGAGGATTTTTCGATCTTACTGTTTCAGTCTTCTGCGAAACAAGCATGCATTCTGTTGCCTGATTTGATTACGTTCTTAATATATCTTTTAGAACATCTGCAGTTCAGACTTTCTCATTTTTTGTTGATTTACTTGATTTACTGCCTTGCTAATGGGCAGAACCAATCTGAAGGAAGTTAGGTTGTGCAGAGAATAATATCTTTTAGTACTTCTCTGGATTGTTTCGACAAATGTGTGCAAGGATTCAAAATTATAATTTCTCAAATAATTGATAGATTGTTTTACTTTTTGCAGTCATGTTAATGGGGACCTTAGTATATGGTATAAGATACACTTTCCCTGAGTATTTATGTACATTCCTTGTAGCTGGAGGTGTATCAACGTTTGCACTATTGAAGGTAAGAAGCGGATTTAAAAGATTCTAATGGGTGTAAATTTTGTAATGTTTTGTTATTACTAATCTTTCTGTGACTTCATTATTATCATCACCAATCAATGGAGTTCCATTTCTGACTCTTAGTTTTCTCCATTGACTGACTATATCAGACGAGCTCAAAGACCATTAGCAAGTTGGCTCACCCGAATGCACCCCTTGGATACAGCCTTTGCTTCTTGAACCTTGCATTTGATGGATTCACAAATGCTACTCAGGATTCTTTGAAAGCAAGGTATTCTCGCCTACAATGTGAACAATATGTATGACATTTTTCTTTGGTTGGTTTTTGTTATTCATATGTAATGCATTGCAGGTATCCAAAGACAAGCGCCTGGGATATAATGTTGGGAATGAATTTATGGGGTACAATGTATAACATGGTGTACATGTTTGGGTGGCCACAGGGGATGGGATACCAGGCAGTTAGTTTCTGCAAACAGCATCCGGAGGCAGCTTGGGACATATTTTATTTTTGCCTTTGCGGTGCAGTGGGACAGAATTTCATCTTCCTAACAATTAGCCGATTTGGGTCTCTTGCTAACACCACCATAACCACCACTCGCAAGTTCGTGAGCATTGTGGTGTCTTCTGTGTTAAGCGGCAATCCCCTTTCAACGAAACAATGGGGCTGTGTTTTTATGGTGTTCTCAGGTTTATCTTACCAGATCTATCTCAAGTGGAAAAAGCTGCAGAAACTGCAGAAGAAGAGAAAGGCCACGTAAAGAGGGATTTCTAACAGTTTTGAACTAAATACTTATTTTCCTTTCTTTTTTTTTTTTTTTTTTTAAATCATTTTGTTATATGATCATCATTGTAGCCAGAAGGTTCAATGGTTTTAAATTTAGACAACAGCTAGGAACTGGTAAATGTAATTTGAGTTAGATCCTATATTAACGTAGCCAAATCAAGCGCCTGTTTATTGGATTAATTTCTTAGAAAAAAGTAGCAGTTGTATTCTCTTGCTAAGTTTGATCTGTTGAGTTGAATAAAACTTTTTATTCAGTAAGCAAGAATTTTACGGTAGGATCAAAATCAAAATATTAAAATTATTCTCCTTTTTTTTTTTTTTGGAAATATATTACAATTATTCATAAAACCGCTTACATTTGATCAAAAGTATAAATTAGAAAAATTTAACGTGGGATTGAATTTAATGGGGGGACAAAGTGAGGAGTCGTCAGTGTGACTTTGACCTAAGAGATGCAGAAATTGTGTAATGATATTTCGGCCACAGCTGGCCAACATTGCAGTTAAGATTATCCTAATCAAACGTCATTACCTTTCAATTAAGTTGCTTTTCCCTGTTCGGAGTTGAAACTTTTTTGAAAATTCAACATTTTTAATAAATATGCTGAAGCCGGATTCAGATTTGAAAAATATAACCCAATCTAATTATTAGTGGAAGTGCGATAGGATTGGCGGAGTCGGTTTAGGTAGATTCTTGGTATAAAATTTTTGCTGGCTTTAATATGCTCAAATAATTTTTCTAGATTAAATTGATCAACTTGGCAAATAAAACAACAAGCACATGAATTATTCATATGACTAGAACAATCTGAATCGGTGTAATAAAAAAGTTAAAAGATTTTAGATATATTTACCCTTCATCCATAAACACAAATTAACCATAGAGAAATGAAGGTCAACTGTAACTTATCTCGAGAAAGTAGAATGGAATGAATGCACTTTAATTTGTATGAGGTTCCCTCTCCCTTCTTTTACCCCTTAACTTTAGCTTTAGTAATGATTATGCCTCTTTCTCCACTACTACTCTTAAAAATATGACTCCACCGTTTCAATTAACAACAGAATTCCCAGGACCCTTCTTCCCCACAACTAAACATACTCAGAAAGAGGAACCACAAGAAGACAAGCAGCATCGTTTCTCTATTCTGTAGGTAAGCACTTTCTCTTCTTTCTTCAGTTTGTTTTCCCCTTCTTTCTCCAATTTTTTTACAGCAAAACAGCTGAATTTTACTTGTACGTTACATGACACAAAGGGGAAGAAGACACAATTGCTCATTCCTTGTTTTTCCTAATTTCTAATCCTAACATTCCTGGTGCTTTTTTTTCCCCATTCTTCCTCTCGTTTTCAACAACTACATTGTAGATAAGGAATAAAGAATTTCATTTTCAAGCTTCAATTTTAGCATCTCTACTGCTGCTAATTTCTCTTACTATATGGTTCAAGCTTCTGTTTGCAATTTCTGCTGTATATATATAGTAGTAGCTGCGGCAGTACAGGTATCATAAAGCAAATGCACAATGGAAAGAGATAAGAAGAAAATATGCACACCAACACCAAAACACATTTCATTCCCATGAAATGAAGTTTGTATTACATTAGAAATCAGAAAGGGAAGGGGGGAGAAAACTTATTCTATACCCTATGCACAACCAAAAACAACAAAAAAAGGAATCCAATCAGCTGGTTAATCCTCCTTTAACTTTTTTTTTTCCCTTTTTTCCTCTGCTTCTTTAATTATATATAGGCGAGTTGCCGATGTATAATTACACTCTGACTACATGCTTACATAGTAGGTTCTGTACAGATGACAATGTAAACGGCAAAAACTGGGTTGCCACATGGAAACCCCAAATCAAATCAAAACAAACAAAAGAATGACACTCGTTAACATTCACGCTGCTTCTAACATGTGAGTATTTGGATCTTACTCTTCTAAAAGGGAAAAAAAGAAAAATGAACTCGAACACGTATTTAGATGTGTCCGAGAAGCTTAGAATGCACCGTTGCATTCTAAACTAAGAGTCCTGGAATGCAGATCTAATATGCCTCCTAATAAAAATTTCAGGCCATGATGGCTGCAATCCTAAGAAACCTGACTTAAGAGGAAGAAAAGAGCTCAGTAAAATACCAAAAGATGGAGCATGAAGAGCTCAACCATTTCTGTATGTGAGACTGTTCAAAGAGGTTTGTCATAGACTTTGTAGGAGGGCTCTTCTGCATGGTGGTGGCTGAGAAGAACTAATGCCTGTATTTGGACAAGGAGATTCTGCTCCAAGTGTTTTTAGTAAGAAGTTCCTTTCCTGGAAAAAGGCCACAAATGAAGGGAATAAACAAGAAAATATTTTAGTGTCAATAATTCAAAAATGTTTCATAATGCTAGTAATCAGTCTGTGCATGTTAATAGAACAAGTTTATAACACAAAATTGAGACAATGCAGCAACAAGCTACAATTATATGGCATAATTTTCTTATTCTTAATCGTTCAAGTTTTTAACACATTTTCCCTAAATCTAGATTCCTAGGAACAGGAACTGAAAGAACACAATTCATCAAAGCATTGTCAGGGCATGCAGAAGCGGAAACTGCAGTTGGCATTTTTAAGAGGTCTATCTACAGCTAGATTGACTAATCCACGGATCGGTTGTTTAGATGGTAACCACACATAATTCTGTAATTTGGTAGTAGTTCAGACACAATTCTTTTTCTTTGGATGTTTAGACGGTAACCACACATAATTCAATATTTTGGTTGTTTAGACACAATTCAGAAAGTTTACATCCCTAAGTTGAACATTTGCAACTACGATAACAATTTTAGACACTTCAAGAGGAATCAATATAGGCAAGTTCGTACAGAATCACACAACCATTAAACAGAAATTTGCCAGTCACTTCTTGAGGTGAGTGGAACTTGAGACCACATCAATGGAACTGCTGACTGCGTAAGTCAGGAAAGCATCTAGACAATAAGAATATAGAGTTACTGGAACATGAAATTTGATTCTTTCAAAGACCAAAATGGTTTAAAATGCAGCAGCCATTTCAATAAATGGATTCATGATCAGCCAACAGCAAAACCATACTCTCCTATTATTAACTCCTAACGACTTACCAGTAGGTAATCTGAAAATCATGATAGTTTGATAGTTTGATTATCAGTGCAAAAGTCTTATCTAATGCATGCATTATTTACTCATCACCTTTAATGCCTCACCTATGCTGATATAGCAGATTCAGAAGACTGAAGATACTGTTAGTTTTTAACATTCTTGGAATATGTTCTTGCTAGTCAATTTTTAAAATTAAGGCCTAATTTTAAGCTATGAAGCGCTGCCGCCCAGGACTTGCTACTTTATAATTCTGGCATTCCAGTTACAGTTGTTACAGGAGTCAGGATCCAGGTAGAAGCAAGTTACAGTACTAGAAATTCAATGTTTATATTTTCTCCCGCTACTACCAAGATGTAAAATTGGTCACCCAAAAATCCTGCTTATAGAACTACGGACTTCACTTCTACTACTGTTGATGATAATGATGATCGTAACAAAATGGAAGTCCACATGCATACAGAAAAACTATTGCCAATGTGTATAGTTCTGCTATGGCCAGAGGTTGAAGTAACTCACACTTTCTGAAAATTTTGGGCTGGGAATGCCTGCTGCCAAGGATCTGAAAAGTGGAGTAACCTGAAGAGGTGAACTGAACACTGTACTTGATGAGACCGAACCAACTATGTCACTGTTTGTTTGCTCATCAAAACATGGAAGTATCTCCTCTGCAATAAAGCTTATATACTTCAACAACTTTCCTTTTTTTTGAAACAATATTCTTCAACTGCTTTATTTACAGAATTATCCACAAGAACTGTCTAGCCAGCTTAATAATCAGAAGTGAGCAATTCAATACCTTGAGGCATGCTTACACAGGAACTAATTTCTTTCTCGCATTGATCCACTTCATTTTGATCTTTAACGTTGATTGATTGCAATTCATCTCCAATATCTTTATGTAGCGAAACAAACTCAGTTTGGGTTTCCTCTGTTTTGTCAGCAGCTGTATGAGGCATTATAGTTGATCCTGTACTGTATTCAGAGCTGGCTGGAGATTCATCATATAGATCAGGTTGCCTACAATGTTATAATCATTTATTACACTCCCTATGATGTGCAAAACTTGTTTGAATCTGAATATATAGCAACCCAGCTTTCATTACCTCCAAGACAGTTGACTTTCATCATTAATACTCCTTAAATCCTCTATCAAGTCTCTAAAGTCTTCAATTTGAAAATCAATGTCAGACAATTTACATTTGAAGATTTCATTTTCTTTGCTCTGATTAAGGAAATCTTGGAGGACCTGAAAATGACAAATAATTATAAGAAATCACAAGAAGCTAAGTGTTATGTTTCCACTTAAAGAAGAGTAGGACTTTTTTATTTAAGTCTTTGAGGAGCAATGAAATCATTTCAGGCTTTCTAAGCCCAGTTACTTGGCTTGACAAGAACACAAAATTAGTTGATAATTACATATATAGTCTTCAGCAATAACATGCAACCAAGGCATTTGATCAACTTCAACCCCTAAATGTTCACAGCAGCATTCTCACTGGTAGTTCCCCTAACTACAAGGATCTTACTCCTCCCAAACCCCTCCACCTTGATCCCAAGGTAGATTTTCGCTCTGATAAAAGATATGCCAGTTAATGACTTTCGATGATGAGTGCATTAGATGAGCTCACCTTCCAAGCATTTTCCAGACTCTGTTCTGTATTCTCTGCATTAACTTTCAATGCAAGTGAGCTGAGTAGCTCGGCTTGTTGCATTAGAGCAGTTATCTTCGGATCATCCTTTCTGAGGAATGTTCCTTGAGTCTTACTGTTTTGATCTGTTCAATGAAAAGCAAGAAAGAGATTCATTGAAACAGATTGTATATCATACAGATGGGAACATGCAAAATTTGTTTTGTCAATTGCAAATATCCGGATGAAATTCTGGTAACTTTCTAATCCAGAAAAGAAAAGGGAAAAGAAAGCTTTTGTGTAGGTAATTACCATCAAGTGAGACCTCCTTGGCACCGATGGCATCATCCTGGGGATCCACTTTAGCATTGCGGATATTTTGAGCCAGCACTGCAAATGGAGGCCTAGGCTGCTGATTTCCACATTGTATGTGTGATCTATCAACCAGTTTGCAACGTTCTGTATCATCAGGGATGTGGGACCTCCTAATGAAAGCAGGCACAACTTTTACCATTTGAAATGCTTTTTGGATATGGTCATTTTATGCAGACATCTAATTACTTGATCTATTGTACCTGATCTTCTTAGCAGATACTACATTTTCTGGTGTTCCATCTGCACTGAGCGCATTATTAAATAAGATTCTTTTGTTGTTTGAGTTGATAAATGTACTTTTATTCTCTTTTGCTAAAGCCTCATATTTTGCTCTCTTCTTGCACAGGGTGGAGAACCGATTCTTCACAGCATTATCGGTTCTGCATAAGAAGCACATTTAAAGCAGAGATAAGGAAAACTCATAATCTGAAACATACTTCTAATATTGAAACGGGGACAAAGATATCTATACCTTCCAGAAACAACTTTTGCTATTTCTGTCCATCTGTTACCAAATATTTTCTGAGCCTGCAGATCACCTCAAGTTATCAGATAGAACAACCACATTCGACGATGGGTTAACTCCAATTTAAGTTGAACCGGAACAGTTATTTCTGATCAATCACTTGCAACGGAAATGAACTAATTCTCAGCTTCGTCCAATCGAAACAGTTTTCACCATTTCAGAAACCTAAGATCTAGTTATCTCAGCCAGTAATGACACATACAAGAAAAGGAAAATCTAGCAAATATGCTTAACTTTCTAAGAATCTAAATTTGTTCCATTTTAAATTAGCTGGAAAGAAGTAAATAAGCTACCCATGTTTTTATGAAGACTATAAAATGCATAGAAAGATGATGAGTTACCTCACACAAGAGCATGTCTTCCTCCGGTGACCATCCCCCCTTCTTGAAATCAGAATTCAAGTATGTGTACCATCTAAAATAATATTATCAACGTTGCAAATCAGATAGTGCTGGTAACTAAAAAAGAAAAAGATTTAATAAAAGCTTTGTGCTTTCGCTGGATAAAAAGCATCTGGACGGTCTAAACAGAGGATCAACGGATGACTTCAATAAGTATTTTCGCACACTATCGATTTACCTTCTTCTACACTGTCTGGTTGTTTTATCCTTGAATTTAGATGCAATGATCGCCCAACTGAAATAACAAATGACAAAAGAAAAGCGTGAATACTATTGTACCTAACCGATAAATCAACTAGAAAAAAACCCAGATATTGGGGAAAACAAATTACTTTTCAGTCCCATGGAGGCTAATTTGCTGACGAAGAATATCGTCCTCCTGCATTCAACCGATTTCGGTCAAACACAAACACTGATATTTCTAAAACAGAGAAAAGTACAGAGAAGCAGGCAGAGGAGAGAGAAAGGAAAGGAACCTGTTGAGTCCATGTGACAATATGCCTTTCCTTCTTCTTCGAATCTTCATTACTACCATTACTCTTCTTCTTTGTTTCTTGCATTATTTTTTTACTAGCTCACTCACTTACTGTTATTCCCCTCTCTCTATATCTTTCTCTCCCCTTGACGCTCCCCCCTTTATCAAACCCAATTAGCATACTATAAAGCCAACCCTTTATCACACCCAAAAAAAAAAAAAAGAATTAATCGAAAAAAAAGGTCCCAAAAAAAGAAATGCAACTCTCCAAAAAAAAGGACCCCAACTCTTCGCTCTTCCTTTTCAATCTTTACATAAGGATACTGTTTGGTTCAAAGGAATCCCTGAATACCCCCTCTTCTCAGCTTATAGGGTGTGTAGAAGTTTGCCTCGGATTCTAAGCTTGGGGTGCTTGTTATTGGAGGAAAAAGGGGGCAATACGTGAAATTGGAATTCTAATAGGCAATTCAACAAATAGGTGTTGCACACCATCAAAAAAGAAAAGATCGAGGCGGAAAGGGAAATAGTTATTGTGATTTTGTGCTCGAAATTCGAGGATTTGTGAAGGAGTATGTTACTATGTATGTATACTGTATAACGTTTAGATTAAAAAAAAAAAAAAAAAGAAAAACAAAAGAGGAAAGAATGATAGAGAAGAGAAGAGAAGAGAAGGAGAAGGAGAATGAATAAAGGGGAAAATGCAGTGCAGAGATTGGAAATTGTGGAGATGGTGAATGAGTGAATGAAGGAATGATAATCTGTGTGGCTGGGTTTTGATTATTTTTCATTTACCTCTGTTTCTCTCTCTACAAGAAACCCCTTTTTTTGAATTCCTTTCTCTCTCTTGCAATACAACTATACTATACATGAATTAATGTTTATTTTATTTTTTTTTTATTTTAATGTAGTAGTATATATTTTGTGAAGGTATATTTTTTTATTAAAAAATATATATATATTAATAAAGATCAACGGAATCATGCTTGAGTGCGCGGGCATGAAGGCAAGTTTGAAAAAAGCAAAGCAACGCTGAAATCCACGAGACTAACACCATGCATCTCATCAATTACCACACTCTGCTCTATTCTTCCACCAAACCCACTTCCAAATTATTACTACCATTTCGTATCAACTTACCAATCCAAATTATAAATATAATTTTTTAAATAAAATTATATTGTTCAACTCTAGGTAGAAAGGTTCGATTCTTGTTGTTGCTATTGAAGTCTATGTAGATGGAATCATATGTAAATCTCACTGACCAATCTTAACCAAAAATACATATATATATTATCAAATATCATAATCTATTTTAATGATACTATAAAAGGTGACAACTTTTAAGAAATCGGTTATGGTTGCTGTTATTATTGTTCAAGTAGGTCGAGTAATATTAGCTCTCAACTGGACTTTCATATTCTTTTGTATAAAACAAAAAGTTGTGTGTTCACATACATGCATAATCAATTTTATTAATATAATAATTTTCTTGGGAGAAAATAATCTCTTGTCAAGTTCAACATATTAAATTTTCGTTGAACAAATCAATTTATCTGAAATGTGTCACATCTTTTTTTTACTAAATGGGTGTTTGATAATGTAATTCAGCACTTAAAACTAATATTACTAAATACCTCTTAGTTTTCTAATTTATTGATAGATACTTGTCGAAAGTTTTTGTAATATCTCAAATTTTTAATAAGTGTCAATTTTCAGTAAAAGTATATTATTTGAATAATTATAAGTTAGTAGCATTATAGAATAAATTTTGAGCCACGGATATTACCTTGAAATATTGATAATATAAGTTTGAACAATAAAAATGAGAAGTTAATGGGTGAAAATCATAGAAATAGTAATGGTAATTTTCTAAGAATTAAGAGTTTTGTGGTAAGAAATTACATGAATGGAAAAATTGCAAATTTAATTTTTAAAATAAACAGAAGAGAGGTTTGGTTATTTAGGGAGGGATAGTTCTGGACAAAATCGTCCAAAGAAGGTGAAAAAATAAAGAAATTTGATAATTTGATTTTCTGTCATCCAATTTTGATGATTTTACAGGTATGTGTTAAGTATTTAGTATTTTTCAATTTGTACGGTTAAGATTTTGATTTAATCTATGATATTTGAGATATTTGGAGGAGAAAATATGAAAGATTTTTGTAGATTCCAGACAAAAGATTAAGAATTTGAAAATAAATTGATTTTAATGGATTCATAATGTTGCCACGAGTTTGATGCTATCATGGATTTCAATTAATTACACCAATTTTGAAATACTATTTTGGTGAGCGAAAGTATCTCGGTAAGAGTATTTTAAGTGAAAGTTATTTTTATATTAATCTGTGAAATATTATAAGTAACTTTAAGTCTTGGAGTTTGATAAGATTCTAAATATATGGTTTTATATGAATTTTTAAATATTTATAGATATAAAATTTAATGTTAAGTTATATGATTATATTCATAGATGAATCGAATTAAAGAGTATTTGTCCATCAGAAAAATATATGAACTAGTTAGAAAAGAAACTAGATGAATTTGGGATGTTTTTAGAAATTTGTGTTTTTATAAATAGTATTCCATAATTAAATAATGTTCTAATTGACTTGTTAAACACTGTGAAATTATATATAGTATCTAGACAGATATGGTTAACTACATGGATGTTTGATTATATGGACCAGAAAGTTAACCAAATATTTATCATGACCGAAAGGTCACCACATGTTACAAGACTAGCCAACAAAATTATATATCACATGTAATCTGAACCGGAACATTGATTCACTGGTTGAGTCACAACCATTAGTAATAAATAAATAAATAAAGGGAAATAATCATTCATTAGTATGAGCATTTTACTTGATCATTTTACGTGAAGCCATAGAGGTAGACTGTGAGTTCATATAGCAAAAAAAACTGTTCAACCTGTTATAATTTTTAACTTGAGATATATGAATATAATGTCTCAGAAATGTAGAACGATACAATTTTAGTTAAGTTAAAAAAATTACTTAATTTAATAAATTGAAATATTCATATTATCAATAATTTTCTTTGGTTGAATATTTTAGTTTCTGTTTTCATAAAAAAGAAAAAAAAAATTCAAAATTTAGTTTTAGTTTAAATCACAATCTAAGGTTTTATCAATCTTAAACTCATTAATATTGGATCAATTTTAAAAAGGATTGTCTATTATTATGTCGTGAGAGGAGACATGATATTATTCGTGACTTACCAATGTGATTCCCACTCCTATATTTGCATTTCAGTTAAATGTTGAAGCATCTTCTATATTTCCACTCCGTCATTTACCCTTTTTTTTCACTCGCCATTAGAGTTCGTACTTTGCACTCTCTACCCCATTCCACGTTAAGTACAGACTTACTTAAACTAATTGGATCGTGTTTTACACGCGCATTTATTTTGGTGTTCAGTGTACTGAATTTCTGACAATTCTAACTAATTTTTCGATTGGCAGCCGGGAGGAGAGAAAGTGGGAAAATTGAAATTTCAAAAGAATTTTAATTTCTAATTTCAATTTCAAGTTTAGTTACTTGTCAAGTAGTATATGTTGTTACCTACACGGTGGTATGTGAACATGTAAAATTAAATTAAATTAAATTAAATTTTAAAAAACTAATTTTAGAATTTTAAAATCATGTTAAATTCAATTTACTTTTATCCAACATTGTGAGTTTGAGTTTGGAGGGAGAGATATTAATTTCTGCGGTGGTAATTAAACCAACATGATTAGTGGAATATATAAATTTGATAAATTAAGGAATATTTAATAAGGTATAATTGGGGATTGGAAATGCTTGTCAATCTTTCATTGACCTCATTTTAATATATCACTCTGTTATTTTAGTTCGTCTAAAATTATAAATAACTTTTCATTTATAAAAACTAGTTAAGTTTATATATATATATATATATATATATATAAAATACATCAAATTAAACTTAATATTTTAAATATTATTTCAATCCTAATATAAACATTATTGAAAATTGACTTTATTTAATATTCCTATTAGTAAGTTAAATAAGGGTAAAATATAAATAAAACTAAGGGTAAAATATAAATAAAAATTATCTTTTAATTATATTAATTAAGATTTTTTAAACTAAGCAAAGGATGAAAGTAATAAATTTAACCTAGTAATGAGAATGAGATTCTTCTTTACATGAAAATCAATTATTCGCCCACTTTTTTCCATCAGTCCAACTTAATTTCATCTCGTTATCTGCTATAATTATGACTGAATAAAGATATTTTTAGAACTTAATCTATCCACAATATGTCAAATCGATACATGACCCATTGATTTTGTCTTTTTGGTGCCTGAACTATAGAAATTGAGAATATTTAGTACCTAAACAGAGTAAATTAATGATAGTGCCAGTTTAAAGAGTAGTAATGGATAGTAAAAATTATATGTCTATTATTATAACAGTTCTTGTAGAAGCTATTATAATGATATTAATAATTGTCTATGGATCAAAATATTTTCAATTTTAATAGATCAAGTACTAAATGTTCTCAATTTCGAAAGGTTAGATACCAAAAGGTTAAGTACCAAAAGGTCTATATCAATAGATCAAATATTGAATGGACAAATTATCGATAGGTCAAACTGCAAACCTTTTTACTTCCTTTTCATTAGCTTATTTTTTTCATACGATTTTTCTTTAACTATGAATGCCTATAACTTTTCTTTTTGTAACAAATATACACTCTTAATGCAAAGTGCAACATCTTTGTGTAAATTCATAATACTTGTTTTATGCGTATGGAATTCATTGCATTATATAGAGGCAAATAACATCCTGAGGCCCCTGAACTTTTATGGAATTTGCAATTGGCCCCCTAATCAATTTTTTAAACACATTAGACACATAATCTTTTTGTTTTACTAGTATTAGCCTCAAACTCGATATTTTTTTCTCTTGTGTGCTATAGTATCTGGACACCAACACGTGACACAATTTTTGAGAAAGATAGAAGACTCTAGAGTTGATTGGAGAGATCAGAATCATACTTCCTATACAGTTTTATGATAGCCACGAATATAAATTATACCTCTGATTTAATCTCACATGTCTGTGAAAATTGTGTCACATATCAGTGAATGGATACTATAGCCCACGGGAGAAAAAAGTCTCGAGTTTGGGGCTAATACTATTAAAACAAAAAGATCATGTACCTAATGTGTTCAAAAAATTGATCAGGGGGCCAATTGCAAATTCCATAAAAGTTCAAGGGCCTCAGAATGTGTTTTGGCTTATATATATATATATATATATATATATATATATATATATATATATATATATATATATTCATATAATTAGTATAATAATGAATATTAAATTAATATAATATTGTATAATACAAAAATATAAAAATACTATAAAAGTTTTATTGTATATTAATATTATAAAAGTATAATATTTTACATTTTAAGTACATTTCTTTAATAAAATTATGTTGATAAATATTATTATTAGTTTTCATTAACACAAAAAAGGATAAAAAGTAACCAATTCAATTTCAGACTAAACCAAACAAAATTGATAAATGGTGATTAGGATTCTGATTCCGTATTATTCCAATTCTAACTTCGTATCATTCTTTCTGAATTTCAAAGTTTAAACCAAATGCTTGGTAAAGTTAATGTTAACGAGTTAAATGTTCAATAATTAATATAGAGTGACACATTTAATTAACATAAACAAAATAAGCATGTCTTGTTGGAGCCTGTACAAACTATTTAGTTTGGGATGAATAGCACGAGCCGTGTTATTTTACCATTCCATTTCATTTATGTCCTTTAAATTTGAACATAATTATAAACATAATAAAATTTTGACTCAAACGTATTTTGTTAACCTAACTCATTAACATGTATAACTGATATGAACTTATATCTAATTATAAATATAAAATTTTGACTAGCAAACACCTTAGTAAATCTTGTACCATTTCGCTTGGAAAAATAAGAAATAATTAATGAATAGAATAGAGTTAAATTTTTATCCTTCTCATATAGTCCTCTTGAGAGTTTACACTCTAAAGAGAGGAGTTTGGAGCTCTAGGAGGTAAACTGTGTCATGGTTGAATGGTGACTGGTTTATTCATGATAACTCTTTCTGATCAAGGGTTGGATTCTCACTTCTACTTAAACAGTTTTCCTAGGTGGAATAACTTGCAAATCCTTTCACGAGTAGTCTTACTTTTGAGCTTTACTTTGATTTTGAGTCATCTTACCTATTCATAAATAAAATAAAATTATGTGATCAAACAAATAGTCTCTAATTAAGTTCAAATGCACTAAAAATTGAAAAATTACCAAAAATGTCATCTTTTTAGGATTTTTTCTATCCATACCATCAATACATTTCTTTATGCCATATGTTTTAACTTTCATTCCTAAAATAATAATTTATCTTCTTCATTCTACAATTTTTTTCTATGTTTTGTCTTATATTTTCATCATGACAGCATATTCTTTAATTCTTATGGGATTTGTTAAGTTTTTCTATCAAAAACAATGATAAAAGAATGAAAGATTGAAACTGAATTGATACAAGGCAATGTATAAGAGCTCGTGCACACACAGACACACATATATATAACAGAGGAAAATAGAAGTTAATACAAGTGTAACTAATTCTACTGACTAATACTAAACTAATTGTTACACAAAACTACACCATTTTGAGATTCTATTACCCACTTAAGCTGGAGAATATATAGAATATATTCCTAGCTTACTCACAAAAGACTTAAAACTAATTGGTGGTACGTTTGCAATTTATTTGTGTTGTATGTATTGTTAACTGTTTAACCAAGCCGTGAAGCAAATTGTCTCTTACAAAGTGACAATCTAATTCAATATACTTAGTTCTTTCATGGAAAGTTCATGTTGGTCCTTTATGACAAATATATTCAAGAGTAACTTTTTACCAAATAGAAAGACCCTTGCAAAGATTGCGGAATTAGAATGCAAGAGTAATAATACTAATATAGAATATTGAACCCAACCTGCAATACTCAAACACTCAAGCAAGTAGAGATATATTATAGGGTAAAATGCTTGATAGTAAAAGAGTTTGAGTTAGAGAGATTATGCACAAGTGTTTTTATAGAGGTTCGACAAATCTTACCTACCATTTCCCCAAGCTTCTTACTTGAGAATTTCTACTATAATCCTTTTGAACGGGCAAGAATCAAGCCTTAATAGTCTTACAACCTAAAGCTATCCAAGTAAGTGAAGCCCTTCACTCACTCCACAAATTTTCCTGAGAAAATTGATAAACTCTTTATGTAATTTTTACAAGATCAATTGGGAAACTTACACTCAATTTTTCCTGAGCCAAATTGAGAAACTCATCACCTAAATTTTATAGCTAAATTAGGAAACTTACAACCACAACTTAATTGAGAAACTTTACAACCCGTTAATTTTAAAGATCAATGGACAAAATATAGTGATTACAAAAGATAGAGATTTGGTAGTACAAATGTATCACTAATATCTTCTTACTACAACATCAGATATGAATTCGTTTTGGTACTGTTGTAAAAGAGACTATGAAAAAATTCTTGAAGCTAAAAAATTCTTCTTTTAGTAAGAGATGCTCTAGTGTAGAGACTTCATAATGTGGGATTTGATCTCCTCTTATCTCCTTAAGTTGATTTTGCGGAGGAAGAAACTAGTCGGTACACTCAAATAAGCAACTAGTCATTAACTAGCAGTTATTTCATCTTCTTTTGCATGTCTTCAATTCTAGCTTGCTAATTCTGAAT
This sequence comes from Euphorbia tirucalli, assembly GCA_039660915.1. Taxonomy (NCBI): domain Eukaryota; kingdom Viridiplantae; phylum Streptophyta; class Magnoliopsida; order Malpighiales; family Euphorbiaceae; genus Euphorbia; species Euphorbia tirucalli. The sequence continues at coordinate 21,396,976 of CM077636.1, read as the reverse complement.
GTCGATAAAGTACTTATGCCTTGCTCTTTTCTCTTGTTCTTTTAGTGTGTTATTGCTGAAGTGTAAATTTGCTGATCATTCTATCTTCGATAGATACATTTTAGGGTGGTAAAAATCATCTTGCTAATGATGCCAATTCCGTCTCTAAGAAAGACTCATTTTAGTTGATTAAAAGTAGTAGGCCGAATCTTCTTCTTTTTATGGCCTTCAACCACTTGTCTTTTAGTATTATCTTGGTGTTCGAAGCACTTTATGATTCAAGTTGATACAAATAGCGCACGAGCAAATCTTTAGAGTATGCTTCCAACTTGCATCTAGAAATAATCTCTTGTCATGATTATCTTCTTTGTTTTTATCATCAAAACTAAGTGAGAGAAATTATACTAAAACACTTCTTGATCCAACAATTCAATTCTTTCCTATATAAATTACAGAAGAGTGATACTACCATTGGATGTGGGATTTCAATGTAAAAGATATAGAAGTCATTGTATTTCACTTGTTGTTATAGATATTGCTTAGTATTCTGAGTGATTGGAAGACTATTGGCTACTTCTCGCTCTTTTGTGAAACCAAAGATTGGTCAAGAAAAACACAAAAACCTATGACACAAGATGTTGAATCACCATCTGAAAAAGCCTTGAGATGAATAGAATGTAGATGTTGGTTTATCAAAAAAATTGACTGAACGTGTTAATTGAGTATTTTATGTCTAGTCTTGTATCGGTGAGGTAGATGAGTCTCCCAATAAGTTTTCCGTATGCTGTCACATCTAGTAGTAAAGTCCCTTGTATTTTTAATAATCTCAATGTTGAATCCATCGGTGTTGACACTGTTTTTGCTATTAATAACCATGTGTCTTTCTAACAAATGTAGTGTATATTTCCTCTTGTGAGGTATGAAATTTTGCCTGTGATCTTGCAATCTTGAAACCAATAAAGTATTTCAAGTCTTTAATCTTGAATTCCTTGTCCATTTGTTACTTTGTATGATTAATTTGTTCAAGATTACTTCTAGACAAAATCATGTTATCTGCATAAATAAAAAAGTTGAAATTAATCCATTGTTATTCTTAGCAAACAAAGAATGGTCAGATTCACATTGTTTATAACCATTTATGATAGGGATTCCTAGTAAACAAAGAATGGTCATATTCACATTGTTTATAACGATTATTTGAGTAACAAAATTGAGATAAACGAGCAAACTATTGCTTGCTCGTTTTAGTCCATATAACAACTTTTGCAATTTATAAAATCATGTTTGATTTTGGTAATTGCAAACTAAGAAATGGTTGCATGTAGACATCTTCAATAAGCTCCCCATGCAAGAAAGTATTATTGAAATGACATTGAAATAAAGGCAATAATTAATGAAAGCAATTGCAAGTACTAAGCGCAATTGTTAATTTAATTAATGGAGAAAAAGTTTCAAGATAGTCCAACACTTGTGTATCCTTTTTTTTTACCAACCTTGCATCATACCTTTATAAGATGCCACCATTCTTGAGCTTTTACCTTATTTATAAACATTATATTATATTATATTATATTATATTATATTATATTATATTATATTATATTATTGATTGGTTGTCAACTCGTCAAAGTTTAATTTAAAATCTCCGGTTCCTTATACTGGGTAGTATAGCAAGAACGGGGTCGAACCACAGGGATTAATGCAGGTATATTTATTTACAAAAAGAAATAAATTTGATTGGATTGAAATAAAAATAAATGAGGTAATTTGAGAAATTACAGAATGTAAATTAAGACAGAATAAATCAATAGGATGAACAACTAGCCGAGATACTTTTCAGTTTAATTCCGTAATTCAATCACAGACACCAAAGATCCAATTCAATTATCCAAATAGACAGAGTTATAGTTAAAGGTGAAACGCACTCAATAACCAATCTTTTCTTAATTTATCGATAGTTCCAAGAAACGCCTGAATAAACTACTTCCCTAACCAATAGATATTCTCCAAGAAAACTCTAACGAGAATTAACCTATGGTAGCATTAATCACAAAATGACCTCTATCTTAGTTAATGAAATCGGAAACGCCGCAAATCATAAAAACTAAACTATTCAATTCCATTAACTTTACACGAAGCTAACTTGCCACTATGATAGAACAACAATCACGGATATATTATTCTATTCGGCGATATGCAATACAATCAATCAATTAACTGGCCAAATCCATTTGATTAAATCAATAGCAATATAACAAATTATAATCACAGGAATTGAATAAATATTCGGATAAAAGAATACAATTAAAACATAAGTCTCATGAATCAAATGGAATTAAACTTCTAAGTACGTCAACTAGAAGAGAGTTTAGCTATTCATAACTAAACAAATTCTACCGAAAATCTTTAGGAAAAATGTGCAGCCTTGTCCTTTTAATAGCCTCCCAAAACGTTTTAGAAAAAGTAAAAACAGTCCCCAAAACCTTTTCCTCTTCTTTCTTTTATAGGCTCTCCTTCTCTTAACCTAATTAGGAGTCCCTCATTAACCTCCTTAATTACAAGACCTGCTGGAAATTTAGAGTGTATGGTATTGGGTCCCTTAAAGAGAAATCTGGCCCAAATAAGAGGAAAAAGTTAATAAGGGAGGGTTGACCCGTAGGATCCAAACAAGATACATAAAACCTAATCTAACTTCTCCGATATTGCTCCGATTGGCGTGATTCAAGGTGCTATGGAAAGCTAACGGACAGACGCACAATCTTGCAGAACAAATCTTGAGCTAAAACAGCCTCGAACTCTGTTGAAAATCCATTTGAAGTTCAAGCTCCAACAAATCCTCTTCTAACAGCCTTTCTAAAAAGCCAAAATCTACTTCCAAGCACCTAAAAGAGGTAAATAACACTAAATAAGGATAAATAAAATAAAACAAACAAACTAATTAAGAAAATAATAAAACTAATACTAAAATGCGAAAATAACTAAGAAAATAAGTTAAAATGTACCTAAATATGCCTATGTAAATATGAGTTATCAATTATATTATATGAATGAGCTCGATCATTTGTGAATTGGTGTCTATGGTTTAAAATATTATTAACTTGAATTTGTAGTTTTGCAATGTGAACAAAAGTAGTCTATTGTCCAATACACTCCCCTATAAACTTTCATATCTATCAAATTTTCATCTGAAATTTTGCACATTTGTTTATTAAAATACAATGGACCTTGGTGTCGACGCTTAGAAATTTTCAAAAAATGCTTATATTTCTATTAATTACAAAATGAGAAAAAAAAATTAAAAAAAAAAAGAAAAAAATGACAAAAAAAATGTTAAAATGTTCAAATCTTGATGGGAAGTTATTAAATAACATGTATAAATTATTGGGATGCTAGATAGTAGAAAACATTGAGTTTGCATAGAAATCAGATTAAAAATCTAAGGTTTACACCGTTAACATGATTCTCGTGCAAAACTTGACTTTTTCTCATTATTTAACATCTCAATAGTTTACCTACATTATTTAAAAATATGTCACAAAGATTTGAATATTTTCAGGCCGTTTTTATTTTTTATTTTTTTTGTGATATTTTTCATTCTTTTTGAATCATTAATTAAAAAAATATATGTGCTTCCTGGAAAATTCTGAATTTTGTCAGTAAGGTCTGTTGTTTTTTTATCAATCAACATGCAAAATTTTAGATAAAATATAAGGGTAAAAGAGTTTTTGGAAGATTGTATTAAATGATAAACTACTTTTATTAATATTGAAAAATCTCAAGTCCCACTTTGTAACGTTTTATGTCACAAATACCAGTTCGCTAACTATAAGATTTATTTTTGTACTTATTCCTATATTATAATATATTATATTATATAAACTATAACGACAATATAAAAATATAATTTAGTTTTTGTCTTGCTTTTGAAAAATTAATGATATTTTCTTAAATTCTTTCAATGAAATGACCTAACTACACTAACATATGTACATAATACACTAAATTTGAACTTTAAAATGAAATTAAATTGCAACTTCATGTGGGCCTCAATAATTAACCGGCCATCCAATTAATTACTAAGATTATTATTAAATTCAAACCGGTATATATGTAAAGAAAAAAAGTTATTACATACTATACTACTTTTTCTTAAAGTCTTTAATTATATATAGTAGAAAAAAAGTTTTACCTTACCTAAACTTAATACTTCAGAGGCTTCAAAAGCCTATAGCATAATAGAAGTACATGAATACCATTATAAAACAATTCTTTATTATATTTTATGATATTGCCAAGGAATATTTATTTTGGTAGTTGAATGAACTGTGATTAAGATGACGAATTTCTTAAAAAAAAAAAAAAAAGAAGAAGAGATGTCAATTGTTAAAATTGGGTTGGAGATACTCCATCTAAGTTAGTAATAATTCTCAAAAGCGTAAAAAGAAAGAGTAAATAGTTCAAATATAAAGTGAACGTGAATTAAACTTGAGGAGTTCACCCCTTTATATAGGTATAGGAATTCTTAGTTCCATTAGTTTTGGAACTATATCTTTGCCTATTTAGAAGTTAGATTCCTAGTTAAAATACGACTCTCTTATGTAAAAAATGTAGCGGAACTAGTCCCTTATTTAGAAAAGAGTTCCGATTAGTTAGACAGTGTCATGCCTTATTCAATCGAGAAACACTTCTCTAATCCGTTTAGGAATTAATGATTTAAGTACCCAGCTGTTTATTCATCTTATCGTTGAGACCCCTCCGAGCGTTTGACTAATGCCAAAGAGGATCTTTTTCCTTAAAAATATTTGTTCGACCCGTCATTTTATAATATACATTTATGTAATAGATAAGTATGTATAAATAATGCTAATATTGCATCTAGGTGAAAGTGTTTGATCGCTTTCACTGTGTTTCTCTGTTTGATAACCTAGATAAACGGTTTTTACTTGCCAAAAGTGCAAACCTGACGTGGGCAAGACATACCAATTGCCACGTGGACAAAATAATTATTAATTAAATAATGCGTAATTAGATTCTTTTAAAATTTGGCAGATGTGGATCCTACTAATTGCAAGACAATTACAAATGGACATCTCATTAGTCTTTTTCGGTTTTTTTTTTTTTTTAATTTTTTTTTATTAGTCTTTTTCTTGACAACGAAATATCCCGCCAAAGAAAAAGGAGACTAACGATTGTAGAAGATTCTCATTGTATGGTAAATAGCATTATTAGCATTGCGAACATTTATGTACTTCAAAAGTATTTCTTTACTAATTCTTCTCATGGAATCTAGATGGTTTGAGGTTGATTAGATATTTTTTAAGTGATTTCTCTTATAATTAAAATCTATTATATGTATTGGGATTCAAACTTAAAATGTTTGGCTTAAGCGACAAATGCTTTCACCACTTAATCCAATCTTAATTGGTTATGCATAAAATTAGTCAACTAAATTCTTTTATATTTATATGGATAGATAAAGTATTTGAAGTTATTTAGAATTTTAAGATATGATTAGTTTGAAAATTGTTATATGTGAAATGGGCTTAATTATGATAATTTGAAAAAGGAAAAAAAGGAGAAGGAAGATAGAAAATGGGAGATGGAGAAATAGGTGATTGAGATGTATAAAGAGATGCTTTTAGAGTAGGAGGAATCTTATAAGAAATGAAATGGCTAGAAAAATTTAAAGTAAAAAAGGGGTCGGTGGGTATTTGTCCCACAAGCAGCCATCACCAAGCAACTTAACCCTTAAAAAAGACCGACCCACCGGAACCCTATGTCCCTCCTTCCTTTTATAAAAACTACACTAAAAATTTAAATAACATTAACACTCAAATAATTTGGCCACAATTTATCATAAACTTTTTTTAGTTTATCATAAAGTTTTTTATCTTTCCCATTTTTACCTTATTTGTTTTTATTTTTTCATTTCCTAGGATTTATCCTATAAAATTGATTTCTAACTATTGAATTTTCATTTGTACTTTACAATCTACTTGATTAAATTTATATTATTTCAAGTTTAGCACAATAAGTAAAAAAAAAAATTTTTTTTTTCAAAGAGTAACCTTTAATTATGGTCAATGTATTATTTCTAAAAAATCTATTTAGTAAAAAGCATAGCAGTACTAGATATAGGAAGATCGATTCACAATAGTTGAGCTTTTTTTAAATTTCTTATTTTTAAGTACTTTGGAAATTTTTCTTCATGAGTTTATTCTCTAGTTAAAATTATGATTAAGATAGAGGTTTTATCATTCTTTTGTTGATACTGTATTTCTTTTTCCCTTTACTAAAATAATATATGTTTTCTTAAAAGAAAAAATAGCCTAAAGAAACCACTATTTTCAAAAAAAAAAAAAAAAAAAAAAAAAAACCATTCTCCTATATTCATGGCTTAATTTTGTCATGTTTTGGTGTAGATAGGAAGTGAAAATTAAAGATTGGGGTCAATTTCTCTTGTCTTGGCCTGAACCCTATAGCCTATATGTATAAAATTGACTAGTGTACAGAGGCCTCCACTTCTTTTCATTATTTTTCTTTTATAAATTATCAATCAAAGATAAGGCTGATCTTTTTAGATTTTTTTCCCCTTCAATGTTTGGATTGATCATAACACAAATGAAATTTATGTGATCTAAAAACGCGGTTATTTAAGGTCCCATGCTTATTTAAGTATTTTTTTTCCCAAACAAATTCAAATTGATTTACTTTAAAATATTGCTAACTTTTCCTTTTGTTATTTTTCAATACTACTATGATATTATGGAGTCTAATTGTTTTTAATATTTTATGGGAAGCCATGTACATACTATATCTTTGGATGGACAAGTGGCAAGAGAGATAGACAGAGCAGTGAAGATAGCCAATTGTGATGCCTACAAAAGTTAGGCAGTAGGAGAAAGTTCTGAGAGAGTTTTTGATGTACTACACAACAAATCACATATTTATTTGAATTACTATAGAGGAAACTACTATACCTATTGTACTATTCTGTTTCACAAATTATGTGTAGGTCCAACCTCGCATCAATCCAGTGTCTATGAGGATCCGAACATAGAGTCGAATGTAGGATCAAATTTAAAGATATATCGGACAAAATGTCCGATCCTTTGACCTTTTTTTTACATACGCTGGAGAACATGCTTCTCACCTAAAAAATAAAGAATTCTTGACCAATCAGAAAATTAGTTATTACGCGTGTCATATACACGAGAGTTTTATTCTAAGTGGAAATCAAACTCCTAAATAGGCAAACGATAATGCTCTTGTTCTAGTGGGATTGTGAGCCCCTTATGCCTATATAAATGAGTTAGCTCATAGGTTTGATTCATCCGTTCTTTAAACTTTTTCATTATTCTCCCTTTTTTTAGAATGATTACAAGCTTAGGTATCAGAGTGTCCTCAACTGATACCTCTCTTTATTTTGGTGTTCAAGCTGGAAGATTTGGCCAAATAGACAACAAGCATCTAGCAACTCAGTGAATTATTACATCAGCAACATCTATGGTGCAGTGGGCATGGATATGTTAAACTCCAGGAACTCACAGAAGCATAACTATTTCAGCCATCTCCTCTTTTGCTTTAGTAGTTGATCAGTTGATTACAACAATAACTACACCATCTACAGTGATAAGTACAATAGGAGAAACATAAAGTTCTTTAATTAACAAGATGATGACGCCACTAGGATCAGTAAACACCACCATGACGCAAAACTTACTTAGCCAACTACAGGTGGTAGCAGCTACCTCAAGCATCATAGTGACCTAAGTTGTCGAGTCCTTGATGAGTAATGCCACGTCCCCATGGGGAATAATGCATGTAGGAGACTTTGGAGGAAGCAACATGGGAAGAGAACTCTTCTAAATTTAACATCCGGAGTTGGATCTCCCCCTAAACTATGAGCCCCCGTGGCAACACTATCTCTCACAACGACTACACCAATAGTACAACATGTCATGCCCTTGCTATAACTAGCTTCTCAATTTGCATCATTGGCCCATTCACAAGAAACATTCTCCTTACCGCATAACTCACACCAGAGCTACTTACCTTAGGGACAAACAACGATGAGCAACACGAGCATGCAGGTTGCACCAACATATTGGTAGGACAAGGTGTTGTAATGGCAATTATAGGGAACACAAGAATACCAAGAGGTGCAAGAGCACAAATGGCTTTTGGTAGGTATTTTAATAGGCAGAAAATAATTCTCCAACCAAATTACCAGATACTTCATAGACCAATCAACCACATAGAAAATCCCAATAATACACCTTATATTGACCCCCATTTTATCAACATCTTTAATAATTTGTTGAGTAATTAGGATCAATATATGGTGTGTTACTCTTCCAGCCAAATTACTGACTTAAGCATTGGAGTATCTCCAACTAGGACCAGTACCTCTTTTTTACTTGGTGATCAAGCAGAAATATCTGTTTGAATCCACAAAGAGTATTCGACGTTTTAGTGGATTTTTCCCTAAACAACATCGAACAATGACCAAAAGGTTGTAACATATTACTATAAAGTTATGCTACTATGTATTTGGTAGTAAAATTTAATAAAATTTTTTTCTACCATTAACATATATATAACAACAACTTTTGAATATTATTACTAAATAAGCTTTAATAATACTATATAAGTTTTTTTTTTTTTTTTTTTTTGGTCAAATTCAATATTTCTTGTGATGTAATTAGTTTGAGTTAGAAAAACACAAATACATCACTTCTCATATCTCTTATGAAATTAACTATGTATAAGACTAGGTCCTATTTGATGATTCATGATTACAATCTTTGAGGGAGTAACCAATACTATTTGCCGAAATGAGCATTAATTAATAGGAATAATAATGAGAAATGTAATCTAAAAAATTACCAAATATGATTTTCTTGGTGGAGCTTTAAGAGAGAGGCCCAAGTTCCAAAAGAGATCGATATTTGATTAGTTGGGGTGGGGCTTAATACATCACTTTTTCTTTTATTTTTTTTTTTTATCAAGCTCGCTCAACCCATCATACCAAGTAGAGCGGCCAACTAACCAATAGCATCACGCCAAGTGTCTCCCTCTTTCAAGCTTTTTTTTATTGCCTCTAAAAGAAAAATTAACTTAGTGAAAATGAAATTTTAACACGTGGGCCTTTCTAGGCTCCTAATCTCAACAAAAGGGAAAATGGAAATGATGATTTTAGGCACAAAATATTCAATAAGCTTATGATAACATAGCTTAACTTTGGTCAGAAATTGGACTGCATAAATGGGGCTCTAGGCCATTAATTCTGCTCTTTTTCTTTGGCTAATTTGTTTTTAAATCATCTTTAAATGATGATGTTTTTATGATCATCATCATCATCATCACCTCTTCTCTAAGCAATTAATGAACCAATATGAACTTAATTAGTAAATTTAATTATTCGCTTAATTAATTGAATTTGAACTTTCAATTCAGTTCATCTTTATTAGGCTCTTTCTTGGTGAAAAGTCCATATTTTTTTTCTTTACATCAATTTTCAATTTTTCAATGTAAAGGGCCCAAAAATAGAGACTTTCAAAGAGCAAAAGAAAGAAGAGTAAACCCCAAAAAATGTTTTAAAAGAACGAAAAGAGTGTTCTCATAGAAATTTTATCTCCTTTAATGCTTCATTACATATATAATTAAGCTTTAACATTGCATCTTACACATTGCTTCCTTTTGTGGATAGATTCTTAATTTTTTTTTTTTTTTTTTCAAATCATATTATTAATTGGAAGATATATATATATATTAAAAGTGTGTCCATTTTCTGCGTGGTTTCTTTTCAATTTGTGTGGGAACAAACTTTATGTAGTGAAGTGGCTTTTCAATAGAATACAATGCAAATCCTGTTTAATTTTTGGCCTAAGTACATGTTAATTTGTCTTGTTGTTTGTGCATTGTCCCATGATATTATTCCATTCGATAAGTTGTTTATAGCAAAGATTACAATTACTTTTCTATGTGAAGGGCCCCAACACCAATTTTGGATATATATGTTTAGGCTCTTCTTAATTATTAATTTTCTTTTTTCTCTTTTTACACTAATTATTAAAATTAATTTGGAACCATCAAGAAAAAAGAATGACAAGAAAGTCGAGAAAGAAGGCTGAAAAAAGAGTTTGTGTTTTGCCCTACAAATAAAGCTTCATTGTATAATACTTCAAAATCAAAGACTACAAACTGCTTTATATCCTATTATCTACATTTTCGTTTTTCATTTTCATCATTAACAACATTTTTTTTTTATTTTATCTATCATTTCTTTATACCACTACACAAAACACATGCTCAACCTCTCAACATATATTTTACTATTCCATACAAAATTAATTGTTTTTCCCATTAAATATATTATTGTTATTATTATTCTTAAGAAAAGTGTATCTAATTGCGTCCGGCTTGTAAGAAAATCACTTTTCAAAAATATTATTGAAAGAAAATACTCATTTATTATACACAAAAGGTTATATATATATATAAAAAAAAAAGACTACTTATTCATTCAAAATATATATTTATGTATATAAAAGACTATTAATTAGATCATGCAATTTTGTTTTAATATGGTCTAAAAACTGACAAAATCTCTTTAGCATGATTGAGAATAAATTTGAAAAGGACGTCTATAAAATATAATATAATTATACAAGTATGTTTATATAATTAACATATATGAGTCAAAATAAATGTGATGATTTGAAATCAAGAAATAAGGTTGTGGTTTTGATTTATATTATTTTTTGTCGTTGTATGTTTTATTTGAAATGAGTTCACGAGGGGGAAAACAACAAATTAATATAAGTTTGAGAAAATAGAAGAAACAAAGAAAATAGAGAAATAAAGGCCCCATATGCACGTGTGAAAATACAAATTGTAGCATAAAAATAAGCAAAAGAAAGACTTTATTCAAATTGCATAGTGAAAATTGCTTGGGATTCCTATATAGAAGTGGGTTAAGCATATCTTGATATTAGAGCCACCTTTTCATGCCTGGAGTTTTCTTCAAACGCTCTTCTTCTTCCTCTTCTTCTTAATCTTAATTGCGAATCCTATGCCCTCTTTCATACTTTCACTTTCCTAATTCAAATTGGATGCATGTGTAGTTAAGATGCTTAATATAACTCTACTTGAATTTTCCCCCTCAATTGTTAGCATTAATGAAAACATAACTTCTATTTAATTTTAGCAAAAAGCATGCCGGCATGCATATATTTTAAAGAGACTTTCTCAACCTTGTGAGTGATGCTCTTGATTACATGAGTGAACACATATGTGGGTTAAACTAATGTAACATAAAACCAATTGGCTTATGTAAAGACCCAATCTACACCCCTTATATATTACTCTTTATTCTCTTATGTTTTTAATGTAAGATTCGTTCTCTAACACTTTCACTCAAGTACAACTGCGTCTAGATCTATTGTCACTTATCATACATTCCGTAGTTTATCTCCTTAAAGATTCAAGGTTATCAACACGTCTAGTCTTTCAACTAGCCCAAACTCCATAAAGTCTTCAAACACGAACTCATGAAGATGTTAAATGATGGAAACTAGAAAAATAAAAGAAATATTTTTGTTTTCCCAAAATATTTTCTTATTTGCAGCAGAAATCTTAGGGAGCTATTCTAAATTATAAATAGACGTTGTGGGCATTGAGAGTACTGGGCTTGATTGCATGGTGAACACATATGTAGAGTTAAGCCCATGTAATACAAACCAATTGACTGGTGTGTTAAGGCTCATGTCTGAACACTTATATGTTACTCTTTAGTCCTATTTATTTTCGATATGAGATTCATTATCCAACATATATTATGATAAAATTGGTCGTGAACATATAATTCGATGAAAAACTTGTCATTCATTTCTACTACATGATTTGAAATTATTTTTAACAGTGCGAAAGCAATATTTTTTTTATGCTTATTGTAGTTACAGAAAAATTGTTAAAAAATCTCCATTCGAACACTAGAAAATACAATATTAGATAGAGATGATACAAGTAACATTCTTTCAAATAAATTTGTTCTTTGTAGCTTATTTTTTATGATAATTAAAAGTTTAATTTTTACAAATTATAATTCATTTAGATCTTTTGTTAAATTTAAAAAAAAAAAAAAGAGGAGAGGTTTGATATAAAAAAAAAAAGAAAAAAATTAGAGGTTAAAATAGAGATTTTAAAATTTTTATGTATAAATTACATCATCAAACTTTATTTTTGGTCATCAAAACTTATTCTCCCCTTTATTTCGATCGGCTAGCGCTCGTATCACAACAACTATATATACCATGGTTTTCAGATCCGGACCGGTCATCGAACCGGTGAAGGGATGGATTCATGGATTTTGGATTAAACCGGAATAAACCGGAATCGAACCGGATTTAATAAATATATTAAAATATTAAAATATTTTTATTTTTATATTTATAATTTATGAAAATTTGAATATTTTAATTATAATTCTTTAAGTTTAAGCATTTCAAACACAATATACTAATTAAAAAAACTCAATTTATGAAATATAGTTTTTATAGTTACAATTAAATGTCAATTTAATTTAAAATAATTTAAAAATACAAACTATATTTTATTTTAATTAAAAACACCTCAAAATAATAATTTAAATTTTATATTTAAATAATTTTTTTTTCAAAAAAAGTCTGGTCGAACCGGAAAACCGGTCCAATTCACGGTTTTTCGGTTCGACCGGAAGTTGACCGGTTGTTGACCAAAGTGAAAACCGGACAGAAACCGACCGGTCTGACCTCCGGTTCCGGTCGAACCTGGTCCGACTGGCCGGTCCGGTCCGGTTTTCATAACTATGATATATACATAGGGATTCAGTGTCAAGAAATCGGAAATTAGAAGTGTAATTTGTCCATTAAAATTAAATTGGGAGTAGTATTTGATTTCTTAGGGTTTATAAAATTGGAAGTGTAATTTTTTTTTTCTTTAAAAAAAAGGAGCATAACGGTTTGAATTTAGAGATGATATTAGCTTTATTGTCTATTAGACTTTGATGGAAATTAATTTTTTGCACTGGAATTGTTAACTGCATACAAGTTGTGTAATAATTTTTACAAATAGAAAAGGTGGGTGTAATAATAATAATAATAATAATAATAATAGAAAATTATGGAATAGAAACTTCTTTGTAGCCAACTGGTATGGTTAAATATACCCTATTGACTTAATTATTAATAAAATTTGGATGCACAGTACTCAATTTTATTCTACGTTGGTGATTTGAAATGTTGAATTCATAATATTTTAATTCAAAGACTACTATTGCATATATAATATGATCCCTACTTAGGGGTCTATATATTATTATTGTTTTTTATTTTTTTTTTTTCTAGAAAAACAAGAAATTAAGGTCCCATATATATGGGATATTGTCATTAAGGGAGAGGATCACCTTTCCGCGGTTTATAAATATCAACTAAACCAAAATATAATATGTAAATTAGTTTGATACATTATAATAGTTTTATTTAAAACACACGCACACATATTCATTACTCAATACTGATTTTTTTTTTTTTTAATAAGAATAATAAATTTTAGATTTGACAATTTGTTGTCAAAAAGCTTATTTAATAGCATTATTTAATAGCTGCTCTCGTATGTATATCAATGACATCAAAAATTTATTAAATTTAGTTGCTAAATGCATTTAGTCACAAGTTTATAGCATTGTTGCCTAAAAATATGGCAACAGCTTTTATACTTTAGGAAACAAAAATTTATTACGACAAAATCTTTTTTTTTTTTATTTTGGATTTATTGTAGATGAAAGGCAACATTTGATCCTTATGATTAATATTTGACATAATTTGTATATTGGTAATTTTGTATATCTGGCGAGAGATAGATGTAGGAGAAATTTTACATTATGAAAATTAATGTAAAATGAGTCCACACTCTTTACCATCTTTCAATTAACCACCTAATTAATTAATTTATTCCTCAGAAGAACTGATTCAGTCGGGTCTGCATATAATTAAAAATAAAAAGAACAAAAATGGATGAATTGACCGCACCAGCAACTGCATATCCTCTTCTTTCTGTTGCTTTAAAGCTACTTCCTGTAAACAAGTAACTGCAAAAAGAAGAGAATTAATCAACATTTTTTTGGTCAAAAGTACTGCTCCATTGGGATAACATATTCAATTTCTTTCCGCATGTTCTTTTCTTTTAATTAATTGTAAGTTGAGGTCGGTCCATTTTATTTTTTCTAAATATATAACTCTTCCCAATTAAGTCCCTTTTTGTAGACTACGACATTTGATTGCCAAAGCATGGGAACAACTCACATATGGGACATTCCTCTTATCTTCTTACCTTACCATTCACCAATCTCTATGTCTTTCATTTCTGCAATTTTTCTCCAAGTTTGACTAAAGTTCAATCCAACATCATTAAATCTCTCCCTTGGATTAAATTGGCACAGCTCAAATCACTAATTTTGCTTTCCATTCCAACGCTGCAGGGCATCATCCAATGCGAACATTTACCAAGTCTAAGTTGTGCTTGAACATCGCAGCATACATGACCTTAGTTAACGTATCTGCTAGATTATCTTCAGTGTCAATCTTATTAATAAAGAACCGTTTGTCTTCTACTACATTCTGAATAAAATTTAGCAAGATGTCAGAAATTCTTTATTTTCTCATGATATACTAGATTTTTGGCCAAGCTCTATCACTATATAGAACCGATTTCTGAACTTTCATACCCAAACTACCAACCACACCTTCAGGCCATATACATTCTTTAACTCTTTCTGTTAAGGACATGTAAAAACTTTAGTTGTAGAAAAAAGAATCGCAGACTGTAGTATTGTTTTACAACTACTTGTACATCTAAAGAGAAAAAAGATGTAACAAGATAAAGACATACTCTTCAATCGATCTCCATTATCATTCGAATCAATGTATACAATTAGACCATTGCTCGGGTCCTTGATACCATACACTAAACAAATGTCATTATTGCCCTTCATATATTGCATTATACACTTTATAGCTTCCCAATGAGTTTTCCCATGATTGCTTAAATCGACTCACCACAACAATCGCATGAGTTAAATGAAGCCCGATGTATACCATGACATGCATTAAGCTCTTAACAACACTTAAGTATGGAACCTTCCTCATGTAGTCCATTTCTTCATTCATTCTAGGTAGCGTGCTCTTATCAAATTTAAGATGTACCAATCAAGGAGTATATCCCAGTTTAGAGTTTTCAACTTGAAAACACCACCAACACTTTTTCATTATATTTCTTCTAATATAAATAAAGTTGTCCTTCTTTTCTATCTCTCCAAATCTCTATACCCAATATCTATTTTTTTTTTTTTTTGCACCTAAATCCTTCATCTCAAACTCACTACTGAATAGGGCTGTCAAGTTGTTAAACTTGATCTTGCTATTGGTTGCAATCAATATGTCATCCATATATATAAAAAAAGAAGATAATTGCATGATTTTTAGAGTACACACAGATATCATGTGGATTTCTCATAAACTTATAAGAAAGCATAGACACACCAAACCTCTTATATCATTACCTAAAGGACTTCAAACCGTACAAGAATTTCTTCAACAAACATACGAGATCTTCCTTACCAAAATCAAGGAGTCCTCCAGGCTAGGACACACACACACACACACACACACACACATACATATATATGCTGCTCCAATTTAAGATTATAAGTACTTACTAAAGCAAACAAAACTCCAATGATTTTATGCTTCACAATTAGTGAGAATACTTCATTGTAGTCTATTCATTCCTTTTGTGAGAAACCATTTGCCACAAGACTTGCTTTATACCTCCCTGGTTCAACTAGAGAGATACCCCTTATGTGCATGGATTTTTCCATTTTCCAATGAGAAAAATACTTTTAAAAACTGAACAAGGCTTTGTACGAGGAATAAAAAGAAGGTTACACACCCATCCCTAAAAACTCAAACCCAAAACCTTCTTCAACAGCCTGAAAAGCCTAAAAACCCACAAGAGACCTTAACTATTCTTGTTGAGCATAGATTGCACTAGCCCGAGCATAGTCAAGCCCAACCGAACATATTTTTCTTGTTTGAGCTTCCCTATGCTTGAATAAGCATAGTTTCCCTTCATCCTTTTCTTTTTCTACCACCTGGTTTGCTTCCGAAGAAATGACTATGCTCGATTGAGCATAATTGTGCCTCAGTATGCTCAATCGAGCATAGTTAAAGTTCTTGTAACAGATTATTTTTTTGTATTTATCTTTAGAGCTTTTGGTTTTGAAAAATCAAAACCGGGGCATAACTCTTTAAGCTTTTCCATGCTTTTGGGGTTTAACTCCCTGGAAAAGTTTGTGTTTTCAACTTCTTTCAAAGTTTTTTATTTTATTTTATTATGTATTGGTAGGCCTATGAGTGGCCGATGTTGATGTGTGCGCTTCATTTTACATCAAAACCAGGTTTTCATATGCTAAAACGAAGCATTAAAACCAAGTTGTAAAAAACAAGTCACCTTTTCGGGTCTAGAACCCAAAAACTCTATTTTATTTTATTTCTTATTTTTAAGACCATTCAAACTTATATTTACACCCATTTAATACCCGGAATAAGTTTTCTATCTTAATTAGATCAGTTCGTGGGTTTACAGTGAGAATACTAAGCACGGGGATATTTCTGGAAAATCACTATTCGATGACCTAAGCTCGTTTGAGCACGGGTGTGAGCGGACGACGCGTTTTCGACGGGACGCGGGACTTCTTTTCGGAAGGGGCGCCTCGATTTCGGCGGGGCCCTCCCTTGCGTGGGGTTTTTGATTTGGAAATTCGCTTTTTGGAAAATTAATCGTTTCTTAAAAGAATCGAGACTTAAATCTCGATAAAAAGTATACGAGTCGCCACCCGGCTCAGCTCAAACGGGAAATTACAGTGTACTTGAACCAAAGCGGGAACTGCCACACTTTTCAGAGATCTAGGTTCAGACAAGTCCCTTATTTCATGTCTAATCAAAATAAAATGGCCAATGTTCTAATTATGACACTTTAAATTGCTAAAAATTGATTTTTATTGAATAATACATGCGGCGAGCATACATAATAATACAAAATAAAAGTAAAAGAAATAAATATTTAAAAGCTTACAACCCAATTGAACGAAAAATAAGACTCTCGGCCTCATAATACAAGCACCTAAAATACACGAGGATCTAATAAAATGTATAATCACCTAAAATACACGAGTTGATATATTAAATACATAAAAAAATAAAAATAAAGAAATTAAAGCTGCAAAACAAATGGTTAGCACAAATATATGGCACACCACACATAGGACTCAAATTGGACAGAATTGGGAATTCTAGAATTCGGGGTCATGAGTTTGGGGGTAACCGGGTCGGCCCGGCCTGCCAGCCCGGTTAGACCTCGAAAATCATTTTGAAACGTCCCTGTATTTTTTTTGCTTTTGTGAGAAAATCGTTTTTGAAAACATTTTTCTGGTTTATTTTAATTTAGCATACGAGGCGGGTCGGTTTTCGGGAGAACCGGGTCTCCGTCGTGGTTTTGTTCTAAATGCAATAACACCGAAAAATAAATCTAGGGTTGTGAATGCACACTCCAAAATTCATTTTTGATGATTTTTTATTTTTCAAGATTTTTTGATTTTTATGAATTTTCTTATTTTTGTGAAATTTTTGGGGTTTTATGAATTTTTTTTTGGATTTTAGGGATTTCTGCTTCTAGCTGGGAACTACAGTCGTGCGACTGTAGTTACGATCGTACGACTGTAAACTACAGTCGTGCGACTGTAGTCCAACCTGAATCAGAAATCGCCAAAACTTTAAAAAGAAGTAAAACTGAGGAAATTCAACAACAGTGGTACGACTATAGGGGAAATGGCACGACTGTAATTATAGTCGTGCTCCTGTTCTTTGTGATACTGTTCTTAATTTTCCAGAAGCAGAAGTGCAAAAACTTTGATAAAAATGCACAAAAATCAACCACAGCACCCAGAAAGCTGGAAAAAGAGAAGGGAAAAGAAGTGTCTACCTCTTAGAAGCTAATCCAACGTCGAATTGACTCCTGGCTTCGCTCCAATCCACTAAAATTTGCTCCTTTCCCTTGAGTTTGAGGTTGCAAGAGAGGTCCAAAAATACTCCAAAAAGTCATGGATTTGAGCTCGTTTTTGTCCAGAGACGACTTAGACTTTGTGTATGAATGTTAGCCTATGATTTCTAATTCGTTTTAAACATTAACACGTAAGATTTGAGGAGAAAAAGATTAAGGAAATGTTGGGTTTTGGTTTTTGTCTTTCTCTCCCTTCTCTCTTCTTTCTCTCTCTAAATTCTCTGCCAAAAAGTCCAAAGTCCCCTTTTCCTTGCTTTCTGGCTTCCTTTTATTTCTTTTCACCCGGAAAATCTTGAGCATTCAATGCTTAAGATTTTCCCCTAATTTTATAATCAAGGGGTATGGGTTCTGCAACCTGCCCCCGAGCATACAGTCGTACGACTGTAACCAAAACACCATGAATGTAAATACAGTCGTGGTTCAACGGTCAGATCTTTGTTTTTAGACCTAGAAAATTCTGTGCTCACAGGCTGCCCCTCGTGTAGCTAAAGTCCGATTCTTTGCATGGATTTAGGTACACGATAAAGAACACGGGATCGAAGGTAGTGTGCATGTGTGTGGCTTGCGGGTTAATTTCATGAGACTTCAGATAGATAGGCAGTTTCTTATGATCCTTTTTCACATAAGAAAGACGTTGGGGGAAATACGATTCTTGGAGCCAAGCGGTTCCCTATGATCCGTTTTCACATAAGGAGGACGCCAGCAAAAACATGACTCTTAAGAACAGATAGCCGCGTATGACTTACCATACAGAGCCGTGGTGTTTGTAGTGTGCAATTGGTAAGCGTATTTATTCTTTGATCAATAATTTTGAAACAAAAATTTTTGCCCCTTCGATCAAGAATAAATACAGGAAGATGCGTTTCTGGTTACCTTTTATAGTCATGTAGGACTGAAATTTGTGGAGTGAGTGGCAGCTGTGTTCGACTTGGCGCACTCAACGAACTGACATGGAAATTCTGGTTCCGTTTTATAGTCATGGTGGACTGAAATTTGGTGAAGGGTATGACAGTCGTGTGTGACTTGGCGCACTCAACGGACTGACACAGAAATTCTGGTTTCGTTTTATGGTCGTGGGGGACTGAAATTGGGTGAAGGGTGTGACAACCGTGTGCGACTTGGTGCACTCAACGAACTGACACGGAAATTCTATTTCCGTTTTATAGTCGCGGTGGACTGAAATTGTGTGAGGGGTGTGACAGCCGTGTGCGACTTGGCGTACTTAACGGACTGACACGGAAATTCTGGTTCCGTTTTATGGTCGTGGGGGACTGAAATTGGGTGAAGGGTGTGACAACCGTGTACGACTTGGAGCACTCAACGAACTGACATGGAAATTCTGTTTCCATTTTATAGTCGCGGTGGACTGAAATTGGGTGAGGGGTGTGACAGCCGTGTGCAACTTGGCGTACTCAACGGACTGACACGGAAATTCTAGTTCCGTTTTATAATCGCGGTGGACTGAAATTTGGTGAGGGGTGTGACAGCCGTGTGCGACTTGGCGCACTTAACGGACTGACATGAAAATTCTAGTTCCGTTTTATAGTCGCGGTGGACTGAAATTGGGTGAAGGGTGTGACAGCCATGTGCGACTTGGCGCACTCAACGGACTGGCACAGAAATTCTGGTTCCGTTGTAAAGTCATGGTGGACTGAGATCTGGTGAAGTGTGTGTGTGATAGCCTGGCATGACTTGGCATACAGGATGTGTCGAAAATGAAATTTGGTGGAATTGTACTTACAGTGAATTTTTCACGGTTTCCTCGGGTTTCGTGCCCCTTGGATGAGGCGGACCGTCGCTGGAAAAAATTAGTCGCTAACGGGTTGCCCCTGTAAAATTACTGAAATATCTTCCCGGGGGGAATAATTAAGCATTTTGGTGATAAAGTAGGGTTTGAGAAATAAATAAAGAAAGATTAATTAAAGAAAATCCACTTTTTCCCACTACAGTCGTGTGACTGTACTCAAATTTGGATACAGTCATATGACTGTAGACGAAGTACAGTCGTACGACTGCACTTCGAGGGCAGAAAGAATAAAAGGGGCGGTTTCCGCCCTTTCTTCTCACACTTCTCAAACTTCCGGAAATTCTAACCTCCTTTCTCTCTCAAAACCGATCCCTAACCCCAAAATCTAGCAAAAATGTTGAAGAAATTGGGAAAGAAAGTGAAGAAACTCTCAAGCAACTTGATTCAGAGGCCCAACAATCCAAACAGTATCCCTTTCGTGAGTATTTCGAACGGATACAGCCATCCGCTGTACATGGAGCACTTCGGGGTTAGACTCGGGATGGAGATCCTGATTTTGTTAGAGATGGACTCCCATCTGTCTGTCACTCAGGTTGGTACCCGAATTTAATCCTTGATTTTGAGTTTTTTGGACATTTTTTTCCTTTGAATGCATGGATCTGATTTGGCATGATTTACTGCTTTCTGGGTTGATTGATTGAGTAGAATGCATGCTAGGAATCCCCTGTAGTTAATAGGAACAAAAATTAGGGAAAACAAGTTAGAAATCATGAAAAATTGAGCAAAAATCAAAATCTGCCTGCAGGGATATGAACAGTCGTGCGACTGTTCATGCTAATAAGGAACAGTCGTACAACTGTGGGGTGTACAGTCATCCGATTGTAATTACGCTCGTGTGAAGCGTACTGCAGTCGTACGACTGTAGCTAAGCCTAAAATTTTACTTTTTTAATTAATTCTGATTATGTTACTGTTATGCAAAAATTGAGTATATATGTATTGTACTTCCTAAAAATGCAGGCGAATAGGATTTCTGGCAGCGGAAATCTTTCCTTGCCATGGGTATTGTGGGACTGCCTTCCCGAGCCTGTGAGGGCCCGGGTTAGGACTCTGGGTCTGGAGACCTTCATTTTGTCGCTGCCCACGAGCATGCCGCACACCACACATGCCGTATTGACGGCCCTATGTGAGAGGTGGGTCTGTACTACCCATACGTTCCACCTGCTTATTGGGGAGTTCACCATCACTCCCTCCGACTTCGCGGCTATCACCGGGTTTGGATTTGGCGGGACCCTATTGCGTTCAACTGCCACTTGACCTGTCAGCAGCTGGTGGATGGTTATATTGGCAGATTGATCGGCTGCACCCCTGAGAAGGGGAAGATTCTATGCTCCTGGGTGGAGGCTTATTGGGCTACTCGCCCAGACCTGTCCGAGGAGGACTTGGAGCGGTGCGCTCGGGCTTTTGTGCTCGTTCTGTTGTCCTGCACCTTATTCCCTATGGGGCAGAGTACCTGCAATATGACTCTGCTCCCCACCTTGGCGGACCTGACTATCCTTCCCACACTGGACTGGGCCCGAGCTGCGTTAGGGCAGTTATTTTGGACTTGTGTGCTCGAGGGCAGCAGCAGGAGATCCTCGGCTTTTGGTTCGGCCTTTTGGTATTATCTCTTCTTTCGTTTTTCTTTTTTTTTTTTTAACTCTTTTGTTAACTACAGATTTGGGCCTTCGAGCACTGTATTCTAGAGTCACCGGAGCTGAGGGACGTTTAGGATGATGTTCAGCCGACCGTCCTGTGTTGCTGGACGTAGGGATGGTAGGGTATTGGCCGGGACTTGGAGGAGGTCAGGCAGAGCTTACTTGATACTTCCTGGCAGAGGGTAAGTAAACAAAACTCATTAGTAGAAAAATTAAATTAACTTTTACTTACCTGTGTTGAATTTCTTTTGTTGTATTTCTACAGATCCAGCACCATCCGTGGCATGGTCAGGGTGCCATTTCCCTCCTCGTGCAGACGTCTGTGCGGTTTGAAGACCGCTGGTTTGTCTTGGAGTGTCCTATGTCGCAGGAGTGGTATCTAAGCGAGGGCCTCACTCTTTCCGACCATGTAGACAGTCCGGCTGGTCGACTTATACCTCCACTGCTTCCACATGCATTGTTCTATCCTCACCTCGTTGATCCTGCTGTAGATCGTGACATATTCCGGGAGGGTTACAGCGTTGGACCTGTCGACGGGGACTATCCAACCTATATCCAGCAGTGTCTACTACCGGTTGCGGGTGACGCGCCGGTAGCTCCTTTCACTCTTCGAGTGTTTACTTATTCTTCTTTTTTTTTCTTTTAACGCTTTTCTGCTTGCAGGTTAAGAGGCGTAGGGGAACCGGGTCTGCTCAGCCGAGTGGGCCGCCCGGCGGGAGTGCTGAGACGGCCGCGATTGGTGGGGATGCCCCGATTCAGGATAGGAGCCACCCTATCCATGCTGGTAGCACCGCAGCCTCAGCTTCTCGGGCTGTTGGTGTAGTGGAGGGTCACCTGATGACCGAGCTCAGGACCGGCTTCAACATGATGGGGTTGGATGGCAGCTATTCTTACAGGACATGGTCAGTTTCCCGTGAGCAGCTGGTTAGATTCTTTCCGGAGGGCACCACTCATGTAAGTCTAAGCTCTTTTTTTTTTTTACTTTCTGATATGCTTTAGTTTCCCCGGGCCGAGGTGGAGGACATAGCTTACCAATATATAGGCATGGGGGACTTCATGGTCCAGGAGCACGCCGTTTGGGGGGTGAGCATTCTGCATTTCCTGCACCATCTTCTAATTTATGCAATGCATGAGTGTGTATGTATGTATGTATGCATGTTAATTTATGTTATTGATTGCAGTCTCGAGTCCAGATGCTTTAGGACCAGGTCAGACAGGCTACTGCTTCTGAGGCTCGGGCTTTGGCTTCGGCCCAGGAGGCAGACCGGATGAGAGCTGAAGCAGCCAGGCTGCAGGCTGAGCTGACCCGGGTGCGGGTGGACTTCGATTCCTATAGGGCTACGCATCAGAGTGAGTCCGACGAGGAGGAGGAGGGAGAGGGGCAGGATGAGAGCTAGATAGAGTGCTCTTTTTTTTGGCTGGATTGCTGTACACAACTTGAACTGCATTTTCATTATTATGGGATTTGGATGCAACAACTTACCGATGGATGTTTATGTGTAATGGCATGATGCATGCGACATGAACGTCTAAGCAGAATATCAATCATGCATAATATCATTAAGACGACATCATAATGAGTATAATTGGGAAATTAACAGTGACTCCGGCTTTAGATATCACTTTCTTCTTGTTACCAACACGTCCTCTCGGTTTTCCGTGTCAGACATTTTCTCTTTGCTTTTTTTTTGAATGGTCCAAGAGTTCTGCGCAAGCATTCCAACCGAATTGATCTCTTTGTATTGATCCGTTTTGAGATTGAAAAGCGCACCTTGACAATGTTCATCAGAAGTCGAGTGGACATTGCTGCTGATGACATTTAGTGGTTTGGCTTTTATCTGCCCCTAGTATTAGAGGTTTATATTTGGGGTATGAAACACTGAATCAGGCATGGTTCGCTACGTGCTGTCACCCGTATGTGGACATTGACATGCAATGACATGACGAATGCATATCGAACATCAAAATTGAATATAAAACATCTATGACATTATGAATGTGGATGCATTAGGGAAATCCGAAGTGTGGCTCTAGCTTTGATTGATGCTCCTTCAAATTACAAATATGTCCTTTTGGTTTTCCATATTGGAGGATTTTTTTTTTGACATGTGACAGAGCATACAGCTGAGCACTGAACTACATCAATTGACTACCCACTGGATCCTCCAAGAGTTTAACCGCATGTGCATGTTTCCACTTCGCCTCAGATTCCAACTGGAGTACAATTCTCAAAGATGAAAACACGGCTTTTAATCCTTCAAAGTATGGCCCTAGAAGATGAAAGAACCACCGGTAAGTAGTCATTTCCGTTGTGGCCGGAGACTGAGTTCTTGAAATGGTTGGTAAATGCAACTTTCTTTTTGATATTGGCGCATCAGGCTTTGCAAGTCCTCCCATTCACGATTGTTGAAGGGTTTGTAAAACCTGGTTGCCCCAATACTGTTGGTGAAGTTCATGAGTGCATAACCAATATTTCCTCCAATCCGGGAGTCCATTGGCAAATAGAGGGAATCATAAGCAGACTATTCTTTGGGCTTGAACGGAGGGTGACTGGTGTTGAAGTTATGGATGAAGATCGAGATGAGGAGTGTTTTAGGTGTGAAAATATAGGAGCCCAAATCTTTCACAGGGTGTTTGAAAATGAAAAAGTCCAAATTTTACACAAAAAGGGTCTGAAAGATCCAAGGGCGATGGAGACTGAGATAGTGAGTCATTCCCATGTCAATTGTAGCTGCCATATGGGAGAGAAATTCTTCCGTCTACACCAATCCCTTTTTTTTGAAGGAACTAAATCAAAGCCACAGCCACCTTTTGGTTTTCCTGTTGCATTCAAATTCGTGCATGTCATGTGTGCTTAATATGCCTTTTTGAATGAACAATGCATGCGTAATGTCATGTGCACAAGAATGTCATGCAAACAAGATTATACAGGCACTACAACCAAATAATGATTCAGAGTTTTACAATAAGATGGATGGTGAAGGCCACTCGAATTTTTTGATGGTTGTGCTTTGGGTAAGTTTGGGTTTTTATTTTCGGGGTTTTGGTATAGGGTACTTTTTTTGGGGTATGAGGCCACTTTTTTTTTTATTGCCTCAAGGAGAGCTTTCTGGTTTGATTTTGCCTCTAGGAGGACTTTCTGGTTTGATTTTGCCTTAAGGAGGACTTTTTGGTTTGATTTTGCCTTAAGGAGGACTTTCTGGTTTGATTTTGCCTTAAGGAGGGCTTTCTGGTTTGATTTTGCCTTAAGGAGGACTTTCTGGTTTGATTTTGCCTTAAGGAGGACTTTCTGGTTTGATTTTGCCTTCAGAAGGGCTTTCTGGTTTGATTTTGCCTTAAGGAGGACTTTCTGGTTTGATTTTGGTTTGGGTATCGTGTGTGCCTTTTAAGTTGAAGCTCTGGAGCAGGATTGGTGGTGTCTTTTAAGGATTGTTGAGTTGAATCAGTAGATGCCTCGGCGGAAGTGGTACCATCGTATCATTTTATTTATCTCACAAACTCACCTTTCAAGAGAGAGTTTATTCAGAACCAGGTTCACTTTTAGATTCCCCAAAATACTCAGAATGATGTGATACATTTTGATATTATATGTGTTGGATATGTCATGTTAGATGATCAAATGCATGCATAATGCCATGGACAAGTAATCATCACATAAGTAAGACGAAAATAAATTTCATTGCATTCATGATGAATTCAATACATCCCATAAAGAAAATGAGTCCCTTGTAGAAAGGGAAGCTTCGAGAGGTATTGATCTCATAGAATCCGATTATTTTCCGATTGGTCACCACTTCAGCTTCAGCATCCTCGGCCCGCTCTTATCAAAGCAGACTCTGAATTTCTTCATCATACTCCTCTTCTCGGGAGACGTGAGAAGTTCCCGCGACGGGCTCCCTAATTGCTCCTGGTTGTCTATCAGAGAGGGTCGAGATTTCCAATTTTCCATCGTCGACTAGCTTCTAGATCTCCTTTCTTAAAGCAAAAAAATCATTGGTCCGATGGCCCAGCACCACATGATAGCTGCAGAAATTGTTCTTTTGTGCCTTTGCCGGCTCTACAAATGGCCTGACACTCTGCAGGAGACCCTCCTCTCTACATCTGAGGAACAGCTTGCCTAACGAGTCAGCCCATGGAGAAACGCCTTTTCCGCTACCCACGGTAAGCGAGTTTTTGGTATGTCGTGAAATGGAGTTGGTGCCAACGTTTGTCTTAAGAGGCCTTTTCAGTTCTATTCCACCAGTCGGCCTTGGGAAACTCGAATCTTGTAGAGAGGGCATTCCAAGGTGTCGAGGGCGAATATTAGCAAACTGGGCCTTCTGTTTCTCGCTAGCATCAGAGTTGGAGTCTGAGAATGCCGTATTTCTCATTTTCCTTTCGAGTTCTACCACTCGTGCTTCCAATTCGATGCACCTTACCGTCAGCCTCTCTACTCGGTCAAGATCATCTCCCAGCACTTCCTTCAGCATTGCTGCCGCTTCCTTCCTGACTGCCTTCCGGAACCGTGATGAGGCGATATGGTCCTCCATGATATCCGTTATGGAGTTAAAGTTCATTGGGTTAGCCATTCCCGAAATCTTTTCCATTTCCCCTCTGATAAGAACACTTGTTAGCATCGACGGAGTATACTCATGAAGAACACCAAATCACAGCTGATATAGGTATGAATGCATGATGGGGTATGTATGTGCATGAACGATGAGTTGCATATATGATGTTATGAGGGAGATGATGATGAGGATGATTTGATTTTTTTTTTTGACATTCCAAGAACACCCAATGCCATGCAAGAGATAATGCGAAAAGACCTCGTGTGGACCACCACACAAACAGGGGTTCGGTGCTTTTGGAGCACCTAGTGAATATCGTGAAATGATCTCGTGTGTACCAACACACGGGGGTTTCGACACCTTGTAGGTCTATGAGATGAAGTGAAATGGTCACCCAAGGGCCGACCCATGGACAGAGTTCTGATGCTTTTGAGGCATATGATATGAGACGATGTTTACAGACAAGTCACGTGTAGGCAAGGACACGGACGAAAATTCCGCGTTCATGGAACGCCTTTCATGATTCGGTAATACTATGAAATGCTCCTAGATGCATAATAATCTGGCACTCGTGGAGCACCTCAAATGATACAATAATGTCATGTAACAATCTGAAATGGATTGCGACACACCAACAGAACTTCGGTATCCTTACGACGCCAATGATGAATGACGTGAAGCCATGCAATGATATCGTGTGACCTACCACATGAAAATAGACCTAAGACCATTCTGGTCTCTTATTGAATGAAATGGTCTAGTGAAATGACCGAGTGTATTCCGGTACACGGGCAGAATACGAGTAGTTTTAGGACTCCCGATATGTTATGAAATGAAATGACCATGAAGGGTATCCTCAGAATGTCCTTACTTTAAATGACATGAATGCTTGTGTCACACAAAAATGCAAGTGGCTGCACAAAAACGAGGTTAGGATGCATGACATACATGATGATGTCGTGTATGCTTTGCGAGAAAAACAACATACAGGATACAAATATGGCACACAAATAGAATGTCATGGCTGCATGAAAACGTGGTTAGAATAAATGCCATGCTTATATTGATGTCTCGAAAATGGCTGCACGAAAATGTGGCTAGAATGACACATAGGCAAAGTTTCGGCACTCGGGGAGCACCTTGGGTTTTCGTGATATGAAATGAAATGAACATGCGCGTGGCACATGGTTGGGATTTTCGCCGCTCGGGAAGCACCTAAATGATTTGATGCATGAAATGTAATTTTTCGGCGCTCGTGGAGCACCTAAATGATTTGACATGTGAAATGAGATTTTTCGGCGCTCGTGGAGCACCTAAATGGCTGAAATGTAATTTTTCGGTGCTTGTGGAGCACCTAAATGATTTGATGCATAAAATGTAATTTTTCCGCGCTCGTGGAGCACCTAACTGATTTAATGTGTGAAATGAGATTTTTCGGCACTCGTGGAACACCTAAATGCATGAAATGTAATCTTTTCTGGCGCTCGTGGAGCACCCAAATGGTGTAATGCTTGAAATGTAATTATTCGGTACTTGTGCAGCACCTAAATGCGTGAAATGTAATTTTTTCCAGCGCTCATGGAGCACCTAGATGATTTAATGGATGCGATGAAATTTTTCGGCACTCGTGAAGCACCTAAATGATTTGATGCATGAAATGTAATTTTTGGCGCTCATGGAGCACCTAAATGATTTAATGTGAAATGAGATTTTTCGGCGCTCGTGGAGCGCCTGAACGTATGAAATATAATTAATTTTTTTTTTTGGCGCTCGTGGAGCACCTAAATGAAAGTGCATGAAATAAAATGTCTTCGGCTCTCGTGGAGCACCTAAATGATTTAATGCATGGAATGTAATTTTTTCGGTGCTCATGGAGCACCTATGATTTAATGGATGCGATGAAATTTTTCGGCGCTCGTGGAGCACCTAAATTTTTAAATGTACGTGATGAAATTTTTCGGTGCTTGTGGAACACCTAAATGATTTGATGAAATGAAATGAAATTTTTCGGTGCTCGTGGAGCACCTAAATGATTTAATGGAATAAAATGAATTTCAGCGCTCGTGGAGCACCTAAATGATTTAATGGAATGAAATGAATATTTCGGCGCTCGTGGAGCACCTAAATGATTTCCTACTTGGTAGGCGGTGTGATGTGTGTGACCCTTATTGGGTTGTTGAAGGCCCACATGAATGTTTTATGCATATATATGAATGCTTATGACACTCGAATGATGTATATGAATTAATGCTTTTTCACACAATGAAAAGATGCATGGTTGCAAAAAATGTGGTTAGTGTAAATGTCACACGGGTGATTTATGTATTTTCATGCGAAAAATGCAAGTGGCTGTACAGAAGATGTGAGTTAGTATCACACAAATGCTTTGCGTGTAGTATGTTATGTTCGTGAAAAAAAATATGGATGATGGTATGTTATGGAGGGACAAGAAAACACGTAGCAATTAGCGCACGGATCGTATTCTTCCAACCTTATTCCTCCAAACATGGTCAAGTCGATAAAATTCTAACCGAGTCCTAGGAGGGGTTCTCTTCGATCACCAACCGGGGATGATGAAGGCACATTTTATTTTATTCACACGATTTATTTTGGTATCCTAAGGGAATCCAACTAGGGTTGCGTAAATGGGTTCGGTCCAAAATCGGGATAACATCAAGGCTCCCATAGCAAAATATACTCCTCACTTCTCCCCACTCAAGGGTCCGAACGAAGGGGTTCGTACGAGGCTATGGGTGGTGTTTCGTATCCGTGCCTCCAAGACCAAGAGGAACTTAGGCGACACTTCAAAGATTCATCGGGCTAAATAATAGATACTTAACCTAATGCAACAAATGTCTAACTATAAAAATGCATAAAGTATCATATAAGAATCATCCGCCTTATTTTGATTAGATATCTTTCAGGGCTTGTCAAATTCTTTTAAGTTTTTGAAAAACTTTTGAGAAATCCCTAGCAGAGTCGCCACTGTGAGCGGACAACGTATTTTCGACGGGACGCAGGACTCCCTTTTGGAAGGGGCGCCTCGATTTCGAGTAGGGCCCTCCCTGGCATGGGATTTTTGATTTGGAAATTCGCTTTTTGGAAAATTAATCATTTCTTAAAAGAATCGAGACCTAAATCTCGATAAAAAGTATAGGAGTCGCCACCCGGCTCAGCTCAACCGGGAAATTACAGTGTACTTGAACCAAAGCGGGAACTGCCACACTTTTCAGAGATCTAGGTTCGGACAAGTCCCTTATTTCATGTCTAATCAAAATAAAATGGCCAATGTTCTAATTATGACACTTTAAATTGCTAAAAATTGATTTTTATTGAATAATACATGCAGCGCGCATACATAATAATACAAAATAAAAGTAAAAGAAATAAATATTTAAAGGCTTACAACCCAATTGAACGAAAAATAAGACTCTCAGCCTCACAATACAAGCGCCTAAAATACACGAGGATCTAATAAAATGTACAATCGTTTAAAATACACGAGTTGATCTATTAAATACATAAAAATAAATAAAATTAAAGAAATTGAAGCTGCAAAACAAATGATTAGCACAAATATATGGCACACCACACATAGGACTCAAATTGGACAGAATTGGGAATTCTAGAATTCGGGGTCATGCATTTGGGGCTAACCGGGTCGGCCCAGCTGGCCAGCCCGGTTAGACCTGGAAAGTCATTTTGAAACTTACCTGTATTTTTTTTGGTTTTGTGAGAAAATCGTTTTTGAAAACCTTTTTCAGGTTTATTTTAATTTAGCATACGAGGGGGGTTGGTTTTCGGGAGAACCAGGTCTCCGTCGTGGTTTTGTTCTAAATGCAATAACACCGAAAAATAAATCTAGGGTTGTGAATGCACACTCCAAAATTCATTTTTGATGACTTTTTTATTTTTCAAGATTTTTTGATTTTTATGAATTTTCTGATTTTTGTGAAATTTTTGGGGTTTTATGAATTTTTTTTTGATTTTAGAGATTTCTGCTTCTAGCTGGGAACTACAGTCATGCGACTGTGGTTACGGTCGTACGACTGTAAACTACAGTCGTGCAACTGTAGTCCAACCTGAATCAGAAATCGCCAACACTTTGAAAAGAAATAAAACTGAGGAAATTCAACAACAGTGGTACAACTATAGGGGAAATGGCACGACTGTAATTACAGTCATGCCCCTGTTCTTTGTGATAAGAACAGTTTTACGACTGTTCTTAATTTTCCAGAAGCAGAAGTGCAAAAACTTTGATAAAAATGCACAAAAATCAACCACAGCACCCAGAAAGCTGGAAAAAGAGAAGGGAAAAGAAGTGTCTACCTCTTAGAAGCTATCCAATGTCGAATTGACCCCTGGCGTCGCTCTAATCCACTGAAATTTGCTCCTTTCCCTTGAGTTTGAGGTTGCAAGAGAGGTCCAAAAATACTCCAAAAAGTCATGGATTTGAGCTCGTTTTTGTCCAGAGACTTAGACTTTGTGTATGAATGTTAGCCTATGATTTATAATTCGTTTTAAACATTAACACGTAAGATTTGAGGAGAAAAAGATTAAGGAAATGTTGGGTTTTGGTTTTTGTCTTTCTCTCCTTTCTCTCTTCTTTCTCTCTCCAAATTCTCTGCCAAAAAGTCCAAAGTCCCCTTTTCCTTGCTTTCTGGCTTCCTTTTATTTCTTTTCACCCGGAAAATCTTGAGCATTCAATGCTCAAGATTTTCCCCCAATTTTATAATCAAGGGGTATGGGTTCTACAACCTGCCCCCAAGCATACAGTCGTACGACTGTACTTATGTTACAGTCGTACGACTGTAACCAAAACACCACGACTGTAAATACAGTCGTGGTTCAACTGTCAGATCTTTTTTTTTTTTGAGACCCGAAAAATTCCGTGTTCACAACGGGTATGCTCGAAGAGGTTAATCTATGCTCGAAGGGCTTTATCTAAGCTCAACGTGGTTTGATCTATACACAAGTAGAGGACAATGGTATGAAATTGAGTCCTGAATGCCTTGCAAGGCAAGTTCAAATGGTTTCCACCCTCCCCAATGACCTTGTGTCTATTTCGGGTGACTTTTTGGAAACTCTACTATACTTGAATTTCACGATAGTACCCACATATTTTTTTTAAGCCGATATCATGAATATTTATCTTTATGCTTTTTAAATATTTTTTAACATATAATTTAATCCATACTTTACATAATTGTCCTCCTCATATATTTATGTAATATTTGTGTGAGCATTAAAATCAATCTAAACATCTCTAGGTAAATGAAACTGTAAAATCTCAAGATAAAGCCCCTAATAATAAAGTAATGTCACAAACTTGAATCTATGAAGGGTGTAGTAAGTCAGCCTTGTGTTTACTGTATCTTTTTGATACAATATGTTCAGATGAAGACTCCACGTATACATTTATCTCAAGTTCAATATTAATATGCCAATGACATGGACTCCACATATACTCCACCTCTCTTGTTCACACCCTCCTTCTTCTTAAACCCATTTGCATTCTACTAGTTCAACACCCTTAAGTAGTGGTACTAAGTCCCATTTCTCATTCTTTGCAAGAGACTACATCTCTTCATTCATAGCTATCAACTACTTTAAAGCTTGTGTAATTTGGACCGCTTTCATATATGACTTAGGTTCTTAAGAATCTGGGCTTTTACCTATTAATTGAGCATATGCAACATAAGTCATCTCAACTGAGTGCCTATTTTGTTTAGCTGTTAACTAATAGTTGTTGCTATTGTTGTTAGCTGTTTGCTGTTCATGTTAGCTATTTGCTGTTGCAGTAAGCTGTTAGCTAATTGATTGATAGTGTTTGGTAAACTTATGATAAGTTGTTGTTGTTAAGATGTAAAAGACTAATATAGATATATGTTTTATACCATTATACAATAATTTTACATAAGTAATAATTTTACATGAATATTAGTAAAAATATTTACATAATTGGATAATTTAAAAACAGTTTTAATTAATTATGTACTTCAAAAATTATTATTTTTATTAAATAATGACTTAATAAGTGTACAAAAATAATTTGAATTATAGTTTCTTCTGCGTAAAATGCATCAAAATAATATTTTTTTAATTTTTGACTAAATTAATATATATATAATTAAAAAAATGTTGAATTAGCCTAAATAAATTAATTTGAGGAATTGATCTCGCTTAAATTTTCAATATTTATAGACATAAAAAATCTACATATTTATATAAAACTATAATTTATTGTTTTGGAAAGGTTGAATTTTTAAAAGCCAAAAAATTAAAGAAAGCTTTTGCAAAAAGCTCTAAAAATAAACTTTTCATGAAAAGCTGCTTTTTCCTGCAGATTAGCTAAAAGCTGCTGTTTAAAAAATCTACCAATCACTAGGTTTTCTGCTTTTTCAGGTGAAAAGCTAAAAGCTATTCCGAAAAGCAGAAACAAACACCCCTGAATCTTCTACTATGATGAGTCTGCATATCTAGTAGGTTTTTCAATAACCTTTCTCCTTTTTCTTTCAATTATACTAGGATATCAATCGTCCCCCTCACTGGATTCTCCATCCATAGAATTGGAATCATGTGTCTTTTGAGTTTTGATTTCAAAGTTTGCATCTTGATCCTTTTACACCACAAGATCATCAAGCTCCTCATTCTGGCTAAACATAGCAGATTCATTTAAGATAACGTCTTTGCTAATTAAAAACTTTTGGGTTCTTCCTTCCTTCACGACCACAATCTACACCCTTTAACTCTATACATATATACCTTTACAATATGCATTTCATTGCCCTCAACTCAAGTTTATCATCATTAACATGGACATAACATAAGCAGGACCAAATATTCTCAGTAAAAATAATTAGTAGGTTATCGGATCAAACCTCTTAAGGAGTCTTTAAATAGATTACAGTCGATGACAATCTATTCACCAAATAACAAGTAGTGTTAACTACTTCAGTGCAGAAACACTTGGGAAGACCAACACTTAAGCGTATACAACATGCTCTCTGCAATAGCATTTAGTTCATCCATTTTGTGCCTTCGTTCTGTTTTATAGCGTGCTACTTCATTATACCTTCGTGAGCACGGATTTTTCCAACCTCAATGATGAAAACCGAATTAGTTATCCTTTATATTGAGGTTTTTATAGGAATCAGTTTGAAGAATATGGCTATCAAATGAGCTTAGGAACAAACCTGAGAATCATGTGAGAGATTAACATACTAAACCCTAACTTTAATGAGAGCTATAAGTGGACGACCTTTTAGAGTGGAACGCGGCGAAACAAACCCGGGAAAAAGAGAACTTGGTTTGAAGTTTGAATTGAAAGACGGGTTTGATGATCTTGTTTAAGAAACCCTATTGATTTGACTTGGAAATCCTTTTGTAGAAAACCTTTTCTTTGAATGTGAGTTTTTAGGAAAAATTATTCTTACATTTTAGAAAATCCCGTTTTATTACTTAAAGACCTCGAAACCTAAATTTCGAGATCAGTGATAGAGTCGTTACCCGGATCAGCTCATCCAAAAAATTCTGGTACAGCTCCCTACCGAGCGTAGACTGTCGTACCTAATCCAGAGATTTAGGGTTTGGACAACTTACTTCTTCAACCTCAAGCTTGCTTTCATTTATCAATTCATATTGTAATATTATACTCACTTATTCTCTACCCATTTTTATCTTTTATTGTTAGCCCATGCTCATTCAAATGACATAAATAAATGGCATAATATTGAAGTGCAGAAAAATAAACCATACATCCAAACAACAAAAAGAAATAGAGGTCGCTTATTATAACCCAAAAAGATAAAAACTCTCATCCTCAGCTTACAACCGCCTAGATACACGAAAATCTATAAAAAATAATTACAATCGCCTAGGATACATGAGTTGATCTATTCAATACATCTAAAATAAAATAAAAAAGAAATAAAAAGCTGTAAAACAGACAGGTAGCACAATTATATCACAGACACATATAAGACTCACAACAGGACATAATGGAGAATCTCAGGACATGGGGGTATGCATCTAGGGGGTAATCGAGAAGTCCAGGCTACTTACTCGATTAGACCTGGAAAACTGTTTTAGAAATGCCTTGTGGGTTTTTGTGCTTGAAAACCATTTTGGAAAGCAGTTTGACTCAGTTACATGCAAAATTACTTCTTTTTGGTGAGTCGGGTGTCCCGAAACTCGGGGTTCCGTTCGTGTAAGTTTCCTAATTCCAAACATCCCTCTAAGGCCCAAAGCAGTAAACACATCAAAAGCAGTTTGATTCTGAAGACAGCATCACACGATGATGTCCGTGAGAGTCGTCCCAAGATTCTGCCTCCATCTGGCGACTATAGCCATGTGGCTATAGCCACTACAGCCGTGCTGCTATAGTGTCCAGCATTTGAAATCGGTTTTCCTTATGTAATTACTGTTTCAACTTGTTTCGATGATTTTTAAGGATTTTGTGGAATCTGGATCCGATTTGGATCGAACAACCCCGGATTCCAAAAATCGAAATCAACGAAACCTAAACCTCACATCAATGTTATTGGAAATCCGAAAACCATAATTCTGAATATAACGGATGTGATTTAAGCGAAATAATTCATAACAGAACGATTAAAATAGGAAACTAACTGTGTTCGGTCGATTTAGGTCATTTAGGATTTCTGCCTTGAAGAACACAGCCGTGCGGCTATAGAGGTACAGTCATGTGGTTTTATTCTAAGGGATTACAGCTGCTCGGCTCTAATTAAAGCTGCACGGCTATAATCAAATAGATAGTTTCTGGATTTTTTACAAAACACAAAATACACAACAAAAATCACATAATTGCGAGTTTAAAGCCTCTCAGAGTTTACCCTTATTGTGTTCCAACATATTTGACGATCGAAAGTGGATTAGAAAGTCAGAATGTGCTTAGAATCCGACGAACACCATGAAACTTCAAACACGAACCTTGAATCAATCTGAACACACCCGAGAACGAACCGAATGAGTGATAGTGTGACTGGAATTTATTTCTGTTTTCCCCGTTGTTTCATTTTCTCCCTTGTTATGTCTCTGCCTCTCTGGTCTCTTAACCTATAGAATCCCGGTTTTATTTCCTTCAATCTTGGAATTCCCCTCTGTCAAGGATTAATGTTTGTTATTTGGGAAGTAACCTTGCCGCTTGTCAAAGCCATGCGGCAATAATTATATAGCCGTACGGTTTTGGTGTTACAGCTGTACGACTGTAGTTGTGAAACTACAGTCGTGCGACTCTAACCACAGCTGTCACGGATTTTCCTAAATCTTACACTCACATCTAAGCTCTCTACTCACTCGAAGGACCATTCTCGTGATTTTGGATCGAGTTCGGTTTTTAGAGCGTTTGAGACATTCCAGGTAATATTCTGCTCATTTTAAAATCTGACTCATGTTCGTCTGTCTTAACAGGTAACATAGGATTTTTATCATAGAGGTCGAAAAAAACCCGTGCTCACAAGAGCTATACGGCCTTGTATAAGTCCTACGGCTCTATATAAAGAAAGGTTAAGCTGTGGAACCAAATTTGAAAATTAAGATTTTTTATCCGAAAGTGCTAGCCATACGACTCAATCCCTCAATAATTAGGGTCGTACAACTCTAATCCCTACCAGACAAAAAATTATCTCGCCCACAAGAGACAGAGATTGGTTCTCTTAGTCAAGAAAAAAAGGGAAGTGGGCAGAGGAGCAAAGAGAGATAAGAAAGGAGAGGAAGAGAGCAACCATTAATAACCATTATCAGAAGAGATAGCAACCATCAAAGGACCTTAGCAAGCAGGAGAACCAGATAAAATGAGAGAGTTAGCGAAAGCAAGAGAGAAAGAAAGAAAAGACAGAAAATCACATTTTATCTTATCTACATATACTAGTTTCTCATTTCCAAACTCAAACACCAATCTTTCTAACCTTAAAAACTCAAACTTCCATCCTTTATCTTTGGTTTGTGATCTCAGGGATGATTCGGGGCAAAGTTGAACTCATTCGGAACTTGCTTACGTCTCAAGAATTAGTTTTAAAGGCTCCAAATACAAGATAAACACATTAGAGGTAACTTTTGGGTGTTTCTATTATGTGTTTTAAGGTTTTTGGCTAAAAAAAAATCTACTCATGCATGGACATTAGAGTCGTACGGCTCTGTTCTTGGCCCCGATAGAGCCACACGTCTCTATTTTATGGAAGCAAGAGTGTAAAAGTGGGTTTTCTACAAAACAAAATTTTCACTAAATTAAAAGTAGAGCTGTACAGCTATATTTAGAGCTACACTGCTCTATTCTCAGTCGTATGGCCCCGACCCTTCTAATTTCTGTGATTTCGGTTTTGGATCCAGAGTTTGAACCATTCTAGATCATAGCTTACAGGGGTGTATTGGATTAAGACTTTTAATGACTTTTACATACTTTTAAAATCCGGAGGTATTCAATTAAGACTTTTTAGGAGTCTTTAAAAGTCATCCGGTATTCAATTATGACTTTTTAAGAGTCTTTAAAAGTCATCAGGTATTCAATTATGACTTTTTAAGAGTCTTTAAAAGTCATCCTGTATTCAAAAAGTCATTGACAATTGATGAGAATGACTTTTATAGACTTTTTTTACAAAATATAACACAAAATTCTTTGAAAAAAGTCTTGCTTCTATACGCAAGACTTTTTATTTATCATTTATCATGAAATCAATAATCACCCGCCCTTTCTGTCTCTAGAAACGATCGATCTTCACCCACTCCAACCTCCATAATCACCCACCCTTTTTCGTAGGGGCGAGTAAAACCAAACCACGAACCAAAAACCGAACGAACCGAACCGAACCAAACTCTATTTGGTTTGGTTTTGGTTTTATAAAATATAATAGTTTGGTTTTTGGTTCGGTTTTTGGTTTTTGTTAAAAAAAAAGAACCAAACCGTAATAGGAAAAAATATTTTTTTAAAATATATATATGTATATAAATAAATTTTATTTGGCATTATATATTTATATTATTATATAGTTTGTATTTATGAAACTTTAGTAATATACATGTAATATAAATCATTTTTAAGCAATATTTTACATGTAATTTATAAAAAATAATGATAATAAAAATTAAAAAATTAAAATTTTTGTTGATTCGGTTGGAACCGAACCGAACTGGTTCGGTTCGGCTTGATCCGAACCATATGAACTTTGGTTTGGTTTTGGATACTATTTTTCTTCTACTTTGGTTTTTGGTTCGGTTTTTGAACCGAACCACGTTTTGCTCACCCCTACTTTTTCGTTACCCTCTCCGACCTCCATAATCACCCGCCCTTTTTATCATCTTTAAGACAGCTCTGCCATTTACCATCTTTAAGACAGCTCCCCCATTTCAGTTTGACACACAAACAGAGGTAGTCTTGGCTTGTGCAGGATTGCATAATTTTCTTAGAAAGGAGTGTCAATCATATGAGTTTCCAATTGAACAAAATAGTGAAATTAATTCATCTACACCAATGTCAATTAATGAAGAAGAAAATTTTGAACCATCTGTTGCAACACAAGAGGAACAAAGAAATGATGCTAATGAATGGAGAGTTAGTATTGCTACTGACATGTGGAATAATATTGAACGTATGAATGATGCATATTAGAAATTTTATAGCCAAATTACAATTTTTTAATTAACACTACTACTCAATTTTTATGTTACTATTTCATATTATATGTTTGGCGATTGTTGTGATCATTTATGTGGTGCATTATCATTGCACACATGGAGATTATTTGTATTTTCTAATAAGTCTACAAAAGTCTTTAAAAGTCCATAAAAGTCTATAAAAGTCTATGAAATAAACTTTTTAAAACTCATCAATACTTTTAAAAATTCTCTGCAAAATATTAAAAGTCACCGAAAGTCATTAAAGTCTATAAAAGTCATTCACTCAAAAAAAGTCTATAAAAGTCTTAATCGAATACCACCCCCTTAGTGTTTCAGAGGCCTCTAAAGGATTCGTGACTGAATGAGACAGTTTTTACATCAAAATCTCAAAATGGACCAATTGTCATTATTATACGACTCTCATTTTCCGGTACGAGTTTTACATTCAATTTACTTTCTCCTGTTTTGAAATTATTTTTGAGTGTTACTGCTTTATGACCTAGATTTAATTTCTGTGAAGTAATTAACCCCCACAAATGGAGGTCCATTGAAATTTTGGATAACAAACTCATCGAAGTATGTATTAAGCTATTAACCAGAAAAAAAATTTTGAAATTGTTTTCTCCAAAATACGTTTTAATATCCTTTTCCAGGTCAAGTCGGTTGAATCTGCTGGATTCTCCCAACTCTCTCCTTTCACATCCTGAATAATCTATTATCCCTTGCTATCTTGTTTGAGTCATATGTGCATTTACATATTTATTGTGCTATTAACCTTTGTTTTGCAGGTAGATGTATCTTAGGTTAGATCTAACTTTTTATTTTTAGACTACTCGTGTATTTAGGCGATTGTACCTTGTATTTCATTTTTTCTTGTGTATCTCCTAAGGTAGATCATTCTATTGAGTTGTAATAATTTATTTTTCTGAATTTATTTAGATTCTGTATGTATTTACCGCTTTCCGTATGAGCACATAGAAGATAATTAGGGTTAAAAATGGAAAAAATAATAAATATAAAAGACATGAAAATTAGAACAATTAATAACTACTTGAAATGAGATAGAAATAAGTGATTTTTCTGGACTTGAATTGCTGGCTAAAAGGTATAGCAATTTTGGCACGGCTCGGCTATACTGTAATTTTTAGGTAGAGTTGAACAGGGTAGCAACTCCTAAATCTCACCCTTTTAAACTAGCACTAAAAAGGAGCGAGGACAAACCCTATGTAAAAAGTCAGAATGATAAGTAGCCATAAGATAAGAATTTTCTTTCTAGCCATATCAAGTTTTAGCAAGTGAATTTTGTTTCGTAAGTTTTTCTTCCGCTTTTCAAAATCAAAAACCGCAATGCACTCTAAATATGTTGCATCGGTTCACCAAAATCAAAAACCTTTTCTCCTGGCATGGCCTCAAGGCCTGTTCAAAGAATCGTCCACTCACAACCTTCTACCTTGTAAAAACTTTCAAATGGCGTATTGCAAAAATCTGACCCATTGTCCATTATGAGTGTCTTCACTTGGTATTCCACTCCTGGAATTTTCCAAACACTTCATCCTTGGATTTTAGAAAGTACAATTAGACCTTTCTAGAGTAGTCATTAATAAATATCACAAAATACTGGATTCCTCTATAGAGTAATAACTTAACTCTTGTAGGACCCCATAGATCAGAATGAACATAATATATCAAGGATACCTTGTGAAGTGTGCTTCTCGATTTCAAACTTCAGCATGCACTGCTTGCCCAAAACACAAGTTTCACAGAATGGTGTATTGCAAAACTCCAACCCATTGTCCGTTTTGAGTGTTTTCACCTATTTTCTTATCCATTTTTCAAACATGGCTTCTGTTCATAGAATTTTCAAAACACTTCATTCTTGAATATCTAAAAGTACAGCCAAATCTTTCTCGAGTAGTCATTGATAAATGTCACAAAATATTAGGATCGTTTATGAGATGTTAGATTAATTAGGGTTAGGAATTATAAGAAATTAGCTTTGTTTATATGGTCCATTTCATGCATAAAGCAAATTGATGGATAGCTAGATATGTGTGTGTGTGTGTGTGTGTTATTTTGGGCACATAATGATGTTAATAGGACATGTTTACGGATTACAATATATAATATAGTATAATATAAATCTATCAACTACAACTGCACAGGATCAAATCCTATGTTATTATCATGTCGCAAGTCCTACATTTTGTTTCTGAAAAAAAAATTTTGAAAGGTATATTAGTTTGAGAAATTTCCTTGAAGGTCTACCCTACCTCACGTATGCAATAAGCCCAAAAACCCTATAACATAAGAGCATAAAAATCAGCCAATAATCCTAAGAATTAAAAGGATTTGAAATAAAAATAGAATTTGGCAGAGAAGAGAAATTTGAAATAAAAGAATTTGGCAGAGAGCATGCTACAAACAAATTGATGAAACTTCACAAGCAAGAGAAACTAATATATGGGTTTGGTACTTGAAAAATAAAATGATTACTTACTTTTTTTTTTTTTTTTTTTTTCCAATTCCAGCTTCCATACAATTGCATACCATTGAAGCAGCTACTTGGTTATTTTATTTATTTACAAGATAAGAATAATGGGAAGGGAAATTTTAAAAAAAAAACTGAAGTAAATATTAAATAAATGATCCCCAATATATCCCAAAGTCTTATGAAAATGGGACCCTATTTCTTAACCACTCAATTGCAGCAGAAGAAGCAAAGTGGGAATTGGTATTTATAATATATGTTTCTTTTTTTATTTTTTTATACATAAAAATTAATGTTTATGGCTTGGTTTATAAGTAGTACAATGACAGTGGTTGTGTCTCATATATATATAATTACAGTGTCCCAACCATATGTTCAGAAATCAGGTGTCCCTCTGGCTTCTTCATAAAGATTTACAAATATTTACTAACATATATAATAAAATAAACACATCATCAAAAATTTATAACGGTACAAATTACAACTCATACCATTTTTAAGAGAAAAAAAAAAAAAAACTCCTGAAAATATGGAGTTGATGCCATGATGGCATTATCTGTAAATTTTTGTACAATATTTGAGCCGTATAAGTGTGATATAAGAGCAACATTTGTGCAGAACAACGAAGATGAATATTATTGCATAGTAATAGTGTAAAAAATGGACATGTGGAGAAAACAAAAAAATATATATGGATCTCATTTCGAAGATAAAAAAAAAAAGAAGAAAACTTTCTATAGTTGAATTAAAAAAAAAAAAGTGAATAAGTATAGACACAAATGAAAAAATAATTTTTGATTTATGGAAAAGGGGAGAGAAAAGTTTATAAAATAAGGAGAGTAAAACAAAAAACTGGAAAAAATTATGCTATATGTTGTAAAAGAAAAAAAAAATTCTCTTTTGTAAATAATTTTTTTTAGAAAAGATTAAATTTCTTTAAATCACCTCTTGTTTTTTTGGTTGGAAACCACATATATTTTTATTGAAATGTTCCTCTTTGAAGAAACTTCAAAACCGTTCCTATGGTTTTATTCACTAACAAATCAAGAATTTTTTTTTTTTTTGTCAAGAAGAGGACACGTGATTTTAAAATTTTTTTTTTTTAAAAAAAAGGATAACTATAGAAGAAGGCTTTTTTTTTTTTTGTTTAATTTTCAACTGAAATTTTTCAAGTTAGTTAATAAAAATATAATGATCTTAATGATAAGGTTTGCAAATTTTTGGGAAATGAAAAAATTTTTCTTAATTAAATAATGATTATAAATTTTAAAAATCACAATAATATGGAAAATCTACGAAAAATATTCAAATCTTAATGTAAATTTTTTAAATAATATGAGAAAAATATTAGAATGCTTAATAGACAAAAATGCCCTTTGCCATATTAGTATTTTTACCGAAAAAATGTTAATTATCATTTTTTTGTTAATTTTTAAAATCACATGTCCCTTTTTTTTACAAAAAAATTGAAAACACAATTCTGAATTTGTTAGCAAGTAAAACCACATATGTGTTTTTTAGAGTTTTACTTACAATTACTCATTCTTCATATGAAGTGAGAATTAAATCTAAATTTTTTCTTATAACCTTAGTTTATATTGACAATTGAGTTATAACCAATAGTTCTTACTCCTTTTGCTTCATTGATATATATAATGGTCAGAATAATAATAATAATTTATAATGAGCAGTTTGAAAATTTTATTTGTAGTTCTATATTAGAATTACATCTACAGTGCAACCTCATGACTTGTGGGGATGATTTTGTACCAAAAAAAAAAAAAATAATGGGGCTGGAAACATGGCTACCCTTCTTTATCGTGCTAAATCCTTATCCCCGAAATCTTTATTTTATTTATTTTTTATATTTTAAATATTAATACAAATTTTATACTTAGTTTAATCATAGCCCTAATTTAAAAAATTTAATCATTTTATGAATTATATTTTTTTTTCTTTAATTTATTTGATATATTTATTTTATAAATTTAATTTTAATTAATATTTTTAAAATAAAAAATAAAAAAATTCCCATAGAAATCCCCATCCCTGTGGATATTCCAACAGGTCAGGAATGAGGATTCCCTAACATTTATAGGTACAGGGATGGAAAACCATTTCGCTCCCCATTTACATCCCCATCTAATTAAATTATCCACAAAATAACCTAATAATAATTGATAATTTTCATAAAATCATGAATAAACTAGAGCAACTAAAAGGAATGCATTGAGATATTAAATTGTTTCTAGTATGTGGAAAGCTAAAAATAATTTTTGGAGTGTAAAAGGAGATAAATAATCTTTTTCTATAGCTACATAAGCTATCAAAAAATAATATAAACTTTTACAATATACTATTTATAATTATTTAGATTATTTTTATTAACATTTGTATTTGTGTTGTATATTGATTTAAAACGTATCCATGCTAGTTTTTTTTATCTTAACAATACCAATATTTATGAATCATCTTATAGCTAACAATTAATTGTAACAACAAATAACATCTTCCATCTAAAAATTGAACCGAACATGCTCTTATTCTTTTAACGTTTGTGTTTAGTGCCTTTTAAGGCGAAACTAATAACTCATTAAGAATTTTACTGGCTTTTTGATTAATTGATCAAATAAAGAAAAAACCATCTTTCAAATTCTCTTAAAACATAGACTTGTTCATTGGACAGATACCATTCAAGAAACATTTTAAAAGTTATATTTCGACATACATTTCATATGTTAGGCCTGCTCAAGCTCAACATTGACCTAACATTATACAGATTAGATTTAAGATTATCTTTAAAGCCCAGGTTTGTCCTACTGGTATATATATACTTTGGTGTTGATCTCAAGGCCTGAG
Source organism: Euphorbia tirucalli (assembly GCA_039660915.1). Lineage (NCBI taxonomy): Eukaryota > Viridiplantae > Streptophyta > Magnoliopsida > Malpighiales > Euphorbiaceae > Euphorbia > Euphorbia tirucalli. Next base: position 21,353,864 of record CM077636.1, on the reverse strand, counting down.
CTTGGTTCAGTCTATGCCTGTATAAAAATTAGATAGACTGAGCTAGATTTGGATCCACATTTACAGTAGCAAGCCCATTTAGGTTAGGCCCAAGCCCATTCGAGCCCACTTGATGATAAAACTCTAATTAAAACAAACCATAACATTTCGTATTGGTTCCTAAATAAGGTTATACAGTGAATTAGTGGGTGTTTGATTTATTTCGAATAGCTGTTGTTTGTTTTTTCTACTTCAAACAGCAGCTTCTAAGTGTTGGATTAGGATTATCAAACAGCTGTGATTAGATGTTTCGAAAGTAAAATACAGTTGTTTACGAACAGCAAACAGCAATAGCAGAAGCAAACATGCCCTTAATTAGATGAAAATCAATGGGAAATAACTGAGAGCATGTTTGGTTCTACTGTTATTATTTTCTTTGTTATTTGTTATTTATTGTTGCTAATTGTTGTTTGTTATTTACTGTTGTTATTTGCTAATTATTTAAAAGATAATTTTAGAATCACTAAGATTTGTATATAATAAAATTAATATACTAATTACTATTACGAATAATTAAATACAAATAATTAAAATAATTACTAAATAATTAGATTAGTAATATAAGAATTCGTAATAGTAATATAAGAATTATTAAGATATAATAATTAATTAATAAGATAAGAATTAATACGAAATAAGAGAAAGAATTAATATTAATATAAATTTAATATTAATAAAGAATAATAAAAATAGAAATATATTAATAAAATAATAATAGAAAATAATAAATAGAATATATAAATCTAATAGTAGAAATACAAAATCTAAATTTAATAGAATATTTATTTCTAAGATAGAATTCTAAGATAGAATATTTCGAAATATTGAATTTCTAAATATTTATTTAATAATTAATATTTTGTTGTTTGTTGTTTATTGATTGGTAATTAGTGCTTGATAAAAAAAATAATATATTTTTACTGTTGGGATATAAAATAATTAATATGAAAAGAAATAAAATAAAAGGATGTTTTTTTTCGTGAAAAACAGGTTTATCTGTTGATGAGAAACAATAGTTTTTCTTTCCTAAAAATCTATCAGCAACTATTAACAGAACCTAACTAAACATTTATATTTCTGTTGTTTGGTATCAAATAAGAAACAACACATGAAAGATAGGTGTCTAGACGGAATCTAAATAAGCTAATTATCATAATTGAAAACTTAATGTAGTGAATATCAAGGTCGAATATAAATGGAAATTAAATTCAATATCTATATAGAAGGAAACATACATCATCGCATTAATCTTCAATTGCAATCAGACATGTTACTAAAATCTGACAACAAATAGACTTGTAACTGAAAAGAAAGTATTACTGCATAATTTATAATAAAAATAGATACTAATGCAAATTCAAATTGAATTAATTAATTACCAAATAAATTGCACTATTAGACGTTACTGAAAATAAAATAAGATTTCTTTTTATATGTGGAAAAGAAGATTGTGATTGTCATAACCTGCCATAAAAACAACAGCAACGCTACTTATCCAGCCAATATTCTATTCCGTCTATCTACTGCCATACGTAGCAAAAATCCATCCTACCATTCAATCTTATATACTTACGTTCCTAAATCATAAACTCTAAATCCTAAATATAAATTATAAACCATAAATTCTAAAATATAAACTCTAAATACTAATTAATAAACCCTAAACCAAAAAGTATATAAATCCTAGAAAGCAAATTCATTAACCCTAAACCCTAAGATATAAATCCTAAGGTTAATTGATCTATCCTAAACCCTAAAATACAAATTCTAAAAACTTAAAAACCCTAAACCTAAAATACAAATCCTAGAAGCTAATTTATATATCATAAACCCTAAAATATAAACCTTAGATGTTAATTTACAAATCATAAATCTTAAAATATAAACAGTAGCTAATTCGTAAACTCTAAACTCTAAATATATTATGTGACATGATTTTATGAAATTTCATTAATAGAGACTTAATAAAAATAATAACAACTGGAATGAAAAAATAACGAAAGAAGAGTCATAAAAAAATTTGCAAAGATTAAAGTACTATTTTTGTAAATTGGCAATAGGTGGTACGATGCGGGATGGAAATCTGGCGGTAGAATAATCGATGCACATTTATTAGACTGGATTTTGGTTGATTTTGTTAAGTTTCTACATTAAAAATACACCCATAACATATATATATATAAACAAATTTGCAACTTTGTATGTTATTCCTTTTATATATATGTTTAACGTATAATCTAAAAATAAAAAAATAGACTGTATATACAGAGTGTATACTATGTATACATGTTTAATGTATATTCCAAAAACAGAAAACAGACTGTATACGCGAAATATACATATTGTATATATTATATTGTATGTATACTGTATGAAATATTATATTTTATATTATAATTTATTTATATTATGTTTTTATATAACCAAAGTCAATATGTATACACAATAATTTCAATATGTATTAAAGGCTTAATTTCACATATATATACCAACTATCGCCCTGATTACAGTTTGGTATACCAACTACCATTTTACACACTGTAGTACCCCAACTGCCCGGTGATCTTCCATTGTGGTTTTTTTACCTGAGACTCCCGGTTGAGCACGCCACGTTAACATATTGACTAATGTCAAACTGAAATGTAGGCCCCCCATGTATGAATTCCCAATTATACCCTCAATTGAAATTGAAATTTCTATGCTTCCCTCCTTTTTTTCCCCTCTTTCTTCATATGTCTGACCGTTTCTCTCTCCTCCTCAATCACTCTCTCTCCTCACTCACCTGCATCGTCTCTCTCTCCTTCACTCCTATTCGATCTGATTTTCTCTCCTTTTTCCCCAAAATTTCCTTGACAAATCCTAAAAATCGTCCTCCCTTGGTGAATCACCGATAAGCGATTTTGCGATTTCTATTGATAGAGCACTTATCTGTTGGATGAAATCTGAGAAAAAGGACTGCAATTTGTGGATAAAATCTGCTGGATATACCGGTTGAGAGGAGTGCCTTGCTTGATTGGTTTGCGTTTAACGGACGGCTTTGAACTTGGAAATGGATGGATTGGGTTGTAATCTTCTACATTCATATAAAGTAGATTGCTTGCCCTCTCAATGTTGTGATTATGATATCTGTGCTCCTGCACTCCAGTACCAACTAGTATGGTGCTTGTAAATGATAAAGAATCTTAAAAACTCTTATGTAGCTTTGCTGTTAATTTTGTTGCACATTTAAGAGCTTTAAATCAAATGAAATTTGGGGTCTAATTCGCTCTCAATTGTTATGGAGATGTACCTTACGCTTCTTGCTTCTTCACTCTCAATTTTGTTGCACATTTGCTGTCATTTTCATTCCAGCCATTCCGTCAATGAAGGCATCTGAAGATAAGCCATAGACAAAATGGTAGTTGGTATACCAATTTGTGATTAGGGCGATAGTTGGTATACCATAGATGAAATTAAGCCCATTTGATGACAAAAAGCGTTATGTTTTTTTCATCTCTATGCTAATGATAAGAATCATTTTTTGAATGATTTTGTCGCAAAATATATTAACTTTTGTAAGTGGATTATGAAAGATTGTGCATTATGTTCTAAAATTGTTTTAGGAGGCAATTTGCAAATGAATTGCCACAATGTACAAGAAGTGCATTATGTTCTCACATGTATTACTGTCTGCATAAAAGGATACAACATATACACTGTTGAATATCAGCTATAGATGGGCCAATGAATGAAAACCAAACCAAAGAAGTAAAAGAAAATAGCCAAAATTCAAGCATGAACTAGCAGCACTAGAAGCCAACAAATTGGATTTTGAAAGGGCAGATGACAAAATGATGATAAACACGAAGTTACAAACTGTACTTGCTAGTTTCATCCCTTCTCATCTACTGAACAACTAACAATGAAATATAAACAAGAGAAATAATTTTGTTGTTCAATAGTTTAAGCAAAATTCCACCATATTTCTACTATATTGTCTTATTTCATCTCCACTATTTTCTTGGTGCATTGAAAGTAGCACTTCTTATAGTTGGCTTCCTAGCAACATTAGGGATAGCATTCGTGTCATTTTGGACATGACTCTAGGGAATTCCCTGAGTTGGAAAAGCATTCGGGACTTGGCTTTAAGTTGCCAGACTTGGCTGACTGGGGCCAACACTAGTGACTTGCTTCCTTGACTGCTGAATGTAGTTTGAGTGGGTTGACTTGGCACGTATTGAGTAGTTTCCTATTCAAATTGTGTAACATAAAACAAAAGTCAAGATAATTGCCATGTATTCATAATGTGCCTAATTTAAAAACAATAGAATGCCATTTACTAGCAGAATAACTGCCAATTAAATTCAACTACCAATTTGCCATAATTATATAGCAATGTAACAGCAGGACAACTACCAAAAAGTGAATTATATCAAATTCAACTCCCAAACCATATCAATTTGAACTCCTAATTTATATCAAATTCAACTCCCAATTCAGTGACAATTATCTAAAAGATAAGAAATAACCATTTTCTATTATCTATGAAGAAAAATTGAAATACTTATATCCATCAACCATCTCAGTGTCTGTTCTCATGCCCCTACTCCTTTGGTGTTGCTTCCCATTCCTGCCCCTGCTCCTTTAGCATTGCTTCCCCTTCCTGCTCCTCTGCCATTGCTTCCCTTTCCTGCCCCTGCTCCTCTGGCATTGCTTCCCCTTCCTGCTCCTCTGCCATTGCTTCCCTTTCCTGCCCCTGCTCCTCTGGCATTGCTTCCCCTTCCTACCCCTGCTCCTATTACTCCCTCTTCCAACCCCTGCTCCTCTACCATTGCTTCCCTTTCCTATCCCTCCTCCTTTATCATGATTGCCTCTTCCTGTATATGCTCCCCTAGCACTATTTCCCCTGCCTATTCATGTCGTCCTTGCACTTTGACTAGAATATTCATTTTCCTCTGAATCAGTTGTCCTCCTTCTCTTCACATACATAAAGAAAGTAATTGCAGTAAGTATCTAATTGTCATTCCCACTAATAATTACAAAATCTGTAGTTAAATAACTACTTACATTTGGTGTAGTGGATCTTAGTGGTTCTGTGCACCTCTTTTTGTTATGGTCTTTGCTACCACAATTGCTGCAAGTCATGTTGACTAGTCCCCTCTTACTTAACTTCCCTTTCCAGTTGGATTCCTCTAGTTCTTTGGGCTCCTTTCTCCTGGACTTTTTCTTCCTTCCTCTTTTAGTTTTTACTGGAGATGGAGGCACTATTGGCACGACCTCTTCAGGATTGGGCCACTGATTACTCCCATTTGTTGATTCAATAAAGAAAGTATACACCTTTTGATATGTCTCCACTGAATAACATTCGGCTAAGTAGTTAGTCGGATTCTCATTGTTGCCAATAATGGCAATAATTCCATGGCTGCACGGTATGCCTGTAAGTTGCCATCTTCTACAAGTGCAACTTTTGGCTTCCATATCAACTATAAACTGATCACCAAACCTTGCCACTTGCACTCTTGGACCTCCAGAATATGTTGGCTCAAAATTGAAACAGAACTCTTTGTTCTTCCATAGCTTCTTCATTATCTTTGGGCACCACACAACACCACTGTTCTTAACATATCATACTTCTTCTTCATTCTTTTCATTAACTTCACTTTAATCAACTCATTCATTATGATGACCCCTTTATCTCTTGCATCTAAGATGTACTTATTGAAGAACTCACATATGTTATTGAGAAGCATATCACATTGTGAGATGTCAGAAAACCGAATCCTAGACCACTGCTCACAAGGTCTTTCCCCTAACCATTTTCTTGCTTCAGGGCATTTGTCTTCAATCTTCTTAAGACACTCATCTAATTTGGCTTCATACGGTGCCCTAGCTGCATTCCATAACATGTCCTTCAACTCCTTCCCCTTGAATAAAGTTCTAAAATTTGTGTACATGTGTCATACAAAAAATCTGTGTTCTACTGATGGGAATAAGGTCTCCACTGCATTTATCAGTCCCTGATATGCAAACATATAAATCCATATGAGCAACCATGTGACACTAGATAATTAATGAAATGTACATGCTATTGTACAAATTAAGTGATAATATAATGTCTTTTTTAATGCAATACAAGTTGTAGTTCAATGTAATCATTATAAGTTAAAAATAATGCAACTTAATCATTAAGTATTGGAACAATGTACCCTTTATCTATCTGGCATAAAAGTCCAATGTTTGTTGCTATCAATCCCCAAATCTTCTGCTAGCAGCTACAAGAACCAAGTTTATGTCTTTGTGCTTTCTGTTTCAACCATTCCCCATGCAATTGGAAAAATGCAGTCATTTGGGTCTATGCCAACAGCAGACAATAGCTGCCCTCCATACAAGCCTTTAATCCAGCAACCATCTAATCCAATGAAAGGTCTGCATCCTGCTTTGAATACTGATTTTAAAGCATTTAGGCAGACATACAGCCCAAGAAATCTTCCATCTTTGAATCTACCTGTAACAGTTGTGAGCGGACGACGTTTTTGACAGAACGCTGACTCTCTTTCGGAAGGGAGCCTTGAGATCAGGCAACCCTCCCTCGCGTGAGGTTTTTAGAATGGAAATTCATTTTTACAAAATTAAATTATTTCATAAAAGAATTGAGACCTAAGTCTTGATAAATAGTGTAGGAGTCGCCACCCGGCACAGCTCAACTGGGAAATTACAGTATAGCTGAACCGGACAAAAGGCCACTACACTATCCAGAGATCTAGGTCCAGACAAGTCCCATATTTCGTGTCTAATCAAAATAAATACGACCAATGTTCATAGATGGTATTTCATAATTCTAAAATCAATTTTATTGAATAAAACATGCAGCGTACACATAAATAAAAATAAAGCAACAAATAATTAATTAAATTATTACAATCCGATTGAATAAAAAATAAAAACTCTCAACCTCACTTTACAAAAGCCTAAAATACACGAGAATCTAAAAATTTTACAATCGCCTAAAATACATGAATTAATCTATTAAATACACCAAAATAAAAAATAAAATAAACTAAAAGCTGCAAAACAGATGGTTAGCATAATTTATAGCACATCACAAATAGGGCTCAAATAGGACAGAACGGGATTTTAAGGAGTTTGGGGGCATGCAATTAGGGATAACCGGTCGGCTCGGCTAGCCGGCCTGATTAGACCTGGAAAATATTTTAAAACGTCCCTGTATTTTGGTTTTGTGAGAAAACCATTTTTGAAATCGTTTTATTTTCCGGTTTACTTTAATTTAGCATATGATGTGGGTCGGTTTTCGGGAGAATTGGGTCTCCGTCGTTGTACTGTTCTAAGTGCAACAACATTGAAAATTAAATCTAAGGTTATGAATGCACAGAACAAAATTCATTTTGATGATTTTTTGGTTTTTCTGAATTTTTTGGGATTTTTTGGAATTTTTAGGGATTATTCTGGAAATTCTGCTCCTGGATGAGGATTATAGTCGTGCGACTGTAACTACAGTCGTACGACTCCAATTGCAGGATTTCGCGAAAATTTTATTCAAACAAAATAAAAAACTTGGAGGGAAATCAAGAACACTCGTACAACTGTATTTACAGTCGTACGACTGTTCTGCAACTCAAGAACGGTCGTACGACTGTTCTTGATTTCCAGAAACAACAAGCACAAGAATTGAGTTTTTATGCACCAAAACACACCAAATCATCTTGAAAAAGAAAGAAAATGAAGGTTTGAAGTATGTTTACCTCTATGTTGTTGATCCACCGTAGGAATGACCGCTGGAAACGCCTCAATCCCCCCCCCCCCAAATTGCTTCTTTTTCCTTGCGTTGAGGTTTTGAAAGTCAAGTCCAAAATCTCCAAAATGTCACGGATTCTGATTGGTTTAAGGTCTGAAACTGATTGAGTTTTAAGTGTCAAGTTATTAACCTATGATTTCTAACAAGTTTTAAATTTAACACTTAAGAATCAAGAGAAATAGAGGAAAAAAAGTTTGGGTTTTGTGTGTTTTCTTTTTCTTCCCCGATCTCTCTCTTTTCTCCCTCAATTTCTCTCCCTATACTTGTTAAATTCCAGAGACCAAAGCCCCCCCTTTTCTCCACTCTTTTTTTTCTCTTACTTTCTAGTCGGAGGAGCATTAAATGCTCCTCCACTTTTTCTTCCTTCAGGGTATGGGTTGTTGTACCTGCTCTGGTATTACAGTCGTATGACTGTAATACAATACCATGACTATAATTACAGTCGTGGCACAACAACATTTTTTAAGAAAATTCCAGTGCTTACAGCTATCCCTCGCGTGATCAAATTCGACACCCGACTCCAGGTCTAAGATACCTGAGATGATGAATTTGAGAGCGTGGATAGAAGCACCGCAGACACAAGAAAGAAGCATGCACTGACCTGTTGAAGTCTCACTGTCGCGATGATGCACTAAGCTGATTGGACGGAATAAGCCGATACCGGGTTTAGGTTACCCGAGGCGAGGTTGAAGAAGAAATAAGCTGATATCAGGTCTAGGTTAGCCGAGGGGAGGTTTGTTGGGGATCTGCTCGATTTTGATGGGTTTCAAGGATCTAGGATCTTGCTTGAATTGGTTTTCAAGGACTCAAAATCTGGCTTGAACAGTTTTCAAGGATTAAGAATCTTGCTTGAAGGAGTTTCAAGGATTTGAAATCTAACTTGGAGAGGTTTCTCAAGGATTAGGAATCTTGCTTGAAGAAGTTTCAAGGATTCAAAATGTAGCTTGGAGAGGTTTTTCAAGGATTAAGAATCTTGCTTGAAGGAGTTTCAAGGATTCGAAATCTAGCTTGAGTGGTTTTTCAAGGATTAAGAATCTTGCTTGAAGGAGTTTCAAGGATTCAAAATCTAGCTTAAGTGGTTTTTCAAGGATTAAGAATCTTGTTTGAAGGAGTTTCAAGGATCCAAAATCTGGCTTAAGTGGTGTGACTTTAGGAGTGGTAATTTTGGAATCTGGTTGAGGATGAGTATTTTTTCCTTGATCGACAATTTTGGAAACAAAAATGTATGCCCCTTCGATCATGAATAAATGCGACTCGATTACTTTGCCCCTGGGTACTTGAGATGTTGAGGCTTAGGCCTACTCATCTTTGACTTATCTCTTGAGACCTGGTGAATGTCCCAGTGTTGGACTATTTTCTGCTTCGAGAGTGATCCTGATTCGGGACGACCCGACGATGGTGGCAAGTACCCGTACCTAGATTGGTCGTGATGCATGTATGCATGTGTATATTTTGAATGTATGTACATATATGTGTCAATGTGTGCATGTGTAAATGACACTGGGAGCTGCATTTCTCACTTTTCATCAAGTCTTGAAATGTTATGCCCTTGCTAAGGAGATTGGGTCACGACTCTGGCTAGAGAAGGTACATCACATCTGTAGCTAATCCGGTTGGGGATTAAATTCTTTATGTGACACGGTTGTCACATCTCTGCAAGGGATATGCGAGGACATGCAATGGATGTTAGGGAAGTCCTATGACTGTTGGAGAGAAAGTGGTGGCATTCTTTGTGATGGTTCTGTTGGGGGATAGTTCAGAGGATCCTGCTAGAGATTAGCGGGAGAGTTTCTGCTGAGAAATGGTAGAAGGGATCTCCATTGGGGCATGACGAAAGTATCTCGTCTTCCTGTCCCTGTGAGTTTGGAAGTGCTCTAAATTTTGCCTGAACTGCCCGATGTGGGTTTTCAACTCAGCGAGCTGCTCTAACTTTTGCCTGAGGTGCCTTTTCGGTTTTCACCTCAGCGAGCTCTTTTTTTGGAAGGTGCTCCCTAAACTGCCTAATGCAGGTTTTCAGCTTAACTCGCCTCTCTAATTTTTGCCTAAGGTGCCTTTTCGGTTTTCACCTCAACGAGCTTTTTTTTTTTTTTTTTTTGCACTGTAAGCATCGGAATTTTCCTTAAAAAAAAATATTGTTGTGCCACGACTGTAATTACAGTTGTGGTATTATATTATAGTCATACGACTGTAATATATTCATACGACTGTAATACCAGAGCAGGTACAGCAGCCCATACCCTGAAGGAAGAAAAAGTGGAGGAGCATTTAATGCTCCTCTGACCAGAAAATAAGAGAAAAAAAGAGTGGAGAAAAGGGGGGGCTTTGGTCTGTGGAATTTAACAAGTTTAGGGAGAGAAATTGAGGGAGAAAAGAGAGAAAAAGGGAAGAAAAAGAAAACACACAAAACCCAAGCTTTTTCTCCTCTATTTCTCTTTATTCTTAAGTGTTAAAGTTAAAACTTGTTAGAAATCATAGGTTAATAACTTCACATTTTCGATAGAACGCAGACTCCCTTTCGGAAGGGAGACTCTGCTGGGGATATGTGAGGACATGCAATGGCTGTTGGGGAAGTCCTATGAATGTTGGAGAGAAAGTGGTGGCGTTCTTTGTGATGGTTCTGCTGAGGGATAGTGTAGAGGATCCTGCTGGGGAGTAGCGAGAGAGTTTTTACTGGGAAATGGTAGAAGGGATCTCTACTGGGGAATGACAAAAGTATCTCGTATTTCTGTCCCTAGGAGTGGTGAGTTCGGAAGTGCTTTGAATTTTGCCTGAACTGCCCGATGTGAGTTTTCAGCTCAGCGAGCTGCTCTAACTTTTGCCTGAGGTGCTTTTTCGGTTTTCACCTCAACAAGCCTTTTTTTTTTTGAAAGTGCTCTAAATTTTGCCTAAACTGCTTAATGCAGGTTTTTAGCTTAGCGAGCCGCTCTAATTTTTGCCTGAGGCACCTTTTCGGTTTTCACCTCAGCGAGCTCTTTTTTTTTTTTTGTGCGACGCATGTAAGGGAAAGACGTGCACAACCATGTATGATGCATGATATGAATTCAATTTCAAGCTGAATTGGGACATTTAAATGAACAGAGAAAGGCATTCATTCATTGATAATGTTTTAGCATAATGCACATCATAGATGAAATGAAATTAAGAAACGGAATCAGCAATGGTATCCGTCTTAACCGAATTCACGGCTGTTGCAAACTGGTCCTTGTAGATTTTCCACCTAGTGGTGCTCACCTCACCGTCCTAACTTTTGCATGGACCGTCTTTTCCGACTTTTGATCCATCGGACTATCCTAATTTTTGCGTGGACCGCCTTTTCAGTTTTCGATCCACCGGACTTTTTTTTCTTTTTTAGCTAGTCCGGGTTAATGGGGTCGACAGCTTGGTCCCTTTTCTCCCTTGCAGAACCATTTCCACCTTGAAGGTCGATGCCTACGGCACTTCCCTGGTGAGTGCTTTGATGCCAGTCCAGCGTCTTTGCAAGGCGAATAATGACATGCCAATCCATTTTGATAGACTTCCTTTGACAGATCCGTTGGATGCTTCCATCACCCCACCGGTTCGTGGATGATGTGGAGTTGATGATCGATGCCCCAGCCCTTTATTCTGGAACACATGCACTATTGCCCCTTGAAACCATAGTCTCCTCTTGGTCATGACGGAATGTGGAACTCTATATCGTGCAGGTGTGTTCTTCTTTCCTAAATTTGGGAACACTTTTTTTTAAGGCTGTGACATCATGGTCGACTCCCTTTTCATCCACTTAGGATGGTCAACAGTCATGGCTATGAACTGATGCCTATTCGCCGTGAATAGTCTTGTTTTTCTGGCGACGTCAGTTTCTCCTGTTGTGATCTTCCTTCTTTGTCCAGTCTGGGTCCATGGATTTTCTATTTAGCTGGTTTCGCCCTTAAATCCCTTGGAGTCTAGCATTTGGTAACTTCTCTGTCAATCCCCAGTCATGCCGTGGTAGGATCGGGTAAAGCTTGTTATGCGCTTTTGGATACTCTGTGATTTTTTCTTTTATCAGGCATGAGGTCTTTCAAGACAGATACCATTTTTGGGTCATCATCTGTCTTTAAATTTATTTCATGCAATGATGTGTCACGCATGCTAAAGACATTAGATGAATGTTTAAATGTATGCACAGTGTTCCATCCAGAAAAATATCGCACAAGTAATTTCATAGGCTGAATTGTTCACAAAACAGAAAAGAAAACAAAAGCATATACATTAAAATAGTTGTCATCCTCCATATGCGGAGGGCCTTCTTTTTCTGCGGCATCATTTCCTTAAATGGCTTGAACGCATGGGTCAGTCAAAGTTGGGCAATGGATTGTTCTGAACACTAGGCTTCAAAGGTGGTTCCATAATCTTTCCTTCAGCGATTAATTGTTGGACAACCCTTAGTAGCTGCATGCAGTCATTCGTATGGTGCCCCACTGTCACGTGATAGGAACAGAACTTGCCCTTATCCGACTCAGCTAGCTTTTTGAACGGCTTTAGAGAATTCAAGAGACTACCATTCCTGCATTTCACAAAAATCTTGGCCAAAGAAAGAGTCTAAGGGGATAGGCCTCGATTTTGTACATTTCCATCTTGGCTGTCTTGTTGCTGGGACACAACGGCAACTTCAGCTGGCTTGTCTTCTGAGGATTGCCCGCCTTTGCCTATAGATCCAGAACTAGATCCGTTGCCTGATCCAGTGGTAGTCACTGATCGATACCCAAGACCATACCCGGAGCTTCTGCCATGCTTTTGGTTCACTGCCTTTTCTTCCTCGTCCCTCTCGATTTTCATGGCTATACTGTATACTTCGCTAAGCTCACTGAATGGATGGAACTTCATATTGTTTTGGAAGATGTCCCTACTCCCATCAATCAACTTCTGAATCAGTTCATCTTTGTCAGGGTAGTTCTTCAGCAGAATCATTTTGTTCATCCATCTCTGGTAATAGGCATCAAAGGATTCATTCTGTTGTTGCTTAGCCCTTTCCAGATCATATAGCTTCACCTGGATCTTGGTGTTGAAGCTGTAGTATTCGATGACGGACGCTGACAAGGCCTCCCAGTCTGACTACACATCTTCAGATAAAGAGTTGTACCAATTTAAGGTTCCCCTTTCCAGTGTGGTTGGGAAGAAGTTAACCAGCTGCTGTTTATTGGCGCCCGCAGTCAGCATGATTCTGACATAAAGGCTCACATGGGCCTCCGGTGAGCCAATCCCCTTGTAGGAAGGGACTTTAGGCACTTGAAACCCAATAGGAAAGGTTTCAATGCCTTTGTTGATCATTGCACCGACATTCACCCCTCTCTTGGAGCCCAGACTGATGTTGGCCTCTTTTTTCAATTCTGTAACTACTTCGTCAAGTTCAGAGTACTTGGCCTTCATTTTCTTTTCCATGGCTGCTTCATCTCTTGCAGCTTCTCTAAACTAGCCGAGGCATCACCACCTTGCTGAGATGATTCAGCCTCTTTCTCCTTTCCGGTTCCACTACCACCAGTTTCCCCGGCTTCTCTCACTACAGCCGATATTTCCTCCTTGAGCATATCACGTAAATCCTGTGATCTTAGGAAATCCTTTAAAGCATCAATAATACTCAATGTTGGATTAGCCATCTCTACTTCTTCCCCAGAAACATAATCACTTTTTGTTTCAACTACTCTTCGTTCCCCAACAGCCTTCGAAGCCTGAGATCTTGTCTAAGGTCGCTCCAGCTTATTCTACTCAACATCATACGGGAAACGTTTTAGGGTCAATAGATGGGAGGAACGATAGCATGAATGGTGAGACGTTGAAAGTGCTTAGAATGAATGAATGGAATGATGTTGTGCAGAAATGATGATAAAAATGATTCCTACTTATTATCCTATTTTCTTTTCTGGACATTCCAAGAATACCCAATGCTATGCAAAAAGATCACATGTGGACTGCCACACGGACAAGGGTCCGGTGCCTTTGGGACACCTAGTGAATTTTGTGAAATGGTCAGGTGTGTGCCAACACACAGACAGGATTTCGACGCTTTATAGGTCTATGAAATGAAATGAAATGGTCGCATGAGGGCCGGCTCATGGACAGAATTCTGATGCTTTTGAGGCATATGATATAAAATGATGTTATAAGGAAGTCACGTGTAGCGGGGACACGAACAGAGGTTCAGCATTTGGGGAACACCTTTCATGATTTGGGATGTTATGAAATGCCCCTACATGCGTACTAATCCGGCACTCGGGGAGCACCTTGAATGACGTAATAATGTCATGAAGTAATCCGATATGGATCACAGTGTTATATGATATTTATGATGAATGAGCATGGTGTCATGAATTGCCTCGTGTGAATTGTCACATGGAAATAGACTTAGGACCGTTGTGGTCTCTATTGAATGAGATGATTTGGTGAAATGGTGTAGTGCAATCCGGTGCACTGGCAGAATACGTGTAATTTTGGAATACCCGATATGTTGTGGAATGAAATGAACATGATGGGCACACTTGGAATGTCCTTAATTTAAATGAAATGATATGTCATGAATGTTTATGTCCCACAAAAATGCAAATGGCTACACAAAGATGTGGTTAGAATGCATGACACACATAATGATGTCGTGTATGCTTGTGAAAATGTTAATGCACCGATATAACGTTATGGCTGCAAAAATAATGGTTAGTATGAATGTCACACGGATGATTAATGTTTTCACACACGAAAATAAAATGCAAATGGCTGCATAAAAATATGGGTTAGTTATCACACAAATGCTTTGTGAATGGCATGTCATGTTCATGAAAATGCCGATGATGGTATGTCACGGGATGGCGAGAAACACATAGCACACGAAACGTATTCTTCCAACCTTATTCCTCCAAACGTGGTCAGTCTTTGAAAATTCTAACCGAGTCCTAGGAGGGGTTCTCTTCGATCATCAACCGGGGATGATGAAGGCGCATTTATAGCATTCATACAATTTATTTTAGTATCCTAGGGGAATCCAACTAAAGTTGCCTATATGAGTTTGGTCCAAGTTAGGTTAAAATCAAGGCTCCCATAGCAAAATATACTCCTCACTTCTCCCCACTCAAGGGTCCGAACGAAGGGGTTCGTACGAGATTATGGGTGGTGTTTCGTATCCGTGCCCCTAAGACCATGAGGAACAAAGGCGACACTTCAACAATTCACCGGACTAAAAAGGGATACTTAACCTAATGCAAAAATGTCTAACTAAAGAATGCAAAATAAAATACCATACAAGAATCATCCACCTTATTTTGATTAGACACTTTTTAGGGCTTGTCAAATTCTTTTAAGTTTTTAAGAAAACTTTTATAAGAATTCCCCAGCGAAGTCGCCACTGTGAGCGGACGACGTTTTCGACGGAACGCGGACTCTCTTTCGGAGGGGAGTCTCGAGATCGTCCAACCCTCCCTCGCGTGGAGTTTTAGAATGGAAATTCATTTTTAAAAATTGAATTATTTTATAAAAGAATCGAGACCTAAGTCTCGATAAATAGTGTAGGAGTCGTCACCCGACTCAGCTCAACTGGAAAATTACAGTGTAGCTGAACGGACGAAAGGCCTCTACACTATCTAGAGATCTAGGTCCGGACAAGTTCCCTATTTCATGTCTAATCAAAATAAATACAACCAATGTTCATATATGATATTTCATAATTCTAAAGTCAATTTTATTGAATAAAACATGCAGCGTACACACAGATAAAAATAAAGCAACAACTAATTAATTAAATTATTACAATCCGATCGAATAAAAAATAAAAACTCTCAACCTCACTTTACAAACGCCTAAAATACATGAGAATTTAAAAATTTTACAATCGCCTAAAATACATGAATTAATCGATTAAATACACCAAAATGAAAAATAAAATAAACTATAAGCTGTAAAACAGATGGCTAGCACAATTTATAACACGTCACAAATATGACTCAAATAGGACAGAACGGGATTTTAAGGAGTTCGGGGGTATGCAATTGGGGATAATCGGGTCCGCTCGGCTAGCTGGTCCGATTAGACCTGGAAAAAATTTTGAAACGTCCTTGTATTTTGGTTTTGTGAGAAAATCATTTTTAAAAATGTTTTACTTTCTGGTTTACTTTAATTTAGCATGTGATGTGGGTCAGTTTTTGGGAGAATCGGAGCTCCGTCGTTGTATTGTTCTAAGTGCAACAACATTGAAAATTAAATCTAAGGTCGTGAATGCACACAACAAAATTCATTTTGATGATTTTCTGATTTTTCTGAATTTTTTAGGATTTTTGGAAATTTTTAGGGATTATTCTGGAAATTCTGCCCCTTACAGTCGTGTGACTGTAACTACAGAGACAATAAGAGCAGGACCCTAAAAATTGGCACGAATCAATTCAAGGGGTTCCCGCGAGATAGAATCAGAAATATTAAAAGGCAACTTATGGCTTTTGCTGATACAACTCGAAGTACACATAGATTTATGTGAAGCAGAAACTGGAATTTCATTAAACTGAATGAAATGTTTAATATCAGACATAGAAGTATGCCCTAAACAGTCATGCTAAGTACTCAAGGAAGCTAAATTAACACTTTTTTTTATTGAAAGCATCTAAACAAAGCGAATACAACCCGTTGTCACTCCGGCCTCTGTAAAGAATCTTCCCCATTGCCAAATCCTTGATAAGAAAAGAGTTTGAGAAAAATTCAATAGACATAGGGTTAGAATTGGTTAGAGCATAAACTGATAATAATTTATTCGAAGAATTAGGAACAAAAAAAATATTATTCAAATTCAAATAACAATTATTAACAAAAACAGTAGAATCACTAACACGAACAATGGGAAGTTGAGAACCATTACCAACTATGACAGAATCCATTCCTTGATACCCATAATGGATGTCAAGGTTTCCCAAATCCGAAGTTAAGTGATGTTTTTCAACAGAGTCAATAACCCACTGATTTTGAGATTGGCTTTGGCTAGTTGCAATGTTTGAGGTTGGTCGAATGGTGCCTTGTAAATTCAGCTTAGGTGAAGGACAATTACGGGCCAAATGGACTAATACATGACAATTATGGCAAGTTGCAAGTTGTTGCCCATTGGATTGCAATTGAGTATAAGTTTGGTTGTAAAAATTAAAACCAGTGGCTCCATAGTGCGAACTAGAACTAGCAGCTCCATATAGGCCATCACCATGCTTTATCTACCATTATATCCATGACCACGGTGTTATTGATGTGGATGCCTTTTGCCATCTATTGGCAGGTTGTTGTCGAGTCGAATACATGGCAGACGGTGAAATTCCAGCAGCTGGTTTGGCTGCTTTTTCCCTCGCCAATTGGCGTTCTTCAGTCAATAACATGCCCATTAAATCATCAAATGAGACCTCTTCTTGCTTGGTTTCAACGTATCTAGTTATAAGCCTATAATCCTCTGCAAGGCCCATAACAATAGCATCCACTAAATCTTCTTCGTTCATACAATATTGCAAAGCGTAAGTTGATTATAAATCAACTTTGCTTTCAACATGTAGGTAGTAATGTCAGAATTACCTTTTTCAATCGTAGTAAATTGTTGACACAAGTTCCAAATTTGCACCCTAGAACCCGAGGAATAAGTGCGGATTAGTCTATTCCACGCACTTGCAACCGTATCAGAATCAATGATTTGTGGGAGCAGACTATCCAATACAGAACCCAAAAATCGAGCTCAAGACCTACTAATTTTGTTGTTCCCAAATTTCAAATAAGGGATTGGACACTGCATTCTATAAAAATCTTTCGGGTATCAAATATTTCTCATCGACGTCATATTCAAGGTGATATCCACTGAGAAGGCTCATCATCTACCCTCGCCATAAGATAAAATTTCCAGAATTCAATTTATTCGATATAAGTCCGATGAGAATTGAACAAGTTGACGGTGGCATAATCGGGGTCATTGCAGGGGTAAACGGTCCTCCTCCATTGTGAATTGACTGTTGCACTCCAACTGTTGGTGGTGGAATTTTGGAAATGTGATTCCACAATTTTAATTGCAGCAATGTGATTCCACAATTTTGGGAATCATGATTCCCCTTTATCCTTACATCACTCAATTTCCATTCCCTCTCCTCATAAACTAATCGCACGTTTTGTTTTTCCTTAAATCAATTCAAAACTCTTTTTATCCATCCCATAATATGCATCTTTCTTTTGTCTATATATAAATATTGCTTTTACTTTATTATAATGAAATATTATAAATTGTTTGTATTATATTTTATTATTTAAGTAGTATAAATTATAATATTAGTATTGTATACGAAAATTATACAAAAATATAATTATCATGTTTTAATAATATTTTGTATTTGATAAAACTTAGTTAATAATTTTAAAAAAAAATAAATAAATACGAAAAATTATGATTCCAATTCTGAACTAAACCAAATAGAATTATAAAATAGTGATTCTGATTTTGATTCCCTATCATTTCGATTCCGATTCTGATTCCAAACTTTAAGCCAAATGTGTAAAAAGAATGGAGATGAAGAGGTGAAATAGAGCAAAACCATACGTACATATAATAGGGAAAATAAAGCAGCCGATTAGTTTTCGGCCTAATTATGCTTTTATTTTTGTAATCAAAAGAAAATAATGAGACGTTATGTTTCATTTGGCAAATTAATTGCTTTAACTACGTTGTACAACAGTTAGCCTTTGAAAGAAAATTAAATTAAAATAAGGGGTAATTAAAAATAAATAAATAAATTATGTAGTTTCAGCCATTTGTAAACTGGTTTCTATGCTGTTTAAAAAATTATAGACTGGGACATGTAGTTTTGCAAATGTTAATAAAAGTAGTTTATCAACTAATATATTTTATTAAAAACTATTTTACCCTTCAAATTTTCATATGAAAGTTTACATGTTTGACACAAACATAGTAAACTTTCGTAACAAAATTTATAAATATTCTAGAAGTGTATGTGTTTTTTTTAATTAATAATAAATAAAAATAAAAAAATTATTGAAAAATTTCAAATTTTTGGAACATATTCTTAAACATTATAGATAAACTATTAAGATAACAAATAGTAAAAAAAAAAAAAAAAAGTTTTGCACAGAAATAGAGCTAACGATGTGAACTTTAGGTTTTTAACGTAATTTCCATGCAAAGCTCAATGTTTTCTACTATTTGGCATTCCAATAATTTATTTAATAACTTCTTATCAAGATTTGAAAATTTAAAAATTTTCTGATCATTTTTCTATGATTTTTTTTCACTTTTTGCATTATTAATTAATAAAAATATAAGCTCTTTTCAAAAAATTTCAAGATTTAACACTAAGATCCATTGTATTTTAATCAACTAACATGCAAAACTTTAGGTAACAATTTAAAGGATAAGAGAGTTTTTAGGATAGTGTGGCCAATAGATTTCTTTTGGTATATTGTGAAACCACGGTTCTTAGTTGGTAAAATTTTAAACCACGGTTACCAGTTTGCAAATGGTCGAAATCACATGGTTTAATCAACTAACATGTAAAATTAGGTGAAAATTTAAAGGATAAAAGAACTTTTAGGAAAGTGTGTTAGACGGCATATTACTTCTGTCTACATTGTGAAACCATGAATCACAGTTTATAAAGTTTTAAACCACATATACTAGTTTGCAAATAGTTGAAATCGCATGGTTTATTTTTATACTTAAACTTAATATTAAATGAGAAATAATTTAATCATGAGGAATTAAATATGGCAGTAAGAGCTATACTGGCCATTGAGCAGTAATTTATCATTTATTAATTTGAGAGTAATTATTGGTAAATTAAATTTATGAGGGTGATATAATTTAACAATTCAAAAAAACATTAGGATGGATAGTAAATTTAATTAAAAGAGCAAATATATAATAAAATGAAAAATTTTAAGTAAAATAATACATCAAATTCTATATTTCGCACATCATCAAATGATGATGTGGCACTCCTAGAGACTACTTTTCTAGTTACATATATCCATTCCACAGCAAAATGATTCAATTAAGATATGCAACGTATAATGTTATTTTATCAAATTGTTAGATGTCACTTAATTAGTTATTAATCAAATATAGTCAACCTGGTAAAATAACAGGTATTTGATCGTTAACTATGCTATTAACAAAGAAATTTGATAAATGCATCAATTAAGAATTGATAATCATAATAAACAACTTAGTTTTCTTGATTTTCTACGTAATTTTTATAGAGTGTATGATTTTTTTTTTTCATTTTTAAAGTTTAAATATATGAAATTTAATATAATTACATATTTAAAATATCTCAATACTAAGGGCCTGTTTGGTTCAGCTGTTACTGATGCTGTTAGCTGTTTATTGTTCATGTTAGCTGTTTGCTGTTGCAGTAAGCTGTTAGCTGTTAGCTAATTAATTGATAACGTTTGGTAAATTTAGTATCAGCAGTTGTTGTTGAAATGGAAAAAGACTAATATAGATATATATTTTATACCATTACACAATAATTATACAAAAATAATAATATTACATAAATATTAGTAAAAATAATTCAAAAATTCAAAAATTTAAAAAATAATTTTTATTACACTTCAAAAATTATAATTTTCATTAAAAACAATTTCATAAGCATAGAAAAATAATTTAAATTATAGTTTCATTTATGTAAAATGCATCAGAATAATATGTTTTTAATTGTTGAATAAATTAATATAAATAAATTTTTTTTAAAAAAAAGTGAAACTAGCCTAAATAAATTAATTTGAAGAATTAATCTCGCTTAATTTTCAACATTTATAGAGGTAAAAAAATTTCATAATTATTATTTTGGAAATGTTAAATTTATAAAAACCAAATAATTATAAAAAACTTTTCGTGAAAAGCTCTAAAAAGGAATTTTTCGTGAAAAGCTCTTTTTTTCTGCAGAACAGCTAAAAACAGTTATTTAAAATTTCTAACCAAAGGTTATGTTGTAGCCACGATACAGCAGTAAATTTGTTAAGGGAAGATCGATCGTCAAGGGGTGTTACTGGAAGATTGAGCGTTGACCGGACGAGGGTGCCTCCGAGAGTGAATGCCGGTAGTGGTTAAATTATGACTCTCCTTCAGCAAGGTACCTGTTACAGTGTGGGAAGGGTGTTCTTCCCACAAACACTCCGATGCCAAAGTTATCTGGTGATACTGATTATATTGCTGTAAAAATAGTATAAGCTCTGATTATCAAAGAACCAACCCCTGTATCATTGAAGGAGAAGCTATTTATAGCTTCAGGGTGGAAGTTACCTGATGTGAAACAACACGTTCCACGTTCATTATAACTGCTTGTGAAGTGGGTTGCCAGGTGGTAGGAGCTCTTGACTAATACACGTAATAAATGTTGAGAGATAGATGATAAACCTTAGCTTATATTAGGTTTACCCTTAAGCTTATTCTTAGGTTAACCTTAAGCTTATTCTCAGGTTATAAATATATTAACGTTCAGCTTATATTTAGGTTAACCCTTGATTTATACCATAGGTTATATCAGTTGCTCCCCACTTCTATTTTTTGGGTCTATCCAGAAAATATAAGTAAGCAAAACCGACTATTAGTTTTTTAAAATGTGAAAATTACTCACTGAAAAATGCTATATGCTTTTAAAAAGCACAATATTAATCCATTTTTTGAATCTTTAATAATAGTTATAATAATAATAATAATAATAATAATAATAATAATAACAACAATGATGGTGATAAGATCGTGGTAGGATTTGAAAATTGGTTTTTGTAGGCTTCTCTTTCGGCAAGATATAATAATAATAATAATAATAATAATAATAATAATAGGAGTAGAAGTCTTATAGGTTTAGGTTTGTTAGCTGGTGGGTTTAAAATATTTTACCCAGATGAAAATCCTTTATTTGGCTTCTGCCCAAGGATTTGTTGGAAAAGAAAAAATTTGTTGCTGCTCCTCCTCTGTGCCTCCACGCCGCCGTCTCCTACCTTGATCTGCCTTCTCTCCACCGTCTACGTCTCATCAGTGCTGCTCCAGTTCAGCGCCTCAACGCCTCCGTCCACCACCTTGCTTTCTCTCCACCGTCACCTTACGTCTCATCAGCGCCGCTCCTCCTCAGCGCCTCAACGCCGCCGTCCAACACTTCGATCTGCTCTTTCTCCACCTTCAACGCCTCCGCGCCTCAACGCCTCAAAGCCTCAACGCCGTCCTACTTCTAACGCCCCTGGGTATCCTGATCTCTACCGCCTCGACGTCGTCTCGCGACTGCCGATCAAGCGCCGGTCTTTTATTTATTTCACCACTCCGGTCAGAGCTCATTACCTGCTGCCTCCGTCGGTCATTCCGGTCGGTCCATTGAACTCACTTTTTCAGCAGCCTCTAAGCTTAGGTATTTTCTAGCTTTTCCTCAATTTTTGAGTTTGAAAATTCCTATTAGATTTTTATTGTAAATCTAATAGATTGGATGTAAATTTGGTTGCTGCAATTAAGTGATGTAAACTTTCCGATTATTAGTCTGAATTTATTAATTAGATTATAAGCACTGGTGGTTGTTGATCCTTGTAATTGTGATTAAGTTGCTGTTTGTGTTGATGCTGCTGTTGTTATTGTGTTTGATACCCTCCTTTGTTTTCTGCCAAACTGCTTAAGTAATCGGAATAGCCTCTATGACGATTGTATTACTTCCTAATCCATGGGTTTATAAACAATAAGCAGAAAAACTTTTGTTCTGAAACTCAAATGGTAAAGGCGAGATTTCCCAATTCTTAGAGCGGAGGGCACATAATGTAAAGCAGACAGAAAACGGGCCGTTACCCTCTAAGTCAGGCCCATAAAGTTTGATGCTTTAAACACATTTTGAATGTATACCTTACAAGCTAAACATGGATATATTGTGAAGCATGTTGGGGCTAGCAGATGTATTACTTGGGCTAAGAAAGACGCGGCCCAGCAAAGCAAATAAATGGACCTAGCGAATTGATCCATTATTTAGATATGGTCTAATTGGATAATCCATCAAATGTGAGTGGGGAGACTTGATTTCGAATCCAAGAGGTCCGAAAAAGCAACCCAAAATTGTTTTATTTCTTTACATTCTCATCCAGTCCTGCAAACAATATATTAGGCCCGTTATTACAGGCTCATCCTGCAAACATAAAGAAATCACAGGCTCATCCTTTTAATGCCTCTATTTGAATTTGCAATAAAGAAATCATAGGTCCCTGTTACCAGGCTCAGGATATAATTTGTTGAAACCATTTATCTTCTCTGTCATAAAGTGAAGGTCATTCCGACTGTCAACCTCTTTCATCTTTTATACCTCACAAAGGCATGCAAAGATAAATCAGGTCGTTTTCTCCTCCAAAAGACCGACTTTGGTGAGGAAACACTCACCTTAATCGATGATCTTCCTCCCATTGGTAATTATGAAGATAAATGGTTGCTTATTTACCCTCCTGCTGACATATGGAAAGTTGCTCATCCTTGGAGCTGGGTGTGGGTTAGAAAGGGTATTACTTGGCCGGTTCGTGCTTCTCTCTTAGTGAAGTATTCAGTCGAGATTGATATGTTGCGTAAAACGAAATGTTATTTAAGTAAAATTTTGACACCATCCAATCTATCTGCCACGGGTTGGGGAGTCTCTTCATGTCTTCCTTTCATTAACGAAGCTAACTCTTCTTCCTCTACACATTCAGATCGTGAAACTCATAATAATCAAAGTTCTTCCGATTCTTCGTCGGATTCTTCATCCGATTCATCCAGGGGTTCCTCATCTAAGGGCAACATCGAAGATTCTTCGTCTGAACGTGAGATCCTTCCTTTAGAAAATATTTTACCACATAATGTTGATATCCCTTCTAGTCATACGACTTCTTTATCCGACAACGGTGACTAATTAAAATAATTTTTATATGTGATATTATATATGATTCTCGCCTTTTCAGAATATAGATGTTTACTGACAATTTTCTTTTGTAGGCATGACTCCATCAGAAAACTCTACTTTCGCTAATTTTGCGGCTGGGAACTCCGCTTTCGCCGCTTTTGCAGCCGGACAGAAGCGTACTAGGGCAGAAATTTCTCCTACTTGTCAAATTACTTTAGAAGGTGATGCTTCGGCTCTGAAGAAGGCTCATCCTTCAGCTCCATCAAATGCTTCGTCAGAAACCGCTATTCCAAAGATCACTGCTGGTGTGAATTCAATCCCTCCTGTGCAGCCAAAGTCTAAGTCTTCTGAGGTCGATCCTTCCAATAAGGCTAAGAAAGGTGTGTTAAATTCATCCCCGAATCGCTCTTCCTCTGCTCGGGATGAGAGAAGTGGTTCCCAGTCAATGCGAAACACCAGAGATGAGAGGATCCATCCTAATATTCCACTTCGTCGTGAGAGGAAGAAACTTCGCTCAAAATCTTTACCTGGAATGGATCTTGTCTTTCCAAGGATGGGCATGCCTGTTGCATCTTACAACATCTACAAAAATACTCCTTTGAAAAGCACTCTTCAAGGGGAGGATTTCAGATTTTACCCTGGTTTGCTAAATACTGATTCTGTTGACATACCGGGGGTAGCTTCTAGGTTGATGATTTCCTCTATTCTCCCTCGTGATGAAGAGAGTTACTGCAAGGATTTATGTGACAACCTTGATATGGCTGAGCGCAAGATCGTTGAAGTATGTATCTATATAAATATGTACTTTATCATATGCGTTTTATTTGAATATAACTCATTTTCTTTATTTTGATGGTAGGGTTCTCAACGTGCTTCAGTGGCTTTCGGGTTTGCCCGAAAGCTAAAACAGACGGTTGAAAACCTTGAAGGGAAACTTCAAGAGGTTGAAGGGAAGCTTCAAGAAAGTCGGAGTTTAAATGTGAAGCTTCAAGACCGTATTAAATCATTGGAAGCTGATCACGTGAATCTGAAAGCCGTGGAATCCAAATATGCAATTCTGAGCAATGATTATGAGAAGCTAGATAAGCAGAATTCCCTCCTTAAGAATGATATCAAGAAGCTTGAACTGAAGTTAGCTGATGAGACTAGCATGGTGCAGAAACTGAAGAGTGACCATGCTTCCATTCGTTCTACCGCAGTTCGTGAGTATAGGGAATCCAAAGATTGTTACGAGAGAAAATGTGTAGCCGGGGTCAGCTTCTCCAAGATAGGTTTTTATCTCGCCCGGCAGATTCTTGAGCAGGAGGATGGTCATTCTCATCCCGAATTAGTTTTTTCAAAAACGGAATCTCTTTCCCACCATACCAATTGGAAGAATTTTGATCCGAATGAGGAGGATAGTGCTACCTGTGTAAATAAAGGCTTGTTTGATGATCTGAAGAACCTTGGTGGACCTTGGGAATTCTATGGGAGGAATGGAGTCATGGGACCTTCAGATATAGTCCCAGATGATGAGATATCGGCTTTGCAAGATTTAGATGAGGATCATGGTGCTGATGATGAACCTTCTGCCGATGTCGATCCTGCATCTTAGATTTCTATTCGCTATTTTTTTGTTCTTTATATATTTTGAGAATTTATTGACTTGGAATTTTTTATTTATTTTATTATTTACCTTCCTTCCTGTTTAATGTTAACCTTCTTTCATAGTTAACGCTAATCGCTCCCCAATCACAAACAATTTTTATTGAATTGAGTGTGATTTTTCATAAACTTATACCTGGAAATTTTTTCACACTGTACGTTTGATCTTTTATAAACTGCTTGCATTATGGTAGCAAGCTTTCTTCCCTTTTAGAAGATAAGCTTGTTAGCCTACCATATGTCGTAACAGCCTTGAAGAATTTTTACTGCGTGCATCATGGCAGCAAACTTTCTTCCCTCATAGAAGATAAGTTTTTTGGCCTACCATATGTCTTAACAGCCTTCGAAAAGAATATAAGTATATGTGTCTTCCCTCATAGAAGAAATGTTGCAAAGTTTACGTCTTCCCTCATAGAAGAACGTTATATCTTTTCTCATGGAAGAGATATTACGAGAATCGTATCCTCCCTCATAGAAGAGCGTATTTTAGCTTGATTACAAACGGTTTATCTTTAGCAAATGCATAAGATTATCGTCAAAGATAATTAAATATAGCAACATTGTCGAAAAATTAAAGGTATGGCACGCGATATTTTTACGTGGAAAACCCCAATAAGGGGAAAAACCACGGGCCCGCAATCACGGCACCATCAAATTTATTGATTCATAATAACAGTTACAGAATACAAGTGCTCTGAAAATAGAGCTTCAGATGATTTGCATTCCAAGTTTTTCCAATCTTCTTTCCTTCTAAGGTTTCAAGTTTGCAAGTGCCTGGCCCAACCATTCTTCTTATTCGATATGGCCCCTCCCAATTTGGACGGAGCTTCCCATCTTTAAGGTGAGCATTGGTTATGGCTGTCTTTCTCAAGACAAGATCTCCTTCTGCGAATGGTCTTTCTTTCACCTTAGAGTTGTAATAGCGAGATACCCTTTGTTGATAAGCTGCCAGGCGTATGCATGCTTGTTCTCTGTGTTCCTCTAAAAGGTCTAAGTTGGTACAAAGTCCCTCAGAATTGGCCTCTTCATCAAACTCGACCATCCTTGGTGAAGATGCACCTATCTCGACTGGGATCAAAGCTTCCGTTCCATACACAAGGCTGAATGGGGTTTCTTTCGTAGAGACTCTACTTGTAGTCCTGTATGCCCAAAGTATGGATGGAAGTTCGTCTACCCATGCTCCTTTTGCTTTGTCCAGACGCATTTGCAAGCCTTCCTTGATGGTTCGATTAGCTCTTTCTACTTGACCGTTGGCTTGCGGGTAGGCTACTGAGGCATAGCTTAGTTGGATGTGAAGGTTTGCACAGAGTTTTTTTAATGCATCACAATCGAACTGTTTTCCTCTGTCTACTACCAAAGCTCTTGGAATCCCGAATCGGCATATGATGTCTTTCCAAACAATTCCCTCTATCTTTTTTGCAGTGACACTGGCTAAAGGCTCAGCTTCCACCCATTTGGTGAAGTAATCAGTTGCTACCATTAAAAATTTTCTTCCTCCTGTTGCTTGTGGGAAAGGTCCTAGTAGGTCCAATCCCCATTTGGCGAAAGGTGTTGGTTCAATAGAGCTTCTGAAAACTGAAGCAGGAGCATGCTGGATGGGAGCAAATCTCTGACATTTATCGCATTCTCTAACCTTTTTCAGCGCGTCATCTCTTAGTGAAGGCCAGAAGAATCCAGTTTGCAAAACCTTAGAGGCTAGTGCTCTAGCTCCCAAGTGCTGTCCACATATTCCTTCGTGTATTTCCGCTAGCACCTCCTTTGCTTTGTCTAAACCAAGAAACCTGAGAAGTGGCAGGGAGAAACCTTTCTTATATAGAATATCTCCAATCAAGGTGAATCGAGCTGCTCTCATTTTTATCTTTTTAGCTTCGGTGGAATCAGTGGGAAGCTCTCCTGTTTTCAAGAATTTTATAAATGGGGTTCTCCAGTCTTGTTGCTCCATAATACATGCAACCACTTTCTCTTCTATACTTGGTCTTTTGAGTTCTTCGAGGTGCACGATTCTTCCCTTGGTGTCTAAAGACGAGGCAAGTTTGGATAATGCATCTGCGTGGGCATTAGAACTTCTATTAATCTGCGTCAACTGGAATTCTTCAAATTCTTGGGACAAGGATTTGACCTTGCGAAGGTATTGGATGATAACAGGTTCTTTTGCTTCATATTCTCCATGGAACTGTTGAACCACCAATTGTGAATCACTATGAGCTGTTATCCTCTTCACCTGTAGCTGTTGGGCTAGCTTCATTCCAGCAATAAGAGCTTCATACTCGGCAATATTGTTCGAGCTTGGAAAGTTGAAACGCAAGGCATACTCCAAAGGATCTCCTTCGGGGGATATGATCACTATCCCTGCTCCACTACCAGATGAACTAGATGCTCCATCGACAAACAATTTCCACATGCTTGCAACTCCTTCAACTGACTTTTTCTCCCCTGTACATTCTACAATGAAGTCAGCTAAAGCCTGCCCTTTGATTGCTTGCCTTTGTTCGAAGGTGATGTCATATTCGCTTAACTCTATTGCC
The DNA here is from genome assembly GCA_039660915.1 of Euphorbia tirucalli. Classification (NCBI taxonomy): domain Eukaryota; kingdom Viridiplantae; phylum Streptophyta; class Magnoliopsida; order Malpighiales; family Euphorbiaceae; genus Euphorbia; species Euphorbia tirucalli. Next base: position 21,325,995 of record CM077636.1, on the reverse strand, counting down.
CATTTAGTGAGGCGCCCTGAACATTCTGGCTTTTGTAGGACTTGACGTAGGGGTTGATCTGTCAATATTATCATACGGTGAGCTTGGAAGTAAGGCCTTAGCTTTCGAGACGCCATCACTAATGCAAGTGCAACTTTCTCAGCAAATGGGTATCGAGGTTCAGCGCCCTGGAGGACTTTACTGACGTAGTAAATAGGCTTGTCAATCTTTCCTTCTTTCTTCAATAATACTGCGCTCAATGCCACATTGCTGACCCCTAAGTACACAAACAATGATTCTCCTGGCTCAGGTCTAGTTAGAAGGGGTATCTCTTTCAAATATTCCTTCAATTCTTCAAATGCTTTCTCACATTCTGGGGTCCACTGAAAGTTTTTTGCAGCTCTCAACGTTTTGAAGAATGGAAGACTTTTCTCTGCTGACTTGGATAGAAATCTATTTAAAGATGCTATCCTCCCTGTTAGGCGTTGCACTTCCTTGATTGAAGCTGGAGGCTTCATGTCCAGTATAGCTTGAACTTTCTCGGGGTTTGCTTCAATGCCTCTCTCTGTGATCATGTAGCCTAGGAATTTTCCTGACTCCACTCCGAACGTACATTTATTTGGGTTGAGTTTAATGTTGAAGCTTCTCAGAATGTTAAATACTTTAGTGAGCTTCTCAATATGTGATTCTTCCTTCTTGCTTTTAACGATCATGTCGTCCACGTACGCTTCCATGGTGTTACCCAATAAAGGTTTAAACACCCTATTCACCATTCTTTGATAGGTTGCCCCAGCATTTTTAAGTCCGAAGGGCATCACTCTGTAACAGTACGTCCCCTTATCGGTGATGAATGTAGTCTTCTCCTCATCCGAAGGGTTCATCTTTATTTGATGGTACCCCATGAAAGCATCTAAAAAACTCAACAATTCATATCCTGAAGTCTGGTCCACCATCTTGTCGATTTGAGGGAGCGGGTATGAATCCTTTGGGCAAGCTTTGTTCAGATCAGTGAAGTCTATGCAAATCCTCCACTTCCCATTTGGCTTTTTTACCATCACAATGTTAGCGATCCATTCAGGATATTGAACTTCCCTGATGAAGTTAGCTTGGAGTAGCTTGTCTATTTCTTCTTCTATGATTCGTTGCCTCTCCGGTGCTACATTCCTCTTTTTTTGCTTGACTGGTTTTAGTTCTGGATCAACATTCAGATGGTGAGAAGCTACCTCTAAATCAATTCCTGGCATGTCAGCGGGTGTCCAAGCAAAGACATCAACATTCTTTCTTAGGCAATCTATCACTTCATCCCTCACTTCTTTTTGCATTCGTGTCCCAATGTAAGTGATTTTGTCTGGATCGTCTTCTTTCAGCCTTATGGGCTCAACTTCTTCAACTGGCTTAGGCTTATTCTCTGATTCTCCCTTTCCCGAGATTGCCAGTGTTTCCCCTCTTGCAGTCTGCTTTCCCTTGATGGAGGATATGTGACAAATGCGAGCTTTTTTCTGATCGCCTCGGACTTGACCTATTCCATTGGGTGTAGGGAATTTCACAAGTAGATAATTTGAGCTGATTATGGCTCCCATGTCATTTAGTAACGGTCTTCCAAGGATTACATTATAGGCCGGAGATGTCGACCTAACCACCATAAAGTTTGCCATCCTTGTGGTACTACAAGGATCTTCTCCTAGTGTGATTGGTAGCTGGATCGACCCTGCTATTGGGACAGCTTCATTCGAAAAACTAAACAGAGGGGCTTGCACTTTTTTCAGCCTATCGAGGGATATGTTCATCTTCTCAAAACAATTCCAGTAAAGGAGATTGACGGAACTTCCAATATCAACAAGGATTCTCTCCACTGGGAACTTCATTATGATGGCCGAAATGACCACTGCATCATCATGGGGAGTTACCACATTTCCTTGATCTGCAGAGGTAAAGGTTATAACTTCCTCATCGCGGATCTTCATGACATTGTTCACTTCATAAGCTTGTCTCGCATAGGCTTTTCTTGAAGCTGAAGATCCTCCTGCCAAGGTCTCCCCACCTGAGATGACATTTATTGTTGGATGAGCTGGCTTATTATCTAACGCAGACGCTTTCTCCTTCCTATCTTCCTTTGGCTTAGCATAACTGCGGTCATCCTTCCCTCTGTTGTTTTGATATCTTTCCCTTTCTGAGTATGAGGGTCTCTCTTCCCTCCATCTTTCGGCATACACAAATCTTCCAAGCTTCCCTTGACGTACCAAGGTTTCAATTTCGTTCATTAATTCTCTACACCTGTTTGTAGAGTGACCATGGGTTTTATGAAATCGACAGTAAGCATCAGCAAACTTTCCCATTGTCCTGTCAGTTTTTGGAGGAAATGTGAGTAGCCCTGACCCTTCTATTGCTGCAAGGATATTGGAGCGAGGTTCAAGTAAGGGTGTGAAGCTCTCAAATTTTAACTTGGGGGCACGACTCCCCTCTTTCCCTTTTCCATTTTTCTTTGCTTCCTCATGATGCTCATCCCTTTCCTTTCTTTTCCTATCCTGGTAGCCTCCAGTTACGTTCTTCATGACATCTTCAGAAAGGATGAATTTGCTAGCTCGACTGAACAACTCCCCAAGAGTAGAAGGCTGATCATAAGAAAGGGATTTTTGGAAATCTCTCGACCTTGTTCCTTGAAGTACTCCAGCCACCGCCATTCCTACTTGAAGATCATGAATCTCCAAAGTTGCAGCACGGAATCTCTCAATGTAATCCCTTAAACTTTCTCGTTCTTCCTGCTTGATGGTAAGAAGGTATGTAGCATCCTTCTTTTTCTTTGTATTGATGATGAAAGCATTTATGAACTCCTCCCTGAGTTGATCAAAGCTAGAGACGGATCCTTCTTTCATGCTGTTGAACCATGTTCGAGCATGTTCCGTTAAGGTGAGGGAGAAGGCCCGACACATGATTGCATCTTCCCATCCATGGAGTAGCATAACAGCTTCATAACTTTGCATATGGTCATGGGGATCGCCTTTGCCAGAGTATGTAGCTAGTTGAGGCATTTTGAATTTCTTTGGGAGGGGTTTCTTCATTATCTCATCAGTGAAGGGCACTTTTCTTCCTGGCTGCTCTTCACCTGCAGGAACTAGCTTTTTCTGTTCTAATACTTCCTCAATCATCTTTTTCAAGTCTCTGGTTTCTACTACGCTGAATGTGGATTCCTCATTATTCCTTCTTCCTGTAGTATGGAGGCCTCCTTCTCTGAAAGTACTCTCCACCACTTCATAGTACGCATCATTTTTCTTGCGATTGTTGTGCTGTTCTACCCTGTCGTGTGAAGGGTGTGACACTTCATCGTCTTCAGGATGATGAGGCTCTATATGATCTTTTCCCCTAGGCTGTAAATGTGGGGGAAGCTTATCCTGAGGATGAGTTTGCTGAATAAACGTGAGTAAACTTTCAAGCCGGCGGTTATTATCCTCAAATTTCCTCTTGAGAAATTCATATTCTTCCAAGGGTACAGTTGGTGGGACAACTCCCGACCCTCCGGGACGAATGGTGCCTTCTGGATGGCGTCGAGCAGGGTGAATTGTGCCTTCTAGATGGCGTCCATGTTCACTATCATCTTCTCGATCAGGTACCTCTCGTGGTTCACTGTGAGTATGTTCTGGATGATTGGCCTGAGAAGGTGCAACTTGAGATCTCTTTGGAGGCATCTTACTCCCGCAAAAGAAACTGAAGATGCAAAGAAACTAGAGATGGCTTTTTGATCGATTTCCCACAGACGGCGCCAACTGTTGTAGCCACGATACAGCAGTAAATTTGTTAAGGGAAGATCGATCGTCAAGGGGTGTTACTGGAAGATTGAGGGTTGACCGGACGAGGGTGCCTCCGAGAGTGAATGCCGGTAGTGGTTAAATTATGACTCTCCTTCAGCAAGGTACCTGTTACAGTGTGGGAAGGGTGTTCTTCCCACAAACACTCCGATGCCAAAGTTATCTGGTGATACTGATTATATTGCTGTAAAAATAGTATAAGCTCTGATTATCAAAGAACCAACCCCTGTATCATTGAAGGAGAAGCTATTTATAGCTTCAGGGTGGAAGTTACCTGATGTGAAACAACACGTTCCACGTTCATTATAACTGCTTGTGAAGTGGGTTGCCAGGTGGTAGGAGCTCTTGACTAATACACGTAATAAATGTTGAGAGATAGATGATAAACCTTAGCTTATATTAGGTTTACCCTTAAGCTTATTCTTAGGTTAACCTTAAGCTTATTCTCAGGTTATAAATATATTAACGTTCAGCTTATATTTAGGTTAACCCTTGATTTATACCATAGGTTATATCAGGTTAGTTTTTCTGCTTTTCGGATTGAAAAGCTAAAAGCTGCTGCAAAAAGTAGAAACAAACATCCCCTAAAAATGTTTACAAAGGAATTTCACCGCGTAACGAAATTAATTTGTAAATAAACTTACATTTTGAATTCATTAAAAAGGGGCACTTATATAAGAGTGAAGTGTTTACTTTTAACAACAATCTGCAAGAATATATAGACGCCCTTGTAAATATGTTCAGTTTCAATTTAAAGTGATTGGTTTAAAATAAATAAAATAAAATAAAATTGAAACTACACATTGAATACATTTTAAGTTTTCAAAATTAATTAGTTATTGAATAATTAGATCCCAATTAATTATTCAATTCAAATTGGATCACTAAAATTTTCTCAATTTTATTTTTCATAATTACTTGGATGTATATAATAATTCAATAATGACATGGTATATTTTAATAATACTATAAATAATGATATGATTTAATTTAATTTCTATTAAATATATTCGTAGAGAAAAGCTTTAATTGTAATTAAATCTCGAGTAAAATTATATCAAGCGAATTAAATTATATATATTTGCAAGATAAATACATAACAAAAGCATAAAAAAAATTTAAAATTCGAATTTATTAGATTTTGACAATTGACTAGTAGTTAAATGGTTCCTTCGTAGACAGTAAATATAACGGGAAAATTATAATTATGTATAAAAACCGTTGGGCTTGATAAGGAGCCAAAATGTCAAAGATTCTATAGACTCAAGATAAAGAATGGTAATTAATTCGTCAATTACCCTACAAACCACGAAAACGTTGTATTCAAATCTGTAGGAAAAGCAAAAAAAAAAATTGAGAGAGACTGAAAACAACCCTTTATCAGAAATGAAAAAGCAGCAAGAAAACATCAAAGATAATAAATATGTATTGAAGGGACATTAATTAAATTAAGCCATTATTCAATAATAGAATTGTGGATAATAGTTTAAGACTTTGATGGTGTGGTGGGGACAGTGCAAAAAGTTGAGTAAGATTTGATTTTCTTTAAATGACATAATTGGACTCAAAGCTAATGTTAGGTTGTGATCTCAGTCTGCAATATCAACCACCAAGTCAATTACCCGTAATACCCACCTAATTGGGTTTTGAAGATTGGACCAAATCACTTCCCCTTTCTTCAGAAAAATAATAATATATATATATTCTACTTAGTCAATTATTGCTGCATGATAAAGGCCTAATTTTCAGGACTGCTGTTATCAAATTTACTTTCACAATTTTAATGTTTTAGGAAAATGATAATTTTAGTTGTTTGTAAAAGGATATAAATCAACGGTAAGGATGGATTCATATCTATTCATTTTCAAAGGTTTAGGAGATCTGAATTGTCATGCAGTTGTTTTTATGTCGCTACGGATTTCTAACATAAATTATTATTTCATTCAAAGTATATTTTAAGAGTATATTAGTTTAATTTTTCCTTTCATGAAATAGTTGTCATTTGTGAACTGTATTTTTTTTTTTCTTTTCTTTTTATGGATCTTGTACCGGATTTAACGTGGATTTATGTGAGAAGCCTTTTCTTTTTATTTCCTAATGTATTTTTTCCTTCAATGAAATAAATATACCTTCTATATATATATAAAACAAAAAACTATGGATTAAGTAAACTACTATATAATTCCACTTCTTGTTATTTACTGTTTACATTTACATATTGATAATTAATATTTATTAAAAATATTATAAATTTTTGTTGTTAGGTTGCAGAATAACTAATATAGAAAAATAAAAAATTAAAGTAAAGTGTTTTTTTTGTTAAAAAACATGAATTATCTGACAGAAAATAACAATTTTTCTATCTAAAAACCTATTAGTAGTTATTACTAGGGTTGTCAACGGGGATACGGGGTCCGTCCGAATGGGGACGGAGATTTCCCGACTAGAATCCCCGCGGGCCGGGGACAGGAATAATTTTGTCCCCGTTTACTAAACGGGGACGGGGATGAGATTTGCCTCCTCCACCCCGCGGATCCGTCCCCGTCCCCGTTTAGTCCCCGGCGAGGATTTCCGTTAAATCCCCAATTATTTATTTATTTTATTATTTATTTATATATATATACATAAATAATGAAATTTTATCACAATAAAACTAAAACTATGGATTGCTTTATATCCCTCTTTCACTTTTAAAGTTTCCAACAATCAATCATGTGTGCTTAATTGTTGCTGCTGATACTAAATATATGTAATTGTGTACTTATTTGCGGAACTTCTGGCTAGGTGCAAAACTTAAAATTTAGCTTTTGTACTTGATAGAATTTATCAATTTAGAAACCTCTAATTTAATTTCTGTATATTGGACTCATGTACTCTATTTTGAAATAATAATATTAGTAGTTATAATATTTTAATTAAATATCACTTTCTTATAAGAAAAATTAAGTGATTTATTTAATGGTCTCCAAACTGTAATATGCTTTTTAACTTATTTTTATACCAAATTTAATTTTATTTAAAATTAAAAAAAAAATCTTAACAGGGACAGGGATTCGCGCGGGGAACCCGTTTCCCGACGGGACCGGGAATGAGGATGAAGATCATCCTCGTTTACTAAACAGGGGCGGAGACGGGGATCCCTGCCTAGCCGGGGAACGGGGATGGGATTGCCAATCCCCGTCCCGCCCCGCCCCGTCCTTAGTTATTACTAAAATTTTCCCGACAACTTTTATTTTTGTTATATAGTATTAAAAAAAAAAAATTTGAAAATAGTTATCTAAATGGGCTGTGAGTAATAGCTAATTGAAAAATAAAAAATTGGCAAATACTGAACAAAATACTCATTAGTTGTCCGGTTACTTTTAGGGGTGAGCATCGGTCGGTTCGGTTACCGAACCGAACCGAATTTTTGGTTAACCAAACCGAATTATCAGTAATAATTAAAACCAAACCAAACCAAACTAGGATGAAAATCGAACCGAACCGAAATTTTTTGGTTCGGTTCGGTTCGGTTATTACCGAAATTTGGTATTTTTACAAAAAAAATAAATAAAAAAAATATTTGAAATGATTTTTAGGGCAATTAATTGAACCATTATATATTTTTTTTGTAATTAATTGTTATTTAGTCATTTTATATTTTTTAATGAAATATAAAATTCAATTAAGTAAATTAGAATATTAAAAACCTAATATATATATATATATATATATATAATAATTCGGTTCGGTTTCGGTTAAACCGAATTTTTTTACGGAAAAACCGAACCGAACCGAATAACCAAATATATATATAATTGTTACCAAACCAAACAAAAAAAAATTTGATAACCGAACCGAATTTTTTTTCGATTTGGTTCGGTATTGGTATTCGGTTAAACCGGATAGTGCTCACCCCTAGTTACTTTGAAGCTAAATGTGGCAATACTAAATGCTTAATCCCCAGGGAATTTGAATTTTCTGAAAATACAAGCCCGAAGAAAGGCCCAACGATCAACGTTAAATAATAAATAATAAATAATAATAATACTAATAGAAACTTTCTAGATAATAAATAAATTCAGTAAAAAAATGATAATAATCTAAACTAAGGGGATAAAGAAATATAAAAAAAATCTAAAAATTTTATAAAAAATTATTTAATTTTAAAATTTAAATTTTCATAAAATTTAGTAATTGACATAAATAAAATAGAAAATTTAGATGGTTGGCAAAATTCAAAATCTGAAATGACTTAATTATATACAGAATGAGATATGTGAGTGATGGTGTAATATTGTGTTAAATTAATGGGGTTTTTACATAAATACTTACCTTTTGACAATATATAACTTTTTTACATACAAATCAAAAGTTTACATAAATACATAAAAAACTTTCCAAAATTTCAAAAATACCTAAAAAACTTATTCCTGTTTTACGTGAATTTTGCCCAAAAAACAACAAAAGTAAAAAATCATAATCTCCAAAATACATCCTCTAATTTGTCCACGTTTCTCTCTCCTTTTTTATAATTTTAAATCTAATTTTGTATTTATCTCTCAATCCGTTTATTTTTTTGTCATCCGACTTTAGAAAGTTTTTTTTATTTTTTTTTTATCTTCGAAACAAAGTCCATATATATATACTTTTTCCGACATATTTTTTTCACTAAAGTATAACTAATTATGCCTTTGTATGTTAAGGTATAACTAAGGTATAATTAAGGTATAACTAAAGTATAATCACTGTAATAGTGATTATACTTAAGGTATAACTAAGGTATAAACACTGTAATAGCGTATCTTAATGTATAATTAAAGTATAATCACTGTAATAGTGTATCTTAATGTATAACTAATGTATAATTAAGGTATAACTAAGGTATAAACACTGTAATAGTGTATCTTAATGTATAATTAAGATATAACTAATATATAATCAATGTAATAGTGTATCTTAAGGTATAACTAAGGTATAACCAATGTATAATCACTGTAATAGTGTATCTTAAGGTATAACTAATGTATAATCAATATAATAATGTACCTTAGGGTATAAATATGGTATAAATAAGGAATAACTAAGGTATAATCACTAGAATAGTGTATCTTAAGGTATAATTAAGGTATCTTAAGGTATAACTAAGGTATAAAGAGTGTAGAAACAATGTATAAAGTGTATAAACGATGTATAAATAATGTATAATAATATATAAGATGTGTATAATAATGTATAACAATGTATAAGAAGTGTATAAACAGTGTATAAAGAGTGTATAACAATGTATAATAAGTGTATAAACATATAACATTGTATAAGAAGTGTATAATGTATAACAATGTATAAGTAGTGTATAAATAATGTATAAATAATGTATAATTAAGGTATAACTAAGGTATAATTAAGGTATAACTAAGGTATAAATAGTGTATAAATAATGTATAAAGTATATAAACGATGTATAAATAATATATAAAAATATATAAGAAGTGTATAATAATGTATAACAATATATAAGAAGTGTATAAACAATATATAACGGTGTATAAATAATGTATAAACAATGTATAAACAGTGTATAATGTATAAACAATGTATAACAGTATATAAATAATGTATAAACAATATATAAACAGTGTATAAAGAGTGTATAACAATGTATAAGAAGTGTATAAATAATGTATAAACAGTGTATAATGTATAAACAATGTATAACAGTGTATAAATAATGTATAAATAGTGTATAAAGAGTGTATAACAATGTATAATAAGTGTATAAACATATAACATCGTATAAGAAGTGTATAATGTATAACAATGTATAAGTAGTGTATAAGTAGTGTATAAACAATGTATAAGCAATGTATAATAGTGTATAAGAAGTGTATAAACAATGTATAACAGTGTATAAATAATGTATAAACAATGTATAAATGGTGTATAATGTATAAACAATGTATAACAATGTATAAATAATGTATAAACAATGTCTAAACAATGTATAAACAGTGTATAAAAAGTGTATAACAGTGTATAAGAAGTGTATAAACAGTGTATAAATAATGTATAAACAATGTCTAAACAATGTATAAACAGTGTATAAAAAGTGTATAACAGTGTATAAGAAGTGTATAACAATGTATAACAATGTATAAAAAGTATAAAAACAGTGTATAAGAAGTGTATAAACAGTGTATAACCAATGTATAACAGTGTATAACAATATAAGTGCAGTCCCAAAACTGCAATCGTAAAATGCAGTCCCAAAATTGCAGTCCCAAACTTGCAGTCCTAAAATGCAGTCCCAAAATTGCAGTCCTAAAATGCAGTCCCAAAATTGCAGTCCTAAAATGCAGTCATAAAGTGCAGATGCAGTCCCAAAATTGCAGTCCTAAAATGCAGTCCTCAAGTGCAGATGCAGTCACAAAATTGCAATACTAAAATGCAGTTTTAAAGTACAGATGCAGTCCCAAAATTGAAATGCAGACCTAAAGTGCAGATGCAGTCCTACAATTGCAGTCCTAAAATGCAGTATGAAAATGCAGATGCAGTTTAAAATTAAAATGCAGTCAAAAGGTAAAATTAAAATGCAGTTTAAAATTAAAAGTGTATAATGTATAACAATGTATAAGTAGTGTATAACAGTGTATAAGTAGTGTATAACAGTGTATAAGAAGTGTATAAACAGTGTATAAATAATATATAAACAATGTATAAACAATGTATAATGTATAAACAATGTATAAATAATGTATAAATAATATATAACAGTGCATAAACAATGTATAAACAGTGTATAAAGAGTGTATAACAATGTATAATATGTGTATAAACATATAACATTGTATAAGAAGTGTATAGTGTATAACAATGTATAAGTAGTGTATAAACAATGTAAAAACAATGTATAATTAAGGTATAACTAAGGTATAATTAAGGTATAACTAAGGTATAAACAGTGTATAAACAATGTATAAAGTATATAAACAATGTATAAATAATGTATAATATTATATAAGGAGTGTATAATAATTTATAACAATGTAAAATCAGAATCTTGAAAATGTGGATTTTTGGGTGGAAAGGGCCATCTGGGTTTTCAGTAGATTAAATGTTTGGTTGTGGAAAAATGCAGTACATGAAAAATGCAGTAGATTAAATGTTTGGTTGAGTAAAATGCAGTAGATTTTGTTTGGTTGAGTAAAATGCAGTAGATTTTGTTTGGTTGTGGAAAAATGCAGTAGATTAAATGTTTGGTTGTGGAAAAATGCAGTACATGAAAAATGCAGTAGATTAAATGTTTGGTTGAGTAAAATGCAGTAGATTAAATGTTTGGTTGAGTAAAATGCAGTAGATTTTGTTTGGTTGTGGAAAAATGAAGTAGATTTTGTTTGGTTGTGGAAAAATGCAGTACATGAAAAATGCAAAGTAGGCAATGGTTGACTTCAGTTTTATTTCTTGCGATCTTTCATGAACTATTATTATTGATTTGGTGTTTGATTAAATGTCTAAATCAGTTCTTTATTACTTCAATTGAACTACGGTTGACTTATTGCTGATGGTGGTATTAATTGGGTTTCTCTATCTGCCATTTTCCCTTTGTAAGAAAAAAGAACGTAAAAAAGAAAAAAAATATAAGTATTAAGTATTAAAAAAAAGAATTTAAAGAAAAAAGGTAATTGAGTAAATTGTTAAACGTACGGCTTGAAATAAAGTTATTATTTAGGGTAAAACTGACAATTTCCCTAAATTAATGGTAATTGGTTTCTCTTGGGCCTTTTATCCAATATTTAAGACATCCTTACAAAGCTAGGTTGCTAATCCAAGCCCTATATCCATCCTTTTATTTATTCAACATATTCTGTCTTTCTATGCTTCTTTTTTTTTTTTTTTTTTTTTTTTTTTTTTATAATTTTGCTCAATTATTTTATTTGATTTTACTCTCTGATTTTGTTATTCTCTAGCCATTATTATCTCAATTCGCACTCCTACACTATTCTTTCTATGTTTTCAAATTCAGCGAAATAAATATTTATTTGATAGATTTCAGATATGATAGTTGCTTGAGGACATGTTATATATTGGGTTAATAAAAAAATAAATAAATATTCAAATTAAGAAAAGAATTTATAATTAATAGCAATCTTTGGGTGAATTTAGCCTCGCTTTCATGAATAAAAAGTAAATTTAGCCTCTTAACGTGGTTTACATTATTAACTTCTTCCAAAATCAACTTTAAATATAATTCAGGCCTTCAATTTAGCATTTAATGTCAAATTAGTCCAGAATGATACATATTAGCCACATAAATTAACATGTGTCAACAAGTTATGCTAACATCTATCAATTTGAACTAATTCAAAGAGGAAAATAACTATTTTAGTAATTTAGATGATATGACTATTTGTGTCAATATTTTTTAAAATTTAATGACACTTTCAAATATTTGTTGATCTCAAATGTCAAGTTAAAAGATCTAATTAAAACCTAAATTCAACTAGGAGCAAATTGATCACCAAACTGAAATACAGCCATATTAACCTTTCATTCCAAGTTTCATGGCATGATATTAAAACCACCTAATTTAATTGAAGGCCATTTCTACAAATAACAAATTTAGGCTTCAAATGTCAAATTTTAGAGGTGAATTATGTATTATGTTTCATACATTTTTCTAGTTAGTGAAACAAAAACACATAAATGCTCATTCTCGCACAGTCAAGCCCAAATTTATTAACCAAGTACAACAAATATGAATTAATCTAGAATCAACTGAGGGCTTCCCCGAGAGATATGCATATTCTAGCTTGTCTAATTAAGACCCTTCACATTATTCATTGATCATGTTTGGTTCATGAAATGAAATAGAGTGAAAATATAATAGCGCTATTCTATGAAATGGGATAAAAGATGAATGAAATAGTTATTTATTTTTCCATCCTATTCTAATGTTTGGTTCAATACTTGAGTAACATATGAAATATGTTATATTAAAACATAAAAACGAAGAAAACTGGGTGAAATAAGGTTAAATTAAAAAAAAAAAGAATGAAACAGTGAAAATGAAGAAAACAATTAAAAAAATGAGATAAAGTGAAAAAAAAGAGGAAAAACAGACAAAAAAAGAAAAAAAGAAACAGAATAAACGGATAGAAGAGAAAATACGAAAGAAAGCAAATAAACATAGGAGATCAAGAAAGATGGAAATACATATATATATAGTGAAGTATGTAAAAACTATTCCTTAGTTCTACAAGTGATAGATATTCTTTACTTTGAGAAATTACTATACTATAGAATAGCTATTCCATCGTCAAATATTGAACTAAACATTGGAATAGTTATTTCACATGGAATAACTATTTTATTCCCCCTCTATTCCATAGACCAAAAATAACAATAATGGAACTTAATTAATTGTTTAAAAAAAATTATTTCCAATAAAAACAGTAGTTATTTCCATTCTACATTCACCTCCTAACACAACAAAAAATACTAAACAATAAAAACAGAACTTAATTAATTGTTAAAAAAACAAAAAACTTGTATGAAGTCTAATCCATCCACAATTTTTCTATTTGTTTGACTTATTAATTTTATTTTTTTGATACCGAGCCCTTAGAAATCGAGAGCATTTGTTACAAGATCTGGAAAATTCAACGAAATTGATGATACAAGTATTTAAAAGTAGCGAAGAGTAAGAAGGATAACAATAGAAGTGATTATGGGAGTGTTATTATAGTATTGTAATATTTAAGAGATATGCTCCAGAGTAAGCATAAGAAATATATCTATACAATTCTCTCTCTTAATCCATCTCCTCGAGAGCTTTAGTTCGTGACTTAATCGTTCTTCCTCTTGAGCACATCAGTATAGGATCTATACATGACCGGTGATATGTAATCGTGGTTCGTTATCTTTCCGCTGCAATCACCTTGGTAGAATTTGCGAACTTGATATGCTTAAAGATAAGCATAAGAAATATATCCACACAATTCTCTCTCTTAATCCATCTCGTCAAGAGCTTTAATTTGTGACTTAGCCGTTCTTCCTCCCGAACACATCGCTGCAGGTTCTACACACAACCAGCGATTGTGATTCGTTATCTTTCTGCTGCAATCACATTGGTGAAATCTGTGGTACAAGAAATAACCTGAAACGAAGGTGATTGTAACGAAAAGATAATGAACCACGATCACGTATCATCGGTAGTACGTAGATCCTACACCGACGTACTCGAGAGAAAGAACGGTTAAATCACGAGCTAAAAACCTTCTTGAGATGGATTTAAGAGGAGGCTTGTGTGGATTAAAGATAAGAAGTCTTATTACCCTTTTACATGTTACATCCATATAACATAAATCTTTATCTTAATTAACTAAGTACAAAATGTCTTAATTTCTATAGTTTAAGTAGTGAAATTAACAAATGAATAGGTACGATATCAAATCCGATAATCTAGGCCGAATGTTTTTTTTTGGTTGCGCCTGACACTTCACTACCATGTCCAGTTTAGATGACAATACTATATATGACAAACTAATTTATAAAAATAACCAAAATTACACATTGAATGTATAACAATAAAACATTGAATTGCAAAACTAATTCAACTAAATTCAGACAATCTGTTCAATTATCCATAAAATGAGCTGCTATATATAACAAAAAGTTAGTAATGGAAGAACAACATTGAACAAAATCAGCATCAAGAAAAAAAAAAAAAAAAAAGAAAAAGAAAAAGAAAAAAGAGATGTACATACCTTAAAGAGAAAGACACAAATTAAAGCATAAAAGCATTCCCTGTGTTCAAATTAAAACCCTTTAGGTCCAGTTTCCTCCAATACAGCAGCAGGGTTTTCAGCCATAGCCAAACAATACTCAGCAATTTGTCTAAACTTAGGCACACTCCTTAGATCAATTACAGTACCATCTTTTAATGTAATAACAATATCACCCCATTCCCCTATTAATCTAGGCACTACTTTCACATCCTTAATCACTTTGTATGAGAAGTCACTTCTATCTTCACCCGTCAGTCCTGATATTACTGTCACCCGCAGGTTCGTAAATCTATATCTCAAGTTAAATGCCCTTGATACTGCTGCTAGTGTCAGCGGAAGCCAAAACAGAGTGAAACCCAGAAGAAGGTTGGCCAGGAGGTCGCCGTAGTGGGCTCCGCCGTCGAAAAAGATGGTTTCTTCTGTGGGTTTTCTGGTGATGGGTTTGTTGGCGGGAGAGGACACGTGGAGCTTGGTGATTGGTCTGTGATTCTTGGAGGGAATTGAGGTGGGGAAGGGGAGTTTTGAGGAGAGGTAAAGGGAGTGGTGAGTTAGGGAGGAGGTGGCGGTGGTGGTGGTTTGAGGGGAGAGGAGCAGAGCTGAGGCCATCGGAATTGTGGGGATTATAATTATTATTATCTGTTTGTGAAATGGGCGGTGGAATTGGAAAAAGCCCAAAAGGGTGGGTTTGGTGATATTCTGTGTTTCTATTGGCTGATGGGGGAATATGTGGGAACCACATGGGGTGTATATCAATGGCTTAACAGCGTCCACGTGGCAAATTGATGGGTCATTAATTAACACTGGGATGGTGATGAAGAAGGTTCACTACTGATGGCTGGTACTAAAAAGGCCAATTTGTATGTGTTTAGTGGAAGCAGTTCAAAGAAGGAAAAGGGCCAGTATTGAATAATTGGAAAGTGAAACCTTATGGGCCTGCCCAAAATTATCCAACTCTGCCTTTTCCTTTCAACAAAAAATAATACCCCCTCTCTTTTTTATTATATGATGTTTAAGGTTGTTCACTAAGATCAATAAAGTATTAAATAAGTTAGTAAAATGACTAGGTTACCCTTAATTCTTCTTTCCTAAAACTCTATTTTCCATACAAAAATTATCTTTCTTCTTAATTATCAAAGCTTATTGTAGTACTTTTTGCATTAAATAATGAACCTCTTTCATACTTTGAATAAGGGCAAATATAAGAACACATGATACAAAAATGCATTGGTAATGTAAAGTGTCAAATAAAAAAAGAATAAAGTGAAAAATCTAAAATATCATATAATAAAAAACGGAAAGAGTACTTGATAGATCTGATGATAATAAATTCAAGCAAACCAAATAACTTATCCTATAACATAATAACAAACATTAATAAATAAATATCATATTGAAGAGGGACACATGGCACATAGGTAAAAGGAAATACAATAAAAGTATAATAAGTTGTATGGGTGGTCTTCGCTTTAAGAGCTTCCGCGAGTTTAATATTGCTTTTGCTCTGAAGGCAGGCTTGGAGGCTCCTTTTGTCAAGATGAAACTCTACCGAGCTCATCATTATCCTGAGTCAAATTTCATTAGTGCTGACCTGGATTCTAACCCGAGTCATGCTTGGAGATCTATTCTAGTGGCTAGGGTGGGGTCTGCTTCTTTAGCCCTTCTCTTCAGCATCCTACTCCTGTCTTGGTTCCTATTGATGTTTTTGAGTCTCTAGTTGTTTCTAATTTGCGTAATTTTGATGGAAAATGGGATTTGCATTTAATTGAGGGGATGTTCGTCCCCAAGGATGCCGATTTAATCCCAAAAATTCCTAGTTTCTATCGCAATATCTGAGATGTTTGGTCTTGGTTCTCCCTTTTTCGTAATGTGGATGCTTTGGCTTTTGATGCCTAATGTTAAGGCTCTTCTCATTCCAAAAAAAAAAGTCGCATCCTGTATTTGATCATGATCGACCATACTTTATGGCACATCCACAACCATAGAAATTTTTACATGCACATATCACTATATGGTTTAGTAGATTTAGATAAAGCTGTCAAGCTTGCATAAACAAGATAGATCTAAATATTTAAAGTGTAAAGGTTTCAAAGAATCCTTGACTAAGAACTGATGAAGATTAGCCCAACTATTAAATTTATGATGTGCCGAATCAACCACTGAGGAAACCGATTCAAGAGATGCTAGAAAAAAACACTGAATGTTGATTATTTCACATAAAATAGAACCAAAAGCACAAACACAAAAAAAGTAAAAAAATAGAAAGGAGAGGCAATGGTGGATCTAGGATTCTCACTTTAAAGGTGCTAAGCTAATTAATTTTATTAATCTGCATATAATCTACAATCTAAAACATTATATATTATATGCCAACAACAATCGACTTCAATTAAAAGATAATACATTATTCATAAAATTGAATTAATTTGACAAAAGATTAAAGAATTAAAAAAAAAAAAAAGAAATAGAATAAAATCATAAACATACCTAGTGAAGTGTCTAGCAAATATTGGACCTCTCCTAGCTGCTGAGAGAAAAAAAATACACTTTGACATGTGAAATTTGAGAGAAGTTATGACTTGATTAAATGCGAATGAGGTTTGGGAGGGAAAAACCAATTGTTGATGGTAGTGGGCTTGTGTTGTGTAGACTAGAGAGAAACTTATAAAATCTTGGTCACTTGCTTTTATGTCTAAATAAATCTTCGTCGCTTAATTATGAAGCTTTTCTCTTTTTTTTTAACAAAATCATGGGCGGCAGCTGCCACTCCTTGCTACCCCGTAGATCTCTCATTGAGGAGAGGGATAAAAGAAATGGAAGGAGGAAAGAAAATGATCTTCTTCCTTTTTACCCAAGGAAAGTGAAAAGCATGTGTTTTCTTAGATAAAGGAAACTTTTTAGAGGTTCGCAATTAGTATAGCCAACAAAATAAACAGGTTGAGAGTACAAGTGGAGAGAACACTCCTAAATTTTTTCAAATGTATTGGCAAAGTTCGAAGAAAACTATAGCAAATGTTTGTTCATCAATGGTTAAAAGTGCAGTCATTAAGGATATTGCAAATAAATTTTCTCTTATGGTTGATGAGTGTAGAGACATTTTAGTGAACTAGCAAATGAGAGTGGTTCTTAAATATGTAATTAAGCAATTTCTTGCTATTGTCCATGTACTTGAAACTTTCTCAATTGTTTTAAAGATGGTGATTAATAATTTATTTGCAAAATATATATTACAGCAATCTAGATCGAGAGGTCAATGAAATGATAGGGCATTATATATGAGTGGTGAACCCAAAGGATTGAAAACTCTAATATTAAATGAAAATCTAAATGCATAGGATGTTCGTTACTGGTGACGTGACTAGGATGAGATTGGAATGTCGACGTTGTGACTAGGATGAGATTGGAATGTCCTGCACAAGGCAGAGAACAATGAGTAGAGGCTGGTGAATTCATTTCTACACTTTCATGGTTAAGCTATACATTGTCTAGAGAAGATAAAAAAACGAAATCAAGTTTTAGAATTTCATTTTTACCTTTATGTAGTGTACCATGTGGGGAGGTTAGTGCACATGACACGAGCCATAGTTATGGTTGGATGACCACCATTGTGACACATGTATACCAAAGATGTAATTGTCTTTGGATAACAATTTTGGAAGCCTTTGGTACGGGCCATGATATTAGAAACGGTTATCTAGCTTATGGGTGTCTTTGGCCTACACGTGTGCAAGTAATGAGATGAAGTCCGTATCTTGGTCTGGCGTTGTGGTTTTTACATGATTTTATACGTCCACATGTTGGGTAAGATGAGCCTACTGCTTAGTGGACAAGTTATGATCTCATACGTCCACATGTCCAATGGAGGTAAGTGATGTATTGTATGTTATCAATTACTTTGATCACCAACTCCACTTGGTTGTTTGATATTGTTGTTAGACGTAATTGAATCGTGATTTTTTTTTTTCTTATGTTGATAGTATGATTAATGCTGCTGGAGTATCATGTAAAAAGAGAGATAATCTTAGATAACTTGAACACGATAGAATATTAGAGAAGAGCATGGAGTGATAATTGATAGGGTTTGTGTAAACAGGCATAATTATTATTGAGTATTGGTGTGAATATATACAACCCTATTTGTGAATAATTACATATACAGTACAGCCATAATTACAATCTTAATACACATACAATACAAGGACACTATTACCCTTTATACTCCCCCGCAAATTGATCCGGGGGTTGGACCACGGTCAATTTGTGACGCAAGAGCTGAAAACGATTCTTGGACAGACCCTTGGTGAGTAAGTCGGCAATCTGATCCTGAGAACAAACAAAAACCACCCGCAAATGACCCTGACGGACCAAGTCACGTACAAAGTGAAAATCGATCTCTAAATGTTCACTCCGATTATGAAACACTGGATTGAGTGTCAAATAAGTCGCACTTAAGTTGTCACAGAAGAGAGTAGGACACCGAGGCACCGGAAATTGGAGTTCGGTGAGTAAGTGTCTCAACCATGATAGTTCAGATGTGGCAGCAGCTAGAGCACGATACTCGGCTTCAGTAGAGGAACAAGATACAGCCTTTTGCTTGCGAGAGGACCAAGATATTAAGTTGCTGCCCAAATAAATTGCATAGCCACTTGTGGATTTCCGATCATCTATGTCACTAGCCCAGTCTGAATCAGCATAACCAATTAAATTACAAGAGGAAGGGCGAAGAAACAACCCAAAGGTAGACGTGCCCTGCAAGTACCGAAGCAAGCGTTTGAGAGCAGTCCAATGATCATTGGTAGGCTGATGTAAGAACTGTGAAATCTTATTAACCGCAAAGGCAATATCTGGACGGGTAAATGTGAGGTATTGAAGACCACCAACAAGAGAGCGGAACAAGGTAGGATTTTTGTACGGTTCACCATGTTGATTGGATAATTTAGCACTCACATTGACCGGTGTTCCAACTGGTTTAGAATCCGCCATTTGAGCTCGGGCAAGTAAATCTTTAATATATTTGCTTTGATGAAGAAGTAAGCCATTTTTGCACCACAAAGCTTCAATACCCAGAAAATAATCTAAACGGCCAAGATCTTTGATGGCAAATTTTGTGGCAAGATAATGAAGCAAATGTGCAATAACACCATCATCATTTCCAAGAATCAGAATGTCATCAACATAAATGAGGCAAAAGATTTTTAGTTTGGCACTCACTATGTAGTAAAGAGAGGTGTCCGCCCGAGAGCCAGTAAAACCAAATGCAATGAGAGAGGCCGTAAGACATTGATGCCATTGCCGGGGGGCTTGCTTTAAGCCATATAAGGACCTGTGTAACTTGCAAACATAATCAGGATGAATAGGATCAACGAACCCCGGAGGCTGAACCATAAACACATCCTCCTCAAGAGTACCATGAAGAAAGGCGTTAGATACATCAAGGTGTTTCACCGACCAGCCATAAGAGATAGCCATGGACAACAACAAACGAATCGTGGCAGGTTTGACAACGGGGCTGAATGTATCATGAAAATCAATACCTGGTCGTTGGTGAAAACCCTTCGCCACTAATCTCGCCTTATATCTTTCAACCGAGCCATCAGGTTTCCGTTTAATACGAAAAATCCACCGACATCCGATCAAATTGTGCCTTGAATTGGGGGGAACAAGTGTCCATGTTCCATTATTTTGGAGAGCCGTGAACTCTGCTGCCATGGCCTGCCGCCATTGAGGTGTTTTAAGTGCTTGAGTGTGAGATGTCGGCTCAACATCAACAGTAGCTGTCATATGTAAATCAAATGGCTTAGTAGGTTTGAGAGTGCCTGCGGCCTTACGGGTTAGCATAGGGTGCTGTTTCTGCTGCAAAGGAGCCGTGGGGAGGGCATGAGAGTCCACGGCTGAAGGCTGTCCAAATTTAGAGAAATCAACCACCAATGATAAACCATGACCTGGAGAAGAAGCAGGAGACCGAGAGGTGTTAGATGAGGGAGACGCAGACTGTGCAGAGGATGGGGGCGTATGTGGTGTGGATGGATTTTGTGTGGGTGAGGTTGGTGGGGTGAGTGTGGGGGGACTGGAAGGGGGGGCTGTGGACGTAGACTGAGGTGAGTGGGGCTCGGGTAGTGTAGGAGAGGGGGCAGTGTTTGTGGGGAGCTGAGCACGGGGTAGTGGAGCTGGGTTGCTGGCAGTGGAAGGTAATCGTTGGATGGGTAGGGGAATGGGATTAGAGAGCCTGGTTTGGACGGTGGACTTAGCAGTGGAGTGGACGCCCGGGAGCTGCTCATCATTTAACTCAAGACCAGGAAACACCTGTTCGTCAAACAACACATGGCGTGAGATATAAATCCGGCCAGAAGAAACATCAAGACAGTTGTAACCTTTGTGTAATTTGCTATAACCCAAAAATATGCAAGCTTTTGACCTAGGTTCCAATTTATTTTTAGAATAAGGACGCAACCAGGGGAAACATAAACAACCGAAGATACGAAGAATAGAGTAGTCCGGAAGCGTGCCAAATAGTTTATGATAGGGGGTGTCAAATTGAATCGTTGAAGTGGGTAACCGATTAATGTTGTAAACAGCACAAGAAAAAGCGGCAGTCCAATATTTAGTGGGAAGGTGACTGTGATGTAAAAGGGCAAGTCCTGTTTCAACAATATGTCTGTGCTTCCGTTCCGCACACCCGTTTTGTTCCGGAGTATACGGACAGGAAACACGTTGAGTTATCCCATTTGCAGCAAGATATTTAGTAAGAGCTTGAAATTCCCCACCCCAATCAGCTTGAAACATTTTTATAGGTGTTTGAAAATAAGTTTCAACAAGTTTGCGAAATTGAATAAATGTTGGCAACACTTCCGACTTTCTCTTTAAAAAATAAACCCAGGTATACTTGGTGAAATGATCAAAGAAAACAACATAATACTTATACCCGTCAAAAGATTCAATCGGGGATGGTCCCCACACATCAGAACATATTAATTCAAGAGGAGCACTAGCACGAAACAAAGATTTATTAAAAGGTAATTTGTGCATTTTGCTAGTAGAACATGCTTGACATAATTTGGGTAATGAACTATTGGAAACAGAAATTTTATTGGATGATAAAGTTCGTTTAACAATCGGTAATGCAGGGTGCCCTAACCGAGCATGCCAAACATCTAAAGTAGCTAAGTTTATTTGAGGAGCAATATGATTGGAAATAGAATTCAGACACAAAGAATATAAACCCGCATCACTCCGGCCTTGGTATAAGATCCTCCTCGTTGCCAAATCCCTGATGACAAACTTTTGCGCAAAAAATTCAATAGAGATGGGATTAGCATTAGTCAAGGCATAAACAGAAATCAAATTGGTATTAGAACTTGGAACATGCAAAATATCACGAAACGAAAGGACGGAATTACCGACTCGAAACTTAGACTGACCAAGATTAACAATGGGAAGGGTTTTACCATTTCCGAGATGAACGGCTTCGGTGCCTTGATATTCAGAATGTAGAGATAAATTGTCAAGATGTGGAGTTAAATGATGAGTAGCTCCGGTATCCATGACCCATTGCTGCTGTTGCGGTTGGGAATGTTGTGTGGCTGTAAAATTGGATGAAGGGCGAAACCCATGGTTACTTTTGGGGGAAGGACATTGATGAGAGTGGTGCCCCAATCCTCTGCAATTGTAGCAGACATCTGTAAACAGGCATAATTATTATTGAGTATTGGTGTGAATATATACAACCCTATTTGTGAATAATTACATATACAGTACAGCCATAATTACAATCTTAATACACATACAATACAAGGACACTATTACCCTTTATAATAATAAGTCATTATTATTGAAATTTAAACACATATAGGCATGTGTTGTACACAAGCTACTTTTGACTATAAACTTAAATTTTTATAGTTAAACATTGTCTTGACTTTTATCCTAAATCTACCTTCACTATTGTCTATGTCTATGTGAAAACTCATAATTCAGTTTATCCTAAGGAAAAAAAAAAAAAAAAAAGGAAAAGAGGCAGCCGTTGACGGAATCTGGTCCTTTTCAGTTTCTGTATAATTAAATTAAATTATATACATAAACAAACATCAACTTGATCACAAAAAGATCAAAACCCAATTATTAAAACATAATTATGCTATTGCTTGTCACATGTTTGTCTTAATATTTTGGTACCAATAATACCAAACATGCTGAGATTTCATTGATTTTTAGTATTATCTTAATCCAGATTAATGCTTACACTCAATTAATCTACTGTTCACGTGGCCACTTAGTTTGCTTTCATTAATTAATCAGCATTTTAATTTCAAATTGTCCACTATTAATATATTTTTTAAGGAATAAAAGTGGAAACTCTCTGTTGGCATCTTAACCTGTCATCAAATGCCAAAGTTTCCAGCCATGTTTCCAAAGATTATCTGAACTTCATCACATGATCCCAGAAAGATTCATATATTTCTTATCAATTTATTTAATGATGTTAATCTTCATTAATCTTTGGTATTATTTATTAATAAAATATTTTTTCCGCAAGATATTCCGTATGTGTAGCAGATATTTACAGATATCATGATATAAATATGGCTTTTTTAATTTGTTTTTATCCAGTTGGGTTATTGAGTAATAGAATCTAGTTAATTCTGTTGCTACGTCAGTTGGCGCCAAGCAGCCTAAAATCTAGGATTTAATTTAAGCTTATCAATGATAAACTTTGTTGCTTCGACAAAAATTCCCTTCTTCACTGAGCAGCTAATTTCTGTTTATTTTCTTTTCTTGTTATTGATAAATTGGTACAACTACAATATAGTAATTAATTACTGTACTCATTTGATAAGATATAATTGGATTCAAGCAGTATATTCGGATCTAATTTCTACTTTTCTACCTGAATTTATGATGGGTAGTAAGAAATATACGATATCAAACCCTTTTGTTTTACTGGAATAAAGGAATATATTAGTGATAATCCTCAAATAAATATTAATGACAATCCTCAAATAAAACATGTACAAGATTGGAAGGAGGAATATTGACAAAAGAAAAAGGAGTTGTAATTCTCAAACCCACAATTATAACTTTTATTACTATCTCTGACGCTCCCCTGAAGGGATACAATACAAGCCCACTCTGTTATATATTGAATTTTAATCAACAAATGAATGTGCATCATGCTTAAGATTTTTTTACCCATTGATACATATTATTTGTCACTAATTAAATCAGTAGAGCTAGTTTTAAGATATTTATTTACACATCTTGGTGACCCAACGATTAGGACCGAATCAAAATATTATGCACAAAGTAGCAAATGGTGAGTAGAGGGCCAACAGATCTTGTCTACACTTCAATGGTTAAGCTAGACATTGTCTAGAGAAAATAAAAAGAATAGAACTAGATTTTAAGGTTTAGTGTGACCCTTGTATAGTGTATCATGTGTGGAGGTAGGCTGCGGCACGATCCATGGTTATGGTTGAATGATCACCACTGTGACACTTGTATACTGAGAATGTAATCGTCCTTGTATAAATACGGTTTTAGCAGCTTTGGTATGGGTCATGATGCTAGAAACAGTTATCTAATTTAATTATGAGCTTCTTTTGGTCCTACATGTGTATGGGTGATGAGGTCAAGTTTGTACCTCGATTTGGTATGGTGTGTTTGGCATGATCTCATCCATTCACATAGCGGGTAAAATGAGAATGTTGCTTAATGAGCAAGTTATGATCTTATTCGTCCATGTATCTAGTGGAGGTGACTGATGTATTGCCTGTTATTACATCTCATCAACATTTAAAAGTCTCAGTTAATGAAATGACTTTTACATGGAGTATTGTTACCGATACAAAATAACTTCTTCAATTTTGATTCTTTTTCTTGCTTAAAATAATAAGTTTTAACGTGTCGTTGCTCTATCATGTATTGTAAATGAAATTGTCAAGATTCGAATATGAGATATGAGGGTTTGATACCTTCAAATGAAGCATATATATATAAACTTTGATCCAATTAAGAAAACTTTTTACCATGGTGAGTAATGTTGTAGTCAGATATTTCTATAATAGAGAAGGTAAAAAGTTTATAAATAGAAAAGATTCTGTTGTGGAATAGTGTTAAATAAATGAGGTATAGTACTTTTGACTGTGAGGTTATAGAGGAAAAGAAGAGAGGGGCACATTGAAATTGATTCTAATGAAAACAACCACTGCATGCATATTCAGGATTCAAACTATAGATATATATCTTATATTAAGATATACATGTACAGTAGTAGTGACTATTGAATTAGATAAGCATCTATAGAAATTACAGGGACCTACACCCACCTGACTAACATATGCATACACTAACCAGCTGTAAATTAAAATAAGAAAAAGAAAAAGAAAATTTAAGCAATGTTTGAACAAGTGATAATGCAATTGACAAATAAGTTTGTTTGTGTGTAGAAGAAGCATATAGAGGGGTAGCAGTGTGTACAATATTATGTGTGGAAAAAGACGATCACATTCAAAGAGACTGAAAAGGAGATGTATCAAAGTGGGGGTAGAGAGAGAAATATTAGTGTTTGGGAGTGGGTGACAGTCACTGAGTGGGTCACATGATGCTACCATTGAGCTTCACTTCTCTACATTTACATTTCAATTTTGCATTTCTCAATTGAGAGTTTTCTTTTTGTGTAACAACAAGATACTCTTTTTTATTTATAATTTTGTCCCTCCAACTCAAAACTTTATTTAAATCACTAGAAATCGTTTATTCTCGGATTAAACTCATGGAGTGGCCAGTATATCTCGGACCTACTTTCATGCTGCATGTAGACTATGTTTCCTTATCAACAAACCGGCAAAATTAAACGAGGAGACTGTTCGTAAATCCGCCCTTGACATAATTTTTTTTCTTTAGCCGGATCGAGATTAACTAAACACATTTTAGATGATCTCCTTTTTAGTTAAAATTGATTGTTGACATAAGAAATGGTATTTGGACTTAAATTAAATCACTAATTACATTGAGACTCAATCTTAATGAATGTTTAAGAGAAGAGAGAGTATTTTAGGGTGAGGGCAGCGGCAGCGACAAGGGGTATGGATATACTCCGCCTTCCTACTGTCGGAAAATACCCCAAATAAAAATGTTTCTGAAGACAGTGGCAAGAGAGATACGGTTGTTTCCCTCAAAGATCGGCTTGTGGCTCGGCCACTGGATGCAAGTAAAGGGTGAAATGAATGAAGATGGTATTGCACAGTTTGTCAGCAGAATAACAACATAATGCAAACGTCCCCTTCACGAGAATGACCATTTCCAACTTTCCTTGTTTTCTTCTCCTCTTCCATCTCTTTGTCTTCTTTCTTTCTTGGAATGTGTGCTCTTATACTCTCTCTCTCTCTCCACTCATTCATTTTTCTGTTACTTTATATACACACCAATTCCTCTATTTAATTTCCCATTTTCATCTGGATCACAATTTCTGTCTACTATGTGATCATTAATCAATCATAAGAATAACTTAATTCATTTAAAAGCCTTGAAGATCTAAACTACCTACCTCTTAATTAATTTCAAGATTTTTTCTTTTTTCTTCCCTTTCACTACAAATTAAGACAAGAATCCTAGTGCTCCAAACAGTCATCACTTGCTAGCTAGTGAAATATAAAATTTAACTTGGATTTTGTATGATCCAATTCTACCAAGCATCTCACAAAAATTAACTACTTAATTAATAAGTATTATGAAAATATGGTATATATATAACTCAAAAAACACAAACCTGTCCTTTTATTCCTCATCATATATAAATAAATAAATAAAAAAAAAAAAAGAAAAGAAAAAAGAAAAGATCATCATGATGCTTGATCAAGATCATCAGCTTCCCTCATCTCTTCTCATCTCCCTTCACCCAACTTGGAATTTATACACCAACCTAATAAGCACCAAAAAACATGGGACTTATAAAAATAAGGTGACAAAAGGGGGGCATTCATTCATTAATTGAGAACCTGCATAATATTAATTGGTGTATAATATTTGATTCCTTTCCTTCAAACTTAAATTTGGGTCCATTTTATCAATTGAAATGCTGCTGCTCAAGCCATGGCCAAAAGGCAGATTGATCATCAATTGCACAGAACATGTTGCTTAGGCTTTCTTCCTTGACCATTTGATCAATATTTTTCTGGATATGATGAGGAGGAGCATCAGGCCTAGAGGAAGAAGATGAATTGTTGTTATGGAAGAGCTGTGCCACAGTAGGTGTTGATGGCCTTATTGATGAAGAAGATGGAAAAAAGGGTCTGCTTGTTGTTGTGGGATGATGATTTGATAAAGGGCTATCAATTGCTGGTGTTCTTGATATATCTAGCTTTATGTCTGAACTGTTTTCACTTCTGTTGCTGCATGATCCTTCTGTTTCTTTGTTCAAATTAATTGATTCTGTTGGTTCCCTGCTTTTCAGTGCCATTATCTGCATCCATCAATTAACCAATCAATTAATACATATCATTTCTATATAATTAATCTTATAATATCTAAGAAAAGAAAAAAGGAGAGGTAGCTAGCCTACATATATCTTTCAAGAGTCCTAATTGATTGTTATACCCTCTTTTCTTTATAATTAACCAACCAATTAAAAAGTGTTGCTTTATATATATATATATATACATATTATATATAATTTGTAAATTTTTTTTTTAGGGGGGTCTGCAGCAAACCTATGAAAAAGTTGCACTAATGATAAGAAAAAAACCTCTGCTAAAAGCCATGATTGGTTCAGGAAGTTAACAGAATTAAAAGTTTTTTTAAAAAAAAAAAAAAATCATTGCAGAATAAAAAGTCAAAAAGCCAAAAAAAAAAAAAAAAAAAAAAAAACCAGCAAGAAAAAAGAAAAGAAAAATGATCTTCATCTTCAAATAAGTATTTATAATGATTTCAAAAACCAGAAGTAATATAATGTTTTAAAAATATAAATGAAAAATCAAGAAATAATAAAGTTAATTAGAGAAAAAGAAAATGAAGAAGAAACCTCGGCATGAAGCTTATGGTTCTGAGCTTGAAGGGCATCATTATCAGCTTTGATAGCTTCAAATTGTCTTTTAAGAAGATCATAATCTTTCTCAAGTTGCTTAGTCTTCCATCTAGCTCTTCTGTTTTGGAACCAAATAGCAATTTGTCTAGGTTGAAGGCCAAGAGCTCTAGCCAGCTGCATTTTTCTTTCAGGTTCAAGCTTATTACCCAATTCAAAGTTCTTCTCAAGTGTCTTCACTTGCTCCATATTTAGCCTTCTTTTCTTTTCTCCAGCTTGTGATCCATCATCTGATAACTCATCCTCTCCATTTGCTTCTTCATGACATGATGCATCTATTCCTGAGAATGACATTGATCTTTTCCCTAGAAATGATGCCACCCCTACATCCACAAACTTAACCACTCAGCTAGCCAGCCTACTTAACACGGCTGTAATCACCTCTACACTACTAGAGACTCAATTGTTTCCAGTACTGTATTGTGATCATTTAGCATAGCCCGCCCAGTTAACAGGTCTATAATACAGCTATCAATCAGCTGTATAGTACCGGAGAGTTACTGTACTTGAGATTAAGAGATCAAATTTTTTTACTTTTTTTTTTTAAAAAAAAAAAAACATAGAGAGAGAGAAGTAATTACCATGGAAATCTTGGGGAGTGCAAGAGGAAGGTAGAAGAGGATTGAGAGAAGTGGGAGGTTGATGATGGTGATGATGATCTTCTTCATGAGGGGTTTGAAGCATGAAATTTGCTGGGAAGAAAGCCATTCCATTGCAAGACATGATCTGTGCTTGCTTTCTACACCAATTTTCTTTAATAACTCAACAATCTTGCTTTCATATTTGGAACACAAACAAAACTAAGATATGCAGTCTCTACCAGTACCCACAACTTAATTAGTATATTGGAGAAGCAAAAGAGAGATGATGATCTATAATACCCCTAAAAGAAAAAATCAAAGATTTTTCTAAAATAGAAAGAAGAAAGTGGGAATTTTGAAATGGAAAATTTTTTGTTGGATGAATAGTTTATATATACCTTATTACTTATTTCTCTTTCATAGTATATATTTTTTCAGAGGAAGGGAAGAGGAGAGAGAGAGAGAGAGAGAGAAAGAGAGGACTATGATGATGATGAAAATGATGATTCTGTAGTTCTACTTCTCTTTATATGAAGAGGGAATTTTCATTTATTTAAGTGGTTTCACTCCTTTTTTTAAAAAAATGAGAAAAATAATCCACAGACTGAATTTTGGCAATAAAAAAAATATGGAGTTATTCTTGGAACACACAATGGATTTTCTGTTATTCAAAACACAATTTTAATTTTAAATTTTTTTTTTTTTTTTTTTTTTTAAAATGTGAAATTGGAAGTGATATAATTTTCTGATCTATAAAAGGTAAAGAAAGTGATGATGAAATGAAAGGCAGCAACTTGCTGAACCATGTTATGTTATCTACCTCTAAAAAAAAAAAATAATGAAATTATTAATTTTTTAAAAATGATGAAGTGAAGTAGTGTAGACAGTTTGATAATCTAGAGTCATTGTCAATTGGGATTATAGATTAGATTAATCTTTTTCCATACTCGAGGGGGGAAATTAATTAATGGTGTTGCTGTTAACAAAGACAGTTGTCTTGACATATAAATTTTTAAAAATACATAGTATTTTGATTCCATGTTATTAATTAATTCATTATAAGTAAATAAGGAAAAAAAAAAAAAGAAATAATTGGGATGAGAAAAAAAAAACGCAAAATGCATACTAAACCCTTTAAACTTTTATGGATTTTGTAATTAGTATCTTGATCAATTTTTTCATCACATTTGGTACGTGATCTTTTTGTTTTAATAGTATTACTTTTTTTGAGCATGAGCTATAGTGTCCGTTAGACTAAATAGGAAATATGATTTACATATATAGTAGCTATGACATGTTTGTGTAAGAAGTATGGTTTAAACCCTTCAATTGAACTATAGAATCTTCTATTTGTTTTCAAAAATTGTGTTTTATGGCAGTTAACATATACCATCATAGCCCATGGTAGAAAAAAAAAAAAAGTATCAAGTGTTGGACTAATAGTGTCAAAACAGAAAAATCATGTAATGAATGTGATGAAAAAATTGACTAGGGAGTGGGATTATAAAATGGATGAAAGTTGAAGAGCAAAAGGAGAAATGAGTTGGATATAGAGAGGGGGGAATCTAAAAGGGATGGGGTCCAAAAAGGAAGGGGTTGCTACCTAACCCACCAACACCCATCGTGCTTTTCCCCTCTCCTTCTTCTTCCTCTGTTTCTGTTTTTGTTTCTCAAAGAAATGGAGCAACCGTTTCATTCATTCAAATACCAAACCATAATATTATACTAATACACTTTAACCCTTCATCATCTTGTCTTGATCCAACATCAAATGTTATGTTTCTATTAATTAATTATCAGTTCATATTTTATACTATACTGTTATGTCTGTCTCACAACACAAATTATTATTATTATTATTATTATTTTGATTTTACATTAACTAACTAACTGTTCCTTCAAGTGTTTGGAATCTCCTTCCTCCTTAATAGATATATGATTTTAGATTCAATTTCGCGATCAACTTAGCTTGCAGGATCAGTTTGGTCCGGTGCAAAAATAAGTTTGAGTATTAATTTGGCTCGCTGGCTAAATTAACATTAGACTTAATTTTAGAATAAATTGATTGGATAATTAAGCTAATTTCAGTAATCAAATTGATCCTCTTTATGAGTCGAAAAATATCTTACAAGATTATTATTTTACCAAGTACCAACAACACTTTGATGTAAATGTGTTTGATATAATAATAATAATAGTAACAATATATATTGTATACCGTTCATTTTTCTCTTTTCTTTTTTTGGACATTTACGATACGAATCATATCTTCAATCTAAAAACATTATTTTAAGGAGAATGTACTTTGAAAGATGTTACATTAATCAATCAACATAAACAGTATGTTCCTTTTTTTTAATTTAGGAGATTTGGTGTAAGTGTGATATCTGGGCATGGCAACTGATTTTTATTTAGGGAATCAAATAGCGTAGTATTAATTAGTTTGTGTTTGAGCATGCAATATTAATTTCTAAAAAAAAAAAAAAAGAAACGTCATAATGATGGTGACATTGAAAGCAATGTAGGAAATTGATATAATATAAATATACAGTAGTGTTTTGTTTGTTTGTATGAATTTTACCAGTATATAAATAAATGGGTAATGAGAAGCTTTGTTAACAATTCGATTTTGGTGATTCAGAAGAAAGGGTAACTTTAATAACAGTTAGAGAGGAGCAGTCATGGACCCCCCTCTCTCAACTCCCACATTTTCAATATTATACATTTCTTAATTTTATTCATTTTTCAATATATATTGCTCTTTTACTAAATAAATAAATTAATTAAAAAGGATCATTTTTATACATATTCCATTTCAAAATCGTACACTTACTTCATAATTTCTTCTAGAATATATTTAGCTTTATATTTTTTTATCTGACAGCTGCAACTTTCTCTTTTCAGATTTTTTTCTTTAATCCATATTCTTATTTAATATGCTTTGTTATCAATAAATAAATATTTTGAAGTAGTTGTTTCGTAATATTTGTAACAATCCAATCTTTAGGGAGACATTCGGGTGAAGTCCTAAACAATGACCAACTTAAAAACTGATGATGGATAGAAATGAACTATATATATTTCATATCGAAACGGAGAGCCAATGGTTGTATTATATTAGGCACTAAGTATTTTCAAAACATATTCATGCAATTTAAAAGTACGAGACCTAATGAATCGAACTTGTGTCAAAGCAGACAATATATACATTGTCTTTGGTCATACTTTTACACTCGGTGTTAAAGCCAGCTCTCTACATAGGATGTGTTGATTTTGGAACAAATCGGGCAGAAGCTAATGGGTCTACAATGATCCGACTTTTAGGAGGTGGTGCTAGGGTAGAAAATCTAAGCAAGGAGATGTCCTAAAGGTTAGGGATGGAAGGAATGAATTAAATCACATATTTAAAATGGAAATTAGGGAGAGCGACTCAAATTATATTAGTAAAAGATATTTCCAATATATGCAGCCGTGTTTTAAATCCATGAGACTCAATGAATTGAACCTGAACTAAAGTAGATAGTTAAGATCCAAAATAGCTTTTATTATAAAGCGTGTACAAGACAAGCCCACTCTATCATGTGTTGAAATTTAATCAACCAATGAAATGCTAGGATTTGACATTCGGTTTCTAGATCTAAGAGACTCTAAAACATATTATGGAACCATTTAATCCAAAAGTTTAAGCTGATATGTAAGATCCAATAATAACTTTTATTATTATATCATGAAAATCGAAAAAACAAACTAGAATAGTAAAAATTAGGGGTCAAAAGCACAGTCACACAACTTTAAGGATTATTCCAATTTGGTCATTAAACTTCAATTTTCACCATTTAGAAAGTTACTTATGGTGTTAAGCCTTAAGTCAGCCAATGGCTTAAGTGGTAAATAGCTCATCCAATTTTAAGCAAATTCTCACCTTTTAAGTGTTTGGACAAAAAATTTTGTCCCTCTAAAAGAGTTTGTTTCTAGCTAGAATCTAAAAGAGTTACTGTGAATAATAAAAAAAAGTATTATAGGAAGAAAGAGGTATAGTAATTTTGTGTAATGTAGAAAAAAAAAAATCATTAAGGCAATGTAAAAGTGAAAACATTAAGGTGAGTAAGCAACCGTGGTTGTGTTTTTGATAAAGAGACATGTTACGGCAGTAGTAATTAAGTCAATTTGTTCACCTATCATACTTGCAGCCTCATATTAACTACCTACAATAATTTATTATACAAGGAATTGGAACAGCCAATTTGACAAACATGTATTGAATTGAAATAGAAAGAAACCGAAATTTCTTCACTCGTAAGAAGAAAAAACGATTGTAAATTGTACAAAGGAAAGGATGAATCTGAATTGAAAATGAATAGTGAGAGCATGCAAATTGGAAGCTATGAAAAAAGGGAGCAATAGTTAATTCACAGCTAGCCAGCTGAATAGGGATCCACCCAGTTGTTAATTAGTTAAGTCTCTCTTTTTTTCTTCTTACTTAAAATTCCCTTTTTTTTGCTGTCACTTCTTACAAGCTTGAAGGGACACATTGGACCCATGAAAAGAATTTAGTATCCAACATAGGGACCCAAATTTTTGTTAATTTTGCCACAAATTTATTCGTCATGTAATTGCAAGTTTGGCATATATATTTTTTTTTTTTTTGTGAATTTGTATAATATATATATTTTATTCAGTAGTCTTTCAAGTGATTGAATGTTAAGATGTGAAGGTTCAAATTTATAGATAAAAAAAATTCCAATCACATCATATGCAAAAATAATTGTAGAATGACTTCCGTATTACTCCCATGTATTCATATGTAATTAACGATCCGAAATTCCACCCGTGTGCACTGTAATAAGCCCCCTTTTCCTTTTGGCCTTCTCTATAATTAGGACAAAATCTTGGGTGGATTAATAACCTAGGCATAAATCAAAATGCTAATTAAACCCTAGTTGATGGGTTTTGGTGATTTTTATATATGTGCATGGGGGAAAGTGTTTAATCGATTTAGTTGGGGAAAAAAAGCTAATAAAGTGTGAATCAAATTGATTGCAAAAATGATTAGGAAAACCTTATACTTAACAGCGGAGATGAATGTATTTAAAAAAGAAAAAAAGGGAAGGAGGGGCCGGGTAGGACCCAATGATCGGGTTGGGTTGTGGACCCACTTGTTTAAAATTGGCAACAAGACAATCTACTCACATGACTTTATTAGTTGTATGCTCAACCCTACCCCCTTTGGAATTGGGTGGATCCATGTTCTTCCCCCCACTTTACCCCCCCTCCTCTCTCTCTCTTTTTTTTTTTTTTATTTTTTTTATTTTATTATTTTAAACACATATTAACCGTCTCACAATTCGCTTCCTGATCGAATTTTTAAACATTTTAGTATATGATTTATTTTTTTTATTTTAATAGCACTTCTCACAAATTTAATATATTTATTTTGTGTTAGCTGTAACATTCATTAACTAGCACACGATATAAGTTTTACAAAAACATAAGATTAATTTAGAAATATAGTTCATTTTTGTAGCTATGATACAACTACATATAAAGTATGGTTTTGATTTTGTTTAGTGAACTCTAAGATCTTCAACTTTTAACAAGAATCGTGTCACGTATTACTACAGCTCACACGAGATAAGAATATAAAATTTGAGGTTATTACTATCGATTAAAAAAAAGGTTATACACCCATGTTTTAAAAAATTGAGTAGGAGATAATTGTAAAATTTATTAAAAAAAAAAAAAAAAAGAGATGAGGGAGCTTAGATGTGTTTATTTTATTTTTAAATATTAATTAAACATTTTTAAATGGAAAAAAAAAAAAAAAAAAAGTAAGAGAGTATACCCTGGAGTGAATGTTCCCGTCCACATGCCCTTATGCAATGGGTGGTGTTGTGATACCATGTGCCATCTTTGCATAACGTCATCCTATTCCCACTGTTAAATTAAAAAAAAAAAAATTTATTAATTTGGGGGACCAAGAAAATGCATCGATAGTGATTTGTCAACTACTGGATCTGTTATGTTTTTATTAAATAAATTGATGGTCGTGGCCATGTTGAACTTTACTCAAAGAGAGCTGGCCCATTCATCACAGCCGTTGGTTTTGCATCCTATTTCTTCCATTGTCCACAACTGGATATATTTTTATTTACAATACGATGCAATCCAATACATTCATTTCCATTCAATTTCGTGTAATGTTTGCTTACCAATTTAGTGCAATTTCTACATATAACCAATCTATTGCACTAATTGATATTAGCAATTTTGAAAAGAAATTAGATGGATAGAGTGAGTTTGACATACTGAAAAGAGAGCATTGCATAAAAGATTGATATGAGCTAAAATATTGACTTGTTAAAGAAAGTTCACAAAAGAAATTATTTTTTGTGCAATAATGTTTTTTACTTTCTTGAAATTGTATGTTATAGCTCTGCAATCTCCCCACCAAACCATATCCTTATTTTTTTTTAAAAAAAAATAATAATAATAATAATAATTGCCCAAAGTATTGCTTAGCAGCCATCATATAGCTCAGAAAGGGTTTTTTTATTTTTTTTTTAATTTTAATAATTACTGATCGGTATGTCAGCTTTTTAAATATATATAAAGATGATTGCAACTCCGAAAAAAAAAAAAAATCTTGAAATGTTGTGAATAGAAATAGAAATGTTATTCATTAAAAAATATATATATATATATATAGAAATAGAAATGTTACAGATATTATGATGATGATGTATGGAATTGGTACTACATTACAAATTAAAATTAATAGCTCACCCCTCTTTCACGGAACCTCATCATCTTATTTTCACTTCCCGATGACAATTAAAAATTAAAAAATAAAATAAAACATGCTACATTAAATTTCAACTGTTTAAATATTATTTTGAATTGTATTTTAAAAGGCTAACATACTTAAATACAACTTTTAATTAAGTATGAATTGGAGTATTCACTCTCATGGGGGTAAGGAAAATTTGAGATTTATTATAATAATAATAATAACAATATAAAAAAAAATTAACTTAAAATTGAAGTATCACGGTAGTTGTTTTCTTTTTATCTAGATCATTCTTTTTATCTAATATAAATAAATTTAAAACGAAGAAAAAAAAAGTAAGATAAGAATAGAGAATGAACGAGCCGACCGGCATCACCTTTCACACTACTTTTAGAAAAAAAGAAAGAAAAAAAAAAAAGTACTTATTTTGAAAGTATATCTTAAAAAAAAGAGAGCAGAGTAATCGTAATTGACTACCACAACCTAACTAACATATACCCTTTCATAAAGATCTTTTTTATTTTTTTAATATTTATTTAATCAAATTCTTTTCCATAGCTTTGCTTACTAAAAGAGAGCTGGCTTCTCTTAATGCAAGTTAGAAATGACCTCAAATTTAACAAGTTCAAACCTCATTGCCAACTTAACTATATTTATAATCCCATGCCTTGGAATTATATCATGACTCCCTCCCAATCGGAATTAAATTGGATTATATCTTTTTTTTTTATTATTATTGTTTTTTCTCATTTTAATTCTGGTCAATAATCAAATCCATCTTCATTCATGTCTATCAATCATCAGTCACAGGCAACAGCCGGACAAATGGATTTATGGCTTTGTGTCATTTATCTATCTAATTCTCAATCTAGCTAACACTGTTTAAAATAGTTTTACTTGTGTTTTGTGCTAAGAACATTTAAATTACAATTACTTTCCCACAAGTGTGTTTAGGAGTCTTTATTTTGGATGTAATTTCATTGTATTCTCTTTATTCAAATATTATGTTTGGAAAGAAAAAAAAAATTACAATTACAATAAAAAATTACAAGAAATGAATTTTCTATACATTTAAAAGCTAAAATGGAATTCGATTTTATGAAAATAAATATATGTATATATATTGGCATGGAATTAGCTCTAAGCAAGGGCCTAAATTGTCTTCAGAAATTAACTCATCAACTTTACTTATTAAGTGGCTAATTGATTGAATCTTTCTCTTAACTTCCTTACAAAAATGTACGACAAATTCTTCATCAATTTCTTCTAAACTTCTAGACTCTCCTTTAACACAGCCTGCAATTTGTTCTTCTAAATCTTCTAACTATTCTACGTTAAACAAATGCAAATGATACACAAATATTGATAAAATTTTTCATTCCAATTGTTCATTCTCGATTATTCCACCAACGCTCTGATACCACTTATTCCAACCTACAATCTTAGCGGAATTTATACGCACAAAACACATATTTAATTGACAATAAGCTCTTAATTCCATTTCATTGAATGGTTCAAAACTATAAATGCAACTCAAGTGGTTTGCTACTTTAAACAAGATTGCTGAACCGACATACGAGACTATACCAAAAAAAATTCTTTTAAGAAAACCATTTCATTATTATATGAGTTAAATATGTCAATCCGTTTTTAGCATTATTCCACACAACCTCAATCGTAGTACACCAAATTTGTATGTTACATGAATCGTATTGGTATGTCACAATCCATTTTGATACCCCTACTATATGTAACACATTTATGTTTAACTTTTAAATAAGTTATATGAGTCATAAATAGATTGGCAAGTCAATCCGTAATATGACATGTTTATTGTACGGATTCAACTATTTTCTATATTAACCCACATGAACTCAAGATTAATTTGTTAAATTTATGTGTTATACAAATCGTGTTGGCATGTGACAATCCATTTTGACACTTTTTTTTTAAGTAACTAGAACCAGAAGAGCCTAAGAAGAAGTCTTTATTCTCATATAAGGAATCGCTTTTTCTTAGAGCTTTTTTTTTTTTGAATTAAATCGTACCAGTTTCTACTAATTACTAATTTTCGCAAGATTCTTTGAAATTTTTTGTGAAGAGTATTCTAGAGAATTAATATGATCAACAATCCTGTTGTGAGATCCTTACCCATGCTTAGAGCCAAATAAAATCGGTAAGGATGAGGACAAACACTGACCATATAAAACTTTCTTTTATTTTACCTACCAATACCTACTTGTAAAAAAAAAAAAAAGAAACAAAAAAAAAGGAATATTGTTTAAGACTTCGATTGTCTATGACATCTACATTATGTAGCTTTGTTTGTATGCCCATAAGCATTACAGTGGAGGCCAAACTAGAAAGTGAACATTCACTGTTAGTAACCAAACCTTCATTTTTAGTGATTCAAGAAATTATTCAAATTTCTCAATGAATTAGTATCAATTACTATCCGTCATATTTCTAACTTGAATGGAAACTAATGAAATCTTTTATACTATCATGTTAGTAGGTATTTATTAGGAGTCAGCTTAGGTATTTAAGGGGTGCACCATCAGTGTATTGGATTTGCTTATGTTATTATGTAAACCAGTGCTTCAAAGATTTATTTAGATGTATATTACAATGCGATTTCAAAGTCAGTTCGAGGCCAATTTGTACCATTTCATTTTATTTTCTTTTCATGAACACTTGTTAAAGCAATCTCTAGAGGGCAGTAGTCTAGGTCTAATAGACCTATTCCAACACTGAGATCCAAGTCAGGTATCAAGCCAACTAGGTACCGACATTATTATGCACACAATCAAGAATTATATACTAATTCTTGTATTTCTTTCTCATTTAAGACCGATACAACCTCATACCCACGACATCCAACTACATAATAACTTATTAACTTGACTTAGGCTTTCAGTACTACCAGTTGCATCTATGGAAGATGGAACTATAAAATTGCCAAACTGTTAAAATAGACAACCCAATTAACGTTAAAAATTGGCCAAATACATATGCTGCCCTTCAACTTTTATTTTTGAGCCGCTTGGTCCCCTTAGCTATTTTAGCGACCTATCTAACCCCTCATCTATTTTAAAATAGTATTTTTAGACACTTTGAATGCCGATATATCGTATGACCTACAGGTAAGAGAAATCTCAACGCGTTTGGAATAAAGTTTACGATTTTACAATGGTAATATTTTGTAAATATTATATAAAAAAAAATTATCTGCATTTTTTTCTCCATCTCGGCTCACTTTGGTTAAACTCTCTTCGTTCTTCTTTGTTGTCTCTTCTGCAATCATATTTTTTCCTCCTCTTAAGTTTTATTAATTGCTGAGAAATCTTCAATTTGTAATAGTTTGTAGTATTAATTAAATAGAAGATGGTTTCCAGTGTGTGTTCTACATGTCTTTAGTGTCAGACGCGTGTAATGCATGGTACTCTGTTTTGTCTGGTTATGTTCACTCAAAGGTTTAAAATTACCACTTTAAAATAAATGAGGGGTTAGATAGGTCGCTAAAATAGTTGAGAGAGCCAAGCGGCTCAAAAATAAAAATTGAAGGGGCTACGTATGTATTTGACCTTTAGATAAGGGGTTAGATAGATCGGCAAAATAGTTGAGGGGGCCAAGCGGCTCAAAAATAAAAGTTGAAGGGACCATGTATGTATTTGGCCTTAAAAATTTAAAATAATAATAATAATAACAAGAGCAAAATTTGATGATTACAATGAACACCCAGAAATCCACTACATATACAATTTAGTCTAACATGACTTGTGAGATTCGGGAGAAAAAAGGAACGAGACATCAGCATGAACATGTAGGAGAGAGATGCAGCTCAACATATTTTCAGTCATAAAGACAAGTTGAGGTTTCCATTGTTCATGTAATCCATTCAGCTTCGCCTTAAGATTAAGTTGGGCCACCATAGGTAGCAATACTGTTCTTAAGCTACAACTGCAAACAAATGACTTGCAAGACCAACTAACAAAACTAATCAGCGCAAGAGACACAAACAGCAACAAAATAGCCAAGAAAAAGTTTCCAATGACCCTCATTGTATGGTTTCCCACATGCCAACCTTTGCTTTTGAAACAGGAAGAGGCACGATAAATTAACATTTGATAAGCAGATATCTACCTAAGATGGAATGATACAGAATTGGTTGCGGTATGCATGTATAGACTAACTTCAACTCTGACAATTTACACTATATAGAATACAGAGACCCACCAAGTGGGTTAAAAAATGAAAGAATTGGGATATGTATTTTATAGTCCTATAAAAATCAAGAATTATACGTACGTACAATGGAAGAACCACCGCTCCCACAATGATGTATGAGCATATTCTTGTTGCTCACCAGAATCACCTCTTGTTTCTGAGAATATGCATGTCCAATGTGAACCTAGTTAGCCTCTCAATTGTTAGCCAAAATGAAACCCGGACGACTTAAACGAAGTGCTTGAAAGATCTGGCAGCTTCGAAGTAGCAATGATGCCAGCGGCAAGAGCACACACAGAAGCCAAGACAAATGCAGGTATATTGCCCCCACCAAACAGAGCATCCCATGGTCCCACTCCAAGGGATATTATCATCTGAATAAACCAACAAGATTACATCAATTTTCATCTACTAGATCTAAAGCCATGAACGAACAGGAAAACATAAACAATAAGTTGAAATATCAGTCAGAACTGACTAGCGGTGGAAGGTAAAACTCAAACACATCCCTTTTTTAGCACACCAAAACCCCCAAACTTTGAATCCAAAAACACTATCATACTATTTCAAATGAAAAAAAGATGATCACTGAATTAAATAACATATTCCAATGCAGCTCAGAAACTAAAACTCTCTTAAACTTGTACTATACTTTTTGAGTTGCAGACTGGTACTTGACATTTTGAGTCACATTTCTACAATTTAAGAAAACAAGGAAAATGATTTTTCAGAATAAACATTTTCAGAAGCAAACCAACGCATTGAGGTGGTCTCTTAATCAGTTTATCATGCATCGATCATATCACATTAAAATGGTGGAAAAAATCTTCTCTTTTCCTATTATGAACCTTGTATGTCATATTCTTCACTTTATATATAAAACGTTCACAAATGTATGCTTATAAATTTAAAATTTATAAATATACTTCTATATTTTATTATTTACATGTTTCCTCTCAAGTTTTCATTTTCCATATTTTTAACAAATATTGTTTCTTAGTATTTGTTTCCCTTTCCATTTCAGTTTCCATTCCCACTTTGGAACAGCATAGGTATACTCACGTGTACAACCTAATCAAGAAGTAAGAAACAAAAGGATTGTCATCTACCTGAGGAATAACTATAGCAAGATTCAGGACTCCTATAGCCAATCCTGTACAGCAGTATGAAAATATCGGGATTAGGATTAACCTTCTTGACTTAACAAATATAAGAATCAACAGAAATCCCACAAAAATAAAGTTCCAGACAGACCTTGGCCACCGCCTGAATCAGCAGTCAACTCAGCTGTTACAGAAAACGGAACACTATATGTGATCTGCAACACGCAAATAATCAACACATGCTCTCAAGGGAAAAAATTGTAAGCATACTATTATCAACAGAAGTGAAACATACAGCAAGGGGAAAGCCGAGAAGAGCAAATACAACCAAGGCTGCTATCCGGATTGATGCACTCCCTCCAATAACGTGTTCAATTCCTCCAGAATATTTGCCGACAGATATCAAACTAATGATAGCAGTAACAGCCATGCAGGCAAATACAATGAAATTGCTTATAGCCCACACTATTCTTGGTCCCATCCTTTGACACATTGGTTCAATCAAGAAGGAACTAATGCCAAGAACAACCTGAAACAGTGCAAGAGGAAATAACATTATAACTATGAATTAATATCCTCCTTCAACAATGCAACACATGTCGTTTCCTTGTTTTTCTTTAACACCTACCAAATCCTGTGTCCCTCTTCTTTAACCTTCTCACCTTCTCAATTCCTTAACTATTTTTCCTTCTTGGATTATATATCATTTTGCCTCATGAAGGAGCATGGGACAAATTCAGTCTATAGAGTAAAAAAATGCCCGACCTAGTCCATACTTGATGGAACTCAGCTAGTCAAACCTCGTTTTTCCACATGTGAAACATGCATTGAGTCAATTTGACTAATAATCTGGCTAATCATGGTGACAAATAAACTTGTTCCAACTTAGAGAAGCAAACTGGCCCCATTTTTCCACTTCATGGGACAAATTGGCATTTAATCCTTTCCTTATCCGTTGCCAAAACAGTTTCGTGTTTCTTTTTAATATAAATTTTCCTAATTTCTCTCATATAGGGCTTTGTTTCTCCCAGCAAATTCTCAGAAAGTTTTATCCATCTTCAAGTTACAATTTTCATATTTTGGAGTTACCAGTAGGCAGTCCCTTTATCCCTAGTTTCATACCTTTTACAATTGGTTTGACCATGAACATGTTAACATAGTCAATCATTCCAATGGAGACAAACTTGAGGCATGACTTAAATAATTGAGCAGCTATAAGAGACTCTGACAAATATTCAGGAAGCGACGCTAAATCTAGTTCTTACCGAGTTCAACAGCAAACCAAATGCACCGTCTCTGACACCTTGATCATACAATTTCACCTCAGCAGGATTGCCTTTTGGATCTCCATGATAAACTTCTCTTCCCATCCAATCCGTATCGAAAAGAAAGAAAGGGAACCAGGACAACTATATGAAAGAAATGAAGTCAAGATTAAGAATGGTAAATAAATAAAACAGCAATAATTGGCTTTAACCTTTAAACTATGCATGGATGAAGATTAAACGAAGGGGAACACCTCTGAATTTTGTCTGGCTTCTTTTCCAAGGGAGGAATGGTAAACAAGGGTAACTCTCCCTTTTATTCCCAATAGAGTGATTGCATCCAATTTGGGTGCAAACAAGTTCACCTTATGTTAAGGGAACGGATCTATTATGCTTTTTTCCTTTTGAGTATTATTACTACTTATGATTCAAAACTAAAATCAAATGAGAAAGATCATTTGTCCTCATGCACTTATAGTTCCCTTGTTTATTCATTGAATAGCAATTTCTCTTTCCCTCCTTGTTTAGATAAATTGATTTCTCAAACACAACTACATACAAAATTTCTCTGCCATACTTTTCACTTGGCCTTTTGTACAATGTTCGACAACATTTATCAATTAGAATTAAACAGGTCCTAAAGGTACAATCAGGGACCACTGAGTTCTGGAAAGAGCAGTAAATCATAATTGAAATACTTACCCAAGTAAGAGCCATAACAACTAGCACAGAATGCATTCCAGGAGGCAAATGTCTTAAACTAGTCAACAAATTAACTAATACCGCTCCAGGGCTATCACCAAAACTTTCATTTTGAACCTCAACAGAATTGGCATGCTTTGGATTCACATTTTTTTCAGCACCACCATTGATGTTCTCATTGTTACTAAGGACTGGAATGTCGGACTTCAATTTTGAAAGTTCAAGGCCATTTTCATGAGGATCCTTCAACAATGGAGCTGAATCTGATGACCGGTGAAGCTGATTGTTATTTAAAGGAACCTCATCAGCAAAATATAGAGTCACGAGAGTGCAGAGAGTCAGGAAGACCTGCATATACCAATGGACAGTTTTGGAATTAAGTAAAATAATAGATATGGTGGCAAAACATTTCCAATTATTACAGAAATTGAATTGATATGTAATGATCATAAACATAACAAAAGTTTC
Organism: Euphorbia tirucalli; assembly: GCA_039660915.1. Classification (NCBI taxonomy): domain Eukaryota; kingdom Viridiplantae; phylum Streptophyta; class Magnoliopsida; order Malpighiales; family Euphorbiaceae; genus Euphorbia; species Euphorbia tirucalli. Next base: position 21,283,242 of record CM077636.1, on the reverse strand, counting down.
AACAAATGTACAGAACAAAGTTCCTGGACCCACTTAAAAAAGAACATTCGTAGGAGACCTATGATTACGCATAAAACCAACTTATAATAGATTATAAAGAAGCACACATGTAGCAATTCCATACCAGGCATACATTTACAGAAATAGAATAATGACAATAGCTATATCCTCACAAGATTTGTCCAACTATGCTAGTTATGATCATTGCATCTTAGCTGGTGTTTGTTGTTTGCAATATGTAACCTTTTATAAAAATAAATGTCTTCTTAGACTGGCTACAAAAAATTTATGTCACACAATGAAATTCAAATATTAACAGTTTCTGATATACTCTTTCAATCAAGATACATCTCAAACGTCACTGTAATCCTATCTCAGCCAATATTTCCCAATAATACAATTTCAAGCACTTTTCCTATCTCAGCCAATATTTCCCAATAATACAATTTCAAGCACTTTCTTCATTATTTAAGAAAGATACATTTATGTAATTCTGCACGCCAGCTTCAAGGAGCTAATTCAAAGGCTTAAATAAGCAATTAAAAATAATTTGTAGGAGGCATTTAAGCGAACCCATGACCGTGGCAACTCATGCATCATAGTTGCAAGTAAGTTCTCACAGCTTCACTCTTTGACCACAGAGCTGGCTCTGGACTTAAACATTGTGTCAAACATCAGTTTCTGGATTCCACAGTCGGAAAAATTTTAAACTTGTGTGTTTGTTTCTCTGAATTTTTTGGAGATTGTATGCCACCAAAGATCTCTTAATTTGCAGAGTGAAATTAAATTCATGCAACACAACCAATTGATAGTCATCCAGAATGTTCCTGGAAGAACCTTGTTTATGCTAAAACGACGATAATTATCACTTAATTCAAAACCAATTCAAAATTTGCATTCAAATCAAAGCTGATAAGAGCAAACAAGCAAATGCAAAATAACTCACTACTGCCACAAGAAATGCTGCTTTCAGATTTCCACAAGCTTCACAACAGGCTCTACTCATCAAGAAAGGAAACCACCTGCATAGAACATCAACATCAGACGAAATAAACAACCAATATACTGGTAAAAAATAAGTAACAACACCAGCTTGTGGGATTATAAAAACTATTAATAGTCTTAAAAAAACTAACAAATTAATTTTAAGATTAGTCACACAAATATCTGGTTATTTGTGGGAGTATGCAAATTAGATGATCCCTAAGTAAAAGATATTAATATCAACTCAACAGTTTCACCTGTTCCAGCTCCCGCTAGCACCAGCAGAAAATCCTAATATGTTCCCAACAGCCATCCATGAGCAAAAAATAGCATTCGCAGAATTCCGTTGCTCAGGACCTGGAACAATGTAAAAAAAAAAAAACATATCATCATGTTTAGCATCAACATGACTATAACAACAAAGATCCAGAGTTACCAGATATATATGTTTCATGCGTGTGCGTTTGTGTGTTTTTGTATCACACAGTTGATATTTCTGCAATAAGCTAAACAAGAAAAATAAATTAAAGAAGAAAAAACACCTGACAAATCAGCCAGGAGGGCACGAGCAGGTCCCTGCAAAATTTAAGAAGCCCGTTATTTTCCAGGATTTACACATAATCAAGCCACTTCCTACAGAGCAATTATATAAAGATAACAAAATAAATATTTAACAGCTTACCTGCACGGTGTTGTTAGCAAGGTCCAGCATCCAGAACCCAAGGACAAAAACAAAAGCTGCCCTTGTTCGCGTGCCTTTAAATGTGCTGCAGGTCCATAAACAAGATGGTAAGTATTGAACACACATAAATGAAACACAAAAATGTGAGAAACAGGGAAACAGAAACCTGCAATGCTCCTTTGTATCTCCTAGCAAATATCCAATGTCTGCAGAAAATCCTATTATTGTCACCTATATTACAACACTTAGTTCAGTTGATATATCACAACATGCAAGAATAGATGCTACTTTGAATTTAAGATTCATCAGTGCTTACAGCAAGTGATATCATGAGAGACCCCAGAAGAATGAATGGTCGCCTCCGTCCATATTTTGAAGTGCACTTATCGCTCCAAATACCAACACAAGGTTGAACCTAACAGTCACAAAGGCTAATAAGTAATGACCTTCCAACTTTATATCAAAATGTGATAAAGGAGGATGCAGTGACCTAAAAACAAAAACTTAAGAGTTGCTAATGAGTCAATAATGAAATATCAGTTTGGTCAAACTCACAGATTACAGAAACCCCATATAACTAAGAGAGTAAGAGTTGCTAATGCTACTACCGAAAAGTACTACTAGCCTAGAAATTTTAAGACAACGTAACTGAATACAAATTAAGAAAAGTACTCCAAGCACCGCTGTAGATTTCAGCTCGATAGGAAATTGACTTTAAAGTATTAATTCAAAAGATCAAAAGGTAGAAAAATAAAAGCTGAATTGCTTTGACCTACCACGAGACCTGTTATTGGACCACAGAGCCAAATAAATGAGGAAAAGGCATGTTCTATGCCGAGTGTCTGCAATGATCAGTGGAAGTTAAGAAGAGTTAACCACAAATTAAACTGAAAGAAGTATAATCTCATGAGTGACTCAAAAAAATTACACGTGATCACAGACATAACATAACATCAATGTAAATTTAATGAAGAATGTTAACCACATAAAGGTGACCAAAATTGAGAAAACTTCACCAATCACATCCACATTATCAACTGAAATAGAATTACAAATCCGTAAAATAATCCTTCAAAAGATGTGTCCTTAATGCAAATAAATTCATCTAATTTCGGAATTGAAAATGTTACTTAACCTAAATTAGTAAGAAAAATCATTGAGAGCAGTGGCTGTATGATCAGAAACTTGCCTGTATATAAGGAGTAAGAAGAGAAAGCTGCAAGGCCCAACCAAATTGAACGCCAGCGGCGACCGTACAACTGAGAATGAGAGCAACGAGACTAAAATGTTTGGTGGTGGATTTAGATCTGGAAGGAATGGGGGGAGAGAAACTGGAGTCGCCATTGGGGATATGGGGAGAAGAATTGGGTGAATGGGAAGAAGAACCCAAGTGGATCCGATGGTAATGCTGGTCGTGATCCGGAAAACCAACCATTTCCACCTCAACATCCTTCTTCAGGTTCCTGTAAGGAACCCGAATTGGCACCGACTCCATCCTCCAAAACAAATCCGCCCAATCACCTTCGATATATAGCCGATTACCTTTTTTTACATTTATGACTGACCAACAACGGCGCTCACTTTAGATCTAATTGAATTGATTTTATTCTTATTTCTCACAAAACATACCCAAAATCTCAGGCAAAGGAAACCGGGTCAATTTTGGGCGGGTTTATGAGATTGGCGTGTCTAATAGATTTTTGTTTTTTTTCTCTTTTGATTTTTCAAAAATTTCATTTCGAGTAATTTTTATGTAAAGTAAATGAGTAACATTGACTTAAACATAAAATGAGCAATTGGCCTAATCGGGACCGTTTATTGGGTTGATGATTCAAAAATCAAAGGGCATGTGATGTTAATTCACCGACACGGAATGCCGTGGACTTTCAGTTACATTCCATAAATTGGAATTTCTATTTTGGTGCCTGCTTACTGCTACTTTAAAGTTTTGTATACACAAGGGTCATTATCCCAATGTTTAATATGATACTAAAATACTATGGTATGATGTAAGGCCATTGATATTTCTGTTTTATTTAATTATAGAATACATCTTCATCCAATGTTCATTTCATTGTTTCCACAGTTCTATTTTTCATTGGTTCCCCTCTCAGCCTTTCTTTTGCTGCCACCAATTTCGTTTAAATGGTATATAATCATGAAATAATACATAAGCATAACAAATAACAAATTTATAGTTTAGGCAATCAGCCAACTAATAAGATTAGTTTCGAAAAAAATGTGAGCATATAAATAAGAGCTATTGAGTTCTTACAACATTTGAAAACATAATAATCCGCAAATTAAACCATTCAAAGAAATTGCTCCTTTAACATCCAGATATTGATTTATAACAAGAAACCACCAACTATTTTTCATTTTCATCCTTAGATTAACCGGCAAGTATCATACAAGAATACAAATATCAGCTTGTACTCTCATTCTACATGTGATGTACAGTATCAAAATTACATATACATTCTACAAAGACATTACTGCTGAACATTTCGACTACCCAAATCAGCAGCAACTTTAGCTGCTCGATTCAACGCATCGGACATCCAAAGAGCTCCCCTGGAGAAATAGCTGCTGTTTACCACGGTGTTCGCTGCTGCTGCAGCTGTTCTTCCCGTGGCTGATATAGCTGATTTGGTTGTTTCCGAGACGTGGTACTTCTGATCAACTGCTTTAACTGCTTCCATTCCTGCAAAGATCTTATCCGCAAGCCCAGTTCTCTCAGTAAACTCGGCAACTTTAGCTGCAGCAGTTGCAGTAACTTGATGAGACTCATCAAAAGCTTTTGCCTTGGTTAATGTGTCTTTACCTAGCAAGTATCCCTTAGCCAGCATGTCTTTTACCACCTCTTGAGCCATTGTTACTGCTTCTCCAGCACTATGAACGTATTGACTTCTTTGTGGCGGGGGCTGCTGCAAGATGAAAAATATCATTTGGGAAGTACAATATCAATTTACAAATCAACTTATTTGTCAGTGGATTATGCTACGAGTACAATGCAGCTAGAAGCCTAATATACATACATTTGAGTATGTTTCATCCTCAGCCTCTGCTGTCGACGAGTTCCAAAGATCAAATTCATCTACGTAATGCCCCCATCGTGTTATGCATACACGTTGATCTAAAATTGTCGCACCCTACAGTCATATGAAAACATGACAAAAATTGTTAGCCTTACAATCATTAAGGTATTAGGAATATAAAATTGATGGTGTTTGCTTGACACTTTTATGCGCTATTACAAAGATATAATGAGACATCACAAAATCAAACTGCCTTTTAACTAGCAAATTTTTGTAACAAAAGTAATGCGCACACACGCACAAAAAAGCAAGACAATAATTAAATCAGTAAATTACATTATTAAACCACCATGACATTACAAAATAATCATGGAGAAAGCCGATGGTGATAAAAACAAGGGCTAGATAGTTCTATCAACAGACGAGCAGTGGAAACATCAACTTCGTTGAAGAAACCCACAATATTGTCCAAATTCTAGCAAAGTGGGACAAAATACAGAGACTAAACACAAATGTCCAATCAATATCATACTTAGCACTATTGATGGAATGACAATCACATCTAACTTCCCTTAAACTTCTACTTCGCAGAGCTGCTTACCACATCACTTAGAGAAAAGCTGAAGGAAATTTTGTGTTAACTTCAGAATGTAAGAATCAAAACCACGAAAACTCTTATTGTAGTCTATATCCATTTTGCAATCTCTTGTAATCATTGTTCCAAAATTTAAGAACATTTTTTCAGAACTTGTGTTACCAAAGGACCATACAATAGAATCACATTGCTATTTTCACAAATTTATTCATCAAACATCCAACCAAACCACAATTGAGCGAAACCACGCATATGCTAATGAGAAACAGATATTGAACCTGTACTTACACTGAGCAAGATAGCTGTCTCTTGAGAATATGCATTTTGGAATGTTACATATGCGGTGCAGGCGTATTCACCAGACCTGTTTTATCCATCCATTAAATGAATCTTCCAACAGCAACTGATGAACTACACAAAATTTGAGGGAAAATTATGGCATACCTGACAATCTCAACATGTTTAATTGAACCTGAGAAAGAAAAAAATTCATAAAGGTCCTTCTCAGTGGTTTTGGGAGAGAGGCCTGTAACTTCTACAGTGTACCCGTCTTGATCCATAATCGAACAACCTGAAAAAAATAAAAATTTATGAATCATGACCTAAAATCCAGAAACCCAAGTTGCGTACACGATTCTTCATTCTCTAGGATAATATACCTGTTTCAATAATTGATCCAAACTCATGAACTTGAAGAAAAAAAAAAAAAAAAGAGCAGTGGCTGGGATTATAAAAGAAGAATTCGATTACCTTTCGTGTATTTTAATTAGATCGAAGGGAGAAGGGGACGGAAATGAAGAAGAAGGTTCGAAATGAAGGAGATGATTTTGGCTCTAACAATGATCAGTGGTTAGGTAAAGTGGCAGTTACGACAGCTACTATCTGTTATCAATTAATCAGTGTAGAACCCAAAACGTAGGCCCAACATTTCTTTTACTTATTTCGGCCCAAAAGTTTGAAATTAATGATTTCATGTTTAATGGAAGTGTTTATACATGTTTACCCTAATTTTATTATTATTTTTATTATTATTATTTTTTACTTTGTCCCATCATTTTCATGTTCTTTTTTTTATGATTTCTTTATTTTTCTTTTTCATGTTTCGGTTTTCACTTTTACCCACTCGTTTGAGAAGCATAATTAGATTTATCAATATGGTGGTTTGTAATATTATAAAGTTAAAAACTCAATTATGTTCAATCTTTTGTTCTGAGGACAAATACAAGACATAAGTTTATAAAATTTTCAAGATATTAATGTAACAACCCACATATATATATATATATATATATATATATATATATATATATATATCATTAGTGTTCATATTTTTAATTTCTTTTTTAGCTTGTATATCTTTTTTGAATGTCATGTACATAGGCACTTTTTTTTTTGTTTTTCCAACATACCATATTTTATTTAAAAGTTATGTTTCCGAAATTCTAAATTTTAGAAAATTACTAAATATTTCTGTTTTCGTTTCACTTTTTTTATAAATACTCTGTACCGTTTTCTAAATATCATATTCGTGTATAAACTTCATTTTCAAATACTAGAGTTTGTTCATATCTTCTTAATTTCTCTAATTGTTTGTTTGTCTTCAAAATGCGAAGAAAATGACTCAAGTGTTTTTTAATTCTTTGTTATTTTGTAAATTGATTGCTACAATATCTTTTTTCTAAATGATACAGACAGGAAAATTTTGTTTCCAGCATACAAATGTTTGTTCAAATTTGATAGTAATTTGATTTTTAGTGGTTTTGTCAAATACTATAATTTTCTTTTTTCCTTGCAAAGTTTTCTAGGGTTGATGGAGGGATACAAGGAAGGTGGAGAAACAAATTAACATGGTAGCCACTTGCACCAATTTTATATCAGATAAAATCATTTGAAATTAAAATTTGTGTCTCTAGTTGGTGGAGTTCATGGGAGCTTCAAAATGATAGGAGGAGCTCAAATTTGGAGTGTATTATATAACCAAACAAATTTGATGAATATAGCAAAAATATATGATGGATTTTTATTTTGAAATATGCTTGATTGTAGATATGCATACAAGTCCCTAAGCTTTTAAGCCTATTATTCATAATGTGGGCTTCACATTGTGGTAGAGGATTCCATGAGAATATTAAGTCCAAATTCATGTTGCACTTATACTTGTCCAAAAGGTGCAAATTTGGCACCCAAAATTTTAAGAAGGTTGACTTTTGGGTTCTTACTTAAATTGTGCGGGGATACATCCTCTATTCCCGTTCCCCGATATGTCTGGAAATTCCAATCTTCATTCCCAAAAATCCCCATTCCCAAATGCTAAAATTTCTTAAAAATCTATCCCGTTCATAAAGAAAATTAACATTAAAGTACCTATTGTAAAATAAAATCATGCACATCATTCATTCATCAATAAATATGCAACAACACAAAACTAAGGGGAAAAAAAAAAGCTTGAATAATATTCTCAAAATAAAATATTAAAAATAATCTGATGCAAAAATTTCAAAAAGTTAATAGGGAAATCCGTGGAGATCACCGCTGTGACTAATCGGGAAAGGGATGGGGAGGGTATTCACATCGCTGTCCCCATTAAAAGTTGGAGAATAAATTAATTAGTGGTAGTAGATATATTTAATGTCTTTGTTTAAGCAAGTGGAGTGAGCGTGATAGACATTGTCAAAGTTTAGAGTAGTCAACACTTGTAGATACCCCCGATAGGATGAGTTTATAGCCTATAAATATATGAAGTTGTTATTTTTAACCATGCTATTGTGCTATTCCCACTCTAGCTAATTAACCAAGGTTTCTTTCAGTCAAAAATGAAGAACAAAAATAAATGGTTTTAATTTATTTGATTGGGTCCATTGTTGGGAATGTTGGATGAGAATTGAAAATGCATTTAAAAGAAGAGAAGAAATTGGAATGGATACTCTTTTCGGGCTTCTAATTGGACTCTTTAATGTAACAAAATTGGGCCCACAATTAGATATAAAAGCTTTGAGGCACATGGACATGGATGGTACTACCAGTACTAATTTCTAAGCTTAGTCAAGTCAATCCCAAAACTGGCCCTACGAAGATGATGGTCCCAAAAAGAAAAAGAAATTGATTCATTGTTTTTGACCTTAGACCCATTAGCAACCCACCCAACCCATGCCGATTGCCAAACAGCTTTCTAAACCACTCCGCTTTAACTAATTAAGTAAATTAAAGAACGAAAATTTAGATATTGAGAGCCTAAAAAGGCACAAACACATCTTTGCTACATATGTATGTGGCAATCCGCTGTATCTAACACCAAAAGTAAGTCGAAGAATAGTTTCTCGAGTGAATCTACGAATCACGTTGCTTATTTGTTAATATGAGTTTTGGGTTCTGATCTAGGTCTTAAGGAATAGTTCTATCCTCCTCACCTCCTTTGCATTCTTCCTCTCTTTGCTTCTCATTTCGAAGGTATAATCACCTTTTATAGCTGTTAATATGCTCAAATATAGCTGTGGGCTATGATACACTATATGTGTACATAAATTTTGGGAAATTCAATTGAAAATGCAACAAAAACAAAACGAAATTGTTAGAGGCGGCCTAGTTAGTATAATACATTGATTCATATATAACTCTATAAAAAAAGAGAGATTTTGTTGCCATTGATATACATATATTATCACTTTTGAATATTACTGTTAAATGAACCTTTTATTTTACTGCAAATTACTTTGTTATTAAATCTAATATTTCTTGTAGAGTAACTTAATTAGTTGTTACTTCACCATATCAATAACAATCCAAATTAACTGTTCAAAATACCATTGATATGCCTTTAACAAAATATGTAGCATAATCGCGACAAAAGTTAATGTTAAAAATCAATCATCAATGATTCAATGTTGTAAAATAAATGATTAGTAAACTTTACGCATAAAACAATGAAGTTTAAAAGTCTTGGTGGAAGGGAATATAATTGCTAGTTAGTATTGGTTCCTACTTAGTGTATTGCATAGGATAGTTTATTGTTACTTGTCTAACAATACTATATAGTAGTGCATGTATTCTTTTCTCTACTAATTTCTCTCTAAACTATATATTGGTTCGGAACTATTAAAATTACAATACGTGAACGCTCTTACTAATATATTATAATTGTAGCGGTTTCAGACCAGTGTGGATTGGAATCGTTTTTCCTTTTAATGATTATTATTATTTTAGAAAGACATGTGAATTAATAACAACGTGTATGGATATAGATGTTATTGTCTCTGCCATGCAAAAGCTGAAACTAAACGAAAAACTTGAAATGGAATAGAACACATAGTAAAGGGAAAGGGCAAAAAAATCAAGGAATTAAGACATGAAGAGCGATAGAATTGACAAGGTAGAATGGATCATGTTCCATGGTGAGAAAATTGAGAAAGGTACTGGACTTAAATGCTAGCTACAACCATAATATCATTATCACTATCACTCCTTCACAACATATTATTATTATTATTATTATTATTATTATTCACTTTCATATACATCAAGTTGCTTGTGAGAGTGAGAAATTAAACTAATTTTATTTATTTTTGTGTGGGGTATAAAGTCACGTGCCTTATCGACTGTCAACTTCAATATCTGGGATTTTAATATTCACTTCAAATCAAGATTATATTTTTTACATTTTTAAAATTTCCTATCTAGCTTCCTTTGGATTCTATCTAGCTAAGCTAGTTATAACTACCTATATATTAAGCAAAAATTAATATTCAACTTTTGAATAAATGTAGCTAGCTAGTTAGGTTCAGTTAATCTCACACAATCATTAAAACAAAAGATTGTAAATTTTAAAGTTAACTTGTTAATAACTAACTAATTAATTAAAAAAAAAAAATTGTAGGCAAAAGAAATTAAAAATTAATGAAAATGCTCAAGAGAGTAAGTAATCCAAAATGGAGAAATTAATACCCGGAGGATCAGTCTCATATTATTTGGGCTATTATTAATCATAACTGCAAATTAAGGCTTTTTTTATCATATAATATAAATAAAAATGGAGCTAATAACTATAGCCCTTGTAAATAAAACCTCCTGCTGGCCTACAGACCAAAATCCTAGATACGTACATATCATATATATATAGAGAGAGAGAATAATAACTAAGAACTAATTAAGGGAAATTAAGTATACATATGATAATACAAGTTTAATAATTAATCCATAAGCAAACTCCTAATTATGGATGCTTGAGCACTGTCCGAATCAGTTGAAGCCAAAAGCTCAGATAAACGATCACTAAGATCATCCACTTCTCTATGTAAGTTTCTTATATAGTTGCAAGTTTCTTGCAACACCTTTGAAGCTGACACCTGCATTTAATTCAAAACCAAAAATGTTTAATATTTTGATTAGATAACTAACTAATTATAAGCATACATTTAGTGTTTATATACTTCATGTACATTAATAAAAATTGAAAAATATATATATATATATGTATAACAAGTCAGTCTACATAAGGGAACAACAGAGTCCCACACCTCAAGTTGTAGTAGGTAGATGCACCACATGAAAATTAAATGAGGCTGTGAATTTATATGACTTATCTACTTAAATCAATCAAGTCCATACAAAATATATAGATTAGAAAGGAAAGAAATGAATTAGATGGTTCACTAAAATTAATTAATTAAATAGCTGCATTTCTCTATGTATATAAAATAAATAATTCAAATACGTACCTTGTCGGAACGCCTATTACGAATCTCAGGGATAAGTTGTTGCAACTTGGAAACGAGATCGATGATTTGATCATCGGAAATCCTGGGAACACCTGGTTGTCTCGAACGGGACCTTCTGGTAGACATTGTTAATGTGGATGTATAATTAGGCAAAAGTTTAAGTGAAGAAAAGAAAGACAAATGGGGAAGAAGAACAAGTAATGAGGTGTAAGAAAAAGAAGAAGAAGAAGAAGAAGTTAATTAATTAAGCAAAGTATGAAAGAAGCAAGAAGAGGAAATTGCAGTGTAGAAATAAATATATATATATATATATATAAAAAAGGAAAGAAAAGGAGAAGAAGGAAGAGAAGACAAAGTGCATGGGGGAAAGCAGTGGGCTAAGGGGGAGGGGGTTATTTAAATAGGGTTTAAGAGAGAGAGATACGCCATACTGTCCTTCTCTAGTTGTCCCCAAAATGGGGTTAGAGTTCAAGTGGGTTAAGGGTAATATGCTTCTTAATCACCCTACGAAGGCCCCTCTTTCTGTCAGTTGAGCCATGCATCCCCATGTTATCTTTTCTTTTCTTTTCTTTTTTTTCTTCTCTTTTTTCTTTTTTTTTTTTTCATTACCTAGGGCCAGTTTGGGATTGCTTTTGGTGAAAGTGCTATCAGGGAAAGTTATGTTTCATTACTTTATTTAAAAGTAGTTTTAAGTATTTTTCCAGTACTTTAATGAATACAATCTGATTTTTACCAATTGTATATTTGAGACTACTTTTCGCAATCCTAAAAACAGCTTTCAGCCAAAGTAAGGTTTCCCTTTATTTGGCTGAAAACTGCTTTCAAAGCTGCAGAAAGCAGCCCCAAACGCAGCTTTATTTACTCTCTTCTTTCTTATACTTTTCTTTTATTTATTAACATCCATTTTGCCTCCACCTTTTTTTTTCTTTTTTACTATATTTTTCTAATCTTACATATTTCCTTAACTTTTTGAGTTTTTTTTAATTTCTTGATACACTATTTCAACCATATATAGTCTGATATTGAGTAACCTAAGATGTTCAGTTTTACAAATTTTAGGTTTCAAATATCCAATTCTAAGTTTGAAATATGTGTGTAATTAACTATCTCTAAGTATGAGGCAACTTGTTCAAAATGTGTTGAAATAATAAAAACTATTCTTGTTATCTTATTTTCAACCTATAAAATTTTGAGTTCAATCACCAATTAATAAAAGTTCTTGGACATTTCAACTAGTCAAGAAAATCAGGAATAAATTTTTATAACTAATTTTATCCGATAGATGTATATGATATGATTTTTAAACTATATATTTATTTCCAGCTCCAAAATAAACTACATAATTTTGTAATAGAATTTACAAATCTTCTATTAATAAATACTAAGTCGTAATTAATTAATGAAGAGAAATGCTGTAATAATTAATTTGTACTAAAAATTAAGATGAAGAGATGTGTGCGGATGAATTTGAATTGCAACAAGCACAGATATATATTTGTTGGAAGTGGGCAAACAGAGCAAGTGCCATTTAAGAGCAAGGTAGCCAAACTTCTGTATAGTGGAATGGAGTGTGCTTGACATTTTTGACCAATTAATTAGAGGTTAAAAAAAATAAAAAATAAAAAAAAACCCATGATCTCTGTTTCTGCATTTTCACTAACGACATTGCATTGGCACGTGTCGTCTCGTGGGGGCTGCGCTTCACCCGAATCGATTTAGAAAAAAATAGTCTATCTTTGACTACATCTTATTATTGTAATTTTCCAGGACAAAAATCTGGTCTAAGATTAAACAGTAGTATTACTAGTTTAAAATAAAAATAAATAAATAAAAAATTAGAAAATAGTCCCTAACTAAACAAAAAATAACACACCTTTTTGGGCATACAATTTCTTTTTCTACAAGCAACTTTACTTATTTTTCTGATTGTATCCTCCATTCTCGTCTGACATGGACATGATAGGTGTGGAAAAAACAAGGTTTCGTTTATAACAAAATACATATAGTATCTTTTCATTATCACTTAATTAATTAATTAAGAAAAAGCTGCGTATACAATGTAGTAATGTTGTTGATAAGGTAAATCAATTAGAGGTCGGTCCACATGTGAGACTGGGATGTGTATATATTTAATAAATATGCAATTTTTTCCGGCGAGATTCCTGGTCTAGAAGTCAGTTTGTCAGCGTAATGATATAAAAAAAAAAGAAAGAAAAATATAAGAAGAAGTTGGAAAATGGTGTAAACACAAGGTGGTGTATTGTATTACTGTGAAATGATGGTCATAGTGAAGCATGGAAATTAATAGATATATAAATGTGTGTTTTTAATTGATTTTGGGTGATACTGCCTTCCTGTTGAGTTTCGTGAGTCATGCCCATTTCTTCCGAGTCGTTGATTTCCTTCCATGCGGATTCTATGCAACTTTCTGCTGACTTAATCAGCTTCTTTACTCTAAATAATCTTTTCTTTTTTCCATTATTAATTCATGTCTTAAATTATAAAATTAAACTTTTAGCTTTATATACTGAAAGTAAGGAATATATATTATATTTTGGATAAACTTTTTAGATACAGTTATATTTGCTGCATTGGACATATAGAGTTGTTTTTGTAAAAAATAATAATAAAAGCTATATTATTTGCTATTATTGTCTACTAGCTTAATTTTTCTACCAGAAATATAATAATAATAATAATAACAACTATATATTATATATAGGACCTTATCTATCAGTTTCATCAAATATTTTTAAAATCAGACCAATCATCAACCCAATAAGGATAGAGGTTCAAGGAATCGGGATCAATTGGAGTGAATCAGAGGTAAACTGGATTTTAAAAAATATATTAAAATAATAATATATTTTTGTCATATAAGTATATAACATATTAAAATTTAAGATTTCAACAATACTTTACAAAAATAAGGATTTCAAACGCAATAGAGCAATTAAAAAAAAAAGCTAAATATATTTAATCTGGTTTTTAATAATTATATTTGACTTAAAAAATATAATAAATATTATTTTCCTTTATAATAATGTGTCAATATCAAACTTGAGGACTAATCCTATTGAATTATATTTTTTTTCTTTTTTTTTTTTTCAAAATCAGTCTAGTGGAACTAAAAAATCAATCTAGTTCGATTGATCGATTCAACTGGTCAACGATTGGTTTTGTCCGTTCTACAAAACCGTGTAAAAACTAACCCTGCCAGCCTCCAATTCTGGTTGGACTGACTGGTTTGGTATATAAATCATGGTTTCGCCTTTTGGATTTATTGATTGTTTATTATTGTATGAGAGCCTATTAAACTAAGTGGTGTAAGTTTCAAATAGTAGTATCTCTATTTGTTAATAAAATTTTAACACATTGTAGAGTAGACATATGTTATACTTAATTAGCTTCAACTTTTATATTAATTAGTTCATTAACAATTATATTAAACAACAATGCAACTTGAAAGTTTAAAATTGTAAAGGAAATAGTAATATTCTCTCACAGTTTGAAACTGATGAGAAACTTTTTATGTGAATTTGTAAAGTTCAAAAATGCGTAGGTAGATTTAAATTCGATGAGTCTAATTGAAGCAACTTGAAACCCTTAATGAGCGCTTAAGTCAACTATTGTTGATAAGTGTAGAAAATTTGTTTATTTGTACTCATAGAAGCGTCAATTTCAAGTGTAATAGTGTTTTGACAATTAGAATGCTACGTAATCATACAAGAAAGTATATGAATGGCTAGAGAGGTAGGTAGGTCACATAAGTTAAAACGTTACAAAAACTTAATTACAGCTAATATATATATAGATGGACTGTATGGGCATGTTGTGCTCTCATTTTATGTCAACACAAAACTGTATATAATAAAATTCATCCAGATTCTATGTACTCATCCATCCCATGATCCTACCTAGGAAATTTATGTATGATTCTATATAACCTGCAGCATTCTTGTTATTAGCATCTTAATTTTGTCTTCCTACACCTACATTACATTACTTGCCTTCCTTCACTTCCTTTTGCTAGTTGGTGTCTATATACATTCATCCAACACCAAACGCTCACTCAGGGCTTTTTTATTTTTTATTTTTTTTTTTCAGTACTACATTAATTACTTGCCTTCCAATACTATTGCATGCCTCGTAAAAAAAAAAAAAAAAAAAAAATTGGTATGTATTGTGTTTGTTGATCTCACATCGGAAATAAATGAGTCTAAAAACGTGATATATAAGTGATGTAGATTGAACTTTAATACAAACCAATTGATTTTGTGTTATATAGGTTCAACCTCATTAATATATTTAGTCATACAGACACTCTCAACACTTTCAAAGTTCACAAAAACTCTTCAACATTCATGCTTCAAATCTAATAAGTATTTTACATGCAACGATGTATAATTAATAAAATAAATAAATAATACTTTTGAATCTTATCTATCAAGCTATCAACCTAACTTTTACGCGCATATATATATATATATTCAAGCCTAAATAAAAGAATATGCTAAATAATTTATCAGTCCCATATTGCACTAATTAGTACATTCATGTGCTTTAAGGTCCTTAAGTGTTTTCTCAATCGACTCATTAGTTCTTCCATCTATTTTTGCATATGAAAGTTGTTGCTCCCAAAATAAGCTAAAGACACACTAGAGAAAGGGTGAATAGTGTTTATTACCGAATAAAAAAATTCTTTTATTCCACTTTGTACAAAAATAGTTTTTCCCAATATACGAGTTTTACTAAAAGTACATAATAAATTTTGATTCTAAAACTCGTGAATATAATCGCTTTGATCGGTTTAAACAAAATCTCTAAATAAAACAAATGTTATTTATTTAAATGCTTAGAATGTAAATAGCAATAAGTAACGAGTGTAGGAATAGAAATCTTTGAGACAGAGGGATTTATATAGGTTCGGCCCAACCGGCCTACTCCTGTCGCCAAAACCATCGCTTGAGATTTTTCACTAACGATTCCTTTTAGGAAGGAATCAAGCTTATGATTTCTTTACGGGCAAAAATCAAGCTTAGTATTACTTTTTACGAGTTCAAGTAACAAACTCAATACTTTTCTAGGCAAAGTATCAAAATCTTTAACGGCACTTTTTACAAGCTCAAGTGTCAAACTTATAGATGTTATTTTATAGCTTAATAACAGCTATTCTAGTGCTTTTTCTAAGATCAAGTACCAAACTTTTACAATTGTTGTTTTTAAGCTTAACAACCAATCCATCACCACACTTTTCAAGCTCAAGCGTGAAACTTTACAATTGCTTTGTTGAAATCACAACAACAAAGCTCCCCCTCACATAAACCTTATTATGTGAATTACAATTCCCTTTTGAATGAATAAATTTATTGTTTGTGAATTGATGAAGACTTTGAATTCTTTAAATATTTCTTTGAAAGCTTGTTGGAAAAGACTCTCTAATGTATGCTTGTATATGTGATTTTGATATTTGTCTTCTCCACTTATAAATGATGGATTTGCTCTCTATTTATAGATGAAGGAGTAAATATAGCTGTTACTCACAAGCATTTGTAATGGAGCTTGTTGTTCAAATCTGTACAAGACTCTTCAGGCCTCCGAAGCTACTGTTTTTTTAATGATATAGCCTTCTGTGTAGGCTTATAATGCAATGTATAGTCTTCTATAGCAATAATTTGAGTTTTCTTCAGCTTTCTGTATGTGGCCGTTATACAGTGTACAGCCTCTTGTAGGTGACCATTATGATGTGATATCGGCTGTGAGAAAGCCGAAATCAACTTTAATAAATTTCCCAAGTCTATCAATCAAGGTTGAACTCACAAAAACGAAACAAAGATTGGTGATAGCAAACCAATCCTAAGGTGTTTAAGCGACAATGAAAGGGATTCAAACCTGACACCTTCGATTAAGCAATCTTAGAACCTGAATGTTGGATGATTCACAAGTACCTTACCACAATACTTGTTCATAATCAAGATAAAATTGTAAGAATGAAGAACTCGATCTCACAAACTCACAAAATCAAAAATCAGTCCTGGGCTGGAATCTTAACAAAGAGAGAAAAATCGGAATTGTATTAAATTTCATCCCTCCTCTTTAACTATTACATTGGTGTTTAAATAGAAAACTTAAACCTAACCCTAAACTGAAAAGGAAAACAAATCCTTGTCGGACTAGGAAAGCTTAAATAAAAACAAATAAGGAAAACTTAAAACTAATCCTTATGCAATAAGAATGAAAAACGAAATTCCCTTTTGAGGGTTGTTTATGGGCTGATTTTTAAGCCCAAAACAACTCACTTATTGAAAAAAATAACAATTAAATATGGATACCTAAGCCCAATTCGAAATCCATAAATAAACTATTAAGCTTCATTTTGCACCGAATCCTCCATAAATCATCATTTGAAAGGATGTTATTATTCTTTGCATTAACCAAACTGATTAGACAAGTTAAACCAAAGATCAGGCTATCTCGATTCACATCATTCTCCCTTTCTTCGAAAAGATTCGTCCTCGACTCTTGTATGTTCAGATCATAAGGAAGAATTATATCCTGAAAATCATGAAAAGAAACAATAGTCAAACAATTATCAAGTATGTTAGTTGAAATCATGTCAATTTTTTCTAAGTGGTAATTATCTCCCACTTTATTCACAAGCTTTCCAACATGCTGATCTTCATGTTCTCCATGTTTCACCATAATATTAGCTCCAATCTTTTCTCTATCAGGTTGTGCATCTTTGTGGACAAGATATTCAACAAGTTCAGCCTCTTCAACGACACCAGCTTCAGTTTTGTCACCATCACATCCTTCATGATCACCAATAACTTTAAACTCTTTATTCACTTCAGATTCAGCATCATCATTGCAAGGAATTTCTTCATTATCTTTCTTTCGTTGTTGTTTGTGCAAATACAACATGTCTTTATAAGCTTCTTCATCACATAATGGAAGAATCTTGTACATGTGTCCTTCTGATTTAAGTGAATAATAATTCTTCTCACCATCAAAGATAACATCTCTATGAACTTCCCATGGACGGCCAAGCAATAGATGACAATCTTCCATAGGATTAACATCATATAATATTTCATCTTTGTACCAACCAATGGAGAATTTTACCACAACTTGCTTATTTATTTCAATATCACATTTATTTAATGATGGCAAGATATATGGCTTTGGATGGTCAATAAGAGGCAAATTTAATTTCTCTACCAAAGTGAGACTAGCAACGTTTGCAAAATAAGTTCTATGAAGAATCACACGGCAAACCTTATTATTGACTCGACATCTAGTACGGAAATTAAAACTGAACATGGCTCATAAATAATGAAAACTCACGTTCATAAAGAGACAAGAAAAAAAAAAAGTACGCAAGATTCAGAGAAAAAAATGCAACAAATGAACCTAAGACACAAACTAGAAGCAAATTTAACAAAACTGGAAATAGAATTTCGACTCTAATTTAGGGCAATTTCCAAATAGATTCTGAACTTGAAGTATCTGACGTTATTTAGAACATTTTCTTAAGAATCCAACGGTTTTTGAATTGCACAATTCTGAGTTCTATAGACAAAGATATGATGGAAAAAGTAAAAACAGTGCAAAAAGATACTGGTTCACTAAAAAGAAAAGAAACAAAAAAGATTTTTTTTTTGAAACACTAACAGACCTTGATTGAAGCCAAAGCTCTGATACCAATTGATGTGATATCGGCTATGAGAAAGCCGAAATCAACTTTAATAAATTTCCCAAGTCTATCAATTAAGGTTGAACTCACAAAAACGAAACAAAGATTGGTGATAGCAAACCAATCCTAAGGTGTTTAAGCGACAATGAAAGGGATTCAAACCTGACACCTTTGATTAAGCAATCTTAGAACCTGAATGTTGGATGATTCACAAGTACCTTACCACAATACTTGTTCATAATCAAGATAAAATTGTAAGAATGAAGAACTCGATCTCACAAACTTACAAAATTAAAAATCAGCCCTGGGCTGGAATCTTAACAAAGAGAGAAAAATCAGAATTGTATTAAATTTCATCCCCCCTCTTTAACTATTACATTGGTGTTTAAATAGAAAACTTAAACCTAATCCTAAACTGAAAAGGAAGACAAATCCTTGTCGGACTAGGAAAGCTTAAATAAAAACAAATAAGGAAAACTTAAAACTAATCCTTATGCAATAAGAATGAAAAATGAAATTCCCTTTGGAGGGTTGTTATGGGCTGATTTTTAAGCCCAAAACAACTCACTTATTGAAAAAAAATAATAATTAAATATGGATACCTAAGCCCAATTCGAAATCCATACATATTCCCTAAGGGTGCCTTAAGTGCTAACACTTAATTGTCCTTAGCTCATACATAGAAGTCTAATTAGGCCCAGAAGATTCCTAATGGGCTCGTACATCCCTCACAAATAAACTATTAAGCTTCATTTTGCACCGAATTCTCCATAAATCAGCATTTGAAAGGATGTTATTATTCTTTGCATCAACCAAACTGATTAGACAAGTTAAACCAAAGATCAGGCTATCTCGATTCACATCACATTATACTTTGTACAGCCTCTTGTAGGCAACCGTTATACAGTGCATAGCCTTCTGTAGGTGACCGTTATACTTTATACAGCCTCATGTAGGTGACCGTTATACAATGTATAGCCTCCTGTAGGTCTATAACTTTTTGGTTGTAATAGTCCTCTTTTTGTAACTCCAAGTTTAATATCCTCTTGTAGATCATAGTAGTTTTGCCCTTTGTTTTCAAAATTTGTTGTATGTCTTCATCTTTAATAATATAATACTCTTTGTAACTTGAATAAGATTATTGTTTAATATTAATTTACTTGGGTATATATATTATTCTTTTTCTCCTTTCTTCAATTTTGACTTTGATTGAAGTCATTATAATAAAATATGTTTATGTAATCTAAATTAAGATTATTATTCATTTAATCTTAATTTAATTACTTGACGTCTCGAGGATTCCTAGATCTAAGTCCTTACCGGAATGGACCTTCCCCTGTTATAAAATAAAGATAAGCTACGGGTATCCCAGGGGGGTATTCTCCGATGCCTAAGTCAGATTTCTCCTCTCACAATGGAACAATGTATTGCAGGTATCTTAGGGTTTTTTTCGGTTCGTTATCTGTATGAATGGTGAAGTCGCCTTTATATATTATTTCACCCGGTCGCTGTCAGGCTGTTTTGTACGGTCCTCTTTTGATTGGCCAAGCCCAACATGGTGACGATCTACTTTCCATGTGTGGAACATGGTGCAAGGGGTTGTCTGTACGCCACCCGACAACAATTAGCCCGAATGTATACCCGGTCCCTATGGGTTCGAGTCGTCTCCTCCTAATCAAAAGTCCCAACCCAGTATCACCATACTGCTTTGCCCCCTAGGTTATTCAAACATGATTCATCCGGACTTTTGACTCGGTCTGTTGTGATCCATCCGACGTATGGTTCTGACTCGGCATCAACATTACTTGAGATTATTTTATTATATTTATCTTCTTTCTCTTTAATATTATAATCATCAAACTTGATTCAACAAAAGTACAAAACTACCTTTGGTTATAAGTAAAAAAATATATCCTCTAATTGTCAAAAATATAATTAGAATACTTGTAATAAATTTTTTGTAGTATATATATGCGTACCAATATTTCTATATATTAGTTACAATAATAAAAATTTTACAATTATTTATTCTCTTAAATTTATTTTATCATTTTCTTTATTAGTTTAATATAATACCTTTAAATCAACAATAAATATAAATATAGATCTTGATAATTTTTTAAATGTTATTCATAAGGTCGAGATGAAATGTTTGTGTTTTCAATTTTTTATAGTTTTCACTCCCATTTATATTTTTAAAAATTTTTATTTATTCATTTTAATAAAATGAATTCTACGCCAATAAATCAATTTATATAATTATATTAAATTAATAAATTAATTAATATTACTAATATTGGGATAAAAAATAAAATATGAATAATGATATGTGACGGTCTCAAATAGGCTGACTACAAACTAGAGGGGGTGGATAGTATTGAATACCGAATAAAAATTTTAATAAACTCTTTTAAAAAATTCTTTTGAAGAAAAATAATTTTCTTTCAACAAACACAAGTTTTACAAAAATGTGGAATTGATAAAATAGTAAAACTTGTGAATAAAAATTTGCTTGACTAATAGAAAAATGTCTTAAAATAATAATGCTATTAATTTAAATTGCAGAGATGTAAATAGCAATAAATGTAAAGAGTGTAGGGATAGAAAATTGAAGACACCAAGATTTATACTGGTTCAACCCAACCAGTCAGTCTCCAAGCCAACCACTTGAGATTTTCTACTAGCTTCCTTTACGGGCAGGAAACAAGTCTGTGTTACTTTTTACTAGTTCAAGTAACAAACTTAATACTTTTGCAGACTAAGTATCAAACCTCTACCGTTACTTTTTCTGAGCTCAAGTAACAAAACTCTTCCGATACTTTTTCAAAGCTCAAGCATGAAACTTTTACGGTATTTTTTACAAGCTCATATACCAAACTTTTCCTAATGCTTTTTCAAAATTCAAGCATCAAACTTTTACAAACTTTGTTGATCACACTGTGAACAAAAAAAACCCTCTTCACACAACCTAGTGTGGAAATACAATTCCCTTAAATATGAATATTTGAATAAAAGAACAAAGATGAAGCTCTTCTTTCTTAAATTTCTCTTTGAAGAAATTATGGAAGACTTGAATAAATGCAGCTTGTATGTGTGAATGTTGCTAAGTCTTCCACTTTGTCAATTCAACTTGATTTCCTTTTATAGGTGTTGGAGAAGCCCATCAGGAGGTGAAGTAGCTGTTGTATGCAGGTCACAAAGGGGAATATAGTTGTTGGGATCACCTCATAAGCATCTTGTAGCCATTGGAGCTCCTGAAGCAAAATATGGCCGTTGTATCTAGCTCCTGAAGGAAGATGTAGCCATTGGGGAGTGAAGTTAATGTGATAAGTGAAGCTTGCAGCTCTTGAGGTCATTTTCATCTTCATAAAGCTTATAACTCTTGCAACAATTTTCACCTTCTGAAGCTAGTATAGCCATTGGAGAGTTTTGAAGATTTATAAACAAAAGTTGTTTAGCTTTCATCCAACTTGACATGTAATAAACCTTTGATCTCCTAATGCTTTGTTAGGCTTCTGTATACAAGACTTGTTGATATCCTTCTTGTTGATGTAGTTTCTTCTTTATTATATTCATAATTTACTTCTTTATTATTTACAACACAATTGTAATAATATTAAAGTAAATATGAATCATCGAAATACAATTCAACAATATGTTTTATAATTATAAATTAGGATAAAGGGCAATTTTGACATGTTTAATCTAATTTGATATTGATTCTAATAAAATGACTACACAATTGACAGTGACAACTTAAATACCATATAATTATATTAGAGATTGGCTAGTGTAATATGTAAAAACATGAGGATTAATAAATTATTAGATCTATATATCTATCATTTTAAATTTTTAAATTAATTGGTTTCATGACAGACTCACTATAAGAAATGTTATATTTGAAAACAAAAAATTTCTACAATACAATTTTAATTTTACTTGAAAAAGTTAATATAACAAGAGATATTCAAAAGTTGTTATTGTATATATGTAGATCATTGGCAGTAAATTAAGTTATATCAAACTTTGTTGCAAATATATACAATAATAAATTTATAGCACCAACATTTTTATTACTGCCCAAAAGCTACCATTATTTTATTTTCTTATTTTATACTTTTGGACTATTGTATGTGAGTCTTAAGACTGTTTGGTATGATTGCACAAATAGGCACATATGTGATGTTGGATCCATGTAATACAAAACGAATTGATTTGTATATATTAAGATTCAATCTACACCACATATAGTCTTATTTATTATCAACTAAAAGATTGTAGTTTCATGTCAAATATAATATATACAAAATTAAATCAATTTTATACTTTATTTTAATCATTAGCAATGGATCAGATAATTGTAATTAGAGACAACCAAAATCCCAAGTATATAGCCAAATTCAGCTGACGGTTTTTGCAGAAGAGGTCTGATATTCCTCTAGATATTATGTGATTACGAATTAATTCAACATAATATAACATAGCAGTTAGCAATTAAGAATTGTTATCCCTGTACAAATGCAAGAGCTTGTCGATCTCAGTTTGGGATTTGTTTATTAATTTATTTTACTCGTCTGATCAATACTTGGCTATCGTCAGAACACAATAACTCTGAAACTTTTTCAATCAAATGGAATCCAAAGTTTCAATTAATTTAATTTTTTATAATATGTAATTTCTAGCTTATTTAATTTAAAACAGAGTCAAGAAACTTCAGCCACAGTCCTAGGCGGCTTACATGGGGAATCAAAAAAAAAAAAAAAAAAATCTCCTTTGATGAGCCTCGTTTTTGAACTTCTATTGTAATTATTAAAATTAAGATTTAAATATCCTTCAAAGATAAGTAAATAAATCCCCAAATTGACTTCTTTCTTTTGCTTTTGTGGAATTAATCATTCCCATCTTTTTTCAGAAAAAAAACTATGTTTATACTCAAGGAAGCAAATACCTCAGGGTTTGAGTAATTAATTATTTTTCCATTATTCATTGGGTAGATGTTTGTAATATTCAGTATATTAATCAAGTTAAAATAATATTAATGCAAATCAAAAATTTGATTTCAATAAATCAAGTTGATATTCCTTCACTCAAAAAACTTATAACTTTCAACATATTACTTGTAAATATTCTACTACAATCCCAGACCAAAATAATCTACAACTGCAATAAAACCTCTCTATTATTTTGCTCAAAAATAATCAGAAAATTTTAACTGAACTCTCTCCCAATAAAAGCTTGTTGCATTATTTAAAACTCAAACTCATGATATTTAACTTCCACTAAAAGAATTGTTGGATTTAGCAATAAATAATATAACTACAAATATTAAAAATTGTTATCATATTTATATTAATAGCAGTAAAGTAATATTAAATTTTGCTATAAATACAAACAATAAAAATTTTATAACAGATAACTTTATTGTTGCTAAAAGTTATGGCAACAATTTTAATAATTTAGACACAAAAAATATTCACTCATAAATGAAATATTTTTTGTGGCGAGCTGAAGGCTTTATCACATAAAGTAACCTTAATAATTAATCAATTTTTATATATATTCAATTGATAAATATTTGGAGGAATATATTTAAAAATACAAATTGGTACTTTTTGGATCTCCATGGACAGCTATTGAATAGGATATAGAATCTTGAATTGAAATTAAAGAATTGGTAGAGAATCTTGTTAAGGAATCATGTCAGGGACGGAGTTTCATATGAAATGGAGAGAGTAAAGCTGCAACTAGATCTGAAATTAATGATGCTTTAATTGGAGAAGACTTAAGAGGGTGATGATTCATAAACACGTCATGGGGTAGCTGTAAATGTACTTGCTGTTGCTTCATTCTTGTATGATTAAAATTGGATGTTTATAATAATCGAATTCAAAAACTTTGCTATATAGAATTTCATTACATGTCAAGTAATACCATGTATAATATGAGACTTCAGTTTAAGCCGAGTCAAACAAAAACACCTATTATTACGACAATCTTATCCTCATCACTGCTCCCCCAACAAATTGTAGGCGAGAGAGCTATTCAAAAAGATTTGAAAAAAAAAAAAAATGTATTGCTCAATAATACTGGTTTGTATTGATACATAAGTATAGATAAGAACACTCGCGGATCTGGGACCCGTTTTTGTGAGGGGACTATTAGGGACGGCGACAGCAAGCCATTGATAGATTTTTTTTTTTTATCAATAGACACCTTTACCAGGGTTATTTTCGAGAATTGATGTCAGATTTTTTTTAATTAATAACAGACATATTTATCTCTATAATTTTTAGAAAATAATAACACAATCAAATTATTAAAAAATAAACCATGTGGTTTCAACCATTTGCAAGTTGATACCTGTATTTTGAAAAGTTACAAACTAAGACATGTGGTTTCACAATGTTAACTAAAGTAGTTTATCATCCAATATACTCTTTTAAAAACTATTTTACCCTTTGAATTTTGATAAGTGGCTATCATATATACGTTTTCATATCATATCTCCTCTTTTATTTGGTATTTCTCTTTTGTTGTTTTTGTGCATTTTCACTTAATTTTGTATATCTTTAGGTGTGTTGGAGCTTTAATGGAGGCTAAATTGCCTATTATAGGAGCTGTCGTGCTTGTTAGAGGAGCAATGAAGTCCTA
This sequence comes from Euphorbia tirucalli, assembly GCA_039660915.1. Classification (NCBI taxonomy): domain Eukaryota; kingdom Viridiplantae; phylum Streptophyta; class Magnoliopsida; order Malpighiales; family Euphorbiaceae; genus Euphorbia; species Euphorbia tirucalli. Next base: position 21,257,882 of record CM077636.1, on the reverse strand, counting down.
AAGCGTGGGCATGTCTTTGGAGGAGTAGAATTTGGAGTGCAGAAGCAAACCAGTCCTATCCAACGCCCGCGGCTTAGGCACAATACTAATCTTGGAAGTTTGCTGGAGTATGAAGACCTAATTTTCAACATTATTTTATTTTTCATCCTTTCCTAATCCACTTAGAAAAGAGATAAAACAATCATTATTTGTATTTTATTTTTACCTTCTCCAATAAGCTTTATCTTAGACTCCTATTAGAGAGTTTTGGTTAAAATAGGATTTTAAGTAGGGTTATTTTCTCTTTTTTCCTCCTTAAATAAAACATTTTCTTTTATGAAAAGTGGAAAAAGATTTCTATTCATTCAGCAACTTTTATCTTTCTTTTACGAAACATGAAGAACATGAATTTTTTAAGAGTTCAAGGAGAAAACTAGGGTTTGAAGGTTTCATCATCCATTCTTCACCGATTTTCCTTCGCAAGGCATCATTGGAGTCGTCATCTCTCTAGTTTTATCGTCATCTCTCTAGTTTATTTTTAAGTCTCATTTTATCATGTTTTTAGTGCTCTTTTTATTTATTTATAATTTGATTATGAATTGATTTCACCATAGCTAAGGCTATGGTGGATAGCAAGATTTCTATGTAATTATTCTTAGTTTAATGCAATTGACTAGTATTATTTTTCCATGGAATTTGTTATTATTACTTAAAGTTTTGAATGTGTGATCATCTATTTCAAAGTTCGTAGTTAATTAATAATTGACCAAAAGATTGAATTAAAGGAAATTCATAACACAACAATTACATGACCATTATTTTTGTGGCTCACTAGTATGTGCTACGTTTTCAAGTGCTTAACGTTTTCCTATCTAATTGCTTAAGACCGAACCAGTTTAAATAATTAGATTGAGAACTAGAATTAATAGCCCTAACCGGTGTTAATTGCTTTAGGAATTCGCCATCCTTGGAATTTAATAAAGTTAATTGCATGACTTAGAGAAATTGTTTGAATGAATGTGAAGCCAAATGCCTTAGTTAATCTTATCAATTGTAATTATTTTATTTTAATTACTTAATTTATTTGCTTTCCAGTATTAATTTTAGAAGTAGAAACAAAAAATCAAAGATATGATTTATCCTGCCTAGTTAACAAACGATTCAAGTGCAATTAGGAATTGCATGCATAGTTCTCGTAGGTATGATACTCTACTTTCCCTTTATTACTTTATCGACAAAGTTTACTTGCTCTTTAGTGTTTGTATGTTTTAGACGCATCAAATTTTTACTTAAAATTTTTGCATGTTAGTTGTCAAAAATGCAATGGCCCTTACTAATAAAACTCATAAAATTCTGAAATGTGCATGTATCTTTAGTGAATAATATGAAAATGAAAATAATCACACAAAAAAAATGGTCAAAAAATGTTCCAATCTCAGTCTCATATTCTTAAATAATGTAGATAAACTATTGAGATGCTAAATAATGAAAAAAATTATAATTTTTGCACAAGGATTGAGTTATAGTGTAAACTTTAGGTTTTCAACCAAATTTCTCTACCAAACTCAACATATCCTACTATTTAGCATATCACACATTATTTAATAATGTTCCATCAAGATTTGAAAATTTGGATATTTTTGGTAATTTTTTATTTTTTATGATTTTTTATGATTTTTTATTTTTATTTTTTTGCATATTAATTAATAAAAATATACGCTCTCCCAAAAAATTCCAAGCTTCAACAACAACGTTTATTGTACTTTAATTAATCAAAGTGTAAAATTTTTGGTGATATTTCGAAGGTTAATAGAACTTTTAAGAAAGCATATTAATGATAGATTATTTTTGTTAACATTGTGAAACCACAGGTTCTAACTTGACCACATATACCAGTTTGCAAATTTCCAAAATCACAAAATTTATTTTTGTAGTTAACCTTTAATTCAATAATTAAATTTCTAATTAAATTGATTATAACCCAATTAACTCAAATTAAGTTTCAGTTTATCCAATTTTAGCAGTTGTATCAATTAAAAGATTAATTTAAAAGTAAATAATAATATTTTATTAAATAAAATTAATAAATTATTTGCTAACTGATTGATTCGGTATAAATCCTTCACAAGATCCGGGTTTGAGTTGCATTGGACCGGATCTGGTTATATTCCTGCAAAACAGAAAAGATGAGACACCAGTAACCTTTGGGTTACGCTCCAATACTCAAGTCAGCCTTGATTATATTAATCTATGGCTATATTAGCTTGATTAGAGTGAGTTTTTACCTCCACGCTCCCTCCTTTTAAAAGGCCAGTGGTAGAGTTTGCTTTGGATTAGGAATACTTCAAAGCCCTTATCTTAGTCAAATTAAAAGACTTCCATCCTCGACTCCATATAGGACACGAGTCCTTCTTCAATCACAACACAGTAGGTAGACTTTGCCAAGAAATCCATCATCCATCTCCTAAGGCTTTCCTTCAGGTGGAAACAATATGGCCTGGATCCTGTCTCTACCAATATGCCGCATGCCTACTAGAGAACCAGACGGAAGACCCAGCCTTACAATGCCCAGATGGTAGAACCAGCATCACGATGCTGTAGGAAATCATCACGGAAAAATTAAACGCGAGGTGGAATACTGATTAAAATTTTCCTCGATTTCAAAGCCCAAGATACATGTTGATTAATAGAATGAAATCAAGAACAAAGAAAAAAAATTTTCTCACCTTAATTGCCTCCTCTAGAGACTGTTGTAGAAACCCAAACGCGTTTCCTCCACAATCCGATACATGAACGACTCTCGAACGGGACTTGTGCTAACGAATGGATTGAATGAAAACCAAGAGAAAGCTAGGAAAGGGGCTACTGTAATTTTTATTAGGTTGGCCAAATTCCTTATGCCAGGGTTTGGGTTAGGGAGAAATTTGGTTAAGGCTTCCTTTTATATACTCCTTAGTATACTCCTTAATCTACTAGTATTTTAATTAAACTATAGGTTTTTTAATTTGATTAAATTAATTTAACTTGTACAATTAGAATTAAATAAAACCTTATTATAAAATTCCAATTGACACAATTAAATATAATTTATCAAATTAATATATCCTAGAGTTAAATTAAAACCAACATAAATAAATACACCTTTTGTATTTATATTTCCACCAAGGAAATTTTATTTTATTTAATTAATTATTTACTGCATGTAATTAATTAAACAAATAAAATTGATTTCTCCCTTTATATATATTGAATTAATTATGACATAACCTAATGTCAATAGTTCAATTGATTTGGTTTCCGTTCCAATTCCGATTTGTCAACGTTCAGTCGTTCTATGTGTATGATCCTGTGGGTCCGTCTTTATGTTAGCATTAGGCTCAAAGCCCACAGACTATAAGTGGATTCTAGCAAACCATTACAGCCCCCAATTAAAACGGAGACTAGCACTCTAATATGAAGCATAACCCGAAAGTGATCTCGTATATCCCTTGCCAACTGACATCGATATATAAGCAAGAGGCATGGTTCTGTCATCCCCTTATATGCTTATTTATCTCTTGATACCGAGTGGACTGAACCTAACAAATAAGTGTGAGCACGGGTTTTTCCCAATCTTGGTGATAAGAATCCCTTGATTACCTGTGGACCGGACGAGCTTAAACGGGACTTGAAAGCGACCGGAATGCTGCCTAGGGAAGCTCAAATGACCTAAGAACCTGGCTATCCACGATCCGAAACCCCCAAAAAGGTCTCCCGAGAGGTCTCTAGGGTTTAAGGTGCATGCTTGAGGTTTCGCCTTTTCGCTCCAGCCTTTGCTAGAGCTAGGCGGCTCTGGCTCCTTGAACCAGAGCCGGCCGGCTCTAGTGGGCAGGATAGGTTACCTTGCAAAGTTAGGCAACCTGTCTTGCAGAGAGGTATGGGCAGAAGAGAAAAATAAGACAGCGAATTAATTGAGATATAAAAAGAGAGAGAGAGAGAGAGAGAGAGAGGGGCACAAAAAGGGGGAGGGGACTTTTTGTAAAACTTTGGGTTCTCAAGCAAAAAAAAAAAAAAAAACACAGACAGAGAAAAAAAAAAGAAGAGAAAAAGAAAGCACAAAGAGAGGAAGAAAGGAGGAAGAAGAGAAACCGAGAGAAAACCCAAAACACTCTCCTTTAACCCTAAATCAAAGGATTCGGCCGATTAAGTTTCCAGGAGGCATTCCAAGCTTTCAATCCGTTCTTTGGACGTTTAAAGTATCCGAACAACATCCAGGTAACTCTGAGAAACCCTCAAACTTGTCTACATTTGATTTTTTATGCGTTTTTGTCATTTTTGCTGAAATCCAAAAAATGGTTTGTCCACCATAGCCGTACGGCTGTGTTCCTGGCTGGCTATGTCTCTGATGAACAGAGTCGGCTGGCTCTAATCCATAACCGGTCGACTCTATTCCTCAGGGACAGATCCCCGATCTGGCCCAATCGGCCAAAATTGGGATCACTTTCGGCCCAAAATCATCCGTATGTGTTTGTATTTTAATTTTCTAAATATTATACGTATAGATAATCGGGGTTTTTAGTATTTCCCAGGATTCATTTCTTGAGTTTTGGGGTCGTTTCATCCGATTCGGATCCATTGTCCAGCATTAGCGGACCCCCGAATTCCATAAAATCCGCAGAAAATATTGAAAATAAGTAAACTAATATTTTTACAAATGTTTTTGGGGGGGTTTATTGCATTTTGGACCCTAAATGGAATGTGTATTTAGGAACCCATACGAACGGAACCCCAAGTTCTGGGATAACTGACCCACAAAAAATGAAAATTTGCATGAAACCGAGCCAAATGGTTTTCCAAAATTGATTTTCCTGCACAAAAATTACAGGGCATTTCAAAACCGATTTTCAGGTCTAACCGGTTCGACCGGTCGGGTCGAATCGGTTACCCCCTAAACGCATGCTCCTTTATCCTAAAATCCCCATTCTGTCCTGATTCGAATCCTACTTGTGTTTATGATATAAACTGTGCTAACCAATCTGTTTTACAGCATTTATTTTTATTTTTGCTGTATTTAATAGATTAATTCGTGTAATTAGGCGGTTGTATTATTTTTAGATCCTCGTGTACTCTAGGCGATTGTAAAGGTGAGGACGAGAGTTTTATATTTTATTCAATTTGGTTGTATAATCAGCCTCTATTATTCTTTTGTATATTTGTGTGAATGGTTTAATTTCCTGCAATTTATTTTATGAACTCCTGCCTTAGCATAGGCTTAATAAAAATAAACAAACTGGGGTTAGAAAAGATAATAAATTGAATAAATATGACTTAAGCTTGAGGTTAAGTAGGTAAGTTGCCCGAACCCTGAATCTCTGGATTAAGTACAGTAGTCTACGCTCAGCAGGGAGCTGTACCGGAATTTCCCGGATGAGCTGATCTGGGTGGCACTCTGTCACTGATCTCGGGATTTAGGTTTCGAGGTCTTTAAGTCAAAAACAGAAAAATATTTTCGATAAAATGAATTTCCAAAATCAACTAAATAGTTTTCCCAACTCAACATAAACAAAACCCAATTTTGCCAAAACATCACAAAATAAACCAAAATCCATTTCTTTCTTTTTCCCCGGTCTGCTTCGCCGTGTTCCGTCAAAAGGTCGTCCGCTCACAATAAGTATCCCAACTTATTCGGGTATGGCCATACACTTGTCAGTCCCACTCATCAAGTGGCTAGTGATGTCAACTCAGGGGATGCTGAGTGGCAATTCCGTCAGCTTCACTATCAACATCAACATGTTCACTGGCCCACCCAACATACCCAAACTTGGCACCCTGTTACAGGCCCGTTAGGCGTATATCAAAGTGTATGAGATCCCATGTTGTGCTATAGTGAACATCGGGCCTAAGGATAATAGCAAGACCTACTTGAGAAACACCTATGACGATCGAACCATGTGGTGTTCTCGTGGCGGATCGATCCGGTACCATGCAACCCAACATGTACCCATATCATTGACTGACATTTCATGTCCAATGGTCGATGAGACGTTGCCATCCAGTCAAGAATATGCTAGTCTTTGGTTCTATTCATTCACATGATTAGAACAAACTAGGGATATCTTTATGATTATAACTTTAACTCTACTAAAAGGTCTCATAGTCCAATGGCCTACATTGGTTTACTTTAGTATGGTTATAATCATTGGATACTCTATTTATAAATAGCATAAGATATGAATAAATAGATTCATGCCTTTATTTCAACACAAAATGTATAATACAAAATATCCAAATATAAAGTATAATACAAAACTAGAACCAATGCCATTTGGACTAGGGCACACCAACAATCTCCCACTTGCACTAGTTCCAACTATACATTGCTCTAATCCCTATAGATCTAGTATGACCCTCATGCTGTGCCTGTGGCAGTGCCTTAGTCAACGGATCAGCGACATTTTTCCCGGTGTCAACTCTTTGCATTGAAATGTCTCCTTTGTCCATGACCTCTTGGATGAGGTCAAACTTCCTGGGTACATGTTTGGACTTCTTATGTGACTGAGGCTTCTTAGCTTATGCAATGGCCCCGTTGTTGTCATAAAAGACATTTACTGGGTTTAGGATAGATGGAACTACTCCTAACTCAGTGATGAACTTCTTCATCCAAACAACTTCCTTTGCAGCTTCACATGCAGCAATGTACTCAGCTTCTGTGGTAGAATCGACAATGGTTGGCTGTTTCGAGCTCCTCCAACTGATTGCCCCACCATTCAATAGGAGGAAATAACCAGATTACGACTCGTTTTCGTCTTGATCGATCTCGAAGCTTGCGTCAGTGTACCCTAAGAAGCTATCCTTAGTCCTGTTAAGGTACTTAAGGATTGCCTTGAATGCCATCCAGTGATCCTCCTTGGGATCTGACTGGTATCGGCTAGTCATACTTAGTGCAAAAGCGACATCAGGTCTCGTACATGACATGGAATACATGATGGATCCTATAGCTGAAGCATATGTGATCTTTAGCATCTTCTCCTTGTCCTCTTTCTTCTTAGGACCATTGTTCCTACTTAGCTTGAGCCCATGGCGCATAGGTAAGAAACCTTTATTTGCCTTATCCATGCCAAACCTTTTCAGAACTTTATCTATATAAGAGGCCTGACTTAGGCCTAGAAGCCGATTGGATCTATCCCTGTAGATCCTGATCCCTAAGATCATCTCAGCTTCTCCTAAGTCCTTCATTACGAAGCACTTACTCAACCACTGCTTAACCCCTTGCAGTGTTGGTATGTTGCTTCCAATAAGAAGGATGTCATCTACGGATAGAACTAGGAATGTAGATACCCTCCCACTAACCATCTTGTATATACAGGGCTCATCTAGATTCTCTATGAAGTCATATTCCTTAATAGCCTCATTGAATATTAAGTTCCAACTCCGAGAAGCTTGCTTCAATCCATAAATGGACCTCTAAAGCTTGCATACCTGGTTAGGATACTTTGGATTGATAAAACCCTCAGGTTGTGTCATGTACACATCATCGAGTAGCTTTCCATTTAGAAAAGCGATCTTAACATCCATCTGCCATATCTCATAATCATACCATGTAGCTATGGCAAGTAGTATCCTAATGGATTTTAGCATTGCAACTAGTGAGAAGGTTTCATCATAGTCAATTCCCTGGACTTGTCTAAAACCCTTCGCCACCAGTCACCCTTTGAAGGTGTTGTCAGCCTTTAACTTAAAACACCACTTGCAACTGATTACCTTAGCACCCGGAGGTGGACCAACCAAATTCCAAACTTAGTTATCGTACATTGATTGCATCTCAGCTTCCATGGCTTTACGCCAGTTAGCTGACTGTGGGCTTTCAATAGCCTTCTTGTAGGTCTTATGTTCTTCTTGGTCAAAGACTAGAAGATTCCCATCATCGGTCATGAGAAACCCATAACTCTCGGATTGATGATGGACCCTACCAAACCTTCTAAGGTCTTGTGTGATCGGTTCAGATTCCTCAATTGCTTGAGGTTCTGGTTCGATCTCTGAGCTATCCCATATAGGTACTTGTGGATCTTGGACTTCCCTAAGCTCAATATTGCTCCCACTGTCTTTCTTGGAGATAAACTCTTTTTCAAGAAAGACACCCTTTTGTGCTATGAACACCTCGTTCCCAGTAGGGTTGTAGAAGCAATATCCCGTTGTTTCCTTAGGGTAACCCATAAACAGGCACTTTCCAGTTTTGGAGTCTGGCTTGCCACTTGTCAATTTCTTGACATGGGCCTCACAACCCCATATCCGCATGAAAAGGATGTTGGGGTCCTTGCCTATCCATAGTTCATATGGCAACTGCCTTACTCGATGTACGGTTAAGTGTGAATAAAGCTGTCTCTAGTGCATATCCCCAGAAGGATGTTGGGAGAGTGGTTTGATTCATCATCGAGCGGACCATGTCCAACAAGGTCCTATTCCTCCTTTCTGACACTCCATTCCATTGGGGTGTTCCAAGAGGAGTGAACTGTGAGATTATCCCACACTCTCTCAAGAATGAATCAAACTCTAGGCTCATATATTTGCCCCCTCGATCAGACCGAAGTGCCTTAATAGTCTTGCCTAGTTGGTTCTCCACTTTGTTCTTGTACTCCTTGAACCTATCAAAGGTTTCGGACTTGTTCTTCATCAGATAGACATAGCTATATCTACTAAAGTCATCTGTGAAAGTAACAAAGTAGTGAAAACCATTTCTAGCATTAGTGCTCATGGGCCCACACACATCCGAGTGTATTAGCTCCAGTAAGCCCTTGGCCCTCTCAGCTTTCTTGTTGAAAGGCACCTTTATCATTTTGCCTCTTAAATAAGATTCGCATATGTCATAAGACTCCAAGTCAAATGATCCTAGCACTCCACTTTTGTGAAGTCTAGCTATGTGCTTCTTATTTATGTGGCCTAAACGACAGTGCCAGAAGTAAGCAAGATTAAGTTCATTGGGATTAACCCTCTCAGTGTTTATGTTATAGATTGGATTTTTTTGATTTCAGTTTAGGATATACAAACCATTATTTAGAAAAGCATTTCCATAAAAAATATTGTCTTTCACAATATCAATTTTTCCAAAACCAATATTGAAAACAAATCCAGAAATATCCAAGATAGAAACTGAAATAATATTCCTGCACATGGCAGGTACAAAATGACAATCTTTCAAAATCAAAACCAATCCAGTGGGCATCTCCAAGTAGAAGTCTCCAATCTCGATGGCAACAACCTTAGCAACATTCCCGACTCGAAGATCTACTTCTCCGAATCCCAATAACCTCCTATTTCTCAGTCCTTGCACATTACGACAAATGTGAGAACCACATCCGGTGTCCAACACCCAAGATGTCAAAATAGTGAGGTTAACGTCAATAACATATATACCTGAAGAACTATCCTGGTTCTTCACTTGCTCTCCTAGGAGCCTTGGACATGTCTTGTTCCAGTGTCCTTTCTTCTTACATTAGAAGCACACATCCTCAGGAGCGGCCTTGGGCTTAGGCCCTTGCTTAGCCTTCTTAGCCTCGGCTTTCTTGGCCTTGGCTTTAGCTTTAGCCTTGAATTTGCCCTTTACAGCAGGGGTGTTCCCCTTATTTACTAGCAGCACCGGTGGTGTCTTTTTGACAAACTGTTCAGCATGCTTGAGCATTCCATGTAGCTCACCACAGTCTTGTCCATGCCCTACATGTGATAGTTCATGATGAACTGATCATAAGACTCAAGGAGGGATCCCAAGATGATGTCTATCACCAACTCCTATGGGACTGGCATGCCGAGATAGGCCAATGCATCGATATAGCCCTTTATCTTGAGCATGTGGGTGCTCACAGATGTCCCAATTGCCATCCTACAGGTGTTGAGTGCCTTAGTTGTCAAGAACCTTTCTTGACATGACTGATCCATGATCACATAGGCATGACAGTCTATGAACTGTTTTTGCAGCTCAGGCACCATCGTGCCCAACATAAGGTAAGACACATCTCTATCATTCCTCTTATGCAGGTCATACTCCTTAATTTGAGCTTGAGCAACCCCTCAACCTACAGGCAGTGCGGCTGGTAAGGCCTTATCTAGCACATATTCCTTGGACTCTTGTCTCAACACTATTCTTGTTGGAAATGCCCTAGTCCCAAGGCATTGGTCCTTGTGTTTGTATAATACATTTGTACATTAATGTAAACTTTATGTATTATACAATTTGTGTTAAGGAAATAAAGGCATTCACTTGGTGAATATTTTCTTTTGGAAAGAAAATTTCAGCTCTCTCTTTCTCTTGCAATAACATCCGAGTCGCTAGCACGGGTTTCGGTCCGAGAGCCGTTCGTGTACGCATCGGTGGAGGAAATCTACACTTGATTTCTGCAGTCCGCATCCGTCTCTTAGAGAGACTTTGTGGTACGTTTTTGAAACCCTCCTTTTATGCTTTTAGTTTTTGATTTCCACATCTTAAGCTCTTGGGCCGGATTCGAGGAAATCGACGCGTATTTCCGCTTTTATCGGTCGGTTTCCCGTGACGAATCCCAACAATTCTTACCTATCGAGCCTAGTCTAGCAAGTTAGGCCTAGATAGTTTCTCCTTTTCGAGGAGTGATCGCAGTGAAAATGAATTACCAGCCATTTTAAGTGATTATTTGACCCAGAAAAATTTGCAGAGTGATTAATAAAGGACTTTATTATTTTAACCATGTTAATTAACAATCCATGTTAATTAGTTTGCTAGCAATGTAGGGTTACAAGACCAAGATCCATATTTTATTAAGAATTGGCCAAGTGGAGGCTTGTCAACCAACCCTTAACTATTTAGGTAGGAACTCCCTCCAATCCCAACCTAGGGACTCTTGGTTTGATGGGCTTATTGGCACTTGCCCATATATGCTTAGGGCCAGGAGCTTATCTCACTACCCATGTTAAGTCCAACCACCATTCGAGCACTAAGCGTACCCAATACCTTAACCCTACATAGTAATTGAATAATACAATGCACCCGGCGGAGGCACGGCCCATATTGCACTATTCAAAAACCGACAAGGTTCGAATGTGGAAAGCACTTTTAATCGACTCAATATTTAATTGGATTGATTAATAACGGCTTATCATGTATAATCGCGAGTGATTGGAATGGCTAAAAATACATTCATACATATATATATATATATATATATATATATATATATATATATATATATATATATATATATATATACAATTGACATAAGCATAAAATATGTATATAAATAAAAGAGACACTATGGGCCCTATTTTACAACCTAATGAATAAATAGTAAGCCTATACTAGAGATCCACTGGGCGGGCTTGAAACTCCTCTTGGGCTTGGCACCAATGGGCTTCCTCTCCAATGGCTTGATGCAATTACAATTAAATTTACAAAATATAAATTAAATAAAATTACATAAAAAAAATAAAACGACACGCAGGCCGTATTTCCCAAAATTAAATTTTACAACTCAACTTCATCTAAAACCCAATAGTGCTCAAATCCATACAACCAAGCATAGAAAATTATAAACACATAGCAAATATCAAATACATACATGTATTAAAATGTATGAATATGGCAATTCCAATTTTAATTAATCATGTCCAGTCGTTTATGAAATCACGGATTCTGCCATCCATAAGTGATGCTTGGTCACGGACCTGAATTAGCCGTCCAATTCTCGACCTGTGCCAAGGGCCAATTGGACCAATTTAATTTTAACCAAAAAATTAAATTATATGCATGAATTAAATCACACAAGAAACCACACGAATCCAATCGCGAAAATGAAATCATACGAAATTTAAAACCAATTTAAATTATTCACATAGGGTCCGAAAAATAAAATACCCGCAAAATCCAAATTGGACCCGCCCCCATGCGTCAGCGCTGCTGCCTCACTGTAGCAGCTGCTGCGTGCCGCAACAAGTAGCATACTTGCTGTGGCAAGCAGTAGTTGTTGCCAAATTAGAAACTCAAATTGCGATTCCAATTTGGCCAACAACAGCAAATTATTATTTTTTTTTTTTAAATTCAAACCAGAAAATTAGAAGAAAAAGATTGGGGAAAAATAATTAAAACCCCAAATCACCAAACTAGGGTTCCAAACAAAACTAAATTGAAAACCGATTGAATAAAATCAATTCAAACACCAAGAATCCTAATACCAATCACTCAATTAATCGGAACATGAACCTATGCTCTGATACCATTGTAGGGAATCGTCACGACAAAAATTAAACGCGAGGCGGAATACTGATTAAAATTTTTCTCGAATCCAAAGCCCAAGATACATGTAGACTAATAGAATGAAATTAAGAATAGAGAAAAATAAATTTTCTCACCTTAACTGTCTCCTCTAGAGACTACTGCAGAAACCCAAACGCGTTTCCTCCACAATCCGGTACATGGATGACTCTCGAACGGGACTCATGCTAGCAAACGGATTGAACGAAAACCAAGAGAAAGCTAGGAAAGGGGCTGCTGTAATTTTTATTAGGTTGGCCAAATTCCTTATGCTAAGGTTAGGGTTAGGGAGAAATTAGGTTAAGGCTTCCTTTTATATACTCCTTAACCTACTAGGATTTTAATTAAACTATAAGTTATTTAATTTGATTAAATTAGTTCAACTTGTACAATTAGAATTAAAAAAACCTTATTATAAAATTCCAATTGACACAATTAAATATAATTTTATCAAATTAATATATCCCAAAGTTAAATTAAAACCAACCTAAATAAATACACCTTTTGTATTTATATTTCTACCAAGGAAATTTTATTTTATTTAATAAATTATTTGCTGCATGTAATTAATTAACCAAATAAAATTGATTTCTCGTTTAATATATATTGAATTAATTATGACATAACCTAATGTCAATAATTCAATTAATTTGGTTTCCGTTCTAATTCCGATTTGTCAACGTTCAGTCATTCTATGTGTACGATCCTGTGGGTCTATCTTTATGTTGGCAATGTGCCCAAAGCCCACAGACTGTAAGTGGGTTCTAGCAAACCGTTACAGCCCCCAATTAAGACAGAGACTAGCAGTGTAATGTGAAACATAACCCGGTAGTGATCTCGTGTATCCTTTGCCAACTGACATCGATATATAAGCAAGAGGTATGGCCCTGTCATCCCCTTATATGCTTATTTATCTCTTGATACCGAGTGGACTGAACCTAACAAATAAGTATCCCAACTTATTCGAGTATGGCTATACACTTGTCAGTCCTACTCATCAAGTGGCCAATGATGTCATCTCAGGGGACGCTGAGTGGCAATTCCATCAGCTTCACTATCAACATCAACATGTTCACTGGCCCACCCAACATACCCATACTTGGCACCCTGTTACAGGCCCGTTAGGCGTATATCAAAGTGTATGAGATCTCATGTTGTGTTACAGCGAACATCGAGTCTAAGGATAATAGCAAGACCTACCTGAGAAACACCTATGATGATCGAACCATGTGGTGTTCTCGCGGCAGATCGATCCATTACCATGCAACCCAACATGTACCCATATCATTGACTGACATTCCATGTCCAATGGCCAGAGAGACGCCGCCATCTAGTCAAGGATATGCTAGTCTTTGACTCTATTCATTCCCATGATTAGAACAGACTAGGGTTATCTTTATGATTATTACTTTAACTCTACTAAAAGGTCTCATAGTCCAATGGCATATATTGGTTTACTTTAGTATGGTTATAATCATTGGATACTCTATTTATAAATAGCACAAGATATGAATAAATAAATTCATGCCTTTATTTCAACACAAAATGTATAATACAAAATATCCAAATATAAAGTATAATACAAAACAAGAACCAATGCCATTTGGACTAGGGCACACCAGCAGATGTCCAGATGTCATCACTAACAAATATCGAATACAATAGTATTATACTATATAAGTTTAATATAAATGTAAACTAATAATATAACGATTTAATTAGTAATATAAATTAGTGAAAGTACAAAAAAAAAAAAAACTGTGGTTTAACTGATTTACAAATCAATGGTTGTGTTTTAAAATGGTACAAAAGCATGACACGTGGTTTGACGATTTTACAAATAAAGGGTTTATCATCTAATACACTCCCCTAAAACTCTTTTATTCTTCAAAATTTCACCTGAAATTTTTCAAGTTTGTTGATTAAAGTACAATGGACCTTGGTATGAAAGTTTGGAACTTTTTGGGAAGTGGGTATATTTTATTAATTAATAATGCAAAAAAATAAAAAAAATCATAAAAAAGAAAAATTTCCGAACAATATCTAAATTTTTAAACTTGTTGTAAAGTTATTATGTAATATGCATATATTTTTCGGATATTTGTCAACAATTTTTCTATTTTTTTATTTTTTTACGTTATTAATTAATAAAAATATACTCACATTCTGAAAAAATTTCAAGCTTCCATATCAAAGTTCATTGTATTTTAATTAACAAACTTCTAAATTTTGGATTTTTTTTCGCAATTTTTATATTTTTTATGATATTTTTTATTTTTTGCATTATTATTTAATAAATATATACCCACTACCCGAAAAATTTTAAGCTTTCACACCATGGTCCATTATACTTTGATCAACAAACTTGAAAAATTTCAGGTGAAATTTTGAAGGATAAAAGAGTTTTAGGGGAATTTTTGGATGATAAACCTTTATTTACAAAATCACCAAACCACGTATCATGCTTTTATAACGTTTTAAAACACGGCCCTTTATCTGCAAACTAGCCAAACAATAATGTTTTTTTTGTACTTTTCCCTATAAATTAAAAAGCACAATATCTCACTTTTGTGAGAGATAGGAGAGGACAAAGAAAACAATAAGGGATAAAAGAATCATAATTTTAGCAATATAGGTTTGTGGGTTAATGGTCGGTGGTGGTGGACTATTGAGCTTATTTCTGTTTCTTTTTTTAAAAATATATCGCAAACGGTTAAAATTTGCTATTTCACTAATATTTCTTTGGGATTGTCAACGGGGCTAAATGGGGTGGGAAATGCATTCCCATTCTCCATACCCATTAATGAATCAAGGAAAAAAATTTCCCCATTCCCATCCCCATTAAGGAATTGGAGAAAATTGTTTCTCCATCTTCATCTCTACAGGAATCTCCATGCTTCATTAAGAAAAAAATAGGTCTATTTCTTTTAAAATTAACACAATTTTTTTTCATATCAAACAGTTAAGCAATAAAGTGCAAAATAGAATAATTGTTCAACACATTAACACAAGACTAATTAGTTCAAAATAAACTTCAACAATTTAGTAGCTAGAGCAAAAATAAAATTGTTGTAGAAAAAAACATAGAATAATTTCAAGAGTCCAACATTTCCCCACTTCAGCAGTCTAGCAATTCCAAATTTCCAATCCAAGCATTTAAGCAACAAAACCAAATAATTTCAGACTTAGCAATGAAATTTTATAAATGTTAACATAAAAATAAAAGATAATATTGACTATTGAATACATATTAAATGGAAAAATATATGAAGAATTAAAATATATTATCTTAGAAAAATTAGCAATTCTTCTTCATCTTCATCTTTGAGAAATTCACAATATTAAGTAAGAAACTTTGTACTCATCCAATAATCTACAAAACACAATTTAAAAGAAATTTTTCAACTTATTAATACTAAATTCATCAAGCTAATAAAATTCAAAATAGATATCAAATGCAAAAAAAATAATAATAATAAATAATAAAAGACAGTTATACCTTTCTTTGCACTCCATATCCAATTTTGGGTGCACATCAATGCCTCAATTGTATCCAGGCAAAGTCTACTCCAATGATTACTAGTAATCCTCCCACTCATACTAAAAGGAGACTTTGAAGCCACAGTTGAGATTGGAATTTCCAAGATATCTCTAGCAATTAATTTCAGTGTTGGATATTGATAGGATTTACTCCACTAACTTAATATGACAAAATCACTGCTCCTAGGCACCACTTCTCTTCGAGATAGTAAATCTAATTCTGTCATTTCATTTTTTCCTTTTATATCACACAAGCCATAAATTGATCATACTTTGCCAATCTATCATGCTTATTTGATAGTGGTTTTGGTATGAAATGATTGGGTGAAAGACTAGATGAACTATTGGATTTATTTGCTTTGCTTGCATATTCAAGAACCAAATCACCACAAATATCCTTAATCCTTTGAACTTTTAACTTTGACATTTCATTACCATAAAGAAAAGGATAATAATACTCCAACAAACTAAGTTTAAACCTAGGATTTAACTCAATTACAACACCTATAATGCCATGAATTTCATCCCAATACTCGTCAAATTTTGCACTCATTTCCAATGCCATCACTTCAAAATGCTATGACCCACATGTTTCTCATTCCTTAAGAGCTATCTTAATGTCACAAATATTAGGAAAGAACAAATTACTCGTAGGATACCTTGTCTTAGAAAAAATTTCAGTGACACTATAAAACAACTCCAATTTGTCAAACAATTCTTTAGCAATTTCTAATCATCATCACTTGGAAGACAACTGTATTGAGGTTCTCTTTGATGTAAGCGTTCAAAAGCATCTTTATAAGGCAAAACAGATTCAAGCATAAAAAATGTTGAATTCCAACTCATGTTGACATCTAAAGCTAGCTTTTTAGTGTAAGGAATTTTCAATTGACCCAACACTTCTTCAAATATCTCAATTCTTTTAGGACTAGTAGTCCAAAAAATGATCCTATCATGAATTTTCTCAATGTAACTAGAATAATACTTTAATCCCTCTTTGACAATCAAGTTTAGAATATGTGCGCAACATCGCATATGAAACAATAACCCATCCAACATCAAATCTTTCTTTGATATCCTAAATAACATTCCATTTATTAAAGTATCATTTGTAGAACAATTATCTACTGTCAAAGTAGACAACTTACTATCAATATTTCCACTCCATCAATGTATCAAAAGGCACATCATGTAAATGTTCAGTGGTATGAGGAGCCATACCATGAACAAACCTAAGCAATTAAACATTAAACTATATCAACAATCTATATATAAAGTTATTGCATACATTACATATTGAAAATATACATTAATAAATATTAAGATAATTCTATTCCAACATAGATAAACCACTTCCTACACCACATAGCATATTGAAAATAAATATAAACAACTATTATTGGCAATTTTCCCTGATAATTCTACTATGTAGGCTCCATGACTCATCAATGTAATATGTTATAATAGCCATGAACCCCTTCTTCTGATTGCTCATCCACATGTCGATTGTAATGGGAACTCGGCTTTGATTTTTGTCAAATAGCTTTACTCCTTTTTTATTTTTCTTGTTCAAACATCTCCATGATGTCACTTTTGGCTATGTTTCGACTAGGTATCTTGAAGTATGGTTGAAGGGAAGCAGAATATTCCTTAAATCCCTCAAGTTCAACTACCGGAAATGGAAACTCGTGTATTACTATCATTCTAGCCAACTTTTCTCTTGATACAACTTGATCAAATGTAGGACCACTACCAATTGTGTTTCCCTTACCTTTATTGCCAATTTTCAGAATTGATTGCTTGATATCTTTACTCTTTTGATGAGGGCATAGTCTATAATGGTCGTGCAAATGTCTAGTGCCAAACTTTGTCTCGTACAAGTTTTTTGTCGCAATAGTTGCAAATAGCTTTGCATTTGTTGTTTATTAATTGTTGTATGGTCCCAAGCAGATGATGTTTTGGTTCTTCTGGCTTGTTACGACTCACTAGGGTCTTTTGTCTCCCCTTTTAGGATAACATCTTCTTTTGTTGTCTTTGGTTGAACAGGTTGAGTTCTTGGTTTATCAATATTTTCCATTTGGTACTGTTTGGATTTTGAACATCAATAAAAAAAAAAGTACTACTACAATTGCAGCAACAAAAAACCCATAAACTAAGCACACACAGAATCTATTTCAATCAACAATTGTTTTGACATAAACTAAGCACACACAAATGTGAGGTGGGTCTATCGGGTAAGACGAGGAGAGGACAATTGCATCGCTGTGCTAGAGATGATTAAAAAGATGAGAGGAACGGCGACAACTTGAGATATTGTATGGGGCTAAAAACTAAAGAGGTGGAGCCCGTAAGGAAGGAGAAAAATGTGGTTTGCGGGCTCAAGACGATGTTATGACTTGTGAGGTGCACATAATTATGTTCTTTTTATACTTAGGTTTTAAGTTTATGAAAAACTTATAGTGGAAAAAAGTTTTAAAAAAATAAAATAATATAAATGTATAAGAGATTTTTCGGGGATCTTCATCGAGGAATTATTGAGGTTGCGTCGGGAATTTCTCGAGGGGCGGAGGGAGTTATCCCTGTCTCCATCCCCATTAAGGATTTAGGAAAAAAGGTCCTCATCCTGCCCCATGGGGATTTTCATCGAGGATTCCCCATCCCCATAGGGGCAAATCTCTGGTGGAGTCGAGGATTCCCCACCCCGTTGACAACTCTTATATATTTCAATTAGTAAAACTCACAGCTTCATTTAAAGAAAAATGAAAAGGAAGATGTGTGACTCTAGGTCTTCTTCAACCTCTCTTTCATATCTTCGATTTGTCAAAAGCTTTATCAGCAGGTGACAAAATTAGATAAGGGGTTTCATCTCTCTCAAGTTTTGAAGGGCAAATTGCTCCCCCCAAACCTGAGTTTCAAGGATGGTGCTCGCTAACCAAACACCCTTACTTGGAGTGCTTTCTGGTGGCTAGGAGGCATCGGCCCCCTTAGCCTCCCTTCCTCTACCCCTGGATAAGGATGACTATATAATTATTACAAATATGTATATGTAGGTAAATAAGAATTTCTTTTACGTCCCGCTCAAGTTGTTCTGAATTTTTTATTTACAAAAATGTATATATTTATTCCATTAAAGGACAAAATATATTTTTCAGTAAAATAAATATCCACATAAACCCACACTAAAATTAATGTAAGATCCATCTACATAGGGCAAATGATTCCATAAAATGAAAAACTAAAGTAAAATATCCATTAACTATGCTTAATATGAAATCATGATTCCTTTCAGAATTCCATAACTGCTCAAATACAACTACAAGATAATATATAATCCTCAAACCCTTTTAGATGAATAAATGTGAATCAATCTTACTAAAAACATATAAATTTAGCAATCGATGATGCACTGGCCATAAATTTTCTTAATAAGTCACTTTCTCTTGTGTTAAACTTGAAAGAGAACACTTTTTTTTACTTTCATTTAATTCATCTACTTCTATAAATTCCGATAAAAAATTTTGATTTCTTTTTTATTTTAAAAGTTTCTTTATTATTTCTTGTCGAAAAAAAATGTTTTTGATGAACCAATGCTTAAAAAATATTATAAAAGACAGCTACAAGTAGCAATTAGAAAACTCAATAAGGATACAGAGTTTGAGAAAAGCAAATGAAAAAAGACACAATTAGTGAGTGTATGCCACCTCGAACATAAAAAAAAGATAGACTAGGTTTGTATATCCAAAGACAATCAACTTGTATGTTGAAAGACAATCACCTTTTATTTTAGCCATGCCAAATGTTGCTTCAACAAATATCTAGTAAAAGCATTAAGAAGTTGGTCATTCAAGTATAAGACATAGTCGAAGAATTCCTTTATATACATGGTTACGTAGAAAGTGGAAAAATTACCTCAAAGTTGTTAGATTATTGAGTTGGCTGCTTCTCATTGATGGTTGCTAGTTGAGCATTTTGGCGGGAAATGTTGTTACTCGACTTCTTACTCTCTTTTCCTACTCTTAATTGAACTCTTTTAGCAATCTAGTATAAATTATTCTCCGTTATAAGTTTTCAAGTTGAGTTTTCACATAATAAGAGAATTTCTTTCTTCTTTAATTCATATGGGATCATAGCTCTCTCTAAAAAATGGTAAGGAAGAAGAATCGTAGAGTTATAAATCTAGTTCCAAATGATGATCAATTTTACAATGAAGTTGATCTTGATTTGGAAGAGGAAGAAGATAATCAATCTGAAGATCGAAAACGTACAAAAAATCCTAGTTTGATCCTGAATACTTCATCGCTGAATGGATCGAAGTATATGTCCTAGAAGAATTCAATGATTCAGGTGTTCACTGCAAAAGAAAAGCTTCAGTTTCTACAAGAAGATTTTCCTGAGCTTGAATCTAGGACTGCAAAAGCATGATGATGGAAGAGGAATGACTGCTTTGTTACTCAATGGATAATCAATACAATCTCATAAGATATAATGGATGGTTTTAGCTACATTGGATCTATAAGAGAGTTATAGAAGGAACTTGAACATAGATTTAGTGATAGCAACAGACCAATGCTCTACAAGAGCAAATATGAACTAAGTCTTTTTGCACTGGAAATCAATCAATTGTGCATTATTTTAATATTCTTAAGAGATTTTGGGATGAGTTACAATTACTAAGCTGTATGCCAAACTGTAAATATTATGTAGGAATAAATTATGTGTGTAATGCTTTTCAGTAAATATAGTTGATATAAAGGAAGTAGACAATTAGTTGTGATTTTTGCTTGGTTTGCCTAAGTATGATTATATAAAAGATCAAATACTATTGATGGATCCTCTTCCATCATTGAATAAATCATATTCTATGATGACTCAAATTGAAAAGCAATGTGAGATTAATCTAGACATACAGAGATTACTAACTTGCATCTAATAATGTAAAAAATTTAATGCATGCATACAGATTTCAGAAGCACAATAATAGTGGATTATTTGTGAGCACTACAACAAATATGCTAAGCCTAGTAAAGCTAATTGTTTTAAGCTGGTAGGATATCCTGATTAATGGAAGGGACCTTGAGAACCACAGTTGTTAGGTAAACAATCTAAACCTTAGATTGAATATGCTATTCAGTCTAGTGTTGTTTCATATCAAGATGGATATGTTGTGAATCGACATGTTAAGGAAGAAGATAACAGGAGTATTTCACAAATGGTTCAAGAGGTATACAAGATGTTGAAAGGAAAGGCAATAGCAGATTCACCATTTCATCCTGTAGAGTTTACAGGTTTTGTTACATATGCTGGTAAGAAATTTGCTTCTCTTATGAATAGTATGAGATAGTATAAGTACTTGGATTATAGATAGTGGGGCAACTGTGCATATGTTCCATGATGAACAGTTGTTTAGTCAGCATGATTATGCTAAGTTGAAACAAGAAGTTATTCCTGATGGAATAGTGAAATATGTAAAGTGTACTAGTTCATTCAAGATTGAAGACGGGTTGAAATCATTAGATGTGTTGTTTAGACCTGAGTTCAAATATAATCTTCTTTTTATGGAGAAGTTAGTCAGGGATTCTCATATTGAAGTCATTTTTTGTTCTTAATATTGTTGTCTGCAAGACCTGAATTCTAAAGAGTTTATTATTGTTGACTAGTTGGTGAATAGCTTATATCATTTGGATGCTACAACTTTTTCTACATAAGTTATGAATAAGATTAGAGATAGTTATTTTTCCATTAATACTTTAGCTTGTAATAAGCACTTTGTTGACAAATGGCACCTTAGGTTAGGGCATTCCACATTTGATAGTTTAAGTCACTTTTCTGCCATTCATGTTGAATGTAATTCTTAATTTTCTGAGACTTGTCCTTGTGCCAAACACCATAGGTTTACTTTCAATAAAAGTTCCTATGAGCATGAGATTTTAATCCTCGGGTTTTCGTGATGAAAAATATACATATCTTTGGTTTCTACGATTTGAGGAATCTAGGTCAACTTAAGATCGAAGCTCCCTATCATTGAACTCTAATACTCAGAAAATTTTATAGATATTTTTTAAATAATAGTTGTACGACCATGGTCATATCCATACTTATGACAAACAACTACATTTGTCTTTAACAACCGTATGGGTATCGATCGAATCAGCCAAAAATCAGAGACAAAATCTCAAAACCATTAATCCCTTGGGGTTTTGTAGGGCTATTGGTTGGGTAAGAGAGGAAAGAGCCAGAAATAGAAGATAAGCTGGGTTGAAAGGGGAGAAAAGAGAGGCTAGAGGAGGACAAGAGAGAAAAAGGGAGATAAAGAGAGAAAGATAGGAATGGAGAAAAGGAGAGTTCTAAGCATTTTTCCTCTTTAATAGTCAATTTCCAAGGCTAAAATCTGTTAGAAATCTTAGGGAAACACTTCACTAAGATCAATAATAGGTTTAGAGATGAATTAAACCACTAGTCTGAGTTTTTTTAGAGTTTGGAGTTTAAAGCCAGATTTCAAAGAATTGGAGCTCTCTTGTGTTAATTTTTGACATCTAAGACCGTGGATTCATACTACAAAGGTATACTTTTGAGAAACCAAGCATATTCCTCTTGTTTGACTTTATTTGGAGCATCATTCGCAACATTTTTTCCTTATTTCGTTCCTAAGAATTTCTAGGTTCTGTCTGCAAACTATACCCGTACAGTTGTAGTAACAATTGCACGGTTGTCACCATAGCAATACGGCTATCTAAACCCAGAAATTCCCAAAAATCAAGCTAAAAGATGAACTGGGTTGTTAATCCGGAAGCAATGTCTATACAGATATAATCACAACCGTACGGTTGTCAACAACATCTGCACGGTTATTGTCTAGGGATAGTTTCTTTAAGATCTACTCTATAAGCATTTCATGACATCTGACCTTAGATTCAATTTCTAAAAGGTACATTTAGACCAGATCAACGATAGAGATTAAATCTCTTGAAAACCGACTGACTTTATAATGTTGAATAATTAATCGAAAAAATCATTTCCTCAAAAATCTTCACAGGTAAAGCTACTGGATTTCCCCAACTATCCTCTCTAAAGGCATGATCCCGACCCTGTTATTTTCCCTTTCTGTCATTCCTAAGTCCAAAATGTGATTATTGGTATGCTAACCTTTGTTTTGCAGGTTTAATTGAATGTTTAGTTTTCCATTTTCTAGACTATCGTGTATTTTAGGCGATTATATCCCAAATCCCTTTTTTATACAAATGTATCCAGTAGGATAGTATTTGTTTGATTCGGGTTGTAATAATTAATTTAATATACATATTTATTGCCTGTGCGTTGAGTGATTAAAACAAAATTAACCTTAGCTTATTAAATGTAATAGATTGAATGTTGAATTTTTTTTTCAATTAGATAATAAGTAAGTGACTCGTCCGAACCTAGATCTCGGGAAGGTATAGCGATCCTCACTTTGTTTTGATTGTACCTGAATTTCCCGGTTAAGCTGATCCCGGTAGCGACTTGTATACCTCTTTTTGAGATTTAGGTCTCGAATCTCTTATGAACATTAATTCTCAAAATGAATTTCCTAAATTTAATAAATAAACAGATAAAAAGAATGGCCCGGGGCATGCTTTGCCGCATTGTAAAAACATCATCCGCTCACAGTTCCATTACGACCGAAGCACGTTTTCATCTGTTACATGTTGACTTACGGGGCCATAAAAGTTTCTTACATTAACAGGAGTAAGGTTTTTCCTTACCATTGTTAATGATTTCTCTCAAAGAACTTGGGTCATTTTCTTGAAATATAAGTCTGAGGTGTCATTTGCACTTAAGGTTTTCTTAAACATGGTTCATACTCGGTTTTCTGCTCAAGTTAAAATTGTAAGAAGTGACAATGGCAGTGAATTTGTTAATGGCAAATTCACAATGTTCTTTGAAAAGCATGGAATTATGCATCAAAGATCATGTATTTACAAGCCTCAACAAAATAGAGTTGTTGAATGTAAACACAGGCACTAACGAATGTTACCAGGGCTCTTATGTTTGAAGCTAAGTCTCCAATTCAGTTTTGGGGAGAAGTGGTTATGTTAGTAACAACAATTATCAATGTTTTACCTACAAAGATGCTTAATTGGAAATGTCCTTTTGAGATTCTTTATGGAAGGTTGCATACTTATGATCATTTTCATGTGTTTGGTAGCTCGTGTTTTTTCAAAATTTTGCCTGTTTGGAGATAAATTGCAATCTAGAGCTAACAAAAGCATTTTTTTAGGTTTTGCTAATGGTAAGAAAGGGTTTAAGTTGTTTGATCTTATGGACAATAAGATTGTTGTTTCTTGAGATGTTATATTTCAGGAAGTTGTTTTTCCTTTTAAAAAGTTAAAGTGCCTTCTTCTCATTCTTCACAATCATCTGATGTTCCTTATCTAGAATTGATTGTTACTCCTTCTATTGTGAGACATTCAACTAGAATTGTTACTCCTCCACAATGGCATAAAGACTTTATTTTTACTACTACATATAATGCACCAGTGCCAACAATGCGATAAATTGTCTTCTGATCATATTGCTTTTCTTAGTCATATTGCAAAACAAAAAGAACCAAAAGGATATTTTGAGGAAGCTAAGGATCCTAAATGGATACAGGCTATGCAAAAGGAACTTCAGGCATTAAAAAAGAACAATACATGGGTGTTGACTAATTTGCCACAAGGAGTAAAACTAATTACTTCTAAGTGGATATATAGAATCAAATACAAACCTTCTGGTGAGGTGGACAGATTCAAAGCTAATCTAGTTGCTAAAGGGTTCAATCAACTGCATGGTATTGATTTCCATGAGTCTTTGGGCTAAGACTGCCACAATTATTTTGTTCTTAGCTATTAGGGCAGCAAAGGCATGGCCTATTCATTAGATGATGTGAATAATGCCTACCTTCATTGTACTATTAATGAGTATTTATACTTATTTCCTCTATAATAAAGCTTAACCTGGTCAAGTATGCAAGTTGATTAAGTCTTTATATAGTCTTGGTCGGGAGGCAATGACACAAAGAAACCTCAAGCAAATTGCTTTATTTTGGTTTTGAAAGAACTGAATATGATTGTTGTCTTTTCTTAAAAGCCATGATGCAGAGTTTCTAACTTAAATGGTGTATACAAATGATATACTAATCATGGGACCAACCTTGGCACTGATAGAGCAAGTGAAAAACTACTTACATTCCTTGTTCACTATTAAAGATATAGGGATGATGAAATATTTCCTTGGCATTGTGATAGAAATTGAAACACACAATTAGAGAAAATAACCTTGTATTGATAACTTCTAGTATTATAGCAGAAACAAGAGCATAAACAATCTAAAGCTAAAGATAACTAAAATGAACAAAAAACACACTCTTTGCTCCCACAGGGCAGCAGCCCTTCCCAACCTAAGGCTAAGACCTTAAAATATTAAATGCTCCAAAAGCCACCTTACTACTCTTCCCTTCTCTCCTTATATAATCACCTAATAGACCTATACATGTGTCTCCCTATTGAAATACATGTACTACCCTTCACTCTAACCAACTCTAACATTCCCCATCTCTTCAAAATAATCTTGTCCATAAGACTAGAGTAGGAAATATAATCTTGATTGAAACTTCATAATGTGAGACCACATCTTCTGACCTCTTATACTCCCATGGAATTAACCATTGAAAATAATCTGGAGTTTCCAAACCACCATTTTTCTTGTTGCTTAGTTCAACCCTTGTGCTTCGGATAGCATTACTATCCATATGATTAGCACCAAACTCATACATGCGGCCTCCAAAATTGATCCATAGTGCTTCACTATAATCATCATATTTTTAACCATTGCTCCCTACAAAGCTTTAAGTGGTATATCCACAACACATGACATATTAGAAATGGCTTCAATCCTTAACTTCCAAAGATATAACTCATCATTTGGTTGTCCCATATTAAACTCCAATTCCCGCAGAATGAATAACTCTGACTCGTACCCTTCTTTGCTGGTAGTCTTTGTTACTAGTTTCTCCTTTAATGACTTTATAGGATTATAGGCTGATATTAATGTTTTAGCTTCTTTTACAGCCGATACACAATTCCTAAACTCTTGGAGCTATTTAATAAAGGAAGTTTCTTGAATTA
This sequence comes from Euphorbia tirucalli, assembly GCA_039660915.1. Classification (NCBI taxonomy): domain Eukaryota; kingdom Viridiplantae; phylum Streptophyta; class Magnoliopsida; order Malpighiales; family Euphorbiaceae; genus Euphorbia; species Euphorbia tirucalli. The sequence goes on along the minus strand of CM077636.1, from coordinate 21,231,971 downwards.
TGAAATTTGGGGTGTAGAAGAAAGCCCTTTCTAAGCCAAAAAATTGTTGAAGTGTTAGAATTCCTATCCAACATGCAACTTCTATCTTCTTGGACACATCACAACATCCAACCTCTTGGCTTATGTCACTTTTCTCCAATGCATCCCACTCCTTAATTAATTTTCTTTTTGGCTTTTCATAAGCAAAGTAATTTTCCCAAATAGGTAGTGTTGACAAGTGTCCCTATAATTACATCTTGCTAGAAGGATAACAACAAATTAAGAATTTTCAATTCCAAATCCCTATGCAGAATTTCATTACCCAGTGTGTTTCCATTTATGGAAAGTTCAAATTGGTTCTTCTTTAATTCAAACAAACTTATCAACTTTGCATAAGAGAAATTCTCAATTTTGACACTGGCACCATGTAATTCTTTTTTGCTTATTGATGCTCGTGACTCACCTCTGTTTTCATCCAGAAATATCTCCCCTGAAATCCAATTAGTGTTCACCCTTGTGTTCCCAAAGCTTCAATCAAAACCCCCTCTCTTTTTTCTTCGATGTCATTTTCATCCTAAGCAAGCCGCCCTTCTCCTTGTGGACCCCTAGTTTGTCGATTTGCTGTATCTTTCTTTTGTGGAAAAGAGTTCTCTGGCTAAATCGATTAAGCTGCAATTGATATTTATCAATACCAGAATTTTGATTAATTATGAGTGCCACCGCTTCAATTTCCTTATTAGGCCTATTGTCTATACTCATTTCATTAACAAGATAAGACCTGGACCATCTAGCTATAATAACAGCTTTACTAAAACAATAAAGCCTGACCCACATCACCATAAGAAAAGCTTTAGACTAAGTTAACATTATCATGGGACCTACTTGTCTTCTGCTAAGAAAGACTCTATAATTACATATTTTCTTGCTGCCCATAATGCAAAACACTATAGGAGATAATTATCTATGATTTGGATTTACTTGAGGTTGACTTCTCCTCCATCATAACCCCTTCCTTCTCAATTTTAAAAATATCCAGCACATAGTGGTTATTTTCTTCATCCTCTTGCTCCCTTTTGATGTTATATTCGGTTAAGATTAACATCTCCCCCTTTCTCTTTTGCTGCCACATAGTGTGTAACATACATCTCTCTAAAATTTGTACACGTGCCTTGTCTTTCACCCTAAGTTTCTTTGTTGGGTTGGTGTACCTATCCTGTGTTAGTATAAGGTAGTACTGAAATTGTTGAGGCCCTAAGGTGGGTGGTCCCTAATCCTTATGAATCAAAGTCTTACTCGCTTTGCCGGAACAAAAATCTCCTTCATCAATGCAGAGCCACTTCCGAAGAACTTCTGGCCTTCACACTGCTATCTTGTAAGGATTGATGACACAGGAGAACATCTCTGTACTTATTGAAATCCATTGATATTCTTAGCTGAAATAGCTGTCGGTGTAGCCGCTATCATGTCAGGATCAAGGAATTGTCGTATAGCTTCTTCTTTCCAAGGTGAAGTGTTTGCCTCCTCTTGGTGTTTCCCTGTAAAAGTTGTCCCCTGAAAGCCTTCCTCAACAGTGATGGAAGCAGATTTCTCTAATTTTTTATTCTCACTTTCTTCAAATTCAGGCTCTGATAGTTGAATTTGCTCTGTTTCCTCTTGTAAAATACTCATAAAAACCTCTCTTTGATGATTGTGAGAGGTAAGAACGAGGGATGAACTATCATCATCAACAATGGACTCCTCTTGTTGCATCACCACATTGCTTTCATCTTTTCCAGCTTTAGAATCCGTCTCTATGACTGTTGGAAATGCCCTAGTCCCAAAGGCATTGGACCTCATATTTTTATTGTACATTTATTGGATACTTGTATTATACATATTTTATATCATAAATAAAGGTATTAATTCATTTATCATATATCTTATGCTGTATTTTAAATGAAGTATCCAATGGATATATCCATATCCATGTTAATAAGTATCATGCACTTGGAAGTAAGACTATACATAGGGGAAACGATATGACCATAAATAGATCCGTAGTCTGTTCCAGTCATGGGAATGAATGGAACCAAAGACTATCATTAATCTGGTTGTATGGCGGTGTCTTACCAGCCATTGGACATGGGATGTGAACCAAATTAATGGGTCCATGCAAAAAGGGCATGGTACTGGATAGATCCACTAAACGAGAAATCCACATGGTAAAGTATCACAAGTGATTCTCGTGTAGTACTTGTATGGATCTTTTGACCTGATCATATGATGGTGCTGCATGCGAGGTCGCATACTTAAGGGTACGCCTAAAGGGCCTGTAAAAGGGTGTCAAGTATGGGTACTTTTTGGTATGTCGCTAAGCATGGCAGTGCTATGGATATGCAGAAGGGATTTGTCACTTAGTAGTCCACTGAGAAGATATCACCAGTCTCTTGATGAATGTGACTGATAAGAGTGTGGCCACACCCAAACAAGTTGGAACTTGTTTGTGAGCATCAGTACATTCGGGATCAAGTTAATGTCCGGACACAAAAGAGGGTGATCAATCCATACCTCTGTGTTGGACACCGATATCGATGACATGGGATAGACAAGTTTAAACAACAGGGTTATGATTTCAGTTGGACTGTCATCTCCATCTTAATTAGGGACTGCAGTGCCTTGCTAGAGCCCGCCTGCAGTCTGTGGGCCATAAGCCCACTGCCAAAATAAAGATAGGCTCACAGGATCGTACACATTGAACGTCTGAACACGGATTTAAGGAATCACCTCTATACTTGGAGTATACACACCGAAGAGAGAGAATTATTTTAATTATATTGTAGAGATCAATTGGATTGATTATAATAATAAAATTAATATTTGCATTGGCCTTCTCATTAAATTAATTTATGAGATTATTTCCTAGGTGGAAACATTTCACATGTATAGGTTTACATGTATCTTTATTTTATGAGAGTCAAAATTAATCACATGGTAAAATTAATTGATCAAATTAATTTTAAATTTAAATGTATCAAATATATTATTTGGAATAATATGTTAAGAATACATGTTAAATAAAATTAAGTTTGATAATTAACTCGACCAAGGAGATTAGTTTTGGACTGGGCTCTAAAAGAAGAAAACCCACATAAAATAAATGAAAGGAATTGGGCCAAGTCTTGGGTAAAAATTTCAGCCAACCCTAGGTATATTACCTAGGGCAATTCAGCCAGCATGGATACACATTAAGAGTCGAAAATTGCAGCCCCAACACTCTCTCAAACCGTGATTCCAACTCTAGCACAGGTCGTGTTTGTTAGCCGTTTGTGTACGTGAACACGGAGGGAATCTACTTTGATTTCTACAGCCATCTCTAGAAGAGATATCTCAGTTGAGAAACCTTTTCTTTGTTGTTAAAATTTTTTATTTTACAATTTTCATATCAATTGCTCCTGGGCACGGATTTGAGGAAATCATCGCGTTCTTCCGCTTTAATCGGATAATTGCTGGTGAAAAATGCCAACAATGACTTCTTCCATTTCAGTTTCTCCTTTGCCCACTTGATCCTTGTTCTGATCTTCCCACCGTCTCAATCCCTGGAATCTCTGCAACGATTCTTTCATCACTTTCAAACGCTCTATAATTTTCTCACAATGCCACAATTTTATCATCAGAATCTCTTGTTGTTGCCATGGCATCGTTATCGTTGGATCCAGCAGCTTGGACCAAATGATAGAAATTGAAACACACAAATAGAGAAAATAACCTTGTATTTATAACTTCTAGTATTATAACAGAAATAAGTGCATAAATAGTTTAAAGGTAAAGATAAATAAGATGAACAAAGAACACCTCTTTGCTCCCACAGGGCAGTGCCCCTTCCCAACCTAAGGCTGAGACCTCAAAATACCAAATACTCCAAAAGCTACCTTACTACTCTTCCCTTCTCTCCTTATATAATCACCCAATAAACCTATACATGTGTCTCCCTATTGAAATACCTATACTACCCTTCACTCTAACCCAACTCTAACATAATGAGTTTGATATATCAGAGGAGGGTCTGATTTTGTCTCAAACTAAATGCATATCATATTTAATTTCTGATGCAAGGGTGCAACATTACAAAGTTGTACCAAGTCCAATGAAGGTAGGGCTAGATCCAACTATTTCAAGTGAAATGTTGCATGATCCTAAGCATTATCGCAAACTAGTTGGTAGATTGCTTTATATGAACGTTATAAGGCCCGACATTTCTTACAGTTGTGTAGCAGTTGAGTCAATATATGCAAGCACCATGCAAGCATCAATTGCAATATGCAACTTATGTCTCAACCAAATCACGGCTAGTAGACATTTTTAGTAAGTCACAAAGCCATCGTCATATGCAGCCATATCTTAGCAAGATGGGCATTATATGCAGCCATATCTTAGCAAGATGGGCATTCTCAAGTTTTCGTTGGCTCCATCTCGAGGGAGGATGTTAGATTGCTGAGTTAGCTTCTTCTTATTGGTGGTTGCTAGTTGAGCATTTTAGCGTGAAATGTTGTTATTCAAGCTAATAGATTTCTCACTCTCCCTTTTCCTACTCTCAATTGTACTCTCTTAGCTATCTAGTACAAATTCTTCTCCACTATAAATTTTCAAGTTGAGTTTTCACATGATAAGAGAAAGTCTCCCTTCTCTGATTCATAAAAGTGTTTGCTTTAGTTGATTTACTTTTTAAAAAAATGGATTAAGAGATAGGTGACTCCCAATTATCAACATAAAGAACAAAGTTAGCAATTCTCGGAAAATAATGTCCCTCTTCATTCTCTCGGGTTCGATGTTGAACAATGAGATGTAGGGAATCTTTTTCTATGTTTTCTAAGTGTTTACATATTGGGAGTAAGTAGTTAATGAATTAGTTTCCTTCTTTCTAGTTATATGTAATAAGATAATTGCCGTAAGAGTTATCAAAAACTAAAATGGGTTGGATCCTATTAAGAGTTGACAAGTAGGACTTTCAAAGAGATTTTGGTCATATTGAAAACTAAAATTTTTAAATTTTTAGCAAATATAAGGTGAAAGTTGATTTGGAATCCAGTTTCGATACATGAATATGTTTTTAGGTTGGGGATTAAGAACTTACAATTAGATGATGATTGAAGGAGAGATTTAAAATTTTGAAATGAAAATTTGACATTTTGAGTTCGTCTATCATAGGATACCCTTTTACTTACCCACATTCAAATTTTAGTTTGCATAAATAATTCCAAAACAAAGTCACATGACCAAATTATTAAGGGTGATGTTGTCAATTTTTACAACAATATCCAAACAATAAGAACCACTTCTTCACCAACTTGACATATAAATATGTGAATCTCATACCCATGCACGATTTTAATTACAAACCCATGATTCCACTAACTAGTCCCATATTAGCTATATGACAGAAGAGGCTATAATACAGAAATTTTAATTAAATTTAAGGAAAAAATGGAAAAGCACGTGATTTATGTCTGATGCAATTAAAGTCAAAGTCCAGAAACTGAACCCGACATGTAAAGTTATTCACATATGTAGAATTTTGTAGAGAGACATGTGGGATTGTTCCCATTTTGCTCAACTCAAACATATTACACCCTCAATTAATGCATCCGTATTCTGCAACACATCAAAACTCAGCCCATGGGAGAAACAAAACAACATCCTGAAGTACTTGTGTTTGTGAATTATTCAGAATATTATGCATCAATATTTCAGCATTATTTCCAATATTCATCAACATAAATTAAATTTCCTCCAAAAATATCATTTTTTCATTATAAGTAGATCAACAAAGTGCTTTAAAAGTTTAACTTTGTTCATGAATACATTAAGGATTTTAGTGTTTTATGGACACAGCCATCTAAATAGTAAACACCAATTAAGGTTGGCTTGGATGATAAGAGACGCTAATTCTTTAATTTGTCTCGTGTTTGATTTCTATATATGTAGAAAATCTTAATTGAAAGAAAGATTGCCTAAAAGTGCGTGAGCAAAATCATCTTGAACCAATTAATCCAAGACTATTTACCAAAATAAGAAAACAACAGCCAACATATAATTAGGATTTGTATTCTTTAACAAGATAAACCTTAATTCCATCTTATTTGTCAAAAATAATTTTTTTAAAATATTGTTTCCAAAAAGAACAAATAAAAGAGTAAAGAAAGAACATCTTAAACGCAAGATGGTATATTTGTCCTGATAGACATAAATTATAAGGTCATCTGTTCCTATTAGACAAAAGAAATAGTTTTTTTCTAAAATAAAAATAAACATTTAAAAAAATAAAAAAAACATTCGCAAAGGAGGTCACTTTCAAAGCTCAAATTTGGCATAGAATGAATTTAGAGTGAAATGGATAAGCAAAATTTGTTTGATGCCTCGTGTTGTTGCTGGGGCATTATTATTTTCTCGACCACAAAAATAAATCAAGCCTCATTGACAAATTATTTTCTCAATTTATTCACACGCAACAAAAGTTCTATGCATCTATGCATTTTTAGCAAGGACCGAAAAAAAACTCCGGCAAATGTCTAACCTTTTTGAGCCATGTGATGTGTTCCCCTGCCTGCCTCTGATATCAAATTTTCAAATTCTTCAAGAGGATCTTTTTTTTTTAAGCCTGAAACGACTCCAAAGATCTGATAAGAGCATTTAAAAATGGGAGCCACAAACATCTAGTAATTTTACAAGTAAATGCCATTGGTCACAGGGTAAAATTCCTACATCATGTGACCCTTGCTCCCCTACCCCCATAATTGTACCTGCTTCCAACGCAACCTATGAATCTCCTAACAAACCCAGCAATGTATCTCATATGTCCATTTCGGATAAAGGATCATTCAGTCCTTTAACTTGTCCAATGAACTTTGGGTGTCAACATCTTTCAACTGTCATTTTTTTTTTTTTAATCAAATTAGCTCAATAATAATGGCACATGTCAACATATGTTTCCCGCTTCAATTTTTGATGCTATCATTTGATTCAAAATGTCAAGTTGAAGGATTAAATTAATACCTAAAGTTCATTTTGATCCAAATTAAACTCGTGAGCCAAGTTGAAAAGCCAAATTGACCATTTATCTCATCCATTACAAAAGGCTAGAATCAGACAAATAGTATGCAACAGTAGTAAGTATATCTGCTACAGTTTCATATAATGCTCTCCTACAAATTGGTATAACATGATACAATCATAAAGACAAAGACAAGGATATCAGCTCATTCATAATTCAATGCAATTACGAATGGATGAATGAAGAATCGAATGATAAAATGCAGACTACTAACTAAACAGAACAACAAAACAAAATCCAGTGTCACCAAGGACTAACAAACCCAATTTAACTAACTTATTGAGAACATAGTCTAATTACACTTGAGGCAGGCAGCACATGTTATGTTTTTGTAAGTTGGAATTCGAAAACTTATATTCAGATTAAGGTAAATAAGGTGAAAACAGTAAGGCAGTAACAAAACGGTTAATGGAAGGTAGTCATGGTCATTGTCTGTAAAGCATAGCTGCCTGCACCTCGTCATCCATGTGATTATCAATGCCCTATTATTGTAGGCCCTCTGTAACTAAAGTCAATTGTTCCAAAAAAAATAGGTGGGTTCTTGAAACTAATTTGGATTTAGCTCCATGCTAGGTTTTCTCAGCTACATGCATCCCACAAACCTAAACTTTCTCATGTTCATCTCATATGTCTCCATTGTCCACTCAAATCAGGAAATAACTCGTTTTCCAATCTTGATTCAGCTTTCTAAAGTGATGACTGTCACAATAGCTTTGTATGTCATGTGCCTTGAGCTATCTAATGTTTAATTCAGCTTTCTCCATGTCCATCTAGATCAGAAAATGACTAAATTTTCTTCTGCTGAATTCAACATTCAAATATCTGCAAAGAATGTACCTCAAAAGCGTCAAATTTTCCAAAGCTCAACTCTGCTTTTCCCATGTCCATTAAGATTAAGAAAGATACACATCACAAGTTTTTCCTTCCAATTATTGTAACATTGAATCATTTGAGCAGGTACTATGAAATAGTTCTAAAAAAAACCTGGTTATTTCTAGATATGTGATAAAAAAATTTCTGGAAATTGCAACTTTTTAACTAATATACAAATTAGATTAAGTGTATCAAAAGTTGATAACCATAAAATCAAATTGAATATTCAAATTCGAATTCCAAAACTTTACAATTCCACAGCACTAATTAATCAAGCACACAGTTTATGTCCAGTCCAGTTTGTTAGACAGTGATTCTCTTTCAGCTTTTTATAGCTGAGGAAACCCCATGAAAGCGGTTGGTAAATTTTCATGCTAATGGCCACCATTTCATCTTTCTTCATAGTAACCTCAAAAATAGTAAGACATTGTTTTGTACTTTCCTGGAATAGCACATGAGCCACATAACTTACATGACCACATCGTTTCTTGTTGATCCAAATCTTCGTGATAAAATCATGGGAAGCATTTCATTCTCTGCAAATTGACACAGAATAAGACCAAGTCATGTCAGCAAAGATTACATATACTGCAAGTTCGCTACATATTGCAATTACCTGTGTCTCAATTTCGATAGCAGATGCAGAAAGTCTTCGTTTCAAGAGTGATCTTTCCTCTTCACAGGTCTCCATCTCAGCATCTACAGGAAACCACCAGATCAAGAGCTAAATGACAAAATTTTTATGTTGCAATAAGATATGGTAATTTGTCTCTTGAGAATTTATGCATATGTATTGAAGATGATAACCTTTAAACCTGCTGCTTAGCTTGGAGCTAGTACTGTTTGCTAGTTTTTATAAATAATTTTAACAAAAAAAGATATAATAGCCTTGATGACTAATTAAGACAGCATAGCATGATTAATTTGAGATATTAGGTAGAATGGGTGTGTCCCCATATAGTGTGAAGTAATCAGTTCCTAAGACATATTCTGCTTTTTCATTCAAATCCCAACTCAAAGCTCTTTCACGAAACTTATACCAAAGAATCACCTTTCTGCAATTACCCTCTGATTAGATACCTTTTTAGAAAGTGAATCAGATTCTTATGCATTTAAGAATTAAGAATGGTCAAATTCTCACTGACTCTTGCCCCTATACTTGTATTTTGTTCTCACCTTATTGTTTGGTTTGCTTGTGAATTTTGAATATAAACTTCTTGGTCAAAGTGCAAATGTGCGTACAAAAACTTATTCCTTTCCCCCTACCCTTGCCCCCATTTTGCAAACTTTGCCCCCAAAATTACTCAATAACGGAAGCCTATTTCTCTATATTTAAGAATATTTCCATCATCAATAATTTTTCTTTAATTCCTATAAGTTTGCTATTTAATAAATTTAACAAGGTTTTGTGAGGTCAGGGATCTTTTTATACCCATTGCAGGTGCATATGTTGTCTCACGCAAGCATATTATATGGATTCCAAACCAATTATACAAGAAAACTCTGCTTCTTATAAGACAGTAGTTAACTTTTAGGAGGAAGATAGTTTGTCAGATAGGATGCATGGCTACAATAGTTCTACGAAAGACTTCCGTAGCAGTTATTTATGTTGTGGTGGTACTGTACATATCCTTTCCCTATTCATAATTCCGAAGGACTTGCTATCAAGGACATGCTTATAATGCCATAATAGTTGCTAGTGATTTGACAGTCTCAAGATTATGGAGTTGTCTTGAACCTAGCACCATATCAAGCATGAAGTTCCACATGTACAGGATATAATTTCCAAGAAACCAATATCTTGTGCCTAAATTGATTTCAATCTCTGGGAATTCAAACAGTCATTTATTCATTAGCATTATCACTATTCTACACTTTGCTATTTCAATTCAGGAACCAGTTCCCAGTTGCATAAAGATCCTAGAGGCTAATAACCATTTATGGGACTCAGATCAAATGATGGGACTGTGAGAATTAATACATTTATTTGTTGCTCTTCAGTTAAAACCTATAGTGACTAAAAGCAAGGGCTCATTAAGAGAGAATTCTTCGATCTCTTTTAAGTAAACTGATTTAAGTCTTTTCTCTGCCCTTTCTGTTTTATTTATTTAGATATATACAATATAACAGACCTGTTGTTGTGACTTATAACTGATGCCTAATACTGTTAACAATGTGAATAGGCAATTGTAAGACAAAAGAAAGCAGTTCCACCACTAAAGAACTGATTTCGGACAAGTTGACATAATGAAAGACACTTAGGAAAGACAGTAAGGAAGAAGGAAGATAGGACAAACAGACACTTAGAAAGGTGCTTAATAACATAAATTAATAAATTTGTGGGTTGCCCCTGGTGCACTGGTGCATAATATCATCCCCCACCTAAAGAATGAGCTTATCCTCAAGCTGAAAGGCTAAGAAGCATTGTAGCTACTGAAATCTTCTAATTAGCAAATGTCAGCATGTTGTGGTTCCCTTTTTCGACAACCGGCTGTGATTTAGTTCCCAATTTTGGACTTATGATTCCTTCTATCCAGAAGAGCAGATTGCAACAATGGGCAGGAAGATATTTCTCATCACAATTAAAACATAGGTTTTTCTAAGGCCTTTCCTCCATTTCGTCCAGCGTTAGATGTTTGATGCTGGGGGCTCTCGAAGACTCAGCCAATGCGCCATGTTTGGCAGTAATATTTGCTAACTGAGAACCAGGGATATCTGATTGGCTCTACTGATATTCCCTTTGTTCAGAAAGGCACACTGAGCTCATAGCCAAAGTTAGAGTATTCGGCCTATGCAATTTAACTTCAACTGCAATGGACTCCTGTAACTCATTTAGGAAGATTTTAACTTCTTGTGCTGGAGACAATTCAGTATGAGCAGAAAGTTGTTGAAATCTGCGATGATAAACTCTATATGTTTCAGCCTCAATTTGGATAATTCTCCCAATTTGCTACCATGAGAAACTGGCCCAAATTTGGAATGCCAGATGTGATTGAATTCATTCCAAGTCGGATCAGGCCTGTCCCTGTGAAGTTTCAGAAACCATAGTTGTACATCCCCATCCAAGTGCGCCACTACCATCTCCACTTGTTCCTCCTCTGAAATTCGCTGGTGTTGAAAGAAAGTCAGATATACTCAACCACAGTAAAGGGTCCCTGTTGCCATCAAATTTTGGGGATTCAATTCTGGATTTCCTGGGTGCTGCAGGGTTCTAATTTTGATTTAGTCCAATTGTGGATCACACTCCCTCTAACCTTCATTCACACTACCATTCCCTGCTTCGTGGCCTTGCACCCAAGAAGAGGCTCATTCTAACACCAATTCATCCAGTTGGTTGGTAAATTCTTGTTGCTTGGTATCCTGCATCTCTCTATCTTCTCTTGATACGTGCCCATAAAGGCCTGCATTGCTATTATAATCCACGAAAATCACCTATAACTTTCAGCTCTAATACCAAGTCGTTATGGCCCTAGAATATAGTTATGGGACGCTGAGAATTGATGGATTTAATTATTGTTCTTCTACTGCTAAAACCTATGGCAACTAAAACATTAACAGAGTATTCATCCTTTTGAAGAATATTGACTGAAATTTCTTCTCCCCTTTATTTATTCGGATATATATACTACATCAGGTCTTCTGTTGCAATGTATAAGCCCGTCTAACACGGTTAACAAGTGGACAAGCAGGTTTACCACCAAAGAGCAGCCTTAGGAAACCAATCGATATAGGACAGGTCAACAGTAACTACCTTTTTTATGATAAAATTGTATGCTCACCTGTTAACCGTATTAGACAACAACTATAAGTTGCAACAACAGGCCAGATGTAGTACATATATCTGAATAAATAAAAGAGAAAGGGAAGAGAAAAAATTTGAATCAATTTATATCAAGAGTTCTCTTAATGAGCTCTTTTAGAAGGTTCTAAGGGAAGAACAAATAAATCCATTTAATTTTCACCATCTCATAACTAGATCCAAGGCCATAACAACTTGGTATTAAAGAAAGAAATTAGGGATAAAACTTGCACATTCTAGCAACAATTTCAGGCTTCCATCACCATGTATCAAGAAGATCATGCAAGGGATAAGGAAGACAGAGAAAGGGAATGACTAGTTCGAGATGCCAAACAAAACGAATTGATAAAGCAACTCAAAGGACTGGGGCGAGACATGGCTGCATCAAGGTTGGATAACCCGAAACATGGATTTGAAAGTGTCAACTGTGAACACAGGGAAGCAGAATCGAAATCTAATTAACAGCCATAATTTGATTTTATTTGAGGCTTGTTGAGCAAAAAGTCTCTATCAATGATGTCACAGGTCTTTGAAAACCACAAACCAGGTAGACCTAGGTTATATTGCGGACCAGCATCACCAGTATTATCAATAAAAAAGGCAGACAATTCATGGAGATTTTGCATTGACTACCAGGCTTCATATTCAAAGACAGTTAAAGGTGAGTTAGTCTTTCTCATTCTGGTAAGTTGCTTGAAAATTATATCGAATATTTCCAGACTAAAATGCATACTGAATTTGAATATTGATAATATTCTGAAAACAGCCTTTCGGACTCTTCATGGACACTTCGAGTTCTTGGTGAGCCCTTTGGGCTTCCTACCTACCTGTCAAGCCTTAATGAATGACATTTCCCTGCCCTATTTAGGGAGATTCATTCTGGTTTTCCTTGGTTACATTTTTGTATCTAGTAAAACTTGGGGAACATATACAACTACATTATCCTTCCTTCTCACTTGAGGACAAGCTCAGTTTTAAGGCCTATAATATTATTAATTGATGCTATCGATTGGTCTTCTAAGCGTAATTGTTTTATTTGGTCATCCTAAATATCTAGGTGTCTTATTATCAATCGTCCTAAGTATCTCTGTTGTAATAAAACTGTTAGTCACATTTGTAACTACATGAAAGAACAGTTATGTAGCAGTTACAAGTTCCATGTGGGTTATAAGAATTATATATGTTGGAACGCAATAAGAGGGAAGACCGGAAAGAATTTCAGAAATTTATGTTCAAGAGATCAAAGGGTTCTCTCCAGATGAGCCCTTGCTTGTAGTAATCATAGATTCTAACAACAGGAAAACAGAGAAACAAGAATTCAATAATAGACCCATAACCAAATCCCACGGCCATATCACGCTCTCTGAAAGTTGTATTAAAATTAAGTACAAAATTTCCCACAGCATTGCAAGCGATTCTACAAAAATAATTTTGCTAGCCAAAATATGGTATTTGCCAAACCAAATCCATTGACTGAGATGATTTTCAATACCATTTTTCAGCAAAAAAGGCCATTTGGAGCCACAAACAATGATATAATGGTTCATTCCACAAAAAAACCACTAATGAACAAAATCTTTGTGATGAAAAAGAGCCTTTATTAACGTATCATTTGAGCAACCATAAATGGAAAACAAGAAAAAAAAAATGGAAGCTACATGCAGATTTTTAATAATACAACCTGGTCAATACTTACCGTAGTAGTAAGATGAATGGATTGTGATGCGTTCAGTCGGCTGAAAATTTATGGAAAGAAAAGCTTAGAAGAAGAAAAAATAAAAGGATAAGAATTATTAGCCCAATAGTTGCACAATAACAACAGGCAGTGAGAGGATAAAGAATTTCAATTAAAAGCACTCCTAAACTGTATATGCATGAAAAGAATAATCGGATGTGGTTTTAAGGAAGGCCAAATAAAGTAGAAACTCACAATTAGTATTTTTGTAAATATTTGTTGTCTGAAACTTAACTTTCAGAAGTATAGAGATTTCAAGACTCCAAAGGTTAGAGGCCTTAACTTGTTTCATGAGTTATGTTGGACATAATAACTATCCCATTTGTAGATTTTACATCATTCTACTCTGCAGAGTGAGACTGATAAATAATTAGAAGTGTACCATCACAAAGATTCCCTCGCGGCGAGTTGGGAGTTGCTCAAGCTTTGTCAATGTATCATCCCCTTTAGTAACTTTACCAAATATTGCATACTGAAGACATTCAACTTATTAGTTCCCATCAAATTGATAAGCTTCTGAACAAAATACTAACCAAGTCAAACAAGCATACCTGGCCATCAAGATGAGGTGCATCACCAAGAAGCATTGAAAATGAAGAGGATGCACTATTCGGATCAGAATATCTACAATACAGAGAATACAACATTTTTTTGGCGTATTAAACCCATGTTTTCTCGAAGCATTCTATGATCTAAATTATATATCATTGGCAATCTGAATGTTGAAATCAGTTTTCCATCATTCAAACAGCTATCAGCAAGAATAAAACAAACTAAGATATAAACTTCAGATACTTGTGTTGTTATACATTATCAATTTTCAGATTGGGATAAATTCAAATTTGATAGCATTGAAGCAGTTAACATGCATTGATAATCAAAACTACATCAAAAAAAAAAAAAAAAAAGAAAAAAGAGGTAGTTGGGGTTATTGCTATTTCACTAATTCCATCTGTGTTCTTGAGCTTAAGCTTGGGTGAAGGAGGAGGGTTGTGGTAGGTTGTCAGCCTGGCATAAAAATTTTGTCGCATTTTATGTATCAATTCTCCTGATATTCCCTTTTGGTCATTCTCTACTTGTGTCACGCTGCATTAAAGCCCGAAAGTAGTGTTAAATGAGAAAGGGAGTAGGATGTTCCTTGAAAGTGAACCAATGTATCAGTATCTGGATGCAGCGTCAAGAGCAACTGGAGTTTTTGCTGACAAATACACGTAGACAAGTTAGTCCAAAAAAAACTTCTTGGGGTTGGAAAGTCGAAAGATGTAGTCTCTATGACAATTTTTGGAAACCTCTTTCATCTCTGTGTCAATTCAAGAATTACTTACCTAGGTATTCTTGAAAAGAGGAACTTGCATTTGATAACATTTAAAAGCAGAAGATATGTATTCAAATAGACTTTCTCAGGCAAATAGAAGGTAAGCAATTCTTGAATTTGCCTTTGCCTATAGTTTGATTATTGCGAATACATGTTTTAAAAGGAGGACCTCACATTTAATAGCATTTAATAGAATGAAGATATTGTATTCATATAGACTTTCTCTTCACAAATAGAAGGGATGGTGGCATTTGCAAGGATTGTGAAGTTATATCATATGAACTTTTAATCACTCAATATAGATTCTATTGGACGATATCCACACATAGAACAAAACGAAGAGAGATGTGGGAAAACCAAGGACTCTAGAGTGGAACATGAAGGGAGATGAACAGCTTTCCTTCTAAACTTAGTTACTTAAAGATGGCACATGGGAGATAAATGGTGATGTAAATGGCACATGAAATGAAATGGCCAAATCATCAAGTTGCAAGAGATGTGTTTGGATGGATCTAAAGGGAAAGGTTAAGTGAAAAAGAGACATGATAGTGCAGTGAGGTGGTACAAAAAGTGAGAAAAGAAAAACCGGAGTAGCATAAGAAGCTACCAGTGTTTCAAGATATAAACGCATATGAAAACTACAAGAAGGCAAAATGGGTTGCAAGGAAAGTTGTAAGGGAAATAATTTAAAAGGTTGTTTCAATAAATTGTGAACTAAAGAAGGAGAAAAATAGACTCATAGATTCAATCAATTAAAAGAGAAGAAAAGGAGAGATTTAAATGAAATAAAATGTGTATTGGATGGTCAGAGTAAGCTTATCAAGGAGAGACAAAGAACTATTATAGTTAATTCTATTTCACTACTTTTTTTTCTGCTATTTTATGCATGCAAATCAAGCATGTGCAACTTTATTAAGCATTCTCCTCCCACATCGACATTTTTTGTTTCCAAAAGAATCATAACCCTGTTGTACCACATACGAAGACAAGTGAATTCTATGTTCTCAGTAACTTGAACACCTCATTAAAATAATACTACAAGAGAGATTCCACTCTCCATAAATATTCTTGTAATTCAAATCCAGAACATTAAAAGAGAGCAATGAATTAGAACCTTCCAACATAAAAATCTCCTAATGATATGGACATTTTATAATGACTAGATGAAATACCTAATAAATGAAAGTATGAGCCCAGTACAGTGATAGTACTGACTTTCTGGTTTGACTGTTTTAAAGTTTAATCATGTTTATCATTGTCTTTTCCGTTGTAGGAAAGCTAACAAGTGGCATTCTCTTTCATAATAACAATCTTTTCTTCTCTTGGAGCAGCCCAGACGCAACCCGGAAAGATACTAGCAGAGACAAGATGAAGGAAACAGCCAAAATGAACTAATCCCGTGATCTTGGACCACCCCTACTCAGGAGAAAAGTTTAACAAAACAGTCACTAATTTGTATAAACACTCCCTCCTCTGCCACAGGAGCAGCTTGGCAAATTACTACTTACCAGCAATCCATATATCATATAGAAGAGTTTTACTCACTTTTTAAGCCTGGGTGAAAAAAAAATAAAATAAAAGTACAACAATAAGCTTGACTAAGATAAAGACTTCACCTTCCCATTGAAAGAATGCCTCTCACATGCTTCACATTACTAAATTCCCCAATTACAGTCTTTTCAGCTTCCGTTCTTTGTTCTTCATTCATTGGGGCAGACCGTCCACCAACTACATCTGCCACTTGAGCAACAAATCCTTTATCAACCTGAAATATGAAATCCAAAGCATTTTTCCCATCATATCTATCAAACCAACAAGAAACGATATACACCTAAATTATTTCCAGGAATACCCGAAAGAAATGATTGGTGTTATAGCATCCAAGTCGAACGAGCTTGAAAATGTGGTCTACAGTTTGGGGCGCCACAGAAGGGTAAAAACCAAACTCAATATCTCCATAATTAGTCTATAAATTCAAACACAAACACAGCTTAAAATCCTCGAAATTCAGATAAAGTTAGGATCAATCGCAGATTAATAGTGCAACCGAACGGAAAATAAAAGAAGAAAGCAGAACCTGAAAAACGACACGAGTTGAGCTGAGCTCTGGATCCTCAGCCGAAGCAGAAACAGCGACAGAGAAAATCGCCGTCCATACCAAACCGGCGATCCACATTGTTAATTGTAGATCAATTTTGGCGCCTGATCTGAAATTGGTAAGAGTTCAGTGTCAACTCAATGACAACTCCACAAGCAGCAGAAATACTGAAGAGATCTTGTTTTGGGCCGATATTAGATTGACAGTTTCGATCTCTATTTAGCGTTATGGACATAAAACCCAAAACGGAAGGCCCATGGCCCAATTACTCCAAGTTCTATCTATCATATTTCACATTTTAGCCCATTTTCTCAATTTTAATTTTACTAAAAATGCTCTATTTTTAAGTTTTTCTATCCAATTTTATTAAGTTATTCCTATCATAGCATGTGTTTTACTTTTACCTATTATTCATAAGGCTTAAAACAACTATTTGCCTTCTAACATATTACAAATGTTATTACTTATCCAATTTAATAAAATCCCATACAATTTGATAAAATCTAGTTGTTAATATTTACTTTTATAGTTGTATGTTTTGAGAATTTTTGCTTTCAAGTGTGACTTGTCGTTTCATTATTTGAGATGGATAAGGAAAAAACTTAGTCATCGGTAGTAAGTATCTAATTTGGTGAAATTTTATCAAATTGGATAGCCCATGGACAAAAGTCACCAATAAATAGATCAGTGACAAATATTAACATTTGGAATTGGTCGTGAACAAATGGCTCTTTAGTTTTCACAAAATATTGATATTATTTTTTATTACCATTCTTATCTCTTTCTCTCGTCTTCTTCTTCATCATGGCTTCTTTTTGTTCACTTTTTTTTTTATCAAACATAGTTGTGTTTTCGTTGTTTTTATGTGATTGCTTCAGCTTTTTCTACGTTTTTTCTGTGTTTTCTTTATTTTTCTTCATTTTATTCAGTTTTCATCCTCTTTTTTTTTTTCAACATCCTTTGTTGTACTTCGGCCTTCTTTGTTTTTTTTTTTTCCCACCAAAGTTTCGCTAGTTTTGCTCAAGTATTATCAAGTATCACAATGGTTTCACCATGTTTTCACCAAGATGATAAGAAACATGCAACAAAAACAACATAAATTATAACTAAAAATAAGATAAAAAGAGAGACAAAAATACTTATGCAAAAGTTTCACCAAAGTATCATCACTAAATTACCAAGGTACCATTTGTGTAGTGTATATATGTAGGATGTGTTACACTGAATCGCTTTATTATTGTTTTGCATATACATATACACTATAGTTGTACGATTTATGGTACTTAAAAGAGTTAAGTTTAATTTATTTTTTTAAGAATTAGAAAATGTGATATTTTAAGAATGTTTTTATTAGCTGTTGTTATTTAAGAGAATTTTTGTTATTTAGGAATGATTTACTACATATTATTGTTTTAATAAAAAAAATTAATTAATTTTGAATCCAGCGGGCAAATGCACAAAAACTGATTATTAAAATCTATAATTGAGAGAGAAATATTTTCAATTCAACAACTCGATGCTTAGTTTTTTAATTTTTTTTTATATTCCAAATTTACCATCTAATCATTTTTTATATCTTTTCCAAGTCAAAAAGAAGCCATTCATTGTGAAAATTATTAGTGTAAAAGAAAAAAGTAAAATTATTTATACCCAAAAAAGAGAAGAGATGGTGAATGAACAATTCAATATTGACTGGCATAAAGATTTGCCTCTTGTTTGGCAATTTTTATAAAACCTAGTTTATTATTATTATTTTTTTTTAGATAATTTATATTTACAGACAAATTAGTTGAAACAAACCTTAATATTAATTATGAGAATGTAATGGATACTATAATAATAATAATAATAATAATAATAATAATTATAAATATAAAAAAAAATTAAAAGGTTAATGTAGTGTTAGATTCTTAATCTAGGGACTCCAATTGAAGACTGGAGTAATAATAGTAATCTCCAATAAAAATGATTCGTAAATGATGTAGTTTCAAAAATTGAAAACCAGCCTCATTCGTACAGACACAAGAAAATGTGTAATTTCAATTTTCAAATCAAATTTATTCTGTATTCTGATGTGTTTTAGATTCTAATTCTATTGCATATATAAGGTCACAAAATAGGATTTATCCAGCAATCATACATTATATACCAGTATTTATTCCAATTCATTATTGCATTTCTTTTCTTCTGTATATATTATTAAATATTAATTAATTGCATAATTTGTTATGCAATCAAAATCAAACGATTTGTTTTCATTTTAATTTCTTAAAATAATTATCAACCGTTGGTTTAATGTAGAACCTGATACCCTTGCTGCCTCCTACTATCCAATATTAGTCTAATCATACCAAGAAAATCTAGATATATTGAGACTAGTAACAAAGTATTTAAACAAAAATGGATAAGAGCATTAATTCCTGAAAATTGTGGGATTTGGGTTTGGTTCATAATCCTTCTCAGCCTTTTTTTTTTTTTTTTTTTCACTTGGCCATTAGGTAGGAGACTTTCCATATCACCAGATTTTGAATAAAAATAAAATGCAAATATTTGAGATTTAATCATCAATTTTTTCCTAAATATCTAGGGTTACTTTTATTTATGTTATGACTGTCTATGATCATATTAATTATTTTAGTTATAAAAAGAATGAAACAACAAATGAAGACTGGAGGGTATAATATATGTTTTATCTAAAAAAAAAAAGTGAACGAGAAATTTCAACTACTTTTCTGAATTCAATTTTTTTTTATGAAATCTAGATTCAAATTTTAAAAGAAAATAAAGAACTCAATCAGCCAGAATATAAAACTCCCTTTTTTTTTAATAATTAAAAAAAAAAAAAAAAAAAAAAAAAAGAAAAAAAAAAAGAAGAAGAAGGAGAAGAAGTGTAAAGGAGCTATGCAAAATTTCAACGATCAACAGGGAACAACAAATTAATGAATTCAGAAAAATTTTAGTTTGAAAATATCAAGACAGCCAGCCCAAATCTGTCTAATCAACTGACTTAGAAAACATTAAGCATTTACCTTCATTAGCTTTTCTTTTTTCTTTTTATATATATATAAATAACACCAAAAAAAAAAATTTCCCAAAGTCTTATCAATTTGTGTTTTGATTAATAAAATGATGTTTGTGAGAACACTTAACTATAATGATTTGACTGACACTATCAAATTTACGGCTATACTTGTCATTGTAATTATTCGGTTTCTTTGACGCATACCGCACTTAAATAAATTACAATATGCTTTGAAAATACATTTATATTATTATGCTTGAAAAATATTACACATTGACAATTTTTTATTTTTTACCAAATTGATCCAACATTCAAAATTAAGTGTTTCATCTTTACTTAAAGTTCAATTTGGACCAAATTAACACCTTGTATAAAACTTCGGTGACCATATTGACTCTTTTATGCAATAGGATAAGTAACATTAATTTAGCAACACTTGTTGCTATCTCTTAACCAATATTATCATAACCGTACCGGACATCAAACCGGTGAAGCTACTGGTACGTGGTTCAATCGGTTCAACCAGATTTTACCGGTGGTTATACCGGATTATTGATTTTTGTGGAAAAAATATTATTTAAATAATAAATAAGCTTATAAATTCATCAAACACAACTTTCAAATGTTTGATATTCAAAATAACTTCATAAAATATCTTAAAACTTAAGCAAATACAAGCCTTAAATAATAAAAATAAACTAGTAACAGCAAGGGCAAAAACAGAGACTAGCAATAACAAGGACAATACTAAAGAAATCAAAAGTACTACTACTAAATGAAGCAAGCAGTGTACTGGATTTGGAATCAGAAATTAACTTACAAAATGGTATGATTCAATAAAACATAATGAACTAACGTAGAATCTTCAGTTTTATTGTAATATGCAAAATTCATAAATTCAAATTCAATTGATGTACGTTTTTCAAGATTAAGGATGGAAAGTGTCATTTTGACTTTATTATTTTCTGATATAAACAAATAATTTCATAAAAATGCTTTCTCTATGATACCTTTTTATTTAATTGATATATTACAAATTTAAGTAAAACACATCAACAAACTCAGGTTGGTTAAGTGGTTTAAGGTGCAAATCCCACTTATGACATTTTCTGAATTTCATTTAACATTGGTCAAGAAAACCGGTTTTTGACCTGTTCGCTGGTTCACCGGTTTTTTACGGTTCGAACCGGTCAACTCTAGTTTTCTAGTAAACCGTTGATTTCAATTAAACCGACCGGATCCATGGCCGGTTCCCTGTAAAACCGGTCGGTCCGGTTCGGTTTTCATAACCTTGCTCTTAACCATATGCGAGCTTATTGTGCATTGCATTCTCACCTTTCTACTAGTTGTCATAGAGGTTATTAGAAGCTATTATTTTTGGCGCCAAGAAACCTACCTTCTGTAGCTTGTCGTGATACTTCTCTTTACTTGTATAAATAGTTGAGCATTGTATTCATTTGTGATGTATCTTTTATCATTCTCTAATACCAAATTCTATATTGTTCATTAAGCTTTTATTGAGCTTCATATGTTATCAGAGTCATCATGGCACGGAAAGGAGAAACAATTAAGCAAAAGAAGTTAGGCAAGAAAAACAGTTTGATGAAGATTTAGTCACTCGTGCAAAAGAGGTTCCAACAACAAATGCTTCATCATATCCAGATCATGAGGATCATCATCATGATCAAAATCATAGTGCTTCCATTGTCAATTTACAGATAACAATATCCAATCATTTGTCATGGAGTAGATCGATGATCCACACTCTCAAAGTGAAGAAAACGAGTGATTCTGTGCTTGAGGATCAAGATGTACTTGATGATTCACTTTAATATCTTAAGTGGTCTTGATCTTATAATCTAGTCATTTCCTGGTTATCGAATTCCACGAGTAGGGAGATTACAGAAGGATTCAATATGCAACCGGCTCTTAAGAATTATAGAAGGAATTGCAACACAGGTATGGAGATACTAGTGGACCTATGATCTCTAAGATTAGAAAAGAGAATAGTCAATCTGTGTCAGGTAACATAACTATTTTGCAATATTTCAATAATCCGAAGTGTTTTAGGGAGGAATTAAATTTTTCTGAGTCCAGTATCACATTGTCATTGTGGAGCATCGAAATCATGTGCCTATAATATTTTTAGCAGTATTTTTTATGCAATAGAAGAAGAGAGACTGATGCAGTTTCTACTTGGATTGAATGAGTAATATGATCACATCAAAGATCAATTGTTGCTTTTAGATCCATTAGTATCAACAAGGCATATTCCATGTTATTGAAAGTTGAGAAGCCACAGGAAATATCTGTTCAGCACAATCTTGAAATTGAAAGTTTTAGTAAGACAGAAAGCAACAAGCGTTTTGCTGATGCAATAAAGAAGAAATCTGAGAGCGACAAGGAGAAACATTATGTGCTTTCTGACAAGGATAATCATGTTAGATCTATTTTTTTTAGAGTTATAGGATATCCGGAGTGGTGGAAAGGTCTAAAGGAGCCTTTGTTTACTATTCCAAAAGCGAAGAACAAGGGAAAACATGTGTCAAGAGCTAATGTAGGTACAAGGAGACTTAAATAAATTTCTGAGGAAAGAGAAGAGGTAGATGGATGTCAGAATATGAACATGAAATTCATGATCTAAGAGGTTTATAGGATGTTAATAGGAAAGAATCCAATCAATGTTAATACACATCTAAGAAGCACTAATTTCACTACTTTTGCAGGATTCTCTAATAAGAATGTTCTTGCACAAACTACATTTTTTTATTTATTCAATTGTTGGATTGTAGATAGTGGGGAATCCTCATATATGAGTTCTAGATGTGATTGGTTTCATATCAGTAAGGATCTCTTAAGTGATCAAACAGTTATTTTACCAAAAGGTTTTGCTCAACAAGTTCCTATAATTGATACCATACAATTATCAGATGATTTAAAGTTATAGAATGTGCTTTATATTCCTAATTTTTAGTATAATTTCCTTACAATTAGTCAGTTGTTGTAGCAGTCCTTTATATAAGTGAATTTTTACATGGATTACTGTTGTTCGCAAGATCAGACTAAACAAGAGATTATTGTTATGGGATGGTTGGTTGAAGGCTTGTATTTGCTAGACACTCATTCTTTTTCTGTTGATATGATAAGAAAAGTTCAATTGTGTTTTTCTGCTATTGTAGTTTATGATGTTAGTATTAAGAATAAGACAATTCTGTGCCATAACAAATTGGGTCATCATTCTTTTGATGTACTTAATCATGTTCTGACATTGAACTTACTGGAATTTTACCATATTGTAAAATGTGTCCTTGTGTTAAGAAGCATAGACTCCCTTTCACTAAAAGTGAATTAAAAAATAATGTTCCTTTTTAATTATTACATGTAAATCTTTGGGGCATTTATAAGGTTGTTTCTGTTACAGGAGCAAGGTATTTCTTGACTCTAATGGATAACTATAGTAGGTATACTTGGGTTACAATGTTAAGGGAGAAAAAGCAAGTTGCTCATCCTTTGCAAGTTTTTCTTAAGAAGGTACAAACTCAGTATGCTGGGCAGGTTAAGATCATTCGTATTGATAATGGCACAGAGTTTGTAAACTCTACATGTCATATTTTCTTTCACCAATTAGGTATTCTACATCATAAAACATGTTCTTATACTCCCTTATAGAATGGCAATATGGAAAGGAAGCACGCGTATTTACTTAATATAGCAAAAGCCATTTTGTTTTAATCTGGTTCATCTCATAAGTTTTAGGAAGAAGCATACTTCTGGCTGCACAGATTATCAATATTTTTCCAACAAGACTCTTGCATTGGTAGAGTCCTCATCATCTATTTTTTTAATAAGTCTCTTAATAATTCAAAGTTTCATATTTTTCACAGTAAATGTTATTGTATAAATGTGATGCCTGATAAACACAAGTTTGATGTCAAGGCCTTTCCAGGTGTATTTTTCAGTTTTGTACTGGGTCGAAAAGGATACAAAATCTTGGATGTACATACTCAAAAGGTGATTGTTTCTAGGGATGTTACTTTTAAGGAATGAATCTTTCCTTTCATAAAAGATTCAACAGATGAGGTGCAGATTCCTTGTATTTAGTCACAATAGAATATTATGGTTATTTCACCAACTACAATTCCTGGTGTTGTTTACATGCTTGGTTGCAGGATTTTGTTTCTTATGTGCATCAATCTCCTCATTGTTTGCCTGTTGTTGACGGTATGTCAACACATCATAAATGATTTCTTGCTATCATTTCTCAAGTTAAGGAACTTGCACTCTATTATCAAGCACATCATGATCTTCATTGGGTTAAAGCTACGAAGGATGAACTTACAACACTAAAGGCCAATCATATATGAGATCTGATTCCTTTTCCTTCTTATAAAAAACCACTAACAACCAAGTAGGTAAACAGGGTTAAGTATAAACCTATAGGAAAAATTGATAGATACAAAGCAATGCTAGTAGCAAAAGGGTATAATCAAGTCATTGGGGTTGATTACTTTGATAGATTTAGTCATGTTGCTATAACAGTCATTGTTAGATTATTTTTAGCAATAGGAGCGGCAAAGGGATGGTACATACATCAAATTGATGTAAATAATGCTTACTTGCATGGTACATTGGATGAGACATCTATTTATAGCCACCATTGGGTTATTCTAATGCTCAAGAGTGTTGGGCTTATAAGTTAATGAAATCTCTTTATAGCCTAAAGTAGGTAGGCCGCCAATGGCATAAAGAAATCTACGCCAAACTTATTGAATATGGGCTTGAGAGGTCACATAATGATCATTGTTTATTTATCATGTCTACTAAATAGAAGTTTCTTGTTGTTATTGTTTATGTGGATGATATCTTAATCATGGGATTCTGTGAGGAAGATATTACTACATTTAAGACTTATCTATATGATCTTTTCATAATAAAGGACATTGGACCAGTCAAGTATTTTTGTGTCATTTAGATTGCCATATCAGAGAAGGATTTGTACTTATCTCAAACAAAATACAATAGTGATCTGATTGTTGATGCATGTGTTACTGATGCAGATGTAGTTCCTAGTCTAATGTTAACAGGAATTGATCTCAATGTCAAAGGTACACCTTTACTAGATCCTATTAGTTCCAGAAGATTGGTGGGAAGACTTTTTGTAGTTGAGATTCATAAGGCCACACTTGGCATTTGTTACACAACACCTTAGTGAACATATGCAAGATCCTTGTGCCATACAAGTGGCATTACATGTTCTAAAGTATCTCAAAGGCATTTTTTCTTATGGCCTCTTTTACTCCAGTGCTATAGATGTCACTAGTATTTTAGCATACTGTGATGCTAACTGGGAGAAATGTAAGGCTACTTGAAGGTCCATTACTGGTTATTGAAGGTCCATTACTGGTTATCGTAAGCCTATAGGTTCTTCACTCATTTCTTATTAATAGGTCTTTCATTTAGAACTATGGCTTTCACCAATTGTGAGCTCAAGTTGATCCATTAGTTATTCTAAGATTTTGGCATCCTCTTGTAGTTACGAATTCAATTGTATTGTGACCATCAATCAGCTATTGCTCTTGCTTAAATAATGAGCAAACTAAGCATGTTGCAATTAATTGCCACCTCACTCGAGAGCATATTGCTTCAGCGTTTCTACAACTTGCTTACACCTCCACTTCTGCACAGCTAGTAGACCTGTTTACTAAACATCTCAGTCATCAGCATATGCTTCCTGCCCTAGTCAAGCTAGGATTAGTCATGCTTCCTACATCTCTAACTTGAGGGGGGATGTTACCATATATGAGCTTATTGTGCATTGTAGCATACTGCATTCTCACCCTTCTACCAACTGTCATAGAGGTTGTTAGAAGTTGTTATTTTTTACACTAAGAACCTTGCCTTTTATAGCTCTTCTTGATACTTCTCTTTATTTGTATAAATAGTTGAGCATTGTATTCATTTGTGACTTATCTTTTATCATTCAATAATGTCAAGTTATATCTTGTTCGTTAAACTCTTACTGAGTTTCATACTCTCCCTTTTTAATGGAAAATCAAGCTAACAAATAGTAATATTATAGTATATATAATGGTAAATGAATAATTTTATCAAAACAAGTATACTTTACCAGAAGACAAAACATTTGTTACAACTTTTTTTACTAAATCTAACAAAAAAAACATTTTAATATAACTATCACTATTTTAACATATATAAGATAAAGAAATAGTTTTGACCGTTAATTTAATTTGGTTAACATCATGAATTTATTTCAATTTTAATTCAAATGTCAATCTAATCTGTTAATATAGTCTATGTGAAATTAATTAAAAAAAAGTATAGAAATTTCTCAAAGAAACTAAAAGTTATATACTTACATGTTTCACTTTTGCAATAATATAATAAAACATGAAAGTCATGGAATAAATTAATGTCTATAGATGGATACAAATTGGTCTCGTGAACCAAATTAATTGATCAAATTTACCTTCATCCATTATTAGCTTACAAAATTTTCTAATTTATGCTTTCGGATATTTAAAATAGAGAGAAATCGAGTATGAAAAACTCATTTGTTTAAGGAAGAATTCTATTAATCATTAATGAGTAGCAAATCTAGTACAAACAAGGGGAACATTTCTTCAAGTCACTTCCTTATACAAATAATCAAAACCCTAACTAGAATATGAGCAACTGTTTAATAAGACCACGGTAGACAAATTAAAAAAAAACTAAACAAATAAATAAATCACTCGATGGATATGCAAACATAATTCTTTGTTGAGTTTACGTACATATTATTTTCTGATAATTTATATTTTGTTCAATTTTATAGATAAAAAAAAGTCTACAGAAATCTTTACAGTGACCAAAATGATATTAACTTTAACCTTTTTCTCATTTTTTAAAATATAAACTTTTTTCTATATGTATAGCAACACATTAACTTGGAGCTACTATTGTTAAACACACCACTTGACGAGGGAATCCTTTTTACCTAACATGAGACTGAGTAGCTGATTAAGAATTTCACGTTATATAATTATAAAAATGATACATGTGATAATGTACATGAAATTGATGTTTTGATATTGTTTCTACATATGCTACATAATAGGACAATTCACTACCAAAATTCAAAATAGAAACACAATTATTTAAGAAACAAGCTTTAGCTCAGCTATAACAATTGAATTAATAAACCTATAGATATAACTAAAATCACCAGTAAGAAATTATAGAGCCAATTGTCATGGAACCATGATCAAAAGCTTTAACTGATAAGTAAAGCCAAATAATAACTTTTATTATTGTTATTCTTGACACTCTCTTGCACATGAATGCATTTTGTTTAAGCGTGTACAATAAATGTCTACCATACCATGTGCTTGACATTTAGGCCTATAAGACTCTGATATCATATTATTGAGCTTTTTAACCCGAAAGCTTAAAAAGAGTGACATATAAGTCATGTAAATTGGCCTTAACACAAGTCAATTGGTTTTATATTACATAGGTCCAACCCCATATATGTGCTCATTTATACAGTTAAGTCCATCACTCTCAAGGCTCACAGAGTCTTTTCATGGTATCATAGCAGAAGAAGCCCTAACAACCAAATGATCATGGGCCCGTATTTAGAGACCTAATGGAGTTTGGACTAGTAAAGAAGAATAGAACTGTTAATGATCTTGGGCCTGAAGGGAGATGAACCAAGAAACATTTGATAAGTGACAAATGTTACATGCCTAGTTGTACTTGAGGACAAAGTTGGAGATCACACATTGAAAATAAATAAGTATAAAGAGTGACAAATAAGTGGTGTAGATTGGGCCTTAATATAAGTCAATTGGTTTTGTGTTACATGGACTCAACCCTGCATATACACTCACTCATTTAATCAGACCCAACATTCTCAAGGCTTTAAGAGTTTCTTTTCTAATTGTTAATATACTTTTTAAAATGATTAAGGTAAAGCAGCTTAATAGCCTGAAAGATAGCATAATCAAGCTCCATACTCGATCAAAGTCTTGATATTTTAATTTGGATGACGTGAATTAACTAATCAATCCAAATATTATATTGATATGTAATTCCAGTATAGGATTTATTAACTTTGACATTTCTCTAAGCACATATTTTTATCAATTGAGCTTGAAAATGTATGATAACAAAGTAAATAATAACTTTATTTATGTTGTACACGTAGATTTCATGTCCATCGTGACTCTGGTTTAGGGCAAATAGAGGATAATTGGCATATGTCCTGTAAAGACATCAGCTTGAGGATTATCTTATCACATTCAAGTACACGTGCAGACTTTGTGTTCATACTTGCTCAACAAGCATAGTAACAACCTAATGCTATCACCACATTACACATATAGAGCAATTAAGTTAACTGATCATTACCTTTACATGTGGACCAATCCACTATAAGCCGTATATAACAAAATGTAACAACCTGGCAAGCGCACACCTCTTACGAAGAAATAGATATAAGTTAAGACATGAGTCTCCCTCTTCTCAATTGATTCTATGAGAGATTCTTTTTACCAGCGAAAGGGCTTCACTAGACACCTAATATTCTCTAGCTCCTTTCTCATTTCAAGTCTTAGGTGGATCAAATGATACTTGTCACTTTCCAAGTCATCAATGTATAACAAATGTCCACTATTATATTGAAATTATTTTCATAAACAAGGTTGCATATTTTATTTTCGTGATTCAAATTTTTGACCTTTAGGTGTAAAAAGGTTTAATCAATTAATCGAAAAATTTAAATTGATAGGTAAGAGTAATAATAATAGAAACTTGACCATTGAAATTGGTTTGTAGAATAAATTAAGTCCGAAACCAAATTTTGGTAAAAGTCTAGCCTTTCACTTGGTAACTAAGTCATATTAGTCCAAAATAATATGTGTCAGCATGATAAAATGGAACATATAAAAAAATTCACTAGTTATGTGTTGACATGTGTCATTTTAAGCTAATTTGACTCTAAATACTAAATTGAATCAAATTGATATTTAATATTATTCTTATAAGCTAAATTTATGAGCTTGGGTCACCGCAGAAAAAAGTGTGTGGTCGTGTCATTTAACTTTATATCATGTTTAAATTTTTTGAATTTATGAAAATATTATTAGCAAAAAAAAATAACACAATTATATATATTTTTTGTTATTAAAGAATTTTTATGGGAATATGATAGGATGAGAATGGAGATTTCTCTCCCTCCTTTTGATAAAATAAATGGTTACTTTTATTTTTTATTTGTTTTTTTATTTTTTGTCTTTGTTGAGGTGAATCTGAATCCCCATAGAGAATGAATTTTGTTCCCTTATTTTATATTATTATTATTATTATTATTATTTATTACTACTTTGAATGATAGCAAGAAAAATGGGGGAGGAATTATTACCTTTATCTAGATTCATTTCGGAAAAGAAAACAATTACCTACCATATATATATATCACAATCCATGGATTTTATTAGGAATTTCTAAATTAAAAATGTTTGCAACAGATTAAAAGTACAGCTAGAAAATCGAATTTATTTCAAACTCAACTATTACTTTTTAATTTTCTGGTTAAAAAGAAAATGAAAAGACTTGATTTGTAATGATTGATTTGTAATGCTAAACCCACCTTAACATTTTCACGTTCCTGATTTTCTCCACGTGTTCAACAGCTTTAATAATAGAATTCCAGCGATGTTCGTTCTTAATGCAATTAATTAAGGAATAATACAGATAACCAAATTTATATTCTAACATTACTCAAAAACTGATACTAATTCAATATTCTGCTTTCCTGTTTTTAGAGCCACAGGATTTTTTTTTTTTTTTTTTTATGAATATTATTGCATATAAATATCTTCGAGGAGAATAAAGCATATGGCAAAATAAAATGCATTACAAAATATCCTTCGCCCTACAGTAATTGAAGATTTTTACTAAAAATCATATTTAATTTTGTATTTTTTTTTTTTTAGGATTTTTATTTTGTTGAAGGGTACAGTATATGGTTTCAAAGATATTCAAACTATGTATCTTCATGTTAAAGAGAGATATTTTTACCACAAGAATATAGTTGTATAGCTATGGATTCTATGTTACATAACAAATGTGTGTATATATTTTTTATTTATGATTTTTCTAATATGTTACATAATAAATACAAATGTTATAAATTTAAATTATTATCAATCATAAAAATATAAACTTATAACATGTTATATAATCATAAATGTTAAATTTTACTGTTAAGTGTATTTATGTATAATGTTTACATATTAGAAGTTAAGACTATAAATTTTCAATGAATAATAATTATCTGAGAAAGTTAAGAGTAAAAATATATAAATGAGGGTTATATCCTCTAAAAGAGTGAAAATTGGGCAAGAAAATCCAAGTACATATGATTGAAAATCAAATTAATGATGAAAATAACTTTAATTAAACTGAATTGGAACTAACTTTGAATAATCCAATATCCATATTGAGTTTGATAGTAATAAGTTATGGTATAGTCTCCTATCATGTCATTAATAGTAAGAAAAGCATATAATCTTTAATTAGCTTTTCAAAGAATAGAAAATTGAGAGAGAGAGAGAGAGAGAGAAAAGCAAGAAGCTTAATTAGAAAAAGTCTTTTTTTATACAGACAATGTTATGTGTATCTTTTGTGAGCCTCTTTTAATGGGCCAAAGTCATTATCATGAATATGGTCATTAAAATGTGTTCTAATTAATTGTGTGTTTTTTTTTCAATTAATTAATTTGTTTATTTCTTCTTTACTTATCAAAGTCGGTTGCTTTCGTTAGGCGGAATTCACGCATTCATTGGTCCCTTTGTTATCTTCTACGAATAACACATTACCACATTAATTAGTATTAATTATCAAGTTTGGTTTATACAAATTACAGCCTAACAATCCCTTTTATTTTTCAATTAATTCACTTCCAAATTTTTCAATAATAACAGTAAAATATCTATTGTTTAACATTCATATTTGATATCTGAGAATGGTTATTGAAAATAGAATATATATATATATATATAAATCTAGTGTATATACTAGTAGTAGTTAGTTTAATTAGATTATCTTCTACTATATATATATTAAAAATAAAAAATAAAAAAAAAAGAAAAGAAAAGAAAAGAAAGAGGGTTGAAATTTGAATGAGACGTTTGCCTAACAACGTATGTTTTTTGAAAGAGAAAGAGGGTATTATGTGTTTATATATAAATTGAGTATTACTATTAACTAATTTGCTTGTGGAAATGGAAAGGAGAGGACACAAAGAATACGTCTCTTCTGCTGACCTTTCCACTTGGCTTTTTGATGCCTTGTTGACTTAATTGCTCCGACCAAATTAATATCCCATTTTTGTTTTATAACATCATTCCCACTTTCTTACTTATAAGTACCTTTGTTTCTATAAATCTTTATCTCATATTAATTAATTATTAATAATACATAGTATGTGCAGGGGTTAGTGAACTTTTGTCAATATCCTATTATTCAATTTTTTTTTTAACTCTTGTTGGTTTAAAGTTATTCTTTTGGTTTATTCAATACGAAACCATATTCAATTAGATCATTAGTGATTTTTTTTCTCTTTGAATAAGTTAAAAATAAAAAGCTAAAATAAGCAGTTATGGTCTATTGGATATAATTTTATTCTAAATAATGGTTAAAATAGATAACTTTAAAGCGATAAAATTAAATTTTTGCCTATATATACGCAAATCCCCACTATATATATATATGTTTCATCACTAAAACGTACGTTTGACAATTGCCCTTAATTCGTAGATAAAACTATAACTAAATCATTTAGAAAAACACCATTAAAAATTAATTAATAAATTAATATATAGTATAATGATGTAAGATTAAAAACGAAAAGAAAAGTGAGAATAATTGTATATTAGTACATAAAAAGACAGGATTTAGAAAGACGATTTGATGTGGTAATAATATGGAATATGGAAAATGAAAATAGAATTAAATTGATGATGTTGGAATGGGGCCATGACAGATAAAACCCAAACTAACATGCGGATGCTATGTCATGTAAACAACCATACATCTCACATGGGTAGCCCCCAACCCCCTAATTCTCTTCTCTTATACTCCATTACAATTAACAATCCTATATAGGCAAAACCCATCACGATTCCCCAAAAATTTACAGATTTCATAATTAGTCTTCTGATCAATTTTTTTAATATATTAAAAACATGATTTTTCTAACAGTATTCGTCACATATTTGATATTTTTACATTGCGTAAGTTATAGTAATTATTATTAATTATCATGTAATTTAATTTTTAAGGATATGTAAGACTAAATCGTATGTATTATTTATATTTATAGCTATAACAAGTCTATATGGGATATATGGTCTAGAATCCTCTAATGGATTTCAACGTCTTATACTTTTTACAAAAATTATGTCACGTACTAATTAATGGATACCACAATAACCCATGAAAGAAGAGTGTCGAGTATGGAGCGAATACTATTAAAATGAAAAAAATGTATTCAGTGTGTTAAAATTGATCATTAGCCAATTGCAAACTTAAAATTCATTTTTCCTACTACAGTATTAATTAATATTTCCCATTTTCCAACTTTAACCTCAATTAATATTTCATTTTGGCTTTGAGCAGACATTTTTCACCTGCATTATTACAATACAAGTGTATATATATACATATTATTAAAATTTACAATCAAAGCATTATTTTAAATAACTCCGTCCCCCATGAACATCGGCACAAACTCACATTTTTTAATTTTCATGTCCCACGAAATTAGTGAAACTCCTCTTTTAGTTATAAAAAATTAATTATAAATCTTCTACTGTGCCAAATATATCTATAATGATTTAAAATTATTAAATTTAGAATAAATTAAATGATTTATTTATTCAATTATGTCAATAATGTGAGGGTCTATGAGAAACTAAGAAAAGTATCTATTGTTTTAATCATATATGCATTTTACAATTTAATTATGTCTATATTTTAAAATAGAGAGAGTAAAATTTATTTCAGAACAAACTTTTGTATATCAAAATAATAAACTATTTTACGAATTACATCCAACCCTTTTTTTTTTTAACTAAATACATCCAACCAATTACTTAACCACATACTGTTTTAAAAAAAAAAAAATTAATGTGAAACGTTCATTTTGTTTTGTACAAATTTATAGACATTAGATAACTTTTTCAATATTCTTGTAAATACATTTAAACATTAATTATGAATATATATATATATATATATATACTAATTAGCCTCTTTTGTTGAGTGTAATTTGAGTGAATTATTGGCTTAGAAAAAGATGGTATCGCGTGTCATCCATAACTAATAATAAAAAATGTAGAATAAGAATTAAAATATGCATGGAGATTATGAGTTATGAAAATAACAAACCTTTTTTTGTGAGATGTCGTTATTTAAGGAAATTCCTTGGCTACATTCTTAAGATATGTATTCCTTTTTACCATATACAAAATTAAATTAAATTGCGTGTGGCATACGACCACGCCTCTATCTAAAAGACTAAAACTAAAGTACTACCGTGGAGTAGTGGTATAAAGTTAATAACCATGGAAGGGAAGATAAAATTGAAGAAAATTAAATAAAGGTAAGTAAGGGATGGAATTAGTGGTAAACGGCGGGTAGTAATGCAATTAATGGAAGAGAAGAGCACACGTATTTAGAGAAGTGAATAAAAGGTGGCAGAAAATGATTGGAGGAGAGATGCCTCGGAGGATGGATTTTTTATTATTATTTAAGTGGTTAGTGCACGCCAGAATCTTTTTGTTTTTGTGGGTTAGATAATGGAGTTGCTTGTTTTTCAAGTTTTTTTTTTTTTTTTATCTTTTCTACATCATGTTTGCACGTGCCATTCCTCCCTCCTTTTCTTTTCTTTTTTTTCTTTTTTTTTTTTTTTTTAAATCCTAGATCCACTTTTAATCCTATTTTATACCCTTTTACATTCACATTATTTTCTTTTTTACATTCATTTCAGTTTATTTCACAACTTCAATTGATTACTATTTTTTTTTCTTTTTTTTTTTTTACTTTCTTTCGATTAAATTTTCTTTTGTATATTACGAATTTGAAATTCTTAATTTATCACCCAACTTTATCAAATTTATTCTTGACACTTATTTTTTAAGTTAAATTCGATTAATTTGAAATTGGTTAAATGTTTTTTTTTTTAAGTAACTTCTCTCAATTGATTAAGATGAGATTTATATATATATTTTTACGA
Organism: Euphorbia tirucalli; assembly: GCA_039660915.1. NCBI lineage: Eukaryota > Viridiplantae > Streptophyta > Magnoliopsida > Malpighiales > Euphorbiaceae > Euphorbia > Euphorbia tirucalli. Next base: position 21,197,761 of record CM077636.1, on the reverse strand, counting down.
CTCCTTTCTTTATATATTAAGAATGGAAAAAGTAAAAACAATACATGTAGTTTTGATGGATTTATAAATATAGGTCTGTGTTTTAAAAGTTAACAAACAAACGTATAAGATTTTCTTTATTGGTAAATAGATATCTTGTGATTAATAAATAAAGTCATACGGCTAATATATACCTTAAAAATTGTCCAATCTAATAGATTTTTAACTGAAAGTTTTGCACTTTGGTCGATGTAAATATTGGCAATGAAGCTCTTAGAGTAAATAGCGTGAAAACATGTACTTTTGTCTTAATCTCCATGCAAACTTCAATGTATTCTTCCATTTATCCTCCTAATAATTTGTTCATGTTCTTTAAGAATTTTCCATTAAAATTTGAATTTCTTTTTGGCAGTAATTTAATTGTTTTGTGATTTTTCAATTTTTTATATTTTAAATTTCAAAGTTTCATTCCCAAGATCCATTATATTCGTATTAATCAACATGCATAATTTCAATTCAAAATCCAAAGGATTAGACAATTTTTGGATTGTATATTGGAAGAAAAGCTTTATTTATCAAACAGTGCAACTATATACCTAAGTTTACCAATTTTTAAAACATGGACTTGCATTTGCAAATTTGGCAAACTACAAGTATTTTATTGTACTTTTCCCATTAAGAATCAAATTGGCTATAGCTCATCACCACTCAAGCCAATTGTTTATCAAATTTATTCTGAATACGTATGTAATTAAATCCAATGAATGGGTTAGAGATTACTGAAACATTCTTCAAATAACCGTTCTACTGATTCAATTGTACATATACTAGTAATTCAGATCAACGTTGTAAATTAATATTCTCACCACATGTATGATGGAGTGGAATAGGAATTCTTGTGCTTGTGCCACTGCCACAAAAAAAAAAAAAAAAAATCATATTCTTATTTCTAACAATCCAAGTTGGCAATTAAACAAAAAAACACCTTGAATAATTTCAAAGAAGCTAATCAATTAATTAAACCATATATATTGATTTCTGTAACTTAAATCCAATGTCATTGAAATCAGACCAAACCATGAACCGATGATGGTATGATTCATGATTTAATCGGTTTGACTACAATTCAACCGAAAGTTTAACCGGATTTTTTAAAAAAATTTATCAAATTATTTTTATTTACAAATGTTGAACTGGTGGTTTAATCGGTCTAATTTGCTGGTTTAACAGCCGGTCAAATTGGTTTACACTAATTTTGTACAATACTGGAATTTTATATCAAACCGATCGGACAAATAATCAGTTTATAGTGAATAATTCGAACTGACTATTCCGGTCTGATTTCTTATAACATTGCTTAAACTATAGGACTATTGAATTTCATGCTTGAGATTTTCATAGACACTCCTTTCGGTTTTGAAAGTATATCTTGTAAGAAAAAATTAATGTTTTTAAATAATTATTATTTTAAGGAACCGATAGAACATTTAATGATTTTTTTTAAACATACCCTCATATTTAATGTTGATTACAATAAAATTAATAAAGTGATTTATATTTTCAAGAGTAGATTTAGAAATATTTTAGTATATTGGCAATACAATTAAGACATAGTAATTATTTTTTTAAATAGATGTGTCAATTTTTTATATGATATCCTTTTACAAATGGAGAGAGTAATATACAATCATAATAAATTTAATTTTTTGGAACGGGGATAGAAAATAACAAATGAAATACTATAAATCTAAGAACATGCCAAATCAAAATTGGACATGTAAGTTTGTCTATTGCGTTCTCGGAAATGTGCTAATTAAATTATAGTATTTGAAGTTAAAGAATTATCCAACAACATAGAAATTCTCTAACTAGATTGATATAGGGAAAACGAAGTGAACAAGAACAAGGAAAAATGATTCTTTTCATCTACCAATAAGTTAAAAAGAATATTTTTTATCCTATTATAATTTATAATAGAGGTAGCGCATCTCTCCGTTTGGAAGGTCTATGTATCAAGTCTTGATAAGCCAGATATTACACTCTAATTAATAATGAAAATACTTAAAAAAAAAAAAAAGATGAAAAAGAATATTGTAAAAATAAATAAATTGTTTTCTATAATTATGCTATCAATCAATTCTCCTTTTAATCTTTCTTCTATTTAAAATTATACACAAGTAAATCATAATTAATCAGTTTGCACTGCATTTTTAATTCATTTTAAGGGTAAAAAAATCAGATATAATAAAAATAAATATGATTTTTTATAGCACAGGCATTAAAAAGGCACATTTGAAACAACAAGAATTAAAAGGGTAATCAAGTGATATGAGAGGGGTAAAAAAAAATCATTAGACCTTACTAAATTTCAAAATTTCATATTTACAAATACTACTACAAATACCACTCCGAATAAAAAGAAAAGTAAATTAACATTCTAAATATGGAAAAAATAAAATTAAAACTAGTAACATAAATCCTAAAATTAAATGGCAAAAATAAAATTAAACTATTGGGTAGAATAGAAGAATATTATGACCATCATCTTCATCTCGGCCCCTAGCTGCAGCTAGTCGTATGGGTGGTGGAATACCAGATTAATTAATAACAATGTGAATCATCAATCATGATTATCATGGCCTTAAATTATAGGCACAGTGGAAACAAAAGCCGGCACAGTCGGACATTCTCCCATGTGTACTGCTCTTTAGGTATTATTATTATAATAGCTTAATAAAATTAACGAATAATGTAGAGGCGGCCGTATAAAAATAAAAATTAATACTAATACATTATTATTTTATACGGATTTGATTAAAAAGTAAAAGTTTTGGAGCTTTTTGTAATACAAATATTAGCGTCCACTAATAACAGGTGACCACGTGCGCCGACACGTGGCTCGTACACCCATATTGGTGTCTTCTGCCCCTGAATGGTCGCGTACATACCCAAAATCTATTGCTGACACGTGTGGCTTTAATACTTTAATAGCAACCACCATCGATGCTCTAATCTCTCACATGCTCTGCACGAGTCACTCTATTTCGTAGTAATTAATTACTAATTACATTATTCATTCTTTTTTTCGGGTCTCGATCCTCCACGACGCCGTCATGTGTGAAGACACGCAAACTACTAATCTTTAACGCGCGTCCAAATTTTGCACCCACCAAATCACATAATATATTTCATCGTGAAAAATAAAAGGAAGAAAAAACCTTTATCATACTCGCTTTCTGATCTTAACTCTATATTTTTAATCCAAATTAAATTCATTGATTGTTGTTCAATAGACAATACACGTTGAATTTACAGAAACAAAAAATATGAAGTTCAATTTTTACCTGTCATTAAGTACCCATTTAATTATTTTTATATATATAAGCTCTGTGGCCAAATTCCCCTTTAGAAAAACATAATCCAAAATTTAATTTAATTTGTAACATTTCAAAATGTTGAATGTTATTCATTTATCTTTGGAACTTTCAACAATTTGGAACTTTCAACAATTTGCTCTTTCTGGCAGCAACAATATCTCATTAAGAACTAGAGATTTGATTCATTATACCGAACATAGATTTTTATAGTTATATTATCAGTATTTTTCTTAGTTTTCTATTGCGTCTCCGTTGCATTTTCTTAATATATTAAAGGTTGCAGTTGTATCATTTGCCATAATGTTTAAAGTTGGTAGAAATATTACATTTTCAATAAGATAAATGGTTGAAAAAAACAATTTACATACAAATTTATTTAAATCAAATTAAAACATGTAATTATTAAATATAAGTTTTTCAATAAAAGACGCAGCTATTGCAAGAGATAACACGTTATTAAAAATATAAAAAGTGAAAGAGAATATTAATAATTTCGAAAAATTAGAGATTAAATCAACTTTTAGAAAATATTTTAGACACAATTTGACCTCCAAAGCATATGTTATATTTTAAAAATGAAATTGTACTCATTTTATTCCTTTTTATACGTCGTTTACCAAGACTTATAAAAAAATTAATTAAACTACTAAAATAAATAATTTATTTATAAAAACTCTCTTCTAATTACTTTTCATGTAAATTTTTTTTCTTATACTTAATATATAATTATTTGCATTAAATACAAATTTTTTTTTTCTTTAAATAAGGATAAATGTTAAAAAAAAATTATCAAAATTACATTGATAATCTAAAACTATATATATATATATATATATATATATATATATATAAAAGAAACTGAAAATGTCAAAACAGTAATTAAAGGGAATAATATGGAAAGAAGAAAAACAAAATTTTATGGTGCTCGGAATACTAAAAACGGAGGGTGAAAATGGAGGGAAGTGTAATTGACTTTGATTTAGGGCCGTGTGATGATGTGAAAATAGAGCAGACGTACACAGACAGAAGTCGGTGGGACCACTTGGAGGGTTAGAAGTAGAACCATATCCAATTCTATTTTAAAATAGGATGTTTGGTTATTGCGTGATGGAAATACCATTCTAAATTGGACGGAAAGGGAGAGATTGACCCCGCTCAATAATCTGATACTATACTATTGGAGTTGGCCGGTGTCGTTTTTGTTCCAGCTGGAGAACTGGCAAAACGCGGCGCCTTTTCCAAATCACACTTATCATTCAAAATTAATTAATTTGTCTCATCAAAAGGCTTGGCTTATTACTAACAATTTTGTCCACTACTTTTTTCCTTTTGACTCGTCTCCTCATTCATTTCACCAACATTTCTTATTCACTTTTGGAATAATGTTACTTTTTAACATTCAAAATAAAATTGAATTTTATCTTATTGTAAAAAATACATCGATTAATGAGTTCGATTTTTTTATGTATATAAAAAATTTTAATTAAAAAAAATCTTTTAAAAAGTACATTATTAATTTTAAACCGATTAAGTAAAAAAATTGTTAATTGAATGCCTAACATTACTAAACAGAAGAAAGTCCAACATAAGCTGGGAGTATACTAGTCCTGGTCAATGGTAATGAGTTCTAATTAAAAAAAAAATTAGAATCTAGCTAGGCTACAGTGAAATTTACAACTTAATTAATTGGAAGAAGGTAGTTTTATAAAATATATTATTATTGTAGCTTTTTTCTGAGTTTGAATTCAACCAAAGGGTGCATGCACACTTGCCGCATATTTGATTTCCAATTATGGTAATGAAATGAAAGCAGTGTTTAGCTTTATCAAATATGAACACAGCAGCTGCTGCTTCTTTCTTTTGTCAAGATTCTTTGCACACTGCTCCATCTCATTTGGATTTGGATTTGGATTTGGATTCTCCATCATCACTGACTCTCTCTATATATCAAACCTAAATATCATTTTAATATACAGTGTCAGCTCTATTTTTTTTTTTTTTTTTTTCTTAGGCTAATATAATAATTGTTTCACTCCTTGATAATAATGAACACTAGTAATTAGGGATGTAATAGAATTTGAATAATTAATAGTTAGTAACAAGTCTTATATCCGTGCGGAATGTATAGTTTAATGAAAAAGGACCAATATTATTAATTAAAACTCAATAATTCATTTTTTTAGATGACTTTAGGTTAAACTGTGTACACTGTTGATGATTAATTTTATTTCATTTTTTTAACTTTTGAAAGAAAACTATTTCTTGTTCAAGCAACAAAGAGATACAATTACCCAACTTGTGGCCTTCTTGTTCAATGCAATGGTGGATATTTTTGGTAACTTGCTTTCTTTTCTATCATGCATTTTCATATTCATCGTTAGTAAAAGAGAAAAAACTAAAATATAAAAAAGAAACGTGATTAAGAGGGAGATGAATCATGTTGATTCATAGGAGGACAGCCGAGAATCATTGATTCTCATACTTGTAGGAATGTAATTTCCAATCCTATCTATATGATGTCATCCGGATATAAATGATATCGGATCAAGGGAATGCGTCCGCAAAAGAAGCATATCCAAGTTTAACCTAAAATCAGACTTTTCATATAATCGGATCTAATCATAAATTTGCAAGAGAGGCTGGATAGGCTCAAACATGAGACCGGATTTCTCATAAAGTATGATCGAGAGCATCGAATCCAATCATTGAGCTTGAATATGATTCTACTTTCTAAAACGGCGATGGTGAGATGTTCTCCTGTTTAAAGATAAATACTAAACATGTTTCAAATTTTGTCAGATGTCCCATTTAGAATCTAATTAAAACTATTAGACATTAATTCTTAATATATCTCTAAAGGAGATTATGAAATTTTAGTCCAAACAGGATTATGCTAGAGTTTTTTTTTTTTTTTCTCTCTCTCAAAAATTAACAGGGTACTTTTATGTTTTTCTAACGCGCATGAGGTTTTTTTTCTTTGGTATCTTATTCTCTAAATTTCGCTAAATGTTTAATGTTGGAGGAAGAAAATGATTTCAAGTTTAATTCTAGACCAACAGGTAAAGGTTGTCAACTCATAGCTTGCACATGTAAAATTTTGCTTGATCTAAAGGTAAGTAATGTAGCCTTTAAAAGACGAAGGATTCAGTATGTCAAACATCAAGTTAATATTAATTACGTAAAATATTCAGTTGGATTAAAAATTAAAAATTTATATTCAATAATTTTAGAATTTGATGTTAAACTCATTATGAATACTCTTATTATTATTCATTTAGTAAATTGTTTATCCATAATTTTCTTCTGAAGTGATTGTTTAACGTAAGGTTTTCTTTTGTAAATCAGTTTGCTCACAAACTTAGAATTGTAATTTAAGGGGTCATCTTCTTCTTCTGTAAGAGGTTTAATTAATTAAAATTTATAATTTTTTTCCTAAAAACAATCAGAATAAATAAATACTTGCAGAAGCGAAATACTATTAAATAGTCATTTCATTTATTTTTATTTTGTTGATATGACATTGTTGCGACCAACGACCAAGTGTCTTTTTAAGTAAGCATGTTCTAGATTTGCAAGTTAATTAATTTAATTCAGTAAATATTTTAGGGCCCGACATTCGGATTATCTTAAAGCTTTATTGCCTATCAGCAGTTGACCAGTTAATAGTGCAAGATTAAATTTGTAGCTCCAAACTGATAAAACAATATATTTAAATACGTGGTTTTCTTAAGTTTTTAAAAAACTTTTAAATTTTCAATTCCTAATTAAAAAAGGAAATTTAGAACTTGTAAGTTTTGGGTATCAAGTTATCAAATATGCCTTGATCCTAGCTTCCGAAATGGTGATTAGAGTTTCTAGTTTTTCCCGTGCTCAGTCAAGTGATTTTTCACTAATAAAGTTATTAAAGTATTGTCATGTCTTTATTAAAATCATTTCAACCAATTTTTCAATGTGATTGTTGATTGCTAACTTAGTGCTACATCATATCAAGTCGTTATTATGTCGACACACATGATTTTACCACGTGTCAATTTTGAAAATAAAAAGTACTTGTAACCCAATCAGAAAAAACAAACATAACTGTCCACGTGACAACATAATAACTTCTGATAGGCAGCACTAAATTGACACTTGGTATCAATTTTGACTTGCTAAATAGGTTGGAATAACTATTGGAGACATAATAATACTTTAGATGCTTTATTAACCAAAAACTCACTTAAATAATCATTGTGGCATAAAGTAAAAACTTCAATTGACATGAAAACTTTTTATCAGATGCGAAATTGATAGGAACTTTTTTTTCCCAATAATTACAGCGCAACATTATTCTTTTCCTTTTTAATATTCAGAAAACTGATATAAGACTAAAGCGGTCCTAAATCTAAGTAGACGTAAATTCTGAAGTCATACTTATCCCATATCATACAAAGGTAACTATTTTTTTAAAGAAATTTCTTTCTTCTTCTTTTTTCTTTTCAGAGGTTACAATTTTTGTTTTACATAAATACATATACTTGATTATTCAGAAATTAAGAGTTACCAAAGAAAAATATAAATTAGGAAAAACACTTTTGAAGGTTTTTTTAATTTTATTTCATATAAAATTATTTAAATTGGTACAGTTCTAATATTTCATGAAAACTAGTTTCTCTTTTTGTTTAACCTTGAGCAGATTGTTTGTCCCACACAGACCTAGCATTATGCCCTCAGAGCTCACTCGATTCAAGTAGAATCAGAGAACGGCTTCAAGTTAGTCCTACAAGCTAAGAAAGTTTTTCAGTAAGACTAATTAAAATGATAATAATTACTCAAATAATCATGAATCTTAAAGTTTTTTTTTAGTTTAAATATTATGAACAAAAAATTTTGAAAGCATTACTAACATGTGCTTTTAAATTTTGATACAATTTATTTCATTTTAGCATTTAGAAAATTACAAGTGAGGAACAATATAACTTAGGCATTATTTGTTTAAAAAAAGAAGTGCTGAAAAAAATAAATATTAAATTTTAGAAAGCTGAACATAAACACTACAATTGGAAAAAAAAGAAAAAATATTTTATAATATGAGATTTGTAACTCTTCATTGAAATAAAGGGGTGTAGAGAAACGTTATTAGAGTTGAGGGTGCTAAGTGAAAAATTTGGACAAGTATAAGGCCCGGTGATGGATTTGGCCAATGGTTTATCACGTATACATTTAGTATTAATGTTAAAAAAAAAATTCCTATCCACATAGCTAAAAACCTATTATGGACTTATAAATTATTCTATTTGTGCATGATTATAGCTTATACTTTTTAATTACATTGATCAGTAATCTAATAATCTCTATAAATATAGATGAAAATAGAATTAGAAAAATGGGAAAATTTTGCATGGATAAAGAGGATATCAAATTAATTAAAATTGACCCCGTGCGTTATATATTTCACATCTCAATAACTGGATAACAGTACTATCCATACGAAAACAACAAATAAAATCATGATTATAAGGGGATAATTATCCAATTTGACCAGTCAAATCATCTAATCCTACCTAATGACCCCACACAATAGAGCCAACCAGTCTTACAAGACTTCCCTTGCTCCGCGCCACAGAATACCAAAACCCACCACCCAAATCAACCAAAGATGATAAATACGAGAAATTGACTACCACCACGATAATTTGTTTAAAACAACGTTTTTCTTTTACACGGAAAAAAAAAAAAAGAAAAAGACGGAGCCGTAACCGATGCGTCCACCTCCGCCCCGGGCCGGACGTGTTTTCATCCGCCGTGACAGCCCTCATTCTCATAGCCCGCCCCCAAGTCAACACGTGTCGTCACCGAAATTTACCAGTTGCCGGTTTTCAAATTTGCTTTCTTTTGCCAGTGTCCTTTTTTGTCAGGTTAAAACATTTTTACTCTTCCCTCAGTTAACACGTGTCTCCTCCATGGGTGGCCGGGAATTTAATTTCCATTGCCGTTCACCACCGCCAGCTCCGCCTCCATTAAAGCTTTAAAGAAATTTAAAAAAGAATTAGTGGTGGATGGTGGAGGATCGAGCACATAATTGGTTTTTTAAAATATAAAAAGAGTAATTAAAATTTTGTTAATAAAAAAATACAGTGAGGATTAAGAGAGAGAAAGAGAGAGAGAGAGAGAGAGAGGAGAAAGGGGACCTCTAAATTAGCTGTGAAAGCCAATACCAAAGCTCCCTCTGATTTGCAGAGAGAATCCAAAGGACAACTAATTTAGAGAGAGAAGTTAACACAATTACAACTAAGAACGCGAAGAACAGAAACAGAGATAGATAGAGAGAGTTAGATTTTCAATATTCCAATCAAGTCCCTTCTCTTCTTATCCAATCCGTAAGTCTTTAACTCTAACCTTTGCTGCGTTGTTATTCGCTCCTCTTCTCTGCTTCCTTTCTCTCTTTTCTTCTTCTTCTTCTTCTTCCTTTCCTTTTTTTTTTTTTTTTGTTTCTTCATTTTCTTCTATTAAACTGTAAACAGATCTAATTCTATAGTTTTTCTTTTCCTTTTAGAAATATTGTGCAGTTGTTAGATATTTGAAACATAATTTACAGAATTTCTTTTTGTTGCTCATTCGTTCTGTGTTGGACCTTTAGGGATCTGGGCACTTTTGTGGGCAACATGAATTCTCGTTTTTAAACTTTTCTTGTTCATGTTTACTGGGTTCTTAATTACAGTGAATTTTGACCATTTAAAATTTCATTAATTGATTTGGGAGATTGGCTTTTTACGCTTTCAATTGATCGTTGATTCATTGCATACAGATCGGTTATCATAGGTTCTATCTATATATTCCCCATTTGGCGTTTCTGGGTTCCATTTCTGTCATTCATACCAAACAGCGGCGTATAACTACTCAAAATTTTCGATTTTGTTTCACAAAGGGAAATACTTTTTTTTTCTTCTCTCTCTTTATTCATACATCGAAAGCTTCATATCTCTTCTCTGGCGTTGCTGGGTTTCATTTGGTCCACAAAAATCAATCATAAACACAGGATAATTGCAGACACCTTTGCCGTTTATTTAGGAAGAGAAGATAACTTCAATTTTCTCCTTGACTAGAACTCTTTTAATTCTCTCTAATTAGGTCTGTTTCGGCATATTGACTGCCTACTTTTAAGGGCTTCAGGTGCTTGGATTTGTCGATTTTGTTTCTTGTCCTGTAAATGCAAACGAAGGATTCGGACTGTTGATTGATATTGTTGCTTCAACTGGCCAAATTACAGAGACATGGTGGAGGGTCGGTCCTGTCTGGCGCCGAGGTTGTTTGGTAGCTCCTGCCAGCCAGAGTCCCAGTGGTCTTTCATGTCTTTCAAGCGCAGCGGCAGCAAACATCCTTTAGACGGCTCTGAGAACGAGTGTCAACCACTTAAGTACATCAAGGTATCAGAGTTTCTCCAAGTCACAGGTGAGCAATCTGATGATGATCGAGCAGGGCAGTCTTCTGATTCGGATCCCCTTATCGATGCCATTGGCCGTGACATGTCTGTCAACTGTATTATTCGCTGCTCCAGGTCTGATTATGGGTCTATAGCTTCTCTGAATAAGAGTTTTCGATCTTTGATTAGGAGTGGTGAGATATATAAACTTAGGAGGCAACGGGGCGTGATCGAACATTGGGTTTATTTCTCTTGCTCCTTGCTTGAATGGGAGGCCTTTGACCCCATTCGCCGGAGATGGATGCATTTGCCTAGGATGCCTTCCAACGAATGTTTCATGTGTTCGGATAAGGAGTCCTTGGCAGTGGGCACTGAACTTCTCGTATTTGGTAAAGAGGTTATGTCCCATGTTATATATAGGTATAGCATTTTGACTAATTCGTGGTCTTCTGGGATGACTATGAATGCTCCCAGGTGCTTGTTTGGGTCTGCTAGTCGTGGGGCGATTGCAATTTTAGCTGGTGGTTGTGACTCTCTAGGAAACATCTTGGGCTCCGCGGAGATGTATAATTCTGAGACTCAAAAGTGGGAGACACTGCCGAGCATGAATAAGCCGAGGAAAATGTGTTCAGCAGTGTTTATGGATGGGAAGTTTTATGTTGTTGGGGGAATTGGAGGGAGTGATTCTAAGCTTCTTACATGTGGAGAAGAGTATGATTTAGAAACAAAGAAATGGACTGAGATTCCTAATATGTCCCCTGGGCGGAGTGGTGCAGCCGGGGAGAACGAGATGCCTGCTGCTGCTGAGGCTCCACCTCTGTTGGCCGTAGTAAACGATGAACTCTATGCTGCTGTTGACATCGAAGTCAGGAAATATGACAAGGAGAGAAAATCATGGTTTAGGGTGGGTACATTGCCTGAGCGTGCAGTCTCAATGAATGGTTGGGGCCTTGCATTCAGGGCATGTGGAGATCGACTAATTGTAATTGGTGGTCCTAGGACTCATGGTGAAGGTTTTATAGAGCTCAACTCGTGGGTTCCTAGTGAAGGCCCTCCGCAATGGGACATGCTAGCTCAAAAACACTCAGTTAACTTTGTCTATAATTGTGCTGTTATGGGATGCTAAGGAGTTGAATTACGAGGAAACAGTTGAGATACAATGGTGCCTCCAATTAATGGAATGTACAAGATTGATTTGTCCCTCATCACAGCCATCTTTCTAATGGTAATTTCCCCCTTATTTTTCTTTTTCATATATTTTCCCTTTTGTGGGGAATGGGGAAGAAGTTCAGCTTCTAACTCAAGATTCAACAGAATGTTTTCTTGGAAGTCTTGAGTTCTTTCTTTTTTTTTTTTTTCTTCAATTAATTTTTAAACTTCATTTACATTTTCTTTCATTGGATTTGTGTCTTCCCCATTTTTAGTGACATGAGAAAATTCAAAAGTTGATGTCATGTAGCAGAGAAATAGGTTTAATAATGTGAAGTACCAACACATTGGTAGGTTGTCTTTTAGTGTTTGCTGAAGCGATTTCTTTTGACCTTTTCGAAAGAACACAGGGCTAGTTATATGGGTTCAATCATCCTTAATTTTCTTTGCATTACCTTCAAGGGAGGAAATAAATTCTGAGAGATTGTTGTCTTGGATGATGGCTTATGTACCAATTTACATTTATCATCACAAATGATGGGTTATATATATGAGATTTTCTTTTGCGTCTTTTTGGTGTATTTATGGACCCATTTTATGAATATGTCGTTATTCATTAGCTATAAAGTTTCTCTCCTTATGCTATTCTCAGTTTGACCAAATGTGTTTTACATTATTGAGATGTTATGTTGTATCATCTGAGAATCTAGGAAAGCATTTATTCTTTTAAGTTTTTCATGGGTAATGTTTTCAGTCCATCTGATTAATTGCTGCTTGTTGTTTGCTTGAGATTGTATTTTGATTTCCACAGAATGTCATGTTTTGGTTCATAGTTGAGTGTTAGCAGGAGGATGAGTGATTTATTATAAGCTATTGTTGTATATTTGAACATGTTGCTGATAGACAAGGGGAGTCTTAAGATAATTATGTACAACACTTGGCAAGAAAAGGAAATTCAGAAACAGGAAAAGAGCTCTCTTTAATCTTTGTTTTTCATATCATTTGCCAATAATAACTTTTCGATGAAAAGTTCCTGTACTAGTAATGTTTGGTTGAATAAGTTCTTTCATTGTTGATTGCTGGTGAATCAGCATTTACATGTGAAAACAGAAATAAAAATCTATTTGATCTTGTTGCTTGTGAAAGTCTTGAAAATCCCCATGGAGAATGTTTTTCTTTTTTGCACCATCATTAGGAAATAAACCAATTGTCTTATTTGTGACATTTCTATTTGTTATGAAAGTATTCCTTCAAATATTATTATCATCTCTGTAGTATTTATTGAATTAAGTATAATTCCAGTTCTGTGTGTGTATATTTGATATGCTATGTGGAATTTCATCGTCTCCCTTCATCAATCTGTTGTAGATGCACAAATTCATAAGGTTTGTTATCTAAAAACCGGTCTTGTTTCTAGTTACCAGCAGATTGATGAAAGTTAAGTCTGAACTTTGGTTTGTGATTCCTCTATTTGGTAGACAGCTAATATGTATCTCTGGTTGACCGTGTGATTTCACGTATTAGACAATTTTATTCGGTATCAATTTATAAAGAGACTTTAAGCTTTATTCTGTTTAATCTTATTGTGCAAAACGTAGTAGAATGTGAAGAAATACTGGAAGCATGCTAGTAAAATTGCATATTGTGTCATGCTCGCATATTTCTGCATTCAAGAAATATACAAGTTGACTTTTGAAATTTGAATATTCGTAATAAAACAAAGATAAGGGGGGACTAGGAATAACTTCAGTTCCTGAACTGGTCAGAAACAATATTCTGTTGTAATAGCAGGATTATGCATCACAAGGTCAATAAGTAGATTTTTTTTTTGGTTACAGAAGTAATGCAGGTGTTATTGACGCAGACTTAAAATTTTTGTTGATATTTGTTCTGCTTCATTCACTTGTATTCAATGCATATTGTGATTTTTTTTTAGTTGGCGAATGGCTGTTAGTAGTTGTGTTATTCATTTCTTATTTAAGATAATTTTGAATCAAATGAGATAGATTTGGCAAACCCGGATCAGTTAGTCCGAAAACGAGCTTAGATATAAATTTCGGTCGTTTCTTGTGAGTGATTGAAGTAAAATACAAGAATTTGTTTGATACAAGAAGAAGAGGCAAAGATTGAGCAGTTTGTTATTAGGTGTAGTGGAAATCATCGGCTGTAATAGTTTTAAAACATGTGATGATTTTGTTGGTGAAATTAGTTAAAAAGTGAACAACTAACTTTGAATGGAAATGATAAATATATATTAAAAAAAAAAAAAAAAAAAGAGGAGATGGGTGGAATGAGCATATATTTGCAGTTGAAGAGAGTATCGTATTCTTATCCTGAATTTTAGGAAGTGGTCAATGTTCTCCAATCATAACATCTCTTTTCTCTTTTTATTTTTATTCCTTTTTTGGGTATAAGCCAAATGTGTATTTCACACATTTTATTTCAGCTACATCGCTTTTAGATTTCATTCAGATTTTCTTTTTTCAGATTTTCAGGTTGTCCCAACATCCCTTTGTTACCCCCATTTTAAATATTATTTTATTATAATCATTAAACTTCAATTTGTAGCATAAATAATTGAATATTCTCCTCGTTCTTTTTATATATATTTGTAATTATTTCAGCTCATTTACAAATGAAATATTGATTACGTCATTAAAATAACTAATTAATTTATTTTTAATACTTTTTGTGAAATTTTTCTTTTAATGGTTTAATTGTATAATTGTTGGCAATAATTATTTAATTTTTCTCTTAATTTAAATAAGAAATTTGAGAAATAGTGGCAAAAAATGCATTGATAAATAAAATGGCATATAAATTGAAGTTAATGAAACATCCAACTTTATCTTTCTAAAATGTTATTTCATATGAACCGGTTCTGTAACTTCAATAATACATAATATTGGTGAAATATTACTATTGGTAATGTTATTTAAATTTACAAATTAAATATTTTTTATCTAATTTAAATTTCGAATCATTGGTAATAAAATCTTTACTTATGTTTAATATGTTGCATTAATGGGGTTTTGAAGGCCAAATCTCTTGATGAACTTGGCATCATCCATAAATATCAATGTGAAATGGCAGTCCATTAACTAACTAAAAAACATGAGTATGAAATGTGAAATGAAGATGAATTTGGGAATTTTACAAAAATACTTACCTTTTAATACCATATAATATTTTTACTTGAAAATGAAAAGTTTGTATAAATACATTAAAAACTTTCGCAAATTTCAAATGCCTAAAACAAAGTATTCATTTTTACGTGATTCTTACTCAATAAACAACAAAGTAAAAAGTTATAATCTCCAAAATACCTTCTCTAGTTTATTCACTTTTCTCTCTCCTCTTTTATAATTTTAATCTAATTTCGTATTTATCTCACAATCCATTTATTTTTTCGCCATGCGACTTTATATAGTTTTTTTCTTTTTTTTTTTTTCTCTTCGAAATAAAATACATATGTATATATTTTTTCCGATGTTTTTTTTCACCTTCAGTTTTTGTATAAATAATGTATAAACACTGTATGAAAATAGTATATAGCAGAAAAAAATGTATAAACAATGTATGTGACAATGAAAACACATATAACAGTAATAAGAAACTGTTATAAGGTATAACTATGGTATAACTAAAGTATAATCACTGTAATAGTGTATCTTAGGGTATAACTGAGGTATAATCAATGTAATAGTGTATCTTAAGGTATAACTAAGATATAATCACTGTAATAGTGTATCTTAGGGTATAATTAAGGTATAACTGAGGTATAATCACTGTAATTATACATTAATTACATTAATTATACATTGTGATACATTAATTATACCTTATTTATACATTGTTTAAGCTTTGTAGTGTATAAGCAGTGTATAACAGTGTATTTATAACTTTTATAAATATTATACGTTAGTTATACCTTGTGATACAATAATCATAATTTAGTTATACATTGTTTATAACTTTGTAAAACTGTTAGACCTTGTTTATACATTTTTTGTACCTTATTTTATACATTGTTTAAGCATTATAGTGTATAACCAATGTATAACAGTGTATAACAAATGTATAAGAAGTGTATAACAATGTATAAGAAGTGTATAAATAGTGTGTAACAATGTATAACAGTGTATAAGAAGTGTATAAACGGTGTATACTAATGTATAAGAATTGTATAACAGTGTATAACAATGTATAAGAAGTGCATAAACGGTGTATAACAATGTATAAGCAGTGTATAAACAGTATATAACAATGTATAAAAAGTGTATAAACATTGTATAACAATGTATGAGCAGTGTATAAGAAGTGTATAAACAGTGTATAACAATATATAAGAAGTGTATAACAATGTATAAGAAGTATATAAAGAGTGTATAACAGTGTATAATAAATGTATAACAATGTATAAACAGTACATAAAGAGTGTATAACAATGTATAATAAGTGTATAAACATATGACATTGTATAAGAAGTGTATAACAATGTATAACAATATATAAGGAGTGTATAAACAATGTATAACATTGTATAAGAAGTATATAAACAGTGTATAACAATGTATAAGAAGTGTATAATAATGTATTTATAACTTTTATAAATATTATATGTTAGTTATACCTTTTGATACAATAATCATACTTTAGTTATATATTGTTTATACCTTTGTGTAACTGTTAGACCTTATTTTATACATTGTGTAAGCATTATAGTGTATAACCAATGTATAATAGTGCATAACAATGTATAAGAAGTGTATAACAATGTATAAGAAGTGTATAAATAATGTATAACAATGTATAAAAAGTGTATAAACAGTATATAACAATGTATAAGAATTGTATAACAATGAATAAGCAGTGTATAAGAAGTGTATAAACAGTGTATAATAATATATTAGAAGTGTATAAACGGTGTACAAGAAGTATATAAACAGTGTATAACAATGTATAAGAAGTGTATAACAATGTATAAGCGGTATATAGAGAGTGTATAATAAGTGTATAACAATGTATAAGCAAAGTATAAAACGTGTATAACAATATATAATAAGTGCATAAGCATATAACATTGTATAAGAAGTGTATAATAATGTATAACAATGTATAAGTAGTGTATAAACGATGTATAAACAGTGTATAAGAAGTGTATAAACAGTGTATAACAATATATAAGAAATGTATAAGAGTATATAACAATGTATAAGAAGTGTATAAACAATATGTAACAATGTATAAGAAGTGTATAATAATGTATAACCGTGTATAAGTAGTGTATAAACAATGTATAAGAAGTGTATAAACAGTGTATAACAATATAAAAGAAATGTATAATAGTATATAACAATGTATAAAAAGTGTATAAACAGTGGATGACAATGTATAATAAGTGTATAAACAGTGTTCATGTTTATAAGTGTATAAACAATGTATAATTAAATTTAAAAAAATAATAAAAAAGGGCTTTGCAAACTGTTCATGTTTCAGAAGTACCAATTCCTGATCAAATTCAACAAAATGCAGTCCTAAAGTGCGGATGCAGCCCAAAATTACAGTCCTAAGATGCAGTCTTAAAGTACATATTTAGTCCTAAAATGCAGTCCCAAAGTGCAGTCTCAATAATAAAATGCAATCCTAAAGTGCAAATGTAGTTCCAAAATTACAGTCCTAAAATGCAGTCCTAAAGTGCAGATGCAGTGCTAAATTTGGAGTCTTAAAGTGCAGATGCAGTCCCAAAATTGCAGTTATAAAATGCATTCCCAAAGTGCAATCTTAATAATAAAATGTAGTCCCAAAGTATAGTTTCAATAATAAAATACAGTCCTAAAAGTGCAGTCCTAAAGTGTAGATGTAGTCCCAAAATTACAATCCTAAAGTGCAGATGCAGTCCCAAAATTGTAGCCCCAAAATGCATCCCCAAAGTGTGGTCTCAATAATAAAATACAATCTCAAAGTGCAGTCTCAATAATAAAATGCAGTCCCAAAAGTGCAGTCCTAAAATACAATCCCAAAAGATGCAGTCTCAATAATAGTCCCAAAATGCAGTCTCAAAGTGCAGTTTCAAAATGCACAAAAAAGATGAAGTTCCAAAGTGCAGTTTAAAAAGATGCAGTCCCAATAATAAAATGCAGTATATAATAGTGTATGAGAAATGTATAACAATATATAAGCAGTGTATAATAATGTATAATAGTGTATAACAATGTATTTATAAATTTTATATATATTATAACTTAGTTATACCTTGTGATACAAAGCAACAATCCAATCACTACAATTAAATTTTCATCAGTTCAACTTAAAAATTATGCTTTATAGTATTTAGCATAAGCATAAATCTTGATTGGATTTTCTGGTAGAAACCAATGAAACCCAATCACACCAGCTCCTGCATGCAAATCAACCACACATGCTTTATGAGGAATAAACTTTTGTAATTTTCGCAGTAAGGTATCAAAGGCCGTAAAACAACAGTATTAATTAGTATTCATTAAGCTTGCAATATTATTCATTTATTGTATATAAAAAGAAGAAAAATTACATTAAAAAAACAATTCAAGGTTATTTTACATCTTCTGCTATTCATAATAAATTATACCTTAGTTATACCTTTTAGTACATTGATTATATCTTATTTATACATTGTTTAAACATTATAGTGTGGCTGATACATGTGGATTACTCTCAATTAATATTTTCTTAAAATTGGCTTGCTTTCAATTAGATTACAAAAGCAATTTAAATTCCAAATTTAAAAACTCAAAACTCAAACCTAGCAACAAAAAAAAAAAAAAAAAATGAAAATTGAAAATTTAAAAACTCACAAACTCATAACTCATTCAAAATTCAAATTCACCAAAACATAAAATTTATCGAGAGGAAGCAGATCATGGCTAGAAGAGAAGTAATCAAAGGTGGAAATGACATTAGCATGAAAATTTCAACCCAGCTACAATAGAGAGCAACATGAAGGGATGAAGGAGCTGCTGGCAACGATGGAAAAAATAGTTGGAGTTAGCGGTGGATGAAAGAAGAAAGAGCACCGACGATGAGACGGCAACTGCAGATAAACCACGTTCAATGATGAAGAACGTGAAGAAGAGAATATAAATAGGCAGAAAAGAAATCAAAAAACGTAAAAAAGAAAGAATTCAAGCGGGAACATAGAGAAGAATTGGATTTAAAAAAAAAAATGTAAAAGAGTAAATAATAAAAGGTAAGCCACCAAAATAAACCCTGAAACGAGGGTAGTTTTGATAATTTTCCTAATAATTATGTTCCTATGGTATCAAATGCCAAGCCCATTAATACATGAGAGGAGGTTGTAAATAAAAGCCTAACTTGGGATATTGACTATTTTGTGGTACTATTTCATAGTATTTACAGATTTATGGTATTGGGAGACAAAATTACAAATTTGTGGTGGTTTTTTCTCTGTCCGCTTGTCAAAACAGCGGACAACCAATTTTTTTCTTCCCCGCACACATCCACTAGTCAGAAGAGCAGATATCACTTATCCGCTATTCATATTAGCTGATGTAAGGGGAATCTGCAAGATGTCAGGCATCTGCTGCTGTGAAAAGCGGATAAAAGCCGTCCGCTGGTATAAAAAGTGGACAAAATGCGGATCAAAAGCGGCCTAATCTATCCGCTGGTATGAAAAGCGGCCCAGATGTCCGCTGATTACAATAGCGGCTATTCTATCCGCTGCTATAAACAGCGGCCCAAATGACCAGAAAATCATTCCCGAAAATCAACACGGACATTAAAATAAATTTTTTTATAAATTATTATTATTTGTATAGAGAATTTTTTTATAGGAATATATAGAATTATGTAATTCTATATAATTAGAGTACAATTACCCAGAACTATTACATCAACTATCCATCCATTCTATCAAATTTGTAAAGACCCTAAACTAATTAAATTGAAAATTTTACAAATACCAGATTTTCAATTACAAAATTTATTATAGCTTGTGTTGTTACCGTAAAATTTTTGAGCAATAAATAAAAAAACTAATTAAACTTATTAATTTTGTTTGTCATCTTATGCAATATTTTTTATTTTCTTAATACCTGAAGCTATATATAAAGTTAATTGTAATAATATCTAACCTTAAATTATGTAGTAATAATATGAACTAGAGCATTGATTCATAAATTAAAAAAATAGGATAATCCATAAAAGTCTTAATCCATAAGTTTTGGAGTTTTGTAATTACAAAAGTAAAGAAAACATAAGACCAAATTTAAAGACAAATCAATTTTGACGTCTTCCTTTCCATGGAGGCTGTTGTCTACCCGGCTGTGGTACAATTGTCTGTGATGGATCGTTTTGAACTGTAGATGCTGTTCCATAATGAGGCTGTGTCATACCTTGATATTGGTAAGATGGAAAACTAGACAAGCCTGGACAATAATCTACCGAAGATGGCTGAGTAAATGTTGAAAAAATCATATTAGCAGGTCTTTGGGGTGTACCGAATTGAACTGAATGTTGTGGTTGAAAACCCATATTGTGTGCACCCCAAGGTGATTGAGTAGTCCATGGTGAAAAAGGATTTTGTGAAACACCCAATCCGTACTGAGATGATCCCGATGGATGGTTTGCCGATGAAGATGCTCTATAGTCATAAGTATTTGGTACAGAAGGGCCAGCAAAGAATGAAGCTTGAGGCTGAGTTGGCTGCGATGTACCTGCTTCAAATGAACCCTGTAAATGATAGGTTATCGGATGTGGAACAATGTCACACGAAGGGGTTTATGGTCGTGGGACCTCAAGCCTACGTGGTGCATCCCGTGGACGTCGTCTACGAGTGGTATTAGCAGGTTCAGCTTCATCCACTTCTATATTAGGATACGTGGCTGTTGTAGCTGGCTGAGGTGGTGCACTAATAACATAACATCTTTCTTCCCCAAGTGCACCATATATACTCCTTCTGATATTTTGGAGGTTATCCACATCAGAATCTAATGCCATTCTCTCGAGTCCATCTTCCTGCACACATCATATATTCTTAGCATACACTTAAAAAAATTGTAAAGTTAATGAATTATACAAAAGATATTAGTTTCTTACACAAGCACCTTGAGCACCGCGTCTAATGGAAATCCATCTCCTTGTTATATTCCTATACCACTCCATGTATTGGGAATCATAATGGAGCGGGGCATTAGAAGGTTCAGCCGTAAAAACATAGCGTACCCTATCATTCCAAATTGCAATCCAGTGCCCTTGTTTTGCCATAATTTCATTCTTGACTTCTTTCAAGTCAATAGAATGCAATGCATTAGTCTGACGAGGTTCACTTGGAATATGCTGCTTCAATCCAAACTAGTGAAGAACCCTGTCAGGCTGGTGCCATTCTACAATATGCATGCATATCATTTGCATAACAGCTCTCTATATTTGTTCACCTTGAAAGCAATATGCTGGCAATGCTCCTCGGATCTC
This sequence comes from Euphorbia tirucalli, assembly GCA_039660915.1. Taxonomy (NCBI): domain Eukaryota; kingdom Viridiplantae; phylum Streptophyta; class Magnoliopsida; order Malpighiales; family Euphorbiaceae; genus Euphorbia; species Euphorbia tirucalli. Next base: position 21,176,383 of record CM077636.1, on the reverse strand, counting down.
AAGAGTATATGGATCCCAAATGAACTAAGACAAATATTTCATACACCATTAATACTAATAATTAAATATATTTGATACTTGTTTATAATAAAATTCAAATAAAATTGCTAGTAGTTTATATTGAAAATCAAATAAAGTGCAATTAACATCAAAATATTAATTATAAATATGTATCAAAATAATATGCCATATGACTTTCAGGAGTATATGGATCCCAAATGAAATGAGACAAATATTTCAAATACCATAATACTAATAATCAAATTTGGTATTTTTTTATATTAAAATTCAAATAAAATTGCAACTACTTTATATTGAAAATCAAATAAAGTGCAACTAACATCAGAATATTAATTATAAATGTGTCAAAAATATATGCCATATGACTTTCAGGACTATATGGATCCCAAATGAAATGAGACAAATATTTCAAATACCATAATACTAATATTCAAATATTTTTGGTACTTGTTTATAATAAAATTCAAATAAAATTACAACTAGTTTATATTGAAAATCAAATAAAGTGCAATTAACATCAGAATATTAATAATAAATATGTGTCAAAATAATATGCCATGTGACTTACAACATCCTTATCGGCAAGATCAAGCGCATAACGTGTATACGAGATAATACGTGTTACTATTTCAGTGGTTGTCCTAGGGGTACTCCACCTGTCACATTTTAGTTAATTAGATACTATCATGAATGATATAACTTTATTATACAATAAAATTATAGTTTTTGGAATATACCGATGACCAAGTGGTATGCCAGGCACAATGTCTCCATGCATTAACCCAGGTGACAAAAATTTTAATCGATCCCATGCCAAAATCTGCAATAAAAATAATGCACCACCGATCTGTGCCGTGCCTGGGTTTGTGGCATTGCATAAATCCCTATACAAAATGCTAAACAACCTGCTCCCCAACTATATGTACTAATTGCATTAATATTCTCTAAAGGTGGTAGATACACCAGATTCACACTACCTATGCTTTTTGTGGAAAACAACATATAATTAATTGCAATAAATATGCACGTGTATAACGTGCCATTATCACTTCATTAGCATCAGCAGGTATCTAAGTGAAATAAAAATTATCCACCAGCCAATAACGCTTCAAGTACATATTTTTAATGCAAGATCGGGGAGGAAGAATACCTAACAGCCTTTCACAGTTAACATCCCAATTTCTAGGAAGAGGGCAAATCAATGCATTACCATCGATTGGTAATCCTGTTTGTATAGCCACATCCTGTAATGTAACTGTGGCCTCACCCTCAGGAAGATGGAATGTATGTGTCTCTGGTCTCCATCTCTCTACTAATGCTGTGATCAGATGATGACCAAGCTGGAAAAAACCTAATCAAGACAAACCGTAAAATCCTGTTTGTCTTAATATGTGAATAAGCATCTCATCAGTAAGATCAAGACGAATGATGCCTGCTTCTCTTCTACAATTCAGTACATTATTGTCATCCTAATATACCAATTTAAAAAAAAATATTAATGTAATAAAACAATATGTACCAATTTAAGAAAGGAAAAAAATATGAATGTAATAAAACAATATGTACCAATTTACTATTATTTTAAATGCATGTGCTCTCAATCTATTATTCAATAATAAATGGTTTGGTTTCAGATGATTATATGTAGAGCTTTAAAAAGTGGTTTCCCTTTTCTTTAAAAAAAATGTCAATGTAATAAAACAATATTTACCAAATTACTAATATAATTTGTAACTTCTATCCACTTCAAGGAACGGCATAATTAATTATGATGCATTTATTAGAATTTTCACATGTGATTTTTGTGCGTTTGGTTTAACTTTTAACTTTTTCCTTTCCTAAATATAATTTTCAACACATTTCTAATTTGATGCAATTAAATATTACAGTAAGAAGGATTCATAAATCATACTTTATACATACATACATACATATAGACATATTTTTGCCTTAAACCAATGTAATGTCAAAAAGAACAATTCCGATACATTATGGTTTTTAACTACCTATTGAAGCTAAACTATTTCTATTGGATCAATAGGAGTATGCTGATATAAAGCCTTTGCAATCCCTGATTATCAAATAATAATTATAATTATAGAAAGCTATTACTTTTCGAATAATTATAATTATAGAAAGCTACCAAATAATAAATCAGTGCTAGGTTTTTTTTCCCTTATTAGAAAGATTATCAACATTAAAATAAATAAATAAATAAATAAACAATCTTCATTTTTCACATATGACTTTCCTTTGAAATATACATTCTGAACCCTCAAACTAAAGTTCATCTTGCTCTTTGAGTATTTCAGTGCTATGCAATCAAGATTTTAAATAAAAATGCTAACTTGGATCAGAAAAATAAAATAAAAATAGGGTACTAATCTGCTTTATTGATTACACTACTGTATGACAAATTCATCAAGTACCTGGTTATACCAAACAGCTTCCGACTTATGTGATCGCTGTAGACGTAATACAGTTGGATCAATCGGCCCAAGATCTATGTATGCATGCTAAGGTATATGATCTGACATAGCTATATTAATAAAATTATATCAGTATTTCATATGTATAAACTTATTACAGTAACAAATTTTTATGCATTCAAATTAGTTTAAATATGTCACACAACTAGTCTGGTAAAATATGTTGATACATAAAATAGTACAAAAATCAAACGATAATAATCAATGTTCAAAGTAATCAAAATTCATAACATAAATTACTAAACAATACATAATACATAATAATTAAGCACGCTTGCATGTCCTAGTGTTATTGCCGGATTTTCCACATTTACTACAAAAAGTTAAAGTATTAGCTTCGGTAACTTTCCAATCCATCTCATTTCGAATCCATGATGCCTTTGGTCTACCTCTTTTCCTCATCCACTTTGGATTCGGTACAAGTGGTAATCCATCTGTAATTGGCCAATAGTCACGGTTGCCTAAAGGGACAAAACACTTGCACCAACATTTTATGGCATTTTCTACTCTATAAACAGGATCAATAAAGAGCGTCGCATCAATATTGTGTTTTAAACATCCTGCAACTGCATGAGAATAAGGAATTTTAAACTGTTGGAACTTCCCACAACTGCAACTCTTCTCATTTAAGTTAACCACCTGCTTCTTGCCCCTTTCTCGGAAGAATTTCTCCTTGTTGTAGTTATTTCAAATATACCCCTTCTTCTATCATACCTTCGTACATGATGACCATTTGCATTTTCATATCTCTTCTTCAATGTCTTAATTGCAAACTTAGTAAATTTGAAGCCTTCATCCATTTGACTCTGATATGCACTCCTTTGCTTGTCAAAAAGATTAACAACATTAACATATATCATTTCCATCATTGTTGTGATAGGCATGCCTCGAGCTTTTTTCAATAATGCATTAATAGATTCAGCAATATTGGTTGTCATACTGCCCCAACGATATCCATCGTCATATGAAACAACCTATTTCTCCTTTGGGATCTTCTCCAACCACTTATAACTATCAGGATCTTTCTCCTCAAGTGTCTTCATCATCTTATCGAATTTTGTTTTTTGACTTTGATATGCTACAAAAGAATAGGAGAAACGATTTTATTATGACGTGAATTAATCGTTAACAATGTGGAATTTTATTAAAACTCAACTAAGAATAGCAAGTAATGGTTACTTGCATTGATGATAAAATTCTTTAAAGCTGTATTCTTAAACTTCTTATTATAATTGCTTGCAATATGGTGTATGCAAAATCGATGAGCTGCTCCATCCCAACACTCACTTCTCATTGCATACAATATTCCAACATGCCTATCAGTGATTACACATACATCAGGCTTGTCTGGACAAACAATACCTCGTATACAGAGCATTAAGTAGTCCCAATTTTCATTATTTTCCACATTAACAATATCAAATGCTAAAGGAAGTACACTGTTGTCACCATCCAGTGTTGAAGCTGTGAGTAATACCCCCTTATACTTTCCATTCAGAAAAGTTCCATCAATGTACAAAATAAGAGGACAATGTTTGAAACCTTCAACATATGGTTTGAAAAACCAATACATAAGGTCAAACACTCTTACTCCTTGTATCAGGTGCCCATTAACATAATATGTACAATGTTCAATCAGGTAGCCTGATCCAGGGTTCATATATATTGCTGCATGCATCCACGGACGTAGATATTCATATGACTCCTCCCAGTCTCCAAATATCTTTACAATTGCCTTCATTTTTGCATACCACGCCTTTTTGTAACAGATTGTGATTTTGAATCTCTGAGACTTGATTGCAATAATAGCCTTCACCTTTAATGTATGATCCTCACGCACTATAACCTCAACTATACCCAACATATAGTCCGAGTCAAGAATCCTGTGATCTTGGGATGTCGAAGGGGGACAAGTATGTTCACCAATGTATTTTGTGATCTCCCAAAATGAGGCTTTTATTTTAAGAGTAGCGCGCAACCTCCACAGACAACCTTCATCGAATTGATGACAAACTAATGTAATAGTGTTTGGCCAAGACTCTCTACTTCTGAACTCTCTATTCTTTCTCGTTGAGTACTCCTTAGCTGCAATTTTAACTTCTTCCCTTGATTTAAAAAGCATTCCTTCTGCAAGATCCAATAAGGAATTCCATACTATAGCATTTGCATTTTGATCATATGGGACAACTCTCATCCTTGAAATATCAACTTCTGTATACTGAGGCAGATTTGGAAAAAACATAGGGACAAAATTATTGCATCCCAGAGTAGCATCTGTATTTGATAGAGGTGTAATATGATTAGTGGGTATATTAATGCTTACACCCCCGTCATCATCCTCCTCACCCTCATCGGAATCCTATTCCTCATCCTTGGAATCCTCCTCCTCCTCCTTCTCCTCAGTGTTTGTAGAATTAGTGACACTAAACTCAGGACGTTTAGAAGTAGATAGTCCTGCTCCACTATCAAGTGCTATACTAGATTGATCATGAATGTACTCTACATATAATTCATAGCAAAACACTGTAGTAATACTCCTGATAATGCCCAACATTATATTTAAATCATTATCATCCCATATTTGTTGACCGCTAAACACTAAGGTTTCACCGTAAGTTGCCACAGGGTTCGGAATTCTACTTGCGTGATTTTTTCATTTTTCCCTAATCTCATAGCAGCCCTAAGTTTATTAATAAAAAATGCAAAATCGAATTGTTGAGGAAAAAGTATTGCTTTCGAATATCCATTTTCATAATCCACACCGAATTGATTCTTAATGACTTTTCCACCCTAACGAATCAATATAGTCAATGAAGTCGACATTATTCTATCAATAATTATAAACAAATAAAAGAGACATTAATTCTATGATTAAATTACCATTTAATGATTATCATCAAGTTGAGATGTAACAATTAATATATATTTATATTATTATATAATTTATATTTATGAGTTTAATAATATATATGTAATATAGACTATTTTTTACAATAATTTATATATAATTAATAATAATTTAATGATTATAATAATAATCAAATTGTATTATTTAAATTTAAAATTTGAAAATTTTTGTTTGGAACCGATTCGGTTCGGTTCAATCCAAACCGAATGTATATTGGTTTAATTTTGGTTTATATAATTTCAATTGTTTAGTTTTCGGTTCAATTTGGTTCGGTTTGATTTTTGAATCGAACCGTATTTTGCTCATCCCTAATTAATCATATATTACAAATTTATAATAAATATATTTACTTAACATGTGATAAAAATGTAAATCCCTAAATTTGTAAAAAAAAAACTAACAAATAAATTAGTAACTACCATAACATTATTTAATTTTTTCATATAATTATAAGCCATAATCAATATATCCCTAACTGTATATTACAAATTAAAGTGTCCAAATTACTAATTACAACCACCTCTCAACAAACATAAAATATTCATCATGTATTACAAATTTATAAGAAATATATTTACTTAATATGTGATAAAAATATAAATCCCTTAAATAAAAAAAAGTAACAAATAAATTTGTAACTACCATAACATTATTTAATTTTTTTCATACAATTATAACCCCTAATCAATATTTTTCCCTCACTATATAATATAAATTTAAGTATCCAAATTACTAATTAGAACCGCATTTCAACAAACATAATATATTTATCATATATTACAAATTTATAATAAATATATTTACTTAATATGTGATAAAAATGCAAATCCCTAAATTTGTAAAAAAAAAAAACAATTAAATTAGTAGCTACCATAATAAAATGCAACAAAAAACAACTTAGTTAAAAAATGCAAATTAGTAGCTACCATTAGTTAAAAAATGCAAATTAGTAGCTACCATAATAAAAAATAAAAAATACATTTACTTAAAAAATGCAATAAATAAATTAATTACTAATATCAACATAATATAACAACTATTTATTTAAAAATCTTAAAAATATAAAAAATTCTAAAAAAATTTACTATATTTAAAATACTAACCTTTAACAAAGTGGTTGAGTAAATATACTGTTTGGTGCTCTTAATATACTGCTTCTATTACTTCAACAATATGATTAAGTGAAATATTAAAGAAAAAAGGGAGAAGTTTGGCCGAGAAACAAAAAAAATGGATGAAGAAGATGATGAATAGGGAAGGAAAGGGAGAAAAAAGATGGGTGAAAGAACGATAAAATTTAAATGGGTGGTTGGGTGGGTGAATTATTTTGCTCTGTGTAGTAATTTCGATCTGCATTTTATTCCTGTTGTGAGCACGAGTTTTTTCCCGACCTCTATGATGAGAGCTCCTTTGTTACCTGTGAAACAGACGGACTTGAATAGGACTTGAAAACAACTGAAATGTTGCCCGGAGTATCTTAAACGTCTTGAAAACCAAGCTATCCTCGATCCGAAATCCCTGAAAGGGTATTCCGAGTGATTTCTAGGGTTTAGGGCGTGCGTCTGATTTTTGAAATTTTGCCCCGGCTCTTGTTAGAACCACACGGCTCTAGACTAGAGCGGTACGGCTCTAGTAGAGCCGTACGGCTCTGGTACAAACTAGAGCCGTACCGCTCTAGTGGTCAAGACAAGTTGCTCTGCAAACTTGACAGAGAAAAAAAAAAGTGGACAAATTTTAGAAGTCAGGCAGCAGATTGATTGATTGAAATAAGTGTGAGAGAGAGATATTAAAGAAAAGAGGAGAAATCAGAGGGGGGGGGGGAGCTTCTTTTGGGTCCTGAGAAAAAAAAAGAAGAAAAACAGAGAGAAAGAAAAGTAGAAAAAGAGAGATAGAAACCATAGGCTAGAGGAGACCCAGACACCAAAGCCAAGACCTAATATCAATCTCCAAACATTCACAACAAATCCCACAACCTTTGCTCATTGATTGGGGATCGTTTCGGATTCTTTTCGGCTTGTTTCGGATCATCGTGGTTTTCGGCCGGTTGAGTTTCCAGAACACATTTCAAGCTTTCAATCCATTTCTTGACATTCAAAACATCAAAACAACATTAAGGTAAATATGTTTGCATTGCTTTTCCTGTGCGTTTTCTTCATTTTACAACTTTCGGAATCGGATTGCCTGAATAGAGCCGCACGGCTGTGTTCCTCATGAACACAGCTGCTCGGCTATGTTCATGATGAATATAGCTGGCCGGCTTTGATACCCAGAGCCACCTGGCTCTGTTCTGTAGGGACAGATTCCCGGTTTATCCCGATAGGCCGAAAATAGTCCGCTTTCCATTTTAAGCATTCTGTTATGATCATTTTCGGCCCAAATTCATCCGTATGTTGTAATATTTTGGATTTTGGATTTCTGTACGTACGGATATTGGGGTTTTCAGTTTATCCGGGGTTTCATTTTCTGAGTTTCGGGGTTATTTTATCCAAATCGGATCTATAGTCCAGCATTAGTGGACCCCCAAATCCTATGAAGTCCCCGGAAATATTGAGAACAATCGAAACAATGTTTTCACAAATGTTTTTGGTGTGTTTACTACTTTTTAGACCCTAGATGCTTGTAAAAACTAGGAAAACCCACACGAACGGAACTCTGAGTTCTGGGATAACAGACCCATAAAAGTGGAAATTTACATGAAACCGAGCCAAATGGTTTCCAAAAATTATTTTCCAACACAAAAATTTACAAGGCGTTTCAAAACTGTTTTCCAGGTCTAACCTGTCTGACCGGTCAGGTTGACCCGGTTACCCCTGAATGCATGCCCTTGCTCTTAAAAATCCCAATTATGTCCTGCTGTGAGTCCTATCTATGTTCATAATATAAACTATGCTAACCGTCTGTTTTGCAACATTTATCTTTCTTTTATTTTCATTTTTTTATGTAATTAATAGATTTCGTGTATTTTTAGGCGGCTGTAACTTTTAGATCCTCGTGTACTTAGGCAATTGTAAAGTGAGGACGAGGGTTTTTATCTTTTATTCGATTGGGTTGTATAATCGGCCTCTACTATTTTCTTGTATATTTCGGATGTCTGCTTTATTTTGCTACAATTTATTTTTTGCCTTTTGCTTGAGCACAAGCTAGTAAAATTAAGCGAAATTGGGTTAGAGAAAGATAATAAATTGAATAAATATGGCAATATAAATTATAAACTAAATACAAGCTTGAGGTTAAGTAGGTAAGTTGCCCGAACCCTAAATCTCTAGATTAGGTACAGTAGTCTGCGCTTGGTAGGGAGCTGTACTAGAATTTCCCGGATGAGCTGATTCGGGTGGCGACTCTATCACTGATCTTGAAATTTAGGTTTCGAGGTCTTTAAATAATAAAACGGGAAAATGTTTTCTACAAAACAAATAAACGATTTTTCCTAAAGGAAGATAAACAAAACCTGTTTTTCCCAAAAACATCATGAAACCTGTTTTCGAAAACCCCCGGTTCGCTTCACCGTGTCCTGGCTAATAAAGGTTGTCCGCTCACAGTGGCGAATCTGCTGGGGATTTGAAAAGTTTCCTAAAAATGTTTTGCTTAAAAACTTAAGGAACTTAGGCAACTATTGAAATATAACCCCGCTTGTATTCATTTATCGATTTATAAATACCATATTTATTCATGCCTTTGCATATCATGACATTTTCTTCTTCTCAACCCCTCAAATACACTGATTAGCCCCGGTTTACCTAAGAAGGTGCCCTACCTCTACCACCAGGATTGGAGACACCCGACGGGGTAAACCACTCATAGCACCGCATGACCCTACATCGTGTTTTACGGTGGGGAAGTGTATATTCGCTATGGGAGCCTGTACGTCCCTTGGTTTGACTTTGGCCCATATATAATGGCTTAGTAATTTCCCTTAGGACTACCAAAACATAAAATTAAAATTGAACATTTGAGTATGCACCTTTGGTATTCCCCATTGATGCCAAAGAAACCCAATACCTAGGAAGCATGCAAGACCAATCGAAAGGAGAAATAAGGTTGGAAGGGAGTGCATATTGTTGTGTGTGCTAACGTTTTTTCTGTGGTGATTTTCTTTTTACCTTTTCATAAAGCATCCAAAATGCATAATCATTCGCGTGCCATTCCTAATCATAATTTCACGCAACCATCTTTTATATATGCATATGTATGGCATTTGAACTAACCACATCTTCATGTAGCCACAACATTTTACTCGTGTGACTATATATACATCTCGTGTGCCAACATTTCCATAAAGCATACACGACATTATCCTGTATGTCAGGCATCCTAACCACATTTTTCTGCAGCCACTTGAATTTTGTGTGACATACACATTCATGCCATTTCATTTCATTACACTTAATAAGGGATGTTCTGAGAATGCCTACCATGATCATTTCATTTCATACCATGTCGGGTACCCAAAACTACCTGTAGTCAGCATGTGCACATGTTTGTACTTGGCCATTCACTACATCATACCATTCGCTAGAAAATCACAAAGATTTTAGGTCTGATTATGTGGTAAGGTCGCACGACAACATAACAATATATTATCTCCATTTCATTTCCATTTGTTGTTGGTGTCACAGTGATACCGAAATCTTGATCGTGTGTCGCAATCCACATTGGACTTGTTTCATGACATTGATAACTCATTCGAGGTGCTCCACGAATGCCGAATTTTTATGCACATAGGAACATTCCATAACATTATCAATTCATGCAAGGTGTTCCATGAACGCCGAACCTTTTTCTGTGTCCCTGCATACACGTGACTTGTTTGCAACATCACTTCATATTAGATGCCCCAAAAGCATTAAAACCTTATCTGAGGAACGGCTTCCATGTGACCATTTCTTGCCATTTAATTTTAACCTATAAAGCGTCGAACATCTGTCCATGTGTTGGTACACACGTGACCATTTCATAACACCGGTTAGGTGCCTCTAAAGCACCAAACCTCCATTCGTGTGTCGGCACACGCACGACTTCTTTTGCATTCTCTTATGCATGACATTAGGCACTCTTGGAAGGTCTGGAATGAAGAACTCTCACCCATTATTGTTTTCATTCATGAAGCATCAAACACGCACAATCATCTATGTGTCATTCTAATCACGCCTTTATGCAATCATTTTCAAGGCATCGATATTTGCATGGCATTGACAATACGAAGCCTACAAAACATCATCCTGTGTGTCATACATGCTAACCATGCCTTTGTGTTGCCATGATGTTTTATTTGGGTGACATATGCATTTGTTCCTTGCACGCATAACATCATCCTGTATGTCATACATCCCAACCACATCTTCCTGTAGCCACCTGCATTCTATGTGACATATGCATTCATATCATTTCATTCCATTACACCTAATAAAGGATGTTCCAAAGGTGCCCATCATTATCATTTCATTTCATAACAGGTGTCCCAAAGTCACCTGTGTTTTGCCCGTGCCTCGGTTTGCACTCGGCCATTCCCCTATACCATAACATTCACTAGGAGACCACAATAGTCCTAGATCTGTTTCGTGTGGGGTGTCACATGAAAAACATTACATAACATTTGATCCATCCATCATTGGTGTCATAGGGATACCAAGATCTTGCTTGTGTGTCGTGATCTATATCGGATTGCTCATAACATTATCGAATCATTCAGGGTACTTCATGAGTGCCCAGTTACTACATATATAGGGGCATCCTATGACATTACCAAATCACACAAGGCGTTCCACGAATGCTGAATCTTTTTCCATGTATTGAGCACCACGTGACTTGTCGATAACATCATTCCATATCGAATGCGTCAAAAGCATCAAAACTCTGCCCGTGTGTCAGCACGCACGCGACCATTCCATAACATACATTAGGTGCCCCGAAAGCATCAAAGCTCTATCCATGTGTCAGCCACATGTGACCATTTCATAACATCCACTAGGTGCCCTAAAGGCACCCAACCCCTGCCCGCATGCCGGATCACGCGCGGCTTGTTTGCATCACCATTTATATAACATTGGGGCATCAGCGGAACGTCCAAAATAAATAATAAGCTAAAGAAAATCATCCTCACTTGTCTTTCCATCTATCTGACATCATTTAATTGCATCAAACCATGACCATACATCTTATTCATAGATAAAAGCAAGGCACTCCCCAAGTGCCGAAACTCGACTCACGTGCCAAGCATGCTATCTCACATCATTTCATTACATAAAAGTCCAAGGTGCTCCCCGAGCACCGAAACGCTATCGGTGTGCCAAGCACACCATTTTTGTCTTATCCCATTTCATACATGAAAACCCAGGGTACTCACTAAGTGCCGAAAATTGTGTCTAGTCACCGCGCGCATACATGCATCCATAGCATACAATTCCCTTCGCAAGTCATATCTTGCTTCGATCCATGGACACCTTCATGTGTCATTTTAGCCCCGGCTGCATAATTGTGCACCCTATCTCAATTCCTTCGTAAGTCATATCTTGCTTCGATCCGTGGACACCCCCGTGTGTCATTTTGGCCCTGGGTACATAATTATACACCCTATCTCAATTCCCTCAGGAGTCATATCTTGCTTCGATCAGTGGACACCCCCATGTGTCATTTTGGCCCCAGGTGCATAATTATACACCCTATCTCAATTCCCTTCGCAAGTCATATCTTGCTTCGATCCGTGGACACCCTCGTGTGTCATTTTAGCCCCGGGTGCATAATTATGCATCATATCTCAATGCCTAAGTCACATCTTGCTTCGATCCGTGGACACCTCTGGGTGTCATTTTATCCCTGTGATGTATATTTATACGCCACGCTCTACTTTAGCATACATCATCCCCAATAGCATTCATTACATTTATACATTCCCATTCTTGACTTTGTATGCACTTGGTTGGCCTAGAATCGTATAACATGACATGGCATTAGATGGCATCATATGTGCAACTCACCATTCATACATATGCACGTCACATCACACACCTATGCATACATCATTCCCAGCTTTGTATTTGCCACGCGTGCATTTGTCGACACTAACAAGTGTTCTTATCAGGGGAAGGGGAAAGAATCTTGAGAATGGCTAATCCAAGGAACTTCAATGCCATAACAGATGTTATGGAGGACTATGTCGCTTCATCACAGTTTCGAAAGGCAATCAGGGAGGAAGCGGCAGCGATGTTAAGGGAAATGCTAAGGGGTGATTTGGACAAAGTAGAGAGACTGACGGCAAGGTGCACTAAGCTGGAAGCACGGGTGGTAGAGCTCGAAGGAAAAATAAGGGGCATGGCAAGCACAGACTCCAATGCTGATGCCAACAGGGAGTGGAGTGCCCAGATTGCTGACACTCACTCTCGACACCTCGAAAGGCCTTCTCACCAGAACTTGGGCTTACCGGGGTTGACCAGTGAAGGAGAACTGAAAGGGCCTCTTGACACCAGTACCAACGCTGACCCTGTTCCGCGACATATCCAGAACCCGCCTCCCGAAGATAATGCAAAAATCACATCCTCTGGGCCTCGCTCGGTGAACAGGCTATTTGCCATATGCAGAAAGATGGGTTTGTTGCAGAGTGTCTGGCCATATGTAGGGCCAAACCAGAACAATGGGGTAACTACTGCAGCTATTATGTGTTAGCAGGCCACCGGACCAATGAATGTGTCGCTCTACGAAGAAGGATCCAGAAGCTAATTGACGAAGGAAAGTTAAGGGTCATATGTACCTCTAATAAGCGACTAGGGGTAATCAGGGCAATTGCCAAGGAAGTTCCTCAAACTTCTCAGGGAGAGGAATATGATGAAGAACTACAAGGTCTGGTTTGATGAGAGTGGGTCAATGACACTGAAACTGAGATAGTGACCAGTCGGGGAATAATCAAATGTCATGAAATCAATACCCTTAGAGGCTTCCTTTTTGTATGGGACTCATTTTTGTTTGTAAGGTGTTTTGAATTCATTTGAATGCAATACGGTTCATTGTCTTCTTACTTGTGTGGTGATTGCATATACATGGCATTATGCATGCATTTGATCATCTAAAATGACATATCCAATTTGCATAATATCAAAATGCATGACATCAACTGAATACTGTAGGGAACCTAAAAGTGAATCTGGTCCTGACCAAACTCTCTCTTGAAAGGTGAGCTTGTGAGATAAATAAATAGTATGATGGCACCACCTCAGCCGAGTCATTTGCTGATCCAAATCAACAATCCTTGCAAGATGCTATTGGCCCTACCTCAGAGTTTCAATTTGACTAGCACACATGGTACCTAACCATTCCAAGCCGAGAGTTATTATTAAGACTCAAAATCAAACTCCAAAATGAAGCCCCAAGCCTAATTCATTATCCAAGAAAGTACCCCACGCTAAAACCTTTGAGCTAAAATTCCAAACTCACCAAAATCTCCAACTAGTGGGGAATTCAAATGGCTTTCATAATCTTTATCACCTATCATGTGGGAAAACCCTGATGCAGTTCTTGGTTGTAGTGCATATATTATCTTGTTCATATGACATTCATGTGTACATGACATTCTGCATGCATTGTTCATCTAAAAAGCATATTAAACACACATGACATGCATGAATTTGAATGCAATGGGAGAACCAACAGGTGGCTATGGCTTGGATTTAGTCCTTCAAAAAAAAAAAAAAACCCAAAAGATCGACGTAGATGGAAGAGTCTTTATCTCTCGTGCACGGCCATCGTATCTAACACTGGAGTGCCACCACTTCCCAATTTTCCATCATTATCATATTTTTGTACCCTTTATATGGAAGATTTGAACTTTCTTGTCTTCAAACCCAAAGCACCTCCCTTTTCTACCTTTCACCACACCTTTAACACCCCTTCTCTTCCGTTTACTTGCAAAGCATGACACTTGTCTGATGATTCACCTGTGAGCGGACAACATTTTCGACGGAATGCGGACTCTCTTTCGGAAGGGTGCCTCAATTTCGGGCAGACCCCTCCCTTGCGTGGGGTTTTTATAATGGAAATTCGTTTTGGAAAAAATGGAATTAATTCTTAAGAGAACCGAGACCTAAGTCTCGATGAATATTGTAGGAGTCACCACCCGACTCAGCTCAACCGGGAAAAACATAGCTGAACCGGACGAACGGCCGCTACATTATCCAAAGATCTAGGTTCGGACAAGTCCCTTATTTCATGTCTAATTAAAATAAATATTGGCCAATGTTCTTTGAAGATATTTCAAATTCTAAAGTCAATTTAATTGCATTAAGTTTAAACATACAGCGCGCATACATAGGAAATAAAAACTAAAGCAGTAAATATTTAAGTGGCTAACAACCCAATCAAATCAAAAATAAAAACTCTCGACCTCACTTTTACAACCTCCTAAAATGCACGAGTAATTCTATTAAATACATATAAAATGAAAATAAAAAGCTGCAAAATAGAGGGTTAGCACAATTTACAGCACACCACAAATAGGACTCAAACATGACAGAATTGGGAATTTAGAATTCGGGATCATGCATATAGGGGATAACCGGGTCAGCTTGGCTAATTGGCCCGATTAGACTTGGAAAACATTTTGAAACGTCCCTGTATTTTTGGTTTTATGAGAAAATCATTTTTGAAAACAATTTTGCCGGTTTACATGCATTTTTTACATGTGAGGTGGGTCGGTTTTGGGGAGAATCGCGTCTCCGTCGTTGTATTGTTCTAAATGCAATTTTACTGAAAATTGAATCTTGGGTCGTGGATGCACACAAAAAAATTTTGATTCTGAACGGGCATTACAGTCATACGACTGTAACTACAGTCGTACGACTGTAATTAGAGCCGTGCGATTGTAAATCAATCCAACTTTAGAATTTCGCCAAAATTCTTCAAAATAAAACTGGAAGAAAATGATCTGGAAACCAAGAACACTCATACGACTGTATTTACAGTCATACGATTGTTCATCAAACTCAAGAACAGTCGCACGACTGTTCTTGATTTCCAGAAACAGAAAACACAGAAATAACACAAAGATGCACAAAAATCACACCAATCACCCAGAAAGCATGAAAAATAGAGGGGATAAAAAGTGTTTACCTCTTAGGCGCTATTCCACTGTAGGATTGACCCCTGGCGTCGCTCGAATCCATACAAATTTGCTCTTTTACTCCTTGAGTCAAGGTTGGGAAGTTTGGTCCAAAAATCTCTAAATGTTAGGGATTCTGACGATTTTAAGGTCTGAGATTAATTGAGTTTCAATGTTAAGTCGTTGACCTATGATTTTTAACCGGTTTTGGACATTAACATTCAAGAATTAAAAGAAGAAGAGGAAGAAAAAGTTCTTGGTTTTTAGGTTTATTTTTCTCCTCCTTTCTCTCTATTCTCTCTCAATTTTTTCTTTTTTTTTTTCTTCTTAAGATCAGAAAATCCTCCCCCCAACTTCTCTCCTTTTCTTTTTTTTTAATGTCTGATTGCTTCACCAGAATTCGGGCAATTAATGCCCAATCTTTCCCCCTCTTCTCTCTTATATCATGGGCATGGTGTTCTGCACCTGCTCCGATCATACAGTCGTACGACTGTAATTTTTCAATTATAGTTGCACGACTGTAAATGACGGTCGTGTGACACCTGTATTTTTTTTAAGCACGGAGTAAAATTCCGGCACTTACAGCTGCCCCTCGCGTGATCAAATTCACCACCCGATCTTAGTCTGGGATAGTTGATGTGAATTTGAGAACGCGACTCGAAGCGCCGTAGACACCAGAAAAAAACCCACTATTGAAGTAAACTGATATCAGGTTTAGGTTACCCGAGGCAAAGCTGGGGAAGAAATAAGCCGATACCGGGTCTACGTTACCCAAGGCAAGAAAGGTGACAAGGCAAGAATGGGTTTATGTTACCCGAGGCAAGGATGGGTGGAAATTAGGCTGGGGATCTGAAATGGAGCGGATCTGCTAAGAATTTGTAGTTGTACAGGTGATAGGTATTTATTCCTTAATCGACTATTTTGGGAACAAAAATTTTTGCCCCTTCGATCAAGAATAAATACAGCTTGATTACATTGCTCTAAAATGTTAAAGCCTGGGCCCGTACAGCTTTGATTTGTCTCTTGAGACCTATTTTCGGCTTTGAGAGAGGCCCTGGCTCAGAGCGGTTCGGTGACGTTGGTGGGTACCTGTACTTGAATTGGTTATGATGAATATGCATAAGAATTGTGTGTGTTTACTTTAAACGTATGCATGCATGTACGGATGCATGTATAGTTCTAAATGTATGTATGTATGCAACATGTGGCTTATGCTTTGTTCTTGGTATCTATGCGAGCCCGGAGATGGAGTTCACGGCTTGTGATTAGCCACAACAGTAGCCCAGGTGACTTGCGGCACCATGTATATGCGGTTTAGTCTCATTGGAACAAGTAGATACCTCCTCTTGGCTCCAAGCATGCTTTTGTATCATACTGACCTAGCCCGATTGTTCCGATGTCTTTCTGACCGACTGACTATTACGCTGATCTAGGTATTAGAGGTGTTGGCCGTCTTGAGTGACCTTCCACTTTACCCTCTGCATATTCTGGAGCATTGTCAGGCTCAGTGGATCAGGGTAATAGGCCACACCGACAGATGGTCCGTTTGGTTGAGTAAGAAAATAAGAGTGAGACCTTGCATTTTCGTACCGCATAACAGGAGTTTCTACGGTATTATCACGGGCTTGGATGCAATGTCCTACTAATGGATGTTTATATGTAATGGCATGGTGTATGCAAGATGAACATCTGATCAGAAATCCAAACATACACATAATATTGCAATGGTGACATCAAAATGAGTATAATAGAGAATACGACAATGACCCTGACTTTGTATATCACCCCTTTCCCATCACCAATATGTCCTTTCGATTTTCTGTGTTGGAAGTTTTTTTTTTTTTTGGCCAAAGATTCTGTGATGGGAATTTTGTCTACGTTGATCCCTTTTGCAACGGTATGTCTTAGGGCGGGGAAAATAGACCTTGATATGTTCATTGCGACTCGCGAAGATACTGCTGTCGATGATACCTAGTGGTTCGGTTTTTTACTTGCCCCTAGTATTAGAGGTTTGTGTTTGGGGTGTAAAACACTTCAACAGATATGGTTTGCTGCGTGATATAGCCCGTAAGTGAACATTGACATGCAATGACACAACAAATGCATATTGGACACCAAAATTAAATACAAAACATTCATGACATAATGAATGCGGATGCATTAGGAAAACCTAAAATGTGGCTTTGGTTTTAATTGATGCCCCTTCAAATTACCAATGCGCCCTTTCGGTTTTCCGCATTGGAGCTTTTTTTTTTAAGGAATGAATGATCGACCACTGAATAGAGTTGCCATTATGGACGGACAACCTGAGATGAATTCAATTAACCACTGGATTCTCCTGTGGCCTGATGCCGTATTCATGTTTCCAATTTACCCCAGATTCTAGTTCAGGCACAGTTCCCAAAGATGGACATAGTTCTAACCTTCGAATAGGCGATCTGATTCAGACTGACTTGAGTTAATCTTGATTCCCTTGTATCTGTCGCTCACAATGACCCTATAGCAAATTACACCACCTTACAAAGGTGAAAGGATCACTAGAAAGCATTCACTTCTGTTGTAGTTGAAGACTGAATTCTTGAAATGGTTGGCAAATACAACTTTCCCCTCGAATATTAGCACAGCAGACTTTGTAAGCTTTTCTGTTGATGGTATCATCCCCTTCATGATTGTTGAAAGCCTTGTAAAACCAAGTTGCTCCAACATTGTCGGTGAAGTTCGCAAATGCATAACTGACATTTCCTCCAGTCTTGAAATCCATAGGGAAGTAGGGGAAACCATAAGTAGACTTCCCTTTGGACTTACTCTTGACTAGAATTTGTGGCAGATTATGTCTTTGGAACTGGCCTGGCAGACTTCTGATCATCAGGCTTGTTTTCTCACCGAGACTGGTGTTGATCTCCCTCTTATTTGAGTTGATCTCTTCAATAGTTAGGTTCTTAGGTAACCACTGTTGCCCCTTTTCACCTAAAGAAATTGCTTCCTCCTTACTCCAGAACCTCAGAGCTATACATTTCATTTCCCCCTTTTTCCTAGCATTGTTGAGCTCATTTGAAGTAGACTCATATTCAAATCCTCTCTCTATCATGAACTCAAAACCTCTCCCATAGTTTGAGGATTCAAAATAATTAGTCTAGGAGTTCAGATTGAACAGAAATGGTGCGGGATTAAAGGGCATCCCCAATTCAGTACAGGTTCATGGTAAACGAGGACTGATTGGAACGGCACCATAACCACCTGCTTCGTCGCCCTTCTGGTGATGAGATGATGCAGAAAAATACGATATGAAGCAAAATTGGGGTTTAATTTCTTGTTGGAAGCCATTGAAGGCAGAAAATAAGGCTTCACAGAATCGGTTCAAGGGAGAAGATGAAAGTGTTGCGCCTTGCCATTTAATGCCATGAGACACTCCAGACTTAATTATAGCCGCCGTGTATGAGATAGATAAAGACACTAATCTTCTCTTCCACCACGCAAAGTTAACTTTTTAGAACAGGCAAAAACGTACTTATCTCCATTGTCTCAACTCACTAACCCCGGCACTTCATGCAATAGATGGACCACCTCCCGATTCATCAAACACTTAACAGAGTTTGCTTGGGTTTCATTGTTTGGATAGGAAGAAATATCTATGACTGAAGACAGCACAACTGTAGTCCTGGAGTAGAAGCCTCACCGTAAGGGAGAGATGAAGTCTTCCATCGGTACTCTTTTTTTTTTTTGAAAGAAGCCAAAACCAAGCCACGACCACCTGTTGATTTTCCTGCTGCATTCAAATCCATGTATGTCATGCATGTTTAATATGTCTTTTTGGATGAACAATGCATGTGTAGTGTCATATGCATATGAATGCCACACAAACAAGACTATATATGCACTAAAACCAATGTCTATTTCAGAGTTTTACAGCATGGTGGGTGGCGAAGATCATTTGGATTTCTTAGGCTTAGTGCTCTTCAATGAGTTTGGGTTTTTGATTACAAGGTTATAGTGTGAGATGTTTTCTCGAATATGAATTAGGCTCAAAGCTCCATTTTGGGGATCGGCTCTGAAATTTAGCAATGGTCTCTGGTTTGGAGTGATTTGGGTGTATTATGGGCTACCCAAGTTGAAACTTTTAGGGTAAGACCAATAGTGTTTTGGATCGTGGTTTATAGGGATCACTGATCTAGGTTGGCAATTGATTCGACGGAAATGGTGTCATCCCATTATTTGTTTGGCAGGCTTTTTTTTTTTGAAGAAAGGGATTTAACCGAAGTTAGGTTCACTTTTAAATTCCCTATAATACTCAGATTAATGTCATGCATCTTAATATTATGCGTGATGGACATGTCATTTCAGATGATAAAATGCATGCTTAATGCCATATACATGTAATCACCACATAAGTAGGAAAATGACATAATGCATTGCATTCAAAACAAGTTCAATACACTTTTACAAACAAAACGAGTTCCCTACAAGAAAAAGCCTCTATGGGTATTGATCTCATAGCGCCCGACCATTCCTCATCCAGCCACTGCCTTAGCTTCAGTGTCACCGCCCCGCTCTCATCAAACCAGGCTTTGGAGCTATTCACCATATTCTTTTCCCCGAGAGGTTTGAGGAATTTCCTTGCCAGTCTCCCTGCTTACCCCCAGTCACTCATTAGTAGCCGATGGCACCTTTAACCTTCCCTCATCAACCAACTTCTGGATCTCCTTCCTTAAAACATAGCAGACATTGGTTCGGTGATCTGTCACTACATGATAGTTGCAGAAGTTGTTCTTTTGATCCAGTACCGACTCCACATACGGCTTGAGGCTCTGCAGTAGCCCCTCTTTTCTACATTTGGCAAATAATTGGCTCAACGAAATAGGCCACGGTGATATGCCCTTTCCGTCACCCTTGGGGAGTGGACTCTTGGTTTGTCACGGAACAATGTCAGTATCGGCCTTGGGGGGCACCTTCGATTCCATCTCACCGGTCAGCCCTCTTATTTTTCCTTCGAGCTCTGCCACACGTGCCTCCAATTCAGAGCATCTAGTCGTAAGCTTTTCTACCCTATCACAATCATCTTCAAGCATCTCTTTCAACATTGTCGCTGCTCTTCCCTAACCGCCTTTTGAAATCATGATGAAGCAACATAATCATCCACAACATCTGTTATGGTGTTGAAGTTCAATGGGCCAGCCATTCTCAAGATTCTTTCCCTTTCTCCCTTGATAAAAACACTTGTTAGCATTGATTGAGGCATGCACATGGAGAATACCAAGTCAATGGATGATGTAGGCATTGTTGGTGTGCCCTAGTTCTTAGGGCATTGGATTCTTGTATTTTGTATTATACATTAAGACTCATTGTATGAATACATTATTTGTGTCACATTAATAAAGGCAATTAATCTATTTGATTTATATCTTGTGCTATAATATGAGTAGAGTATCCATTGATTGATAATCATAAAACCCATCCCAGGTCTGTTCTAATCGTGGGAATGAATAGAACCACAGACTTGTATATTCGATGACTGTATGGCAGTTCTTAACTAGCCATAGTACTTGTATAGTCAGTCATGAATATAGGTATATGTCGTTGACATGGGACTGGATCGATCCGCACAAGAAAGCCACATGGTTGTCGCGCCATAGGTCTTTCTTGAGTAGGTCTCTTTTGTCCTCAGACCAGATTTCATTATAATATCAATATGGAATCCGGTTGACTTTGACATATACCTAACGGGTCTGTAAAAGGATGCTAAATACAGCTATGATTGGGTGGACCGGTGAACATGTTGATATTGATGATGAAGTGATGGAATTGCCACTCGGGTAACACCGAGATGATATCATTGGCCACTTGATGAGTAGGACTGATAAGTGTATGGCTATACCCAAATAAGTTGGTTGCTTATTTGATTAATCAGTCAACTCAAGATCAAGAAATATAATAAACAACAGAAGAGGATGACAGACACCATGCCTCTTGTTTATTCATATCGATATCGTTAGGTAAAGGACACTATGAGATTACTACCGGGTGAGTGTCTTCTAAAGACTGCTGCATCTCTGTCTTAATTAGGGGCTATAATGGTTTGCTAGAACCCACTTATTGTCTATGGGCCTTGGGCCTACTGCCAATATAAAGACAGACCCATAGGATCGTGCACATAGATCAATTGAGCTGGAACTTATAGAAATTGTACATGTAATGTACATCGGAAGGAATGCGTTAATTAATTAGTTGACATTCGGTGTCAAGGTAATTAATTGACATTAGGTTGAATTTAATTTAATAAGTTTACATAATGTAATTAATTAATTTATCAATTAATTGAATTACATAAAGTAAACAATTAATTAAATAATTTTCCTAAGTAGGAAAATTAAATACATGTATTGTATTAATTTAAGTGTGATTTAATTTTATTTAGGGGTAATTAAATTTAGTCAAATGGAATTAAATTACATAGTATATACTTTTTAATTAAAGTTTATTTATGTAATTATAATCCTAGTGGGCTTGGGTTTAATTAACCTAATTAAAACCCAAATAGGTAAGGTGTCTATATAAGGGCACACTTAAGGAGGAAAAACCTAATTCAACTCGAATTAATTGCTGGAAATTTCAGCCACCAATAGCCGCCCCAAATAGCCGAAAATCCCAGCATTAATCCTCTATTCCTTCGCGTCTTCGGCTAGCACCGGTTCCTGCTCAATAGTTGGTCGTGCACCAGACTTTAGAGATCGCGGTTTCAAGAAACGATTCTGCAACAGTCTCTAGAGGAGACGAATCCGGTGAGTTATTCTCTCTTGATTCAAATTAGGGGTGCACAAAAAAAACCGAAAAACCGAAAAACCGTGAAACCGAACCGAAACCGTGCTAAAAATATGGTTAACCGAAACCGATGGACTAGTGTATGGTTTTTATTTTTAGAAATTAACGGTTACGGTTTAGGTTTAGGGTTTTACACTGAAAGTCCATGTGGACTCGCGGTTAACCGACTCCTTACAAATATTTTTCTTAAAAAATTATATAATTATATATATATAGGTAATATGAATAATAAATGAAATATTTGGGCCTTTGATATTATTTTGCTTCCTTAATATATAACACCAAGTAGTGTCAATCACTCACTTCCAATCTTATCTTTTCTCTATTCTTAATTTCACACTCATTGAAAAACGAACAGCGAAGAACAATTTCATTAATTAATGTTTGATCTTGTATAACAATTTCTATGTTTGGAAACTTTTTTTTATTAATGTTTTAATTATTGGAGTTTATGGTTAAAATGTTATTTTAATTAATAATTAAGACTATGGTTTGTAATTTTATATTTTTATTTGACGTTTGAGATTTATAGTCTATTTATTTGAGATTTCAAATATTATAAATTTTGAAAAATCATAATATCTATTTCGTAAATGGTTAACCGTAAAGAAATGGTTAACCGACCGAAATTAATGGTTAACCGAGTAATGGTTAACCGAATTTAATGGACAGTGTATGGTTAGTAAATTAAAAAAACCGTTTAAACGGTTAACCGTTTGTAAAAGTCCACATGGACCGGTTAACCGACCGTGTGCACCCCTAATTCAAATTGTTTTTATTCTAATCAATGGTAATTGGACACGATAGGTGGATTTTAGAAAATTTTAAGCGGTGTATTTTGCGCTGCGCCACGTTATTTTTCCAATGATGAATCCCACAGGCATGAGTGCGTGACGTGATGCATGCATGTACAGACAGTGATGTCATGTGATGCCGTGTCATGTTATGCAATTCTAAACTAGTCAAGTGCACACAAAACCAAGAATGGAAACGTGCAAAGCAATGAATGTCGTTGATGAAGCTATATGCTGAAGTAGAGCATGGCCTATAAATATACACCATATGGATAAAATGACACGCAGGGTGTCCACGGATCGAAGCAAGGTGATACTTGCGAAGCACTTATACATATAGGGCGGATCCTATACAGGGGTTAGATCTATGTGTAAAGCGGTACGTGTAGTGAGGATCTTACACGGGAAGAAGTTCAATATTTAGAGCGGTACGTGTAGAGCGGATCTCACAAGGAGGAGGTTTAATATTTAGAGCGATACGTGTAGAGCAGATCTGGCACGGGAAGAGGTTTAATATTTAGAGTGTTACTTGTAGAGCGGATCTTACACGGGAGGAGGTTTAATATTTAGAGCAGTACGTGTAGAGGGGATCTTACACGGGAAGAGGTTTAATATTTAGAGCGGTACGTGTAGAGCGGACTTACATGGAAAGAGGTTTAATATTTAGGGCGGTACGTGTAGAGCAGATCTTACACGGGAAGAGGGTTAATCTTTGGAGCGGTACGTGTAGAGCGGATCTTACACGAAAAGAGGTTTAATGTTTAAAGCAGTACGTGTAGAGCAGATCTTACACGGGAGGAGGTTTAATATTTAGAGCGGTACGTGTAGAGCGGATCTTACACGGGACGAGGTTTAATGTTTAGAGCGGTACGTGTAGAGCGGATCTTACACGGGAAGAGGTTTAATATTTAGAACGGTACGTGTAGAGCGGATCTTGCACGGGAAGAGGTTTAATATTTAGAGCGGTACGTGTAGAACGGATCTTACACGGGAAGAGGTTTAATATTTGGAGCGGCACGTGTAGAGCTGATCTTACACGGGAAGAGGTTTAATGTTTAGAGCGGTACGTGTAGAGCGGATCTAACACGGGAAGAGGTTTAATATTTAGCGCGGTACATGTAGAGCGGATCTTACAGGGGAAGTGGTTTAATGTTTAGAGCGGTACGTGAAGAGCAGATCTTCCACGGGAAGAGGTTTAATATTTAGAGCGGTACGTGTAGAGCGGATCTTACACGGGAAGAGGTTTAATATTTAGAGCGGTACGTGTAGAGCGGATCTTACACGGGAAGAGGTTTAATGTTTAGAGCGGTACGTGTAGAGCGGATCTTACACGGAAAGAGGTTTAATGTTTAGAGCGGTACGTGTAGAGCGGATCGTACACGGGAGGAGGTTTAATGTTTAGAGCGGTACGTGTAGAGCGGATCTTACACGGGAGGAGGTTTAATGTTTAGAGCAGTACTTGTAGAACGGATCTTACACGGGAGGAGGTTTAATGTTTAGAGCGGTACGTGTAGAGCGGATCTTACGTGTAGAGCGGATCTTACACGAGAGGAGGTTTAATGTTTAGAGCGGTACGTGTAGAGCGGATCTTACACGGGAGGAGGTTTAATGTTTAGAGCGGTACTTGTAGAACGGATCTTACACGGGAGGAGGTTTAATGTTTAGAGCGGTACATGTAGAGCGGATCTTACACGGGAGGAGGTTTAATATTTAGAGCGGTACATGTAGAGGGGATCTTACACGGGAAGAGGTTTAATATTTAGAGCGGTACATGTAGAGGGGATCTTACACGTGAAGAGGTTTAATATTTAGAGCGGTACGTGTAGAGGGGATCTTACACGTGAAGAGGTTTAATATTTAGAGCGGTACGTGTAGAGGGGATCTTACACGTGAAGAGGTTTAATATTTAGAGTGGTACGTGTAGAGGGGATCTTACACGGGAAGAGGGTTAATATTTAGAGCGGTACGTGTAGAGCGGATCTTACAGGGGAAGAGGTTTAATGTTTAAAGCGGTACGTGTAGAGCGGATCTTGCACGGAAAGAGGTTTAATGTTTAGAGCGGTACGTGTAGAGCTGATCTTACATGGGAGGAGGTTTAATGTTTAGAGCGGTACGTGTAGGGCGGATCTTACACGGGAGGAGGTTTAATGTTTAGAGCGGTACGTGTCGAGCGGATCTTACAAGGGAGGAGGTTTAATGTTTAGAGCGGTACGTGTAGTGCGGATCTTACACGGGAGGAGGTTTAATATTTAGAGCGGTACGTGTGGAGCGAATCTTGCACGGGAGGAGGTTTAATATTTAAAGCGGTACGTGTAGAGCGGATCTTACACGGGAAGAGGTTTAATATTTAGAGCGGTACGTGTAGAGCGGATCTTACACGGGAAGAGGTTTAATATTTAGAGCGGTACGTGTAGAGCGGATCTTACACGGGAAGAGTTTTAATATTTAGAGCGGTACGTGTAGAGCGGATCTTACACGGGAAGAGGTTTAATATTTAGAGCGGTACGTGTAGAGCGGATCTTACACAGGAAGAGGTAGCGGTACGTGTAGAGCGGATCTTACACGGGAAGAGGTTTAATGTTTAGAGCGGTACATGTAGAGCGGATCTTACACGGGAAGAGGTTTAATGTTTAGAGCGGTACGTGTAGAGCGGATCTTACACAGGAAGAGGTTTAATGTTTAGAGCGGTACATGTAGAGCGGATCTTACACGGGAAGAAGTTTAATGTTTAGAGCGGTACGTGTAGAGCGGATCTTACATGGGAAGAGGTTTAATATTTAGAGCGGTACGTGTAGAGCGGATCTTACATGGGAAGAGGTTTAATATTTAGAGTGGTATGTGTAGAGCGGATCTTACACGGGAAGAGGTTTAATGTTTAGAGCAGTAAGTGTAGAGCGGATCTTTCACCGGAGAAGGTTTAATGTTTAGAGCGGTACGTGTAGAGCGGATCTTAGACAGGAGGAGGTTTAATGTTTAGAGCGGTACGTGTAGAGCGGATCTTACACGGGAGGAGGTTTAATGTTTAGAGCGGTACGTGTAGAGTGGATCTTACACGGGAAGAGGTTTAATGTTTAGAGCGGGACACAAAGATAGGGTTTCTAATGATTACGGAAGACCTAAGGGGTTTAGTGAAATTTCTAGTGTTTTTGGAACACCTAAATGACTCAGTGCATGTGGTAAAGTCCTTGGTGCTTGTGGAGTGCTTGAACGTTTGACGGATGAGTGAGATGTACATCGTGAGATAATAAGGATGACTCCCTTGTTTTATTCTTTTGACTTTGGACATTCCAAGAACACCTAATGCTTTGAAAAAAAACGTCACGTGTGGACTGCCACACGGGTAAAAGTTCGGTGCTTTTGGGGCACCTAATGAATTTCGTGAAATGGTCGCATGTGTACCGACACACAGACGGAGTTCGACGCTTTGAAAGTCTATGAGATTATATTAAATGGTCGCATAGGACCGGCCCATGACAGAGTTTTGATGCTTTTGAGCATATGAAATGAAATAAAGTTATAAGAAAGTCATGTGCCACAGGAGACACTGAGATAAGTTCGGTTCGGGGAACATCTTTTATGATTTGGGATGTTATGAAATGCCCCTACATTCATACTAATCCGACACTCAGGGAGTGCCTTGAATAATGTAGTAATGTCATGAGGTAACCCGATGTGGATCACAATGTTATATGATATTTATGATGAATGGGTATGATGTCATGAAATGCATTGTGCGGATTGTCACACGGAAATATACCTAGGACCATTGTGGTCTCTATTGAATGATATAGTTTGGTGGAATGGCTGAATGCAATCCGATGCATTGGCAGAATACGAGCATTTTGGGATACGATATATGATGGAATGATATGATCGTGGTGGGCGTCCTTGGAATGCCCCTAATTTAATTTAGATGATATGTCATGAATTCTTATGACACAAAAAATGCAAATGGCTACACAAAAACGTGGTTAGGATGCATGACACACATAATGATGTTATGTATGCTATGTGAAAAAATGCTAATCACATAAATTTAATGTTATAGCTGAAAAGGAAAAGGTTAGTATGAATGGCAAAAGGATGATTTAATGTCTTCACATGAAAATAAAATGCAAGTGGCTGCATAAAAATGTGGGTTAGTATCACACAAAAAATGTCTTGTGAATGGTATGTCATGTGTATGGAAAATGGTGATTATGGTATGTTATGCATGCGTAGATGGCGATGGTGATGTGTTACGGGATGGCGAGAAACACATAACACACAAAACAAATTCTTCCAACCTTATTCATCCGAACGTGGTCGGTCTCAAAAATTCTAACCGAGTCCTAGGTGGGGTTCTCTTCGATCATCAACCGGGATGATGAAGGCATGATTTTATTTATCCACACAATTATTTTGGTATCCTAAGGGAATCCAACTAAGGCTGCCTATATGAGTTTGGTCCAAGTCGGGTTAAAATCAAGGTTCCCATAGGAAAATATACTCCTCACTTCTCCCCACTCAAGGGTCCGAACGAAGGAGTTCATACGCGGCTATGGGTGGTGTTTCGTATCCGTGCCCCTTAACCAGCAGGAACAAAGGTGACACTTCAACAATCCACTGGGCTAAAATGGGATACTTAACCTAATGCAAGCATGTCTAACTAAAAATGCAAAATGAAATACCAATCAAGAATCATCCACCTTATTTTAATTAGACACTTTTCAGGGCTTGTGAAATTCTTTTAAGTTTTTTTTAAGAAAACTTTTTTTAAAAATCCCCAGCGGAGTCGCCACTGTGAGAGGATGATATTTTCGACGGAACTCGGACTCCCTTTCGGCAGGGGCACCTCGATTTCGGGCGGAATTCTCCTTCGCGTGGGGTTTTTATAATGGAAATTCGTTTTGGAAAAAATGGAATTAATTCTTAAGAGAACCGAGACCTAAGTCTCGATGAATATTGTAGGAGTCGCCACCCGGCTCAGCTCAACTGGGAAATTTATAACGTAGCTGAACCGGACGAACGGCCGCTACACTATCCAGAGATCTAGGTCCAGACAAGTCCCTTATTTCGTGTCTAATTAAAATAAATATTGGCCAATGTTCTTTGAAGATATTTCAAATTCTAAAGTCAATTTTATTGCATTAAGTTTAAACATATAGCATGCATACATAGAAATAAAAAGTAAAGCAGTAAATATTTAAGTAGCTTACAACCCAATCGAATCAAAAATAAAAACTCTCAACCTCACTTTTACAACAGCCTAAAATACATGATTTATCTAAAAATTACAATCGCCTAAAATACACGAGTAATTCTATTAAATACATATAAAATGAAAATAAAAACTACAAAACAGAGGGTTAGCACAAGTTACAGCATGCCACAAATAGGACTCAAACATGACAGAATTGGGAATTTAGAATTCGGGATCATGCATATAGGGGGATAACCGGGTCGGCTCGGCTAACCGACCCGATTAGACATGGAAAACATTTTGAAACGTCCCTGTATTTTTGGTTTTGTGAGAAAATCATTTTTGAAAACAATTTTGGCGGTTTACATGCATTTTTTACATGTGAGGTGGGTTGGTTTTCGGGAGAATCGCGTCTCCGTCGTTGTATTGTTCTAAATGCAATTTCACTGAAAATTGAATCTTGGGTCGTGGATGCACACAACAAAATTCAGTTTGGTGATTTTCTGAATTTATAGGGATTTTTAGGAATTTTTATAGATTAAAATGGAAATTTTGATTTTGAACGGGCATTACAGTCGTGCGACTGTAACTACAGTCGTACGACTGTAATTAGAGTCGTGCGACTGTAAATCAATCCAACTTCAGAATTTCACCAAAATTCTTCAAAATAAAACTGGAAGAAAACGATCTGGAAACTAAGAACACTCGTACGACTGTATTTACAGTCGTACGACTGTTCATCAAACTCAAGAACAGTTGCACGACTGTTCTTGATTTCCAGAAACAGAAAACGCAGAAATAACACAAAGATGCACAAAAATCACACCAACCACCCAGAAAGCATGAAAAATGGAGGGAATAAAGAGTGTTTACCTCTTAGGTGCTATTCCACTGTAGGATTGACCCCTGGCGTTGCTCCAATCCACACAAATTTGCTCTTTTACTCCTTGAGTCAAGGTTAGGAAGTTTGGTCCAAAAATCTCCAAATGTTAGGGATTCTGATGATTTTAAGGTCTGAGATTGATTGAGTTTCAATGTTAAGTCGTTAACCTATGATTTCTAACCAGTTTTAGACATGAACATTCAAGAATTAAAAGAAGAAGAGGAAGAAAAAGTTTTTGGTTTTTAGGTTTATTTTTCTCCTCCTTTCTCTCTATTCTTTCTCAATTTTTTCTTTTTTTTTTTCTTCTTAAGATCAGAAAATCCTCCCCCCAACTTCTCTCCTTTTCTTCTTTTTTTTATGTCTGATTGCTTCACCAGAATCCGGGCAATTAATACCCAATCTTTCCCCCTCTTCTCTCTTATGTCATGGGCATGGTGTTCTGCACCTGCTCCGATCGTACAGTTATACGACTGTAACGATAGTCGCACGATTGTAAATTACAGTCGTGTGACACCTGCGTTTTTATTTTTTTTTATTTTTTTAAGGACGGAGTAAAATTCTGGCGCTTACATCACCCCTTTCATCTTCTCTCTTGAACTGATTCTGTGAAGCCTCATTCTCTACCATCAATGGTCCTAACAAGAAATTGAACCCCAATGCTGTTCCATATCACATCATGTCATCACCAGAAAGGCCACGGAGCAGATTGTGGGAAGGGTATTGATTTCATGACAAAGAGAGGATCTGAATATAAGTCTGCTTTAATTGAGTTGAAAATCGCTGTTATGCCAGCAGACTATTGATGGAACTCCTGAATGAGCACTGCATGAAAGAGAATGAGAGTAATAATGAAAAATCAGTGTCAACCTTTGATTTCTTGCACCTTCCTCTTGATTGGAAAAACAAAGTGAACAAAGGGTATGCATTTGTAAATTTCACAAACCCAAAAGCAGCATGCCAACTTCAGTGAGCAGTTCACAATAAGAGATGACCACTGTTCTTGTCCAGCAAGTCCGCACTATAGCCTATACTAGGCTTCAGGGAAAGAGGAGCTGGTGAGACACTTTGAGAGGTCAATATTTGAGTGTGAAAGGGATGATTATCTACCAATCACATTCAACCTAGCAAGAGGTGGTACAAGGGGTTCAGTAGAGCAAAAGGTGATAGGGGGAAGGTGGAGATTGGCACCAATTCCTTTTCAGTCCAGAGGAAATCCTCTACCAATAGTTTTGGAGCAACCAGGTTTTACAAAGCTTTCAACAATCATGAATGGGATGCTACCGGCAACAGAAAGACGTGCAAAACCTGCTGTGCTAATATTCAGGGGAAAGTTGCATTTACCAACCATTTCAAAAACTCAGTCTTCAGCTGCAGCAAAAGTCATTACTTACCAGTTTTCGGCTGTATACCTTGGCGACTTGCCTTCAACATAAAAAAAAATTCCAATATGGAAAACCGAAAGGACATATTGGTAGCGTGAAGGGGCATTGATCAAAACCAGAGCCACGGGTTGGATTTTCCTAATGCATTCACATTCATCATGCCATGGATGTTTCATATTCTATTTTGATGTTCAATATGCATACGTCATGTCATTGCATATAAATGTCCATATACAGGTTGCCGCACGCAGCAAACCAGATATGATGAAGTGTCTTACACCCAAACACAAACCTTAACACTAGGGGCAGGTAAAAGCTAAGCCATTGAGCATCATCAAGACAATGCTCTCATAACCCTCGGTGAATATGTCGAGGCGCACTTTCCAATCCTAAGACAAGCCGGTGCGAAGAAATCTACTCGGCTGGAGTGCTCACCCAGATTATGTTGGATATGCCCTAGTCCCGAGGCATTGATCCTTGTATTTGTATCATACATTTATTGGATTTATGTATTATACTTATTTGTGTTATTAATAAAGGCATTAATTCATTTATTATAATTATCTTGTGCAATATATTAAATGAAGTATCCAATGAACATATCCATATCCATGGTGACCAGTGTCATGCACTTGGCAGTAAGACCATGGATAGGGTAAATGATATAACCATGAATAGATCCATAGTGTGTTCCAGTCACGGGAATAAGTGGAATAAGAGACTATCATTAACCTGGTTGTATGGCGGTGTCTTACCGGTCATTAGACATGAGATGTCAACCAAGTTAATAGGTACATGCAAAAGGGGCATGGTACTGGATAGATCCACTAAACGAGAAATCCACATGGATAGTATCACAAGTGATTCTCGTGTACTACATGTATGGATCCTTTGACCTGACCATATGATGGTGTTGCATGTGAGGTCGCATACTTAGGAGTACGCCTAAAGGGCCTGTAGTAGGGTGCCAAGTATGGGTACTTTCGGGTATGTCACTTAGCATGGTAATGCTATGGATATGCAGAAGGGATTTGTCACTCCGTAGTCCACTGAGAAGATATCACCGGCCTCTTGATGAATGTGACTGATAAGAGTGTGGCCACACCCAAACTAGTTGGAACTTGTTTGTGAGCTTCAGTGCATTCGGGATCAAGTTAATGTCCTAACACAAAAGAGGGTGATCAATCCATGACTCTGTGTTGGACACCGATATCAATGACATGGGATGTACAAGTTCAAACTACAGGGTTATGATAATAGTTAGACTACCATCTCCATCTTGATTGGGGGCTGCAGTGGCTTGCTAGAGCCCAACTGCAGTCTGTAGGCCACAAGCCCACTGCCAACATAAAAATGGGTCCACGGGATCGTACACATTGAGCGACTGAACACTGACTTAAGGAATCATATGTATGCTTGGAGTATACACTCTGGAGAAAGAGGTATATATATATTAATTATATTATAAAGATCAATTGGATTGATCATAATAATAAAATTAATATATATTTAATTGGCTCTTCATAATTAATTGGATTAACTATGATATTATTTCCTGGGTGGAAATATTCATATGTATAGGTTTACATATGATTTTATTTTGTGAAGATCGAATTTTAATTTGATGGATTAAATTAATTGGTCAAACTAGTTTTAATTTAAATGTAAATAATATGTTACTTGGTGTAATATATTAAATACATGGGTAAATTAAAGTTGGGCTTGAAATTAATTTAAACCAGACTAATTAAAATAGGATTGGGCCTGAATTAAGAGAAGAAAGCCCACACAAATGAAAGAGCTAAGTTGGGCCAAAATTCCTTTAGGAATTTCGGCCAACCTAGGGTTTATTATTCCTAGGAATTTTGACCAAGAGTTGGTAGACACAGTGAGACTAGCCGAAATTTTCCCAAGCCTCCCCTCTCCATAGTTCGTGTTTTCCGACGCTAGCACGGGTGGTGTTCGTTAGGCGTTCGTGTACGTGAACGAGGGTTTCTAGTTTGATACCTGCATTCTGCATCCATCTCTTAAAAGAGATATTCCTGGTAAGAGATTTATCTCTTTCTATTAAATTTTTGTTTTTCCAATTTCCATCTCAATTGCTCCTGGGCAGGGATTTGAGGAAATCATCGCGTTCTTCCGCTTTAATCGGGTTATTTCCGGTGACAAATCCCAACAGTGGTATCAGAGCGGGCTTTTGATCCATGGAAATTGTAAAAATTGGTTGAATCCCATGTTTTAAAATTGGAGTTTTTTTTATTGGGGTTCTTGGTTTGGGTTTAAGATTTTTCCCATTTGATTTTTATACAATTGAAATTGAATATGCATATAGGTTTATGTTTGTTTAATTTAATTATATGTTTTGGAATTCTTGGTGAATTTCTTGTTTTTGGATGCCATGATATTTTTTTTTATTTTATATTTTCTGTTTATATATAAAAAAAAATCTGGCTGTTCCCGGGGTGCGGGGCTGCCGGCGGCGGAATCGCTGCCGACAGCCGCTTATGCAGCTGCTGCTGCTGCTAGCGCAACTTGGTTGCCCTAGCCGCATTGGACCGGGCCCAGTGTTTTTTGGATTTGGTGGGTTTTGGGCCCGAGGCCCAGTTTTGAAATTTTAATGCGTGTGGTTTCTTGAATGAAGTTTTATTTTATTCATGTGATATTAATTTT
This sequence comes from Euphorbia tirucalli, assembly GCA_039660915.1. NCBI lineage: Eukaryota > Viridiplantae > Streptophyta > Magnoliopsida > Malpighiales > Euphorbiaceae > Euphorbia > Euphorbia tirucalli. The sequence goes on along the minus strand of CM077636.1, from coordinate 21,143,154 downwards.
GGAAATTAATATGGTTAATTGAAATTGGTTCAGGTAATTTTGGCACAATTACTTGGACGGTTCAATTGGACCCATGGTTTCCCAATTCCTGTGGGAGCAGTTGGACTGCCTGGGCTGGGGGCCCAAAGCCCGTCAAGGGTTAGAACTATGGTGGGCCAAAATTGGCGATTTCAATATAATGGCTTGGACATAATTAAAATGAGCTTAAATCATGCATTATAACATGCTTATGAATTATATGTATTGGATGGATATGGGTGATTAAATATTTTGTATGGTTGGATGCTATTGGGCCTTATTCAAGATAGTTTGTATTTTCTTTTTGGGTAAATACGGCCTGCTTGTCGTTTTTCTTTTTTTAATGTAATTTTATTTTATTCAATTATTATAAAATTTGTAAAAGAAGAAGCCCATGGAGTGGTGAGCCCAAGTGGAGGTGCAAGCCTAGAAGGAAGAAGATGGAGGCCCACCTGATATTGTTTTCTAGTATAGGTTTACTAGAATAATATTAGGATGTAATATAGGCCCATAGCAGTCCATTTTACTTATTTATTTAATTATGCTTTATATTTATTTGCATGTATGAATGTATGATCCAACCGCATTTCACCCGCCTTATGTCTGCAAGCCGTTGTTAATTGAATCCAATAACAAAATGAAATTACTAAGTCACTTAAAAGTGCTTCCCTCATTCAAAACCAGTTTGAAGTGGGGATATGCCAGTTGTAGACCATTCCCTCGCAGGATACACTGGAGTATTGTCACTTTGTATTGGGTTAGGGTATGGGATACTCTAACACTTGAATAAAGGTTTTGACTTAGTATGGGTAGTAGGATTCTCCTAGCCCTAAGCACAGATGGGTAAATGCCAACAGGCCCATCAAACCGAGAGTCCCTAGGTTGGGATTGGACGATGTTCCTACCTAAATAGTTAAGGTATAGTTGTACCAGGCCCTCGTCTAGCTATATCTTAATGAAATATGGATCTCGGCCCATGAGCCCAACAACTCGGTTTAATTAATAACTTGATTTATTATTAATTATGTATGGGAATAACAAAGTAAAGTCCTTTATTAACACTTTTAAATGTTTTTCTGTGTAGAAACTCTAAATGGCAAATAACAACACTTTATCACTGCGAACGATTCTTGAAAGGGACAAGCTTTCTGGTCCTAACTTTTTGGACTGGTCTAGGAACTTGACAATAGTTCTAAGACAGGAGTCTAAAGAGTATGTACTCGAGAGGCCTGTACCGGCTACGCCTCAAGGACGTAATCCATCGGCTGCCCAGCTGGAGGAATACGAGGTGCATGTTAAGGATAATAGGGATGTGACATGCCTAATGTTGGCCTGTATGGTCCCTGAACTGCAAAAACAGTTTATGGACCATCAAGACTTTGCTATGATAACAACTCTAAACGAGATGTTTCAGGAGCAAGCTCATCAAGAAAGGTACCTGACCAACAAGGCATTCCACTCCTGTAAGATAGGGGCTGGGACATCTGTGAGCGCACACGTGCTCGAGATGAAGGGCTATTTGGACATTTTAGCCCGTCTCGGATCACCCATCTCTCAGGAGTTGGCGGTGGACACAATCCTTGCATCCTTGCCAGATTCATATGATTAGTTCATCCTGAACTACAACATGCAAGGGATGAACCGCACTATCAGTGAGCTGCATGGGATGCTTAAGCTTACTGAGCAGTCGATCAAAAAGACTGCATCGGTGCTACTGGTCAACAAGGGGAACCCTCATGTTGCCAAGGGTAAGGCCAAGGAAAAGGCCAAGGCCAAGGCCAAGAAGGCTAAGGTTAAGAAGGCCAAGGCTCAACCCAAGGCCCAGCAGAAGGCAGGTCCTGAGGATGTCTGTTTCGGGTGTAGACAGGCGGGCCATTGGAAGAGATCGTGTCCCAAGCTGATGGGAGAGTAGAGAAGGGGCCAAGGTATGTCCTCTTCAGGTATTTATGTTATAGACATTAACCTTACTGTTTCAATATCCTGGGTATTGGATACTGGATGTGGTTCTCACATTTGTTGCAATATGCAGGGACTTAAGAACAGATGGTCACTGGGGTCGGGAGAGGTGGACTTGCGGGTCGGAAATGGAGCAAGGGTTGCTGCCATAGAGATCGGCGAATACCACCTTGTGATGCCTAGTGGATTGGTTTTAATTTTAGAACAATTTTATTTTGTACCTGCTATGTGCAGGAATATTATTTCAATTTTTATGTTGGATATTTCTAGATTTTGTTTTACTATTTCTAATGGTAGAATTTCCATATCTAGAGAGGGATTATTTTATGGAGATGCTCTATTAAATAATGGCCTGTGTATCCTGGACTTAAATGAAACCAATCATGTCTATAACATAAATGCTAAAAGGGTTAAGCCCAATGAACTTAATCCTGTCTACTTATGGCATTGTCGTCTTGGCCACATAAACAAGAAGCGCATAGCTAGGCTTCACAAAGCTAGAGTCTTAGGGTCATTTGACTTGGAGTCAATTGATACATGCGAATCATGTTTACGAGGCAAGATGACCAAGGCACCTTTTAGCAAGAAGGCTGAAAGGGCCACTGGCTTATTGGACCTAATACATTCAAATGTATGTGGACCTATGAGTGCAGTGACCAGAGGTGGACACGTGTACTTCATCACGTTCACGGATGATTTCAGTAGATATGGCTATGTCTATCTAATGAAACATAAGTCTGAGGCCCTTGATAGGTTCAAGGAATTTAGGAACGAGGTACAGAACCAGCTAGGTAGAAATATCAAAACCCTTCGGTCAGACCGAGATTGTGAATATATGAGCCTCGAGTTTGACTCATATTTGAGAGAGTATGGAATAGTTCCACAGCTCACTCCTCCCGGAACACCATAATGTAATGGGTGTCCGAGCAGAGGAATAGGACCTTGTTGGACATGGTCCGCTTAATGATGAGTCAAGCCTCTCTCCCAATTAGTTTCTGGGAACACGCCCTCGAGACAGCAGCTCTTATCTTAAATAATACTCCGACTAAGGCAGTGGAAAAGAGCCCATATTAGATATGGACGGGCAGGGAGGCCAATGTGTCTTTCCTAAGGATTTAGGGAGGCGAAGCACATGTCAAGAAATTGACTAGTGGCAAGCTGGAGCCCAAAACCGATAAATGCCTATTTGTGGGCTACCCTAGGGAAACCAAAGGGTATTACTTCTACAACCCCGCCGAGAACAAGGTGTTTGTGGCAAGGAAGGGGGTCTTTCTAGAAAAGGAGTTCCTTTCCAAGAAAGACAGTAGGAGCAATGTTAGACTCAGGGAAGTTCAAGGTTCCCAAGCTCCTGAAGAGGATAACTCGGAGGCCCAGGTGGAGCTTCCACAGGAGGAAGTACCGACCCAGGCCACACAAGGACCTAGAAGGTCTGGTAGGGATCGTCGGGAACCAGAGAGGTATGGTTTCCTCGTCACCGATGATCAAACTCTTCTCATCTGGGATGAGGAAGAACCCAAAACCTACAAGGAGGTTATGGCAAGCCCATAATCTGCAAATTGGCGTAAAGCTATGGAGGCAGAGATGAAATCTATCTATGATAACCAGGTTTGGAACTTAGTTAATCCACCTCCGGGTGCTAAGGTAATAGGTTGCAAGTGGTGCTACAAGATGAAGGCCGACAATACCTTCAAAGGGCTTCTGGTTGCAAAAGGTTTCAGACAAGTCCATGGAATAGACTATGATGAGACTTTCTCACTAGTAGCCATGCTTAAATCCATCAGGATCTTGCTAGCCATAGCCACATGGTACGACTATGAAGTCTATCAAATGGATATCAAAACTGCTTTCCTTAATGGAAAGCTGCTCGAGGATGTGTACATGACACAACCTGAGGGTTTTGTCGATCCAGAGTATCCTGGAAGGGTATGCAAGCTTCAAAGGTCCATTTATGGATTGAAGCAAGCATCCCGAAGTTGGAATCTTAGTTTCAATGAGGCTATAAAGGAATATGGCTTCATACAAAATCAAGATGAGCCTTGTGTGTGTAAGAGGACAAGTGGGAGCATTGTCACATTTTTGGTACTTTATGTGGACGACATCCTACTCATTGGAAGCGACATACCTACACTACATGGGGTAAAGCAGTGGCTGAGTAAGTGCTTCACAATGAAGGACTTAGGCGAAGCTGAGATGATCCTAGGGATCAGGATCTATAGGGATGATCAAATCGGCTTCTGGGCCTAACTCAGGCCTCATACATAGACAAAGTTCTGAAAAGGTTTAGCATGGACCGGGCTAAGAAAGGTTTCTTGGCAATGGGCCATGGGTTGAAACTTAGTAAGAAGCACTGTCCTAAGACAAGGGAGGACAGGGAGAACATGAAATTGGTTCCATATGCTTCGGCTATAGGATCAATTATGTACTCCATGTTATGTACGAGACCTGATGTCGCCTTTGCACTAAGTATGATGAGCTGGTAACAGCAGGATCCCGGGGAGGATCACTGGAAAGCTGTCAAGGCAATCCTTAAGTACCTTAACCAGACTAAGGATAGCTTCTTAGTGTATAGTGGTCAGGAAGTGCTATCAGTTGCTGGGTACACTGATGCAAGCTTCCAGACTGACCAGGATGAGTACCAATCGCAGTCTGGGTATGTATTTTTGCTAAATGGTGGTGCTGTAAGCTGGAGGAGCTCAAAGCAGCCAACCATCGTGGACTCTACAACAGAAGCTGAGTACATCACTGCGTGTGATGCGGCTAAGGAAGCTGTGTGGATGAAGAAGTTTATCACTGAGTTGGGAGTAGTGGCAACTATCCAGGACCCAGTTGATATCTTATGTGACAACAATGGGGCCGTTGCATAAGCTAAGGAGCCCCGGTCACACAAGACCACAAAGCACGTGCTCATAAAGTTTCACCTCATACGAGAGATTACGGAGAGAGGTGACATTGCATTGCACAGAGTGGACACCGAGGATAATGTTGCAGATCCTTTGACCAAGGCGCTGGCCTAGCCCAAGCATGAGGGTCATACTAGATCTATAGGGACTAGGCCCATGCCTAGTTGGAACTAGTGCAAGTGGGAGATTGTTGGATGTGCCCTAGTCCCGAGGCATTGGTCCTTGTATTTGTATCATACATTTATTGGATTTATGTATTATACTTATTTGTGTTATTAATAAAGGCAGTAATTCATTTATTATAATTATATTGTGTAATATATTAAATGAAGTATCCAATGGACATATCCATATCCATGATGACCAGTGTCATGCACTTGGCAGTAAGACCATGGATAGGGTAAATGATATGACCATGAATAGATCCATAGTCTGTTCCAGTCATGGGAATGAGTGGAACAAGAGATTATCATTAACCTGGTTGTATGGCGGTGTCTTACCGGTCATTGGACATGGGATGTCAACCAAGTTAATGGGTACATGCAAAAGGGGCATGGTACTAGATAGATCCACTAAACGAGAAATCCACATGGTATAGTATCACAAGTGATTCTCGTGTAGTACATGTATGGATCCTTTGACCTGACCATATGATGGTGTTGCATGTGAGGTCGCATACTTAGGGGTATGCCTAAAGAGCCTGTAATAGGGTGCCAAGTATGGGTACTTTCGGGTATGTCACTTAGCATGGCAATGCTATGGATATGCAGAAGGAATTTGTCACTCCGTAGTCCACTGAGAAGATATCACCGGCCTCTTGATGAATGTGACTGATAAGAGTGTGGCCACACCCAAACGAGTTGGAACTTGTTTGTGAGCTTCAATGCATTTGGGATCAAGTTAATGTCCTAACACAAAAGAGGGTGATCAATCCATGCCTCTGTGTTGGACACCGATATCAATGACATGGGATGTACAAGTTCAAACTACAGGATTATGATAACAGTTAGACTGCCATCTCCATCTTGATTGGGGGCTGCAGTGGCTTGCTAGAGCCCAACTGTAGTCTGGGCCACAGGCCCACTGCTAACATAAAGATGGGCCCACGGGATCGTACACATTGAGCGACTGAACACCGACTTAAGGAATCACATGTATGCTTGGAGTATACACTCTGGAGAGAGAGGTATATATGTTAATTAGATTATAAAGATCAATTGGATTGATCATAATAATAAAATTAATATATATTTAATTGGCTCTTCATAATTAATTGGATTAATTATGAGATTATTTCCTAGGTGGAAATTTTCATATGTATAGGTTTATATATGATTTTATTTTGTGAAGATCTAATTTTAATTTGATGGATTAAATTAATTGGTCAAACTAATTTTAATTTAAATGTAAATAATATGTTACTTGGTGTAATATATTAAATACATGGGTAAATTAAAGTTGGGATTGAAATTAATTTAAACTAGACTAATTAAAATAAGATTGGGCTTGAATTAAGAGAAGAAAGCCCATACAAATGAAAGAGCTAAGTTGGGCCAAAATTCCTTTAGGAATTTCAGCCAACCTAGGGTTTATTAGCCCTAGGAATTTCGGCCAACAGTTGGTAGACACAGTGAGACTAGCCGAAATTTTCCGAAGCCTCCCCTCTCCATAGTTCGTGTTTTCCGACGCTAGCACGGGTTCGTTAGGCGTTCGTGTACGTGCCGGGTTTCTAGTTTGATACCTGCAGTCTGCATCCATCTCTTGAAAGAGATATTCCTGGTAAGAGATTTATCTCTTTCTATTAAATTTTTGATTTTCTAATTTCCATCTCAATTGCTCCTGGGCACCGATTTGAGGAAATCATCGCGTTCTTCCTCTTTAATCGGGTGATTTCTAGTGACAAATTCCAATAGAATATTCATCCTAGTAAAAAAAAAGGAATAATCCCCAGGAGAGAATTTTCGACACGGAAAACCGAAAGGACGTGTTTGTAACAAGAAGAGAGTGATGTTCAGAGTCAAAGTCACTCTTAATTTCCCTATCGCATTCATTCTGATGTCATCATAATGATATTAGGCATGTTTGATTTTCCACTTAGATGTTCATATTGCATGCATCGCGCCATTACATATAAACGCCCATTAGTAGGCCATTACATCCAAACCGACAACGGCTCCAATGAAATTACTGTTACAGATGGCAAGTCCTAGCCCCGGTATATCGTCCCTAGCAGGGTCACCATCAGAATGCAATACATGATACTAGGTTTAAGTCTCATTCCCCCTGCTCAGACAAATGGGCCATCCTTTGACAAAGTGGGCAATAAGCCTATAGTATTGATGTGCCAAACTCGCTAGTACAATTGATCAGAAAGGTCTGGAGAGTACCAAAGTGGATGAGTTCGGCCTGGAAGCACACCCAAATCTGGGAGAAAACATCCATCGGTCTCAATTGGGCAGACGGAGGGAAAGAGATTCAAGGTAAACAAAATCTCCAGCACAGACAACTTCTAAAAATCCTAAACGAGTCAAGGTTCCCTGCAGAGCCCCCAACAAAGATGATCCTCACTGAGTCAAAGTCCTCAGCTGAGACAATCCTCACGGGAGACCATCGGAAGTCACAAGTCCCTTTCCCAGCCTCGCACAGATACCAAGCATGGCAGCATAAATGTCATGTCGCAAACATGCATACGCTCGAATCATGCACGCATACACACATACATGCATAAAAAATCTGGCCTTATTTATTCTTGATCGAAGGGGCGAAAATTTTTGTTTCCAAAATTGTCCATCAAGGAATAAATACGTGCTCTTGCATCCTATTTTGTTTAAGCATTCATCACTATCGTTGGGTCGACCGTAGTCAGGATCCTTCCTAAAGTGGAAATGATTTAATCTAGGGGCACCCTCAGAGTCATAGCATCTCAGAGCCCTATGACTCCAAATCTCAGGTATGAAAACTTCCCCAATTACCAGAATTTTTGTTTACACCAATACAATCCCGAAAAGGATATTTCTTGCCTTTTACAGGTTCTGGGGGCAAAAAAACTCAGTCGTATTTATTCTTGATCGAAGGGACAAAAATTTTGTTTCCAAAAGTGTCGATCAAGGAATAAATACGTGCTCTTATATCAATCTTTTCAGGTCACTCCACCGCAAGAAGAAGAAGGTTCCATCTTTTTGGTCACTCCACCGTATGGAGAAGAATTAAATTTTTTACGGGCATGCTCCACCACAGTGAGTCGACATTACGGGCACACTCTACCACAGTGAGTCGACATTATGGGCACAATCCACCACAGAGAGTCGACAGGGAGCCACGGCCAGCATCCCCAGTGGGGATGCTCGGAAAGGAAGCTCAACCTGTTCGACCTTTTCATCACATAGGAAAGGAAGAGCAGTTATTTCAACCTCTTCACCACATGGAAGAGGAAGAAATGCCTATTGAAGACCAAGCTACAATTCGTGCTGCCTCTTCACCACATAGGAGGGACATCACATTTTGTTCGACCTTTTTACCACATAGGAAAGGAAGAGCAGTTATTTCAACCTCTTCGCCACATGGAAGAGGAAGAAATGCCTATTAAAGACCAAGCTACAGTTCGTGCTGCCTCTTCACCACATAGGAGGGATAACACGTTTTGTTCGACCTTTTCACCACATAGGAAAGGGAGAATAGTTATTTCAACCTCTTCACCACATGGAAGAGGAAAAAATGCCTATTGAAGACCAAGCTACAGTTTGTGCTGCCTCTTCACCACATAGGAGGGACTACACATTTTGTTCGACCTTTTCACCACATAGGAAAGGAAGAGCAGTTATTTCAACCTCTTCGTCACATGGAAGAGGAAGAAATGCCTATTGAAGACCAAGATATAGTTCGTGCTGCCTCTTCACCACATAAGAGGGACAGCACATTTTTTCGACCTTTTCACCACATAGGAAAAGGAGAACAGTTATTTCAACCTCTTCGCCACATGGAAGAGGCAGAAATGTCTATTGAAGAATGTTCCAGTCCGTGCTGCCTCTTCACCACATAGGAGGGACAGCGTATTTTGTTCGACCTTTTCACCACATAGGAAGGGAAGAATAGCCATTTCATCCTCTTCACCACATAGGGGAGGAAAATCAGTCGTATTCGGTCCTCCAACACACAGAGAAGAATTAAATTATCTTATCAGGCACACTCCACACAGTGAGTCAACATTACAGGCACACTCCACCATAGAGAGTCGACTTGGAACCAAAGACCGGTGTCCCCGTCAAGGGTCATCATGTATGTTTTCTTTTCTTTTCTCACCGCGCTCCCAGTCGCGAGACCAAACTTGGTATAGGCTTCCCAGCCAACCATGAGCCGACTTTGGTCCCGCGAGGGGCAGCCTGTGAGCACGGGTTTCTTCCCGACCTCTTTGATGAGAGCTCTTTTGTTACCTGTGGAATGGACGGACTCGAATAGGACTTGAAAATGACCGGAATATTGCCTGGAGTACCTCAAACGTCTTCAAAACCAAGCAATCAACGATCCGAAATCCCTGAAAAGGTCTTTTGAGTGATTTGCAGGGTTTAAGGCACACGTCCGATTTTTAAAGTTTTGCCCCGGTTCTTGTTAAAACCACACGGCTCTAGTACAAACTAGAGCCGTACGGCTCTAGTGGTCAAGACAAGTTGCTCTGCAAAGAAGAGCAACTTGCTTGACAGAGAAAAAAAAGGGGGCAAATTTCAGAAGTCAGGCGCAGATTGATTGATTGAAATAAGTGTGAGAGAGAGATATAAAATAAAAGAGGAGAAATCATAGGGGAGGAGGAGCTTCTTTTGGGTCCTGAGAAAAAAAAAAGAAAAAAAAAAGAAAGACAGAGAGAAAGAAAAGTAGAAAAAGAGAGATAGAAACCATAGTCTAGAGGAGACCCAGACACCAAAGCCAAGACCTAATATCAATCTCCAAACATTCACAACAAATCCCACAACCTTTGCTCACTGATTGGGGATCGTTTCGGATTCTGTTCGGCTTGTTTCGGATCATCGTGGTTTTCGGCTGGTTGAGTTTCCAGAACACATTTCAAGCTTTTAATCCGTTTCTTGACGTTCAAAGCATCAAAACAACATCAAGGTAAACTCTGAGAGGCCTTAAACCTGTTTGCATTGCTTTTCCTGTGTGTTTTCTTCATTTGACAACTTTTGGAATCGGATTGCCTGAATAGAACCGCACAGATGTGTTCTTCATGAACAAAGCCACACGGCTATGTTCATGATGAACAGAGCCGACCAGCTCTGATACCTAGAGCCGCCCAACTCCGTTCTGCAGGGACATATTCTTGGTTTGTCCCGATCGGTCGAAAACAGTCCGTTTTCCATTTTAAGCATTCTATTGTGATCATTTTCGGCCCAAATTCATCTGTATGTTGAAATATTTTGGCTTTTGGATTTTTGTACGTACAGATATTGGGGTTTTCAGTTTATCCGGGGTTTCATTTTCTGAGTTTCGGGGTTATTTTATCCAATCAGATTTATAGTCTAGCATTAGCGGACCCTCGAATCCTATGAAGTCCCTGGAAATATTGAGAACAATCGAAACAATGTTTTCACAAATTTTTTTGGTGTGTTTACTGCTTTTTAGACCCTAGATGCTTGTAAAAACTAGGAAAACCCACACGAACGAAACTCTGAGTTCCGGGATAACAAACTCACAAAAGTGGAAATTTACATGAAACCGAGCCAAATGGTTTCCAAAAATTGTTTTCCAGCATAAAAATTTACAGGGTGTTTCAAAACCGTTTTCCAGGTCCAACCGGTCCGACCAGTCGGATCGACCCGGTTACCCCCTGAATACATGCCCCCGCTCCTAAAAATCCCAATTCTATGCTGCTGTGAGTCCTATCTATGTTCATAATATAAACTATGCTAACCGTCTGTTTTGCAACATTTATTTTTCTTTTATTTTCATTTTTTTATGTAATTAATAGATTTCGTGTATTTTTAGGCGGCTGTAACTTTTAAACCCTCATATACTTAGGCGATTGTAAAGTGAGGACGAGGGTTTTTATCTTTTATTCAATTGGGTTGTATAATCGGCCTCTATTATTTTCTTGTATATTTCGGATGTATGCTTTATTTTTTTGCAATTTATTTTCTGCATTTTGCTTGAGCACGGGCTAGTAAAATTAAGCGAAATTGGGTTAAAGAAAGATAATAAATTGAATAAATATGGCAATATAAATTATAAACTAAATACAAGCTTGAGGTTAAGTAGGTTAGTTGCCCGAACCCTAAATCTCTGGATTAGGTATAGTAGTCTACGCTCGGTAGGGAGCTGTATCGGAATTTCCCAGATGAGCTGATCCGGGTGGCGACTCTGTCACTGATCTTGAAATTTAGGTTTCGAGGTCTTTAAGTAATAAAACGGGAAAATATTTTCTACAAAACAGATAAACGATTTTTCCTAAAGCAAGTTAAACAAAACTCGTTTTTCCCAAAAACATCACAAAACCCGTTTTCGAAAACCCTCGGTTCGCTTCGCCGCGTCCCGGCTAATAAAGGTCGTCCGCTCACAACTGCAACAAAAGCTTTTGACAGGAAAATTAAAAAAAGCCGTTGATCCTTTGATCAACGGCTGGGGCGGACTACAAAAGTGTCCACTTTTATGAAAAGCGTCTAACACGTTCGCTTTTCATAAAAGCGGACACTTTTGTCTCAGCCGTTGATCTTAACATCAACGGCTGGGGCACTCTGTCCGCTTTTATGAAAAGCGGACGTGTTGGACGCTTTTCATAAAAGCAAACAAAATGGATCGTTGATTGTCTTAGATCAACGCCCAGATTTCATCCCCTTTTATGATCAGCGGTCAGCATAAACCAACAACACGCTGCGCCAGGTAAGGTCTTATCTTGCAGGGGGTGGCAGAGGCATCAATTCCTCTGCTCTTCTGACTAGCGGATGAGAGATGTTCGCTTTTCTGTATTGTGGAAATAAACTGTCCGTTTTTCTGACCGGCGGACGCCCGGCGGAACGCTCTTTTGACAACGGATGATGATTAAAACACCATAAACTTGTAATTTCGTCTCCCACTACCACAAATCCGTAAATAGTACGAAATTGTGCCGTAAATAAGACAATATCCCGCCTGACTTATCTCAAAAGGTAGCTCAAAAAGTTAGGATTATCTCATTGACATGAGGAGCAACATAGCTCTATATTTATGCGATGTGAGATTCCAACAGAGGTTACTACAAAGAGTTTGGGAAAATATCTAAGGAAAAACGAAAACAAGCACATGAAAGTTGTTATCGTTGTTGGTAATGATCTTGAATGGATTTTTTTTTTTGGCTTTAACTAGACTTGTTTATTGGGCTGGCTTGGGTGGGTCTGTCAAATTTAATAATAAAAAGGCTTGTCTAAGTCCAGTCCAGCCCACATAAAAATTAATTTGGGCTCGGACCAGTTTAGAACATCAATCCCAAGCCCAAACCAATTCCACCCACTAAAATTTATTTCTTTTTCTATTTTTTAAGTTTTGTTCATAATTAACTAAAACAATGGCAATACGACAAAAATAAATAAATAAATAAATAAATCATAATTACATGATAAAACATAATAAAACTAACATTGTTAAAGAAATTTAGTTAAAAAAATTAATAATAAATTTAGAAACTTTATATAAAGTATAAGTTTGAAATTAAAAATAGAATAAAATATATATGTATCGTCGGGTGAGCTCGGGCCTAGCTTGGATATTTACACAAATTTTAAGTCTAACCCACTAAACTTCTAGTTTCATCGGGTTCAGTCGACAGACCTAACATGTAAATGCATATCTAAACTCAACTTTTAATAATCCAACTAGGCGGATGCCTACTAGCCAGTTCCATTTTTTTCTTCTCAAAATGACAGATTTTGTTGACTAGTGAATTGTGTGCCGCAAATGATTTGAAAACTTTGTTGCATGTGTTTTCTTTTACTTCAATAATAATAATAATAATAAAAAATTATTTACACATCAGCCAAACGTCATTCTCCATTAATCGTTTAACTAACAACTTAATCGAAATCCTTCATTCAGTTGCTATATATTCTCTATGAATTTCTTTTAACCCCTAAAAAATAAAAACTGATTAACTCAAAATTCAACCCTCATTTTGCTTCAACAATTTTCTTTGCTCTTTGGCACATATATGAAGCTCTTATACTGGAATTGAAGTTCGTTGAAGTTGGCATTGGAGACTTATAACAGCTGTAAACTAGAATTTGAAGAGAATTATTATTCGGGCAAGATGATGGTTGAATATTGAATTAATCAACTCACATTTTCTAGGACTTTGAAGAAATTCATAGAGAATGGAAACAAATTTATCGCGGTTGAGAGAAGGATTTTGATTAAGGGATTACTTGAGGATTAATAGAGAATGACATTTTTATAAAATAGATGTCTATTTTGGCTTAAATATAAAATATATTTTTTAATTATTTAACAAAACAAGAACCATGTGTTGTAGAGTTTTCAACTCATTTGGCACAAAATATGTCATTTCTTGAAGGGGTAAACTTTAAAAAAAGTAGCATGTAGTTTAATACATTTTCAAAATGAATTCGGTGTGTTTTGTTTTGTTTTGTTTTGTTTTTTTTTTTGGCAAAAAGAAAATATGTGGTTTTAAACGTTATCAAATAATGGATAATTAATATATATATATATACAGGGGGGTCACGGAGGGGCAGCTGACCCCCATGCGGTCGGAAAAGCCCCTGAGTAGGGGGCTTTTTGGCAGCCCCCCCGCCCCCCCAAGAGCAGGGGCAGCGCCCCTGCTCTTGCCCCCTGATACAGGGGGCGAAACCCCCTGTATCAGGGGTTAATTTTTTTTCTTTTTGCGATGGGCAAAACGATGTCGTTTTTCCCTGTAATTTAAAAAAAAAAAAAAAAAAACAACCAGGGCAAAACGATGTCGCTTTGCCCTGGTTTGGAAAAAAAAAGACACAGACAGAATCATCGTCCCATCCCACCTTCCCTCACTTTCACTCTCTTCATCAATCCTCCCCTTCTCCTCTCTACTGCCGCCCGCCGCCAGCCCACCTGTCGCCGCCGCCGCTCGCTGTTCGTCCGTCCTCTCTTTTCCTCGTTGCTTCTTATTCCGGTTAGTTTTAATTTTAAATGTTAGGTTTTTGTAATTTATTTAAGTTTTAAAGAAAAATATTTGTGTAAATTAGGTTTGAATTAATAAATTGAGGTATTAATTGATATATATTAATAAATTGATTATGTTAATTGTGTTGTTATTTGATAAATTAGGTTTGAATTGGGGTTTGAATTGATAAATTTGATAAATTGATAAATTGGGGAATTAATTGATAAATTGATAAATTGATTGTGTAAATTGTGTTGTTAATTTTAGTTTTGAATTGATAAATTAGGTTTGAATGTGTGTTTGAATTGATAAATTGATGAATTATATTTGAATGTAGGTTTGAATTAAATTGATTGTGCATTGTTATTTTTGGGTTTGAATTAATAAAATATGTTTAAATTTAGTTATGAATTGATTAATGGATTGTAGTATTTGTGTTTTTATTTATAGGAATTAGAAATATGGATAAGTTTATTACTAGAACAAAGCGGAATACTTTATCAAATCCTGAACCATCATCAACTAGTAATAAAACCCCTATTGATCAAGGTAGTGAAAAAAGAGCCCGCATAGAGGTTGAAGTTTCAGACAATGATATTATTGGTGATCCGGGATTGAGGAAACCAATTGATAGTTATCCAATTAATTGTGTTTTTATTGAATTAAATTAAATTCATTCAGGTTTGTCGGTCGATCTGAAATTTTGGTTCGTCAGTTGAAAATTTTTCTTAACCGGCCGGAAATTTTTTGAACCAAATTCTGCCCCCAGCGGACCAATCCTGGCACTGTCACTATATATATATATATATATATATATATATATATATATATATATATATATATATATATATATATATATATGAGAGTACTGTTCATTCATCATCATCACTGTTCACATTCATCCATTTCCAGATTTACTGTGCATATCATTCCTGCATCTACTGATATTGGTGAGTCATTTAGACCCTTGTTTGCCCAAAAGTACCGACGGACAGGGAAAGAGAGGCAGTGACTGGGTTCCGTAGTCAATATTAGTATGTGTTTGTTCTGATTTGCATTTTTAATGATGGATCACACACTTCTACCTAGAACATACTCTGCATCTTCTGCATCTACATCATTAGAGAATATAAGGATCAACAGTAGTAATGAAATTACTGTTGAAGATTTTACCAAATGCATTAGTGATTGGCATATACCTCATGTTAAGAAGCATGAAATATATGAACTCAGCATTAGAGATAAGTTGTTCAAAACAAATTTGAACATAAAGACTGAGGAGAGGGATATACCTCTCACAAACTCATATGAAAGCATTAATCTTTTGTCACAGCATTCTTTAGACAAGCATAGACAAAAGAATTTTAAGTACATCCATATTGGCCTTGTTCAGATAGGGATCAAGCCCTTAACCAAGGAAGGCCTGAACACAAGCATATTGTGTGTTGTTAGGGATAATAGAATGGAAGTATATGAGGAAGGCATCCTAGGCACGGTTGAGTCTAGTTTGTGTGCAGGTCCCATATCATTCTCATGTTACCCTAATTTAACCATTTCTTTAAATGATAAAAACATTTTGGATTCTCTTGTTTTACAAATCCAAACACATAATTATCGCATGAAAAAGGGATCTATTCCCATTGCATTGATTTTTAGAGTTCATTACAAAGCCATGACATCTGCATTTGATTCAAAACACAAGTTTTCATGTCATAAAGGTGAAACTTTGGTTTTGCAAACGGATATGACTAAAGCAAATGCTATTGTTCCAAAATTCATTAAATGGGAAGATGTAACTCTTCCTACAGAATGGGTATTGGAAAAAGCATGTGCAGTTGAACCACCAATTAGAATAATGCCTAATACGAATGTCAGAGAAATTAACCAGTATCCTAGTGGAAAAGTCACTCTAACCTTTGACAGAAAATCGGTAAGTACAAGGTTTTCTGATGACTCTTCCAATAGTGATACCATGGATTTGGGTAGAGTATCACAATTAGGAAAGATTGAACATAAGAATATTGAGGATGAAGACAAGGATTCTTGCCATCTGTTTCACAGAAGAAGAATCCCTGTTAGCATGCCTCACAGGCACTCTACCTCTGACATCCCTAATACGCATTTAACTGGTGTTCTTTACGCTGATAATGTTCCCAGGGCAGTATATACTAAAGAAGAATTAGGAGAAGTAAGTGTTCAAAAATCTGAACCAACCTCGCCTACTTTTTCTTCAGTTACTGAGAATATTATCAATGTGTTAGAAAAAGAATTCGTTTTAGATAAAACCCTTTTGCATAAAGATTTTTACGCTTCTCATAATGAAAAGAAAAAACTTTGGTTCTTTAAGAATTTCCTGAACCAAAGAAAAGAAATTCAAGAAAAGTATTATGATTTTGTTTTGCAGCATAAAGTCCATATCATGTTTTTCGATTGGTTTGAACTTTATGCATCACAGAATAACATTGCATATCCATTCAAGTGCATCAATCCAGTCTCTAGCCAAGAAAAGGTTAGTACTTGGAATTTATCTGATGGCTCAAAGATTGAGTCTGATCATCCCCCTCTGAGAGGAATAAAAATTCCAGTCTCAGGAAATTCATCTGTTAATGCATCTGCATACAAGTATGTGACTGAAGATGTGCATAAGAATTTTGCATCTGTTATTGAGCAAAATAATTTCTCCAATACGCATTTGCATACCTTAGGTAAGCAATTGACTAGAATTGAGAAAACCCTTAAGCCTTCTGTTGTAAAAATAGAACAGAAGCAGGACAGGCTTAAGAATCCTATTTTTAAGCCATCTCAAATTTCTAGGGATAGCCAAAAGGAATTTCAGAATAATAAAATGGAATTCGCCAAGGCTATTCAAGACCAATTAAGCAAGATAGAGGCCTCAACCTCTAACCTAATTGCTCCAGAAACACCTCAGTCTCGGCTGAGACCAGAGATAAACGCATTAGATGAGGATTCTCTCTCAGAATCCCAGAGTTTCTGTGAAGAAAAGGTTGAACCTATTCCGGTTAAACCTATTCCTCAGATCAATAGAATTAATTGGCCTATTGTTCCTATTGCTAGTCATTTGGACGTAGGCAATCAAGCATCTAGTAGCCAGTCTAGGTTTAATGCATCTTCTGTCTATGAGTGGAATATAGATGGATTATCTGAATATCAGATTTTGAATTTCTTGCAACAAATGACCATGGCTGCCAATGCATATAGAATACAGACCAACGTTCAGGATAGAGCCATTGCAGAGCTTCTTACTGCAGGCTTTGCAGGACAGTTAAAAGGATGGTGGGACTACCATCTTACTGAAACTGAACGTCTTAGCATATTAAATGCTGTTAAGATTGATGAAGACGCAGAACCCATTCTGGATGACGAAGGTCAACCAATTCAGGATTCTGTATCTACATTAATTTTAACCATTTCTTTGCATTTTTTGGGTGATTCTTCGCATTTAAAGGATAAAAACGCTGAGCTTTTATCAAATTTAAGATGCAAAAAACTCAGTGATTTTCAGTATTATAAAAATACATTTTTATCTCGTATTATGTTGAGAGAAGATTCCAACCAGCCTTTTTGGAAAGAAAAGTTTCTTGCAGGGTTACCTACCTTGTTAGGTGAAAAGGTAAGAAACAAAATTAAGGAAACTTTAGGGGTTCCAATCCCTTACTCAACATTAACATATGGTGAACTCATTAGTCTTATCCAGAAGGAAGGACTAAAGATTTGCCAGGATTTGAAACTTCAAAGGCATCTGAAGTGGGAAATGAAAAGGACTAGGCAAGAATTAGGTTCGTTCTGTAAACAATTTGATGTTTCCACGGACAAGCCTGACTGTAATGGTTCTTGCCATAAGGAGTCTAAAAGATCCCATAAAAAACATTTTTATAAAAAGGAATTTCAAAAGAAAAATCGTTCAAAAGATTTTCCTGCATACAAAAGGAATTTTCATAAGCATAAGTCTGGTTTTAAAAGAAATGAAAAACCAGAAGGGGTAAAACCCTTTGGAAATTTAAAGCATGTTACCTGTTATAAATGTAATAGGAAAGGGCATACTGCAAAGTACTGCCGCTTTAGCAAAAAACTGCATGAATTAGGATTAGATGAAAAAGTCTTAAGTAAACTTGAGGCTATTCTCATCTACTCTTCAGAATCAGATCCTGATTCAGGAACTGATGAAGAGAATGCATTTCAGGTTGATGAATTAGCAACTGATTCATCAACATCATCATCATCTTCTGATGACGATGATAAAAGCATAAATGTTTTGACAAAAGATCAAGAACTTTTGTTAGATGTCCTTAAGCATATTTCTGATCCTCATCTTCAGAAGGATTACCTTGATAGGTTAATGAAAACCCTAGAAAGCAAACCTGAAGTCAAGCCTGTTAGTCTTCCTAAAATTAGTACTAGCACATATAACTTGACCAGTATTTTAGAAAAGCAAAAGGCTAAGGGAAAGAATACTCCCTTATCCCTTTCTGATCTGCAAACTGAGATCAAGAATGTTAAACTTGAGCTCAAGCAGGTCAAGGAAAAACAGGAAAAGGATTCAGCTATAATCCAAGCATTACTTAGCAACCAGTTAGAAAATTCAGGAAGCGAGGATGAAGGTGGCACTAACCTAGAGGAATCTAAGTTAGATAACCTAGAATGCGCACCTGAAGATTTTTTATATGTTTTGAAAGAAATTACTTTAAGAAAGTATTTGATTAGCATTGTTTTGCATTTTCCTAATGATTTTCAACTCAGTACCATAGCATTATTTGATACCGGTGCTGATTTAAATTGCATAAAACCTGATTTGGTTCCTAAAAGATTTTGGGAAAAAACCAAAGAAAAACTGTCTGCCGCTAATAACTCGAAAATGAATATTAGCAGTAAAACTGAAGCATATGTGTTAAATGAAAAAACCCGTATTAAAACTGCATTCGTTCTTGTTGATAACATCAATCATAGTGTTATCTTAGGAACACCTTTTATAACTCTTATTACTCCTTTTTCTGTATCAAGTTCTGGTATTATTTTCAAAATTAAGAATGAAAATATTATTTTCCCTTTTATTGAAAAACCCAGAACCAGAAACCTCAATTTATTAAAAGCAAATTCAATTTTTGATAATCAGATTAAC
This sequence comes from Euphorbia tirucalli, assembly GCA_039660915.1. NCBI lineage: Eukaryota > Viridiplantae > Streptophyta > Magnoliopsida > Malpighiales > Euphorbiaceae > Euphorbia > Euphorbia tirucalli. Next base: position 21,124,031 of record CM077636.1, on the reverse strand, counting down.
AACCTGATTAAAACTAAAGAATTTGAAATCATGCATTTAAAGCATAACATTAATTTTCAAAGAATTTCTGCACAGTTGAAAAATGAATTTACTCAAAAAAGAATTTTAGATTTCCAAAAGCAAGTTGAAAATGAAATTTGCGCAGATATTCCTAATGCCTTTTGGATTAGGAAGCAGCATATGGTAGATTTGCCATATGAACCTAGTTTTGATGAGCGAAATATTCCAACCAAAGCTAGACCTATCCAAATGAATTCTGAGCTTGAGCAGCATTGTAGAAAAGAAATCCAGGATCTCTTAGATAAAGGATTAATTGCCCCATCTAGGTCCCCCTGGAGTTGTGCAGCATTTTATGTGATTAAAGCATCTGAGATTGAACGTGGAGTTCCACGATTAGTCATTAATTATAAGCCTTTGAATCAGGTTCTTCGTTGGATTAGGTACCCAATACCTAATAAGAAAGACCTGTTACAAAGATTGCATTCTGCATATATATTCTCTAAGTTTGACCTTAAATCTGGGTTTTGGCAAATCCAGATTGACCCAAAACATAGGTATAAGACTGCATTCACTGTTCCATTTGGTCAATACGAATGGAATGTTATGCCTTTCGGCTTAAAGAATGCTCCATCAGAATTTCAACGCATTATGAATGACATTTTTAATCCATATTCAGCATTTTGCATTGTCTGTATTGATGATGTGCTTATTTTTTCAGAATCCATTGAACAGCATTTTAAGCATTTAAAATCGTTCTTTCTTACAGCTAAGAAAAATGGCTTAGTTGTTTCGCAAAGCAAAATGTCCTTGTTTCAAACCAGAATAAGGTTTCTTGGCCATCATATTACCCAAGGAACGATCACTCCTATTGAGCGATCTTTAGAATTTGCATCTAAATTTCCAGATCAAATTCTGGAAAAACAACAGCTTCAAAGGTTTTTAGGAAGCTTGAATTATGTATTAGATTTTTGCCCTAATATCAATAGGATGGCAAAACCCTTGCATGATCGGTTAAAAAAGAATCCGCCATTATGGTCTGAAGAGCATACTAGAATAGTGCAAGAAATAAAAAAGCATGTTAGTCAAATTCCTTGCTTGTCTATTGCTAACCCTTTATTACCTAAAATCGTTGAAACTGATGCTTCTGATTTTGGTTATGGAGGTATTTTGAAGCAGGTACAAGATAAGCATGAGCATATTGTCCAGTTTACTTCCGGACACTGGAATGATACTGAAAAGAATTATTCTACTATTAAAAAAGAAATTCTTTCCATTGTAAAATGTATTTCAAAATTTCAAAGCGATTTACTCAATCAAAAATTTTTATTAAGAATTGATTGTAAATCTGCAAAAGAAGTTTTGCAAAAAGATGTTCAGAATATAGCTTCTAAGCAAATCTTTGCTAGGTGGCAAGCCTTGTTAAGCATATTTGATTTTGATATAGAATTTATTCGGGGAGAACAAAATTCTATTCCCGATTTCCTAACCCGTGAATTTTTGCAGGACCATGCCTCCTAAGAAAAAGAAAGGCGAAGGATCCTCAAAGGATCAGGCAAAGCTTTCTGCATTAGAAAAAGTAAAAGCCTGGACAGCTATGTTCCAGGACGCACAAGGAGAAAGCATAGGAAGCAAAGGCAGCACTAGTTCTGTCAAAAATACTCCGCATAATCCAAATACTTTGGCCCTTACTAAGGCCACTCAATCTTTTGAAAAAGCATTTGAAAATTATTTTGCAACTATTGCTGAAGCAAAAAAGGTTTTGGAGGATCCATTATCCTCTTCTTCAGCACAATCTTCTTCTCAAAAGCATTTACAAAAAACGTCTATTTCAAAGGGAAAGGAAATTGCCCAACCCTCAAAAGCATTAACTGTTTCTAGTCCTTTTGGACCGGTTTCTTTGAAAGAAGCAAAAGAAATTTTTAAAGAAAATTTTATAACTTTTCCTTCTTCTTCCAAAAGTATTTCTGCAAATGTTGTTTCTCAGAATACGGCTACCCAGCCTAAATCTGAGTATTTTACCAAAAAGAATTTTCAGTATATTACTTCTATTGAGGACGGCTTTTATGATAAAAATCCCTCAGTGGCTGTATCAAAACTTTTCCCTCATGGATGGAATTTTAAACCTTGGGATTATTCAAAGCCCATTGATTTTTACTTAACCATCCTAAAGGTCACAGATTCTGTGGAAATAAAGCATACTTCTCATGGTGATTCCGGAGAACCCGCATACTCCCAATTCAAAATCTTGAAGATCATTCATCCTCAAGATTGGGGTACAAGTCCTTCTGACTTGAAATCTTTTCCAGCATCCTTTACCCAAAGAATAACAACCAGCAAAACCTTTTCCTACTGGGATTATCAACAAGCCTGGTATAACGCATTAATGATCCAAAATTCCAAAGGATCGCATACCTGGTTGATCATGTTTGATACCAGAAAAGCCATTTCTAAAATACCAAACTGGTTCAACCATTGGTGGGGATTTTTTGGGTCTTCTACCGAAATCCTTCCTGAATCAGTTAACCTCGCATATACCCTTTTTAAAGAAAAATTTGACCCTTCACCATTGCAAAAAAGGGTCTCTCCTCTTCTAGTCTTTAGTACAATCTTCTTTGTACCATGGACCTTAACCTGGCATTTTTCCTATCAAACGAATCAAAATTCAACCATTGATCTTATCAGAATATTTAAGGTTAAATGGTGGAACAAATTTCAAGCATTTAATAAATGTAATGAAGCCGCTGTCAGAATGTGGCTCAAATCCAAAGGTAAATTGGATCTGCCTATTGAACAGGTCCAAGCACATTCAGAATTTTTAGCACAGAAGTCATTTGCTATTCCTCAGCTCGCAGCCGCAAAGTCAGAGGAAGAATTTTTCAAAATCATGAAAGAATTAATAGAATCCAGATCCTCAGCTACTGGATCCAAAGCATCCTCTTCATCTTCATCGTCTAAGCCACCATCCCTGGCTGATGAGAACGAAGATATTTTTGGTCTATTGTAAATCAATAACCTAATGAATTATACCAGAATAATAAATGAAAATGGTTCCAATGTTCTAAATGAATAAGAACCGAGCTAGTAGCCGCTTGGTCGGGTAATGTGGTTAGGGGTACTTGGCTCATAACCAGGAATTCCCTGATATGCATACTTGCCAATGTAAGCTTTACTGGTATATGTATTCATACAAGGTTACGTATTTACTGTAGCCAGACGTATCTGAGTATCTGTCTCAGCATCTTTGGTGGGCCCGGCGCCGAAAGTGAAGTGGGTCCCAGGCACCGAAAGCATTTTTGTCTTTTGCTCCTTACCTGCCTATATAAGAGGGAGCTCTCTGCATTTGTGGAATCATCTCTGGATTTTAGATAGCTTTCTCTCTCTATCTCTCCAGATCTCTCTCCCTTCTCTCTAGAATTCTTTCTCTCTTCTTGTAATTAGTTTCTGGCATTTAAGCTTTCCCCGAGCTGTAATAAAAGAATTTGTTTGAATAAAGAGTAAGCATTGTTTCTTCTTAATTTCTTCCCTTAATCATATGTGGTTATAAGTTGTGCGGATTACCGCCTGAATTTAATCACATACGATTAAGGTGTTTAATTTCTGCATTTATTTTGAGAATTTATATGGCAGGTTTATACCGCCTAGCATAAATTTGTATTTAATTTTCTATATTTGTTCTTGAGCATATTATTTTCTTATTTCTGAATTCATATATCTTTCTGCATTTTTAACTTGTTGTATATGCATAATCATTTTTGAATTTGGCTTAAGTCCTCTGCATTAGTTTCATTATCACCCGTACGATCGTTGCATTCCCTAGTGGTATCAGAGCCAGAAGGGGTGAGAGTACTGTTCATTCATCATCATCACTGTTCACATTCATTCATCCATTTCCAGATTTACTGTGCATATCATTCCTGCATCTACTGATATTGGTGAGTCATTTAGACCCTTGTTTGCCCAAAAGTACCGACGGACAGGGAAAGAGAGGCAGTGACTGGGTTCCGTAGTCAATATTAGTATGTGTTTGTTCTGATTTGCATTTTTAATGATGGATCACACACTTCTACCTAGAACATACTCTGCATCTTCTGCATCTACATCATTAGAGAATATAAGGATCAACAGTAGTAATGAAATTACTGTTGAAGATTTTACCAAATGCATTAGTGATTGGCATATACCTCATGTTAAGAAGCATGAAATATATGAACTCAGCATTAGAGATAAGTTGTTCAAAACAAATTTGAACATAAAGACTGAGGAGAGGGATATACCTCTCACAAACTCATATGAAAGCATTAATCTTTTGTCACAGCATTCTTTAGACAAGCATAGACAAAAGAATTTTAAGTACATCCATATTGGCCTTGTTCAGATAGGGATCAAGCCCTTAACCAAGGAAGGCCTGAACACAAGCATATTGTGTGTTGTTAGGGATAATAGAATGGAAGTATATGAGGAAGGCATCCTAGGCACGGTTGAGTCTAGTTTGTGTGCAGGTCCCATATCATTCTCATGTTACCCTAATTTAACCATTTCTTTAAATGATAAAAACATTTTGGATTCTCTTGTTTTACAAATCCAAACACATAATTATCGCATGAAAAAGGGATCTATTCCCATTGCATTGATTTTTAGAGTTCATTACAAAGCCATGACATCTGCATTTGATTCAAAACACAAGTTTTCATGTCATAAAGGTGAAACTTTGGTTTTGCAAACGGATATGACTAAAGCAAATGCTATTGTTCCAAAATTCATTAAATGGGAAGATGTAACTCTTCCTACAGAATGGGTATTGGAAAAAGCATGTGCAGTTGAACCACCAATTAGAATAATGCCTAATACGAATGTCAGAGAAATTAACCAGTATCCTAGTGGAAAAGTCACTCTAACCTTTGACAGAAAATCGGTAAGTACAAGGTTTTCTGATGACTCTTCCAATAGTGATACCATGGATTTGGGTAGAGTATCACAATTAGGAAAGATTGAACATAAGAATATTGAGGATGAAGACAAGGATTCTTGCCATCTGTTTCACAGAAGAAGAATCCCTGTTAGCATGCCTCACAGGCACTCTACCTCTGACATCCCTAATACGCATTTAACTGGTGTTCTTTATGCTGATAATGTTCCCAGGGCAGTATATACTAAAGAAGAATTAGGAGAAGTAAGTGTTCAAAAATCTGAACCAACCTCGCCTACTTTTTCTTCAGTTACTGAGAATATTATCAATGTGTTAGAAAAAGAATTCGTTTTAGATAAAACCCTTTTGCATAAAGATTTTTACGCTTCTCATAATGAAAAGAAAAAACTTTGGTTCTTTAAGAATTTCCTGAACCAAAGAAAAGAAATTCAAGAAAAGTATTATGATTTTGTTTTGCAGCATAAAGTCCATATCATGTTTTTCGATTGGTTTGAACTTTATGCATCACAGAATAACATTGCATATCCATTCAAGTGCATCAATCCAGTCTCTAGCCAAGAAAAGGTTAGTACTTGGAATTTATCTGATGGCTCAAAGATTGAGTCTGATCATCCCCCTCTGAGAGGAATAAAAATTCCAGTCTCAGGAAATTCATCTGTTAATGCATCTGCATACAAGTATGTGACTGAAGATGTGCATAAGAATTTTGCATCTGTTATTGAGCAAAATAATTTCTCCAATACGCATTTGCATACCTTAGGTAAGCAATTGACTAGAATTGAGAAAACCCTTAAGCCTTCTGTTGTAAAAATAGAACAGAAGCAGGACAGGCTTAAGAATCCTATTTTTAAGCCATCTCAAATTTCTAGGGATAGCCAAAAGGAATTTCAGAATAATAAAATGGAATTCGCCAAGGCTATTCAAGACCAATTAAGCAAGATAGAGGCCTCAACCTCTAACCTAATTGCTCCAGAAACACCTCAGTCTCGGCTGAGACCAGAGATAAACGCATTAGATGAGGATTCTCTCTCAGAATCCCAGAGTTTCTGTGAAGAAAAGGTTGAACCTATTCCGGTTAAACCTATTCCTCAGATCAATAGAATTAATTGGCCTATTGTTCCTATTGCTAGTCATTTGGACGTAGGCAATCAAGCATCTAGTAGCCAGTCTAGGTTTAATGCATCTTCTGTCTATGAGTGGAATATAGATGGATTATCTGAATATCAGATTTTGAATTTCTTGCAACAAATGACCATGGCTGCCAATGCATATAGAATACAGACCAACGTTCAGGATAGAGCCATTGCAGAGCTTCTTACTGCAGGCTTTGCAGGACAGTTAAAAGGATGGTGGGACTACCATCTTACTGAAACTGAACGTCTTAGCATATTAAATGCTGTTAAGATTGATGAAGACGCAGAACCCATTCTGGATGACGAAGGTCAACCAATTCAGGATTCTGTATCTACATTAATTTTAACCATTTCTTTGCATTTTTTGGGTGATTCTTCGCATTTAAAGGATAAAAACGCTGAGCTTTTATCAAATTTAAGATGCAAAAAACTCAGTGATTTTCAGTATTATAAAAATACATTTTTATCTCGTATTATGTTGAGAGAAGATTCCAACCAGCCTTTTTGGAAAGAAAAGTTTCTTGCAGGGTTACCTACCTTGTTAGGTGAAAAGGTAAGAAACAAAATTAAGGAAACTTTAGGGGTTCCAATCCCTTACTCAACATTAACATATGGTGAACTCATTAGTCTTATCCAGAAGGAAGGACTAAAGATTTGCCAGGATTTGAAACTTCAAAGGCATCTGAAGTGGGAAATGAAAAGGACTAGGCAAGAATTAGGTTCGTTCTGTAAACAATTTGATGTTTCCACGGACAAGCCTGACTGTAATGGTTCTTGCCATAAGGAGTCTAAAAGATCCCATAAAAAACATTTTTATAAAAAGGAATTTCAAAAGAAAAATCGTTCAAAAGATTTTCCTGCATACAAAAGGAATTTTCATAAGCATAAGTCTGGTTTTAAAAGAAATGAAAAACCAGAAGGGGTAAAACCCTTTGGAAATTTAAAGCATGTTACCTGTTATAAATGTAATAGGAAAGGGCATACTGCAAAGTACTGCCGCTTTAGCAAAAAACTGCATGAATTAGGATTAGATGAAAAAGTCTTAAGTAAACTTGAGGCTATTCTCATCTACTCTTCAGAATCAGATCCTGATTCAGGAACTGATGAAGAGAATGCATTTCAGGTTGATGAATTAGCAACTGATTCATCAACATCATCATCATCTTCTGATGACGATGATAAAAGCATAAATGTTTTGACAAAAGATCAAGAACTTTTGTTAGATGTCCTTAAGCATATTTCTGATCCTCATCTTCAGAAGGATTACCTTGATAGGTTAATGAAAACCCTAGAAAGCAAACCTGAAGTCAAGCCTGTTAGTCTTCCTAAAATTAGTACTAGCACATATAACTTGACCAGTATTTTAGAAAAGCAAAAGGCTAAGGGAAAGAATACTCCCTTATCCCTTTCTGATCTGCAAACTGAGATCAAGAATGTTAAACTTGAGCTCAAGCAGGTCAAGGAAAAACAGGAAAAGGATTCAGCTATAATCCAAGCATTACTTAGCAACCAGTTAGAAAATTCAGGAAGCGAGGATGAAGGTGGCACTAACCTAGAGGAATCTAAGTTAGATAACCTAGAATGCGCACCTGAAGATTTTTTATATGTTTTGAAAGAAATTACTTTAAGAAAGTATTTGATTAGCATTGTTTTGCATTTTCCTAATGATTTTCAACTCAGTACCATAGCATTATTTGATACCGGTGCTGATTTAAATTGCATAAAACCTGATTTGGTTCCTAAAAGATTTTGGGAAAAAACCAAAGAAAAACTGTCTGCCGCTAATAACTCGAAAATGAATATTAGCAGTAAAACTGAAGCATATGTGTTAAATGAAAAAACCCGTATTAAAACTGCATTCGTTCTTGTTGATAACATCAATCATAGTGTTATCTTAGGAACACCTTTTATAACTCTTATTACTCCTTTTTCTGTATCAAGTTCTGGTATTATTTTCAAAATTAAGAATGAAAATATTATTTTCCCTTTTATTGAAAAACCCAGAACCAGAAACCTCAATTTATTAAAAGCAAATTCAATTTTTGATAATCAGATTAACAACCTGATTAAAACTAAAGAATTTGAAATCATGCATTTAAAGCATAACATTAATTTTCAAAGAATTTCTGCACAGTTGAAAAATGAATTTACTCAAAAAAGAATTTTAGATTTCCAAAAGCAAGTTGAAAATGAAATTTGCGCAGATATTCCTAATGCCTTTTGGATTAGGAAGCAGCATATGGTAGATTTGCCATATGAACCTAGTTTTGATGAGCGAAATATTCCAACCAAAGCTAGACCTATCCAAATGAATTCTGAGCTTGAGCAGCATTGTAGAAAAGAAATCCAGGATCTCTTAGATAAAGGATTAATTGCCCCATCTAGGTCCCCCTGGAGTTGTGCAGCATTTTATGTGATTAAAGCATCTGAGATTGAACGTGGAGTTCCACGATTAGTCATTAATTATAAGCCTTTGAATCAGGTTCTTCGTTGGATTAGGTACCCAATACCTAATAAGAAAGACCTGTTACAAAGATTGCATTCTGCATATATATTCTCTAAGTTTGACCTTAAATCTGGGTTTTGGCAAATCCAGATTGACCCAAAACATAGGTATAAGACTGCATTCACTGTTCCATTTGGTCAATACGAATGGAATGTTATGCCTTTCGGCTTAAAGAATGCTCCATCAGAATTTCAACGCATTATGAATGACATTTTTAATCCATATTCAGCATTTTGCATTGTCTATATTGATGATGTGCTTATTTTTTCAGAATCCATTGAACAGCATTTTAAGCATTTAAAATCGTTCTTTCTTACAGCTAAGAAAAATGGCTTAGTTGTTTCGCAAAGCAAAATGTCCTTGTTTCAAACCAGAATAAGGTTTCTTGGCCATCATATTACCCAAGGAACGATCACTCCTATTGAGCGATCTTTAGAATTTGCATCTAAATTTCCAGATCAAATTCTGGAAAAACAACAGCTTCAAAGGTTTTTAGGAAGCTTGAATTATGTATTAGATTTTTGCCCTAATATCAATAGGATGGCAAAACCCTTGCATGATCGGTTAAAAAAGAATCCGCCATTATGGTCTGAAGAGCATACTAGAATAGTGCAAGAAATAAAAAAGCATGTTAGTCAAATTCCTTGCTTGTCTATTGCTAACCCTTTATTACCTAAAATCGTTGAAACTGATGCTTCTGATTTTGGTTATGGAGGTATTTTGAAGCAGGTACAAGATAAGCATGAGCATATTGTCCAGTTTACTTCCGGACACTGGAATGATACTGAAAAGAATTATTCTACTATTAAAAAAGAAATTCTTTCCATTGTAAAATGTATTTCAAAATTTCAAAGCGATTTACTCAATCAAAAATTTTTATTAAGAATTGATTGTAAATCTGCAAAAGAAGTTTTGCAAAAAGATGTTCAGAATATAGCTTCTAAGCAAATCTTTGCTAGGTGGCAAGCCTTGTTAAGCATATTTGATTTTGATATAGAATTTATTCGGGGAGAACAAAATTCTATTCCCGATTTCCTAACCCGTGAATTTTTGCAGGACCATGCCTCCTAAGAAAAAGAAAGGCGAAGGATCCTCAAAGGATCAGGCAAAGCTTTCTGCATTAGAAAAAGTAAAAGCCTGGACAGCTATGTTCCAGGACGCACAAGGAGAAAGCATAGGAAGCAAAGGCAGCACTAGTTCTGTCAAAAATACTCCGCATAATCCAAATACTTTGGCCCTTACTAAGGCCACTCAATCTTTTGAAAAAGCATTTGAAAATTATTTTGCAACTATTGCTGAAGCAAAAAAGGTTTTGGAGGATCCATTATCCTCTTCTTCAGCACAATCTTCTTCTCAAAAGCATTTACAAAAAACGTCTATTTCAAAGGGAAAGGAAATTGCCCAACCCTCAAAAGCATTAACTGTTTCTAGTCCTTTTGGACCGGTTTCTTTGAAAGAAGCAAAAGAAATTTTTAAAGAAAATTTTATAACTTTTCCTTCTTCTTCCAAAAGTATTTCTGCAAATGTTGTTTCTCAGAATACGGCTACCCAGCCTAAATCTGAGTATTTTACCAAAAAGAATTTTCAGTATATTACTTCTATTGAGGACGGCTTTTATGATAAAAATCCCTCAGTGGCTGTATCAAAACTTTTCCCTCATGGATGGAATTTTAAACCTTGGGATTATTCAAAGCCCATTGATTTTTACTTAACCATCCTAAAGGTCACAGATTCTGTGGAAATAAAGCATACTTCTCATGGTGATTCCGGAGAACCCGCATACTCCCAATTCAAAATCTTGAAGATCATTCATCCTCAAGATTGGGGTACAAGTCCTTCTGACTTGAAATCTTTTCCAGCATCCTTTACCCAAAGAATAACAACCAGCAAAACCTTTTCCTACTGGGATTATCAACAAGCCTGGTATAACGCATTAATGATCCAAAATTCCAAAGGATCGCATACCTGGTTGATCATGTTTGATACCAGAAAAGCCATTTCTAAAATACCAAACTGGTTCAACCATTGGTGGGGATTTTTTGGGTCTTCTACCGAAATCCTTCCTGAATCAGTTAACCTCGCATATACCCTTTTTAAAGAAAAATTTGACCCTTCACCATTGCAAAAAAGGGTCTCTCCTCTTCTAGTCTTTAGTACAATCTTCTTTGTACCATGGACCTTAACCTGGCATTTTTCCTATCAAACGAATCAAAATTCAACCATTGATCTTATCAGAATATTTAAGGTTAAATGGTGGAACAAATTTCAAGCATTTAATAAATGTAATGAAGCCGCTGTCAGAATGTGGCTCAAATCCAAAGGTAAATTGGATCTGCCTATTGAACAGGTCCAAGCACATTCAGAATTTTTAGCACAGAAGTCATTTGCTATTCCTCAGCTCGCAGCCGCAAAGTCAGAGGAAGAATTTTTCAAAATCATGAAAGAATTAATAGAATCCAGATCCTCAGCTACTGGATCCAAAGCATCCTCTTCATCTTCATCGTCTAAGCCACCATCCCTGGCTGATGAGAACGAAGATATTTTTGGTCTATTGTAAATCAATAACCTAATGAATTATACCAGAATAATAAATGAAAATGGTTCCAATGTTCTAAATGAATAAGAACCGAGCTAGTAGCCGCTTGGTCGGGTAATGTGGTTAGGGGTACTTGGCTCATAACCAGGAATTCCCTGATATGCATACTTGCCAATGTAAGCTTTACTGGTATATGTATTCATACAAGGTTACGTATTTACTGTAGCCAGACGTATCTGAGTATCTGTCTCAGCATCTTTGGTGGGCCCGGCGCCGAAAGTGAAGTGGGTCCCAGGCACCGAAAGCATTTTTGTCTTTTGCTCCTTACCTGCCTATATAAGAGGGAGCTCTCTGCATTTGTGAAATCATCTCTGGATTTTAGATAGCTTTCTCTCTCTATCTCTCCAGATCTCTCTCCCTTCTCTCTAGAATTCTTTCTCTCTTCTTGTAATTAGTTTCTGGCATTTAAGCTTTCCCCGAGCTGTAATAAAAGAATTTGTTTGAATAAAGAGTAAGCATTGTTTCTTCTTAATTTCTTCCCTTAATCATATGTGGTTATAAGTTGTGCGGATTACCGCCTGAATTTAATCACATACGATTAAGGTGTTTAATTTCTGCATTTATTTTGAGAATTTATATGGCAGGTTTATACCGCCTAGCATAAATTTGTATTTAATTTTCTATATTTGTTCTTGAGCATATTATTTTCTTATTTCTGAATTCATATATCTTTCTGCATTTTTAACTTGTTGTATATGCATAATCATTTTTGAATTTGGCTTAAGTCCTCTGCATTAGTTTCATTATCACCCGTACGATCGTTGCATTCCCTAGTGGTATCAGAGCCAGAAGGGGTGAGAGTACTGTTCATTCATCATCATCACTGTTCACATTCATTCATCCATTTCCAGATTTACTGTGCATATCATTCCTGCATCTACTGATATTGGTGAGTCATTTAGACCCTTGTTTGCCCAAAAGTACCGACGGACAGGGAAAGAGAGGCAGTGACTGGGTTCCGTAGTCAATATTAGTATGTGTTTGTTCTGATTTGCATTTTTAATGATGGATCACACACTTCTACCTAGAACATACTCTGCATCTTCTGCATCTACATCATTAGAGAATATAAGGATCAACAGTAGTAATGAAATTACTGTTGAAGATTTTACCAAATGCATTAGTGATTGGCATATACCTCATGTTAAGAAGCATGAAATATATGAACTCAGCATTAGAGATAAGTTGTTCAAAACAAATTTGAACATAAAGACTGAGGAGAGGGATATACCTCTCACAAACTCATATGAAAGCATTAATCTTTTGTCACAGCATTCTTTAGACAAGCATAGACAAAAGAATTTTAAGTACATCCATATTGGCCTTGTTCAGATAGGGATCAAGCCCTTAACCAAGGAAGGCCTGAACACAAGCATATTGTGTGTTGTTAGGGATAATAGAATGGAAGTATATGAGGAAGGCATCCTAGGCACGGTTGAGTCTAGTTTGTGTGCAGGTCCCATATCATTCTCATGTTACCCTAATTTAACCATTTCTTTAAATGATAAAAACATTTTGGATTCTCTTGTTTTACAAATCCAAACACATAATTATCGCATGAAAAAGGGATCTATTCCCATTGCATTGATTTTTAGAGTTCATTACAAAGCCATGACATCTGCATTTGATTCAAAACACAAGTTTTCATGTCATAAAGGTGAAACTTTGGTTTTGCAAACGGATATGACTAAAGCAAATGCTATTGTTCCAAAATTCATTAAATGGGAAGATGTAACTCTTCCTACAGAATGGGTATTGGAAAAAGCATGTGCAGTTGAACCACCAATTAGAATAATGCCTAATACGAATGTCAGAGAAATTAACCAGTATCCTAGTGGAAAAGTCACTCTAACCTTTGACAGAAAATCGGTAAGTACAAGGTTTTCTGATGACTCTTCCAATAGTGATACCATGGATTTGGGTAGAGTATCACAATTAGGAAAGATTGAACATAAGAATATTGAGGATGAAGACAAGGATTCTTGCCATCTGTTTCACAGAAGAAGAATCCCTGTTAGCATGCCTCACAGGCACTCTACCTCTGACATCCCTAATACGCATTTAACTGGTGTTCTTTACGCTGATAATGTTCCCAGGGCAGTATATACTAAAGAAGAATTAGGAGAAGTAAGTGTTCAAAAATCTGAACCAACCTCGCCTACTTTTTCTTCAGTTACTGAGAATATTATCAATGTGTTAGAAAAAGAATTCGTTTTAGATAAAACCCTTTTGCATAAAGATTTTTACGCTTCTCATAATGAAAAGAAAAAACTTTGGTTCTTTAAGAATTTCCTGAACCAAAGAAAAGAAATTCAAGAAAAGTATTATGATTTTGTTTTGCAGCATAAAGTCCATATCATGTTTTTCGATTGGTTTGAACTTTATGCATCACAGAATAACATTGCATATCCATTCAAGTGCATCAATCCAGTCTCTAGCCAAGAAAAGGTTAGTACTTGGAATTTATCTGATGGCTCAAAGATTGAGTCTGATCATCCCCCTCTGAGAGGAATAAAAATTCCAGTCTCAGGAAATTCATCTGTTAATGCATCTGCATACAAGTATGTGACTGAAGATGTGCATAAGAATTTTGCATCTGTTATTGAGCAAAATAATTTCTCCAATACGCATTTGCATACCTTAGGTAAGCAATTGACTAGAATTGAGAAAACCCTTAAGCCTTCTGTTGTAAAAATAGAACAGAAGCAGGACAGGCTTAAGAATCCTATTTTTAAGCCATCTCAAATTTCTAGGGATAGCCAAAAGGAATTTCAGAATAATAAAATGGAATTCGCCAAGGCTATTCAAGACCAATTAAGCAAGATAGAGGCCTCAACCTCTAACCTAATTGCTCCAGAAACACCTCAGTCTCGGCTGAGACCAGAGATAAACGCATTAGATGAGGATTCTCTCTCAGAATCCCAGAGTTTCTGTGAAGAAAAGGTTGAACCTATTCCGGTTAAACCTATTCCTCAGATCAATAGAATTAATTGGCCTATTGTTCCTATTGCTAGTCATTTGGACGTAGGCAATCAAGCATCTAGTAGCCAGTCTAGGTTTAATGCATCTTCTGTCTATGAGTGGAATATAGATGGATTATCTGAATATCAGATTTTGAATTTCTTGCAACAAATGACCATGGCTGCCAATGCATATAGAATACAGACCAACGTTCAGGATAGAGCCATTGCAGAGCTTCTTACTGCAGGCTTTGCAGGACAGTTAAAAGGATGGTGGGACTACCATCTTACTGAAACTGAACGTCTTAGCATATTAAATGCTGTTAAGATTGATGAAGACGCAGAACCCATTCTGGATGACGAAGGCCAACCAATTCAGGATTCTGTATCTACATTAATTTTAACCATTTCTTTGCATTTTTTGGGTGATTCTTCGCATTTAAAGGATAAAAACGCTGAGCTTTTATCAAATTTAAGATGCAAAAAACTCAGTGATTTTCAGTATTATAAAAATACATTTTTATCTCGTATTATGTTGAGAGAAGATTCCAACCAGCCTTTTTGGAAAGAAAAGTTTCTTGCAGGGTTACCTACCTTGTTAGGTGAAAAGGTAAGAAACAAAATTAAGGAAACTTTAGGGGTTCCAATCCCTTACTCAACATTAACATATGGTGAACTCATTAGTCTTATCCAGAAGGAAGGACTAAAGATTTGCCAGGATTTGAAACTTCAAAGGCATCTGAAGTGGGAAATGAAAAGGACTAGGCAAGAATTAGGTTCGTTCTGTAAACAATTTGATGTTTCCACGGACAAGCCTGACTGTAATGGTTCTTGCCATAAGGAGTCTAAAAGATCCCATAAAAAACATTTTTATAAAAAGGAATTTCAAAAGAAAAATCGTTCAAAAGATTTTCCTGCATACAAAAGGAATTTTCATAAGCATAAGTCTGGTTTTAAAAGAAATGAAAAACCAGAAGGGGTAAAACCCTTTGGAAATTTAAAGCATGTTACCTGTTATAAATGTAATAGGAAAGGGCATACTGCAAAGTACTGCCGCTTTAGCAAAAAACTGCATGAATTAGGATTAGATGAAAAAGTCTTAAGTAAACTTGAGGCTATTCTCATCTACTCTTCAGAATCAGATCCTGATTCAGGAACTGATGAAGAGAATGCATTTCAGGTTGATGAATTAGCAACTGATTCATCAACATCATCATCATCTTCTGATGACGATGATAAAAGCATAAATGTTTTGACAAAAGATCAAGAACTTTTGTTAGATGTCCTTAAGCATATTTCTGATCCTCATCTTCAGAAGGATTACCTTGATAGGTTAATGAAAACCCTAGAAAGCAAACCTGAAGTCAAGCCTGTTAGTCTTCCTAAAATTAGTACTAGCACATATAACTTGACCAGTATTTTAGAAAAGCAAAAGGCTAAGGGAAAGAATACTCCCTTATCCCTTTCTGATCTGCAAACTGAGATCAAGAATGTTAAACTTGAGCTCAAGCAGGTCAAGGAAAAACAGGAAAAGGATTCAGCTATAATCCAAGCATTACTTAGCAACCAGTTAGAAAATTCAGGAAGCGAGGATGAAGGTGGCACTAACCTAGAGGAATCTAAGTTAGATAACCTAGAATGCGCACCTGAAGATTTTTTATATGTTTTGAAAGAAATTACTTTAAGAAAGTATTTGATTAGCATTGTTTTGCATTTTCCTAATGATTTTCAACTCAGTACCATAGCATTATTTGATACCGGTGCTGATTTAAATTGCATAAAACCTGATTTGGTTCCTAAAAGATTTTGGGAAAAAACCAAAGAAAAACTGTCTGCCGCTAATAACTCGAAAATGAATATTAGCAGTAAAACTGAAGCATATGTGTTAAATGAAAAAACCCGTATTAAAACTGCATTCGTTCTTGTTGATAACATCAATCATAGTGTTATCTTAGGAACACCTTTTATAACTCTTATTACTCCTTTTTCTGTATCAAGTTCTGGTATTATTTTCAAAATTAAGAATGAAAATATTATTTTCCCTTTTATTGAAAAACCCAGAACCAGAAACCTCAATTTATTAAAAGCAAATTCAATTTTTGATAATCAGATTAACAACCTGATTAAAACTAAAGAATTTGAAATCATGCATTTAAAGCATAACATTAATTTTCAAAGAATTTCTGCACAGTTGAAAAATGAATTTACTCAAAAAAGAATTTTAGATTTCCAAAAGCAAGTTGAAAATGAAATTTGCGCAGATATTCCTAATGCCTTTTGGATTAGGAAGCAGCATATGGTAGATTTGCCATATGAACCTAGTTTTGATGAGCGAAATATTCCAACCAAAGCTAGACCTATCCAAATGAATTCTGAGCTTGAGCAGCATTGTAGAAAAGAAATCCAGGATCTCTTAGATAAAGGATTAATTGCCCCATCTAGGTCCCCCTGGAGTTGTGCAGCATTTTATGTGATTAAAGCATCTGAGATTGAACGTGGAGTTCCACGATTAGTCATTAATTATAAGCCTTTGAATCAGGTTCTTCGTTGGATTAGGTACCCAATACCTAATAAGAAAGACCTGTTACAAAGATTGCATTCTGCATATATATTCTCTAAGTTTGACCTTAAATCTGGGTTTTGGCAAATCCAGATTGACCCAAAACATAGGTATAAGACTGCATTCACTGTTCCATTTGGTCAATACGAATGGAATGTTATGCCTTTCGGCTTAAAGAATGCTCCATCAGAATTTCAACGCATTATGAATGACATTTTTAATCCATATTCAGCATTTTGCATTGTCTATATTGATGATGTGCTTATTTTTTCAGAATCCATTGAACAGCATTTTAAGCATTTAAAATCGTTCTTTCTTACAGCTAAGAAAAATGGCTTAGTTGTTTCGCAAAGCAAAATGTCCTTGTTTCAAACCAGAATAAGGTTTCTTGGCCATCATATTACCCAAGGAACGATCACTCCTATTGAGCGATCTTTAGAATTTGCATCTAAATTTCCAGATCAAATTCTGGAAAAACAACAGCTTCAAAGGTTTTTAGGAAGCTTGAATTATGTATTAGATTTTTGCCCTAATATCAATAGGATGGCAAAACCCTTGCATGATCGGTTAAAAAAGAATCCGCCATTATGGTCTGAAGAGCATACTAGAATAGTGCAAGAAATAAAAAAGCATGTTAGTCAAATTCCTTGCTTGTCTATTGCTAACCCTTTATTACCTAAAATCGTTGAAACTGATGCTTCTGATTTTGGTTATGGAGGTATTTTGAAGCAGGTACAAGATAAGCATGAGCATATTGTCCAGTTTACTTCCGGACACTGGAATGATACTGAAAAGAATTATTCTACTATTAAAAAAGAAATTCTTTCCATTGTAAAATGTATTTCAAAATTTCAAAGCGATTTACTCAATCAAAAATTTTTATTAAGAATTGATTGTAAATCTGCAAAAGAAGTTTTGCAAAAAGATGTTCAGAATATAGCTTCTAAGCAAATCTTTGCTAGGTGGCAAGCCTTGTTAAGCATATTTGATTTTGATATAGAATTTATTCGGGGAGAACAAAATTCTATTCCCGATTTCCTAACCCGTGAATTTTTGCAGGACCATGCCTCCTAAGAAAAAGAAAGGCGAAGGATCCTCAAAGGATCAGGCAAAGCTTTCTGCATTAGAAAAAGTAAAAGCCTGGACAGCTATGTTCCAGGACGCACAAGGAGAAAGCATAGGAAGCAAAGGCAGCACTAGTTCTGTCAAAAATACTCCGCATAATCCAAATACTTTGGCCCTTACTAAGGCCACTCAATCTTTTGAAAAAGCATTTGAAAATTATTTTGCAACTATTGCTGAAGCAAAAAAGGTTTTGGAGGATCCATTATCCTCTTCTTCAGCACAATCTTCTTCTCAAAAGCATTTACAAAAAACGTCTATTTCAAAGGGAAAGGAAATTGCCCAACCCTCAAAAGCATTAACTGTTTCTAGTCCTTTTGGACCGGTTTCTTTGAAAGAAGCAAAAGAAATTTTTAAAGAAAATTTTATAACTTTTCCTTCTTCTTCCAAAAGTATTTCTGCAAATGTTGTTTCTCAGAATACGGCTACCCAGCCTAAATCTGAGTATTTTACCAAAAAGAATTTTCAGTATATTACTTCTATTGAGGACGGCTTTTATGATAAAAATCCCTCAGTGGCTGTATCAAAACTTTTCCCTCATGGATGGAATTTTAAACCTTGGGATTATTCAAAGCCCATTGATTTTTACTTAACCATCCTAAAGGTCACAGATTCTGTGGAAATAAAGCATACTTCTCATGGTGATTCCGGAGAACCCGCATACTCCCAATTCAAAATCTTGAAGATCATTCATCCTCAAGATTGGGGTACAAGTCCTTCTGACTTGAAATCTTTTCCAGCATCCTTTACCCAAAGAATAACAACCAGCAAAACCTTTTCCTACTGGGATTATCAACAAGCCTGGTATAACGCATTAATGATCCAAAATTCCAAAGGATCGCATACCTGGTTGATCATGTTTGATACCAGAAAAGCCATTTCTAAAATACCAAACTGGTTCAACCATTGGTGGGGATTTTTTGGGTCTTCTACCGAAATCCTTCCTGAATCAGTTAACCTCGCATATACCCTTTTTAAAGAAAAATTTGACCCTTCACCATTGCAAAAAAGGGTCTCTCCTCTTCTAGTCTTTAGTACAATCTTCTTTGTACCATGGACCTTAACCTGGCATTTTTCCTATCAAACGAATCAAAATTCAACCATTGATCTTATCAGAATATTTAAGGTTAAATGGTGGAACAAATTTCAAGCATTTAATAAATGTAATGAAGCCGCTGTCAGAATGTGGCTCAAATCCAAAGGTAAATTGGATCTGCCTATTGAACAGGTCCAAGCACATTCAGAATTTTTAGCACAGAAGTCATTTGCTATTCCTCAGCTCGCAGCCGCAAAGTCAGAGGAAGAATTTTTCAAAATCATGAAAGAATTAATAGAATCCAGATCCTCAGCTACTGGATCCAAAGCATCCTCTTCATCTTCATCGTCTAAGCCACCATCCCTGGCTGATGAGAACGAAGATATTTTTGGTCTATTGTAAATCAATAACCTA
The DNA here is from genome assembly GCA_039660915.1 of Euphorbia tirucalli. NCBI lineage: Eukaryota > Viridiplantae > Streptophyta > Magnoliopsida > Malpighiales > Euphorbiaceae > Euphorbia > Euphorbia tirucalli. The sequence continues at coordinate 21,104,777 of CM077636.1, read as the reverse complement.
ATGAATTATACCAGAATAATAAATGAAAATGGTTCCAATGTTCTAAATGAATAAGAACCGAGCTAGTAGCCGCTTGGTCGGGTAATGTGGTTAGGGGTACTTGGCTCATAACCAGGAATTCCCTGATATGCATACTTGCCAATGTAAGCTTTACTGGTATATGTATTCATACAAGGTTACGTATTTACTGTAGCCAGACGTATCTGAGTATCTGTCTCAGCATCTTTGGTGGGCCCGGCGCCGAAAGTGAAGTGGGTCCCAGGCACCGAAAGCATTTTTGTCTTTTGCTCCTTACCTGCCTATATAAGAGGGAGCTCTCTGCATTTGTGAAATGATCTCTGGATTTTAGATAGCTTTCTCTCTCTATCTCTCCAGATCTCTCTCCCTTCTCTCTAGAATTCTTTCTCTCTTCTTGTAATTAGTTTCTGGCATTTAAGCTTTCCCCGAGCTGTAATAAAAGAATTTGTTTGAATAAAGAGTAAGCATTGTTTCTTCTTAATTTCTTCCCTTAATCATATGTGGTTATAAGTTGTGCGGATTACCGCCTGAATTTAATCACATACGATTAAGGTGTTTAATTTCTGCATTTATTTTGAGAATTTATATGGCAGGTTTATACCGCCTAGCATAAATTTGTATTTAATTTTCTATATTTGTTCTTGAGCATATTATTTTCTTATTTCTGAATTCATATATCTTTCTGCATTTTTAACTTGTTGTATATGCATAATCATTTTTGAATTTGGCTTAAGTCCTCTGCATTAGTTTCATTATCACCCGTACGATCGTTGCATTCCCTAGTGGTATCAGAGCCAGAAGGGGTGAGAGTACTGTTCATTCATCATCATCACTGTTCACATTCATTCATCCATTTCCAGATTTACTGTGCATATCATTCCTGCATCTACTGATATTGGTGAGTCATTTAGACCCTTGTTTGCCCAAAAGTACCGACGGACAGGGAAAGAGAGGCAGTGACTGGGTTCCGTAGTCAATATTAGTATGTGTTTGTTCTGATTTGCATTTTTAATGATGGATCACACACTTCTACCTAGAACATACTCTGCATCTTCTGCATCTACATCATTAGAGAATATAAGGATCAACAGTAGTAATGAAATTACTGTTGAAGATTTTACCAAATGCATTAGTGATTGGCATATACCTCATGTTAAGAAGCATGAAATATATGAACTCAGCATTAGAGATAAGTTGTTCAAAACAAATTTGAACATAAAGACTGAGGAGAGGGATATACCTCTCACAAACTCATATGAAAGCATTAATCTTTTGTCACAGCATTCTTTAGACAAGCATAGACAAAAGAATTTTAAGTACATCCATATTGGCCTTGTTCAGATAGGGATCAAGCCCTTAACCAAGGAAGGCCTGAACACAAGCATATTGTGTGTTGTTAGGGATAATAGAATGGAAGTATATGAGGAAGGCATCCTAGGCACGGTTGAGTCTAGTTTGTGTGCAGGTCCCATATCATTCTCATGTTACCCTAATTTAACCATTTCTTTAAATGATAAAAACATTTTGGATTCTCTTGTTTTACAAATCCAAACACATAATTATCGCATGAAAAAGGGATCTATTCCCATTGCATTGATTTTTAGAGTTCATTACAAAGCCATGACATCTGCATTTGATTCAAAACACAAGTTTTCATGTCATAAAGGTGAAACTTTGGTTTTGCAAACGGATATGACTAAAGCAAATGCTATTGTTCCAAAATTCATTAAATGGGAAGATGTAACTCTTCCTACAGAATGGGTATTGGAAAAAGCATGTGCAGTTGAACCACCAATTAGAATAATGCCTAATACGAATGTCAGAGAAATTAACCAGTATCCTAGTGGAAAAGTCACTCTAACCTTTGACAGAAAATCGGTAAGTACAAGGTTTTCTGATGACTCTTCCAATAGTGATACCATGGATTTGGGTAGAGTATCACAATTAGGAAAGATTGAACATAAGAATATTGAGGATGAAGACAAGGATTCTTGCCATCTGTTTCACAGAAGAAGAATCCCTGTTAGCATGCCTCACAGGCACTCTACCTCTGACATCCCTAATACGCATTTAACTGGTGTTCTTTACGCTGATAATGTTCCCAGGGCAGTATATACTAAAGAAGAATTAGGAGAAGTAAGTGTTCAAAAATCTGAACCAACCTCGCCTACTTTTTCTTCAGTTACTGAGAATATTATCAATGTGTTAGAAAAAGAATTCGTTTTAGATAAAACCCTTTTGCATAAAGATTTTTACGCTTCTCATAATGAAAAGAAAAAACTTTGGTTCTTTAAGAATTTCCTGAACCAAAGAAAAGAAATTCAAGAAAAGTATTATGATTTTGTTTTGCAGCATAAAGTCCATATCATGTTTTTCGATTGGTTTGAACTTTATGCATCACAGAATAACATTGCATATCCATTCAAGTGCATCAATCCAGTCTCTAGCCAAGAAAAGGTTAGTACTTGGAATTTATCTGATGGCTCAAAGATTGAGTCTGATCATCCCCCTCTGAGAGGAATAAAAATTCCAGTCTCAGGAAATTCATCTGTTAATGCATCTGCATACAAGTATGTGACTGAAGATGTGCATAAGAATTTTGCATCTGTTATTGAGCAAAATAATTTCTCCAATACGCATTTGCATACCTTAGGTAAGCAATTGACTAGAATTGAGAAAACCCTTAAGCCTTCTGTTGTAAAAATAGAACAGAAGCAGGACAGGCTTAAGAATCCTATTTTTAAGCCATCTCAAATTTCTAGGGATAGCCAAAAGGAATTTCAGAATAATAAAATGGAATTCGCCAAGGCTATTCAAGACCAATTAAGCAAGATAGAGGCCTCAACCTCTAACCTAATTGCTCCAGAAACACCTCAGTCTCGGCTGAGACCAGAGATAAACGCATTAGATGAGGATTCTCTCTCAGAATCCCAGAGTTTCTGTGAAGAAAAGGTTGAACCTATTCCGGTTAAACCTATTCCTCAGATCAATAGAATTAATTGGCCTATTGTTCCTATTGCTAGTCATTTGGACGTAGGCAATCAAGCATCTAGTAGCCAGTCTAGGTTTAATGCATCTTCTGTCTATGAGTGGAATATAGATGGATTATCTGAATATCAGATTTTGAATTTCTTGCAACAAATGACCATGGCTGCCAATGCATATAGAATACAGACCAACGTTCAGGATAGAGCCATTGCAGAGCTTCTTACTGCAGGCTTTGCAGGACAGTTAAAAGGATGGTGGGACTACCATCTTACTGAAACTGAACGTCTTAGCATATTAAATGCTGTTAAGATTGATGAAGACGCAGAACCCATTCTGGATGACGAAGGCCAACCAATTCAGGATTCTGTATCTACATTAATTTTAACCATTTCTTTGCATTTTTTGGGTGATTCTTCGCATTTAAAGGATAAAAACGCTGAGCTTTTATCAAATTTAAGATGCAAAAAACTCAGTGATTTTCAGTATTATAAAAATACATTTTTATCTCGTATTATGTTGAGAGAAGATTCCAACCAGCCTTTTTGGAAAGAAAAGTTTCTTGCAGGGTTACCTACCTTGTTAGGTGAAAAGGTAAGAAACAAAATTAAGGAAACTTTAGGGGTTCCAATCCCTTACTCAACATTAACATATGGTGAACTCATTAGTCTTATCCAGAAGGAAGGACTAAAGATTTGCCAGGATTTGAAACTTCAAAGGCATCTGAAGTGGGAAATGAAAAGGACTAGGCAAGAATTAGGTTCGTTCTGTAAACAATTTGATGTTTCCACGGACAAGCCTGACTGTAATGGTTCTTGCCATAAGGAGTCTAAAAGATCCCATAAAAAACATTTTTATAAAAAGGAATTTCAAAAGAAAAATCGTTCAAAAGATTTTCCTGCATACAAAAGGAATTTTCATAAGCATAAGTCTGGTTTTAAAAGAAATGAAAAACCAGAAGGGGTAAAACCCTTTGGAAATTTAAAGCATGTTACCTGTTATAAATGTAATAGGAAAGGGCATACTGCAAAGTACTGCCGCTTTAGCAAAAAACTGCATGAATTAGGATTAGATGAAAAAGTCTTAAGTAAACTTGAGGCTATTCTCATCTACTCTTCAGAATCAGATCCTGATTCAGGAACTGATGAAGAGAATGCATTTCAGGTTGATGAATTAGCAACTGATTCATCAACATCATCATCATCTTCTGATGACGATGATAAAAGCATAAATGTTTTGACAAAAGATCAAGAACTTTTGTTAGATGTCCTTAAGCATATTTCTGATCCTCATCTTCAGAAGGATTACCTTGATAGGTTAATGAAAACCCTAGAAAGCAAACCTGAAGTCAAGCCTGTTAGTCTTCCTAAAATTAGTACTAGCACATATAACTTGACCAGTATTTTAGAAAAGCAAAAGGCTAAGGGAAAGAATACTCCCTTATCCCTTTCTGATCTGCAAACTGAGATCAAGAATGTTAAACTTGAGCTCAAGCAGGTCAAGGAAAAACAGGAAAAGGATTCAGCTATAATCCAAGCATTACTTAGCAACCAGTTAGAAAATTCAGGAAGCGAGGATGAAGGTGGCACTAACCTAGAGGAATCTAAGTTAGATAACCTAGAATGCGCACCTGAAGATTTTTTATATGTTTTGAAAGAAATTACTTTAAGAAAGTATTTGATTAGCATTGTTTTGCATTTTCCTAATGATTTTCAACTCAGTACCATAGCATTATTTGATACCGGTGCTGATTTAAATTGCATAAAACCTGATTTGGTTCCTAAAAGATTTTGGGAAAAAACCAAAGAAAAACTGTCTGCCGCTAATAACTCGAAAATGAATATTAGCAGTAAAACTGAAGCATATGTGTTAAATGAAAAAACCCGTATTAAAACTGCATTCGTTCTTGTTGATAACATCAATCATAGTGTTATCTTAGGAACACCTTTTATAACTCTTATTACTCCTTTTTCTGTATCAAGTTCTGGTATTATTTTCAAAATTAAGAATGAAAATATTATTTTCCCTTTTATTGAAAAACCCAGAACCAGAAACCTCAATTTATTAAAAGCAAATTCAATTTTTGATAATCAGATTAACAACCTGATTAAAACTAAAGAATTTGAAATCATGCATTTAAAGCATAACATTAATTTTCAAAGAATTTCTGCACAGTTGAAAAATGAATTTACTCAAAAAAGAATTTTAGATTTCCAAAAGCAAGTTGAAAATGAAATTTGCGCAGATATTCCTAATGCCTTTTGGATTAGGAAGCAGCATATGGTAGATTTGCCATATGAACCTAGTTTTGATGAGCGAAATATTCCAACCAAAGCTAGACCTATCCAAATGAATTCTGAGCTTGAGCAGCATTGTAGAAAAGAAATCCAGGATCTCTTAGATAAAGGATTAATTGCCCCATCTAGGTCCCCCTGGAGTTGTGCAGCATTTTATGTGATTAAAGCATCTGAGATTGAACGTGGAGTTCCACGATTAGTCATTAATTATAAGCCTTTGAATCAGGTTCTTCGTTGGATTAGGTACCCAATACCTAATAAGAAAGACCTGTTACAAAGATTGCATTCTGCATATATATTCTCTAAGTTTGACCTTAAATCTGGGTTTTGGCAAATCCAGATTGACCCAAAACATAGGTATAAGACTGCATTCACTGTTCCATTTGGTCAATACGAATGGAATGTTATGCCTTTCGGCTTAAAGAATGCTCCATCAGAATTTCAACGCATTATGAATGACATTTTTAATCCATATTCAGCATTTTGCATTGTCTATATTGATGATGTGCTTATTTTTTCAGAATCCATTGAACAGCATTTTAAGCATTTAAAATCGTTCTTTCTTACAGCTAAGAAAAATGGCTTAGTTGTTTCGCAAAGCAAAATGTCCTTGTTTCAAACCAGAATAAGGTTTCTTGGCCATCATATTACCCAAGGAACGATCACTCCTATTGAGCGATCTTTAGAATTTGCATCTAAATTTCCAGATCAAATTCTGGAAAAACAACAGCTTCAAAGGTTTTTAGGAAGCTTGAATTATGTATTAGATTTTTGCCCTAATATCAATAGGATGGCAAAACCCTTGCATGATCGGTTAAAAAAGAATCCGCCATTATGGTCTGAAGAGCATACTAGAATAGTGCAAGAAATAAAAAAGCATGTTAGTCAAATTCCTTGCTTGTCTATTGCTAACCCTTTATTACCTAAAATCGTTGAAACTGATGCTTCTGATTTTGGTTATGGAGGTATTTTGAAGCAGGTACAAGATAAGCATGAGCATATTGTCCAGTTTACTTCCGGACACTGGAATGATACTGAAAAGAATTATTCTACTATTAAAAAAGAAATTCTTTCCATTGTAAAATGTATTTCAAAATTTCAAAGCGATTTACTCAATCAAAAATTTTTATTAAGAATTGATTGTAAATCTGCAAAAGAAGTTTTGCAAAAAGATGTTCAGAATATAGCTTCTAAGCAAATCTTTGCTAGGTGGCAAGCCTTGTTAAGCATATTTGATTTTGATATAGAATTTATTCGGGGAGAACAAAATTCTATTCCCGATTTCCTAACCCGTGAATTTTTGCAGGACCATGCCTCCTAAGAAAAAGAAAGGCGAAGGATCCTCAAAGGATCAGGCAAAGCTTTCTGCATTAGAAAAAGTAAAAGCCTGGACAGCTATGTTCCAGGACGCACAAGGAGAAAGCATAGGAAGCAAAGGCAGCACTAGTTCTGTCAAAAATACTCCGCATAATCCAAATACTTTGGCCCTTACTAAGGCCACTCAATCTTTTGAAAAAGCATTTGAAAATTATTTTGCAACTATTGCTGAAGCAAAAAAGGTTTTGGAGGATCCATTATCCTCTTCTTCAGCACAATCTTCTTCTCAAAAGCATTTACAAAAAACGTCTATTTCAAAGGGAAAGGAAATTGCCCAACCCTCAAAAGCATTAACTGTTTCTAGTCCTTTTGGACCGGTTTCTTTGAAAGAAGCAAAAGAAATTTTTAAAGAAAATTTTATAACTTTTCCTTCTTCTTCCAAAAGTATTTCTGCAAATGTTGTTTCTCAGAATACGGCTACCCAGCCTAAATCTGAGTATTTTACCAAAAAGAATTTTCAGTATATTACTTCTTTTGAGGACGGCTTTTATGATAAAAATCCCTCAGTGGCTGTATCAAAACTTTTCCCTCATGGATGGAATTTTAAACCTTGGGATTATTCAAAGCCCATTGATTTTTACTTAACCATCCTAAAGGTCACAGATTCTGTGGAAATAAAGCATACTTCTCATGGTGATTCCGGAGAACCCGCATACTCCCAATTCAAAATCTTGAAGATCATTCATCCTCAAGATTGGGGTACAAGTCCTTCTGACTTGAAATCTTTTCCAGCATCCTTTACCCAAAGAATAACAACCAGCAAAACCTTTTCCTACTGGGATTATCAACAAGCCTGGTATAACGCATTAATGATCCAAAATTCCAAAGGATCGCATACCTGGTTGATCATGTTTGATACCAGAAAAGCCATTTCTAAAATACCAAACTGGTTCAACCATTGGTGGGGATTTTTTGGGTCTTCTACCGAAATCCTTCCTGAATCAGTTAACCTCGCATATACCCTTTTTAAAGAAAAATTTGACCCTTCACCATTGCAAAAAAGGGTCTCTCCTCTTCTAGTCTTTAGTACAATCTTCTTTGTACCATGGACCTTAACCTGGCATTTTTCCTATCAAACGAATCAAAATTCAACCATTGATCTTATCAGAATATTTAAGGTTAAATGGTGGAACAAATTTCAAGCATTTAATAAATGTAATGAAGCCGCTGTCAGAATGTGGCTCAAATCCAAAGGTAAATTGGATCTGCCTATTGAACAGGTCCAAGCACATTCAGAATTTTTAGCACAGAAGTCATTTGCTATTCCTCAGCTCGCAGCCGCAAAGTCAGAGGAAGAATTTTTCAAAATCATGAAAGAATTAATAGAATCCAGATCCTCAGCTACTGGATCCAAAGCATCCTCTTCATCTTCATCGTCTAAGCCACCATCCCTGGCTGATGAGAACGAAGATATTTTTGGTCTATTGTAAATCAATAACCTAATGAATTATACCAGAATAATAAATGAAAATGGTTCCAATGTTCTAAATGAATAAGAACCGAGCTAGTAGCCGCTTGGTCGGGTAATGTGGTTAGGGGTACTTGGCTCATAACCAGGAATTCCCTGATATGCATACTTGCCAATGTAAGCTTTACTGGTATATGTATTCATACAAGGTTACGTATTTACTGTAGCCAGACGTATCTGAGTATCTGTCTCAGCATCTTTGGTGGGCCCGGCGCCGAAAGTGAAGTGGGTCCCAGGCACCGAAAGCATTTTTGTCTTTTGCTCCTTACCTGCCTATATAAGAGGGAGCTCTCTGCATTTGTGAAATTATCTCTGGATTTTAGATAGCTTTCTCTCTCTATCTCTCCAGATCTCTCTCCCTTCTCTCTAGAATTCTTTCTCTCTTCTTGTAATTAGTTTCTGGCATTTAAGCTTTCCCCGAGCTGTAATAAAAGAATTTGTTTGAATAAAGAGTAAGCATTGTTTCTTCTTAATTTCTTCCCTTAATCATATGTGGTTATAAGTTGTGCGGATTACCGCCTGAATTTAATCACATACGATTAAGGTGTTTAATTTCTGCATTTATTTTGAGAATTTATATGGCAGGTTTATACCGCCTAGCATAAATTTGTATTTAATTTTCTATATTTGTTCTTGAGCATATTATTTTCTTATTTCTGAATTCATATATCTTTCTGCATTTTTAACTTGTTGTATATGCATAATCATTTTTGAATTTGGCTTAAGTCCTCTGCATTAGTTTCATTATCACCCGTACGATCGTTGCATTCCCTAGTGGTATCAGAGCCAGAAGGGGTGAGAGTACTGTTCATTCATCATCATCACTGTTCACATTCATCCATTTCCAGATTTACTGTGCATATCATTCCTGCATCTACTGATATTGGTGAGTCATTTAGACCCTTGTTTGCCCAAAAGTACCGACGGACAGGGAAAGAGAGGCAGTGACTGGGTTCCGTAGTCAATATTAGTATGTGTTTGTTCTGATTTGCATTTTTAATGATGGATCACACACTTCTACCTAGAACATACTCTGCATCTTCTGCATCTACATCATTAGAGAATATAAGGATCAACAGTAGTAATGAAATTACTGTTGAAGATTTTACCAAATGCATTAGTGATTGGCATATACCTCATGTTAAGAAGCATGAAATATATGAACTCAGCATTAGAGATAAGTTGTTCAAAACAAATTTGAACATAAAGACTGAGGAGAGGGATATACCTCTCACAAACTCATATGAAAGCATTAATCTTTTGTCACAGCATTCTTTAGACAAGCATAGACAAAAGAATTTTAAGTACATCCATATTGGCCTTGTTCAGATAGGGATCAAGCCCTTAACCAAGGAAGGCCTGAACACAAGCATATTGTGTGTTGTTAGGGATAATAGAATGGAAGTATATGAGGAAGGCATCCTAGGCACGGTTGAGTCTAGTTTGTGTGCAGGTCCCATATCATTCTCATGTTACCCTAATTTAACCATTTCTTTAAATGATAAAAACATTTTGGATTCTCTTGTTTTACAAATCCAAACACATAATTATCGCATGAAAAAGGGATCTATTCCCATTGCATTGATTTTTAGAGTTCATTACAAAGCCATGACATCTGCATTTGATTCAAAACACAAGTTTTCATGTCATAAAGGTGAAACTTTGGTTTTGCAAACGGATATGACTAAAGCAAATGCTATTGTTCCAAAATTCATTAAATGGGAAGATGTAACTCTTCCTACAGAATGGGTATTGGAAAAAGCATGTGCAGTTGAACCACCAATTAGAATAATGCCTAATACGAATGTCAGAGAAATTAACCAGTATCCTAGTGGAAAAGTCACTCTAACCTTTGACAGAAAATCGGTAAGTACAAGGTTTTCTGATGACTCTTCCAATAGTGATACCATGGATTTGGGTAGAGTATCACAATTAGGAAAGATTGAACATAAGAATATTGAGGATGAAGACAAGGATTCTTGCCATCTGTTTCACAGAAGAAGAATCCCTGTTAGCATGCCTCACAGGCACTCTACCTCTGACATCCCTAATACGCATTTAACTGGTGTTCTTTACGCTGATAATGTTCCCAGGGTAGTATATACTAAAGAAGAATTAGGAGAAGTAAGTGTTCAAAAATCTGAACCAACCTCGCCTACTTTTTCTTCAGTTACTGAGAATATTATCAATGTGTTAGCAAAAGAATTCGTTTTAGATAAAACCCTTTTGCATAAAGATTTTTACGCTTCTCATAATGAAAAGAAAAAACTTTGGTTCTTTAAGAATTTCCTGAACCAAAGAAAAGAAATTCAAGAAAAGTATTATGATTTTGTTTTGCAGCATAAAGTCCATATCATGTTTTTCGATTGGTTTGAACTTTATGCATCACAGAATAACATTGCATATCCATTCAAGTGCATCAATCCAGTCTCTAGCCAAGAAAAGGTTAGTACTTGGAATTTATCTGATGGCTCAAAGATTGAGTCTGATCATCCCCCTCTGAGAGGAATAAAAATTCCAGTCTCAGGAAATTCATCTGTTAATGCATCTGCATACAAGTATGTGACTGAAGATGTGCATAAGAATTTTGCATCTGTTATTGAGCAAAATAATTTCTCCAATACGCATTTGCATACCTTAGGTAAGCAATTGACTAGAATTGAGAAAACCCTTAAGCCTTCTGTTGTAAAAATAGAACAGAAGCAGGACAGGCTTAAGAATCCTATTTTTAAGCCATCTCAAATTTCTAGGGATAGCCAAAAGGAATTTCAGAATAATAAAATGGAATTCGCCAAGGCTATTCAAGACCAATTAAGCAAGATAGAGGCCTCAACCTCTAACCTAATTGCTCCAGAAACACCTCAGTCTCGGCTGAGACCAGAGATAAACGCATTAGATGAGGATTCTCTCTCAGAATCCCAGAGTTTCTGTGAAGAAAAGGTTGAACCTATTCCGGTTAAACCTATTCCTCAGATCAATAGAATTAATTGGCCTATTGTTCCTATTGCTAGTCATTTGGACGTAGGCAATCAAGCATCTAGTAGCCAGTCTAGGTTTAATGCATCTTCTGTCTATGAGTGGAATATAGATGGATTATCTGAATATCAGATTTTGAATTTCTTGCAACAAATGACCATGGCTGCCAATGCATATAGAATACAGACCAACGTTCAGGATAGAGCCATTGCAGAGCTTCTTACTGCAGGCTTTGCAGGACAGTTAAAAGGATGGTGGGACTACCATCTTACTGAAACTGAACGTCTTAGCATATTAAATGCTGTTAAGATTGATGAAGACGCAGAACCCATTCTGGATGACGAAGGCCAACCAATTCAGGATTCTGTATCTACATTAATTTTAACCATTTCTTTGCATTTTTTGGGTGATTCTTCGCATTTAAAGGATAAAAACGCTGAGCTTTTATCAAATTTAAGATGCAAAAAACTCAGTGATTTTCAGTATTATAAAAATACATTTTTATCTCGTATTATGTTGAGAGAAGATTCCAACCAGCCTTTTTGGAAAGAAAAGTTTCTTGCAGGGTTACCTACCTTGTTAGGTGAAAAGGTAAGAAACAAAATTAAGGAAACTTTAGGGGTTCCAATCCCTTACTCAACATTAACATATGGTGAACTCATTAGTCTTATCCAGAAGGAAGGACTAAAGATTTGCCAGGATTTGAAACTTCAAAGGCATCTGAAGTGGGAAATGAAAAGGACTAGGCAAGAATTAGGTTCGTTCTGTAAACAATTTGATGTTTCCACGGACAAGCCTGACTGTAATGGTTCTTGCCATAAGGAGTCTAAAAGATCCCATAAAAAACATTTTTATAAAAAGGAATTTCAAAAGAAAAATCGTTCAAAAGATTTTCCTGCATACAAAAGGAATTTTCATAAGCATAAGTCTGGTTTTAAAAGAAATGAAAAACCAGAAGGGGTAAAACCCTTTGGAAATTTAAAGCATGTTACCTGTTATAAATGTAATAGGAAAGGGCATACTGCAAAGTACTGCCGCTTTAGCAAAAAACTGCATGAATTAGGATTAGATGAAAAAGTCTTAAGTAAACTTGAGGCTATTCTCATCTACTCTTCAGAATCAGATCCTGATTCAGGAACTGATGAAGAGAATGCATTTCAGGTTGATGAATTAGCAACTGATTCATCAACATCATCATCATCTTCTGATGACGATGATAAAAGCATAAATGTTTTGACAAAAGATCAAGAACTTTTGTTAGATGTCCTTAAGCATATTTCTGATCCTCATCTTCAGAAGGATTACCTTGATAGGTTAATGAAAACCCTAGAAAGCAAACCTGAAGTCAAGCCTGTTAGTCTTCCTAAAATTAGTACTAGCACATATAACTTGACCAGTATTTTAGAAAAGCAAAAGGCTAAGGGAAAGAATACTCCCTTATCCCTTTCTGATCTGCAAACTGAGATCAAGAATGTTAAACTTGAGCTCAAGCAGGTCAAGGAAAAACAGGAAAAGGATTCAGCTATAATCCAAGCATTACTTAGCAACCAGTTAGAAAATTCAGGAAGCGAGGATGAAGGTGGCACTAACCTAGAGGAATCTAAGTTAGATAACCTAGAATGCGCACCTGAAGATTTTTTATATGTTTTGAAAGAAATTACTTTAAGAAAGTATTTGATTAGCATTGTTTTGCATTTTCCTAATGATTTTCAACTCAGTACCATAGCATTATTTGATACCGGTGCTGATTTAAATTGCATAAAACCTGATTTGGTTCCTAAAAGATTTTGGGAAAAAACCAAAGAAAAACTGTCTGCCGCTAATAACTCGAAAATGAATATTAGCAGTAAAACTGAAGCATATGTGTTAAATGAAAAAACCCGTATTAAAACTGCATTCGTTCTTGTTGATAACATCAATCATAGTGTTATCTTAGGAACACCTTTTATAACTCTTATTACTCCTTTTTCTGTATCAAGTTCTGGTATTATTTTCAAAATTAAGAATGAAAATATTATTTTCCCTTTTATTGAAAAACCCAGAACCAGAAACCTCAATTTATTAAAAGCAAATTCAATTTTTGATAATCAGATTAACAACCTGATTAAAACTAAAGAATTTGAAATCATGCATTTAAAGCATAACATTAATTTTCAAAGAATTTCTGCACAGTTGAAAAATGAATTTACTCAAAAAAGAATTTTAGATTTCCAAAAGCAAGTTGAAAATGAAATTTGCGCAGATATTCCTAATGCCTTTTGGATTAGGAAGCAGCATATGGTAGATTTGCCATATGAACCTAGTTTTGATGAGCGAAATATTCCAACCAAAGCTAGACCTATCCAAATGAATTCTGAGCTTGAGCAGCATTGTAGAAAAGAAATCCAGGATCTCTTAGATAAAGGATTAATTGCCCCATCTAGGTCCCCCTGGAGTTGTGCAGCATTTTATGTGATTAAAGCATCTGAGATTGAACGTGGAGTTCCACGATTAGTCATTAATTATAAGCCTTTGAATCAGGTTCTTCGTTGGATTAGGTACCCAATACCTAATAAGAAAGACCTGTTACAAAGATTGCATTCTGCATATATATTCTCTAAGTTTGACCTTAAATCTGGGTTTTGGCAAATCCAGATTGACCCAAAACATAGGTATAAGACTGCATTCACTGTTCCATTTGGTCAATACGAATGGAATGTTATGCCTTTCGGCTTAAAGAATGCTCCATCAGAATTTCAACGCATTATGAATGACATTTTTAATCCATATTCAGCATTTTGCATTGTCTATATTGATGATGTGCTTATTTTTTCAGAATCCATTGAACAGCATTTTAAGCATTTAAAATCGTTCTTTCTTACAGCTAAGAAAAATGGCTTAGTTGTTTCGCAAAGCAAAATGTCCTTGTTTCAAACCAGAATAAGGTTTCTTGGCCATCATATTACCCAAGGAACGATCACTCCTATTGAGCGATCTTTAGAATTTGCATCTAAATTTCCAGATCAAATTCTGGAAAAACAACAGCTTCAAAGGTTTTTAGGAAGCTTGAATTATGTATTAGATTTTTGCCCTAATATCAATAGGATGGCAAAACCCTTGCATGATCGGTTAAAAAAGAATCCGCCATTATGGTCTGAAGAGCATACTAGAATAGTGCAAGAAATAAAAAAGCATGTTAGTCAAATTCCTTGCTTGTCTATTGCTAACCCTTTATTACCTAAAATCGTTGAAACTGATGCTTCTGATTTTGGTTATGGAGGTATTTTGAAGCAGGTACAAGATAAGCATGAGCATATTGTCCAGTTTACTTCCGGACACTGGAATGATACTGAAAAGAATTATTCTACTATTAAAAAAGAAATTCTTTCCATTGTAAAATGTATTTCAAAATTTCAAAGCGATTTACTCAATCAAAAATTTTTATTAAGAATTGATTGTAAATCTGCAAAAGAAGTTTTGCAAAAAGATGTTCAGAATATAGCTTCTAAGCAAATCTTTGCTAGGTGGCAAGCCTTGTTAAGCATATTTGATTTTGATATAGAATTTATTCGGGGAGAACAAAATTCTATTCCCGATTTCCTAACCCGTGAATTTTTGCAGGACCATGCCTCCTAAGAAAAAGAAAGGCGAAGGATCCTCAAAGGATCAGGCAAAGCTTTCTGCATTAGAAAAAGTAAAAGCCTGGACAGCTATGTTCCAGGACGCACAAGGAGAAAGCATAGGAAGCAAAGGCAGCACTAGTTCTGTCAAAAATACTCCGCATAATCCAAATACTTTGGCCCTTACTAAGGCCACTCAATCTTTTGAAAAAGCATTTGAAAATTATTTTGCAACTATTGCTGAAGCAAAAAAGGTTTTGGAGGATCCATTATCCTCTTCTTCAGCACAATCTTCTTCTCAAAAGCATTTACAAAAAACGTCTATTTCAAAGGGAAAGGAAATTGCCCAACCCTCAAAAGCATTAACTGTTTCTAGTCCTTTTGGACCGGTTTCTTTGAAAGAAGCAAAAGAAATTTTTAAAGAAAATTTTATAACTTTTCCTTCTTCTTCCAAAAGTATTTCTGCAAATGTTGTTTCTCAGAATACGGCTACCCAGCCTAAATCTGAGTATTTTACCAAAAAGAATTTTCAGTATATTACTTCTTTTGAGGACGGCTTTTATGATAAAAATCCCTCAGTGGCTGTATCAAAACTTTTCCCTCATGGATGGAATTTTAAACCTTGGGATTATTCAAAGCCCATTGATTTTTACTTAACCATCCTAAAGGTCACAGATTCTGTGGAAATAAAGCATACTTCTCATGGTGATTCCGGAGAACCCGCATACTCCCAATTCAAAATCTTGAAGATCATTCATCCTCAAGATTGGGGTACAAGTCCTTCTGACTTGAAATCTTTTCCAGCATCCTTTACCCAAAGAATAACAACCAGCAAAACCTTTTCCTACTGGGATTATCAACAAGCCTGGTATAACGCATTAATGATCCAAAATTCCAAAGGATCGCATACCTGGTTGATCATGTTTGATACCAGAAAAGCCATTTCTAAAATACCAAACTGGTTCAACCATTGGTGGGGATTTTTTGGGTCTTCTACCGAAATCCTTCCTGAATCAGTTAACCTCGCATATACCCTTTTTAAAGAAAAATTTGACCCTTCACCATTGCAAAAAAGGGTCTCTCCTCTTCTAGTCTTTAGTACAATCTTCTTTGTACCATGGACCTTAACCTGGCATTTTTCCTATCAAACGAATCAAAATTCAACCATTGATCTTATCAGAATATTTAAGGTTAAATGGTGGAACAAATTTCAAGCATTTAATAAATGTAATGAAGCCGCTGTCAGAATGTGGCTCAAATCCAAAGGTAAATTGGATCTGCCTATTGAACAGGTCCAAGCACATTCAGAATTTTTAGCACAGAAGTCATTTGCTATTCCTCAGCTCGCAGCCGCAAAGTCAGAGGAAGAATTTTTCAAAATCATGAAAGAATTAATAGAATCCAGATCCTCAGCTACTGGATCCAAAGCATCCTCTTCATCTTCATCGTCTAAGCCACCATCCCTGGCTGATGAGAACGAAGATATTTTTGGTCTATTGTAAATCAATAACCTAATGAATTATACCAGAATAATAAATGAAAATGGTTCCAATGTTCTAAATGAATAAGAACCGAGCTAGTAGCCGCTTGGTCGGGTAATGTGGTTAGGGGTACTTGGCTCATAACCAGGAATTCCCTGATATGCATACTTGCCAATGTAAGCTTTACTGGTATATGTATTCATACAAGGTTACGTATTTACTGTAGCCAGACGTATCTGAGTATCTGTCTCAGCATCTTTGGTGGGCCCGGCGCCGAAAGTGAAGTGGGTCCCAGGCACCGAAAGCATTTTTGTCTTTTGCTCCTTACCTGCCTATATAAGAGGGAGCTCTCTGCATTTGTGAAATTATCTCTGGATTTTAGATAGCTTTCTCTCTCTATCTCTCCAGATCTCTCTCCCTTCTCTCTAGAATTCTTTCTCTCTTCTTGTAATTAGTTTCTGGCATTTAAGCTTTCCCCGAGCTGTAATAAAAGAATTTGTTTGAATAAAGAGTAAGCATTGTTTCTTCTTAATTTCTTCCCTTAATCATATGTGGTTATAAGTTGTGCGGATTACCGCCTGAATTTAATCACATACGATTAAGGTGTTTAATTTCTGCATTTATTTTGAGAATTTATATGGCAGGTTTATACCGCCTAGCATAAATTTGTATTTAATTTTCTATATTTGTTCTTGAGCATATTATTTTCTTATTTCTGAATTCATATATCTTTCTGCATTTTTAACTTGTTGTATATGCATAATCATTTTTGAATTTGGCTTAAGTCCTCTGCATTAGTTTCATTATCACCCGTACGATCGTTGCATTCCCTAGTGGTATCAGAGCCAGAAGGGGTGAGAGTACTGTTCATTCATCATCATCACTGTTCACATTCATCCATTTCCAGATTTACTGTGCATATCATTCCTGCATCTACTGATATTGGTGAGTCATTTAGACCCTTGTTTGCCCAAAAGTACCGACGGACAGGGAAAGAGAGGCAGTGACTGGGTTCCGTAGTCAATATTAGTATGTGTTTGTTCTGATTTGCATTTTTAATGATGGATCACACACTTCTACCTAGAACATACTCTGCATCTTCTGCATCTACATCATTAGAGAATATAAGGATCAACAGTAGTAATGAAATTACTGTTGAAGATTTTACCAAATGCATTAGTGATTGGCATATACCTCATGTTAAGAAGCATGAAATATATGAACTCAGCATTAGAGATAAGTTGTTCAAAACAAATTTGAACATAAAGACTGAGGAGAGGGATATACCTCTCACAAACTCATATGAAAGCATTAATCTTTTGTCACAGCATTCTTTAGACAAGCATAGACAAAAGAATTTTAAGTACATCCATATTGGCCTTGTTCAGATAGGGATCAAGCCCTTAACCAAGGAAGGCCTGAACACAAGCATATTGTGTGTTGTTAGGGATAATAGAATGGAAGTATATGAGGAAGGCATCCTAGGCACGGTTGAGTCTAGTTTGTGTGCAGGTCCCATATCATTCTCATGTTACCCTAATTTAACCATTTCTTTAAATGATAAAAACATTTTGGATTCTCTTGTTTTACAAATCCAAACACATAATTATCGCATGAAAAAGGGATCTATTCCCATTGCATTGATTTTTAGAGTTCATTACAAAGCCATGACATCTGCATTTGATTCAAAACACAAGTTTTCATGTCATAAAGGTGAAACTTTGGTTTTGCAAACGGATATGACTAAAGCAAATGCTATTGTTCCAAAATTCATTAAATGGGAAGATGTAACTCTTCCTACAGAATGGGTATTGGAAAAAGCATGTGCAGTTGAACCACCAATTAGAATAATGCCTAATACGAATGTCAGAGAAATTAACCAGTATCCTAGTGGAAAAGTCACTCTAACCTTTGACAGAAAATCGGTAAGTACAAGGTTTTCTGATGACTCTTCCAATAGTGATACCATGGATTTGGGTAGAGTATCACAATTAGGAAAGATTGAACATAAGAATATTGAGGATGAAGACAAGGATTCTTGCCATCTGTTTCACAGAAGAAGAATCCCTGTTAGCATGCCTCACAGGCACTCTACCTCTGACATCCCTAATACGCATTTAACTGGTGTTCTTTACGCTGATAATGTTCCCAGGGCAGTATATACTAAAGAAGAATTAGGAGAAGTAAGTGTTCAAAAATCTGAACCAACCTCGCCTACTTTTTCTTCAGTTACTGAGAATATTATCAATGTGTTAGAAAAAGAATTCGTTTTAGATAAAACCCTTTTGCATAAAGATTTTTACGCTTCTCATAATGAAAAGAAAAAACTTTGGTTCTTTAAGAATTTCCTGAACCAAAGAAAAGAAATTCAAGAAAAGTATTATGATTTTGTTTTGCAGCATAAAGTCCATATCATGTTTTTCGATTGGTTTGAACTTTATGCATCACAGAATAACATTGCATATCCATTCAAGTGCATCAATCCAGTCTCTAGCCAAGAAAAGGTTAGTACTTGGAATTTATCTGATGGCTCAAAGATTGAGTCTGATCATCCCCCTCTGAGAGGAATAAAAATTCCAGTCTCAGGAAATTCATCTGTTAATGCATCTGCATACAAGTATGTGACTGAAGATGTGCATAAGAATTTTGCATCTGTTATTGAGCAAAATAATTTCTCCAATACGCATTTGCATACCTTAGGTAAGCAATTGACTAGAATTGAGAAAACCCTTAAGCCTTCTGTTGTAAAAATAGAACAGAAGCAGGACAGGCTTAAGAATCCTATTTTTAAGCCATCTCAAATTTCTAGGGATAGCCAAAAGGAATTTCAGAATAATAAAATGGAATTCGCCAAGGCTATTCAAGACCAATTAAGCAAGATAGAGGCCTCAACCTCTAACCTAATTGCTCCAGAAACACCTCAGTCTCGGCTGAGACCAGAGATAAACGCATTAGATGAGGATTCTCTCTCAGAATCCCAGAGTTTCTGTGAAGAAAAGGTTGAACCTATTCCGGTTAAACCTATTCCTCAGATCAATAGAATTAATTGGCCTATTGTTCCTATTGCTAGTCATTTGGACGTAGGCAATCAAGCATCTAGTAGCCAGTCTAGGTTTAATGCATCTTCTGTCTATGAGTGGAATATAGATGGATTATCTGAATATCAGATTTTGAATTTCTTGCAACAAATGACCATGGCTGCCAATGCATATAGAATACAGACCAACGTTCAGGATAGAGCCATTGCAGAGCTTCTTACTGCAGGCTTTGCAGGACAGTTAAAAGGATGGTGGGACTACCATCTTATTGAAACTGAACGTCTTAGCATATTAAATGCTGTTAAGATTGATGAAGACGCAGAACCCATTCTGGATGACGAAGGTCAACCAATTCAGGATTCTGTATCTACATTAATTTTAACCATTTCTTTGCATTTTTTGGGTGATTCTTCGCATTTAAAGGATAAAAACGCTGAGCTTTTATCAAATTTAAGATGCAAAAAACTCAGTGATTTTCAGTATTATAAAAATACATTTTTATCTCGTATTATGTTGAGAGAAGATTCCAACCAGCCTTTTTGGAAAGAAAAGTTTCTTGCAGGGTTACCTACCTTGTTAGGTGAAAAGGTAAGAAACAAAATTAAGGAAACTTTAGGGGTTCCAATCCCTTACTCAACATTAACATATGGTGAACTCATTAGTCTTATCCAGAAGGAAGGACTAAAGATTTGCCAGGATTTGAAACTTCAAAGGCATCTGAAGTGGGAAATGAAAAGGACTAGGCAAGAATTAGGTTCGTTCTGTAAACAATTTGATGTTTCCACGGACAAGCCTGACTGTAATGGTTCTTGCCATAAGGAGTCTAAAAGATCCCATAAAAAACATTTTTATAAAAAGGAATTTCAAAAGAAAAATCGTTCAAAAGATTTTCCTGCATACAAAAGGAATTTTCATAAGCATAAGTCTGGTTTTAAAAGAAATGAAAAACCAGAAGGGGTAAAACCCTTTGGAAATTTAAAGCATGTTACCTGTTATAAATGTAATAGGAAAGGGCATACTGCAAAGTACTGCCGCTTTAGCAAAAAACTGCATGAATTAGGATTAGATGAAAAAGTCTTAAGTAAACTTGAGGCTATTCTCATCTACTCTTCAGAATCAGATCCTGATTCAGGAACTGATGAAGAGAATGCATTTCAGGTTGATGAATTAGCAACTGATTCATCAACATCATCATCATCTTCTGATGACGATGATAAAAGCATAAATGTTTTGACAAAAGATCAAGAACTTTTGTTAGATGTCCTTAAGCATATTTCTGATCCTCATCTTCAGAAGGATTACCTTGATAGGTTAATGAAAACCCTAGAAAGCAAACCTGAAGTCAAGCCTGTTAGTCTTCCTAAAATTAGTACTAGCACATATAACTTGACCAGTATTTTAGAAAAGCAAAAGGCTAAGGGAAAGAATACTCCCTTATCCCTTTCTGATCTGCAAACTGAGATCAAGAATGTTAAACTTGAGCTCAAGCAGGTCAAGGAAAAACAGGAAAAGGATTCAGCTATAATCCAAGCATTACTTAGCAACCAGTTAGAAAATTCAGGAAGCGAGGATGAAGGTGGCACTAACCTAGAGGAATCTAAGTTAGATAACCTAGAATGCGCACCTGAAGATTTTTTATATGTTTTGAAAGAAATTACTTTAAGAAAGTATTTGATTAGCATTGTTTTGCATTTTCCTAATGATTTTCAACTCAGTACCATAGCATTATTTGATACCGGTGCTGATTTAAATTGCATAAAACCTGATTTGGTTCCTAAAAGATTTTGGGAAAAAACCAAAGAAAAACTGTCTGCCGCTAATAACTCGAAAATGAATATTAGCAGTAAAACTGAAGCATATGTGTTAAATGAAAAAACCCGTATTAAAACTGCATTCGTTCTTGTTGATAACATCAATCATAGTGTTATCTTAGGAACACCTTTTATAACTCTTATTACTCCTTTTTCTGTATCAAGTTCTGGTATTATTTTCAAAATTAAGAATGAAAATATTATTTTCCCTTTTATTGAAAAACCCAGAACCAGAAACCTCAATTTATTAAAAGCAAATTCAATTTTTGATAATCAGATTAACAACCTGATTAAAACTAAAGAATTTGAAATCATGCATTTAAAGCATAACATTAATTTTCAAAGAATTTCTGCACAGTTGAAAAATGAATTTACTCAAAAAAGAATTTTAGATTTCCAAAAGCAAGTTGAAAATGAAATTTGCGCAGATATTCCTAATGCCTTTTGGATTAGGAAGCAGCATATGGTAGATTTGCCATATGAACCTAGTTTTGATGAGCGAAATATTCCAACCAAAGCTAGACCTATCCAAATGAATTCTGAGCTTGAGCAGCATTGTAGAAAAGAAATCCAGGATCTCTTAGATAAAGGATTAATTGCCCCATCTAGGTCCCCCTGGAGTTGTGCAGCATTTTATGTGATTAAAGCATCTGAGATTGAACGTGGAGTTCCACGATTAGTCATTAATTATAAGCCTTTGAATCAGGTTCTTCGTTGGATTAGGTACCCAATACCTAATAAGAAAGACCTGTTACAAAGATTGCATTCTGCATATATATTCTCTAAGTTTGACCTTAAATCTGGGTTTTGGCAAATCCAGATTGACCCAAAACATAGGTATAAGACTGCATTCACTGTTCCATTTGGTCAATACGAATGGAATGTTATGCCTTTCGGCTTAAAGAATGCTCCATCAGAATTTCAACGCATTATGAATGACATTTTTAATCCATATTCAGCATTTTGCATTGTCTATATTGATGATGTGCTTATTTTTTCAGAATCCATTGAACAGCATTTTAAGCATTTAAAATCGTTCTTTCTTACAGCTAAGAAAAATGGCTTAGTTGTTTCGCAAAGCAAAATGTCCTTGTTTCAAACCAGAATAAGGTTTCTTGGCCATCATATTACCCAAGGAACGATCACTCCTATTGAGCGATCTTTAGAATTTGCATCTAAATTTCCAGATCAAATTCTGGAAAAACAACAGCTTCAAAGGTTTTTAGGAAGCTTGAATTATGTATTAGATTTTTGCCCTAATATCAATAGGATGGCAAAACCCTTGCATGATCGGTTAAAAAAGAATCCGCCATTATGGTCTGAAGAGCATACTAGAATAGTGCAAGAAATAAAAAAGCATGTTAGTCAAATTCCTTGCTTGTCTATTGCTAACCCTTTATTACCTAAAATCGTTGAAACTGATGCTTCTGATTTTGGTTATGGAGGTATTTTGAAGCAGGTACAAGATAAGCATGAGCATATTGTCCAGTTTACTTCCGGACACTGGAATGATACTGAAAAGAATTATTCTACTATTAAAAAAGAAATTCTTTCCATTGTAAAATGTATTTCAAAATTTCAAAGCGATTTACTCAATCAAAAATTTTTATTAAGAATTGATTGTAAATCTGCAAAAGAAGTTTTGCAAAAAGATGTTCAGAATATAGCTTCTAAGCAAATCTTTGCTAGGTGGCAAGCCTTGTTAAGCATATTTGATTTTGATATAGAATTTATTCGGGGAGAACAAAATTCTATTCCCGATTTCCTAACCCGTGAATTTTTGCAGGACCATGCCTCCTAAGAAAAAGAAAGGCGAAGGATCCTCAAAGGATCAGGCAAAGCTTTCTGCATTAGAAAAAGTAAAAGCCTGGACAGCTATGTTCCAGGACGCACAAGGAGAAAGCATAGGAAGCAAAGGCAGCACTAGTTCTGTCAAAAATACTCCGCATAATCCAAATACTTTGGCCCTTACTAAGGCCACTCAATCTTTTGAAAAAGCATTTGAAAATTATTTTGCAACTATTGCTGAAGCAAAAAAGGTTTTGGAGGATCCATTATCCTCTTCTTCAGCACAATCTTCTTCTCAAAAGCATTTACAAAAAACGTCTATTTCAAAGGGAAAGGAAATTGCCCAACCCTCAAAAGCATTAACTGTTTCTAGTCCTTTTGGACCGGTTTCTTTGAAAGAAGCAAAAGAAATTTTTAAAGAAAATTTTATAACTTTTCCTTCTTCTTCCAAAAGTATTTCTGCAAATGTTGTTTCTCAGAATACGGCTACCCAGCCTAAATCTGAGTATTTTACCAAAAAGAATTTTCAGTATATTACTTCTTTTGAGGACGGCTTTTATGATAAAAATCCCTCAGTGGCTGTATCAAAACTTTTCCCTCATGGATGGAATTTTAAACCTTGGGATTATTCAAAGCCCATTGATTTTTACTTAACCATCCTAAAGGTCACAGATTCTGTGGAAATAAAGCATACTTCTCATGGTGATTCCGGAGAACCCGCATACTCCCAATTCAAAATCTTGAAGATCATTCATCCTCAAGATTGGGGTACAAGTCCTTCTGACTTGAAATCTTTTCCAGCATCCTTTACCCAAAGAATAACAACCAGCAAAACCTTTTCCTACTGGGATTATCAACAAGCCTGGTATAACGCATTAATGATCCAAAATTCCAAAGGATCGCATACCTGGTTGATCATGTTTGATACCAGAAAAGCCATTTCTAAAATACCAAACTGGTTCAACCATTGGTGGGGATTTTTTGGGTCTTCTACCGAAATCCTTCCTGAATCAGTTAACCTCGCATATACCCTTTTTAAAGAAAAATTTGACCCTTCACCATTGCAAAAAAGGGTCTCTCCTCTTCTAGTCTTTAGTACAATCTTCTTTGTACCATGGACCTTAACCTGGCATTTTTCCTATCAAACGAATCAAAATTCAACCATTGATCTTATCAGAATATTTAAGGTTAAATGGTGGAACAAATTTCAAGCATTTAATAAATGTAATGAAGCCGCTGTCAGAATGTGGCTCAAATCCAAAGGTAAATTGGATCTGCCTATTGAACAGGTCCAAGCACATTCAGAATTTTTAGCACAGAAGTCATTTGCTATTCCTCAGCTCGCAGCCGCAAAGTCAGAGGAAGAATTTTTCAAAATCATGAAAGAATTAATAGAATCCAGATCCTCAGCTACTGGATCCAAAGCATCCTCTTCATCTTCATCGTCTAAGCCACCATCCCTGGCTGATGAGAACGAAGATATTTTTGGTCTATTGTAAATCAATAACCTAATGAATTATACCAGAATAATAAATGAAAATGGTTCCAATGTTCTAAATGAATAAGAACCGAGCTAGTAGCCGCTTGGTCGGGTAATGTGGTTAGGGGTACTTGGCTCATAACCAGGAATTCCCTGATATGCATACTTGCCAATGTAAGCTTTACTGGTATATGTATTCATACAAGGTTACGTATTTACTGTAGCCAGACGTATCTGAGTATCTGTCTCAGCATCTTTGGTGGGCCCGGCGCCGAAAGTGAAGTGGGTCCCAGGCACCGAAAGCATTTTTGTCTTTTGCTCCTTACCTGCCTATATAAGAGGGAGCTCTCTGCATTTGTGAAATCATCTCTGGATTTTAGATAGCTTTC
The DNA here is from genome assembly GCA_039660915.1 of Euphorbia tirucalli. NCBI lineage: Eukaryota > Viridiplantae > Streptophyta > Magnoliopsida > Malpighiales > Euphorbiaceae > Euphorbia > Euphorbia tirucalli. The sequence continues at coordinate 21,080,070 of CM077636.1, read as the reverse complement.
TCTCTCTATCTCTCCAAATCTCTCTCCCTTCTCTCTAGAATTCTTTCTCTCTTCTTGTAATTAGTTTCTGGCATTTAAGCTTTCCCCGAGCTGTAATAAAAGAATTTGTTTGAATAAAGAGTAAGCATTGTTTCTTCTTAATTTCTTCCCTTAATCATATGTGGTTATAAGTTGTGCGGATTACCGCCTGAATTTAATCACATACGATTAAGGTGTTTAATTTCTGCATTTATTTTGAGAATTTATATGGCAGGTTTATACCGCCTAGCATAAATTTGTATTTAATTTTCTATATTTGTTCTTGAGCATATTATTTTCTTATTTCTGAATTCATATATCTTTCTGCATTTTTAACTTGTTGTATATGCATAATCATTTTTGAATTTGGCTTAAGTCCTCTGCATTAGTTTCATTATCACCCGTACGATCGTTGCATTCCCTAGTGGTATCAGAGCCAGAAGGGGTGAGAGTACTGTTCATTCATCATCATCACTGTTCACATTCATCCATTTCCAGATTTACTGTGCATATCATTCCTGCATCTACTGATATTGGTGAGTCATTTAGACCCTTGTTTGCCCAAAAGTACCGACGGACAGGGAAAGAGAGGCAGTGACTGGGTTCCGTAGTCAATATTAGTATGTGTTTGTTCTGATTTGCATTTTTAATGATGGATCACACACTTCTACCTAGAACATACTCTGCATCTTCTGCATCTACATCATTAGAGAATATAAGGATCAACAGTAGTAATGAAATTACTGTTGAAGATTTTACCAAATGCATTAGTGATTGGCATATACCTCATGTTAAGAAGCATGAAATATATGAACTCAGCATTAGAGATAAGTTGTTCAAAACAAATTTGAACATAAAGACTGAGGAGAGGGATATACCTCTCACAAACTCATATGAAAGCATTAATCTTTTGTCACAGCATTCTTTAGACAAGCATAGACAAAAGAATTTTAAGTACATCCATATTGGCCTTGTTCAGATAGGGATCAAGCCCTTAACCAAGGAAGGCCTGAACACAAGCATATTGTGTGTTGTTAGGGATAATAGAATGGAAGTATATGAGGAAGGCATCCTAGGCACGGTTGAGTCTAGTTTGTGTGCAGGTCCCATATCATTCTCATGTTACCCTAATTTAACCATTTCTTTAAATGATAAAAACATTTTGGATTCTCTTGTTTTACAAATCCAAACACATAATTATCGCATGAAAAAGGGATCTATTCCCATTGCATTGATTTTTAGAGTTCATTACAAAGCCATGACATCTGCATTTGATTCAAAACACAAGTTTTCATGTCATAAAGGTGAAACTTTGGTTTTGCAAACGGATATGACTAAAGCAAATGCTATTGTTCCAAAATTCATTAAATGGGAAGATGTAACTCTTCCTACAGAATGGGTATTGGAAAAAGCATGTGCAGTTGAACCACCAATTAGAATAATGCCTAATACGAATGTCAGAGAAATTAACCAGTATCCTAGTGGAAAAGTCACTCTAACCTTTGACAGAAAATCGGTAAGTACAAGGTTTTCTGATGACTCTTCCAATAGTGATACCATGGATTTGGGTAGAGTATCACAATTAGGAAAGATTGAACATAAGAATATTGAGGATGAAGACAAGGATTCTTGCCATCTGTTTCACAGAAGAAGAATCCCTGTTAGCATGCCTCACAGGCACTCTACCTCTGACATCCCTAATACGCATTTAACTGGTGTTCTTTACGCTGATAATGTTCCCAGGGCAGTATATACTAAAGAAGAATTAGGAGAAGTAAGTGTTCAAAAATCTGAACCAACCTCGCCTACTTTTTCTTCAGTTACTGAGAATATTATCAATGTGTTAGAAAAAGAATTCGTTTTAGATAAAACCCTTTTGCATAAAGATTTTTACGCTTCTCATAATGAAAAGAAAAAACTTTGGTTCTTTAAGAATTTCCTGAACCAAAGAAAAGAAATTCAAGAAAAGTATTATGATTTTGTTTTGCAGCATAAAGTCCATATCATGTTTTTCGATTGGTTTGAACTTTATGCATCACAGAATAACATTGCATATCCATTCAAGTGCATCAATCCAGTCTCTAGCCAAGAAAAGGTTAGTACTTGGAATTTATCTGATGGCTCAAAGATTGAGTCTGATCATCCCCCTCTGAGAGGAATAAAAATTCCAGTCTCAGGAAATTCATCTGTTAATGCATCTGCATACAAGTATGTGACTGAAGATGTGCATAAGAATTTTGCATCTGTTATTGAGCAAAATAATTTCTCCAATACGCATTTGCATACCTTAGGTAAGCAATTGACTAGAATTGAGAAAACCCTTAAGCCTTCTGTTGTAAAAATAGAACAGAAGCAGGACAGGCTTAAGAATCCTATTTTTAAGCCATCTCAAATTTCTAGGGATAGCCAAAAGGAATTTCAGAATAATAAAATGGAATTCGCCAAGGCTATTCAAGACCAATTAAGCAAGATAGAGGCCTCAACCTCTAACCTAATTGCTCCAGAAACACCTCAGTCTCGGCTGAGACCAGAGATAAACGCATTAGATGAGGATTCTCTCTCAGAATCCCAGAGTTTCTGTGAAGAAAAGGTTGAACCTATTCCGGTTAAACCTATTCCTCAGATCAATAGAATTAATTGGCCTATTGTTCCTATTGCTAGTCATTTGGACGTAGGCAATCAAGCATCTAGTAGCCAGTCTAGGTTTAATGCATCTTCTGTCTATGAGTGGAATATAGATGGATTATCTGAATATCAGATTTTGAATTTCTTGCAACAAATGACCATGGCTGCCAATGCATATAGAATACAGACCAACGTTCAGGATAGAGCCATTGCAGAGCTTCTTACTGCAGGCTTTGCAGGACAGTTAAAAGGATGGTGGGACTACCATCTTACTGAAACTGAACGTCTTAGCATATTAAATGCTGTTAAGATTGATGAAGACGCAGAACCCATTCTGGATGACGAAGGTCAACCAATTCAGGATTCTGTATCTACATTAATTTTAACCATTTCTTTGCATTTTTTGGGTGATTCTTCGCATTTAAAGGATAAAAACGCTGAGCTTTTATCAAATTTAAGATGCAAAAAACTCAGTGATTTTCAGTATTATAAAAATACATTTTTATCTCGTATTATGTTGAGAGAAGATTCCAACCAGCCTTTTTGGAAAGAAAAGTTTCTTGCAGGGTTACCTACCTTGTTAGGTGAAAAGGTAAGAAACAAAATTAAGGAAACTTTAGGGGTTCCAATCCCTTACTCAACATTAACATATGGTGAACTCATTAGTCTTATCCAGAAGGAAGGACTAAAGATTTGCCAGGATTTGAAACTTCAAAGGCATCTGAAGTGGGAAATGAAAAGGACTAGGCAAGAATTAGGTTCGTTCTGTAAACAATTTGATGTTTCCACGGACAAGCCTGACTGTAATGGTTCTTGCCATAAGGAGTCTAAAAGATCCCATAAAAAACATTTTTATAAAAAGGAATTTCAAAAGAAAAATCGTTCAAAAGATTTTCCTGCATACAAAAGGAATTTTCATAAGCATAAGTCTGGTTTTAAAAGAAATGAAAAACCAGAAGGGGTAAAACCCTTTGGAAATTTAAAGCATGTTACCTGTTATAAATGTAATAGGAAAGGGCATACTGCAAAGTACTGCCGCTTTAGCAAAAAACTGCATGAATTAGGATTAGATGAAAAAGTCTTAAGTAAACTTGAGGCTATTCTCATCTACTCTTCAGAATCAGATCCTGATTCAGGAACTGATGAAGAGAATGCATTTCAGGTTGATGAATTAGCAACTGATTCATCAACATCATCATCATCTTCTGATGACGATGATAAAAGCATAAATGTTTTGACAAAAGATCAAGAACTTTTGTTAGATGTCCTTAAGCATATTTCTGATCCTCATCTTCAGAAGGATTACCTTGATAGGTTAATGAAAACCCTAGAAAGCAAACCTGAAGTCAAGCCTGTTAGTCTTCCTAAAATTAGTACTAGCACATATAACTTGACCAGTATTTTAGAAAAGCAAAAGGCTAAGGGAAAGAATACTCCCTTATCCCTTTCTGATCTGCAAACTGAGATCAAGAATGTTAAACTTGAGCTCAAGCAGGTCAAGGAAAAACAGGAAAAGGATTCAGCTATAATCCAAGCATTACTTAGCAACCAGTTAGAAAATTCAGGAAGCGAGGATGAAGGTGGCACTAACCTAGAGGAATCTAAGTTAGATAACCTAGAATGCGCACCTGAAGATTTTTTATATGTTTTGAAAGAAATTACTTTAAGAAAGTATTTGATTAGCATTGTTTTGCATTTTCCTAATGATTTTCAACTCAGTACCATAGCATTATTTGATACCGGTGCTGATTTAAATTGCATAAAACCTGATTTGGTTCCTAAAAGATTTTGGGAAAAAACCAAAGAAAAACTGTCTGCCGCTAATAACTCGAAAATGAATATTAGCAGTAAAACTGAAGCATATGTGTTAAATGAAAAAACCCGTATTAAAACTGCATTCGTTCTTGTTGATAACATCAATCATAGTGTTATCTTAGGAACACCTTTTATAACTCTTATTACTCCTTTTTCTGTATCAAGTTCTGGTATTATTTTCAAAATTAAGAATGAAAATATTATTTTCCCTTTTATTGAAAAACCCAGAACCAGAAACCTCAATTTATTAAAAGCAAATTCAATTTTTGATAATCAGATTAACAACCTGATTAAAACTAAAGAATTTGAAATCATGCATTTAAAGCATAACATTAATTTTCAAAGAATTTCTGCACAGTTGAAAAATGAATTTACTCAAAAAAGAATTTTAGATTTCCAAAAGCAAGTTGAAAATGAAATTTGCGCAGATATTCCTAATGCCTTTTGGATTAGGAAGCAGCATATGGTAGATTTGCCATATGAACCTAGTTTTGATGAGCGAAATATTCCAACCAAAGCTAGACCTATCCAAATGAATTCTGAACTTGAGCAGCATTGTAGAAAAGAAATCCAGGATCTCTTAGATAAAGGATTAATTGCCCCATCTAGGTCCCCCTGGAGTTGTGCAGCATTTTATGTGATTAAAGCATCTGAGATTGAACGTGGAGTTCCACGATTAGTCATTAATTATAAGCCTTTGAATCAGGTTCTTCGTTGGATTAGGTACCCAATACCTAATAAGAAAGACCTGTTACAAAGATTGCATTCTGCATATATATTCTCTAAGTTTGACCTTAAATCTGGGTTTTGGCAAATCCAGATTGACCCAAAACATAGGTATAAGACTGCATTCACTGTTCCATTTGGTCAATACGAATGGAATGTTATGCCTTTCGGCTTAAAGAATGCTCCATCAGAATTTCAACGCATTATGAATGACATTTTTAATCCATATTCAGCATTTTGCATTGTCTATATTGATGATGTGCTTATTTTTTCAGAATCCATTGAACAGCATTTTAAGCATTTAAAATCGTTCTTTCTTACAGCTAAGAAAAATGGCTTAGTTGTTTCGCAAAGCAAAATGTCCTTGTTTCAAACCAGAATAAGGTTTCTTGGCCATCATATTACCCAAGGAACGATCACTCCTATTGAGCGATCTTTAGAATTTGCATCTAAATTTCCAGATCAAATTCTGGAAAAACAACAGCTTCAAAGGTTTTTAGGAAGCTTGAATTATGTATTAGATTTTTGCCCTAATATCAATAGGATGGCAAAACCCTTGCATGATCGGTTAAAAAAGAATCCGCCATTATGGTCTGAAGAGCATACTAGAATAGTGCAAGAAATAAAAAAGCATGTTAGTCAAATTCCTTGCTTGTCTATTGCTAACCCTTTATTACCTAAAATCGTTGAAACTGATGCTTCTGATTTTGGTTATGGAGGTATTTTGAAGCAGGTACAAGATAAGCATGAGCATATTGTCCAGTTTACTTCCGGACACTGGAATGATACTGAAAAGAATTATTCTACTATTAAAAAAGAAATTCTTTCCATTGTAAAATGTATTTCAAAATTTCAAAGCGATTTACTCAATCAAAAATTTTTATTAAGAATTGATTGTAAATCTGCAAAAGAAGTTTTGCAAAAAGATGTTCAGAATATAGCTTCTAAGCAAATCTTTGCTAGGTGGCAAGCCTTGTTAAGCATATTTGATTTTGATATAGAATTTATTCGGGGAGAACAAAATTCTATTCCCGATTTCCTAACCCGTGAATTTTTGCAGGACCATGCCTCCTAAGAAAAAGAAAGGCGAAGGATCCTCAAAGGATCAGGCAAAGCTTTCTGCATTAGAAAAAGTAAAAGCCTGGACAGCTATGTTCCAGGACGCACAAGGAGAAAGCATAGGAAGCAAAGGCAGCACTAGTTCTGTCAAAAATACTCCGCATAATCCAAATACTTTGGCCCTTACTAAGGCCACTCAATCTTTTGAAAAAGCATTTGAAAATTATTTTGCAACTATTGCTGAAGCAAAAAAGGTTTTGGAGGATCCATTATCCTCTTCTTCAGCACAATCTTCTTCTCAAAAGCATTTACAAAAAACGTCTATTTCAAAGGGAAAGGAAATTGCCCAACCCTCAAAAGCATTAACTGTTTCTAGTCCTTTTGGACCGGTTTCTTTGAAAGAAGCAAAAGAAATTTTTAAAGAAAATTTTATAACTTTTCCTTCTTCTTCCAAAAGTATTTCTGCAAATGTTGTTTCTCAGAATACGGCTACCCAGCCTAAATCTGAGTATTTTACCAAAAAGAATTTTCAGTATATTACTTCTTTTGAGGACGGCTTTTATGATAAAAATCCCTCAGTGGCTGTATCAAAACTTTTCCCTCATGGATGGAATTTTAAACCTTGGGATTATTCAAAGCCCATTGATTTTTACTTAACCATCCTAAAGGTCACAGATTCTGTGGAAATAAAGCATACTTCTCATGGTGATTCCGGAGAACCCGCATACTCCCAATTCAAAATCTTGAAGATCATTCATCCTCAAGATTGGGGTACAAGTCCTTCTGACTTGAAATCTTTTCCAGCATCCTTTACCCAAAGAATAACAACCAGCAAAACCTTTTCCTACTGGGATTATCAACAAGCCTGGTATAACGCATTAATGATCCAAAATTCCAAAGGATCGCATACCTGGTTGATCATGTTTGATACCAGAAAAGCCATTTCTAAAATACCAAACTGGTTCAACCATTGGTGGGGATTTTTTGGGTCTTCTACCGAAATCCTTCCTGAATCAGTTAACCTCGCATATACCCTTTTTAAAGAAAAATTTGACCCTTCACCATTGCAAAAAAGGGTCTCTCCTCTTCTAGTCTTTAGTACAATCTTCTTTGTACCATGGACCTTAACCTGGCATTTTTCCTATCAAACGAATCAAAATTCAACCATTGATCTTATCAGAATATTTAAGGTTAAATGGTGGAACAAATTTCAAGCATTTAATAAATGTAATGAAGCCGCTGTCAGAATGTGGCTCAAATCCAAAGGTAAATTGGATCTGCCTATTGAACAGGTCCAAGCACATTCAGAATTTTTAGCACAGAAGTCATTTGCTATTCCTCAGCTCGCAGCCGCAAAGTCAGAGGAAGAATTTTTCAAAATCATGAAAGAATTAATAGAATCCAGATCCTCAGCTACTGGATCCAAAGCATCCTCTTCATCTTCATCGTCTAAGCCACCATCCCTGGCTGATGAGAACGAAGATATTTTTGGTCTATTGTAAATCAATAACCTAATGAATTATACCAGAATAATAAATGAAAATGGTTCCAATGTTCTAAATGAATAAGAACCGAGCTAGTAGCCGCTTGGTCGGGTAATGTGGTTAGGGGTACTTGGCTCATAACCAGGAATTCCCTGATATGCATACTTGCCAATGTAAGCTTTACTGGTATATGTATTCATACAAGGTTACGTATTTACTGTAGCCAGACGTATCTGAGTATCTGTCTCAGCATCTTTGGTGGGCCCGGCGCCGAAAGTGAAGTGGGTCCCAGGCACCGAAAGCATTTTTGTCTTTTGCTCCTTACCTGCCTATATAAGAGGGAGCTCTCTGCATTTGTGAAATCATCTCTGGATTTTCTAATGCAGAGGACTTAAGCCAAATTCAAAAATGATTATGCATATACAACAAGTTAAAAATGCAGAAAGATATATGAATTCAGAAATAAGAAAATAATATGCTCAAGAACAAATATAGAAAATTAAATACAAATTTATGCTAGGCGGTATAAACCTGCCATATAAATTCTCAAAATAAATGCAGAAATTAAACACCTTAATCGTATGTGATTAAATTCAGGCGGTAATCCGCACAACTTATAACCACATATGATTAAGGGAAGAAATTAAGAAGAAACAATGCTTACTCTTTATTCAAACAAATTCTTTTATTACAGCTCGGGGAAAGCTTAAATGCCAGAAACTAATTACAAGAAGAGAGAAAGAATTCTAGAGAGAAGGGAGAGAGATCTGGAGAGATAGAGAGAGAAAGCTATCTAAAATCCAGAGATGATTTCACAAATGCAGAGAGCTCCCTCTTATATAGGCAGGTAAGGAGCAAAAGACAAAAATGCTTTCGGTGCCTGGGACCCACTTCACTTTCGGCGCCGGGCCCACCAAAGATGCTGAGACAGATACTCAGATACGTCTGGCTACAGTAAATACGTAACCTTGTATGAATACATATACCAGTAAAGCTTACATTGGCAAGTATGCATATCAGGGAATTCCTGGTTATGAGCCAAGTACCCCTAACCACATTACCCGACCAAGCGGCTACTAGCTCGGTTCTTATTCATTTAGAACATTGGAACCATTTTCATTTATTATTCTGGTATAATTCATTAGGTTATTGATTTACAATAGACCAAAAATATCTTCGTTCTCATCAGCCAGGGATGGTGGCTTAGACGATGAAGATGAAGAGGATGCTTTGGATCCAGTAGCTGAGGATCTGGATTCTATTAATTCTTTCATGATTTTGAAAAATTCTTCCTCTGACTTTGCGGCTGCGAGCTGAGGAATAGCAAATGACTTCTGTGCTAAAAATTCTGAATGTGCTTGGACCTGTTCAATAGGCAGATCCAATTTACCTTTGGATTTGAGCCACATTCTGACAGCGGCTTCATTACATTTATTAAATGCTTGAAATTTGTTCCACCATTTAACCTTAAATATTCTGATAAGATCAATGGTTGAATTTTGATTCGTTTGATAGGAAAAATGCCAGGTTAAGGTCCATGGTACAAAGAAGATTGTACTAAAGACTAGAAGAGGAGAGACCCTTTTTTGCAATGGTGAAGGGTCAAATTTTTCTTTAAAAAGGGTATATGCGAGGTTAACTGATTCAGGAAGGATTTCGGTAGAAGACCCAAAAAATCCCCACCAATGGTTGAACCAGTTTGGTATTTTAGAAATGGCTTTTCTGGTATCAAACATGATCAACCAGGTATGCGATCCTTTGGAATTTTGGATCATTAATGCGTTATACCAGGCTTGTTGATAATCCCAGTAGGAAAAGGTTTTGCTGGTTGTTATTCTTTGGGTAAAGGATGCTGGAAAAGATTTCAAGTCAGAAGGACTTGTACCCCAATCTTGAGGATGAATGATCTTCAAGATTTTGAATTGGGAGTATGCGGGTTCTCCGGAATCACCATGAGAAGTATGCTTTATTTCCACAGAATCTGTGACCTTTAGGATGGTTAAGTAAAAATCAATGGGCTTTGAATAATCCCAAGGTTTAAAATTCCATCCATGAGGGAAAAGTTTTGATACAGCCACTGAGGGATTTTTATCATAAAAGCCGTCCTCAAAAGAAGTAATATACTGAAAATTCTTTTTGGTAAAATACTCAGATTTAGGCTGGGTAGCCGTATTCTGAGAAACAACATTTGCAGAAATACTTTTGGAAGAAGAAGGAAAAGTTATAAAATTTTCTTTAAAAATTTCTTTTGCTTCTTTCAAAGAAACCGGTCCAAAAGGACTAGAAACAGTTAATGCTTTTGAGGGTTGGGCAATTTCCTTTCCCTTTGAAATAGACGTTTTTTGTAAATGCTTTTGAGAAGAAGATTGTGCTGAAGAAGAGGATAATGGATCCTCCAAAACCTTTTTTGCTTCAGCAATAGTTGCAAAATAATTTTCAAATGCTTTTTCAAAAGATTGAGTGGCCTTAGTAAGGGCCAAAGTATTTGGATTATGCGGAGTATTTTTGACAGAACTAGTGCTGCCTTTGCTTCCTATGCTTTCTCCTTGTGCGTCCTGGAACATAGCTGTCCAGGCTTTTACTTTTTCTAATGCAGAAAGCTTTGCCTGATCCTTTGAGGATCCTTCGCCTTTCTTTTTCTTAGGAGGCATGGTCCTGCAAAAATTCACGGGTTAGGAAATCGGGAATAGAATTTTGTTCTCCCCGAATAAATTCTATATCAAAATCAAATATGCTTAACAAGGCTTGCCACCTAGCAAAGATTTGCTTAGAAGCTATATTCTGAACATCTTTTTGCAAAACTTCTTTTGCAGATTTACAATCAATTCTTAATAAAAATTTTTGATTGAGTAAATCGCTTTGAAATTTTGAAATACATTTTACAATGGAAAGAATTTCTTTTTTAATAGTAGAATAATTCTTTTCAGTATCATTCCAGTGTCCGGAAGTAAACTGGACAATATGCTCATGCTTATCTTGTACCTGCTTCAAAATACCTCCATAACCAAAATCAGAAGCATCAGTTTCAACGATTTTAGGTAATAAAGGGTTAGCAATAGACAAGCAAGGAATTTGACTAACATGCTTTTTTATTTCTTGCACTATTCTAGTATGCTCTTCAGACCATAATGGCGGATTCTTTTTTAACCGATCATGCAAGGGTTTTGCCATCCTATTGATATTAGGGCAAAAATCTAATACATAATTCAAGCTTCCTAAAAACCTTTGAAGCTGTTGTTTTTCCAGAATTTGATCTGGAAATTTAGATGCAAATTCTAAAGATCGCTCAATAGGAGTGATCGTTCCTTGGGTAATATGATGGCCAAGAAACCTTATTCTGGTTTGAAACAAGGACATTTTGCTTTGCGAAACAACTAAGCCATTTTTCTTAGCTGTAAGAAAGAACGATTTTAAATGCTTAAAATGCTGTTCAATGGATTCTGAAAAAATAAGCACATCATCAATATAGACAATGCAAAATGCTGAATATGGATTAAAAATGTCATTCATAATGCGTTGAAATTCTGATGGAGCATTCTTTAAGCCGAAAGGCATAACATTCCATTCGTATTGACCAAATGGAACAGTGAATGCAGTCTTATACCTATGTTTTGGGTCAATCTGGATTTGCCAAAACCCAGATTTAAGGTCAAACTTAGAGAATATATATGCAGAATGCAATCTTTGTAACAGGTCTTTCTTATTAGGTATTGGGTACCTAATCCAACGAAGAACCTGATTCAAAGGCTTATAATTAATGACTAATCGTGGAACTCCACGTTCAATCTCAGATGCTTTAATCACATAAAATGCTGCACAACTCTAGGGGGACCTAGATGGGGCAATTAATCCTTTATCTAAGAGATCCTGGATTTCTTTTCTACAATGCTGCTCAAGCTCAGAATTCATTTGGATAGGTCTAGCTTTGGTTGGAATATTTCGCTCATCAAAACTAGGTTCATATGGCAAATCTACCATATGCTGCTTCCTAATCCAAAAGGCATTAGGAATATCTGCGCAAATTTCATTTTCAACTTGCTTTTGGAAATCTAAAATTCTTTTTTGAGTAAATTCATTTTTCAACTGTGCAGAAATTCTTTGAAAATTAATGTTATGCTTTAAATGCATGATTTCAAATTCTTTAGTTTTAATCAGGTTGTTAATCTGATTATCAAAAATTGAATTTGCTTTTAATAAATTGAGGTTTCTGGTTCTGGGTTTTTCAATAAAAGGGAAAATAATATTTTCATTCTTAATTTTGAAAATAATACCAGAACTTGATACAGAAAAAGGAGTAATAAGAGTTATAAAAGGTGTTCCTAAGATAACACTATGATTGATGTTATCAACAAGAACGAATGCAGTTTTAATACGGGTTTTTTCATTTAACACATATGCTTCAGTTTTACTGCTAATATTCATTTTCGAGTTATTAGCGGCAGACAGTTTTTCTTTGGTTTTTTCCCAAAATCTTTTAGGAACCAAATCAGGTTTTATGCAATTTAAATCAGCACCGGTATCAAATAATGCTATGGTACTGAGTTGAAAATCATTAGGAAAATGCAAAACAATGCTAATCAAATACTTTCTTAAAGTAATTTCTTTCAAAACATATAAAAAATCTTCAGGTGCGCATTCTAGGTTATCTAACTTAGATTCCTCTAGGTTAGTGCCACCTTCATCCTCGCTTCCTGAATTTTCTAACTGGTTGCTAAGTAATGCTTGGATTATAGCTGAATCCTTTTCCTGTTTTTCCTTGACCTGCTTGAGCTCAAGTTTAACATTCTTGATCTCAGTTTGCAGATCAGAAAGGGATAAGGGAGTATTCTTTCCCTTAGCCTTTTGCTTTTCTAAAATACTGGTCAAGTTATATGTGCTAGTACTAATTTTAGGAAGACTAACAGGCTTGACTTCAGGTTTGCTTTCTAGGGTTTTCATTAACCTATCAAGGTAATCCTTCTGAAGATGAGGATCAGAAATATGCTTAAGGACATCTAACAAAAGTTCTTGATCTTTTGTCAAAACATTTATGCTTTTATCATCGTCATCAGAAGATGATGATGATGTTGATGAATCAGTTGCTAATTCATCAACCTGAAATGCATTCTCTTCATCAGTTCCTGAATCAGGATCTGATTCTGAAGAGTAGATGAGAATAGCCTCAAGTTTACTTAAGACTTTTTCATCTAATCCTAATTCATGCAGTTTTTTGCTAAAGCGGCAGTACTTTGCAGTATGCCCTTTCCTATTACATTTATAACAGGTAACATGCTTTAAATTTCCAAAGGGTTTTACCCCTTCTGGTTTTTCATTTCTTTTAAAACCAGACTTATGCTTATGAAAATTCCTTTTGTATGCAGGAAAATCTTTTGAACGATTTTTCTTTTGAAATTCCTTTTTATAAAAATGTTTTTTATGGGATCTTTTAGACTCCTTATGGCAAGAACCATTACAGTCAGGCTTGTCCGTGGAAACATCAAATTGTTTACAGAACGAACCTAATTCTTGCCTAGTCCTTTTCATTTCCCACTTCAGATGCCTTTGAAGTTTCAAATCCTGGCAAATCTTTAGTCCTTCCTTCTGGATAAGACTAATGAGTTCACCATATGTTAATGTTGAGTAAGGGATTGGAACCCCTAAAGTTTCCTTAATTTTGTTTCTTACCTTTTCACCTAACAAGGTAGGTAACCCTGCAAGAAACTTTTCTTTCCAAAAAGGCTGGTTGGAATCTTCTCTCAACATAATACGAGATAAAAATGTATTTTTATAATACTGAAAATCACTGAGTTTTTTGCATCTTAAATTTGATAAAAGCTCAGCGTTTTTATCCTTTAAATGCGAAGAATCACCCAAAAAATGCAAAGAAATGGTTAAAATTAATGTAGATACAGAATCCTGAATTGGTTGACCTTCGTCATCCAGAATGGGTTCTGCGTCTTCATCAATCTTAACAGCATTTAATATGCTAAGACGTTCAGTTTCAGTAAGATGGTAGTCCCACCATCCTTTTAACTGTCCTGCAAAGCCTGCAGTAAGAAGCTCTGCAATGGCTCTATCCTGAACGTTGGTCTGTATTCTATATGCATTGGCAGCCATGGTCATTTGTTGCAAGAAATTCAAAATCTGATATTCAGATAATCCATCTATATTCCACTCATAGACAGAAGATGCATTAAACCTAGACTGGCTACTAGATGCTTGATTGCCTACGTCCAAATGACTAGCAATAGGAACAATAGGCCAATTAATTCTATTGATCTGAGGAATAGGTTTAACCGGAATAGGTTCAACCTTTTCTTCACAGAAACTCTGGGATTCTGAGAGAGAATCCTCATCTAATGCGTTTATCTCTGGTCTCAGCCGAGACTGAGGTGTTTCTGGAGCAATTAGGTTAGAGGTTGAGGCCTCTATCTTGCTTAATTGGTCTTGAATAGCCTTGGCGAATTCCATTTTATTATTCTGAAATTCCTTTTGGCTATCCCTAGAAATTTGAGATGGCTTAAAAATAGGATTCTTAAGCCTGTCCTGCTTCTGTTCTATTTTTACAACAGAAGGCTTAAGGGTTTTCTCAATTCTAGTCAATTGCTTACCTAAGGTATGCAAATGCGTATTGGAGAAATTATTTTGCTCAATAACAGATGCAAAATTCTTATGCACATCTTCAGTCACATACTTGTATGCAGATGCATTAACAGATGAATTTCCTGAGACTGGAATTTTTATTCCTCTCAGAGGGGGATGATCAGACTCAATCTTTGAGCCATCAGATAAATTCCAAGTACTAACCTTTTCTTGGCTAGAGACTGGATTGATGCACTTGAATGGATATGCAATGTTATTCTGTGATGCATAAAGTTCAAACCAATCGAAAAACATGATATGGACTTTATGCTGCAAAACAAAATCATAATACTTTTCTTGAATTTCTTTTCTTTGGTTCAGGAAATTCTTAAAGAACCAAAGTTTTTTCTTTTCATTATGAGAAGCGTAAAAATCTTTATGCAAAAGGGTTTTATCTAAAACGAATTCTTTTTCTAACACATTGATAATATTCTCAGTAACTGAAGAAAAAGTAGGCGAGGTTGGTTCAGATTTTTGAACACTTACTTCTCCTAATTCTTCTTTAGTATATACTGCCCTGGGAACATTATCAGCGTAAAGAACACCAGTTAAATGCGTATTAGGGATGTCAGAGGTAGAGTGCCTGTGAGGCATGCTAACAGGGATTCTTCTTCTGTGAAACAGATGGCAAGAATCCTTGTCTTCATCCTCAATATTCTTATGTTCAATCTTTCCTAATTGTGATACTCTACCCAAATCCATGGTATCACTATTGGAAGAGTCATCAGAAAACCTTGTACTTACCGATTTTCTGTCAAAGGTTAGAGTGACTTTTCCACTAGGATACTGGTTAATTTCTCTGACATTCGTATTAGGCATTATTCTAATTGGTGGTTCAACTGCACATGCTTTTTCCAATACCCATTCTGTAGGAAGAGTTACATCTTCCCATTTAATGAATTTTGGAACAATAGCATTTGCTTTAGTCATATCCGTTTGCAAAACCAAAGTTTCACCTTTATGACATGAAAACTTGTGTTTTGAATCAAATGCAGATGTCATGGCTTTGTAATGAACTCTAAAAATCAATGCAATGGGAATAGATCCCTTTTTCATGCGATAATTATGTGTTTGGATTTGTAAAACAAGAGAATCCAAAATGTTTTTATCATTTAAAGAAATGGTTAAATTAGGGTAACATGAGAATGATATGGGACCTGCACACAAACTAGACTCAACCGTGCCTAGGATGCCTTCCTCATATACTTCCATTCTATTATCCCTAACAACACACAATATGCTTGTGTTCAGGCCTTCCTTGGTTAAGGGCTTGATCCCTATCTGAACAAGGCCAATATGGATGTACTTAAAATTCTTTTGTCTATGCTTGTCTAAAGAATGCTGTGACAAAAGATTAATGCTTTCATATGAGTTTGTGAGAGGTATATCCCTCTCCTCAGTCTTTATGTTCAAATTTGTTTTGAACAACTTATCTCTAATGCTGAGTTCATATATTTCATGCTTCTTAACATGAGGTATATGCCAATCACTAATGCATTTGGTAAAATCTTCAACAGTAATTTCATTACTACTGTTGATCCTTATATTCTCTAATGATGTAGATGCAGAAGATGCAGAGTATGTTCTAGGTAGAAGTGTGTGATCCATCATTAAAAATGCAAATCAGAACAAACACATACTAATATTGACTACGGAACCCAGTCACTGCCTCTCTTTCCCTGTCCGTCGGTACTTTTGGGCAAACAAGGGTCTAAATGACTCACCAATATCAGTAGATGCAGGAATGATATGCACAGTAAATCTGGAAATGGATGAATGTGAACAGTGATGATGATGAATGAACAGTACTCTCACCCCTTCTGGCTCTGATACCACTAGGGAATGCAACGATCGTACGGGTGATAATGAAACTAATGCAGAGGACTTAAGCCAAATTCAAAAATGATTATGCATATACAACAAGTTAAAAATGCAGAAAGATATATGAATTCAGAAATAAGAAAATAATATGCTCAAGAACAAATATAGAAAATTAAATACAAATTTATGCTAGGCGGTATAAACCTGCCATATAAATTCTCAAAATAAATGCAGAAATTAAACACCTTAATCGTATGTGATTAAATTCAGGCGGTAATCCGCACAACTTATAACCACATATGATTAAGGGAAGAAATTAAGAAGAAACAATGCTTACTCTTTATTCAAACAAATTCTTTTATTACAGCTCGGGGAAAGCTTAAATGCCAGAAACTAATTACAAGAAGAGAGAAAGAATTCTAGAGAGAAGGGAGAGAGATCTGGAGAGATAGAGAGAGAAAGCTATCTAAAATCCAGAGATGATTTCACAAATGCAGAGAGCTCCCTCTTATATAGGCAGGTAAGGAGCAAAAGACAAAAATGCTTTCGGTGCCTGGGACCCACTTCACTTTCGGCGCCGGGCCCACCAAAGATGCTGAGACAGATACTCAGATACGTCTGGCTACAGTAAATACGTAACCTTGTATGAATACATATACCAGTAAAGCTTACATTGGCAAGTATGCATATCAGGGAATTCCTGGTTATGAGCCAAGTACCCCTAACCACATTACCCGACCAAGCGGCTACTAGCTCGGTTCTTATTCATTTAGAACATTGGAACCATTTTCATTTATTATTCTGGTATAATTCATTAGGTTATTGATTTACAATAGACCAAAAATATCTTCGTTCTCATCAGCCAGGGATGGTGGCTTAGACGATGAAGATGAAGAGGATGCTTTGGATCCAGTAGCTGAGGATCTGGATTCTATTAATTCTTTCATGATTTTGAAAAATTCTTCCTCTGACTTTGCGGCTGCGAGCTGAGGAATAGCAAATGACTTCTGTGCTAAAAATTCTGAATGTGCTTGGACCTGTTCAATAGGCAGATCCAATTTACCTTTGGATTTGAGCCACATTCTGACAGCGGCTTCATTACATTTATTAAATGCTTGAAATTTGTTCCACCATTTAACCTTAAATATTCTGATAAGATCAATGGTTGAATTTTGATTCGTTTGATAGGAAAAATGCCAGGTTAAGGTCCATGGTACAAAGAAGATTGTACTAAAGACTAGAAGAGGAGAGACCCTTTTTTGCAATGGTGAAGGGTCAAATTTTTCTTTAAAAAGGGTATATGCGAGGTTAACTGATTCAGGAAGGATTTCGGTAGAAGACCCAAAAAATCCCCACCAATGGTTGAACCAGTTTGGTATTTTAGAAATGGCTTTTCTGGTATCAAACATGATCAACCAGGTATGCGATCCTTTGGAATTTTGGATCATTAATGCGTTATACCAGGCTTGTTGATAATCCCAGTAGGAAAAGGTTTTGCTGGTTGTTATTCTTTGGGTAAAGGATGCTGGAAAAGATTTCAAGTCAGAAGGACTTATACCCCAATCTTGAGGATGAATGATCTTCAAGATTTTGAATTGGGAGTATGCGGGTTCTCCGGAATCACCATGAGAAGTATGCTTTATTTCCACAGAATCTGTGACCTTTAGGATGGTTAAGTAAAAATCAATGGGCTTTGAATAATCCCAAGGTTTAAAATTCCATCCATGAGGGAAAAGTTTTGATACAGCCACTGAGGGATTTTTATCATAAAAGCCGTCCTCAATAGAAGTAATATACTGAAAATTCTTTTTGGTAAAATACTCAGATTTAGGCTGGGTAGCCGTATTCTGAGAAACAACATTTGCAGAAATACTTTTGGAAGAAGAAGGAAAAGTTATAAAATTTTCTTTAAAAATTTCTTTTGCTTCTTTCAAAGAAACCGGTCCAAAAGGACTAGAAACAGTTAATGCTTTTGAGGGTTGGGCAATTTCCTTTCCCTTTGAAATAGACGTTTTTTGTAAATGCTTTTGAGAAGAAGATTGTGCTGAAGAAGAGGATAATGGATCCTCCAAAACCTTTTTTGCTTCAGCAATAGTTGCAAAATAATTTTCAAATGCTTTTTCAAAAGATTGAGTGGCCTTAGTAAGGGCCAAAGTATTTGGATTATGCGGAGTATTTTTGACAGAACTAGTGCTGCCTTTGCTTCCTATGCTTTCTCCTTGTGCGTCCTGGAACATAGCTGTCCAGGCTTTTACTTTTTCTAATGCAGAAAGCTTTGCCTGATCCTTTGAGGATCCTTCGCCTTTCTTTTTCTTAGGAGGCATGGTCCTGCAAAAATTCACGGGTTAGGAAATCGGGAATAGAATTTTGTTCTCCCCGAATAAATTCTATATCAAAATCAAATATGCTTAACAAGGCTTGCCACCTAGCAAAGATTTGCTTAGAAGCTATATTCTGAACATCTTTTTGCAAAACTTCTTTTGCAGATTTACAATCAATTCTTAATAAAAATTTTTGATTGAGTAAATCGCTTTGAAATTTTGAAATACATTTTACAATGGAAAGAATTTCTTTTTTAATAGTAGAATAATTCTTTTCAGTATCATTCCAGTGTCCGGAAGTAAACTGGACAATATGCTCATGCTTATCTTGTACCTGCTTCAAAATACCTCCATAACCAAAATCAGAAGCATCAGTTTCAACGATTTTAGGTAATAAAGGGTTAGCAATAGACAAGCAAGGAATTTGACTAACATGCTTTTTTATTTCTTGCACTATTCTAGTATGCTCTTCAGACCATAATGGCGGATTCTTTTTTAACCGATCATGCAAGGGTTTTGCCATCCTATTGATATTAGGGCAAAAATCTAATACATAATTCAAGCTTCCTAAAAACCTTTGAAGCTGTTGTTTTTCCAGAATTTGATCTGGAAATTTAGATGCAAATTCTAAAGATCGCTCAATAGGAGTGATCGTTCCTTGGGTAATATGATGGCCAAGAAACCTTATTCTGGTTTGAAACAAGGACATTTTGCTTTGCGAAACAACTAAGCCATTTTTCTTAGCTGTAAGAAAGAACGATTTTAAATGCTTAAAATGCTGTTCAATGGATTCTGAAAAAATAAGCACATCATCAATATAGACAATGCAAAATGCTGAATATGGATTAAAAATGTCATTCATAATGCGTTGAAATTCTGATGGAGCATTCTTTAAGCCGAAAGGCATAACATTCCATTCGTATTGACCAAATGGAACAGTGAATGCAGTCTTATACCTATGTTTTGGGTCAATCTGGATTTGCCAAAACCCAGATTTAAGGTCAAACTTAGAGAATATATATGCAGAATGCAATCTTTGTAACAGGTCTTTCTTATTAGGTATTGGGTACCTAATCCAACGAAGAACCTGATTCAAAGGCTTATAATTAATGACTAATCGTGGAACTCCACGTTCAATCTCAGATGCTTTAATCACATAAAATGCTGCACAACTCCAGGGGGACCTAGATGGGGCAATTAATCCTTTATCTAAGAGATCCTGGATTTCTTTTCTACAATGCTGCTCAAGCTCAGAATTCATTTGGATAGGTCTAGCTTTGGTTGGAATATTTCGCTCATCAAAACTAGGTTCATATGGCAAATCTACCATATGCTGCTTCCTAATCCAAAAGGCATTAGGAATATCTGCGCAAATTTCATTTTCAACTTGCTTTTGGAAATCTAAAATTCTTTTTTGAGTAAATTCATTTTTCAACTGTGCAGAAATTCTTTGAAAATTAATGTTATGCTTTAAATGCATGATTTCAAATTCTTTAGTTTTAATCAGGTTGTTAATCTGATTATCAAAAATTGAATTTGCTTTTAATAAATTGAGGTTTCTGGTTCTGGGTTTTTCAATAAAAGGGAAAATAATATTTTCATTCTTAATTTTGAAAATAATACCAGAACTTGATACAGAAAAAGGAGTAATAAGAGTTATAAAAGGTGTTCCTAAGATAACACTATGATTGATGTTATCAACAAGAACGAATGCAGTTTTAATACGGGTTTTTTCATTTAACACATATGCTTCAGTTTTACTGCTAATATTCATTTTCGAGTTATTAGCGGCAGACAGTTTTTCTTTGGTTTTTTCCCAAAATCTTTTAGGAACCAAATCAGGTTTTATGCAATTTAAATCAGCACCGGTATCAAATAATGCTATGGTACTGAGTTGAAAATCATTAGGAAAATGCAAAACAATGCTAATCAAATACTTTCTTAAAGTAATTTCTTTCAAAACATATAAAAAATCTTCAGGTGCGCATTCTAGGTTATCTAACTTAGATTCCTCTAGGTTAGTGCCACCTTCATCCTCGCTTCCTGAATTTTCTAACTGGTTGCTAAGTAATGCTTGGATTATAGCTGAATCCTTTTCCTGTTTTTCCTTGACCTGCTTGAGCTCAAGTTTAACATTCTTGATCTCAGTTTGCAGATCAGAAAGGGATAAGGGAGTATTCTTTCCCTTAGCCTTTTGCTTTTCTAAAATACTGGTCAAGTTATATGTGCTAGTACTAATTTTAGGAAGACTAACAGGCTTGACTTCAGGTTTGCTTTCTAGGGTTTTCATTAACCTATCAAGGTAATCCTTCTGAAGATGAGGATCAGAAATATGCTTAAGGACATCTAACAAAAGTTCTTGATCTTTTGTCAAAACATTTATGCTTTTATCATCGTCATCAGAAGATGATGATGATGTTGATGAATCAGTTGCTAATTCATCAACCTGAAATGCATTCTCTTCATCAGTTCCTGAATCAGGATCTGATTCTGAAGAGTAGATGAGAATAGCCTCAAGTTTACTTAAGACTTTTTCATCTAATCCTAATTCATGCAGTTTTTTGCTAAAGCGGCAGTACTTTGCAGTATGCCCTTTCCTATTACATTTATAACAGATAACATGCTTTAAATTTCCAAAGGGTTTTACCCCTTCTGGTTTTTCATTTCTTTTAAAACCAGACTTATGCTTATGAAAATTCCTTTTGTATGCAGGAAAATCTTTTGAACGATTTTTCTTTTGAAATTCCTTTTTATAAAAATGTTTTTTATGGGATCTTTTAGACTCCTTATGGCAAGAACCATTACAGTCAGGCTTGTCCGTGGAAACATCAAATTGTTTACAGAACGAACCTAATTCTTGCCTAGTCCTTTTCATTTCCCACTTCAGATGCCTTTGAAGTTTCAAATCCTGGCAAATCTTTAGTCCTTCCTTCTGGATAAGACTAATGAGTTCACCATATGTTAATGTTGAGTAAGGGATTGGAACCCCTAAAGTTTCCTTAATTTTGTTTCTTACCTTTTCACCTAACAAGGTAGGTAACCCTGCAAGAAACTTTTCTTTCCAAAAAGGCTGGTTGGAATCTTCTCTCAACATAATACGAGATAAAAATGTATTTTTATAATACTGAAAATCACTGAGTTTTTTGCATCTTAAATTTGATAAAAGCTCAGCGTTTTTATCCTTTAAATGCGAAGAATCACCCAAAAAATGCAAAGAAATGGTTAAAATTAATGTAGATACAGAATCCTGAATTGGTTGACCTTCGTCATCCAGAATGGGTTCTGCGTCTTCATCAATCTTAACAGCATTTAATATGCTAAGACGTTCAGTTTCAGTAAGATGGTAGTCCCACCATCCTTTTAACTGTCCTGCAAAGCCTGCAGTAAGAAGCTCTGCAATGGCTCTATCCTGAACGTTGGTCTGTATTCTATATGCATTGGCAGCCATGGTCATTTGTTGCAAGAAATTCAAAATCTGATATTCAGATAATCCATCTATATTCCACTCATAGACAGA
The DNA here is from genome assembly GCA_039660915.1 of Euphorbia tirucalli. Classification (NCBI taxonomy): domain Eukaryota; kingdom Viridiplantae; phylum Streptophyta; class Magnoliopsida; order Malpighiales; family Euphorbiaceae; genus Euphorbia; species Euphorbia tirucalli. The sequence continues at coordinate 21,058,063 of CM077636.1, read as the reverse complement.
AGATGCATTAAACCTAGACTGGCTACTAGATGCTTGATTGCCTACGTCCAAATGACTAGCAATAGGAACAATAGGCCAATTAATTCTATTGATCTGAGGAATAGGTTTAACCGGAATAGGTTCAACCTTTTCTTCACAGAAACTCTGGGATTCTGAGAGAGAATCCTCATCTAATGCGTTTATCTCTGGTCTCAGCCGAGACTGAGGTGTTTCTGGAGCAATTAGGTTAGAGGTTGAGGCCTCTATCTTGCTTAATTGGTCTTGAATAGCCTTGGCGAATTCCATTTTATTATTCTGAAATTCCTTTTGGCTATCCCTAGAAATTTGAGATGGCTTAAAAATAGGATTCTTAAGCCTGTCCTGCTTCTGTTCTATTTTTACAACAGAAGGCTTAAGGGTTTTCTCAATTCTAGTCAATTGCTTACCTAAGGTATGCAAATGCGTATTGGAGAAATTATTTTGCTCAATAACAGATGCAAAATTCTTATGCACATCTTCAGTCACATACTTGTATGCAGATGCATTAACAGATGAATTTCCTGAGACTGGAATTTTTATTCCTCTCAGAGGGGGATGATCAGACTCAATCTTTGAGCCATCAGATAAATTCCAAGTACTAACCTTTTCTTGGCTAGAGACTGGATTGATGCACTTGAATGGATATGCAATGTTATTCTGTGATGCATAAAGTTCAAACCAATCGAAAAACATGATATGGACTTTATGCTGCAAAACAAAATCATAATACTTTTCTTGAATTTCTTTTCTTTGGTTCAGGAAATTCTTAAAGAACCAAAGTTTTTTCTTTTCATTATGAGAAGCGTAAAAATCTTTATGCAAAAGGGTTTTATCTAAAACGAATTCTTTTTCTAACACATTGATAATATTCTCAGTAACTGAAGAAAAAGTAGGCGAGGTTGGTTCAGATTTTTGAACACTTACTTCTCCTAATTCTTCTTTAGTATATACTGCCCTGGGAACATTATCAGCGTAAAGAACACCAGTTAAATGCGTATTAGGGATGTCAGAGGTAGAGTGCCTGTGAGGCATGCTAACAGGGATTCTTCTTCTGTGAAACAGATGGCAAGAATCCTTGTCTTCATCCTCAATATTCTTATGTTCAATCTTTCCTAATTGTGATACTCTACCCAAATCCATGGTATCACTATTGGAAGAGTCATCAGAAAACCTTGTACTTACCGATTTTCTGTCAAAGGTTAGAGTGACTTTTCCACTAGGATACTGGTTAATTTCTCTGACATTCGTATTAGGCATTATTCTAATTGGTGGTTCAACTGCACATGCTTTTTCCAATACCCATTCTGTAGGAAGAGTTACATCTTCCCATTTAATGAATTTTGGAACAATAGCATTTGCTTTAGTCATATCCGTTTGCAAAACCAAAGTTTCACCTTTATGACATGAAAACTTGTGTTTTGAATCAAATGCAGATGTCATGGCTTTGTAATGAACTCTAAAAATCAATGCAATGGGAATAGATCCCTTTTTCATGCGATAATTATGTGTTTGGATTTGTAAAACAAGAGAATCCAAAATGTTTTTATCATTTAAAGAAATGGTTAAATTAGGGTAACATGAGAATGATATGGGACCTGCACACAAACTAGACTCAACCGTGCCTAGGATGCCTTCCTCATATACTTCCATTCTATTATCCCTAACAACACACAATATGCTTGTGTTCAGGCCTTCCTTGGTTAAGGGCTTGATCCCTATCTGAACAAGGCCAATATGGATGTACTTAAAATTCTTTTGTCTATGCTTGTCTAAAGAATGCTGTGACAAAAGATTAATGCTTTCATATGAGTTTGTGAGAGGTATATCCCTCTCCTCAGTCTTTATGTTCAAATTTGTTTTGAACAACTTATCTCTAATGCTGAGTTCATATATTTCATGCTTCTTAACATGAGGTATATGCCAATCACTAATGCATTTGGTAAAATCTTCAACAGTAATTTCATTACTACTGTTGATCCTTATATTCTCTAATGATGTAGATGCAGAAGATGCAGAGTATGTTCTAGGTAGAAGTGTGTGATCCATCATTAAAAATGCAAATCAGAACAAACACATACTAATATTGACTACGGAACCCAGTCACTGCCTCTCTTTCCCTGTCCGTCGGTACTTTTGGGCAAACAAGGGTCTAAATGACTCACCAATATCAGTAGATGCAGGAATGATATGCACAGTAAATCTGGAAATGGATGAATGTGAACAGTGATGATGATGAATGAACAGTACTCTCACCCCTTCTGGCTCTGATACCACTAGGGAATGCAACGATCGTACGGGTGATAATGAAACTAATGCAGAGGACTTAAGCCAAATTCAAAAATGATTATGCATATACAACAAGTTAAAAATGCAGAAAGATATATGAATTCAGAAATAAGAAAATAATATGCTCAAGAACAAATATAGAAAATTAAATACAAATTTATGCTAGGCGGTATAAACCTGCCATATAAATTCTCAAAATAAATGCAGAAATTAAACACCTTAATCGTATGTGATTAAATTCAGGCGGTAATCCGCACAACTTATAACCACATATGATTAAGGGAAGAAATTAAGAAGAAACAATGCTTACTCTTTATTCAAACAAATTCTTTTATTACAGCTCGGGGAAAGCTTAAATGCCAGAAACTAATTACAAGAAGAGAGAAAGAATTCTAGAGAGAAGGGAGAGAGATCTGGAGAGATAGAGAGAGAAAGCTATCTAAAATCCAGAGATGATTTCACAAATGCAGAGAGCTCCCTCTTATATAGGCAGGTAAGGAGCAAAAGACAAAAATGCTTTCGGTGCCTGGGACCCACTTCACTTTCGGCGCCGGGCCCACCAAAGATGCTGAGACAGATACTCAGATACGTCTGGCTACAGTAAATACGTAACCTTGTATGAATACATATACCAGTAAAGCTTACATTGGCAAGTATGCATATCAGGGAATTCCTGGTTATGAGCCAAGTACCCCTAACCACATTACCCGACCAAGCGGCTACTAGCTCGGTTCTTATTCATTTAGAACATTGGAACCATTTTCATTTATTATTCTGGTATAATTCATTAGGTTATTGATTTACAATAGACCAAAAATATCTTCGTTCTCATCAGCCAGGGATGGTGGCTTAGACGATGAAGATGAAGAGGATGCTTTGGATCCAGTAGCTGAGGATCTGGATTCTATTAATTCTTTCATGATTTTGAAAAATTCTTCCTCTGACTTTGCGGCTGCGAGCTGAGGAATAGCAAATGACTTCTGTGCTAAAAATTCTGAATGTGCTTGGACCTGTTCAATAGGCAGATCCAATTTACCTTTGGATTTGAGCCACATTCTGACAGCGGCTTCATTACATTTATTAAATGCTTGAAATTTGTTCCACCATTTAACCTTAAATATTCTGATAAGATCAATGGTTGAATTTTGATTCGTTTGATAGGAAAAATGCCAGGTTAAGGTCCATGGTACAAAGAAGATTGTACTAAAGACTAGAAGAGGAGAGACCCTTTTTTGCAATGGTGAAGGGTCAAATTTTTCTTTAAAAAGGGTATATGCGAGGTTAACTGATTCAGGAAGGATTTCGGTAGAAGACCCAAAAAATCCCCACCAATGGTTGAACCAGTTTGGTATTTTAGAAATGGCTTTTCTGGTATCAAACATGATCAACCAGGTATGCGATCCTTTGGAATTTTGGATCATTAATGCGTTATACCAGGCTTGTTGATAATCCCAGTAGGAAAAGGTTTTGCTGGTTGTTATTCTTTGGGTAAAGGATGCTGGAAAAGATTTCAAGTCAGAAGGACTTGTACCCCAATCTTGAGGATGAATGATCTTCAAGATTTTGAATTGGGAGTATGCGGGTTCTCCGGAATCACCATGAGAAGTATGCTTTATTTCCACAGAATCTGTGACCTTTAGGATGGTTAAGTAAAAATCAATGGGCTTTGAATAATCCCAAGGTTTAAAATTCCATCCATGAGGGAAAAGTTTTGATACAGCCACTGAGGGATTTTTATCATAAAAGCCGTCCTCAATAGAAGTAATATACTGAAAATTCTTTTTGGTAAAATACTCAGATTTAGGCTGGGTAGCCGTATTCTGAGAAACAACATTTGCAGAAATACTTTTGGAAGAAGAAGGAAAAGTTATAAAATTTTCTTTAAAAATTTCTTTTGCTTCTTTCAAAGAAACCGGTCCAAAAGGACTAGAAACAGTTAATGCTTTTGAGGGTTGGGCAATTTCCTTTCCCTTTGAAATAGACGTTTTTTGTAAATGCTTTTGAGAAGAAGATTGTGCTGAAGAAGAGGATAATGGATCCTCCAAAACCTTTTTTGCTTCAGCAATAGTTGCAAAATAATTTTCAAATGCTTTTTCAAAAGATTGAGTGGCCTTAGTAAGGGCCAAAGTATTTGGATTATGCGGAGTATTTTTGACAGAACTAGTGCTGCCTTTGCTTCCTATGCTTTCTCCTTGTGCGTCCTGGAACATAGCTGTCCAGGCTTTTACTTTTTCTAATGCAGAAAGCTTTGCCTGATCCTTTGAGGATCCTTCGCCTTTCTTTTTCTTAGGAGGCATGGTCCTGCAAAAATTCACGGGTTAGGAAATCGGGAATAGAATTTTGTTCTCCCCGAATAAATTCTATATCAAAATCAAATATGCTTAACAAGGCTTGCCACCTAGCAAAGATTTGCTTAGAAGCTATATTCTGAACATCTTTTTGCAAAACTTCTTTTGCAGATTTACAATCAATTCTTAATAAAAATTTTTGATTGAGTAAATCGCTTTGAAATTTTGAAATACATTTTACAATGGAAAGAATTTCTTTTTTAATAGTAGAATAATTCTTTTCAGTATCATTCCAGTGTCCGGAAGTAAACTGGACAATATGCTCATGCTTATCTTGTACCTGCTTCAAAATACCTCCATAACCAAAATCAGAAGCATCAGTTTCAACGATTTTAGGTAATAAAGGGTTAGCAATAGCCAAGCAAGGAATTTGACTAACATGCTTTTTTATTTCTTGCACTATTCTAGTATGCTCTTCAGACCATAATGGCGGATTCTTTTTTAACCGATCATGCAAGGGTTTTGCCATCCTATTGATATTAGGGCAAAAATCTAATACATAATTCAAGCTTCCTAAAAACCTTTGAAGCTGTTGTTTTTCCAGAATTTGATCTGGAAATTTAGATGCAAATTCTAAAGATCGCTCAATAGGAGTGATCGTTCCTTGGGTAATATGATGGCCAAGAAACCTTATTCTGGTTTGAAACAAGGACATTTTGCTTTGCGAAACAACTAAGCCATTTTTCTTAGCTGTAAGAAAGAACGATTTTAAATGCTTAAAATGCTGTTCAATGGATTCTGAAAAAATAAGCACATCATCAATATAGACAATGCAAAATGCTGAATATGGATTAAAAATGTCATTCATAATGCGTTGAAATTCTGATGGAGCATTCTTTAAGCCGAAAGGCATAACATTCCATTCGTATTGACCAAATGGAACAGTGAATGCAGTCTTATACCTATGTTTTGGGTCAATCTGGATTTGCCAAAACCCAGATTTAAGGTCAAACTTAGAGAATATATATGCAGAATGCAATCTTTGTAACAGGTCTTTCTTATTAGGTATTGGGTACCTAATCCAACGAAGAACCTGATTCAAAGGCTTATAATTAATGACTAATCGTGGAACTCCACGTTCAATCTCAGATGCTTTAATCACATAAAATGCTGCACAACTCCAGGGGGACCTAGATGGGGCAATTAATCCTTTATCTAAGAGATCCTGGATTTCTTTTCTACAATGCTGCTCAAGCTCAGAATTCATTTGGATAGGTCTAGCTTTGGTTGGAATATTTCGCTCATCAAAACTAGGTTCATATGGCAAATCTACCATATGCTGCTTCCTAATCCAAAAGGCATTAGGAATATCTGCGCAAATTTCATTTTCAACTTGCTTTTGGAAATCTAAAATTCTTTTTTGAGTAAATTCATTTTTCAACTGTGCAGAAATTCTTTGAAAATTAATGTTATGCTTTAAATGCATGATTTCAAATTCTTTAGTTTTAATCAGGTTGTTAATCTGATTATCAAAAATTGAATTTGCTTTTAATAAATTGAGGTTTCTGGTTCTGGGTTTTTCAATAAAAGGGAAAATAATATTTTCATTCTTAATTTTGAAAATAATACCAGAACTTGATACAGAAAAAGGAGTAATAAGAGTTATAAAAGGTGTTCCTAAGATAACACTATGATTGATGTTATCAACAAGAACGAATGCAGTTTTAATACGGGTTTTTTCATTTAACACATATGCTTCAGTTTTACTGCTAATATTCATTTTCGAGTTATTAGCGGCAGACAGTTTTTCTTTGGTTTTTTCCCAAAATCTTTTAGGAACCAAATCAGGTTTTATGCAATTTAAATCAGCACCGGTATCAAATAATGCTATGGTACTGAGTTGAAAATCATTAGGAAAATGCAAAACAATGCTAATCAAATACTTTCTTAAAGTAATTTCTTTCAAAACATATAAAAAATCTTCAGGTGCGCATTCTAGGTTATCTAACTTAGATTCCTCTAGGTTAGTGCCACCTTCATCCTCGCTTCCTGAATTTTCTAACTGGTTGCTAAGTAATGCTTGGATTATAGCTGAATCCTTTTCCTGTTTTTCCTTGACCTGCTTGAGCTCAAGTTTAACATTCTTGATCTCAGTTTGCAGATCAGAAAGGGATAAGGGAGTATTCTTTCCCTTAGCCTTTTGCTTTTCTAAAATACTGGTCAAGTTATATGTGCTAGTACTAATTTTAGGAAGACTAACAGGCTTGACTTCAGGTTTGCTTTCTAGGGTTTTCATTAACCTATCAAGGTAATCCTTCTGAAGATGAGGATCAGAAATATGCTTAAGGACATCTAACAAAAGTTCTTGATCTTTTGTCAAAACATTTATGCTTTTATCATCGTCATCAGAAGATGATGATGATGTTGATGAATCAGTTGCTAATTCATCAACCTGAAATGCATTCTCTTCATCAGTTCCTGAATCAGGATCTGATTCTGAAGAGTAGATGAGAATAGCCTCAAGTTTACTTAAGACTTTTTCATCTAATCCTAATTCATGCAGTTTTTTGCTAAAGCGGCAGTACTTTGCAGTATGCCCTTTCCTATTACATTTATAACAGGTAACATGCTTTAAATTTCCAAAGGGTTTTACCCCTTCTGGTTTTTCATTTCTTTTAAAACCAGACTTATGCTTATGAAAATTCCTTTTGTATGCAGGAAAATCTTTTGAACGATTTTTCTTTTGAAATTCCTTTTTATAAAAATGTTTTTTATGGGATCTTTTAGACTCCTTATGGCAAGAACCATTACAGTCAGGCTTGTCCGTGGAAACATCAAATTGTTTACAGAACGAACCTAATTCTTGCCTAGTCCTTTTCATTTCCCACTTCAGATGCCTTTGAAGTTTCAAATCCTGGCAAATCTTTAGTCCTTCCTTCTGGATAAGACTAATGAGTTCACCATATGTTAATGTTGAGTAAGGGATTGGAACCCCTAAAGTTTCCTTAATTTTGTTTCTTACCTTTTCACCTAACAAGGTAGGTAACCCTGCAAGAAACTTTTCTTTCCAAAAAGGCTGGTTGGAATCTTCTCTCAACATAATACGAGATAAAAATGTATTTTTATAATACTGAAAATCACTGAGTTTTTTGCATCTTAAATTTGATAAAAGCTCAGCGTTTTTATCCTTTAAATGCGAAGAATCACCCAAAAAATGCAAAGAAATGGTTAAAATTAATGTAGATACAGAATCCTGAATTGGTTGACCTTCGTCATCCAGAATGGGTTCTGCGTCTTCATCAATCTTAACAGCATTTAATATGCTAAGACGTTCAGTTTCAGTAAGATGGTAGTCCCACCATCCTTTTAACTGTCCTGCAAAGCCTGCAGTAAGAAGCTCTGCAATGGCTCTATCCTGAACGTTGGTCTGTATTCTATATGCATTGGCAGCCATGGTCATTTGTTGCAAGAAATTCAAAATCTGATATTCAGATAATCCATCTATATTCCACTCATAGACAGAAGATGCATTAAACCTAGACTGGCTACTAGATGCTTGATTGCCTACGTCCAAATGACTAGCAATAGGAACAATAGGCCAATTAATTCTATTGATCTGAGGAATAGGTTTAACCGGAATAGGTTCAACCTTTTCTTCACAGAAACTCTGGGATTCTGAGAGAGAATCCTCATCTAATGCGTTTATCTCTGGTCTCAGCCGAGACTGAGGTGTTTCTGGAGCAATTAGGTTAGAGGTTGAGGCCTCTATCTTGCTTAATTGGTCTTGAATAGCCTTGGCGAATTCCATTTTATTATTCTGAAATTCCTTTTGGCTATCCCTAGAAATTTGAGATGGCTTAAAAATAGGATTCTTAAGCCTGTCCTGCTTCTGTTCTATTTTTACAACAGAAGGCTTAAGGGTTTTCTCAATTCTAGTCAATTGCTTACCTAAGGTATGCAAATGCGTATTGGAGAAATTATTTTGCTCAATAACAGATGCAAAATTCTTATGCACATCTTCAGTCACATACTTGTATGCAGATGCATTAACAGATGAATTTCCTGAGACTGGAATTTTTATTCCTCTCAGAGGGGGATGATCAGACTCAATCTTTGAGCCATCAGATAAATTCCAAGTACTAACCTTTTCTTGGCTAGAGACTGGATTGATGCACTTGAATGGATATGCAATGTTATTCTGTGATGCATAAAGTTCAAACCAATCGAAAAACATGATATGGACTTTATGCTGCAAAACAAAATCATAATACTTTTCTTGAATTTCTTTTCTTTGGTTCAGGAAATTCTTAAAGAACCAAAGTTTTTTCTTTTCATTATGAGAAGCGTAAAAATCTTTATGCAAAAGGGTTTTATCTAAAACGAATTCTTTTTCTAACACATTGATAATATTCTCAGTAACTGAAGAAAAAGTAGGCGAGGTTGGTTCAGATTTTTGAACACTTACTTCTCCTAATTCTTCTTTAGTATATACTGCCCTGGGAACATTATCAGCGTAAAGAACACCAGTTAAATGCGTATTAGGGATGTCAGAGGTAGAGTGCCTGTGAGGCATGCTAACAGGGATTCTTCTTCTGTGAAACAGATGGCAAGAATCCTTGTCTTCATCCTCAATATTCTTATGTTCAATCTTTCCTAATTGTGATACTCTACCCAAATCCATGGTATCACTATTGGAAGAGTCATCAGAAAACCTTGTACTTACCGATTTTCTGTCAAAGGTTAGAGTGACTTTTCCACTAGGATACTGGTTAATTTCTCTGACATTCGTATTAGGCATTATTCTAATTGGTGGTTCAACTGCACATGCTTTTTCCAATACCCATTCTGTAGGAAGAGTTACATCTTCCCATTTAATGAATTTTGGAACAATAGCATTTGCTTTAGTCATATCCGTTTGCAAAACCAAAGTTTCACCTTTATGACATGAAAACTTGTGTTTTGAATCAAATGCAGATGTCATGGCTTTGTAATGAACTCTAAAAATCAATGCAATGGGAATAGATCCCTTTTTCATGCGATAATTATGTGTTTGGATTTGTAAAACAAGAGAATCCAAAATGTTTTTATCATTTAAAGAAATGGTTAAATTAGGGTAACATGAGAATGATATGGGACCTGCACACAAACTAGACTCAACCGTGCCTAGGATGCCTTCCTCATATACTTCCATTCTATTATCCCTAACAACACACAATATGCTTGTGTTCAGGCCTTCCTTGGTTAAGGGCTTGATCCCTATCTGAACAAGGCCAATATGGATGTACTTAAAATTCTTTTGTCTATGCTTGTCTAAAGAATGCTGTGACAAAAGATTAATGCTTTCATATGAGTTTGTGAGAGGTATATCCCTCTCCTCAGTCTTTATGTTCAAATTTGTTTTGAACAACTTATCTCTAATGCTGAGTTCATATATTTCATGCTTCTTAACATGAGGTATATGCCAATCACTAATGCATTTGGTAAAATCTTCAACAGTAATTTCATTACTACTGTTGATCCTTATATTCTCTAATGATGTAGATGCAGAAGATGCAGAGTATGTTCTAGGTAGAAGTGTGTGATCCATCATTAAAAATGCAAATCAGAACAAACACATACTAATATTGACTACGGAACCCAGTCACTGCCTCTCTTTCCCTGTCCGTCGGTACTTTTGGGCAAACAAGGGTCTAAATGACTCACCAATATCAGTAGATGCAGGAATGATATGCACAGTAAATCTGGAAATGGATGAATGTGAACAGTGATGATGATGAATGAACAGTAGGGGTGAGAGTAACGATCTTTTGTCAAAACATTTATGCTTTTATCATCGTCATCAGAAGATGATGATGATGTTGATGAATCAGTTGCTAATTCATCAACCTGAAATGCATTCTCTTCATCAGTTCCTGAATCAGGATCTGATTCTGAAGAGTAGATGAGAATAGCCTCAAGTTTACTTAAGACTTTTTCATCTAATCCTAATTCATGCAGTTTTTTGCTAAAGCGGCAGTACTTTGCAGTATGCCCTTTCCTATTACATTTATAACAGGTAACATGCTTTAAATTTCCAAAGGGTTTTACCCCTTCTGGTTTTTCATTTCTTTTAAAACCAGACTTATGCTTATGAAAATTCCTTTTGTATGCAGGAAAATCTTTTGAACGATTTTTCTTTTGAAATTCCTTTTTATAAAAATGTTTTTTATGGACAAAAAAGTTTAACGACATGATAAAATTTAGTCTATAAAACTTTCAACATTGCAAATAAATTTCTCAAAATTCAACAATTACATGATAAAAGTTTAACGATATAAATAGTCTTAAAATCTATCTATATATATATCTTAAAGCTATAACCATAATGGTAAAAGTTTAATGATATAAATAGTCATAAAATCTATCTATCTATCTATATATATATATATATTAAAGCTATAACCATAACGTTAATATGTTATTTTCTCAAATTTTCTCAAATTAATTTTTATATTAATTTTTTCTTTTCTTTTTCTAGCCATTTAGTCACATTTTATAATTCCTAAAATCTCTTCAAGAGTCTATATATCTATCATATCTATGAATCAATAACTCTGTTTTGAATTAACCTTAATTTCTTTTATTTTATCCCATTTGATTGATACAAGTCGATTTGTTTAGCAGAACAATTTCTTATACAGTCATTTACTCATTTCCTTTTTTAAATTTTTCCTTCAAATTTCTGCTATTTACTTTATATTTTTGTTTTGGTATGCTACTTTTTTTTGTATTATTTTTAGTGTTGGTGTGATTTGATTATAAATCGGATTTTAGGGTTTGTTACGTTCAATCAAAAGCAGAAAATGTGTTACTTCTTCTGATTTTCTCCACTAAGTAATAATTGGTTGATATTTGCTTTTCCCACTTGACTAACATTTTATATCCATATACTTGTCTTTTTGACCGATCAGTTGTATGCATATTCAGATCTTTTATTTTCTTTTTGAGACCTATTTTCAAGGTTGCTACTACGATTATTATGATATTTAATTAGGGTCTTTTCAACATTAAAATCTAGGGAATTGCATGTCTCAATTTCTCATTTTTAAGACTTAAACTCGAGGTATATTGTTGCCTCAAATATTGGACTCTAGTAAGTGCACTAGGTTTATTGTAGTATGCAGGCAAGACCAAGTATCGTTCTCATAGGGATCGTAGCGAGTAATCTCAATTTCTTAAGTAAACAGGCAAATAAGATTTCTTTTATAAATAAAATTAGGATTCAAAGAAAAATAAACAAATAAACCCCATAGTTCCAAGCATTAATTTCAAGATAGCAAGAATAAAAATAATAACAACAATATTAAAAAAGCAGCAGACCCAAACCAAGCACAGCAGCAAGTTCAGTATATTCCTTCTCCTTAGCTATTATGAGCAGGTGACAGATCGGAGATCTAGGGTTTCTTGCTCTTAAATCACCACACTAGGAACCTCCAGACATGTGGATACTATGACAAGCTGCCTAATCGAATCTCTCAACAGTAGACTACTTAATCATGCATTAAGATCTAGCAAGCATTTCATCAAAGATAAAAACCCCTAGCATGCAGTCTAATCGAATTTTTTCAGCAATAAACATACATGTGTTTCAAGGCTTTTCCATGGTTAAGAATCTCCTCTCGATCTCATCCTAACCACTAGCATATAAGGTGATCAGTCTCATAAAGAAATATGACACACCAAGAAATAATCATCAAACATATAATGCTCATAATAAACAAGGAGAGGAATTACTTACTACTGCCAGCCGAGCTGGCCCAAGCCTGCTTAAAACGGACTACTTACCCTTCATGAGCAGTTTCGTAGAAAAAGGAAAATAAGAAGAATTTGATAAATGGAAATTATATTGACTAGAGAATATATTACAAATAGATAAACTAAGAGTTAAGAGTAAAAGCTCTCCAAAAGTTCTCTACAACTAGAACCAAGGGAGGTATATATAGCACTCCCTCAAAAAGACTAAAATACCCTAAATAATAAAATAATAAAATTGTTCTTAAACTTGTGGCTCAATCTTAACCACACAAATAAAATAATGGAATAGTTCAACCACTAAATGTTTGGCAAGATATTAGAGAAAGATCTTAAAAAAGTCAAATATTTTCTTAAGATAAGACACCATTCCTTTTCCCTTTCTTCTTTGGGTCCCACGGCATGGCAATTTTATCGTCCCTTTTCTCTCTCTGGTTACAGCTGCTTTCCAGCCCTCTTCTAGCTTGCTTGCTCAGCTTTTTCATACTTTTTGCTTCAAAATAATTTTTAACCTAAAATTAACTCTAATTAGTAAATAATTAACCAATTTAGCTAATTTTAATTTCAATTAATACAAGAAATTATTCTTATATTTATCACTTATCAAATATCCCCACACTTGAACATTGCTTGTCCTCAAGCAACAAGAAAAGAAAAAGAAAAGAGAAAATTAAAAACACTTTAGAACGAAAAAGAAACAACACTTAAAACACTTAAACAAGGGCAGCATCAACAACAATTACTTTAAATGTTGAATCAGCACAATAATCATGCAGAAAATACAAAGCTTAAGGAATTTATATATCAACCCCGTACAAGCAACAAGCTCCAGCTTCAAAAACAAGCTAAGATAGATGATTAGACTGCTTAAATCAACAATTCAGCAAATTTTCAACCAGACTGCCTCACCAAAGGTTGCCACTCAATCACTCTAAAATAGTAAGGTAAGGCTTTTTAAGCTCACTCAACAGCTTTGCACAATAATCACTTTATATTGAACAGCATACACAATCAAAAGGACTTTATAAATAGGGTTGTAACTTGGTTAGGGTTAGGGGTGTGTCAAAGGATACATTTAGGTGAAAAGAATTACCAAAGAAACATAAGATAAATGTATGAACAAGCAGCCTTAACAATTGCAGCATCACCAAAACTCAAGCAATCTAAGAACAGATATAGATTGGGCTGATCAAGAATGATATAACATGAAGAAGCATAAAGAAATTCAAGCAATAACCATAAGAAACATGGTAAGATGACGCACAAAGTGTCAGGCAATCAAGGACATTAATTTAGACTTTTTTTTATGAATGGAAATTATATTAGCAAGCAATCTCAAATATTGATGTATAATTACTTAGGAAAATTAACTTGCTAACTTGAATTTTGATTCATGCAATACAATAGGCTTAACAATTGATGAAACTTGAAAATTTTAAAGAGCCATCAAATATTAAAGGAAATTTGGAAGAATTGATTCCATCTTTGCGAATTTTATTTGAATTTACATACTGACACTGTTGGACAGAAAAATTTCAGGATTCTTATGATTTTCAAAAGGATAAAGCTTTAAGGAACACAAATTGCTTGGATGATTTAGAAAGCAAGAATTCAGCAACACAACAATTGATCACCTATTTGCTCAAAATAAGAATTTCAATTTCTTTGGCAAATTCTTGGGTGGCAAATTCTTGGGTGATTTAGGGAAAACATAAAGTGAAAAAGGTTAATGGGAAAATAATTTTGTGGGTTAACAACAAACAAACATGCTTAGGCTCAACAGGGCTTAACTAAAATGGGGAAAACAAATAAACAGGGTGGCTATTTAAGCTAATTGGGTTAAAACCTAATGCCTTCATCATATCATGCATGTGAACAATCATGTGGTCTCGACAAGTACTATCCAAATCAAGTTCTAGCTAAGGTTAACTGTGAAAACTCACTTAGCAAAGAAATTGAGTAATTAAATTTGATCCAAAGGGTTATTTAAAGATTTGGAAATGAAAATCAATTCAATGGGTTGAATCAAAGAAAGAATAAACAGGCTCAAATCCTCACAATAGAAAAAGAGGTTAAAATTATTTGCGGTTGATCTTAAGCAATCTAAAAAGTTGATAAACCCGTTAAAATCCTAAGTCCTATAATGCTTAATCAACTTATGTAAGCTACGAATGTAAACCTAACATCATGCTTCCAAACTCAATGCATTGTGCAAGTGATCACATATGAATCAATTATTCAAAAGCTTTTGCTTTGCTACCACAAAATAACATAAAATTGACAAATTTTGACAAATTTTTATAAGAAACCGAAAATAAATAGAACAAACAACTAACAGGTTGCTTAAAACAAAACAGAGAAATAAAAAACAAAACTTGAGGACTTACACATTTGTTCAAGAATGACCATATTCAACAAAGCAAACAATAAATTTCATCATCAAACAATATCAATTTCAAGCATTAATTGGATTTCAAGCTATTCATCTATCAAGCGGAATTTACCCTTCCTATCCCCATACTTAAAGCTTGCATTATCCTTAATGCAACAATCTAACATACAATCATAGGTCGTAAGAGGGAAAGGAAAAGATGTTACTGAGCAGCCATGAAATTTGAAATTGCAGGACTGAGGGAGATGAAGCATACTAGAGAATGAAAGGAGAAGGAATGCAAACAATTATTTGTCAGGCTGTTGGGAGGACTGTTGGTCCTCTTCCGTCGGAATTGTCTTATCACTGGGCTATGAAGTGCTTTTCTTGGGGGCATTGGAGGTTGCTTGCTTGACTGGGCGGGAAGGAGTAGAGTCAGAACTAACTTCTTGGTCCAGATGTGCCTCCAACTGAGTCACTTTTGCCTTCAGCTTTTTGATTTCTTTTTGTATCCCCTCAATCTTGAAGGCATCCTCCTTCCTCTTTGCCATTAGATCATCGATTGAAAGCACGAGGGATTCTATAGAGATTTGAGAACATCTCTTATAGAATACAACCTCTTCAGTAATCTCCTCCATCTCAGGAGTACCCACTTTTTCAGCTTTCTCACTCTCTTCTACTTTTCTCTTCTTTTTTAGCTGCTCCTCATCAACCTTGATCACCTTGTTTTCTTCTTTAACGGCTTGCATCTTCTTTTCTTTAATCTCTCCTTTATGGTAAAGATACCATTTGGTTCCAACCTTCCTTGCCACGTTGATCTGTCTCAGGTTGCTGAAATCAATTAGAGCAAGCTTGCACTCCATAGTGAGGTGGGTATCATCAAACTCTCCAGCAGCCTTTGTGATCTTAGTGATGTAGGAACCACACATAATCTTTGTATTGGTCTTGCTTGGAGGGTCAGAATATAGTCTGCAAACCAAGCTCCAATGTTCATTTTCTTACCTCGCACCATACACCATAAGGCAAACATATCTTGCTTTGGCATGTGATACTGATTTGCTCGAGCAAAGATTGAACCAGCAATCAACTTTTACAAGATGCGATGAGTGTAGGAGATCAAATGGCTGGAACTACTATCTCGGAAAGAATAGTTGGGTTACCCGGTGAAAATCAATTACTACAGTGATGGAAATCTAGAAGAAAAAGGGTTCTTAAAAAGGAAGGAGAAAACGGTTAGGGTGGAAAAGAGGGGAAAGTTGGACAGTTTTCCAATTTAAAATTCAAAACTTAAAACCTAAAAACTGTCATTAAAGAAAGAAGACCGATGGTGCTGGGCGGTTAAAGGGAAGAGAGAGAATTTTGGCGGCTTAAGATGACATGTGTCAAATCCCCACACTCTTCTCTTTTCCATAACCAATGCTTCCATCAATTCCCCTTTCTCCAACTCTTAGTGATGTGACAAGAGAGAAAATAAATCACATCCTTTAATTTTTTTGTTTCTTCTCAATTAAAATATTTAAATTCGGATTTGGTGAGATTGAGTCCACTTAGGACAAATAATCAGACTGACTTGTTGAACAAGAGCTTACCAAACCATTTTCGAACTAATAAAATAATTAAGTGGTTACAAAAATTTTAATTCTTTAAAAATTACAAAAATCAAAATTAAGCACGAGATGCAACACAACACAAGCATGAAAAATTAATTTAAAATAAAAAATTTGAACTGTATGTTGCCATCCCCATACTCGTCAGGTTGGTCGAGTACCTACAAAAAGAATAAGCAGACTATTAAAAGAAATAATTATACCAAAAAGATTACTAACTTAAATATTTACAAGGTTAGAGAATTGGGGATTATCCAATTAATTGCTTTAATTGGTGTTTGAAGCTGACACTGTTTCTTTTTGAGGTTGCTTATGGTGGTTCAAAGTATTAAGTGCTATCAACAACCTTGAGGGTTTCATGAGCAAGATACAGCTTGAGTCTTTGATCGTTTACTTTGAAGATTTCACCCTTATCACTTGTAATCTCAACAACACCATGGGGAAACACTTTAGCAACTGAATAAGGTCTCGATCATTTTGATCTGAGCTTACCTGGAAATAATTTCAGTCTTGAATTATACAACAGAACATGCTGTCCAGGATAAAACTCGTTGCTTTGAATTTTCTGATCATGCCATTTCTTTGTTTTCTCCTTATAGTTCATAACATTCTCATATGCAAACAATCTGAATTCTTTAAGCTCATTCAACTGCAGCCTTTTCTGTTCACCAGTAGTTTGCTTGTCAAAATTAAGATATATGAGAGCCCATAAAGCTTTAAATTCTAATTCAACAGGTAAATGGCAGGCTTTGCCATAGAGCAATCAAAATGGTGACATCCCAATATGAGTCTTAAAGGCTGTTCGATAAGCCCATAGAGCATTATCAAGCTTCTTGGACCAATCTCTCCTAGAATTGTTCACCGTTTTCTCAAGAATGAGCTTAATCTTTTGGTTTGAGATTTCAGCCTGCCTACTAGTTTGTGGGTGGTAAGGTGTAGCTATTCTATGAGTGACTCTAAATTTCTTAAGCAGCCTCTCAAACTAAGTATTACAGAAATGAGTACCTTGATCGCTTATAATTGCTCTAGGCACACCGAATCTAATAAATAACTTCTTAAGAAACCTTACAACAACACTAGCATAATTGGTAGGACTAACAATTACCTCTAACCACTTGCTAACATAGTCAACAGCAACTAAAATGTATCTATTATTGTAAGAACTCAGAAACGGATCCATAAAATCAATACCCCATACATTGAAAATTTCACAGACAACAATGTTATGTAAGGGCATGGCATTCTTGGCAGAAATGTTACCTGAGCGTTGACATTCATCACACGCTAAAACAAACCTGTGAGCATCCTTGAAGATCTTGGGGCAAAAGAAACCACATTCCAATACCTTTGAAGCTATTTGGGTAGCACCAAATTGACCTCCGGCTTCTTTGGTATGACATATTGTTAAGATTGCTTGAATTTCATCTAGGGAGACACATCGCCTTATAATCTGATCTGCACACAATTTAAACAAGAAAGGTTCCTCCCAAAAATAATATTTAACATCTGACAAGAATTTTTTTCTTTTGATGATAAGAAAGATAACAAGGCATTACGCCACAAGCAAGATAGTTAGCTGTGTCAGCGAACCAAAGGACAGAGTTTACCAAATAAAGTTGCTCATCTAGAAATGAATCAACGATTTCAGGTTGCTTGCTGAGGGTGCTCTCTGGAATTCTAGACAAATGGGCAGCAGCCTCATTTTCTGATCCTTTCTTATCTTTGATTTCGGGATCAAACTCTAGAAGTAACAAGAGCCATCGGATGAGATGAGGTTTCGCATCTTTCTTTGCAAGCAAATACTTTAAGGTAGCATAATCTATGAAAACAGTCACTTTGGATAACACCAAGTAAGATCTAAACTTGTCGAATGCATACACGACTGCAAGTAATTCTTTCTCCATTTTGGTGTAATTCTGTTGAGCTTCTGTAAGAGTTCTGATTGCATAATAAATTGGCCAAAAATGCTTCTCAATTCTCTGTCCCAAGACTGCTCCAATACAAGTGTTACTTGCATCACACATTAGCTCAAAGGGAAAATCCTAATTAGGAGCAATCAAGATTGGTGAATTGATCAATCTTGCTTTGAGTTCTTTAAATGCCTTCAAACAATTTGCATTGAACTTGAAAATCAACATCCTTGTGTAAAAGAGCTATGAGCGGTTAAGCAATCTTAGAAAAGTCTTTAATAAACCTCCTATAAAAGCCAGCATATCCAAGAAAGCTTTAAACTTCCTTGACTGATGTAGGAGCAGCCAATTTCTCAATTACTTCAACTTTGGCTCGATCAACTTCAATGCCTTTTTCGGAAATCTTATGGCCAAGAACAATCCCTTCATTGTCTATAAAATCCCATTTTTCCCAATTCAACACTAGGTTTGTCTTTTTGCAACGAACTAAAACAGCTTCCAGGTTGCTCAAGTAGGATTGAAAAGTCTTACTATAGATTGAAAAATCATCCATGAAAATCTCCATGGTCTTTTTTACCATGTCATGAAAAATTGACATCATACATCTTTGGAACGTTGCTAGGGCATTGCATAGTCCAAAAGGCATTTTTTGATATGTGTATGTACCATACGGGCAAGCATTTGATTTATGAATGGAAGAGGAAAATGATCTTTCCTTGTTTGCATCATTAAGCTTGTGGTAATCAATACAAACTCTGAAACTAGTGACTGTTCTTGTAGGAATAAGCTCATTCTTGTCATTCTGAATTACAGCCATTCCACCTTTCTTAGGAACAACCTGAACCGGGCTGGTCCAGATACTGTCTGAAATTGGATAGATAATTCCGGGGTCAAGCAGTTTGATTACTTCTTTCTTAACAACTTCCTTCATTTTTGGATTCAGTCTCCATTGAGGTTCCACTGTTGGTTTATGATCTTCCTCCATCATGATGTGATGAACACAAATAAAAGGGTTGATCCCTTTAATATCTGAGATTGTCCATATCATTGCTTCTTTGTTGTTTTTCAAGACATCAAGCAATTGCTCTTTCTGATTGGATGTAAGTTTAGAAGATACAATCACTGGAAGATTGCTTGGGGGGTCTAAGAAAGCATATTCAAGATGTGGAGGTAAAGGTTTAAGTTCTAAAGTGGGTGGTTCTTTAATTGAAGGTTTTAGAGGTAAAGTGGGTATATGATCAAGAGGTTCAACAAACTGTCTACTTCTTGAGATTGTTGGATAGTTATTTTCTCTTTCAATTTCTTGCTCCACAATCTCCTCTTCTTCAATGAATTCTTCTTCTTCAAAATTCTCCTGCAAAAAAAAAAAAAAGGGATTCAACTTAAGATCAGTTGCATCCATGAAATGACAAGTATCATCACAAGAAAAAGGATATTTCATTTCTTCATTCATCTTAAAAACAACTTCTTCATCATGGACTTTCAAAATGAGTTTTCTATTATGAACATCTATAAGAGCACGGCCAGTAGCCAAAAATGGTCTACCTAAAATGATTGGAAAATGAAAATCCTTATCCATATCCATAATAAGGAAGTCAATAGGTAAGATGAATTTTCCTACTTTCGCTAAAACATCCTCAACAATACCTCTAGGGTATCTAATAGATCTGTCAGCAAGCTGAATAAACACTCTAGTAGGTTGGGGTTCTCCTAGTCCAAGTTGTTTATAAATATGATATGGCATAAGATTAATGCTTGCACCTTAGTCACACAATGCATTTTCAATGTTAAGATTGCCTATTGAACAGGGTATAGAAAAACTCCCTGGATCTTTTAACTTCTTCAGCAAAGGTTGCTTGCATTGCATAATAGATGAGCAGTCACAATTAAGCTGCACCATTGACACATTTTCTAACTTCTTTTTGTTTTCCAACAGTTCTTTCAAAAACTTCATGTACGTGGGCATTTATGAAAGAGCTTTTGCAAAAGGAATGTTTACGTGAAGCTTCTTAAAAACTTCAAGAAACTTGTCAAATTGCTTAGCCATCTCATGTTGCTTAGCTCTTTGAGGGTAAGGAATCTTTGGTTGATACACTGGAACAAGTTACGTAATTGAAACAGGATTGTTTTGAACAGGATCTGACATTACTGAAGTCTGAACAGGTTGCTTATGAACAGTATCAGATTGAACTTGAGGTTGCTCGACTTTATCCGCAGGTTGATCACTATTCTGAATAGGTTGAGATTGAACAACTTCAGGTTGCTTAGTCACTTCCTCAGCTTGCTTACCTGCATTTTCATCAACATCAGCAACTACCATTTTGTTAGTACCTTCATCAGTCTTACTAGTCCTAGGTGTGATTGCTTTGCTTTCCTCTCTAGGATTTTGTTCAGTGTTACTTAGAAGGACTCCTTTGTTCTTTGGTGTAACAATTGTAGTAAGTTGCTGGAATTGAGTCTCTAAGTTCTTTATAGAAGACTGAGTCTGCTTCATAAACTGCATCATCATCTCTTTCATCTCATCAAACTCAGATTTCTTAGGTTCACGAGATGATCCAGCTTGTTGAAAATCATGCTGAGTTTGCTGATGTTGTTGAAAATTGCTGTGAAGTTACTGAAAAGGAACTTAAGATTAATTTCCAGGTTGCTGATTCCATGAAAAATTGGGATGATTCTGCCAATAAGGACTGTATGTGTTTGAAAATGGATTGTTCTATCTTTGATTGTTCCCTATGAAATCATATTGCTCTTGATCAAGTGGTCTTTCAAAATCAATGTTTCTATGATTGCCTTTACAGAAATCACAATAACTGTGCATTTGAGATTGCTGAAACATTTTACTTAGCAACTTGCCTCAAAATTAGGTCCACCTTGTCTGAAAACTTTGAAACAGCTTTAGATTCACCTTGCCTCATTCTATCTTCTCTCACTGCATGCCATTTATAGCTAGTATTGACCAGCCTCTTAATAAGCTCATAAAGTTCTTCTGGAGCAAGCTCCTCTGGATCACCATTGGCTACTGATTCAATTTGGATCTTGTAAGAGTTGGTTAATCCATTGTAGAAGTTTTGGATTTGCATCCATTTTAGAATTCCGTGATTAGGCACTTTCCTCAAAAGATCTTTATATCTCTCCCATGCCTCAAAAACAGATTCATTAGATTGTTGGGAAAAATGAGTAACCTCATTTCTCAGCTTGATTGCTTGCCTGGGTGGAAAATACTTCGTCAAGAAAGCTCAGGCCATTTCATACAAGGTTGTGAATGAACCAGGTTGAAGGTTTTTAAGCCAACTTTTAGCTTTATCCCTCAAGGAAAATGGAAAAAGCTTAAGTCGTATGACATCATCTGAAACTCCATGATTAGTTGGAAAAGTATTACACATGGTCACAAAGTCTTGAATGTGTGAATGTGGATCTTCTCTCGGTAATCCTCCAAACTAAACAGCTACTTGGAGCATTTGTGTCATCGAGGCTTTGATCTCAAAGAGATTGTTCCCTTCGTCGGGTATCACAATGCATGAAAAGTGTCCTTCGATCAATGGTCTCGAATACTCCTTAAGTCTCTGCCTTTGGGGATTTGGATTAATTTCCCTCACACCCTCTTGTGGTCTATTCCCGTCTAGATTAGGTTGTCTAACATCTGCCATCCTCTGCCTTCGCCTTACTCGCTTGGCTACACCATTTCTTCATCTACAAGTCCTTTCAATCTCAAGATCTATAGGAAGCAATGGCAAGCCAGCTCTTCACATACAACAGAAGACTCCTTAGACACAATTTACTGCACAGACTGAACACATAAGATTAAAAATACCAATTTACAGAAAAATTACAATTCTTCACAACCGATCGCAGGCAACGGTGCAAAAAACTTGTTGCCTCAAATATTGAACTCTAGCAAGTGCACTAGGTCTATTGTAGTATGCAGGTGAGACCAAGTATAGTTCTCATAGGGATCGTAGTGAGTAATCTCAATTTCTCAAGTAAACAAGCAGATCTGATTTCTTTTATAAATAAAATGAGGATTCAAAAATAATAAAATAAAATAAAATAAACCCAATAGTTCCAAGCATTAATTTCAAGATAGCAAGAATAAAAATAACAACAACAATATTAAGAAAGCAGCAGACCTAAACTAAGCACAGCAAGCAACTTCAGTACATTCCTTCTCCTTAGCTATTATGAGCAGGGTGACAGATCATAGATCTAGGGTTTCTTGCTCTTAAATCACCACACTAGAAACCTCCAGACATGTGGATACTATGACAAGTAGCCTATCGAATCTCTTCAGCAGTATACTACTTAATCATGCATTAAGATCTAGCAAGCATTTCATCAAAGATAAAAACCCCTAGAATGCAGTCTAATCGAATTTCTTTAGCAATAAACATAGATGTGTTTCAAGGCTTTTCTATGGTTAAGAATCTCCTCTCGGTCTCATCCTAACTACTAGCATATGAGGTGATCAGTCTCATGAAGAAATACGACACACCAAGAAACAATCATCAAACATATAATGCTCATAACAAACAAGGAGAGGGATTACTTACTACTACTAGCCGAGCTTGCTCAAGCCTGCTTAAAACATACTAGTCACCCTTCGTGAGCAGTTTCGGCAGAAAAAGGAAAATAAGAAGAATTTGATGAATGGAAATTATATTAACTAGAGAAAATATTACAAATAGATAAACTAAGAGTTAAGAGCAAAAGGTCTCCAAAAGTTCTCTACAACTAGAACCGAGGGAGGTATATATAGCACTCCCTCAAAAAGACTAAAATACCCTAAACAATAAAATAATAAAATTGTTCTTAACCTTGTGGCTCAATCTTAACCACACAAATAAAATAATGGAATAGTTCAACCACTAAATGTTTGGTAAGATATTAGAGAAAGATCTTCAAAAAGTCAAATATTTTCTTAAGACAAGACACCATTCCTTCTCCCTTCTTCTTTGGGTCCCACGGCATGGCAATTCTACCGTCCCCTTTCTCTATCTGGTTACAACTGCTTCCCAGCCCTCTTCTAGCTTGCTCACGAGCCTGCTTACTCAGCTTTTTCATACTTTTTGCTCCAAAATAATTTTTAACATGAAATTAACTCTAATTAGCAAATAATTAACCAATTTAACTCATTTTAATTCCAATTAATACCTGAAATTATTGTTATATTTATCACTTATCATATATCAAGATTAATTTGACACTATTTTCAATATTTCCTAGCTGGAGAAACTCAACATTTCCTAGATTGTTATCAATACTATTTTATTTATTGATTTATGGTTATTTTTTACTAAAACAATATAAATCTGCTTAATTAAAACTAAGAGTATCTTCAAAAATAAAGCAATCAATTTAATTTGCAGAAATTTAACTTGCAATGAAAATAAAGAGAGTAAGGATAGGAAGATGAAGACACGAGATTTATACTAGTTCGATCCAACCGGTCTACGTCCAGTCCCCAAGCCAACCACTTGAGATTTTCAACTATTATTTTCTTTACGGGCAGAAAACAAGCCTGTGTTACTTTTTACGAGTTCAAGTAACAAACTCAATACTTTTGCAGGCTGATTATCAAAATTCTACAGTTACTTTTTCAGAGCTCAAGTAACAAAACTCTTCCGGTGTTTTTAAAGCTCAACACCAAACTTATTCCGGTATTTTTCAAAGCTCAAATACCAAACTTCTACTAATGGTTTTTCAAAGTTCAAGCACCAAACTTGAACAAACTTTGTTGATCACAATATCAACAAAGTCAACCCCCTTTCACACAAATCTCTTGTGTGAAAATACAATTCCCTTAAAATGAATATTTGAAAGAATGTATGAACGAAATGAAGCTTTTCTCTCTCTTTTTTTTGTACTTGTAGGAATTTTGGAAGACTTGAATATAAGAAGCTTAGAATGTATGAAATTGCTTTAAGTCTCCCACTTTCTCACTTTGATCTTCATTGCTTTATATAGGTAGAGAAATGCTTCCAACAAAGGAGAAGTAGCCGTTTTATGTAGTTCTTAATGAGATTATGGCAGTTGAGTTCTCCCTCTGAAGAGATTATAGTTGTTGTGTTCATCTTGTAAAAGCATATGGCTGTTGCTTTTAGCTCATAAGACAAATATGGCAGTTGAATTCTCCTTCTGAAGAGATTATAGTTGTTGTGTTCATCTTGTAAAAGCATATGGCTGTTGCTTTTAGCTCATAAGACAAATATGGCAGTTGAATTCTCCTTTGAAGAGATTATAGTTGTTGTGTTCATCTTGTAAAAGCATATGGCTGTTGCTTTTAGCTCATAAGACAAATATGGCAGTTGAATTCTCCTTTTGAAGAGATTATAGTTGTTGTGTTCATCTCCTAAAGACATAGGGCTATTGTTTTTAGCTCATAATGTATATATGGTGGTTGATGTGAACACTTGAGACATTATGGCAGTTGTCTTTAGCTTGTAAGCAAGCCATTATAGGTTCATCTTGAAAGGAAGTGGATTTACTACTTGTAAGAACATCTTTGTAACTTATACTATGCTTTATAACATAAGTGAAACAATGTCACATATTATTCTATCTCATAATGCTTTTGGCTTCTTTTTATAACTTTATTTCTTTATATGTCAATATCAATTAATTAATCCAACTTGTAATCATCAAAACACAAGTCAACATTCTCCCCTTTTTGATGATTGCAACCTTATAATGAATTACAGATTGACATTTTAAGTAAGTGATATTCTTCGTTTATGCTCCCCTTTAATACGTGCGTGGTTGTTTTAAACAAAAATTTTTAGAGATTAAAAATTTGAGTTTATTTTTGTTCAACCAATATAATCTGCATAGAGAACTTTTTAAGTAGCAAGGATTAATTAAAAAAGCAAATTATTCAATTTAGATATAAAAGAGAAAGGCTTATATTTCTGTTGGAGGCCCATGATTAATTTATTTTGAAGTATTGGGCTTCAACGAAGAGTGTATACAAGCCTTTATTTAGCAAAGATGTAGTGCATAGGACAGTATATACTTACATTGGTTTGGTGATTAGTCATTGATTGAGGGACCAAAAGTTAGCTATAGTTGATGTCATATATGCATATACTATATATCATCTGAATTTGCTTATAGATATGATAGTCTTTTTACAAATTCTGCTTTTAGTAGTATTTGTGAAATGGCAGAAATAGAACTCTTTTTCACTATTGCTACTTGATGACTTGAGAGATAAATAGTGCTCATATGTATGCAAATTTTCGGTTTGGATCTTTGAAATACTTTTTCAACCATGCAAACTTATGTTATTGCCATTTGTTTCTTTCGGATGATCAAGCTCAGTTTGCATGTGAGACAAAAGTCAAGTCATAAATTCAATGCTTGCAAAGGTTCAAAGTTCATGTATTTGAAAACTGTGTTCAGTGTGTAAAGTGTCACAAGAAAGGAGACATATGCCTTATATCCTATATTTAGCAGACACTCAAATATGTCATAGGTTGAATCACTAGATACAGTCACATGAGTCATCTTGCCATATCTGTTTTCTTACTTTCATATGTCTATAATCACAGATAGCAGAACATGTAGCAGATTCATGTAAAACTTTATGTAACATTTGCATATTGTCATTTCATCTTTTACCAATTCAAAGTATTCAAGTATTTAGCTAAATCACAGATTAAATGTACTTAGCATATGATGTCAAGTTATATTACTTCAGCAACCCAGGTATATCAGTATAACATCCTTATCAGAACAAGCATATCAACATAGAGTGTCAAGCTAGATTATTTAGCAAACCAGACATGTTAATATTACAGCAAACCAGACATGTCAACATAATTATAGATCTCTATGT
Organism: Euphorbia tirucalli; assembly: GCA_039660915.1. Classification (NCBI taxonomy): domain Eukaryota; kingdom Viridiplantae; phylum Streptophyta; class Magnoliopsida; order Malpighiales; family Euphorbiaceae; genus Euphorbia; species Euphorbia tirucalli. The sequence goes on along the minus strand of CM077636.1, from coordinate 21,031,961 downwards.
ATATTGAAGCATGCATAGAATGTCAATCTGCAGCAGATCACAGATCATATAGCATACATATATGCAATTTTCAACAGATGTCAATGCAATTTTCAATAGATCACAGACTATATAGCATACATGCATGCAATTTTCAACAGATGTCAATCTGCAGCAGATCACCGACCATATAGCATACATCTGTCAGTTGAATCATAGATAGATCATAGTGGAAATCATTTAATCATTAATCGTTAATCATTTACCTTACCTATGGAATTTCTCCCTCCTTTGAAATCATCAAAAAGCTAAAATGAGGAGGATCAAAAGTATGAGGCATAAATCAGATTATAAGGGTAGATCTTACTGATAAGAGACAGAATCATAAATAAGCATATCATTTAGATAGAAAACATAAATAAGCAGTAGAGGAGCATTCATGTCCTATTTAGGTTTTTCAAAACCCAAATAGAAGAAAATACCCTCAAAAGTAGAGTACTAGTTCAAAAGAGAAAGAAGATGAAAACAAACTTTTGTAGTAAAAAACGACAAAGGAGCAGATGTGAGTCCTTATGATCTTCAAATTCATCTCTGCCAGCCAATAGACTTCCTTGTCATGAGCATTACAGGGGAGAGGATGAGGTTGATGCACCAGATTTCATGATTCCATTGACTAGGCTCATCATTATCTCAATCTGATTAGAAAGATGATTGATAGTGCCTATCATCTTGGCCAGCTCAATTTCCATACCTGTAATTAGATTGTGCACCTTCTCTTGTATGTGGATCATCTACATCTGAAGTTCTCTTAGAGCTACAGGGAATTCAGTGTATGTTCTGGAGGACATCAGTTCTTTGGAAGCCTGTAAAACTTCAGATATCACTTTAAAACATGTTTCAAGAGTATAAGTGGTCACTTTTTGGTAGTCTGATGGTGGTTGGCTTGTAGTGTATGGATGTGATGGTGTTTACATTGCTTGAAGAATGTTGCTCTTTGATGTAGCTTGCACTGGTGGAGATGATGGAGGACAAATAGAAAGAGGAATGGATGAAGAGGATCCTAGATCATAAAGGTTCTTAGACATTTTGAAGGGGGGTTGATAGATCAATGGTGTTTGAACAGAGGTTTTAAAGAGATCAGCAGTAGTGTAAGTCATGAAGATGTTTATTTGTTTAAATGTCAAGTCAGACAGGGTAGGTGGAGAAGGTATTGTTCCTAATTGAGCTCTTAAGGTTAAATCCTCCTCACTAACCAATGCCAAAAGAGAGTCAAACATAGTATTCTCTTTGATCTTCCTTTCTTCCTTCTTCAGTTGAGTCAGATACTTGTGGAGTCCTGTCAGAATATGCATTTCCTCCCTTGTGAGGTCCTATGGGTTCTGGTTTGACTTTATCTCTTTCAATCTCCTTAGCATTGTCCCCAGTAAGCTTTTCTTTCCTTTTCTTTGATACATGATTGTCAGAAGTGACCTTATGATCTAAATGCCTTGCTATGAAGGCTTCAGTGCTATCATCTGAGGAGTTATCCAAGTCAGACTCAATTTCAATAGGGCTTGTAGGAATTTACTTTATATGAGCACAAGCCTTAAACATCCTAACTATGTTGGACTTGTTTATGATTAACCTTGAGTTCACAAATGAAGGGATGAGTCTTGTTCTAGATACTCCAAAGTAGTTGAAGTATTTTGTGAGGATCATATTATAGGGCAATGCAGAGTTACTTCTTACACGAGTTAGGTGATTGACCATTATGTATGGAAGATTAATTTTCTTATAGCTTATGAGATGCCACAGGAAGCAGAGATCAAAGCAATTCATTATGACTAGACTTGCTTTTTGAGGAAAGAAAAAAGCAAAATTCAGAAGTTGTAGGATTCTGACATCTTCATCTAAGTGTCCTGCATCTAACTCAGACCAAGGAATTGCATGACTACGAGGGATTTTGAATAGGTCACTGACAAAGGTGGCAGCTTTATATTTTCCTAGCAAAGTGGGTGCAGGGTACCTATTGAGTTTAATTCCTTACAGAGGTAAATCATAGATTTCACTAAATACATGCTCATTTACAGGATATTTCCTACCTCCTAAACAGACTTCAAATTCCATCTTGCCAACATAGGTCAGAGTTCCATAGAACTCATTGACTAGAGAGTCATAGACGGGTTCATCTATGCTCAGAAATTTCTCCCACCCTTGAGCTTTGAAATACCATATGAATGGTTTATCGTTCTCACCTAAATAAGACCAATCTACCTTTCTGCACCTTACTTTCTCTTTTGTGAATCCATTTGGATAAAAAAGTTTACCTATTTGAAATTTCTGTGAAGCAGGTGGAACTTGAGTCTCTGCTCTTGTCTTTGATTTCGCAGTACCTTTCCTACTTGTATACATCTCAGCCAACGAACTTATTCTCCTTCTTTTCAGTTTGTGAAGATTTTCAGATTCATTCGAGAGTTCTCTTTTTCTTTTCATTTCTGATTTTGAGATATATATTCTCAATTTCTTTGTTGCATTCATGGAACACCTTCTCATCATTTTGCTTTGTTAATTAGACTTGCAGGGTGAGTTTTTGGCAGAGAGATTGAGAGTAAGGATCAAGTATAGATTTGGATAAGTTGGTGAAGATATTCTACAGGGAGAGTCTTTTTAGTAGCCGGTTTTTGCGTGAGTGAGGAAGGGAGAGGTTGATACAGTGAAGAAGACATTCACGCCTATTATCAGACGATGTCGTCTTGGACTTGTGAGGAGCTGATTTTGAAAAGAGAGGCCATGTGTTCTTTCTCTTTTAGCTTAGGCTTGGGCTTGGTTTTCCTTTTTGGCACATATTTCTTCTTTCCTTAATTTAGAGGACTTAAAGAAATTCGGCCCTAACACATGATCTTATAATTCTTAAGAACATTTATGAATTTGATGCTATTTTTGTGCATTTTAAATCAATCTATTATAGTCTTTTATAATTTTTATGGCAATTGATATGAAATTCTATCACTACTTTTCTCATAAATTTTCATAACTTAAATTTTTATTCGTAATCCGATCCAATAGTAAAATTTTGATAACTTTTACGTAATCTGGACTTGCTATAAAATTTAGCTAAAAATTTATTTTTGTCTTGTTTTGCTACTTCTCACCATATATTGGCATTGACATACCAATTTTTACCCTTAATTCTTTGAATTTATTTTCACTCAGACGCTTAGTGAAAATATCAGCTATTTGCTCTTCTGTGGAATAAATTCTAAGAGAATATCACCTTTTTATGTATGATCTCTAATGAAGTGATGCTTGATATCAATGTGCTTAGTCCTTGAGTACTGAATAGGATTCTTCATTAAATTTATGGCACTTGTATTATCACACTTTATTAGTATATGATCATATTTTATGCCATAATCTTCGAGATGTTGCTTCATCCATAGAATTTGTGCGACACAGCTACTTGCAGAAATATATTCAGCTTTTGTTGTTGAGATTGCTACAATTAACTACTTTTTGCTAGACCATGACACCAATGCTTCTCCCAGAAATTGGCATGTACCTAAGGTACTTTTTCTATCCAATTTACATCCAGTATGATCAGCATCACTGTAACCTATAAGATCAAAGTTTTGACACTTTGGATACCAGATCCCAATTTCTTGAGTACCAATTATGATACTTAAGGATTCTGTTAACAGGCTTTAAATGAGACTCTTTGGGATTAGCTTGGAATCTCGCACATATACACACACTGATTTGTATATCAGGTCTATTATATGTTAAATAGAGTAAAGAACCAATTATACCTCGATACTTCTTAGTATCCACATTTTTATCTTTCTTATCTTCATCTAGAGAGACTGATGTACTCATTGGTGTTCTTGCTGGTTTGGAATTTTCCATTCCATATTCCTTTATGAGTTCTTTAGTGTACTTTGATTGGTAGATGAAAGTTCCTTTCTTTCCTTGCTTGATTTGTAGTCCAAGGAAGAAATTTAGCTTGCCCATCATAGACATTTCAAATTCAGTGCTCATTTCTTTTGAAAAATCCTTGCACAATTTTTCGTTAGTAGAACCAAATATAATATCATCAACATATATCTGAACAAGTAATATATGGTTCTTTTCATGCTTTATAAATAATGTTATGTCAACTTTTCCACGAATAAAACTTTTTCCCAGTAGAAAAGTACTTAACCTTTCATACCATGCTCTTGATGCTTGTTTTAGTCCGTATAGGGCTTTAGTAAGCTTGTAGACATGATCAGGATGGTGACAATCTTCAAAGCCTAGAGGTTGCTTTACATAGACTTCTTTGTTGATGTATCCATTTAAGAATGCACTCTTTACATCCATTTGATAGATTTTGAAGTCTTTGTAGCAAGCGAATGCATAAAGCATTCTAATGGCTTCCAACCTTGCAACTGGAGCAAATGTTTCATCGTAGTCTATTCCTTCTTGTTGGTTATACCATTGGGCAACTAATCTGGCTTTGTTTCTAGCAACATTGCCAAATCCATCCAACTTGTTTCTGAATACCCACTTGGTTCCAATTAATGATTGATTTGCAGGTTTTGGCACGAGTTTCCAAACATTATTTCTTTTGAATTGATCCAACTCTTCTTGCATAGCTATCATCCAGCTTTCCTCTGTTTCGGCTTCTTTAAAATTCTTTGGCTTAATCTCAGATACGAATGCTATGTTCACAAAATACTCTTTTAGTTGATTTCTTGTCATTACTCTTTATGAAGGATTATCAATGATGTTATCTTTGGATTGATATCTGTGATATCTTAACTCTTTTGGTAGATCATCATGTTGAGTTCCTTGTGTTTGCAGCCTTACACATTATTCTCATCTTCATCACCAGAATTGTCTTCCTTTGGCAAGTCATTTCCATCTTTTTCAGTGTTCTCAACCTGTGAATTAATTATCTTAAGAGTATCCTCAGATTCCTTATCTGGAAGAGAGTTAGCTTCTTCAAAAACTACATGTATGGACTCATCAATGGTAAGAGTTCTCTTGTTAAAAACTCTGTATGCTTTGCTATGCATAGAATATCCTAAGAAGATACCTTCATCTGAGTTAGAGTCCTTGTTATTAAAAATAAAACATTTACAGCCAAATGGATGGAAATAACCAATGTTAGGTTTTCTACCATTCCATAACTCATATGGTGTTTTCTTTAAAATCGGTCTTATTAAAGCTCGATTTAAAATATAACACGCAGTGTTCATAGTTTCAGCCCAAAAATATTTTGGTAAATTATTTTCATTAAGCATGGTTCTTGTCATTTCTTCAAGAGTCCAGTTTTTCCTTTCAACAACACCTGTAACGACCCCAAATTTAGAAATGTCAAATAATATTATTTTAACTCATGAACAATATAATTGGAGATAAATTTTGGGTTAAGACAATATTATAGAAGTAATAATTAAGGGTTAAAGTCATGGTGTGAAATAAAAATGAGACAAGTTTGACCGACGGTCAAATTTGTACCTGTAATCAGTAAAATTGAAATCCAAAATTCCTTGATAAAATATACGAGGGAGTGTGATGGCATAATGTATGGTGGAAAGTATGATTACCACATGTATTAATCGTTTATGGAGTTAAAATACGGGAAAGAGTTAACGAATTAAGTTGTGACGGGTTTTGTGAAGATTTATTTTTCTTCGAGGGGTAAAGTGTAATTTTACACCCTTGGACCCAAATAAAAATCTGATTTCTTCATCAGATTTCATGTCTTTTTCTTCTTCTTCTTCCTCTCCTTTGTCTTCAAAAGCCATTTTTCACCATTTGTCTTGAGAAAACCAAAATCTTTCTCCTTCCTTCAATCCAATGTCAAATTCTTGTTAGAAATTGATGATTAAACTCATTAAGCTCATCAATTTCACCTATTAAGTCAAGAAAAGAGGGATTTAAAGAAGTTAGGGTTCTTGGTGAATGGTAACTCGAATTTGAGGTAAGTAGAAATTGATGAAATTGAAGCTTGTAAGTTAGGGTTTAAGGTTAATTAAGCATGTTTTATGCATTTGATGGTTTATTTATATGTTCTATACATTGAATCACTTGTGGTTATTTGTAGAGGAACCTAATTCAAGTAGGGGAAGAGGAAACGAGGTAGAAGAAGGCAAGTGAGGGCTTTGATAAGGTTTGTGTACACTAATTTTATTTCTTTGTGTTTTGCTGTAAATTTCAGTTTTGAACACTCTTTGTTCCAGGTGAATTTTCTTGTGTTTTATAACTTCGATTTTGGTGATTCAAATTTTTGTGTATTCTTAAGACATAGAAAAAGACATGGTTAGAAGAAAATTTTGTCCAATTCAATTGTTTTCTGGCTCTAATTCATGGTTGAAGTTGATGCACGAATTCTATTTCTGGGCATAAATTCTTTGAGTGTGGTCTATTTGTGTGGTTATAACTTGGTGTGTATGCCTTGGAATTTCATGATTCGAAATTTCTAGTAATCTTAAGATGTAGGGGAATATGTTTGTGATGTTTCTTTTGAATGTTTGGGCTGGTTAAGGGTTTGAATTTGGGTTTCAAAATTGATGTTGGAAGCTGCCTTGTTTTTGGGAAGAAATAGTTTTGTTTTGTATTGTGAAATAAATTGCCATATTGTTTTGATTATTTTTTTTTTGGTGATATGATTTTTGGGCTGTTGGTTTTATGAAATTGAGTTTAAGCTCTTGTTTGAATTATATGAGATAAATTTTTTTCCCTTAGTATTCAAGTAAAAAAAAATGGGTTCAGGTAGATTGGCGCCAATAAAGGGGGGGTGCTGTACTGCACAAACAATTGAAGCTTTTGCTTTAGGTTTTGGCCAATATTATGATATTATTAAGATTATGGATATTTGATTTTGAAGCTTCAGCTTCGGGCGTGATCGATATTATTGTTATTGGAGCTTCGGCTCCGGGCTTGTTTGCCCCCGTATCCAATTCCTGTTTATAATTTATTTGAATTACTTTGGTCAATAATATTTGATATTATTTTTGAGATATTTGGATAAATAAATGTAATGAAATTTTTATGGAGCTATATATGGTTTTTGGGTCAATTTTATTTACTTGTGCTTTTATATACTTAAGTGATTGTTTTTTTAAGGAAAAATTGAATGATGGAAGTTTATGAAATAAAGTTAGTGTACACCACTAAGCAAATTTGCTTAGCATGTAGTTTGTTTTTCTACATGCAGTTTTGGAGTTGTAGATAGTCTGGACCAGTGGTAGAAGTGGATCAAGTGTGCAGAGCAGAAAGTGGAAGCGTGCTAAGGTGGATATTTTTTTATAATGTATATATTGGTGAATTGTTCTAATAGTATGGCATGTACTAAACGGTTAAATGTGTAACTTAGAGTTTTATTTGGAATACTTTAATTTAAAGCTTTGGAGTTGTGAATATTTATTCTAAGTATTATAAATGTTTGCGATGTATATATATGAAGTATGGAAAAATGATGAATGGACAGAATTAATAGATATTATCGGTTTAGGAGGTTATTATGAATATAGGGTGATGATTTTATGACACTCTTGGTTAATGGGATGTGTTATACATGTTTAGTTTTATTTAAACGGAGTGTTACATTTTGTTGAGGAGTTAGAAGAGCTGAGAAATTGTGTGAGAGACCATACTTATTACAAAATTTTTTCAAAAAGATGATTTTCAAATTCTTTTTCATGATCACTTCTAATAGCTATAATAGAAGTGTTTTTCAAATTCTGAAAATTTTTACACAAGGTAGAAAATTGTTCAAAAGCGTCATCTTTTTGACTCAAAAATAATGTCCATGTAAAACGTGAATAATCATCTACTATGACAAACGCATACTTCATGCCTCCTAAACTTGTTGGTTGTATTAGACCAAGCAAGTCTAAATGCAGTAGTTGTAAGAGCTCGAATTTTCAAAAAAAAAAGAGAGAAGGAAAAAGGACTTGAGTCACACGACTGTAATTACAGTCGTGCGACTGTAAGTCCGTTGCAGGTAGCAGAAGCCCATACAGTGAAAGAAGAAAAAAAGATGGTGATGGGAACTGCATTTAATGTGGCTGCGGTTGGAAATCAGGGAGAGAGGAGAGAGAGATATAAAAGGGGAAGAAAAGGAGAGAGAAAAGGGGGGAGGGAGAAAACTTGGTTTGAGAGGAAGAGATTGAAAAAAAGAGAAGGAAAAAGAAAAAGAAAAGGAAAAAGAAGAAAGAAAAACCAACCAAGCGCCGTCACTTTCTGCTAATCTTTTTCTTTCAATTTTGACGTGATAAGTTTAAAAATTTGATAGAAATCATAAGTTAATAACTTGACACACCAAATTTAATCAATTCCAAACTCTTAACTCACTAAAATCCGTTATTTTTTTGGAGATTTTGTACTTGTTTTGTAACCTTGACACACAAAGGTGGAAGAGCAATTTGGAGTTGATTAAGGTGTTTCCAGCGGTCAAATCGACGGTGGATCAGCGCCACAAAGGTAACTACAACTAAAACTTTCGTTTTGTTGCTCTTTCTGGATGTTTTGGTTGATTTCCGTGAATAAAATCGATTTTCTCTGTTTTGCCATTTCTGGATAGCAGAACAGTCATACGACTGTTCTTGTGGCGATGAACAGTCGCACGACTATAACTACAGTCGTACTACTGGAGCCATGATCGTACGACCGTTCCTAAACTCCCCTGCTATTCTTTTCATCTAAATAATTTTGGCAATTTTCTGTAATTGGGTGAATTACAGTCGAACGACTGTAGTTACAGTCGTACAACTGTAGTTATAGTCGCACGGCTGTAATCACAGCCGAGCGACTGTAATTTTCATATAGGAGCAGAAAATTCAGAAAATCCACAAAAAATTCCCAAAAAACCATAAAAATTCAAAAAAATCAGAAAATCATCAAAAATGAATTTTTTTGTACGCATTCATGACCTTAGATTTAATTTTTGAAGTTATTGCACTTAAAACAATGCAACAACGGAGACCTAAATCTCCTAAAAACTGACCTACCTCACATGCTAAATGAAGTAAACCAGAAAAAGAAAATGTTTTCAAAATGTGTTTTCTCACAAAACAAAAATACAGGGACATTTCAAAATTGTTTTCCAGGTCTAATCGGGCAGACTGGCCCAGCCAACCTGGTTACCCCCCCTAAATGCATGCTCCCGTTCCTAAAAATCTCAATTCTGTCCAATTTAAGTCCTATTTGTGGTGTGCTATAAATTGTGCTAACCGCATGTTTTGCAGCTTTTAGTTTCTTTTTCTTTTTATTTTCTTATATAATTAATAGTTCAATTCGTGTATTTTAGTTTACTGTAATTTTCTAGATAATCGTGTATTCTAGGTGCTTGTAATGTGAGAATGAGAGTTTTTATTTTTATTCGATTGGGTTGTAATAATTTATTTATTTACTGCTCTTTATTTTATTTGTGTGTACGCTATATGGTTTAATTTAATAAAAATCAACTTTAGAAATTTAAAATATCATCAATGAACATCGGCTGAATTTATTTTGATTAAACGTGAAATAAGGGACTTGTTCGGACCTAGATCTCTGGAAAGTGTAACGGCCTTCGTCCGGTTTAGCTACGCTGTAATTTCTGTGTTGAGCTGAGCCGGGTGGCGACTCTTACACCTTCTATCAAGACTTAGGTCTTGGTTCTTTTACGAAACAATTTAATTTCCCAAAACCGAATTTCCATTCAAAAAAAAAAAAAAAACCCACGCGAGGGAGGGTTGCCCGATATTGAAGCTCCCTTACGAGATGTAAAAACGTCGTCCACTCATAGTGGCAACTCTGCTGGGGATGTCTTACAAAAGTTTTCTTAAAAACTTAAAAGAATTTGACAACCCCTGAAAAATATCTAATCAAAATAAGGTGGATGACTCTTGTATGGTATTTTATCTTGCATTTTTGTTAGACATATTTGCATTAGGTTAAATATCCAATTTTCAGCCCGGTAAATTGTTGAAGTGTCGCCTTTATTCCTCATGATCTTAGGGGCACGGATACGAAACACCACCCATAGCCTCATACGAATCCCTTCGTTCGGACCCTTGAGTGGGGAGAAATGAGGAGTATAGTTTGCTATGGGAGCCTTGATGTTATCCCGACTTGGACCGAACGCATGTAGGCAACCTTAGTTGGATTCCCTTAGGATACCAAAATAAATTGCGTGAATGTTACAAATTACGCCTTCATCATCCCCGGTTGGTGATCGAAGTGAATCCTTCCTAGGACTCGGTTAGGATTTTCTTAAAAATTGACCACGATTAGAGGAATAAGGTTAGAGGAATACGCTTCGCATGCTATGTGCTACGTGTTTCTTGTTCTCTCTTGACATAGCATCATCAACACTTTTCACGAACATGACATACTACACGCAAAGCATTTGTGTGATACTAACTCATATCTTTTGTACAGCCACTTGCAATTTTTGTGTGTAAATACATTAATCACCCGTGTGACATTCATACTAACCATTTCTTTTGCAGCCATAGCATTATATTTGTGTGTTAACATTTTCATGAAACATACACGACATCATCACGTATGTCATGCATCCTAACCACGTTTTTGTGCAGCCAATTGCATTTTACGTGACATAAGGACTCATGTCATCTCATTTCATTTAAATTAAGGATGTTCTGAGGATGCCCATCACGGTCATTTCATTTCATAACATATCGGGAGTCCCAAAACTACCCATGTTCTGCCCGTGCACCGGACTGCACTCGTCCCTTTCACTAGACCATTTCATTCAATAGAGGGCCACAATGGTCTTAGGTTTATTTTCATGTAGCAGGTCACATGATATTATTACATGGCATCATACTCGTTCATCATAAATGTCACGATGATGCCAGAGTCCTGCTTGCGCATCACGGTCCACATCGGATCATTTCATGACATCGTGAAATCATTCAAGGAACTCCTCGAGTGCCAGATTTCATAACATTATCAAGTCATACAAGGTGTTCCATGAATGCCGAAACCTTATCCATGTCCCGAGTTACACGCGACTTTTTTATAACATAATCTCATACCATATGCCTCAAAAGTATCAAAAATCTGTCTATGGGACGGCCCCCATGTGACCATTTCATGTCATCTCATGGATATACAAAGCGTCAAAACTTTGTCCGTGTGTCAGTACACGTGCAACCATTTCATAAAATTCACTAGGTGCCCCAAAAGTGCCGAACCCCTATCCATGTGATAGTTCACACGTGACATTCTTGCATTATCATTTGTATGACATTGGGTATTCTTGGAACGTCCAAAATAAAAAAAAAAGAATAAAAGCAAAGGAAATCATCCTCATTACCTCATGTTGTACATCTTATTCACTTGTCAAATGTCTAAGTGCTCCACGAGCACTGAAAACTTCATCTCATACACTGAATCATATAGGCGCTCCACTAGCGTGAAAAATCTCACCTCATACACCAAGCCATTTAGGTGCTCCACGAGCACCAAGAACCTCATTTCATTAACCCACTTCATGTATTGACGTTCTGCGAACATCAAAAAATTTCATATCATATCACGGCATGAAAACCAAAGGCGCCATTGAGTGTCGAAATCTTATCCCTGTGTCACGCGCATATAGATGCACCCAAGCTCTCGTATAAGATCTGCTCTATACATAGATCCAAACCCGTATAAGATCAACTCTATACATCAATCCAGCTTTCGTATAAGATCCATTCTATACATACATTCAAACCTGTATAAAATCTGCTCTATATGTCAATCCAGCTCTCGTATAAGATCCACTCTATACGTAGATCCAAACCCGTATAAGATCTGCTCTATATGTCAATCTAGCCATCGTATAGGGTCTACTCTATACATATAAATGCTCCGCAAGTATCACCTTGCTTCGATCTGTGGACACCCTGAGTGTCATTTTATCCATGTGGTGTATATTTATACGCCATGCCTTACTGTAACATATAGCCTCATCAACAACATTCATTGCATTTGCACGTTTCCATTCTTGGCTTTGCATACGCTTGGCTAGCTTAGAATTGTATAACATGACATTGCATGACATCACCATTCATACATGCATGCATCACATCACGCATTCATGCCTACATCATCCTTGATTTGGTATTCTTCGTGTGCATATGGCTTTCGATGCTAACAAGTGGCCTCATCAGGGGGAAGGGAAAGAATCTCGAGAATGGCCAAGCCAATGAGATTCAACACCATAACTGATGTCGTGGATGATTATGTCGCTTCATCACGGTTTCGAAAGGTAGTTAGGGAGGAAGCGGTAGCAATGCTGAAGGAAATGCTAGGGGGTAATCTTGACAGGGTAGGAAGACTGATGGCAAGGTCCAATGAATTGGAAGCAAGAGTGGCAAAGCTCAAAGGAAAAATAAAAAGTATGATGAGCACATAATCCAATACAGATGCTAGCGAGGAGCAGAATGCCCAGATTGCTAACACTCACCCTCGGCACCTGGGAAGGCCTTCTCTCCATGTTTCAGGTCTACCAAGGCTGACCAATGAAATAGAACTGAGGAGACCCCTTAAGACTGATGTCGACACTGACTCCATTCCATGGCATACCAGAAGCTCACTTACCAGGGATAACAGAAAAGGCATATCTCCCTTGTCGTGCTCGTTGAACAAACTATTTGCCAAGTGTAGAAAAATGGGTCTACTGTAGAGTGTCAGGCCATACATGGAACCAACGCCAGAACAAAAGAATAATTTCTGCAGCTATCATGTGATGACAGGTCATCGGACCAATAGGTGTTATGCTCTAAGAAAAGAGATCCAGAAGCTAGTCGACGACGGAAAACTGGAAGTCCCGTCCAACTCTGGTAGACGACTTGGGACGACTAGGGAGACCGCCAAGAAGACTCCTCAAACTTTTCGAGGATAAGAATACGATGAAGAACTTCAGGATCTGGTTTGATGAGAGTGGGGAATTGACACTGAAGCCAAGATGGTGACTGATCAGAGAATGGTTGGATTCTATGAGATTAATACCTCTCAAAGACTTTCTTCTTGCAAGGGGCTCATTTTGTTTGTGAGATGTATTGAACTCATTATGAATGCATTGAGATTTATTTTTCTTCTTACTTATGTGATGATTGCATGTATATGGCATTATGCATGCATTTGACAATTTGAAACGACATGTCCAACACATATAATATTAAAATGCATGACATCAATATGAGTATTATAGGGAACCTAAAAGTGAATCTAACTATGATTGATCCCTTACTTGAAAGGCGAGCTTGCAAGATAAAAAAGTAATGGGATGGCATCATCTCTGCTGAGCCATTTGCTGACCCAGATCAATGATCCATACGAATCACAATCCAAAAAACGCTATTGGCCTTGCCATAAAGTTTCAACTTGAGCAGCATACGTAATAACTAAACCATTCCAAGCCAAAGGCTATTGCTAAATTTCAGAGTCAAACTCCAAAATGAAGCTTCAAGCCTAATTCCATACCCCAGAAAGTACCTTGTACCAAAACCTTGAAGCTAAAATTCCAAACTCATTAAAAACATCAACCCATAAGAAATTCAAATGACTTTCATCACCTATTGTGTGGTAAAACTCTGAAGCAGTTCTTGGTTGTAGTGCATGTATAATCTTGTTTGTATGACATTCATGTGCACATGACATTACGCATGCATTGTTAATCCAAAAGACATATTAAACACGTATGACATGCACGAATTTGAATGCAGCAGGAAAACCAAGAGGTGGCTGTGGCTTGGATTTAGTTCTTAAAAAAAAAAAAAAAAAAGAGAGATCGGCGCAGGCAGGAAAAGTCTTTCTCTCTCATACATGGCTGCTACGGTTAACACTAGAATGTCTCAGTATCCCAATTTCCATCACTATAAGATTTTTGCACCCTTCCTGTGAAAGATTTGAACTTTCTTATTTTCGAACAACCTGTGAAGAATTTGGGCCTTCCTGTCTTTAGACCCGAAGCACTTCCCGTCTTGACCTTCGTCCGTACCTTCAACCCCCTTTCTATTCCGAACATTCGTTCGATGAACTACCCCTTTCATCTTCCCTCTTGAACTGATTTTGTGAAACCTTATTCTCTATCACCAATGGCTTCTAACAAGAAATTGAACCCTAATGCTACCCCACATCATATTTTTCCGCGTCTTCTAATCACCAAAAAAGTGACAGAGCAAGTGATCATGGCAATGTTTTAACCAGTCTTTGCTTATCATTAACCTGTACCAGATTGGGAATACCTATTTATCCGTGACACTTTTATTCAATCCAAACTCCTAGACTAATTGTTTTGTACCCTTGTGTTGGAAATGCCCTAGTCCCAAGGCATTGGATCTCGTATTTGTATTGTACATTTATTGGACACTTGTATTATACATATTTTGTGTCATAAATAAAGGCATTAATTCATTTATCATATATCTTGTGCTGTATTTTAAATGAAGTATCCAATGGACATATCCATATCCATGTTAATAAGTGTCATGCACTGATGGAGCCTGAACGGACTCACAAACAAAGGCAGTGTACCTCGTCGTTCAAGTAATAAAATCTGGCCTAAAGTCCAGGTATCGATCCCACAAGGAATTTAAACCTCGATAATCACTAAATTACTAAGAGTCTTTACGTGTCTAAGCGGAACTAAATTTAAGTTTGATTATATTAACAACTATATTAGTCTACTCCTAGTTGATCTATCCCAGCTTTCCTTGCTCTTAAATTTGGAATATCAATTGGCGGTTTTACCGACCTATGAAGACTGATGGGGATGGCTTACTTAATCAACTACAAAAGACGAAGTTAACTCAACAATAAACCCTCAATTATATTCCTCCAATTAAATCAACCTAGCGTATCTAGATCTTTTAGGTCCTTAGCCGGTTTTCCTTGTTTAGGGGCGGTCTAATTCTTAAAGCTCAGAAAATAGGGGCACGTATGTTCCACAGTGTCGTCAATACTAATGGTTGCCTAGGTGTCAATCTAGGTAATGCCACGAATATGAACTTAATAGATTAAGATCTTATGAGACTAGATTATCACTAAAGGGATTGCATAAAGAAAAGGGATAAAGATTGAAATTAACTTGCATTCAACTGTATTAATCAAGAAAGATGTAACAGATTCAATGTTTTCAACCAAACAAAATCGATTGCGGAATCAAAAGCTAGCTAAATTGAATTACAAAAGACAAAAAGAAAAACTTATGCCCTTCTTGATCCAATTAACCGGATGCCGACGGTGTGAAGATGCTTGGAGGTGTACCTCTATTAACGAACCCGAGCCGAAACTAAGAACGTTGCAAAAGGGGAAGGTTCAATGCAAAGCAATCTACCAATCGATGGTTCCAAAATTCAAAGAAAACAAAAAGGCCAAGCTAAACCCTAGCTACAAGTTTTTGCTCTGCCTCTACAAGTTGGGAAAAAGATCCCTCAAACAAAGAAAATAACCTATTTATACGGCTAGGCTAAAACCACAGAAAAGAAAAGCTGAAATTAGGGCAACAGCAGATTTTCGGGCCTCGGCACGCCGTGCTGCCATTGTGGCACGCCGTGCTGCCATTGTGAATCGGCACGCCACGCTGATTGGCATGGCACGCCGTCGTGCTGCTTCTCTGGAACTCTTGGCACGCTGGTTGGCTTGGCACGCCGTGCTGCCATTGTGGCACGCCGTGCCATTCTGATTTTCAGCACTTCAAGCCCTTCCTTGCCACCGTTGCTCCAACTTCCGATCCGGGTCCTAATGCCTGTCCAAAACAAACACAAAGAGACATAACCGCACCACAACCACGGACCATAAAACACGAAAAACACGAGGAATACTAAAAAAAATAAGAAATCAAACCAAAACATAAAAAATCACAAAATACGAAAAAAAAACAATCAAACATTCACATAAATGATTCTAAAAACTACCACTCAAACCACGAATTTGGCTAGAAGACAAGGTCGAAACCGACCTTATCAACCACCCCACACTTAAAGTCTTGCTTGTCCTCAAGCAAACAAAACATCTCCAACTCCCGAAAACAATGAAGCAAAATTAAAGATCAAATAATCGATTTTTACAAAATCACAAACCACAACCTCAATTTTATCCACAAGTCAAGCATACTCAATCAATAAGGCTGTCACAAAGAATTTAACATTTAACCCCAATCTCATGCACACAAAGCAACTCAATTAACTATCAGAATATGATTTGCATCACTAAAATAGTACACTTCTAAGTCACTTCCCAATCAATCACATAGATAAAGATCAATAGGACTTTAGAATTCACACAATTTTCTTGGGGAGGAAAACAAAATTATCACGATGCATTGATCGATTCCATTTGATTTACTTTATAACTTTCGACCTTACTTGAGATGTCACTTAGCTTTTCCGAACAGATAACAAAGATGGAGCAAACACAATGCACCCGACTTACTCAACTAAGCACATTCAATCAAGCGGCTACTAGCACTATTCATAACTTCACCTTGTAAGTGAAGCCAGCGGAATAAATTTCCATTTTTCATTCTTGACTTTTTGTCAATGTTCATTAAGTACAGATAATTAGTTTCCCTTACCCCAAGGTTAATCAAAATAAAACACACAATTTGCCTATTTCATCTCTTTACTCATGCTCAATCAAAAAGAAGCTTCTTAGAGAGTATATGTCTAAAAGCGATGCATCTCAACCCCAAAGTCTATATTGTTCCAAAGGTGACAATCAAATTCAACCCCAAAGTCTATATTGTTCCAAAGGTGACAATCAAATGGGGCCTCATGTTGCATTCAATGTAAACATCCCTATTAACAAGCATACTTAACCTAGAAAGATGCAAAATAAGAGGTTATGCGGTTATGGTTTTTGTTTTTTTTTTTTTTTTTTTTTTTTTTTTTTTTTTTTTTAAAGATTGTAAAACATTGCTTATGAGGAGTTGGATCATTAAGTTGCAAGTGACAAACAAAAAAAACAAATATTATCAAACCAAAAACAACCAGAAATAACTCCACACAAAACATGCAAAAACTAAGATAAGCATACAAAACAAACAACAAATAGTGCAATGTAAAAAGAAATAAAAGAGAGAGGGAAAATCCCTTGACCCACCCCACACTTAAATTGCACTTACTTCCAAAAGTGCAAAGGAAGAAAGAGCAAAATAAAGCGGGAAAAGAAAAAGGGTTACCTCACACATCGGGGCCGGGAGGAGGCGGCGGCGGATACGGCCAACCGTGATCAGCACAAAAACGAGTGGCAAACGCCTCGATATTGGCCATCCGCTGCCCAAGCATAACCTGATGGACGGTTAAGTTTTCCAGTTGTTCAACGATGCCATCTAACCGTCCTTCAACCCGCGCCATAAAATCCACGCCGACCGAGACAGTTTCCGCATCCTCCTCGGCGGCCTCCGCTTCCTCATAAGCTTCCTCCTCATCGACCTCCATGGGAGCCTTTCCTTTACGCGAACCGCCCGCGCTCGAGGTACCTGCAGCCGTCACATTCGGGGCACAAGACAAAATGCCCTTCGAAAGCTTCTTGGGAAGAATGCTATCGAGGTGCCTAGAACAAGTATTAGAATGAAAGAAATAGGCAATTAAAGTGACGATGTGCCCTAACCCGAGTTCAGACTTGGACCTATTGTGGTGAAGGTAAAGGGCCTCCATGACAAAAAATCCTAAGTGCACCTTAACATTATTGTGCACATGCCACAAGAGTAACAGCTCAAAGGCATTGACCCGATTACTTTCAGTTTTCCCAGAAAAATTAAAGCATACAAACTTATGCAACAGTTGCAAAATGGGGTCCTGGATTTGGGAAGTCTTGGCAAACCGGGGTTTGTATACCCCAGTGCCTATCAAACGCCAAAATTGCTTGGCATCCATATCTTCGGGCCATGTATAACTAGTTCCTTCTATGCCTATGCAATCCCGAAGACCATCGATGTCTAGGGAGTGTGCAGCCCCGAAGAGTCGGAAGGTGATGCTCCTAAGGCCTGAATTAGGGTCAGTCTTGAAACTCAATGTGGAGTAGAACTCGAGGTTCAACTCCCTAAAAACAGGTACGCTAGATTTGACAAACGAATACCAACCCATACTATGCAATTTAGCACATAAATCATCAGACCGATCTAGCACACTCAAAAATCCCCAATCGAAGATTCGGTAGGGAGTGCTTTCAAGAGGGAACAAAGTTTTATAGCGCTTACCTTCCTCGTCCGAGAGCAGAGGAAAAGGACACTTATACTTAGTTGAAAGGCTCGTCAAAGGAGCCATTTGCGGCTCGGAAGGAAGGTTGGCGCGTGGCTCCGATTCCGGTGACGGATCCACAGGCGGACGGGAAGAACCATGTCTCTTAGCGGGTACAGACTTTCTCTTCATCCTACAATTGCACATCCATAAAAAAAAACAAAACAAAACAAAACTCAACAACAAAAGAAAGCAAAACCATAAACAACCTAAGTGCAGAAATTCAATTTACTAAAAGAAAACATAACAAAAGAAAGACCCTATTAAGCAAGTAACCAAGCAAAAATCAAAACTAGAAAAAGAAGAATAAGGTTTAGATTCATACCTTGGTGTAGAGAAAATGAAGCACAAGCAGAAATCTAGGTCAAAAGGGGAGTGGAGGAGAAGGGGAAAGGAGAGAAAAATGGAAAAGAGAAGAGGAAGGAGAGGGAGAGAGAGAAAGTAAGGGGAGAGGTTTAGAGAGAGAAGTGATGAGAGAGAGAGAGAGAGAGAGAAATCAGAGAGAAAAAACGAAGAAGAAGAAGAAGAAGATGAATAGGGGCGTGAAGAAGAGAAGGGGGAAAAAGAGGTTTAAATAGAGAGGCGCAGTTTTCGACCTGGCGTTTCAAATTTTAAACGCTCGGCACGCCGTGCCAAGAATTCAGCACGGCGTGCTGAGCAGAGCAACGCAAACATACCTGGAAACAGAACATCGGCACGCCGGCGTGCCGATTTGGCACGGCGTGCCGATTCCAACTCCTCAATGCCTCTTTGAAGCAGAATGACGGCACGCCGGCGTGCCGTTTTGGCACGGCGTGCCGATGTCGCTTGCACGCGATGTTGAGCCAGAAGCGCGGCACGAGGGCGTGCCGCTTGAGCACGCCACGTGCTCACCAGATTGCACATTGGCACGGCGTGCGGAATTGCGGCACGGCGTGCTGCACTGAATATTGCCAATCCTTGCCTTGTTCCACACTTTGATCATGACTCTTGGCTAACTTGCTCAATACCCTATTCCTACACATAAAAACACACAAAAACATAATAATACAAACACAATTAATGTACAAGTGAGGCACACGTACCTCATTGCTATGTTTATAGTCGGAATAGCTCGACTCTCTCGCTTCTCTTGTGTTCATGGGTCTCTCAAGAGCATCACTTGCCTTTGCTCTTGTGCCCCCGTGAAATATTTCTTGAGGCGATGACCATTTACCTTTTGGATGCCCTCCGGAGTAAGTATCTCAATCATTCCCGAAGGGTAAACTTTGTGAATGGTAAACGGTCCTGTCCAACGACTTTTCAATTTTCCGGGAAAAAACCTCAACCTTGAGTTGTACAAGAGTACCGCTTCTCCCTCCTCGAAGCTCTTTTCCTGGATCCTTTGATCGTGCCACCTCTTGGTCTTTTCTTTATAAATTTTGGCGTTCTCGTAGGCCGAGAGGCGTAATTCTTCAAGTTCGAAAAGTTGACGAAGCCGGAGCTCTCCCGCTGCTTTCATATCAAAGTTCAAGAATTTTAAGGCCCAAAACGCCTTGTGCTCTAGCTCAACGGGAAGATGGCATGCTTTTCCAAACACAAGACGGTATGGTGACATTCCTATTGGTGTTTTGAATGCCGTCCGGTAAGCCCAAAGTGCATCGTTAAGCTTTAAACTCCAATCTTTCCTCGACATGCTGACCGTCTTTTCAAGGATTCTTTTCAGTTCCCTATTCGACACTTCCACTTGTCCGCTCGTTTGAGGGTGGTAAGGTGTGGCTACTTTGTGGGTAACGCCATATTTCTGCAAAAGGGAATCAAACTGCTTGTTACAAAAATGGGAGCCCCCATCACTAATGATAGCTCTAGGGGTCCCGAAACGAGTCAATATATTGCTTTTTAAGAACTTGATTACCACTTTTGCATCGTTCGTAGGCAATGCTACTGCTTCTACCCATTTTGACACGTATTCGACCGCCACCAAAATGAACTGATTCCCATTAGAGTTTGGGAATGGTCCCATGAAATCGATCCCCCATACGTCGAAGAGCTCACACACTAGAATTCCTTGTTGGAGCATCTCATTTTTTTGTGAAATATTTCCGGTCCTTTGGCACGCATCACAAGCTCGAACATAAGCCTCCACATCACTTCTCATTGTTGGCCAAAAGAATCCACAAGACAGAATTTTCCCCATGGTTCTATCCGGCCCAAAATGTCCTCCCGCCTCTCTATCACGGCACATTCGGATGATTGAGGTAACTTCCTCAAAAGGTACACATCTTCGAATAATACCATCTGCACACGACTTAAACAAGAAAGGATCATCCCAAAAGTAGTTTTTAGCATCATGAAAAAATTTTACCTTTTGGTTTCGTGTGAGATCAGGCGGAATGATGTTACCAACTTTATAGTTTGCAATATCGGCAAACCATGGTACGGAAGTAACCGCAAGGAGTTGTTCATCCGGGAATGCATCTTGGATCTCCGGTTCTTGCTTACTTTCACCTTCTTGCGGCAGCCTTGACAAGTGATCTGCTACCACATTTTCTACTCCCTTCTTATCTCGGATTTCGATATCGAACTCTTGCAGCAGTAAGATCCATCTTATAAGACGAGGTTTTGCATCCTGTTTAGACATCAAATACTTGAGTGCAGCATGGTCAGTAAACACGATTACTTTTGACAAAACCAAATAGGACCGAAATTTATCAAAGGCAAACACAATAGCTAGTAATTCCTTCTCCGTTACAGAATAGTTTATTTGAGCATCATTCAACGTTCTACTAGCATAATAAATTGGGCGGAGGATTTTATCCACCCGCTGACCTAAACATGCACCTACTGCACCATCGGATGCATCACACATAAGTTCGAAGGGAAGAGTCCAATTAGGGCCGATCATTATAGGTGCTTCAATCAATTTCTGTTTTAGCAATTCAAAAGCATGCAAACATTTATCAGAGAATTCAAAAGAAACATCTTTTTGGAGTAACTCGGTTAGTGGTTTGGAGATTTTAGAAAAATCTTTTATAAATCTCCTATAAAATCCGGCATGGCCGAGAAAACTCCTCACAAGCTTAATTGAACTAGGGGGAGGTAACTTTGCAATAACCTCAATTTTGGCCGGGTCGACCTTAATCCCTTCCCCCGAGATCTTGTGTCCAAGCACAATACATTCCCTTACCATAAACTGGCACTTTTCCCAACTAAGGGCCAAGTTCGTGTCCTCGCACCGCTGCAAAACCTTATCCAAATTTCCAAGACAAGTAGAGAAATTAGATCCATACACAGAGAAATCATCCATAAATACCTCCATGAAATCCTCAACCATGTCGGTAAATATGGCAAGCATACACCTTTGGAACGTGGCTGGTGCATTACATAAGCCAAATGGCATCCGTCTATATGCAAATGTCCCGAATGGGCATGTAAATGTGGTTTTCTCTTGGTCAAGAGGATCCACAGGGATTTGCATATACCCGGACAAGCCATCTAATGTGCAAAAGAAATCGTGACCCGCCATACGTTCCAAAATTTGGTCCAAAAACGGTAAAGGAAAATGGTCTTTCCGGGTGGCGTTGTTTAGTTTCCTATAATCAATGCACATACGCCAACCGGTGACCGTTCTAGATGGAATTAAATTACCTTTTTCATTCTCAATTACCGTCATACCGCCCTTCTTAGGCACACATTGGACTGGGCTTACCCATTGACTGTCAGAGATTGGGAAAATTATGCCCGCATCGAGGAGTTTGATCACTTCTGCTTTAACAACCTCTTTCATGTTTGGGTTCAAGCGTCTTTGAGGTTGTACGCAGGGTTTCACCGCCTCTTCAAGGAATATCCGGTGGGTGCAAAATGCTGGGTTAATTCCTTTAATGTCATGGATCGTCCATCCAAAAGCTCCCTTATGCTTCCGTAACACCTCGATAAGTTTTTCTTCTTGCTCCACTGTCAATAAAGAAGAAATAACAACCGGTAAGTCATTGGGAGGATGTAAGAAAGCATATTTTAAATTCATGGGTAGAGTTTTGAGTTCCAAAGTAGGAGGCTTTTCTAGTGATGACTTTGGTGCTGGTTTGATCTCTCTTTCTAGCCTCTCAAACCTTTGTACCCATGCACAATGTTCTTCTTCTGAGGCAAACGCCTCATCTTGCTCCGCCTCCAGGTTCAGACCTTCATCTAAAGGGGTCTCTAATTCACTGTAGAAAGTCTCACTCACACATTCATCAACCGGAGAGAAAGAGGAAATAGCATAACAATTTTCATTATTCAGTGGATATTTCATTGAATTATAAACATTAAAGGTTACCTCCTCATCTTGCAACCGTAGAATAAGTTTACCTTCTTGCACATCGATCAAGGTCCTACCGGTTGCAAGGAATGGTCTCCCGAGCAAGATTGGGACTACCGTGTCCTCCTCCATGTCTAGTACCACAAAATCCGCTGGAAAAATGAACTTGTCTACCTTGACTAACACGTCCTCTATTACACCTTGTGGCCTTGCTATAGATCGATCCGCTAATTGGAGTGTCATGTTTGTAGGTTTTGGATCCCCCAAACCAAGCTTCCTAAACATTGAAAGTGGCATCAAGTTGATGCTTGCTCCCAGATCACATAAGGCATTTGCAATTTTAAGATTCCCAATTTGGCATGGAATCGTGAAGCTGCCTCGATCCTTTAGTTTAGGTGGAAGTCTGTTGCTTACAATCGCGGAACACTCTTCTGTTAGGGCCACTACTTCGTCATTCCCTAATCTCCTTTTTCCTGCAATTAGCTCCTTGAAAAATTTAGCATAGGTGGGCATCTCTTGAAGAGCTTCCACCAAAGGGATATTAAGTTCAAGCTTTTTAAAGATGTCAAGGAACTTAGAGTATTTCTGGTCCAATTTGTCCTTTCTCTCCTTCCTTGGATAAGGAAGTTTAGGAATGTAAGGACTAATAGGAACAGAAATATCTTCCTTTTGAGCATTAGAAGAAGTAGAGATGTTTTCGGGTTTAGAATGACTTACTTCTTCCGATTGTTTACTTACTCTCATGGGTTGATCAACCCTTGGTTCTTCCGTTTGCCTCCCACTCCTTAGAGTAATTGCTTGGGCTGACTCCCTTGGGTTTTGTCTTGGGTTCGGTTCCGTTGTACTAGGAAGGCTTCCTTGAGGTCGTTCTTGCAAGCTTCTAGCTATTTGAGCCAACTGGTTGGTGAGGTCCCTGTTCAAAGCTTCACTATTGGCCAAACGAGCTTCGTTAGTAGCCAGACGAGTTGATATGTCCTTAAGAAGGCTTAATACCGACTCATCTTGTTTAGCATTATGAGCATTACTATTTTGACCAAATTGAGATTGAGGAGCCCTACCAAGCTCTTGATTACGAAAGTCTTGCAGAAAATCATTAGAAGGTTTCAACACATTTTGATTGTTACCATAGGATAAATTCGGATGTTGAAATCTTCTTTGAAAGTTGTTATTATTTTGGAAAGCATTTTGAAGGGGTGGTTGATTATACCTTTGGTTACCTCCAACATAGCTTACCTCTTGGGCTGATGGATTGCCCATTCCACATTCTTGACTGGGATGGTCCCCTCCACAAGACACACACAGCACAGGTTGGTGTGTTGGGTTCAAACTCAGATGTGCCATCATAAGATCAACCTTCTTATTCAATTCTTCCACTGCTGTATCACGGCGTCCCATTTCTACAGCATGGACATCTCTTCGCGTTGGCACTTCTTGTTGCCACAAGGGGCTTTTCCTAGCTAGTTCCTCAATAAGTTCTTCCGCTTGCGTTGCGGTTTTATTAAAAATATCCCCACCTGCAGATGAGTCAATGATAGCACGGTGAGAAGGCGAAATCCCATGATAGAAAATACTTACTTGAGTGCACTTAGGAAGGTCATGGTGTGGGCAGTTTCTGAGTAGCCTTTGAAAACGCCTCCATGCCTCCATCATGGATTCTGAACCAAATTGCCGGAAGGCTGTGATCTCATTCTTCAATTGGACTGTTTTAGACGGAGGAAAGTAATAAGCCAAAAATTCTTCCTCAAGCTGGTCCCATGACGTTACGGATCCCGCTCGAAGGGACTTGTACCATTCAACAGCTCCTCCGATTAAAGAAAATGGAAATAACTTCAATCGGATCACGTCTTGAGGAACTCCATTGAGTCTTACAGTATCAGCCACCATTAGGAATCGATCAAGATGATCGTTCGGGTTTTCATTGCTAGCTCCACTAAATTGGCCGTTACTTTGCACCATTTGGATCATGTTCGTCTTGAGCTCGAAGTTGTTAGCAGTGATTGGTGGTAGAATAACACCAGCCCGGTTTCTAGGACGATGGGGTGCCATCATATCCGCCATAATTCTATCATCTCCCGCGCCTTCCAATTGACGTTCTTGGCGGAGACGTTCCTGCTCCCGCACTTCAGCCTCAATCCTTGCCCTCATTTCGGCTTCGATTTCATTCCTCATTTGTCGCCTTTGTTCCTCGTCCATGGCTGCGGTTACCACTCTTTGGGATCTTCGAATATTCCTACACGTACGGTCAATTTCAGTATCCAAAGGTAATAATTCAGAACTTTGAGAACGAGTTTGCATAAGCTAGGAAACACTCACACAAAAAGAAAATAAATTTAATACACAAATAATAAAACCAAAAACAGAATATGAACAGTATTAACAATGCTTAGATCAGAAAATAATCCTTTTATCTAATGTTATCGAAACAAGTTAAAATTCCCCGGCAACGGCGCCAAAAACTTGATGGAGCCTGAACGGACTCACAAACAAAGGCAGTGTACCTCGTCGTTCAAGTAATAAAATCTGGCCTAAAGTCCAGGTATCGATCCCACAAGGAATTTAAACCTCGATAATCACTAAATTACTAAGAGTCTTTACGTGTCTAAGCGGAACTAAATTTAAGTTTGATTATATTAACAACTATATTAGTCTACTCCTAGTTGATCTATCCCAGCTTTCCTTGCTCTTAAATTTGGAATATCAATTGGCGGTTTTACCGACCTATGAAGACTGATGGGGATGGCTTACTTAATCAACTACAAAAGACGAAGTTAACTCAACAATAAACCCTCAATTATATTCCTCCAATTAAATCAACCTAGCGTATCTAGATCTTTTAGGTCCTTAGCCGGTTTTCCTTGTTTAGGGGCGGTCTAATTCTTAAAGCTCAGAAAATAGGGGCACGTATGTTCCACAGTGTCGTCAATACTAATGGTTGCCTAGGTGTCAATCTAGGTAATGCCACGAATATGAACTTAATAGATTAAGATCTTATGAGACTAGATTATCACTAAAGGGATTGCATAAAGAAAAGGGATAAAGATTGAAATTAACTTGCATTCAACTGTATTAATCAAGAAAGATGTAACAGATTCAATGTTTTCAACCAAACAAAATCGATTGCGGAATCAAAAGCTAGCTAAATTGAATTACAAAAGACAAAAAGAAAAACTTATGCCCTTCTTGATCCAATTAACCGGATGCCGACGGTGTGAAGATGCTTGGAGGTGTACCTCTATTAACGAACCCGAGCCGAAACTAAGAACGTTGCAAAAGGGGAAGGTTCAATGCAAAGCAATCTACCAATCGATGGTTCCAAAATTCAAAGAAAACAAAAAGGCCAAGCTAAACCCTAGCTACAAGTTTTTGCTCTGCCTCTACAAGTTGGGAAAAAGATCCCTCAAACAAAGAAAATAACCTATTTATACGGCTAGGCTAAAACCACAGAAAAGAAAAGCTGAAATTAGGGCAACAGCAGATTTTCGGGCCTCGGCACGCCGTGCTGCCATTGTGGCACGCCGTGCTGCCATTGTGAATCGGCACGCCACGCTGATTGGCATGGCACGCCGTCGTGCTGCTTCTCTGGAACTCTTGGCACGCTGGTTGGCTTGGCACGCCGTGCTGCCATTGTGGCACGCCGTGCCATTCTGATTTTCAGCACTTCAAGCCCTTCCTTGCCACCGTTGCTCCAACTTCCGATCCGGGTCCTAATGCCTGTCCAAAACAAACACAAAGAGACATAACCGCACCACAACCACGGACCATAAAACACGAAAAACACGAGGAATACTAAAAAAAATAAGAAATCAAACCAAAACATAAAAAATCACAAAATACGAAAAAAAAACAATCAAACATTCACATAAATGATTCTAAAAACTACCACTCAAACCACGAATTTGGCTAGAAGACAAGGTCGAAACCGACCTTATCATGCACTTGGAAGTAAGACCATGGATAGGGGAAACGATATGACCATAAATAGATCCGTAGTCTGTTGCAGTCATGGGAATGAATGGAACTAGAGACTATCATTAATCTAGTTGTATGGCGGTGTCTTACTGGCCATTGGACATGGGATGTCAACCAAATTAATGGGTACATGCAAAAGGGGCATGGTACTGGATAGATCCACTAAACGAGAAATCCACATGGTAAAGTATCACAAGTGATTCTCGTGTAGTACTTATATGGATCCTTTGACCTGACCATATGATGGTGCTACATGTGAGGTCGCATACTTAGGGGCACACCTAAAGGGCCTATGAAAGGGTGCCAAGTATGGGTACTTTCGGGTATGTCACTAAGCATGACAGTGCTATGGATATGTAGAAGGAATTTGTCACTTAGTAGTCCACTAAAAAGATATCACCAGCCTCTTGATGAATGTGACTGATAAGAGTGTGACCACACCCAAACAAGTTGGAACTTGTTTATGAGCATCAGTACATTTGGGATCAAGTAAATGTCCGGACACAAAAGATGGTGATCAATCCATACCTCTGTGTTGGACACCGATATCGATGACATGGGATATACAAGTTTAAACTACACGGTTATGATTTCAGTTGGACTGCCATCTCCATCTTAATTGGGGGCTGTAGTGGCCTGCTAAAGCCGGCCTGTAGTCTATAGGCCATAGGCCCATTACTAATATAAAGATGGGCCCACAGGATCGTATACATTGAACGTCTAAACACGGACTTAAAGAATCACCTGTATTCTTGGAGTATACACATCGGAGAGAGAGGATTATATTAATTACATTATAAAAATCAATTGGATTAATCATAATAATAAAATTAATATTTGCATTGGCCTCTTATAATTAATTAAATTAATTTATGAGATTATTTCTCAGGTGGAAATATTTCACATGTATAGGTTTACATGTATCTTTATTTTATGAAAGTCAAAATTAATTCCATGGTAAAATTAATTGATCAAATTAATTTTAAATTTAAATATATCAAATATATTATTTGGAATAATATATAAAGAATACATATTAAATAAAATTAAGATTGATAATTAACTGGACCAAGGAGATTAATTTTGGATTGGGCTTTAAAAGAAGAAAAGCCCGCATAAAATAAAGAAAAGGAATTGGGCCGAAATTGGGTGGTAATTTTGGCCAACCCTAGGTTAAAGCCTAGGGTAACAATTTGGCCAATAGAGACACCAAGGGAGCCAAAATTTTCAGCCTTTCCTCTTACAAAAATTTTGATTCCAACGCTAGCACGGGTCGTGTTCGTTAGCCGTTCGTGTACTCAACGCGGAGGGAATCTACTTTGATTTCTGCAGCCATCTCTAGAAGAGATATCACAGGTGGGAAATCTTTTCTTTGTTATTAATGTTTTGATTTTACAATTTTCATATCAGTTGCTCCTGGGCACGGATTTGAGGAAATCACCGCGTTCTTTCGCTTTAATAGGGTGATTTTTGGTGAAATATCCCAACAGTGGTATCAGAGCGGGCTTTTGATCCATGAAAATTGTTTAATTGGATTGAATCTCTTGGTTTTGAAATTGGAGATTTTAATTTGGGATTCTTGGATTGGGGTTTGTGATTTTCCTCTTTGAAAATTTTCAATTGAAATTAAATTTGCATATAGGTTTATGTTTATTTAAATTTGTTGGATGGTTGTATTTCTTAGTGAATTACATGTTGTTTGGCTGTATTGTTTTCTTGGAATTAAAAATCACGGGCTGTTTTCGGGCATGCGGGATTGCCGATGGTGGAATCGCCGCCGACGGCCACCGTAAGAGGCAGAAACAGCAGTAGCAGCCACTGCTCATACGCGTAGCAAAGTCTGTGGTATGGATATGCCAAGCCCGCTAGTACTTTGGGGCGTGTCGTGGATAAAATAGAAGGATATCTAAGAGGCACAACTTCTCTAGCAACCAGCCTTATGTAATAGTTAGTTGATTAGAAAGGTTTGGAGAGTACCAGATTGAGCAAGCGCGACATGGAAACATGCTCCAAGCCGGGAATAAACATCCGTCGGTCTCAATAGGGCAAATAGAACGAACAGAACTCAGAAAAATCAAAAGCTCAGCTGATGTAAACCCCATGGGCAAAACACTATAAACCATCTGGACCGCCACAGAGGATCATCGCAAGCTGCGAATCCCATCCCCAGCCTCGCGCGAATACCAAGAGCAGCAGCATAAACATCATGTCGCATACATACATACATTCAAAACGTATGCATATTCATGCATACATGCATCACAATCAATCCAGGTACAGGTACCCATGACCACCATCGCGCTGTCCCAGATCAAGATCGCTCTCAAAGCGGAAATAGTCCAACATTGGGGCATTCACCGGGTCCAAGATATGAATTAAGGCTGCGTGGACCTAAACCTCAGCATCTCCAGTATCCAGGGACAAAGCAATCAAGCCGTATTTATTCTTGATCGAAGGGGCAAAAATTTTTATTCCCAAAATTATCGATCAAGGAATAAATACTCATTCTCGACCCAATCTCAAAATTGTCACTCCTAAAGCCAACCTCATTCAATTCAAGCAAGGTTTTGAATCCTTGAATCCCACTCAATTCAGGCAAGGCAGTCGTTTCACACAGACATTGAATCATGTCCCTGAACCAAGAACTCAACTCAGCTCAACGACTCGGATACAGAGAGATTTGGCATAGGCTCAT
Source organism: Euphorbia tirucalli (assembly GCA_039660915.1). Taxonomy (NCBI): domain Eukaryota; kingdom Viridiplantae; phylum Streptophyta; class Magnoliopsida; order Malpighiales; family Euphorbiaceae; genus Euphorbia; species Euphorbia tirucalli. The sequence continues at coordinate 21,002,854 of CM077636.1, read as the reverse complement.
CTCATTTACTCAGATACAGATAAATCCGATACAGGTTCATCCCATCATCACTTCAAATCAGTAGTGATGCGTGCCGAGCACACCAAAAATAAATTCCTACTCTCGAAAACAAGATTTTGTAGTACAGATGGAGCAGGGTCGAATCCACAGGGATTGGCTGATTATTTCTTTTAAGATTAAACAAGAAAAGTAAAGGGGATTGTTTAAGAATTGCAATTAAAATCTGAAAATAACATAAATTAAATAATTGGGTAAAATCTATATGAGGCGAATTCCAGCTAGAAGGTGAATTTGAGTCTTGAGTCAAGCCAACCGATCATCGATCAAACACAAAAGATAACTTCAATGCATTCAAATAAATTAGCTATAGCTATCATAAAGCATGAATCACCTAGTCTCTTCTTACGGAATAGATAACTAAGAGAAGCTCATCAATTATCCCTATTTAATCAAACAGTTCCAAACAAGCTTCGGAATTTAATTCAATCAAAAGTATTAACACACGAAAGAGACACTAATTCTACTCAACAATCACACAAGCGGGATTATCTAAAGCATATCAATTTCATCCATAACACAAATTAAAAACTTGTCCATAATTAATCGTGTTATTCACCACTTAGGTTAAGTGAATTAAACGATTACGTATTTAATCACCTAACTAGCAAATCAATCACAAGTAAATGATTAAATCAAGAATTCAATTAAATCATGCAAAAGTAATAAGAACAGAATGAAATCAATTACTTGAATTAAAGAAGAAAATAAGAACAATTGATCTCACAGTTGACGTTACAAGACTGAACTTTCCTCCTCGCTAGAAATTAGGGTTTTTAGTTCATCATGGGTGAAGAACACGTTGGGACGGGAGGAGAAAGGAGGCTGTCGAAATTCAAAGAGAAGAAGAGAGGAAAAAAAATAAAATAAAATGACCTAACTCTTTTTATACCTAATCAACTAAGGAAAGAGTTCTAAAAAGGAAATAACTCTAATTAAGATTTTTGTAGGAAAATCCAATTAGAGTTATTAAAAATAGAAATATCCCCAAAAGCCTATCACAAAAAGGCTGAAATAAAATAAGATAAAATTAAATTGGAAGTCTTCAAATCCCATAAAAATTCTTTAAAATTCGCAGGTCCCCTTAAGCCATGGTCTTGGCTTATGCAAAACAGCTTCCTAAGCTCAATTTCAGCACCAATAGCACTCCATAAGCCATGCCCATGGGTTATGACTTCAAACTTCATCCTTCATGCACTCCAAGCTTCCAAAATCGGCTCTTTAAGCTCATTTCCAACTTCAGAGTCCCTAGCACGAGTAATTACACAAAATGGAGTAAATCTGCCTAAGTTAACTAAAAATACATCAATTAAAGCCTATAAACAAAGACGGATTACGTGCATAAAATGCACTTATCAAAATTCCCCCACGTAAACCTTGCTTGTCCTCAAGCAAACAAAACAAGTCCAACTCCAAAGACAATTAAAAGCGCATTATATCTCACAAATCATAGTTTCAAAAATCAACTAATAAATTAAGCACGCTTATCAAGGGAGAGATGCGATAAACTTGGCACTTAGCCCCAACTAATGCTCCCAAAGCTACTCAATTAACAACTTAGAATATGATTTGCATCACTAGGATAGTAGACCTCTAATTGCTTCTTAATCAAAAACATAAACAAGGGACAATAGGATTTGGATAAGCACACAATTTATTTAAGACATAAACAACTAATGGATCACTTTGTGATCTTATTTTATTTATTTATTTTTCTTTCACAACTTTTAACCTTACTTAAGATGCTTTAGCTTTTTCGAACGGATAACAAAAATGGAGCAAACACAATGCACCCAACCTACTTGGCTAAGCATTTTCATTAAGCGGCTACTAGCATTATTCATAACTTGGATTCGCAAATCAAGCCAGCGGAATAGACTGTGAAATTTTTTTTTACACAAACATTTAGAATCAAAAACATGCGTAATACCTATTTTATTCCCTTGATTTATGGTTAGTCAAAAGAAGTTTCTTATACAATCTATGTCTCTAAGTGATACATCTCAATTCAAGTGTCTATTGATCACAGTGATTTCAACTAGCTAGAACCTCATACTTCATTTATGCAAACATCTCCCTTGACAAGTACACAAGACATAGAGGAAAAATTTTCGGTACTACAATTGTTAAAGAGAACAATGCAAGATGATAAAGGAGTTGAAACTAATTTATGTTTTGTGAGATGACAATCATGAGAACAAAACAAATAATATAGACATACTGATAAGCACACAATGTATAACCCCTCCCCCCACTTAAATCTGCACATAGCCCTTGATGTGCAAGAAAACATAGCATCACAAACCAGAGTAAAAATAGTAAGAAAGTTAGAACAGAACTCCCCTAGATTATGAATGCCAAATATCCGACCCTCCTAAGGGGAAGGTGGGCACGGGGGATCGTGCTCTTGAGTCTGGTACAACTTAGCCACAATAGTTTCAATTCGGGCCACCTCTCTTCATCCTACGCCCTTGCTTTAAGTTGTGAGGGATTGATTATCCTTGATTTGAAACAAATAGCGGCAATACGTCCTAATTTAGCACCAATTAAGCACAAAAAAACTATAAAATCAAGAAAACTAATTATCCAAGAGATATTAAGACAACATCATACTGAATAATTAGTTAAAGATATAAACCACAGATCAACAAGCAAAGGCATAATTATTTGCAATGAAATCTCAAATATATACTCAACCATTTATTATAATCTCCATGAAATTGTCAAATTAATTGAAACATGGTAGCAGCTAAATAGATAGGGAAAAGATAACAATCAATTTGACGCCATAATAGTGAATCAATTTTGCACAATAAATATTTGCAATCAAAAGATGAGTAAGATATAAGCAATTTCTAATTCTCAATTAAGCAATAAAATTAGCCTACAATGAGGCTAGCTAGCATGCAATTACTAATTTCCAAAGCTTCTTAATCAAAATTCAAAATAAAACAATTTTGAAACTTAAAATTTATTGCACTCATGAAAAATTTGCAGCGACGGTTCAAAGCAATGGACTAATTCCAATTCAATTCTCACATCAATTATCAAATTAGCATATAGATTTGAAAAATCAATTGGGAGAGAAAGAATTTGCAAACTAGAGTGGAGCTTTTCTGAGGCAAAATCTGCTGCTATGGACTTTTTGCTGGCCAAAGGTTGTTTAGTCACAGAAATCTGATCTGAAACAGGGGGCGGTGGCTACTGGTCTGAAATCTGTGTTTCAGTCGCCGGAATCGGTTTTCCAGCCACCATAATCAGTTCTGAAAATAGTGGAGTCGACGGCTGCTAGAGATGGTGTTGGTTCGACGTCCATAGAGGGCGGAGCGACTGGAAGAACAGGTGGAAGCGGCTGCTTTTCGAGATTGGGAAAGGGCAGGGCGGCAACGAGGCGTGTCTGAAGGCGGCAGCGACGGAGGAGCAAGGGTGGCGGCTGCTACTGGGTTGGGAGCGGCGGCTGTGGACGCTGGAGAAGAAGGGGTCTGCAAAAGAAAATTAGCGTAGAAGAAAAGAAAATAGAATAAAGAATAGTCAACAGCCCGTAATTTCAATTGCAAAAAAAAAATTTTTTTTTTAAGAGATTTTGAGTTTTATTAAGACAAAGAATCAGAGGACTAATTGCCTCAAGCCATGATCATGGCTAAATCACTACTTTTGATTTTTTGGCCCAATAACAAACAGAAAACTAACTACCTCAAGCCATGATCATGGCTTAAATCAACTCTTTTGATTTTTTGGCCTAAAAAAATTAGAACACTAATTGCCTCAAGCCTAGATCATGGCTTATGACAATTCTTGAGTAAAATTTCAGATTCTCAAAAAAATTCACCCAAGCCAAGATCTTGGCTAAATTAAATTTCTGCATCTTAAAAAGACAATTAATTAGCGATTTGAAACATGATCAAAGGCAAAGATAGAAGCTCAAAATTCATTTAAAAGCCTTAAAAATTAAAATAAAAACACTAAATTAAAGCAGAAAATGAAAATAATTAATCTAAAATAAAATTAATATGGGTTGCCTCCCAAAAGCGCCTTTCTTTATTGCCTTGGGCTAGACATTATGCCGATCTTAATTACTCAGGTAATGCCAATGGTATATTTGTGTTCCTTGAGAACTCGGACTATCACATCCTCTTCAAATGCTTCCAATCCTTTTGGTATTATCACCGAAAATTTTCCATTATCATCAAGATAGAAAACCTTAAATTTATCAATCAAGGTTTCAGGCTTTATCTTTGGATTATCTTTCCGGGCCGAACTCTCAACCGGCTTCACTTGTAAGATTTTTTCACAACCTCCTGTGTCAAAAACCTCATGGACAACAGAATTCGCAACATCAGTAGCTAAATCATAATGTTCATCACTTGAAAATTTCATGGCATCATATATATTGAAACAAATCATTTCACCATTAAATTCCATAGTGAGTTTACCTTCATTCACATTGATTATAGCTTTAGATGTTTTAAGGAATGGTCTTCCTAAAAGAATGGGTGTCGATATTGGACAATCATCATCATCCATATCCAAAACATAAAAGTCAGTAGGAAATACCAAACCATTAACTTGCACAAGTACATCCTCTAGTACCCCATCAGGATAAGCATTGGTTCTATCAGCAAGTTGAACTATCACACTAGTTTCTTTTAAAGGTCCAGCATTTAAAGATGCATAAAGAGATCGTGACATGATATTAATTAAAGCTCCAAGATCTAACATTGCTTTCCCGATTCTAGTACTACTTATCTTACAAGGGATAGTGAACATACTCGGATCTCCACATTTTGGTAGGAGTTTCCTTTGAATAACAGCAGAAACATTCTCCCCCACACTGATTTTTTCATTACCCCTCAACTTCCTCTTGTTAGTACATAATTCTTTAAGAAATTTGGCATATCGAGGGATTTGTTTAATAGCATCAAGAAGAGGAATATTTACCTGAACTTTTCTGAACAAGTCAAGCACCTCTTTCTCTTGGTCCTCCTTTAGTGATTTGGAGAATCGACTTGGGAATGAAGGTGGGATGACAATGGCTGGTGGTGGCTTAGCTGGTGCAGGAGTTACCTCCTCTTTTTCAGGCTCTTTCTCCACCTCATGCTTCGAAACTCCAGCAGATGTTATCTCCTTGCCACTCCTTAAAGTGATGGCACTAACATTCTGCCTCGGATTTATTTCAGGCTGTGATGGCAAACGTCCAGAAAATTGTGATTCCAACTTACTCACCGAGGTGGCTAATTGGCTCATTTGGTTTTCTATGTTCTGGATGCTTGTCTTAGTATCTTGTTGGAATTGTTGCACATTGGAAGCCAAGGCAGACACTATTTGTTCTAAAGACATAGTTGGCTTAGGAGGGGGCGGTTGTGGCGCTTGAACTGGTGGTCTTGGGTGGAAATTATTAGACTGCTGCCCTTGCTGAAAATTATTAGGCTTGTGAGCATAGCTAAAGTTCGGGTGGTCCCTCCATCCTAGATTGTAAGTCTGTGAGTATGGATCATATCTCCTCTGGTTTTGTTGATTCTGAAAATTACCAATAGCATTCACCTATTCTTCCTCTTGTAGAGTGTGACAAGAATCCGTAGGATGATCGAAACTTGAACAAATCCCACAAACATTCACTTGTTGTTTTGTTCCTAAAAATGCTTTCTGTATGAGTGAAGTAAGGGTGTCAAGTCGTTTTTCAATAGAAGAAGTGTGTACCTCATTCACTTTCTGCACAGGATGATCTTGTCGAGTGCCAAATTGCTGTGTATTAGCAGCCACTCTTGAAATCAACTCTCTTGCACTAGTGATCGTCTTATCTGCTAAGGATCCACCACTGGATGCATCAATCAGATTCCTGTCAGGTAAGGTTAGTCCTTCATAAAAATATTGAAGTAAAAGTTGGTCCTTTATCTGATGATTTGGGCAACTGGTGCAAAGCTGATTAAATCTTTCCCAGTACTCATAAAGATTCTCCCCAGCATATTGGCGAATGCCCGATATATCTTTGCGGATTGAAGAAACTCGAGAAGCAGGAAACAATTTCTCAAGAAATTGCTTCTTCATCTCGCCCTAAGTTGTGATTGATCCAGATGGGAGGTAATACAGCCAGTCCTTAGCTTTATCAGTTAGTGAAAACGGAAAGGCTCTCATTTTCACTTGCTCCACAGAAACTGCATTCCCTGGCGGTTTCATGCTTGAACATACTACATGGAGTTCCTTCAAAAGTTTATGTGGATCTTCACCTGAAAGTCCATCGAAAGTAGGCAATAAGTGAATTAAACTAGATTTTAATTCAAAATTTACCTCATTTTCCGGATACAGTATGCATAGAGGTTGTTGATCCATATCCGGTTCAGCTATGGCTCTCAATGTTTACTCTAGATTAGCCATCTCTTCTTCTTCTTTGATTTCACTCTCACTTGATTATATCAAATCAGCTACCATGTCCGGTAGGAGTGATACCCGTGATTCTCTTTCCTTTGTCTGCTTCCTCAGTCGACGAGCAGTTTTCTCTATTTCGGGATCAAATTTGAGTTCACCTGTACGAGAAGAACGAGGCATACACTAGAAAACACAGAGTAGAAGAAATAAACAAATTAAGACACCAATCCCCGGCAACGGCGCTAAAATTTGATGCGTGCCGAGCACACCAAAAATAAATTCCTACTCTCGAAAACAAGATTTTGTAGTACAGATGGAGCAGGGTCGAATCCACAGGGATTGGCTGATTATTTCTTCTAAGATTAAACAAGAAAAGTAAAAGGGATTGTTTAAGAATTGCAATTAAAATCTGAAAATAAAAGAAATTAAATAATTGGGTAAAATCTATATGAGGCGAATTCCAGCTAGAAGGTGAATTCGAGTCTTGAGTCAAGCCAACCGATCATCGATCAAACACAAAAGATAACTTCAATGCATTCAAATAAATTAGCTATAGCTATCATAAAGCATGAATCACCTAGTCTCTTTTTACGAAATAGATAACTAAGAGAAGCTCATCAATTATCCCTATTTAATCAAACAGTTCCAAACAAGCTTCGGAATTTAATTCAATCAAAAGCATTAACACACGAAAGAGACACTAATTCTACTCAACAATCACACAAGCGGGATTATCTAAAGCATATCAATTTCATCCATAACACAAATTAAAAACTTGTCCATAATTAATCGTGTTATTCACCACTTAGGTTAAGTGAATTAAACGATTACGTATTTAATCACCTAACTAGCGAATCAATTATAAGTAAATAATTAAATCAAGAATTCAATTTAATCATGCAAAAGTAATAAGAACAGAATGAAATCAATTACTTGAATTAAAGAAGAAAATAAGAACAATTGATCTCACAGTTGACGTTACAAGACTGAACTTTCCTCCTAGCTAGAAATTAGGGTTTTTAGTTCATCATGGGTGAAGAACACGTTGGGACGGGAGGAGAAAGGAGGCTGCCAAAATTCAAAGAGAAGAAGAGAGGAAAAAAAATAAAATGACCTAACTCTTTTTATACCTAATCAACTAAGGAAAGAGTTCTAAAAAGGAAATAACTCTAATTAAGATTTTTGTAGGAAAATCTAATTAGAGTTATTAAAAATAGAAATATCCCCAAAAGCCTATCACAAAAAGGCTGAAATAAAATAAGATAAAACTAAATTGGAAGTCTTCAAATCCCATAAAAATTCTTCAAAATTCACAAGTCCCCTTAAGCCATGGTCTTGGCTTATGCAAAACAGCTTCCTAAGCTCAATTTCAGCACCAACAGCACTCCATAAGCTATGCCCATGGGTTATGACTTCAAACTTCATCCTTCATGCACTCCAAGCTTCCAAAATCGGCTCTTTAAGCTCATTTCCAACTTCAGAGTCCCTAGCACGAGTAATTACACAAAATGGAGTAAATTCGTCTAAGTTAACTAAAAATACATCAATTAAAGTCTATAAACAAAGATGGATTACGTGCATAAAATGCACTTATCAAGCAGATCCACCTCGTGTAACATAAACCCGGTATCAGGTCCAGATCAACTTCACTTCAAATCAGTAGATCCACCTCAGGTAACATAAACCCGGTGTTAGGTCCAGATCGGTTTCACTTCAACCTTGGCAGATCCACCTTAGGTAACATAAACCCGGTGTCAGGTCCAGATCGGCTTCACTTCAACCTTGGCAGATCCACCTCGGGTAACATAAGCCTGGTGTCAGGTTCAGATCGGCTTCATCTCAAAGCTTTAGCAGATCCGCCTCGGGTAACCTAGACCCGGTATCGGCCCACATAAGCTTTGCCTATGGTAATATAGACCCGGTATCGGCTTATTTCACCATCATCTTCGCCTCGGGTAACATAGCCCCGGTATCGGCTTATCTTCACCTCGGGTAACATACACCCGGTGTCGGCTTATTTCATCAGCAACTTCGCCTTGGGTAACATAGACTCGGTATCTGCTTATTTCACCATCATCTTCGCCTCAGGTAACATAGACCCGGTATCGGTTCATTTCACAATCATTTTTGCCTCAGGTAACATAGACCCAGTATTGGCTCATTTCACCATCATCTTCGCCTCGGGTAACATAGACCCGATATCGGCTTATTTCACCATCATCTTCACCTCGGGTAACATAGACCCGGTATCGGCTTATTTCACCATCATTTTCGCCTCGGGTAACATAGACCCGGTATCGGCTTATTTCACCATCATCTTCGCCTCGGGTAACATAGACCCGGTATCGGCTTATTTCACCATCATCTTCGCCTCGGGTAACATAGACCCGGTATCTGCTTATTTCATCATCAACTTCGCCTCGGGTAACATAGACCCCGGTATCGGCTTATTTCACCATCATCTTCGCCTCGGATAACATAGACCCGGTATCGGCTTATTTCATCATCAACCTTGCCTCAGGTAACATAAACCTAGTATCGGCTTATGTTAGACTCATCATTTCAAAACTCAGCAGATCCACCTCGGATATATGTAAATCCGGTATCAGCCCAGATCAGTTTCGCCTCGGGTAACATAAACCCAATATCGACTTATGTCAGATTCGTCGTTTCAAGAACTCAGCAGATCCGCCTCGGATATATGTAAATCTGGTATCGGCCTAGATCAGCTGCGACTCGGGTAATGCAGACCCGGTATCGGTTTATGTCACCTAATCAACTCAGATCATCGTCTCAACGAGACCTCGACAAGTCAGGTATGTCTTTCTTCCCTTACGTTTACGGCGCTCAATTCACGTTCTCAAATTCAGAACCTCAGGTACTTTAAACCTGACGTCAGGTGTCGAATTTGGTCACGCGAGGGCAGCTGTAAGCGCCGGAATTTTCCAAAAAAAAAAGAGAAGGAAAAAGGACTTGAGTCACACGACTGTAATTATAGTTGTGCGACTGTAAGTCCGTTGCAGGTAGCACCATACCGTGAAGGAAGAAAAAAAGTGGGTGATGGGAAGTGCAGTTAATGCGGCTGCGGCTGGAAATCAGGGAGAGAGGAGAGAGAGAGAGATATAAAAGGAGAAGAAAAGGAGAGAGAAAGGGGGGGAGAAAACTTAGATTGAGAGGAAGAGATTGAAAAAAAGAGAAGGAAAAAGAAAAAGAAGAAAGAAAAACCAACCAAGCACCGTCACTTTCTTCTAATCTTTTTCTTTCAATTCTAGTGTGATAAGTTTAAAAATTTGATAGAAATCATAGGTTAATAACTTGACACACCAAATTTAATCAATTCCAAACTCTTAACTCACTAAAATCCGTGACTTTTTTTAGAGATTTTGTACTTGTTTTGGAACCTTGACACACAAAGGAGGAGGAGCAATTTGGAGTTGATTGAGGCGTTTCTAGCTGTCAAATCGACGGTGGATCAGTGCTACAAAGATAACTACACCTAAAACTTTCGTTTTGTTGTCTTTCTAGGTGTTTTGGTTGATTTCCGTGCATAAAATTGATTTCCTCTGTTTTGCCATTTTTGGGTAGCAAAACAGTCGTACGACTGTTCTTGTGGTGATGAACAGTCGCACGATTGTAACTACAGTCGTACTACTAGAGCCATGATCGTACAACCGTTCTTAAACTCCCCTGCTATCTCTTTTCAACTAAATAATTTTGGCGATTTTCTGTAATTGGGTGCATTACAGTCGCGTGACTGTAGTTACAGTCATATAACTATAGTTATAGTCGCACGTCTATAATCATAGCCGAGCGACTATAATTTTCATCTAGGAGCAGAAAATTCAGAAAATCCATAAAAAATTCCCAAAAAACCTTAAAAATTCAGAAAAATTAGAAAATCATCAAAAATGAATTTTGTTGTGTGCATTCACGACCTTAGATTTGATTTTTGAAGTTATTGCACTTAGAACAATGCAACGACAGAGACCTAAATCTTCTGAAAACCGACTCACCTCACATGCTAAATGAAGTAAACCGAAAGAAGAAAATGTTTCCAAAATGTGTTTTCTCACAAAACAAAAATATATGGACGTTTCAAAATTGTTTTCTAGGTCTAATCGGGCTGGCTGGCCGAGCCGACCCGGTTACCCCCCTAAATGCATGCTCCCGTTCCTAAAAATCACAATTCTGTCCAATTTGAGTCCTATTTATGGTGTGCTATAAATTGTTCTAACCGCCTGTTTTGCAGCTTTTAGTTTTTTTTTATTTTCATTTTTTATGTAATTAATAGTTCAATTCGTGTATTTTAGGCGACTGTAATTTTCTAGATAATCATGTATTCTAGGCGCTTGTAATGTGAGGACGAGAGTTCTTATTCGATTGGGTTGTAATAATTTATTTATTTACTACTCTTTATTTTATTTGTATGTACGCTGTATGGTTTAATTTAATAAAAATCAACTTTAGAAATTTAAAATATCATCAATGAACATTAGCCGAATTTATTTTGATTAGACGTGAAATAAGGGACTTGTCCATACCTAGATCTCTGGAAAGTGTAACAGCCGTCATCCGGTTCAGCTATGCTGTAATTTCCTGGTTGAGCTGAGAGGGGTGGCGACTCTTACACCTTCTATCGAGACTTAGGTCTCGGTTCTTTTATGAAACAATTTAATTTCCCAAAACCGAATTTCCATTCAAAAAAAAAGCCCACGCGAGGGAGGGTTGCCGATATCGAGGCTCCCTTCCGAGAGGTAAAAACGTCGTCCGCTCACAGTAGTTCTAATGGTCTAGAGGTAGAGATAACTCCTTTAGAATTAAAAGAGCTTCTGGTTTGTTTCCCTCTTTGACATGCATCACAAATATGAGTTTTATCAAAATTGATTTTAGGTAAACCTTTAACAAGATTCTTCTTTGAAAGTTTTGAAATAAGATGCATACTTGTATGACCTAGTCTATGATGCCATAACCAACTCTCTTCTTCTTGTGAAATTAAGCATTGATCATTAGTAAGTGTACTTGAATTTAAAAGATAAATATTTCCAACCCTAGGAACTTCAAGTAAAATCTTACCACTTTTGGCTTCCATAATTTCACATTTTCTTGAATCAAAGATTACCTTGAGATCTTTATCATAGAGTTGACTTACACTTAGAAGATTGAATTTTAATCCTTCAACTAAAGATACTCTGTCAATGCATGGATTATTTCCAACTCTTCCTTTTCTAGTGATTTGTCCTGCAGATTATCTCTAAATTTTATAGCTCCTCCCTTCACTTTTCTCATGGAATGAAGTGTGTTCCATCACTAGTTATATGTCTAGAACAACCACTATCAATATACTACTTTGAGTTTCCAAGAGTGTTCTTTAGACATACCTGCAGAATAAATCAAGTAAACTTAGGTACCCAAATACTATTGGGTCCTTTTGGGTTAGAATCAACATTTTTCTTTTTGGGGACCCGTATAACTCTTTCTTTGTAGTTTCCTTTAAGAAACTTACAGTTAGCAATCATATGTCCCGTATGATTACAGTAAATACATGTGACATTTCTTCTTTTCTTGTATTGAGGTGGCTGATAAGGTTTTGAAGATAGGTGTTGGTGATAGGACACATAGTTAACTTGATGTGTGTGATTATGTTTATGCTTTTTCTTGTAAAAGTAAAAAGAATGTAGGTCTATATGAGTTTTTGTGACCAATTTTTTTGTGAAAGATAAGGCTGGCTTGGTTGATGTGATTGTATGCTCTTTGGTTTGAAAGAATGTATTCTCTTTTTAGTTCTTTAGTTGATATTTGGAGCATTAATTTTTGGTTTAGTAGCAGGTGTGAGCGGATGACATTTTCGACGGAACGCGGACTCCCTTTCGGAAGGGGTGCCTCGATTTCCGCTGGACCCCTCCCTCGCGTGGGGTTTTTATTATGGAAAAATCGGTTTTGGAAAAAATAGAATTAATTATCTTAAAAGAACCGAGACCTAAGTCTCGAGGAATATTATAGGAGTCGCCACCCAGCTCAGATCAACCGGGAAATTTATAATGTAGCTGAACCGGACGAACGGCCGCTACACTATTCAGAGATCTAGGTCCGGACAAGTCCCTTATTTCGTGTCTAATTAAAATAAAAACGGCCAATGTTCATAGATGGTATTTCATAATTCTAAAGTCAATTTTATTAAAATAATTCATACAGCGCGCATACACAGGAAATAAGAATAAACGTAAAGCAATAAATATTTAAGTGGCTTACAACCCAATCGAATCAAAAATAAAAACTCTCAACCTCACTTTTACAATCGCCTAATATACATGGAGATCTAAAAGTTTACAATTGCCTAAAATACACGAGTAATTCTATTAAATACATATAAAGTAAAAATAAAAAGCTGCAAAATAGAGGGTTAGTACAATTTACGGCACGCCACAAATGGAACTCAAATAGGACATAATGGGATTTTAAGAATTCGGGAACATGCAATTAGGGGGATAACCGAGTTGGCTCTGCTAGCCGGCCTAGTTAGACCTGGAAAACATTTTGAAACGTCCCTGTATTTTGGCTTTGTGAGAAAACCATTTTGAAAACAATTTATTTTCCGGTTTAATTTAATTTAACATGTGAGGTGGGTCGGTTTTCGGGAGAATAGGGTCTCCGTCGTGGTACTGTTCTAAACGCAAATGCACTAAAAATTAAATCTAAGGTAGTGAATCCACACAAAAAAATTCATTTTTGGTGATTTTCTGATTTTCTGAATTTTTAGGGATTTTTAGAAATTTTTAGGGATTATTCTGGAAATTCTGCTTTTGGACGAGCATTATAGTCGTGCGACTATAAATCAATCCAACTTCAGAATTTCACCAAAATCATTCAAAATAAAACTGAGAAGTTAATGGAAATCAAGAACACTCGTACGACTGTATTTACAGTCGTATGATTGTTCATCAACTCAAGAACAGTCGCACGACTGTTCTTAATTTCCAGAAACAGAAAACGCAAAAAGTTGAATAAAATGCACAAAAACACACCAATTCACCCAGAAAGCATGAAAAATAGAGGGAATAAAGAGTTTTCACCTTTTTGGGAGCTTATCCACCATAGGATTAACCCCCTGGCATCGCTCCAATCCACTTGAATTCGCTCTTTTTCCTCTTGAGTCAAGGTTGAGAAGTTTGGTCCGAATATCTCCAAATGTTAGGGATTCTAATGATTTTTTAGTCCGGATTTAATTGAATTTGAAGTGTTAGATTATTAACCTATTGATTTATAATAAGTTTTAATCCTAACACTAAGAATCAAAAGAAAAAGAAGAGAAAAAGAACTTATATTTGTGATGAGCTTTTCCTTCCCTTTTTCTCCCTTTTTCTCTTTAAAATTTTTCCCCTAAAGACCATAAATTCCAAAGTGTCAAAAGTCCTTTCTTTCCTGCCTTCTCCCTTCTCTTATTGCTGATTTTCTTCACCAAAATCCGGGGCAATTAATGCCATCTTTTCCTCTCTCTTTCCTTATGTCATGGGTATGGTGTTTTGCACCTGCTCCGATCGTACAGTCGTACGACTGTAATTTTTTTAATTACAATCGCACGACTGTAAGTTACATTCGTGTGACACCTATGTTTTTTTTCAGGACGGACGGAAAATTCTATAGCTTACAGCAGGTTTTAGACTTTTACTATGCTTTGGTTGTGTAGGTTTGGGGGATTGAGTTTGCATAGTAGAAGTGGAAGGTGAACAAAATACAATTGGCTTTGGTAGATTTTAAGATGGTATCTCATTAGAACCGGTATAACCAATTCTTGTTCTATCATTTGGAATCCTTTGGGACTCTAATAGCATATTTTCACCATTTGTGAATTTGCTAATTGCAAAGTCTAATTTTTCACATTTTCTTTCAAGATGTGATACTTTATTTATTAATTCTAGATTGGTGTTTTCTAGAAAGCTGATTTTGCTTTATAATTCAAGCTTCTCAGATTCTTTTTCTAAAAGCTTGTTTTCATACTCTTTACACTTAGCAATCATATCAAGCTTAGTATCATGCATATTGAATAATTCTTGTATGAGATCATTTTGAGATAAAGTTTTCAGGCTGAATCACTTCTACTTCATCATCAGAACTGGATTCATCACTATCACTCCAGGTGGCTACCATTGCCTTCTTGTCTTTCTTTTTGTATTTGCTTAGCTTTAAGGTGATTAGCTTTAAGGTGGCCAGGTTTGTTGCATTCGAAACAAGTGATCTCTTATTTTGAACTTTCTTGACTTTGTCAACCTTGTTGCTGTTAAACTATTTTCTGAATGATCTTTTATCTCAGTTTTTGCTTTTCAAAAATTTTATGAATTTTCTTACTAGTAGAGCTTCTTTATGACCTTCTTCATTATCACTTTCAGAAGTAGAAGCGATTTCTTTAGGAGTTGTACTTGTAGCTTTTAGTGCGATGGACCTCTTCTTGTCAGTTTGCTCATGGTCAGTAGTAGATTTAATCTTCATTTCATATATGAGTAATGAACCAATGAATTCATCATATGAATATGTAGTTAAATCCTTTGATTCTTCTATTACTGTGAGCTTTGCATCCCATCAGGTTAGCATTGTTCTAATTTGTTTTCTAATCAGTTCTTCATCTGTGAAGTTTTTGCCTAGATTTTTCAATTTGTTCATAATGAGTGTGAACCTTGTATTGATGTCTGAAATTGATTCTTTTGCATCCACTTTGAATAACTCATATTCAGTGATGTAGAGATTTATCTTTCCGTCTTTGACTTGTTTAGTTCCCTCATGAGTTCTTTCGAGTTTGTTCCATATTTGCTTTGTTGTTGTGCAACCTGAAACACGATTAAACTCATTAAATATCTAAAGCACATTGTAGTAAGTTAATGGCTTTAGAGTTCAAAGCTTCTTTGGCCCAGTCAGCATTTTCATATTCATATTCTTCTTTGGGGACATGTTCACCATCAACAATTTTAGTAAGGCTATTAGGTCCTTCCTTGATAATCCTCCAGAATTGTATATCCGTAGACTGAAGAAAAATTCTCATTTTGTTTTTCCAAAAATTGTAATTTTCTCCATTAAAAAGTGGAGGTTTGTTGATGGAGCATCCCTCAGACATAAAAATATTTTGACTACCAGATGTACTAGCCATTTTAGTATCACTCTTAAGGATTTTACTCCTTTTGTTAAGAGTCAAGCTCTGATACCAATTGATGGTCCCAAATAGGCTAGCTACAGTATTAGAGGGGGTGAATAGTACTATAGACTGAATTAAAATTATTGCAAAGAGTTTAAAAAAAATTCTTTTGGAATAAAACAATTTTCTTATAATAAACACAAGTTTATAAAAATTATGGAATTAATAAAATGATAAAACTTGTGAGTATAAATCTGCTTAATTAAAACTAAGAGTATCTTAAAAAATAAAGCAATCAATTTAATTTGCAGAAATTTAACTTGCAATGAAAATAAAGAGAGTAAGGATAGGAAGATGAAGACACAAGATTTATACTGGTTCGACCCAACTGGTCTACGTTTAGTCCCCAAGCCAGCAGCTTGAGATTTTCCACTATTGTTTTCTTTATGGGTAGAAAACAAGCCTGTGTTACTTTTTCCAAGTTCAAGTAACAAACTCAATACTTTTACAGGCTGAGTATCAAACCTCTACAGTTACTTTTTCAGAGCTCAAGTAACAAAACTCTTCCGGTGTTTTTAAAGCTCAACACCAAACTTATTCTGGTATTTTTCAAAGCTTAAATACGAAACTTCTACTAATGCTTTTTGAAAGTTCAAGCACCAAACTTGTACAAACTTTGTTGATCACACTATCAATAAAGTTAACCCCCTTTCACACAAATCCCTTGTGTGAAAATACAATTCCCTTAAAATGAATATTTGAAAGAATGTATGAACGAGATGAAGCTTTTCTCTCTTTTTTTTGCACTTGTAGAAATTTTGGAAGACTTGAATATAAGATGCTTAGAATGTATGAAAATTGCTTTAAGTCTCCCACTTTCTCACTTTGATCTTCATTGCTTTATATAGGTAGAGAAGTGCTTCCAACAAAGGGGAAGTAGTCGTTTTATGTAGCTCTTAATGAGATTATGGCAGTTGAGTTCTCCTTCGGAAGAGATTATAGTTGTTGTGTTAATCTCCTAAAAGCATATGGTTGTTGCTTTTACCTCATAAGACAAATATGGCAGTTGAATTCTCCTTCTGAAGAGATTATAGTTGTTGTGTTCATCTCCTAAAGACATATGGCTGTTGTTTTTAGCTCATAAGGCATATATGGTGGTTGATGTGAACTCTTGAGACATTATTGCAGTTGTCTTTAGCTTGTAAGCCACCCATTATAGGTTCATCTTCAAAGGAAGTGGATTTACTACTTGTAAGAACATCTTTGTAACTTATAATATGCTTTATCCCATAAGTGAAACAATGTCACTTATTATTCTATCTCATACGGCTTTTGGCTTCTTTTTGTAACATTATTTCTTTATATGTCAATATCAATTAATTAATCCAACCTGTAATAATCAAAACACAAGCCAACATATTTATATCTATTTGGCTGAATCATTACTTGCCATTGTTTAAGATTAACCCGTCTGCATTTTCTCCCAAAGGTTTTAAGTGTATACGCATCGCGTTGCTCACTTAATATTTGGCCAGATTAGGTTTTTCATCATTTTATCATACATAAGTTCAATAAGTACATTATCACGGGTTGTAAATTCAAATTTAATTTAATTCATTCAATTCTCATTTATAATATATTATGATGCAATTTCTTTTCTTCTTTTGTAACTTATCATATTGATTTTCTTTAGATATTACCCGAATATTAATTATATCCTTGGAATTATTGGTTGAAGTTTATTTGTCCGAATTTCATTACTGGATCACATTCATCAATTCATCTCCGGGCCTATTCATTTCGAGTAATTAATAATTAATATGCGTTTTGACTGTGAGCCGCTACACGAAGCATGATCCTTCAGGGTCCATCCTTATATGCGGCTTCCAATCCTCATTAGGCTCCTTCCATTAGATAAAATAAGATCACTGATCAGTACCTCCTAATGTATTCATAAGTTTACTCTCACAATAATCCGGTTATTAAATTTTCAGCATTTTCTCTGGGCACACTATACTTCCAACAATCTCGAGGCTAACTGACTCGGTCAATGGGAATATTTACCGAGTCTCCACTCGGACATCATATTTCCAAACAATACATATTCATAAGATGTCGTCACTCATACTTTTCATTGAGATAAATTTTTTCATATAATTTTATTCCTTATTTAACTTTTACCTTACAGATCACAATTTTCACAATTTTCCCTTATTATTCCATAAAGAATTTGTTTCCTTTCTCATCAAATTTTCATAAAGAAATATCAAACATTATATGCTTTTAAAAATTTTTAATTAATAACCACTCTACCGACTACAATGCTTTATCCACTATTTATTTTGAGTTTACAAGATAAATAATTTATTGCAAAGATAAATCCCTCGTACAATAATTATTACAATAACTAACAATTAATTATAAAATTAGATCTTTTCATTGACTTGATCCTCCTCCATTTCCATTTGGAACTTTGCTCAATTCCTTCAAGTCCCGTCTTTAGCAGTCCTTGCGATTTGCACCTATTCCCTTTGCCAAATTTGTCATAATTCTTCCTTCTCGCACTTAGATCTAGCTGATACATTAATGTTAAACTTAACATCGATAAATATGGCTTGAACTTGGTAAATTTTTATCAAGCTACCTACGTATCTCATATTTCCTTCTAGGAATCAAGCCTAACGTAGTTCTATTCCTCTGTGTTGAACCTTGTTTTGATGAAAACAATTTTATATTGAAGACGATAAAATTAAACAAATACTTTGGAACCTAATTAAAAATAAATAAGATTTTATTTTTAATTAAATAAACAAAGTACATAGATGAAGACTTTCAATAAGGACATTGGAAGAATATTGCAAAAAAAAATACAGATTTGGAGTAATAAGATAAAATATACTTCAGGAGGCTGAAGACCTAAGAAAATATTGCTATACAGCTTCAAAGGCCTAAACACTGTTTAAGCAACCACATTTAGAGACTTGAAGAAGTTTACTCAAAATCTTCAGAGGCCTGAACACTGTATAACGACCACATTCAGAGACTTGAAGGAAATTAGAATCAAAGTTTTAGAGGGCTGAATACTGTGCAACGGCTAGTTTTAGAAATCTAAAGAAAATCAAAATCAATTCAGAGGGCTGAATACTGTGTAACGGCTAGTTTCAGAGACATGAAGAAAATCAGAATTAAAGCTTTAGAGGGCTGAATACACTACAACAGTTAGTTTCAGAGACTTGAACAAAATTTAACTCTTCTCTCAAAAATACTTCTCCAATGCCTATAAATAGAAGACAATTGCAACAATTTCAACTTGGGAAGACAATTTTCAAAGTTTACAATACATTCAAAGCAATCAAAGCATTCAAAGCATTCTTAAGTAGTCTTTCCAACAAACTTCAAAGAGAGCAATTGAAAAAAAATTAAGTCTTCATCAAAGCGATTCACATTCTTTCAAATACAATATTTTTGAATGAATTGAAAATTCACACTAAGGAATATTAGTGTTAGGGGGAGCTTTATTGATTAGAGTTTTATAAACGAAGTTTTGTAAAAGTTTTGTTATTCATCTTTGAAAAGCAACAAGTTGTAAAAGTTTGGTGTTTGAGCTAAAAAAAAATTCGAGTGTCTCGATCCTAGATAGAAGAAGGATCACAGTCTTAATCCTAGACAGATGTGGGATTGATTGTCCCTATATTAAACAAAAGAAAGATCACTTGGTTTGATTCCTAGCGTTAAAGGAATTGTAGTGGAAAATCTCAAGTGGTTCACTTCAGGACAGAAGTAGGACAGTTAGTTCGAACCTGTATAAATCTCTGTGTCACAAATCTCTCT
Organism: Euphorbia tirucalli; assembly: GCA_039660915.1. Taxonomy (NCBI): domain Eukaryota; kingdom Viridiplantae; phylum Streptophyta; class Magnoliopsida; order Malpighiales; family Euphorbiaceae; genus Euphorbia; species Euphorbia tirucalli. The sequence continues at coordinate 20,983,482 of CM077636.1, read as the reverse complement.
ATCCCTACTCTCTTTAACTACTGCCATTTATATTTTTGCATTTCTATCTAGCAGTAATAGCATTTTAGAGATTTTATTTATTTTCTTCAAGAGCAATTATTTTAACAAGTTTTACATATTATTCCGCATTTGTTAGTAAAACTTGTTTATTGGGTAAAATTGTTTTTAATCATAAAACGTTTTCACAAGTGAATTTTTATACACTATTCACTCCCCCCTCCAGTCTACCTCAAAGCCTATTTGGGACTAACAATTGGTATTAGAGCTTGACTCTTGCCCAAAAGGATTAACATCCTTAGAGTGATACATCCTTAGAGTGATCTAAGTATGGCTAGTACATCTAGGAAACAAAATGTTTGTATGGATGAAGGAAATTCTATTCATAAGCCACCTCTATTTCATGGAGATAATTACAATTTTGGAAGAATATAATGAGAATATTTTTACAGTCAACTGATATTCAGATTTGAAAAATTATCAAAGATGGGCCTATTGTTCCTTTTAAAATAGTTGATGGTAGAAATATTCGAAAGGAAGAAAGTGAATTTGATTCAAATGATTTTAATAAAATTACTTAAAATACAAAAGCTATCAATTTACTACAATGCTGCTAAAATATTAATGAATATAATTGTATTTTAGGATGCACAACAGTTAAGGAAATCTATGATAAGCTTGAAGTAACTCGTAAAGGAACCAAGCAAGTAAAGGATGGAAAAATCAATCTCTATGTTACCGACTATGAGTTATTCAAGGTGGATCCCAAGGAATCAATTTTATAGATAAACACAAGATTCACCTTAATTGTGAATAAATTAAAGACTCTTGGCAAGCATTATACTAATGAAGAGCTAATCAGACAGCTCATCAGAACAATGCCAACCTCATGGGATTCTACGCTCACTGCAATAGAAGAATCAAAAGATTTATCTTCATATTCCTACGATGAATTTATAGATTCACTACTGACCTATAAAATGAAGATCAAATCCACCATAGATTATGAACAATAAAAAAAGAAGAAATCCATTGCACTTAAAGCTACAAGTCCAACAATTGATGCACCTGAAAGTGAATTAAAAAGTGATGATAGTGATGAAGAGCTAGATGAAGAAGAAGCACTCTTGTCAGAAAATTCTGAAAATTCCTAAAGAAAAAGAACAAAGACAAAAAGATGCCAAAAAAAATCTTAATAACTTCACAAAGACAAAGCAAGAATCTTCAAAAGTCACCTGCTTCAACTGCAAAAAGCTAAGACACTACAAAATTGACTGTCCAAAATCCAAACCAGAATTCAACAAGAAAGATAAGAAAGCTTTGTTAGCTACATGGAGTGATAGTGATGATTTTGATGATGAAGATGCTGAAAACAATGCTCAAATTTGCTTTATGACAGATAATCAAGAATAGTCATAATCAAAAGAAAAAAAAGTAGAAAATGATGTAATCCTAACATCCTTATCTAATAAAGAAATCATCTAATCATATTTTGAATTACATAGTACTTTGTAAGAAACCATCAAAAATTACGAATGCAAAAATTCTGAAGTTGAAAAAGAAAAACTTGAACTTCAAAACCATGTAAAGTTTCTTGAAAATGCTAATCTTACATTAGTAAGCAAAGGATCATGTCTTGAAGACAAGTGTGAGAAATTAAATGTCACATTCAATAAATTCACACTTGGTGAAAATATGCTTAATATGATGTTGGATATCTAAAGAAATCCAAATGATAGAACATGAATCGGTTTTAACCAAAGTACATATGAAATACATATCCACATAACCTAAAAACTGATATCTTTTTGCAAATCTTCATCCACAACCGAGATACAAAATCCCCTAAAATCTCTTCAGCCATCTGAACCAAAAAGAAAATAGAAGATTATTCATAATACAATCTTCTAAACAAACTTCTAGAAGAAATGTTCAGAGACCTGTGCTAAAAACAAGCAAGAAACTTTATCTATTTTAATAGAAAAACAGAAAGAAGAGCATACAGAATGTTCAGCCTTTTATACCATAAAATTCATACTACAAAAAGGCTTCCAAATACTATCAGAAATTTCATCCAACCAAAGACATGGTTACAAACCAAAATACATTCATAAAAAATCTAACCATGTTAACGAAAACCTTACCACAAAACCACATTATTCACCTAAATCATCTTACAAGAAGAAGAAAAATGCTATATGCTTTTATTGCAATCACAAAGGACATAATTCAAGAGTGTCATTTCCGAAGAGGTTTCTGCAAAGGAGAAGTAATGTGGATTCCAAAGAAAAAAAATGCTAGCATGACAGGACCCAATAAAATTTGGGTACCTAAAACTGTTTAATTTTTCTTCCAGGTATGCCTAAAGAACAGCCGTGGAAAACAAAGTTGGTGTATTGATAGTGGATTTTCACAGCATATGACCGATGATAGTACCTACTTCACCACTCAAAGACAAGTTAAGGGAGGTATTGTAAAGTTTGGTAACAAAAAGGAAGGACAGATTATTGGCAGAGAAAATATTGGAAATAATCCTTGCATTGATGAAGTATCTTTAGTCAATGGATTAAAATTCAATCTTTTAAGTGTTATCAACCTTGATCGAAAAGTAATCTTGGACATAAAGAAGTGTGAAATTGTCGAAGCAAAAACTAGTAAGATATTACTTACTGTTCCAAGAATTAGAAACATTTATCTATTAAATTCAGTTAGTCTTACACATGATCAATGCTTAATTCCACAAGAAGAAGAGAGTTGGTTATGGCATCATAGATTAGAGCATGCTAGTAAGCATTTAATTTCAAAACTTTCTAAAAGAGATTTAGTAAAAGGTTTACCAAAAATAGATTTCAACAAAACTCATGTTTGTGATGCATGTCAAAGAGGTAAACAAATTAGAAGTTCTTTTAAAACTAAAGATAATGTTTCCATCTCTAGACCATTAGAATTATTGCATTTAGACTTACTTGGTCTTATACAGCAAACCAGTCTAGGAGGTATGAAATATACATGTCATTGTAGATGACTATACTAGGTATACAAGGACATTAGTTTTTAGTCAAAAAAATGAAGCTTTTGAAAATTTTTCAAACCTTTGTAAAAAGATTCAGAATTTGAAAAACACTTCTATCATTTCCATTAGAAGTGACAATGGAAAAGATTTGAAAACAATCTTTTTGAAAAGTTTTGCAATAAGCATGGTATTTCACAAAATTTCTCAACACCGAGGACCCCTTAACAAAATGGTGTTGTAGAAAGGAAAAATAGAACTCTCAAAGAGATGACTAGAACCATGCCAAATGAAAATAATTTACCAAAATATTTTTGGGTATAAGCTATGAATAGAGCTTGCTATATTCTTAATAGAGCTTTAATAAGACCCGTTTTGAAGAAAATACTATATGAGTTGTGGAACGATAAAAAAACCTAATATGGGTTACTTTCACTCATTTGGTTGCAAATGTCTCATTTTTAACAACAAAGAATATCTTGGTAAATTTGATTCAAAATCCGATGAAGGAATTTTTCTAGGATATGCATTACATAGCAAAGCATATAGAGTTTTCAATAAGAGAACTTGTTGATGAATTTGCCACAAGTATACGGTTATAGTTACAGTACAAAAGATATCGTTCCCACGAGGAATGATTGTTATTACACACTGGGTTTCGATTTCTGATTTTATTTGCACTTACCTAAAAAATCATTAATTTTTCCTATTCTAATTCTACTCCTAAATTAAATTAATCCTAATGTGGGTTGAATTAAAGTAAGAAGACAACCATAAGTGTTTTGCAAACTTATTCTCAAATATATGTTTAAGTTATTTCTACAAGTTATACTAATTTCCTATGAATTTCTCTCGAACAATACATAGATTTACTTGAACATATTCTTATTAAACACGACTCCTAATTCTAATTAGTGAACCAATTCTATTAACAATAATATGCTTAAGTTGAAGTGTAACTTGATTAGTATAATACGTGATCTCTCATCTACTATCATACTTATGAATTCTTGCAAACTTTTGTAAGAATATATTTCTTAATACTAAACTCATGTTAGAACCAAATAGAAATCATACTTGGCATATATAAGAGTATACTTCTTAATATTAAACTTATATCAAAACCAAATGTAAGAAACTTGGTACAAGAACTTTTATAAAAATAACTTAGCATAGAAAAGAAGAAATCATTGTTCACAAAACCAAATAGTATGCATAAGATCACAAGAAAGATAAAAAAAAATGTAGAGTAAGAATTTTTCAGTTCTTTACTCCTAAATTACGCTTAATCTTTCTTGTACTTCTTTTTTCTCTAATCTGATCCTTTACTTCTACATATCTTCGATATTTTGTTTTATATATGTATATCCCCTATATCCCCCTTTTGGTTGAAAATTCACCCCTTTAAATAGTAGATAAAATAACATAATGGTTTGTAAAGATGTCTTTCCATAAAGGCATGACTTTTGGGTGAAGAGAAATGACTTTGGGGTGAAGAGATATGACTTTTGGGTGAAGAAACATGATTTTTGGGTGAAGAGACATGACTTTTAGGTGCTGGAACGGGGTCGGTCTGATAAGGTCGGTTTTTGACCTTATCTTTTAGGCAATTTCGTGGTTTGAACCGCAATTTTTAGAGTCTTTTGTGTGAATGTTTGTGTGGTTTTTGAATATTTTGTGATTTTTATGTTTTGGATAGATTTTTATAACTTTTAGTATTTTTCTAGGGTTGTTTTTGTAATTTTTGTTAATTTGTTGTTTTTATGGTCTGTGGCGTTGGTGCCGTTATGTTTCTTTGTGCTTGTTTTGGACAGGTATTATGACCCAGACCGGAAGTGGAGCATCGGCGGTGAAGAAGAGTTCGAAGTGCTGAAAATCAAGGTGGCACGGCGTGCCACAATTAGGGCACGGCGTGCCTGGTTAAGTAGTCCAGTGGAGTGGCACGAAAATGTGCCACTCAGATCAGCGTGGCATGCCAACCCTAAAATCACACGGCACGGCGTGCCAACTCCAGCAGCACGGTGTGCCGCCTTCAGTTCTGCACAGCACGGCGTGCCAACTTCACCAGCACGGCGTGCCAAGCCCCGAAACCTGCTGTTGCCCTACTTTCATCTCTTCTTTTTCCTGGTTTTAACCTAGCCGTATAAATAGGTTATTTTCTATGTTTGAAAGGATCTTTTTCCAGTCTTTTTGAGTGAGAGCAGAAACTTTTAGTGAGGTTTTGAGCTTGAACTATTTGATTTCTTTGAGTTTGAACCATCGATTGATTGTAGTTTTACATAGAATCTTCCCCTTTTGCGACGTTCCTAGTTTCGACTTGAGTTTGTCTATAGAGGTACACCCCAAGCATCTTCACACTGTTGGAATCCGGTTAATCGGACCAAAAGCGCATAAGTTTTTCTTCTTCTCTTTTGTAATTTGATTAAGTTAGTTTTGATTCCGCAATTTGATTGTGTTTGGTTGTAAAAATTGAATTCGTTTCATCTTTCTTGATTAGTACAATTGATTGCAAGTTAATTTCAATTTTTATTCCTTCTCTTTATGCAATTCCTTTAATGAATATCTAGTCTCATAAGATTTTAATTTATTAAGTTCATATTTGTGGCATTACCTAGATTGACGCCTAGGAAACCATTAGTATTAACGACACTGTGGAACTTACGTGCCCCTATTTTCTGAGCTTTAGAATTAGACCGCCTCTAAACAAGGAAAACCGGCTAAGGACCTAAAAGATCTAGATACGCTAGGTTGTATTATCGAAAGAGCATAATTAAGGGTTAATTGTTGAGTTAAATTCATCTTTTGTAGTTAATTGATAAAGCCATCCCCGTTAGCATTCATAGGTCGGTAAACCGCCAATTGATAACACAAAACTCAAGTGCAAAGTAAGCTGGAATAGATCAACTAGGAGTAGGATAGTTTAGTTGTTAACATAATCAACCCAAACTACGTTCCGCCTAGGACACGCAAGGAACCCGAGTAGTTTAGTGTTTGCAGAATATTCTTTTCTCTGTGGGATCGATACCTGGACCAACCAGAATTATTACTTGTCAACGATAGGTACACTGCCTTAGTTGTGCGTTTCTAGGTTTAGTTTTACTACTACGCCTAGTACCCATCAAGTTTTTAGCGCCGTTGCCGGGGAAATTTATATTTCTGCATCATTTAGCAAAAGGTCTATTTGCTGATCTAGGCAACATTTCTGTGCATATAGTTAAATAATTTTTCTTTTCTGTGAATATTTATTTCAATTTAGTTTTCTTTAATTTCTGTGTGTGTGTGTTTTCTAGCTTATGCGAACTTGCTCTCAGCATCCTGAGCTTTTACCTTATAACCCTGAAATTGAACGTTTGTGTAGTAGGAACCGTAGAGTACGCCAAGAGCAGATTGTTCAAATGGAGCATCAGCAGCATGATGACGAGGAGAGACAACTCCGGGAAAGAGTTGAGCAAGAGCAACTCCGGCGAGAGTGGGAGGAGTTCGACAGTAGAAGGGGTGGTGATAGATATAACATGGTCATGACTCACCTAATGGCTCCACATCGGCCCCGGAACAGATCCGGAGTGGTTATCCCAGCCATCACTGCCAATCAATTCGAGCTGAAGTCCAGTATGATCCATTTGATCCAAGGGAACGGACTATTCAGTGGCGGAATAAGTGACAACCCCAATGATCACTTAGACCGGTTCCTCATGGTGGCCGATACAGTCCGAATCGGTGGGGTGCCCCAAGATGCTGTGCGGTTGAAGCTGTTCCCCTTTTCACTATACGGGGGAGCAATGGAATGGTACAAATCCTTGAGGCCCGGATCAGTGACATCATGGGACCAATTGGAAGAGCAATTCTTAGCATACTACTTCCCACCATCAAAGACGGTTCAGCTAAGGAACGAGATCATGGGATTCTGGCAATTTGGGACGGAGACTCTTAATGAAGCATGGCAGAGATTCCAACGGTTATTGCGGAACTGCCCCCACCATGACATGCCGCGTTTCACTCAGGTAAGCACGTTTTATCATGGTTTGACACCAGCTAACCGTGCCATTATTGATTCTTCTGCAGGTGGGGACATTTTTAAGAAGACTGCTACACAAGCCGAGGAGTTGATTGCGGAGCTAGCTAGAAAGAGTACCTTGTGGCAGTCGGACACGCCAACAAGGAATGAGGTTCGAGCTGCAGATTTGGGACGCCAAGATGCAGCTATGGACCATGTAAACAAGAAGTTGGACCTGTTGATGTCCCGCCTGAACTTAAATGGGCCACAATACCAACCGGTGTTGTGTGTATCATGCGGGGCGGAGCATCCCGGGCAAGATTGTGAATTGGGCGACCCATTCGCTCAATCGTCCGAAAACGTAAGTTTTGTGGGAGGAAACCAAAGGTACAATAACTCTAACTCTTATTCACAAAACTTTAATAATAATAATAATTACGGAAGAAGGTATCAACACCCGAACATGTCCTATAGTAACAACCAAAATGTGTTGAGACCTCCTTCTAGATTCCATTATGAGCACCGTGAGCAGGGGTTAGGTAAGGCCCCATTTATTCCTAATGATCAATCTCCACAGCAGCCTCAACAGTCTAAGCAAGATGAGACGGTTTTGTCGTTACTAAAAGACATCTCGTCTCCGCTTGCTGATAATGAAGCGTACTGTAGGGATTTGGGTAAGCAGGTGGCTCAATTGAGTAGGGAGAGGCAGGAAAGACCTCAAGGAGCACTTCCGAGTAGAACTGAACAAAACCCTAAGGGTAATCAACGGGAGACAGCTCAGGTTATAACCCTACGAAGCGGTAGGCAAGTGGAGGACCGGGTGCAAAACGCTGATATCCCATCCCAACCTACCGAGGTAAGTGAAGAGTTGGGAGAGGTAAGCAACCCCGACTCGATTTCTGAACCCGAACCTAGCATAAATGAAAAAGGGAAAATTCCTGACCCAGTGAGAGCCTATGTGCCTAAAATTCCTTATCCTCAAAGGGAGAAGAAAGATAAACTGGAGCAGAAATATTCCAAATTCCTTGAGATTTTTAAGAAGTTAGAGTTTAACATGCCATTGATTGAGGCTCTCCAAGAGATGCCCTCTTATGCTAAATTTTTTAAAGAACTTCTTGCAGGGAAACGAAAGCTAGGCGAGGATGAAGTGGTGGCTTTGAGAGAGGAATGTTCAGCAATTATAACTAACAAACTCCCACCTAAGCTCAAAGATAGGGGCAGCTTCACTATTCCATGCCGGATAGGAAACTTGGAGATTGCCAATGCCCTGTGTGACTTAGGTGCGAGTATAAATTTGATGCCTCTGTCGTTTTTCAGGAGACTCGGATTGGGAAACCTAAAGCTAACCAATATGACCCTCCAATTGGCGGACAGATCCCTCACGAGACCAAAGGGGGTGGTCGAAGATGTATTAGTAAAGGTGGACAAGTTTATCTTCCCTGCGGACTTTGTGGTAATGGATATGGAGGAAGATAGCTCGGTGCCCCTTCTACTTGGAAGACCTTTTCTCGCAACCGGTAGGACTTTGATAGATGTCCAGGAAGGTAAGATCATTCTTAGGTTGCATAACGAGGAGGTAAGTTTCAATGTCTATAATTCAATGAAATATCCGTTAGATGTTGAAAATTGTAACTTTGTGGTTGAGAATTTGTGCAGTGAACTAGATTGCATCATAGGAGAAGGTCTAGGTGAAAGTAAGGCAAATGAAGTGATTAGTGAGGAATGCTCATGGGTGAAGGGACGGTTTGATAAGCTGGAGCGTGAAGTCAAACCAGCACCTAAATCCTCATTGGAGGAACCTCCATCATTGGAGCTCAAAACCCTTCCCCCTAACCTTAAATATGTTTTTCTGCACCCTCCAAGGACTTACCCGTTGTAATCTCTTCTTTGTTAACAGGAGAGGAGGAGGACAAGCTGCTAGAGGTGCTAAGGAAGTACAAAGGAGCATTCGGGTGGACAATCCACGACATCAAGGGAATAAGTCCGACGTTTTGCACACATAGAATTTTTCTGGAAGATGAGGTAAAACCGTGTGCACAGCCTCAGCGTCGGTTGAACCCCAACATGAAGGAAGTGGTAAGAACCGAGGTGATAAAACTCCTCGACGCAGGTATCATCTTCCCTATTTCTGATAGTCAATGGGTGAGTCCGGTCCAATGTGTGCCTAAGAAAGGAGGCACGACGGTAGTGAAAAATGATAAAGGGGAACTAATCCCTACTAGAGCTGTCACGGGTTGGCGTATGTGTATTGATTATAGGAAGTTGAATGATGCCACTCGGAAAGATCATTTTCCATTACCGTTTATTGATCAAATGTTAGAAAGGATGGCCGGGCACGAATATTTTTGTACTTTAGATGGGCTATCCGGTTATATGCAAATTCCAGTGGACCCTCTCGATCAAGAGAAAACCACGTTTACGTGTCCATACGGGACATTTGCATATAGGCGGATGCCTTTTGGATTGTGTAATGCCCCGGCTACCTTTCAAAGATGCATGCTAGCCATTTTTGCTGATATGATTGAGGATTTTATGGAAGTCTTTATGGATGATTTTTCTGTTGTTGGTCATACGTTTGAGTCATGTTTGGGGAATTTGGACCGGGTGCTTCAGAGATGTGAAGACACCAATTTGGCACTTAGTTGGGAGAAGTGTCAATTCATGGTCCGGGATTGCATTGTCTTAGGGCATAAGGTGTCGGGAAAGGGAATCGAGGTCGACCCGGCCAAGATTGAGGTGATTGAGAAACTGCCTCCCCCAGGTTCGGTTAAGTTAGTTAGGAGTTTCTTGGGACATGCGGGCTTTTATAGGCGTTTTGTGAAAAAATTTTCTAAGATTGCTAAGCCGTTGACTGAGTTACTCTTAAAGGATGCCCCATTTAATTTCAATGATGAATGTATGTATGCTTTTAATTTGCTTAAACCGAAATTGATTGAGGCACCGGTTATGGTGAGTCCGAATTGGGAAATCCCTTTTGAACTTATGTGCGATGCAAGTGACAATGCTGTTGGGGCGTGTTTAGGTCAGAGGGTGAACAAAATTTTTCACCCAATTTATTATGCTAGTAAGATATTAAACGGTGCTCAAATGAATTATACTGTGACTGAGAAAGAATTACTAGCTGTTGTGTTCGCTTTTGATAAGTTCAGGTCTTACTTGGTCTTATCAAAAGTCATTGTGTATACTGACTATGCTGCTCTTAAGTATTTGTTGGCTAAACAGGATGCAAAGCCCAGATTGATTCGATGGATTCTACTCCTCCAGGAGTTTGATGTGGAGATTAAGGATAACAAGGGAGTAGAGAACGTAGTGGCCAACCATTTGTCAAGACTACCAAGTGAAGGATCCGTATCCTCTCTGGAAGCGAACATTCGTGACACATTCCCCGATGAACAGCTGTGTGGGGTAACTTCTATACCATGGTTTGCGGACATCGCAAACTTCAAAGTCGGAAACATTCTTCCACCTAACCTTTCACATGCACAGAGGCGTAAATTCTTTTATGATGCTAAGGATTATTTTTGGGATGACCCTTATCTTTTTAGATTATGTGCTGATAGTGTGATTAGGCGGTGTGTTGCTTATGAGGAGGTTCCCTCCATTATTGAAATGTGTCATGATAGAGAAGCGGGTGGCCATTTTGGACCCGATAGAACTGTAGGAAAAATCTTATCTAGTGGGTTTTATTGGCCAACCATGAAACAGGATGTCATTAGTTATATTCGAGCCTGTGATGCGTGTCAAAGGATGGGAAATATCTCCCAAAAGAATGTAATGCTCCAACAGGGTATCTTGGTGTGTGAACTTTTTGATGTTTGGGGCATAGATTTCATGGGACCCTTCCCAATATCTCACAACAACCAATACATTCTTGTGGCGGTTGAGTATATGTCTAAATGGGTAGAGGCTGTCGCTTTACCAACCAACGATGCAAGGGTAGTTGTCAGGTTTCTAAAGGAAAACATTCTTACTAGGTTCGGAACCCTAAGAGCTATCATCAGTGACGGGGGTTCCCATTTTTGTAATAGGCAATTTGACAATCTTTTGCACAAATATGGGGTTAAGCATAAGGTAGCGACTCCTTACCATCCTCAGACGAGTGGGCAAGTTGAGGTTTCGAATAGGGAACTAAAACGCATCTTAGAAAAAACGGTAAGTGCATCTAGGAAAGATTGGAGTTTAAAGTTAGACGATGCATTATGGGCATATAGGACTGCTTTTAAGACACTTATAGGGATGTCCCCTTACCGTTTGGTCTTCAGTAAATCCTGTCATCTACCTGTAGAACTAGAGCACAAGGCATATTGGGCTTTAAAATTTCTTAACTTTGATATGCAAGCTGCAGGTGAGCTTCGGTTAAGGCAACTCATGGAGCTAGATGAGCTTCGGTTGAGCTCGTATGAGAATGTCAAGATTTACAAGGAGAGGACCAAGAAATGGCATGACCAGCATGTAATAAAGAAAGGTTTCAACCAAGGAGAGTTGGTGCTCATGTATAACTCCCGGTTGAAACTCTTTCCGGGCAAACTGCGAAGTCGATGGACGGGACCGTTTACCGTGCATAAGGTTTACCCTTCCGGGATGGTGGAAATTGAAACCCCGGAGGGAATTCAACAAGTAAACTGGCACCGGTTGAAGCCCTATGTCAGCGGAGGAATAAAGAAGGAGAAGCAAGTCTTGCTCCTTCGTGATGTGTAATGCTAAATCGCGGACGTAGGAGTCGAGCTATTCCGACTATAAACATAGCACTGAGGTACGTATGCCTCCTGTGTACATTAGTTTTCACGTTAATATGTTTTTGTGTGTTTTTATGTGTAGGATTAGGTACTTAGGCAAGTTAATCGAAAATCGTAATCAAAATGTGGAAAAAAAGCAACAGTTGGCAGAATTCAGGGTGGCACGCCGTGTCACTAAGCAGCACGCCGTGCCAAGGTGAAGTTGGGTGTAGCACGTGACGTGCCAAAGTGGCACGAAATCGTGCCAGGCTGTTGTTCCGGATGAAAATTGTGCATAAGTAAACAGCACGCCGTGCCACATTCAGCACGCCGTGCCACATTCAGCACGCCGTGCCATGGTAATGGTATGCAGGGCGGCACGGCGTGTCATTTCAGCAAGCCCGCGTGCCGTTGTTCTGTTCCGCGAGAGGTTTATGCATAAAAGGGCAGCACGCCGTGTCACCAAGCAGCACGCCGTGCCAATCACAGTTCTGAAGGGCGGCACGACGTGCCAATATGGCACGCCAACATGCCGTCCCTCTGTTCCAAAAGTGAGTTTTGAGAAAAAGGAGCAGCACGCCGTGTCAAGGCTTCAGCACGCCGTGCCACATATTCAAATTTCAAGGTAGCACGCCGTGCCAAGATAGCACGCCGGCGTGCCATCATTCTGTTTCCAGGTAAGTCTTTTTGACCCGCTCAGCACGCCGTGCTGAGTGTTTGGCATGGCGTGCCGAGCGTTTAAATTTTGAATTCCAAGGGTTATTCCACCGCCTATTTAATGCCCTTTCTACCTTCCCCCCTTCTCATAACCGATTTTTCCCTTCTTCTTCTCCTTCCTCTCTCTCACTTTCTCTCACCCTCTCACTTTCTCTCTCCCCTTTTCACTCTCTCTCTCTAGAACCCATTCTCTCCTTCTCCTTCTCCATTCTTCTTCTTCTTCCTTCCTTTCTCTCCTTCTCCCTATCCCCTCTTACTCTCCTTTCCTTCTTCTTCTTCTTCTTCTCCATCTCACCCCTTTTCCTCTATTATTTTGCCCTAGGGTTTTATTTTACTTCAATTTCCTTGAATCAGGTATGAATTCTTGCTTTATTCTTTCTTTTATTCATTATTCTTATTATTGTTGTTCTTTTCCTCATTTTGGTTTGGATGGATTGACTGCTTAATAGGGTTTTATTTTACTTTCTTTTTCTTTTTTGGGGTTTGTATCTTTGACAGTAGATGTTCTTTGGCTTTGTGTTCTTGTGTTTTTGATTTTTGTTTTTTTTTATGGTTATGCAATTGTAGAATGAACAAGAAAACCGTCACCGATCGGAGACACGGTTCGTCTCGCCGGCCCATGGAACCGTCACCGGAGCCGGTGCCACGTGACGAATTGCCCACCGACCAATTGATGGCCCCGCTGACAAATCTCTCAAGGAAATACAAATGTCACTTTCCCTTACTTTCGGACAATGAAGGTAAGAAGTACAAAACTTTATTTCCTTTAGAAAGCACTCCATTTCGCACTTTCGATTGGCAATTTCTCTTTGTACAGGATAGGTCGGAGGGAGTAAAAGCTAAATTGACTAGTCTAGGGTGGTACGAATTTGTGAAATCTAACCCTCCAGTCTTTAGGGAGCTAAACCTAGAATTTTACTCCACCTTGAGTTTTAAAACCAACCCGGATACGGGCCTTAGAAGCATGACCTTCTGCCTCTTTGGCACTGAGCGGACTTTGGATATTGATATCCTTCGGGCTTGCATAGGGATTGACGGGAATGGTTATAAATGGCCCGAAAATTTGGATGCCAAGAAATTTTGGCGCTTGATAGGGCAAGGGGTATACCAACCCCGGTTTACCAAAACCTCCCAAATCCAAGACCCTGTTTTGCAATTATTTCATAAATTTGTATGCTTTAATTTTTCGAGAAAGACTGAAGCAACCAGGTTAATGCATTTGAACTGTTGATCCTGTGGCATGTGCATAGTGAAATTAAGGTGCATTTGGGCTTCTTTGTCATGGAAGCTTTATACAATCATCACAATCGAGCTAAGTCCGAACTAGGGTTAGGACATATTGTGACTTGTATTGCATGTTTTTCTCATAGTAATACTTGTTATAGGAACCTCGAGAGCATTCTTCCCAAGAAGCTTTCGAAGGGAATCTTGTCTTGTTCCTATGTTGGGGCAGCTGCAGGTCCTTCAAGTGCAGGAGCTTCAAGTCGGGGAAAGGCCCCTATGGAAGTAGACGAGGAGGAAGAGAGTGAGGAAGGAGAGGACAGCGAGGAGGACGCGCAGAATGTATCGGTGGGGGTAGATTTTATGGGGCGGATTGAAGGACGGTTGGATGGCATAATCGAGCAATTGGAAGGCTTAACCATCCATCAGTTCTGCTGGAGCAGCGGCTGAACGCGCGCCTTGATCGGCAAGCAGCTCAGCTCGCCAACGTCGAGGCGTTCGCCTCCTGCTTCTGTGCCGCCCAAGGGTGGCCGTACCCGCCGCCACCACCAGCTCCCGATATGTGAGGTAACTCTTTTCCTTTCCCATTTAGTTTGCTTCTTCTTCCATTGCACTTTTGGAAGTAAGTGCAATCTAAGTGTGGGGTGGGTAAAGGGACTTCTCCCTTTCTTTTTCTTCTTATATTGCATTTTTTTTTACTGTTTGTTTCGCATGTTTGTTGGCGTTTGTTGGTGTTTGTAGGTGTTTTTGCATGATTGGATGTTTTGCGTTGGTTTTTGGTTAGATTTAGGCTTTACTTTTCAATGCATGTGATGTTGGTTTTGGTTGTTTTGGTTTGTTAGTATTTTTAGGTTGCTTATGTATCAATAGCCGTTTGAATAACATTGCTTAATCCACCCTCGAACCTAAGTCTTTGTGCTTGGATTGATAGCAATTGGCTAGGGATATTAGGAGTTGTTTGCAAGTCATTAGCTTGTTTGTGCGTGGTTTGTGATTCTTGATGGTAACCATTGGTTAGATTTGCCATTTTAGGTTGCATTAGGGAATTAGTCCTCTACCCCTACTTGCATGATTGAGCTAGGATTACGCCTTGGAACATTGGTTGAGTCACACGACCTAGCATACAAACCCTAATACACTTGTGCGAATTTGAGCCTTTAGAACTATTTCACATCGGTTCTATTTCTTTGTGAGGGTAAAAACAATCGTGGCACACTAGATCGTAGAACCCGGTGTTGTTTTGCACTTGGCATCGAGAGCTTAATATGTGGAGACCCTTATGATTAACCCCTTGACTTAAATAATGTTAGAGATTGTGCCCTAAGCCAATGTTGGATTATGTAAACAATCTTCTTAAGTCATTAATAAAGACTTATTTTATCATATATATTTGTATGTTAGTATTTATGATAATGTATCCATGAATTAATTGTGTAATTCTAAATTTCCCTAGTCGATTGTTATTATGGGAATAATAACAAACTAAGACTAGTGTGAGTGATAATGGATATTCATGAGATGAATATAGTGTATACAGATACAGATTATACTCACGGGCAATGTGTTAGAGAACATGTTGCTGGAGACCCACTATAAGATCAAGTTCATGGTCACGTGTCACAACTGATCTTGATTATAGTAGTGTCATCAGCTGATTCCTTTGACCTGAGGTCACCATGGATTCCGGGATGAACTCATGTTGTGCTTTGACGCAGTCAAACGCTGCTTGTAACAGAGTAGTTATAAAGGCTGTTGTTGGGTGCAATGTGACTCATGCTTAGGGATGTGAGTGACAGATATGGGATTTTGTCCCTCTCTAACAAGAGAGCGATATCACTGGGCCCCTCGATAAGTAAGACTGTTAAATGCATGGCCGTGCTCAAATAATTGATAAGAGTATCAATTGATTTGTCTGAACAGTTTACTTTGAGATCGAGAAAGCATATGATTAATTATGTAAGATTGACAAGTGTACCATGTCTTATAATTAATCTTGATATCAAAGAGACAAAAGGGAATATGACATTCTATAAATAGGTATTGGATCATTCCAATCATATTAATTGGGTAGTCGTAATGGCTTGCTAGAGTCCGCTTGTGACCTATAAGGACATTATGGTAATTTCCTTATTGCCAATTAATATGATCCTATGGGGTCACACACAAGAGCAAAATGAAGTTCATCTTATCGGGTATAAATTATTATTGGATAATAATTTATGAATGAGAAAGAGAATAAATATATATAGTGATATATATTTATGTATGTATATATAAATATTAATGTGATTAATATTACATAAAGTATGCTACATATTATAATTAAATTATATGGAGATATAATTAATTATAATATTATATATACATATATGTATTATGGAGAATTGATTTGATTTAATGTTAATTGAGAATTAATATTAAATTGTGTGGGTTAATATATAATTATAACTAATAGGTGTATTAGGTTATAATTATAATTAACTATTTAGGTTAATTATTTAAGGAAATATTTGACCTAAACCTAATACAACTCTAGACTCCCAACACACAAAAGATTTCGGCCACCACTAGGAAAGGAGGAGGCAGCCGAATTCTCTTCCAAGAACATATAGAAAATTTTGATTTTCTGCCTCTCTCTCTCGTTCGAAGAATCGTTCTTCAATCCCGGCGCTAGCACGCGGTGAATCAATTGCTCCGTGTGGATCAACCGTAGAGGGAAGCTAATTTGGTTCCTTTGATTCAAATCCTATAAGAACTAAGAGGTAATTCTTTAACCCTTCCTTCCAATTCAATGCAATATACATGGATCCTTGGCGGGGATTAATCCTTTTCTTTCCGCTGCGTATTTTGTTTTGCTGATTAATCCCCAACAGTGGTATCAGAGCCACTTGTATTTTGATTGAATTGGATTTATGTTTTGATTGGATCAAAATTGCATGTTAGGGTTTGTATGATTTTGATTGGATCAAAATTGTTGTTAGGGGTTTGTATGTTTTATTTAGGGTTCTATGTTATTGTGAATAACAAAATAAAATTTGATTTTATTGATTAATCATTGTGAATGATTTTATGTTAATGATTTGGAATGTTTAAGGGGTTTTGGAATCATGAATTTGATTCATGGGTTTTTATTGAAATTGTTTCAATTCAATTTAAAAAAAAAAAAAAAAAAAAAAATATATATATATACTGTTCGTATTCTGGGCATAATGCCCAGAATACTTTTTGGCCAATTAATTGCAATTGCAAATTTGCAATTGCAATTAGTTGGCTGCAATTGCAAATTTGCAATTGCACTTGCTGCTTCTTGCGCAGCATGGGCTGCGCGCAGTATGCGCAGCCCGTCCAGCCCGCTGTCCGACAGTTTTTAACCCCTTTTTCGTTTTAAGTGTGGAAAATAGTTTTCTGCATATTTACGAATTTTTCCAAATTAATTAATTCTAAATACAATGTGATTGTATTTTACCACTTTGAACCCTAAATGTTTTTAGATATAAAATTATTGTTGATAATTTTATGCATGGTGTTATGGTATGGTTATGGACCCCGTGGATGCTTTATTTTATTTATTATGGTTTTATATAAATACGACCTGCGAGTCGTTTGTATTTATGTAAATTTTAAATTTTAATTTTACTAGAAAAATTGTATAGGATGCAATTTATGATATGTAAAATTTATTTTACTAGAAAAATTGTATAGGTTGCAATTTTTTTGTAAAATATAAATCCATGAGATGGTGCTTGGAAGCAAAGACGTGGAGGCGGATCCAAGAGGCGGTGCAATGACCATGTGATGGATGCTACTACCTAGGATATGACCTTGTTGATTTTCATATTGGCCTATGAAAATCAATGTAGATTTAAACCATACCATAACACGGTTCGAGTCATATGCATGCTTTATTTTATTTAGATGCCATGTGATGCCATGCTAGATATTCTATATGCATGCTAGACAATTGTATGCCATAAGATGCCATGC
This sequence comes from Euphorbia tirucalli, assembly GCA_039660915.1. Taxonomy (NCBI): domain Eukaryota; kingdom Viridiplantae; phylum Streptophyta; class Magnoliopsida; order Malpighiales; family Euphorbiaceae; genus Euphorbia; species Euphorbia tirucalli. The sequence goes on along the minus strand of CM077636.1, from coordinate 20,965,844 downwards.
TAATTAATATTAACAAAAGTATGATTAATATTAATGCCATGAAATTGTATATGATACAATTAACTCACAGGAATTAATAAACCCTAAATAAACTTATGAAGTTTATATTTTTGCCACCCAATTACGTATAACACTTGTCAAGTACTATGTTCGCATCATGGTATACCGCCAGGGCGGGTACGCATGTTGTGACCTTAGCGAAGCAATAATATGAGAAAAGGTGATTCTCATTGTGTTGTAATTGGTTTAACCAAAGGGTTAATCAAAAAGGTGTTTGAGCCCGAGGCAAGGATGAGATGAGTAACATACAAACTAAATATGATATATGATATCATGCATCTCATAAATTAAAAGAGTTACATAATGATGTAATTGACATGGTGATGTCTACCGAAATTATATTTAATCATAGGGACATGCCAAAGCAGTGCTATGGTTAAGTATGGATTTTGGGTCTTTTACCCACTTAAATATTTTAAAGGGTTTTATAATTTTAGTGGGAGTTTAATTCTCTTATGTAATTAACTTTGCATATATTTTCTATTGTAGATAAATGGCCAACACAAGCAATCCCGGTTCTATTCGATCTATCCTTAAGAAGGAAAAACTGAACGGAACCAATTACCTAGATTGGTATCGCAACTTGAGAATTGTTCTCAAGCAAGAGCGAAAGCTGTCTGTTCTGGATGGGCCTTTGCCCGCTAACCCTCCACCCACCACAGCTTCAAGAGCTGAGAAGGATGCTTTTCACAAGCATCAAAACGATCAGATTGATGTACAATGCCTGATGCTCGCATCAATGATTCCGGAACTTCAGAAGGATCTGGAAACATTTGAGGCATATGAGATGTCTCAAGAGCTTAAGGAAATGTTCCAAAAGCAAGCGAGAAGGGAAAGGTATGAGACCTTGAGATCTTTGGTTGGGTGCAAGATGACCGAAGGGAGTTCGGTTAGTGCCCATGTTCTGAAGATGAAAGGGTACATTGATCAGTTGGAGAGGCTTGGTTCGCCACTCAGACCTGAGTTGGCAACGGATTTGATCCTTAATTCTCTTCCTGAGAGTTACTCCCATTTTGTCATGAATTATCACATGAATGATATGGACAAAACGGTCAGCGAACTGCATGGGATGCTGAAAAACGCTGAAGTAACGATAAAAGAGAAGCCAAGCTCCAAAGGGATCCATATGGTGCAAAAGGGTAGGATCCAGAAGAAGAAGGGTAAAGCAAACAAACCCAAAGAGTTTGGGAAGGATGCAAAGAAGCCCAAAGCTGTTACCAAGGCAAAGCCTCCAAAGGAAGGCACATGCCATTTCTGCAATCAGCCTGGTCATTGGCGCAGAAATTGCAAGCTTTATTTGGAGGACTTGAGGAAGAAGAGAGGCGGTGAGACCGCTAATCAAGGTATTCATGTTATTGAAATACTTCATTCTACTTCTGTTTCTACTTCGTGGGTATTAGATACCGGTTGTGGTTCTCACATTTGTATGAATGTGCAGGGGCTTAGAGGAAGTAGAAAGCTCAAGAAGGGCGAGGTAGAATTCCATGTGGCGAATGGAGCTAGAGTTGCTGCTTATGAAGTCGGTCGCTACGAGCTCAAGTTGCCAAGTGGACTTGTTCTCCTTTTGAATAATTGTTATTTTGTTCCTAATTTGTCTAGGAACATCATTTCTATTTCATGTTTGGACAAGGAAGGATTTAAATGTGTTATTGAGAATAATCACTTATTGCTTTTCAATAAAGACTTGTTTTATGCAAATGCGGATTTACATGATGGTCTTTATTTGTTGAACCTTAGTGAAGGTTATGATGAGCATGTATATAACATAAATACCAAAAGGATAAGAACAAATATTGTGAATCCTACTTATCTCTGGCACTGTCGTCTAGGACACATTAATGAGAAACGCATTTCAAAACTCCATAAAGATGGAATTTTGGGTCTAGATGTTTTTGAAACATATGACACTTGCGAGTCTTGTTTAATGGGTAAGATGACCAAGAGTCCTTTTACTGGTCACAGTGAAAGGGCTAGTGACTTATTAGAACTCATACATACAGATGTATGTGGGCCTATGAGCACAACTGCTAGAGGTGGTTTTCAATACTTCATTACGTTCACTGATGACTTCAGTAGATATGGTTATCTATATCTAATGAAGCATAAGTCGGAATCCTTTGAAATGTTCAAAGCCTTCCAAAATGAAGTACAAAACCAACTTGGCAAGACAATTAAAGCACTTAGATCTGATCGAGGTGGTGAATATTTGAGCCAAGAGTTCGACGATCATCTTAGAAATTGTGGGATTGTCTCACAATTAACTCCTCCTGGTACACCACAGTGGAATGGTGTGTCTGAGAGGAGGAACCGAACTTTATTGGATATGGTTCGGTCTATGATGAGTCAAACAAATCTTCCTCTATCCTTTTGGGGATATGCACTTGAAACAGCGGCATTCACACTGAACCGAGTTCCATCAAAAGCAGTTGAAAAGACACCATATGAGATATGGATTGGTAAGAAACCAAATTTGTCTTTTCTCAAGATTTGGGGATGCGAAGCCTATGTGAAATATTTGATTTCAGATAAGTTATCACCAAAATCTGTGAAATGCAATTTTGTTGGTTATCCAAAGGAAACTAAAGGTTATTTCTTTTACAATCCTAGTGAAAACAAAGTGTTTGTTGCTAAGGGTGGTACATTCCTGGAAAAAGAGTTCATTTCCAAAGGAATCAGTGGGAGTAAAGTACACCTACAAGAAAATATGGATAACCAAGTTGAAAGTGAGTTTCAAATGGAACAACCTGATTCACAAGAAGTTGTTGAGTCAGAACCGATAACACAAGTCCAACGTAGATCAAGTAGAGTTCGTCATGAGCCCGAGAGATATGGATTTCTCGTCACGAACGAAAATGATCTGATTCTGTTAGAAGAAAATGAACCTTCCACGTACATGGAAGCTGTCTCTAATTCAGAATCTGAAAAATGGCTTGATGCTATGAAGTCAGAGATTCAATCCATGGACGACAACAAAGTATGGACTTTGGTTGATCTCCCAAAGGGTGCTAAAGCAATAGGGCACAAATGGGTTTTCAAGTTGAAAACGGACATGGATGGGAATATTCAGACTTATAAAGCAAGGTTAGTGGCAAAGGGTTACCGACAAGTTCATGGTATAGACTATGACGAAACCTTTTCGCCAGTAGCTATGATCAAGTCCATCAGAATTCTTGTTGCCATAGCAGCATATTATGACTATGAAATATGGCAAATGGATGTCAAAACAGCTTTCCTAAATGGAAACCTTGTTGAGGATGTGTACATGACACAGCCTGAAGGTTTTGTCGACCCAAAGAATCCTGATAAAGTATGCAAGCTTCAAAAGGCCATTTATGGTTTGAAGCAAGCATCAAGAAGTTGGAATCATTGTTTTGATGAATCAGTCAAAAAGTTTGGCTTCATCAAAAACGAGGATGAGCCTTGTGTGTACAAGAAGTTCAGTGGGAGTAATATAGTTTTCCTAGTTCTATATGTCGATGACATATTGTTAATAGGAAATCACATTCCTACCTTGCAAGAAGTAAAATCTTGGCTAGGAAAGTGTTTTTCTATGAAAGACTTGGGTGAGGCAGCCTACATTCTTGGAATAAAGATCTATAGAGATAGATCTAAGAGATTGATAGGTTTGAGCCAGAGTACATACATTGACAAAATACTGAAAAGGTTCAGTATGGATCAATCAAAGAAAGGAAATGTTCCTATTGGGCAAGGGATAAAGCTTAGTCGTAAGCAATGTCCTGTGACAGTTGAAGAACGTCAACGCATGGATAAGATTCCTTATGCGTCAGCTATAGGATCTATCATGTATGCCATGGTATGTACTCGGCCAGATGTCTCTTTTGCTTTGAGCATGACAAGTAGATATCAGTCTGATCCAGGTGATAGTCACTGGACTGCTGTCAAGAGTATTCTTAAGTACTTGAGAAGAACTAAAGATACATTCTTGGTATATGGAGGCTCGGACGAAGATCTTGTTGTAAATGGTTACACGGATGCAAGTTTCCAAACTGATCAAGATCAGATGCAGTCACAGTCTGGGTATGTGTTCATTCTGAATGGAGGTGCGATAAGTTGGAAGAGTTCTAAGCAAAGCACGATAGCTGCATCTACAACAGAAGCCGAGTATATTGCTGCATCAGATGCAGCCCAAGAGGCTGTTTGGATCAAGAAGTTCATCGAAGAACTTGGTGTCGTTCCTAGCATAGTGAATCCTGTGAGCCTCTTGTGTGACAACAATGGGGCAATATCACTTGCTAAGGAACCTAGTGTGTCACAGAAATCCAAACATATACTTCGGCGTTTTCACTACATAAGAGAAGTCATCTCAAGAGGAGATGTGAAGATATGCAAAGTTGCGTCTGAAGACAATGTTGCTGATCCACTAACAAAAGCTCTTTCACAAGCTGTACATGATGGTCATACTAGGTCCATGGGTATTAGATACATTTGAAGATTGGACTTAGGGCAAGTGGGAGATTGTTAGAGATTGTGCCCTAAGCCAATGTTGGATTATGTAAACAATCTTCTTAAGTCATTAATAAAGACTTATTTTATCATATATATTTGTATGTTAGTATTTATGATAATGTATCCATGAATTAATTGTGTAATTCTAAATTTCCCTAGTCGATTGTTATTATGGGAATAATAACAAACTAAGACTAGTGTGAGTGATAATGGATATTCATGAGATGAATATAGTGTATACAGATACAGATTATACTCACGGGCAATGTGTTAGAGAACATGTTGCTGGAGACCCACTATAAGATCAAGTTCATGGTCACGTGTCACAACTGATCTTGATTATAGTAGTGTCATCAGCTGATTCCTTTGACCTGAGGTCACCATGGATTCCGGGATGAACTCATGTTGTGCTTTGACGCAGTCAAACGCTGCTTGTAACAGAGTAGTTATAAAGGCTGTTGTTGGGTGCAATGTGACTCATGCTTAGGGATGTGAGTGACAGATATGGGATTTTGTCCCTCTCTAACAAGAGAGCGATATCACTGGGCCCCTCGATAAGTAAGACTGTTAAATGCATGGCCGTGCTCAAATAATTGATAAGAGTATCAATTGATTTGTCTGAACAGTTTACTTTGAGATCGAGAAAGCATATGATTAATTATGTAAGATTGACAAGTGTACCATGTCTTATAATTAATCTTGATATCAAAGAGACAAAAGGGAATATGACATTCTATAAATAGGTATTGGATCATTCCAATCATATTAATTGGGTAGTCGTAATGGCTTGCTAGAGTCCGCTTGTGACCTATAAGGACATTATGGTAATTTCCTTATTGCCAATTAATATGATCCTATGGGGTCACACACAAGAGCAAAATGAAGTTCATCTTATCGGGTATAAATTATTATTGGATAATAATTTATGAATGAGAAAGAGAATAAATATATATAGTGATATATATTTATGTATGTATATATAAATATTAATGTGATTAATATTACATAAAGTATGCTACATATTATAATTAAATTATATGGAGATATAATTAATTATAATATTATATATACATATATGTATTATGGAGAATTGATTTGATTTAATGTTAATTGAGAATTAATATTAAATTGTGTGGGTTAATATATAATTATAACTAATAGGTGTATTAGGTTATAATTATAATTAACTATTTAGGTTAATTATTTAAGGAAATATTTGACCTAAACCTAATACAACTCTAGACTCCCAACACACAAAAGATTTCGGCCACCACTAGGAAAGGAGGAGGCAGCCGAATTCTCTTCCAAGAACATATAGAAAATTTTGATTTTCTGCCTCTCTCTCTCGTTCGAAGAATCGTTCTTCAATCCCGGCGCTAGCACGCGGTGAATCAATTGCTCCGTGTGGATCAACCGTAGAGGGAAGCTAATTTGGTTCCTTTGATTCAAATCCTATAAGAACTAAGAGGTAATTCTTTAACCCTTCCTTCCAATTCAATGCAATATACATGGATCCTTGGCGGGGATTAATCCTTTTCTTTCCGCTGCGTATTTTGTTTTGCTGATTAATCCCCAACAAATAACCCTAACCCTAACTACAAATTCATCCCTTAGATCACCCATAGCCACTAAATTAACCTTTTTGACTTAAAAAACCTTCACCAAGCCAACTCTATAATCCTAACTTTTTACCATTTCACTTTGATTTTCCTTTCTCACCCTCCTCTCCTAAATCAAGTAATTGGCTAAGTTGTTCATTCATTTTGGGGTCAATCACCATTTGCATTTCAACTCTTTAATATCTAGTCCTATGGAAAAATTGTGTTTAAAAAAAATAAAAATAAAAATAAAAATAAATAAAAATAAATAAAAATAAAAATAAAAATAAATAAAAAAAATAAAAAAATAAAAAAAAATCCAAATAGAGTCAATGTGTTTGTTCGGTTTCTTTTTGTAAAACTCGGAGTTTGTAAACCCCTGTCTTGGTTGTCCGGTTTGCATCTTTAAGCCGGTATTTGTGTTCCATGTCTTGTAATTTTTCATTGGTTGAATAAAGGATTAGGGCGATCATCTAATTGCCTTGACCCATGTCTTGTAATTTTTGTTTTCGTTTTCTCATTAAGTTGTGTTTCGGCCATTGGGTGTGGATAAGGCCTTCTTTTTGTCAAGTTAATTTCAAAAAAAAAAAAAAAAAAGCAAAGCAAACACTCTTAGGACTAGTTCTGAGTTGAAAGTTGCATGACCCGTCTTTAGTACTTAGTCAATTTGTATATTTTACTTGATTCGTAGGAGTTGTACACCTAAAATTTCCCTTATCAAACCTACCCTAAGCCGTAACATTACAAGCCCCAGGTTCTCTGATTTTGCTCCTTGACCAATGACTTCACTGGGATTGCCATTAGTTCGCTATGTGATGTGTGCCATTGTTTGTTTTTGTGTGCTCATCCGCCTTGCCTTGAACTTGAGCGTTGGAGTGACATCTTGTGAGGTGCTTTGTGGTCGTATAAACTCTGTTTGTTCCTCGCCCTTTGACTAGCTAAATTGTGTTGGGTTTAGGTATTGAGTGGTTTTGAACCCGGTGCACCTAATGTCATTTCAAAGGTGATGCTTTACTTTATTGAGTTAATGAATCTCATACGGTTAAACCCTTAGTTGGATTTGCAAGTGAAAGCGAGCAAGTTTACTCCTTTGTCTTTAATTGATTCGCTTGAGGACAAGCAAGACTTTAAGTGTGGGGTGGTTGATAAGGTCGGTTTTTGACCTTATCTTTTAGGCAATTTCATGGTTTGAACGGCAATTTTTAGAGTCTTTTGTGTGAATGTTTGTGTGGTTTTTGAATATTTTGTGATTTTTATGTTTTGGATAGATTTTTATAACTTTTAGTATTTTTCGTGTTTTCTAGGGTTGTTTTTGTAATTTTTGTTAATTTGTTGTTTTTATGGTCCGTGGCGTTGGTGCCGTTATGTTTCTTTGTGCTTGTTTTGGACAGGTATTATGACCCGGACCAGAAGTGGAGCATCGGCGGCGAAGAAGAGTTCGAAGTGCTGAAAATCAAGGTGGCACGGCGTGCCACAATTAGGGCACGGCGTGCCAACCCGGCGTGCCTGGTTAAGCAGTCCAGTGGAGTGGCACGAAAACGTGCCACTCAGATCAGCGTGGCGTGCCAACCCTAAAATCACACGGCACGGCGTGCCAACTCCAGCAGCACGGCGTGCCGCCTTCAGTTCTGCACAGCACGGCGTGCCAACTTCACCAGCACGGCGTGCCGAGCCCCGAAACTTGTTGTTGCCCTACTTTCATCTCTTCTTTTTCCTGGTTTTAACCTAGCCATATAAATAGGTTATTTTCTATGTTTGAAAGGATCTTTTTCCAGTCTTTTTGAGTGAGAACAGAAACTTTTAGTGAGGTTTTGAGCTTGAACTATTTGATTTCTTTGAGTTTGAACCATCGATTGATTGTAGTTTTACATAGAATCTTCCCCTTTTGCGACGTTCCTAGTTCCGGCTTGAGTTCGTCTATAGAGGTACACCCAAAGCATCTTCACACCATCGGAATCCGGTTAATCGGACCAAAAGGGCATAAGTTTTTCTTCTTCTCTTTTGTAATTTGATTAAGTTAGTTTTGATTCCGCAATTTGATTGTGTTTGGTTGTAAACATTGAATTCGTTTCATCTTTCTTGATTAATACAATTGATTGCAAGTTAATTTCAATTTTTATTCCTTCTCTTTATGCAATTCCTTTAATGAATATCTAGTCTCATAAGATCTTAATTTATTAAGTTCATATTTGTGGCATTACCTAGATTGACGCCTAGGAAACCATTAGTATTGACGACACTGTGGAACTTACGTGCCCCTATTTTCTGAGCTTTAGAATTAGACCGCCTCTAAACAAGGAAAACCGGCTAAGGACCTAAAAGATCTAGATACGCTAGGTTGTATTATCGAAAGAGCATAATTAAGGGTTAATTGTTGAGTTAAATTCATCTTTTGTAGTTAATTGATAAAGCCATCCCCGTTAGCATTCATAGGTCGGTAAACCGCCAATTGATAACACAAAACTCAAGTGCAAAGTAAGCTGGAATAGATCAACTAGGAGTAGGATAGTTTAGTAGTTAACATAATCAACCCAAACTACGTTCCGCCTAGGACACGCAAGGAACCCGAGTAGTTTAGTGTTTGCAGAATATTCTTTTCTCTGTGGGATCGATACCTGGACCAACCAAAATTATTACTTGTCAATGATAGGTACACTGCCTTAGTTATGCGTTTCTAGGTTTAGTTTTACTACTACGCCTAGGACCCATCACAGTCGCGCCGACAACATGGCCAAAACATTTTCTGAAGTTGAACGCAGGCAAAGTCGCGCCGGGGAAATAGGTGCTTTCAACACTCCTTTATTGAATTTTCACATGATTTCTGCTACTCCTAATGTCACAAATACACATAAAAAGCATCACATAAAACAAGAAATCCTAATAAAAACTAATAAACACAAATATTTATAAAGATAAAGCAACACAAAATATGAGCATTTTATGCTCATAACAGAACTCTTACCATAGATGAGTCGATGCATGAGACATTTGAAGAAGCTAACTCTCTCCCAGGCAATAAAAATTCTGAGCAAACTTTTGAGATACTTGATCCACAGGTTTAAAATGCTACTAACAATAATCTGCAGAATAGTGATAACATCAATAAATGATGATTAAACAGATAAGCATTGATAATAAATTTTTATAACTAGAGCATATATTGGTATTTGTGACAAGCATACTATTTTGACCTATATGCTAATATGATTCCTATCCGTGTGATAGTCTATTGCATTAATTGCCATATGTCTTAGTAAGTTACTGAATACTATTTTGACCTATATGCTAATATGATTCCTATCCGTGTGATAGTCTATTGCATTAATTGCCATATGTCTTAGTAAGTTACTGAAACTTCAAAATGACCTGATGATTTTATCCTGATATTATGTTCACTAATACTTTTCTGAAAAAGCTCTTGCTGAGATGGCTTAAGCAATATACAGTATACTGTTGACCATCATGACTACTATACCTATATATATGCATATTGTTGATACTGATAACATATGTATGAATGCTTATATGTGCTCTTATGAGAGGTATGCTGATATGATAATGGTACTTTGATAGATGTAGTAATGGCTATAAAAGCTAGTTTGACTTTTAATGCCATTGAGTTATGTGCTAGAAAACTATGGTAAGTATATTATGATTTGTTTTGGTAGGTAAGAACTAATTTTACTAATGGATATATGCATTTAAGTGTGACTTCTTGTATGAAGCTCAAGTATATATTACATTTTTACTGATGTACTTTGTTTTGCTATTAAAGCTAATGTTTTAATAAAGTGATTATCTTGCCCTGCTAGTGTGCCCCTGATATGAACATATTTGCTGTTATGCAGAATACCATAACTGTGTCTATATTTTTTATGCACTTAGCTTTATTCTGACAAGGGTATAGGATTCAAAGATACATAGTAAAATTGCTATATGGCATACATTTTATTGAATCTGAATAGAATATATGCACTATACTTATTGATATACAATAAGCATATGTGGCATGATTGAATCTACTAATGCAATAACAGATCCATGAATTTTTTATCACTACTGAAATAATGAACTACAACAAGAGGAATTTTCTTGACCACTAAAGAAGCTAGTGCTCAAAGTAAAATCTATTTTTTCCTCTCCAAATGGGCCTATTTTTTTATATACATCCATGAATAATAATCTTTTCATTAGTCCAATTTGAGCAAGATATGAAGTATATTTCAAGTTCTTGAGCTAAAGATAAAATGGCCCGAGTATTAAAACAAGTTTCACATCATTTATAAAAGCCCACTCTTTATAAAAAATTAGTTATAAAAAGAATTTTTCATACTTGGGAAGGTTTTGAAAATATTCAAATAACAAATTTCAAATTAAAAATATTTTCTAATCTCCTCAAATCTCATTGTATAGATAAAATTTTCTTAAAATGGAATTTCTCAAAATTCATTTGAGAAAAAATCCATCAGGAGATCTCAACTTTAGGGGGAGCTTATTTCGCGCTGAATTGAATAAATTATCCCAAAGTTTAATTTTTATCTCTTCAATAAAACTCAAGATATGATAAGGTTGTCATCATAAAAAAAGGGAATTGTTGAATCTTGTTTTGATGAAAACAATTTTATATTGAAGAAGATTAAATAAATACTTTGGAAATTAATTAAAAATAAATAAGATTTTATTTTTAATTAAATAAAAAAGTACATAGGTGAAGACTTTTAATAAGGACATTGGAAGAAAATTGCAAAAAGAATAAAGAGTTGGAGTAATAAGATAAATTCTACTTCAGTAGGCTGAAGAGTTAAGAAAATATTGTTATACATTTTCAGAGGCCTAATCACTGTTTAAGCAACCACATTTAGGGACCTGAAGAAGTTTACTAAAAATCTTCAGAAGCCTTAAACACTGTATAACGGCCACATTCAGAGACATGAAGGAAATCAGAATCAAAGCTTTAGAGGGCTGAATACTGTTCAACAGCTAGTTTCAGAGACCTGAAGGAAATCAAAATCAAAGCCTCAGAGGGCTGAATACTGTGCAACGACTAGTTTAAAAGACCTGAAGGAAATCAGAATTAAAGCTTCAGATGACTGAATATACTACAACAGCTAGTTTCACAAACCTGAATAGAATTTAACTCTCCTCTCAAAATCACTTCTCTAATGCCTATAAATAGAAAACAATTACAACCATTTTAACTTAGGAAAAAAATTTACAAAGTTTATAATACATTCAAAGCAATCAAAGCATTCTTGAGTAGTCTTTCCAACAAACTTCAAAGAGAGCAATTGAAAGAAATCAAGTCTTCATCAAAGCAATTCACATTCTTTCAAATATAATATTTTGAATAAATTGAAAATTCACACTAAGGAATATTAGTATGAGGGGGAGCTTTTTTGATTAGAGTTTTATCAAAGAAGTTTTGTAAAAGTTTTGTTGTTGATATTTGAAAAGCAACTAGCTGTAAAATTTTGGTGTTTGAGCTTATAAAAAAACACCGGGTGTCTTGATCCTAGATAGAAGAAGGATCACAGTCTTAATCCTAGATAGAAGTAGAATTGATTGTTCTGATCTTGGATAGATGAAAGATCACTTGGCTTGATTCCTATCATCAAAGGAATTGTAGTGGAAAATCTTAAGTGGACAGGAATAGGATAGTTGGTTCGAACCTGTATAAATCTCTATGTCACAAATCTCTCTATCCTACTCTCTTTAATTACTGTCATTTATATTTTTACATTTGTTTTTAGCAGTAATAGCATTTTAGATATTTTATTTATTTTCTTCAAAAGCAATTATTTTAACAAGTTTTACATGTTATTCCGTATTTTTTTAGTAATACTTTTTTATTGGGTAAAATTGTTTTTGATCATAAAAAGTTTTCATAAGTGAATTTTTATTTGGGTAGATACACTATTTACCCCTCCTCTAATGAACCTCAAGCCTATTTGGGACTAACACTCTTTTCCTTCCTAATTCTTTTCTTTTGATCTCCATTTCGTTCTTTTTTCTTTCTAAAAACCCTTCTGCTTTCCTCTAGAATTCCTTTGGATTTTTCTTGTTAATGATCAAAATTTCCCTTTGTTTTGTCCTCTATTTCTTTTTATTCCTTCGAGAAAAAATAGATTTCTCTAGATTTTAATACACGTGGCATAATATTATCCACATTTTTGCTTACTCTGACATGTGGTTGCTTCTCCTTCTACCAACTATGCTTTTGAATGCAAAAATATCTTCTTCCACTTATTTTCTCTCCTTTTCTAAATTTTCTTTCACCATATTACCCTTTGCTTGCCGTATCACTTGTATATTTTTTTATACTTCATGTTTAACCTGGTTTCAAGGTAACGCATCTTCAAATTTCCGTAACCGGATCTCTTTCTCAATCTTCAAGGTTCAATATGTTCCTATCCTGATCTCGTCGGATCTCCATTGAAACACCCATTCTTGCTTTAAATTCAATGTATTCCTATTCTAATCTTGTGAATCTCATTCTGTCCAACCACTCGGTATTCTAGTTCAACTTATTCGTTCCTTCAAACTCATTGGATGTACAATCTAATCCGACTTTAAACTTTCATCTATTAATTAAATCTTCCACTAGAAATTGAATTCTTGTAATTCACACAACTCCATTGACCGTACTCCTTTTCAAACCATCTTTCACTTAACTCGCATATTAGATTTTCCTTTTGACCCGTTACTCCGAATGTTACAACTCTCCCCACCTTTAACATTTTCATCCTTAAAAACAAAATTCTAAGTTACAAATTTTTATATTGCATTTACTTATTACTTTATTCTGATATGTTTCCTCATATCTCTTTCTCTTTCCATAATTTCTATTTTATACCTTCTTCTAGGTTGTCCTTTATGTATAAATTTTATATTCCAATGCTCATATACATTTGATTGTTCATCTTCATACTCAATAAGTTATTATAACATCTGAGATTTGATTGACTGTCCCCACAATCCAACATGAGTCTTTCCAACAAGCTTTATCCTCACTCGCATGCTTCTTAGAAATTTCTTCCCAGGAGGTCACCCATCCTGAAATTTTTCCATAATTTTAGAGTTACTTCCGAATGGGCTACCAAAAAGAAAATGCATCTTATTAGCATAGGTAGTACCTATCAAATCTCTTATGCTCTTTCTCAACTATATTGTCCCATACCAGTATCGTCTCGAAATCTAGCCCTTCTTAACTGTACCATCCCATACCAGCATAGTCTCAAAACCCTCTTTTTTCAATATAGATTTGGTTCATTCCTGCCCCCATCGACATCCTTCAGGACCGCTCTTTGCTCAGGTTTCTCCACCCCTGTGCCACCCCTCTCTAGGTCGCTCCTTGCTTAGGCCATCCACCCCGATGCCACCCCTCTTAGGACAGGGTCATTACAGTTATCTTTTATAATTTAACTATTTATCCTCATGTTTAATTATTCATTTTGATGTTTAACTATTCCCTTCTGCATTTTTCTTTATTATCCTTGTATTATTTTTAATTCTCCATTTCTTTTTTTTTCTTTTTCTCATAATTTAATATTTCATAATTTGCTACAATATTTGGACCTTCTTCCTCTAATCCAACCTTAGTCAACCCTACCTCAACATCTCAGCCTTCATCTAACCCTGTAGCAGTTCACAGATCTGATTCACTTCCTAAACACACTAAACGTACTTCTCGTAGATCTAAATTATCTGATATAGTTGACTTAGATTCTGCTGCATCTGTTGGGGTGATCTTTGTGTTACTCATTGGCTTTGTGCTAACTTAGGGTTTACTTTGAATGCTCCTTTTTTTGCATAAACTTGGCTCACCTTTTCTTCAGTCTTCCATTGAAGATCATTAAACTTTTAAAAAATGTTATCATAACCATACCGAACATCAAACCGGTGAAGCTACTGGTACCATAGTTCTACTGGTTCAACCGAGAGTTCTACCGGATTATTGATTTTTTTTGGAAAAAAGTATTATTTAAATTAATATAAAAAATCACAAGCCAAAAATAAATAAATATACTCTTCATTATTCATATACATGACAATTTAATAATTTAATACTACAAAGTCTACAAATGTATAATATGCAGGAATAACATCAATTCAAGTACGATTCAAATGTAAAGAACTTTTTGTTCAGTAAATTACACAAATCATAGGTAAGTAGCTTGAGACTTCAAAGAATTCAAAGGTGTTTGGAATTCTTATTTGGTTATGCTGATAAAGAATAGGAGCAGATAATGAAAAAAAATAAAGATTCAACAAGAGATAGCATTGATACTAATTGCTTCCCACAACCATTGGATTCAATAATATTCATACCACACCCTATGAATAGAAATGCTCCACACACTATGAAAGAAGCAATATTGAATCCATGATTTAAAAGAAATGCATGCAACTCAAAGAGTTCCATTTCGATTTCGGGTTCATCAAATTCTTCCATACAAATAATAGACATAATTGAAATTTCCATCCAACAACAAAAATTGAATTGTATACGTCAATGGAAGATAATTTGGTTCCAATTTTCAATTAAGAAGAAATGAAGGCCAAACCTTAAAACATCAACGAATGAATGAATAAAATGGATTCACAAATCAAATAAAAACCCCAATTTACATCAAACTAATCTAACTCAACAAAAAAAACCCACCAACCTATTTCATCAAATCACCATTCCTACAACCCAAAAAAAAAGCCTATCACTTGGCATAAGGATTATCAGTAGAAAAAGAAGAACGAGGAGGAGGATCTAAATGAGGATTACACTCTTTAGAGTAGAAATCATTGTTCTCAATCAAAATCCTCAACATCTCAAAGGTAAAATTAGCATCATTAGGATCACTTGTAATAGATTTAACAAGAGATTCCAAAGAAAAAGAGAAGATAAAGAATGACCGAGTTTGATCATAAGTATAAGAGCATAACTAGGGTTTCTAATTGAAAAATAAACCTAATTAGAAATAGAGATCGAAAATCCTGCCTCTAAGTCTGGTCGGTGATGGTGATAGTGATGGCAAAGGCGACGATGTTAGGGAGTTGCGGAATTGATGAAGAATTAAAGATGAAGATTGAAGTAATGAACTGAAGATTGATACTAATGATGAAGGCTGGAGATCACGATGTTCAAATTAAAATTTCCCCTTCTCTGCTTAAAATGATGCTGTATAATAGAATAAAGTGGAAAATAGGGTTTTGACCAGTTTACCGGTTTTTTTGGGGTTCGAATCAATTGTGAGCGGATGACATTTTTCGGAACACGCGGTGAAGCAAAAACCGGAGATTTTCTTTTTGAGAGGGCATCTGGTTTTGAAAACGGGTTTTAGTCTTTCTTAAGAAAACCGTTCATTTTATTAAGAAAACTCATTTTGTAGAAAATTTAATTTTAAGTGTGAATTTTGGAAAACAGATTTTTAGAAAATCCCGATTTACACTTAAAGATCTCGAAACCTAAATTTCTTCATCAGATACAGAGTCGCCACCAGGATCAGCTCATCCAGGAAATTCTGGTATAGCTCCCTACCAAGTGTAGACACAGTACCTAATCTAGAGATTCAGGGTTCGGGCAACATATCTACTAATCCTTAACTTGTTTTCAATTATTATTTCATAATACAATATAACATTCACTTAATTCTACCCATTTTATCCTCTTTTAATTTTAGTTAGTGATCACGCAAATGACATAAATATAAAGCATAAATAAAGTGCAGAAAAATAAAAGTGTGGGAAAAGTAAAGGAAAGGCCAAATTATACAACCCAATCGAATAAAAGAAAAAAAAAACTCTCATCCTCACCATTTACAACCGCCTATAATACACGATAATCTAAAAAAAGGTACAATCACCTTGATACATAAAATGATCTATTAAATACATCAAAAATGAAAAATAAAAGACTGCATCCAAATACGGTTAATGCAAGTATACAAATCACACCAAGGACTCACATAGGACAAAATAGGGGTATTTTAGGAAACGGGATCATGCATAAGGGGATAATCGAGAAGTTTGGATGACTACTAGATTAGACCTAGAAAACATTTTATAAAAACGCCATGTAGATTTTGCGAATGAAAACCAATTTTGAAAATGGTTTGGCTCGGTTTACATGCATTTTCCATCTTTTGGTAGGCCGGATATCCCAGAACCTGGGGGTTCCATTCGTGAGTGGACCTAATTTGAACATCCATATAGGGTTTGGAAACATAAACACACCAAAATACTTTTTGAGTTGAAAGGGGAAACAAAATTACAAGTTAGAGGGGAAGAAGGCAAAGCTTGTAATTCTGTTTTATTAACCACAATCAAGCCACTGTAATATGCTACAGCCACGCCACTGTAGTAGCTAAGGCGTGCTATAGCATCTACAGTTGGCCGACTGTAGTGCTCCAGAACCACTAATCCAATTTTCTTTCTCGTTTTGAAAATTGTTTTGATTTTTTGATGGTTTCGGGTGATCTAGAGTTTCTGGAAACTTACAAAATCCACAAAATGGATCCAGATTGAATCGTATGAGTCAAAAAAAAAAAACTCTAAAAACCCAAAATCAACAAATTTAAATCTCATATCCATCAATCAAAAACCTAAAAACCATAAATCTAATCATATATGGATGTGATCCGACCGATATTATTCGTGAAAAATACATTTGATTTAAAAAACAAAAAAGAAGTGTTTTCGGTCGATTTAGGGCATTTGGAGCTTCTGCCCTTGAGATTACAGCCGAGCGAATATAATCAGACAACTATAGCTGCACCACTATAGGTTACAACCATGCCACTATAGTCATCAGACTACAACCGAGCGGCTGTAAGCAACAGATGGGGTGACTATAACTGGATTTCCACTTCCAGCTTTTTTCAAAAACCACCAAACATATACAATAACACCCAAATCAATTTCAAACTAGTTTTTAGGGCCTCTTAGAGCCTACCTTGTTTGTGTTCCAGTGTTTTGGATCACTGAAAATGGATTCGGACGCCGGAAAACTCCTCGGAATCACGAACAACCTGAAATCGTCCATGAACCTCCAAAACTCGAACGGAACCACAAATCGACCCAAACGAATGTCAAATCAACTAGAATCACTCCCAAATATAATTTCTCAAAGGATCCTAGTGATTTCTATGGATCTGATTCGAGATTGGATGGTTTTTGAGTGGATTTAAGGATTTCTCTCACTAAAACCTAGTTTTCTCTCTCTAAAACCCAAATCAAACCCCTTCTAATCAGAATCTCCCTAAGTTTTTGGATGAAAACCCTAAACCCAGATGAAACCTAAAAATTCTAACCCGTTTTGGTGAGGATTGGATTGAAAAGATGAGTTTTTGGTTGAAAAATCCTCTTTCTCTCTCTAACTCTCAAACTTTCAAAACCCTAGCTCTCTCTCACTGATGGTGGCTGCACATGTTGTTAACTCCACCCTAATTTTGAGTTTTTGGTTTTATATGGTGAGATTAGGGTTAAAAATCACGGATTAAAAAAAACTCTATTTAAGAGAAATCACACATGGCAACTACAGTCAAACGGCTGTAGTGGCCTATAGTTGGGCGGCTATAGTTGTGTAAACTATAGCCGCACCCCTAGAGGGCACTATAGCTGGGCAGCTATGGTAGTTAGTTTTGTATTTCTCACCTTTTCTCTCTGATCCTCTTACACGCTCAACCGACCTTCTTCGGGGTTCTGCACCAAGATTTGTTACACTTCTTTAGTTCATCCGAGAAAACTCCAATGTTATTCTGGTAGTTCTGAATCCACCTCATGTTTATCCATGAAAAAGGTAATGAAGGCTTTTATCATCGAGGTCAAGAAAAAACCCGTGCTCATAGGCTGCCACTTGTATAACCAAAGTCGACTTAGACGGGTGCTTGTGCCCGATTCGAGTTTGGTCGCGCGATAGGTAGCATGGTGAGAAGGAAAAAAGGATGTACCTGGGGGTTTTCCCGTGTTGACCTACTATAATGTTCGTAGGGACTTGTCTCGGTCGATTCACGAAACAACGGTTTTGCCAAAGTTGACTTGATTTTTCAGGGACTTACTTCGAGTTCGTTGCGAAGCACAGGACTTTTCATAAATTGATTTGATGTTCTAGGGACGTAGTTCGACTCCATTGCGAAGTAGAAGACTTTTCCCAGATTGGATTGGATCTCCAGAGACGTGCTTCAACTCCATTTCGAAGCAGAGGACTTTGCCCAA
The DNA here is from genome assembly GCA_039660915.1 of Euphorbia tirucalli. Lineage (NCBI taxonomy): Eukaryota > Viridiplantae > Streptophyta > Magnoliopsida > Malpighiales > Euphorbiaceae > Euphorbia > Euphorbia tirucalli. The sequence continues at coordinate 20,947,512 of CM077636.1, read as the reverse complement.
ATTGGATTGGTGTTCCAGGGACGTGCTTCTACTCTATTGCGAAGCAGAGGACTTTGCCCAGATTGGGTTGATGCTCTAGGGACGTGCTTCGACTCCATTGCGAAGCAGAGGACTTTGCCTAGATTGAATTGGTGCTCCAGGGACGTCCTTTGAGTCTATTACGAAGCAGAGGACTTGCCCGGATTGAATTCTCCTTGTGAGTTTATGTTCATGAAAAGGAAGGGTATTTTGGTAATTTATAGCTTAGAAAGTTGGTGTCCTTTGGAGCAAGGGTACTTTGGTCATTTCACTTTTCGTGAGGCCTATGTCGCTAAAAGAAATGAGTTTTAGTGATTTGGTAAAAGGGTATTTTGGTCATTTGGTAGCTTGGAGGCTAACCAAAGGGCATTTTAGTCATTTCACCTCTAGTGGAGCCTATGTCACTAGAGGAAGAAATATTTTGATGATTTGATTTCCTGTGAAGCTTGTGTCACTAAAGGGAAGGTGTTTTGGCCATTTGGTAGCTTGGTTACTAATAGAAGGCTATTTTGGTTATTTCACTTTCAGTGGGGCCCGTGTCACTGAAGAAAGGATAATAGTGTTTCCCGTGAAGCTTGTGTTGCTGGGGAAAAGATGCTTTGGTGATTTGAGAAGATTGATTATCTATTTTGATATTTTGAAGTTGTTTTGGGTATGTATTCGTTCCTTGATCGATAATTTTGAAAACAAAAATTTTTGCCCCTTCGATCAAGAATAAATACGGACCGAATATCTTGTCCCTTGATACCTGCAAGACGTGAAAACTACCTTTCTCAGGATCAAATGGGCATAAAATAAGCTTTGAAAAATGAAAGAACGAAGACTTTGCAAAACGACAAACTACAGTGGTGCCACTGTAGTGCTACACCCGCGCGGCTGTAGTGCATTTAAACTACAGCCGTTCGGCTGTAGTGGTGGGTAAGGGATGGCTTTTGATAGCCATTAAAACCTAATCCATCAGCCATATCCCCTTAAAACCTTATCCATCAGCCATATCCCCTTTCTCTCTTCAAGGCTGACTACCCCTTTTAGGTGATTTCTGCTCCAAATCTTTACATATCTTGCAAAAACCATGAGACGAAAGCTACGAAAAGTCCTTAGACCTACTCCTCCCACTCAACCCGCTCCTCAAACAAGGTTTTCCATTCTGGAAGGAGATTTCTTCTTGGCTCACGAATCCACCAAAAGCGTTTACGGGTTAAGAGAGGACGAAGAATATTGTGAAATAAAGATTAATGCTCAAGTACCCATCCGGCTTCAACTTTCGAGCCATGCTTTCTTGAATCCGGTTAGTTTTCTTGGATTTCCCTCTTTTTCCAAGTTTTTCAATTTCTACAAAATTAGAGAAATTAGTCCATAATAGATGAAATTGATGCATGATTTAAGTAGAATATGCCCCTAGGATGCTTGATTGATGATTTGGGTTGAGGTAGAATGAGATTTAACCGAAAATGGGCAAAATTAGGGTTTGGGCTGAAAAAGTGCAGCTATAGCTGCCCCATGGGTTGCTTATAGCTGTGCCACTGTAGTCTTAAGGACTACAGCCACTCGGCCATAAGCCCCTATAGCTGGGCAGCTGTAGCTGACAGATTCAGGGTAGCCCTTTCTTTTGCAATTCTAAGGGTATTTCCTTAATTTCTATGATGTGTGTGCATTCTAAAAAGCTCATAAAATCCCTGATCATTGATTTTGCAGGTGAGATCCAGCCATTGTGGGAGCGGATCCATTTCAGAGTCTTTGAGATGGTACAAGTGGCTTCACGATGGAGCGAAAGTGCTTGTGAACTACATAGGCTTACATCAATTGGTTCGGAGCATGACTATCACCACTCCTCGCACAAGCCGAGGACTCATGGCTATTCTCATAGAGAGATGGATGAATACTACTCATTCATTCCATTTTCCATCCGGGGAGTACACGGTGACACCCAAGGACCTTGTTGCTGTCATCGGGCTTTCTCTCTCCGAGTAAGTGATTTGATTCAACCAGGCTTTAGCACAGAGCGGCTACTGTCTAGAGCTAGTAGCCATGCTCATCGGGATTGAGTTCCCCGATAAGAGGATTCAATGTCGGAGCATCAAGAACTATTAGTTGGAGCGGCAAGGCCAAGCTTCCAGAAGGGACTGCTTTTGAGGCTACTGATGAGAGATGATATGCGAGGGTCTTTCTTCTCCACACCCTTTCTACACTCCTCTTCCCCATGGGCTGGAGCAGCTTGAATTTAGCCTTGCTACCATCTTTGATTAAGCCAAAGTCAGTGAGGACTCTTAGTTGGGGTCAAGCCGCTTCGGCTCAGCTTTACTATGCCCTTAACCTTTATGCTCAAGGCTCTCGAAAGGAGCTGAAAGGCCCTTAGATTGTGCTACACGTGAGTGTCTTGAACCCTTTACCTAATGATTTCTACTTTCCTCTATGTATTTCCTAAATTGTTACTAACTTTGTTGTCATGCTTCTTTTGTAAATTTGGGCCTATAAGTACTATTTTGCTTCTACCCCGGTGGTGCATATCCCTGATAATCATGAGCTTATCGAGTTTCCCCATCCGAGACGGTGGTTAGGGTTCATTTCGAGTGATGTTGATAAGGATGAGGATGAGTGCCATCAGTTCTTGAAAGGGATGACCTTTGCTGAGGTATGCTTCTTACCCTTTTCTGAATTCCTAAACTCATTACTAGATAACTGCTTTCCCTACCTTTGAACTTCCTGATTTTCTGATTCTAGCTTACCAAGACCCCTTGGAGATGAGAGGGAGATGATTCACCCTAGCTAGTTCAGGATGCACAAGCATTGTCCAATAGGCGCTTTATGATGGAGTGCCCCTTCGGGCAAGAGTGGTATCTTGGTGAGAGAGTTGGCCTTGAGAGGCATAGGATTCTAGCTGTCTTACCAGTGCTGTTATTCTAGCCTCACCTCCTATCTTCGGACCTACATCCTAATCTATACAGAGTTGGTTACGAGGCTGGTAGTGTGGATGGTGACTACCGCCAGTTCATTGCCCCTCATCTTTTTCCTCTGACCATTGATGCTAACGCTGGTGCTGGGGTACTTTCCAAACCTTTCTCTTTCTATTTTTCTGTCTGTACTTGCTTAAAGTCATTATTCACTGACATTCCTTTCTCAACTGACTTTAGCCATCTTCAAGGGGTGGGCATGCATGCCCATCATTATCTGTTAAAGAAGCAGGTATGAGGTCTAGTATTGGCTCCGCTCGGACAGCTGGAGTGGGTTCCGCTGCTAGAGTGGAGGATGCTCCCGTTCCTTCTCCACCTCTTCAGGATCCTCAGGCCCCTATTGCTGATTATCTGCATGGTCGACTCGAGTTCTCAATCGAGAGCTCCATTCAGCTATTCGATGAATCTCGACAGTCTTACCGAACTGACCTCCATCTCCATGACCATTCTTTTCCTCCAGCCATTCCCGATGGCATCACACATGTGAGTATCTCTACTTTTCACTGTTTTTACGCCTTTTACTGATTATCTGTCATAGACTGATCCCCTTGAATATGATCTTAGTAGATTCCAGTGATGCTGGGTATGTGTATGGGCCAGGTCCTTTCTGCATTGAGGGTGCTCACCAATTGAGATAACTCCGTGTTTACGGTAAGTACCTGTATTTGGCTTTATGCTTGTGTATGAATGTATACATGTATGTATATTTTGGGTGCATATGCATATGCATGTGATTATGATGTTTTTTATGCTTTGCTTGGTGCAGACGACGATTGGGATTGAGCACCGAGAATCCACTCGCTTAAGGATGGAGGTTGACCAGTTGTGTTGACGGGTTACTGAGCTAGAGATCATGAATCAGACCTTCAGAGATTGGGTGCACAATTTGGAGGCCCAGATGGGGACTGTGGGTGGGCATGTGAGTGAGAACCCGACCTAGGAGCTAGGAGATGATGGAGATGATGATGATGCTGGCTTTGCACCTCCTTAGGCCTATTTCTCCATCTTTCTACTTGTGATGTATTGACCCGTTTGTGGGTTACTTTCTCTGACTTTTACATATTCTGGCCCTTGCATGGGTCTTGCTTTGTGATGTATTTGATGGTTTGAATGATTTGCACACGGTTTATAACATTTACATCTTCTATTTATTGAATTTGAGCTTTTGAGTGTATATTCTCTACCTTTTCATGCTTTTATTCCCCCTCGGTTCAATCTGATCAAGTCTGGGATGTGTTTCGGTGCCTTTAAACTTCATTTTCCTTGAAAAACTGCCCCTAGAACTTATAGCCGCGTGCCTATGATCATCAGAAATCATATAAAGATATAAACAAAGTATTGTTTACACTACAACCACTTCACTATAACATTATAGCCACCTGGCACATTATAGCCATGCCTTTGTAGGGCATTACAGCCACTATACACCTTAGAGCTGCCCCACAATGAATTTCAGCTTTTCTTCTCTTTCTTTCACTCCTCTTTGGTATGGATCAACTCCGAGGATGACTCGGGACTATTAGGGTATGATCCGCTCTTCCAATTGGGCTTTGCTAGCACCCTTTGGCTTACAGCACCTCAGATTCTACACTGCTTTGACTCCAAATTAGGTCTTTTTGGATGCTGCTACCAGTTTCTGGGATCCGATGGAACACGTCTTTTGCTTCACTAACCAGGAGTTGTGCCCTTTGGTGGAGGAGTTTAGCACTATCGTCTGTGTTCCTTGCCCTCCAGGAGTCTGATTATCTGTTTTTGCTCCTGTTTCGGGTGATATTCATACATTTCTGAGTCGATTTGCCCCAGACGTAGCAGGTATGGGTCATGCACTTTCTGGTAGCCCTGCATCTCCTAGACTTAGCCTTTCTGTTATTGCAGATTTATGCTTTGTTTTACCCCCTTTTGCCCCTGGCTGGGCTCCACTGATGAGCTTACTACTGATGGCATGCTACCTATGTGAGTCCTGAGATGGTACTTGCAGCTTTAGATTAGCCGCGATAATGACCCAGATGGTTCGGGGTGCATCACCTATGGGGATTGTCTTAGCTGAGACACTAATTCATTTGGATTCTATTCACTCTAATTCTCCTGTCGAAAGTTATGGATCCCCTTTTCTGGCTGTTGGAGAAGCTAAGCCTCCTGAGCCCTCCTCCACCTTACTCGAGATACGCTCCGAAGCATTACTGGTCTCAGTGCATCGAGCTTCCAGATTTCAGCTTTATATCTATAAAGGATTGGTTTGATTGGCTGAGGAGCCGGACTGATGCCTCTACCCGATGGGTCTGCCCCTAGTGGGGTATTTCTGATGTGACTACTGAGACCTGGGCTGGAGGTGTCCAGCTGCTTGGATTGACCCATATGACTTTCTACTTTTCCTTTCGGCTGTGCAGACAGTATGGTTAGTTGTAGGGGGTCCCTCGATCTTTGTGCACCACCGAGTGTGGAGTGTTTACACCACAGTGGCCTCGACACGTGCAGCATCAATGGATGCATCCTATTCGCAACGAGATTCTGAGATATGATAGTACAACACCTGTGGAGACAGATGCTCGCTATGGAGCTTGGCTGACTGACCTGATTACTTGCCCCACAAGACATGGACGTGTGGTGCTGACTTTAAGGTACCTCGGTCTTTAGAGGATTAGGGTTATCTGAGCTTGATGCTACTGTATGACTTTTATTCTGTTTTTATATTATGTCCTAACTTTTGCATAGGTTGCCCTTTCGGGTTTTTGGGCTATCGGATTGTCTTTACTTTTGCCCGAATAACCCTTTTGGGTTTTCAATTCAGTAGACTTTATTTTGTGTCATAACTTTTGCATGGACCACCCTTTCGGGTTTTTCATCTATCGAACTTCTTCTTTTTTTTTATGTTTCATTCAATCTATGGATGTGAGATATGCAAAAGATATGAAGCCAAGTACGCATAAAATGATCTGAATTTCAAGTAAACTTGGGACATTTAAATGAACAGAACTGAACATTCATTCATTCATAAATAATGCTTTAGTACAATGCACATCAATGATGAAATGAAACTAAGGATAGAATCTGTGATGGTACATGTCATGACTGAATCCACGACTGCCACCAACTGGTCTTTGCAGGTTTTCCAGCTGATAGTCCTCACCTCTCTATCCTAATTTTTGCATGGATCGCCTTTTTGGTTTTCGACCCATCGGACTGTCCTAACTTTTGCATGGATCACCTTTTCGATTTTCGACCCATCAGACCTCTTTTTTTTTTATACCCTAAGGCCTGAATACACTTTTCATCAATAAGTGCCAACTATCTGTACCTCGACTGGAGCCATTCAAATTCTGGCAAGTGTGCCTCTATGACTACTCTTAATGACTTGACTTTTGTTTCCACTGGGAAAACGGCTTCCATCCCATAAACTAGTGAATATGGTGTTTCTTCGCTAGGGGTTCTAATGCTCGTTTGGTATCCCCACAAGGCAAATAGTAACATATCGGCCCACTCACTGTAGGTTACTACCATTTTTGACAGAATCTTCTTAATATATTTATTGGCTTCTTCTACCGCCCCATTAGCTTGTGGGTGATACGGGGATGACTTATGATGCTTAACTCCCTTCTCTTGAAACAATTGTGCCATTACTCGTTGAAACTATACCCCATTATCAGTCACGATGTGATGCAGGATCCCATACCTCGTAAAAAAGTTCTTCTCTATGAACTTGGCCATCTTCTTAGCTATAACATTCATGAATGATTTTGCTTTGACCCATTTTGAGAAGTAATCCACAGCCATGACAATGAATCGGTGTCCGTTTGAGGTGGGCGGCCTTACCTTTCCAACGATATCTATACCCTAAGTTGCAAATGGCCACGGAGTCGAGGATACCTAAAGTTTGAGTAGAGGGAGATGATTGAGGTCTCCGTACACTTGGCATTCATGGCACCTCTTAACTTCTTTGATACAGTCGGCTTGCAGAGTGAGTCGAAAGTATCCTTACCTCAATATCTTCTTTGCCAGTGCCAACCTGTTCATATATGGTCCGCAAGTTCCGGAGTGTATCTATTTCGTAACCTTAACTGCCTCTTCTTTTGTCAGACACTTCATAAGGATTCCGTTGGATGTTCTTTTGAAGAGCTGATTCTTAACTACCCGAAACTACACTGCCAATCTCCGAAGTGAAACCTTATCAGCCTCACTAGCATCTTCAGGGTATTGACTCTTCTCAATGAACTAGTACTATGGGCATTCTTCAGTTGTTGCAACTGCATTGACTAATGAATAGCACGGATGCTTAGCAATTTCCAAGATTACCGGCTGTATCGGCATTTTTTGGGGTCCTTCCCACATTGACGACGGTGTAGCCAAGGAATTCGCCATCTGATTCTCTTCCCTCGACACATGCTGGAATTCACACTGACTGAATACCTTCACCCTTTCCCAAACCATCTTGAGATAAGGCCGGAGTGATTCTTCTTTTATCCTGAATCTCTGGTAATATGCTAAATTTCCAAAGCTGAATCCTTGATAACTAATACCTCATTTGCCTCTAGTGTGATTAGAGCATCGATTCCAAAGAGGCAAGCTCCGTATTCTACTCCGTTATTAGTTACTTAAAAGTCAAGCCGTTTCGCTAGAGGAATGATTTCTCCTTCAGATGTAGCAATGATTACTCCTAAACTTGCACCGTGTTTGTTCACTTCACCATCAAAATACATCATCCATCTATTTGTTTCTACTTCCACCACCGCTAGTTGTTCATTGGGAAATTCCAAATTCTCGACATAATCTGAAACTATAAGCTGATTGGCTAGAACTTCTGCTATGGCCCTTCCTTTGATTATCCTCTTTGTCACATACTATATGTCGAATTCCGATAACAAAAGCAACCATCTCGACAATTTCCCTGCCAATGCTGGAGATTGGCATAAATACTTCATAGGATCCACTTTGGCTACCGCCTGAACCTTATACTACTGGAAGGAATGCCTTAACTTCTTCGTCAACCATACCATAGCAACACAGGTTTTCTCTACTACAGTATATCTAGTCTCGTATTCCAGTAGCTTCTTACTCAAGTAGTAGATCACATGTTCATGCCAGTCTTCCTGCTATTGTACTAGTATTACCCTTACTGAAGTCTCTTCAATAGCCAAGTACAAAACCAGAGGCTTGTTTGGTATTAGAGGCTTTAGAACTAGAGGGTTCATCAAATAAGCCTTAATTCTGTCGAAAGCTATCTGACACTGCCCATTCCATTCCACTGGATGGTTCTTCTTCAGAAGCTTGAAAATTGGCTTACAAACTATTTTCAGCCTTGTAATAAACCGACTGACGTATGGTAGTGATCCCAAAAACGACCTTACTTCCTTTTCTGTCTTCGGTGTCAGCATGTCCCTGATGGCCTTGATCTTATCTGGATCCATTTCGATTCCCTTTTGACTGACTACATGACCAAGCAGTTTTCCCGAAGTTACCCCGAACACACACTTCTTAGGATTCAAGCGGAGATTGTACTTCTCGATTCTAGTTAGAAATCTATCCAGGATAGCCAGGTGCTCCCCTCGGGTCATGGATTTAACTAACATATCATCCACATAGACCTCGACCTCCTTATGGATCATATCATGCAAAAGTGTCATAACTACTCGTTGATAGGTTGCCACGGCATTCTTCAACCCAAACAGCATTACTCTGCAGCAATAAACTCCCCACTCTATGATGAAGGCCATTTTTACTTTGTCGATTATATTCATCAGAATCTGATTGTACCCCGAGAACCCATCCATGAATGAGTACATCACTGCCCTGGCAGCACTATCAATCAGAACATTAATATACAGAAGCGGGAAATCATCCTTGGGAGATGCCTTATTTAGACCCCTGTAATCCACACAGACCCTAACTCAACCATCTTTCTTCGCAACCATTATGATATTAGCTAACCATTCTGGATACTCTACTACTTCTAAGAACTTAGCCTTTATCTGCTTAGCTACTTCTTCCTTAACCTTTTCAGCCCATTCTGGTTGAAGTCTTCTGAGCTTCTGCTTAAGAGGTTTTTTCTTCGGATTTGTCAGAATTCTATGCTCTGCAATCTCTCTGTCAACCCCAGGCATGTCTTCATAGGACCAAGCGAAGGCTTTCACGTGCTTTTGGAGTACTTTTACAATTTCATTCCTCTCATCAGGTATGAGGTCTTTTGAGAAGGATACCATTTTTGGACCATCATCTGTCCCTGGATTCATTTCATGCAGTGATGCATCATGTATGCTAAAGACATTAAATGAATGTTTATATGTATGTACAGTTCCATCCGGAAAACATCAGATAAGTAAGCAAAATCAGACTTTATTGCATTAAAGGCCTTATAGGCAGAATTGTTTACATCATAAATTAAAGAAACAGATACATCATAAAAATTTCCATCCTCCACATGAGGAGGGTCTTCATCAACAGTAGCACAATCAAACTCCTCAAACAGGTACCCGAGATCATCTTCCAGGTCTTCTTTCTACTTCACAGTCAGCTCCTCTTCGAGTGCTTTGGCCTTACCCTTCGTCACCAGCTTGGTAGGCTCCTTCACAGCTTCATCTACAAGCTCTTCTTGGGTCATCCCAACAAATGGCTTTTTCTTCTCCGAACCCTTACTCAGCTTCATCAAAGTGGATAGCACCCTAGAGATGGCTTCCATAGCCACTTCAACTTCACTTTTCACTAAATCAATCTTCTCAAAAGGTTCTCCCTTGTTTCCAAACTCAATTTTGACTTGGTCAACTGCATTCTGATTCAGAACTTCCTTCCCTTTGTCTTCGGTTCCAGCTCACAGCATACTCACAATGGACTCAATTCCATACTTGTTAAAATCAACAACATCAGCAAAGATCTCAAATCCCAGGAGTAGGCCTCCCACAACAATTACCGGCTCAGGACTCCCATCATAGACTGATTCAATGGCTCGGACAAAAGTGTCCACCAAGTTCACATGCTTCTTTTCTTGCTTAGCCTTTTCCTCGTGATAACCAAGCCCAAATTGACGGTACTTACCGGCCTCAATGTTAAACTCGGGAATGCCTTGTTGTTTGGCCTCTAATCCTTTTCCAGGCTTGTAGTTCTACTTAGTAAAGTACTTGTGAATCTAGTCTGGAAATTCCGGCTTATCAATAATCACTACCACTTGAAATCCAGTCATCGGCTACTCGGTAGCACTCAAGGCAGCCACAATAGAGGGCTCATCTACTTCAACAGTCATAACCTTCCCTTCAACTAAAAATTTCACCTTCTGATGCAAGGTTGAGGGCATTCCTCCTAAGGCATAGAACCATGGCCTTCCCAAAAGTAGAGAGAATGTGACAAGAATGTTAATTATAGTAAACAGCACCTTTGACTTAACTTCTCCCAACTTGACTTCAGCTTCAAAAGTCCCAATCATAGTTCTTTTGCTATCATCATACACCCTAATCATAGTGCTGGACCAGCAAAGAGCTTCGGTACTCATCCCCAAATAAGGCAAGATCTTGGAGGGACAAATGTTCAATGCCGAGTCGTCATCCACCATTATGCTCGGCATCATCCTATCCATGACTTCAACTTTCAAGTACAGAGCTCTATTATGATTAACTCCTTCAGGTAGAAGGTCCTCAACTCCAAAACTCGATTAGCTTTCAAATCAACTCCCTTAATCATGGCACATACCTCATTCGGGGAAATAGTGGGAGTGGCTTCCATCTCCATCAACTGCTTAACCACCGCCTCATAGTGCTCCTTAGATTCCATAAGTGCCAAACACAGGCACGAGCTAGTGTCCTTTTCAACTGATCGACTAACATATCATCTTCTTTATTCATTGGAGGTGAAAAGGTAGCATTATTATGCACAAGCATGGTATTCCTTCTTGGGGGTGCCGGGGGTGCTACATTAGTGGGTTGATAGACCCTTCCACTTCTAGTAATGTGCATAACCAGCCCGTCCTTCTCAATCACGGTCCCCCTTTTTGTCTCCACCGGATAAACCCACTTTGACTCTTCTATCTCAAAGTCTTCATACTCATCATTTTCTTCGATATCATCCAAATCCATTAGACCCGACTTATTCTTCACTACAATTGTCTGCTCTTCAACTACTTTCGACTTTTCTTCATTCTCAACTAAAACAGCTTGTACGCTCGAATTAGCCTTGATAATCTGAGTGAACACATAATTGGCTGACATACCAGACTGTACCATATTTACTTGACTCCCAAAAGTAGGCAGTGGATTCTTCTGAACACTCGGCTTCAAAGCCAGCTCGACGATCTTACCATCAGTAACCAACTGCTTAATGGCCTTAATCAATTGGGTGCACTAATTTGTATAGTGACCTATCATCACATGATAAGAATAGAAGTTATCTTTATCCACCTCAGCTGGAGGTGAAATTGGCTTCAAACTCTGCAACAACCCAGCCTTTCTATACTTAGCAAAAATCTGGCCCATGGACTAGTGACCCTTTGAGAAGTCTGTCTTCCCTGGTTCACAGTGATCACATCTGCCTCTTGCACTTCAATCAAGGCTGCTTTTGGAGTCATCCTAGCACTAAACCCGGCTGAGGTAGCCTTAGAACTACTACCTTTGTACCCTTCAGAGTACCCCCGATTACTTCTGTAGGAGCCCGAACTCTATTTACCCTTTTGTTCCTCTTCTTCGTATCGCTCGATACGCTTAGCAAATTCAATAACTTCATTGAAAGAGTGGAACCTCTTCAGCTTCATTTTGTCTTTATACTAGGGTAGACTACCATCAACTAGCTTCATAATAAGCGACTCCAACTTCGAGGCCCCATCAACAAGAACTTGAACATCCATCCACCTTTTATAGTAAGCCGGGAAGGATTCATTCGGCTTTTGGCGGATCCTCTCTAAATCTTCAAGAGTAGTTTCTACCTGGGTATTGTAAGCGTATTGCTTCACAAAAGCTTCAGATAGGTCCTCCCAAGTAGAACGGGTGTACAAAGGCATCTTCATATACCACTTCACCGTAGCACACCTTAAAGTAGTCGGGAACATATTTAAGAGGTGACCTTTTCTAATTCCCATAATTGTCATTAGTCTTACATAACTATCCAAATAGGCTTTCAGTGGGCCTTACCCGGTGTAGGAAGGAAGATAAGGCATATGAAAACCAGCAAAAGTGGCTCTCCTCTGTCAGCCATCAAAGTAGCCGGGTTGGCACACTTAATAGGGTTATAGTTCACCATCTCCTTCCGCTTAGGCAACATAGCTTCAATATGAGACAACTTCTGATTGAGATGCTTCTCCACAACAGTCTCAATTGAAGCTTCTCTCTCCTTCTCAAAGGCTTCATCTTCTTCAGACTGACAATCAGGTTCCCTATGATTAACAACTCCACCACTTCCGCTGAGAACACTCCCTCCGGCTCCATTCGTCACTTAGACAAAGGGTCGTCCTCCACTTCCAACCAAAGTCTGAGTCGATGGAATAGTCTGAATAGGGTTAGCATTCATCACAGCTTTCATTTACTCCCTAAGAGTAGCCTTAAATTCATCAGAATTTAGAAAATTTCTCATGAAAGCTGCCATGTCAAAAGGGGCATTCCCACTATTTCTGTCAGCCATTTCTGTTCTATTTGCTTCTTCTCACAAAGTCTAACTATCAACTGGTAAAGAATGCAACTGAACCTCAACCTCCCGATCTGAATCTGACCCTGAACTGACCCCTTCCACATTGACTGATTCTGATTCAACTGATTGAACTAGTTGACTTGATTCTGACTCGACATGAACTAACCGCTTTAAGGTTTGACTCCAAACGACGCGTTCAACATAAGGTTAGAATTTTGGATGGATGTTGTGAACTTAGATGTGACGCACTAAGTGACGTGAATGTCATGGGCATGAAGTGATTATGATTGAATTGTTGGGATTTTTCACCGGAAATCACCCGATACAAGCACTACATGGGAATCACTTGTGATACTATACCATGTGACACCTCACATGTAACACCATCATATGGTCAGGTCAAAGGATCCATACAAGCACTACATGAGAATCACTTGTGATACAATACCATGTGGATTTCTCATTTAGTGGATCTATCCAGTACCATACCCCTTTTATGCATGTACCCATTAACTTGGTTGACATTCCATGTCCAATGACCGGTAAGACACCGTCATACAACCAGGTTAATGATAGTCTCTTGTTCCATTCATTCCCATGACTTGAACAGACTACGGATCTATTCATGGTCATATCGTTTACCCTATCCATGGTCTTACTGCCAAGTGCATGACACTGGTCATCATGGATATGGATATGTCCATTGGATACTTCATTTAATATATTGCACAAGATAAATATAATAAATGAATTAATGCCTTTATTAATAACACAAATAAGTATAATACATAAATCCAATTAATGTATGATACAAATGCAAGGACCACTGCCTCGGGACTAGGGCATTTCCAACAATCTCCCACTTGCACTAGTTCCAACTAGGCATGGGCCTAATCCCTATAGATCTGGTATGACCCTCGTGCTTGGGCTGGGCCAGCGCCTTGGTCAAAGGATCCACGACATTATCCTCAGTGTCCACTCTGTGCAATGCAATGTCACCTCTCTCTGTGATCTCTTGTATGAGGTGAAACTTTCTGAGCACGTGCTTTGTGTTCTTGTGTGACCGAGGCTCCTTAGCTTGTGCAACAGCCCCATTGTTGTCACAGAAGATATCAACTGGGTCCTGGATAGTTGGCACTACTCCCAACTCAGTGATAAACTTCTTCATCCACACAGCTTCCTTAGCCGCATCACACTCAGCGATGTATTCAGCTTCTGTTGTAGAGTCCGCTATGGTTGGCTGCTTTGAGCTCCTCCAGCTTATAGCACCACCATTCAGCAAAAATACATACCCAGATTGCGACTGGTACTCATCCTGGTCGGTCTAGAAGCTCGCATCAGTGTACCCAGTAACTGATAGCACTTCCTGACCACTATACACTAAGAAGCTAGCCTTAGTCCGGTTAAGGTACTTGAGGATCGCCTTGATAGCTTTCCAGTGATCCTCCCCAGGATCCTGCTGGTACCGGCTCATCATACTCAGTGCAAAGGTGACATCAGGTCTCGTACATAACATGGAGTACATAATTGATCCTATAGCCGAAGCATATGGAACCAATTTCATGTTCTCCCTGTCCTCCCTTGTTTTAGGACAGTGTTTCTTACTAAGTTTCAGCCCATGGCCCATTGGCAAGAAACCTTTCTTGGCCCGGTCCATGCTGAATCTTTTCAGAACTTTGTCTATGTACGAGGCCTGACTTAGGCCCAGAAGCCGATTTGATCTATCCCTGTAGATCCTGATCCCTAGGATCTCAGCTTCACCTAAGTCCTTCATTGCGAAGCACTTACTTAGCCACTGCTTTACCCCTTGCAGTGTAGGTATGTTGCTTCCAATGAGTAGGATGTCGTCTACATAAAGTACCAAGAATGTGACAATGCTCCCACTAGTCCTCTTATACACACAAGGCTCATCTTGATTATGTATAAAGCCATATTCCTTTATGGCCTCATTGAATCTTATTTTCCAACTTTGGGATGCTTGCTTCAGTCCATAAATGGACCTTTGAAGTTTGCATACCCTTCCCGGATACTTTGGATCGACAAAACCCTCAGGTTGTGTCATGTACACATCCTCGAGTAGCTTTCCATTAAGGAAAGTGGTTTTGACATCCATCTGCCATACCTCATAGTCATACCATGTGGCTATGGCCAGTAGTATCCTGATGGATTTGAGCATGGCTACTGGTGAGAAAGTTTCATCATAGTCTATTCCATGGACTTGTCTGAAACCTTTTGCAATCAGACGCCCCTTGAAGGTATTATCAGCTTTTAGCTTGTAGCACCACTTGCAACCTATTACCTTAGCACCCGGAGGTGGATCAACCAAGTTCCAAACTTGGTTATTGTACATAGATTGCATTTCTGCCTCCATGGCTTTGCGCCAGTTTACAGATTGTGGGCTTGCCATAGCCTCCTGGTAGGTTTTGGCTTCTTCCTCATCCCAGATGAGAAAAGTTTGATCATCGGTGACGAGGAAACCATACCTCTCCGGTTCCCGACGATCCCTACCAGACCTTCTAGGTCCTTGTGTGGCCTGGGTCGATGCTTCCTCCTGTGGAAGCTCCACCTGGGCCTCTGAGTTATCCTCTTCAGGAGCTTGTGGGCTTTGAACTTCCCTGAGTTCAACATTGCTCCCACTGTCTTTCTTGGAAAGGAACTCCTTTTCTAGAAAGACCCCCTTCCTTGCCATGAACACCTTGTTCTCGGCGGTGTTGTAGAAGTAATACCCTTTGGTTTCCCTAGGGTAGCCTACAAACAGGCATTTATCGATTTTGGGCTCCAGCTTGCCACTAGTCAATCTCTTGACATGTGCTTTGCATCCCCAAATCCTTAGGAAAGACATATTGGGCTCCTTGCCCGTCCATATCTGATATGGGGTCTTTTCCACTGCCTTAGTCGGAGTATTATTTAAGGTGAGAGCTGCTGTCTCGAGGGCGTGTCCCCAGAAACTAATTGGGAGAGTGGCTTGACTCATCACTGAGTGGACCATGTCCAACAGGGTCCTATTCCTCCGTTCGGACACCCCATTCCATTGTGGTGTTTCGGGAGGAGTGAGCTGTGGAACTATTCCATACTCTCTCAAGTATGAGTCAAACTCTAGGCTCATATACTCACCGCCTCGGTCCGACCGAAGGGTTTTGATATTCCTGCCTAGCTGGTTCTGTACCTCGTTCCTAAATTCCTTGAACCTATCAAGGGTCTCGGACTTGTGTTTCATCAAATAGACATAGCCATATCTGCTGAAATCGTCCGTGAACGTGACGAAGTACAGATGCCCACCTCTGGTTGCTACGCTCATAGGTCTACATACATCTGAATGTATTAGGTCCAATAAGCCAGTGGCCCTTTCAGCCTTCTTGCTAAAAGGCGCCTTTGTCATCTTACCTCGTAAACATGATTCGCATGTATCAATTGACTCCAAGTCAAATGACCCTAGGACTCCAGCTTTGTGAAGTCTAGCAATGCGCTTCTCGTTTACGTGGCCCAGATGACAATGCCATAGGTAGACAGGATTAAGTTCGTTAGGCTTAACCCTTTTAGTGTTTATGTTATAGACATGATTGGTTTCATTTAAGTCCAAGATATATAGGCCATTATTTAATAGAGCATCTCCATAAAATAATCCCTCTCTAGATATTGAAATTCTACCATTAGAAATAGTGAAATTAAATCTAGAAATATCCAACATTGATACAGAAATAATATTCCTACACATAGCAGGTACAAAGTAACAATGTTCCAAAATTAAAACCAATCCGCTGGGCATCACAAGGTGATATTCGCCGATCTCTATGGTAGTAACCCTTACTCCATTTCCGACCCGTAAGTCCACCTCTCCCGACCCCAATGACCGTCTGTTCTTAAGTCCCTGCACATTGCAACAAATGTGAGAACCACATCCAGTATCCAATACCCAGGATGTTGAAACAGTAAGGTTAATATCTATAACATAAATACCTGAAAAGGACGCACCTTGGCCCCTTCTTTGCTCTCCCATCAGCCTGGGACACGATCTCTTCCAATGGCCCGTCTGTCTACACCTGAAATAGACATCTTCAGGACCTACCTTCTGCTGGGCCTTAGGTTGGGCCTTGGCCTTCCTAGCCTTGGCCTTCTTGGCCTTGGCCTTGGCCTTTTCCTTGGCCTTACCCTTGGCAACAGGAGGGTTCCCCTTGTTGACCAGCAGCACCGGCGGAGTCTTTTTGATCGACTGCTCAGTAAGCTTAAGCATCCCATGCAGCTCACTGACAGTGCGGTTCATCCCTTACATGTTGTAGTTTAGGATGAACTGATCATAATAATCCGTCAAGGATGCAAGGATTGTGTCCACTGCCAACTCCTGAGAGATAGGCGATCCGAGATGGGCCAAAGTGTCCAAATAGCCCTTCATCTTGAGCACGTGTGCGCTCACAGATGTCCCGGCCCCCATCTTACAAGAGTGGAATGCCTTATTGGTCAGGTACCTTTCCTGACGAGCTTGCTCCTGAAACATCTCATTTAGAGTTGTTATCATAGCATAGGCTTGATGGTCCATAAACTGTTTTTGCAGTTCGGGGACCATACAGGCCAACATAAGGCATGTCACATCCCTATTATCTTTGACATACGTCTCGTTTTCCTCCAGCTGGGTAGCAGGTGGATTACGTCCTTGAGGCATAGCCGGCACAGGCCTTTCCATTACATACTCTTTTGACTCTTGTCTTAGAACAATTCTTAAGTTCCTAGACCAGTCCAAAAAGTTAGGACCGGAAAGCTTGTCCTTTTCAAGAATAGATCGCAGTGATAAGGTATTGTTGTTTGCCATTTAAGAGTTTCTACACAAAAAAACATTGAGAGTGTTAATAAAGGACTTTAATTTATTATTCCCATATGAAATTAATAATGAATCATGTTATTAATTTAAACCGAGTTGTTGGGCTCATGGGCCGAGATCCATATTTCATCAAGATATAGCCAAACGAGGGTTTGGTACAACTATACCTTAATTATTTAGGTAGGAACGCCGTCCAATCCCAACCTAGGGACTCTCGGTTAGATGGGCTTGTTGGCACTTACCCATCTGTGCTTAGGGCTAGGAGAATCCTACTACTCATGCTAAGTCAAAACCTCCATTCAAGTGTTAGAGTATCCCATACTCTAACCCAATACAAAGTGACAATACTCCAGTGTATCCTGCGAGGGCATGGTCTACAACTGGCCTATTCCCACTTCGAGTTGGTTTTGAATGAGGGAAGCACTTTTAAGCGACTTAGTAATTCCATTTGGTTAGTAGATTCAATTTATAACGGCTTACATACATAAGGCGCGTGAAATGCTGTTGGATCATACATTCATACATGCAAATGAACATAAAGCATAATTAAATAAAAGTAAAATGGATTGCTATGGGCCTATATTACATCCTAATATTATTCTAGTAAACCTATACTAGAAATAAATATCAGGTGGGCCTCCATCTTTTCCTTCTGGGCTTGCACCTCCACTTGGGCTCACCACTCCATGGACTTCTTCTTTTACAAATTTTATAACAATTAAATAAAATAAAATTACATTAAAAAAAGAAAAACGACACGCAGGCCCTATTTACCCAAAAAGAAAAATACAACACATCTTGTACAAGCCCCAATAGCATCCAACCATACAAACATTTAATCATACATATGCATCCAATACATATAATTCATAAGCATGTTATAATGCATGATTTAAGCCCATTTCAATTATGTCCAAGCCATTATATAGAAATCGCCAATTTTGGCCCACCATGGTTCTAACCCTTAACGGGCTTTGGGCCTCCAGCCCAGGCAGTCCAACTGCTCCCACTGGAATTGGGAAACCATGGGTCCAATTCAGCCGTCCAAGTAATTGTGCCAAAATTACCCGAACCAATTTCAATTAACCTTATTAATTTCCAAAATTAATATCACATGAATAAAATAAAATTTCATTCAAGAAACCACACGCATTTAAATTGCATAAATTTAAACACACGAATTTTAAAACCAATTAAAATTTCAAAACTGGGCCCCGGGCCCAAGACCCGCCAAATCCAAAACACTGGGCCCGGACCACTGCAGCTAGGGCAATAGAGTTGCCCTAGCAGCAGCAGCGGCTGCTGCTGCCGACGCCGCTCCCACCGCGTGCTGCGATTCCACCGCCGGCTGCCCCGCACCCCGGGAGCCAGATTTTTTTTTAAAAAACAGAAATAAATAAAAAAACAAATATTGCATCCATCAACAATAAGAAATTCACCAAGAATTCCAAAATCATACAATTTAATTAAACTAACATAAACCTATATGCAAATTTAATTTCAATTGTACAAAACAAATGGGAAAAATCTTAAACCCAAACCAAGAACCCCAATAAAAAATCTCCAATTTTAAAACATGGGATTCAACCAATTTTAACAATTTCCACGGATCAAAAGCCTGCTCTGATACCACTGTTGGGATTTTTCACCGGAAATCACCCGATAAAAGCGGAAGAACGCGATGATTTCCTCAAATCCAGTCCCAGGAGCAATTGAAATGGAAATTGTAAAACTTAAAATTGAAATAGAAAGAGATTAAATTCTTACCTGAAATATCTCTTTCAAGAGATGGATGAAGACTGCAGAAATCAAATTAGATTCCCTCCTCGTTCTCGTACACGAACGCCTAACGAACACAACCCGTGCTAGCGTAGGAAAAACGAGCAATGGTGAGAGAAGGGGGCTAGAGAATTCAGCTATGGTGTGTATCTCCTTGGCCGAATTCACCTAGGTTAAAAACCTAGGTTGGCCGAATTCCTTTAGGGGAATTCAGGCCCAGCTTAGCTCCTTTCATTCTGTGCGCGCTTCCATCTTTTAATTTAGGCCCAATCTAATTTTAATTATTCTGGTTTAAATCAATTTCAAGCCCAATTTTAATATACCCATGTATTTAATATATTACACCAAGTAATATATTATTTACATTTAAATTAAAATTAGTTTGACCAATTAATTTAATCCATCAAATTAAAATTAAATCTTCACAAAACAAAATCATATGTAAACCTATACATATGAATATTTCCACCTAGGAAATAATCTCATAATTAATCCAATTAATTATGAAGAGCCAATTGAATATATTAATTTTATTATTAGGATCAATCCAATTGATCTTTATAATATGATTAATATATATATACCTCTCTCTCCATAGTGTATACTCCAAGTATACATGTGATTCCTTAAGTCTGTGTTCAGTCGCTCAGTGGGCCCATCTTTATGTTGGCAGTGGGCCTATGGCCCACAGACTGCAGTTGGGCTCTAGTAAGCCACTGCAGCCCCCAAGTAAGATGGAGATGGCAGTCTAACTGTTATCATAACCCTGTAGTTTAAACTTGTATATCCCATGTCATTGATATCAGTGTCCAACACAGAGGCATGGATTGATCACCCTGTTTTGTGTCCGGACATTAACTTGATCCCGAATGTACTGAAGCTCACAAACAAGTTCCCACTTGTTTGGGTGTGGCCACACTCTTATCAGTCACATTCATCAAGAGGCCGGTGATATCTTCCCAGTGGATTACTGAGTGACAAATCCCTTCTGCATATCCATAGCATTACCATGCTAAGTGACATACCCGAAAGCACCCATACTTGGCACCCTATTACAGGCCCTTTAGGCGTACCCCTAAGTATGCGACCTCACATGTAACACCATCATATGGTTAGGTCAAAGGATCCATACAAGCACTACATGAGAATCACTTGTGATGTGGATTTCTCATTTAGTGGATCTATCCAGTACCATGCCCCTTTTATGCATGTACCGATTAACTTGGTTGACATTCCATGTCCAATGACCGGTAAGACATCGTCATATAACCAGGTTAATGATAGTCTCTTGTTCCATTCATTCCCATGACTGGAACAGACTACGGATCTATTCACGGTCATATCGTTTACCCTATCCATGGTCTTACTGCCAAGCGCATGACACTGGTCATCATGGATATGGATATGTCCATTGGATACTTCATTTAATATATTGCACAAGGTAAATATAATAAATGAATTAATTCCTTTATTAATAATGCAAATAAGTATAATACATAAATCCAATTAATGTATGATACAAATGCAAGGACCAATGCCTCGGGACTAGGGCATTTCCAACATGAATGTCATGAAAAATGGACACTACTTGGACTTTTGCTTCTTTTATTCTTAAACGTTCTAAGAATATCGAACGGCATGCAGACAACAATGCAAACAAACTGTACACACGCCATTGTGCGAACAGAGTTTCGGCGCCTTTGGGACACCTAGTGAATGTCAGGATAGTCACATGTGTATCTACACCCGGACAGAGGTTCGACGTCTTAGAGATGATGAGGTGGTGTAAGATGATTTCATGAAGGCCATCCCACGGACAGAGTTTTGATGCTTTTAGAGCATCGGGTAGGAAATGATATTTGATAGGTCACGTGTAAGATGAAACACAAACAGAGGTTCAGCATTCAGGGAAGGCCTTGCATGATTTAGGAATGTCATGAAATGTCCTAATATGAGTACTAGTTCGGTGCTCATGGAGCACGTCAAATGGTTTGATGATGTTATAGAACGACCTGATGTGGATCATGATACTCAAATCAAGACTTTGGTATTTCTGTGATACCGACAATGTACGACTATGATCATGATGCCATGTGATGATATTATGTGAGTCATCACACGAACATAGACCTAAGTCCTTTACGGTTCTCTGATGAATGTGTTTAGTGAGACAGCCAGGTGCAAACCGAAGCACCAACAAAATTTGGGCGTCTTCAGGAAAACCTGATATGAAATGAAATGATAGGACTTTTGATATTCTCGAAACAATTTAAGTTAGTTGGAATGGTATGAATGATCATGTCACACAAAATGCTAAATGGCTGCACAAAACACGTGTGAGAGGATGACGTTTTCGACGGAACGCGGACTCCCTTTTGGAAGGGGCACCTCGATTTCAGGCAAATCCCTCCCTCGCGTGGGGTTTTTAGAATGGAAATTCGTTTTTAGAAAACTAGATTAATTCATAAAAGAACCGAGACCTAAGTCTTGATGAAGAGTGTAGGAGTCGCCACCCGGCTCAGCTCAATCGGGAAATTTTAGTGTAACTGAACCGGACAAACGGCCGCCACACTATCCAGAGATCTAGGTCCAGACAAGTCCCCTATTTTGTCTGTAATCAAAATAAAAATTGGTCAATGTTCAAGTATGGTATTTTAAAATTCTAGAGTCAATTTTATTGAATTAAATCATACAGCGCACATACACATAAAATAAAAATAGAAGTAAAGCAGTAAATAATTAAATGGCTTACAACCCAATCGAACAAAAAATAAAAACTCTTAACATCACTTTACAACCGCCTAAAATACACGATTTATCTAAAAGAAATATAACCACCTAGAATACACAAGTTTATCTATTAAATACATCAAAAATAAAAATAAAAATAAAAGAAGCTAAAGGCTACAAAACAGAGGGTTAGCACAGTTTATGGCATACCACAAATAGGACTCAAATATGACAGAATTGGAAAATTAGAAATTGGGAACATGCATTTAGAGGGGATAACCGGGTCGGCTCAGCTAGTCGGCCCGATTAAACCCGGAAAACATTTTGAAACGTCCCTGTATTTTGGTTTTGTGAGGAAATTATTTTGAAAACATTTTTCCGGTATAATTTAATTTAACATGTGAGGTGGGTCGGTTTTTAGGAGAATCGGGTCTCCGTCGTTGTATTGTTCTAAATGCAATAATACTGAAAATTAAACCTAAGGTTATGAATGCACACAACAAAATTCATTTTGATGATTTTCTGATTTTTTTTTAATTTTTATGGATTTTTATGAATTTTTCTGGGTTAAAATGGAAATTCTGCTTCTAGGCAGACATTAAAGTCGTGCGACTGTAAATTGCCCAGATGCAGGGCTTTGCCAAAATTATTCAAAAGAAACTGAAAACTTGGAGGGAAATCAAGAACACTCGTACAACTGTAATTATAGTCGTACGACTGTTCTTCAATTCAAGAACGGTCGTACGACTGTTCTTGATTTCCAAAAACAGCAAGCCAGAAAATTGAACTTTAAATGCACAAAACACACCAATCACCCAGAAAGCATAAGAAAATGAGGGATTGAAGTATGTTTACCTCTTTGGTGCTAATCCACTGTAGGAATGACCCCTGGCAACGCACCAATCCACTTCAAATTTCTCTTTTCCCTTTGAGTTGAGGTTTGAAATGTTGGGTCCAAAATCTCCAAAATGTTGAGGTTTTGATGGTTTTTAGTCCGAAATTGATTTAATTTAGAGTGTCAAATTATCAACCTAGGATTTCTATTAGATTTTTAATCTAAAAACTTGAGAATTAAAAAGAAAAAGAAGAGAAAAAGAGACTTGAGTTGAGATATCCTTTTTCTTCCCTTTTTCTTTAATTCCCTCTCTAAAACTCTCTTTGATTTCTTTTTAGCCAAAAGTCCAAAAGTCCCTCAATCTTCTCTCTTTTCCTTCTTTTATTTCTGGTTCCTCGCTGCAATGGGCGGAGCATTAATTGCTCCCCTTTCTTTTTCTCATTTTTCTGCTCCAGAGGTATGGGTTTCTGCACCTGCTCCGAGGTTATAGTCACACAACTGTAACAACAGTTGCACAACTATAACAACAATCGCACAACTGTATATTACAGTCATGTGACACATACATTTTTTTAAGACAGAAAATTCCAGGGCTTACAACACGGTTAGTGATGTGTATCACACGAGATTACAAATGTATGCTCGATGGAAATGTGAACACACAAAATGTATATGGCATATAAAAAAGACCATGGCTGCATGAAAATATGATTAGTATAATACCACACGTATGATGATGCTTCAAAATGGCTGCATAAAAACGCGGTTAGAAAATGACACATGGATGATGCGTGTTTGATGTTTCGTGCAAATGGTGAAACAAGGTCAAACAAACACGAACAAACATTAGCACAAACACACAAAAATATGCTCTCCCTTCCAACCTTATTCCTCCATTCAATTTGGCCCGCATTCTACCTAGGTGTTGGGTCTCTTTGATACCAACCAGGGGTAACAAAGGTGTACTCTCAAAATCCAATTTACAAATTTATGTTTCAGTAGTCCTAAGGGGAAGTTACTAGGCCACTACATTAGGGTATAAGACAAACCAAGGGTCGTACAGGTCCCCATAGCAAAAATACATTCCTCATCATAGAACACGTGAGGTTCATGCGGTGCTATGAGTGGTTTACCCCCTCAGGTGCCTCCAATCCTAGCGGAAGAGGTAGGCCACCTTTGGAAATAAACTGGGCTAATCATGTGTTGGAGGGATTGAGAAGAGAAAATGTCATGCTATGCGGTTGTGAATGAGATATCGGATTATGAATGAATAAGTGACTACAAGTGAGGATATATTTCAATGGTTGCTTGAGTTCCTTAAGTTTTTATGAAAACTTTTTAAAGAAACCGTTAGTCCCCAGCAGAGTCGCCACTGTGAGCAGACAACATTTTTCAGAATGCAACTAAAGCGGGAACCGGGGATTTTCTTTTTAAGAGAGCGTCTGGTTTTGAAAACGCGTTTTGGTCTTTCTTAAGAAAACCATTCATTTTATTATGAAAACTCATTTTGTAGAAAGCTTAATTTTAAGTGTGAATTTTGGAAAACAGATTTTTAGAAAATCCCGATTTACACTTAAAGATCTCGAAACCTAAATTTTGTGATCAGATACAGAGTCGCCACCCGGATCAGCTCATCCAGGAAATTCTGATACAGCTCCCTACCAAGTGTAGACACAGTACCTGATCTAGAGATTCAAGGTTGGGCAACACATCTACTAATCCTCAACTTGTTTTCAATTATTATTTCATAATACAATATAACATTTACTTAATTCTACCCATTTTATCCTCTTTTAATTTTAGTTAGTGATCATGCAAATGATATAAATATAAAGCATAAATAAAGTGCAGAAAAATAAAAGTGCGGGAAAAGTAAAGGGAAGGCCAAATTATGCAACCCAATCGAATAAAAGAAAAAAAAACTCTCATCCTCACCATTTACAGCTGCCTATAATACACGATAATCTAAAAAAATGAACAATCACCTAGATACATGAAATGATCTATTAAATACATCAAAAATGAAAAATAAAAGGCTGCATCCAAATATAGTTAGCACAAGTATACAAATCACACCAAAGACTCATATAAGACAGAATAGGGGTATTTTGGGTAATGGGATCATGCATAGGGGGATAATTGAGAAGTCCGGACAACTACTCGATTTGAAGTCCGGACGACTACTCGATTAGACCTAGAAAACATATAAAAATGACCTGTAGATTTTATGAATGAAAACCAATTTTGAAAACGATTTGGCTCGGTTTACATGCATTTTCCATCTTTTGGTGGGCCGGATATCCCGGAACCCGGGGGTTCTGTTCGTGAGTGGACCTAATTTAAACATCCATCTAGGGTTTAGAAATATAAACACACCAAAAATCCCTTTTGAGTTGAAAGGAGAAACAAAATTACAAGTTAGAGGCCAAGAAGACAAAGCTTGTAATTCTATTTCATCAATTACAGCCGAGCCACTGTAGTATGCTACAGCCGTGCCACTGTAGTGGCTAGGGTGGCTGAAGCATCTACAATTGGGCGGTTGTAGTGCTCCAGAAGTATTAATCTATTTTTCTTTCTCGTTTTGAAAATCGTTTTGATTCTTTGATGGTTTCGGGTGATCTAGGGTTTCTGGAAACTTACAAAATCCACGAAATTGATCCAGATAGGATTGTATGAGTAAAAAAAAAACTCTAAAAACCCAAAATCAACAATCTAAATCTCACATCCATTAATCAAAAACCCAAAAACTGCAAATCTAATCATATATGGATGTGATTCGACCGATATTATTCATGAAAAATACATTTGATTTGAAAAAAAAAAAGTGTTTTCATTGATTTAGGGCATTTGGAGCTTCTACCCTTGAGATTACAGCCGAGAGGCTATAATCAGACAACAATAGCCGTGGCACTATAGGTTACGGTAATGCCACTGTAGTCATCAGACTACAGCTGAACGGCTGTAAGCAACAGATGGGGCGGCTATAGCTGGATTTCCACTTCCAGCTTTTTTGAAAAACCACCAAACATATACAATAACACCCAAATCAATTTCAAACAAGTTTTTAGGGCCTCTCAGAGACTACCTTGTTTGCGTCTCAGTGTTTTAGATCACCCAAAACGGATTCAGACACCGAAAAACTCCTCGAAATCACGAACAACTTGAAATCATCCATGAACCTTTAAAACTAGGATAGAACCCCAAATCGACCCGAACGAACACCAAATCAACCAGAATCATTGTCAAATATGATTTCTCAAAGGATCCTAGTGATTTCTATGGATTTGATTCGAGATTGGATGGTTTTTGAGTGGATTTAGGGATTTCTCTCACTAAAACCTAGTTTTCTCTCTCTAAAACCCAAATCAAACCCCTTCTAATCAAAATCTCCTTAAGTTTTTGGATGAAAACCCTAAACCCAAATGAAACCTAAGGATTCTAACCCATTTTGGTGAGGATTGGATTGAAGATTGGATTGAAAAGCTGAGTTTTTAGTTGAAAAATCCTCTTTCTCTCTCTAACTCTTAAACTTTCAAAACCATAGCTCTCTCACACTGATGGTGGCTGCAAATGTTGTTAACTCCACCCTATTTTCAAGTTTTTGCTTTTATATGGTGAGATTAGGGTTAAAAATCACGAATTAAAAAAAAAAAAACCTATTTAAGAAAAAATCACACCTGGCAACTACAGCCGAGCAGCTGTAGTGGCCTATAGTTAGGTGGCTATAGTTGTGCAAACTACAGCTGCCCCCCTATAGGGCACTGTAGCTGGGGTTTATAGTAGTCAATTTTGCATTTCTTACCTTTTCTCACCTTTTCTCTCTGATTCTCTTAAGCGCTCAACCGACCTTCTTCGGGGTTCCGCACCATGATTTGTTACACTTTTTCGGGTCATCCGAGACATCTCTGACGTCATTCCAGTCGTTTTGAATCTACCTCACGTTTATCCGTAAAAAAGGTGATGAAGGCTATCATCATCAAGGTCAGGAAAAAACCCGTGCTCACATCGGTCTTCTTCAATTTTCTTCTAAACTGTTATTTTAATCAAACTGATCGAACCCATGGTCGGTCAATGATAAAATCGATCAAACCAACCGGTCCGATTTTGATAACATTGCTTTTAAAAAAGTTAACTAATTTCTACCATTTTCCTTACTATAACATGTTAGTCAAAATGTTTTAAGTTTCCCTTTTTTTCCATGAAAATAAATTTGGATTACTCTTGCTTCCCAACCGAATGGTCATTTGTTCCCTTTTCTTTATGGGATCTTCCTTTGAATAGTACTAAAAGAATGAATCTCACACCTATAAATCTCTCAAGCCCAACAAGTGGGACTAGTATGTGGCCATTGCCGCCTATCTGTTAAAATTACCTCTTATCTCTCTTGACCAAGATACAGTAAGGTTTGATACTAAACAATGAAAATATAGGTGTTTGGTAAGGTTTCAGTAACAATTGGTAATGTGTTTTTAGGTAGGAAAAGCTATTATTTCTTATGAATAGAAAATTCTTGTTTTCACAAAAAATGCTTTTTTTTAATACTAGTTTTTTACATTATATTAGCAGAATTTTATCATGCTTTTACCAAATACTAATTATCAATTTGTAAACAGCTAACAATAACAACAAACACCAATAGTAGAACCTTAGTATTAATGAATTTATTTTAAGAGACTATGGTAACACATTTTTTTTTTATAAAACCACAAGGGTATATTCATTTCATAAAAGAAATCAATACAACCAAAGCAAAGACATTGACTAAGACAAGTAATAACATCGCACAAAATGATGAAATAATTCCACAAAAAGGAATATTTAAACCACAAAGGGCAACGAATTTTACCTAAAAGGTAAAACAACTAACTATATAAAAAAAACTTATGCCGTTATAGACTTTGTTTTAAGGGTGAGCATGGATTGGTTCGGTTTGAACCGAACCGAACCGAAAAAACCGATCCAAAAAACACTATTTTTTATAAACCAATCCAATCCAAACTAAATTTTGGTTCGGTTCTGTCCAAACTGAACTAGTTCAGTTCGGTTCGGTTTGGACTAGGTCGAACCAAAAACATCAACTTCTTAAAAAAATCAAAATAAAAATTTTATATAAGTAGTTTGTTTAAAAAAAAAAAGAAATACAAAAAAATTAACTTAAAAAATCAGTAATACTAAATAATACTATTACATCACAATAAAATACTAAAATTCTCTACTTTTTTTTTCAACTCTCAAGTTTTAACAACTATAAATTAACATCCAAAAATCACAATATAAAACTGTATAAGAATATAATGTCTAAAATTCTCTACAATTAGTATATATTAATTTTATAATTAATCTTAATATTTTACCAATTATTCGGTTTTTCGGTTTTTTCGGTTTTGAAACCGAACCGAAGTCCAAACTTCTTAATAACTTAAAAACAAACCGAACCAAACTATAAAATAGATCGGTTTGGTTCGATTCGGTTTGGTTTGGATTTTCGGTTTTTGGACATTGGTTCGGTTTTGCTCACCCCTACTTTGTTTTGAATCTGACAGGTCCATAAACTGACAATCCATTGTTAAAGATCTCCTCCTGTTATGCAATATATTTTCCAAGAACCCTTGCTAACAATTCGATCTAAATAAATATGTCTAAAATAAAGTAGATCTGTAAATCCATGATGCATTGACACTTGCCAAAGGATTTAGTCTAAGTAAATCGCTTCCTTCCAGTGTGCTAACAATGATAAAGAGTAGATAGGAAAAATAACGAGTAGCCGATGTAGATTTTGTATGTAGAAAATCATTAGAAAGAGATTTGTGGGAGAAATATGGCAAAAGACCAACACACATAGAAACTAAAGAAAGAAAAAAAAAAGAATAAGAGTTGAAATTTGTTAGGGGGGAGGAAGAACTCAAAGCAACAAACAATGGTGACCCAACAACTAAATTTACTAGGTAAAACTTCCAAGAGTGATATCTAACAATCACAAAGATATATCCCTTTGTATTTATTCATCAAGATAAATATTATTTGTAAAAATAACACAAACCTCATTTCTTGGAGGCAAATGTGTAAGCATAAGTCAGATAAGGGCATGTGGTTTCGCGACTTGCGGGCTTTCAATCTTGCCCTTTTAGCTAAACAAGGCTGGAAAATTTTAACCAACCCCAATTCTTTCTTTGCTCGGATTCTTAAGGGGAAATATTTTCCTTTTGGAAATTTCATGGAAGCTTAGGTGTCTTCAAATGGTTCATGGGGTTGGCGGAGTATTTGTTATGGTAGAGAAGTTTTGGCAAAGAGTATTCGGTGGAAGATAGGAAATATGTGTGTTGCTTCAAAGATCCATGGCTTCCCAATATCCATCCTTTTACTGCTACTCTGCTCAATGATGAGGTTAACCCTTTTCCAAACATGCATCATTTGAGTAATGTTCAACAAGGCTTATGGAATGAAGATATTGTTCACTCTCTTTGTAGTTCTTCTAATGTTGATTGTATCCTTGTTGTTCCTATTAGCATCATAGGAAGGCCTAACTCTATTGTCTGGAATTTTTCCAATTTTCGGGTTTATTTGGTTAAGTCCGGCTATCAAGTGGCTATTAATATGGTAGCTCATTCCTCTCCTTTCAGTAAAGACCAGGGGCACTTGACTTGGGGTCTAAATATGCCAAATTAAATTAAAGTCTTCTTGTGGAAATTTATTTCAGATTGCTTTTCGTTTATGCCTAATCTTCAGAAATGAGGTACTTTTTTGGATGCTTGTTGTTGCAATGTGGTCTATTGAAAGATTTGGCCCATTTGTTCTTCTATGATGGGCTTGTTTGTACGGTTTGGGTCCTATCCCCCTTACTGTTGGGATCAGACCAAATTTAAGGAGAAAATAATGTAGACATGTGGTTCAATATCGCCTCATTCTGCAGCCAGTATCACTCTCATCGTAGCCAATTGTCCATGGCAGCCTTTTTGTTATGGCAAATTTGCAAAGCCAGAAATGATCTCCTTTTTAGCCATAGGGCCTGGAACATGATAAAAATTATTGCCAAAGCGTGTTCTCAAGCAGATGAGTGGTTTGCTGCTATAAAAGTCAGTAAATTCACTAATACTTGTTCGAATTTTGATCAACGTAGTAGTCATCAAATTCTCCTATGGTCAAAGCTGAATTTTGGTTAGATCAAGGTTAATGTGGATGGCGGTACTTTGGTAGTTGGTAATATGGGGAGTGCTAGTATCATTGCTTGCAATCATGAGGGTGCTATCCTAGCATGTAAAGCTAGGTGCTATCTTGGATCCTGTTGCCCACTCATTGTTGAAGCTCTTGCTATACGAGATGCTTTGCTTTTTGGGATCGATCATGGTTTTTCCTGATTCATTTTTGAAAGAGATGCCTCTCAAATTATTAATTGCTTGAATTCTTTAGAGATTGCTCCTCCTGTAGTTATTGAAACTATCATTCATGATATCATTCATCTTGCTTCTCTTTTGCAGGATTGTGTTTTAAGCGTGTTAAGAGAATTTGTAATAGGGTAGCGCATGTGATTGCTACGGAAGCCTTTGTTTCGAAGCTTATTTGTATTCATGATGAATGTACCCTTAATTGGGTTCTTAGGAGTCATTCTTTGTATGATGGGGACTTCCCTTCCTTTCAATGAATTATGTTCCTGTTAAAAAAAAAAAAAAAAACCACCAAATAGGACAAGCCCTAAAATCACCAAACAAGAATTCTGGTTCCACTCTCTAATTGCTTAAAAACCCTGACCCACAAAAATTAGCAAAACAGTAGAAAATGGAATAATTGGGCTCAACATCTAGCATCACCTTTCAAACAGGCCTCATACATTTGCTTGGGCCCATTGCCTCTTAGAACCCCTTTTGGGCTCATTAGGCCTATTTAAACAGAGATGGCAGTCCCTTTTGGTAACCAACTCTTACACATTCTCCCTCTCACTATACATATCATTTTATTATGGGCTTAACTAACTTCATCATTGGAGTAGTCTCACGGAACCCAACCTGCATTTTACCGGCGAAAAGCTCACGGTCAAGCTGAAACCAGCTCTTTTGTGTCTCAACATAATGGAAAATAAAATATATCAATTTGTATAAAAATGATTTCCTCGTTAAATATTGTAAAGCTAAAAGCAATATCAGTGATGATGACATGAAATCATAATCTTTGAAAGAAAAAGATAACGGAGAGTACATTAATTAAAAAAAGAAAAAGATAAAAGAGAATAAGCCAATCAATAACAAAGAGAAATAAACTCGAAAGAATAAAAATGGCATAGTTTAGGACATAGATTGTAAAACTGAAAGTTAATTAGATGACTAGATTTGAACCATACAAAGCCTCATTAAGCTTGTTTGTATGCTTGCGTGGTGTGCACCGTTAATTTGTAAAATAAAATAAAAAATCACATATGTTTTCGTGCTCCTCCTTTTCTCTAAGAATCTACAGATTGAAAGCTCCTTAAACGTCCATTGTTGAGGAGGAACAAGCAAGTTTGAGCTTTCTTTTTCTTCCTTTCCCATTAATTTCGTTGTTTATCTTTCTAATTCCTGTGTTTTGATTTTTTTCAAAGCTCAGCTGTAGTTCTGATACTACACAATACTACTTTTGATAGTTTTCTTTTTCTGCTTGGTTGGTCATTATCGGCTCTTAGTCAAAGATACGTGTCGATCTTTGTATCATAGGTACCTATTTATCTCTTTTAAGCAAAACCTATTCAGATTAAACTGTTTAGTGTTATGCAGTACGTAGAATCCTTATGATTATGGATTTCCGATAATGTAAGATGAAATTTAACAAAATATAAGTTACAGTATTTTTTTTTTTTTTTATATATCTCGTGTATTTTCTCTTATTCTCATAGCATGTTTTTCTTATACCTTAATATGGTGAAATTGTGTTATTTCGATTGTGGTAGAAAAATTTATTTAATTTGTCTTATTTTGTTTACGATATATCACATATATGTAATCTTACATTTTCATTAAAAAAAAAATTGTAAATTAAAAATAAATGAGATGATAATATAAAAATAATTATTGTTTTTGTAATGCATCTGAGCCAGATGTGATATGTTACTTTTGTTTTTTTTGTCTTTCTTTTCATCTGTCAATTCAATTTATTATATAATATATGCTTCAACCTGAACCTAATCAATCCATTTTTATTTTAATTTAGGCTCTTAATGCACCACGTTACGCTGCTATATAGATTATACTATCAATTACGTAAATTATAAATTGACTTGTTTATGACCTATAGCCGTCGGGTTTGGTATTTAAAGTTTCGAATTTAATTTCATATTTTTATATTTATCTATTATGTGAAAATAATTTTTCTTGTAAAATAATTTCCAGAGAAAGTAAAATATATAATTTATTTAAAATGCAATATGAAGTCACTGTCGGAGTTTTCAAATGTAAGAAGCAGAACATAGGTAATTCCCATGGGTTGTAAAACCAAATAAAAGGTTTTGAGCTTATTGCTTATTCGAATTTAAAACATCACTTTGTAAACTAGTTAATCTGTTTTCCGTTGCGAAACCGCTCAGTTTTGCTCACAAATAAATAAACATTATTTTCTATTTGCTTTTTCTACTTATTTATATATAAAGATCGAAACTTTATCAGCATACTGCATGCTGTCTGCATTTGCTTTGCAAATGATATAATTCATTGGACTCTTAAATGTTATTAGCCCAATGCAACGCCAATTAATATACATTAAAATTGTTATTTAGTAGATAATTATTTTAATAAGAGCCTACATTGATATTTTAAAGTGCAATAAATATAACATATTTGTAATGTTCTTAAAGACTCTTGATTTCAGTTTAAAAACTATTGATTTAAGGTCGATCATGATTGAACCGTTAATCTTAACTTTTTATTTTTATTAGTTTGATAACCAGTCCAAATCAAAACCACATATATATATATATATATATATATATATATATATATATTGGAAAATTAAGATAAGATAGGTCGATCCGGCTAAATCCAATTGGAACTAGATTTTGATCTGTTTGGTTTGGGTTTCCACACAATATGTGAAATGGTTAAAACGGTAATTAATACGTTGAATTGACTCGTCGAGCCACAAATCAATGAAATTGATTGATGTTTGGTTTCATCAAACATTTTTCGATTATTTTATTATTTTGATTGAAAATTGGTTCATTAGGACTAACTATTTCTTGATTTTGCTACATTTTTTTAATGAGAGAATACTAATATATTATTATAAAAAAATAAAATTTAAAATATTTTTTTAAATCAAATTGATATTTAATTATAATTATAAAAAAAACTATAATAAATATATCTAGCTTTTTTAATTAATATATTGTATATTTTAGATTTATAAAATTAATTTTGAAATGTGTAATTTTGACATATCGTAATTCTAAATTATGTGAATATATTTTTACTTTAATATATTTTTTAAAACTGATTTGATCTCGATTAAATCTCAATTCTACCTTCAGCGATTCAATGACTAGTTCTAAAAACCATATATATATATATATATATATATATATAAAGCTTATGTTAGAATCTCAGTTTACTACATTGCAGATTTTTTTTCTTTTTCCTAAATAATTAGATGGCAAATTTTTTGATAGGACCAACTAGTTGAAGTGAGACCGGGTATGATTGGTTCTGAGTTGGAACAATCGATTTGACCGAAACAACACATACGGTATTATATTTTGATTGGTTGGAGTCATGAATTTGGTTTGATAATTAATTCAAGATATGATTAAACGACAAGATCTTCAGCAAATTTTGTTTATTCTTCTTCAACTCATCACCAAATAACAATATTATCTCTAAATTCTTATGCATAAACCAATCCATCTCATCAACTCTAATATTACCATCTAATTTACCACCAATTATATATTAAATAAGTTATAATTATTAGTGGCATACAAATCCAAGTTTTTTTAAGTATTACTAAATTTTACAGTAATTTTAAAAATATAAAAGGTGTTGTCACTACAAGAAAATAAACAAAATATCAACGAATTATGGTAAGAAAAAAAAAATACAAATTAGAAAATAGCATCAGAATTTAGTAGCTAATTGTACATATTTTGGCACAATTGATTTTAAAGTCCAAATGTACGGGTAAAAAATTTGCTTCGAATATACTTTTTGCTAATTAGTGACTGTATTCAAAATAAAATCCTTCATAATCCTTGGTATTTTTAATTTTTTTTTAGTGTGTCATAGCTTTTAGTAATAATAAAAAAATAATTGCATGTTAAAATTATCATTCTAAACTGTTAGCCTCCCGTGTACAAACAACAGTATAAGCAATATTATAATAAGCAGGAGATTACAATTGAAGTAAAGAACAATGAAATTGAAAATACTATTCAACCTTTTCACAAGAACAAAGATTTATTGCGGAGGCCTGAAACCAGTCTCCTTAAGACGTTTATTCGGCCGAGGTAGAATACGTCTCCCAGGATACAACCGCAATCAGAATCGAACTCTAACCGTGTAATAAACCACCACCAGAACCTAGAGGTCTAAGAATAGAATTCTTTTTTTTTTTTTTTGCAAAGAGGAAGAAGAATTTTTCGTGCAAGAACATCTTCAAACCAGAAATTAAAACCTTTTTTTAAGGCTGCCATAGGGAGTTACGAAAATAATAGCACATAATGTATCATTAAAGGTGTTTATTCATATTAATTTTGCTGTTACAAAATTAATAGAGCTGTTAGGAATTTGAATGGATCTTTAAGGGAGAAAAAATTATCGGGCCGAATTAAAAATGGGCCGTGCGCGGGCTGGCCGATTTCGGAGCGGCATTCGCGTCGCCCACGTCGTGCGGGTGCGCATTGGGCCTTTGGAACCCAAGCCCGGAACGTTGGATTTGCACCCCCCCTGCGCGCCCGAGAGAGAGCCTCTATGCTTATAATTCTTACAAGCCCATAAAGTGCCAAAGCTTATAAACACAACTCTCCCTTCCTTCATAACCCATGTGGGATATGGGATTTTTCATCCAATTTCTCCATTCCTTCACCATTCCATTGAGCTCACTTTGAACTTCAATTTCTCATTCACCTCTAATCCGTTTTGAGCGTATAATATATCGTTGGAAAGCTCGTGTTACGTAGAATACATTGACATATTCCATGTTATTCAAAACGTAACATTTCCGTTAAATATTTACACTCAAAGTTGACAAAAAATCAATTGTCCAATGCTATATTTCCAACAATCCCCCACATGAATGAAAATTGAAAATATATAAAGGACATTTTCAAAAATTCGAAGTGGTGATAGTTTCTACAGTCAATATCTGCATAGGATAGGTAGGCTACAACCTTTGAACCTTCCCTTGTGAAAGTATATTTACTTTACTGGCTGACTAGTAGACGCGATGTCTTTGAACTATTCTGCCGTTTGTGTAAACGATGATATACCTCACACAAATATCAACTTAACACGGTTTTTGGTTCTCATGGTTATGTCCGTTATGGTCATGGACATCTCCTGGTTCTGCAAGAGTTTAGGACAACTAAGCCCCATTTAGTTTCCTTTGAAGCGACCCCACTTCACTCTCACATAGGTGATTTCTTTTGCTCAACTTGATGCACAAAGAATCATTAAAAACTCATATAGCTTAACCTTATCCACTTAGTCACTGTTTACATCATAGGAATGGTCGAGGGTTACCCCCACAGTGACCACACAAGGTCTATGCAATTAGGTTGTCCCATTGAACCTAGATCTTGGGATCTCCAGTCAACAAGGTTGGGTTTTCCTTCACATAGCACCTTATACATTCATGAGCTTTAGTCCCATTCCTTTCGATGTCTTATCAACTTGATCTCGATTTAAACCTTTGGTTAGCGGATCCGCAATGTTATCCTTTGATACTACAAAATCAATAGAGATAACTCCTGTTGAGATCAGTTGTCGAACGGTGTTATGTCTACGACGCATATGTCTTGACTTACCGTTATACATGACATTTTGTGCCCGTTTAATCACTGCTTGATTATCACAATGAATACAAATTGTGGGCACAGGTTTAGGCCATTCTGGAATATCTTCTAAGAAGTTTCGCAGCCATTCGGCTTCTTCTCCAGTTTTATCCAAGGCCACGAACTCAGCTTCCATAGTGGATCTTGTTATAATCGTTTGTCTTGAAGATTTCCAAGACACTGCTCCACCTCCTAGAGTGAACACGTATCCACTTGTACCCTTAGAATTCTTAATGTCAGCTATCCAGCTAGCATCAGAATACCCTTCCAGAACAGCTGGTTCTCTCATATAGTGCAGTCCATAATTCCGAGTATATCGTAAGTATCTTAGTAGTCTCACAATAGCCTTCCAATGGCTTTCCCCTGGATTACTCGTGAATCTGCTTAAGTTGCTTACAGTGAAAGCAATATCAGGTCTCGTACAACTCGAGAGATACATTAGACTGCCTATAATCCTAGCATATTCCACTTGGTCTATGCTTTCACCTTTATTTTTAGACAAATACTGACTTATATCAATAGGTGTTCTGGCTATACCAGAATCAATTTTACTGAATTTATTCAGTATTTTGTCCACGTAGTGTGACTGCGTTAATATGAGACCATTAGGTGATCTTTTTACTTGAATGCCCAATATAACATCCGCAAGTCCCATGTCTTTCATGTCAAATTTAGAATTTAACATATTCTTAGTGCTTTTGACCATATTCTCATTGCTTCCTACAATGAGTATGTCATCAACATACAAACATAAGATAACATATCCTTCATTTGTAGTTTTGACATAAATACATTTGTCACACTCGTTAATTCGATAGCCACTAGCCGTCATGGCATCATCGAACTTCTTATGCCACTGTTTTGGTGCTTGTTTTAATCCATATAAGGACTTTACCAACTTACACACCTTCTTTTCCTGATCTGGAGCTACATAACCTTCAGGTTGTTCCATGTAGATCTCTTCTTCTAGATCTCCATTCAGGAATGCTGTCTTAACATCCATTTGATGTACCTCTAGATTTCTCAATGCGGCAATTGCAAGTACCATCCTAATGGATGTTATTCTCGACACAGGAGAATAAGTATCAAAGTAATCAAGACCTTCCTTTTGTCTATAACCTTTTATGACCAACCGGGCCTTGTACTTATCTATTGTTCCATCTGCCTTCAGTTTCCGTTTAAAAATCCATTTAGAAGTTAGTGGTTTAGTTCCGGGAGGAAGATCCACTAATTCCCATGTATGGTTTTGAAGAATGGAATCAATCTCACTCCTTATGGCTTTTTTCCATAAAGGACTTTCAGTAGAACTTACAGCTTCATTGTAAGTCTGTGGTTCAGCCTCTAGCATATAGGTTAGAAAATCAGGACCAAAAGATTTTTCTATCCTTGCTCTTTTACTTCTTCTAGGCTCTATCTCTTCGTCCGCCACATTCTCATATTGAGAATCTTGAACGTTTATGTCAGATTTAACATCATCATTTTGATCTTCTTCACTGTCTATTTCAACAGTTTCACGAGATCGTTTAGATCCCGACCCTTCATTTTCCTCTTTAAATGGAAACACATTTTCAAAAAATGATGCATCTTTTGATTCTAGAATTGTGTTCTTGTGTATTTCTGGATTTTTAGATTCATACACAAGAAATCGATATGCATTACTGTTCTTTGCATATCCAATGAAGATGCAATCCACAGTTTTAGGTCCTATCTTCATTCTCTTAGGTAATGGAACCATTACCTTTGCAAGGCACCCCCACACTTTCAAATAATTATAGGAAGGTTTTCTACCTTTCCATAATTCATAAGGGGTTTTGTCCATTTTCTTACGTGGTACCTTATTTAAAAGGTAATTCGCCGACAAAATAGCTTCCCCCCACATGTTCTGTGGTAACCCTGAACTAGAGAGCATCGCATTCATCATTTCTTTAAATGTACGATTTTTGCGCTCAGCTACACCATTAGATTGAGGAGAGTACGGTGGTGTCACTTCGTGAATAATACCATGTTGGGAGCAAAACTCACCAAATGGTGCAACATATTCTCCACCACGATCACTTCTTACCACCTTAATCTTTTTATTAAGTTGGTTTTCTACTTCTTGCTTATAGAGAACAAATTTCTCTAAAGCTTCATCTTTACTTTTAAGTAAATACACATAACAATATTTTGTGCTATCATCGATGAAGGTAATAAAATATTTATTCCCTCCTCTAGATTGAACGTATTTCAAGTCACAAATATCTGTGTGTATTAGATCAAGAGGTTCCGTATCTCTTTCAACAGTATGAAATGAAGATCTTGTCAATTTTGTCTCAATGCATATTTCACATTTATGTGATTTATCAATTTGAAAATTGGGTATGTGATTCAAGTTAATTAAACGTCGTAACGTATCATAATTAACATGACCGAGTCTGGCATGCCATAAACTAGAAGACTTAACAATATAAGGAGAAGAGGCATTTTTATTCATATCAATTGAATTTTTCTTACAAGCAATGGCATTGAATTTCCACAAGCCATTCAATTCATAGCCCTTCCCCACATACATACCACCCTTAGACAAAATAAATTTCTGTGATTCAAAAACCATCTTAAAGCCGTGATCACTTAAGAGGCTTCCAGAGACAAGATTTTTCCTAATATCTGGTACATACAAAACATTTTGTAATTTGACTTCTTTTCCTGAAGTCATCTTCAAAATCACTGTACCATGTCCCTTGATCTTCGAAGTAGAACTGTTGCCCATATAGAGCTTCTCTCCTTTCTTTGTAAGAGTCAATCCAGCAAAAGACTCTTTGTCACCACAAATATGTCGGGTAGCACCAGTATCCAGCCACCACTCCTTTGAATTCGAGTCAACCATGTTGACTTCAGAAATGACCGCACAAAGATCAATTTCAGAAACATCTTTAGCAATGACCTCAACAGCATGGGCCTCACTCTTGTTGACCTTCTTTGGCAACCTGCAATCAGAGAACTTGTGCCCCATTTTGTTGCAATTGTAGCATTTCCCATTGAACTTTGGCTTCTTAGAAATGCCACCCTTTGGTCCCATTTTGGACTTGGATCCAGCAGTCTTATTAGCCTTTTTGGAGTCTTTCCTTACCTCCACTACGTTGGCTTTAGCCACAGCTTGATTTACAGCTACACCAAGCTTTCTTTCAGCCTTTCTATTGTCCTCCTCTATACGGAGTCGGACAATAAGATCCTCAACAGACATCTCCTTACGTTTGTGCTTGAGATAGTTCTTGAACTCTCCCCATCCAGGTGGCAACTTCTCAATAATAGCAGCCACTTGGAATGGTTCACTAGTGTCCATTCCTTCAGCAGTCATGCTGTGAATCACAAGCTGGAGTTCTTGCACTTGACTAACCACTGATTTGGAATCAACCATTTTATAATTCAGAAAATGGCCAACTAAGTATTTCTTAGCTCCAGCATCCTCAGTCCGATACTTTTTGTCCAAGGATTCCCACAATTCCTTAGCTGTTCGTTTCACAGAGTACACTTCCCATAATTCGGGCATCAAACAGTTTAAAATACTGTTTCTACAAAGGAAATCCAAGTGATTCCATGCATCAACAGCTGCCTGAACAGAAACATCCGTATTTCCCTCAGGTACAACGGGAGGATCTTCTTTCAGCAGTCTGTGATATTGAACACTAGTCAAGTAGTACAACATCTTTTGTTGCCACATCTTGAAATTTACACCAGTAAATTTCTCCGGTTTATCAGGCACAACCATTGGGTAATGTCCCATAGCAGAAGCCGAATTGTTAGGAGCAACTGAAATTGAACCAATAGATCCAATCCCACCATTCGGTCCAGAATTCAGAACAGTCCCAGGACCACCAATTGGACCATGTTGTCCATTTTGGTTTTGGTTCGGTCTACCCCCACTGGTCTGTCCAATGTCAGAACCGTTGCCTCCATTAGGTGGTGGTACAACCTCCATATCTCAATACTGCAATTTCAAACAATTGAATGTAAAAAAAAAAATATATATAACTCCAGAAACAAAAATCAAGAAATTACAGAATAACTCCAGAAGCAAAAATTCAGAAATTACGGAACAGAAACTTTATGTTATAAAAGTTTCAATATAAACAGTCCAATATGAGTAGTCCGATTGTAATCCAGTTATAATCCAATTATAATCTCCGAAGCAAAGGTAATCCAAAGCAAAGGTACCCTGCAAACTTAATATAAATTGCTGTTATACTTGATAAAAGCGAATAAACGTCTTAAGATTGTTAGCCTCCCGTGTACAAACAACAGTATAAGCAATATTATAATAAGCAGGAGATTACAATTGAAGTAAAGAACAATGAAATTGAAAATACTATTCAACCTTTTCACAAGAACAAAGATTTATTGCGGAGGCCTGAAACCAGTCTCTTTAAGACGTTTATTTGGCCGACCCAGGATACAACCGCAATCAGAATCGAACTCTAACCGCGTAATAAACCACCACCAGAACCTAGAGGTCTAAGAATAGAATTCTTTTTTTTTTTTTTTTGCAAAGAGGAAGAAGAATTTTTCGTGCAAGAACATCTTCAAACCAGAAATTAAAACCTTTTTTTAAGGCTGCCAAAGCTTATAAGCCCATAAAGTGCCAAAGCTTATAAACACAACTCTCCCTTCCTTCATAACCCATGTGGGATATGGGATTTTTCATCCAATTTCTCCATTCCTTCACCATTCCATTGAGCTCACTTTGAACTTCAATTTCTCATTCACCTCTAATCCGTTTTGAGCGTATAATATATCGTTGGAAAGCTCGTGTTACGTAGAATACATTGACATATTCCATGTTATTCAAAACGTAACATTTCCGTTAAATATTTACACTCAAAGTTGACAAAAAATCAATTGTCCAATGCTATATTTCCAACATAAACACCTTTTCGAATGACATTTAGATGAAGATTTTACACCTTTTTATCTTTTTTATTCGATGTAAAAACTCATCTTTTCACTATTTTCTTTCTGATATAATTAACAATCTCACTTCTTTCTTATTGTAATTTTTTGTTTTGTTTTTCTTTGACCTCTCCCCGAGATTTCTTTAATAAAATTCATCTCGTATTTTTAAAAAAAAAATATTAAACAAAATTAAAAAAATAAGTTAAAAATTGGAAAATAATAGTATATGAGATTGTAATAATATATAATACAAAATAGAAAGGCAAAAATAATGGTGCGTCGGTGTCCCAATTTTATAAGTGAAAAGAAAATGAAGTGCGTTGCCAGCTACTAAATACACTTTGGAGGGTTAATAGGCTGTGGATGATTCGTTCCATAATCTCTATATACATAATGTGTCCATTTTGCACTAATTGCATATCATAATAATAAATTTACGAGAATTTCATTGTCTCCTCCATAACATTAACATCAAATGAAACGAAATCATTTCTAAAAGCCATTGTCTTCTCTTATATTATATTATTAAATTAAAAGGACATAGAAAATATTATCTCTCCCTTCTTTTTTTATTTTTTATTTTTTTTCATCCAAAAAATATGTTCCTTTCAATTTGAATCCCCCACTATGGAAACCACATAATCCATTGAGAAATAAGCTATAGAAAAAAGATCATTAATTAAGATTCTTTTTTATCTATGATATATATAATT
Source organism: Euphorbia tirucalli (assembly GCA_039660915.1). NCBI lineage: Eukaryota > Viridiplantae > Streptophyta > Magnoliopsida > Malpighiales > Euphorbiaceae > Euphorbia > Euphorbia tirucalli. The sequence goes on along the minus strand of CM077636.1, from coordinate 20,906,147 downwards.
TAACAAAAAGAGGTCTTTTATGTATATATATATATGTACATACACAATCTCTTATGCTTTAACTTTTAAGATTTTCAAAAGATATTATTTGTTGATGCTCAGCAACCTTGAGCACCAATTATAAATTAGTGAATAAACAAATTAGTTTTCTTAATCTATCCTTCAATTACCACTAATCATACTGATTTTTATATAAGAAAAATTCTTCATTGTTCTATATATATATATATATATATATATATATATATATATTAGTCTCTTAAGTTTTCTTATTTTCGAAAATACACTGACTTAGTTTTTTTTTTTTTTTTTTAAGTCTACTCTTTCCTTCGTCTAATTTATATCTATTTTTATTTTACTAAAGGATTTTTATGAATGGGAGGCTCAAGGTGGAATGTCCGAGCTAGTAACGACATTAAAAGGATAACGACCGAGTAGGAATGAATTGAATTTTATATGGGAAATACAGAAAGATTGATTAGACTACATTAATAATAAGTTGTTTCAATATATGGAGATGCATTTTAAAATGATAAAGTCTAATAAATTGGACATGGAGGAAAGCTACCAATATCTACAGGTCCAAGGCATTAAGCCAAGCTGTTCCACATATGTATGATAAACTTACACTGACATTCAATAATTTATTCGTACTTCCTTTTTTCTTTTTTTCTTTTTTTTTTTTTTTTTTTGGCATATTATTAATTAATAATAATTTTATATTTTTGTAAATAAATTTTTTATTAAATATTCAATCATCAAATATATTGTTAACATTAAAGTTACATATATACATGAAAACTTCAAAAATTACCTATGTGGTTCTATTCTTTAACAAATCGAGAATTGTGCTTTTTTTTCTGTTAAAAAGAGGACATGTGGTTTCAAAAGTTACAAAAAAGAAAAAAAAAAAAAAAAAAAAAAAAAAACTAACATTAAATCATAACAAAACATAGGATAATTTTTTTTTTTGTTTTTAACTAAATTTTTCAAGTTGGTTAATAAAATTACAATATATCATATCGATAAAGTTTAAAAATTTTCAAGAAGTAAAAATAATTTTTTTAATTTAAGTAATGATTATAATTAAAGAAAATTATAACAAAATGGAAAATTACGAAAAATATTTAAATCTTAATATAAAATATTTAAATAATATGGGTAAACTATTAGAATGTAAAATGGGAAAAAATATTATCTTTTACATTATCATTTTTAACAGAAAATTATTAGTTGAAACCACATGTTTTATTTTTTGAGAAAATAATACAATTCTCGTTAATCAAAATAAGAGAAACATTGCACATTCATACACATATAATGTATTAAGTCAATATTGCACATTTATACAGATATAACGTATAATATTAGCCATATATATTTTTTATTTTCATTAATCAAAATAAGAGAAATTATACTTTACGAGAATCTTAGATTTAGGCATTTAGCAGAAAAAAGTTAGGAGTAAAATAATTTTTGATGCCAAATAGAAAAATTTTGAAATACCCCCGGAGTATATATTTTCATAGTTATAAGATGTGATATATATATTTTTATTATACTCTAAAAAGGAAAACATCAACCGTTTTTGCTAATATATCTTACGGGAATGCTATACACCGTGAATATTCTAAAATTTTTCTGCCAAATATCACATTTAACAGCAATATCCAAAAGCTGTTGCAAAAGAACACATTTAGCAATAAAATTATATCAAATATATTTTGCTGCAAATACCTACGGTCACACCTTTATAGCAGCAACTTTTTTTTTTTTTTACTGTTAAAACTTGTAGTGTTTATCCTCATTATTATTTTTTTTATAGTATGTTTATATAAAATTTAGCTGATTTTTGTTTTTAAAAATATACTGTTAATATCGTGCATATCATAAATATAAGTGTGTGCATAATTTTTTATAAATAAAGTATTATAGATGTCTATTTGATTTTTTTTTTTTTTTTTTTTTTTTTTTTTGTAACTTTAGTTCGTGTTAGAAATAATTTTTGATGGTTAATTATGAGAATTTTTTTTTTTTTTTTTTTTTTACCATATTCCAGTTAAATTTAGATTGGAGTCCAAATAGACCCTTAAAGAGAATGAAGCCCAACAACTGTTTTTTCTATTCAAATTACTCGAACTTGAGATCCTTATTTAAGGGGAAAGAACTCCTTACCACTGCAACCAATAACTCATTAATTCAAGGGAAATTATAAAAAATACCTCTGTTTTAAGTTTTATTTTAGGACTCTACCTTTTTAAAATTACTTTTCTACCTTTTTTTCTTTCATAACTATTGAATTGCCTTTTTTTATTAATTCATATCTTTTATACATTTTCCCTTTCAAAATTCTCTTTCAAACTTTTCAAATTTACTTACATATGTTATTTCATTTTGTCCACATTTCTCTCTCCTATTTTCAGAATATTAATCTAATTTTGTATTTATCTTTTAAATCGTTTTTTTTTTTTTTTTTTTGTTATACAACTTTAGAATGTTTTTTTTTTCTTTTCAAAACAAGATCCATATGTATATATTTTTTCTGATTTTTTTTTCACTAGGATATAACTCATATACCTTTGTGTCTTAAGGTATATCTAAGGTATAATTACTGTAATAGTATATCTTAAGGTATAACTAAAGTATAATCATTGTAATAGTGTATAACTAAGGTATAATCACTGTAATAGTATATAACTAAGGTATAATCACTATAATAGTGTATAATTAAGGTATAACTAAGGGATAATCATTGTAATAGTGTATCTTAAGGTATAACTAAAGTAGAGCTAATGTATAACTAAAGTATAGCTAAGGTATAACTAATGTATAATCTTTGTATTAGTGTATTTTAAGATATAACTAAGGTATAATAAAAGTATAATCATTATAATAGTGTATCTTAAGGTATAACTAAGGTATAATCACTGTAATAGTGTTATTATACCCTAGTTATACCTTTGATACTCTTATTATACCTTTGTACAACTATTATACTTTAGTTATAGTTTAGTATGCATTTGATACTCTTATTGTACCTTAGTTATACTTACTGTTACACTAATACACTGATTATACCTTAGTTATACCTTCTGATACATTAATTACATATTCTGACACATTGATTATATCTTATTTATATATTGTTTGTACCTTATTTATTCATTATTTAAGCATTATAGTGTATAAGCAGTGTCTAAGCAATATATAACAATGTATAAGTAGTGTATTACAGTGTATCAGAAGATATAACTAAGGTATAATTAGTGTATCAGTAAGTATAACTAAAATATAATCAATGTATAAGAAGGTATAACTAAGATATAATCAATATATTAGTGTATCAGTAAGTATAACTAAAGTATAAACAATGTCTAATAGTTTTGCAAAGATATAAACAAGTATAACTAAAGTATAATTAGTGTATCACAAGGTAAAACTAACGTATAATATTTATAAAAGTTATAAATACACTATTATACACTATTTATACATTGTTATACACTGTTATACACTACTTATATATTGGTATACACTACAATGCTTAAACAATGTATAAATAAGGTATAATTAATGCACCATAAGGTATATTTAAGGTATAATTAGTGTATCAAAAGGTATAACTAAGGTATAATCAGTGTAACAGTGTATTAATAAGTGTAACTAAAGTATAATCAGTCTATCAAAATGTATAATCAATGTATCAAAAGGTATAATCAAAGTATCAAATGATATAATCAATGTATAAACAATGTCTAACAGTTCTTTATTATTGTTATATATGTTTTTATTTTCACATACGTTGTTTATATTTTTTTTTTCCTGCTATATGCTGTTTTTATATATTGTTTATATATTATTTATACAAAAATGAAGGTGAAAAAATAAATATTGGAAAAATTATATACATATGGTCTTGTTTCGAAGAGAAAAAAATGAAAAAAAACTTTCTAAAGTCGCGTGATAAAAAAATAAACAGATTGTGAGATAGATGTGAAATTAGATAAAAAATTATAAAAGAGGAGATAGAAGAGTGGACAAAGTATAGAAGAAACTGTTGAAAGGTTTTGAACATATCTTTGCAATTTTGAAAAGTTTTAAAAGTATATTTGCAAAATTTTCCTTGGAAGGTATTTTTGTAAACAAACTTTATTTTTGTCTATATTTTTGTAAAATCCCCTTGATTCAAAGAAATTTTATTTTACTTATGGTGATAAAAATCCAATTTTAAAAATAAGGCAAAACACATTCTGAGGCTCCTGAAGTTTTATGGAATTTACAATTGGTCCCCTGATCAATTTTTTTGAACACATTGGGGATATGATCTTTTTGTTTTAATAGTATTAGCCCCAAACTCGACACTTTTTTCTCTAATGGGTTATAGTATCCATTCACTGGTATGTGACACAATTTTCGCAGACACGTGAGATTAAATCGGAGGTATAGTTTATATTCGTAGCTATCATAAAACTGCATATGAAGTATGATTCTGATCTCTCCAATCAACTCTACAGTATTCTATTTTTCTCAAAAATTGTGTCACGTGTTAGTGAACAGGTACTGTAGCCCACAAGAGAAAAAAATGTCGAGTTTGGAGCTAATACTATTAAAACAAAAAGATCATGTATCCAATGTGTTCAAAAAGTTGATCAGGGGAACCAATTGTAAATTCTAAAAAAATTCAGGAGTCTCAGAATGTTATTTGCCTAAAAATAATGATTAATACCGGATGAAAAATTATTTAGAAACTAATGAATTATTAAATATCTTATGGTATAATGACAAAAATGTCATAGTTTTTCACCATAAAAAAAAAGTTTGACAAAAAAAAAAAAGATGAAAATGGGACAGGGGCGGCGGAGTAAAGCATTGATTAGGGTTGTAAATGGGGCGGGGCGGGGCGGGGATTGTATTCCCCATCCCCGTCCCCAAATTAATCGGGGATCCCCGTCCCCGCCCCGTTTATTAATTGGGGATAAAAACCTATCCCATCCCCGTCCCCAGCGGGGAATCGGGTCCCCGCGGGGATCCCCGTCCCCGTTTAGCTAATTTAATATTTTATAAAAAAAACCCTGTAAAATTTTAATTTTTACCCACAAATTTATCCAAATATACATTAAAATACAAACATAAAATTCTTAAAACTCAATTGTCAAATACATTAATATATAATTAATAATTAAACATAAAATAACATCATCAACTTCGACCCTTTCTTCAATTCCAATCTTTATTTTTATGCCAAATTTCCAATTGAAACCTAGCAAATTAGCAATATAAAATTCATAAGTTTCAAATTTTGTAAAAAATTAAATAGAAAAAATTAACCAATGACAAATGAGAGAAGCAGGGGAAGAAGTGGGTTTGGGGGGTGGTGGGGCAAATAACGTTTTTTAATTTATCAATTGGGCTGGATTGTTAGGTGGGCTATTCTATTTCCTCTCCAGATTACAATCCACAGCAATTCAATATTTTATTAATTACTTTATAATATATAATCTAATATTAATTAAATAAATTAATACGGGGAGTCGGGTATTTTATCGGGGATCCCCGCGGGCTTTAAACTGGGATGGGGACGGGGGCCCGCGGGGCGGGTAGGGGTAATACCATCCCCGTCCCCGATTAATAAACGGGGACAAATTCGTCTCCGTCCCCGCCCCGCGGGGATTTTAATCGGGGATTCCCCGTCCCCGTCCGGGTGGGCCCCCAACGGGGACGGGCCCCAATCACCCCGTTTGACAACCTTAGCATTGATGGAAGCAAAACTTAGAAAATCAACAACGAATTTAAAAATAAAATAAAATAAAATAAATGACTGACTGACTGACATAAAATTTTAAGGGAAAATAAATTATTCATTTTGTTTATTATAATTAAGATATTGTGTGATGCTGTATCAAGCTTTGATTATGACAACCGAATTTTTTTTATGCATCTTGCATTTCTTTCTAAAAAAAAAAAAAAAAAAAAAGAGAGAGAAAAAAATATATATTAATTTAAATATAGTGGAGCTGCAAAATTGGTTTTCAGTTTGTGCCAGAGATTTGGTGTACGTATCTTAAGAAAATCAAGAATCAAGAAAAAGAAAATAGTTCCTGAAGAGGGAGAGGCTATATTATATATCCTTTAGAAATTTTATTTATTTAAAAAAAAAAAAAAAAGATATTTGTGAGTAATTGTGGCAAATGTTTATCAAAAGGTCAACTTCTTACCAAGTCTCTCAACTTACAAACTTCCAATTAGGGTTTTTGGGCATTTTGCCTAATGCTTATTCTATTTGAGTGGGGAATCAAGAAATTTGAGGGATCCAAATAGGTTAAAAGCATAAGTAGATGGTCACATCAATTCTTGCATATTAATTTCAATTTTAAATTTTCCTTTATATATATATTCTTTTATTGTTTACGTTAAGTAAGATGTTATTGTCAATGAAATCATATCATCATTTATATCTCTAGAATAGGTCTATAGCATTTTTTGTATGTTGGAAACTTGAGGTGAGGATAGGATTTGTCATCAATTATGCAATTGAATTATTGAGTATTCTTTTTCCATAAACTAATTATTTACATGTTTACTATGTTTCTCAATCAAATAATCTCAATTTTCTTCTAGACTTTGTCCTCGGATTTTTCTCTTGCAAACCTTAGAAGTATGTTGATATTTTTCTTATTTTCTTTTTTCATTATCATTTCCTTATTTCTCAACTTTCCCAAATAAACCGACAATGTAATTTGGAGATATAATTTTTTTTTTTATTATTGATGATAAGATACACTATGGCGTAAAAGAATCATAAAGTGACTAGCTAGTTACCCACTTCCTTCTCTAAAAGGAATCTAACAAAATTTCAACTTTTGATGACGAAGAAAAACACTTATATTTTTCTCTCATCTTTGTTTTATGTATTTTGTGTTCAAAAAATAATATTGTGGTTGAAGTTGCAGTGACGGTAAAGAGGAGGGCTGAACCGGTAACATGGAGGAGATAGTTGGAGTTGTTAGATAAATCAAAGCTGAGAATTACATGGGTTTATTGTCATGTTTCTAGAGAGAAAGAGAATTTGTTTAACTTGATTAGGGTTTGTGAAGTGTAACCACTTTAAGAAATACAAAATTTGGTAGCAAAAATTTTGCTGTTAAAAGTATGGTTTTCAGACCCGGACCGGTCATCGAACTGGTGAATGGATGGATTCATGGATTTTGGAATAAACCGGAATCAAACCGGATTTAATAAATATATTAAAATATTAATATATTTTTATTTTTATTTTTATAATATATGAATATTTGAATATTTTTATTATAATTCTTTAAGTTTAAGCATTTTAAACACAATATAGTAATTAAAAAAGCTCAATTTATGAAATATAGTTTTTATAGTTATAATTAAATATCGATTTAATTTAAAATAATTTAAAAATACAAATTATAGTTTATTTTAATTAAAAACACCTCAAAATAATAACTTAAATTTTATATTCAAATAATTTTTTTTTTTTGTAAAAACAGTCTGGTCGAACTGCAAAACCGATCCGGTTCACGGTTTTCTGGTTCGACCGATCGGTCTGACCAGAAATTGACCAGTTATTGATCAGAATGAAAACCGGATACAAACTGATCGGACGGACCTCTGGTTTCGGTCGAACCCAATCCGATGGGCCAGTCTAGTTCGGTTTTCACAACTATGGTCAAAAGTTATGAAAATCGTTATTATAACTTTTCGCAGCAACAAAAAAGTTGTTGCATTATGCTACTATAAAGTTGTAACGAAACGTATTTTGCAACAAATTTTTGATTGTTTGCTGACATTGATATATATAAGGCAGCAAATTTTAAATATTACTTCTAAATGAGTTTTTTGGCAAAAAAAATTGTTTTGCTGAATTTTTTAGGGCAAATTACAAAAAAAAAAAAAAAAAAAAAAAAACATGTGGTTTCACTTTTTTACAAATAAAGGACTATGGTTTTTTTTGTTTAAAAAAGAGGATTGTGTTTTAAAATGTTGATAAAAAAATGATAACTAACATTTTTCCGTTAAAAATGATGATATAGCGGAGGGTATTTTTAGTTATTTAACAAATCAATAATTTATGTATATTATTTAAGAATTTTACATCAAAATTTGAATATTTTTTAAAGATTTTTCAATTTGTTATGATTTTTTTAAAATCTATTATCATTATTTAATTTATAAAAATATTTTCGCTTTTCAAAAATTTTCAAAATTTATCATTTATGTGTATTGTATTTTTATTAACCAACTTGAAAATTTTGAGTTCAAAATGAACAAGAATACCCTATATAATGTCATGATTTAATTTTAGTTATCCTTTTTTTGTTAACATTTTAAAACACAATCCTCTTTTTTAAACAAAAAAAAACCACAGTCCTTTATTTGCAAAAAAATGAAACCACATGGTTTTTTTTTTTTTTTTTTTTTTTTGTAATTTGCCCAATTTTCTATTGTTAAATCTGACATTTTTTGTTGTGAATTCTTATATATACGACAACACACTTTGAGTTCAACAAGGAAAAGAACTCTAGAAAGATAGACCTTATACAAATTGAACTCCTATCTATTGAACAAGAGATAAAAGAAAAATATATACATTATTTATGTTAATACAATATTATCTCTAATATGTTCAACCACACAAACGTGCTCCCTTATGTTGTCAAAACCCAGTCATATTTAAAGCTCCCAAAGTCTTTTCATTGTATTGGAGAAGAAAAATGCCAGCAGCCAAAAGGTCCTAGTTCCATAAGACCTGGTGGAATTTGACTAATAAAAAGATTAGACTCATTGATGATCGCCTCAAAGGGGATATGTTGAGTAATAATTGATGATACGACGACTGAATTTTTTCATATTATTGGTTTGGCATTACATCAAACCAACTCTTAAAAGAGTCTTAAGCATCGAAATCGAGCGTGGGTTCGGTTCCCGCATCAAAGCGGATGTAAGTCCGGTTTTTCTGCTATTAGTCCTCAACAAGTTGGACAGTGTGTGATTCTAAATAGGGATAAGACATTTGTCTTTCTAGGAATCATAATCCAATCAAGAGACTGATTCCTTTAAAGGAGAGTTATATTCTAAGTGAGAATCTAAGTCATAAATAAGCGGAGACTATGCCATTGTTCTATTATGATTGTGAGTTCCACATGCATATATAAAGGGGTTAACCCCTCAGGTTTGAATCATACGATTTCAACTCTTTTTCAGTTTATAGCTTTCCTAAGAATCTTATTAACTTAGGCATCGGAGTGTCTCCAGCTAGGTCAACAGTCACCTTTTTCTTTCTTTTGGTATTCGAGCATGAAGGTCCAATCGAACCAAGAGCTGAGTGGACCGTGATACAATGAAAATTATTCTCATCAACATTAGTGGTGTGATGAGTGTGGACATGCCAACTCTAGATTCAGAAAAGATAATTACTTTATCAAGGCAAAGATGAGGGAATTGTCAACTGGCCATGTTTATTTGAGAAACGATCCATGAGGAATTTCGACATAAGCAATGGTGAAATCCTTCTTTATTATCATCCTCTTGTAATTGAAGCAACAATAAATGGATTCCTAGAAAAAAGAATCACCCTCGATGCAAGAAGCTTTGTCAATATGATAATAAAGGTAGATATGGATAAAATTCAACCTTTTAAGGCGTAAATATTGTCATTCTTTGCCCTCTAGTCTGATTGAGAAATAACCTAGTCTCAGTTAAGATAACGGTTCGATTGAAGATAGAAACAAGAGATTGAAATCATTAGTGGAAGATGTTAATTTTAATAAAATACTAATGATAAATATAAATTACCATTTTGTAAATATTTTTTAATCTGATGAGGTATGGCTTATCAATAAAACTTGTGTTATGGTAAAACACAATATAAAAAAACTAGATTCAAAATATAAGTTTGATTCGATTATTTTTGCCACACGGTTAGAATTAATTTTGTTTAATTAAAACTTCACTTTCGGTTTGCTAATTGATTTTAAGGTATTCAAATTTTGGTTAACTGGAAGTAAACCGGAAGTTCTATTTCTTCTATATTTTGGACTATATTATGATGTATTTGATCTATTAATTATTATTTTCATTAGTGCTTTGAAAAGTCTATGTGTTATCAATTTATTTTGACTTTGTTGTTCATCTATATATTTATTATTTAAAAAAAAAAAGAAATAAACAGTAAAATAAATTATAATATATCAATTATTCTATCCCCAATTTCGGGTTGGGTTAAATTTGACTATTTCAATTAATTTATTTTATTTTTTTTACGTTAAATTTGGTTTGGTTACGAATTATCATCAGATCATTTGACTCAAAAATTTAACCTAGTAGGTAAAGGCCAAGAATAATTTATAATGTATTGAAATTTTTAATAGAGGATTACTATTGATATTTTACAATGTTGTGATATGTTTGTATAAGTGCCTAGGGTTAGGGTTTCATACTTGTAATTGCTTCATATAAATACTCTCCCAATTGTCAATATAATTTATGTTGCCTCCAAGTCTTTAATGGTATTAGAGCCACATACCCTAACCCTAACATGACTACACAGGAAAATTCATCCACCATCCCACCACCTATTCCGTCGACATCATCTATCCCACCACCTTTTTCATCCACCGCCATACCAAGGCCTACTGTAATTCCTACTTATGGTATGCCGCCATATATGATAACAACCACATCTTCAATCACTCAAGATGTTCCTTACATCACTCCTGTAACCAGTGTAATCATCACCCCGATTAGGCCACCACCATTTACCACCCAATTATCACCAATCATGTATGTCATCTCTTCATCGCTGGCTCCAGCAGTAGCCTTTCTGAACCCAGCAACTTAACTTCATCACCAATAAACTCACTTTATTGAACTTTGTTTTGTGGAGGACCTTATTTATCACAATGCTTCGTGAATGTCTGATGTCGCATCACATCGATGGCACATAGCTAATTTCGTCTGAATTTTTAACTGATCAGAGTAAAACTCCAACCTTTGATGCCTAAACAACAGTTAAAGTGTGGAATAAACTTACAAGGGCATATTCTTTGGGCTCTAGGTCACAGATACAAAACCTACAAGCTCAGTTGTAAACCCTAGAATGGGAAAAGAATGAGACAATAACCTCATTCATTCAAGCAAAAAGCATAATTGACCAGGTAGTTTTATTGGGTTATAAGGTAGAAGAAGAGGATTTTATCGATTCAATTTTACTAGGACCGGATGAGGATTATCGCCAATTGATATGAACCCTTGAATAAAAGATGGAACCTATTGGATTTGATAACTTGATTGGATTATTATTGACTAAAGAGCGAAATATCGCTCGAGATGCAGCCACCAGGTCTGTTGCCATTGCTATTGTCGCGACTGAGCAAGTCGCTTCAGCCCGAGGTGGCCAGTCTCAGCATGAGAAAGGCAGAAATCCAGGCCAAAGTTGAGGAGGCAAATTTTCAAGCCAATGTAGCCAATCCATCTATTAAACCGATCAACATAGTCAACCCTATTATTTGGGCTATTCTTATGAACAAAGGCAGAATTTTGTCAACAATTTCACAACTGATCCCCAATTCGTCATTTCTCACAATTGTAGAGGGATTGGACATTATGCTTCAACATTGCAACCAACCATTCCCTTTCACAACCATGGGTCATCGATTCGGGTGCCTCTCATCATATGACCTCCGAATTGGGAAACCTGAATCTTCATTCTGAGTACCAAAAGAAGTGACTATTGTTAATGGTTCTAAATTGTCATCTCTAGAGTCGGTCATTCATCTTTTTGCATTAGCAATGAAATTTTTAAGTTTTGTGATATTTTGTTTGTTCCAAATCATTAAATAATTTGCCGTCTGTTTATGCTTTAGCTAACGCTAATCTCATATATGTGGAATTCTTTTTTGATTGTTTTCTGATTAAGGATTTGGCAACCGATAAAGTTCGTTTCAAAGGTCGGAGTAACAATGGACTTTACTTCTTATGTGTTGATTCGATTTTGGGTGCAAGCAATTTCTCTTCAGGTTCCATTTCTCTCTTAGCAAATTTAGCTTCTTTAAATACTTAGTATAATCGTTTAAGAAATGCAAACCTTCCTTGTGCTAAACAATTATTGTGTTGGAATAAAATAGTTGTTTCCGATTCAAAATATTCAATTTGCAATTCTTATGCTATTAATAAAATTCAAACTTCTATTTGCTTTATCTAATTCGAAGTCTAAAGCTCCCTTGGAATTGATTTATGCTGATGTTTGGGAGCCAGCACCTGTTGAGTCTGTTGGTGGCTATTCTTATTATGTTTTATTCTTAGATCATTATAGAAAATACTCATGGATTTATTTTCTCAAACACAAATCTGATGTTTATTCTGTCTTCATACACTTTAAATTACTTGTGGAGAAATAATTTAATAAACCCATTAAAGCTTTTTAATCTGATTGAGGGGAGAATTCATGGCATTGACACCCTTTTTCATGAACATGGCATCACACATAGAATTTCTTGTACTTACACCATTGAACAGAATGGGAGTGCTGAAAGAAAACACAGGCACATTGCTGAACATGGCATAGCCTTACTTCACTGTGCATATTTATGCACCAAATTCCGGACTACGCCTTTGACACATCCACGTATCTCATACATCATATTCAAACACTACAAATCAACTTCTGCACTCTTTTCTAAAACTCCCTGACTATACCAACCTCCATATTATTGGATGCCCATGCTTCCTTAGGCTTTGCCCTTACACTAAAAACAAATTTGATCCAAAGTCGAAAGCATACATTTTTCTTGGTTGTAGTACACTCCACAAGGGTTTAAAGTGTTTTGATCTTGTTTATACTCATTTGTTTATCTCATGCCCTTTTTTTTAAAAGTAGGTGTTTCCATATTCTAGGTTATATGATGGTGGGCACTCTATTTCAACTCTATAGATACCTGAATCGTCCACCTTTATCCTAAACGATTTGTGTAAACCCTTGTTTATTATTACTGCTGAAAGAGGCGCATATATAGCCTTGTACAAACATGTACAATATACAATTAACTACAACATATAATAAATTGTATATATATACATCTCTATCACACCCCCTTAAGTTGAGTAGGAGGTGAAACGATACTCAACTTATCACATAAAGAATGAAAACAAGCCTTGGGTAAACCCCTGGTGAAGAGATCGACAAGTTAAACTTCTGTAGGAAGGTACTACACAAAAAAAGACCGATTGGCCACCCGTTCCCATACAAAATGAAAATCAATCTCGAGATGTTTTGTTCAGGAATGAAAATTAGGATTAGCTATCAAATAACTACACTAAGGTTGCCACACCAAAGAGTAGGAGCACGCTATAGCAGAAACCCAATATCATGTAAAGCATAGAAATCCAAGACAATTCAGATGTAGTGGTGGCTAAGGCTCGGTATTCTTCCTCTGTGGATGACCTGGATACAGTTTGTTGCTTACGAGATAACTAAGGGATTAAGTTATCACCAAAGAAAGTGGCAAACCCCGTCGTAGACCGTCAATCATTAGAATCTCCGCCCCAGTCTGAATCAGAGAATCCCTGCAAGATGAACCGAGTGGACGGCTTAAAGAGCAAACCATGGGATGAAGTCGTTTGAAGGTAGCATAATATACACTTCACTACCTGCCAATGAATGTCAGTAGGTGCATGCATAAAGTGGGCAACTTTATGCATGACAAAAGGCAATGTTCGGCCTAGTAATGGTCAGGTATTGTAGGCCACCAACAATACTGTGATACAAATACCCATCCTATAATAGATCACCCTTTAAAGCAGATAACTTCTTGGAAACACAGGCAGGAGTAGCCAAAGGCTTGTAATCAGACATATCAACTTTGTAGAGTAAATCCTTAATATACTTTTGTTGATTCATAAATAAGGACCCATTCAACCACTGTGTTTCTAAGCCAAGAAAGTACTACACACGACCTACGTTCTTTATAGCAAACTTCTCTTGTAAGTAAGTAACCAGAGACTGAATCTGACCTGAATTATTCCTAAGTAGTAAAATATCATCAACATAAATCAAGCAAAAGATCAACACATCACCAGATAGAAACATATACAAGGAGATATCAGCCTTGGAACTCTAAAAACCATAGTTAGCAAGGGCAGTGGTGAGGCATTTATGCCACATGCGAGAAGATTGTTTGAGGCCATATAATGATTTCTTAAGAGCACAAGTATGAGATGAGCAAATAGGATCAACAAAACCTGTAGGTTGCTGCATAAATACTCGTTCCTTAAGATCACCATGTAAGAAGGCGTTAGACACATCCAGATGGAAAACCTACCAAGACAAGGAAATAACAATAGCCAAGAGAAGCCGAATTATGGTGAACACAGGGCTACAGGTGTCTGTAAATTCCATCTTGGGGCATTGATGATAGCCCTTTGTAACTAATCTCGCCTTGTACCATTCGATGGAACCATCAGCTTTCATTTTCTTCTTGAAGACCTATTTACAACCAATAACATTTACAAGAGAGGGAGCAAGAACAAGATCCCATGTGCCATTAGTAATTAAGGTATTGAATTCTTCTGCCATTACAACTAGCTAATGCTGACACTTAGCTGCTTCAGAGTATGAAATAGGATTAGAATCTTAGACCAAAGTATGGAGAATACAAGGTCAAGAGGATCCTGTTTGAGAATGAGTAACAAACGTCTGGGCGGAACCACAAAGGAGCTAAACTAACATTAAGAGCATCTTGAGAACATGTTGTCAAATCAACCACAAGGGGTAATCCTGGAGACGACACACGACTAACCGGAAGAAAAGGGGATGGGCGGTATTTCAGATATTGTGGTGTTTGGGTGGACTGGTCAGTGGGGAGGAAGGGGCGAATGGTGTTGGTGATGGTGGGATGGGCAGTGATGGGCAATAGGGCGGCTGTTGTGAGCGGACGACCTTTAAACAGAATGCGGTGAAGCGGACCGGGGAAAAAAGAGGATGATTAGATTTGATTTTAGAAAACGGGTTTTGTTTATCTTAAGTTAGAAAATTATGAATTTAATTTGGAAATTCTTTTGTAGAAAATATTTTCCCGTTTTAACTTAAAGACCTCGAAACTTAAATCCCGAGATCAGTGACAGAGTCGCCACCCGGATCAGCTCATCTGGGAATTCCGGTACAGCTCCCTATCGAGGACAGACTGCTATACCTAATCCAGAGATTTAGGATCCGGGCAAATAACTTACTTAACCTCTAGCTTGCTTTCACTTTACAATTTATATTACCATATTTAATTCGCTTTACAATCTTTCCCTAACCCCAATTTGTTTATTTTCATCAACCGATGCTAAAGCAAAATGCAGGAAATTAATTACAAAAAAATAAATCATACATTCAAAATATACAAAAAAATAATAGAGGCCCATTATACAACCCAATTGAATAAAAAAGGAAAAAACTCTCGTCCTCACTTTACAACTGCCTAAAATACACGATTTATCTAAAAAAAAATACAATACGGATAAATCTATTAAATACATCAAAAATAAAAAGCTGCAAAAAGGAGGGTTAGCACAATATACGGCACGCCACTCAAGTAAGACAGAATGGGATTTTAAGAATTCGGGAACATGCAATTAGGGGATAACCGGGTCGGCTCGGCTAGCCGGCCCGATTAGACCTGGAAAACATTTTGAAACGTCCCTGTATTTTTTGTTTTGTGAGAAAATCATTCTGAAAACAATTTATTTTCCGGTTTAATTTAATTTTAGCATGTGAGGTGGGTCGGTTTTCAGAAGAATCGGGTCTCTGTAGTTGTATTGTTCTAAATGCAATAATACTGAAAATTAAATCTAGGGTCGTGAATGCACACAACAAAATTCATTTTGATGATTTTCTGATTTTTCTGAATTTTTAAGGATTTTTAGAAATTTTCGGGGACTATTCTTGAAATTCTGACCTTGGACGAGGATTACAGTCGTGTGACTGTAATTACAGTTATACAACTGTAATTACAGTCGTGCGACTATAAATCCTCCAATTTCAGGATTTCGTTAAAATTATTCAAAATAAAACTTAAAAGTGGAGGGAAATCAAGAACACTCGTACCAATTGAAGTGTGTTTACCTCTTTGGCGCTAATCCACCGTAGGAATGACCCCCTGGCAATGCACCAATCCACTTCAAATTGCTCTTTTCCTCTTGGAGTTGAGGTTGAGAAGTTGGGTCCAAAATCCTCCAAATGTTACGGATTCTAAGAGTTTCTAGTCTGAAATTAAGTGAATTTAGAGAGCTGGATTATTAACCTATTGATTTCTAATAGATTTTAAATTTAACACTCAAGAATTTCAAAGAAAAAAGAAGAGAAAAAGAAGCTTGAAGTTTTGTGAGGTTTTCTTTTCTTCCATTTTTCTCCCAATTCTCTCCCTCTAAGACCAGAAATTCTCCCTCTAAGACCAGAAATTCTCAAGTCCAAAAAAATCCCTCAATCCCCTCTCTTTTTCCTTCTTATTCTGGTTGCCTTACTGCCCATCCCCAAGCATTAATTGCTCCTTTCTTTTCTCTCATTTTTCTGCTGCAGAGGTATGGGCTCCTGCACCTACTTCAAGGCTACAGTCGTACGACTGTAATAATAATTGCACAGCTATATATTACAGTCGTGTGACACATGCATTTTTTTTAAGGACGAAAAATTCCGACGCTTACAGCTGCCCCTCGCCTGATCAAATTCGACACCCGGATCCAGATCTAAAATACTTGAGATGATGAATTTGAGAGCACGAATCAAAGTGCTGCAAACACAGGAAAGAAACCACTGTTGAAATAAGCCGATACCGGGTCTAGGTTATCCGAAGCAAAGGAAGATGGAATGCAGATTAGCCGATTCCGGATCTAGGTTACCCGAAGCAAAGGAAGATGGTGAAATAAACTGATACCGAGTTTAGGTTACCCGAGGTAAAGGAAGATGGAATACGGATTGGCCGATACCTGGTCTATGTTACCCGAGGCAAAAGGAAGGTGGAATGCGGATTGGCCGATACCGGGTCTAGGTTACCTGAGACAAAGGAAGGTGGAATACAGATAGGTCGATACTGGGTCTAAGTTATCCGAGGCAAAGGAAGATGGAATGCAGATTGGCCAATACCGGGTCTAGGTTACCCGAGGCAAAGAAAGGAGATGAAATAAGCCTATACCGGGTTTAGGTTACCCGAGGCAAAGGAAGATGGTGAAATAAGCCGATACCAAGTTTAGGTTACCCAAGGCGAGGATTGCTGGGGATCTGGAATGAAGCCAATCTGGACCGATGCCGGGTCTATGTTATCCGAGGTGGATCTGCTGGGGATGCGAAGCTGTGGATGATGATTTCCTGCATTTGAAATGGCAAGTCTTCATTCCTTGATCGAGAGATTTTGAACAAAAATTTTTTCCCCTTCGATCAAGATTGAAGACTAGCTGGGGATGAATGGTTTGTGTATGCTATGTATGCATGCATAATGATGTATATGCACATGGAGATTAAGTGATGCATTTCTTATTGTTCGTGTAAGGTTGATACTCCTCCTTCTACTGGGGAAGGTATGTTTTGCCCCTGGCTGGTGGAAGATGCTCTTCGCATAAGGCCTTCCTTTGTTGAAGATATATGAGAGGACTGCTGGGGAAATGAGATAATTGCTAGGAATGCGTGACGATGCTGGGGAAAAAGAATCATAGTGTCCTTTGTAAATGTTTCGCTGGGGAGTGATGTAGAGAATCCTGCTGGGGAGATGATGGGAAGACTTGGCTTCTCACCCATGTAATTTATGAATCTGGAAGTGCTCTAAATTTTGCATGGGTTGCCCAATTCGGGTTTTCAGCCTAGCGAGCTGCTCTAATTTTTGCCTGAGGCGCCTTTTCGGTTTTCACCCCAGTGAGCTGTTCTAATTTTTGCCTGGGGCACTTTTTCGGTTTTCAACCCAGTGAGCTTTTTTCTTTTCTTTTTTTTTATAAATAAAGACCGATTGAAACACCAAGTTCTTGGACAATCGCTGTCGCTCTTCGGAAAGCTGAATTGGATTTGGAAGATGATAAAAGATTTCATTTTAGATGTATTTAGTGCATTTTCATCGCTAAACAACATGATATGTTCGACTAGTTAAATGCAAAGCACTTTCTTTAAATGGATGTTTAAGCATGATAACTTTGTTTATGCATTTCGTCATAACCATGCAAATATATTTAAACAAACATTCCATTTTATTGATGAAATCAAAATGAGTACATTTGAAAAGATTGATCCCCAGATGGTATACATTCCACACAGAGCTAGAATCCGTCACCAGTCGTCCCTTTTAGATTTTCCGACTGATCATTTTCTCTCGTATCTTAATTTTTGCCTAGGCCGCTCTTTTTGAGTTTTCAACCTAGCAGACTTTTTTTTTACACACGATAAAGCTTTAAGCGGTCTTGGTTGATAGGATTGGTGAACTCATTTCCATCCATGTCCATCATGCTGACATCGCCTTTTAGTAGCACCTTATTCATTACATAGGGCCCTTCCCAGTTGGGTCTGAACTTTCCCCTAAAATCGACATTTGAAGGCCTTAATTGTTTTACAACCAAGTCTCCTACTTTCAACTGCTGCCTGGGGTATTTCACATTTCGATTATAGGCTCTAGCCATCCTGATTTGGTACATCTATAGATGATCCAGTGCTTTCAGCCGCTTTTCATCTAGCGCCGCTAACTGCTCGTACCTGGCTTGAACCCATTCAGTTTTTAATAATTGAGCTTCCAGGGCAACTCTGAGTGACTTGAGCTCTATTTCTACTGGCAACACTGCTTCCATCCCATATACTAAGGCATAGGGAGTTTCTCCTGTTGGAGTTCGGACACTGGTTCTGTAACCCCAAAGAGCATACGGCAGTTTGTCAGCCCAATCTCTGTAGGTGGTTACCATTTTCTACAAGATCTTCTTTATCGCCTTATTAGCTGCTTCCACTACACCGTTAGCTTGGGGTCTGTATGGAGAAGACTTGTGATGCTCAACGCCATGTTCTGCGAGTAGCTCAGCTGTTACCCCTTGAAACTGTACTCCATTGTTAGTCACTATGTGATGGGGCATCCCATACCGGGTAAAGATGTTCTTCTGGATGAACTTAACCATTTGCTTGGCTGTTACATTAGTGAAAGATTCTGCCTCCACCCATTTGGAAAAATAATCAACTGCCATAACTATGAATCTGTCCCTATTAAATGCTGTAGGGTGGATTTCACCAATCATATCTATTCCCCATGCTAAAAATGGCCAAGGGGTCGCCAGGTTCTATAATTCAAGTGGTGGAAGATGACTGATGTCCGCATATATCTGACACTCGTGACACCTCTTCACTTTTCTTATACAATCTGCCTATATAGTTATCCAGAAGTACCCCTGTCTCATGATCTTCCTGGCCCTAGCTAGTCTATTCATGTGTGGCCCACAGGATCCTGCATGTACTACTGCATCACTACTTCTGCTTTTGCTTCTTGTTCTGTCAAACACCTTAAAAGAACCACATTTGCTGTTCTCTTGTATAGTCTATCTTCAAAGATTCTGAATTGACTGGCTAGCTTCCTCAATGACATCTTATCAGCAGCACTGGCTCCCTCTGGGTATTTTCCTTCCTTCACATACTGGTAAATATCGAAGAACCATGGCTTTTCTTCAACCGTCAACTCCATTACTTCAAGCATTTCAAAACAAGGTTGTTTGGAAGTTGCTATAACCAGTGGCTGTACGTGAGTTTCTTCTGGGTTCTCCCACATAGAAGATAGTGTTGCTAGTGCATCAGCCATTTTATTCTCATCTCTGGGGACATGTCTGAATTCATATTGGCCAAATAACTCTTTTCCGTGCTGTAACAGCTCCAAGTAAGGCCGTAAGGCTTCTTCTTTCAGCTCCCATTCACCTTGAGCTTGTCTTATCACCAAAAGTGAATCTCCGACAACTAAGACATCATTCGCCCCCAGAGTTAATAGAGCTTCCATCCTGAATAAGCATGCTTCATACTCTGCCCCGTTGTTAGTTATAGGAAAATCCAACCTCTTTGACAAAGGGATGATTTCACCGTCCGGCGTTGCTATTAGTACCCCAATTCCAGCACCCTTTCTTTTCACTACCCCGTCGAAGCACATAACCTATCTTTTAATTTCAACCATGGCTAACTGTTCATTTGGAAACTCCAAATTTTCTATGTAATCCGATTCCAGTGGTTGATTCGTTAAGAATTCCGCTACGGCTCGCCCTTTGATGGTTTTCTTAGTGATGTACTCGATGTCGAACTCGGATAAGAGTAATAGCCACCTAGACAACTTTCCCACCAATACTGGTGCTTCATAAAGATACTTCATTGGATCCACTTTGGTGACAACTTGTATCTTGTATGACTGGAAGTAATGGTGCAACTTCTTGGTCAGCCAGATCATCGCCACACATGTTTTCTCCACCAGTGTGTGTCTAGTTTCATATTCCAGCAGCTTCTTACTAAGGTAGTAGATAGGGTACTCCTTTCTATCATCTTGTTCCTATGCCAATATTGCCCCTACAAAGGAATCCTTAACGGCCAAATATAAGATCAGTGGTTTCCCTGGAATTGGTGGACTCAGGACTGGCGGGCTTACCAAGTAAGCCTTGATCTTCTCGAATGCTAACTGACATCTGTCATCCCACACAATCAGCTGATCTTTCTTTAACATTTGAAGATTGGCTCACAAGGGGAAGTCAAACGTGCTATGAAGCGGCTGACGTATTGTAAAGAGCCCAAGAATGACCGGACCTGCTTTTTTGTCTTTGGAGCTGGCATATCTTGAATGGCCTTGATCTTATCTGGGTCCATTTCTATTCCTTTCTAGCTGACTACATGACCCAACAGCTTCCCTGATGTGACTCCGAATACACACTTCTTAGGGTTAAGTCGCAAGTTGTATTCTCCAATGCGTGTGAGAAATCTATCCAGGATAACGGGATGTTCCTCCCAGGTTGTTGACTTGACAAGCATATCATCGACATACACTTCGACTTCTTTATGGATTATATCATGTAACAGAGTTATAACAGCCCTTTGATAAGTAGCTCCAGCATTCTTTAATCCGAAAGGCATTACTCTCTGCAGAAAGTACCCCACTCTGTGATGAACGATGTCTTCACCTTGTCGATCGCATCCATCAGGATCTGGTTGTACCCTGAAAAGCCATCCATGAAGGAATACATTGCTGCTTTTGCTGCACTATCGACTAGGACATCAATGTGAGGCAGTGGGAAGTTGTCCTTTAGGCATTCCTTATTTAAATCCCGGTAGTCAACGCATACTCTGACCCTTCCATCCTTCTTGGGTACTGGGACGATGTTAGCTAGCCATTTTGTGTATTCTACCACTTCAAGAAACTTGGCATCTATCTGCTTAGCCAACTCCTCTTTTACCAGTGTAGCCCATTCTGGCCTCAATCTCCTCAGCTTCTGCTTTACTGGCCTGAACTTGGGGTCGGTTGGGATCTTGTGCACTGCTATCTCTGTGTCTACACCTGGCATGTCTTCATATGACCAGGTGAAAGCTTTAACATGTTTTTGTAATATTCTTATTAATTCTCTTTCTTCCTCGGATTTTAGCTCGTGTGAAATAAATACCATTTTGGGATTCTCACCTGTACTTATGTTGATTTCATGCAATGCAGTGTCATATATGCTAAATATGCCTGATGGTGATTCAAATGTAAGCACAGAATAATCAGGATAAACATCACACAAGTAAGCAAACTGAGATTTCATTGCATTAAACTTGTCATAAAGTACATCATTTACACTGAAAATGGAAGAAATAGATTCAACAAAATCATTTTCATCCTCCACAGGGGGATGGCCTTGCACTTCTTCAGCTTCCACTTTCATCTTCAAAGCATCATCCAAGTCTACAACTGCTTCGGCTTCTCTTTCAGCCATCTGTGCCTTAGCATTTTCGGTGACCACAGAGTCCAGATTCACCTTGGCCATTAGCTCCTCGCCAAATCCTTCCTTAGACTTCCGAAATGCCTTGCTCAAGGCAGCAGTCAATGCATTTGAAATTACTTTTGTAGCTTCATTACAGGCTTTTTCTTCATTTTTCCCTTCGAGCATCTCTACTGCTTTTGCCATCACTTCAGATGGCTCACCCTGCAGAACATCAGATTTAGCAACTGGCTCTTCTCCCACCATAGGGGCTACTGGTTCCTCTCAGCTTTTCTCAAAAGCAACAACATCAGTAAATATTTCAAAGCCAGGGTACTCGACATTTCCAACCCTTACTAGTTCAGACTGGCCCTTTTATAGCGCTTCTCCCGCTTTCAGGAATGGCTTCATCATAACCTTGCTATTCTTGCCCCTTTTCGGGTTTTTCTGATCAGATGTCTCCTCTGTATACCAAGGCCAAACTGCTTTGGCTTCCCTAAGTCAATGTTGAATTCAGGTACTTCTTTCAAGTTGATTCCAAGTCCCATGCCCCGGACAAAGTTCTGTTTATGCAAATATTGAGATAGGCACTCCGGCATATAATTTTCATAGATGACCATGGGAGCATCTGTAGCTTCCTCTTCCCCGATCACAGGAACTTGGAACCAGCCAAAAGGGACAACGCCTTTATTCACAGCAGCAATCACCGATTGGGCATCCGCCTCAACAGTCACAATATCGCCATTTATTGAGAACTTAATTTTCTGGTGCAAGGTGGAAGGGACACCACCTAGAGGGTGGAACCATGGCCTTCCTAACAGTAGGGAGAAGGTGATCGGGATATCTATCACCGTGGAAACGACCATTGACTTGATTGGCCCAACCTCTACTACAGTTTCAAAAGTCCCTATCATTGTTCTCTTGGAGTCGTCATATGCTCGGATTACTGTTGAAGACTTTTTCAGAAAATCTTCACTCAGGCCCAAACATGGCAGCATCTTCAATGGACATATATTCAAAGATGAGCCATCGACCACCATCACACACAGCATCACTTTGTCCATCACATAGGCTCTAATGTAAAGGGCCTTGTTGTGAGCCTTTCCTTCACCAGGTAGATCCTTCTCAGAAAAAATAATGTCAGGAGTCCCAGAATGGACCTTATCCAGTAGACAGCACATGGCCTCTGAAGATGTAATAGGGGAGACCTTGATCTCCGACAACTTCTTCACTAAGGCCGATCTATGCTCCTTAGATGTTAAAAGCAAATGCCATAAGATAGCTTGTGCGGGGATCTTCTTTAACTGAGAAACAACTATGTCTTCTTTCTCTACCCCCTCTGGTGCTGATGTACTACCCGACCCAGTCATCGAGGCTTTGTCCTTCACCTGATCTGCTGCTTGATACACCCTACCACTCTGGGTCATATTATGGACCTCCTGAACTTTCAGCTTCTCAATGGCCGGAGGCTTAACTGACTCCTCTTCGCTAAACTCTTCATATTCATCTTCAGAATCAAGGTCATTCAAGCTTATCGGCTTGATGTCTTTATGTTCAGCCTTCTTTTCACATTCTAACCCCACTTCAGCTTCCTCTATTGCTACAGCCTGGATTGTGGGATTTGCTTGAAGAATTTGGGAAAAGATGAAATTGGTCAGTAATCCCGAATGTACCATATTGACCAGCTTCTCAAATACTGGTAGCGGGTTGGTCTTCATGCTGGGCTTAGCTGGTTCTTGCAGTTTCCCTTCATCTATCAGCTTTTGAATGGCATCCCTCAGCTTGTAACAATTGTTGGTTCTGTGGCAAGCAACAACATGGTACGTACAGAAATTATCTTTATCTGCCTCAGCGGGTTTTTCAAATGGCCTCAGGGACTGTAGCAACCCACCATTTCTATACTTAGCAAAAATCTTGACCAAAGGAAGAGTCCAAGGTGATATGCCCTGCCCCCCTAGATTCCTGTTCTGACTGCCTTGTTGCTGGGTTACTGTAGCAACCTCTACTTGTTTCACTTCTGAAGTCTGCCCCCCTTTTCCACTGGAACTTGAGCTAGAACCGCCCCCAGACCCGGCTGCAGTCGTTGATCTATACCTAGAACTGTAACCTGATCTTCTTCCACCCTTATGGCTTGGTGCCTTCTCTTCTTCGTCCTGCTCGATTTTCATCGCCATACTGTAGACTTCACTAAGCTCATTGAATGGATGAAATTTCATATTGTTTTTGAAGATGTCCTTACTGCCATCAATCAGCTTCTGTATCAGTTCATCTTCATCTAGGTGGTTCTTCAGAAGGATCATCTTAGTCATCCACTGCTGGTAATACTCATCAAAAGGCTCATTGGGCTTCTGCTTGATCCACTCCAAATCATACAACTTCACTTGAATCTTAGTGTTGAAGCTGTAATATTTAATAAAGGCTGCTAATAGAACCTCCCAATCTGACTGCTCTTCCTCTGATAACAAGTTATACCACCCCAATGCTCCTTCCTCCAAGGTAGTCGGGAAGAGATTAATCACATGTTGCTTAGTAGCGCCCGCTGTCAGCATGACCCGAGCGTAAAGATTTACATGGGCCTCTGGTGAACCCATTCCCTTGTAAGAAGGCACTCTTAGCATTAGGAAGCCGATGGGAAAATTCTCGATGCCCCTACTAATCATGGCATCAATATTAACTCCTTTCTTAGACTCTGTACTGACACTGGCCCTTTTCTTCAACTGAGCCACCACCTCCTCCAATTCCGAGCATTTCGCCTTCATCTTTCTTTCCATGGCTGCCTCTATTTCTTGCAGCTTTTCCAGACTAGCCGAGGTATCACTACCCTGCTAGGGTGATTCGGCCTCCTTCTCTTTTCCGGTTCCACTACCTCCAGTTTTTCCAGCCTCTCTCACTACTGCCCACATTTCCTCCTTCATCATGTCACGGAAGTCTTATGATCTTAGAAAATCCTTCAAAGCATCAGCAAGACTCGATGTCAGATTAGCAATCTCTACTTCTTCCCTAGAATCAGAATCACTTTTTGTTTCAACTGCTCTCTGTTCCCCAACAACCCTCGAAGCCTAAGATCTTGTCCAAGGTCGCTCCAGATTATTCTGCTTGACATCAGTCGAGAAACATTTAGGGTCGATGTATGGAATGATGTCATGAAGAGTGAGACAATGAAAATACTTATGATGCATTGCGCGTGAAATGATGATGAAAATGATTTCTACTTGTTATCTTATTTTTTCCTCGGACATTCCAAGAACACTTAATGCTATGCAAAAAGGTCACACGTGGACCGCCACACGGATAAATTTTTGGCGCCTTTTAGGCACCTAATGACTTTTGTGAAATGGTCGTATGTGTGCCGACACACGGATAGAGTTTTGATGCTTTGAAGGTCTATGAGATGATATGAAATGGTCACATGGGACCGTCCCTTGGATAGAGTTCTGATTCTTTTGGGGCATATGATATGAAATGATGTTATGAGAAAGTCATGTGTAATGGGGAACACAGACAGAGGCTCAGTGTTCGGGGAACGCCTTTCATGATTTGGAAATGTTATGAACTTATATGCGTACTAATTCGACACTCGGGGAGTACGTTGAATGATATAATAATGACATGAAATGATCCGATGTGGACCATGGTGTTTTATGGTAAATGAGTATGATGTCATGAAATGCATCATGTAAGCCATTACACAAAATTGGGCCTAGGACCATTGAGGTCTCTATTGAATGAAATAATTTGGTGAAATGGCCAAATGCAATTCGATGCATTGGCAAAATTCGAGTAGTTTTGGGACTCCAGATGTGTTATGAAATGATATAATCATGGGTGGATGTCTTTGGAATACCGTTAATTTACATGAAATGATATGAATGCTTGTGTCACGCAAAATGTGAATGGCTACACAAAAATGTGGTTAGAATGCATGACACGCGTAATGATGCTATGTATGTTTTATGAAAATGTTTACATGCAAATATAATGTTATGGCTGCAAAAATAATGGTTAGTATGAATGTCACACAGATGATTTAATGTCTTCACATGAAAATAAAAATGCAAATGGCTGTATAAAAATGTGGGTTAGTATGGCACATGAAAGCTATGCATGTTTGATGCTTCAAGAAAAGTCAAAATAGAAAACAACACGGAACAAACGTTAGCACACGTAAAAATATGCGCTCCCTTCCAACATTATTTCTCCTTTCGATTGGTCTCGTATTCTTCCTAGGTGTTGGATCTCTTTGGCATCAACGTGGGATACCAAAGGTGCACGCTCAATGTTCATTTTGAATTTAAGTTTTGGTAATCCTAGGGGAAGTTGCTAAGCCATTACATGTGGGCCAAAGTCAAATCCAAGGGTCATACAGGTTCCCATAGCGAGTATACACTTCCCCACCGAAGAACACGATGTAAGGTCATGTGGTGCTAGGAGTGGTTTACCCCGTTGGGTGTCTCCAACCTAGCGGAAGAGGTAGTCCACTTTTTTGGGTAAACCGGGGTTGATAAGTGTATTAGAGGGATTGAGAAGAAGAAAATGTCATGATATGTAATGTGCAAATAAATATGGTAATATGAACTAGTGAAACGACTGCAAGCGAGGTTTTATTTCGGTGGTTGCCTAAGGTCCTTAAGTTTTTATGAAAACTTTTTAGAAACATATTTCTTTCCCATCAGAGTCGCCATTATGAGCGGACGACCTTTAAATGGAACACGGCGAAGCGGACCGGGGAAAAAAGAGGATGATTATATTTGATTTTGGAAAACGGGTTTTGTTTATCTTAAGTTAGAAAATTGTAGATTTAATTTGGAAATTCTTTTGTAGAAAATATTTTCCCGTCTTTAACTTAAAGACCTCAAAACTTAAATCCCAAGATTAGTGACAGAGTCGCCACCCGGATCAGCTCATCCGGCAATTCCGGTACAGCTCCCTGCCGAGGACAGATTGTTGTACCTAATCCAGAGATTTAGGGTCCGGGCAAATAACTTACTTATCATCTAGCTTGCTTTCACTTTACAATTTATATTACCATATTTAATTCGCTTTATTATCTTTCCCTAACCCCAATTTGTTTATTTTAATCAACCGATGTTAAAGCAAAATGCAGGAAATTAATTGCAGAAAAATAAATCATACATTCAAAATATACAAAAAAAATAATAGAGGCCGATTAAACAACCCAATTGAATAAAAAAGGAAAAAAACTCTCGTCCTCACTTTACAACCTCCTAAAATACATGATTTATCTAAAAAAAAAAATACAATCGCATAGGATACATGGATAAATCTATTAAATACATCAAAAATAAAAAGCTGTAAAACAGAAAGTTAGCACAATATATGCCATGCCACAAATAGGACTCAAGTAAGAGAGAATGGGATTTTTAAAATTCAGGAACATGCAATTAGGGGGATAACCGGGTCGGCTCGGCTAGCCGGCCCGATTAGACCTGAAAAACATTTTAAAACGTCCCTGTATTTTTGGTTTTGTGAGAAAATCATTTTGAAAACAATTTATTTTCCGGTTTAATTTAATTTTAGCATGTGAGGTGGGTCGGTTTTCAGGAGAATCGGGTCTCCATCGTTATATTGTTCTAAATGCAATAATACTGAAAATTAAATCTAGGGTCGTGAATGCACCCAACAAAATTCATTTTGATGATTTTCTGATTTTTCTGAATTTTTAGGGAATTTTAGAAATTTTCGAGGACTATTCTGGAAATTCTGACCTTGGACGAGGATTACAGTCGCGCGACTGTAATTATGGTCGTACAACTGTAATTACAGTTGTGCGACTGTAAGTCCTCCAATTTCAGGATTTCGTCAAAATTATTCAAAATAAAACTTAAAAGTGGAGGGAAATCAAGAACACTCGTACGACTGTATTTACATTCGTACGACTGTTCCACAACTCAAGAACAGTCGCACGACTGTTCTTGATTTCCAGAAATAGAAAACGCAAAAATGGAAATTTTATGCACCAAAACACATCAAATCACCCAGAAAGCATGAGAAAATGAGAGATTGAAGTGTGTTTATCTTTTTGGCTCTAATGCACCGTAGGAATGACCCCCTGGCAACGCACCAATCTACTTCAAATTGCTCTTTTCCTCTTGGAGTTGCGGTTAAGAAGTTGGGTCCAAAATCCTCCAAAATGTTAGGGATTCGAAGAGTTTCTAGTCCGAAATTAAGTGAATTTAGAGAGTTAGATTATTAACATATTGATTTCTAATAGATTTTAAATTTAACAATCAAGAATTTCAAAGAAAAAAGAAGAGAAAAAAAGCTTGAAGTTTTGTGAGGTTTTCTTGTTCTTCCCTTTTTCTCCCAATTCTCTCCCTCTAAGACTAGAAATTCTCAAGTCCAAAAAAGTCCCTCAATCCCCTCTCTTTTTCCTTTTTATTCTGGTTGCCTTGCTGCCCATCCCCGAGCATTAATTGCTCCTTTCTTTTCTCTCATTTTTCTCCTGCAGAGGTATGGGCTCCTGCACCTGCTCCGAGGTTACAGTCGTACGACTGTAATTTTTTAATTACAGTCACAGGACTATAACAATAATCGCACGGCTATATATTATAGTTGTGTGACACATGCATTTTATTTTTTTTTTAAGGACGGAAAATTCCGGCACTTACAGCTGTGTAGTGGCGGGTGACATGGACGGTGGTGCATGGTGGCTAGTGGCAGGAAAATGGAAGATAGGATTGGTATTTATAGCTGGTGAGGTAGAGGAATGTGGATCATTAACATGAGTGAGCTCCTAATATGGGTACACCTGTCCATAAAAAATAACATGGCATGAGACAAAAACCTTTCTAGAAGAGGGATCTAAGCAACGATACCCTTTATGTAAATGACTATAACTAATAAAAACACAACGACGAGAACGATAATCAAATTTAGTAGCAGAATATGATCTTAACCAAGGGTAACATAAGCAGCCAAAAGTTCAAAGAAAATTATAATCGGGAGACATATTCATCAATTTTTCAAAAAGAGACATAGACTGCAATAAGGGAGTAGGCATCCTATTAATCAAGTAAACAGCCCTATGAAATGCATGAGTCCAAATAGACTTATCTAGCTTAGTATGGCCAAGTAAAGAAAGACCCGTTTCCACAATATGGTGATGTTTTCGTTTTTCACATCCATTTTGTTCAGGAGTGTACGGACAGGAAACCCGATGCTGAATGCCATGTTGAGACAAATAAGATGAAATTGACTAAAATTCCCCTCCCCAATCAGATTGAAAAGACTTAATAGAACATTCAATTTGTTTCTCAACGAAAGCACGAAACTTATAAAAGCATATAAAGCTTCAGACTTGTACTTCAAGAAACACACCCAACAAAATTTATTGTAATAATCATAAAACAAAATATGATATGAAAAATTGTCATAAGATTTAACCGGGGAAGAACCCTAATATCATAACAAATAAGTTCCAAAGGCCTTTGTGCTTGAAAACGAGACTCAACAAATGGAACTTTATGACTCTTACTAATAGAACAACTGGAACGGCAATATGAATCTAATTTATTGGAGATGGAAAGCTAATTCTGACTAATGATATGCTGAACAACCGGTATAGCCGCATAACCCAAGCGTTTATGCCATATAAACAAGGATGTAGCATGAACTCGAGCTGGAGGAGGGAAGAGATGTGGCACTGTGTAGAGACCTTTTTTATTCAGTCCTTGATAGATGACCTTCTAGGATTTTAGGTCCTTTACAACAAAACAATCATTGAAAAATTTCACAGAAACATCATTTGGTTAGTAAGAGCAGAAACTGATATAAGATTAGAGTTAGATTTTGGAACATAAAGGACATTAGACAATTGTAATGATCTATCAGACACACAAAAGGATTATTAACCCATATAAGAAATTGGAAGTTTAGCACCGTTACCTAGAATCACTTCCTTTGGTCTATTATAATCTGAATGTAGAGTCAGGTATGGGTGAAAAAAAAAAACCAAAAAATCGAAAAAAAACAAACCGAAACCGAACTAAAAATATGGTTAATCAAAATCGATGGACTAGTGTATGGTTTTTGTTTTTAGAAATTAATGGTTACGGTTTAGGTTTAGGTTTTTACACCAAAAGTCCATGTGGACTCGCGGTTAACCGAGTTTTACAAATATTTTTCTTAAAAAATTATGTAATTATATATATGTAGATAATATGAATAATAAGTGAAACATTTGGGCATTTGATGTTAGTTTACTTTCTTACTATACAACACCAAGTAGTCTCGGTCACTCCCTTCCAATCCTATCTCCTCTTAATTCTTAATTTCATACCTATTGAAAAACGGACAATGAATAACATTTCATTAATTAATGTTTGATCTTGTACAACAATTTCTATGTTTGGAAACTTTTTTTTATTAATATTTTAATTACTGGATTTTATGGTTAAAATGTTATTTTAATTAATAATTAAGACTATGGTTTGTAATTTTATATTTTTATTTGACATTTGAGATTTATGGTCTATTTATATGAGATTCCAAATATTATAAATTTAGCAAAATCTTAATGTCTATTTCATAAATGTTTAACCGTAAAGAAATGGTTAACCGACCGAAATTAATGGTTAATCGACTAATGGTAAATCGAATTTAATGGATAGTGTATGGTTAGTAAACTAAAAAAACCGTTCAAACGGTTAACCATTTGTAAAAGTCCATATGGACACGTTAACCAACCGTGTGTACCCCTAGAGTCAGGTTCCCCATATCAGAAGTAAGGTGATGAGTGGCACCGATATCCATGATCCACAGTTGTTGTGATTGGGAGGTTATGGTAGAATGGTTGGTTTAGGGACACTGATGGGCATAATGCCCATTACCCTTACAGTTATGAGAAACC
Source organism: Euphorbia tirucalli (assembly GCA_039660915.1). NCBI lineage: Eukaryota > Viridiplantae > Streptophyta > Magnoliopsida > Malpighiales > Euphorbiaceae > Euphorbia > Euphorbia tirucalli. Next base: position 20,875,339 of record CM077636.1, on the reverse strand, counting down.
ACTGTAGTAACATCATATCCTGCCAAAGCTGTATGAGTGCCTTGCTGAAAATTACCCTGCTGCTGAAAATTACCCAGTTGACCAGTATCAAATCTATTGGTTGCATAACCTTGGGCCTGCCTACCATGGCCACGGCCCCCTTTACCATTACCGCACCCCCTACTTGCGTCAGTAAACTGTCAGAATGCTATCTGGGATTCTATCCTAGCATACTAGACTGCCTCATTGTCATATGCACAGACGGGACTGACGTCTTACCGTTCACACACTGAGACAACTGTTCTATGTTATATTTTGCATATTTTGGCTTAGTTTTAAGGGTTTGAATGGGTATATTTTGGCATATTCTTTGGGCTTTCTATTGTTGTGTGTGTTTTTATATTTTCAGAAGCTTAATTGGAGATTTGGGCTATAAAAGCTTATTTGGACGAGGTTTTATCAAGATTGGAGCTGAAGTGCATTTTTCCAATTTTAACCCTGACCAAGGCTAAATTTCTTCCGTTAAGGGCTGTTCAGGATTTTTTCTAATTACGGGCCGGCAAGAATTGAAGCAGATTAAGGCCCTAATTTAGAGAGCTTGGACGTGGATTAAAGAGGCTATTTTGGGAAATTCTTGAATTTTTGTGGTCTTTAAGGTTGGATAAATAGGGGAGAGAAGTTAGTTTTGAGGGGGAGAAAAAAATCAGAATACAATTTTTCTTTTCTTAAGAGTTTTATCTACATCAATGAGCAGCTAATTTTCTTCTTTCATCTAGGGGGTTCAAGGCTTGGATATAATTAATTGTGAGATTGTTCTAAACTTTAATCTTTCAATTTAATTCTCTATATTCTTATTCTTGCTTCAAGAGAGATTTCTCTCTTTTGTTATTTTCTGATTTAAATTTCTTGGCCAGTTGTTTAGATTACAAATTAATGAATTGTTATCAGTGAATAGGATTTGTAATCATTCAATTCATTGAATCTAGAACAATAAAAGGAATAAGAATTTAAACTTAAATCAATATCACTAAGAATTGGTTGGTTTAGATTAGGCTTTTCTAGAACTTAATGCTTTCGGAAAATTAAATCCTAGCCACTACAGAAGGGTTGTTTGACGAATAGGGAAGTGTATGAGCCGTGCTAGACAGATTCCACATTAGAAAAAGTTGATCCGGGTGTGCTAAGTTAAGGGTTATAACTAATCTAGAGGAATTAAATTATTTTTCTCAATCAATGATCAATCCCATTATTCCAAGCCGAAGGACTGCCTAGATGAAGTTTTACATTAATTGTTTACTCTTTTTTTTTAATAATTAAATTCAGTTTTAATTTAGTGTTCAAACAATTGTTACTTCTTTAAATTATATTTTAGTATTAATTCAATCAATTCTTAAAACTCCCCCCCCCCCCCTCCTTTTATTTTATTTTTGTTTTTTTAAATTTTAGTGGTATTTAGTAATATTTAATCAAGTTTTAACTCCTTTGGGTACGACCTCAACTTACCTACTGCAAATTCAAGTGTTTAAGGATTAAGTGAGACTTATAAATTTATCTTTGGCGGATTTGACAACCGACCAACAACTTCCACTCCTTAGTAACTAATAACCATACAAATCCTTAAAGCAAACATCATCCATATGTACTTCAAAAGTTCTAACAAATGGATCATAGTTTTCATGCAACCCGTCTATAACAGCTTCAACCAAATCATTCTCACTAATTGGATGACCCAAAACAAGCAGACAATCATAAATAGACTTATCACATTGTAAATAAATAGTAATATCATCATTCTCTTATTTTAAATTGTACAAATGATGTCTTAATTCATGAATCTGAGCACGAGATCCAGAATCATATGATGAATTTAATGTTGTCCAAGCAGCTTGAGCAGAGGATACACCAACAAATTAACGAATAAGAGATTCAGAGATAGAATTTAATATCCAGCTTAATACCTGTTGATCCCTGTGATTCCACAACGTGCAGGTTGGATTTTTTTTCCATTCTGTAAAAGCTCTAACGGTGCGGGCTCACTGCCGGCGAGATGGCCATCGAGACCATTGCCATTGATCATCGGTAGGAGCTGCATCTTCCACAGCAGGAAGTTTTTGGTCGTTAACTTTACGGGCATCTGTGTTGTGAGCATTGGAAGAAGGGCTATAGGTGCTGTACTAGAGGATTTTGTTCCTAGAATGAAACTAGTGAGAACACCGGTGGTAACAGGGACTATATTCGATATAGTTGCCATTGATTCTGATCGAATTCAGGTGAGTAAAGAATCAACTATTAAGATTAGGGTTTCTTTGGTGGTTTTTGGCTGTTAAGCCCTTTGTTGCTCTAGTACCATGAATGATTTGTGTAAACCCTTATTTACTATTACTGCTGAAAGAGGGTTACATACAGCCTTGTACAAATATGTACAATATACAAATAGATCCTCACACAATATACTATTAAATACAACATACAATGAATTGTATACGTATATGTCCCTATCATATCCTACAAACTACTCCTCCACCACAAATTGACACACTAGCTGTAGGGATTTGTCACCGGAAATCACTCAATAAAAGCGGAAGATCGCGATGATTTCCTCAAATCCGTGCCCAGGAGCAATTGAAGTGGAAATAAAAAAACATTAAAATTTCAATAAAAGAGAATCAATTCTCACCTAGAATATCTCCTCTAGAGATGGCTGCAGAAATCAATAGAGACTTCCTCCACGTTCCCGTACATGAACGTCTATAGAACAGGAACCCGTGCTAACGATTTGGACCTCCGGAATAGGGAAATTCCTTGCTGAAATTTTCTGCTCCTTACCCACTCAACTGGTCGAAATTTTCAGTCAGAGATTCGTCGTAGTGTTTGGCTGAAATTGGTAGAGTTTTAGCTAAACACAAACACTTCAAGAGACCAAAAAAATCAGCTCACCTTCCCCTTGCCTTGGCCAAAATTCTCACTAGGTTTTTGAACCTAGCAGGCTGAAATTCCCTTGGGAATTTTCGGCCCAATTCCATCCATTTAATTTTATGTAGGCTTCCTTCCTTTTGAGCCCATGTCTGCATTAATTTCTTTGGTCCAATTAAATATCAAATGCAACTTTAATTCAACCTGTATGTATATATATTATAAAATATAATATATTACATACATTTAAATTAAAATTAATTGGACCAATTGATTTAACCAATGTGTTATATGAGACTTTCATAAAATTAAACAAATGTAAACCTATACATGTAAAACATTTCCACCTAGGAAATAATCTCATAAATAAATTCATTAAATTAATTATGAGAAGGCCAATGCAAATATATTAATTACATTATTTTGATCAATCCAATTGATCAATATAATATAATTAATTGAATCCCCTCTCTCCGGAGTGTATACTCTAAGTATACGATTAATTCTTTTAGTTCAAGTTCAGCGTCCAATGTATACGATCCTGTGAGCCCATCTTTATGTTGGCAGTGGGCCTTGTTAGAGATTGTGCCCTAAGCCAATGTTGGATTATGTAAACAATCTTCTTAAGTCATTAATAAAGACTTATTTTATCATATATATTTGTATGTTAGTATTTATGATAATGTATCCATGAATTAATTGTGTAATTCTAAATTTTCCCTAGTCGATTGTTATTATGGGAATAATAACAAACTAAGACTAGTGTGAGTGATAATGGATATTCATAAGATGAATATAGTGTATACAGATACAGATTATACTCACGGGCAATGTGTTAGAGAACATGTTGCTGGAGACCCACTATAAGATCAAGTTCATGGTCACGTGTCACAACTGATCTTGATTATAGTAGTGTCATCAGCTGATTCCTTTGACCTGAGGTCACCATGGATTCCGGGATGAATTCATGTTGTGTTTTGACGCAGTCAAACGCTGCTTGTAACAGAGTAGTTATAAAGGCTGTGGTTGGGTACAATATGACTCATGCTTAGGGATGTGAGTGACAGATATGGGATTTTGTCCCTCTCTAACAAGAGAGCGATATCACTGGGCCCCTCGATAAGTAAGACTGTTAAATGCATGGCCGTGCTCAAATAATTGATAAGAGTATCAATTGATTTGTCTGAACAGTTTACTTTGAGATCGAGAAAGCATATGATTAATTATATAAGATTGACAAGTGTACCATGTCTTATAATTAATCTTGATATCAAAGAGACAAAAGGGAATATGACATTCTATAAATAGGTATTGGATCATTCCAATCATATTAATTGGGTAGTCGTAATGGCTTGCTAGAGTCCGCTTGTGACCTATAAGGACATTATGGTAATTTCCTTATTGCCAATTAATATGATCCTATGGGGTCACACACAAGAGCAAAATGAAGTTCATCTTATCGGGTATAAATTATTATTGGATAATAATTTATGAATGAGAAAGAGAATAAATATATATAGTGATATATATTTATGTATGTATATATAAATATTAATGTGATTAATATTGCATAAAGTATGCTACATATTATAATTAAATTATATGGAGATATAATTAATTATAATATTATATATACATATATGTATTATGGAGAATTGATTTGATTTAATGTTAATTGAGAATTAATATTAAATTGTGTGGGTTAATATATAATTATAACTAATAGGTGTATTAGGTTATAATTATAATTAACTATTTAGGTTAATTATTTAAGGAAACAATTAACCTAAACCTAATCACTCTCCACACTAATACTATAGCAGAATTCGGCCAGCCACCAGAGAAAAGTAGCCAGCCGAAATTCAGTCTCTCCAAGCAAAAGAAAAATCTGATTTTTTTTTTTTTCTGCTCTCTTCTCTCGATTCGAAGAAACCGTTTCTTCCATCCCGGCGCTAGCACGCGGTGAACGTATTGCTCCGTGTGGATCAACCATAGAGGGAAGCAATTTTGGTTTCTAAGTGATTCAAACTTCAAAGAATTAAGGTAATTCTTTAACCCTCCTTCCGATTCAATGCAATGCACATGGGTCCTTGGTGGGGATTAATCCTTTATCCGCTGCGTTTTATGTTTGTTTGTGCGATTAATTCCCCAACAGTGGTATCAGAGCCACTTGTGCATTGGTTGAATTGGATTTGTTATTTTGATTAGATCAAAATTGCATGTTAGGGTTGTATGTTCTTGATTTAGGGTTCAATGTTATTGTGAATAACATGTTTAAAATTTGATTTTAATGTGAATCATTGTGAATGATTTGGTTGTAATTGTTTTGAATCAGAAAAGGGGTGAAATTTTGGATTCAGCATGTTGGCACGCCGGCGTGCCGGTTTTGGCACGGCGTGCCAACAGGAAATCGTTCCTGGATGCTTGAGTTCAGAATGGTGGCACGCGGGCGTGCCGATTTGGCACGGCGTGCCAACCTGAAAATTTTGCATATGGCACGACGTGCTGGGCCTTTGCACGCCGTGCCAACTGGAAACCGTTTCCAGTGTTGCGACCAGAATGGCGGCACGACGGCGTGCCAACCTTGGCACGGCGTGCCACCTGGGAATTTTCAGAGGGGGCTGTTTTTTGCGCGAAAAATTTTTTTGCCTGCGGCGCTTGCTTCGCAACAGGGGCTACCGCCCCCGTACCCCCGTCCAACTCAGCAGCGAGTTGGATCGCTGGAAGTTGGGTTTGGTGTTTTTCGTTTATGTGTGGAAATTGTTTCTACACATTTACGATTTTCAAATCAATTACTCTAAATACAATAGGATTGTATTTTACCCTTTATGAATCCTAAATCTTGTAGATGTAAAATTATTGTGATAATTTTATGCATGGTGTTGTGGTATGGTTTTGGACCCCATGGATGTTTTTTTTGTTCCTTTTGTTCTGGTGGATGTAAGGTTTTATAAATACGGCCTGCGAGTCGTTTGTATTTATGTAATCTTATTTTTCTAGATAAATTGTATAGGATGCAATTTATTGTTTGTAAATTTTATTTTACTAGAAAATTGTATAGGATACAATTTTGTAAGATATGTAAATCCATGAGATGGTGCCAAGGAACAAAGACGTGAAGACGGATCCAAGGGGTGGGGGAGTGCTGTGACCATACGATGGTTACAACCACCTAGGAAATGACCTGTTGATTTTCATATTGGCCTATGAAAATCAATGTAGATAAAACCATACCATAACACGGTTTTTTTTTTTTTTTTTTTTTTTTTTTTTTTTTTTTTTCGAGTCTATTGCATGTTTTATATTTTGATGCCATGTGATGCCATGCTTAGTATGAAATATGCATGCTAGATGAATGTATGACATTGGATGCCATGCTATAATTAATGTTAACTAAGAAGATTAATATTAATGCCATGTATTGTATATGATACAATTTAATCACGGGATTTAATAAACCCTAAAATAAACTTATGAAGTTTATATTTGCCACCCAATTACGTATAACACTAGTCAAGTACTATGTTCGCATCATGGTAGCCACGCCAAAGCGGGTACGCATGATGTGACCTTAGCGAAGCGATAATATGAGAAATGGTGATTCTCATTGTGTTGTAATTGGTTTAACAAAGGGTTAATCAAAATGGTGTTTGAGCCCGAGGCAAAGATGAGATGAGTAACATGCAAATTAAATATGATATATGATATCATGCATCTCATAAATCAAAAGAGTTACATAATGATGTAATTGACATGGTGATGTCTACCGAAATTATATTTAATCATAGGGACATGCCAAAGCAGTGCTATGGTTAAGTATGGATTTTGGGTCTTTTACCCACTTAAATAATTTTAAAGGGTTTTATAATTTTAGTGGGAGCTTAATTCTCTTATGTAATTTAACTTTGCATATATTTTCTGTTGTAGATAAATGGCAAACACAAGTAATCCCGGTTCTATTAGATCTATCCTTGAGAAGGATAAACTAAATGGAACGAATTACCTTGACTGGTATCGCAACTTGAGAATAGTTCTCAAGCAAGAGCGGAAGCTATATGTTCTGGATGGGCCTTTGCCCGCTAACCCTCCACCCACCACGGCTCCAAGAGCTGAAAGAGATGCTTTCCACAAGCATTAAAATGATCAGATTGATGTGCAATGCCTAATGCTCGCTTCTATGATTCCGGAACTTCAGAAGGATCTGGAAATGTTTGAGGCATACGAGATGTCTCAAGAGCTTAAGGAAATGTTCCAAAAGCAAGCGAGAAGGGAAAGGTATGAGACCTTGAGATCTTTGGTTGCGTGCAAAATGGCCGAAGGTAGTTCGGTTAGTGCACATGTTCTGAAGATGAAAGGGTACATTGATCAGTTGGAGAGACTTGGTTCGCCACTCAGACCTGAGTTGGCAACGGATTTGATCCTAAACTCTCTTCCCGATAGTTACTCCCATTTTGTCATGAATTATCACATGAATGATATGGACAAAACGGTAAGCGAATTGCATGGGATGCTTAAAAACGCTGAAGTGACTATAAAAGAGAAACCAAGCTCCAAAGGGATCCATATGGTGCAAAAGGGTAGGATCCAGAAGAAGAAGGGTAAAGCGCACAAACCCAAAGCGTTTGGGAAAGATGCTAAAAAGCCCGTAGCTGCTGCCAAGGCAAAGCCTGCAAAGGAAGGCGCATGCCATTTCTGCAATCAGCCTGGTCATTGGCGCAGAAATTGCAAGCTTTATTTGGAGGACTTGAGGAAGAAGAGAGGCGGTGAGACCGCTAATCAAGGTATTCATGTTATTGAAATACTTCATTCTACTTCTGTTTCTACTTCGTGGGTATTAGATACCGGTTGTGGTTCTCACATTTGTATGAATGTGCAGGGGCTTAGAGGAAGTAGAAAGCTCAAGAAGGGCGAGGTAGAATTCCATGTGGCGAATGGAGCTAGAGTTGCTGCTTATGAAGTCGGCCGCTACGAGCTCAAGTTGCCAAGTGGACTTGTCCTTTATTTGAATAATTGTTATTTTGTTCCTAATTTGTCTAGGAACATCATTTCTATTTCATGTTTGGACAAGGAAGGATTTAAATGTGTTATTGAGAATAATCACTTATTGCTTTTCAATAAAGACTTGTTTTATGCAAATGCGGATTTACATGATGGTCTTTATTTGTTGAACCTTAGTGAAGGTTATAATGAGCATGTATATAACATAAATACCAAAAGGATAAGAACAAATGTTGTGAATCCTACTTATCTCTGGCATTGTCGTCTAGGACACGTTAATGAGAAACGCATTTCAAAACTCCATAAAGATGGAATTTTGGGTCTAGATGTTTTTGAAACATATGACACATGCGAGTCTTGTTTAATGGGTAAGATGACGAAGAGCCCCTTTACTGGTCACAGTGAAAGGGCTAGTGACTTATTAGAACTCATACATACGGATGTATGTGGGCCTATGAGCACAACTGCTAGAGGTGGTTTTCAATACTTCATTACGTTCACTGATGATTTCAGTAGATATGGTTATCTATATCTAATGAAGCATAAGTCGGAATCCTTTGAAATGTTCAAAGCATTCCAAAATGAAGTACAAAACCAACTTGGCAAGACAATTAAAGCACTTAGATCTGATCGAGGTGGTGAATATTTGAGCCAAGAGTTTGACGATCATCTTAAAAATTGTGGGATTGTCTCACAATTAACTCCTCCTGGTACACCACAGTGGAATGGTGTGTCTGAGAGGAGGAACCGAACTTTATTGGATATGGTTCGGTCTATGATGAGTCAAACAAATCTTCCTCTATCCTTTTGGGGATATGCACTTGAAACAGCGGCATTCACACTGAACCGAGTTCCATCAAAGGCAGTTGAAAAGACACCATATGAGATATGGGTTGGTAAGAGACCAAATTTGTCTTTTCTCAAGATTTGGGGATGCGAAGCTTATGTGAAATACTTGATTTCAGATAAGTTAGCACCAAAATCTGTGAAGTGCAACTTTGTAGGTTATCCAAAAGAAACTAAAGGTTATTTCTTTTACAATCCTAGTGAAAACAAAGTGTTTGTTGCTAGGAATGGTACATTCCTGGAAAAAGAGTTTATTTCCAAAGGAATCAGTGGGAGTAAAGTACACCTGCAAGAAAATCTGGATAACCAAATTGAAAGTGAGTTTCAAATGGAACAACAACCTGATTCACAAGAAGTTGTTGAGTCAGAACCAGTAACACAAGTCCAACGTAGATCAAGTAGAGTTCGTCATGAGCCCGAGAGATATGGATTTCTCGTCACGAACGAAAATGATCTGATTCTGTTAGAAGAGAATGAACCTTCCACGTATGTGGAAGCTGTCTCTAGTTCAGAATCTGTAAAATGGCTTGATGCTATGAAGTCAGAAATTCAATCCATGGACGACAACAAAGTATGGACTTTGGTTGATCTCCCAAAGGGTGCTAAAGCAATAGGGCACAAATGGGTTTTCAAGTTGAAAACGGACATGGATGGGAATATTCAGACTTATAAAGCAAGGTTAGTGGCGAAAGGTTACCGACAAGTTCATGGTATAGACTATGACGAAACCTTTTCGCCAGTAGCTATGATCAAGTCCATCAGAATTCTTGTTGCCATAGCAGCATATTATGACTATGAAATATGGCAAATGGATGTCAAAACAGCTTTCCTAAATGGAAACCTTGTTGAGGATGTGTACATGACACAGCCTGAAGGTTTTGTCGATCCAAAGAATCCTGATAAAGTATGCAAGCTTCAAAAGGCCATTTATGGTTTGAAGCAAGCATCAAGAAGTTGGAATCATTGTTTTGATGAATCAGTCAAAAAGTTTGGCTTCATCAAAAACGAAGATGAGCCTTGTGTGTACAAGAAGTTCAGTGGGAGTAATATAGTTTTCCTAGTTCTATATGTCGATGACATATTGTTAATAGGAAATCACATTCCTACCTTGCAAGAAGTAAAATCTTGGCTAGGAAAGTGTTTTTCTATGAAAGACTTGGGTGAGGCAGCCTACATTCTTGGAATAAAGATCTATAGAGATAGATCTAAGAGATTGATAGGCCTGAGCCAGAGTACATACATTGATAAGATACTGAAAAGGTTCAGTATGGATCAATCTAAGAAAGGAAATGTTCCTATTGGGCAAGGGATAAAGCTTAGTTGTAAGCAATGTCCCATGACAGTTGAAGAACGTCAACGCATGAATAAGATTCCTTATGCGTCAGCTATAGGATCTATCATGTATGCCATGGTATGTACTCGGCCAGATGTCTCTTTTGCTTTGAGCATGACAAGTAGATATCAGTCTGATCCAGGTGATAGTCACTGGACTGCTGTCAAGAGTATTCTTAAGTACTTGAGAAGAACTAAAGATACATTCTTGATATATGGAGGCTCGGACGAAGATCTTGTTGTAAATGGTTACACGGATGCAAGTTTCCAAACTGATCAAGATCAGATGCAGTCACAGTCTGGGTATGTGTTCATTCTGAATGGAGGTGCGATAAGTTGGAAGAGTTCTAAGCAAAGCACGATAGCTGCATCTACAACAGAAGCCGAGTATATTGCTGCATCAGATGCAGCCCAAGAGGCTGTTTGGATCAAGAAGTTCATCGAAGAACTTGGTGTCGTTCCTAGCATAGTGAATCCTGTGAGCCTCTTGTGTGACAACAATGGGGCAATATCACTTGCTAAGGAACCTAGTGTGTCACAGAAATCCAAACATATACTTCGGCGTTTTCACTACATAAGAGAAGTCATCTCAAGAGGAGATGTGAAGATATGCAAAGTTGCGTCTGAAGACAATGTTGCTGATCCACTAACAAAAGCTCTTTCACAAGCTGTACATGATGGTCATGCTAGGTCCATGGGTATTAGATACATTTGAGATTGGACTTAGGGCAAGTGGGAGATTGTTAGAGATTGTGCCCTAAGCCAATGTTGGATTATGTAAACAATCTTCTTAAGTCATTAATAAAGACTTATTTTATCATATATATTTGTATGTTAGTATTTATGATAATGTATCCATGAATTAATTGTGTAATTCTAAATTTTCCCTAGTCGATTGTTATTATGGGAATAATAACAAACTAAGACTAGTGTGAGTGATAATGGATATTCATAAGATGAATATAGTGTATACAGATACAGATTATACTCACGGGCAATGTGTTAGAGAACATGTTGCTGGAGACCCACTATAAGATCAAGTTCATGGTCACGTGTCACAACTGATCTTGATTATAGTAGTGTCATCAGCTGATTCCTTTGACCTGAGGTCACCATGGATTCCGGGATGAATTCATGTTGTGTTTTGACGCAGTCAAACGCTGCTTGTAACAGAGTAGTTATAAAGGCTGTGGTTGGGTACAATATGACTCATGCTTAGGGATGTGAGTGACAGATATGGGATTTTGTCCCTCTCTAACAAGAGAGCGATATCACTGGGCCCCTCGATAAGTAAGACTGTTAAATGCATGGCCGTGCTCAAATAATTGATAAGAGTATCAATTGATTTGTCTGAACAGTTTACTTTGAGATCGAGAAAGCATATGATTAATTATATAAGATTGACAAGTGTACCATGTCTTATAATTAATCTTGATATCAAAGAGACAAAAGGGAATATGACATTCTATAAATAGGTATTGGATCATTCCAATCATATTAATTGGGTAGTCGTAATGGCTTGCTAGAGTCCGCTTGTGACCTATAAGGACATTATGGTAATTTCCTTATTGCCAATTAATATGATCCTATGGGGTCACACACAAGAGCAAAATGAAGTTCATCTTATCGGGTATAAATTATTATTGGATAATAATTTATGAATGAGAAAGAGAATAAATATATATAGTGATATATATTTATGTATGTATATATAAATATTAATGTGATTAATATTGCATAAAGTATGCTACATATTATAATTAAATTATATGGAGATATAATTAATTATAATATTATATATACATATATGTATTATGGAGAATTGATTTGATTTAATGTTGATTGAGAATTAATATTAAATTGTGTGGGTTAATATATAATTATAACTAATAGGTGTATTAGGTTATAATTATAATTAACTATTTAGGTTAATTATTTAAGGAAACAATTAACCTAAACCTAATCACTCTCCACACTAATACTATAGCAGAATTCGGCCAGCCACCAGAGAAAAGTAGCCAGCCGAAATTCAGTCTCTCCAAGCAAAAGAAAAATCTGATTTTTTTTTTTTTCTGCTCTCTTCTCTCGATTCGAAGAAACCGTTTCTTCCATCCCGGCGCTAGCACGCGGTGAACGTATTGCTCCGTGTGGATCAACCATAGAGGGAAGCAATTTTGGTTTCTAAGTGATTCAAACTTCAAAGAATTAAGGTAATTCTTTAACCCTCCTTCCGATTCAATGCAATGCACATGGGTCCTTGGTGGGGATTAATCCTTTATCCGCTGCGTTTTATGTTTGTTTGTGCGATTAATTCCCCAACAGATGGCCTACAGACTACAGGCGGAGTCTAGCAAGCCACTCAGCCTTCAATTAAGATAGAGATATCAGTCCAACTGTAATCGGAACCCAGAAGTTAAACTCGTATATCCCATGTCATTGATGTTGGAGATTGTGCCCTAAGGCCAATATTGGATTATGTAATTTGACTTCTAAGATTAATCTAGTGTAGATTAATATTATCATTTATGTTTGTATGTTAGCATTTATGATAAGTATCCATGAATAAATCGTGTTATTCTAAATATCCCTAGTCGATTGTTATTATGGGAATAATAACAAACTAAGACTAGTGTGAGTGATAATGGATATTCATAAGATGAATATAGTGTATACAGATACAGATTATACTCACGGGTAATATGTTAGAGAACATGTTACTGGAGACCCACTATGAGATCAAGTTCATGGTCATGTGTCACAACTGATCTTGATTATAGTAGTGTCATTAGCTGATTCCTTTGACCTGAGGTCACCATTGATTCCGGGATGAACTCATGTTGTGCTTTGACGCAGTCAAACGCTGCTCGTAACAGAGTAGTTATAAAGGCTGTGATTGGGTACGATATGACTCATGCCTTGGGATGTGAGTGACAGATATGGGATTTTGTCCCTCTCTAACAAGAGAGCGATATCACTGGGCCCCTCGATAAGTAAGACTGTTAAATGCATGGCCGTGCTCAAATAATTGATAAGAGTATCAATTGATTTGTCTGAACAGTTTACTTTGAGATCGAGAAAGCATATGATTAATTATATAAGATTGACAAGTGTACCATGTCTTATAATTAATCTTGATATCAAAGAGACAAAAGGGAATATGACATTCTATAAATAGGTATTGGATCATTCCAATCATATTAATTGGGTAGTCGTAATGGCTTGCTAGAGTCCGCTTGTGACCTGTAAGGACATTATGGTAATTTCCTTATTGCCAATTAATATGATCCTATGGGGTCACACACAAGAGCAAAATGAAGTTCATCTTATCGGGTATAAATTATTATTGGATAATAATTTATGAATGAGAAAGAGAATATATATATAGTGATATATATTTATATATATATGTATATGTGAATATTAATATGGTTAATATTGCATAAGGTATGCCACATATTATAATTAAATTATATAGAGATATAATTAATTATAATATTGTATATACATATGTGTATTATGGAGAATTGATTTGACTTAATATTAATTGAGAATTAATATTAAGTTGTGTGGGTTAATTTATAATTATAACTAATAAGTGTATTAGGGTATAATTATAATTAACTTATTAGGTTATATATATAAGGAAATATATAACCTAATTCTAATACAACAAAAAACACTGATTTCGGCAGCCACACCAAAGTGGAATAGTGGCAGCCGAAATTCTCAAAAAAACTCCAAGGAAAAATCTGATTTTTCGCTTTCTCTGTCTCGTTCGAAGAATCGTTCTTCAATCCCGGCGCTAGCACGCGGTGGACGTATTGCTCCGTGTGGATCAACCGTAGAGGGAAGCTATTTTGGTTCCTGCTTGATTCAATCTTCAAAGAATTAAGGTAATTCTTTAACCCTCCTTCCGATTCAATGCAATGTACATGGGTCCTTGGTGGGGATTAATCTTTTATTTCCGCTGCGCATATTTTGTTTTGTGCGATTAATTCCCCAACAATTGATATCGGTGTCCAACACAGAGGCATGGATTGATCACTCTCTTTTGTGTCCGGACATTTACTTGATCCTGAATGAACTGATGCTCACAAACAAGTTCCAACTCGTTTGGGTGTGGCCACACTCTTATCAGTTGCATTCATCAAGAGGTCGGTGATATCTTCTCAGTGGGCTACTAAGTGACATTCCCTTTTACATATCCATAGCACTGCCATGCTCACTAACACACCCAAACGTACCCATAATTGGCACCCTTTTACAGGCCCTTTAGGCGTACACTAAAGTATGCCACTTCATATGCAGCACCATCATATGGTCAGGTCAAAGGATCCATACAAGTACTATACGAGAATCACTTGTGATACTATACCATGTGGATTTCTTGTTTAGTGGATCTATCCAGTATCATGCCCCTTAGCATGTACCCATTAACTCGGTTAATATCCCATGTCCAATAGCCAGTAAGACACCGCCATATAACCAAGCTAATGATAGTCTCTAGTTCCATTCATTCCCATGACTGGAACAGACTACGAATCTCTTTATGATCATATCGTTTTACCTATCCATGGTCTTACTGCCAAGTGCATGACACTTGTCAATATGGATATGGATATATCCATTGGATACTCTATTTAAAACATAGCACAAGATATATAATAAATAGATTGATGCCTTTATTTAATGACACAAAGTGTATAATACATAAATCCAATAAATGTACAATACAAATACAAGGACCAATGCCTCGGGACTAGGGCATATCCAACATTAGCTACTCCATTACAATAAACCGAGCCACCACCTACACCTCTACCATATATTGAGAAACCAACATCATTACCTATATAAACCGAGACACAACCCAAAACACTAGAACCCACACCAGCCATATCCTAGCCACTAATTGCTAGTAATCCACAAATCACCATTGATCTCTTAGATTTTGGATCCGAATCACACCCTAGTATGTCCAATTCTTCTACTATAGTTGCGAAATTGGCTCCTCCTGCCAAACCAACAAGAATGGTCACCAGGTCCCAAACAGGCTCATTAAAAGCCTAGAACCTAAGGCTTTCACTGGTTAGAGTTCTTTACCCAAAGAAGCAACCACTTTTCAACAAGCAAATAAAGTTCCTAAATGGCATCAGGCCATGACGGAAGAGTACAATACTCTCCTTACCACCTGGGTTCTTATTCATCCCAGTCGTTAGTAGAATATAGTTGGGTGCAAATGGATTTACAGACTCAAAACGAAGGTTGATGGTACTAATCGACTTGTACAAAGCTCGATTGGTAGCAAAAGGTTTTCATCAACAGCCAGGAGTGGATTATTTCAAAATCTATAGTCCAATTATAAAACCTGCTACCATTCAACTTCTATTGGCTTTAACAGTGTCCTTGGGATGGAAAATTATTCAGTTTAATGTATCGAATGCCTTCTTGCATGGCAATTTGGATGAAGTTGTGTATATGGCTCAACCTCCTAGCTATGTTGATCTGCTTAGACCTGAATATTTGTGTCAACTCAAGAAATCATTGTACGGGCTCAAACAAGCACTAAGTATATGGCATCACATATTAACTAATGTTCTATGTAATCTCGGCTTCACTGGTTTAAAATCTGACACCTCTCTGTTTTTCATTCATAATGGTTCGTTATTCACTTTCTACCTTATATATGTTGATGGCATCTTATTGATGGGTTGGAATGTTAGTTTTATTCCCACATGCAATTGCAATTTGCAATTCATGATCCAAGCAAATTAGCCTATTTTTTGGGTATTGAGGCATTTTGGCATTCCAATGGCCTTCTGTGTCAGTCCAAATATATTCATGACCTTCTTCTCAGGTGTTAGATGGCAAACAGTAAAGGCATCGCCACACCAATGTGCACCAAAGAGAAACTAATGTTGGGAGATGGAGATCCCTATTCTGATACTACAAAATAATGTGGAATTCTTCGAAGCTTGCAATATTTATATCTCACTCAGCTAGCTATTGCATTTGCTATGAATAAATAGTTACAATTTATGCATTCACCTACAATAGTTCATTGGTAGGCAATGAAGGGATTACTGCGGTATCTCAACCTTACTCGCACTCATGGTCTTTTTTTGCACAAGGATTCGACGCTTAACTTATATGGGTTCATTGATGTGGATTAGGAAGGAAGCTTGGATGATAAAAAGTCGACAACTGTGTATGCCATTTATTTTGGCCGTAACTTTATTTCCTGGAGCTAAAAAAAAACAGCATTATATAGCTAGGTCTTGTACAGAGGCTGAATATAGGGCCCTAGCTACGAGTGTCTCAGAAATTAGGTGGTTACAAATTTTACTTTAGGAAATTGGCATTCGAATTCCATGTGCACTACAGTTATGGTGTGACAATATTTCAGCTACCTATTTAACTGCCAATCCCATTTTCCATAGTCAGAGCAAACACATCAAAGTTGACCTCTTCTTTGTTAGAGATCACATTTCAAAGAGGCTTCTTACAGTTGAGGCAAATTGAGCCTATGTTCTACTCCGGCTCAAATTGAGGGAGGGTAATAGAGGATTACTATTGATATTTTATATGTTGTATTATGTTTGTATAAGCCCCTAGGGTTAGGGTTTCATACTTGTAATTGCCTTGTATAAATACTCTCTCAATTATCAGTACAATTTATATTGCCTCCAAGTCTTTAATTTCAACGATATCAAGCTGTTAAGATTTAAACTCTTGGTCACTAGTTAGGTATAAGAGAATATGAAATTATATTATGCAACTATTTTACCCAAAAATTTAAATTAATTAACAGAAAATCTAATAAATTTTTTTTAATATTATCTCAAACACAAACTAGAAAAATCATTAATCAACCTTTGCTACTTGATCAATAATTAATTAATTTCTATATCATAGCATATAATTCTGTACTACTTTTTCTTTTAATTATAAGAAACTAAGAACAAAGAAGACACATTTATTCAAGCCCTCGATGCAATTAAAGCTTGGCATAGTGACCTGTGAATGTTCTATGAGAGTGATGGATAATTGAAATGAATTCATTAGTATATTAGCTAAATAGCAAATGGGTCAAATTAAAATGTATAAATATGAAAAATGGAACCATCCAAACCAAAGAAATCATCATAATTGAACACTTTTAGGCAACATAATAGAATGGTCCATCTGCCAAGTAGTTGAGGCAC
The DNA here is from genome assembly GCA_039660915.1 of Euphorbia tirucalli. Lineage (NCBI taxonomy): Eukaryota > Viridiplantae > Streptophyta > Magnoliopsida > Malpighiales > Euphorbiaceae > Euphorbia > Euphorbia tirucalli. The sequence continues at coordinate 20,858,066 of CM077636.1, read as the reverse complement.
CATCATAATGGAAACTTATAACTAAATCATAATGCCTTATATATATAAATCTTTATTGATAAGAGGTTAGTGTATATAAGCAAATACATAATTAATAAAGGAAAATGAATTTTAAGACAAAATGACATAGTTAATGTAATGAAGCCAGCTAAGACTTGGGAGGGAAGAGTAAGTAGTTGGGAACCCTAATTAACCAAAGATCGATGTTGGATGGGAGCACTTAATTAATTAACATTCCATTAGATTAGGTCCACTTACCACGTGGAAGCCACCATTATATTTAATTATTATAGGTACAATCCAATCCAATCCATCCCCACCTCCCCAACCTCCACTTCCTTACATCACATGCATCATCTTCTTCTCTCTCTCTCTCTCTCTTTTTAATTTATGATTGAGCACATGGCCTTCTCTCTACCAATAATAATCTTCCTTAATTAGAATATTTGGTCCTTTTCCTAGTATGTTTTGTCTTTTAATCTTCTTTTTAATATGTTACAACTCAATTTGTGATGAGAAATTTTATAATGGACCGGGTTCATATGGATCGATCCAATAAAAAACTAACATGTAAACAATATAAGTATTGGAAAAATGAAAAACACTTAAGTGTCAGTTTTTTATTGGGAAAATCCACATGGACTGGGTCCATTGTATAATTTTTCATCTGTGATTCATGGTGCTTCTTACTTTTACCCATATATGCCATTAAAATAAAAACAATTGTTAATTTATATCATTCATGATTATTTAAGTATATGTATTGATACGTACTTTATAGAAAAAAAAAATTTTAAGTCTCTCATATTCGCAATATACTAATTTGATGTTTAATTTATTGAGATTTGGCGGTTTGATATATAATCTATAAAAATCAAGAACAATTAGTATTTGATTTATAAAAATCGAAAATATTTTGGCCTTTAAAAATTTATCAGTATCACTGTAATAATTATCATATATAATTATACTATTATAATACAGATCCTTCTAACTCTTTATTATTACTCTTTAAACCACCAATATCATTGATTTTATTGAATTTCAATATTTATATACTAAATGTTCAGGATTTACGTAGGTCAAGTACCAAAAAGATCAAAATTAATTCGTCAAATACTAAATGGGCCAGGCATATTGTAGCTAAATCAAAGCCGAAAATGTTTTTTTTTCCCATACTTTACACACGTGTTGGTTCTACTATTATCTAATAAGATAAGTTCACATTTTCAGTAATATAACAATAAATTTTCATATTTTTAAAAATAACTTTTATTGTAAAAACACTTCCAACAAAGACACTTCTAAATTTTTAACTTTTAAGAAGGAAGAAGGAAGTCGATCTTCCTTCTTCCTCCTTCAATCCCTTTTCTTTCCTATATTTGTTTTTTGCTTTTTGTTTCGTATCCAGTGATTTGATTGAAAATACTCCATTGAACATCGATTTATAACTGCTGGAACATCTTTGCTTCAGTAACTACCTGATTTACATCCTTTCAAATCTAACATAACGAGCGTAAGTGTTTTATTCTATCAAAGACCTTTGGTCATGGTTCGTGCATTTTTCCAAAACGATTGTTTCAGATCTATTTACTAGAAATGATTATAACATTGAAGATTTTGTTGCAATTGTTATTCTACAACAGTGGATCAATCGACAATATCTGAATTTTCTTCAAATTACAGTCAGTCTAAGTAATTATTTTATGTTCTTACCCTTTATGGATTTATTGTTGCCCTTTGTGGTCATTTTTTTCTTTTTGTAGAATTTGTTATCCGGCTTTAGTTTAAATCTAGATAGAGATTTTTTCCTTTTGTTCTTAATGTATTGTTTCTTTTTTTTTTTAAATAATATATGCTTTATTATCAATAATAATAATAACAAAAGTACATAGATAATTAAAATCGCGATGAAGCCAGTAAGTGCAAACATAAAAGTTTTTCTATCTGATTATCATAAAACTTAGTCTCACAATACGATAGAGGATATATGTATGTGTGTGTATATATATATATATATAATGCTCCAACAATTTTTAAATGAGTATGAAAATATATAATTATATAAGACACAATATGGAAAACTCAAAGTTACGAATTTAGAGCCTCTCTAATCCACCCAGGAAAAAATATGTTTATGAAATCCTAGCCCTTCTTTATATATAAAGGGCTAAGATTTAAACTTTACACATGACTTTATATTATTGGGCATTCTAAGCTTAAGAGACCATTATTTCTCTTCTTTCTCCTACCATAAATATTTGTATCTCTCTTTTCTCTTACTTAATCAACTAAAAAAAACAAAAATTTCTCTCTCCACTCTCTTCCATTACCTTAAACATTTATTTATTCATGTTATCTTTTCTCTGTTTTATGAATCTTCTTCTTCCTTATTCTTAACGTATTTTTCTCTGTTTTTGAGAAAAGAAGAGAAACGAAAATTGGTGTTTTTTAGTTTTATCAATATGAGTTTTCACATGCGAATGAACCTCTTACTTTTGCCTATGGATTTCGGCCATAAATTTCATAATTTTCTAATGGAATGTGTGAATAAACCTAATTCTACTTTGAATCGGATTGAATTGCTACTGGATTGTATTTTATCAGAATCCTGTGAAACAATTAAGGATCAGACACCGATTGCTGGGGGTATACTCTGATGCTCAAGTTAGTTTATGTCTTAAAAGGATTTACGAAAGTACTCATGTATGAATTAGATATCAAACCTTTGGGGGAATCCCCTCTATATGGGTATTCAATCATTTATGACTCTTATTCTATAATCTCTTTGAGATATTGTAGGAGTACAACCGAGTGGTCTTAGCTATTAGGCTCTAATTAGGATTTCTGATATGACATGTAACCATGTAGGGATAGACTCCTAGTGAGAATCGATTGACTTGTAGCCAACTATAGCTTATCCTTGGGTAAATTACATTTATGGTACACAGAATTTATCTAATTTCACAGTCTGGTACACAGACTTCATTTTTGCTCAACAAAATACATGAACTTAGTGGTGACCTGACATTAAAGTACATATAATCTATAATCAACAGTAAAGTAAAAAAAATTACAGGTAAATGACACCTATGGTACACAGATTTTATCTAATTTCACAGTATGGTACACAGACTTTATCTAATTTCACAGTATGGTACACAGACTTTATTTTTGCTAAATAAAATATATGAACTTAGTGGTGACCTGATATTATGGTACATATAACCTGTAATCAACGGTACAGTAAAAAAAATTACTGATGAAGATGAAGCTCCGCTAGTGCTTAATAGAGAAGTAGCATAATGTATTTTAGAAGATAGCAGAAAGCGTTTTTCTATATGAGAGAGCATATTTTTTATGAAATTGTTGGACATTTTGGAAGCGAAAGACATATAAATCTCATAATTGGATCGAAAATTATCAAAATTTGGAGAGAGAGAGAGAGAGAGAGAGAGAGAGAGAGAAAGAGAGAGAGAGAGAGTGAGTGAGAGTGAGAGTTGGTAATCGGAGAGCTGTTCACCGGTTTTGAGAATATAAGAGTCGTTCATCAGTAATTTTTTTTACTTTATCATTGATTACAGGTTATATGTACCTTAATGTCAAGTCACCACTAAATTCATGTATTTTGTTGAGCAAAAATAAAGTATGTGTACCATACTGTGAAATTAGATAAAGTATGTATACCATACTGTGAAATTAGGTAAAGTCTGTGTACCATAGGTGTAATTTATCCGTAATTTTTTTTACTTTACCGTTGATTACAGGTTATATGTACTTTAATGTCAGGTCACTACTAAGCTCATGTATTTTGTTGAGCAAAAATGAAGTCTGTGTACCATACTGTGAAATTAGATAAAATCTGTATACCATAGGTGTAATTTACCCCTTATCCTTTAAGAGGCAGATTTTATCTTTATTCTCCCTAGATTTGACTAAAGGATATCGAACCAGCTTATGGAGAGACTTGGGCACATGGTGAGTCCGGTTGCACACCAATGTTAATATACCCAACGAGTCTGGTTGTGATCCAATATCACAGAGCCATCATTTTATTATTTCTGGTTAATAATTAGAGGAAATTGACATTTTTATAATTAATATATAATACAATAAGACTTTCACCAAATCCCTTTTCTAAATTTGAGTTATATTTGTTGAGTTTTCACTCAGCATCGTTAAACATCTACTTTGATTTTTAACTTTGAATAAAGAAAATTGGAAGTGGCAATTTAGACATATTGCTCTTGGTAAATAGGTTTTGATAGAAACTGAGAACACAATTGGTGTTTTTTAATAGCTGCAGTGAAAGAAGACAAATATAAAGAGCGAATAGGAAAGAGACATAAATATATATTTTATATAAAAAAGAAAAAAGAATAAACAACTTTTAAATTGGAATTTTTAGTTGAATATTGATTTTTGTGAAACTTTGAATCCTAAACCTTTAAATATAAAGAAGGTGTAGGATTTCACAAACAAGACCTCTTCAGCTTTAGGTGGACTAGAGAGGACCTGAATCCCAAAGTTACAGTGGGACAAACTTGAAAAACAATAGGTAAGTGGTTTGACCAAATCTTGAACTTGTGATATTCTTCTCCTTTGAATACTTTGTTCCATCGAACCAATTAGAATTAGTTTAGTCCTAACAATGTTTACAACATTTTCTGCAACTATATTTATTTATTTAATAAAAAGCACTTGTATTAAGCCGAAAGACAAAGCAAAACCAAAAATACAAGATCAAAAAAGAGTAATCATCCATAATAACAATGAGACAGATAAAGCCTTTGGCCAGAGAAGCTAAGGAATGATCTATTCTTTTTCCTTCCCATTTGATGAGAGCGCATTAACTACCACTTAGGCGTTTGACTCGATGCAAATAGAAGTGAACTGCAATCATGAGCCATATATAAACTTTAAATCATCGCCTAAAGCTCTGTTTCCTTAAATGAAGTGTATAGCTCAAAAGGGATCCCAACTGAAGCAAGCACTATGCCATTAGTTAGAATCTTTAACAATTATCCTTATACCATACTTGTAACACCATTTTTCCCTCCAGGATATATCATAATTTAATTTTGTGAAACACTTGGAGGACGAGACCATTCCTTCATGGGGCGAAGGGTAGAATTACCATGACTAATGGGAGAAAAGGATGAACCTCTTGTAACTAAAGAAGACTGTTTCCATTCTTGCAGATAGTTTTGCGCTTTATATTCAAAAATATTAGGCTCCAAAAACTCGTCATTATGAACAAAATTATTTGTGTTAAACTATAACCACCAAATAATCACAATGCAGAAGAGTAATTATCAGTAGACAAATTTATATATATGTATAAGCAATACATAAATTGTTAATTAAGCAAGTGAACTAGGCCAAGGTATCGGGAGTTTATCACTATGAGCCTCAATTGAAGAGTACAAAGCCATAATCATAAACGATAGGACAAAGACATAGACAAAAAGTCTAAGGGTACATTGATGAATCCCTATCATGGAATAAGGAAACTTTTTCAAAAGTACTTATAAAGCTTCCAAGGTTTCTCAATCTAAAGTTAATTTAGCTAGTTTAATTTTTCAAAATAAACTTAAATTTTTTTTAGATAAAAATTGAAGTTGTTTTTTTTTTTTTTTTTCCTTTTAAGAATTCGAAAAGAAGTAAAGATATATAGTTATATATTTTCACATATACACACAAACATAAGCATTTTGTGTAGGAGATAATACAATGGGAAGCCACAAATTGTAGGTTGTTTAACATATTTTTTTATTTAACAACACATATTCTTCTACTGATTAAAAAAAAATACGACAACAACTATAGAAAGGAAAACTGGAATCTACTAGGGAGAAGACACAAAATTTACATCATTCATCAATTTGCCTACTGTTGGGTTTTTTCATCGAAAATCAATCGTTGGCAGCAGAAGCCGATCTAAATTTTCTCAAACCCAGTCCTAAGAGCTTATGCAATAGAATTCAAAAACAACAAAATTATCATAAGGGAAGAAACCGATTCTCACCTTGAATGTCTCTTCTAAAGACGGCTACAAAAACCAAAGCAGAATTCCTCCAAAGTTCCATACACGAACGCCTAACGAGTAGGAACCCGTGAGAGCGGAGGATCAAAGCTAGAGAGAAAGCTATAGGGTGGGCGAGTTTTTTTAGTGCCAAATTAGGGTTAGGGTTTTCTCATTTAAGTGGGTTTTTATATCTGTAAAAACCCTAGGTCAAAATTAAAGCATAGGTTAAATTTAATTTCAATTCAATTTTAATTTTATATGTATGTGATTTATTAGACCATATAATAAATCACATAGCATTTAAATTAAAATTAATTTGCCCAATTAAATTAACCCAATAAATTAATTTAGACTCTACTTAAATGAATTATATATAAACCTATATATGTAAATTATTTCCACGAGGAAAAAAATTCATGAATTAATTTATTCAAATTAATTCTATGAAACCTAATAAATTGATTATATTATTTTGATCAATCTAATTGATTTATAATTTAATCAATTAATAATTCCACTCTAGTCAGTATACTCCAAGTACACAGTTGATTCGATAAGTTCAAGCTCAGCCGTTCAATGTGTACAATCTTGTAGGCCTGTCTTTGTGTTGGCAGTGGGCCCAGGGCCCACAAACTGAAGTTGGGCTCTAGCAATTCATTAGAGCCCCCAATTAAAATGGAGACAACAGTCTACCGAAAGTCGTAACCCTATAGTTTAACTTATATATCCCATGTCACTAATATCAGTGTCCAACACAGAGGCATGGTGTCATCACCTCTTTTGTGTCCGATATTAACTTGATCCTAAATGAACTGATGCTCACAAACAAGTTCCAACTCGTTTGGGTATGGCCACACTCTTATCAGTTGCACTCATCAAGTGGCCGGTGATATCTTCGTAGTGGATCACATTCCCTTCTGCATACACATGGCCTTGCCATGTTCACTGGCACACTCGAATTTACCCATACTTGGCACCCTGCTACAGGCCCTTTAGGCGTACACCAAAGTGTGTGAGATCACATGCAAGACCATAATATGGTCAGGTCTAAGGATCCTATATAAGTACTACACGAGAATCACCTGTGATACTATACCATGTGGATTTCTCGTTTAGTGGATCTCTCTAGTACCATGTCATATTACATGTACCCATAAGCTTGACTGACAATCCATGGTCTATAGCCGGTAAGACACCGCCATACAATCAAGGTTGTGATAGTCTTTGGTTCCATTCATTCCCATGACTAGAACAGACTATGGATGGCTTTATGGTTATATCGTTTCCCTATCCATGGTCTCACTGCTAAACGTATGACACTTGTCAACATAGATATAGATATTACCATTGGATACTCTATTTATACTATTGCACAAGATCTATATAATAAATAGATTAATGTCTTTATTTTGTAACACAAATGTATAATACATTAATCTGTTAAAAGATACAAAATGTATAATACAATAAAAGGACTAATGCCTTAGGACTAGGGTATTCCCAACACCTACGTCTACAAACAGGAGAGGATTCTTATTAGGACTTGAAAGCATATACAAGTTAAGGATACAAAGCTTACAAATAAATCCTATATTTATAAGCTTCAGGACTTGCCTACGAAGTTGGATATGTGCCTTAAACGCATACATGCGCTCTCTGCATCAGTGTTTAGTTCATCCATTATGCAACCCATTCTGTTTGGTGTATGTTGTACAGTGTGGTGCCTCACTATACCTTTTGCCTTGCACAAATTATCAAATGGTGTATTCTAGAATTTTAATTCATCGTTCGTTCTGACTGACTTGACCTGTCAATCTGTGCATTTCGCAACCATGATCTTTCCTTTCTTGAACTTTCCAAAAACTTCATCCTTGGATTTTAGAAAGTACAATTAAACCTTCTTGGAGTAGTCACCAATAAAAATAAGTCAGAATCAACATAATAAGGATACCATGTGAAGTGTGCTTCCTGGTTCCAAACATCACCCTACGTTGCCTGCCCAAAACATAAGTTTCACGAAAATTTAGTTAACTAGTTTCGGCTCCACCCAACAGACCTTGTTTGCTCAAGACTGACAGTCCTTTCTCACTCATGTGTCCTAATCTCTGATGTCATAATTCTGTATCATTATCATACTTCTCCTTTAAATGAGAAACTATCATCATTCCCACTAATGAACTACCAAATAGCACATAAATACCATGTTGCAATCTACCCTTCATTACTACTAAAGCACTCTTAGACACTTTCACCTGTCCACCTGAACTAGAGAAACAATAATCGTATTTGTCTAAGGTAACAAGAGAGATCAAGTTCTATTGCAAGACAGGAACATATCAGGCATCAAGTGATTTAATTATTTCGTCATGCATCTTTATTTGCATACAACCAATGCCTTTCACTTTTAACTCTCCATCATCACCCAACCTTAGACTCCCATTCCACTCCTTAAAGGAATAGCACTATGTGCCTTCGTTGGAATCTCCGCCTTCACTTCGAGTTTCATCTTGGTTGGAAACTTACATTCTCTTTCCAAAGCCAATGCAGAACCTTGCCGAAAAACAACCGCCTGCATCTTCAATTTCCACAAAGAGAAATCATTCGATTTGTTAAATTTCTCAACATCGAACTTGTGAGAAGTCATATTTTTCAACAAGCCACATATCCTTCTTTTTCGATCAAATCGAAACCAAGTATACTAGCTCTGATACTAATTGTTATGCAAATGACAATAAAACAAGGAAGAAAATAAAGAAATAAAAAAACACAAGGTTAATGTGGTTTAACAATTTGCCTACGTCCACGGGCATGAGAGAATTTCAATTGAGAATTGAAAGCAAATACAAGTTGAGGATACAAAGCTTACAAACAAATTCCATATTTATAAGCTTCAAGACTTGGCTACCAAGTCGAATACAAGACTTGATGACCAAGTAAACTTGGTGGCCAAGATTCATACAAATCAATCCAACATCAATACAGTTATAATTAGACAAAAAAAAAATACTACAAATGCGAAAAAAAAATTCACAAATCATTGAAAAATCATATTTGAGTGATTACCGCGGGGATCTTCGTGTGAACTAAAATGGGAATGGGGTCAGGATCTCCACACCCACTTGATTCCCGCTTGTAGGGGGAGATTTTACTCCATCCCCACCCTATGGAGAGCTAATTCAGAAAATTCTTTGTTCCTATCGAGACAGATCTTGGTCAGGAATGGAAAATTCTCGCTTCATAGCCATTCCTACTGGTGAATTGCTTGTGGTGCAAATAATGCCCAAATACAAATGTACAATAATATTATTTGAAATCATTTGACCTATATGAAAGCACTCTAATTGGGGATATTAGTACATGTGTATGCCCTTTCAACGTTGTTGTTTAATTCCATAAAAATTTAGCTATCTAAAAAGATAATAATTTTTTTTTTATTTTATTCTCTTCGAATAAGATATTCAATGAAAATAAGAATATCCAATCAATGTGAACTCTTCTAAAATTCAAGGCTGGGAATTAATTAATAATTTCTAAACAAATGTTGACACTGAAAATTAATTAGTTACAGAATGAGTTACTGGGAAAAAAAAAAAAAGTAAAAAAGAAAAAAAAAAATAGCGGTTTGAATTTGGTTAACAGTTGTTGAGATGAGGTAGAGTGAGTTCTGCAGTCGACACAATATAAAATTCTGCACTACATGTCTATTTATGCCAGCTTAATTATGCGTACACTTAATTAAGTTCAAAACCTTGTTGATTTATTAATGCAAATATAACTTATAATTATACGTACTAATGAGTTATTTAATTAGAAAGAATAACAAGTAATTACAGCTTCGGACTATCAATTGAATATTATGTTTTCTTCTTGATTTCTATATTCTTTAACATATATAATAAGGCATTCTTAATTTACACGACAACTCAAGCATAACTAATCAATGAATTAGTTTTTAATTTGTTTTTTTTTTTTTTTTTTTTTGGTAGAATAGTTTTTAATTTGTTTAGTGTGACGGTTATAATTAATATGTACCACTAGTGGTATAGATCCGGAGATTATTGCTAAAACAAAAACATTATTAATAATAGATCAGTTTGAATCGTACAGATCAACAGTTGTATCGAGTGGCATGTGATTTCAATAATAAATTTATGTTATGATCTAACTTTTAAACAAAAGAAAATATCGAATATGAAAATTGATTTTTTTTATTAAGATTAAAGTTACATACATATCCTTAGTTACTTAGATCAGAAGTGAAAACTAACATATACGAAATTCACAGATATAACAAGTATTTTTTTAGAGAAAGTTAAAGAAAAAAAAAAATCACACATATGATCAGTATTTTTTAAAAAAAGTAAAAGTAAAAAAAAAAAATGGAAAAAACTTGTGGCTTGTTGGTTTTGTAAACGCGCTTTTGATGATTTCCATGTAAACCTCAATGTTTTCTTCCATTAATCATCTCAATAATTTGTTCATGTTATTAAGAATTTTTCATCAGTATTTATAGATTTCTAACAATAATTCTTTTTTTCTTTTTTTTTTTTTTAAATTTTTCAACTTTTTTTCATTATTTAATTAGAAAAATATCTACGTTTTTTGAAAATTTCAGGCCAGAATTTATTGTATTTTTATTGACTAACAAGTAAAATTTCAACTCAAAATCCAAAAGATGAGGCAGTTTTTAAAGAGTGTGTTGAATACAAAACTTTATTTGTGAAACGGTGCAATCACAAAACTGAGTTTATCAACTTTTAAAACATAAAACTATATTTACAAATTTGACAAATCACTGGTTGTTTTTTTTTAACTTTTTTTTTTTGTTAATAAAAGTAATACTTCATTCCATTAAAGAGGAAAAATGCAGCATTTTTTTTTATCAAAGAGGAATAAATTTGACATACGTCCAAATGAAATCAGGTACAAAATTTACAAAGGAAAAGAACGACCTCCAACAAACAATTTTATAAAAAGAAAACTAACTAAAAGGATCTATAAATAATAATTCTTTCAGAAATGTAGAGCTAGAGTAGAAAACTAACTAAAAGGATCTATAAACTACTCTTGGTTGATATTTGGTTCCATGTGCATGACAAGAAGACATCTCATAAAGATATTTTTTTATTATTATTATTAAGCATGTTTCTTTCGTGACTAATAGCTTATAAGAGAAAAAGAATTTATTATTTACCAATTGCCAATTATGTATTGTAAAATGACGTTTCCTAGTGGAGAAATTTTTTTTTTTTTTAAGAAAAAAAAAAACTTATGTGAGAATTTAAAGATAAAGATTGCATAATTCGTTACAAAATAAATTCGTAAACAATTATTGGTTCCTATTAATATTTTTACGTATTCTATTAGTTAACTGATCCATACATATAATTTAAGGATTTTCAATTTTGTCAAATTCAAATTTTTAATCCTTCTATTTCTTTTTACATATAAAAATACAGAATTATCCATGAATTTAAGTAAAATATTTATCTTTTAATTTTTAAATTTAATTAAAATATGTTTGATAATTTTCTTATATATAGGTACACCAATATTTTTATTGTTCATATGTTAAGTATAAAAATAAAAATTTCTTTATTCTTAATTCTGTTAAATTTCTATTATTACTTTCTTTATTAATAATTAATGTAATATAATATCTTTAAACTAATAATAAATAGGGTTAATTAAAAAAAAAAATATATGGTTACACGTATTTGTAAATAAATCCTAGAGATTTAACTTTTTATAAAAAAGTTATTGTGTTTTTAGCCTATCAAAAAAAAGAAGAAAATCAAAAAACGGCCATTAACGTGATGATGTGGCAAGAAGCAAAATCGTCCAATTACTTTTTATGTCATTTATTTTATTAATTTAACATTAATCTATTTTTTAACCTAAAACTATAAATAGAATTTCTTTTTTTTTTAAGAATTTCACTCCTCTCTTCTCTCTCTAAAAGCCGCCGGCTACCACCTCCATCTCTATTGTCGGTGCTCGGCCTCGCATGTCTTCTCTTTTCTTTCTAACTTCTCTATTCGTGATTCTCACCATTGGTTAATTTCTATATTTAGTAGATGTAGAACTAGAAGAAGAAGAGGATTGGATTTAGATTTCTTTCTACAATTTTATGTTTCCTTCTTCATAAATATTCTAATTTTATGTGTCTAGAATTTAATGAAGAGTGTTTAATTCATTAATTTGAAGATGAATTCTAATTTCAGCTCCATAGATCAATCAAGACAATCACATAGCAAAATTATTTTGGGAATTAAGGGATTTAGGTTTAGTTTTGTATTTTGGAATTAGATAATTTGGGGGGTTTTGAAAATTTCCTTAGGTATTTATATTATTTGGCAATAAAATTTTCTTGAAACAAATGAGAGCTTCTTAGTGTCTCTACAAGATCTGATGAACAATGGCAGCAATATGAGCTCTGGCCACCTGAAACGACAACGGTGAAAGAGCTGGTGATTGGACGAAGGAAACGGCGACACCTGTTGGAACGACAGGAGAAAATGAAGACAACAAGTTCAGTTTTCGATCATCGGATTTAGAAGGAGAGACAATGCTCGATCAGTGTAGAGGTATATGGAGCAGTGTCGAAACTCGTGGTTTGAGACGCAGCGACAACGACGATAAACGATGACTCTCCATTATCGATATTTGGGACATCAACAAACAACGGCCTTGTTGATAATGGGATGAGATTCGTGGAAATTATTGAAGTGAGTTGGTTTCCTTTTGGTTTGTTAGGAAATTGGCATTTGATAAGCGATTATTTGTCAACTTTAAGCCCAATTATATCATGGTTAGTTTGCAATTCGAATAACGTGAATTATATGATCGTATTCTATGCAACGGGATATTTCCAATGATATATAATACACCTATAACTGATTAAGGATGAATGAGAAATGATGCTTAAAATGAGTTTGAAGGAAAAGAAATTATAAAAAAAAATAAGATATAATTCTCATATCTCACATTTCTTTCTTATGAAGTGGTTAATGGGTTTATAAGAAAAGTTTTTCCTTATGCTAGTAAGAATTATTAGCCTAGAGGCTCTCTTTTGTGCTAGCAAAGGGTGCAATACGCACCCGTCCAACGTGGGCGACGTGAATGTCGGACCGAAATGGCCTGTCAATTTTTTTTTTCTGACTTTAAATTTGTTTAACTCTCGTTATATAGATTAAATATCAATTAATCCTGTCATTTATTTTCTACAACTCGTCCATTGATATCTTTCTATTCTATTTTGTTAGAAAAACAAATGTTTTTTTGTAATTTTAGGCTACTAGTTTTTTACTCTTATTCCATTTATATATACTGTTTCTAACATGTTTTACTATGATGCTCATTGAATCTACATTTCAACTTTGAATTTATTTTTATATAATATATACATTTATAAAAAATTATTTTTATACGAGGAGGAAGAAAGAGTTGAAGAAATTATGAATAAAATAATTTAAAAATGGTTTGTACAAAATGTACTTACTATGTCATCAACTTTTCACAGTATTAGGCAAAAGCTTTTTGTTAAGAGGCTGAAACTACAATAATTTTTGTGTAAAAAGTCAAATTTCTAAGATTTATTTGCATATGTGAATAACCATAGGGATTTTTTAGTAATTATCCCTAATAATTACATGAATTTTGTTTATTTTTGAAAATAGTATTATTTTATCTATTTAATCCACTAGGTATACTAAAGATGAAATTAAAATTTTAAGTAATTCTACTTTTAAATTATATATTTTTTGAAATTTTTTTTTTAGTGAAATTTGTATACTGATAATCAAATTTCTGTAATTATTAAAATTTAGTAATGTATCAATACATCAATATTGGAGAAATTAAGAGTATGGGAAAAAAAAAACAAAAGAAGAATCATAAATTAGGAAAGTAATATATTTTTACCATTGAAAAATATTTTTGTTCTTTTTGTTAATATTTACTCTAATTTGATCATTGGAATAAATAAAAAGACTAAAATATTAATAATGATGAAACTTACGGACTAAATAATTTTTCCTATTAAATGCATAGAGATTAACTAGTGTAATATGTAAAAATATATAAACTAAAAATTTGGTATTTAATCCTTTAGGTATAAGTTAGCTCTTTAATTTGATATTTGTAGTTATGTTGATGTAGAATCATATGTATTAACATATAGTATATGGTTATTTAATGCATGCCAAATTTGTATTGCTGACATTTTTAAGTTTAGATTAATTTTTATCAATAAAAATGCTAAATTAAAGTCTTAATTATTTGTACCAAAAAATAAAGTTTTAAGAGGCTAAAATTTAAAGGTAAAATTTATTTTTGACCAAATTGCATGATTCTCCAACCCAAATTGGCTCTTTATTTAAAAAATAAGTGGGTACAGCTATAATTTCAGTTTAGCATTGAATTCAAATATAATTCCAGTCCTCAAAGAATATTTATTAAGTTGGTTGTTTATCTGTTTGCTGTCATAAAAGAAAAAGAAAATGGGATCAAATTGAATAAAAATAAGAAGGATACAGTGGATGCGTTAAGAAGAATTTCAAAATAATAATAATAATAAATAAAGAAGAGAGAAAGAGCATGGAATGGGCAAGCGGGTCGTGTCTTGTTATTCGGAACATACAGAGGAAAACTGTCAAATTCACTCTTTAAAGACACTTTGTCTCTAATCTCTACGTATAGATTTTTTTTTTTAATTAATGAATTAATTAATTACAAAGTGTTTTTGCTTTGTCGAGTCATTAAACAATTTAATACTCTACCTTTTGTTTTGTTGAATGAAATTAATTAATATTTGCAACAATTTATACGGCAATCAATTGTTGAATTAGCAAGTTTTAAAATATTTTGTTTTCTACTTGTAGGTTTCGGAGGATTGTTCATCTGACTTGCAGCCTGCAGGCCACAGAACAGAAGTAATTTTATTTTAGAGACAGAAGCATGAGGAAAGGCACGCGTGGAGAGGAATCCATCGAGAGTCTTTAATTCGTGTCAGAAACCGACTTATTCGTAACAAAAATATCAACTTTATCAGAATGCTAACTTCCTTTTTCAATTTCTACTACTAATATTTTCTTTTGCAAACAAAGTTAATTACGGTTCCAGTACATATTACTGCAGTAAAAAATTGACACATTAATTACGTATTTTTGTTTAAAAAAACAACTTTTATACGACTGTTCAAAGATTAAGGAAATATTAGAGATGTAAACGGGATAGGAAGGGGTGGAATTGATAATTCCATCTCCATTTTTTGGTGAAGCGGAGATTTCCGTTCAGTAAAAGGAGACAATACAAAATCCTTTCAAATTATTACATCTCAATTCTAAAATAAAAGTAGTTCCAATTTTATTTTATTATTATAAAATTCAATTATTTACATATATATATATATAAAATAAAATAAATAATTAAAAGGGAAATTTAACGAGAATTCCTGCAGGGACTAAACCAGAACGGAAACGCGTCCGCAGGACGGAGAGAGGTAATCTCATCTCCGTTCCCGTTTAGCATTCGGGAACAAATTTATCTCCGTATCCGTCCTGTGGGGATCCTAAGCGAGGAATTTCCATTTCTGTTCAGGCGGACCTCTAGCGGAGATAAATCCTCGCGTCTCCATTGATAACCCTATAAAATGTTAATAAAATAATTAATTTGACCTTAAAACTCCTTCTCTCAATTTCTACTTTTCATGATAAAAGTTTGTTATATATGGTCCTGTACTTTTAATATATTGCAAAATTTGTCGCTTCATATAAAGATATTCAAAATAAATACACTAATGTAGTAGAAGATACAGTTTGACTACAAATGTTTTCACTAAACCACATGATATCTCAATAATAGATCAGATAATATTTGTTAAGTTTTTAAAATATAAGTGCAAAATATGCCGAAATTGAAATATAATAGACTAAAATCTTAAAAAATTGAAACAATGTATTATTTTGTATCTTTTATTTTTAAAATACTTAACATTCTAGTGACTAGATATATTATATAGGGGTAAAGATTTTTAATTAATATATAGTAATACAAAATTAAGGGCTTTAAAAAATATAAAAAGTTATGGAGTAGCGAGAGGTATTTTTTCATTATTTTGTGTTGTTTTTATATATATCTTGTTATTTTGCTTTTTATTTTCGTACGTATGAACAAAAAATTGATAATTATTAAGGTATTTTAAGAATCTTACTTGGATTAGTTTTTCTAATTAAAATATTAATTGAAAACTAATTATTCATTAAAGTAAATATTATTAGGGGAATGATTACTTTGAGACATATATATAAGCTAGAATTGTTTGCTTATATATTTATGCTGAGAGTTTTAGAGCTTGTGTCCTGAAAAATATATTTGTAGTTGTAAGTGTAATCATGTCTCATAAAATTTGAGAGTTAGATAATTGCATAAAGAATGAGATTTATGTATTGTTATACGAACTCTAGGATTACAAAAAAATTATATGTTCCTCTTCATTCGTGGATGTAGGTAAAATTAGTTCAATCATGTAAATCTTTTGTGATCGTGATTGTATGTCTAATTTCACATTCCATATATCAAACTTATTATAATCAGACACGAATAAATTTATAACAAGCGGTGTCAAAGTTTTGCTTTGGTGTGTTAATTATATGGTAGAACAGTGGTTTTGTCAACATGAATGATGCTTGGTCTACAGGAATGATGGTTTTGCCTACGAGCTTAATATTGAAATTTTGATTCAATGATGTTGAATAGAATTGAGGAATAATTCTACGAAATTCTAGAATTTTCAAGTCAAGATGCTGAGAAGTTTTATCATGAATAGAATTCTACACGATGTGGATATTGTTAAGGTATGTCATGAATCCTATTTAGGTTGGTATTCTTAATTATGATAAGAATTTAAAACTTTCTCAATATAGTGAATTATATTGGAAAAAAAAATATTAATCTGAGGCCTACATAAGCGAGATTTTTGTTTGTTTGTTTTTTTTTTTTTTTTTTTTTTTTTTTTTTTTTTTTTTTTGCGTTGAGAGTTTAGGAGCTCTTCCTCTTGGAATATGCATACGTGTAAGCTTTGGTTACATCAGATTTCGTGGAAAGTTTATAATTAAGGTAATCATGTAATGATGTGATTTTCTCATTATTATATCAATCCACTGATCACTAATGGATTAATTATGTACTTCTCCTCGTCCCTAGTTGTAGACAAAATCAGTTGAATTATGCCTAATTTCTCATTCCGCTTATCAAACTTATTATAAGCAAACACAAAATCTAATTCCTAAGGATAACAAACCAACGCCCCTAGAATATTTTTAAAATTTTCTGCATAATCTAAAACTTTTGTGAAACCTCTGTGAAACCCTATGAAACTTTTTAGTCTTGTCTTTTTAATTATTTGAAATTGCGATAAACCTTTTTTTTATATTGTTTCACATGTATCTCATTATTTTGATGAGAATTACAATATCTTCTCCTTAGGTTGTATAATTTCTTTACTTCAAAGAATACATAAAAATATGAATAACATCTTTAAAAAAATATCGTATTAACCGATTAAAATCATCCAAATACATAAGCACAATAATTTAAATATGGTATACAATTAATGCAAAATTTTTTTGAAAGATTTTTCTTACACATATCACAAAACCAAAAACTCTAAAAAAAAAAAAAAAGCAAACAGTTGTAGAAAACACACAATATTGCAGAATAACGCAGAAAACGCAAAAAGAATCAAATAATGAATGAAACTAAATGCAGAGAAGTGTTGACAATAGAAAACACACAATATTGTACACACATAATAAATTCACATAGATACATTGATAACGGATGAACAAACAGTGATTGTATTCTATCAAAAATAAATTTAACGGCTAATTTAAAAGAAAAAACTACGTGGTAATACTCAATTAATAATTGAGGACAATGGCTTTTTTTATTTGCAAAACCAGCACTGTGGTTTCAATCTTTATAAAAAAGAGAATACCTAAAATTAAATCATGACATCATAGAGAATGTTTTTATTTATTTTGAACTGAAAAATTTCAAATTGGTTGGTAAAATTATAATAGACCTTAGCAATAAATTGTAAAAATTTTCAAGAAGCACAAATATTTTTCTTAATTAAATAATTATAATAAATAAAAAAATTATAACAACTTAGAAATTCTTCAAAAAAAAAAAATTCAAATCTTGTTGTAAAATTCTTAAATAATATGGGTAAATTATTGGAATGTTAAGTAAAAAAAATACTCCCAACTACATCATCATTTTCAACAGAAAAAATTAGTTTTTTTTTTTAAATCGAAACCATAATCCTTGTCTTACAAATAAAATAGCCATAGTGCTTGATTTTTAATTAAGCGTAACCACAACGTTTTCTTTCATAATTAGGCCCTTCCAAAATAAATAAATATTATATTTCTATTGAATATGCTTTTATATAAAAAAAATCAAAATAACAAATATACATGATGCTGGTTGCACCTCAACTCTAGTACAGATATAAAATATAATAAAATAGACAAATATTTTGCAAGTAAATTTTAAAATGTTGAGACTTAAAAAAAATTGTATGAATATATTTTTTTAAAAAATGTATAATAACAAATAACAAAAACAAAAAAATCTTACGACTGTTGTAGTGTTCAAAATTAGTTTTCAAAATAGTATTATAATAGTCATTTTTTAGTCTTGTAACAAATATCATTTCGACCAATTAGATTTGGTTCAATTTGTAAATCTAACTCTGAGGAAACTATGAGTTTCTGGGTGAACAGGTTTGGACCCCAGACACCTCCTTTGAATTGTTTTTTAAAAAAAAAAAATACTCTGGTTTTATGAGTGACATTTGTTTTGGTAAAAAGATTTTTTTAGTCCTTGTATTATTGTTTAACTACACTTTTAGCTCATGCCATTTTAAAGTTGTCCATTTAGTCCATGTCTAATTCAAAGCCGATTCCAAGGGAACCATAATTGATCATTTTAACATTCATTTTTAATTTATTCAAAAGATAAAATTGTCAATTACAGTTCAAATAGATATGATTTTATATATTACAGGGATTAAAAAAGTAACTTTAAAGTGAATGGAATAAAAGTGCAATTTAGTAATACGATAATGGCCAAAATGATCACTAGACTTTTTTTTTTCTTATTCAGACTCCTTTTATTTTTAAAATTATATAATTTTGTGAAAAAATATTTTTCAAGAAAAAATGTTTTATTAGAAAACAAGTATTTTCGCTTGCTAAGAGTATTTGATTTTTCAACAGAACTGGAAGGGTGTCGTTTGTAAATTCAAAATTTTTCTATCTCTACAATGTTGAAGGCAATTTCATATTATAAAAATACATCTTCTACTTCAAGAAAACCACTTTAAGTTTACCTTAATCCTATAAGTAACTAGATTTAATACTCATTTCGTAACAAATTGATATCTAACTTTTTATTTTGTCTAGATTTTAGAAAATTTTTATTTCATAAGGGTTTAGTTTATTTTTTCTTTTAATAAATATAGAATTTTTGAAGATGGTGGATATTTAACCCATCATGTCTTAGTTCATAAAGTTATCCTTTAACGTCCTAATATGCCTGTAAAATCAATAAAAAAAATAAATTAACTTAAAATTTTATATATTATATCCATCTTTATATAAACATTATTAAAAATTTTAAAATTTATAAATTCATTTAATCACAGTAATAAATTAAATAAAGATAAATTATGGAGATATGTGTAAAAAGAAAAAAAAAAAAATTGTCTTTCAAGTTTGAACCGTAACGAGGGTTCAAATTCAAAACATTTATCGTTCTAGAATTGATAAGAAGGGAAAGTTAATAAAATAGCAATAAAGGAGCTAGAGAGAAGGTCAAAAAATTTTTTCCCCGCATTTGAAGTTCCATCTACCGTGGATAATGACTTTTCTTTTTTTACTATCGTATCCCTCAATTATCTTTTTAATCTATTTAGTTTCAAAATTATATTTTTAATCTATATATTATACAAATCATATCCACTTAAACCATATTTAATCTATTTTATCTTCAGAGTAAGTTAAAAATAAATAATATAATGGTCAATTATGGTTCATTTGGATATAATTTTAAAAAAAAGACGAAAGTTTAAAGGACAATTATTAAAGGAAAGGGGCCAAAAAAGCAATTTATTGATAATACAAAGGCTTAAAAGATACTTTTACATTAAAAAAATGACTAAATACCTTTTTTGTCACTGTGTTATTATTGATTTACTCTTTTGACTCATATTCTATTGACATTTCTTTTTTATTCACGTGGTATGCAAAAAGGTTAAAAAATAGTCTCTAAAAAATATATTCCATTAGATTCTGTAAATATAATTATTAATCAAATTTTGTAAAATATATTTTTTAAGAATTATTTTAAGACTTTTTATATATCATAAGAAGTTAAAAAAAAAAAAAAAACAATAGAATAAGAAAAAAAAAATCCTTATAAAAAAACAATAATAATAAGGGACAGATGGTGTATTTGTGCTCGGGTGGACGTGCTATGTACTACCCTCCCTCAGGCATCACTCACTTTCCTCTACTTTATTATTCTTCACACCGTCTTCTTTTTTTTCCCCTCCCCAATAAAAAGAAAAAAAATACTAATAAGAAGATGATTTGTCATTATCTTTTGAGTCTTGATTTCTTCCAACTATCTTCCTCAAGTATCAACCATTGATCCTTCTTTTCCCGCACGAATCTTCACGCAATATCTCATCCAACGATCCCAATTGAAGCGTACATCTCCACATGTAAGTAATAACATCTTCTCACCCGTATGTATACTTTTCCTTTTATTTAAGCATCACAATTCACATGTCTCTCTCTCTCCCTAAAATAATTTTTTTTAAAAAAATCGCATTAAAATAAAAAAGAAAAAAAAAACCTATTTGACCGGAACTCCACTTTCCTTTTCCTCTCTATATAATCCTTTCTATCCCCTTCTCTCTCCTCATCCTCTCTTCTCTGCTTCCGTTTTCCCCTTTTCTCTCTATTTCAATGGCGGAAACTCCCTCCAAACGCCAAAGAGATGAATCCGAATTAGAATTAGATGTTGATGAAACTAAGCGACATAAATCATATAATCACATACTTTCTATTCTCGATGAAGAAGAAGATGAACCTACTCAAGATCTCTCTTCTCTCATCACGACTCTTCAACAGGAACTCTCTTCTTCTTCTTCTTCTCCGGCAACCGCTGTACCTGACCTAGAAAACTCCGTCACCAACGCCGCCACCGTCTCTGTAGAAGAAGAGGAAGACGATAAGGAGAGAGTAATACGGCATCTGCTTGAAGCGTCAGATGATGAGCTTGGGATTCCAAACATTAATAGATCACAAGTGGAGGAATATGGTTATGAAGAATTTGTTAGTAGTGAGAATGGATTGGACGCGTCTGATGGATTCTCGCTGTGTGATGGATTGTGGGAATTTGAAGATGCAAATGCTAATTACTATACTTTGTTACAGTCTGAACTTTTCATGTAGGAGCTAGGTAGGCGTGGGGTTAAGGGGGTGTAGAAAGAAACAAAAGGAAATACTAGTGGTTCAAATTAGTAAAAATGAAAAGAGGCAGGGAAAAAAAACTATAAAATGAAGATTCTTTTTTGTTTTCATTTTAGTCCACTCTTCTTTTTGTTTTTATTATTTATTATTTTTTATTTGTAAAAATTTCCTCTGCCCTTTTTACTTGGTAAACGTAGAAGATAAAATATTAATATGTTGCTCACTTCTCTTAAAAAAAAAAAATGTGTTGCTCGCTTCGTCAATCCACAATGTTACCTTCACCTATTTACGTTTGATGGCGTGTGACTCCTTCATTTCTAACGTTCTTTTCTCAATACAACGTTTTCTCGTCTTCCAAGAGACACTCTCGGAAACTTTTACAACATATTTTGAATTATATTTCCGTAATATTAGAAAATTAAAACTTATTTTATAATTTATTTTTTTTATATGATTTATATTTATTTTTCTACTGTATATATATAAAAATAATAAATAAAATTGCATCTTCATAGTTTTTAAATCTGTAGTTTTTTCCTTATATTTTGATTATTTACATGTTTCTCCTCCGTTTCAGTGTTATATATTTTCTACAAATACAATGTTGTTGATTCAACTTCTATTTCTCATTTTTGTCCAACATAAGTTTCTCTTAAAATTGAAAGTATAAATCTAATACAATTAAGATAGTGTTTCTCAATGATAAAAAGAATATTATTTTTAACTGTAGAACCAATTAGTAGTGTTTTTAAAATATTTGGCAACAAAATGATTTTCGCTATCAAAAAGCTCAATCAGCTGCCAAAGTTTAAAAGTTAATACTACATGTATATTTTTTTGCATATTTCACCAAATTTTATTGTTAAATATTACAATCTACCACTTGGACATAGTCCAATTGGTACACTCATGTGATGTCGAATTCTAATTCCTTCTAAGTGCTCTCTCTAAAAAACGAAAAAAAACACTCAACTTTATAATAGCAACGTACAACTTATTTATTATTGCTTAAAATTATTTCAAAAACCTTTATATTTCAAGCAGGGTAATTAATCTCTTATTTTTAGTATAACTAGATAAATTAGCAATTAAATAATTATGACTACTACGATAACCGCATAAATTTATAAGGTTTTGAGAAATATGATAAAATTTTTTTATTTATTTGCCAAGTCAATCTATCTTTATGTTAAAAAAATAATTTAATAAGATTTCATTTAGACAATCGATGAAATGTAGTATTTTTTTGAATTTAATAGTTTAGAAGAAAAATGTACTAAGTCAATAGGTAAAAACCACAAATGTGACATTGTAGTTAGATTCGGAGCTTCAGGTCAAGAGTCTTTGAGCGTATTATTGGGTCCACCAACTATCAGAAATAAAATAAAATTAATACAAAACTGTAATCTACAACATAATTTATAGTTTAATTTTTGTGTTTTATGTTGTTGTTTTAATTGGAATTCACTTTATGAAAGTAGTTGAAAACTTTACTTGCATGTTAAATCATTAATTTTTTTACACCTAGAACATAAATAAATTAAAAAAAAATAAAATAAAATTCACTTTCTTCCCTTTCATCCATTGTAGTTCTAACTCCTATATGAAACTTCCAACAAACGAATTTAGTGGATTCCGACTAAAAGAAGAATTCAAGAAATAAAAAACAAATTACAAAGAGTTTCACTTTATAAATTACAATTTTATAATAAAATCCCCCTTTTTTAAAGTTGAAAAATCCTGGATCTCTACATTGTAGATTAGAGGTTTTTTTTCGTATACTTTCTTGGGCCCAAGGGTCTTTTTCTAGTTAAAAAAGAAAACAAAGAAATAAATTGGTCATTCTAATTACAAGGGTTGAATACGTAAGGTCATTAGGCTTAATAATCTAATCCGCTAAATTTCTTAAATAATAATTAGTTTCATCTATCAAATTAGAAAAAAAAAAGTATTTATGGATTTCGTGGAGGAAAAGAAGAATTTCAAACTTAATAAGGCTTGGAGCTTGAAATGGTCAAGTAATAAAAAGTCGACTGTTGCTTACTAGATTTTCTCCTAAAAGTCGTGTGCGTATATATTATTTATTTATTTGTTAACGTTAGTGAACTTTTACTAAGTAATAACGGTTACTAACCGTTAGTGTGCGGTTAATTAGGATGGAAACAAAGCCATAAGAAAATTAAAAAGTTTGTCACTTTTCTAATTTATAGAAACACATGATTAAATTTTATTAATTATTACTTGAGCATAAGATAGTATGTAATAGTGTAGGTACTTTCAGAGTTTGAATATACACTTGTGTTAATGAACTTATTCTGAAGTATTGCTAATTAAGAGTTATTGATTCTAATTTTGAGTTTTGAATGAGTTCGAGTGAATGAGAAAGTTATTCAATTGAGTTGGGTTAAAGAAAATATTTGCCATAAAATCATTAAGTTGGAAAACATACCGTAAATCAGCACGTCTGTTTTTAACTCATTTGGAAAGCTAAAATTTACCTAGGTAAATTTCATTTTGTCGATTATCCGTTGTTAGTTTCTGTAAGATAAAAAATTAATTTTTATTTTGCCTACATTTTCTAATTACCAACTATTTTGGATTCTACAAGCACAATGCCCAGTAACGAGCATCTTATTTTATGAGTTATGAGAGATAGGCAATGGAATTTAAAAAACGCCATGCTAGTCCCTTGCATTGAAAAAATTAGATATCTTTGTCTATCCTACCCACCATTAACCTCAAACATCAAATCACAAACTCGCAATCCAACATCAATGGCCAAGTTAATTGTGCGAAGAGAAGATTCATTCCTATCATCCACCAAACATCACACAGATCTAGAAAAATCCTAGTCTATACGGGGGTATAATACTCCTGTCCAACGAAAGTATGGCACGTCAACACTCTTACTTACACGTAGTGATACAATAATACACTTGGAGATGAAACTAGGATTATTGCCCACACTAGCTTGTAAAGTATCTCTATCTGGGTAATACATTGCTTTCAATAGCTTTAAAAATATTTTTTGGTATATTTATGAATTTTCTATCCATTTTAACAATAAAATATACAAATTCTCTCTCTCTCTCTCTCTCTTTTTTCCCCGAATAAACACCAAAACTGGAATTGGATATATTGTAAAAAAAAATTTGTTAGGGAGATTATAATTTTTTGGGTAAAATGTACTCTAAACCTCCTAAATTTTTATGAATTTCAGAATTGGTCTTTTAATCAAAATTTTAGTATATTTCCGTTTTGATATTCACCTTAAATTTGACATATTACTTTACGTGGGCTGTAATATTTATTAACTAATACATGACACAATTTGAAAAAAATAAAAAATTTTAAATTTCACTAAAAAAATTTGAATAATACTTTTTACGTAGTAGTGAGATAACTACCAATGCGAATCATACTTTCAAATTAGTTTTACAAATCCAAAAATATTATGTCATGTGTCAGTTAATAAATATTACAATTTATAAAAGATAAAAATATTAAATTTGTGGTTAATACTAGGAAAATAGAAATACTCTATATCGTGCTATGTGTTCAAAGGAGTGATGAGTTAATTTTGTAAATTTCCGTAAAACGGGACAAGCTGGTTAATGGGATTGGATACCCAAATAAGGACTTATTTTTGTTTTTTGTACGAAATCCAAAAAAGGAGTTAATAAATTGATTTACACAAAAATAAAAATAAAAAAGATAATAAATGGAGAAAGCGACATAGTGTAAAAAACAAGAGGGATGTGATGGACGTGTACTATAGCTAATGGACCCCACATTTGCCCTTTTGTCCAAAGCCACATCAATAATGGAAAGCCAACTTGGGCAACTTTTTTCTATGGGACCACAACATGGGCCCACATATACTTGGGAGGAGAATAGGACCCACGTTTTTATGAGATGCTGACAAAGCAATGCGCTGTCGGCCATGCCCTTCACCCATACCCATGTCCATACATGTCCAAAAATTCTCAACTAACACCCATCTCCACTATAATTTTTTCGATTCTCATCATGCTTCCTTTTTTTTCCTTTTCTCTTGCCGAAACACATCTTGCACCCTCTCATTTTTTATTAAAACCGCAAGCAATTGGTCTGATTAATTTTTTAAATATATTGAGTATTTGATTTTTTCATTTTAATATTATTAGTCCCAAATTTAATTTTATTTCATGTATATGTGATAAGTTTTATTAAATGACATGACAAATAATATTTTAATATGTAACATAATTTTAAAAAATTACTTGGATAATAAAGCATATTTATTGTAAGTGTCAATTTTATAGTTTCAAGCGATAAACCTCTATAATTTTTAAATTATTTGAAAATATTTGTTTTGCAGTTCCATCTTTGAACGGAGCTAATAACATTAAAATAAAAATATCAGGTACTAATTGTGTTAAAAAAATTGATAAAAAAACTAATTACAGTTTTGGTATAAGATCAAGTGGCTTATGATATGTTTTGCCTTTTTTTTCTTTTCCCCTAAGTTTGTCACATCTACGTTTTCATTGATTACAATTATATAATTAATTATGGTTAAAATTACCTTCAATTTTCAATATTACAAAATAGGTCCATTTTATCGCATTGAAGTTCAATTTTACTCCTTTGTTAAAATTTTAGTTTAATTTTACTTTTCTTAATATTGATAAAAATTATCTTTAAAATCCTTTTAAAAGGAATAACATGTGGTGATTCTTAAAAAATAAAAATAAAAATGGTCCATTTTATATAATAAAAGTAATAGCGATATTTTTTTCATAAACTTAGGACTAAAACCCTCTAAGAGTCAGCTAGCTTTATATATGGCTTAATACATAAATGCACCACCTTTCAAATTCACATGATTTTCGGTCTACCACCTAAACTTTTAGAAAGACCTATCACACACTTCAACTTGGCAATTTCATCGTTAACACACCCCCTCATTGCTTACAAGTCAATTTAAGAGATTGACATGAAATTATAGGATGCACAAAACTAACTGAAAAACTGAAAAATAGATTTTCAAAATAGAAATCGAACAAAAGAAAAAAGAGGTTAATCAAAATCAATAGACCAAGAAATGATTTTGTGTTTTGAAATTTTAGGTTAATGAGAATGGAAAAGTTCACAGATTAAGAACAAGAATGATGAGAAGAATATAAAAGAAGAAGAGAGAAAAGAGAAGGAAGGAATTGAAGAATAGAAGGCTTAATTGATGAATTGAAAAGTGCTTTGTACATCAATTTTTATAATCTAACTAGCTATCAAGGACACGTGTTTAAGTTTAATAACCCCCTTTATAAACAAATTAACAAACTAATTATTACTTAATAATTAATTATTTATCACCCCTTGCAAACTTGGAAATTATTCCAAGTTTGGATATAAAAGTAGAAAAAACTCAGTTTCCTTAGTGCTTTGGTGAGCACATCTTTGAGCTGCATGTCTGTGTTAATTGGCAGTAGCTTAACAATTCCTTTTTGTACTTTCTCCCTAACAAAATTGTTGGGTTTATGGACCCGATCTGTCCGTATCTGTCAGACTCAGTATTGAAGCTAATAAGCTGTGGCCTATAAGTTGGGAAGCTAATAAGCTGAGGCTTATGAGTTGAGAAGCTAATAAGCTGAGGCTTATAAGTTAAGATTTTATATATATATATATATATGAGTTAAGAAGTTAACTCATAACAACGGAAAAGAAAAAAAAATTGTTTTTCTTCCTTATATTCTCTCTAGCTTCTCCTTCTCTCCATTTTTGTCGCTTTAGTTCGTGGATTACACGGATTCCTCCTGAATACGTCAGTGTGGGTTTCTCGTTGACCGATAATACACAATCGGCTCGTTGATCTTTTCCCTGCGCTCATTCCTGTGGATTCTGCGCTACAAAAGGTAACCTGTTTCCACTATTCCCGGATATATATGTGTTTATATCCATCATTGGTCCCGGAGCTTTATTTTGGGTATTCTTTCGGTTTCAAGCTTGATTTATACATATAACATGTATATTGATGGAGAAAAATTATTTTTGGTGAAAAATAATTTCTTGATGGTGGAAAATTATTTTTTGTGAAAAATAATTTTTGATAGAAGAAAAATTATTTTTGATGAAAAATAATTTTTTGGGTGGTTGTATTTTGGTGATTTTCGAGAAAATCATACAAATCTTTGTGAAAATCAGACTATTTTTGTGGAAATATGAGTTTTTCCATTTTTCTGGCGAAAACATAAGGTTTTCCATTTTTTTCGGCGAAACACAAGGTTTTCTGGTTAGAAAACATGGTTTTCCGGTTTGAAACGAGTTTCAGTCTCACTAGTGGGAGTTTGAGCATCAAACTCATAGTTTCGGTTGTCAAATGGACAAACCGACATCACCATCGTGACCGGAGACCCCAAAAACCCTAGGACGAATGGAATTTCACGGCCTGAAAAAGCCAGGAAGGTGGCGCGTGAAGAGCACGACCACCTTCGGAGATCACGCGCCCGCTGAGGCGCTGACGCTGGACGCCACATGGCACACATGGATTGGTCCGTGTAAGCCATGTGGCGTCTGTTGGGATTTTTCATCTGAAATCACCCAATTAAATGCGGAAGAACGCGATGATTTTCTCAAATCCGTGCCCAGGAGCAATTGAAGTGGAAATAAAAACTTTAAAATTGAGATAGAAGAGATTAAATTCTCACTAAGAGTATCTCTTCAAGAGATGGCTACAAAAACCAAAATTGATTCCCTCCGCGTTCACGTACACGAATTAGGTTTATTGGGTAATTTAACTAAGGTTGAATTACCTCCCTGTGAATCATGTCTTAAAGGAAAAATGTGTAAAAAACCAATTGGAAAGGCAACTAGGGCTGAGTTCCCTTTACAATTAATCCATTCTGACATATGTGGTGGAATGAATGTGAGGACAAGGCATGGGGCCTATTATTTCATCACTTTTATTGATGACTATACTAGGTATGGTCATATTTATTTGATGTCTCACAAATATAAAGCTTTAAGTTACTTTGAGAGGTTTATGAACCTTGTTGAGAATCAATTAAATGTCAAAATTAAAGCTTTGAGAACTGATCATATTGGGAATATCTATCAGATGAATTCAAAGCTTTTTGTGATGAAAAAGGAATTGTGCATCAGTTGTTGATTCCTTACACTCTGTAACAAAATGGTGTTGCCAAGAGGAGAAATAGAAATCTTCTTAATATGGTTAGATCTATGATGGCTGTAGCAAATTTGCCTGTCTCCTATTGGGGAGATGCATTGCTTACAGCTGTATACGTTCTCAGCCGAGTGCCCTCTAAATCAGTCACATCCACTCCTTATGAGTTGTGGACAGGTCGAAAACCTGACTTAAGTAACCTCAAACCATGGGGTTGCACTGTTTTTACCCACAATACCTCAAGTAAGTTTGGGAAACTAGGCTCAAGAAGCAAAAAGTGCATTTTTATAAGTTATCCGGATGTAGCAAAGGGATATGTCTTAGTGGGTGAAACAAAAGACAAAAAAGTGACAGAGTTTGAATCACGTGACGTCATTTTCTTAGAGAATGAGTTCCCTAAGATAGGCGAGGTGGACAATGATGTACCACTTTATGAGGAATTGGAAACTAATGGATCTCTCCATTCGAGTGGGAGAAATTTTAAGGACAATGAAAGTGTTCATGAACCTGAAAACGCAACGAATGATCAAGATCAAGGTCTAGATCAAACTCTAATTCCTAGTAAGTATGTGGATCTAGACTTCAGTGGGAGTTTGGAACATGGTCCAAATGGAAGCATACCGAATTACGATGAATATATGAGACATGTTTATCAGGATTCGGTACCACGTAAATCTAAAAGAAAAAAAGTCGCACGCTGACGATTTAGTATCAAGAGCACGACTCTTTAAGTCACCCCACAAGATGATGATGAGCCTAGAAATTACATCGAAGCTCTCTCATGCCCCGCTAGAAATGAATGGATTAAGGCTATGGAAAAAGAAATGGCTTCCATGAGATCTAACAAAGTTTGGGAACTTGTTGATCTGCCAAAGGGAAGAAAAGCTATTGGTAACAAGTGGGTTCTCAAGATCAAGCGTAAGGCTGATCGCAGTATCCAAAGATACAAGGTCCGCCTAGTTGCTAAGGGCTATACACAATGGGAAGGGATAGATTGTGAGGAAACTTACTCACCTGTTATGAGGTTCACATCCATTAGATTAATCCTGGCAATTGTTGCAAGTCTAGACCTAGAGCTACATCAAATGGATGTTAAGACTGCTTTTCTCAATGGAGAATTGGACGAAGAAATCTACATGGATCAACTTGTAGGTTTCATCGTAAAAGGCAGCGAACAAAAGATTTGCAAATTGAAAAGATCAATTTATGGCCTTAAACAGTCTTCTAGATGAGGGTACCTTTGATTTCATAATGTGATGACATCGAATGGCTTCATGGTGATTGAAAAAGATCATTGTGTCTATAAAAAAAATCTCTGCAACTAGATTTGTGATTATGTCATTATATGTTGATGACATTCTAATTAGAAGAAATGACATGGAATATGTGAATCAAATCAAAGCTTGGTTAACATCAAGTTTTGAGATGAAAGATATGGGCGAAGCTGTTTTTATCTTTGGAGTTAAGATTTCAAGGGATCGTTCAAAGAAATTGTTAGCATTGTCTCAAGAGACATATATTAACAAGGTTCTTGAACGTTTCAATATGAACAACTGTAAACCTGTAGATAGCCTGATGTCTAAGGGAGTGACCCTTAGTATTGATATATGTCCCAAAACACAAACAGAAATGGATCGGATGAAAAATGTTCCTTATGTGAGTGCTATGGGCAGCCTCATGTATGCCATAATGCCATCTCTGTCGCTTTACTTCGTGGATTACACGGATTTCTCCCGTATATGTCCGTGTGGGTTTCCCGTTGACCGGTAATATGCAAACGGCTCATAGATCTTTCCGCTGCGCTTATTTCTGTGGATTCTATGCTACAAGAGGTAACCCATTTGCACTGGTTCCGGATATATATGTGTTTATATCCATAAAAAATAACAATCTATATCCATATGCTAAGTTCTCTCATGAAAAGTATTATTCTTGGCTATATGGATAGCAGAAACATTGTCATAGAAAAGAAGTGTTGGTTGATGATGTTGAAGATGTAGATGTTGTAATAAATATAAAAGCCACTACATCTCACATATGGTGGTTGCCATTGCATGAAACTCAGCTTCATAGGAAGACATATTGACTGTGTTTTTCTTTTTGTATTTCCAGGAAACCAAAGAATCTCCTAAGTAAATACAGAAACCTACTACTAACTTCCTTGATCCTTACAATTTCCCCAATTTGAATTTGTGAATCCTTTAAGCTGCAGAGTTGACTATGATGAAAAGAATAAACCTTTGGCTGGTTGACACTTTAAATATCTTAGAATTCTATGTGTCGCTTTCATATGTGAAGTTGTTGGTTTATCTAAAACTTGTGATAATTGTTGCACATCATAGGAAATATCTGGTCTGGTATTTAAAAGATTTTAACTAGTACCCTATACTTTGTAATATCTATCAAAACTGGTTCTTCAAATGAATACAAATTATCCACTGCCATGGGGAGAACATGGTTTGCAATTTAGAAATCCACTAGAAGCTAAAAGATCCAATGTAAACTTGCATTGATAAAGATGGATTCCTGTATGATATCTTGCCACCTCAAAACCTAAAATAAACTTCAATTTCCCTAGATCTTTGATTTTGAACTTGTCATGCAAAAACTATTTTACTTCAGTAATTAACCCCATCTGATCACTAACTAAAATCACATCATCAACGTAAACAACCCATGTAATAAAAAGCCCTATAATCATCCCTAATGAATAAAGAAAGATTTGATTGAGACTGAGTGAATCCTAAAGACAGAAGAGATTGTGTTAGCTTGTAGTTCCACTGCCAGGCTTGTTTTAGACCATATAATGATTTTTGCAACCTACAAATTGGATTAATATATCTGACTGGACCCTTCTGGTAAAGACATGTAAATTTTCTCTTCCAAATCCCCATGTAGAAAGGCATTATTAATATCTAATTGCTCCAAATGCCAACCTTTTACTGCTGCAATTGCTAAAATGACTCTTATTGCTGTGATTTTTGCAACTGGTGAAAAAGTATCAATATAATCGATTCCAGACTGTTGAGTGTAACCATTTGGTACCAATCTAGCCTTGAACCTCTCTATGGAACCATCACTCTTCGCTTAATCCTATAAACCCACTTACAGCCTATGGGTTGCTTGCCAGTTGGTTTAGAGACATCTGACTAAGTACTATTATGCTTTAAAGCTTTTAACTCCTCAACCATTGCCTTTTGCCATGCTGGGTCTTTGTTAGCTTCTTTGTACGTGGTAGGCTCTACTGCTGTCGACAAAGCCATAGAATAACTCCTGTGGTGAGTATTCAAATGTTCAGAAGATAAAACATCTGAAATAGGATGATAGGACTGACAAGACAATTGTATCTGGAATATTGCTTGTGTTAAAGCACAATGATAGTCCCTAAGATAAGCTGGTTGCTTCCTTTGCCTGGTTAACTGTCTAACACTTATCAATTGTGATTCCGCATCACCTTGATTTGTCTGCACACTATGAAATATTAGTAGATTTTATAGACATAGAACCATTAGTAATCAAATTTGCAGATACAGAACCATGAATAATTATATCTGCAGACATTAGATTAATACCATGCGCATTAGATTCCCCCTGCATTATTGGTAAGGTATTAACAATAATACCATATCTATCAAAGGAACATGATTAGACATATCATCTGTAAATGAAATATATATTGGAATATGCAAAAACTCAAAGTCAACAAACATATCTGTAACACCACTATCTTCCTTTTTAGTCAAATGCCTAAATGGAAAAACATTCTCATGAAATACAATATTTCTAGAGACCATGACCTTATGAGATAAATGATCATATACCTTATATCCCTTTCATATTAGGATGAAAACCAAGGAAAACAACTTTAATAGTTCTACTATCAAACATTTTCCTACTCCTATGTAAAGTAGAAACATAAACTAAACGACCAAAAATTCTAAGGGACAGATAATCAGGTATCCTACCATGTGTAATCTCATCTGGACTTTTATTCTGTAATACCTTAGTTGACATCCTATTTATTAAAGAAACAGCATGTATAACAAAATAACCCTAAAAAGTATTAAACATGCTACTTTGAAACTTCACACTTTTGGCAACATTAAGAATATATTGATGTTTTTGTTCAGGAACACCATTTTACTCAGGTGTTTCCACACAACTAGTTTGGTGAATAATTCCATTTTACGCATAAAAACAACTAAGAAGAAACTCAGGACCATTATCAAAATGAATTACCTTAATTTTCTTTCAAAATTGAGTCTGTATTAACGCAAAAATTTTCTGCACTAAATAAGACACTTCAGACTTTGCTTTTAAAAGCTAAACCCATCTAAACTTGTTGTAATCGTCCACAACAGCGAGAAAATAGTGATGACCATGCATAAAAATAGATGTAGGACCCCATATCCATATGTACTAAATCAAACATAACAGTTGTATTATTAACATGTTGAGGAAAAGGCAAATTTTTCTGCTTAGCCGTTGGACAGACATCACATACAACTTGTTTATCAAAATTTATAGAATTACAATGTGTTCACTATATAGTTAACAAAGAGTGAGGTATATGCCCTAATCTAAAATGCCACAAATCAAAACTACACATAGGAAATTCAACTTTAATTGATACAGAAGAACAAATCAAATAATTGAAATTTGGTTCTATCAAATGATATGGACCATGATGCAATCTAGCTAAACCAATCCTCTTATTGCTCAATAATGCTTGTATGATACATTGCTATGAAGAAAAAACAAGAGAACAATCCACAGAATTAGTTAATTTTGAAACATAAACCAAATTAAAAGCAAAACCAGGAACAAACAAAACATCTTTCAGAATGAAATCTTCTAAAAACTTAACCTCACCGATATGAGTAGCATGCAAAACTAAGTTATTAGGTAAAGATACATTCCAATTAGAAACTTCTTTATATGACTTAAAGAAATGCAAAGACCAAGTTACATGACTATTTGCACCAGTATCTAATAACCATGTATTTTTTTTTTTTTTTCAAATAATGCATTAGAAACAGCTAGAATTGTACCATTAGCAGCTGGATTTATAGAATCAAACAACTATAAACCTTGTGATTCTGCAGTACCCGCATTATGCGCAGCAGATGCCACACATGCTAGAGAATTATGCTGCAACATATCAGGCTTTTGAGACCCTATCATTTGCATAATTTATTAAACTTGTTCTTAAGTAAACACAAAAGAAGTTGCTAATCCTGTATCTTGATATGATTAGGGGTGTTCAAAAACCAAACCGAACCGAAATAACCAACCGAATTGATGAATTTCGGTTTATCGGTCTAGACTGTTCGGTTTCGTTTTTCAATTTTATAGATTTCCGGTTTTTCCAGTCGGTTCGGTTTTAATTTTTTAAAAAACCAATGTAACAGAACCAACCGATTAATTAAAATATTAATTAAATATTATTGAATATATAGATATTTATACAATTATTTGAATTATAGTTTTTATTTTTATTTTAAATTTATTTTAATCTACCAGAAATTTAAGATATAATTGACTACTGTATTTCATAATCTATTGATTTGTGTATGTACTTCCTGTGGTTAGTGGTAATTAATTTATAAAATCAATAAATTATGATAAGCAAATAAAAAGCCATCAAGCAATATTAAAATAACCAAACCAAACCAAACCAACCGAACCGAATAATATGTTTCGGTTCAGTTAGTTTTTTATTTTGGTTCGGTTTGGTTTTCGGTTTATTTGGTTAGGTTCTGTTTTTCAACCTAATCGACCGGTGAACACCCCTAGATATGATGTTGATGATTCTACTTTGTAAGATGTTGGTGCACGACCCAAGATTCCATTATTATCAAAAGATTGTGCTATTTTAGGCAGTTGCTGGAAATTTTATTGCTCATCATAATCTTCAAGATCCACCTCACCTGTCACATAAGCTACGTTTGCTTTAGCAAACCTTTTCTTTATTCGCGGAGGATATCTATGTAGTTTCTAGCAAATATTCACTATATGTTTTGCTAAATTACAATGACTACAAAAAGAAGTCTTTGTAGTATTTTGATAAAAGACCTTCTTTCGCCCTTTAAAATTCTGTCTATTAGCATATGCAACAACTTCTTGTGCATTAATCTTGCTGATCAAAACTAGAGAACCGCCTCTCATGTTGTAATATCATCGAAAACACCTTATTAATTACCAGCAAAGGATCCATAGACATTATTTGCGATTTTACAGTTGTAAAGTTATCACTTAATCCATGCAAGAAACATATCACATAATCTTTATCTTGCTGCACTTTAATCACATTCATGGCATTACAAACACAACCATTACACACACATTTAGGCATATCTTTTAGACTAACATACCCATCCCATAAGACTTGTCGAGATAAAAAATAATCAATCATACTCTGTGAACCTTGCTTAATACCAAAGATCTCACTCTGAAGATCTGCAAGACAAAAAATATCCCCTTGACAAAATCTCTTTAAGATTTTCCCTTACTTTCTAAGCCTCATCATACCATAATACACTTTGTGCAATATTTGAAGATAAAGATAGAATTAACCATGCAAGAACCTAATTGTTACAACGTTTCCAACCAGGAAATAAAGGATTTAACATATTTGGTTTAGTAATAGTACCATCAATGAAATCAAGTTTGTTCTTTGAATTGAGAGCCATCTTCATTTGGCGACACCAAGAATAATAATTTGAATTGGTAAGCGCCACCGTTACAAGCACCAACACTGGATTTTCTCCGGGATGAATGAAATAAGGACTGGAAATGTAAGCGCCAGGTTTTCCCAACCTCTATGATAAGAATTCCTGTTTTACTTGTTGAGCGGACGGACACGAATCGGACTTGAAAACGACCACAATATCGCCCGGAGTATCTCAAACGTCCCAAAAACCGAGCTATCCTTGATCCGTGATTTTAGGGTTTAGGATGAGCATTGGATTTTTGCGGATTTCGGCCCGGCTCTTGCTAGAGCCGCACGACTCTAGCATAACTAGAGCCGTGCTGCTCTAATGGATTCAACCAAGTTGCTTTGCGCAGAAAGTTGGCCGAAATAAGCAGGGTATTCAGACGGCTCATTAAATTTTGGAAATGATTATGAGTGAGAGGTATAAAATGAAAAAGAAAAAAAAAATCAAAGGCAACAATTGAATCTTAAAAAAAGAAAAAGAAAAGTTCACAGAAACAAGAACAAAGGAAAGGAAGAGAGAAAGGGACCGGATACACAGAAGCAAGAAGTAAGAAAGAACTAAGTCTTAACATCTAAAATCAATACCTAAGCATCAAAAGGAGTATTCTTGACCTTTGCACACTCGTTTGGGATCGTTTCGGATTCGTTTTCGGATGTCGGCTGGTTGAGGTTTTAGGAGAATTTCGGATTTTCAATTCGATTCTCGAAGTTCAACGCATCAAAACAATATCAAGGTAAACTTTGAGAGGCCTTAAACCTGTGTACATTGCTTTTTCTTTGCGTTTTTCTCCTTTTTTGCAAATTTCCAGAAACAGACTACCCGAATACAACCGCATGGCTATATTTGTTATGAATAGAGCCGCACGACTGTGTTCTGTAGGGGCAGAATCCCGAAATTGCCCCGATCGACCGAAAATAGTCCGTTTTCCATTTTATGCATTTTATTGTGATCTATTTCGGCCCAAATGCATCCGTATGTTGTAAAACTTTGGTTTTCGGATTTCTGTATGTACGGGTATTAGGTCTTTGGTTTTTCTCGGGTTTTATTTTCTGAATCTCGGGATTGTTCGATCCAAATTGGATCCGTAGTCCAACATTTGCGGACTCCCGAATCTTATAAAATCCTCGGAAAACATCGAAAAAGAGCAAAACGTCATTTTAAAAAAACAAGAAAACCATTTTTTGGGTTCTGGAAGTTATAACCGCACGGCTGTAATTACAATAGAGCCATACGGTTATAACTTCCAGATAAAAACAGAATCGCGATTCTGTTTTTGATGTGTTTATTGCTTTTTGGACCATAGATGGATGTTGGATTTAGGAAATCCGCACGAACGGAACCTTGAGTTCCGGGATGACAGACCTGTTAAACGGAAAATTTGCATGAAATTGAGCCAAATGATTTTCTAAAATTATTTTCCAGCACAAAAAATTACAGGGATGTTTTAAAACTGTTTTCCAGGTCTAATCGGGCCGGCTAGCCGAACCGACCCCGGTTACCCCCTAAATGCATACCCCCGTTCTTTAAAAATCCCAATTCTGTCCAATTTGAGTCCTATTTTGTGGTGTGATATAAATTTTGCTAACCGTTTGTTTTGCAGCATTTTTTTTCCCTTTTTATTATTTTGGTGTAATTAATAAATTTTCGTGTATATTAGGCGGCTGTAATTTTCTAAATATTCGAGTATTTTAAGCGTTTGTAAAAGTGAGGATGAGAGCTTTTTATTTTTATTCGATCTGGTTGTATAAGCGGCCTATATTATTTTTTGTGTATTTTGGATGCATGGTTTATTTTTCTGCAATTTATTTTTGTCATTTGCTTGAGCGTCGGTTAAATGAATACAAACACAAATTGGGGTTAGAGAAAGATAATAAAGCAAATAAAATATGGTAACATCAATTGTAAAGTGAAAGCGAGCTAGAGGTTATGTAAGTCACTTGCCCGAACCCTAAATCTCTGGATTAGGTACAGTAGTCTACCCTCGGTAAGGAGCTGTACCCGAATTTCCCGAATAAGCTGATCCGGGTGGTGACTTTGTCATTGATCTTGGAATTTAAGTTTCGCGGTCTTTAAGTTAAAAATGGGAAAAGGTTTTCTACAAAAAGAGATTTCCAAAACAAATCGATGTTTTTCCTTAGATAATCAAAATCCCCGTTTTTCAAAACCAAGACGCAATCCGAAAACTACATTTTCCAAGAGTTATCTTTTCCCCTGTTCGCTTCGCCGCGTTCTGCTTTCTTTCCATCGAAAGGTCGTCTGCTCACAGTGGCGACTTTGCTAGGGAATAAAGTTTCTTAAAAAGTTTTCATAAAAACTTAAGGAACTTAGGCTACTATCAAAACAAAACCTCGCTTGCAGTCACTTTACCAAATTCATAATACCATAATTGTTTGCACCTGTATATCATGACATTTTCTTCTTCTCAATCCCTCCAATACACTGATCAGCCCCGGTTTGCCCAAGAAGGTGACCTACCTCTACCGCCAGGATTGGAGGCACTCGACTGGGTAAACCACTCATAGCACCGCATGACCTTACATCGTGTTCTACGGTGAGGAGTGTATATTCGCTATGGGAACCTGTACGACCCTTGGTTTTAACTTTGACCCACATGTAATGGCTTAGCAACTTCCATTAGGATTACCAAAACATAAATTTAAATTAAACATTGAGCATGCCCCTTTGGTGTCCCCCGTTGATGCCAAAGAGAGCCAACACCTAGGAAGAATGCAAGACCAATTGAAAGGAGAAATAAGGTCGAAAGGGAGCGCATATTCTTGCGTGTGCTAACGTTTGTTCCGTGGTGTTATTATTTGACTTTTCACGAAGCATTAAACATGCATAGTTTTCATATGCCATTCTAACCACATCTTTGTGCAGCCATTTTCGAGCATTGACATATGTGTGACACTAATCACAGTTTCGTGTAGCCATGACATTTTATATGTATGCCATTTACAGCTCGTGTGCAACATTTCCATAAAGCATACACAACATCATCCTATGTGTCATGCGTCCTAACCACATCCTCGTGCAGCCACTAGCATTTTCGTGTGACATACACATTCATATCATTTCATTCCACCTACTAAAAGGATGTCCCGAGTGTGCCCTTCACGATCATTTCATTCCATAACATATCGGGTATCCTAAAACCACCCGTGTATCACTCGTGCATCAGATTGCACACGGCCATTTCACTGTACCATGTCATTCAATATAAGACCACAATGGTCCTAGGTCTATTTCTGTGTGAAGGTTCACTCGATGTCAATACATGACATTATATCCATTCATCATAAAAGTGTCACGATGATGTCAGAGTCCTGTTTGCGCATTATGGTTCATATCGAACCATTTCATGACATTGTAAAATCATCTAAGGTACTCCTCGAGTGTCGGATTAGTACACATATAGGGGCATTTCATAACATTACCAAATCATACATGGTGTTCCAAGAATGCTGAACCTCTATCCGTGTTTCGAGTTACGTGTGACTTTTCCATAACATCATCTAATATCACATGCCTTAAAAGCATAAGAACTCTGTCCATGGGATGGTCCCCATGCGACCATTCCATGTCATCTCATTGACCTACAAAGCATCGAAACTCTACCCGTGTGTCGGTACACACGCGGCCATCTCACGATAATTCATTAGGTGCCCCAAAGGCGCCGAACCTCTGTTCGTGTGATGGCTCGCACGAGACCTTTTTCCATTATTTTTGCATGGCATTGGGCACTCTTGGGACATCCTAAACAAAGGAAATTAAAACTCAAAGATCATCCTCATTCTCATTTCCATTCATGAAGCATCATCCGAGCATCATTCTTCACGTCACCACTTCATTCATTTATTATCCCTAACTCTCCACATGTGATGTAGGACGATATGCACGTGAGACTAGAAATGACCAAAACTCCACAAAGACATTTCACAAAGTAAGCTGGATCGACCGAGGACCAGATCTCAGACTTTGAGGGCTGTTGAGGAATAGAGGGTAGTAGAAATAGGTAGGGAGTCCTGATTCTGGGGAGGAAGTGGAAATGGCCAATCAAACACCATGTCTTGCTGATGCCCTGAAGGATTTCCTAAGATCTTAGGATTTCCATAACATGTTGAAAGAAGAAATGCGGACTGTGGTAAGAGAAAGTGCGGAGGTCGGAACCAGAGGGCCTGGAAAGCAAAAGGTGGCTGAGTCTTCTCAGTACGGGGATGATTTCTCAGCTAGTGTAGAAAAGCTGCAAGAGATTGAGGCAGCCGTGGAACAGAAAGTAAAGGCGAAGTACTCAGAGTTAGACGGAGTGGTGGCTGAACTAAAGAAAGGGGCCAATATTATCCTGGGCTCTAAGAGGGGAGTGAATGTAGATGCAAGGGCATTGAGACCTTCCCCATTGGGTTTCAAGTGCTGAAAGTTCCTTCTTACAAGGAGATTGGTTTATCGAGGCTCACGTGAACCTTTATACACGGGTTATGCTGATGGTGGATGCTACCAAACAGCAGCTAATCAACTTTTTCCCAACCACACTCGAGGGGGTGCACTGAGCTTGTATAACTCTTCGTCTGAAGAGGTGTAATCGGACTAGGAAGCCTTGTCAGCAGCTTTCATCAAATACTACAGCTTCAATACTAAGATCCAGGTGAAGCTGTATGACCTGGAGAGGATTAAGCAGAAGCTAAACGAGTCCTTTGATGAATATTATCAAAGGTGGATGAATAAGATGATTCTGCTGAAAAACCATCCCGACGAAGATGAATTGATCCAGAAGTTGATTGATGGTAGCAGAGACATCTTCAGGAACAATATGAAATTCCACTCTTTCAGTAAGCTCAGCGAAGTATATAGCATGGCTATGAAAATTGAGAGGGATGAAGAGGAAAAAACAGTAAGCTACAGGGGCAGCAGAAGCTCCAGATACAGTTCCGGGTACTGGTCGACTACTGCAGCTGGGTCAAGTAGTGGGTCTAGTTCTAGTTCTACAGGCAAGAGCGGGTAGTTTTCAAAAAGTAAGCAAGCGGCTGTTGTGTCTCAGCAGTGAAGAAACCAAAGCAGAGGTCCGGAGGGTCAGGGCATATCTCCGTGGACTTTCTCCTTGGCTAAGATCATTGCCAAGTGCAGGAATGGCAGTCTGTTAAACTACCTCAGGCCTTTTGAGAAGCCAGCGGAGGAAGACAAGGATAAATTCTAGACCTACCATGTCGTGGTGGGACATAGAACCAATAATTGTTACAAGCTGAGGGATGCCATCTAGAGGCTGATCGACGAAGAGAAGCTACAAGAGCCTGCCAAACCCAGCACGAAGACCAACCCTTTGCCAGCATTTGAAAGGTGTGTCAATATGGTATAGTCGGGGCTGCCAGACAACTTCATTTTTTCCCAGGTCCTGCAGGCAAACCCCACCGTACAGTCTGTGGTGGCCAATGAAACTGGGGCAAAGTTAGATTGTGGAAAGTTAATAGAACAAAAAGAAGTGAAGCCTGTAAGTCTGGATGATCTGGATTCGGAAGATGAATACAAAGAATATGGCTGTAATGAGACAGTTAAGCTACCAGTTGTTGAGAAGCCGAGAGTTCCCAAGGTACAGAATGTAACAAGGAATGGTAGGGTTTAGCAGCCAATAATTCAACAGAGTGACAAGGTTCTAGTGACTGGGACAGGTAGCATGTCAGCACGGAAAGAAGTAGAAAAAAGAAGACATGGTTATTGCTCAATTGAAAAAGACCCCAGCTCAGGCCAGTCTGTGGCACTTGCTGTTGACCTCTAAGGAGCACAGGGTAGCGCTGGTTAAAAAGCTATCCAAGATTGAAGTCTCCCCAATTGCATTGCTGGAGGCTATGTACTGTTTCCTGGATAAGGTCCATTCAGAGGCCCCTACCATTTTATTTTCCAAGAAAGACCTGCAGCCCGGAGGAAAGGCCCACAACAGAGCCCTTTATGTCAAAGTCAACATAATGGATAGAGTTATGCCCTGTGTGATGGTAGATGATGTGTCGGCTCTAAACATATGTCCATTAAAGATGTTACCTTTCCTAGGTCTGAGTGAAGACGGTTTGGAAAAGTCCTCTACTGTGATAAGGGCTTATGATGATTCCAAAAGGACTGTGATCGAGACTTTTGAAGCTGAAGTGGAAGTGGGACCGATCAAATCGACGGTCACCTTTACTGTGATTGACA
This sequence comes from Euphorbia tirucalli, assembly GCA_039660915.1. Taxonomy (NCBI): domain Eukaryota; kingdom Viridiplantae; phylum Streptophyta; class Magnoliopsida; order Malpighiales; family Euphorbiaceae; genus Euphorbia; species Euphorbia tirucalli. The sequence goes on along the minus strand of CM077636.1, from coordinate 20,816,432 downwards.
TTCCAGTCACCTTCTCCTTGCTATTGGGGAGGCCATGGTTCCACCCGTTGGAGGGTGTCCTTTCAACTTTGCACCAGAAGATCAAGTTTTCAATAGACAGTGAGGTTGTGACAGTCAAGGCAGATTCTCAGTCTAGGATTGCTGCAGTTAGTGAGGAGACCATACCATTTGGTGGATTCCAAATTGCCGTGGTCAGCGAGGAGGAAACCACGGATGCCCTGATGGTTATCTATGAGAACTATATGCCAGAATGGTTGTCTAAATACCTTCGTAAGCATGATTTTATTCTGGGCATAGGACTCATGGCCAATCTACAAGGGTTGCCCGAATTTAGCATTGATTCTGGGAAGCCGAGGCAGTTTGGCTTAAGCTACACAGCCGAGCATATGAGAAGAAAAGCCTGAAGAAAGGGAAGAATAGTAAGCCCATGATGAAGCCGTTCATTAAGGCAGGCGAAAAGCTATATAAATGGCAAGCTGAGCCAGTGAAAGTCGGGAGTATTGAATACCCAGGCTTCGAGATATTTTCTGATGTTGTGGAGTTTGAAAAGAGCCAGGAGGAGCCGGTTGCACCGGTGATAGTGGAGGAGGTGGTTTTTAAGCCTATCATCCCTCAAGAGAAGCCATCTGAGATGATAACCAAAGTAGTAGGAGTGTCCAAGGGGAAAGCTGAAGAAAAAGTCTATGATGAGTCTGTAGAAGCAATTTCAGAGGCACTGACCATCGCCCTAAACAAGGCCTTTGCAAAATCCAAGGAAGGGTCCGGGATGGAGCTGTTGACCAAGGCAAGTCTGGATTCTGTGGTTGCTGAAATAGCAGGAATCATGAAGAAAGCCATGGCGCAGGTGGCTGATATTGAGGAGACTGCTCTTCCTGCTGAACAAGAGTCTAAAATTGCTGCTGACCTTAACAACATTCTGAATCTAAGCAAGAATGCTGAATAAGTTCAAGGCCTTTCGCCTATGGAGGATGAAAATGATTTTTTTGTACCTGGCTCTTCTCTTTTCAGTGTGAACGATGTACTTTTTAACAAATTTAATGCATTGAAATCCCAGTTTGCTTACTTGTGTGATGTTTATCCTGATAATGCTGTGCATGAATTTGAATCACCATCAAGTATATTTAGCATTCATGACACTGCATTGCATGAAATTAATATAAGTACAAATGAAAACCCCAAAATGGTGTTCATTTCACATGAACTAAAATCCGAAGAAGAGAGAGAATTGACAGAAATACTATAAAAACATGTTAAGGCTTTCGCTTGGTTGTATGAAGACATACCGGAGGTTGATACAGAAATAGCAGTTCACAAGATTCCAACAGATCCCAGATTTAGGCTGGTAAAGCAGAAGCTAAGGTGGCTGAGACCAAAATGGGCTGCACTAGTAAAAGAAGAGATGGCTAAGCAGATTGAAGCCAAGTTCCTCGAGGTGGTAGAATACACAAAATGGTTAGCCAACATTGTGCCGGTACCTAAGAAAGACGGAAGGGTCAAAGTGTGTGTCGACTATAGGGATTTGAACAAAGCATGCCCAAAGGAAAACTTCCTCTTACCTCACATCAGCCAAGGTAGCAATGTACTCTTTTATGGATGGATTTTTGGGATATAACCAGATCCTAACGGATGTAGTTGACAAGGTGAAGACATCCTTCATCACAGAGTGGGGCACTTTCTGCTACAGAGTAATGCCTTTTGGATTGAAAAATGCTGGGGCCACTTACCAGAGGGCTGTCACAACATTGCTGCATGACATGATTCACAAGGAAGTGGAGGTGTATGTCGATGATATGCTTGTTAAATCAATGACCCGGGAGAAGCACCCTGCTATCCTGGATAGATTTCTTACACACATCAGAGAATACAACCTACGACATAATCCCAAGAAATGCATATTTTGGGTTACATCAGGAAAGCTGCTGGGTCATATGGTTAGCCAAAGGGGGATAGAAATGGATCCAGATAAAATCAAAGCCATTTGAGACATGCTAGCCCCTAAAACGGAAAACGAGGTCCGATCATTCTTGGGTTCCTTATAATATATCAGTCGTTTCATAGCACGGTTAACTTCAGTGTGTGAGTCGATTTTTAAGCTGTTGAGAAAGATCAGCTAGTTGTGTGGGATGAAAGATGTCAGTTGGCTTTTGACAAGATCAAAGCCTACCTAGTAAATCCGCCAGTTCTCAGCCCACCAACTCCAGGGAAGCCTTTGATTTTGTACTTGGCTGTTGAAGATTCTTCCATAGGGGCAATGCTGGCACAAGAGCAGGATGGAAGGAAGGAGTATCCTATCTACTATCTCAGCAAGAAATTGCTAGAATATGAAACCAAGTACACACTGGTAGAGAAGACATGTGTAGCAATGATTTGGCTGACTAAGAAGTTTCGCCACTACATTCAGTCAAACAAGGTACAAGCCATGGCTAAAGTGGATCCGATGAAATATCTGTATAAAGCGCCATTGTTGGTTGGGAAATTATCTAGGTGGCTACTACTTCTGTCAGAATTCGACATTGAGTACATCACTAGGAAAACCATCAAAGGGCAAGCTATGGCAGAGTTCCTGGCAAATCAACCATTAGAATCGGATAATGTGGAGAATCTGCAGTTCCCTGAGGAACAGTTAGCTATAGTGGAAGTAAGGAGATGGGTTATGTGCTTCGATGGTGCCTTAAATAGAAGGAGTGCTGGAATTGGGGTAATCATAGCAACGCCGGATGGCGAGATCATTCCACTGTCAAAGAGGTTGGACTTCTCCATAACCAATAATAGGGCAGAATATGAAGCATGCTTATTCGGAATGGAAGCCCTCCTAACACTAGGGGCAGACAATGTCTTGATTGTTGGAGATTCACTTTTGGTGATCAGGCAAGCACAAGGCGAATGGGATTTGAGAGAAGAAGCCGTACGGCCCTACTTAGAGCTGCTGTAGTACAGAAGAAGTTTATTCGGACAGTGTGAGTTCAGACATGTTCCCAGAGAGGAGAATAAGATGGCGGATGCACTAGCAACATTGTCCTCTATATGGGAAGATCCGAAAAAGACACCAATACAACCTGTGGTTATAGCAATTTCCAAGCAACCCTGCTTTGATATGCACGAGATGATGGAGTTAACAGCTAAAGAAAAGCCATGGTTTTTTAACATGTATCAGTATGTGAAAGAAGGAAAGTATCCAGAAGGAGCTAATACTATTGATAAGGTTTCATTAAGAAGATTATCCAGACAGTTTAGAATCTTCGAAGATAAGCTATATAAGAGAACTGCAAATGGGGTTCATCTGAGATGTTTGACAGAACGAGAAGCAAAAGCTGTAATGCAGCAAGTACATGCAAGATCCTACGAGCCTCATATGAATGGGATCGCTATGGCTAGAAAGATAATGAGGCAGTGGTACTTCTAGATGACAATGCAGTCTGATTGTGTGAAGGAGGTAAAAAGATGTCACGAGTGCCAAATCTATGTTGATATCAGTCATCTGCCACCAGTTGAGCCACAGAACCTAGCATCTGCTTGGCCATTCTCGGTGTGGGGAATCGACATGATTGGAGAAATTCATCCTGCAGCATCTAATAGACACAGATTCATAGTGGTTGCAGTAGACTATTTCTCAAAATGGGTGGAAGCAAAATCCTTCTCCAGTGTGACAGCTAAGCAGATGGTTAAGTTCATTCAGAAGAATATCCTCTCTCGGTATGGGGTCCCTCACCATGTAGTGATTGATAACGGAGTGCAGTTTCAAGGGGCAACAGCCAAGCTACTCACAGAAAATGGCATCGAACATCATAGGTTTTTTCCATGTAGACCGCATGCTATTGGGGCAGTGGAGGCAACTAACAAGTTAATTAAGAAGATCTTATTAAAAATGGTGACCACCTATAGAGATTGGGCTGATAAGCTGCCGTATGCTCTTTGGGGTTATAGAACCAGTGTCAGAACACCAACTGGCGAGACTCCCTAGGTATATGGGATGGAAGCAGTATTACTAGTAGAAATGGAACTCAAGTCACTCAGAATAGCCTTGGAAGCTCAGCTACTAGAAAAGGAATGGGTTCAGGCTAGGTACGAGCAGTTAGCAGCATTAGATGAAAAATGGTTGAAAGCACTGGATCACTTACAGATGTATCAATACAGAATGGCTAGAGCCTATAATCAGAAAGTGAAGTATCCCAGACAGCAGCTGAAAGTCAGGGATCTGGTTCTGAAACAGTTGAGGCCTACAAATGTGGATGCTCGGGGGAAATTCAGGTCGAATTGGGAAGGCCCATACGTCATAAAGAAGGTGCTATCGAAGGGTGGTGTAAGCATCACAGACATGGATAGGAATGAATTTGCAAATCCTTTCAACCAAGACTTTCTGAAGCCTTATTATGTTTGAAAAAGGGGGGGGGGGGGGGGTCTGCTAGGTTGAAAACTTGAAAAGGGTGGCCTAGGCAAAAGTTAAGACATGAGAGAAAATGATCAGTCGGAAAATCCGCAAGGGACGTCTGATGACGGATTCTTGTTCTGTGTGGAATGTATACCATTTTGGGAACCAATCTTTTCAAATGTATTCATGCTACTTTCATCAATAAAGTGTTGTGTTTTATTTGAATATGTTTGAATGGTTATATCAGAAGCCCTTCCATAATTCTCCAGTAGCATCCTCTGCACCATTGCCCAGCAGAATCGTCACAAAGAATGTCACCACTTTCTCCCCAACAGTCATAGGACTTCTCCAATGGCCATTGTATATCCCCAGCAATGTGCAAGAGCCACATCATATAAAGAATATACTCTTCCCAGCTAGGATTAACCATAAGCGGGATGTAACTTCCCATAACCAGAGGCACGACACGGTCTCCCCAGCCATAACATAGAATTTCAAGATTGGACAAATAGCGGGAAATGCATCTCCCAGAGTCCATTCGCATATGCATACATTGAAACATACACATATTCAAAGCATACACATACATGCATACATGCATCACGACCGATCCAAGTACAGGTACCCACCACCGTCATCAGGCTGTCCCGAATCGGAATCACCCTCAAAGCAGAAATGGTCCAACACTGGGGCATTCATTAGGCCTTAAGATACAAATTAGACCTGCGCGGACCCAAACCTCAATATCTTAGGTATAAAGAATTTCTCAATTGTCAGAATTTTGTTCACGCCAATATAATCCCGAGAAAGGTACTCTTTGCATTTGCAGGTATCCTGGGGCAGGACGATCAAGCTGTATTTATTCCTGATCGAAGGGCCAATAATTTTTGTTCCAAAATTATCGATCAATAATAAATACGCATCGCCAATGCAGCCTCAAAAATTCAGCAGATCCGCCGCGGGTAACATAGACCTGGTGTCAAGCCCAGATCAGCTTCACCTCAGAAATCCAACTTCACCTCGGGTAACCTAGACCTGGTATCGGCTTATTTCATCATCAACTTCACATCGGGTAACCTCGACCCTGTATCGGCTTATTTCATCATCAACTTCGCCTCGGGTAACCTAGGCCCGGTATCGGCTTATTTCATCATCAACTTCATCTCGGGTAACCTAGACCTGGTGTCGGCTTATTTCATCATCAATTTCGCCTCGAGTAACCTAGACCCGGAATCGGCATATTTCATCATCAATTTTGCCTCGAGTAACCTAGACCCGGTATCAGCTTATTTCATCACCAACTTCCCCTCGGGTAACCTAGACTCGGTATCGGCTTATTTCATCATCAATTTCGGCTCGGGTAACCTAGACCCGGTATCGACTTATATCATCACCAACTTCGCCCCGGGTAACCTAGACCCGGTATCGGCTTATTTCATCGTCAACTCCGCCTCGGGTAACCTAGACCCGGTATCGGCTTATTCCATCATCAACTTCGCCTCGGGTAACATAGACCCGGTATCGGCTTATTTCGAATCATCACTGCAACTCAGGTATTTCTTTCTTTCCTTTCATTTATGGTGCTTCAATTCGCGTTCTCAAACTCCCCTCAAGTAACTTAAACCTGGTATCGGGCATCGAATTTGATCACGCGAGGGGCAGCTGTAAGGTTTTCTCGACCTCTATGATGAGAATTCTTGTTTTACTTGTTGAGCAGGCAGACACGTATCGGACTTGAAAATAACCATAATATCGCCCGGAGTATCTCAAACGTCCCGAAAACTGAGCTATCCTCTATCCGAAACCCCGAGAAGATCCTTCGAGTGATTTTAGGGCTTAGGGTGAGGGTTGGATTTTTACGGATTTCAGCCCGGCTCTTGCTAGAGCCGCATGGCTGTAGTTTTTAAACTACATCTGTGTGGCTGTTGTCTAGAGCCATACGGCTCTATCATAACTAGAGCCGTATAGCTCTAGTAGGTTCAACCAAGTTGCTCTACAAAGCAAAGCAACTTGGCTGAGCGTAGAAAGTTGGCCGAAATAAGCAGGGTATTAGGACAGCTCATTAAATTTTGGAAATGATTATGAGTGAGAGGTTTAAAATGAAAAAGAAAAAGAAATCAAAGGCAGTAATTGAATCTTTAAAAAAAAAAAAAAAAGTTTACAGAAAATAAGAATAAAGGAAAGGAAGAGAGAAAGGGACAGGATACACAGAAGCAAGGAGCAAGAAAGAACTAAGTCTTGACATCTAAAACCAATACCTAAGCATCAAAAGGAGTATTCTTGACCTTTGCAAACTCGTTTGGGATCGTTTGGGATCGTTTTGGATTCGTTTTTGGATTTCGAACGGCTGAGGTTTCGAGAGAATTTTGGTTTTCAATTCGATTCTCGACATTCAATGCATCAAAACAATATCAAGGTAAACTCTGAGAGGCCTTAAACCCGTGTACATTGCTTTTTCATTGCGTTTTTCTCATTTTTTGCAAATTTTTGGAAACAGACTACCCGAATACAGCCGCACAGCTGTATTTGTTATGAACAGAACCGTGCAGCTCTGGTACTTAGAGCCGTATGGCTATGTTCTGTAGGGGCAGAATCCTGAAACTACCCCGATCGGCCGAAAATAGTCCGTTTTCCATTTTATGCATTCTATTATGATTTATTTCGGCCCAAATGCATCTGTATGTTGTAAAACTTTGGTTTTTGGATTTCTGTACATATGGGTATTAGGTGTGCACGGACGACGTTTTCGACGGAACGCGAGACTCCCTTTTGGAAGGGGTGCCACGATCTCGGGTGGGCCCCTCCCTCGCGTAGGGTTTTTATAAATGGAAAATCGATTTTGGAAAATAAATGGAATTAATTCTTAAACGAACCGAGACCTAAGTCTCGATGAATATTGTAGAGTCGCCACCCGGCTCAGTTCAACTGGAAAATTTATAATGCAGCTGAACTGGATAAACGGCCGCTACATTATCCAGAGATTCGGGTTCGGACAAGTCCCTTATTTCGTATCTAATTAAAATAAAATTGGTCAATGTTCATAGACGGTATTTCAAATTCTAAATTCAATTTTATTGAAATAAATAGACATACAGCACGCATGCAGGAAAAGTAAAATAGTAAATGATTAAATTATTACAACCCGATCGAATAAAACATAAAAACTCTCGAACTCACTTTTACAAGCGCCTAGAATACATGATTTATCTAGAAAAGTACAATCGCCTAGGATACACGATTAATTCTATTAAATACATATAAAATAAAAATAAAAATAAAAGCTGCAAAACAAAGGTTAGCACAATATGTATACCATGCCACAAATAGGACTCAAATAGACAGAATGGGAAATCAAGAATTGGCGGCATGCATTTAGGGGATAACCGGGATGGCTCGACTAGCCGGCCCGGTTAGACCTGGAAAACATTTTGAAACGTCCCTGTATTTTTGGCTTATGGGAAAATCATTTTGAAAACAATTTTACCGGTTTACATGCATTTATTACATATGAGGTGGGTCGGTTTTCGAGAGAACTGGGTCTCCGTCATCGCATTGTTCTAAATACAATTTTACTGTGAATTGAATCTAGGGTCGTGAACGCACACAACTAAATTCATTTTGATGATTTTTGGGGTTTTCTGAATTTTTATGGGTTTTTGGGAATTTTTAGGGATTGAAATGGAAATTCTAATTCTGGAATATAAGTTACAGTCGTGCGACTGTAACTACAGTCGTAAAACTGTAAATTACAGTCGTGAGACGGTAAACATTCCAAGGTCAGAATCTCGCCAAAACTTATTTAAAACAAAACTGGAAAGAAAATGCCTAAAAATCAAGAACACTCGTACGACTGTAACTATAGTCGTACGACTGTTCATCAAATCCAAGAACAGTCGTGCAACTGTTCTTGATTTTCAGAAGCAGAAGCACGAAAACACAGCAAAAAAGCACAAAAATACACTTCAATCACCCAGAAAGCAAGAAAAAGTGAAAGGAAAAGGAGTGCCTACCTTTTTAGAAGCTTATGCAAGTCGATTATGGCGTCGCTCCAATACACAAGAATTTGCACTTTTTCGTTAAGTTTGGGGTTGAAAACTTGGGTCCAAAGAATCTCCAAATGTCAAGGTTCCTGTTGATTTTAGTCCGCTATTTTGATTTGTTTATGAAGTTAAGTGATTAACCTAAGGATTTCTAGCAAGTTCTAATCTTAATTTTGTGTATTTTTCTCTCTTCCACCTCTTTATCTCTCTTTCTCTCTAAATTTCTCTCACTCCACTCTTCACCAGATTTTTTAGACTTCCCAAATCTTTCCCCCCTTTCTTCCTTTTATCCTCTGACTTCTCCATTTCTGTTGGCGCCTCCCGAACATTTAATGCTCCCCTTTTCTCTCTCTTCTTTCGGCCACAGGGTATGGGTTTCTGCACCTGCTCTGGCATTACAGTCGTACGACTGTAAAGATAGTCTTATGACTCTTTTTTTTTAGGGTGTAAAATTCTGGCGCTTACATTAGTGTAAGTGTCGGAATTTTACTTCCAAAAAAAAAAATTCCACCTTTCTTTGCCTCGGGTAATATAGACCCGGTATCGGCTTATCTGCCTTCCACTTTCCTTTGCCTCGGGTAACATAGACCCGGTATCGGCTAATCCATCAATCCACCTTTCTTTGCCTCGGGTAACATAGACCCGATATCGGCTTAATCGCATTCCACCTTCCTTCGCCTCGGGTAACATAGACCCGATATCGGCTTATTTCTTTCTCAACTTTGCCTCGGGTAACCTAGACCCGATATCGGCTTATTTCTTCTTCAGTCTTGTATCGGGGTAACATAGACCCGATATCGGCCTATTTCTTCCTCAGTCTTGCCTCAGGTAACCTAGACCCGATATCGGCTTATTTCTTCCTCAGGGTAACCTAGATCCGATATCGGCTTATTTCTTCCTCAGCTTTGCCTCGGGTAACCTAGGCCCGATATCAGCTTATTTCTTTCTTAGCTTTGCCTCGGGTAACCTAGACCCGATATCGGCTTATTTCCTCATCAGCTTTGCCTCGGGTAACCTAGACTCGATATCGGCTTATTTCCTCATTAGCTTTGCCTCGGGTAACCTAGACCCAATATCGGCTCATTTCCTCCCCAGCATTGCCTCGAGTAACATAGACTCGATATCGGCTTATTTCAACTGCGGGTTCTTTCCTGTGTCTGCGGCGCTTTGAGTCGCGTTTCTCAAATTCACATCAACTATCATAGACTAAGATCGGGTGGTGAATTTAATCACGCAAGGGGCAGCTGTAAGTGCCGAAATTTTACTTTAAAAAAAAAAAGAAAAAGCACAGTCGTACGACTATACCTATAGTCGTACGACTGTAATCAAAATACAGTCGTACGACTGTAGATTGTGGCAGGTGACCCAACCCATACCTTAAAAGCTGAAAAGAAAAGAAAAAAAAGGGAGGCGTGAAACGGGGGGCGGACAGAAATAGAAAGAGGAAAAGGAAAGAAAGAAAAGAGAGAAAAGGGAAGGAAGAAAAGAACAAAGAACAGGAAGGGAAGAACTGTTCATCAGTAACCCTTGCATTTGGAGATTTTAGACCCAAAATCTCTCAAACCCCTAACTCAATGAGAAAAGTCCGGATTTTAGTGGATTGGAGCAACGCCAGGGGTCAATCCTATGGTGGACGCACGCCGAACAGGTAGACACTCCTTTCCCCCTCTCTTTTACAAGCTTTCTGGGTGATTGGTGTGGTTTGTGCCGTTTTTGTTCATTTTTCTACGTTTCCGCTTTTGGAAATCAAGAACAGTCATGCGACTGTTCTTGAGTTTGATGAACAGTCGTATGACTGTAGTCACAGTCGTACGAGTGTTCTTGATTTCCAGCGTTTTCTTTCCAGTTTGCTTCAAATAAAATTATGGCAAGATTCTGACTTTGGACTCATTACAGTCGCACGAGTGTAATGTACAGTCGTACGACTGTAGTTACAGTCGTACGACTGTAGTTACAGTCGTACGACTGTAACGTGATTTCCAGAATCAGAATTTCCATTTTTATCCCCAAAAATTCCAAAAATCGCAAAAAATTCAGAAAACCCCAAAATCATCAAAAATGAATTTTGTTGTGTGCATCCACGACCATAAATTCAATTTTCAGTAAAATTGAATTTAGAACAATGCCACGACGGAGACCCAGTTCTCTCGAAAATCGACCCATCTCACATGTAAAAAATTGTATGTAAACCGGAAAAATTATTTTCAAAATGATTTTCCCTCAAAACCAAAAATACAGGGACGTTTCAAAATGTTTCCAGGTCTAACCGGGCCGGCTAGCCTAGCCAACCCGGTTATCCCCTGAATGCATGCCCCCAATTCTTTATTTTCCCAATTCTGTCTATTTGAGTCCTATTTGTGGCGTGCAATATATATTGCGCTAACCCTCTGTTTTGCAGGTTATAATTTCTTTCATTTTTATTTTGGATGTAATTTAATAGATTAAATCGTGTATCCTAGGTGGTTGTATTTTCTAGATTCTCGTGTATCCTAGGCGCTTGTAAAAGTGAGTTCAAGAGTTTGTATTCTTTTATTCGATCGGGTTGTAATAATTTAATTATTTACTATTTTACTTAACCTGTATGTGCGCTGTATGTCTATTTATTTCAATAAAATTGACTTTAGAATTTGAAATACCATATTTGAATATTGACCAATATTTATTTTAATTAGACATGAAATAAGGGACTTGTCCGGACCCAAATCTCTGGATAGTGTAGCGGCCGTTCTTCCGGTTCAGCTGCATTATAAATTTCCCGGTTGAGTTGAGCCGGGTGGCGACTCTACAATATTCATCGAGACTTAGGTCTCGGTTCTTTTATGCATTAATTTTATTTATTTTCCAAAACCAATTTTCCATTTATAAAACCCCCACGCGAGGGAGGGGCCCGCCCGAGATCGAGGAGCCCCTTCCGAAAGGAAGTCTCGCGTTCCGTCGAAAACGTCATCCGCTTACAGTGGCGACTCTGCTGGGGATTTCTTCAAAAAGTTTTCTTAAAAACTTAAAAGAATTTGACAAGCTCTGAAAAGTGTCTAATTAAAATAAGGTGGATGATTCTCGATTCGTATTTCATTTTGCATTTTTAGCTAGACATTCTTGCATTAGATTTTGTATCCATTTTTAGTCAGGTGGATTGTTGAAGTATCGCCTTTGTTCCTTATGGTCTTAGGGGCACGGACACGAAACACCACCTATAGCCTCGTACGAACCCTTTCGTTCGGACCCTTGAGTGGGGAGAAGTGAGGAGTATATTTTGCTGTGGGAACCTTGATTTTGACCCGACTTGAACTCATATAGGCAGTCCTAGTTGGATTCCCTTAGGATACCAAAATAATTATGTGTATAAATAAAATCGCGCCTTCATCACCCCCTGTTGGTGATTGAAGTGAACCCTACCTAGAACTCGGTTAGAGTTTTTGAGACCGACCACGCTTAGGGAAATAAGGTTGGAAGTTTTCGTTTTGTGTGTTATATGTTTCTCGTTATCCCGTGACACATCACCATCGTTATCTACGCGTTCACGACATACCATGATCACCATTGTCCATACATGATTAACATTTTGCATTCATAAGACATTTTGTGTGAATACTAACCCACATTTTTATGCAGCCATTTGCATCTTATTTTCATGTGCAATCATTAAATCATCCACTTGCCATTCATACTAACTATTTCTTTTTCAGCCATAACATTAAATTTGTGTGGTTAGCATTTTTCACATAGCATACATAACATCATTATGTATGTCATGCATCCTAACCACGTTTTTGTGTAGCCATTTGCATTTTGTGTGTCATAAGCATTCATGACATGTCCTCTAAATTAAATTAGGGGCATTCCAAGGACGCCTACCACAATCATATCATTCCATCATATATCGTGTATCCTAAAATACCCGTGTTTTGCCAATGCACCGGATTGCATTCGGCCATTCCACCAAATCATTTCATTCAATAGAGACCACAGTGGTCCTAGGTATATTTCCGTGTGACAATCCACACGATACATTTCATGACATCATACCCATTCATCATAAATATCATATAACACTATGATCCACATCGGGTTACTTCATGACATTACTACATTATTCAAGGCGCTCCCCGAGTGCCGGATTATTACACATGTAGGGACATTTCATAACATCCTAAATCATAAAAGGTGTTCCCCGAACGGCGAACTTCTATCTGTGTCTCCTATGGCACATGACTCTCTTACAACATCATTTCATTTCATATGCTCAAAAGCATAAGAACTCTGTCCATGGGCCGGTCCTATGTGACCATTTCATATCATCTCATAGACCTTTAAAGTGTCGAAACTCCGTCCGTGTGTCGGTACACACGCGACCATTTCATAAAATTTATTAGGTGCCCCAAAAGCACTGAACTTTTATCCATATGCCGGTCCACACATGGCATTTTTACATAGCATTGGGCGTACGTGGAATGTCCAAAATAAAAAAAATAATATATAAAAAAAAAGAAGAATAAAAACAAGGGAATCATCCTCATTATCTCACGATGTACATCTTATTCATCTGTCAAGCGTTCAAGCACTCCATAAGCACCAAGTACTTTACCGCATGCACTAAGTCATTTAAGTGTTCCAGAAGCACTAGAAATTCCATTGAGCCCCTTAGGTCTTCCGTAATCATTAGAAACCCTATCCTTGTGTCCCGCACACCCAAATACCAAATATCTTATGTGCAAGACAAGCTCTGCACACTTACTCCCCGTGTAAGACTAAGCTCTACACGTACCGTTCCAAAATATCTTTCTATGCAAGACAAGCTTTGCACACTCCCTCCCCCCCCCCCGTGTAAGACTAAGCTCTACATGTACCGTTCCAAAATATCTTTCTGTGCAAGACAAGCTCTGCACACTTCCTCCCCGTGTAAGACTAAGGTCTACACGTACCGCTCCAAAATATATTCCCGTGCAAGACAAGCTCTGCACACTTCCTCCCCGTGTAAGACTAAGCTCTACATGTACCGTTCCAAAATATCTTTCCGTGCAAGACAAGCTCTGCACACTTCCTCCCCGTGTAAGACGAAGCTCTACACGCATCACTCCAAATCTTTTCCCGTACAAGACAAGCTCTGCACGTACCGCAGCAAATTCTACACTTCCTCCCCGTGTAAGACAAGCTCTACACGTATCACTCCAAATCTTTTCCCATGTAAGACAAGCTCTGCACTTACCGTATCAAACTCTACCCATCCTCCCCGTGTAAGACTAAGCTCTACACGTACCGTTCCAAATATCTTTCCGTGCAAGACAAGCTCTGCACACTTCCTCCCCGTGTAAGACAAGCTCTACACGTACCACTCCAAATCTTCCCGTGCAAGACAAGCTCTGCACGTACCGCATCAAACTCTACCCTTTCTCCCCGTGTAAGACAAGCTCTACACGTACCGCTCTAAATTTTCCCGTGCAAGACAAGCTCTGCATGTACCGTTTTAAACACTAAACCTCCTCCCCGTGTAAGATCTGCTCTAGACGTACCGCTTCAAATACTAACTCTCCTCCGATGTAAGATACGCTCAACACGTAAGCTCTTCGCAAGTATCACCTTGCTTCGATCCGTGGACACTCCACTTGTCATTTTATCCATGTCGTGTATATTTATATGCCATGCTCTACATCAGCATATAGCTTCATCAACAACATTCATTGCATTTTTCACGCTTCTATTCTTGGCTTTGTGTGCACTTGACTAGCTTAGGATTGCATAACATGACATGGTATTACATGACATCCCAGTTCATACATGCATGCATCACATCACGCATTCATACCTGCATCATCCCTTGACTTCGCATTCTCCGTGCGAACGCCCCGCCAATGCTAACAAATGTTCTTATCAGGGGAGAAAGGGAAGGAGTCTTGAGAATGGCTAGCTCAATGAACTTCAACACCATAACAGATGTCGTGGATGATTACGTTGCTTCATCACGATTCCGAAAGATGGTTAAGGAAGAGGCAGCAGCTATGTTGAAGGAAATGCTAGGAGGTGATCTTGATAAGGTGGAAAAGCTGATGACAAGGTGCTCTGAATTGGAGGCACTGTGATTGAGCTTGAGGGAGTAATAATAGGGCTGATCGGTGAAGCAGAATCCAAGGCCCCCCTCAAAGCGAACACTGACCTTGTTCAATCAGGAGTCCACTCCCCAAAGGTGAAGGAAAGGGCATATCCCCGTGGCCTTTTTCACTGAGCCAATTATTTGCCAAATGTAGAAAATAGGGGCTGCTGCAGAACGTCAGGCCATATGTGGAGCTGGCACCGGATCAAAAGAACAACTTCCGTACCTATCATGTAGTGACAGGTCACCGAACCAATGTCTGCTATATTTTAAGGAAGGAGATCCAGAAGTTAGTTGATGAGGGAAGGTTAAAGGTGCCATCCACTACTGATGAGCAACTGGGGGCAAGTAGGGGGACTGGCAAGGAAATTCCTCAATCCTCCCGGGGAGAGGAATATGATGAAGAGCTCCAAAGTCTGGTCTGATGAGAGCAGGATAGTGACATTGAAGCTGGGGCAGTGACCGGATAAGCAATAGTCGGACGCTGTGAGATCAATACCTTGAGAGGCTCCTTCTCGTAGGGAACACATTTTGTTTATAAAGTGTATTGAACTCGTTTTGAATGCAATGCATCTTGTTATTTTCTTACTTATGTGGTGATTACATGTATATGGCATTAAGCATGCATTTGATCATCTGAAACGACATGTCCATCACGCATAATATTAAGATGCATGACATCAATCTGAGTCTTACAGGGAATTTACAAGTGAACCTGACTTCGGTTAAGCCCTTTCCTTCAAAAAAAAAAAAGAAAAAGAAAAAGAAAAAAAAAAAGAAAAAGAAGAAGAAAAGTCTGCCAAGCAAATAATGGGATGGCACCATTTCCATCGAATCAATTGCCAACCTAGATCAGTGATCCCTACAAACCACGATTCAAAACACTGCTGGTCTTGCCCTAAAAGCTTCAACTCGAACAGCCCACAATACACCCAAATCATTCCAAACCAGGGACCATTACCAAATTTCAGAGCTGATCCCCAAAATGAAGCTTTGAGTCTTATTCATGCCCAAGAAAGCATCCCACACTACAACCTTGCAGTAAAAAAAAAAAAAAAAAAACCTATCAAAAGCACCAAGCCCTAAAAAATCCAAATGCCCTTCGCCACCCACCATGCTGTAAAACTCTGAAGCGGACATTGGTTTTAATGCATATATAGTCTTGTTTGTGTGGCATTCATGTGCATATGACATTACACATGCATTGTTCATCCAAAAAGACATATCAAACACGTATGACATTCATGGATCTGGATGCAGCAGGAAAATCAATAGGTGGCTGTGGTTTGGATTTAACTTCTGCAAAAAAAAAAAAAGGGAAGAAGAAACCCCGATACCGATGGAAGACTTCATCTTTCCCTTACAGTGGGATTTCTGCTCCTGGCCTAAAGTTATGCTCCCTTCAATCATAGAGTCAAACTCTGTTGAGTGCCTGATGAATCCGGGGGTGGCTCATCTCTTGCATGAAATGCCGGGGTCAGTGAGTTGAGACAATGCAGATAAGTACGTTTTTGCATGTTCTGAAAAGTTAACTTCGCACGGTGGCAGAGAAGATCAGTGTCTTTATCTATCTCACACACGGCGACAATCATTAAATCCAGAGTGTCTTATAGCATTAAATGGCAAGGTGCAATACTTTCATTTCCTCCCTTAAACCGATTCTGTGAAGCCTTATTTTCTATCATCAATGGCTTCCAACAAGAAATTGAACCCCAATGCTGCTCCATATCGCATTTTTCTGCATCATCTCATCACCAGAAGGGCGACAGAGCAGAGAGAGGATTTGAATATAAGTCTACTTCAAATGAGCTCAACAATGGTTGCCCAAGAACCTAACTATTGAAGAGATCAAGTCGAATAAGAGGGAGATCGACGCCAGTCTCGGTGAGAAAACAAGCCTAATGATCAGAAGTCTGCCAGGCCAGTTCCAAAGACATAATCTGCGATAAATTCTGGTTAAGAGTAAGTCCAGAGGAAAATCTGCTTATGGTTTCCCCTACTTCCTTATGGATTTCAAGACTGGAGGAAATGTTGGTTATGCATTTGTGAACTTCACCAACAGTGTTGGTGCAACATGGTTTTATGAAGCTTTCAATAATCATGAAGGGGACGATACCATCAACAGGAAAGCTTACAAAGTCTGTTGTGCTCATATTCAAAGGGAAAGTTGCATTTACCAATCATTTCAAGGATTTAGTCTTCGGGAACCGTGCCTGAACTGGAATCTGGGGTGAATTGGAAACATGAATACGGCATCAGACCGCAGGAGAATCCAGTGGTTAATTGAAATCATCTCAGGTTGTCCATCCAAAATGGCAACTCTACCCAGTGATCGGGCATTCCTTCCTTAAAAAAAAAAATCCAATGTGCAAAACCGGAAGGCCATATTGGTAATTTGAAGAGGCATCAATTAAAACCAGAGCCACATTTTAGATTTTCTTGATGCATCTGTATTCATTATGCCATGGATGTTTTGTATTCAACTTTGGTGTTCAATATGCATTTGTTGTGTCATTGCATGTCAATGTTCACTTACGGGCTATATCGCGCAACAAACCTTGTCTGTAGAAGTGCTTTACTCCCCAAACACAAACCTATGATATCAGGGGCAAGTAAAAAGACTGAACCACTGGGTATCGTCGACAACAGTCTCTTCGCGAGTCGCAATGAACACATCAAGGCGTATTTTCCCATCCTAAGACAAACTATCGCGAAAGGGATCAATGCAGAAAAAATGCCCATCGCAGAATCTTTCTCCAAAAAAAAAAAAAATTGTTGACACGGAAAACCAAAAGGACGTGTCGGCAACAGAAGAGGGATGATATACAAAGTCAGAGTCAATGTCATATCCCCTGTTATACTCATTCTGGTGTCACCATTGCAATATTGTGTATGTTTGGATTTCTAATCAGATGTTCATCTTGCATACACCATGCCACTACATATAAACATCCATCAGTAGGACATTGCATCCAAACCCGTGACAATATCGTAGAAGCTCCTGTTATGCAGTATAGAAATGCAAAGTCTCACTCTCATCTTCTTGCTCAACCAAACGGGCCATCCGTCGGCACGGCTTATTACCCTGATCCACTGAGCCGCACAATGCTTCAAGATATGCAGAGGGTAAAGTGGAAGGTCACTCAAGATGGCCAACTCCTCTAATACCTAGATCAGTGTAATAATCAGTCGGTCAGAAGAAACATCAGAACAATCGGATTACGTCACTTGGGTTACCATCAGGGCCAGTCACAAGCCGTGAATTCCGTCTCCGGGCTCGCACGGATACTAAGAACAAAGCATAAGCCACATGTTGCATGCATACATACATTTAGAATCATACATGCATCCGAACATACATGCATACGTTTAAAGTAAACATGCACAATTCATATGCATATGCATCGTAACTCATCCAAGTGCAGGTATCCACTGCCATCACCAGGTCTCCCCTAACCAGGATCGCTCTCAAAGCAGAGATGACACAACGCCGGGGCCTCTGTTGGGCCTTAAGCATCAGCAGAAACCCAAATCTCAACATACCAAGGGGCAGAACAATCAAGCCGTATTTATCCTTGATTGAAGGGGCAAAAATTTTTGTCTCCAAAATCATCGATCAAGGGATAAATACTCATCCTCAAGCCGACATCAAAATTATCAATCCTTGAACCCCTTCCTTTATTCAAGCCAGATTTCAAACCCTTGAACTCCATTACGTTCAAGCATCGTTGCAAATCCTTAAACCCCTTTCTTCATTCAAGCCAGATTTTAAGCCCTTGAACTCCATTGCGTTCAAGCATGGTTACAAATTCTTGAGCCGCTTTCTTCATTCAAGCCAGATTTTGAACCCTTGAACTCCATTACATTCGAGCATGGCTTTTGGATCCTTGAACCTCTTATTATTTCAAGTCCATCCAATTCCAGTAAGATTTCAAATCGTCAAAATTCTACCTTTCTTTGCCTCGAGTAACATAGACCTGGTATCGGCTTATCCGCCTTCCACTTTCCTTTGCCTCGGGTAACATAGACCCGGTATCGGACAATCCATCAATCTACCTTTCTTTGCCTCGGGTAACATAGACCTGATATCGGCTTAACCGCATTCCACCTTCCTTCGCCTCGGGTAACATAGACCCGATATCGGCTTATTTCTTCCTCAGCTTTGCCTCAGGTAACCTAGACCTGATATCGGCTTATTTCTTCCTCAGTCTTGCCTCGGCTAACATAGACTCGATATCGACCTATTTCTTCCTCAGTCTTGCCTCGGGTAACCTAGACCCGATATCGGCTTATTTCTTCCTCAGCTTTGCCTCGGGTAACCTAGACCCGATATCGGCTTATTTCTTTCTCAGCTTTGCCTCGGGTAACCTAGACCCGATATCGGCTTATTTCCTCCTCAGCTTTGCCACGGGTAACCTAGACTCGATATCGTCTTATTTCTTCCTCAGCTTTATCTCGGGTAACTTAGACCCGATATCGGCTTATTTCCTCCTTAGCATCGCCTCGGGTAACATAGTCCCGATATTGGCTTATTTCAACTGCGGGTTCTTTCCTGTGTCTGCAGCGCTTTGAGTCGCGTTTCTCAAATTCACATCAACTATCCCAGACTAAGATCGGGTGGTGAATTTGATCACGCGAGGGGTAGCTGTAAGCACCGAAATTTTACTTTAAAAAAAAGAGTACAGTCGTGCGACTATACCTACAGTCGCACGACTGTAATCAAACTACAGTCGTACGACTGTAGATTGCGGTAGGTCACCCAACCCATACCTTAAAAGCTGAAAAGAAAAGAAAAAAAACAGAGGCACGAAACGGGGGGCGGACAAAAATAGAAAGAGGAAAAAGAAAGAAAGAAAAGAGAGAGAAGGGAAAGAAGAAAAGAAACAAAGAAGAGGAAGGGAAGAACTGTTCATCAGTAACCCTTGCATTTGGAGATTTTAGACCAAAAGCTCTCAAACCCCTAACTCAAGGAGAAAAGTCCGGATTTTAGTGGATTGGAGCAATGCCTGGGGTCAATCCTATGGTGGACGCACGCCGAACAGGTAGACACTCCTTTCCCCCTCTCTTTTACAAGCTTTCTAGGTGATTGGTGTCGTTTGTGCCGTTTTTGTTCATTTTTCTACGTTTCCGCTTCTAGAAATCAAGAACAGTCGTGTGACTGTTCTTGAGTTTGATGAACAGTCGTACGACTGTAGTCACAGTCGTACGAGTGTTCTTGATTTCTAGCATTTTCTTTCTAGTTTGCTTCAAATAAAATTCTGGCGAGATTTTGACTTTGGACTCGTTACAGTCGCACGACTGTAATGTATAGTCGTGCGACTGCTGTTACAGTCACACGACTTTAACGTGATTTCCAGAATCAGAATTTCCGTTTTTATCCCCAAAAATTTCCAAAAATCCCAAAAAATTCAGAAAACCCCAAAATCATCAAAAATGAATTTTGTTGTGTGCATCCACGACCATAGATTCAATTTTCAGTAAAATTACATTTAGAACAATGCCACGACGGAGACCCAGTTCTCCCGAAAACCGACCCACCTCACATGTAAAAAAGTGCATGTAAACCGGAAAAATTATTTTCAAAATGATTTTCCCTCAAAACCAAAAATACAGGGATGTTTCAAAATGTTTTCCAAGTCTAACCGGGTCGGCTAGCCGACCCGGTTAGACCTGGAAAACATTTTGAAACATCCCTGTATTTTCGAGCCAACCTGGTTATCCTCTGAATGCATGCCCCCAATTCTTTATTTTTCCAATTCTGTCTATTTGAGTCCTATTTGTGGCGTGCTATATATATCGTGCTAACCCTCTGTTTTACAGGTTTTAATTTCTTTTATTTTATTTTTGATATAATTTAATAGATTAAATCGTGTATCCAGGCGGTTGTATTTTTCTAGATTCTCGTGTATCCTAGGAGCTTGTAAAAGTGAGTTCGAAAGTTTTTATTCTTTTATTCGATCCGGTTGTAATAATTTAATTATTTACTATTTTACTTAACCTGTATGTACGCTGTATGTCTATTTATTTCAATAAAATTTACTTTAGAATTTGAAATACCATCTTTGAACATTGGCCAATATTTATTTTAAATAGACATGAAATAAGGGACTTGTCTGGACCCAAATCTTTGGATAGTGTAGCGGCCGTTCTTCCGGTTCAGCTGCATAATAAATTTCCCGGATGAGCTGAGCCGGGTGGCGACTCTACAATATTCATCGAGACTTAGGTCTCGGTTCTTTTATGCATTAATTTTATTTATTTTCCAAAACCAATTTTCCATTTATAAAACCCCCACGGGAGGGAGGGGCCCCCCGAGATCCAGGCGCCCCTTCCGAAAGGGAGTTTCGCGTTCTGTCGAAAATATCGTCCGCTCACAATTAGGTCTTCGGTTTTTTCCGGGTTTTATTTTCTGAATCTCGGGGTTGTTCGATCTGAATCAGATCCGTAGTCCAACATTTACGGACCCCCGAATCTTGTAAAATCCTCGGGAAACATCGAAAATGAGCAAAACATCATTTTCAAAAACGAGAAAACCATTTTTCGAGTTCTGAAAGTCATAACCACACTTATGTAATTACAGCCGTACGACTGTAACTTCCAAATAGAAACAGAATCGGGAGACGACCCGCACGGACATTGTCGCGTGATGATGTTTTCGGATTCAAATTGTTTTTGGTGTGTTTATTGCTTTTTGAACCCTAGATGGATGTTGGATTTCGGAAACCCGCACAAACGGGACCCCAAGTTCCGGGATAACAGACCCACCAAACGGAAAATTTGCATGAAATCGAGCCAAATAATTTTCTAAAATTGTTTTCCAACGCAAAAAGTTACAGGGACGTTTCAAAACTGTTTTCCAAGTCTAATCAGGCCGGCTAGCCGAGCCGATCTGGTTACTCTCTAAATGCATGCCCCCATCCCTAAAAATCCCAATTCTATCCAATTTGAGTCTTATTTTATGGTGTAATATAAATTGTGCTTACCGTTTGTTTTGCAGCATTTTTTCCCTTTTTATTATTTTAGTGTAATTAATAAATTTTCGTGTATTTTAGGCTGCTGTAATTTTCTAGATATTCGTGTATTTTAGGCGTTTGTAAAAGTGAGGATGAGAGCTTTTTATTTTTATTCAATCTGGTTGTATAAGCGGCCTCTATTATTTTTTGTGTGTTTTGGATGCATGGTTTATTTTTCTGCAATTTATTTCTGTCATTTGCTTGAGCATCGGTTAACTGAATACAAACACAAATTAGGGTTAGAGAAAGATAATAAAGCAAATAAAATATGGTAATATGAATTGTAAAGTGAAAGCGAGCTAGAGGTTAAGTAAGTCACTTGTCTCTAGATTAGGTACAGTAGTCTACCTGTGAGCACGGGTTTTCCCCAACCTCTATGATGAGAGTTCATGTGTTACCTGTGGAGCAGACGAACCTAATTTGGGCTCGAAAGCAACCAGACTGTTGCCTAGGAGTGTCTCAAACATCTAGAAAACTGCGCTATCCGCGATCCGAAACCCCCGGCAAGGTCTCCCGAGTGATATCTAGGGTTTGGAGTGCATATCCGATTTTTCAAAATTTTTCTCCGGCTTTTACCAGAACCTGGTGGCTCTGGTTTCTTGAGCCAGAGCCGGCCGGCTCTAGACTAGAGCTGTACGGCTCTAGTGCACACTAGAGCTGTACGGCTCTAGTGGGCAAACCAAGTTCCCCTGCAAAGCAGAGCAACTTGGTTTGACAGAAAGTATTTTCAGGCACAAAATCAGAAAGTCAGGCGGCCATTTAATGAAATGAGATGATATGAGAGAGAGGGTTATAGAAAGAAAAGAAATCATATTGGTTGGGGGGAGGATTTTGGGTAACCAAAAAAAGAAAACATTTTTGCTGAGAAAAAAAAAGAAAAAGAAAGCAGAGAAGAAAAGAGAGGAAGGAAGACCGAGAGAAAAAGAAGGAAGAGTGAACCAAAACATCGAAGTTAAAACCATACATCGTTCTAAAGACATTAATATCAAGTTCTACGACCTTTGCTTATCAATTTGGGAAGCATTTGGGTTGATTTCGGGTTGCTTTGGATTATTGCGGTTTTCAGCCAGTTGAGCTTCCAGCATCAATTCCAAGCTTTCAATTCGTTCTTATGTATCTAGTACACTAGAACAACACCAAGGTAAACTCTGAGAGGCCTTAAACCTGTTTGCATTGTTTTTGTACGTGTTTTTCTCTGCTTTGCGTTTTTCCAGAAAATAGCCGTACGGCTATGTTCTTCATGAACACAGCCACATGGCTATGTTCAACTTGAACAGAGCCGGGTGGCTATGATACTCAGAGCCGCACGACTCTGTCCTTTAGGGACAGAATCCCGATTTGTCCCGGTCGGCCGAAAATAGTCCGTTTTCCATTTCGTGTGTTCTGTTCGGGTATTTTTCGGCCCAAGAATATTTGTACATCATTTTAGCTTCGGTTTTTGGATATCTCGTCGTATGGATATTGGTTTTTCAGTTTATCAGGGGTTTTATTTTCTGAGTTTTGGGGTTATTTTATCCAAATCAGATCAATAGTCCAGCATTAGCGAACCCCCGAACCCTATAAAATCTTCGGGAAACATTGAAAACTAACAAAATAACGACTTTTCAAAAAACGAGAAAACCGATTTCGGGTACGGGTATTACAGCTGCCCAGCACGAGCTAGAGCC
The DNA here is from genome assembly GCA_039660915.1 of Euphorbia tirucalli. Classification (NCBI taxonomy): domain Eukaryota; kingdom Viridiplantae; phylum Streptophyta; class Magnoliopsida; order Malpighiales; family Euphorbiaceae; genus Euphorbia; species Euphorbia tirucalli. The sequence continues at coordinate 20,793,255 of CM077636.1, read as the reverse complement.
GCCCTGCTCTATTTTCAGCTGCGCGGCTGTAGTTCCTGGAAAAGATAGAATCGCAAAACGACCCGTACGGACATCGTTGCGTGATACTGTTTTCGGATTCAGACTATTTTTTGTATGTTTACCGCTTTTTAGACCCTAGATGTTCGTGAAAATTAGACCTGCACGAAAGGAATCACGAGTTCTGAGATAACAGACCCGTTAAAATATGAAAATTTGCATGAAACCGAGCCAAATGGTTTTCAAAAATTGTTTTCCAGCATAAAAATTTACAGGGCATTTCAAAACCGTTTTCTAGGTCTAACCGGTTTGACCGGACGGGTCGACCCGGTTACCCCCTAAATGCATCCCCCCGTTTCCTAATATCCCAATTCTGTCTTATTTGAGTCCTATTTATGTTGTGCCGTAAATTATGCTAACTAATATGTTTTGCAACATTTATTTTTATTTTTGTTGTATTTAATAGATTGATTCGGGTATTTAGGCGTTTGTAATCCTTAGATCCTTGTGTATTTTAGGCGATTGTAAAAGTGAGGATGAGATATTTCTCCTTTTTATTCAATTTGGTTGTACAAGCGGCCTCTATTAGTCTTTTGTATATTTGCGCGAATGATTTAATTTCTACAATTTAATTCTATCATTTGCTTAAGCACGGACTAGTAAAAATAAACGAAATTGGGTTAGAAAAAGATAATAAATTGAATAAATATGGTAATATAAATCATAAATCGAATACAAGCTTGAGGTTAAGTAGGTAAGTTTTCCGAACCCTGAATCTCTAGATTAGGTACAGTAGTCTGTGCTCGGTAGGGAGCTGTACCGGAATTTCCAGGATGAGCTGATCCAGGTGGTGACTCTATCACTGATCTCGAAATTTAGGTTTCAAGGTCTTTAAGTAATAAATCGGGAAAACGTTTTCTACAAAAAGAATTTCTAAAACAAACGAATGATTTTCCCTAAAGCAAGATAAACAAAAACCCGCTTTCCAAATCAAAACGAACTTAAAAAAGTTTTCCCGGGTTCGCTTCACCGCGTCCATAAGCTTTTTCTTTTATAAAAAGGTCGTCCGCTCACAGTGGCGACTCTGCTGGGGATTATAAAGGTTTTCTTAAAAGTTTTCATAATAACTTAAGGAACTTAGGCAACTATTGAAGTATAACCTCGCTTGTATTCGTTTATCAATTTATAAATGCCATATTTATTCATACCTTGCATATCATGAAATTTTCTTCTTCTCAACCCCTCAAATACACTAATTAACCCTGGTTTACCCAAGAAGGTGGCCTACCTCTACCGCCAGGATTGGAGACACCCGACGGGTTAAACCACTCATAGCCCCGAATGACCTTGCATCGTGTTCTACGGTGGGGAAGTGTTTATTTGCTATGGGAGCCTGTACGACCCTTGGTTTGACTTTGGCCCATATGTAATGGCTTTGGAACTTCCCCTAGGATTGCCAAAAGATAAAATTAAAATTGAATAATTGAGCGTGCGCCTTTGGTATCCCCCGTTGATGCCAAAAAGATCCAACACCTAGGAAGAATGGGAGACCAATCGAAAGGAGAAACAAGGTTGGAAGGGAGAGCATATTTTTTTGTGTGCTAAAGTTTGTTCTGTGGTGATTTTCTTTTTAACTTCTCATAAAGCATCCAAAATGCATAATCACTCACGTGCCATTTCTAATCACATTTTTCGTTTGGCCATTTCTTACATATGCACATGTATGGCATTTGTACTAACCACGTCTTCGTACAGCCATGACATTTTACTCGTGTGACATATATATACATCTTGTGTGCCAACATTTCCACAATACATGCATGACATCATCCCGTGTGTCACGCATCCTAACCACACTTTTCTGCAGCCACCTGCATTCTGTGTGACATTCACATCCATGTCATTCCATCTAATATAGGACGTTCTGAGAATGCCTATCACGATCATTTCATTTCATACCATATCGGGTATTGAAACTACCCGTAGTCTGCCTGTGCGATGGTCTGCATTAGGCCATGCATTACATCATCTCATTCATTAGAAAATCACAAAGATTTGAGGTTTGGTTGTGTGGCAAGTTGCACGACAATATAATACCATATCATCTCTATTTCATATCCGTTTGTTATTGGTGTCACGGTGATACCGAAACCTTGCTTGTGTATCACCATCCACATCGGATTTTTTCATGACATTGATAACTCATTCGAGGTGCTTCACGAGTGCCAAACTTTTACGCATATAAGAACATTCCATAACATTATCAATTCATGCAAGGTGTTCCAAGAATGCTGAACCTCTGTCCGTGTACCTGTATACGTGCGACTTGTTTGTAACATCACTTTATATTAGATACCCCGAAAGCATTAGAGCTCTGTCTGAGGAACGATCCCTACATGACCATTTCATGCCATTTCATTTTGACCTACAAAGTCTCAAACCTCTGTCCGTGTGTCGGTACATATGTGACCATTTCATAACATCTGTTAGGTGCCCCAAAGGCTCCAAACCTCTGTCCGTGTGATAGTTTGCATGTGACATTTGTTTGCATTGTCTCCTGCATAGTTTTGGGCATTCTTGGGATGTTTGAAATAAAAACAAAGAAAACCACATTCATTATCATTTTCATTCATGAAGCATCATTCGATCACGGTCATGCCACGATCATACCATCCATATCACTTAGCGCTTTGTTTCTAGGATCATAACATTCACCCTATGATGCTAACCCTATGCTAAATGTGTAGTTTGGGGTTGAACTTCGAAATGACTTGAAAAGGTCACTTCAGGGTCTGGACAATCAGTTTAGCCAGCTCAGACCGAATCAACCACAGTGCAAGGGGTTAGGGTTAGTTCAGATTCAGACTCGGAGCAAGAGTTTAGGGGGCAGTTGCCTGCATTACTAGTTGACAGTCCATTTGTGCTAGAAGAAGCTAATAGAACCGAAATGGCCTAAGGTGGAGATGGTGGAAGTCCTCCTTTTGACATGAATACGTTCATGATGGCCTTTCTGAACTCCAATCATTTTAAAGCTACTATTAGGGAGCAGGTGCAGACCGCAGTGACTGCTGCAGTAGGCCCAACTAGCCAGCAAGCCCAAGCTCCAGTTGAGAATGAGAGGAAAGTTATTCAAAGGGCCCCGAATTCAGGAAGGAATGAGCCTGGCAGTAGCAGAGTGGTCATTCCACCTCAAGAGGTCGACCATCACTCTGAGGAAGATGAGGCCTTTGAGAGGGCAAGGGAGGTCTCAATTGAGACGGTTACTGAGAAGCGTCTCAAGGAATAATTTTTTGATTTTGAAGTTGCCTAAGCTGAAAGAGATGGTGCACTATTAGCCTGTTAAGTACACAGATCCATCCACTTTGTTTGCAGAGGGGGGAGAGCCGCTTCCGGTTGGGTTCAGATGCCTTACTTGCCCACATACACTAGGGAAGGTCCACCAGAAGCTCATCTGGACAGCTACGTCAGGATCATGTCTAGCCTAGGGATCGGAAAGGTCCATGTCCTGAATCTGTTCCCGACTACACTACGGGGCGCAGCCGGCAAGTGGTATCTGAAGACGCCGATCCACACCCGCTCCACCTGGGAGGATCTATCTGAGGCGTTTGTGAAACAATACGCCTATAACACTCAAGTTAAAACCACGCTCGAAGATCTGGAGAGGATCCGCCAATGGCCTAATCAATCTTTTCAGCCTATTACAAAAGGTGGATGGATGTGCAGGTGTTAGTGGATGGAGCCCCTAAATTGTAGTCCTTTATCGTGAAGCTTGTGGATGGTAGCTTGCCAACCTACAAGGAGGAAATGAAGCTGAAGAGATTTCATTCCTTCAATGATGTGGTAGATTTTGCAAAGCGGGTTGAGAGGTATGCTGAAGAAGAATAGTTGAGTAAGCAGGGTTCGAGTACTTACTAGGGCAGCTGTGGATATACCCAGGGGTACAAAGCCAGTGGTTCTACGTCCTCTTCAACAGGGTCTAGCTCTAAACTGGCCTAGACTACAACGACAGTAGACCGAGCGAAGGAGGCTGATGTGGCAACTGTGGCCCAAGAAGGCCAAACGAGAACACCTCAGAGACTCACTAATCCATGGGTCGAGTCCTTGGGCCGTATCTTCAGCAAGTGTAGGAAGGCTGGTCTGTTGCAAAGCCTAAAGCCTTATGTTCCCCTTACTGAAGTTGACAAGGAAAATTACTATACCTATCATATGATGACAGGTCACCGTACCAACGATTGTACCGGCTTGATAAGGGCCATTCAAAGGCTAGTCACTGAAGGAAAGATTGTGGAACCTGCACTGAAGCCGAATGTGCAGAGGAATCCTTTGCCCAATTTTGGGGGCTAGGTCAATATGGTTTAATCTAGCATCCCGGCCAACAGTGTTTTTGCACAGATAATTGAGGCCAACCTAAGTGTTTAGGTGGTTGCAGCCAAAGTAGAGTAGGAAGAGCCAGAGAAGACTGAACTCCAAACTTCAGTGGTGCTGAGGGGACAGGTTTCCATTTATCTGAACGATATTGACCTAGAAAATGATGATGAAGATTTTGGGTTTGAAGAGCCCAAGTTGGTGTATCCAGTAGAAACGAGATGGGGGACAATGGTCACGAAAGACGGCCCTGTCATGCATATCACCCGGAGCGGCAGGGTTTACCAACCCGTCAATGTAGCTCCTTAGGCACTTCCTAGAAGGAACCATTCTGCTGTACAATCAGGCACTGTGGTCCAGGGATCGAAGGATAAGGAGGATGATGTGATTGTCGAACAACTGAAAAGGACGGCTGCCCGAGATTGCATTTGGCACCTTCTCATAGAGTCGAAAAGACACCGTGAGGTGGTAGTAAAGCAGCTGATGGGAATGGAGGCAACTCCTATGATGTCGCCAGAGGAAGTTTGTGCTGTAATAAGAGGAATTGATCTGAAGGCCAATAGGGCCCAAGAAATCAGCTTTGGGATACCTGACCTACCACCAGAAGGGGTGAATCATAATAGGGCTCTGTATCTGAGAGTGCAGATTATGGATAAGACCATTCCATGTGTAATGGTTGATGACGGCTCAGCCTTCAATATTTGCCCTTTAAAAGTTTTTCCTTATCTGGGCATCGAAGTGGAAGCCCTCGGTAATTCTGGCATGGTAATCAGGGCATACGAAGACAGTAGAAGATCAGTGATTGGTACCTTCGAGGCCGAGGTCAGAGTGGGGGAGGTCAAGTCAAATGTGTTGTTCATGGTTATCGATATCTCCGTTACATTTTCTTTGCTCCTAGGGAGGCCATGGTTCTATGCCCTGGGAGGTGTACCTTCCACTTTGCACCAAAAAGTCAAGTTCTTGATAGGTGGGAGAGTGGTAACAGTAGAGGCAGATGAGCCATCAGTGGTAGCTGCCCTAAGTGCCAAAGCGCAGCCAATGACAGGGTTTTAGGTTGCGGTAGTGACAAAGGAAAGTAGCGACAGAACGAAATTCCCAGAGTGGATATACAAATACTTCGCCAAGCAAAAGTTTGAGCCTAACAAGGGCCTAGGGGTGAGACAACAGGGTGTCCCCAAGTTTGATATAGAACCAGGGAAGTATCGTCAACACGGGCTCGGTTATTGTGAGAAAGGAGGTGAGCCGAGTAGGAGATGTGTGAATCTGGTTGACGCATTTGTACGTCCATCTGAAAAAGTGTATGATGGGGCTTCGGAGCCAGTAGAGATTGAAGGGGGTCAGTTCCTTGGATTTGAAATCTTCTCGGATGTCATGGATTTTGAGAAGTACAGAGTAGAGCCGTTTGTCAACATGCTCTATGTTGAGACTAACGAAGACAAGGGGAAAGTTCTGAAAGGAAAAGAGATGGCAATCGGCTAAGTTAATGTGGAGTTCTGGAACAAAGGAGAATCTTCTGAAAAATCGAATCCCAAGGGTGGCGAAACCGATGAAGCCATTAGGGCCATTACCAAGGCACTAGCTACATTAATGAAAGCCAACGCCAGTTCTGGACCAAAACAAGCGGTTATACCGAAAAGTAAGGAGGAGTTGGTAAACCAGGCTATGATGGCCGAAAAAGCAAAGATGATAGAGGAGGACCTGACTGCTGACCAGGAATAGATCCTTGAGGGTGACCTGGGAGACCTGTTTGAGGAGGTCGAAGGAGCTATAACAAGAGAAGACCCTCCGCATGTGGGGGGTGAAAATCATTTTGATGCATCTTCTTTTTCTGTTTTCGATGTAAATAACTCAGCCTACAAGGCTTTCAATGCAATGAAATCTGATTTTGCTTACTTGTGTAATATTTTTCCGGATGGAACAGTGCATACATACAAACATTCATTTAATGTTTTTAGGATACACGATGCATCATTACATGAAATGAATCTAGGAACAGATAATGATCTAAAAATGTTATCAGTCTCAAAAGACCTCACACCTAAATAGAGAAGAGAAATTATGGATGTGCTCCTAAAGGACGTAAAGGCCTTTGCCTGGTCTTATAATGATATGCCAGGGTTTGACAGGGAGATTGCAGAACGTAAAATTCTAATAGATCCAAAAATGAAGCCCATCAAATAGAAACTAAGAAGACTCAAGCCAGAGTGGGCAGAAAAGGTTAAAGAAGAAGTGGCCAAACAAATAAAAGCAAAGTTTTTGGAAGTTATGGAATATCCATAATGGTTGGCTAACATAATGCCGGTCACTAAAAAGGATGGCAGAGTTAGAGTCTATGTGGATTATAGAGATTTGAACAAGGCGTCGCCTAAGGATGACTTTCCGCTGCCGTATATTGATGTGTTGGTGGACAGTGCTGCCAGAGCCATAATGTATTCATTTATGGATAGCTTTTCAGGGTATAATCAGATCCTCATGAACATAGTCAACAAGGTGAAGATAGCCTTCATCATGGGGTGGGGGGTCTACTGTTACAGGGTTATGCCGTTCGGACTGAAGAACGCCGGAGCCACCTATCAGAGGGCCGTCACAACACTGTTGCATGACATGATTCATAAAGAGGTTGAAGTTTATGTGGACGACATGCTAGTCAAGTCGATGACCCGAGAAGAGCACCCTGCTATCTTAGACAGATTCCTAACTAGGGTTGAAAAGTACAACCTCCGTCTCAATCCAAAGAAGTGTGTGTTCGGGGTGACCTCAGGAAAGTTCCTTGGTCATGTGGTAAGTCAGAGGGGAATCGAGATAGACCCGGATAAAATCAAAGCGATTAGTGACATACCTGTACCAAAGACAGAGAAAGAAGTCAGATCATTTCTGGGGTCACTACAATATGTCAGCTGGTTCATTGCAAGGTTGACTACGATCTGTGAGCCCATCTTCAAGCTCCTAAAGAAAAATCAGCCGACAGAGTGGAATGATCAATGCCAGTTAGCCTTCGACAAAATCAAGACTTACTTAGTGAATCCACCAGTCTTGACCCCTCTGATGCCGAATAAACCTTTGGTTGTACTTGGCCATTGAGGACGCTTCAGTGGGGGCAATGTTGGTTCAAGAACAAGAAGATAGGAGAGAACATGCAATCTACTACCTGAGTAAGAAGCTGCTCGACTACGAAGCCAGATATACTATAGTGGAAAAGACCTGTACCACTATGGTATGGCTAACCAAGAAGTTGAGGCGTTACTTCTAGTCGTACAGAGTTCAGGCGGTGGCAAAGGTTGACCCGATGAAGTATTTATGTCAGACCCTTGCTCTGACCGAGAAATTATCAAGGTGGCTACTCCTGTTGTCCGAATTCGACATTGAATATGTGACTAAAGAGACAATCAAAGGAAGGGCTGTGGTAGAATTTCTAGCCAACCAACCCCTGGAGTCAGATTATGTCGAGAATTTGGAGTTCCCTGATGAACAGTTGGCTGTAATAGATGCAAAACCGAGCAGATGCATAATGTACTTCGACGAGGTTGTGAACAAGCATGGGGCAGGATTAAGAGCGATCATTGGCACACCTGATGGAGAAATCATCCCCCTGGCTAAACGCCTTCAATTCCCAGTGACTAACAATGGGGCAGAGTACGAAGCTTGCTTATTCGGAGATTCAGCGCTGGTAATTCATCAGATCGCCTGTGAATGGCAAGTAAAAGAAGAGTCACTCCGGCCATATCTCCAGTTGGTTTGGGACAAGGTAGAAGCTTTTGGGCTATGCGAGTTCAGGCACATGCCGAGGGAAGATAATCAGATGGCAGACTTGTTATTCACACTCTCGACAGCTGAAGAGCGTCCCTAGTATCATGATATTTTACAGTTTATTCAAAACGGACAGTATCCTGATAATGCCAGCGAATCAGATGAGATCTCCCTCAGGTGCTGAGTAGTGCAGTTTAGGCTGTTTGAGGGTCAGATCTTTAAGAGAACCGCCGGCGGCTTGCTACTGAAATGCCTAACGGAAAGAGAGGCTAAAGAAGTGATGAGGCAAATCCATGCAGGGACCTTGGAGGTCTTTAAGTAATAAATCGGGAAAATGTTTTCTACAAAAAGAATTTCTAAAGCAAACGAATGATTTTCCCTAAAGCAAGATAAACAAAAACCTGCTTTCTAAATCAAAACGAACTTCAAAAAGTTTTCCCCGGTTCACTTTGCCACGTCCATAAGCTTTTTCTTTTATAAAAAGGTTGTCCGCTCACACTACTCTTGGTAGGGAGCTGTACCGGAATTTTCCAGATGAGCTGATCTGGGTGGCGACTCTATCACTGATCATGGAATTTAAGTTTCAAGGTCTTTAAGTTAAAAATAGGAAAAGGTTTTCTACAAAAAGAGATTTCCAAAACAAATCGACGGTTTTTCCTAAGATAATCAAAATCCCATTTTTCAAAACCAAGACGGAATCCAAAAACCACATTTTCCAAGAGTTATCTTTTCCCCGATTCGCTTCGCCGTGTCTCGCTTTCTTTCCATCGAAATATCGTCCGCTCACAGGAAAGATTTTACTCCACAAGAAATGGGTTAGCCATAGAAAAAATTAAGAAAAAAATAGAATCAGATTACAAAAGAAAGAATAGATCAAGCTAAAGTAATTCCTTGCCTTGATATCATCACAAATTATGAACAAGGAAGATACGAAGAATATAGAAGATGAAGAGAGAAGAAAGGTATTGAAAAATAGAAGGCTTAATTGATAAATTGAAAAGCATTGTACATCAATTTTTATAACCTATCTAGCTATCAAGGACACATGTTTAAGTTTAATAACCCTTTCTAAACTAATTAACAAACTAATGATTAGTTAATAACTAATTATTTATCATAAGTGAATAATGAATCACAAAAACCAATGGTTAACTAATTAATCGATTGAAATATTTAGAGAACAAGAACTAATTATTTCGGGTTTTAGTGTTGATTAAATCAAGACAAGAATGATGGTTTCATTGATGAAGTTTGATATTGAGAAATTGGATAGATTGGTGAATTTCGATTTATGGCAACTCAAGATGCGGGTGTTGTTGGGGAGAAGTAAAAAGCATGCATTGATGATGGCAGAGTTATTTAGAGAACAAGATCAAAAGATACTTTTAACTCTATTTCTTTATTTATTAAACGAAGTGGTGAGGGAAGTCGTAAAGGAAACCGCCGCCTCCGGTATTTGGCCAAAGTTGGAGTCACTCTATAGGACAAAATCAGTAACAAATCGATTGTTGTTGAGGAGTAGACTCAAGAAACTCTCTTTGTAAGAAGGCAAATTTGTCAAATCCTATCTATATCAATTTTATGATATTATTATGGATCTATAAAATATTGAAGTTGTGATAAATTATGAGGATTTAGCCATAACTTTGCTTTGTTTGTTATCGAGTTCATACAAGAACTTTCATGAGACTATGTTGTATGGATGTGTGGAGATAACTGTAGAGGAGGTTATAAATTTCTTGTTGCAACAAGAACTCATTAACGGCTAATTGGCTAGAGTAGAAGAGCCAAAGGGAGAAGACCTAGTAGTCGGTTGTGATAAAGGAAGCTCACAGTCCCAATTGAAGTCCATAAAGAATCTCACATGCCACTTTTGTGAAAGAAAAGGGCATAAGTGTCAGTATTAGAAGAGCTGGAGAAACAAAGAAGAGGAAGGGGATCCAGAACAAGAAGATGTGGAGAAGGCGCGTGTTGCATATACTAATGGTGTTGATGTAGATGCATTCATAATTACCATAGAGGAAGTAAAGACAAATGGTTCAGATTGGATGTTAGACTCTTCTTTCTCCTTTCACATGTGTTCAAATAAAGAGATGTTTCAAGCCCAAACCTTGGTAAAGGTGGAGCTATATTGATGGGTAATGATGACCAATATGAAATCTCTAAAGTAGGAACAATGAAGAAAAGGATGTTTGACGAAATAATGAGAACACTGAAAGATGTCCAGGATATTCCAGATTTAAGAAAGAATTTGATCTCAAGCCTAAAGCTAATGTGGGTTCTTCTATTCTGATGTTAGCTAAGAAGATTAGTGTCTTATTTTTCTTGCAAGGGTAGACATCCCTTATGAAACTAATTGGTTAGCCTGATGAGAGTAGTGGAGAGAGAAAAGGAAAGCTTGAGGAATTTTGAGTCAAGGTGGAGATTGTTAAGAATGACTCAAAATTCTAACTTAGTTAAAAGTGTTTAAAGTCAAGAATTAATTTCGTATCAAACCATTATGTTAATGACACAAAAAAGTTTGGATAATTGAAGCACTAAAAGACATCAAAGAGCCTAAATTAGAGTTAAGAAATAAGTTTGTGTTAATTAGGAAGTTGTGAAATTAATTTAGACTAAAAAGGAAGTCTTGCATGGGATTCATTAATTGCAAAATAGTAAAAGAAATCCTTATAGTTTATGTTTCCTATTTAACTTGTAATTCCTAATCAGTTTGTGTTTTAGGTTGAATTTTAGCCTATATAAAGGCATTAGAATGGTGTTTTTTTATTGCGAGATTATTGTATGAACTTTGGTGGGTCTTTGAGAGACTAAAGCTAAAGTTCTTTGAAAGAGTTATTAGGCATCAAAGTGGTTTGGCGAGTATTCCAACAAATCATGTAACCTTGTTCTCAGAAATAAAATGTTTCTCCTCTTCCATCCAAGTAGACATAGTTTGCCAAACCACGTAAATATTGCCTCTTGTGATTACATGTGAACCATAATTGTAACCAAAATTCAGTCGTTTCAAAGTTGTCTTTTTTGCATATCAATATCGTTAAATTAATACCCGATCCAATCCAATTTCTAACTGATGTTGCCGGTGAAAATGTGATTTCCACGCTGTGAGTTTCTCCTCCAAATAACCTCCTGGGAGTAGCATTCTATCGAAATGACCGCCTGAACTATATAGAAGAGGATGAGAACACTAGGTGATGCCTAAGTTAGAGAGAGGAAAAAGAGAGAGAAATGAACTAAGAGAGAAGAAAGAATCAAGTACCTTTTAGGGTTTTGGGCTTTTTTATTTATACCTAGTTGGGAACTGTCACCATCTTTCTGATTTTACCTTTGCTTGCAATTAAGCTAGGCTGCTTTATACCTCTCTGCAACTTGCTGAGCAAGATTTGGAATCCTCTCTTTACACGTGTAAGTATAGGATGAATTTACTTCAAGCTTGTACTTTTCCTTGACACTTGTCCTTTCAACCACGTGATGTCCATGTGACACCTTTGATACTTGGACTCAGACTCTTGGCCTTCTCCATTCATCTGGTGACAAGATATTCCATGTGGCCTTTTATTCACTTGCTTCTTGGAAGCAAGACTTTTAAAGGCTAAGTGAAGGATGTGAAATGCCGTGTGCTTCACGTGGCAGTTTAGACAACATTATGATATTAAGTGAAGGATGTGAAGAGACATGTGCTTCACACGGTAGTTTAGCTTGCACCATGTTATTAGAAGTCCCCCCTTAAAGTCTTGTAAACTCTTTTAAGGGTTGTGATGATTGGTTTACTCCAGTCGAAGCAGTCCTTGGGCCTTGTGCCTCTTATGTGGTCGCAACAAGTGTCTTTAATCCTTAGGGGTGTCAGGATGTGCCTTTTTCATCTTCCACCTATTTCTTTCTATTTAAGCTATCTATTCATCTTCCTTAACCACTTTTTTTTAAAAAAAAAAAATCTTTTGCTGCTATTACAATCTTGAGCCACCAAAGCATTTCCTTTGTTCTGCGACCTGCAATCAAAATCTTGATCTTTCGATTTCTTTTTAGTAAGTTTCCTTGCTCTTTTTTGCTATTTTCATTCTGTGATTTGGTGATTTGCTTCTTACAATTTGCTTTTTCTTTTCTTTTTTTTTTCGATTTTGTTGCCTGTTCATATTCTAGCTTATGTGTTTGTCTCCTACCTACGAGTTATGAGTTCAGAGAAAATCTTAGTGATCGGGCTTCCTCGGATATTAGGGAATTCGAAAGTTTGATGGATTTAACTAACAGCCTTAGGGCTTTTAGGCAAGTGGGTAGGACTGGGATTAAGAGGACAGGGCAAAAAGTCTCCTCGTCATCTTGTTAATCTAGAGGATTCTGATGAGTATAGGGAATTCACCACTCCGAATCTACCAAGCCCGCCTCCCTCTTCTAAAAGCTTACCTTCATCTTCTCAAAAGCCAGACTCTCTTAGGTCTCTCTCCCCTGTTAATGTTTTAAGAAATTTTGATGCTCATATAAGCCTGGGTAAGGGTGTTAAACCGAGTGGCGAGATGATCAACATTCTTCCAGGTGGATTATCTAAGGCCCATTTCACTTCTACAAGTGCTACTTCAAGTTCCCAAGTGGCTGCTAGTCTATCTGGCCCTTTTCCTATTGACAATCCAAAAGAAAAGACCAAAAGACTGGCTCCTCGGATTGGAGACATGGTTTCTAAAATTCATCCAGAACACATTGAGCTTTTTTGGCAATTCTATCCCTGGCTTCGTCGATGCAAGATTATGCTCCCCTCCTCTAGACAGCGAGTCCATCAACCACCATCCGGCTATTTCGTCATTTACTTGGACCAGATCAGGTCTGGTTTTACTTATCCTTTGCCACCCAGTACTTGCTACATTCTTCAAAAATGGGGTTTTGCCCTGCTTAGAGCCATCCTAACTCTTGGGGAGATATTTGCACGACCCATTGGTTATGTGAAAACCTGGGTTTTCAGCTAAATGTTGCCTTCTTTGGAAAGCTAGTGATAAGTGTATTTTGCTTGGTTTTGTGCTTTAATCTAGTTGTTTTTATTCATTTAAGGCATATGTTAGTTCCTTTTGTGTTATTTTCTTTGATAGGGCCTTAAAGAGGAAAATGGAGCTAAAAGCACATGAAAAAGGAAAGGAGCTAGCTTGAAGCAGTCCAGGAATAGTCCTAAGGCATGACCATGACTTAGGAGGTGCTGATTTTGGAGTTTTGAGGCTAAATTGGTGGTTTGAGCCTGCATTTGTGTTAGTCCAAAGAGGGGCTGCGGGTTTGACTATTGGAAGAGAAGTAAAAACTTTTGGCTGGGATATTTTTTTCCTTTCTATTGAATCTTATTCCTAGTGGGAGTGTCTCTTTTAGTAGTTTCTCTTTTTAAGAGTTGTACTATACTTTTATCAAAATTCTTTTTCCTTTTTAGTTTGGAAGGTTTAAAAGAAGAATTTCAGCTTTAGTAGGAGGCAGTTAGTTTTTAGTATTTTTTTTCTATTTTTCTATTTGACAAGAACGTGTTTGAGAGTGGTGAATAGGGGGAAACGTGTTTTGGAGACTAGGGTTTGAGGAGCGCTTCAATCTATTTGCCTCAATGATCCGTACACCTCTCCATCATCCATCTCGACTCTAGTTTCATCTAAACTTTCTCTTTATCATGCTTTCCTTGACTTTCTTACGTGTTATTAGTTTAGTTATGAACTAATTCCACTATAGCTAAGGCTATAGTGGATCTTAGCAATTTTTCCATGTAATTGTTTTACAGTTTAATGCAATTTAATTCGTATTATTTTTCAATGATTGTGTTGTGTATGCTTATTGCTTTGGATGCGTGACCATCAATTTCAATGTTCATAGTTAATTTATAATTGACCAAAGGACTAGATTAACGGAATCATACAACACAACATTTGCATAACCATTGCTCTTACGGCTCACTAGTTAGTGCTAGGATTTCTTAAACTTAATGCTTTCTTGCTTGATCGCTTAGAACTGAGAGGTCTAAGTGTTTAGCTTAAGAATTAGAGTTGATATCCCTAACTGGTGTTAATTACTTTTGGAAATCACCATCTTGGAATTTAATCGGATTAGTTGCATAACTTAAAATATTACTGGGATTAGTGTTAAGTGAAACTAGATGCCTTAGTTAGCCTCCTCATCGAATTTCTCACATACAACTTATTTCATTTTTAGTTTCCATTAGATTGTTTGTCGCTGTAAATTAGTTTCACAAACCAAATTCTAAAATATTATTCTCTTCGCCTGTGAGCGTACGATGTTTTCGACGAAATGCAGACTCTCTTGGAAGGGAGCCTCGAGATCGGGCAATCCTCCCTCGCGTTGGGTTTTTATAATAAAATTCGATTTTGGGAAATTAATTAATTCATGAAAGAACCGAGACCTAAGTCTCGCTAAATAGTGTAGGAGTCACCACCCTGCTCAGCTAAACCTAGAAATTTCAGTGTAACTGAACCGAACGAAAGGCCGCTACACTATCTAGAGATCTAGGTCCGGACAAGTCCCCTATTTTATGTCTAATCAAAATAAAATTGGCCAATGTTTTTTTACGGTATTTTATAATTCTAACATTCATTTTTATTAAATAAAAGCATGCAGCGTACACACAGATAAAACAAAGTAAAATAATAAATTATTAAATTATTACAACCCAATTGAATAAAAATAAAAACTCTCAACCTCACCTTACAAGCGCCTAAAATACACGATGATTTAAAAATTTTACAACTGCCAAAAATACACGGATTAAGCTATTAATTACATCAAAAATAAAAATAAAAGAAATTAAAAGCTGCAAAACAAATGGTTAGCACAGTTTATAGCACGCCACAAATAGGACTCAAACAAGACAGAATTGGGAAATTAGAAATTGGGGGCATGCATTTAGGGGGATAACCGGGTCGGCTGGGCTAGCTGACCCGATTAGACTTGGAAAACAATTTTGAAACGTCCCTATGTTTTTGTTTCGTGAGAAAACCATTTTGAAAAAATTTTATTTTTCGTTTTACTTTAATCTGACATGTGAGGTGGGTCGGTTTTCGGGAGAATCGGGCTCCGTTGTGGCATTGTTCTAAATGCAATTATACTGAAAATTAAATCTAGGGTCGTGAATGCACACAACAAAATTCATTTTTGGTGATTTTTTGATTTTTCTGATTTTTTATGATTTTTAGGAATTTTTGTGGATTAAACTGGAAATTCTGCCTCTGGACGGGGGTTACAGTCGTGCGATTGTAATTACAGTCGTGCGATTGTAATTACAGTCGTGCGACTGTAATCCATTCAAATGCAGAATATCGCCAAAATTTTATTTAAATGAAAGGAGAATAGGGGGGAAATCAAGAACACTCGTACGACTGTCCTTCACCACAAGAACAGTCGCACGGCTGTTCTTGATTTCCAGAAACAGCAAGTCCAAAAATTGAGATTTTATGCACAAAAACACACCAACTTACCGAGAAAAAGCAAGAAAATGAAGGTTTGAAGTATGTTTACCTTTATGGCGCTGATCCACCGTAGGATTGTTTGCTGGAAACACCCCAATCACCTCCAAATTGCTTCTTTTTCCTTTGAGCTAAGGTTCCAAACTCAAGTCCAAAATCTCCCAAAATGTCACGGATTCTGATTGGTTTAAGGTCTGAAATTGATTGAGTTTTAAGTGTCAAGTTATTAACCTATGATTTCTATCAAGTTTTAACTTTAACACTTAAGAATCAAAAGAAAAAGAGGAGAAAAAGATTGAGTTATATTGGGTTTCCTTTTTCTCTCATTTTTCTCTCTTTTCTCTATCAATTCCTCTCCCTAAACTTCTAAATCTTAGAATCCAAAAAATCCTTATCTCCCCTCTCTTTTTCCTTCTTATCTCTGGTTTCTTGCTGGAGAAAACGAGCATTAATTGCCCCTCCCATCAATCCAAAATTTTTTATTCACAAGGTATAGGCTGTTGTACCTGCTCCGGTATTACAGTCGTATGACTGTAATACAGCCCCATGACTGTAATTATAGTCGTGGCTTTTTTTTTAAGTCCGAAAAATTTCGACGCTCATAGCTACCCCTCGCTCGATTAAATTCGACATCCGATACCAGGTCTAAAATACCTAAGATGATGAATTTGAGAGCGTAAATCGAAGCGCCACAGACACAGGAAAGAAAACATAGCTGATCTGGGCCGATACCGGATCTACAAATATCTGAGGTGGATCTGCTGAAATGATGAATCTGACATAAGCCAATACCGGGTCTAGGTTACCCAAGGCGATGAAGATGGAATAAGCCGATACTGGGTCTAGGTTACCCAAGGCGAAGTTGATGAGGAAATAAGCTGATATCGGGTCTAGGTTACCCAAGGCGAGATTGCAGATGAAATAAGCCGATGCCAGGTTTAGGTTACCCGAGGCGAAGTTGATGGTGAAATAAGCCGATACCGGGTCTAGGTTACCCGAGGAGAAGTTGAAGATGAAATAAGCCGATACCGGGTCTAAATTACTCGAGGCGAAGTTTTTAGGGATCTGGATTAGAGCCGATCTGGGCCGATACTAGGATGGATCTGCTGGGGAAGTGGAATGAAGCCGATCTTTGTCGATGCCGTGTCTATGTTACCCGAGGCGGATCTGCTAGGAAAGTGGAATGAAGCCGATCTGGGTTGATACCGGGTCTATGTTACCCGAGGCGGATCTGCTGGGAATGTGGAATGGAGCCGATCTGGGCTGATACTAGGTCTATGTTACCCAAGGCGGATCTGCTTGGCAAGTGAAATGAAGCCGATTTGGGCCAATACTAGTTTTATGTTACCCGAGGCGGATCTACTGGGAATGTGGAATGGAGCTGATCTGGGCCGATACCGGGTCTTTGTTACCCCAGGCGGATCTGCTGGGAATGTGGAATGGAGCCGATCTAGGTCGATACCGGGTCTATGTTACCCGAGGCGGATCTGCTGGGAATGTGTAATGGAGCCGATCTGGGCTGATACCGGGTCTATGTTACTTGAGGCGAATCTGCTGGGGATTAATCTTTGTCTGAGATGGCGATGACGAATTCCTGCATTTGAAGTAGCGAGTCTTCATTCCTTGATCGAGAGATTTTGAACAAAAATTTTTGCCCCTTCGATCAAGAATGAAGATTAGCTGGGGATGAATGCTATGTGTATGTTGTGTATGTAAGCATAATGATGCATATGCACATGGATCCTAAATGATGCATTTCCTATTGTTTGTTCGATATTAATGCTCCTCCTTTCTACTGAGGACGGTATGTTTTACCTCTAGCTGGTGGAAGACGCTTTTTGCATGAAGCTCCTCCTTGTTGAAGATATATGAGGACTGTTAGGGAAATAAGATGACTGATGGGGATGTGTGACATCTGCTAGGGAAAGGATCATAATGTCCCTTGTAAATGTTCTACTGGGGAGTAATGTGGAGGATCCCACTGGGGAAATGCTGCAAGGATTCCGGTAGGGAAACGGCGGAGAAGTTTTACCCTTCTGCCCCTGTGATTTATGAATCTGGAGGTGCTCTAAATTTTGCCTGGGTTGCCCAGTGTGGGTTTTCAGCCCAGTGAGCTGCTCTAACTTTTGCCTGAGGAACATTTTCAGTTTTCACCCAGTGAGCTTCCTTTTTTTTTTAAGATGAAGAAAGGCCGACTGAAATGGCATTGTGACTACTTGTTCCGTCATCCTTTTGGTGACGATATGATACAGAAAAATGCAGGCCAGTGTAGCTTTTACTCAGCTTGATTTCTTCAATGGTCAAGTTCTTGGACGACCACTGTTGCTCTTTAGAAAGATGAATTAGATTAGGAGGATGATAAAAGATTTCAGATTGTACGCATTTAGTACATTTCCCTTGTTAAATAACATATATGTTTAACCAACTAAATGCAAAGCACTTTCCTTAAATGGATGTTTAAGCAAGATAACTTTGTTTATGCATTTGAAATAACCACACAAATATATTTGAACAACCATTCCACTTTATTGATAAAATAAAAATGAGTGCATTTGAAAAGATTGGTTCCCAAAATGGTATACATTCCACATAGAGCCAGAATCCGCCACCAGTCGTCCCTTTCAGATTTTTCGAATGATCATTTTCTCTCGTGTCTTAACTTTTGCCTGGGCCACTCTTTTCGAGTTTTCAACCTAGTAGACCCTTTTTTTTTACATGATAAAGCTTTAAACGATCTTGGTTGATAGGATTTGTGAACTAATTTCCGTCCATGTCCATGATGCTGACACCACCTTTTGATAGCACTTTCTTCACAACATAGGGCCCTTCCCAGTTGGGTCTGAATTTGCCCCCTAAGATCGACATTTGAAGGCCTTAATTGTTTTAGAACCAAATCCCCTGCTTTCAACTGTCACCTGGCATACTTCATATTCTGATTATAAGCCCAAGCCATTCTGCGTTGATACATTTGCAAATGATCCAGTGCTTTCAACCACTTCTCATCTAGCATAGCTAACTACTCGTATCTAGCTTTAACCAATTCGGTTTCTGGTAACTGAGCTTCCAAGGCAACTCTGAGTGACTTAAGTTCTATTTCTACTGGTAATATTGCTTCCATACCATGCACCAAGGTATAGGGAGTTTCCCCTGTTAGCATTCTAACACTGGTTCTATAACCCCAAAAGAGCATACGGCAATTTGTTAGCCCAATCTCTGTAGGTGGTTACCATTTTCAATAAAATCTTCTTATTACCTTATTGGCTGCTTCCACTGCACCGTTAGCTTGGGGCCTATATGGAGAAGACTTATAATGCTCAATGCCATGTTCTGCAAGCAGCTCAGCTGTTGCCCCTTGAAACTACACTCCGTTGTCAGTCACTATGTGATGGGGAATTCCGTATCGGGTAAAGATGTTCTTCTGAATGAACTTGACCATCTGCTTAGCTATTACACTAGCGAAGGATTCTGCCTCCACCCATTTTGAGAAGTAATCAACATCCACAACTATGAATCGATGCCCATTAGATGCTGCAGGATAAATTTCGCCAATCAGATCTATCCCCCATGCTGAAATGGCTAAAGAGATGCCAGATTCTATAGTTCAAGTGGTGGAAGATGACTGATATGAGTATAGATCTGACACTCGTGACATATTCTTACTCTCCTTATACAGTTAGCCTACATAGTCATCCAGAAGTACCCCTGTCTCATTATCTGCCTGGACATGGCAAGCCCATTCATATATCGCCCGCGATCCTGTATGTACGTGCTGCATCACTGTTTCTGCCTCTTGATCTGTTAGGCACCTAAGAAGAACTCCATTTGATGTTCTCTTAATGATACCTTATCAGCAGTACTGGCTCCCTCTGGGTACTTTCCCTCTTTCACATACTGATAAACGTCAAAGAACCACGGCTTTTCCTCGGCTGTCAACTCCATTACTTCGTGCATCTCAAAACAGGGTTGTCTGGAAGTTGCTATAACCAGTGGTTGTACTTGAGTTTCTCCTGGATTTTCCCACATGGAAGACAGTGTTGCTAGCGCATCAGCCATCTTGTTCTCATCCATGGGGACATGTCTGAATTCGCATTGGCCAAATAACCTTTTTTTGTACTGTAGCAGCTCCAAGTAGGGTCGTAAGGCTTCTTCTTTCAACTCCTATTCACCGTGAGCTTACCTAATCACTAAAAGTGAATCTCCAATGATTAAGACGTCATTTGCCCCAAATGTTAACAGAGTTTCCATCACAAATAAGAATGCTTCATACTCTGCTCTGTTATTGGTTATAGGAAAATCCAATCTCTTCGACAAAGGAATAATTTCACCATCTGGTGTTGCTATGAGTATTCCGATTCTAGCACCCTTTCTATTCACGGCACCATCAAAGCACATCACCCATCTTTTTATTTCTACTATGGCAAGCTGTTCATCCGGGAACTCCAAATTCTCCGTGTAATCCGATTCCAGCGGCTGATTTGCTAGAAATTCTGCTATGGCTCGCCCTTTGATGGTCTTCTTAGTGATATATTCAATGTCAAACTCTGACAAAAGTAAGAGCTACCTAGATAATTTCCCAACCAACACTGGTGCTTCGTACAGATACTTCATCAGATCCACCTTGGCCACGGCTTGCACTTTTATTACTGGAAGTAATGACGCAGCTTTTTGGTCAGCCAGATCATTGCCACACATGTCTTTTCCACTAGTGTGTACTTGGTTTCATACTCCAGCAGTTTCTTACTGAGTTAGTAAATAGGGTACTCCTTCTTGCCATCTTGCTCTTGCGCCAACATTGCCCCTACGGAGGAATCTTCAACGGCCAAGTACAAGATCAAAGGTTTCCCTGGAATTGGTGGGCTCAGAACTGGTGGATTTACCAGGTAAGCCTTGATTTTCTCGAATGCCAGTTGACATCTATCATCCCATACAATCGGCTGATCTTTCTTTAATAGCTTGAAAATTGGCTCACAGGTGGAAGTCAATCGTGCTATGAAGCGACTGACGTATTGCAAAGAGCCCAAGAATGAATGGACTTCCTTTTCTGTTTTTGGAGCTGGCATGTCTCGAATAGCTTTAATTTTATCCGGGTCCATTTCTATTCCTCTCTGGCTGACTACATGACCCAACAGCTTCCCTGATGTGACTCTGAATATGCATTTCTTAGGGTTGAGTCGCAAGTTATATTCTCCAACGCGTGTGAGAAATCTATCCAGGATAACAGTATGTTCCTTACGGGTCATTGATTTAACAAGCATATCATCAACATACACCTCGACTTCTTTATGGATCATATCATGCAGCAATGTTGTGACAGCCCTTTGGTAAGTGGCTCTAGCATTCTTCAAACCGAAGGGCATTACTCTGTAGCAGAAGGTTCCCCATTCTGTGATGAACGACGTCTTCACCTTATCTATCACATCCATCAAGATTTGATTGTACCCTGAAAATCCATCCATGAAAGAATACATTGCTGCTTTTGCTGCACTATCAACCAGGACATCAATTTGAGGCAAGGGGAAATTATCTTTTGGGCATGCTTTATTCAGGTTCCTGTAGTCGACACATACTCTGACCCTTCCATCCTTTTTAGGTACTGGGATGATATTGGCTAGCCATTCTGTATACTCCACCACTTCGAGGAACTTGGCTTCGATCTGCTTGGCCACTTCTTTTTTCACCAATATAGCCCACTCTGGCCTCAGTCTTCTTAGTTTCTGCTTCATTGGCTTGAACTTAGGGTCCATCGGGATCTTGTGAACTGCTATTTCTGTGTCTACACCTGGCATGTCCTCGTATGACCACACGAAAGCTTTAACATGTTTTTGTAATATTCTTGTTAATACTCTCTCTTCCTCGGGTTTTAGCTCATGTGAAATGAATACCATTTTGGGATTTTCATATATACTTATGTTGATTTCATGTAATGCAATGTCATGAATGCTAAATATGCTTGATGGTGATTCAAATGCATGCACAGAATTATCAGGACAAACATCACACAAGTAAGCAAACTGAGATTTCATTGCATTAAACTTGTCATAAAGTACATCATTCACATTGAAAATTGAAGAAATAGATACAACAAAATCATTTTCATCCTCCACAGGCAGAGGGCCTTACACTGCTTTGGCTTCCACTTTCACTTTCAGAGCATCATCCGGATCTACAGTTGTTTTGACTTCTTTCTCAGCATTAACAGTGGTCTCCTCACCTTCAGCCATTTATGCCTTAGCCTTTTCTATGATCTTGGCTATCTTAGCAACCACAGAATCCAAGTTTACCTTAGCCATCAGCTCCTCACCGAACCCTTCTTTAGACTTCCCAAATGCCTTGCTCAGAGCGACAGTCAGCGCACCTCAGATTACTTCTACAGCTTCATCCCAAACTTTCTCTTCATTTTTCTCTTCAGCCACTTCCAATGCTTTCACTATCACTTTGGGCGGCTGACTTTGTAGAACAACAGACTTAGCAGCTACCTCTTCCACCACCACGGGGGCTATTGGTTCTTCTTGGATTTTCTCAAAGTCTACGACATCAGAAAATATTTCAAAGCCAGGGTATTCAATGTTCCTGACCCTTACTGGTTCAGCCTGGCCATTGTATAGCCCTTCTCCTACCTTCAGGAATGGTTTCATCATAAGCTTATAGTTATTGCCCCTTCTCGGGGTTCTTCTAGTCAGATGTCTCTTCTGTATACCCTAGCCTAAATTGTTTCGGCTTTCCCGAGTCAATGTTGAACTCAGGCACCCCCTACAGGTTAATTTCGAGTCCCATGCTAGGGACAAAATTTTGCTTATGCAAATATCTAGACAGCCATTCCGGCATATAGTTTTCATAAATGACCATTGGAGCATCCGCGACTTCCTCTTCCCCGACCATGGCAATTTGGAACCCGCCAAATGGTACAACTCCTTCATTTATAGCAGTAATCATAGATTGGGCATCTGTCTCAATAGTTACAATCTCTCCATTTATTGGGAACTTTATTTTCTGATGTAAAGTAGAGGGAACACCTCCTAATAGGTGGAACCACGGTCTCCCCAATAGCAGTGAGAAAGTGACTGGGATGTCTATCATAGTGAAAATGACCATTGACTTGACTGGCCCGACCTCCACTTCAGTTTCAAAAGTGCCGATTACTGTTTGTTTGGAGTCATCATACGCCCGAATCACCGTGGAGGACTTCTTCAAAGCATCTTCATTCAAGCCCAAACATGGTAGCATTTTCGATGGACATATGTTCAGCGCCGACCCATCATCTACCATCACACATGGCATTACTTTATCCATCACATGGGCCCTGATTTAGAGGGCCTTATTGTGGGCTTTTCCCTCGCTTGGCAGATCTTTTTTAGAAAAAATAATGTCAAGAGCCCCAGAATGAATCTTATCCAATAGACAACACATGGCCTCCGGTGATGCAATAGGAGACACCTGAATTTCTGATAGCTTTTTCACTAAAGCTGCCCTATGCTCTTTAGAGGTCAAAAGCAAATGCCACAAATTGGCTTGTGTAGGGGTTTTCTTCAATTGAGAAATAACTAAGTCTTCCTTCTTGATTCTCTCATGTGCTGATGTGCTACCGGATCCAGTCATTGGGGCCTTATCTTTCACTTGGACTACTGGTTGATAAACCCTGCCACTCCGGGTCACATTTTGAACCTCCTGAATTCTCAGCTTTTCAATAACCTGTGGCTTAATTGTCTCCTCCCCACTAAACTCTTCATATTCGTCCTCTAAGTCAAGGTCATCCAAGCTTATCGGCTTGATTTCTTTTTGTACTATCTACGCCTCAAATTCTAACTCTACCTCAGCTTTGCCAATTGCTACAGACTGAATAGTAGGATTCGCCTGAAGGACTTGAGCAAAAATGAAATTAGCTGGCAATCCTGAGTGTACCATGTTAACCCACTTCTGAAATGCCGGCAACAGGTTGGTCTTCATGCTGGGCTTAGGAGGCTCCTACAATTTCCCTTCATCAATTAACTTTTGAATCACATCCCTCATCTTGTAGCAATTATTGGTTCTGTGGCCAGTCACAACATGGTATGTGCAGAAATTGTCTTTATCCGCATCAGCAGGCTTTTCAAATGACTTCAAGGACTGTAACAATCTCTCGTTTTTGCACTTCACAAAGATTTTGACTAACGGGAGAGTCCAAGGAGATATAACATGTCCTCCTAGATTCCTGCTTTGATTACTTTATTGATGGGTCACCATGGCAACCTCGACCTGTTTTACTTCTGAAGACTGCCCCTGTTTGCCTCTAGAACCTAAGCCAGAACCGCCATTAGACCTGGCCGTAGCTGTCGACCTATACCCAGAACTATACCCTGAACTTCTGCCACCTTTATGGCTTGCTGCTTTCTCTTCCTCATCTCACTCGATTTTCATGGCCATGCTGTATACTTCACTAAGCTCACTAAATGGATGAAACTTCATATTGTCCTTGAAGATGTCCCTACTGCCGTCAATCAGCTTCTGTATAAATTCATCTTCATCAGGGTGCTTTTTCAGAAGGATCATCTTGTTCATCCATCGTTGATAATATTCATCGAAGGGCTCATTGGGCTTTTGCTTGATTCGTTCCAGATCATACAGCTTCACCTGAATCTTGGTGTTGAAGCTATAATATTTGATAAAAGCCACCGATAAAGCTTTCTAGTCTGATTGCTCTTCCTCTGATAAAGAATTATACCAGCCCAATGCTCCTCCCTCAAGTGTAGTCGGGAAGAGGTTGATAAGTTGTTGCTTAATAGTGCCCGCCGTCAACAGACCCGAGAGTAAAGATTTACATGGGCATATGGCGAACCCATTCCCTTGTAAGAAGGAACCTTTGGCACTTGAAAGTCAATGGGAAAAGTCTCGATACGTTTACTGATCATGGCATCCACATTAACTGCCTTCTTGGATTCATAACTGACACTGGCCCCTTTCTTCATCTGGGCCACGACTTCATCTAGCTCAGAATACTTCGCCTCCATTTTTCTTTCCATAGCTGCCTCAATTTCTTGTAGCTTTTCCAAGCTAGCCGAGGTATCACCACCTTGTTGGGATGATTTAGCTTCTTTTTCCTTTCCGGCCCCACTAGTGCCAGTTTCCCCAACTTCTCTCACAACAGCTCGCATTTCCTCCTTCAGCATGTCACGGAAATCCTGTGATCTCAGGAAATCCTTCAAGGCATCAGCAAGACTAGGTATTGGATTAGCCATCTCAAATTCTTCCCCAGAATTAGATTCACTTTCTGTTTCTTCTGCTCTTTGTTCCCCAACAGCCCTCAGAGCCTGAGATCTTGTCCTAGGTCACTCCAGTGTATTCTGCTAGACATCATATGGGAAACTTTTAGGGACATGAGTGGATGGATGGTGACATGAAGAGTGAGACACTGAAAGTGCTTATGATGAATGAATGAAATGATGATAAGAATGATTTCTACTTATTATTCTATTTTCATTTCCGGACATTCCAAGAACACCCAATGCTATGCAAAAAGATCACGTGTGGACCGTCACACGGACAAAGGTTCGGCACTTTTGGGGCACCTAGTGAATTTTTTGAAGTGGTCACGTGTGTGCCAACACACGGACAGAGTTTCGACACTTTGTGAGTCTATGAGATGACATGAAATGGTCGCATGGAGGCCGTCCCACGGACAGAGTTTTGATGCTTTTGAGGCATGTGATATGAAATGATGTTGTAAGAAAGTTACGTGTAACAGAGGACACGGACAAAGGCTGAACACCTTTCATGATTTAGTAATGTTATGAAATGTACTTATATGTGTTCTAATCCAGCACTCGAGGAGCACCTTGAATAATGTAATAATGTCATGAAGTGATCCGATGTGGACCACGGTGTCACATGATATTTATGATAAATGAGTATGGTGTCATGAAATGCCTCGTGTAAATCGTCACACAGAAATATACCTAGGACCATTATGGTCTCTATTGAATGAGATGATTTGATGGAATGGCCAAATGCAATCCGATGCATTGGCAGAACACGGGTAGTTATGGGACTCCGATATATTATGAAATGAAATGATCGTGATGGGCGTCCTTGGAATGTCCCTAATTTAAATGAGATGAGATGATATGAATGCTTATGTCACACGAAAATGTAAATGGCTGCACAAAAATATGGTTAGGATGCATGACATATATAATGATGTTGTGTATGCTTTGTAAAAATGCTAACGCACGAATGTAATGTTATGGCTGCAAAAGAAATGGTTAGTATGAACGTCACACGGATGATTTAATGTTTTTACACATGAAAATAAAATGCAAATGGCTGCATAAAGATATGAGTTAGTATCACACAAATGCTTTGTGTGTATGGCATGTTATGTTCATGGAAAATGCCGATGATGGTATGTCGTGAGAGGGCGAGAAACACATAGCACATGAAACGTATTCTTCCAACCTTATTCCTCCAAACGTGGTCAGTCTCAAAAATTCTAATCGAGTCCTAGGTGGGGTTCTCTTCGATCATCAACTGGGGATAATGAAGGCGCAATTTATAGCATTCACACAATTTATTAGGGTATCCTAAGGGAATCCAACTAAGGTTGCCTATATGAGTTAGGTCCAAGTCGGGTTAAAACCAAGGCTCTTATAGCAAAATATACTCCTCACTTCTCCCCACTCAAGGGTCCAAACGAAGGGGTTCGTACGAGGCTATGAGTGGTGTTTCGTATCCGTGCCCCTAAGACCAAGAGGAACATAGGTGACACTTCAACAATTCATTGGGCTAAAATGGGATACTTAACCTATTGCAAAAAATGTCTAACTAAAGAATGCAAAATAAAATACCATACAAGAATCATCCACCTTATTTTGATTAGACACTTTTCAGGGCTTGTCAAATTCTTTTAAGTTTTAAGAAAACTTTTGTAAGAAATCCCTAGCAGAGTTGCCACTGTGAGCGGACGATGTTTTCGACGGAACGCGGACTCTCTCGAAAGGGAGCCTCGAGATCGGGCAACCCTCCCTCGCGTGGGGTTTTTATAATAAAATTCGATTTTGAGAAATTAATTAATTCATAAAAGAACCGAGACCTAAGTCTCGATAAATAGTGTAGGAGTTGCCACCCTGCTCAGCTCAACTGGGAAATTTTAGTGTAGCTGAACCGGACGAAAGGCCTACACTATCCAGAGATCTAGGTCCGGACAAGTCCTCTATTTCGTGTCTAATCAAAATAAAATTGGCCAATGTTCTTTGATGGTATTATATAATTCTAACATTCATTTTTATTAAATAAAAGCATGCAGCGTATACACAGATAAAACAAAGTAAAACAATAAATAATTAAATTATTAGAACCTAATTGAATAAAAATAAAAACTCTCAACCTCATCTTACAAGCGCCTAAAATACACGATGATTTAAAAATTTTACAACTGCCAAAAATACACGGATTAAGCTATTAATTACATCAAAAATAAAAATAAAAGAAATTAAAAGCTGCAAAATAGACGGTTAGCACAGTTTATAGCACGCCACAAATAGGACTCAAACAAGACAGAATTGGGAAATCAGAAATTGGGGGCATGCATTTAGGGGGATAACCGGGTTGGCTCGGCTAGCTGGCCCAATTAGACCTGGAAAATAATTTTGAAACGTCCCTGTGTTTTTGTTTTGTGAGAAAACCGTTTTGATAACATTTTATTTTCCGGTTTACTTTAATCTGACATGTGAGGTGGGTCGATTTTCGGAAGAATCGAGTCTCCGTCGTGGTATTGTTCTAAATGTAATTATACTGAAAATTAAATCTAGGGTCGTGAACGCATACAACAAAATTCATTTTTGGCGATTTTCTGATTTTTCTGATTTTTTATGACTTTTAAGAATTTTTGTGGATTAAACTGGAAATTCTGCCTCTGGACGGGGGTTACAGACGTGCGATTGTAATTACAGTTTATAGTCGTGCGACTGTAATCCATTCAAATGCAGAAAATCACCAAAATTTTATTTAAATAAAAGGAGAATAGGGGGGAAATCAAGAACACTTATACGACTATATATACAGTCGTATGATTGTTCTTCACCACAAGAAAATGAAGAAACAGCAAATCCGAAAATTGAGTTTTTATGCATAAAAACACACCAAATCACCCAGAAGAAGCAAGAAAATGAAGGTTTGAAGTATGTTTACCTTTGTGGCGTTGATCCACCATAGGATTGACCGCTGGAAACGCCCTAATCACCTCTAAATTGCTTCTTTTTCCTTTGAGCTAAGGTTCCAAACTCAAGTCCAAAATCTCCCAAAATGTCACGAATTCTGATTGGTTTAAGGTCTTAAATTAATTGAGTTTTAAGTGTCAAGTTATTAACCTATGATTTCTATCAAGTTTTAACTTTAACACTTAAGAATTAAAAGAAAAAGAAGAGAAAAAGATTGAGTTGTATTGGGTTTCCTTTTTCTCTCCTTTTTCTCTCTTTTCTCTATCAATTCCTCTCCCTAATCTTCTAAATCTCAGAATCCAAAAAGTCCTTATCTCCCCTCTCTTTTTCCTTCTTATCTCTGGTTTCTTGCTGGAGAAAACGAGCATTAATTGCCCCTGCCATCAATCCAAAATTTTTTATTCACAATGTATGGGCTGCTGTACCTGCTCTGTTATTACAGTTGTACGACTATAATATAGCCCCACGGCTGTAATTACAGTCGTGGCATTTTTTTTTTAGTCCGAAAAATTCTAGCGCTCACAC